>OZ014497.1:29746890-34546890 GCA_963966045.1 Xestobium rufovillosum
ATGTCGCTATCCGGCGTACTAATATAACTAAGTCTAATTTGGGCTAAATAGGGGAGAACCGGCAGTCAGACGGATGCCAAAATCAATTCATTAGACAGCGGATCGGTACCAGCACACACCTTGAAGCAAATATGATTAAACATATTCATTTTATAGAAGGGCCCATTTTTTACGGAGGATTTGCGGTTTACCCAAGTGTTTCGTGGAAAAACAAGCAACCATGTTTGCCATGGCAACTGCGAGGTTATAAATATGGGGTAAAAGGGGATTATGAGTTAGTTGGGGTTTAGCAAGTGCTGAAGTCAGATGGAAATTGGCATAACGGGGTACCTACTTAGGTTGAGTATTCAGAATCATTCACTTATATTCAGGTGGCACTCGTTTGAGTAGTGCTTTGGTGACATACAGAGTCAAGTTACTAGTTTTGGTTTGAATTAATAAAGTGAAAAGTGACATAAGTTTTTTAAGTGGTATAAGAAGATTAAATTATGGTTAGTGGAGTTGACCGGATAGAATACTGGGTGATTCCTTCCTCATTTATTATAAACTTGGATTATCGTTAATCGTAATATGGTTGAGCTAAGAGCAATTTATAATATTTATGTATTTATCTTTTATTAAATTGGTGTCTATAATCTTGGATGAATAGCTGGTGTCGGTAATTTATAACACATACTTGAGGAAATGGTGATAGTAGAATATATAGTAGAATATATTGTATAGATATAGGAAATAACTGAATTTCATTTCATATAAGGAAAATTACCTCTAGCCCACGTTTAAGATTCAACAAAAATTGTTATGATACCTGTTATGGTGGCAGGATATCAAGAACTCATCGAGGTAAGTTACAATCTCAGTGTGCACAGACAAAATCACCTGGCTGGTGTCATCCTGATGTTTCATTTAATATATTATTTATTTTCACATTATAAATAGAGTTTTGTCAGGTGAGCCCCGTCTGCCGTCACATCATCTCATATCTCTAAGGTACTTAAAACTAAACGAATACAGAAAAAAACACAGAAATCCAACAAGGAAAGAAAATAAATTTAACACTTTGAGCGCCACCCCATTCAGAGCTAGATCATTTTCTACGGGGCCACTACATATTTTTTTATAAAAATATTCTATTATGATACATAAACCCCCTTTTAGGATTTTATAGATATTTTTAGAAAAAAATTAGAAATTTTTGCCGTTTTTTGCTTGTAATATTTCGTTTTCCTACAGTTTTTGTTATTCATTTTACGTTTTGTATGTATTTTACTTATAACATTCAATTTAGAAATATAAATAAATGTTGCTTTTATTTTACATTATGCTAACATACCTACTTTGAAAATAAAAAAAAAAACAAAAAAAAACAATTATAATTAAATTCAAAACTTAAAATTGTGGGCCATAGCGATCGTATACGTCCGACGATCCCGGGGCCATCGTGTATTTCAAAAGATTGCCATTTCAGCAGGCCACACATGAAATCTTAGAGCTCTATTACTAGGCCACGTTTTATTATTCCCGTTACCACAACTATCTACCGTCGGACGCGAGACACCGACGCGGCCTAATAAGAAGAACGCGTGTTGGTCGCTACCGTCCGATGTGGCGCTCAAAGTGTTAACGATTATGCTGGAAAAAGTATCTGGCCTCTCCTTTAAACATTTTAAAATCATTCAATTGCCGTGTATAGTCTTACTTAAATGAAATTTGTTTTATAACAAGAAAGTGAACAGATTGAAAGGGCGGAAAAAATTAAAAGAAACATTTTTATAAAAGGCGAATCAGGTATTGAAGTGGCAGAATGGGCATTGGAGAGAATAGCTTTTATAACAGGAAAAGAAATCGAAAAGATAGTAGACTGGGAGGCAGTGATCTCAAAGATCATAATATGATCAATACAGGGGACCATCTAGAACAAACGTTCAAAGACATTGTTCAGGCCATGCCTGAACTAAGTGTTTATACGCAAATTTCGAGCGTGTGGCGAATCGAAGAATTACGTCACGCTCGCCGCGAGATGCCGAAATCGCACAAAATCATAAGCTTATTTGCCTTTTTAAGTCAGTAAAAAAGTTGACACGGAGGAGCGCGCATCGCTAATGTCTCTTACCCGTGATCGCCAACTCACGCAAATACTCCCACTAAAGCTCCATAGAATCAGATAGAATCAGTCAACATCACTTACTCAACAACTCTCACTTACAAGATTGTTTATAATTACCTTCTACAATTAACTTGTTAACTGTGTAACTGTGAAAGTGGTGCAGTGCGGATACAGTGAATACTGAAGGGTAAATATCCCGAAAAATTTGTGTACACTTATTTGGAATTCCAATGGAATTCCTTGGAAGTCTTTGGAATTCCTTGGAATTCCTTGGAATTCCTTGGAATTCCTTGGAAGTCCTTGGAATTCCCTGGAATTCCCAGAAACCGTTAATTTTGTATGTGGTCCTTATGAGGTAAAACAGTCAATTCCAAATGTTTCTAAAGCAACTTTGATTTCGTTTTAATTATCGTTTTTCCGGGAAAAAGAAGCACGAAGCAGTAGATTCCTAATGGCTTTTCAGCAAACAATGTTGAATAGCAAATTTTATGGAAGGACAATGTTTCCCAAGAACTTTGTCGGTAAACATTAATTTCTCCACACGTTCCTTAAGAATATTTGAAATACATTTTAATATTCTATTCATTATTATCTGAATGAAAATAAAATTTTAGTGGTGTGATGAGTAATAGGAGGGGAATCTGAGTTTCTGCAATCTGCAGGCATCCATTGCATTCACATCCACCTTCCAATAATTTTCAATTTGAGGGTGAGGTGAGGTACAGTGCTGTCACAATTCTGTATTAGTTTCAGAAGTTTAGTCTCTAATCTGTGAATTTAGTGGGGTAACTGTCCATTGTAGTTATTATTGGGTTCTAAATACAGTGAACCCTCCCTTAACGGACACCTCCCTTAAACGGACAACTCTCTAGAACGGACAAAAACTTTGTCACGAACATTTCACATCCAAGATTGTATGTTAAACTGACTCTGCTGAACGGACACTTCTCTTAAGCGGACGCGGACAGCAAATCACAGTACAAATTTGGCCGTAGACCTCCCTTGAGCGGACACGCGGTAAATTAAACAAGTAAATACCCGCCGTCTAGCTGGTGCCAGTGCGACGCCGAAAAACGCATGAATCGCCAGTTGTCAGAAGAACTGTTTCGCAATAATTTACGCTTAAAAATTAACCTTATTAGTGTGTGAACTGTGAAGTGAAAAGTTGAGAAGTGTATGTATGTACCTACGAGTGATAACAATACATATGGCACCTAAAAGATGTTTTCTCACACTGAAAGAAAAAATTGAAGTTATTAAGCGTGCCGATGAAACAAAAAAAGTGTTCGTGAACTATCGAAAATTTTCGGCATAGGTAAAAGAAAAGCTGCTGACATTTTGAAGAAAAAAGAAAATCTTAAATTATGGCACTCTAATACAGTGAGTTTGAAATTTTAACGAACTTCTTTTGGTCCAGAAGGGCGAACTATCGATTCATTAACATATCAGCGGTATATTAAAGCTCGAAATAAAAACACCTCTTTCTGGCACAGTGATTTATAATAAATATAATAAATAAATAATTGTGTGCTGCTTAATATTTGTAATTAACCATTGACCAAAATATTGAGGTACATATTTAATAAAAAAGTACAATCTCTTAATAGCGGACACCTCCCTTTAAAGGACAAAATTTGCAGTCCCCTTAGTGTCCGCCGAAGAGAGGGTTCACTGTATGTAGTACTTTTTTGATAATCTCGAAAATATTTGATTTAGGAAATTGCGAAAGGGTTCCAAGATGCAAATTATTTTGTTTTCTTCTATTTTCTGTTCCAATTATTAAGGCATGGAGCTGTGGTAGTACTAGGGTGGGCATCAAGGTACTTGCGTACGGAACATTTGTGTACATAAGGAAAGATGTCCAGCAGGAAAAGCGGGCAGCTCGAAACAAGTGTCATTTGCGTACAACATAAAAATCTGACAGGTTAAGGTCAAGCAGAGCGGAGCGAAGCGAGCGGGGCGTTGTAAGTCTCAGTCGTTAGCGTTTATAATATGATTCTCCTCAAAGATCATTCAACAAACATTTTACAAAAGAAATCAGCGGGGGAATCAAGTTAACTTACCTCAATATTTAACATAATAGGGGTTCAAAATAAATATTTAATTTAGGAATCCAAATTTTATGTTGCACGCAAGTGCCACTAGATCAGAGTTGTTTAATTTACCTGCCGAGCCTTATTTTGCTTTATGGACGCTAATGCCATAAAATTTACCTTGTACGCAAGTGTCATACATTCCAAGGGTGAACTCCATACAGGGCAGGTCGGTTATATCTAACGTAATTTATTACATTTGCCATACTTAGTTGGTGATTTTATATATCGTCCGGTTAATTTAAAAAATCGAATATTTTAAAGGCTTTTATTACATTTACCATTAAGTTGTGGGTATCAAATATAAAAACCAGCCAATTCAATTAATTACCTACTGCAAATATTAAATAATTCCACAAAATTATTTTGGAAGGCCTCGGAATTCGTTGGAATTCCTTGGAAATCTTTGGAATTCCTAGGAAATCTTTGGAATTCCTTGAAATTCTTTGGAATTCCTTGGAAATCTTTGGAATTGTTAGGAAATCTTTGGAATTCCTAGGAAATCTTTGGAATTCCTAGGAAATCTTTGGAATTCTTTGGAAATTTTTGGAATTCCGAGTCCTGTGTACAAAAATTTTTCGGGATATTTACCCCTCAGTGAATACTTAATTATTAGGAGTTGCATATTTTAAATTCTAAGACGAACTTTGTTGTTAATACCGGAAATAAGTCGAAGTTGTTTTTAAACCACTGTAATAAAGGAGTGGATTAACAAGTGCTCTTTCTCTTACTCGGTCTGAGCTGACCATAACAGCTCTGGTCCTTCAAAAATATTTGCAAACACATTAAAAGTGAAGCGACTCAAATCAACCAACCCCAACGAACGCTCCAGACGTACAAAATGCTCTGTAGTTCCCTCACGGAGCGGTTTACGGTATTTATTGCAGAAATTTGAGATCAGGGCGAAATTCCTAAACCAATGGGACTTGGTTCATCTCGCTAGCTCAAATAGGAGCCGAGATAGTGCAAAAGTAGACCCGAAAGTTCAAGAAAACCGTCATTTTGGAGAAAAATGAAAAACCGATATTTGGCAAAACTGACGCTTGCGTGTCACTGTCATCATATCCATCACATCTGAAAACATTTTAGGCCGTTTAAAGAGAAAAAAAATTTTGACCCTAGAAAAAGCTGTGATAAAATAACGGAAAGAACCTGCTGTGAATTTAATTTGAAATATCCAGAGTTACCTTCAATGAATAGAAGGAAATTTTCATGCATTCGCCAGAAGTCCATTCTTACTGGAAGAATAAATCCGCCCAGAAACAGAATTAAAGTGGTAACTGGAGGTGAAATTAATGTTTTGGGATATTTTTCCGCATTTCCAAGGGCGTCGATAAGAGTGGCCGCCAATGACCTGGGATTGAGCTATTCTTCAACTCACAAGAAACAAAAAATAAATTAAAACAAATTAAAAAAACTCACTTTTATCAAGGGCACTCCCCCATTCTCTCTTTGCTCCAAAACTATGTTCTCTTTCGAGTCCGGTTCAGCGAATTTATACAGCTCAGGCGGCGGCAACTTTAAGGGATGTTTCCGTTCGATATCAGACAAAATACTGTCCAATATCCTCTCCAACATGGACCTAAGTAATAAATTAATAGAAATAATAAAAAAGCAAAGCGTAAAACTTGACCAACCTGGTGTTTAGCATAACAAGGTCGGCCATCCACGAATTCTTATGATCAGCACACTCGCAACACAAAGTAACCGGTTGCATCTGACGGGGCGAGATTTCGAAAGCGTACTCGGCATCCTGAGAGTCGATTATTTCTACTTTCCGTATAAAAAACTTCTCTTTCAGCCGATACTCCGCGTGGCTCTGATGCAGAGAACTTTGTCGCCGAGAATTCGGCTTGCACAGTATCATAAGTCCGTCGAAGAGGAACACTTTTCTTTCAGTCAGTCGCTTTCCCGAGCTCAGCTTCATCAATGCGTCTTCTGCACGCAAACATACAGGGCGTCAAAAAATATGTTCGGATAGTTTACCCACTTACAGTTCTACGAAAGCACCAATATAGTTTGATCTTTGATTAATTTTAATCCCCCTACTCCCCTCATTTTGGAGGAATTTGGGAAATTGGGATTAAATTTGGCTCGTGTCACAAAATACAGTTGATTTTGTATTGAGATTTTCTATTTCAATTGTAATTTTTGATTGATTGGTATAAGACTTGTTGCGTTTATACGATTACGTCATTTCCGTTTGCTTCGAATAGAACTATTAAGTGAGAAAACAACTCGTAATGAAAATACGGGAGGGGATTTATATTAAAATACCTCTAACGAACTCGTTGCAGCATTGTCCGACGTCTTTAGGGTCCCAATTTTCCACCGTCCTCTCCAGCTCGTGGATCTTATCCAGAGCAGCTTGCCTTCGTACTCGGACATGCGTCAAAGGCGCATTATGCCTCGGCATGCACTGAGAGGCGGCACATCTGATCAGTTCGCTCTGTAGCGGTTTCAGGAGCCCCTCGACTTGAGCCAACGTTTCCCTGTCTTCCGGAGCCTCCGAAAGTCCATGCAGCAACCTAATGTAGTCTAAATAGGAAAAACAGTGGCGGATGGGGCCCAGGAGTAGCGCGGGTAGGTAATATTTTAAAGCAAGACGCATTCCCTGGCCCGCTGTAAAGAGTGCGCTCTCCTTCTCCGGCCTCGACAACAAGTTGTTTAACGTTTCCCTGCACGTTGGAGCTGCTACATCTCTCGCGTACTTGATGTAAACGTCAAATTCTGCCGCTTCGGCCAGCTCTAAACAAGATAAATAATGAAGTCCATTTTTCCAGAGACTAACAATCCTAATTTAGAGCAAAAGTTTTGAGTAAAATACCTTCGAAACAGCTACCGATGTACGGCATTTGTTCCTGTGCCATTTCTATGACGTCTTCTAAGCTACCAGATAACGTATATGTCAATTCGTAAATATCTATGATGTTTGAGAATATCAGATCTACTTCCTTCATATCTGAAGTCAATTTAATTATTTCCTCCCTGGGAAAACATGAAATGTTTTAGTAATCGACGAAAATTGAAACCCGGCCAAAAAAGTATCACATCACCAGAATAGGAATAGGAAATACAGGGTGTTGAAAGTTACAATTTTATTTCCATTTTTTGCCAAAACTACGAAATTTCTTAGGTTGTCAACTACAAACGCCTAGGTACAAGAAAAATAAAATTAAGAAACATTAAATTTTAAAGTAGTTGTTCGAAGTGTCCACAATTCACTTGGATGCATTTTTCAATGTGTTTCCTGAGAGACTCCCGAGTTCTAAACAATGCCCATGGATTGCCTTTGATTTCATTGGCAGCCCCTTGTATTCTTCGCCACAGCTCATCGGGTTAATCAACAGCTTCTTTATAACCCATATCTTTCATTCCAGACCACATTGAAAATCCAGAGGATTTAAGTCGGGGCTTCTAGGCGGCAAAGCAAATTCACTTCCACGACCAATCCACCGATGTGGAAAGACGTTGTCTAAGTACTCCCGCACCGGCCGGGAAAAATGTGCGGGCGTCCCGTCCTGCATGAACCACATATTTTCTCTTAAATTAAGTGGTACTTCTTCAAGCAGTTCGTACAAATTTTGCTGAAGCAAATTTAAATAAAGTGGACCGTTCAGATTGGGTGGAAGTTGAAAAGGCCCAATAAAGAAATTTGAAATTACACTGCACCAAACATTGACCTTAAATTCATGTTGGAAGTGTCTTTCTTTAATGGCATGGGGGTTTTCAGAATCCCACAAATGATTGTTTCGCAAGTTGAAAACTCCACGTCGAATAAACGTTGCCTCATCTGTGAAGAGGATTTTGTTCAAAACATTAGGATCCGCGCCTTGCTGCTCTTGTAAGAAATTAGCGAAACGTAGACGAGCAGGAGGATCTTCCGGTAACAAATTTTGTACTGGAGTAATGTGGTATGGGTGAAGCTTCTCTTTGTGGAAAATCCTCCAAATCGAAGACCTACTTATGCCTGTTGCTGCACTTAAACGACAGGTACTTATGCCTGGATTTTTGTGCAATCTAACCAAAACCTCGTCTTCCTGCTCAGCCGAAATAATCTTCGGAGCGCTATTTTCACCTTTTGGACGGAAAGATCCTCTTTCGCCTAAGCGATTGTACAGATTTCTAAATAATTTATGATTTGGTTGCCTTCGGTGGGGTATAACTCTGAATACCTTCGGGCTGCAGCGAGCCCATTAAAATTGGTTTGAGCAAAAACACAAATCATATCTCTCATATCACTATTCGAAAAGTCATTATGACGCGGCATTTTTCAATACTTTTGATAAATTTATGGAGAAAGTTAATATTTTGTTTAATGCAGAACGGCTTATTAGAACAAGTTTGGAATTTAAACACTATCTACATTAAGTCGATTTTTCTTGAAAATGGGCTGGAATATCAAAATGAAACAAGAATACATTTATTATTTAAAAAAGGTTGGTCTTTCAGATTTTGGAGACGATTTGACGTTAGATGTACATGGTAAAGAGTTATGGGTGAATTTATCAAAGCAATAGGTTATAAGTAGCGCTCTCTATGGGCAACGTCAAAAATGTCATTGGAATCTTTTTTCCCGTAAGAAAATCGATAGGATTGCAAATTTTCAAGTCGACAACCTAAGAAATTTCGTAGTTATGGCAAAAAATGGAAATAAAATTGTAACTTTCAACACCCTGTATTTCCTAAACCATCAACATTCGGATAAGGCATGTTCGGGTCAACGGTCATTATTTGACCTGTAGAATCTCCAGTTAACGGATTTCCCATTGTTAATGAAACATCCTGTATAAAAAGCATTTTGTCATAACTCTTGAAACAAAGCCACAATTCACCGAGGGCAGAACGTTGAATAACCCTGTATGTTACATAGTAATTATTGGTAGTGCGCTTAGTAGATAAACTCGGTATAACCAAAAAAAACGTTCCCCAAAGGTGATGGGATACTTTTTCGGCGAAGCGTAAAATAACTAACCTAAAAACTTTGATGAGCATGTGCAACTCTTTGATGTAAGCCTTTTCTGATGCTATCAGCTCGCGGACGACCTCCTCGTACGTGAGGCTGGTCCTGGGAGCCGCGGGCACCACGACAGGTGTCTCCGAAAGCAGCCCCGTGCCTCCCCCTTCATCTTGGTAGAACATATCCATCAAAGCCTAAAAAACACATCGTTTCATCGAAAAACAAGCATTGACGACCGTTCTCTCTATCGACAGACAATAGAAAAAAATAGCAAATGTTAAGAACGGAAGAAAATCAAGTCTTAGTCAGCCTAGTCTGCTTGTAACATACACAATGCTCGGTGAACTCAAAAAACCACAAAGTAACAAAGCGGCAGCCAGCAAATCAACGAAAAAAGTGTCGAAAAGAACTACGAGTGGAAGAAAGATGGTCAATGAGAATGATTCAGGGCGTGCAAACACTTCCAACGAAATCGGTACACAAAATGTTTTCGAGCTACCTACCATGGCGGTGGACTGTGACTGCGGCGCGGCGTGAAAGCAAAAGCATTTAATGTATAAAAGCGTCACACAATCTCACTCTATCAACTATCCATCTCCTAACGCACTTTATTCATTTCGATGTTAACAATACTCACTCCGACACATATACGTACAAATTTTAATTTAACTTTCCTCGCAAAAATTGTATCGAAAAATAATTTTACCGTGACGTCAAGCTATTTCTTCTCAAGGTTTAAGCAAATTTTCAAAACTCCAGTATGACTACAACAAAAATTATGCAGGTGTCCATCCGCAGAAAATCGGATTTCGTACAAGGTGTTTCATTTAAAGTTCCTGCCCCCCAGGAACAGGAACTTGGGGAGCTGCTACTTCAAGAGTGGAATAACGTCACCCAAAATTTAATCGAGAGTATGCCTCATCGCCTCCAAGCTGTCATAACGCACGTTTAGGGGTCAAAATTTTAACAGCCCTGTTTTGTTCCAATATTTTTCTCAAAACAAATGTAAGACATAGTTTTGTTAAAATTTGCGTACTTATTTACGAGTTTTTGATAAAAATATTAGATAGTGAAAGATTTTCTTTTTAAAATACAGTGTAACTCTCATGAGTCGAACTTCCTTTGGAAAAATCTTTCCGTAACTCGAATAAAAATGCAAATCCCTTTATTCAATTTTAGCGGACAAAACCTTTTCTGTATAAAACTATGTACCTAGTTTGTTCACATCTTTTATGACCCTTTCCTTGAAATCGGTAATCGGTATTTGTTAGGAATAGAGATAATAAACAAATGGCTGGAAAACCCAGTTGAGATTCTAAAATTACTGCTTTGCTGGTCAGTTTAGTTTTGTTGCTGATTGCGTTAAGAGCTGTTGCTAAAAATGTTAAGTGCGAAGAGGAAATTGCAAATTTTGTCAGTAGCCGATAAAATTCGTTTAATCGAACAAATTTATCGAGGTGTAAAACAGAAAAAAGATATCTCAGCCGAGTTTGGAATTCCGCCAAACACATTATCCACAATTTACAAGAATCGCGATGAAATTCTTGAAAAAAGTTCCGACGGGGACAGCAATGCTCAAAAACGGTTTAAGTCGTGTGTGTATGAAGATATCGATGAAGTAATGTTGAAGTAGATTAAGGTTTGACGTGACAAGAAACTGCCGATAACGGGAACAATAATTCGGGAGAAAGCACAGGAATTCGCGAAAACTTTGGGACATTTGGATTTCGCTGCGAACTCGGGATGGCTGCACAAATTTAAAGATCGTCACACAATTATTGTGCAAAAAGTGGCTTGCGGTGTGTGCTTCCTGGATTACTCTCCCAATATGAATCTAAGGACATTTTCAACGCCGACGAAACGGGTCTGTTCTTTAAATGTTTACTGGACAAAACCTTGGCTTTTAAAAATGAGAAGTGTTATGGGGGAAAGCAAATTAAAGAACGAATTACTGTTATGGTTGATGCAAATATAGACGGGACGCAAAAACTGCAACTTATGGTGATTGGGAAATCAAAGAACCCTAGATGTTTTAAGGGCATCAAATCTTTGCCGGTCACTTATCAGAATAACAAGAAGGTGTGGATGACCAGTGACCTGTATGAGAAATGGTTATTGTCTCTTGACAGAAAGTTTTCGGCCCAAAAGAGAAAAATTTTACTTTTCGTAGACAACTGCCCGGCTCATCCTACAATAGGGAGGTTCGGAGAAAAATAAGATATCTATTTTTGGCATGAAAATGACAGAAAATTGTTATTGTAATTGATTTACGGCGAAATTTTTTTTCTACAAAATTTTTTTGCGGCGTAATAAGCGAAAGAAATTAGCTTATCACGCCCACATGCTAGTTCGCTTTGTTATTGGTTCGACATCAGAGATTCGTAAGGCGCTAGTCCCACTTCTCTTGAAGTGCCCGTGAAGCGGTACCTATCTCATAACATACTTATTGGGACTATTTCGAGCGTGAATTTTTAAAGTAAGGTGTCAAGGAAACATAAAACAAAGACAACATAATCGATATAATGATGCAACAAGGGTATCAAAAGTCCGATTCACATAATTTGCCATATTTATGTAGTAGGTAGGTAAATGTCCCGGTAAATGTGGAAATGGTGTGTGATTCTTGCATCTAACCCCAATTTCATTCAACCTCAAAACAGTAGTGTAAAGGCAGACCGGTATGAGTGTAACAAAGTCAACAATTTATTAACTGTACATGCCTTTTATAATTCAGTATAAGTAGGTATGTAGATTGTAGATACCTGCTTACTTCTGTTTATAAAATAGGTACGTACCTATATTCTCTAATACAATACAATACATACCTACTCATTTATGTAGGTATGTATACCTAAGTGATTGACAAGTTATCAAGTTAACAGTTTTATAACGGATTGGAAATTTTTAAAAAAAACGGAAACAAATACAGCTCACGCGAATCAAAAAACTACACTACGTAGGTACTAGGTACTTGTTTAACAAAAAGAAACAACTGCTATATTCTGGAATGGTTAATGTAGAAACTCGGAAGAGACTCTTAAAGACGCATGTATGGAGTACGAAATTATACCTATGGGTGCGAAACTTAGACAATGGCAGAAGCGGATTGAAAAAGAGTAGAAGCGTTTGAAATGTGATGCTACAGACGGGTGTTGAAGATACCGTGGATAGACAAGTTAGCAATAAGGAGGAATTAGAAAGAGTTGGGGAAAAGAGAAAAGTATGGAAGACAATAAAGAATAGGGGATAGGATCGTAGGATGGTAGGACACCTTCTGAGACACAAAGGAATAGTTCGCGACATACTAGAGTCAGAGATAGAAATAAAGAGGTAGAGGTTGGAGCAGATTAGACTACTGCTCTCAAATAGTTTGGGATGTAGAATGTTCTACTTTTACGGAAATGCGTAGGCTAGCTCAGGGAAAGGATGGAGGTACGCGTCCTACCAGTTTTCAAAAGAGAACTTTATGATGACGTACTATTTAATTATTATTGTAAAATAGTTAATAAAATTTCCTTTTTTAGTTCAGGGAGGGAACGCTACGGCGATTCAGTATTTGGCTCCGTCATGCTCCTAGCATCCTGTTTCAAATTATGAAAACCGTAACACGTTACCAAGTACCAAGGGGTTCCAGAAAACTGTCGATAAATTACATTATGTTCGATTTTATTTAGAGTGGCTGCAATGGGGCAGCCGATAATTTTATAAACTTTTGCAATGATAAACTAACTCGAGAAAATATCGATAATGCTGACCGATTTTCCTTCTGGCTCCAACGAACCACTTTTTCCGTTTTATTGGTGTGCTGTACGATGTATTAGTCTGGGTACAAAACAGAAAACACCAGTTAGAACCAGTTAATAATATTTAACAATTTAACTACACATGCATATGCATAATACTTATGGGACTGCTGCGCGCTGAAGCTGGGACTTGTACGTTATACTAAGTTCTGACGTCATGCGGCCTACTCTCGCTGCAAGGTACGATTTCTAGCCTCGCACCGACGGAAAACTTTGCAACGGCTTCACAGGCGAAGGAATTTTTTTTAAACAAAAATTAACAACATAACTGCCTTCAGTATAATAAACTCTATCAGTTTTAATGAAATTTGAAAATTACCGAACCTGCCTATTGACGAAAAGTCGGAAGTCCATCCGCATCGTATTTCTGCCAACTAATATTATGGCGTCTAAGTTACAACCAATGGATCAGGGTATAATTAAGAACCTGAAAATGAATTACCGGAAACGGATTCTGAAACTATCGCTGCCATTGAGGATCGTAGAACATTAGCGGTAACTTTATTAGATGCTATTAAGAGAAATAGCAAGAGCATGGGATACAGATGTCTCAGCAACAACAATTCAGAATTCAGAAAGCCGGATTCTCCCGTGACATTCGTGAAAATGAAGATCATTGGTTGCAAAATACAGGGAATCGGTACAAATGGAAGATATTGACGCAGAAGAATACATTGCCATTGACAACGATATCCAAATTGCAGAATTTCAGACTGATGATGACATTTTGTCTAGTTTAAAATGTCAGTCGTCTAATTGAGAGATGTCCGACAGCGAAGGCGATGAAGAAAACGAAAGTGAAGGTGCTGAGACCGGGATAACAATACAGACAAATAAGCAGTTAGGTGACAGTTTTAAAAACATTTTTAATTTTTGTGTGTGCAAGTGAAAATGTTTAAGACAGTATGTATGCGTCATTGAGGTCCGTACAGCAATTTTGTGAAAATGAACAGTTACGTCATCAAAAACAATGCAAAATTACAGACTCTTTTATTAAACAATGATTTGATTGGTTACAGAATTGTAACAACCTGCATTTTGTATGGGTATACATATTTTGTATGGTTTATGAGTTATTATGTGAATAATGCAAGGTATGGAAATTTTAATAAAATGTTCTTAAACTCGAAGTTTCTTTAACTCAATTTTTTTTTTGTGACCCTTGGGATTCGACTTATGTATGTATAAATCAAAAATTCATTTGCAATAATGAGATACAATAAATACCATGAAGAGTGAACCTAATGTTTCGTTCACCAGTGTACAATATTTTGGTCGAAAGCGAGTATTGTTCACATCGAAAAAAATGGTTAAATCTAAGGCTCTTGTAAAAAACACTTTTATGAATCGCACACACAAGAAAACACCTTACCTTGTCGGCGTTCATGGAAATTTGGACATCCTGAGGCGTGATCTCCATGTGTTTGATATTTTTCACATAGTTTCCCGCCAATTTCAAAATATCCGCAGAAATGTACTCTAATACAGCTACCAAGAATAACGACACCCCCGAGTCGATTTTATACAACAGAAGCTCCTGTAAAAACCAAAATTACATCCAAACAACTAAAAAATAACCGTAATGAACAAACCTTTTGTAACAAATTATGAATTTTATCGACAGGCAAAACGGACTTCTTCTTGCCCCTTTCGAGGGCTTCCTGGGCTTCTTTCAGAGCCCATTTATCGATGGGGGTTGGAAAAGTGCTTTGTACCCTATACTCAACATCCTATCACAAGAGTAGGTAAAGTTAATACACCCAAAAACAATCATAAACGTTAAAACTCACTTGAACTGTATGGGGACTCGGTTTAGCACATAACATAGCGAGCAGTCGAAGGCAAAGGCTCTCGATATAATCTAAGGCATCGTCACGGGCTCCTAAAGAAGGGTGTACTTGCTCTAACACCTATGGACATATTTAAACTATTTAGTGCTATCTGTTGTTATCAATTTATAAAGAAACTGAAAAGATATAGATTTGGAGGTAGTCATAAGATGGTTGGAGGGGTATTTTGGCAACAGAACCTTTACTTCAATGCATTACGCTGAACGTCAGAAGCAATGTACGGAAGACAACTTACGGATGTCATATTTATGCACTAATAGTCTTCTAATAAATTTTCTGAAAGACATTGCTAGTTACGCCAAGGATTATTCCAAATATACCGTAATCCTTCACAATAAGCCTACAAAAATTGTTCAATCCTATTGCCGAACCTTGTACAAAGAATGGGGAAGCACTGAACTGCCTATATAGGAGCTAGTGTTTACTATGTTATAATGATTGTTTTCAATAATGCTACAGTTTTTTTTGTTAGTAATCGACCGTTAACTTCTTAAAATCAAACTTAAAAAAACCTTTTCTTGGATAGCTGACATTTACAAGACTACTTTGACAGTTAAAGAAACTAACCCTTCTTAAGGCTGTTATTAACACCCCTTTCCATTTGGCGGAGTTTTCTTCGGATTCAAAGTTGTAGAATAAATCCCCGGTGTTTAAAGTATTCATAATTACGAAGAAACCAAACTATTTCACTTTATATACTTGTTTGAAAAACACATCGCCATTTCCCTGCTTATTCTCCTCTGCCGATACTTTAATTTATAAAATTCACACGTCCACGTACACGTACACACTCAAGTGATATTGCACATTTTTTTGTTAGTTTACACCGGTTCGCGTTTAAATAAGACAATTACTTTAACTATAATTAGTTGTTCTTTAAAAGTACAATAACACAATCAGTTGACATCCGCCATTTTCCTTGCGTCTTTCTCTTTTCTCATGCGTCATTTTTCTCGTCTCTCTCATTCGTCATACTCTTGTCTCTTCTTCATATCATAATTAAAACATTTTTTTCTCTTCCCAAAATCCAGATTGTATTTTCTATAGAAAATCTGGAATTAATAGCCATTTACGAATTCATTTCTTATTTTATTTTATATTTTCATTTCTTAAAATTTAAAAAATTTAAAAATATCGGTAAAATAGAGCTCTATAGTACATTCTACGTTTTGTAAACTCTAATCATAGAGTAGATAAATAAACCTCGTTATCGTTGACGCTGTCACTGAGATAACAGAATTAAATCATGCCCATTTCTAACCATGATTAATTAAAAAATTACTTTGCGTACTACCAATAAGTAAACAAAATTATTTTATTTAACCGGTTTCAAGATCTACAAACGATCCCATCGTCAGAAATGTTTACAATGTTTACAATTTTTCTTAAACATTTCTGACGATGGGATCGTTTGTAGATCTTGAAACCGGTTAAATAAAATAATTTTGTTTACTTATTGGTAGTACGCAAAGTAATTTTTTAATTAATCATGGATTTCTACCAAATAGTGAAAAGTGAAAATATTAACTACATTTCTAACCAACTTTGATTATAATTTAGATATTCCGGTGCATTTTTTATAATGGAAATACGTTCTATCTGCTGACCTTAACGTAGATACCTAAGAAGACAGTATATCATATTTTACTTATGGTTTACGAGTTAAGTGCAATACTGTTTTAGCTCTTAAGTCTTAAGTTACTTAGGAAATTAGGTTTAAGCTATTTTTGAATATAATTAGGTATATCAATACAATGTACCTTACCTAATGTACAAGATCTGGATGGGACCAACTGGTCTCTTAAGATCTGTAACTTCTTTTTCAAAATAAAGAATTTTCATTAAAAAAAAAAAATAAATCAGATAAACAAGCTGGCTCACTCCTCACTACCGTCAACACGGCAGGCGGAGTCGACTTTCTTGAATGTTGTATTGAGGGTGTGTCTACAATTTTAGGTCGGTGATCTATTTCACGGCATGACGGCATAACCTCAATTTTCTGATTTGACGTTTTTCACGTGTAGTGCTTCCATCTTTCAAGTTGCAAAGATGAGCCAAAAACCGAAAATAACAAAAAGAAAATTGAATATAAATGAAAAGGAACCGAAAATTGAATCACCGAATGTGGATTCAGATGAAGATTATGGAAGTCAAGAAGAAGAAGATGACTTTTTAAACATATTAAACGGTGAAGATGATTCTTCTGATTCTGATGGAGACATTGAAGAATCTGAGGAGGAAATAGAAGGGTCTGATGATGAGTCTTTGGAAGAAATAGAAGATGAAGAAAATGTGTCTGATGAGGAAGCAGAAGAAGAATCTGACGCGGAATCCTTAGAAGAGGATCACGAGCCTATAGAAGTAGAAGATGAAGAAAATGAAGTGGAAGCAGAAGAAGAATCTGATGTAGAATCTTTACACAAAGTTGATACATCGTATGATGAGAAAAATGACCCTAAACCAAAAACTAGTAAGGAAAATACACCCAGAATAGACGAATATGAAGCTCATGACACATCTGACGAAGAAGATATAAGAAATACAGTAGGAAACATACCGATGAACTGGTACGATGAATACAAACATTTAGGTTACGATTGGGATGGAAAAAAGATTGTTAAACCAGAAACCGGCGACCAACTCGATAATTTCTTGCAAAAGATGGAAGATCCAGACTTTTGGAGGACTGTCAAGGACCCTCAAACGGGACAAGATGTTGTGCTTAGCGAAGAAGATATTGGTATCATTCGTAGAATACGTGCCGGGAAAATACCCGACGTTTCTTTCGAGGAATACGCAGTAAGTGGAAGGTTTATAATATTTTACGAGATATGTTTATTTCGGGTGTTTTAGCCTTGGATAGAATGGTTTACAAGTGAAGTAATGAAGATGCCGTTGAGAAAATTCCCGGAACACAAACGTTCATTTTTGCCAAGCAAAAGCGAGGCTAAAAAGGTATCAAAATTAGTGCACGCTTTAAAAATGGGTTGGATCAAAACTAGGGAGGAACAAGCGAAGTTGCGGGCTAAAAAAGAGCCCCACTTTTATATGTTATGGAGCACAGACGATCAAGCTGAAGATATGAGACGGATACATAAGCATATCGCGGCACCAAAGCGACATTTACCAGGGCACGCCGAGTCTTATAACCCGCCTCCTGAATATTTGTTCGACGCTAAGGAAATGAAAGAATGGAACAAACAGAAGAATACCCCGTGGAAAAGGAAGCTGCATTTCTTGCCACAGAAGTACGATTCGCTGCGAAAAGTGCCGTCTTATTCAAGATACATCAAGGAGCGTTTCTTACGCTGCTTGGATTTGTATCTCTGTCCGAGGGCGATAAAGATGCGTTTAACCATCGAACCGGAGAGTTTAGTACCGAAATTACCGAGTCCTAGGGATTTACAGCCATTCCCGACGGTTTTAGCCATAGAATATAAGGGGCATTTAGATATGATTCGTACCATGAGTACAGATAAAACCGGGCAGTATTTAGTAACTGGTTCCGATGACTTTACGGTAAAAATATGGGAAATCAACACGGGGCGGTGTTTGAAGACTATCGAAACCGGCGGGGTGGTTAGGTCAGTTGAATGGTGCCCCAATTTGGCATTATCGCTCATCCTCGTCGCGTCCGATAAAAAAGTATATTTAATCAATCCGAATGTTGGCGATTCCTTAATTTGCACTAAAACGGATGCGGTTTTAAAAGAAATGCCTAAATCTGACGTGATTATTAGTGAACGTGTCCGAACTACGGTCCAGTGGTCTACTCCGGATGAAAACGAGTACGAAAGGGGTTTTCGAGTAATCTTAACCCATTTCAAAGAAGTATCGCAAGTTACTTGGCACGGAAAAGGCGATTACTTCGCTAGCGTTATGCCTGAAGGACAAAACCGATCGGTTTTAATCAGTCAAATCTCCAGAAGGCGCTCGCAACTGCCGTTCACGAAAGCGAAGGGTTTGGTGCAACGGGTTTTATTTCACCCGACGAAACCGTTTTTATTCGTGGCAACGCAGCGGCATGTCAGAATTTACGATTTAATGCGGCAGACGATGATGAAAAAGTTGCTGACAAAGTCTCGTTGGATTTCCGCGATGGCGATACACCCTGGAGGCGATAATTTATTAGTAGGCACTTACGATAGGAAAATGCTGTGGTTCGATATAGACTTAAGTACGGAGCCTTACCAGACTTTGCGGTTGCATGGTACTGCAGTTAGAGGGGTTGCTTTTCATAAACGGTATCCTCTTTTCGCGTCAGGTTCTGATGATAGAAGTTTGATCGTTTCGCATGGCATGGTGTATAAGTAAGTTGATTCTTTTAAAATACAGTTGAACTCCCATAAGTCGAATCTCAAGGGACACAAAAAGAATTCGAGTTAAAGAAATTTCGAGTTTAAGAACATTTTATTACAATTTCCATACCTTGCATTATCTTCATCTTCATCCAACCAATGATTTTCATTTTCACGAATGTCACGGGAGAATCCGGCTTTCTTAAAACAATTCTGAATTGTTGCTGAGACATCTGTATCCCATGCTCTTGCTATTTCTCTAATAGCATCTAATAAAGTTACCGCTAATATTCTATGATCCTCCATGGCAGTAATAGTTTGTTTCAAAATCCGTTTCCGGTAATTCATCTTCAGGTTCTTAATTATACCCTGATCCATTGGTTGTAACTTAGACGTCATATTAGGTGGCAGAAATACGACGCGGATGGACTTCAACTTTTCGTCAATTGTAGGATGAGCCGGGCAGTTGTCTACGAGAAGTAAAATTTTTCTCTTTTGGGCCGAAAACTTTCTGTCAAGAGACAATAACCATTTCTCGTACAGGTCACTGGCCATCCATGCCTTCTTGTTATTCTGATAAGTGACCGGCAAAGACTTGATGCCCTTGAAACATCTAGGGTTCTTTGATTTCCCAATCACCAAAAGTTGCAGTTTTTGCATCCCGTCTATATTTGCACCAACCATAACAATAATTCGTTCTTTACTTTGCTTTCCCCCCATAACACTTCTCATTTTTAAAAGCCAAGGTTTAGTCTGGTAACCATTTAAAGAACAGACCTGTTTCGTCGGCGTTGAAAATGTCCTTAGATTCATATTGGGAGAGTAATCCAGGGAGCACATTTTCTTTACAATTTTCACACTCTTTTTCGTTTACGTCTGCACTTTCACCGCAAACCACTTTTTGCGCAATTGTGTGACGAACTTTAAATTTGTGCAGCCATCCCGAGCTCGCAGCGAAATCCAAATGTCCCAAAGTTTTCGTGAATTCCTGTGCTTTCTCCCAATATCGGCAGTTTCTTGTCACGTCAAACCTTAACCCACTTCAACATTGCTTCATCGATATCTTCATACACACCCAACTTATAAAGGGGATAAAATTAGTAGAATTACGGTTGAATATACTTCGAGATATGGAAATTTACTAATTCTAGAACTTCAAGATACGGACTACAAAATACGTATGATTTGTAGACGTAGGTCAAGGGACTCGCATTTTTATTCGACTAAAAGAAGTTCGACTCATGGGAGTTCCACTGTAGCACCTAGGGGCTTAACTAATTTATCGATTTTCTTCCAGCGATTTACTCCAAAATGCGTTAATTGTACCCTTAAAACGGCTGCAAGATCATGAATCGAAAAATGATTTTGGAATATTCGATGTGCATTTTCATCCTCTTCAACCATGGGTATTTTCAGCGGGTGCTGATGGGACGGTTAAATTATACACAAACTAATGTTTTTATTGTTTAAAATAAAAATTAAAATCAGGATTTTTTTTCAATGTTTTTTATTTTCCCGAGGGGTAAACCGCGAGGGCATTTTGGGACATTAGACGAACATTAGTGGACATTAGAGGGGACATTAGTGGACAATAGCGGATATTAGTGGTCATTTGGTGGGCATAAAATGGATGGAAATCAGGTCAGGTCAATTTTTAGGAATTGCGGGCATTATCGAGGCATTACTGGGGCATTTTTTTTTCTCCCCTTAGGGCCTGCCTGCCCGAAGGCTCAGATGCACTGCAGCCACAAAATGGGCTTATTGTGCTCACCCTA
This sequence comes from Xestobium rufovillosum, assembly GCA_963966045.1. Taxonomy (NCBI): domain Eukaryota; kingdom Metazoa; phylum Arthropoda; class Insecta; order Coleoptera; family Ptinidae; genus Xestobium; species Xestobium rufovillosum. The sequence continues at coordinate 29,767,777 of OZ014497.1, forward strand.
AATTCTAAGTCACACCCATTCCATGATCTTGGTGCCTTGGACCAAACGGTACAAGTTAAACATTGAATGCGTGGAAAATTCTTCCGGTTCCATCAGACATCGCCCGAAAATTCGCTGCCTCTTCCGGTCTAGAGCTTCACATCTGCACAGGATGTGCATAGCTGTCTCCCGTTCCTTATTACACAAGCGGCAGTTAAGGTCTCCGTAATATTTGCCAATCTTCCACAGGTGTTCTTTAACGGTCGTGTGTCCCGTTAGGAAGCCTGTTACGATTCTAATTTGCATCCTACTAAGGCAAAGTAGTTCTGAGCATCTTTTCCTCCAAGGTCCCTTTATATAAGACTTGCTGTGCCTGTGTCCTGGAATCACGTTCCAGTAATTGTGATGTTGAGCGCGAATCCATCCGTTTACTTGGTGTCTGACTGCACTCTTAGTTATGCCTAGGGCAGGTTCCGGTCCAACGAAAGGATTGTTGGAGCCCCGCTTTGCTAGTTTATCGGCTTCCTCGTTCCCTATCAGCCCACAGTGACCTCGAATCCAAAGCAGTCTCACTGCGTTCCGCATGGCTAGGATATTAAGTTGCTCGAAGCATTCCCACAACAGCCTGGAAGACATCTTTGGGCTCATAAGAGCCTTCAAAGCTGCCTGGCTGTCTGATAAGATAAAGATCCGCTGATTTTTGTAGCCCCTCTTAGTGTTTTCCCGCACACATTGTAGTATCGCGTAGACCTCTGCTTGAAAGACAGAGGCACATTTGCCCAGAGAGGAGCTGAGTTTCAGTCTTGGTTTATCACCAAACAGTCCTGACCCAGCACCTGTGTCGGTCTTAGAACCGTCGGTGTACCAGATCAGACTGCCGGAAGGTATGCTGTTCAGAGTTTGGTTCTCCACTCTAGGGTCATCGATTGTGACCTGAAAGAGTGGTTGTGCGGTGTTCTTGGGGACCATGTAATCCGTCCTCATGTCAAGCATGGGATCCTTTATGTCCTCAATAATGCTAGTATGCTCTGTACCCAGACGGACACGGCATTAGTTATAGCAATTAAAGTATTACGAGGACATTATTATTGGCACTACAACCCATTTGGGTTTTGGCCGTTCCCCAGAGAACTTCCCGAATCCTTTTTTGGGGTGGATCAGTCCCCACGCCGCCACGCCTTGTTCAATTATAAACACCTCACATCTGTTTGTGGCTTTTTGCTCCCTCCACTACCTCCCTCCATCTTCTTCTATCTTGCGCCCGTTCTCTCCATTTATCCATTTCAGTGCTCTTAGATCATTCATAACGTCATCATACCATCTCATTCTGGGCCTCCCTCTTGCTCCTCTTTCACTGGGGTTCCATTCCGTTATTGTTCTTATCGCTCTTGTTCCATCGCTCCGTATTATGTGACCCAACCAACTTATTCTTTGTGCTTTAATATATTTTACTACGTCTTTTCCCTTTCTCTCTTCCACCACTTTGAAGTTCATTAAAAGTCTATATTAATTTCCATTTATTTTTCTTGGTCCAAGTATTCTCCTTAATATCCTACGTTCAAAAATCTGTTGCTCTTCCTCTGTCAACGTTAAGCTTCTGGTTTCCATCGCATATGTGACTATTAGCCTTATCATCGTTTCATATATTTTAATTCTCGTGTCTTTTCTTATCTGTCTATTATTCAATATACATATTTTTATTTGCAAAGTATGCTCTATATCCTGACTGTATTCTTTCTTTCACTTCATGCCCTTGAGTTATTTATTTGTGTTCCTAGATAGCGATAGTTGTTTACCTCTTCAAATTTGTAATTATCCACTTGTAGGCTGTGGCCTCCCTCTCCTACATGTCTTCCATATCTCATATATTTCGTCTTCTGTTTGTCGACTTGTATTCCCACACCTTCCGCTGCCCCAATCATTTCTGTAAATGCCTTTACAAGGTCTCTCTTCGATCCACTTATGATTACCATATCATCTGCATATGCAATTATTTGTGTTCTCTTTGTATTTATGATTCCCTGATCTTCCATTTTTCTTATTATACTTCCTAATGTTAAGTTCTAGTCTTCTGAATAACATTGCCGACATTATTTTATATGTTGTGTTCAGCAAGGTTATTCCCCTGTAATTATCGGTATCTTCTCGATCTCTCTTCTTGTGTATGGGTATGATTACTCCCCTCTTCCACTCCCCTGGCATTTTTTCCTTGTTCCATATTGACAATATTAAACTGTATATTCTTCCATGTATTTCTTTGCCGCCATACTTTAGTAACTCTTCGAGTATATTGTCTCTGCCTGGTGTTTACTATTTTTTATTTTTCATATTATTTCTCTAATTTCTTCATACGGTGGATCTTCAATTTCTATATCGTCTTCATCTAAATCTATATTCTCATCTTCTTCTGTTTCTTTACACAGTAGGCTACTGAAGTGTTCTTTTCATATTCGTTTAATTTTTTCTTTATCATTTATTAATTCCCCATCTTTGTTTTTGAGAGTTGGGACTTTAATTTCATTTTCTTTACCTTGTTTTTTATTTTTCTATAAAATATCTTTATGTTTTGTTTCTGCTGTGTTGTTCAATTTTATTTCCATTAATTATTTACGTGCTATATAAGGTATTTTTGTATTATGTCTAGGGTTGCCATAATTTGCAAATACGAAATCGGGACACAGGCGCATTCTCCCCCCCCATACATTTTTTAGAATAAGACAATTCATAAGAAAGGAAAATATATGCATATATTTTTTATTTAACAAAATAAAATGTAACAAAATTTAAATTCTGCTTATAAATAAACATTTTTTCAAGCGCTTTAATACAGTATTTTTGAGTTCAAAATTCAAATATATGTGGCATTTCAAATCGGGACATTTCGGGACAGGAAAATTAATCTGTACAGAAAGTCTCAAATCGGGACAATCCCGAATAATCGGGACATATGGCAACCCTAATTATGTCAAAAAAGTAGGTATAACTTCTGACGCGCTTACATAAGTACACGCACCAGTTTATTTCTAGAAAACTAATAAAGATAGACATAAAGTATTATAAATAAAGGGTCATCAAATTTTATGAGGAATTTAAAAAAAAAATAAAATTCTATTGCTTCTATTAGAAAAATCAAAGTTGCAATGCAATGTTTACAATCATATGATTGAAAACATTTTTAGAACATAAGTACTTCCTCCTGTACGTATATTCCCTGATTCCCTCCAACCTCAACCCCTTCACTGTTGCATTCATTCCTTATTTTGTCGTCCATGTCGAAGTCTTGAAGTTCTCAAAGTCCCTTTACCCTTTCTATATTTTGCTACAAAATAATGAACATCCAGCAAGTACATTATTACAAAAACTAAGAAAGCTTATACCTACTTTCAAGAACTCTATTTATTGATTTTTAATTCGCTCCACTTGATTTCTTAGGTAAATGTAACGACGGAATTGCTTGATCGGAAAGTTTACGATAATTTCTTGGATACTGCTCGATACCATACCCGAGCAACTCATATCGTAAAACGCGTTTATAGTCATCCTTCTTGAAATGCAACGAACAAACTCTGGCATGACTTACATTAAAACCATCACTTCTGTTGCAGGCACTTATCCAAGAATTACGCACTGTTGGATCCTCAGGAAAGCGAAAGAATGACACCACATCCTTTTTGAACGATTTTGCTTGATTGTCTGTTTTACAACCAAACACAGAACACCGCATTGTATTACTACAGAAAATGAAAAATGTGACATTTCACTTCACTCTCCGCATTACGTCAGGTCAGATCACACATGGTGTATTACGTATGTAAGAATTTATTTATCCGACATGTGATTTGTGGTGGTAGCCCTGTTTGTGACCACGCCTAACATCTGCCAATCAGATGTCGGAATTTTGAACTTTAGCAAATGGTTGCCGGCGAATTTGCAAAGTTCATTGACGTAATAATTTAGTTTTCCACGTAGTTTATAGTGTTTAAAACGCTTTTATCGCAAAATAATAATTTCCGAAGAAAATGTCTAGTGATTCCATAAAGAATGTAAGTTGTTTCATTTATCTTGATGAAATGAGTCATGCTGATAAAAAGTTGTTTATCTACACAGATATTTATTTATTTGTGGACTTTTCTTTGTATTTTATGAATGAAATAGTCTTAAGAAGATGATTTCGTCGCAGTTTTCAGGTTTGGAAACGCCAGGTTATGTAGGGTTTGCAAATTTGCCAAATCAGGTCCATAGGAAATCAGTCAAAAAAGGGTTTGAATTTACCCTTATGGTGGTCGGGGAAAGTGGTTTAGGGAAGTCTACCCTCGTAAATGCTTTGTTTCTCACCGATTTATACCCAGAAAGGGTCATACCAGATGCTGTTGGTAAGTACCGATATTTTAATAACAATAACGCATATTTGGCTAAAAATAGACGTTATTTGGGGCATTAACCCCAAAGTTAATTGATTTTCACGAGTATTTACCAAACATTTGTTCCTTCTGATGAACACATCCTGTTTTTTGCAAACGGTCGTCAAATTTTTCTATGTATTTGGCTTTATTTTTTGTTTCTTCGTAATTGTTACAGAGAAGAGTAAGCAGACTGTAAAACTAGAGCCATCGACAGTAGAAATAGAAGAACGTGGGGTTAAATTACGGTTAACTGTGGTCGATACTCCTGGATATGGAGACGCCATAGATAACACTGATAGTTTTTCCGAAATTATTCGATACATTGACGAACAATTTGAACGGTTCCTCAGAGACGAATCGGGCTTAAACAGAAAGAACATCATGGACAACAGAATTCACTGTTGCTTCTACTTTATTTCGCCGTTCGGACACGGTTTGAAACCTCTGGATATAGAATTCATGAAGCAGTTGCACAATAAAGTAAACATAGTACCCGTAATTGCGAAAGCCGATGTACTTACCAAGAAAGAGATGCAGAAATTAAAAGAAAAGGTCATGAAAGAAATCGAAGCGAATGGAATACGAATTTATTCACTTCCTGAATGCGATTCGGATGAGGACGAAGAATACAAAGAACAGGTTCGTCAGCTGAAACAAGCGGTGCCTTTTGCCGTGTGTGGGGCTAATACGCTGTTAGAAGTTCGGGGACGCAAAGTGAGGGGCCGTTTGTACCCCTGGGGAGTGGTGGAAGTGGAAAATCCCGACCACTGTGATTTCATCAAGTTGCGGACAATGTTGATCACGCATATGCAAGACCTGCAAGAAATAACGCAGCAGGTGCATTACGAGAATTATAGATCGGAGCGGTTGGCCAAAGGGGGCCCGCCTATCAAGAAAACCACGTAAGTGTTTATTCTTGTTAATATTCTATCGTCCGATAACTGATCGTTAATTTTTTGTGCGGAACTGTTGGAATTGTTTTTTTTAAATATTTAGGATAGCTGAGGAGAAGACTGGTGCCTTGAACGACAGGGATCGTATTCTGCAAGAGAAGGAAGCGGAATTGAAGCGAATGCAGGAGATGTTGGCGGCGATGCAAGCGCAAATCCAACAAAAGTAATTTTGTTAAAAGATTCGTTGCCAAAACATATCATGTATTCAGAAGCGGGTTTTTTGATCTTTTTTGAGTTGAATATGACTATTTTGTGGTAAAGATGTTTCTGTATTTTGTGCTTCTGATAAATATTATTCCTGTAAGTGAGATTTTATTGATTGATGTATTTCCGATAAAAGACACGATTATTTTTGTAAAGATATGTATGAAATAGATTTATATGCGATTATGTATAGGAAATGCCACAGAAAGACTTGCAAAGGAGAAAAGTCTGCTTAATTTTAAAAGAATTCGATTTTTTTATAATACTGTATATTTTTGTGTTAAAATTGTCAAATGTGTACTGAATATATTTTATTTTCAGAAATATATGAGAAATAAAGATTTTTTTTTGTTCCCTCCCTTACGTCACATTTAAATTCAATGGGAAAATTAATTAATTCATCAAAATTGTGGTTTGTTACGCAAATGCAGCAGTTTTCGTTGCAATCTGCAAGTTTCACGAGCCGCCACTGATGAGTTCCATGCAAAAGAACTATATTTGATACAAAAGAACTACGTTCTATATAAAAGAGCAGTACATTACAAAAGAACTATTTATGGTTCAAAAATAAAGAACCGAGTTCTCTGTAGCTCTTGGTGCACAAATTAAATAGTTGTAATTCTTAGTGAACGCCACAAATGCGACTTCGAATCGAAGGTGATTCAATTTTCATCTCAAATAAGCAAACTTTCCGCGTGCGCATTACATCTGTCAATGTCGCCTTAACCTAACTTTTGGGAGTGACTACTGCTCCGGCCGACGGACCCCTGAAATTTTGTTCGCACACGGTCCGGCATGCGCATTACTACGGAATGTCAACACAATTTGCATTTTGGAGGTGTAAAAAAACTAAAGCTGAGAGAACGCATTTTTGAAACAGACCATTTAGTTGTCCTCGCACCAGACACACGCATTTTTTGGAAAAAAGTTGATGTAAAAACAAGCAAAATATATCAAACCTCTATGGGATCAGAACTCGTCTAACCGTACGATACCCGCACATTCACCAAGGCCGTTAGCGTTACTAGCCGATAACGATCACATAACACACATAGATATAAAGGAAAGCCCTGTAAAAACGTCATAACACACATAGATATAAAGGAAAGCCCTGTAAAAACGTCAGGGACATGCTTCATAGTTCTCTAAGCAGCCACCGCAGGTGCTGGTGTAGACGACATTGCGGGATTAATCAACTTTAGAGTAAATTTAAGTTCAATTTTAGAATATACAAATTCAGCGAATCATAAGTTAATTGAGATATCACTTCTTTACATACAAATAAATAAGATATTCAATTATATAAGCATAAATAGGTAACATACAACAGATGAAACATAGGTACAATACTTCACACAAGAATTACGAAAATAAAGTGTCCCTGTTTGAGGATTAATACAAATATTTGATAACCCAAACAGTATTTTGGTACGTTTTGGTACCCATGTGTTGAGGAAACTTACCTGATGTGAAATGAGAGGGTACCATTTTTTGAGTTTGCTCCGCAAACACAACAATATGAAACCTTTTTTTAAACTACCAGTTCGAAAAAACACAAAATAGAAACACTTAAACAACAAACAGAACAATAAACAGTAGACAGTAATATACATTTCTTGGCAAAACTTGATGAGTATGTAGGGAAAATTGATGATTTTACTTCCGTATCCGTACGCAAAATGAAAATTCAAATGACAAGGCGATTTGACTTTTGACGTTTAAATTTTATGCACTAAGTTTCCAATAAATAAATGAAATATAGAATTATCTCTATGGACTAACCATCAGCCAGAGCCTACTACAGTACTGTAGTAGTACTACAGTACTGTATTAGGCCCTGCATCAGCGCCCACAGTGAATGCTTAGATTACTATAAAACTTATATCCAAGGCTGGCCGATTCACTTTCCCTTTTATCTGTGTGTGTTCTGTGTTATGCATATAGGAAGTGAGCGAATATTGCTTAGCAGCGCCTCAACATGGTGAATTTATAAACTTTTGGTGGTAATTCTGTTGTCATCTGTCAACAGTCAGTTTGAATTTTCCGCGTATCTAGGCAGTGGATATTATTGGTGCTGTGATAAATTTAAACCAAACTAGAAAAAATATAAATGTCAACAAAAATTTGACAGCTCAATACCACCAAAACTTTAAATGGTGGCGCTGACTGAAAATTCGCTCACTTCCTATAACTATTACATTAATACCAACAACTTCCCATTTCCTTGCATGTGCAAAAAGCGTGAGAGAGAAAAGGCTATAGACATAGTATATTCTACTTCGTCGTTTATATTTGTTAGATGCATACCAAGCATGCGCAAGTAGGTAAGTTGGGTGGACGGTTGCGACTTATGCAGAGTTGTATACATCTGTCTCTTAATGGCTGGTACGCTTTCGGAGTGTAATGCAGACCCACTGGTGTTATGTGATAACGATATACTTAAACGTCATTTTACCGACATTAACTAATGCGCATGTCCGACAGTATTGGAACAAAATTTCAGGCGACAGTCGGGCGGAGCACTCGCATTATATTTTACAGTTGCCACCAAAGACTTCAAGAGGGGACTCAAGCTATTTACATTTCCAACTGAAGCATCCAAGATACTCACAGTCTAAGCTTTTGTTTGTGGAAAAGGCAAAATAAAGCAGCCGACCAGTTACCAATTGTGTTGTAGTGAACATCAGGTACCGTTGCGGATGCGGAAACGGAATATCGCGGAACATTCGTCTGGTTGGTTGTTTTGTTTAACGTTGTATTGTGTTGTTTGTTTTTGTGCTGGATAGTGCAAAATGTTGTGTTGATAGTTTTCCAACATATTATATTATACAAGGTAATTATTTTATTAAGTAGTAAGGAAGTTGTATTAGCGGTCGTCCAATATTTCATTTGATTTGAGGTTAAGTTCATAAACGCGCATGAATTCTTGCATTATCTGCCTTGAAAAATACTGTCATTAAACTTTGTAGGCATGTAAGGGAATGTGAAATGCCATTATTGCTCATATCATATTGATTTTTTTAGTATAACAATGACTATTCCTATTTTTCATTATTTTTTTTACTTATTGGTCCCTAAAACAGCACGCCAATGTATTTAAGGAATATAATAACAAACAACACTACCCACGACTCGCTGGCGTAGATTGTGTTTTTTGTAGGTCCATTCACCATTCTCCAAGTCTTCGGTTGCAACAGTTACAGACTGCAGGTGGTTTATTTGGTTTGGAATGACAAAAACTAACACACCACAACAGGTTTATTTATCTCCCAACTATGTTTTGCCACTGCAACGTTTTAGCGTGCTATTATTCCCTTGTTTGCATTAGTAATTACGGATTTTCTAAAAAAAAATACCTTTAGTGACAGGCCACCGGACACAACACATGGATATCAAAATTCTGTAAATTACAACAAACTTTAGAAGAAAAAAGAAAAAGGATCCGCTTGGATTCGAACAAAAGCTCCCGCGCGATTCGGAACTGAGCGAAGCTTGTTGCTTGTTTAGCATGTAGTTTAACAGTCTATTAAAGCGCGTGAAAGTGGAAGTGGCCTACTTGGCAAAACCTAGTTGGGATATAAAGAAGCGCCGCCACAACACCACATGGTTGCGTCCAATATATTCGGTTAGTTACTTCCGATTAATTAAAAATGTTGTGACGTAACATTGGGGATAGGTCAGTTCAAAGGGAGGGAAACTCAACAGGCAGTCTGAAGCCAAACTGCAAGAGAGAAGATACTTATCTAGGGGCGTTGATTGAGAAGTCCTCAATCAACGCTAGGGGTCAGTTTTCATTCCAAATAAACAAACGTGCCGTGCGCTCTTGACTTCTGTCAGTATAAAGTTACAAAACGTCTTAACATAAATCTTATTGCAATATAATTTATAGGTACTAGTTTCTAGTTACAAAGTTTTTACACGCAAGCATAACACACAAATTAGAAATCAACTGTTTCCACTGCAAAACTACTATAACTATCTTGCAAAAGTTGGGTTAAAATGTTAAAACTGATAGATCTCTAAAGCACCTGGCGCTGACTTATTATCGAATTGACGTCACAGTTGTGGGGTTCATTTAGTGATTGGAACGATTGGAATGTTTACCCACAAAGTGAAAAACCTGGATTCAGGTCCCGCACCCAGCTTTCATTTCCGCACATTTTTCCTGAATTTCCTCGCTCGCAGTTAACTTATGACGAGTAAATTCCGATAATTTTAATACAGGTGTTACAAAATTAGCCTACCGAACTTTACCAGCAAAAAGTTTCAAAAAATATTGCTGCTGAAGATGGTTTATACTCAATACCTCCGAAATTAATGTAGATAATAGTGAACTTTTGGGAATTTACTAATCTTTTTATACTCGAGTCAACAAAACTGGATAATACCTTTTCTGCGTGTGTCTTTTTCTTGGTTTTGTTATAAAATTATGAAAATTGAAGATTTTCTAGCAAAATAATTTGCCCTTATTGAAATTAGTAATAGTTTCTAATTCTAGAGATGTAATAGTTGTTTCTTTTTTATAAAAACACAACTCAGCCCTTCACCATTCTTTGTTTTATGTCGCTATCCCTACGGCTGCTATCATCGCGAAACCGCAAAAGTTATTTAACTCTCTTCAAATAGCAAAACTCCCAATATTTCGTTTGAATCGTAATAAACTTGGACAAACGAAAACAATTTTATTCAGATCATTTTATTCTTATCACAATCAAACCTATGTACAAATAGGAAGCAAATTTCCAACAAAAATGGAATACATACTTCACCATAATGATGATTTCCTAACTTAATTTGTATTCATAATAAAAAAACAATAACACGAGTTAAATATGCTTGAATAAATACTCACACGTACAATATTAAAATTACATTCACACGATCATTTAAATAATAATAAATTACAAAATAATTACGTCAGAATTCAGTCCATATCACAAAAACAAAAAGGGGCCTCTTGAAATGGCACGTTGCGAAATTTCTTTTAGTGCCAGTCTTAGAAATTTGGAATTTTCACTTTCGACAGTTTATATAATCGCAAATCTTCGTCCTGGGGTACATAATTATCGCTTTCTTGTACTGGGGATCCATCAGGATAAACTCTAACAACAGCAGGGCCGTCGTAGCCCTTTACGTCATTTTTATGCCTTATGGGTAATGGAGGAGGAGTCAAAGAAGTGGCGGGATATTTGAAATATAAAGTTGAGGCTTTTTGTTGCTGGTTGTTTTGTAATGAGTTTTTGGGGTAAATATACAAAGGGGTGCCACTTTGGATCGATTCTTGAGCTTCTTGACGCTCAGGGTGGAGTAATAAGAAGCCGTTAGGCGGTGGAAGACGATAAACAGTTTCTATTCTAGCGGAACCAGCAGCTTCAGAACCAAAATCGTTGGAGAAGCTTTCATCTTCAAAACTGTTTGGTTGTGGGGTCGTAGTAGATGTTTTTGCGCTTTTAGGGGTCGTTTTCATCATCTCATGACCTTCCATCATGTTATCCCAAACTGGAAATACATAAAATGTGTAAACAACTTTCACGGGGAAACTAGAAGAAAAAAAATCCTGATAAATGTCTCCTATCACGTTTCGCGAGTTTTCTATAATAAAAGAGTGCGTTGATCTTCTCTGAGTGACCTACTATCAACGTATACAGCGAGTTGTTTTGTGAACAAACCGGAACCTCAAAAGAAATGGGTTCAAGAAGTTTACGTAGAGATCAAGGAAAAAACGTTCACAATCTTTTCGCGAGGTCTGCAACTATGTATTAAATCTTCGAACAAGGTTACTGGAGGGTTCCAATCTTTCAATAAAAAAGGTCAAGTGACATCAAGTGGGTTATTTAAACGTCAAGTGAAGGTTTCGTTTGTTTTGTACTTACTTATCGAGTTGGCGCCTCTTTGGAACGGGTCCATTTCGTCCAGATGATCTTCTGGCATAGATTTTAGACGCTGAAGTCCGTGTTTCATCAATTCGTTATTGCAATTCCTCATTTCTGAAGATTGGCAGTACGATTCCACTTGATTTTTGAACATAGAGTACAAATAACTCGTCTGCAAAGAGAAAAGATAATTTTTTGAATCGTTTTGAAGTTAAAAATTTAATTATCTTAGTACAGGGTGTAGGTGCGATTATTTTAGGTACATACCTTTTCTTCTTTGGTTAGATATTCCCACATAGGGATAGAAGAAGCCGTGGTCCACTCAAGAATCACCAAAAAACACGCGAAACTCAAAATATTACTCATATTTCTTTGATCTTAGTCGGTAATCGAATTAAAATTGATCGACCGCAACTCTCAACGTCACAAGCAGATATGTTCTCCAGATGTGCTTCGCAATACTTTTTATACAGCTCTTATGACGTCACTATCCGCATTCTTACGCGAAGACGCTTCTCTTTCGGGGATTCCGCTTCGAATCGCGCCGTGTTTTGTTTTTTTCTTCTTCTTTAATCATGCGGGTTGACATTCACCTGTTTTTTACCTCAGTGACGCGTGTTTGAAGATAATCCGCATTGTTTTATTTTCGGAATTTTGATGTTTACGAGGTTGTTTTTTTTGTTCTGTTTACGTAATAAAATGTGATTACATGTATACGGGCAAACAAACAAGAAGAACCAACGCCTTCTGTTAAATTATTCGCGATCTGAGACATATTTGTATACTAGAACAAGTTTTATTTTGTCAACAATGTTGTAGTCTAGCCGCTTATAAAACTGGCACTATTAGGGAAATTCACGAAGTTCGGCGCCTATACCCGGATACTCTCTAAAAGAACAGAATTCTTGTCATACTTTTAACATGGTTTCATCAAAAAAATTATACAAGGGTCGAGTTTTAAAAAATGAACCGAGGCAATAAACAAATTAGTCATAATTTGGACAGTAGATTCGTCAAAATCAACAATTACATCATTGTCGGTAAATTGCAAACGAAATTTCTTGAAAGGAATGCGCAATTCCTAGTACTGCGCCAAAAAAATCTGAAAATTTACCCGCGCTCATCTTTATCACTTACGTAAGGTCACCAACCTCTACGTTAACAATACTGTTAATCTGTCAATTATTGAAGGAAACAAAAACAGGAAATTATGCAGCTGTTTCCTTGACCTTTGAACTATTTCCGCTAATTTTTAATACTTTCAAACTTTTTTCGGCCTTACTTTTATCGGAAATTGAAAACCGACAATAATTTATTATCTGTCAAATAAATATTGATGCGGGTGACAGCAAATTTCCATTTTTTGTGCAAACCAAATATGGCTCCTTGCGTACAAAGAATCAAATTAATCATAGACTTATGTTACCAATCTTGATAGACGTCAAAACGTAGGTAGACGAGAGTTCATGTACAAAAAGAAACATAGCAAGGTCGCTGGATGCGACCTTGCCGAGAATCTGGCGCCCGAGAGACGATATCGCAGCCGTTTTTCATCAGATCCGACGTCCTGCTCTGGGGACAATGTCTACGAACGACAAAAAAATTGGATTTACATTTTAGAGTGGACAGTGTCACTTCAAAAGGCAGTTATATCGAGCAATCCATGAAAAAACGTTTAAAATGCTAGTACACGCGGTAGCACTCATAGAAAATTCCCCTCGTAATAATCACTCTCAACTTCATGACACTCTATGTTTGTTTTCTAAATACCTTTCATTCCGAATGTTTTAGCAGACGAAAACATTCATTATGCAAATCAGGTCTATGAAATTTAATTCTATCGAGAGCACGTGGAAAAATTCGGTAAATAACGAAATTCTGGATGTAAACAAAAGTATTAAACGCTTTTTTGAATTCCCCAAATTTTGACCTTTGATTTGTCAATAAAACTACAAAATAACTTCAAAAAATATTTATTAAAATGTATAAATACAAAATTCTCTAGTTTTTTTGTGGGAAAGAAAACACGGTCAAATAAATATTTGTAAATCAAAAATAGGTTACATTTATGTTCAAATAAAGCAAATTAAAAAAACGGAACGTAAAATCAAGTGATTGTGAAAAAACAACTTTTCATCTCACTGGTTCACAAATAATACCCAAATTCACACATATAACTCAAAAAATCATAATAAACTATTAATCTTCTCTCAAAAATTGTCCATAAAATTAATCTAACATCAAAAACACCGTTCATTACAACTCTGTGTGTCTCGATTTCAGTTCTTCAATTCTCTGGATAAATTCAGACTTTTCGATGCACCCCTGACAATCTTCACCCCAATCGTTTATGATTTTCTTCAAGTCGCGCACTTTAAGTTTTTTTAAATCCACCGTTTTCAAGTCGATCTCGACATCATATCGTAATTCGCAAATTTGAGCATCTTTCTTCTTTAATTTCTCGCAAATTTTTTCTGCGGGCATCGACCACGATAAAGGTTTGGATAATTCGCCTAAAATACCCGTGGCGCTCTCCTCCAAGCCACCTAAATAGTAACACTAAGAAAATTTGAGGTTAGGATATTTAAAAGCGACAAAAATTACATTTTAAGACTTACAAATCTATTTTCCTTGTTTTTGGTGGTTTTACAGAACTTCTTGAATTCATTTTCTATTAATTTCGGGTCTTTTTTAACATTATCCGTTAATTTTTCGGCAAATTTGTCGATGGTCTTTATACACACTAAAATTGCGCAAAATTAATTATCTGAATAAAATCAAAAGTTATTTGGAATTACCTTCGCAATCCCCTGCTTTTAGACTATTAGCAGTAACAAAAAGGGCGAAAAAGGACACCAAAAATGCTTCTAAATTCATCTTTTAGGTTAACACAATAAACACGTACAATCCACAATTTTCTTTATCAAAACACACGTAACTAATTTGGAGCAACTTAAAACTGATACTAAGTTCTCGATTTATTGCAAATTTCTTATAAAAATAAATATTTTTTGAGACACGTTGACGTTTCTTCAAATAGGAGTTATTTGACAAGTGGGGTAAAATGTTTTTGGTGGCTCATTCTGATTGAACCACGTTCGTATACAAGGACCAATGGCAGGAGAGAACGTCAGAGCATTATAAGCGCCAAATTCAAAACAAGGTTTTGATTTTTATAGGATTTATAAACACAAAATTAAACAAATTAATAACATTTTAAATCACAAAAACTACTTGAAAAGTGGGTCTATCGCTCTCAAAAACTCCTCTTGAAATTTATTTCGGGAAAATCGGTCCACCGATGCTCTAGCCCGTTCACGAATCTCTGATATTTCTTCACCGCTTAAATACAAGATGTGTTTAAGCGTATGTGCGAATTCTTCGGCAGTAACAGCTAGAAAACCCAACCTAGAACCCTCGGAAGTTTCTATAATGTCCAACAGTGGACCGCCCGATCTGTGAGCAACAGTAATCAGACCAGCCCCCATTAATTCAACGACGCCGATTCCGAAATGTTCATCTAACATCGTGTGAATACCGATGTAAGCACTTTGCAGTTCATTCAACAATTCCTGATAAGTCAAATTAACTTGAAACTGCACGTTGTTTTCTAAACTCAAATGTTTACTTAAATCACGTAGATCTTTAACTCTATTGCTATCGTCGGCATTTCTACAGCTTCCGCATAAAACTAGGGTGATGTTCGCAAATAAAGTTTCGGGTAGAATCTCCCGTAGTTCATATAAAGCTTGTAGTTGCAGAGGATGGTCCTTCTCTGGCCTAAATTGCGCCAAAGATAAAATTCGAATCTTTTCTGGGCGTTTATTTTCTCGATGCAATGATTTAAGATGATCTACATCGCACGGGGGGTATACACGATGCAATGGTTTATCCCACATCGTCGTTAAATGCTCCAAAGTGAACGTAGAGTTAACTAAAGATGTATCAGAACATTGTCCAACGAGAAAATATAACTGGAACACGTTATTTCAGTAAAAATTTGTAAAACACATCTATTAATTTACCCAAGCAAAAATTCTGTAATACAGAAGCTTCCCCATGGTTAAAAATGGACTGCGCGCTATCATACTATGATTATTGTATATATTCGCCCTCGAAGACACCCTGCGCAGCATTTCTGAAGTTATTGTCGGGTAATGAACATAACAACCCGTTTTGCAGCCCCCTATGTACTTAAATAAGGGCAAAGTAAATGATAGGCCAGTTGTATCAATAAAAATATCTGCAAGTGTTCTCAAAATGTTTTCGAAACAGCGGAAAGTAAATAAATGCCAAACTAACCTGGATTTAACTGTTTTAAAGCTTCAAAACCTAGATAAACCGATCCTAAACTTTGTCCCAGAAGTGTAAAGTACGGATACATATATGCTTCGATCCATTTCCGTTTATTTAAATATATAAACTTGATATTCTTGTCCAATTTGACATTTAAAACTTTCGATACTTTTTGAAGGATTTCTTGAGGTGTTGCTTCGATATCGCCTGTATAAACATAAAATTCCGCTTCGGGGTACTTTTCTTGTAACGCTTGTAGGGCTACCCATAAAACTTTTTCGCCCCCTCCTCCAGCATTGCAATAGGGGTGGAAAATTCCAACCTTTAACTTTGTGTTGTCCCTTTTAGCTTTTGCCGCATTGTATTTCCAGCGTAATAAGAGAAAAATGGCCGGTAAGCCCAAACCACCTATTATAACGACGAAAATTATTGTTGTTATCAACATTTTAAACGAATAAATCAAAGATGTCCTAAAAATATAATGAATACTATTTGGGTGCAGATTTCTTGAATATACTTACATAAAATTGAGAAATTGTAACATTTTGTGTTATAATTTAAGACTGGTTCATGTTATTTTCAAAATTTTAGGTAATTTTAATAAGAATTCATATTTTCACAAATTTTAATGACAGTAGGTCAAACCATACTCAATAGTTCTTCTAGTGCGTGAGAAACACGAAAACTAACATGGCGGAATGAAATACCCTAGAGAATTGAAGGCGCCAAAGTTGTTTATTATAACCTTAAATTTTGACATTTCATTTTTAGATAGTTCCTTACTTTACTTCTTAAAGAAATATGGTAAGTTTGGTTTTTACAACAGCTTTCATTTGGTGATGTAAATTTTCTGCAGAGGAGGAGTTTGGCACCTAGTCAGAAAGGTAAAAATTCGCCCATACAATTTAAGGCCCCCCAAATGGAAAATAAGACACGTCCAAAGCGAAGCAGGGAAAAATCAGAAGAAAGCCTATCAAGGCACCGCAAACCACTTTCTAAAATAAATATTCCCAATGAAATAGTTTTCACAAGTGATCACGTAAGTTATCGTTTTAATTAAAACTATATGCGCGTAAGATATCCGAACACTTTGTTGGTTTTTATAGGAAGATATTATTAAAAAACTGTCACGACCTTTTAAATGCCCCATTCCGAATTACGTGGGTTCACATTCCACGAGAAATTTAGGTATTAAACGAATACAGTTGCGCAGGGCTTTATACGATCCAAATACACCAAACGCTTTGGTTCTGTATAGACCACCTGAAGTTTCTGAACATGACAAACTAAAAATTGATCAAAAAGATGTCAGGGTTCATGTCGTTGTCGATCCAATTTTGAGTAACATACTTAGACCGCATCAAAGAGAGGTATGTTACATTCTATCAACCCTGAATGATAAATTGCGATTTTTTTTCGATTAGGGAGTTAAATTTATGTATGATTGCGTTACCGGGGTGCAAATACCAGACGCTTATGGCTGTATAATGGCAGATGAAATGGGTTTAGGGAAAACTTTACAATGCATCACTCTTTTATGGACATTGCTGCGTCAAGGTCCTGAATGTAAGCAGACGATAGATAAGGCGATAATTGTGTGCCCTAGTTCTTTAGTGAGGAATTGGAGCAATGAAATTAATAAAGTAAGTCTTTTACAGCATACCGTTGTCTTTCACATTGAAAAAATTTGTTATTAGTGGTTGGGTGGTCGTCTGACAAGTATAATTATGGACGGAGGGGCGGACGCGAAGAAAAAATTAACGCAATACATGCAAGGACAAGGTCGTACGTCTGTACCGGTCCTTATTATATCCTACGAGACTTTCCGGATGCACGCAGAAATTCTGCATAGCAGTGAAATTGGTTTAGTGTTGTGTGACGAAGGGCATCGTCTAAAAAACTGCGAGAATCAGACATACAGGGCACTAATGGGGCTCAAAGCGAAGAGGAGGGTATTACTGAGTGGTACTCCAATCCAGAACGATCTATTGGAGTATTTTAGTTTGATACATTTCGTGAACGAAGGACTTCTTGGGAGCGCCCAGGAGTTCAAGAGGAAATTCGAAAATCATATTTTAAGGGGTATGTTGCGGAATTTATCAATTAAAACCCATAATTTTATTATTACTAGCTGTTAGCCCTGATTTAAGAGAAAACTTCGTGCACCACCGAGTTTTTAAAAACGTGAAATCTGCAACGAAACTATTTAATGCAGTTTTGAGATCTTTAATGTAGATGATAAATAGCAGAGGACTCAGTACTGAGCCTTGGGACACACCAATGCCACTGAACCCACTTTGATCTTTATTGTATTGTAATTTTTGTTTGCTTTAGTTGATTTTGATTATCTACAGCGTAACGACCGAAACTTTTAGGGCAAGATGCGTACGCCACCGATAATGAAAGGCGGCATGCGGTGGAATGTCTGCAAGAACTCTCCGCGCTAGTAAATAAATGCTTGATACGTCGCACTAGTGCGCTTCTAACGAAATACTTGCCAGTTAAGTTCGAGATGATAATTTGCTGTTATTTGACGCCTTTGCAAAAGCAAATATACTTGAATTACATCAGTTCTGAAGCGATAAAGAGGACGGTTAACGGCGAAACAGAAGCTAAAGCGAGTTTGAGCAGTTTAGCGAGTATAACGACTTTGAAGAAATTGTGTAATCATCCAGATTTGGTCTTGGAAAAAATCCAACAGGGCGAGGACGGTTTCGAGAAGAGCAAGAACTTAATGCCACCGAAACATGGTGATAAAGACGTTATGCCGGAACTGTCGGGGAAATTGATGCTTCTTGACTGTCTTTTAGCGAACTTGAAGGCAAATTACGACGATAAAATTGTTTTAGTTTCAAATTATACGCAAACTTTGGATTTATTCGAAAAATTGTGTCACAAACGGTATTTTTCTTGATAAATCAGCTTTTTCTGACTAATATTTGTCAACTTTTAGCGGTTATTTATATGTTAGATTAGACGGAACAATGACGATAAAGAAACGAGCGAAAGTAGTCGAAAGTTTCAATAACTCCGAATCGAGGGAGTTTATTTTCATGCTGAGTTCAAAAGCAGGCGGTTGCGGGCTTAATTTAATAGGTGCGAACCGGCTAGTGATGTTCGACCCGGATTGGAACCCAGCAAATGACGACCAAGCAATGGCGAGAGTGTGGCGTGACGGGCAAAAGAAACCTTGCTATATCTACCGATTTTTAACTGTACGTCAATATTTATGTCTTTGAAAACGTATTTTGATTCATTATTTTGCAGGCTGGAAGCATCGAAGAGAAAATTTTCCAACGACAAGCCCACAAAAAGGCTCTCAGCTCCACCGTTGTTGATAATAACGAAGATACTTTAAGGCATTTCAGTGCCTCTGAATTACGTGAATTATTCCGTCTGGAAACAACCGAATCTGATACACATACGCGATTAAAGTGTAAAAGGTGTTTGAACAAAATACAAATTAAAAATCCGCCCGATGAGGCGGATTGTACTTCAGATTTAGCAAATTGGTATCACTGTTGGGACAAGAAAGGCTTGGCTGATATGGTACATTTTGCTTGGATTTTTTGCTCAATTTTGTGTAATTTCTTTGTTTTTTGAAGGTTTTAAAACAAATTTGGGATATGTCCAAGTATATTTCATTCGTATTTCATCAAAAATCCGCCAATCAAGTCGTTAAACCAAGAGCTGAAGAAGACGTTGATGAAGACTACAAAGTCGAAGATGAAAACGATTCTGATTGTTCCGATTAGTTATTTATTGTTTAATTGCAAATATTTCTATTTATTACGTGTTAGAGAAAATGTTCTTTATGTATATTGCATTGAATTTAATAAAAAAATATATCAAAATTTTACGTGTTGCTTTTCTGAGAATAGACACCCTGGAGGAGTGATTGTTTATGTAAAGGAGACTGAGTTATGCACAAATTTATAAACGATTTTGACAAATAATATGTAGTTAGTTGGAGTCACAGTTGTTATTGACAACAAAAAGTATCGTATAGTAAATGTTTATCACTCTCCGAATGCTTCGCATGCTGAGTTTATCGGCAATTTTGAGAATGTAATGGAAGAAAATTGTGTTCAGAATGGTTGTATTATTGTACTTGGTGATTTTAATATCGATAGTTGATAGTTGTTGATTTATTTCGGGGTGGTGGTAAACGGGGTAGTGAAAGAATGACCAAAAAACTCATTAGGGACTTTAAACAATTCAAGGATTTGGAATTCCAAACTAGTTTGATTGATAGTGATTGGGATAACTCAATGCTCAGTACGGACCTAATGGCAGAGCAATTTACACATTCAGTTCTGGAAGTATTAAATAGACATGTACCTGCCAAGGAATTGAATACAAGATGGGCAGGTAAGAGGTGGTGGACTTCAGAGATTCATGAGATGATGAAGAAGAGAGATTCTCTCTTTAGAAAAGCAGTAGATACTAATAACATAGAAGACTGGAATATGTTTAAGAGAAAAAGTAATGAGATAGTGGATACGATAAGAAAGAGGAAAAAAGGATATTACAATAGTCAAATAGATGAGGCGAAACAAAATTCCAACCAAATGTGGAAGGTCTTGAAGAAGTTGGTTAGTAAGAATATTAGAAGTCAGAAAATAGGAATAAAATTTGAAAATAGACTAATTGAGGGATACTGTGAAATAGCCGAAGAATTTAACCACTATTTCTTAAATAGCATCGATGGTTTGGTGCAAAGTGGGCTAAATAATGATGAAGTGATAGACATGATGGAGAAATATGATTCGAAGTTGGATAAATTTGAGGAAGTGTCTTTCTGCGAGTTGAAAAGAATAGTTAAGAGCCTGCCAAATAAAAAGAGTAGTATCAATGGGATCAATACTACAATTTTGAAATTAATTGTGAAAGCTGTGGGAAATAGGTTACTGGATGTTATTAATAAATCCCTGCGAACAGGATTGTTTCCTTCAAAATGGAAGAGATCGATAGCTGTTCCTGTGGAGAAAATCCCGAATGCTGATGATTCAAGCTCCTATCGCCCAATAAACATGCTCCCATCTTATGAAAAGGTTTTGGAATTGGCTGTGAAAGACCAATTTCTGCATTATCTCGAAGGAAATAACATTCTCTCACAGTCTTAAGCGGGTTTTAGAAGGGGCCAATCGTGTGAGACTGCAGTGCAAACTGTGATACATGAGTGGAAGATGGCAATTTCTGAGAAGCAAATAATAGGTGCGGTATTCATGGATTTTAAGCGCGCTTTTGAGACGATTGATCGGAATCTGTTGTTGATGAAATTGGCTCGTGTTGGGGTTGATGGTGTTGTGTTGGATTGGTTCAGAAGTTTTCTTGTAGGTAGAGTTCAAGTGACGAAATATGGGGAAAGTATTTCAAGTATTTTTAAGTTTATAGATTGGCCGCTAGGGGGCGTAAGGGCTACACCAAAGGAGAAAAATAATTTTTTCCCTGAAAAATCGCCAATAAAGAGTCATCAAAAATAATTTTGTTGAATTCTGCTGAAAACTTTCGTTTAGGATTTTTTGCTCTAGCCCGTCAAATAGAGATGGCATGGGCGGACAAACATTGAGATGAAAGAATGCTTCTAACTCCGATTTGGCTCAACGGAATTGGACAAACTTGAGCTTCTTGAGAAGAGTTCCTTGTTCTATCAAACGAAAGTTAAATAAAGTCATTTCGAATTTCGTGGCCACCGGTAGAGGGCGCGATTTTACATTCAAAGCATAATATAAACACTATGGTATGCTACGGCGCATATCGCTCCTTGCTCCTCCCACTTCTATGACGTAAAATCGAGGTGGCGGTTCGAGAGACACCAACCATATACCTACTTAGATCTATACATATGTGACAAACAAATAGCGCGAATGCAAGATTTGAATTATTGTACACTTCAAAAAATTGTAGCTATCAAACTCTTCTCAATTCGGTAATCATTTTCTTGAATAAGCTCACCCCCATCCAAAATTACTCGTCTTCATCTCCAACAAACCATTTCTTAATTTCCATACAAAAACTTTTTTCAAATACTGTAATTTTCCTATTTGACTCAAACATTTTTCACTGACAATTTCTATATTTGGGTGTTCTGTGATTAAGTCAGACTTGTTCCCTTTTTAGCCACCGCACAATTTGGCATTTTGACGCTTGTCACTTAACGTTCGCGCCGATAAAGCAAAAACACATCCGCCAACCAGATCTTTCGGAGACTTCTCGCGTTAATTTCGCCTCGATGTGACGTCATGCGCAGTGCGAGACGGATTCCGGTCGGCAGCGTAGCAGGGCATGATTCAAAGCTACTTTCGCGTTTATCTTGAAAAATTCAAATGGAATAATATAGTTTTTTTAATACTGCTAAAAAGAGGTGAAAATTATAAGAAAAATGGCGCAAGCCTACTAATTATTTTTTTCAACTTGTGTATTATAATAAAGAAACATTTTAATATTTTTCTTTATTATTTTTAATAACAAAGTAATAATATTTTTCTCATAGTTTTGTATTGTTCGAAATGAAAATGGGGCATACCGAAGCCTACTTGATTTTTGCACTCAAAATTTCTGTTCAAGTTAATGGAGCAGCCATTCTCAATATTCCTTCATTTATATCTTCGGTTCTAAAAAAGATATCACCATGCGGCTTGCGTCATTTTTCTTATAATTTTCACCTCTTTTTAGCAGTATTAAAAAAACTATATTATTCCATTTGAATTTTTCAAGATAAACGCGAATATAGCTTTGAATGTAAAATCGCGCCCTCTGCTGGTGGCCACGAAATTCGAAATGACTTTATTTAACTTTCGTTTGATAGAACAAGGAAAGCTCTTCTCAAGAAGCTCAAGTTTGTCCAATTCCGTTGAGCCAAACCGGAGTTAGAAGCATTCTTTCATCTTAATGTTTGTCCGCCCATGCCATCTCTATTTGACAAGCTAGAGCAATAAATCCTAAACGAAATTTATTAAGAATTTTCAGTAGAATTCAACAAAATTATTTTTGATAACCCTTTATTGGTGATTTTTCAGGGAAAAAATTATTTTTCTCCTTTGGTGTAGCCCTTACGCCCCCTAGCGGCGAATCTACGAACTTAAAAATAATTTCCAGCAATTTCTCGTGTCCAATTTTATCTTAAATATTTTTTTCAGAAAGTTCTAGGGCAAACGGTTACGGATATACGGCCGCCGACCTTTCCCATTTGTACACCCGGTACATATCAAATTTCAAGTACCCGGCATGTCCAGATAAGAAATTACAATATGTAATTGAATTATTTATAAATGTTGCTAAAATTTCCCAATGCTTACCTTGTACAGTAAAATCTCTGAAAGAACTCAAAAAACAATCAAAAACCCGCAAAACGTTTATTTCCAAAAATAAATAAAACTTCGACTAAAATTCTCTAATATCAAAAACTAAGTTTGTTTCTCTATAGTAACTCCAGGGCCCCCTAAGTCAGTCACAACAGCTTGGAAGCCTTTACTTTTCAGTACCTCTAGAGCATTTTCGATAACGACGAGTTCCGTATCGGGCGGAATCAAAGCAATGGCAAATCCACCCCCGCCAGCCCCCGTGAGTTTCCCATGAAACCCCACGTCATCCATAATCGAAACAATTTCGTCTAATTTTGGATGAGAAACGCCCAAAGTTTGCAATAAACGATGATTCAAATCTGCTAATTCCTATAACCGAAAAAAGTGAAATTACGGAAAAATAAATGAAAAATTGTCTCACTCCAAGCTTCACGAAGTATTTGAACATCAATCCTGACTCTGGAAGTTCGTAGGATAAAGTTTTTGTCGAGAGAAAAATTTTTAGAGCACTTTCCGACACTTGGTTCATTGCTTCTAAAACGTGGTCTATAATCGATTGATGATTATCCCGCAAAACAGCCACTTTATGGACCATGGTTTTAGTTTCACGAGGCACCCCACTATCCACCAATAAAACCTTAAAATTTGACGGTAATTCGATGAGCTTAAAGCCCATAGATTTCCTATATTCCACCATTGAACCGAATGTGCAAATCGTATTATCGATACCTAAGGAAAATCGACTTTATTTCTGCATTCTGCGGACATAAGTACGAGACAAACCTGAAGCGACAGCTCCGTGCAAGATTTTCTCCCCACACAAGGCCCATTTCGATATTAACTGTAACTCGTGCTCGTCGAATCGGTCCAAATTAAAGAACGTGTACGGCCGCCAACTCTTAAACCCGCCTTTCATCACGTTCCTCTCTTTACGACTGCATTTTATTTTTACAAGCTGCAGAAAAAGTGCTGCTAAACAAACTGCGAAAGAAGCAGAGCTCCCAGTACCTGCACCTATTTTCAAATTAGTTTTTATTCGTAACTTGAACGAAGGGAGCTGGAAAATATGACGATTTGGCCAACAAAATCGACAAAACATTTTACTTAAGTACCTCAAAATTCACTCCAGTTAAAATCCCCGAAAACAAATAAAATAAAGCAACTAAAGATCTACGTTGAGTATCAATTAACGGGCAACTTCCAGAGCTTTTATCTACAAATTCTTCTAATTTTCGAACCATTTTGTCGTGATTAATTAAATCAGGTTTCTCTAGGTTATATGATGAAACATTTTTAATCAACGGTAATGTCCCATCCAACAAATTATCTTCTATTACCTAAAAGGCTCCAATAAATTAAGAGAAAACTTAGAAAATTAGTTTTAAATTTACTTTTAGGTCATATTTGTGAACGACGTTCAGATTGGTCAATTCTATGGAGATAAAATCATTGCCATGATGATTATCTGTATTTTCTCGCAACGAAATTTGAGTTCTTAGCCCCAACGATGCCGCAATAGCCAGTTTCCCATAGACAACAGAGTGTTCCCCGTGTAAGATCACTTTTCCCGGTGCCGACACATTAATTTCCGTTATATTCACTAAAATAAATTTTTTTAAAGCAAACTAAACGTGCGAAAAAATAAAAATACTAACGATTCCCCAAAATATTTGGATTTTCTTCTACAACTTCGCCAGCTTCGAGGGTAAAACTGTTTAAACCGGGCGGCGCAGGGAGTTCCATGAAAATTAACTTAGTTCTTTTGCTTCCACTGTTCGGGTGTAAAAGTTTGTTGCGAAAAGGCGTGTATACTCTTCAGTTCTTCAGCGAGAATATTATTTACGAGCCTGAACAAAACGTTTTTAAATAAAGTAACAAATAGCGAGACATAGGACCGCAGATATGAAGAATGGATTTTTTTGAGGTCAAAGGAAGTGGAGATTAAGCGATATTCGCCCTTAATCTAACTCTCTAAAATCTGTCTACTGCGCATATTTATTGCCGACCTCTTCCAATTCTAATACCACGTTATTTATTTATTCGCATGGTATTCCAGTTGTTCGCTCTTTTTGTCAGTATACTCCCCGCTTTTGTTTTCTTTTTTGTGTTCTCAACCTGTTTGATTTTTAAAAGACTTTAACTCGAAGGCACTTTTCGAGCTCTAAGGTGGTTGGGGCATGCTCAAAGAACGGAGAAAGAAAGGAAGATTGGTCGAAGGAAATGGAAAGCATGGAGAAACCCAGAAAAGCTTGAATAAGAAGATATTTTACCTGTGCCTTTGCAAAAGTGGTTTTCCCTCAAACTTTTTCGAGACTATCACGCAAGAGAACTTGCCACCGCAACCGTCTGATTCGTCCACAACTTCCTGTAAACATTAAACACAAAGATGACATCTCTCGCTAAATTTGCATGAAAAAGAGACTTGACCCCGCACCATCCAAACAAACATAAATAAACTCGAATTACTATTCTATTTTTAACAAAAAAAGTCACTATCATACGCAACTTGTTTTATTTAGTAATTTACAAAAAATTGCATCAACAAGGTTTTAGCTTTACAAAATCAAATTCCTGTGGTATCCTTAATTGTACAACATTAAAATATGCGAAGAAACCCAAAAAATGGGCACAAGAATACACAGAAATCAAAAGTGGGAACAGATCTGGATATGCACTAGGAGGTTCACAAATTAGACACAAAATTATTAGAATTATACAACCACTAAACGATACTAACATCGATAGATATAAAATGAGTATTCTCAAGGCTTGGAAATTTTTCCAGACGTGTTTAAGAAATAAATTCATGACTTCTATGGGATCCAATTTGTCGCAGTGGAAATCTGTCAAAGTATTCACTAAATTTTTGTTGTATTCTAAGAAATTTTGGCCCAAACTGTTTTTAATCGTGTTCTGCACGATTATAAAGAAAGCCACCGCGTAAAACATGGTTAAACCAACAAAAGCGCCCAATAAATCATCTTTGATCAACAGAGGAAGCATACTGAATGTGGAAATTATTAAAAACCAAAAAGAAACGAAGGGGCTTTTAGGGAAATACAATATAACTGGCAAAGCGACTAAAAGTATGCTTTTCTCGTGCACTTGAAAACTAAACAAGAAAAAACCCAACGACGAGTTTATTAGAGCCAAAACGAACTTTTTTAAGCTTGGACGGAGAAATAAATCAACGCTAGAAGGTAAAATCGCAGACAGGGTAGCAAACAAACAGTACCTCATCATGCGATCATTAGAAAATCTGGTTTTGAACTTAAACACTATGTTTAAGGCGCACCATACATTCGCCACCTTATCTTCAAACACTCCCCTCGCTACTGGAAATAACCGATGCAAAACTTGCAAAAAATCATCCACATTAAATAGAAATGGCGACCAAATTACACCAAACGTAAAAACTACAGTTAAACTTATTTTTAATAAGCGATTTATGCCGGAACTCATAGAATGGCCAGGTTTGGGCACGCAAGTACTTAACAGATACAAAAAGAACGGCAAAGCGTGGTACAATTCCATTTGTTTGTAGTTGAGAGCCAAGCTGAACAGAATCGATGCAAAAACATCGTATTTATTCACTATAAACAAAACGGCTAAAGCTGTGAAACCCAATGAAATGCAATTGTATTGGAAATGCCCGTGGTCGATCAAAATCAACCCTGGATATAGCAAACTTAAAATAATACACCCAGAACTTTGTACAGGCCCAATTTCTGTTCTTACGACACTCTTTGGTATAACACCTTGGTTTTTACGAACTTTACACACACTTCCATTGTTTCTTGCATACGAAAAGTACAAAACAATTGCGGGAATGAATAAAATAACGTCTGCAATCAAAACGGTATATCGCATAAACAATTTATGGGACGCACTTTCAAAACCGCGCGATCTATACAATTCTATATAATTACTATCCAATTTCCCAGCGATTATACCGCAAATATACATATGATAAGCAGTTAAGGGTGGATAATCCAGTCCCCAATACATCAAGTCATTGTCTGTTGAGTTTCGATACCATTCCGCAACATCCAAGTTTGTCGTTATTTCCATCCAATGTCTTTGTGCCTCGTAGTCTCCGAACATCGGCTTCTTACTTTGCCCGGAATATGGATGCAAACTAGTGGAAGTTCGCAACAGAATGGCCACTAATGAGCCGAAAATACATAAGACAACTTCGCTATGGACATACATGATATCTTAGGTTAAAATCTTAAAACAAGCATCCCTGTTCAAACTTTCATCATCTTCACTATCATTCTAGTTGTAATTACACTTAAATTAAGTGTTTTTTATTGATAAAACATTGCTACTGTTGATGATGTGTCTTTTTATGCGCATGATTGACGCGGAAGTTTATAGGTTATCCAATATTTTGACAGTTCGATTAGGAATTAGGGAAACAATAAAAATTAAAGATAAATACTTACTACATGTGTAGCGTCCAATTCTTTCGATAATTTGTTCTTAATGTGTTCTTCAGTAACTGACATAACTGTAAATTTTGACCTACTTTGAAAAATGCAAATTTTTGAATATTAAGTAGAAGAAAGTAGAAAACAGAAACCACAGGTGAAAAATCCTCCAAGCGGAAACAGTAATTAAACAAGTGCCATCTATGTGCGAGTTGAAAATGCTACAATGCAGGGAACTTAGATGAGGGAAGAGCACGATACGATATGGATTGGATATACAACGCCTGATCTTTGCCGTGCACGTGAGTGTTACCAAAATTTGAGCAGATTTGGTGCCAAACAAAGTGATGAAACCAGATTACTGTTTAGAATTCATCTAATTTAACTCAAAATAATGAAAGCAACGTTTATAATAATACAATTAGTCCTATCAATTTAAGAACTTTCGTTAACGTTTCGGCGTAGAGACTAAAAACTTTAGGTTACGCTCCTTTTTTGGTGCCAAATTGTAACACAAACGTCTCCTTTGTTATTCCCCCACTTCTTCCCTCCCAGCGTTGCCAACCCTACGTATTTTGCGTAGATCTACGTACTTTAGGCCTTTCTGGCAAGCCCATAATATAAACACTATGGTATGCTACGGCGCATATCGCTCCTTGCTCCTCCCACTTCGATGACGTAAAATCGAGGTGGCGGTTCGAGAGACACCAACCATATACCTACTTAGATCTACATATGTGACAAACAAATAGCGCGAATGCAAGATTTGAATTGTTACACTTCAAAAAATTGTAGCTGTCAAACTCTTCTCAATTAGGTTATCATTTTCTTGAATAAGCTCACCCCCATCCAAAATTACTCGTCTTCATCTCCAACAAACCATTTCTTAATTTCCATACAAAAACTTTTTTCAAATACTGTAATTTTCCTATTTGACTCAAACACTTTTCACTGTCAATTTCTATATTAAGTCAAACTTGTTCCCTTTTTAGCCACCGCACAATTTGGCATTTTGACGCTTGTCACTTAACGTTCGCGCCGATAAAGCAAAAACACATCCGCCAACCAGATCTTTCGGAGACTTCTCGCGTTAATTTCGCCTCGATGTGACGTCATGCGCAGTGCGAGACGGATTCCGGTCGGCAGCGTAGCAGGGCATTGGCAAGCCTACGAACTTAAGTCCCAGAATCCACGTACTTTCTACCAAATATTTCATTATTTTTTCATTCTACTTCCGCATAAGTCTATTTAATTCCGCAGAGCTATACATCGCATACGTGCTTCCGTCATACGTCAGATGTTCATTCTAAACAAAACAAATGCACGTGCCATTTGACGTTTATAAGTATTATTTACAAAATTTTCAGTTAATTTTTGCAATATAATTCTAGAAGTTTTGGAGTGAAAACAATTTATTTTCAATTTGTGCGTTGCGCTTACGTATAAAAACTTGAAAACGACTATAATTATATTGCATAGGTTAGGTTAAAACGTCAGATAGCACGTGGCTTTGTTTTGTTTGGAATGAAAATCTGACGTTTGTTACGCGCAACTTATGTGGTGCATTTTCTAGTCTAGTCAAGTCTTTCCTAAAATACGAGTTGGCAACACTGTTCCCTCTAAGGCAGTGATTTTGCTCCAAAAGGAACTAGTAAATTTACAGCGAAAACAATTTGAACATTAAAATATTTTATTGTTCAAAGCAATTAGTTTGTCCCAGAGGCATCATAAAGCAAACTTTTATAAAAAAATAAAATTACTTTACATAATAATATTTCACATGAAACTCGGGTACAGTTCACTGTAACACCCTACTACACAAGACTCCTAGGTAGCGACTCCAAACTTGCACCAGTTTAACAAACACATTATTACATGTCGTTCTAGGTACGGGGGAACGCAATTCTCGCGACAATAATATCAAAACTTCTAAATTAATTCCCAATATATATTGCCTCCATTCTGCCAAACTACTAAACTTATCTTATGGATCTTATGCCGTCTGCCGTCCTCATTAACCCGTCCTTTGCGCAGGAACACTTCCGCTTCTCATTCTGGTCATTCCATTTCCATGTTTTCGTTTGGTCTTAGATTAGCGCTTTGTTTTAAACTTGCCCGTCACTGAATACAGCCAAAAAAGTGGTTCCATGGCCCACTATTTCCGGCCTTTGGGCAAGCGGAGCGTTTTAGTCTCCCCCCCCAAATCCAAAACATTTAACAGAGCCCTAAAACGTTATACTGCCAAAACCTAGTTGGGATATAGAATTAACATGCAACCCTACCGGGAATGTTGCTAGAGACCGCATCCACTGCTGCTGCGCTTTCAACCTATCTGCCCGTGGGACAAATGAACTACGCGCTTACGAATTCTCTACTGCTACGTACAAAATTTTCTCAAAAAAACCTTTCTCATCGCTGTTTCCGGTTCTACGGGATGCTAAATCGACTCATATACGAACAAAACACGGTAATACACAATTACACCCACTACTTTACCCCGCCCAGCACCCCTATTCGCTCCCGGTCCCGCAACTTTATCGACCAAAAGTAATGCACCAAAATGCATCGTTCGCACAAACTTTCTTTTTTTCCCATACTCTTTACGCTTGGTGCGTTTTCATGTGCCTTCTTAAATGACTCTTTTGCGTATATTTTTTGGGACAAATCAAACAACCATGAGGTTTCTGACCTGTGTGAGTAATTAAATGGTCTTTCAAGTGTTCACTTCTGACGAACGCTTTCCCACAAACTTCGCACCTGTGAGATTTATCTCCTACATGCTGTTTTACGTGGACGGTTAAGTGTGAACTTGTCACGAATCTCCTGCCGCACATGTTACAGATAAATGGGCGCTCATTCCGATGAAATCTCATATGAATATTGAGGTTGCCGTTGTGTGCGAAACCTTTATCGCAAATCTTGCAACGGAAAGGAGTTTCGCCAGTGTGCGACCGGATGTGGTACGTCAGACTAACTGATTGGGTAAAACATCTACCGCAAATGGGGCAAACATGGGGCCTTTCGCCGGAATGGGTGCGTAAATGGGCTGTTAACGCTGCATACTGCACAAAACGCCTTTCGCAAATCGTACATGAATGAGGCCGCTCACCAGTATGGGTTCTCTTGTGTATATTCAAATGCTCGGCTCGTCCGAACCTTTTGTCACACAAATCACAAGGAAAAGGCCTTTCTCCTGTGTGCCTTCGCTTGTGCTGCACGAAATTAGCATGGCTACTCATTATATTCCCGCAAATTTCACACTGATAAGATTTTGTTGATTTCTGTTTAGTCTTAGCGTCCGTAGGTACTTCCTTGACGTATTCTTCAGGGTTTATTGTTTCTATATTATCAGCAGAAGTGTCTACGCCATCTTCATCGATAGTAATGTCCTTCTCGCAATCAACCGTAGCTAATATTGCTTTTAACTTACTTTCGCTCTCCAAAATTAGTTTTTTAAACTTATAGAAGGCTATTAGATGCGTTAAACACTTTTTGCAAATCTGGTTAGGCGTTTTATCGCTACTATCAATCTAAAAAACGGCATTGAAATCGAAATTCGCTCAAACAGCTTTTTGGGTTATAAACCTTACTTCTATTGAGAAACAATATTGCAACATTTCCGCGAATTTGATAGTAAATTTCTTGTGCTCCTTGAAAAGCGACATTAAACTGCCTCCTTGCAGACACGTTCTACAAATTAAATTAAAATTCTCAATACCCATTTCTTGGGAATGTCAAAAAAAAGTAAGGTTAACTATAAACTTCAAAAAAGGTCGTGTTGAGAGTTACGTCATACGTCAAATAAAACCCAATTTAATTGATATCACTTTTATTTGTCATTATAAATAGGCCGAATCACAAACACAGATTCAAATAAATAAAATACTATCGAATAAATTAAACGGCCCATTCCGGGAATTCGTCTAAATTAAAAATAAGATTCCCTAAAAACGGGAAAATGAACAGCAATACTGCCAAACTAGCAATGGAAACGCCCACACCTGCTTTCACTAGATCTCGGGTCGGTACATTACAGGGCGCTACTGCTATAGCGTTAGGCGGCGTCCCCACTGGCAAACAATATGCGTGCGAACAAGCCAAACAAACCGGCATCATTAGATACATGGGGTGCCATTTTGCCGCGACTGACATTTCCGCTAAAACCGGAAGTAAGACATTAGCGACGGCTACGTTGCTCGAAAAATCGGTTATGAATGACGCGCACAAACACCCTAAAAGTAATACTGCGAAACGGGGTAGTTCTATTAACCCGTGAAGGTGTTGGGCGATCATATCACTCATCCCGCTGGCCTTAGAACCTTCTGCGAGAGCAAAACCGCCGCCTAAAAGGAATATTAAGCCCCAAGGCATCTTTTGCTGAACTGCTTTCCAAGTTATGAGTGGGGGAGATGGCACTCTAGGCCTTTTTGCTTCTATGGGATGGAAGATCCGCAAAAATGTCGGTTTGGCGGGAATTATGAATAATAACATTACTACTATAAGAGCCGCAGTGGCATCTTTAACCTGGAAAAAATAAGAAAAATACGTTAGACATTGTTTGAAATAAATGTAAGTGTACAACCTTTAGGTCTGTTATTAACTCTGCCCATCCTGGTATAAATTGGGGTTTTCTGAAAAACCAGAGTACTATGGATAGAAGAAACAATAATCCCACCATTATTTCGTGAAACGACATTCTGCCCATCTCGTCCATTTTTTGTTTAATCAATTTCGAGGCAACTATTTCGCCTTGTTTACCCATGCGTATGTTCTTCGCGTCTTGGGAGTTTGGTCTGAATAAGCCCATGAAGACGATCTGGAGCCAAATCCACGACAAGAACATAGTTGCTAACATTATGGGAATGTTTAATAGCATCCATGAGGCGAATTCGACACCAGGGCTGTTGGGAAATCTGCTTTCATACAATCCTGAAAATTAGGAAATTTTGAATTCTCGCGCTCAAAAGTTATACATTTTCTGCGCAGAGGTTTTCACGCATTTATGAAGAAATTTGGAGAAAAAGTTACGAGAAACTCAAACTTATTACTTTATTTTTATTTTCCGTTACAACGGATTTTTTCCGTTACAACGAAGCTCTTTTTTCGTTCGGATATCTTTTTCGATATAACGGATATTTTTTCGATAGAACGGATCTCTTTTTCCGTTATAACGCATCTTGTTTCCCGTTATAACGCATCTTGTTTCCGTTATAACGTTTCCCAATGGTTTTAGTGATATTTTAGAGTTGGGTATAAGCATGTCCCAAGTCCTAACAAAATCGAAACACAATAAACTAAATTTCGCATCCGATGGTGTAAAAATTTTGGTACCATTCCATCAAAAAAAAACAAGTTATGGAGATTATAAATTTTATTTTTTCAAAAATTAATAAAGAAAATATTTTGAGACAGACATTTCGCTATGTCAAATAACTTCGTATATGTACCTAACGGTAAAATTTAGACCTAAGATATGGTTAAGAAAATGTAAATAAAGTTCAACGAGAAATAAAAAAAAATCAATAATATACTGACGATGGAATTTTAATACTCTAAAACCGGTTAAAAAGTCTACGTACATTACGTATTTTATTGAATATACAGTGTGTTCCATTTGAAACAACGAAATTGAATAACACTAAGAAGAAAAGGTACAACCCGTATAATCCAAACTAATTTTAAAACATGAAGCTGACTCGATTAAAATTATTTGAAAAATGTTTCGACTTTCAGCTCCACTGGAGTTGTGGATAAGAATTACGCTAGCCTGGAACACGGAACACCCAGTATATTTTTAGTTAGTATAGTTTAGTTTAGTGATCCGTTATATATAGGAAAAAATATCCGTTATAACGGAAAAAAGATTCGTTATAATGGAAAAAGAGATCAGTTATAACGGAAAATGGAAATAAATAGTAAGTGATACTAGAGCGCTTCCATACAAGCTTATTATTAGTTATTTACGATTTAAAATTATGTAGACTGTCCCATTTGTTTTGCAAAACACAAGCTTCACTTTTAAACGGAATAGTCTGTGGATATCGTTGTAGTTCCGTACATCCCATTTCCGTACAAGGCGAAATCGGTGGCAGTTCCGTACACGATGCACGTGTCGCGATACTGGGGATCAGTAAGAATCACCCGGGTTGTTTACGTAGGTACCTGAACATAGAATATTGGATTTAGTCCCATTTCGTGCGTCCGTATACTCGGAGAGCATTCTAAGAATCAGCCGTCCAAAAAAGTGGTGTTGCCCGTCACTGAATACGGCCAAAAAGTGGTTCCACGGCTCACTATTTTCGGTCTGTGGGCAAGCGGAGCGAGCGAAGCGAGCGGAGCGTTTAAGTCTCCCCCCCAAAACAAAAACATTAACATTTGAAAACAATAAGAGAGAAACTTTCATCGACGCACGAAACGGGAACGCACGAAATGGGACTAAATCCAAAATTCTATGTTCAGGTACCTACGTAAACAACACGGGTGATTTTTAGAATGCTCTCCGAGTATACGGTCACTAAGGGATTGTACCTGTACGCAACTACCACTATTGCCAATGCCAGTTTCTTACAAATGAAAATGATCCCCAGTATCGCAACACGTGCATAGTGTACGGAACTGCCACCAATTCTAGTCTGTGAACTAATGCATTTTTGAATTCTATAATCGATTATAGAAACTGTGAGGTTATGCAAGATGTTTATCGATTACATTGCATAAGGTACTTAAATTTTTTTTAGAAAACGTATTGGGTATTGAAAAATTTCAGGGCTCGTAATTTATTTTGAATAGCATATACAATCTAAAAAAGACGATTCTAGTCAGATGACATAAAAATATAGAAGAAACCAGATTTGAGGACTGCTACTTTCAAATTATGAAGAATTTTCAAATAACCGTCACACGCGCTAAAGCGCTCGTGGTGATTTTCATCCTAACAGTTGCTCGTGATCTGATAGATCAAAATTGTCGGTAAAATTCGAACCACTTGTGTTATGTATAATGACAGTCTAGTTTATTATTGGAGTATTGTCGAATACAACTCGCGGTGCAAATCTTTTGGTAGTTTTGGCTAGACAGATTCGTTTGTAACTATTGTATTCACAAAATCGTCACCTGCGCTTAAGCGCCTGTGGCAATTTTCGTCGCAAAAGCTACTTGTGATCTGACGGATACAAAATTGTCGGCAAGGGTCGGACCACTTGTTCTATATTATATGACAATTCAAACCATGATTGGTAAAGCCAATCAAAAGCCATCATGGTCAGAATACGAACCAATAAGAAAAGAAAAGGAAAGGCCAGATGCTATAGTGTCGCTGTCGAAAATGGCGAAAAAAGCACGTTAGGCGATATTCTTTCGTTCGATTGTCTTGTCGAATACAACCTTGCCGAATACAACATTTTATCAACTTTTGTCAGCCAAATTAACTCGTAGCAATTACATCCAGAAAATCGTCACAAACGCTTAAGCGTTCGTGGCGATTTTTATCGCGACATCTGTACGTAATCGGTTTTTAAGGCAGTATCATTGAAAACAACATAAAGCAAATCTGATTAACATCTTCGTGGAATTGTTGTTGCTGTTGCATGAAGAAAATTGCTACTGGTGCTAAAGCGCTCGTTGCGTTCTTGGTGCAATTTTAGATAAAATGTAATTTTTTTATTACATACCTTTAAAAGTCAGATTGGTTCCACTGCCAATGATACAGCCCATGCCCCCGATGCTAGCCGCATACGCAATACCTATAAAGTTACAGACAGTACTTTTGGTGGGTCTCTTCGAAATTTCTACTGAGTCGTCCTCTCCTAATTCCTTATCTTCCTCTTTTTCGTATAATTCCACGATGCCTTGAGCTTCTAGTTCCATAAGAGTTGCTTCCACGATGGGACACATCATAGCAGCTGCTGCTGTATTTGAAATCCACATAGAAACGAACATAGTTACGGTAACCAATCCGAAATTCAATTTCCGCGGACTGCAGCCGACTAGTTGAATGACGTACAGAGCTACCCTCCTGTGAAGGTTGCAGTGCTCTATGGCGATGGCTATCACCAATCCACCAATGAACATCATGTTGGTTTCTTTTAAATAACATAATGACGTTTTATCTGAATCTAGTATACCCATTAGAGGGAACAATACCATCGGAATTAAAGCTGTCACTGGAAGGGGCAACGCTTCCGTTACCCAGAACCCAGCCATGAGGAGCACCACGTACAGGCACCTGTGCGGTTCATTATTATTGAACAGAAACACTGGGAGCAGTACTAGAGGGTAAATCAAGACGAACAATGATCGCCAGTAGATTACTAAAGCGTACGATAGCTGACTTGTTGATGACGCCCGACTCCGCACTGCAAGCAGAAAATAAACACCCTGTGTAATAAACTGTAGTGGCAAAGTGGGGTTGATGATCACTCATTTTTCAATGGGGCTATCTAACTTAACTTATAACAAGTGCATTTCTGCTGAAAGATGCGCTTGAAACATCCTCTATACAACTCGAACACACACACAAAAATTAAGCTGATTCTCATGTAAAATGACCTGCCGGAGTCGAATTTTGAGGTCGCGAAAAGATTATTTGTATTTAACTCGCTGTAACTTTTTTCCTCGACAATATTAATGTTTCGTTTCTTCAGCCTTCGAGCCTTTGTCCGTATTTGGTCTCGCATATGTATATGTGATCTTTTGGCGACCTCAAAATTCGAATCCGGCAGGTCATTCTACATAAGAATCAGCTTCATTTTCTTGTGTGCGTTCGAGTTGTATAGAGGGTGTCGAATTAGAGCATCTTGCTCCCCGACTAAGCGGAAAACCGAATAAACATTTTATATACGAGGGTGGTGCACTAATTTTAGAACATACTTGCGATTTAGTCACTTTTCGCTTTCAATTAGTTCACATTCCACAAAAACTAAGACGAAAACTACACTTTGGCCTGAGATATAATCGAAAACAATATATTGCAATGGTCATTTGTTTGCTAGCTGTTGCCGACTAAAATTTCTGCCTGGTATGCAGAGATTTATATACTAATATCAGTTGATAAAACTGCTATTATTCGGTTTAAAATTTAAATTGATAAATGTTGCAGTCTAAATGTTGAGGTCGTTAAGAATGGCCCTAGTCTGGAGTCTGAGGTGACTGGATCAATGATTTTTTCCCCGAGTTCAAAGTTGAAACTGATTAAACAAACGGATGTGTAATATTCGATCACACGTGGAGTTTACAAATATTTTTTGAGGTTTTCCAGCATCGGTGAACCTGTTGACCTATTTAGTTGCACTAAAATCATTATTATTGATCGAGATCAATTACGAAACATATACACTAATTTTTTGCCTTGGCCAACACCTCTGACGTCAAACCAATCAAAACTGCGATGTTAATATATCAGAGTTTTGGGGTACCCTTTCAAAGAAAGGTAAACATGCATACGTAAAATATTGCAGATAAAAAGGTCTAGGATCACGGTTTGATAAAATAGTAAATGTCATCAGCATTACTGGTAGGACATTATATGTGAATTTTTGACAAAAAATACTGATGATTGAATAAAAATATTATTACGCAACGGGTGGACGACACTGTCAACTTTCGCGCCTACTTTATTGTGTGCAAAGTGTCGCTTTCTTAGGGTGATACACTATATTTTTATATAAGTATACCGTCGAAAATAATTAGGAAAAATTTTAGAGAAATTGGATCTAGTGCTCAAAAATCTAGTGATGAAGTATAGGAATAGAAGAATAATTCATAATCTATACAAAGAGCAAACGGCTGTTATAGAATTTGAGCAGGAACATAGAGAAGTAGATATCCGAAAGGGAGTGAGGCAGGGATGTGCGTTATCGCCTCTAGTTTTCAATTTCTATATCGAAGATGCGATTAATATTGTTAAAGATAGAATAGCTACTGGAATTAATATACCGGGTGCGGATTTAGTGTGTAATCGGTTCATATCTCTGGTACTGCTTAAGATATCCAAATGAAATTTTACACGTATGTGGGGAACGACATGGAGCATTTCGTAAAATTATTTATGTATATACAGGATGTTCACATTCTGAGTACCAGACCTAAGTTCTATTTCTTTAAATGGAAACCCCACAAGTATTTGCGTGATTTCGATTTCCCATAAAATTTAATGAAAATTGATATACTAGATACATGATGTGGTTTTGAGTAAGGATTGTTAAGATATTGACATTTTTGTGTCATTACGGTCCCAAATTTATGACGCTACTGGCGTCTACTGACCAAAGTCACGTAATTATTTTTTATTGAAAGGGGTTTGCGTACTGATGTATTTGTGAAATCTATAAATACTTTCACCATAATACTTAGGATTATACAAGGTGGTTAAGTTATGCAAAAGGGAATTTTTCTTAAATTTCAAACAGAATAATACCATGTATATTGTTTGCACAACTGACAGTCAGTAAACTAAGCTTTTAATTGATGTAGATATTGCCAGGTCTACTACTGATAGTTTCGGCAAATATTACGATTGAACATCAAAATTTTTGAATTTCATTATTAGTTTATACTCTTTTTGGCGAATTCCTCCTATTCTGTTGCTCAAAACTCACAATAATGTTTATATTTTGTATTTGCAAATTTGTATCAATATAAAGACAATAAATCTTATTGTAAAATTGTTTCTTGATGGTTGTATTCTTAAATGTATAATGCCTTTTGTCCAGGACTATCTTATAATATACTCTTTATACTTGTGTTTCTTCAATCATAATTAGATACATTAATCACTGCAGTGATTAATGAATATTATTCACTACACCAATAGGAACAACGCTTTGACCCTTTTTTAAATTTATTTAGTAGGCTGCGATCGCGATGAGTCAGTTCAAACTGAACGTCAAATCAGCATGGTTTGCTTTTAATTTGAAATGCATATTCTAAAAAAGAAGATATAATGAGTAGTGAGAGTGAAAACGAGGTTTCTTTAACAGCACCAGCAATAAAAGAAGCTGCAGAACTTGCCTCATTAGATTCATTGCCCAAAAAACCAAGAAAATTATACCTGAGAGCGTATGTATGAATCTTTCTTACACTGGAGAAGGGAAATGAAGGTAAATTCTTTCTGGGAATCTGTTTTGATAGTCGTGGACAAAGTATAGTATACAACTCGTTATAATGATGCTATTATTACCTCGGACGATTACAAAACTCGCTCGTTTCACTCGCTTGTGTTGTAAACTTCATCCTCGGTAATAATAGCATTCATTATAAACTCGTGTATAATATACTATTTAAAGTCGGGTATAATTTTCAAACAAGGAGTGCCATGGAAGAAAATATTATCTTTAAGAAATAATCTTGCAATGGAATTTTTTGTGTTAATGTAAACTTCATTTGCTAAATATTTTATAGAAACAAATGCAGACCTTTTTTGGAGTTTTGGGTTACAAAATAGCGGAGATGTCAAAAAGAATGTAAAATACTAACGAAAGTCTACATTTTTTTCAATTCAATTGTACATTCTGTCGAAACTTTTACTGCTAGACTTGACAATATCCACATCAATAAAAAGCTTAGCAAAATGACCATCAATTGTACAAATAAAATACATGGTGCTCCATTTGAAATTTTTGAGAAAAATTATGTTTTGCATAACTTAACCATCCTGTATTATCTCAAGTATTATGATAAAATTATTTATAGATTTCAAAAATACAGCAGTTTGTGAACCTATTTCAATAGAAAAATTTTAGGTGGCTTTGGTTAGTATGCGTCAGTAGCGTCATAAATTTGGGTCCATAATGGCACAAAAATGTCACATTGACAACATTCCTTAGTCAAAACTCAAAACCACATCATGTAGTATATCAATTTTCATGGAATTTTATAAGGAATCCATATTATGCTAGAACACGTAGGGTTTCCATTTAAAGAAATAGAACTTTGGTCTGGTACTCAGAATATGAACACCTGTATATACTTAAATAATTTTGGGAAATGCTCCATGTGGTTCCCCACATTCGTGCAAAATTTAGTTTTGATATCTTATGAAAGCCAATCTTAAATTTAAGATTTTGAAAAAACGAAGCGGAAGAAGGTATCTTGACCCAGAGAAACTAAAAGATGAGGATACGCGCGATGAGTTCAAGAAAAAGACAAACGAAGTACTAAAGGGCGCGGGTGAAAATATTGTTAGGGACATAGAGGCAGAATGGAATTGCATTAAAAATAGTTTAGTTTCCTCAGCTAGGGATATTTTGGGCCATAAACAGAATGAAAGTAGGAAACCCTGGATAACAAAACATATTGTGAGTCTAATAGAGGAAAGGCGAAAATATAAAAATAGGTTAGATGAAATAGGGAAACAAAGATATAAGGCGATCAAGTGGGAAATTATTCGGAAATGTAGGAAAGCGAAAGAGCAATGGATCGATAATAAGTGCAAAGAAGTGGAAAATAAGTTCGAAGTAGGAAAGACTGATGAAGCATATAAAATAATTAGGAGAAATTTTAGAGAAATTGGATCTAGTACCAAAAGCATTAGGAATGAGGCAGGAGATATCCTAATCGAAAGCGGGGAGAAGGCAGATAGGTGGAAAGAATATTTAGGAAACTTATATGCGGGACAGGAAGTGCAAGATATATTAGAAAGCGAAAGCAGTGTAGAGGGGGATAACCTAGGGAATCCTATAATGAGAGAAGAGTTTGAGCTAGCACTAAAAAGTTTAAGGAATAATAAAGCACCAGGTATAGATGGCTTGCAGGCAGAAATCTTAAAGTGCGCAGGTCAAGAGGTAATAGATCGTTTATTTAAATTAGTTAGTCGCATATACCTGACAGGCGAGATTCCAGAGGATTACAAACGGAACATCATGGTAGCTTTGCCAAAAAGGAAAGGCGCGGATAGGTGCAACAATTTCAGAACTATCAGTTTAACTTCCCATGCGTCAAAAATTTTAACTAGAATTGTGCAAAGAAGGATGGAGAAAAAGGCGGAAGAAATATTAGGAGAAGATCAGTTCGGATTTAGACGAAATAGAGGAACGCGCGAGGCCATTCTAGCTTTACGAGTAATTATAGAAAAAACGATAGAAAACAGAAAGATCGTCTATATAGGATTTGTAGATTTAGAAAAGGCCTTCGACAACGTAAAATGGGGGAAGATGTTCGAAGTGCTGAGAAAGGTAGGGATGAAATATAGGGACAGAAGAATAATACATAATCTCTACAAAGAGCAAAAAGCAGTTATAGAATGTGAGCAGGAACGAAGGGAAGTAGATATCCGGAAGGGAGTGAGACAGGGATGTGCACTGTCACCTCTAGTTTTCAACTTATACATCGAAGATGCGATTAATATTGTTAAGGACAGAACAGCCTCAGGGATTAATGTACAGGGTCAAACTATTAACATGCTCAGATTTGCGGATGATATAGCAGTGTTAGCATCTAGCAAAGAAGAATTAGGAGCGGCTTTGAATGAAATGGAAGCAGTTTTGACACAGGGCTACGGCATGAAAATCAATAAAAAGAAAACTAAAATTTTGGTATGTAGGGGATGTGAAAATAGAACTAAAGTTGACATACAAATAGGAAATGAGAAGATAGAGGAGGTCGCGGATTTTTGCTATTTAGGAAGTAAAATAACTCAAGACGGTAGGAGCACTAAAGATATAAAACAAAGAATAGCGCAGGGCCGAGTTGCGTTTAACAAAAAGAAACAACTGTTATGTTCGAGAACGGTTAATATAGAGACTAGGAAGAGACTCTTAAAGTCATATGTATGGAGTACGGCATTATACGGGTGCGAAACTTGGA
Source organism: Xestobium rufovillosum (assembly GCA_963966045.1). NCBI lineage: Eukaryota > Metazoa > Arthropoda > Insecta > Coleoptera > Ptinidae > Xestobium > Xestobium rufovillosum. The sequence continues at coordinate 29,809,025 of OZ014497.1, forward strand.
CAATAGGCGAAGCGGATCGAAAAAGAGTAGAAGCGTTTGAAATGTGGTGCTTCAGACGCATGATGAAGATACCGTGGATAGATAAGGTTAGCAATAGGGAAGTATTAGAAAGAGTTGGGGAAAAGCGAAAGGTATGGAAGACAATAAAGAGTAGGAGAGATAGGATGGTAGGACACCTTCTATGACACGAAAGAATAGTTCGCGACATAGTAGAGTCAGAGATAGGAATAAAAAGAGGTAGGGGTAGGCCTAGATTAGACTACTGCTCTCAAATAGTTAGGGATGTAGGATGTTCTACTTTTAGGGAAATGCGTAGGTTAGCTCAGGATAGAAAAGAGTGGAGGTACGCGACCAACCAGTCTTCGGACTGAGAACCTTATGATGATGATCTTAAATAGTTCCAGAGATATGAGCCGATTACACACTAAATCCCCATCCGGTATACAGGGCCAAGCTATTAATATGCTCAGATTCGCAGATGATATAGCATCAGTATTAGCATCCAGTAAAGAAGAATTAGGAAGGGCTCTGAAAGAAATGGAAGCGGTTTTGACGGAGGGCTATGGTATGTAGGGGGCGTGAAAATAGGACTAAAACGAAAATACAAATTGGCAACGAGAAGAGATTTCTTCACAGTTTTGGTCAAGGAATTAGCCTTGAAATTTCTGGATTTGGGTCTCCAAATACGTCTAATAGGCCACTCATCGTGGAAGACCCTGTAAGTTTCTCGTCATCATCATCATAAGGTTCTCAGTCCGAAGACTGGTTGGATGCGTACCTCCACCCTTTTCAATCCTGAGCTAACCTACGCATTTCCCTAAAAGTAGAACATCCTACATCCCTGACTATTTGAGAGCAGTAGTCTAATCTAGGCCTACCCCTACCTCCTTTTATTCCTATCTCTGACTCTAGTATGTCGCGAACTATTCCTTCCTGTCTTAGAAGGTGTCCTACCATCCTATCTCTCCTACTCTTTATTGTCTTCCATACCTTTCGCTTTTCCCCAACTCTTTCTAATACTTCCCTATTGCTAACCTTATCTATCCACGGTATCTTCATCATGCGCCTGTAGCACCACATTTCAAACGCTTCTACTCTTTTTCGATCCGCTTCCCCTATTGTCCAAGTTTCGCACCCGTATAATGCCGTACTCCATACATACGACTTTAAGAGTCTCTTCCTAGTCTCAATATTAACCGTTCTCGAACATAACAGTTGTTTCTTTCTGTTAAACGCAACTCGGCCCTGCGTTATTCTTTGTTTTATATCTTTAGTGCTCTTACCGTCTTGAGTTATTTTACTTCCTAAATAGCAGAAATCCGTGATCTCCTCTATCTTCTCATTTCCTATTTGTATATCAACTTTAGTTCTATTTTCACATCCCCTACATACCAAAATTTTAGTTTTCTTTTTATTGACTTTCATGCCCTGTGTCAAAACTGCTTCCATTTCATTCAAAGCCGCTCCTAATTCTTCTTTGCTAGATGCTAACACTGCTATATCATCTGCAAATCTGAGCATATTAATAGTTTGATCCTGTACGTTAATCCCTGAGGCTGTTCTGTCCTTAACAATATTAATAGCATCTTCGATATATAAGTTGAAAACTAGAGGTGACAATGCACATCCCTGTCTCACTCCCTTCCGGATATCTACTTCCCTTCGTTCCTGCTCACATTCTATAACTGCCTTTTGCTCTTCGTAGAGATTATGTATTATTCTTCTGTCCCTATATTTCATCCCTACCTTTCTCAGCACTTCGAACATCTTCCCCCATTTTACGTTGTCGAAGGGCTTTTCTAAATCTACAAATCCTATATAGACGCTCTTTCTCTTTTCTATCGTTTTTTATATAATTACTCGTAAAGCTAGGATGGCCTCGCGCGTTCCTCTATTTCGTCTAAATCCGAACTGATCTTCTCCTAATATTTCTTCCGCCTTTTTCTCCATCCTTCTTTGCACAATTCTAGTTAAAATTTTTTACGCATGGGAAGTTAAACTGATGGTTCTGAAATGTTCGCACCTATCCGCGCCTTTCCTTTTTGGCAAAGCTACCATGATGTTCCGTTTGTAATCCTCTGGAATCTCGCCTGTCAGGTATATGCGACTAACTAATTTAAATAAACGATCTATTACCTCTTGACCTGCGCACTTTAAGATTTCTGCCTGCAAGTCATCTATACTTGGTGCTTTATTATTCCTTAAACTTTTTAGTGCTAGCTCAAACTCATCTCTCATTATAGGATTCCCTAGGTTATCCCCCTCTACACTGCTTTCGCTTTCTAATATATCTTGCACTTCCTGTCCCGCATATAAGTTTCCTAAATATTCTTTCCACCTATCTGCCTTCTCCCCGCTTTCGATTAGGATATCTCCTGCCTCATTCCTAATGCGTTTGGTACTAGATCCAATTTCTCTAAAATTTCTCCTAATTATTTTATATGCTTCATCAGTCTTTCCTACTTCGAACTTATTTTCCACTTCTTTGCACTTATTATCGATCCATTGCTCTTTCGCTTTCCTACATTTCCGAATAATTTCCCACTTGATCGCCTTATATCTTTGTTTCCCTATTTCATCTAACCTATTTTTATATTTTCGCCTTTCCTCTATTAGACTCACAATATGTTTTGTTATCCAGGGTTTCCTACTTTCATTCTGTTTATGACCCAAAATATCCCTAGCTGAGGAAACTAAACTATTTTTAATGCAATTCCATTCTTCCTCTATGTTCCTAAAAATATTTTCGCCTGCGCCCTTCAGTACTTCGTTTGTCTTTTTCTCGAACTTATCGCGCGTATCATCATCTTTTAGTTTCTCTGGGTCAAGATACCTTCTTCCGCTTCGTTTTTTCAAAATCTTAAATTTAAGATTGGCCTTCATAACGACTATATTGTGATCACTATCTATATCTGCTCCTGGATAACTTCTGCAATCCCTAACTTGATTTCTCGTAAACAAAATTTATTCGAATTGCTTGTCTTTTGACTTTTGACCAATCTCTGACGTCAGACTAGTCAAAATAACGATGTTAATACATTAGGCTACCCTTGTAAAAAAGGTAAACATGCATACGTAAAATAGTAAAGATAAAAAAGAGCTAGGTATCTAAAATTTGTTTTTATGTTTTTTACCCGATAAAAGACAATCAACAAAATAATGTATGCAAATTATTTTGAAGTCATTTTCCCATAATTTAATACTTAACTGAACAACTACTGTGCATTTTTTTAAATGGCTTGTGCATCTCATTTGTTAGTCAAATTATTGTTGAATAACAATTTGGTTCTGTGAATGCAATACGTAAACACAAAAATACTTAGGTAACTTTTTTTTAAACCTTACCTTCGTTAGTGCTGTTTTTCTCGCTATTTTCCTTCGTTTCCATTTGCATCTGCAATAAAAGTAATTGTTTTTTTAAAGTCATTTAGCTGGTGCACAAGTATTTGTAAATATTTGAAAATCGATAAACCGCAAAAAGAATTTAATAACAAAAGAAATAAATTTATGGCAAAATTTAATAAAATGATGGATAACAAAAACTAAGTTCAAAATGAAAAGTGCATACAGTATACAGAGTGCACATTTTTACGTCTCCAAATTTTAATCGCTTATTTAAATCTAAACAAAATCATGTAGACATAAATAACCTGCTAGGTACTTACATACGAGTACATCTGTGTGTAGGTATCAAGCATTGAGGCAGAATACAACTATATTTTAATATCTTTTAGCTAAGCTTAAGTTCATTTTTTTCCTTTATTGCCATTTTATGTTTCTGTTATCTGTGAGTTTTGTTAGGTACATAATTAGTAGGTACATAAAATTTCAGCTTTTCATATTTTTTCGCAGGCAGCTATACCTATGTATACATGCTGATGGAGATACCTTTTTAAACCATCCAAAGAAACCATTTCACAAACCACAGCAGATTTCCAAATTTCACTCGCAAACAATTTTATTTACTGTGGTGTTAAAGAGAATGAAACGGGGGCTCGTGAACACCATTTTCAAGAGAAAATAACTTGAAAATGGTCGTCGGAAATTATCGAGATCTCTCGATTCCATGTTCGTAATCATTTTTAGCTTGTATATTTATTAATGGGGTCATCCACCAGTTTTGGTTAAATTTATTTTTGGATTGAAAGTAGATACCCGTATTTTTCCATAAATTTTGCAAATTACATATCTTGTGTGGACGTCGAGATTTATGTCAAAACCACAAATGTGCATTTTGTTTATGATCTTGCCAATGGTAATAATATTATCTCCAAGTCAGGCGTACTCATGTTGAAAAGTGCCCCAAGCGTGTAATCCCCCATCGTTCAATATTTGTCTTTATCAACGTTTTTGTGAAAGCGGAACTTTCAAAAGGTACAGTAAACCGATCGAGTGATGGCGAACAGTGGGGGTCAGTGCGCGCAGGCAAAATCCCACCCAATAGTAACTACGTCTAGTGCGCATCTCCACCGCTCGCCATCACTCGATCTGTTTACTGTAGACTGATGGGAATAACGGACAACCCTGCAGAGTTAGGACTGCAGGATAAGCCGTGCTTAACGAAATTATTTTAACTTCAATAAATACCCAAATGTGTATTTATCAGACGGTTTATGTTCGAAAAAGTCCAACTACATCAAAATATAAATTGTTTATAAATTCAGTAATTAAGTGACGATCTGCTAAACGTCGATCCCACTGGCAATGAAATAAATACTTTTCCTGGTGTTCGGATAGGCTTTGATTCACATTTCGGCACTAAGCAATATTTGGAGTATTTAATATTAGGTTTTTCCATATTAAATCAAAAGATTCAACAAATTTAGGAACGAACAAACACTGCAAATGCTGACTTTACAACGCCAACTGTCATATCTACTCTATGCCACTCTATTTTCACTATTTCCATGCTCTATGCAGTCAGTACCGCGGGCTATAACTGAAAATCAAAACTCTAAAAACTTGACTGCTTAATCTCGAGGTTATTAAATTCATTAACCAGCCATTTGAGTAAAAAATAACATTGAATAACAAACTGTCAAAGAATAATAATTATATACATTTAACCAATGCTCGCAGAATTGTTTCAAAGTCAGTGAATTACTTCATTGAGAAGGTGAAGGTGTAGACATGGGAAATTGCCTCTCTCCTATCATTGCTGATTTCTTCATAGATTCAACTATAATTTTTACCCAAGAAATGGAAAGAGAAGAAGGGCTTCCATTTTTGGGAACGCGGTGTAAGTTTTGGATGCTGACGTTGTCAGCGAAATACGTGTCGAATTAATTCCGATCCAATCATTTGGAACTTGCTAGTTTTAAGGCATTTAGGTATGAACTGAAAATATAATTCGTGGGCAGAGAACTCGTTCGCAATGTGTCCATTTCAGTGTCATTGACGAGTTACCATGAAAGCGTTATTCATTTCTGGAAAAAAATCCCTTTTTGATTATGTTAAATTATACGCACTTGACCACTTAATATAATTTAATAAGTGATATTTTTCCCCATTCTTTTGAGCAAAATTGGAGCAACTGTCGTTTGAGGAATTCCCCACTTACTAGTTAAATGGGAATAAATAAGTTCTTAACAGATTTATCGTTTACTTTTTGGTAATCTATGTACATATTTTAGTTTTAACACTTACGTATTTTTTGTATTTGATCGAATTCTGTGGATAATTCTGAATACTCGTACTTCGGCTCGGACAAGATTTCTTTATAGCCAATCGAGCGTTCTACACGAGTTACGGTTACGACACTCTGTATATTATATTGGAGCGAAGAAGAAACATTTTAAAATTAAAAAAATGGAAATAAATAACTTACACCTTGCGTTTTGAAGATATAACGTGAATATTGTGGGAGTAGTGTTTAAAAAGAATCAGGCCTTAATATTGTTTAGTCTGCGGTGCGAGATAACGATATCAAAGTTAGTCCTGGATGCGTCAAAAAAATCCTGAATTCTCAGTACCCTTTGGTTTATCCACCTAATAACCGAGTTGTGAATAGGATCGTCTATATCCAGTAAAACATGAATTACCGATATTTCACCGAATTTCTTAAAAACATTATAATTTTTATGTTTATAAATTTCTATAGACTCTAATATATCTAATATATCTATAGATCTGCCAATTTGTCCGTGGTTAAGTTTATGTGTTTTGTCTTTACTGTTAAATAAAATATGTAATAATATATTTGAAGGTTTAAATGTGACTTGTTTGTTGTTTTTTCTTAAAATACTGGCAATCTTTTCAGAAATATTTCCAAAATAAGTAATTCTGCAAAATTGGGTAACTTTATCATTAGATAATTCAGGATATATGCCGTTATGGGAATTCTAAATTTTTTGTCCACGACTATCTTACAACATACTCTTTATACTTGTGTTTCTTCAATCATAATTAAATACATTAATCACTGCAGTGATTAATGAATATTATTCACTACACCAATAGGAACGTCGCTTTGACCCTTTTTTATATTTATTTAGTAGGCCGCGATCGCGATGTGTCAGTTCAAATTAAAACGTCAAATCAGCATGGTTTGCTTTTAATTTGAAATGCATATTCTAAAAAAGAAGATATAATGAGTAGTGAGAGTGAAAACGAGGTTTCTTTAACAGCACCAGCAATAAAAGAAGCTGCAGAACTTGCCTCATTAGATTCATTGCCCAAAAAACCAAGAAAATTATACCTGAGAGCGTATGTATGAATCTTTCTTACACTGGAGAAGGGAAATGAAGGTAAATTCTTTCTGGGAATCTGTTTTGATAGTCGTGGACAAAGTATAGTATACAACTCGTTATAATGATGCTATTATTACCTCGGATGATTACAAAACTCGCTCGTTTCACTCGCTCGTATTGTAAACTTCATCCTCGGTAATAATAGCATTCATTATAAACTCGTGTATAATATACTATTTTGATATTGTTGATTAATTCTAAAGAATATTTTAAACTGAAGTTGGATTTAAAATTTGTTGTATTTTTGAATATATTATTAACATTTTTAGCTAAATACAGAACACATAGGTATTTATCAACTAAATTGTTTAGACTGTAACAGCATAATAATATCAGGCAAACTGGCAGATCTATAAGTATTAGGTATAATGAACATTTAAGATCATTTCGTTTAAAAAATGATCATTCAAGTTTTGCTAATCATTTCTTTGAAAACAATCATCAGTTCCCTTCTCTAGAAAATACTAAGGCCCGGTTTTTCAAAGAAACCAACACCGAATTAAGTCTGTCACCGGCTTCGTTGCTATTATGGCATTAATTGATTAATTTCTCTCTTGTTTCTGGTTTATTACAAGATTACCTTGATGTTAACAGTTGTCAAGATTCCATGGATGTCTTGTTTTATTAGTTATTTTTCTGTACACTGATATTTCACTTAGAGTTTTTTTCCAATTGAATTTATTGTTTCTCCCAAATGGTTTTCTTTCAATTCATTGGTTCTTTCCCTTCAAGCTACGAGGTATTCGAATTTCCTTTCTATTTTTAGTTTTTCTAATGCCTCTTAGATAATATTGGAATTCAGTTATCTAATTAGTTTATTTTTTACTTTGAAGATCTCATGAATATTATTATTTTAATTATTTGTATTGTTTTGTCAATTTTAAGTTTCTTTGTCAACAACTGTTACCTGTCCCGTATTTCGCAAATTTCTGTTTAATATGGTAAATTTTTTTGGGAATCAATTTATTGGTTAATAAAGAAAGTCGTTCAAAATGAAAAATTGATTTTTTTCACAGCACGAGAATCATATCCGAAAAACAAGTCTTGAGATGTCTTATTATTTGAACATTGTTATACAGTTTTGTATTATTTGTGCCATGATCGCAATGTTCTCGAATAAAGTTTCTTATCTTGTATTTTTAGAGAAACGATTTTGCTTATCCTGAGTAGTTCAAGATATTGTACCTTTTTAACAGTTCAGCGTATATATGTCGAAATAAATTTTAATTTTTGCGATTTTTGCGATTCGTTAAATGCGGTTGTCAAGAACACGCGTGGCTCAGAGGGCAAGGCGTCCTTCAATGAATTCGCAGGCTAAGGGGTTCGAGGCTCGCCGTGGTTTTTTGTTCCGTTGCTTCAGTTTAGTTCTTTCGAACAAAAAAATCGTCCAGGTTATCGTTGTTAGATAGGTTATCGTCATCACGCCAGGTGAGCTTCGGTCATTTGAATTTTTTCTGTTGGTTTATAAGTCACCATTTTTCACCCCGTGGGTTTGTAAAGAACGTCAAAACGGGTTCAATCCTTTAGCAGAGAAATATATTTTTATTAAGTATTTGTTTTGTGGTGTTAAAAGCATCATGTTTGATAACGTTTGTATCGAATTGTAAAATAAATTTAGTTAATGAGTTTCATCAACAAAATATTTACATATTTGACCTAAAGAAATTATGCGTTTTATTGCTTCAATTAGATTTCCTGGAAACAGTCTAAAAGAATATTTTTAAATGTGTTTTCTCGTGTTTTCAGAATACCTAATGAGGAAAGTGAAATCAAAATTGACTTTATCTTGGGAAAAAACATTATTTTGAAACCTATATGCATATCAGCTTGTTTCTTTTATTAAATGCAACTCGACCCTGCCCTATTCTTTGTTTTATATCTCTAGAGCTCCTACCATCGCGAGTTATTTGGCTTCCTAAATAGCAGAAATCTGAGACATCCTCTATCTTCTCGTTTCCAATTTGTATTTTCGTTTTAGTCCTATTTTCACGCCCCTTACACACTAAAATTTTGGTTTTCTTTTTATTAATCTTCTTACCACAGCCCTCCGTCAAAACCGCTTCCATTTCGTTCAGAGGCCTTCCCAATTCTTCTTTGCTGGATGCTAACAGTGCTATATCATCCGCGAATCTGAGCAGATTAATAGTTTGGCCCTATATATTAATTCCAGCAGCTATTCTGTCTTTAACAATATTAATCGCATCTTTGACATATAAATTGAAAACCAGAGGCGATAACGCACATCCCTGCCTCACTCCCTTTCGGATATCTACTTCTCTACGTCCCTGCTCAAATTCTATAACTACCGTTTGCTCTTTGTATAGATTATGAATTATTCTTCTACCCCTATACTTCATCCCTACATTTTTGAGCACTTCGAACATCTTCCATTTTGCATTGTCGAAGACTTTTTGCAAATCTACAAATCCTATACAGGTTGGCCCGAAATTAGCGTGCAATATTTTACCAGCGAGTTCTGTGGTCAAAAATAAGACAAAATGATCCTATAAGCGTATACCGAAATATGCTTCGCAAGGGGGCTATTATTAGCTTTCTAAAAGATAAAACTTGAGGACGTTTTCTTCTAAATATCTTCGAAACAAGTTCAGTTAAAATCATGAAATTTAATGGAATGTATAAGTACCAAATGCTAAATCTTTTGCTGTAAACATACTTTTTAAAATTTAACAGGAGCGTCTCAAAACTGGGGGTGGCGGAGATAAGATTTATCCCAACTTTTTTAGAGCATGTCGTTTTCAATTTTTCCGTAAAAATTTGCAACTTCGGGATTTTTTTTGCAAAGAAATATGCTCCTGTCTCGTTTAAGTATACAAACGAAGTTCTCCACTTCTTGTAGGAAATTTTTGGGCATGCAGCGAAATTTTTGAATCGATTGTGTGCCTGCAAGTCTTCTATGCCTGGTGCTTTATTGTTTTTTAAACTTTTTGGTGCGAGCTCAAACTTTTCTGTCATTATAGGACACCCTAGGTTGTCCCCTTCTACACTGCTTTCGCTTTCTAATATATCTCTTACTTCCTGTCCCGCATATAAGTTTCCCAAATATTCTTTCCACCTATTTGCCTTCTCCTCGCTTCCGATTAGGATATTTCCTGCCTCATCTTAATTATTTTATGTGCTTCAAGATATGACGTTGATATTGTCGGAATACTGTTAAAAAGAATCAGGCCTTAAATCTTGTTTAGTCTGTGGTGTGAGATAACGATTTCAAAGTCAGTCCTGGATGTGATAAAAAAATCCTGAATTCTGAGTACCTATGTACCTTTTGATTTATCGGTCTAATAACTGAGTTGTGAATAGGATCGTCTACATCCACTGAATTTGAAGAAAATTTTATAAGTATTAATGATTTATAATATTCATACCGTATAGGGTATAAATGTATAGGTGAATTGTGACTGTTTAAAGAGGTATAAAATGTTTTGTCCACGGCTATCTTACAACATACTCTTTATACTTGTGTTTCTTCAATCATAATTAGATACATTAATCACTGCAGTGATTAATGAATATTATTCACTACACCAATAGGAACGTCGCTTTGACCCTTTTTTACATTTATTTAGTAGGCCGCGATCGCGATGTGTCAGTTCAAATTGAAACGTCAAATCAGCATGGTTTGCTTTTAACTTGAAATGCATATTCTAAAAAGAAGATATAATGAGTAGTGAGAGTGAAAACGAGATTTCTTTAACAGCACCAGCAATAAAAGAAGTTGCAGAACTTGCCTCATTAGATTCATTGCCCAAAAAACCAAGAAAATTATACCTGAGAGCGTATGTATGAATCTTTCTTACACTGGAGAAGGGAAATGAAGGTAAATTCATTCTGGGACTCTCTTTTGATAGTCGTGGACAAAGTATAGTATACAACTCGTTATAATGATGCTATTATTACCTCGGATGATTACAAAACTTGCTCGTTTCACTCGCTCGTGTTGTAAACTTCATCCTCGGTAATAATAGCATTCATTATAAACTCGTGTATAATATACTAAGTTTCAAGCCTCGTAATATAACTGCAGCTTTCTTGGTATGATTTTAGTTTATTGTATTAAATGACTGGTTTCAAGTGCGACTTGTTTTCAATTTATAAAATGCGTTTCATTCATTAAGATTTATTGATGCTGCAGTTTCCGTAAAAAAATTTGAATTGCACATGCTATTACGAGTTAAAATCTTGCATCAGCGTAATTTATAATAGCGAGTAAAAAAATAAAAAATAAATGCACGGTTTAATAAATATTTGATAAATGAATAACCAAAATTTTCGCGGGTAAACATTGCAAATTTCCATTGAGATAACAGGGTTTTTTTTTAAGATAATTTTTTGATTTATTGCCCAAAAGAAATCGTAAAATTCCACGAGGAAGGACCTTAAGTGATATAGGTCATCTCGAACGTGAACAATTCTAGAAATTGTCAACTTCCTTTTTTATTTAGGCGCCGCCTTCAATTTACTAATCAAAATTTATCACAAGTTACGTTTAACTGCAGAAAAATAAACACACAACAAAAGGACAATAGAAATTTAAATAAAACCGTGTCCGCCGCCTTGATCCTTGGACAGTATGGATGGTCGTCCGTGCCATTGAAAAAAGACGGCTCGAACGAATCATTTTTTTTAATTGTTCGCGTACAGAATTTTAATTAAATTTGCGTTTTTTGCTACATTAAAGCTTGTCAAACACCCGATATGTATACGTATGAATAAAACAAAAATTTGACTTACCTTAGTAAAATAATATTTCAAATTTAAAAATTCATGTTCCTTTTTTGAAAAAAATCACAAAAATCACTAGAATCCGTTGCGGTGCCAAATATAACCAACGGCGTCGGTATCAGATATATTTTGCCGCGGTACAATGACTTTTGGTTCAGTAGCCAGCCACTCTTGTACCGCTGAAGAACTTGTAGTGATGGAACTCGGTCTACTAGCTTTTGCTGTATGTTCTCAACACAGCCAGGTGCAATTATTCTTATGCTACGTCACCAGCATACAAATTATGTGTTCATTTATGGTATGGACATGACAAACGAGTACGGACGTTTTCGGTGAATTATTGCAGGACATTTATTGCAAATATTCTTTCGGAATGTTGGCTTGGGGCTAAATGTACCTCTTCTCAACTGGTCGAGTACCAACACTACACATTTCTGCAATTACGTCTTTATTATACATATCGCATTTTAGAAAAAAATGTAACTTTTATTTTTGATTCTATTTCAGGTTGTCCTAAACCAGAAGGCTCCTATTTTTTACGAGAAAATCGCTAGAGTCACGATTTCTGGAAAAAGTTCCATAACCAACTCGTACATGAAGAATTTGATTGAAAGTATTTTTCGTACTAAAATAGAACATAAAATTTAGGTCCATATAAAGGGTACCTAGTGAAATTATTACTACCTGCTTATAAAATTTTATGGCAGAAATATTTTAAGTCTGAGCCGTTATTTATTTACAGATAATATTAAATAAACGTTTATTTCCAAAATCTGTTTGATCGTTTGTAACAAATTTCTTGCTGTAACAAGCTTTCCTAATTTCAAAGTTTTCCTAAAAATTTTAACTCGAAGATACCATTTTTCTCCAGTTTATTACGTTTTTGTTTGCTGTTTTCTAATAATTTCTTTAAATTTATTTTATTAAGACTGATACTATTGATATTTAGTTTCCTTAATTTTTTTGAGATAATGAAGTCAATCACGAAAATTTAATAATTATAGGAGATTTCAATGCAGTCGTAGGCACAGGGCGAGAGGGCGGAATAGTTGGTCCCTTTGGATTAGGCAATAGGAACGATAGGGGAGTGAGACTGATAGAGTTCTGCGATAAACATAACTTAACGGTCGCGAACACTCTATTTCACTATCATGTTAGGAGACGCTACACGTGGAAGATGCCAGGAGACCTAGGGAGATATCAAATAGATTACATTCTTGTTAGGCAAAGATTTAGAAATCAAGTTAGGGATTGTAGAAGTTATCCAGGAGCAGATATAGATAGTGATCACAATATAGTCGTTATGAAGGCCAATCTTAAATTTAAGATTTTGAAAAAACGAAGCGGAAGAAGGTATCTTGACCCAGAGAAACTAAAAGATGATGATACGCGCGATAAGTTCGAGAAAAAGACAAATGAAGTACTAAAGGGCGCGGGCGAAAATATTGTTAGGGACATAGAGGAAGAATGGAATTGCATTAAAAATAGTTTAGTTTCCTCAGCTAGGGATATTTTGGGTCATAAACAGAATGAAAGTAGGAAACCCTGGATAACAAAACATATTGTGAGTCTAATAGAGGAAAGGCGCAAATATAAAAATAGGTTAGATGAAATAGGGAAACAAAGATATAAGGCGATCAAGTGGGAAATTATTCGGAAATGTAGGAAAGCGAAAGAGCAATGGATCGATGATAAGTGCAAAGAAGTGGAAAATAAGTTCGAAATAGGAAAGACTGATGAAGCATATAAAATAATTAGGAGAAATTTTAGAGAAATTGGATCTAGTACCAAAAGCATTAGGAATGAGGCAGGAGATATCCTAATCGAAAGCGGGGAGAAGGCAGATAGGTGGAAAGAATATTTAGGAAACTTATATGCAGGACAGGAAGTGCAAGATATATTAGAAAGTGAAAGCAGTGTAGAAGGGGATAACCTAGGGAGTCCTATAATGAGAGAAGAGTTTGAGCTAGCACTAAAAAGTTTAAGGAATAATAAAGCACCAGGTATAGATGGCTTGCAGGCAGAAATCTTAAAGTGCGCAGGTCAAGAGGTAATAGATCGTTTATTTAAATTAGTTAGTCGCATATACCTGACAGGCGAGATTCCAGAGGATTACAAACTGAACATCATGGTAGCTTTGCCAAAAAGGAAAGGCGCGGATAGGTGCGAAAATTTTAGAACTATCAGTTTAACTTCCCATGCGTCAAAAATTTTAACTAGAATTGTGCAAAGAAGGATGGAGAAAAAGGCGGAAGAAATATTAGGAGAAGATCAGTTCGGATTTAGACGAAATAGAGGAACGCGCGAGGCCATTCTAGCTTTACGAGTAATTATAGAAAAAACGATAGAAAAGAGAAAGAGCGTATATATAGGATTTGTAGATTTAGAAAAAGCCTTCGACAACGTAAAATGGGGGAAGATGTTCGAAGTGCTGAGAAAGGTAGGGATGAAATACAGGGACAGAAGAATAATACATAATCTCTACAAAGAGCAAAAGGCAGTTATAGAATGTGAGCAGGAACGAAGGGAAGTAGATATCCGGAAGGGAGTGAGACAGGGATGTGCATTGTCACCTCTAGTTTTCAACTTATATATCGAAGATGCGATTAATATTGTTAAGGAAAGAACAGCCTCAGGGATCAATGTACAGGGCCAAACTATTAACATGCTCAGATTTGCGGATGATATAGCAGTGTTAGCATCTAGCAAAGAAGAATTAGGAGCGGCTTTGAATGAAATGGAAGCAGTTTTGACACAGGGCTACGGCATGAAAATCAATAAAAAGAAAACTAAAATTTTGGTATGTAGATGGAGTGAAAATAGAACTAAAATTGAAATACAAATAGGAAATGAGAAGATAGAGGAGGTCGCGGATTTCTGCTACTTAGGAAGTAAAATAACCCAAGACGGTAGGAGCACTAAAGATATAAAACAAAGAATGGCGCAGGGACGAGTTGCGTTTAACAAAAAGAAACAACTGTTATGTTCGAGAACGGTTAATATAGAGACTAGGAAGAGACTCTTAAAGTCGTATGTATGGAGTACGGCATTATACGGGTGCGAAACTTGGACAATAGGAGAAGCGGATAGAAAAAGAGTAGAAGCGTTTGAACTGTGGTGTTACAGACGCATGATGAAGATACCTTGGATAAATAAGGTTAGCAATAGGGAAGTATTAGAAAGAGTTGGGGAAAGGCGAAAGGTATGGAAAACAATAAAGAGTAGGAGAGATAGGATGGTAGGACACCTTCTAAGACACGAAGGAATAGTTCGCGACATACTAGAGTCAGAGATAGGAATAAAAAGAGGTAGGGGTAGGCCTAGATTAGACTACTGCTCTCAAATAGTTAGGGATGTAGGATGTTCTACTTTTAGGGAAATGCGTAGGTTAGCTCAGGATAGAAAAGAATGGAGGTACGCGTCCAACCAGTCTTCGGACTGAGAACCTTATGATGATGAATGAAGTCAATGTTTGGAACATAATTTATTGAACACCATATTTATTATCTGTGGCTGTAGGTTTTTTCTTTCAGAACCTCTAAACAAGCAAAAAAACATCATCTACATATCGGTACCAACTTTTATTTGTTTGATAAATTGACTGTTCGAATCAAACAATTTATTCTCTAAGTCATCCGTAAAAATCTCCTACAAAAGAGGGCTAAGGGGTGAACCCATTGGTTAACCTTCTTTCTGGATATATACTTTCTTATTAAACTTGAAATAATTTTGTGAAATACACTCATGTTCAAAAAAAACGGACAAACGTAAAAACATAGCAAACTGGGATATTTTCATGGACTATACAGGGTGTTTCATTAACAATGGGAAATCCGTTAACTGGAGATTCTACAGGTCAAATAATGACCATTGACCCGAACATGCCTCATCCGAATGTTGATGGTTTAGGAAATAGAGGGCGTTGAAAGTTACAATTTTATTTCCATTTTTTGCCATAACTACGAAGTATCTTATTCTTGTCTCATTTTGATATTCCAATCCATTTTCAAGCAAAAACGACTTAATGCAGATAGTGTTTAAATCTTAGACACGAAACGCTTATTAAGTACTGCTAACAAAATAAATTTTAATTCACTACAAACGCTTACGCACAAGAAAAATAAAATTAGGAAACATTAAATTTTAAAGTAGTTGTTCGAAGTGTCCACCATTCACTTGGATACATTTTTCAGTGCGTTTCCTGAGAGACCCCCGAGTTCTAAACAATGTCCCTGGATTGCCTTTGATTTTATTGGCAGCCGCTTGTATTCTTCGCCACGGCTCATCGGGTGAATCAACAGCTTCTTTATAAACCACATCTTTCATTCCAGACCACATCGAAAAATCCAGAGGATTTAAGTCGGGGCTTCTATGCGGCCAAGCAAATTCAGTTCCATGGCCAATCCACCGATGTGGAAAGACGTTGTCTAAGTACTTCCACACCGGCCGGGAAAAATGTGCGGGCGCCCCGTACAAATTTTGCTGAAGAAAATTTAAATAAAGTGGACCGTTCAGATTGGGTGGAAGTTGAAAAGGCCCAATAAAGAAATTTGAAATTACACCGCACCAAACATTGATCTTAAATTCATGTTGGAAGTGTCTTTCTTTAACGGCATGGGGGTTTTCAGAATCCCACAAATGATTGTTTCGCCATTTGAAAACTCCACGTCGAGTAAACGTTGCCTCATCTGTGAAGAGGATTTTGTTCAAAAAATTAGGATCCGCGCCTTGCTGCTCTTCTACGAAATTAGCGAAACGTAGACGAGTAGGAGGATCTTCCGGTAACAAATTTTGTACTGGAGTAATGAAGTATGGCGGTATGGATGAAGCTTCTCTTTGTGCAAAATTCTGCAAATCGAAGAGCTACTTACGCCTGTTGCCGCACTTAAACGATGGGTACTTATGCCTGGATTTTCGTGCAATCTAACCAAAACTTCATCTTCCTGCTCAGCCGAAATAATCTTCGGAGCGCTATTTTCACCTTTTGGACGGAAAGATCCTCTTTCGCCTAAGCGATTGTACAGATTTCTAAATAATTTAGATTTCGTTGCCTTCGGTGGGGGTATTACTCTGAATACCTTCGGCTGCAGCGAGCCCATTAAAATCGGTTTGAGCAAAAACACAAATCATATCTCTCATATCACTATTCGAAAAGTCATTATGACGCGACATTTTTTAATACTTTTGATAAATTTATGAAAAAGTTATTGGGTTAACACTGAACACTTTAAAACGAATGTCATATTATTATTATCGACTATCTGTTTGTAAAACGTAGCTATCTAGATAATATTGATACGAACTTTTGCCCCGTCAGCGACGCCCCTGTTGGTGACTCAATTATTTGTTGACAGCGAGCCGCGGCTTTGATTTATTACGGCGCGACCTTGTCGCTGTTTATGATTCCCGAAAAGAATAGTCTGTCTCGAAGATTCTCTTTCTGGAACAATGTTAGATCGATAATTTTCCAGAATCTTCTAAGACCATTATAAAATGGGAAGCAAGAAGCAGAGTGGACAGTCTTACAGTTTGAAGTCTGAAGTTTGGAAGCGGAGGCGAATGCGATAAGAACCGGGCGTTTAATAGTTCCGTGCGAGTATAAGTCTTGATACGCGTTTAGTGTCGGTACGGTACGCGAGTGTACGAATTCTTTGGTGGCGTTGTAAGTGTACCGGGGCGTCTTCGTATGTGATTAACCGTCGGTTGAAGACGAGTGTTTTAGAGAGTTTAAACTGTGGACTTGTGTACTGTGGATTGTTTAGGTTAGGTAATTAATTGTTTAATCGTTCGCTAATAATTGTTTAAGTTTCACTGCTTGTTGTTATTTACTGCTTGTATATAGTTCGCTGCTTATTGTTCAATTTGTTAATTTTAAGTTCTCAAATCACTGTTAATCATTGTAAATATTTGTACATATACATAAAGTCACTGTAATAAATAGTGTAAAATCGAAATACGTTACAACTGGTGTCAGAAGTGCGATTTGCGGAGCCAAGTAAAGTGAAGAACGTCGTGGAAGCCGGTGGAAAATTGAAGAATTTTCTGGAAGTTGGCCGAGCTGAGTGAAAATTTCGACGTTGTTTGGACTCCTTAGTGACTATTAGTGGTTGGAGACTTGTGTTTGTACTTGTGAGTGTTTATGCCGGTCACAAGAAGTGCTGCAGCAATGGAGGAGCAACTGCAAGCCTTTTTGGAAATGAAGAAGAATCTGGACGACTCGATGAAGACAAACCAAGAAGTAATGAAGACCAGTCTAGAAGAAATGAAGTGCTGTCAAGAAGAAATGAAGAGCAGTCAAGAAGAAATGAAGAATCACCTTGAAGAAACAGTGAAGAGCAGTCAAGAAGAAACGAAGAGAAATCTAGAAGAAGCGATGAAGACCAACCAAGAAGTACTGAAGAATAATCTGGAAGAAACTTTGAAGAACAGTCAAGAAGAAGTGAAGAAAAATCTAGAAGCAATGAAGAATAATCAAGAAGAAATGAAGTTAGCCATAGAAAGAAGTCAAGAGCAAGTAGCTGAAAGAATCACTGAAGTAAAATCCCAATTAGAGACCCGAATCACAGAAGAAACACAAGAAATAAGAAAGGTAATGGATGAAGAAATATCGAAGATGAATGAGAGAGTTGCAGAACTAGAGAAGAAGAAGACGTTGAAGACAGAAGATACTGGATTGGACGAAGAAAGAAGAGCTCCTGTTGTTAAGGTGAAGCCGCCTACATTTGATGGGAAGTCCTCGTGGCATACATACATCAAGCAGTTCGAGGCAGCAGCAGCGGCGAACCAGTGGGCCAGTACCGAGAAGGCAGTCAATTTGGTAGTTGCACTCCGAGGTGACGCCTTGAATATCCTGGATACCGTGACAGCCGAACAACAGGCTGATTATAAGGAGATAGTTAAGCGCCTGGAGATGAGGTATGGCCATCAACACCTCCAGCAAGTTCACCAGGCACAGCTAAAGGGTAGGTCTCAGCGCTCCAATGAGACGCTGCAAGAGTTTGAAGTCGACATCGCCCGTTTAGTCCGGTTGGCGTACTCAACAGCCCCGGAGGAGTTTTTGGAGAGCCTGGCGGTGGAAAACTTCATTGAGGGGCTGCGTGACAGTGAGACAAAGATGGCGCTGAAGCTAGCTAGACATAAAGCTTTGGCAGACGCTTTGGCCCACGCCTTGGAGTTTGAGGCAGCAAAGCAAACATCCCGAGGGTACTCCAAGGTGCGGCAGCTGTATACCGAAGAACCAGACGAAGACCTGCTGGAAAAAGTAGTACAGAAACTTGCACAGAAACTTGACAGACGAACGGAAGACGACAACAATAATGGGACTAGGAGGAGATGGCAAGAAAGGAAGAATTTCTTACGCTGCTGGAATTGCGGTGAGAAACGCCATCTCCGCAACAGGTGCCGAAATGCAACCAGATGGTACGAGGACGAGGCTGGTACCTCCGGGTACCAGGGAAACTAAAGTCGACCAGTTTTGAGGGGCGAAAGCTGGTCCAATCCTACCAAGCCCCAGTACAAGATGTGAATGTGTCAAGATTGGCTCGAGTTGGGGATAGTTTGATGACTGATGGGATCATTGATGGCAGGAAGACCGAAATTACCATCGATACAGGAGCCAGTGACACCATTGTTAGAAAAGATGTTGTGGCTGAGTGGAGAATTAGGCCGACCAATAAGAATATCCGATTGGTTACTGCTACCGGCGAGACAGCACCTATATATGGAGAGGCAAAAATCGACATAGGGATGGAAGATGTCGTCATTCCACAGAGAGTTCTTGTAGCCGACATTGTGGATGAAGTTATACTGGGCCTGGATTGTATGAAGAAGCACGGGATTGTGCTTGATGTTGACGCCGGTGTACTTCGAATTGGTGAAGAAGAACTAGTAATGAGTTCTCCTGGGCGCAAGAACTGTGTATACCGAGTGAAGGTCGAAGAAGATGTCCTGATGCCTGCCAGGTCCGAAAACATCGTACGGGTCCGTGTGGATGGTGCTCCAAGCTGCTTGGTGGGATTGGTCGAGCCAATGTACGAAGAGGTGAAGAAAGGATTACTTATTGGAAAGACGTTGGTAAAACCTGGTCAACGTCCAGTATTCGTAAGGATAGCGAACATTGCCGAATTTGACCAGAAGATTTGCAAGGGTACGTTAATTGGTATGTGTGAGCCAGTATCTAGGATTGCCATGGTGAAGAAGGATGAGAAGAAGGGAGAAGATCAGAAGATGTCAACGACCAGTTCACGGACTCCCCTGGAAAAGATGGTAGAAGAATGTTCCCAACATCTGGATTAGATACAGGGTGAGAAGCTGACTCAGCTTCTGATGAAATATCAAGACGTCTTCTCATTGCAAGATGGTGACCTAGGACGGACGGGAGTAATTCAACACACCATCAACACCGGTGATCATGCTCCCATTAAGCAAGCTCCTAGAAGAGTACCCTTGGCAAAACAAACCGAAATGGACAACCTGATTAAAGACATGCATAGACAAGGGGTAATTGAGCCTTCGCAGAGCCCGTGGACTTCCACTGTAGTGCTGGTGAGCAAGAAAGATGACTACACTCGTTTTTGTGTAGACTACAGGCGGTTGAATGATGTCACCAAGAAGGATAGTTACCCCTTACCCCGGATTGACGATACCCTAGACACAGTGGCGGGTTCCAGGTGGTTTTCCACCCTCGACTTGAAGAGTGGCTATTGGCAAGTCGAGTTGCATCCCAAAGATAAGGAGAAAACAGCGTTCTCTGCCGGAACTGGTTTGTGGCAATTTACGGTAATGCCGTTTGGGCTCTGCAATGCACCCGCCACCTTTAAGAGACTGATGGAGACAGTACTGCGAGGACTGCATTGGAAGACTTGCCTCGTATACCTCGACGATATCATCGTGATGGGGAAAACTTTCGATCAGCACTTGAAGAAATTGTGCGATGTCTTCGAGAAATTGAGGCAAGCTAACCTGAAATTAAGTCCGCAGAAGTGCCAGCTATTTAAGAAACAGGTTAAGTTTTTGGGGCACATAATTTCCACCAAAGGAGTTGCAACAGATCCAGAGAAGACAGACGCAGTGAGGAACTGGCCTGTTCCGAAAGATAAACACCAACTTCGAAGCTTTCTGGGATTATGCACCTACTACCGCCGTTTCGTGAAAGGGTTTGCAGACATTGCGAAGCCCCTGCATCGGTTGACCGAAGATGGAAGGCCGTATGAGTGGACGAAGGAGTGCCGAGGAGCATTTGAAGAGTTGAAGAGGGCTCTGTGTTCTGCTCCTGTTTTGACGTATCCGAGGCCTGGAAGCAAGTTTGTTGTGGATACCGATGCAAGTAATGTGGGCATAGGCGGTGTATTATCTCAAGAAGAGAATGGGGAAGAAAGGGTTGTGGCCTATTTCAGTAAGGCCTTGTCGAAACCTGAACGTAATTACTGCGTCACTAGGAGGGAGCTGTTAGCAATTGTGCGGACCATCGAGCACTTCCATAAATATCTGTGCGGGCAGGACTTTCTCATCAGAACTGACCATGCTTCCCTGAAGTGGTTGCTGCAATTTAAGAACCCAGAAGGTCAGTTAGCCCGTTGGATTGAGAGGCTGCAGCAGTACAACTTCATCATACAACATCGGATTGGAAGAAAACATGGCAATGCTGATGCACTTTCGAGAAGACCTTACCCGGAAGATTGCAAGTACTGCATGAGGCAAGAGTTGAAAGAGCATGTACACCCCATAAGATGCCATCAAACCAGAATTCAAGTTGAAGAAGAACATCTGCAATCCTGGAGAGACGCCCAGCAGAACGATAAGACCTTGGAACCTCTGCTAAGATGGAAAGAAGCTGGTAGAAGACCGGAGTGGATGGAAGTTTCTGACAAGAGTGTGGCCCTGAAGTCATACTGGGCACAATGGGATTCTCTTGTGATCGAAGATGGTCTTCTGACGAGAATGTGGGAGAGCACCGACGGAAGAGAGAGAAAGCCCCAGGTCGTGGTGCCGAAGGATAAGGTTCCGGAAGTCCTAGCAGAGGCTCACAATGGAGTGAGTGGGGGCCACTTAGGTGTCAATAAAACCACGATGAAGGTCAGAGAGAGATATTATTGGCTGGGCTACCGAACAGACATAATGAACTGGTGCCGGAGATGTGATGACTGCGCGTCAAGCAAGGGACCCAAGACAAGGAGCCGTGGCAGAATGCGCCAGTATAATGTGGGAGCTCCATTTGAGAGAATTGCAATTGACGTAGCAGGTCCGTTTCCTACATCAATTGATGGAAATAAGTACATCCTGGTTGCAACGGACTACTTCAGTAAATGGCCTGAGGCATATGCGATACCGAATCAGGAAGCCACTACTGTGGCTGAAGTACTGGTGAATAATTTCTTCAGCCGATTCGGTATACCCATGGAGCTTCATTCTGATCAGGGGCGGAACTTTGAGTCTGCGGTGTTCCAAAATATTTGTAAGTTGCTGGGAATACGGAAGACCAGGACCACTCCATTACATCCCCAGTCAGATGGTATGGTTGAGAGGTTCAACAGGACCATAGAAAACCATCTCAGGATAATGGTAAACGAACACCAGACAGATTGGGACCGACATCTTCCACTGTTCCTGATGCCGTATAGATCGGCTGTGCACGAGTCAACTGGAAGAACGCCTGCCAGTGTGCTATTCGGAAGGGAATTGAGGCTGCCAATGGATGTGTTGTTTGGGCATCCTGAAGATAGGCTGGTGTCTGTAGATGAGTATTCCCGAGAATTGGCGGAACGACTCGATGCAATTCATGAGGCTGTTCGGGATCGCATGCGCCTAGAGAGTGACCGAATGAAGACGCGGTATGATGCCCGAGCGAATTCTGTGGGTTTCCAAGCTGGCGATCTGGTGTGGCTTTATAATCCAGCCCGGAAGAAAGGACGATCACCGAAATTACAGAAGAACTGGGAAGGGCCATACCAAGTAGTGACCAGGATCAACGACGTTGTTTACCGAATTCAGCGTTCTCCACGAACGAAGATGAAGGTAGTCCATTTGGACCGGCTTGCACCGTACCATGGGAAAGAAGGAGATAATTTCTGATCGGGGCGATCAGTCTTTTAAGGAGGGGGCAGTGATACGAACTTTTGCCCCGTCAGCGACGCCCCTGTTGGTGACTCAATTATTTGTTGACAGCGAGCCGCGGCTTTGATTTATTACGGCGCGACCTTGTCGCTGTTTATGATTCCAGAAAATAATAGTCTGTCTCGAAGATTCTCTTTCTGGAACAATGTTAGATCGATAATTTTCCAGAATCTTCTAAGACCATTATAAAATGGGAAGCAAGAAGCAGAGTGGACAGTCTTACAGTTTGAAGTCTGAAGTTTGGAAGCGGAGGCGAATGCGATAAGAACCGGGCGTTTAATAGTTCCGTGCGAGTATAAGTCTTGATACGCGTTTAGTGTCGGTACGGTACGTGAGTGCGAATTCTTTGGTGGCGTTTTAAGTGTACCGGGGCGTCTTCGTATGTGATTAACCGTCGGTTGAAGACGAGTGTTTTAGAGAGTTTAAACTGTGGACTTGTGTACTGTGGATTGTTTAGGTTAGGTAATTAATTGTTTAATCGTTCGCTAATAATTGTTTAAGTTTCACTGCTTGCTGTTATTTACTGCTTGTATATAGTTCGCTGCTTATTGTTTAATTTGTTAATTTTAAGTTCTCAAATCACTGTTAATCATTGTAAATATTTGTACATATACATAAAGTCACTGTAAATAAATAGTGTAAAATCGAAATACGTTGCAATATTTTGTTTAATGGGGAACAGCCCATTAGAACAAGTTTGGAATTTAAACACTATCTGCATTTTTTCTTGAAAACGGGCTGGAATATCAAAATGAGACAAGAATACATTTATTGTTTAAAGAAGGTTGGTCTTTCAGATTTTGGAGCCGATTTGACGTTAGATGTACATGGTAAAAAGTTATGGGTCAATTTATCAAAACAA
Organism: Xestobium rufovillosum; assembly: GCA_963966045.1. Lineage (NCBI taxonomy): Eukaryota > Metazoa > Arthropoda > Insecta > Coleoptera > Ptinidae > Xestobium > Xestobium rufovillosum. The sequence goes on from OZ014497.1 coordinate 29,832,488, forward strand.
TAGGTTATAAGTAGCGCCCTCTATGGGCAACGTCAAAAATGTTATTGGAATCTCTTTTCCCGTAAGAAAAAACATAGGATTGCAAATTTTCAAGTCGGCAATCTAAGAAATTTCGTAGTTATGGCAAAAATGGAAATCAAATTGTAACTTTCAACACCCTGTATTTCCTAAACCATCAACATTCGGATAAGGCATGTTCGGGTCAATGGTCATTATTTGACCTGTAGAATCTCCAGTTAACGGATTTCCCATTGTTAATGAAACACCCTGTATAGGTACATTGTAAAAATATTATTTTCCCAATATTCATAAGCAAGAAAAGACATTTCAACCAAATTAAAATTTAATTAAGGTTTCCAACAAAAAGAAATTACATAGAAAGTAAAGAACTTTTTACTCCTTAAGAATCGATTTTCAGTTATAGCCCGCGGTACGGAAATTTTATGAGTATGAGTAGTAAAATCAAGATTTACATTTCACGTTAACTAAAAGTAACGCGTTATGTTGCCTGTAACATTGAAATTATGTACGTATCTATGGATACGGCTGTTTATGTCTGACTGCATAGAGCATGGAAATAGTGAAAATAGAGTGGCATAGAGTAGATATGACAGTTGGCGTTGTAAAGTCAGCATTTGCAGTGTTTGTTTGTTCCTAAATTTGTTGAATCTTTTGATTTAATATGGAAAAACCTAATATTAAATACTCCAAATATTGCTTAGTGCCGAAATGTGAATCAACGCCTATTCGAACATCAGGAAAAGTATTTATTTCATTGCCAGTGGGATCGGCGTTTAGCAGATTGTCACTTAATTACTGAATTTATAAACGATTAATATTTTTTTATGTAGTTGGACATTTTCGAACATAAACCATCTGATATAGTTCATTTCAGCTATCTTGGCGTGTGTATGCACTAAGCAACGCCTCATGTTTATGATGTTTTCGTTCAAATCACAATGGTTTTTGTATTGAACGTATGTTGATGCAATAAACGCCATACGTATCAATCAAAATATGTATAAATTTTATTACTTTGGCAGCTAACGCACGTGCAATCTTAATTCCTTGGAAACAGAACGCACAAAAATGTTTTTTGGCATTTCATAAGTTGTAACGTCAAGTTTATTTCATTAACTGTCAAATTAGTAATTTCCAATATTTATTTCTAACAATTTTGGTATTGAAATACTAAACTAAAATGCCTGGGTGTACTATAACAAAACAGTGCAGGCAATTTGTACTAGATCTTATGGAGTATTTTAAGGCAGAAGCAGAAAATAAAGGACCTTTGATTCCATTTTCTTCTGTGAACGAGAGAGTTTCTGCCGCGTTGAAAATAAGTTTAAGAACCATAGGTCGTATCAAAGCAGAATCTACATCTGATGATCCTCTTACTACCCCCGGAAAATCGCATAACAGGCGAAAGTTTAAGAGTGACGATGTAAGTGAAGAAATAAAATGCGAAATTCGCAACACGTTTTATATGATGAGAGAAGACAAGAAACACATTACAATTCAATTCAACACATTACGCTGAATGAATTAGCAAAGCAAAGGGGTGTCATAGATGTATCTAATACGAGTATGTGGCGTATTTTAAAGAACTTGGGGTTTTGTTTCAAAACGGAGAATAATCGCCGTTTTCTTTGTGAGCAACCTCACATTGCAAGCAAGCGCATTGCGTTTTTACGAGAATACATACAAAATATGAAAAGCGAACATTCCAGACAATTTGTGTTTCTCGACGAAACATGGATTTTTGCTAAAGGAGGAAGTAAGCGCACATGGCAAGATGAAAGCGTTAAAAGCTGTAAGAAAGGCCATGCTTCAAATGGGAAGCGATTTGTTGTACTCCATTCAGGAACTAGGCATGGTTTTGTACCGAATGCATCGCTGCTGTTCTCTACAAAATCAAAATCGGCGGACTACCATGATTCAATGGATCAGAATTCGTTCAAAAAGTGAGTTTTAGAAAAACTAATACCAAACCTTGAGGAACCGTCGCTAGTGGTAATGGATAATGCATCATACCATAGCTTCTTAGTAGAGCCAGTTCCCCATGCATCCTGGAGTAAATCAAAATTAAAAGATTGGCTTGTAACTAAAAATGTGCCATTTTCGGAAACGGCTTTGAAAATTGAACTTCTAAATTTATGTAAAGAGAATAAACAACAGCCAAGGTACGCTATAGACGAAATGCTCCTAGAGCATGGTCATCAAGTCCTAAGACTGCCACCCTACCACTGTCAGTCTGTCACTCCAGATGTTTGGAAAAATTGTATAAATCACACGGAAAAAATTGTGGAGGAAGACTGGGAACGTGAAGTGCGCTTTGATGAAGTTGAACCGCTTATAATAAACTTGAATGATTCATCTGAAGATTCTGAAGATGAAGACGATACATTTTTTGAACTTTTTTAAGATCCTAATATGTAGTTATTACGACAATTAATTAGAATTCTTTTTTATAAATTTTTTCTTTCGTAAATGTTTCAAATTAATTTTCTTTTCAACTTTCTTCAGTTCATTATTTCAGTTAGGTAACATGTATTATTGTATTTTATTTATATTATACTTGTTTACGTATTACCGACCACTTATTTAGCATCACTTTAGTTATTGTCTGCATTAAGTTTTGTTCATTTAGCTAAAATTGAACTTCTGTAATTTATCTGCGTCGCTATATTCCAATGAAACTCCGGAAAATATAGTAATTATTATACTGATTGAATCGTTAAACTACTTTGGGAATTACATACATAGATAAGTGCATGCATTTTCCAGCAATTTATTAATCTATGGTGCCTTCTTTCAAATAATCATAAATTCTACTTGTTGAGAATTGCTGGAATGCAATACATATTTGACCCATACTGTCATATTGACGTACGAGCCAAAATAACTGAAAACAACTATAAATACTCATTTGGGTATAAAACTGACATTCGCGTGTACCCTACTATTATCAAAAGTGATTGAAGTTAAAATAATCGTTCGTAAGGAGTAAACTCCAGTCGTGTGTCGGGACTGACACACACAAGTTTATTATTTTTAGATATTGAAATTTCCAATAGCATGGCTAGTGGTAGTGGTTTGATTCAAGTGAACATTTAAACATTGTGGAGTGAACTTTAACAAAGTCGCCTGATTTTTGCATTTTTCAAAATTATTATTGGGTTGTAATACTCCATTCAGTTAAAAATGAATATTTTATCTAAATACATATAGACTTTTGACGAAAAACTTGAAATAATTATGTTAACATTTACATTTTGAAGATGATGAATCGAGGATAACTTTTGTTCAGTTATTTCCTTATTTTCCCATTTTCAGCTGATTCACATGACTTTCCCATCTTTCGCTGTGAAATTCTTGGAGCTGTGCTTTCACAGTTTTGTTGATACATTGAAATGGTGCACAGAGTCTAATGTTCCATGTGCCTTTTTGCAGGCACTGTTTTTTCTCTGATCAATTGCGTCATGTATCTCTTTTGAGTAAAAATGTCCAGTGGCGGCTCGTGGGTTAATAACCAGGGGGGTCATTTTGGTTTTGGAACTTATAATTAATACTAAAAATATATATGTACATATACAACGCGTCCTATAAAGTTCTCTACATATGGGAAACTTTTTTATCCGTTTATTAAAAAAAATATTCTTCATAAAAAGCTCTGAATTGCTCAAAAATCAAAATGCACTCGCAACATTCCAAAAATATCGGATAATATACAGGAGAGATCAAAAAATAATAATTTGACTAAAGAGTAAAGTACCCTTATTTTTGAAAATAATGAAAAATGTTATTCGGGAAAGTTATTCAGTATAAAAAGTTATGGACTATTATGAAATAACAGCCACCTATGATCAAATTTATTTTTCTAAATTACAAACGTGTTAATCTATATATATAAAAGAAAGTCGTGTTAGTTATACTATCTATAACTCAAGAACGGCTGAACCGATTTGGCTGAAAATTGGTGGGGAGGTAGCTTAGAACCAGGAGACGGACATAGGATACTTTTTATTCCGTTTCCGTGGGACGTTTTCAGTAATGTTCTTAACAAACTTTGTGTCACACCAGTCTATAAACCGTCTATAACAAATTTCATACACTTTTTTAAATTTATCGGGCAATAAATCTGTTGTAGCTTCATTTGCTGTTTCAATTATATCTGCAGGAGTACAAATAGTTTCTTCCTCACCATCCGAAATCGACATTTTCGACAGTTTCACAACAAAATATTACAATTTTAATTGTCAGTTTAATTGAAATTAATTACTAACTTGATAATTTTGGTCATTGTACATAAATACACGTATCCATAGTTACGCAGAGGAACGTAACGTTTTTTTAGGTAACGCTCGATTTTACTAATGTTTCTATGTCCGTTATAGACTCCGAAACGGCTGGACCGATGTTGATGAAATTTTCAGGGAATCTTCAGATTAGCCCAGCGGGTGATCCTGTGAAGTTTGGTAGCGATCGGATCAACAGAATTTTTTTTCTTGGTTTTGTGAGAAATCGGGGCTTGATATGACACATATCAACTGTCAGATTTGACAAATAAAATTCAGACCGTCAGAAAGTATTAAATAAATTTTATTTGTCAAATCTGACAGTTGATAAGTGTCATATCAAGCCCCCGCCTCGCACAAAACAAACTTCACAGGAACACTCGCTGGGCTAATCTGAAGATTAACTTACAGTAGGTGCCGCGCATGTCGTACCGGGACCGGGCAGCAAATAATTTATAAAGTGAAAATGCAAATGCCATTCGCAGTTTATCAAGTTTCAAACGATTTTACCACAATTATTTCTTCAGAGGCAGCAACGCGCCGGGTACCAGCTAGTATCTAATAAAGAACTAAAATTATTTTAAATTAACTTAAATTTAAATTAGAGCACTTCCTAAACTATTGCCTCAAAATATCCACCTTCTCTCAATGCAAATTGCTGTTCTTCCTTTAAATTCACGAAACATAAATTTGATCATTGGGCTGTTATTTCATAATAGTCCATAACTTTTTATGCACAATACCATCTAATACATATCGAAAGATAAAAATCATTTGCGTTTTATTGGAGCTATCTGTGCTCTCATCAACTTGAATTGCCACAAAATTTGTCTGGTCAATTTCCTTTATTATATGTGTGTGTACAACGGCCAACATTGAATCTAAAATTTCGTTTTGAATTGTTTTTGATATTCCTTTGAATACTGTATTTTTTTCAAGGTGCTCTTTAAATATTAAGTCTAGTTCAGAGACAAAATCTATAAGGCCACGAAAAATCCCAGGATTATTGGACATGTCACTTTCGTCATGACCGCGCAATGCAATTTCAAAGACTCCACAAAATTTTACACAATCAATTATTTTGTTTAAAATATACCTATTTGAGAAACCGATTCATTAAAGTCGTGCACTGATTTGCAATACGCACTATCAAGTTGCTGTCTTATGTCTACACGTCCTAAACTGGCGTAACTCATTGAACAATTTATATGAGAAGCAGAAGAAGCATGCTTTTTAATTTTGTCTTTTAAATGTTTAATATCGGTTACTCCATTTTTAGCCCATATAGCATCATTTGAAAATAATAAGCACGGATAGCAAAAGAACGCATTTTTAACACTGCATCCACAAATCCAGTCGCACAAATTGTACATCGATTCTTTAAAATATCTTTGGACATTTTTACCTTTAGCCTTTGTTGTCTGCTTCAAATTCAGTTTTGGTTTCGGCCGTCCACTTTCCCTCTTTTCAAGCCGGCGTTCATAATTTAATGTTCCAGCTGACTTTAAGGCAAATATATCCTCAACAACACTCATCTTGTTTTGCTAAACACACAAAATTTCTCAACGATCAGAACTTCACAACGATCACAGTTCACATCCGCAACAATAAAGAAAGGTTTCCCGCCTGCTATCTAAGAAGAACTGAGATCCAGAGTCCAGAGAAAATATAACTGAATACTGTAGATTGTAGAACTAAACTCGATTCTGCGCAGTTGTAATCGGGACAATGACCACGTTGGAGATAAAAGTAAAAGGTGACTCTCATTTCCACTCAAGAATTCGCCATCTGCTGTCACTGTTCTTCTTAACATGCCTTTCTCCATAAGCCATAAGAGCTGTGCAGGGTCAATTTGAATAATGTCCCGGCTTGCTAGCGAGCGCGCAGCGCGGCTTGACGCTTGGCTATTTCTAGTATTGCTGCGAATGCAGACCGCTGAAGATTTTAAATTTGAGACTGTTAGACAAAAAATATTTTTATTAAAATTATGGTTTTGATTAGAATATTTTAGGAGGGTCATTGACCAATTGACCTTAAGGAGAAACCGCCACTGAAAATGTCTACTTCTGAATCTATGTTAGGTGTCGGAATTTAGAACTAACGTGCCAAAGGTTTGTTACTTACCAATTCCCAACAATAATTTCACCCGTCTCCTATTGGCAATTTGTCAGTATTTTTTGTACTCATAGTGCGTATTTATCTTTCAGTCTCTCGAAGTCCAGGTCCAGATGCTTCCTACCGTTTCATTTCTTTTATAAATAAAACAATAAATCAAGGTTTTATATAAACAGTTTTATTTGATCCAATCAAGCACAAACGAAAAAAAAACAGCAACCACCAACAATCATATTGCCCAAGCAGGGAAGGTATTCGTAGGGAAAACCAAAGACTGCAGGGGCAACAGAATGGGTATAGTGACCAGAATGCACAGGAACGCCGCCCCGGCGCCCGCCTTTATCATCTCACTGTTCGGCAGATTTATAGGATCCGCCACTATGGCGTTGGGCGGCGTCGAGCTCGGCAAACAAAACGCGAACGAGCACGCGATCGTTGCTGGCAACGCCAGTTCCATCGGATACCAGCCCGAAGCCGACGACATCTCCATGCAGATCGGCAACACTATGTTGCAAACGGCAACATTGCTGGAGAATATCTAAGGAGGAAAAAATAATACAGTGAATGTACTTCTCAATTTGAGAATCTCAAACTCGTTGCCATTCGGCAATACCGCTTCCAGTTCTTCGGGCTGTCCGGCAACGAGTTTTCGAAAAACTGTCGACAGAGTGTAGCTTTATATGTTGCATAATTTAAATCCACTCTGATGAAATTTAACACCACACATCCAGCTACAGCATTCAAATTTCACCGAGGAGGCATTGAATTTTACCGAGCAGGTGTCAAATTTCATCAGAGGTTTCAAATTATGCATGCGTAGATTCATTCAAACTCTGTGTAATAAGATATGTCGCATCATATTCAAGGTTATTCAACTTCCGGTTTCGTATTATATTTGCGGCATCGCATTACATTTCATTTCATTTGGTATCCAGCGTCATTTTTTATAACTGCAGTGCTCTTACATGTTTCATATTCAAGGACAGACCGCAAAACCAGCATTATCGGTGTACAATTTCACCGAGCATTTACAAACTCCACCGATCGGAAGATCATTGAACTGGTGTCGAATTTCACAAACGCCGGATGTGAAAAATGATACCATAGGCTATTTGAAAGTCAAAGGATCATCTTACATCTCTCGGTAAGAGGGAGAGATTCGAAATTCTTATATACGAATATCATTGGTAGGTAGATCATTGATAGATCGAGAGCGAAAACGCAAAATGTCAGTCTTCTAAAGCCTAAAGCTTTAACGCGCAGTCTTACATAAAATCATACTTGAATGCAAGAGATTTGACTGAAAGTACGAAAAATGCAGTGAAAGGTTTTAGTACGCTTAATACTAAATATGGTGAGCGTGTGGTTGTGGAAATCAAAATCAAACAAAGTTTATTCAACGATGAACACATAAAAACTTTTAACGCACAATATTAGAGAAGGATGAAAAAAAGATCTATTTGGTTCAAAAAAACACAGTTCAATGACCTCTCGATCGGCTGAGTTCGGAAATGCTCGGTAAAATTCTACACCCGTAAAACTATATGCCTCTGTATGTCTACTGACACTCCAATGCAGGTTTCAAAAAGCCATACTCGCAACCAAACCCTGATCATCATTTGAACATAATTCAAAAAATGATAAATACTCAATACTCATACTCTGCCAATTTCTACCACCGACGTGACTACCTCAACCTCGACCTCCTACGCCACAGTGATTGTAACGTCAAATAATAATCAAGCGACTAATGTTGTTCAAACTCTAAACCTACGGTCTCGGGCTCGGGATTTTATCGTTGAATTATTTAATCTCAACCATTTTCCAAGCAAAATTTTGCAAAAAACTACCTACACAAATTTTACCCGATAAAACTTGAGGGTCTCGGGATAATTTGTTGCCTAAATTGTTCTACTAGTGCCATTTACAGTTACGGTAATTATTTTATCGTTTTTATTTCAAGAGCAATAGTCCTGGCCCACAAGTATAGTTACCTGACTGTAGCTGTTGACATTTCATACGTACCTGAGTCAAAAACGTGATGAACAGCAATATGATGACCAAGACGAGCAGTTTGTGCAACGTAGCCATGCTGGACAGGAACTTCCCCATCATGGCGCTCATTCCGCTGGCTTTGGATCCGTCGGCCAGGGCGAAACCGCCCCCGAGCAAGAGGACCAATCCCCACGGCATCTTCAGGTGGACGACTTTCCACGTGAGCAAGCCGGTCGCCCGTTCCGTTGGTCGCTTCGCCGGATCTCTGTTGCACGAGTGTATGAACGACGGGTTCATCGGGATCATGAAGAACAGGATGGTGGTCATGATGGCCACCGCGCTGTCGCTGATGTCCGTGGTCTTGGAGACGGCCTTGCCCCAACCGGGCATGAACTCCGGCTTCCTGAACAGCCACAGCACCACGGACATCAGGAAGAGGATCAGCACCATTATCTCGTGGAAAGTCATCGGGCCGAGCTCCTGTCTCTTCTGTTTCATGACGTTGCGGGCGACCGCCACTCCCTCCTTTCCCACGGTCGCGGTTTGGGCTGCCTTGGATTTCGGTCTGAACATTCCCAAGTACAGCAGCTGCATCCAGAGTATAACCAAAATCTCGCAGGCAATCATGCACGGTATGCCGAGCACCAGCCAACTGGTGAAATCGATGGTTTCTGTCGCGTCCGGATATCTCGAGTCATAAATACCTAATGTCAAAATGAAATTAGTACGTTCCATTGTAACGATGCAAAAGAAAATGCAACAATTATTCCCGGTCTTGGGGTTAATTTCCATGCAGAGGTCTTTAGCATAGAAATTAATTGCCTATGCACAAACAAACCTCCATCACCTACACTTTTTACAGTTCATACCTTTCATGGTGAGGTTGGTCCCGGTCCCAATGATGGTGCCAATGCCCCCGACGCTGGCGCTGTAAGCGATGCTCAAATAAATGCAAGCCGTCACCTTTGACGGTTTCGCCGAGCCGAGGTCAAAGTCCGGCGAGTTGACTTCCTGGTTGTCGAACACCTTCAGAATGTTCTCGCCCTCCAGCTCGTGCAAAATGGCCTCCACTATAGGACACATCATGGCGGTAGCGGCGGTGTTCGAAATCCACATGGAGATGAACATGGTGATGCCGCAGAGGCCCAAGTGCAGCCTCCTCGGGCTGCAACCGATGCCCATGATCACGTTCACGGCTATCCGTCTGTGCAGGTTGCTGTACTCGATCGCGATGGCGATCACCAAACCACCTACGAGGTTTCAAATTTTTTAAAACGTCCTCTACTTATACTTCAGCGAGGAAAAGTCTGGGTCTGCGTCTGGGACTTATTACTGAGAAATGCATTTATACAAATTATATTAGCAAAAGAGAAAAAAGGTTTATTTCTGTGTAATTGTCACTCGTGCAGTACCGGAACATTACCAATAAGTCATCAAAATCGTGGCATTCTTATATCCTTTACTTTTCACTTTATTCAAACCAAAACTAGTAACATGACTTTGTATGTCACCAGACCAGTACTCAAAACGACTGTCATCCGGACCCTAGTATAAGTGAATGATTCTAAATACTCAACCTAAGTACCCCGTTACGCCGATTTCCATCAGACTTCAGCACTTGCTAACCCCCAATTCGGGACCTAAGTGCCTACGTCATACGTCAGATTTTCATTCCAAACAAAACAAAAGCACGTGCCATTTGACGTTTATCGACATTATTTACAATGTCTTAAACTAGTTTTTGCAATATAATTATAGACGTTTTGCAGTGAAAACAGTTTATTTTCAATTTGTGTGTTGGGCTTACGTAGAAAAACTTGAAAACGACTATAATTATATTTCGGAGGTTAGGTTAAAACGTCAGAAAGCACGTGGCTTTGTTTTGTTTGGAATGAAAATCTGACGTTTGTGACGCGCCACTTAGGTCCCTAATTAACTCATAATCCTCTTTTACCTCGTATTTATAACCTCAGTTGCCATGGCAAACATGTTTGCTTGTTTTTCTACAAAACACTCGGGTAAATTGCAAATCCTAGGCGTCTTCCGAGAATACTGGCTCTTTCTATAAAATGAATATGTTTAATCATATTTGCTTTAAGTTGCGTGCTGGTACCGATCCGTCGTCTAATGAGTTGGTTTTGACGTCCGTCTGACTGTCTTTTCATCCATATTTAGCTACAAATTAGAATATACTAGTACTTTCACGTGACAGTTATTGGTATATATTGCCCTATTATATTTCCTAGCGGTCGAACTTAAAGTGGTCAAGTTACACTATCATCGCACATTTAGTTTATAGTCTACAGCAGGTTAAATTGTTGAACGCGAAGTGCAAATGAGGCTGAGACAGCACAGCAGACTTTTTTGCTATACCGATATTGATATAGAGTCACAGTCGTGGATAATTAAGTTGTCGCCGTCACAGGTACAGCTACATAGATGTTTCTGTGGCTATCTTCGAAAATTGTTTGAGTTAAAAGTTATAGTGATTTTGGACTTGTGTTTTTGGTTTTTAACTATGATGTTGAGAAGAAGCATCCATGGAGCAACAACTGCAAGCCTTTATGGCATTAATGAAAAATCTCTACGAAATGAAGGCCAACATAGAAGAAATGAAGACCAACATAGAAGAAATGAAGACAAATCAAGATGAAGCAACGAAGAACAGTCAAGAAGTAATGAAACATAATCTAGAAGCGATGAAGAATGGTCAAGATGAATAGAAGAATAATTTGGAATAAGCAATGAAAAACAATCAAGAAATAATGAAGGGTGACCAAGAAGAAATGAAGAACCAACTTGAAGGAGCCACAGAAAGAAGTCAATTTGAAATAAGAACTAATCAACTAGAAACCCAAATAATCGAAGAAACTCGGGAAATAAGAAGAAAAGTAGTGGATGAAGAGATATCCAAGATAAATGAGAGAATGATCCAAATGGAAACGAAGAAGTCTCCGAAGATGGAAAGTGCCGAAATTGACGAAGGTAGAAGAGCTCCTATTGAAGTGAACCCGCCTACGTTCGATGGCAAGTCTTCGCAGCATACTTACATCAAACAGTTCGAAGAAGCGGCAGTGGCGAATGTACTGGATGTGGTGCCCAGTGAGCAACAGAATGACCACGATGACCTAGTAAAGCGTCTTGAGGTGAGGTATGATCACCAACACCTCCAGCAAGTGCACCAGGCTCAGCTTAAGGGAAGGTCTCAACGTTCCAACGAGACCTTGCAAGAAATCGATGCCGATATTGCCCGTTTAATCAGGCCGGAATGCCCAACAGCCCCGGAGGAACTCTTGGAGAGCCTGGCTGTTGAGAATTTCATCGAAGGCCTGCGATATGGTGAGACAAAGCTTGCGCTTAAGATGGCCAGGCATGAGGCTTTGGCAGATGCTTTGGCCCACTCCTATAATACACCAATAGACTTGACCAGTTTTGAGGGGCGAAAGCTGGTCCAATCATACCAAGTCCCAGTAGAAGTAAAGGTGTCGAGATTGGCTTTAGTTGGGGATAGTTTCACGATCGATGGAATTATTGACGGAAAGAAGACTGAGATTACCACCGACAAGAGAGCCAGAGACACAACAGTGAGAAGAGATGCTGTGTCCGATTGGAGCATCGGTTTTGCAGTTTTCTGGGTTAGTGAAAGGGTTTGCAGGCATAGCCTTTGCATCGCTTGACTGAAGAAGGCAGACGAAGGAGTGTAGAGGAGCGTTTGAGAAACTGAAGAAGGCTCTGTGTTCAGCTCCCTGTCCTGACGTATCTCAAGCCAGGAGATAAGTTTGTCACAGATACCGATGCAAGTAATGTTGACATAGGAGGCGTGTTATCAAAGGAAGAGAATCAGGAAGAGAAAGTTGTGGCCTACTTCAGTAAGGGTGGAGTAGGGTCCGTTACAATACGTTAGCCGTCCTGATGTCACTTATGACGTTTAGATAACCTTGTTTAATACTTGCTTGCTGTTTTGACTCGTATTTTAACTGATTTTAGCTTCTAGACGGAAAAAGGTTTTCAAACTGTTTGATCACGCTCATTGGTGAGCGCAACCTGCGTCAGGAAGGTTAATATGCGCGCGAGCGGAAAAAACAATTTGAAAAAGTTGATGCTTGGAAGCGTTTTAATTAATCTGTTTACTATTTCCGGATGAAAACCGTTATATTTCGCTATATCTTTGATTGTATTTCTTCTCTATATTATCTGCCAACATATAATTGTATAAACAACCCTGTAAACATGAAACATACTAGAAATATCCCAAACGAACTCTGCTTGGTATTTTACGGAACATTTCAAGTTTATGTATCAGGCACGTACGACAAACATTTTAGAGAAATGTTTTTGTTCGACAGTGATGAAATATTTCGAAGGAACGTATTAGAAACATTTCTAAAAGCATATTCTGTGATATGTTCAGGAAACGTAGAAGAAACTTTTTAAGTTACTTTGTGTAGTCTGTAGTTTAGATAAATTTATTATCTGTACATTCTACTTATTTATATTTCATATTATACTTGTTTTGTGGGAACGCGTAGCCCATCCAAGCTTCCTAGGGAAGAAGGGGAGGAGTAACAATCAGATATTAGTGTTACCATTGTGCACCAAAAAAGGGGCGTAACCTAAATTTCTTAGTCTCTTTTTACACTGATAGTCCAAGAGCCAGCAACGCTTTCGTTACGTTATTTTTAATCAGACTAGAACTTCAACGACGAATCCCTTACAGCGTAGTAACAAGGGAATCAGAAGTCTGGCAGCCGTCCGAGGGTGGCTTTCGCGCCTCTAGCACTTTTAAGGGCGAGAAAAAATTTAAAATTACACTATTATAATCATTATGGCACTTCGCAATATTAAAGTTAATACTATTTTAAATCAATAAGAAAAATGCCAGACGAGTGAGTGGGTGGAAAGTGGGTGCCAGAGGGGGATAAAAGTGAGAGGTTCTATGCAAGGGCCCAGCGTACGGAATCTAGTCGACCACTTAAAAATGCTAGAGGCGCGAAAGCCACCCTCGGACGGTTGCCAGACTTCTGATTCTCTTGTTACTACGTTGCAAGGGACTCGTATTTGAAGTTCTAGCCTTATAGCTGCAGTAAGAAGAAATTTTCCTTCAGTGAAGGACAAAGAATTTGAAAAAATTGTCGCGAATTGGCTGCGGCAGGCCAATTTGAGGTACCTACGAAACAAGAACAGAAATTGATTAATTTCTTAATAATTTTGCTTTCCTTAAGAGTATTTAAATTTATTGTTTTTTTTATTGTAAAGGGTGTATCTAGAACGGTAGAAAAAGCAACTCCAATTATTTTTCTTACTGGGTAAGACTTAAGAATTCGAATAGATTTTTCAGAGTTTCAGAGTTATTCTTGGTCACTCGGTCATAGATTTTCAGCCAATTTTCTTATAATAATAGTCCCGTTTTTATACAGTCTGACGACAGTGTATGGGTTTGCACTGTAAAGGTTCTTAACTTACCCTCGGCATATGGAAATACTCTTTTTATTTCAGAAAGTAGTGGGTCCAGCATTACGTCTCAAGCTGCCTATCATTGCCCCCCGGATTTTACCCGAAATACTCGGTACTCAATCAACCCAAAGGTGGAAAAGTTGTCAGAAAATTTTAGTAATCATGCACTGTTTTTGTAGTCTACCTCTCTACCACTATGCCATCACTTCTGTTATTTTCTTATTCTTCGGAAAGAGTGTCAAAAGACATCAATTGATGAACAAAGTTTCTCATTTTTAAAAGTTGGAATTTTAATATACGCTTTACTACAAAGGCTGAAGACTTTCATTGTGATAAATCCGTTTGCTAATACTGTTGTACGGTCTAGCAACATTGCTATTGCTAAGAAATTCTATTTAAAGTGTCACAACGCAAAGTATACTTGATACGGAAACTAGTGTTGCATGTCTTAATTTAGTTTCAAACATGCAAAACACAAAGGAACTAACATTCCTGCGAGTTAGTTCTCCTTTTTCCGCCTTTCTAGGTACACTGTACTTGTTGACAATATATTATTTCTTATTTTATGGTAAATTCTTTACGTACTTTCAGTTGTTATTTTTTGTTTAATTAAAATTACGATTTACAATTCCCCTTATGTTTTTATTTTAGTGTACATACCTATACCCGAGTTAGTACCTATGGTTAATACTCATTTTTTAGAGTTTGTAGTATTTTTGTTATATGATGCTGCTTGATGAGAATTATTTATTAATTAGATATTGTAAAAAAAATATTAGTTGTTTAGAACCTAAAGAAAAGCTTTCTTTGGTTCTAGAAAATTAGTTAAATTTATTTTGCAATATGCACGGAATATTAGACTAACATAACATTAGACTAACATTAGCTAATGTTTCTGCAAAAATATTAAAAAATGTATCTAGGACAACATCAAGGAATGTTTTAGAAACATCCCAACATAATGACAATGCAATGTTTCACAGAGAGGTTTCTATAGAAATGTGTTTGAGGTCGGACATTAAGGATCTCATGGATGTTGCTGGGAAGTGTACGAATCATGAACGAGAATGTTTCACATTTCATAAGCATGGTATTACAAACATCTCTGATATATAAAAATGTTTACTGGGAACAGTCTATTAACCAAAAATCCAAAATTAACCCTTTGTACTGACCACAATGGTTAGAATCGGCTGTTATCTAGCGAGTTGTACTTACAGGTTTCTTTCCCGTAGATGTTAAATCCTGTTATGAATAACTTTTATCAAGTGCGCCGCGTTTGAAGACATCCGTGTCGCGAGTGTGATTAAGGGTTCTGCTGTTTATTTTACGCGCCATGACATTGTATTAAGTGGTACAATCTCGCCGTTTCTTGAAGTGTCTATACTGGAACTTTGAACGAGTTAGTTTTTGAATGAATACGAGCGATAAAAGGCGAATACGATAGTTGTGCGATATCGAGTTGGCTTTTGTGTACTTTGATGTTAGATTTTTGTTGGTCAACTTATTGTTAGAGTTAAATTAATGTTCCGAATCACTAATAGCAATAATTGTTAATGTTTGTAACAGGGACCTGGACCGGAACCGAAAAGTAACGGGAACATAACCGGAACCGTTATTTTTTTGGAACCGGAACAGAACCGAAACCTTTATTATAAAATTGTCTGGAACCGTTTCGGAACCGGAACCTTTATGAATATTTCGGTTCTTGACAGGCGCAGGCACACGACAGCACTGGCGCACCACAGACGCCGCGCCGGCGTTCTACTCTTGACTTCTAACCTGAGCTCAACCACGCGCTCTTCAGGTGCCAGTTTGTTTACGAATTAAAAATTAAAGCACCCTTATCCATTAATTTCCTCCCAGCTGTGCAACCTGAAGCAGCAATTAATAAGCAAAGGAATGTGCGCTATTATTTATTACTACTTGGTACCGGTACCGAAAATGGTACTAGAAAAGAACAGATTTATTTCACGGTACCGGAACCGGAACCGAAACACTTATATTTATCAATGTCAGAACCGGAACAGAATTGGAATTTTTATTTTTCTCAAGGTCAGAACCGGAACAGTTGCGGAACCCTTATTTTTTTCGGTCCAGGTCCCTGGTTTGTAAATAGTCATTGTAAATGAACAAAACGAACGCCATATTGGTTCTCTCCAACTGTAGTACTATTAGTTTCGCTAGCCACCGATTGATGTCGCTCGTTTCTTATCTAAATATGTATTAACACTATTAGTGCACGCTTTCACTAATATGTTATCCGACGTTCGTACTTTAACGAAGTCTCTATTCCTGCCATATTTTCAAGGGAGTGACTACTGCTCCGGCCGCCGGCCCCCTGAAATTTTGTTTGAACACGGTCGGGCATGCGCATTACAGAATGTCAACACAATTTGCATTTTGGAGGCGTAAAAAAAATAAAGCTGAGAGAACGCATTTTAAACAAAACCCTTACTTGCCCTCTCGCACCAGACACACGCATTTTTTGGAAAAAAGATGATGTAAAAACAAGCAAAATATATCAAACCGCTGCGGGGTCAGAACTCGTCTAGCCGTAGGAGAACAAAATGGCACTTCTGTACGATATCCAAACACCCACCGAGACCTTTGGCGTCACTCGCCGATAACGATATTCTTAAACGTCATTTTACGGACATTAAGTAATGCGCGCGTCCGACCGTATTGGAATAAAATTTCAGGGGGCCGGCGGCCGGAGCAGTAGTTACTCCCTATTTTCAACACATAAAAGTGTCTGAAAATGAATAATAGTCGCGAGAGTACAGGCAGCCAAGTTTGATGGTTTATGAATGTGCTAAACAGTATTTTATGCTCCGATATTGTTAAGCATTTTCATGAACCATTAAAATCGGCTGCCTGTAGTCTTGCTACTTTTATTTATTTTCGGGCATTTTTACTAGAAAATTGGTTGAAGTAGGAACGTCGGATTACCTATTTGTAAAAGCTTGCACTAGGGGTGTTAATATTTGGATAAGAGACGAGCGACATCAATCGGTAGGTAGCGAAACTAATAGTACTACAGTTGGAGAGAAACCAATATGGCGTAAGTTTTGTTTCTAAGTTCGCGAACGAATTTACACAGTAGATGAGCCGTCTGTAGGTTAATTTCGTCTGTGGCGTAACATTATTATTATAATTTTAAATTTACCGATGAACATCATGTTCGTGTCCTTCATATAACACAGTGATGTTTCTTTCGAGCCGAGGATGCCCATTACTGGGAACAGGACCATGGGAATCAAAGCTGTTATGCCCAGAGGTAGAACTTCCAAAACCCAATAAAGCGCCATTACGGAGACAACGTACATGCACCTCCACGGGGGGGTATTGTTCAAAAGGAATATGGGCAGTAACACGATGGGAATCAATACGGTCATTATCCCGGGCCAGTGCATTTTCCAGAAGTTCCATGTTACCACGCCGCACGAGCTCGGTTTCTCTAAAAAATATTGAAATAGGGGTGTTGTCAGGGATTGAACATGAAGTATTTCTAGCGGCAACCAAGCAAAACTTGCGTTAATGCACTAGGTACTATTTATTTGGAAAATTTAAGGAATAGAAACAATATGAAAAGAACTTTGATCAAGAAACACTCAAAACAGCACGTGACAATGAAATTTTAAGGCAACTGTCAAAGTTTATTGCAAAAATTTGAAAAGCATACGTAACTGTTAAAAAAATTAAAACCAAAATATATCAATTATTAGAAACAATGGCACTTTGTATAAATTTAAACTGATCACTTACCCTCTTCGTCTGCCATTTTTTTCTTAATTCAACTCAATAAAACTGACACGAAAAAAATATTTACGCCGCTGACATTTTATACATTGTTTTTCAACAGATAACTTTTATTATTTATTTAGCAAAAATTACAAGGAAGTAACGTGGAAATAACCAAGAAAAACGAATAATATCTCAGCTACTTTATTAAAACAAAAAAATATTTAAAGCACTATTAAATACTATCGAGAATGCATGTAATAATCGATTGCAGTTGAAAATGCTGCGAAACCAGCAGCCCCAATAATTCCAGCTTTTATACCGGCTATAAAAAAAACATTACTAAACTTCTTATCAACATTTCAAGCACTTAAATTACCTCTAACACCTATTAAACCTCCGGTAACGGCCCCGGCATATGTTCCATTTCTCCAATCAGATTTTCCCCGCATCTATACCGTAAAATCAACAAATCTACCACTAAATCGATAAAAGAAGCTTGAAACTTACCGTTTCTATACCACACTCTACAGCGGAAAAGAGGGCCCCTATCACAGCGAAATTCTTAGCGTAACTTAACGTAGTCGTCTTCATTTCTTTAAAAACCTGACGCGCAGTTTGTGTTTCTACGTCCACAGAAGCTGGACTAATGCTTGAAGAAAATAAACCTATGGCAGCTCCCAAACCATACCCTAAAACATCCATTTTAACTTATTTACGAACATGACACAACTTCTTCGTTTTACATACCCACTACACAACTCATCACCGATTTGAACGGACAACTCTCAAAAACTGCTTCTACCATCTTTTCTTCATTCGTTTTAATCTGAACTGGCCCCAAAGTCTTTGGTATTATAATATTTTCTCTGTACCTATAGTTGTTGCCTACGAAATATTTTGTTAAACTTGCCCATTCTTCTTGGGTTAGTTCGCGCTTTACTGGAGGCGTTTCGGCAATTTTTGGTTCTTGTTTACTGAAAAACATGACTTTAACGTACTTTCCGGTTGCATTTGAGGAACATTTCTTGGTTTTTGAAGAATTTTAATATTATAGGTTAGACAAGACTGCGTACAAAATCTGTATTATCAACAGTTAATTTACATTGTGACGTGCAGATGGCACTCTTCAATTCCCCTGTTTTTGGATATTTATTATAAATTGTATCTTCAAATCCATTTCTTTATTTTTAAGAAACTGGTATTTTCATTTTCAGTTCAAAAGTAGTTATAAATCTACATTTATGAACACCATTAAATTTGCAAAATGCAAATTAAGTCCTAGAAATCTGCCGAATTCCCAACAGGACCGGCGCTAGGACTTTTACGGACCTTTGCTGTGTAGTAATAAAATATGTGATCGACAGTTTGCCAAAAGCGCAACTTTGTAACAGAGAATGTTAATTAAAATACATGTTAAAGTTGTATTCGCATTAAAATCTGTCAATAACGATTCAACCACTACGGTAAAACAAATCAATAATCGATAGCATTAATTACGCCTCAACTTTTCAGCTCTATGTTCACGAGTTTACTTTTTATTCTTGGACAACTGTTTAAGAGTCCGGCAAACCCCTTTAAAATGAACCCGAAAACTGACTTCGTAGTGCTATGCTCATTTCTAAACGGTGAAAATTGAAGTATTGAATTTTTTACAGTTTATAAACGAAACTTTATTTTATGTTTCCATTGAAAGAAAATTTAAAAATTTAATCTTAGAAAGTGTCAGTTCACTCATGAAATTGACCAATTTCACGCGTGCATAGCGCCAAGAGATTTACAGTTTTCGAAAAATTGTTTCAATGGCGACATAAAGTATACCTTCTTCTACCATAATCAGGCTTTCGTGTTGCTAAATTTACTAGGATGAAGGTGTAATCATGGTAGAGCGAGAGCGCTGCAAACGCAAAATATGGCTTGGTATGTGCTGCCGCCTCGTAGCGACTGAGCGTAAACTCAGAGCGCCGTTGTCTCATTTACTAGGTACCGAACGCGCGGGCCTTGAATGTGCGTTGTTCCTGTGTCCATAATCGTGTTTAGCGCGACGGTGTTGCAACACAGCTGATAGTTTGCTCCGATTTCTAACGGATTCCTCACCGACCCGATGCCCCGCAGGTGTAACTTTTGATCTGCTTTGCCGGACTCTTAAAGTAAATAATATAAATACGCTCTCGTATACATATACGTACATTCCATCAGAACATGAAATGGTCTAATTTTAACATTATTGGTATACGTTTCCTTTAACTTTATAAAACATCGCGATAAACCATTTTCACATCAATTTATTCACCATTAATTTTAGACCGTTTCACAAATGCGCCCGGGCCACTGCCCGCTTGCTGCACCCCTGGCGCCGGTCCCGATTCCCTAGCACCAACTTCAAGTCAATCAATTATTCGCACAACAGCGCTAACTTCAGAAACGTTGCGTAGCGTTGCGTAGCGTATGTTTTTTGTTGACGACTATTAAAACTAACTGTGATATTAAAAATAAGTTCTGTTTATACAAAAATTTTGATTATTTATTGTACCTTTTAAATTAGCGAATAGAATTAAGTGACTTGGAGTGATAATTATTGAAAGTTTTGTTGAACCAAAGAAGTTGACAGTTTTCGTTGGGTGCTATGTCGTTGTCAGCTGCAGAAACTCCGTCAAATATGCAGGTGATAGAAAACGAAGGGGAGAAACAGAAAAAAGACGAAGGTAAGTCGAGTTTTTTGAGAGTATAACGTGTTAAATTATCAATTTGAGCAGTTTTTGTTGTTTATCTGTGTTTGACATGTCCTTATTATTTTTGTTTGTCAATTTTCAAATGACAGCTTAATTAAAAACACGCAGGAGGATGTGAAGCGGAAAATTTGAGCAGATATGTGACTTTCTTTCGTAATTTCGTTGAGTATCGTCAATAAACTGTCCTGTTCTGTAATTTTGAGTTTAACGTTCTTTGTGTTGCTGCAGGATTTCATTTGTCATTTCTCGATTATTTTTGATTTACAGGTATTGGTTTTAGATTGAGTTCGAATGCATTCTTGCAGTTAAAACTGCGAGATAACGAATTGCTTATTGGCTACAATATTGTTTATATTAGTAGTCTTGTTATGAAACTTGATTACCTACTCTGTATTTGCAATCGAGAAAGTCAATTTTCTTATCAGATTCACCCAGATAAGAGTGTAATTAATTTTTTTCTGCCAAGAAACACATTTTAAACATCTAATCATTTTACCCATTTTACGCAACGATTTGTATGTTTTTGACAGGTGCTCGGGAAAATCGTGCATTTTCCACGTGTCATAAAATTTATTATTTTCGCTGACCTTTATCCGACCTGTCGCAAATTGAAAAGGTAAAACATTTTTCTACCTGAACATCTGCGGAAATGTTTTTTTCCCCAAGTTTTTTACTCACAAATAGTCTTTTCGTCGGGCATCCACATTTTTCGATTGCTGACTGAAATTGGTAGTTTTATTCGAAAATTTTAAATTTTATAGTAAATTGGTGTACTCGAGGACTGTTTTTTCGTGATTTTACTTAGTCATTTGTTATATAGGGTGTTCGCCGAGTTTCTAACCGAGCACGTGTTTAAAACGTTTGTTTTTGACTCTTTCCTTGTTTTTGTGGCTTGATTATGGCCAAAACAAAGAAGGTTACTCATGATACAGCGGAAGATGAGAGCCCCGTGTTTTCTATTGACAAAAGGTCCCACAAATGGCAGAACAAAAGGGTATCTTGGCGTAAGTCCCAATTTTCGCTATAGTTTCCTTGCGTTTGTTATTTTTGGGTAATTTTGATTTTGTGGGATGTAGGGGATGACCAAAGTGAAGTGGCGGAAGTGGCCGTCGCTCTGGAGAGCGTGGAGTTGAAGGATCCGGCTATTTTGGAAGTGAGGGGCCCCACGGAACCTCGGATCAGGTACACGCCTGAGGAACTGCTCAAATTGAGGGATGTTCCTTTGTCGCAGGTCAAACCGGAATTTCTCAACGCGGCCCATTACATGTAAGTGCCATTTTTGATAAAAATTGGCGGGAAATTTGAATTTTGGTGTGGGTTTCTCAGATCTATTGGGGGATGGTCTTACGATAGGAAGAGGTCTGAAACGCCGGCCGAGAACGGACCTAGAGGATTAGACTATCAGGATCATAAGGTAGGAGTCTTGTATATTGTTCATTTCAACACTTGACACTCACACACCTCTGAATGTAACAAAATTTTATTTGGCCCTTCCTGACTTGTGGGATGCCATCACTCAGACTGCGGTATGAGGTGTTTACAAGTGTGGCGAAGAGGAGAATGTGGTGGAATTGTGGTCTAAAGCCTGTATACAGTTCGATTGCACATTTTCTTTCTTGTGAGTGTTGCCTAACGTGTTATAATGTACCTTTTTATACGGCTCAAAATAAAGATGTTCATTATTAGAGCAGACATTGCAAATATCAAATATCGCAAACAAATTCCTCCTTGAGAGCAGAACTGGGCAAAAGTATTTTAGATACTTGTCTTAAGGTACTCGTAGGAAGTATTTAAGATACTCCGTTCTAAAGATACTTTCTGGAAAAAGTATTTAAAATACTTTAGATACTTTCTAAAAGTATCTTAAATACTGTTATTAAGCATGTTTGATGAATTAGTATTTTAAAGTATCTTAAAGATACTTTTAAGTATCTTAAAAATACTTTTAAGTATCTTAAAAATACTTTTGAGTATCTAAGAACATAGAAAGTGGCTTAGAAGCGTTTCAAGATAGTTTTTAAGGTAGAAACCATTTGCGATTTGCGAGATACAAGATGCTTTTGAAAAGTATTTGAAGATGCAGATACTTTTGGGTAATAATAATAATAGCCTTTATTAGCAAATATGCTATATAAAAAACAAAACATCAGGTTCTGCAACAACAATAATAATAATAATAATAAACAAATAAAACTGCACTAATAATTTTCTATAACATATTGGACAACCTCCCTCCTAAATGTTAACATGCTATTACAATCTCTAATATGACCTGGTAATGAATTGTACAAAATCATGATGAATGAATTAACTTTATTCTTAGCTTAAAGCTACACACCAAAAATATAATTCAAAATAAATAAATGTTCACTAGTAAGTAATGCAACCACTATCTTAACTATTTTTAACATAAATTGCACTTTTCTTTTTAAAAATCCTAAAACTACTTTCTTCTTTCAAGTAAGTAGGCAAATTATTAAAATAAGAATATCCCTTAACAAACACTTGATTTTGAGCAAATGCAGTAGTTGCTTCAGGTACGAAAATGTCTTCCCTTCTTCTTGTGTAGTAATCATGCACATCCGTTCGTAGTTTAACTGGATCATCCATATGAAGCATATTATGTTTTACTTTATATACAAAAATCAATGTATTATACCTAATTCTCTGCGCAACACTCATAAACTGAAGCGTCTCCAACATAAACGAAGTACTAGTATACCTGCTGCAGTTCAATATAGCTCGCATTGCTTTATTTTGTCTTTTCTGAAACTCCTGAACAAAAAAATCGTCACCATATATAGAACTGTTGT
Source organism: Xestobium rufovillosum (assembly GCA_963966045.1). Classification (NCBI taxonomy): domain Eukaryota; kingdom Metazoa; phylum Arthropoda; class Insecta; order Coleoptera; family Ptinidae; genus Xestobium; species Xestobium rufovillosum. Next base: position 29,855,639 of record OZ014497.1, read on the forward strand.
ACAATACTCAAAATACGGGGCAACCATAGTTTTATATACAAGCAGCCGTGACCAACAGCTATGTTTGCCACTTATTCTATACAGAAGGCCCACTCTTTGAGATACTTTCTTCAGAACATAACTAGCATGCTCTTTAAAATTCAACTCATTGTCTATAATAACCCCTAAGTACTTAATTTTGCAAACACGCTTTAACTCGATTTCATTCAACCATATGGGGCACAATTGGTTTGCTACGCTCTTGCCCCCCAAATACATCACTTCAGTCTTATTAGTATTTATAACCACCATATTGTTCTTCAACCACCTAGAAATTGCCTTCAGTTCACTATTGATAACTTCTGCTACCTCAGCCATACTCTCCCCAATGTAATAAATAAGAGTGTCATCTGCAAACATTTGTATACAACACTTATCCAACGTATCAACAATGTCATCTATGTATAATGAAAATAGTACCGGCCCCAACACTGAACCCTGCGGCACACCATGTGTTGTTTGAACCTTCCCTGAAATTGAATTATTGTACTTCACCACTTGGAATCCATCGCTCAAATAATTTCCAAACCACTTCAGTGCACTGCCCCCCACTCCCATTTTCTTTAATTTGCACATCATCAAGTCACTATTCACCGTCTCAAAAGCCCTTCTGTAATCCAAGAATACCGCACCAACACATTTTTTTCTGTATAAAGCATCCTTCCATCTGCCAATAACTGTTTGTACTACTGTTTCACAGGAGTGTCCTTTTCTAAATCCTGCTTGATGTGGTGTTAGGATATTGTGGTCTTCCATAAATTTCGTGAGATGGTCCTTTACTATGGTCTCCAACACCTTTTCATATGGAGGTAGCATATTTATGGGTCGAAATTCCTCGCACTTTAGTGTATTTCTTACTTTTTCCACTGGCACCACTGTTGATAACTTCCACGTTTCCGGGAATATTCCTGTATCCAACGACGAGTTGACTATTTCAAGGCGTCGTCTATGCCCCAACACCTCAAACACACATTTCAACAATCTACAGTTAATTCCATTTGTGCTACTCTCTTTATTTGATAAATTTTTAACCACTCTCCTTAAGTCCATCATCTTTACCTCCTCAAATTTTGTAAGTAATAAACCATCCTCCATTTCCTCAAAATTAATTGTTGTGTCGCTAATAATATCTGCAAGTAATCTGTCTATGCTCTCCAGGAAATACACATTAAATCTATTGGCTATTTCTAACTCGTTGAAAATTTTGTCCTCATTAAATATTATAGTGCTATGGCTGCTTTTTTCCAGTCCATTCATCAATTTCTTTATTTCCACATAGTTTTTGAATCAAGTGACTTAGGGCCGGTTGTATAAACATGTTGAACTGTAGTTCAACTCTGAACTGCAATTTTAGGTAAAAAAAGTGCTGTATAAAGTTTAATTCAGCTTAAACTTAGTTCAAAATGGAAGTTCTACAGAACGGTCAATCCGTACCGTTCAAGGACGCTGAACTTGGTTCAAGTGGCCAATGTTATTACGTTATTAGTGATCTACCTAACTTACTTTCTTTTTGATTAACATTGCAGAATACTGAAAATGAATTGAAATTTATAGCAAATCAGCAGGTATATGCATGTTTCAACTTAGTGCGATGTAATACGGTCCGTTTTTGCGGGTCCCGTTTTGCAGGATGGCGAGAACGCATGTGTCAACTTAGTGCGGTGTAATACGGTCTGTTTTTTGCGGTATGAGCGGGTGCATGCTGCCGCATTGGAGGACTGCAGGACGCGGAAGCAAGCGACGACACAGGCAGTTGATTGTCCCGTTCTGCGGCATCCCGTTTTAAAATTGAACTCCAAAAGCATGTTTGATATGGACAAATTCATTGAAATAACTCATGCGCTGCCGCTGTGCATAGCTGCACGAGGTTCCTAATTATATTAAATGATTCTCACATAACGACGCGACACGACGCTTCAAATTCGCAGACTATTTTCTCACATAGCAGCGCGACGCCGACGCTTCAAAAGTGACAAGCATTTGCAGAGGGTGCATGGTTAGTTAGTTGGCAAACTTCATCATGAGTAGTTCATCATCTTCAAGTGAAGAAGAAGATAAGTATAATAGTAGTGGCATTACTGCATGAACATGAAGAAAAGAAAAGAAGGAAAAGGCGCTATTGGGTCCATGATATCTGTAAATACGGATTAAATTAGGGAGAATTCCACACACACACACACACACGTCTTGAAGAAGATTTAAGAACCCGACACACCAATTTACTAAGAATCGGGCGGTTCAGGGGTACGGTGAAGCAATTACAGCTTGAAAAATAGGTACTTCACGTAGTAGAGCGCAATGTATATACCTGCATATATGATGAGTAACATTGTCTGTAAACCTACACCGGAGCACAAAAATTATCTGGAAAAGCAGGGAATTAGTCGGCCAAACTAATACTGAGAATGAACTTGTGGGTACACTTTCGGGATGGGCTGATTTAGATGAGCGACTTTGATTAGTAGCCGAAAGACAGGCGAGAGCACAAGCTACGACAAAAAACTCCGAAACGGTACCGCTGCTTACTCATAACGTTTTGTTTTCGGTCGAAATTGAAAATTTTATGTCTTATTACAAGCCAGAGGTTCAGTATACTACTACTGCTTTTCAGGAAAGTTTTATTAGGTTCTATAAAAAGCAGTTTTTCGCCACTTGTAACATGCGACTTCGTTTATTGTTTTATATTTTTTTAACAAATTTCAAAACAGTAATAGTAAATTTGTATTTTAAGAACTGTTTGCAAACAAAAGAAAATTCATATCATTTATAGTTTTTGAAATATTTGCAAAAATTCTTGTGTGTCGGGCTTTTAATATTACCTGAAATATCTATTTAGCAGGAAAAAATAACAAAACCAACGCATATTTCGATTACTATTTAGCATAAATTCACTTACTTGACTAAATAAAGTAAAAAAACACTGGTTTAGCAAATTATTATTTATAAATAAAGTACAAAACGATTCTCTGACATAACTATTTTCACTAGGTTCAGAACTGCCAACATTGTAATATCGGAGATCACCCGAACTACAGTTCAAATCATTTGGTACAACACCTTTCCATCAGAACTTCGTTCAGCTTTTGAACCGCGTTTAGCTAAACTACAGTTCAATTTATGTTTATACAACCGGCCCTTATTAATTTTTGTCTCATAATATTGTCTTTTAGCTTTCCTTATCATATTGACGATCTTGTTTCTATGTTGCCTGTAACTATTCCAGTGCTCTGGGTCATTTATCCATCTTGCTCTCACAAATGCATCATCCCTCATTTTACTCTCTTTCTCTAATTATTATACATTCCACCATCCATTGTCAGACCACTTTGCAGGCATCTTGATTTCTCTTTCCGGAGCCACCTCATTAAGGACCTTCAGAATATTATCAACAAGTAATTTAGAAGTGACATTAACAGTTCTCCCAATTCTCCTCAAATAATTTCATTTGAAATGATAATTCATCAAATCTTTTTAGATTTCTACAGAGTTTCCGCTTTTCTACTGGCTCCAGCTTCACTGCCTCCACCATTATTACCAAATGATCTGTTATTTTTGGTCTATTAAGTACCTGACAATTCAATTCCTTGACATTGCTTACCAATAGATCAATTATTATTAATAATTTGTATCAATTTATGCGTGTAATCATAATAATAAATGTGTGATTTAAATTCTGTTTTGTTTTAATAGCGAAGATCCGGCGATCCTCGTGAAAGGATTCGCAAAGAGCAGGACAGGATAGTCCTGAGTCCTCAGAGGGAGAGCTTCAACCATGGATGTTGCGTCCCGGGCAGGGAAATTTCCCGCAACACGAGAAGTCACAGTCCGATTGGAAAAACTGAAGCGAATCATATCGGTGCGCGATTTCTAAAAGTTTGCACTTTTCGCGTGTTACTATTATTTTTGTTTTTGTTTCTTTAGCTCACCCGCCTGGTTCTAGACGCATCGGCAGCGGTCGCATCATCCGGGAGCCTTGGGACTACCAGGAAAAGTCTGAAGTTGATTTCGGGTTCCGCCGTGGCGGTAATGCGGGAAATGCGACGCAGGAAGAGCGTTTCGAGCGGCGCTCTTTCGGTTTCGAGATGACCCGAGACAAGGGTCGCAACGCCCGTTTCAACGATAGGCGCAGAATTTCTGAGAATCGAGAGGAGGAACCCGAGTGGTTTTCCGGGGGGCCTGTGTCGCAGACGGACACGATCGAGTTGCGCGGGTTCGACGATGGGGATAAGGCGGCCAAGAAGAAGCAGACCCCCGCGCAGAAGAAGCGAGCTATCGAGAGGGCGATGAAGAAGAGTCAACCGGAAGCGACGAGCGAAGATGGGAATTCGTCAAAAGAACCTGCGGGGAGATCTACACCTTCTACAACGTCCCAAGGAGCCAAACCGACTGCAGATAAGAAAGCTGGGGGAGATACAAAGTCCGACGATGGAAAACAAGGGGAGCCAACCGGAGAACAGACTTCTTCGGTTAATTTAGATTATTTCTTCGGCGATTCTATTCCCGGATTATTGACGGTAAGTTCCGTTCACTTTCTGATCAATTAATCTTAAGAATTTAACCCCAAGAATGGCGTTGGCGGAGATGGAGATAGCGCGGCCTCCGAGTCCCGCTTCAAGCAGTGGTTCACCAAAGAGAGCCCGGATAAGAAATCCGCAGAAGCCAGCAGACGTTCGTCCTTCCAAGAGGACTCGGTCATTAAGAATCTACTCAAGGATATCACGGAAACTTCGGTTACGATCCCGAACGACTCCAGCCTGTATTTTACGCCAATTTCTCCAGCTGCGAATACTGGCGGGGCCGTAGGAAGTCATTTGGGTCGTCAAGTGGGTTCCAAGGCATCGAATAATCTCATGGAAATGCTCCAAAGAGGGAGCAAACAGCAGGGAATGGACGTCAAAGGTGCGCAATCGTTTTCCGACGTTCCTCTCGATAATGACATTTTTCTTCATTTTTAAGACTTGCCAGGAAAATTGGTACACTTAGAGGAGGTCGAGGCGTGTATAAGGCAAAGAGGAGAAAGCTCAGCTGCTTTAGGAGTCAGTTCGCAGAAGATTCCCCCATCGAAGTCCGAAGAAGATATGGCAGCGTTTAAGCGTCTCGTAAGTCTCTTTACTGTCGCATTTTCCAGAATTTGAGTTGTTTATCCGTTGTGTAGTTGGCGCAGATGACGGCGGGACAGGGTAACGGAACCATTCCACAGAAAACACAGCCAATGAGCATCATGGAGGTGAGCTTTCGAGATTTTCGTAAATTTTCGCTAACGTATCTCTCCCGCAGATGCTCTCACATTCCCAGCAGCAGGACGAAGCGCGATTGGCCTCGGCGCACCTGCTGAACTCGGCGAGTCCCAACGCGATGCAGCAGCAACACGATTTAGCTCTGAAACTCCAGCAGCAGCAGAGGCAGATCGACATGTTGTCGAAAATATTCAATGCTCGTCCCCAAGTTCGTGCCTCTCCCTTGCCGGACCTCGGACTTCTGCAGAGCAGGGAATTACTGAATAGACCTGAGGCGCAAGCGATCCTTCAAGGTGAGTCCCGATTCTTCCCCATTTTAGTCCGAGTTTCAGGATTTTCCAATTGAAGGTCTCCAACGCGGAGACATCACGTTCCAACACTTGCAACAGCAGCTGGCGGCGAATCCGGCCATGCAGCCTCGCCATCGCGAGCTCCTCTTCACGATTCTGAGCACACAGGGGGGCGGAGGCGTGGGACCGAGTCCGAGGGGCTTGAGTCCCGTGCCTCCGCCGCCTCCGGCTGCGCATCCGATGTTTCAGCAACAACAGCCCCAGCAGCAGCTGCGTGTCTCTCCCATACAACCAAATGGTGAGTGACAGCTCGTCGCTTGCTTTTCGCTTTTTGTTCCGTCTCAGATTTCTCCTCTAATCATTTCTTTTGCAAGCTGCGTACTGTGTCTCGCCGATACTGGCGACCAGTCCCAACACACTCTCCGTACCAGGTCAGTCCCGAAATTAACTGTCGTGTCCCGCTCGCTTCTTTATTTTATCCGAAAAACAGCGATACTCACTTTGGGTAAATCTTTGTAGCCATGCACCAGCGCATTCCTTCACCGTGCGAGTTGCGCGTGCACACCCAGAACATCTTGCAGAGGGCGCTGATCAAGAAGAAACTTGAAGAGCAGCAGGAGAACTTCCGCAAGAAGCAAGAAATCCAGCAAAGGGGACAGAGTCCCGCGAGCGGTGTTTCACCCGCTAAGAGTGTCTCTTCTCCTACTCCTCTGACTTTCACTCCTACTTCGGTGCTGCGGAAGATGACTGCAGAGAAAGAGGAAGGTTTGTGCTTCTTTCTCCTCCACCCCAAAACCCATTTTAACCCATTTTGCTCACAGGAAGCAAGGAGGGAAACAAGACTGGTGAGGCACACTCGAAAGCTCCTCAGGGCCGTCCCGTTACTGGCGTGCGTCCCCAAGCCCAACAGTCACACCCTCAGCAGTGGAACACCCAACAATACCCCCCGAAACAACCCGGTAAGCCCCCAGTCCCCGCGTGTTTACCCGAAATGCACCGATTCTCTGCAGCCGGACGCGCCATCGTCAAAGCTAACGCCAACTACCAACCGAATCCGGTCCAGACCCAACCCGATTTCTACCAGCAGCAGCAGCAGCGGATGTTCAACCAGGCCCAGCAACTGATGAAACACCCAGGTGCCCCCCCAAACGCTAATCAGTATTCCCATCCTCACCAATACAATCCTCCCAACCAGTTTCCCCAGTTGACCCAGCAGCAGCTCCGCGCCCAACACCAGCAGCACCTGAGGGCCGCCTCCCACCAGCAGCAACAGCAGAACCCGAGCAGCAATCTGTACGGACCGCAGCAGCAGCAGCAAAACCAGCAGCCGACGTGGCAGCAGTTGCTCAACTCGCAGCAGAATTATGGTGAGCTCTCCGAGATTTGCATCACATCATAATTTTTATCCGAAATTCTTCCATTTGCAAATTTTGTTGTCGAAGATGTATTTACCGGTTCTCGGATCGCACCAAAGATTTGGAACATTTCGGAGCACTCGCATGTTTTAGCTTTGAGTGAATAGTACAGTGGCAGAATTATGTTATGCAGGAGGATTTCCTCTATAGTACGTTGTAGGGGATTGTAAACACAGTCTGGAAAAAAATGTTAAAATTCTTAATTGGTTATTTACTTTTGATGTTTTGCGTTAATTTATCTAGAGTGACTGTATGTCCGCCGGCGGCATTGTGCAGTGGAAGTTAGAAGTCCGCTTTCCGGCGGAAGTTTTCATTGTGGGTACAGAAGTCCGCCGGAAATGTAATCATTTGCGCGAGCTCGGCGGAACAATGGCATTGAATGCTCAAAGTCCGCCGTGCGGCGAAAGTTTTCATTATACGTGCAGAAATTTCCAGAAATGTGATCATTTACTTATACATGTACACTGAACTAAGAGATTCACTCTAGTGGTCAGGTTGGTGCGGTGGATAAGTTAAATTTCAATACGTCAGGGCTGTGGGTCTGATTCCCAAAGCCGCATGTCACTTTTCTATAATATGTTTTGCAATAACACATTTCATGGGATTTGTATTAATAGTATTACGTTTCTGGTTATCGTTGAGCGGACACCCCGCAGGGGCCTTAACGCCAGGGGTCAGATAGATCATTGAAACTATTGTAAAGTCATCAGATCAGTGGACAGAATTCGTAAACAATAAACTTATATCCGCCGCACGGCGGAATTTGAGTATTGAAAGTCCGCCGTACTTGCGTAAATGGTTACATTTCCGGCAGGAATACATGTTGCCATATTTGCTTTTTAGTTTTTTGCCCATAACTGTAAAATAAAATTTTGTTAACATTTTTCACAGGCTGCATTTACAGTCTCCTACAAGGTATTGTAGAGGGGATCCGCTATTTTGGAATCACCCTGTATATTTTAGAGAAGGAAGTCGTAGATCTTTACTTTTAATTCTCCGCTGTTGAAAAGTATTTTCACTTACTGCAACCGACTGCTTTTTTTCAAATTAAATTAAATTCAGAGTTAAGTGTTCGACTACATTTTTATCCAATTTGATATCGGCACAATTCGAAATTCGATTGCCAATAATTGTGCTAGAAACTTTAGAGCCAAATTTGGTGTCATTTTCATTGGCAATTCTAAATGTAATTTTGCCAGTGATATTATCTGACAGAACCATTGCTTTCGGATATCTAATATTTCGGATCATGTTGATAAATTTCGGGATAATTTTTTATTTTTCGGATCATGTTCACGAAATTTCGGATTCTCTGCCAAATTTTCGGATCATCCATACATTTTGACATTTTCCATCATTTAATGGGAAATTTTGTAGTGTTATCAGATTACGTGGGAAGTTTTGGGAAGTTTACGATCCGAAATATCGGATTATGTGTGGGTTCTTTGCAGATGAACGAAGCTCGCAGGTGGGTCGCGGGGGCGTGGGCGGGGATCTGTCCCCGACGAGCAACCAGCTGGCCCGGTGGTTCTCCCCCAATTTGCTGGAGAAGGCGCGGGCTGGGAAATTACCGAACATGCCGACGGCGGGTCTCAGCCAACACACGATCAGCCTCGAGGAGATCGAGAGGCAGACGGCGGCCCCTGTGCACAATTAAAGCAACCCCCCCCCCTAAGCACCGTGTACCTGACTGTTCTGCTGTTTCTCTCAAGGCACTGTCTCTCCCTCATATTTAACGGTGAGTTTGTTTTTGGACCGACGCACGGGGCAAATTTAGACGACGCTCTCTTTTCAGGTCGTAATATTCTCTCAACGAAAATCTGTTAGTGTGTGGACAACGTATGTGAAAACCAAAAAAAAACAAAAGTATATTTTAAATGTCTCTCTATTATTATGATTATTACAGGAAACAAAGAGAAATCAATATTATCTCTTGAGATTTGTAAATATTGATCTGTTTTTTGGGCGCGAAGTGCGCCGCTATTTTGAATTTTTCCCGGTGCGCGTCTGCCCGTTTTCTGGTCTCGAAAATGTAATATTTTTTGGCCTAATTGTCTTTTTATTTCAGTCGGAATTTTATCGTTTTGAGGAGATCTTTAATTTTTTTTTGGTGTGCGTTTACCGGAAAACGGGCGGACATTTTTTTGAAGTATCCGGTGTTAGTTGTTTGCTGTGACGCTTCTATCCTTTTTTCTGTGTACAATTATAGAAAGGAAGAAATCGTGTAGACCATTGTTTATGTGTGTTTTTTTCTCGCCAAACGAGACATCGTGTGTTTTTTTTTGTGATTTCTGTAGCGCAGCGGAACTTGATTCGAACCACGAACACTTCACATAAAAAATATCCAAAAGCAGGCTTGGAGTTCGATCCAGTTCCTCTTAAGACGCACAACTGTCATTTTTGTTTGACATCTGTCAATAATTTTGTGACGGCTGTCATTTCTTGCATGATTGTATGAGGCATTCCTTCTTTTTTTTGAAAGTGACAAAACTTTTAAATGTAAAATCACGAACTGTACTTATTTTTTTTATTTCAAAAATTCAGTGTTTTTTTTTTCGTTTCACGACAAGATTTAAATGTGTGAATGTTTTTTTTGGAGTATTTTTTATTGAAAATAAAGCATCTGTTGTTCGAGATTTGGATTCTCTGAGAAAAACTGTTGACTGTATATTGTATAAAAAAATGGAGAAATATTTATTTGAGGAAAAGTAACGTAATTTTAGGAGTACCTACCCAATATTTTTTTTTGTTTTGAACGTAAAATGTACAGGAATATGTGAAAAATAGACTTATAATAATATAATCAGCTTTTTATTTTATTTTTTCTTGTAAATAAAGTAATTCGTGTAATATATCGTTTTTCTTTTGTTTTAAGAAATAAAGAATTACAAATTGAACATCGTTTTTTTTGAAAACACCCTGTATGTGAAAGTGAAGTGAATTAAAATCAGGAAAGGTAAGTTAAAGGTGGATTATTTAATTTTTAATACTTCCCGTTTAAGAAATTGATGTTTATAAGCTAAACTAATTCAGTTTTGGCCTTTGTGCAAATAAACATTTGTTATTGCGAAAGTTGCCGATTGATCTTGGTACACGTCATGCTAGCATTACACAACATTGGTCAACACCTGAATAACTGCAAAGGATCTGCAGGGAAACTTTTGAAACAAAGAAAACAATACCTAATTATAAATATAATACCTAACACGAAATCAATACGATACGAATATTCCAGAATTAAACCATCCGGTTCGGGTGTGGCCATCTTGTCCATATGCCAACGCTATGACAAATGACATTTTAAAGGTTTTACGTACAATTCCTCCAATATAACAAATTCTTATTACGCTACTTTATTAATAAAACACATAAATACGCTAAATACAATCAATTTCAAACCGTACATTCGCTATAAAAGTATTATACATTACTACAATATACCGTACTTCTACCGCGTCGCAATATCATTGTACAACTGGACTTGCTCCTACCTGCAACTAAACTCGTTCTCGCAGGGCCCTCGCCCGGTCGCAAAACCGGATTTACACCACTAAAATACAGAAGCAGATATTCTATTTCAGCCGCAGCAGCTACGAGGATAAAACGATTTCAGTGTGAATGTTCTGTGAAGTTTCGGTCATGACCGCTAGTGGCGTTATTGTTCCTCCTTCTTGATCCTATGAGTTTGTATGTAATGAGAAAGGAGCGTACATTTTGTATGCCAGTTAAGGCCTCATAAGACGCCATTAGACCAAAGGATGCAACAAAAGCAAAATTTGGACAAATCTACAAGATTTAGTGTTAAGGATAGCCGTTTTTAAGTTATTATTTTATGTTGAAAGACATGACTGTGAGTGTTTAAAGAAATTCATTTGTTCTACGAGGTAAGGCGTTTATTTTAACAAAATCTACATACCTAGAAGGCTTGTAATGCCCTGCACGTTGTTTCTCGACTGAAATCAAAGATACCGAACCTTATATTTTGTTACGTTGTCAAGGAGCTCGATTATTTACTGTTAAATTGTTACAATGTGCCTTAAATGTAATTCCTGTTGATTTACGGAAAGAAAATGATATGAAACATGGTTTTCCAAATAAATATACTCGTTATGTAAGTAGTGAAGAGTAGAATCATGTTGTGCTTGAAAAACACGTATAATTTAACGTCCATTTTGTTTAGATTGGTTTTTGAAGACCTTGAGAATATAATCTGCAATATTACTGTTATAAACCAGTTTATTTTGGACAGACCTATCTTTTATCAATACATTTAGAGGTTCTCATGCAGTTTTAGTTCTAGAAAGATTCGTAGTTTGGTACATTGATTTTCTGGGCGTGTAAACTAAATTAATACATCAAAGGCTGTGTTTATTGGATTGGTGGAATATATTTTTGTAGTAAAGGAGCGCACACACCCGACGATGATTGCTTAGACACTAAAAAACATAATAAATGTTTTTTTACAACTAGTTTTGTTTAATTTCTAAACTAGGGGTGTTACGTGTTGTTTAAAACGCGAAATTTCGTAGGTTAACGGATCTTAGCGAACATGTCCGAGTTAGAGTATACGAAAAAGCTGGAGAGCTTACAGCAATACATTCCCTTCTTGGAAAACATGATTACTCAACTTAAGGATCCCAAAAAAAAGAATCGTGAACAGCAGCTCAATAAAATGGAGTCTCTTTACGCTATGATTATTGATAAGAAAAAGAAGTAAGTTTGTTGATTAGAAAAAAGTGACGAGGGTTTTATGATGTGATTTTTATAGGTGGAAATTGGAAACTTTGAATAAATGCGAGGATGTTTTGAAAAAATTGTATACTAAAGTAGTAAGTGGTTATAAAAATTCGGTTAGGTTAGTTTTTACGTAATTTTAATTTGTAGAAGACTGATAAACCTGCACAGGGTGAATTACCCAATAAGTATATGTGTAAAATGCCACCAGAAGAAGATAAAATTAAAGCAGATAAGAATTTTGAGGAAAAACTTAAATTTGAGGTCGCCAGAGCTCGTTTACACGAGGTCGCGACACCGGCGAGTCCTAGTCCGCCTCTGGAGGCGTTTCCTCCTAAACCAATCGTTATTCCTACGGAAAAAATTAAGGATAGGTGGGGATTTTCTTTGTTACAAACAAAAAAACGGTTGGACATTCCTTTCTTTTATTTGTAGGAACCCAGATCCGGATGATTTTCAAATAAATAATTGGGAGAAGACTTTTGACGACAAAAAGAAACAGACAATTGATGTGTATAGCAGTGCAGCCGAAAGTTTGGTTAAAAGTACCGCTCAAATTGGGGTAGATAATTTGGGGGGAAAAATACCTGATATGTCGAAACCTCCCATTTCTGTGGAGGACTTGGAGTTACTGAAAGATGACAGTGGGAGTAATGACGCGGAAAAAATGAGTTTGGTCGAGTTAGAAGGGTTGCGGGAGCAAATTCAAAAGGAGTTAGGAGATAACGAAAAACCAGTTAACCAGAAACCAGGGGACAGTAAAAAAATTAATATTAGTAGTAAAGCTGTTGTTAAAACTGAATCTAAAGATAAGCCGAAGAGTCCCAGAATCGAAAAGGTCATTAAAAATCCCGATAGCATTTTCGGTAATGTCTTATCGAGTATTGATGAAAAGATTATTGGCGATTCTGCTAAAAAGAAGGATAAGAAGAAAGAAGATAAAAAGAGTGAGCATAAAAAGTCAGACGGTTCCAAAAAAACAGAACACCATAGTAGCAGTAAGAAGAAATCCGAAGAAAACTCTTCTTCTAAAGATAAAGATCATAAAAAGCATAATTCTGATAAAAACAAACACAAAAGCAGTAAAGATAAACCTAAAACAGAAGACGTAACAAAAGTTACCAGTGATATCAAAGTTGCTGTTCCGACCACCAGCAAAGAAGAAGAAAAACCACCAGTTTTCAAGCGTTTGGCCGACAAATACAACCCCAAGCCGAGAAAACCAAGTCTAGACATAGAAATAGAGAAACGCCCGATAGAAGTTATTGGTGCTAGAAGAATTGAACCGATACCTTTTCTGGAAATTCCAATCCCTGATAGACCCAAAAGTCCCCCGTTCCAACCCGCCCAAAACCAACCAAGAGACCCAAGACTTAAACAACCGTTACTGTCCGGTCCCCCAATTTTAGAAGCCTTAAAATCCAATACTCAACCCAATATTCTCGATAACGTCTTCAATTCGCTTCGGGGCACTCTCGGCCATTTACCTGTGGTGAATGAAAATCCCGGTAGCCTCACTCCGAGGGACCCCTTCTACCACTTCAGTCCTCCTAACCAATTCGATAAGCAAGTTGCTCAGATGCCTCTGCAAAGTCCTAGTGTTATGGGACACGGTAATTTGGTTCCTCAAAGTCAAGCTCACCCTTACGTGAATCACCAGCCCCCTGTTGGGCACCAGTACCCCCCTTACAACAACAGGAGTACGTTCGTCAACACATTTATCGTCCAGAATAATAGTTTGAGCCAGAATCAATTTGGAATGCCTGGAAATTCTAATCAAGGTGTATACTATCCACAGCAACCTAAAGCCTTCAATCCTTTCGAACCAATCGGTTCCACCACTCCGACAAGAGACGAATATGATCTAAGTAAAATGCAACCTGCTGACTTTTTCCCCGGCTCAACTTCTAACGTGAAAGCTCCGCTCCTGTCTCCTCCTCATAACTCATTTGGGGGTTACAGAAATGAAGAACGACCTTACGTACCTGGACGTACGTTCCCAGGCAGATTTCCGCAAAGGGAAGATCGTTTCTCTGCCAGGGAGAGAGATTTAAGAGAAAAATTGAACGAGAAACGAGAAACCGAACGTTTGTCAGATAGAACCAACGAATTCGGCGATAAAGATGAGAGGGTTAAACGAATTTCGGACAGGGATCCTAGAAATAGATCCAGAGATCCTAGAAACTTCAACAGAAGAGATGAACCCCATAGTAGAAGGGATGAATCTCACAAATCTAGGTATGACAACGTTTACTCGAAATTGGACAGACACAAGTCGCCAGAAGATTCGTTTACTTCGCCCTTAGATAGTTTATACACCGCAAATAATTCCAGTGGGAAAGGGTACGGCGTACAGAATTTCAAGATACCAAAAAAGAAAAAACACGAAGAAGAGGTTCGGGAGAAAACACCTGAACCTGTAGAAATGGAAATGTCACCACCAGAAGAGAAAGTTGAAGAACCTATTGAGGAATCCAAACCAGACCCTCCTCAAGAGACTGCAGTTGAAGTAAAACCTGAAATTGCAGAGGAAAAAGAAGCTTCACCTATGGAGAAAAGTATGTTGGGTGAATTCATAGCAAACCTAATCGGAAATGCCAACAAGAAAGACGTATTAGTTACCCTATTTAATACCCTAGCTGACAGCTTATCGAATCAGCAGAAAAAGAGATTCAAAAGAATACAGAAAATCGCGGATAGTAGCGAAAGTAATAGTGAGGAAGACGAAGAAGTAACTGAAAAGAAAAAAGACAAGAAGAAGAAAATAGAGGAGCTTAAAGAAGACCAAAAACCCGCCGAAGAAGTTAAGGAAATAGAGGAATCAATTGGTGAAGAAGAATCTAAAGTAGAAGAAGAGGAAGTGAAAGTAGAAGAGGAAGAAACTAAAGAAGAAGAAATTGTCGTCAAGACTGCGAAAAAGAAACCCAAAGGTAAAAAGAAAATCAGTCCAAAAAAATGTGTGAAGTCAAGTCCTCCTAAACAACCAGAAGAAAAAATTGCAGAAAGCGAAACATCAGAAGTAACCGATACGGCTGAAAGTGAAGTTCAGGAATCGGTGGGAGAACGCATCAAGAGTCGCAAGAGAAATCTCAAACAAGAAGCAGTGCCCAAAGCAAAAAGGCTGTCGGAATTGGACCTCCTGCATGCCGACATAAAAGACATGTTCATTAGAGACGGAGTTCTGACAGCGACTGGAAAGAGAATGTGCCGCATTTTGAAGGATGACCCCGAAGCGTTATCTCCCACCAAGAAACCCGAAGATCCTCCTCCACCAAAAGAAGAAACTCCCACCCAGCAAAAGCCCAAAAAAGTCACCAAGAAAGATCTAGAAACGGCCAAAGTCAGAGCCAAAGAAACCAACCCAAGGGTCCTAATAGAAAAGAGCGACTTTACCAAACTGATTTCAAGTAACGTCGAAGAAGAAAAAGAGGCACCCAAAAGGACTACAAGGAGGAAGTCTGACTCGGGAAGCGTTACAACAGAATCAAGCGTGCTTTCCCCTCCTGTCCAAAAAAGAAACAGTCTGCAAAGATCCGCAAAAGCGCGTGCAACGTACAAAGAAGATAATTCAGACGAAGAAACAAGCGCTGTGCCTACCGAAACAGAAGAAGAACCGGAAGAGCCTCCCAAGGAACTAGATAAGCCTGTCGTCGAAAAGAAAAAACAAAAAAGACTCAAAACTAGTTGGTCTCAAGGAGTTGTCAAGAAGAAAACTAAGAAGAACCAGAAGAGGGACCAAAGTTCCGAAAGAAGTTCTCCAGTTTCTCACGAGGGAGACACAAATGACGTTGATATCGAAGAAAGTACCGTACCGCGTACTCCGACAAGCGAAGTTGTCCAGCCCGATTTAAATTATGTTTTCGATCCAGTCGGAAAGATAAAGTGCAAGCTGTGCACTTTTAAAGGAAAAATGATTGTCCAACACTATAAATCGGCGCATCCTAATAGCGAAGTATTAATTTCAAGGGTCAAGTCGTCAGTTGCAGAAAAACTAATCAAAGATTCCATTGAACACAAATTTAAGTCGGTAGAAACGTTCGATATTTGGGAATGCAAAAACAGAAGAAAACGCTTCAATTTCGAATGCATATTCTGCTCAGTCGCACTCAACGAAAATGTCGAACAATATTGCGATCACATAAGCAGTCACACTGGCGAATTCCGGTTTCATTGCAAGTTATGTGCCTTCAAAACTGCCAATCCTAGGAGTTTAAGGGCCCATCTAAGTACTTCGCACTCTACGAATCCTACAAACGAAATTCAAGCCTTAAAACCGGCCGCTGTCAATTACAATATACTATTTGGTTTCATTTGCGCCGAATGCAATTTCGTGCAATTGGACGAGGAAGCTGTTAAAGATCATTTCAAAACGTACCATTCGGGGAAGAAAAAAGTGTACAGAGTGAGTATGTCAGTTTTGGATGTTCTTCCTGAAAGTGTCAAAGAGGTTAAAAGCACAAAGAAAGTTGTCAGAGAGATGGAAATGCCCGAACTGACCTTAGAGGTTGAAGCAGTGAAGAAAGCCAGACCTAAAAGGTCGAAAGCTACCAAAGTTGTTGAGGAGGATAAGAAAGAAGGTGGTGAAGAAAAAGAAGAAGAAATTAAGAAGGATAAGATCGAAGAGCAGGTTGTTGTTAAAAAGGAACCAGAAGAACTAGTTGTAGAGAACATCATACAAGAAGAAGCGAAAGAGAAGGAAAAAGACTTGAACGTTTTCACTTGCAACACCGACATCAACCAAGAAAATAAGAAGATAGAAGAAGAACGCATGCAAAAGATGAGAGAAGTGAATGAAATTGTTAAACCTTCTCGAGTTTTGAATTTCGTTGAAAAGCTGAAGAGCAGATTAGAGAAAGAACAAGAGGAGACTAATAAAATAGAAGAATTGCCTCCGGTGACGAAAATAGAACCCGGTTCATTACAAGAAGAAGAAAAGTTGCCGGACGCTGAAGAGACGTCGAGTAAAACAGAAAATGCGATGGACGTTGAAGAAACTGTTCCGACCAAGAGTACAAATATGGATGAGGCTTTTAGTGTTAAAAATAACGCTCCTATTGGCAATACAATTCAAAGGTTGCAAGGGAACTTGACTAAGCCTCCACCATTGATGCACGTAAACCAACTGGCACCAGTTGTTGAGGACGCGAACGAAATCATGCTGTTCAAAGAATGTTTTGAGATTCGCCTCCGAGGTAACTCCTACGTTTATTATTGCAGAATGCCGACTTGCATTCTAGCTACCGATGACAAAGACGTCTTCAAGCAGCATTGTATTAACGTACACGGTAAGGTTTCTTTCGGTACTTCCTGTTCGCTGTGTACGGATGCCACAGAATGCCCGAGCATGTTAATATTCTTCGAGCATGTGGCTTATGTACATTTGGATCATTTGAGGATGACTATGGTTCCAAAGGAGAGCAGTGAGGAACAACCGAAGTTGCGCATGAGGCGACTGAGTGGCGATATTTTGTCAGAGGTAACCGAGAAGGATGTTGAAGAGGAAATGGAGAAATCAAAAGATGTTGTCAGTTCGGAAGAAGAGAGCGGGTTTCCTTTTAAGATTGCTAGTGTTACGAGTCAGGTAAGTTCTACTGTTGTAGCTGTGTGTCGTTGTTTGACAGTTGTGGGTTTTTTCAGGCGGAAGATGATGGTTTCAAATTTCCTTTCACCATCGCGAACGTAATGTCGTTGGCCCCGGAGCAGGAGCAAATTCCGGAACCCCGCCCTCCTCCACCTTTGGCGCCTATTAACGTATCTCCTTCTACCCAAAAAGTGTTATTGACGGACCATCCCATACCGGCCGCCATGTTGAAGCTGCCCAGGAAAGACCCCCAGGCTTTGGAAACTATGTTGCAAATTGAAAACATAGTAAATTTGTACAAGTGTCCGTTGTACTCTTGCAGTTATTCCACTAAAATTCGCGCAGATTTCGATGAGCACTTGCGCACTCATCCAGAGTTGCAAGAAGGCTTGACAAAGTGTTTGTATTGCAATTTTTGCAACCATTTCGACCACATCTCTATACATATCGACGTGAGGCACGCGAAGAGCCTGTTTAGTTGCGCTTATTGTTTGTTCAGGGCTATCTGCCAGAGTTACGTTCATTTACATCTTTTGGAAGCGCATCCGGAGAAGTCTTTGAAGATCTACAAGTTGCCGCTGAATGTGCCTGCGATGTCCGTGCGGGCTGGCATCCCGAGGCCGAGCATGAAAGACTTGTTTTCTAGTTTGTTATATGCCTGTGGGGTCGAGGGTTGCAAGGAAAAGTTTTTGTTGAAGACCGAGTTTGAGACTCACTTATCCCAGCATAACGTTTACGATTCTTTCGTCTGCCCGTTGTGTTCGTCTTATAAAGAATCGGTGTGGTTCGCGAAAAACAATAACGCGATCTTGCATTTTCAAACTAAACATATGATATGCAAATTCGTCTGTCGGTACTGCAAAGTCAGCTCTAGTTTGTTCACGACGGTCTACAAGCACCTAGCGCTGTTCCATCCGGGATTGCCTTTCGATATCGTCGTCAGGGAGTATTCCAAACATCAGAGTGTGGTGAGTTAAACAATTCTTCTTGTGACACCAAGATCATTAAATTTTTTGAAAGCGGAATATCTCCGTTCGAATGCCGAGAAAATCTCGCAAGATTTCGACAATAGGCAGGTTCGGTAATTTTCAAATTTCATTAAAATTGATAGTTTATTATACTGAAGGCAGTTATGTTGTTAATTTTTGTTAAAAAAAAATTCCTTCGCCTGTGAAGCCGTTGCAAAGTTTTCCGTCGGTGCGAGACTAGAAATCGTACCTTGCAGCGAGAGTAGGCCGCTTGACGTCAGAACTTAGTATAACGTACAAGTCCCAGCTTCAGCGCGCAGCAGTCCCATAAGTATTATGCATATGCATGTGTGGTTAAATTGTTAAATATTATTAACTGGTTCTAACTGGTGTTTTCTGTTTTGTACTCAGACTATTACATCGTACTGCACACCAATAAAACGGAAAAAGTGGTTCGTTGGAGCCAGAAGGAAAATCGGTCAGCATTATCGATATTTTCGCGAGTTAGTTTATCATTGTAAAAGTTTATAAAATTATCGGCTGCCCCGTTGCAGCCACTCTAAATAAAATCGAACATAATGTAATTTATCGACAGTTTCCTGGGACCCCTTGGTACTTGGTAACGTGTTACGATTAGCATAATTTGAAACAGGATGCTAGGAGCATGACGGAGCCAAATACTGAATCGCCGTAGCGTTCCCTCCCTGAACTAAAAAAGGAAATTTTATTAACTATTTTACAATAATAATTAAATAGTACGTCATCATAAAGTTCTCTTTTGAAGACTGGTAGGACGCGTACCTCCATCCTTTCCCTGAGCTAGCCTACGCATTTCCGTAAACGTAGAACATTCTACATCCCCAACTATTTGAGAGCAGTAGTCTAATCTGCTCCAACCTCTACCTCTTTATTCCTATCTCTGACTCTAGTATGTCGCGAACTATTCCTTTATGTCTCAGAAGGTGTCCTACCATCCTACGATCCTATCCCTTATTCTTTATTGTCTTCCATACTTTTCTCTTTTCCCCAACTCTTTCTAATTCCTCCTCATTGCTAACTTGTCTATCCACGGTATCTTCAACACCCGTCTGTAGGATCACATTTCAAACGCTTCTACTCTTTTTCAATCCGCTTCTCCCATTGTCCAAGTTTCGCACCCATAGGTATAATTTCGTACTCCATACATGCGTCTTTAAGAGTCTCTTCCGAGTTTCTACATTAACCGTTCCAGAATATAGCAGTTGTTTCTTTTTTTTAAACAAGTACCTAGTACCTACGTAGCGTAGTTTTTTGATTCGCGTGAGTTGTATTTGTTTCCGTTTTTTTTAAAAATTTCCAATCCGTTATAAAACTGTTAACTTGATAACTTGTCAATCACTTAGGTATACATACCTACATAAATGAGTAGGTATGTATTGTATTGTATTAGAGAATATTAGAGAATATATATATATTTTACAAACAGAAGTAAGCAGGTATCTACAATCTACATACCTACTGATACTGAATTATAAAAGGCATGTACAGTTAATAAATTGTTGACTTTGTTTTACTTATACCGGTCTGCCTTTACACTACTGTTTTGAGGTTGAATGAAATTGGGGTTAGATGCAAGAATCACACACCATTTCCACATTTACCGGGACATTTACCTACCTACTACATAAATATGGCAAATTATGTGAATCGGACTTTTGATACCCTTGTTGCATCATTATATCGATTATGTTGTCTTTGTTTTATGCGTTTCCTTGACACCTTACTTTAAAAATTCACTCTCGAAATAGTCCCAATATATGTTATGAGATAGGTACCGCTTCACGGGCACTTCAAGAGAAGTGGGAGGAGCGCCTTACGAATCTCTGAAGTCAAACCAATAACAAAGCGAACTAGCATGTGGGCGTGATAAGCTAATTTCTTTCGCTTATTACGCCGCAAAAAAATTTGTTAGAAAAAAAATTTCGCCGTAAATCAATTACAATAATAATTTTCTGTCATTTTCATGCCAAAAATAGATATCTTATTTTTCTCCGAACCTCCCTATTTTTACATTTACACCGCGATAACTTTTAAGTTAACGCCTAAATCGAAAAATTTTGTTCTTTGCAAAATCATGTACGCTTCTTTCGGAGTCTGATGGTTCGACATGCAGCTTTTTATCTTTTACGTATATTGAGTTGCGTAATTAAATATAAAAAGATGTAAGAAACACGATGGGTCACCGCCCGACGCCAGCACGCGTCCCCTCTTCGCTGCGCTGGTTCGCATCTCGCTTTTCGCCGTAGCTCCGTCTGCGTCTTTCCAAAAGATGTTCAAGAAACTTGAGTTATGTTATGAAAATAAAGTTTCTTGCAATTTGCAAACCAATTTTCTTCCGAAGTATCGGACTGACTTTCGTCCTTTCGCATGAAGCGCTATTAAATTTTTTATCAAATTGCCATCTAAAGTAATACCTATTAAGTATGTACAGGAATACAGGGTGAGTCAATAGTGCGGGATTCTTCGTTATATCCTTTACAGTTAGAAATACTAAAAAACTTTCCATATAAAAGTTGTTTCCAGTGACATGTCGCTCCAGCTGAAATTATTTTTAGCTATACAGCTTGCCCCATATTTGCTGTATGCAGGTCAACTATGTTATTTCGAATGGAACACCTTGTATTTGACTTCACTTTCGAATTCCTTGATCGATTTTACTTTGAGGTTGTATGAAATAATTTTTTTCTAAACTTCATATTTTTTTGAGTTATGGGCATTTTCTTGCGAATATTTGCAAATGCAGAACAATTTTGAAATTTTAATATCTCGAAATTGAATAAAGTTGTAGCAGTAATATTTTGATGGAATGAAACCAACATTTAGGAATAACTGTTGCTGTAAGAAACAATCGAAAATATTTTAACAGGATATTAGCAATTACAGGACCAAATTAGAAAATTTCAAAACACCATAACTTTCTAATTTCAAATAGAACCCTATTGTTTTTATACCATTATTGAATTCCCCATAAAGTTGCCTTTCTTATTGCAATACACTTCGCTATCCCAAAATTAACAGTTTTTGAAATATTTGTATTTTCCAGATAAATCTAGCAAATATGATTTGATAATAGGTACTCAGTTGGCTACGGAAAAAGTTAAGTCATACATTTTGTTTCGCAGTTAATATCGCCTTGTTTAAGTTGATTAAGAATTAAGAATTAAGTTTTCTTAAGTGAAAATGAATTAATAGACCTGGTATACACTTTGGGCGAAAGTGAAAGAAATTGTTTGTTAGCTGCTAGAATGTATACAAAAAACATAAAACTGGTTAGTTTTGCAGCCGAAGGACGAAAGTCAGTCAGATACTTCGGAAGAAAATTGGTTTGCAAATTGTAAGAAACTTTATTTTCATAATGTAACTCAAGTTTCTTGAACACCTTTTAGCAAGACGCAGACGGAGCTACGGCAAAAAGTGATATGCGAACCAGTGCAGCGAGGTGGGGACGCGTGCTGGCGTCGGGCGGCGACTCGTCGTGTTTCTTACATCTTTTTATCATTTAATTACACAACTCAATATACGCAAAAGATAAAAATCTGCATGACGAACCATCAGACTCCGAAAGAAGCGTACGTGATTTTGTAAAGAACAACATTTTTCGATTTAAGCGTTAACTTAAAAGTTATCGCGATGTAAATGTAAAAATTGTCGAAATCTTCAAGAATTTCTCGGCATTTGGACGAAGATATCCATCAGTTTTTTAGAGATAAAAGTGCCACAAATAATT
The DNA here is from genome assembly GCA_963966045.1 of Xestobium rufovillosum. NCBI lineage: Eukaryota > Metazoa > Arthropoda > Insecta > Coleoptera > Ptinidae > Xestobium > Xestobium rufovillosum. The sequence continues at coordinate 29,877,669 of OZ014497.1, forward strand.
TAATGATCTTGGTGCCAAACGAAGGTTGTAACAACGGTCCCCCTACCAAAGTGAAAATTTGTACCCTTGAGCTCTGTACTATCAATTTAGTTAGGTACTAAATGTGCAATTTTTTAGAGCAAGAAACCGTATTCGGTCGATAACGACGAGTTGTACGATCGCTTGATACACGTGGTCGGGGAGAGCAAGAACTATCTGCAGCCAGATGTGCTGGTAAATCTGCTGATAACCAACAAGAAAACTGGGACCGTCATGGAGACTTTCTACTCAAAGGAGAATACAGCTGCACCTGTAAAGCAGACTAGTTTGCTGAAACGCATATCGGATTTAACCAAAAGAGATTCCAGCGAACCCATCGTTTTAAACAAGTTTTTATCAAATAATTCCTCTTTCAACCTGGTCAATGTCCAGTGCGACGAACCTCTTGTACCAGTAGCGTCCGACGCCGGTGATCTAGTGGATCCCTTGCAGTTAGAAAACGAACCCTTGATCGAGTCTTCGGGAACCACACCGACAAACTTAGACGAAGGAAGCGTGACTTTGGCCAATCTGGGTTTCAACGAGGAATCTTTGGACAACGACGAATTGTCCGAAGAAATTAGTGAAGGAAGTGAACTCAAAAAAGACCTGGTCGGTAAACAGTTGTTCAGGTGCCAGTGTTCCGTGTTTTCTTGCGATAATTCCGCCCAGTTCCGCGCGCATTTAAACAAGTGTTCGAGTTGCGAGATCGGAATTAAAAAGTTTAAGTGTGTCCACTGCAGGAAGGCGTTCAAGCAGCCGTACGGCCTCATCGATCACATCAAGTCCCACGGCAGGAGTCGGTACATGTGCTCCTTGTGCGACTTCAAGACCTCCAATTTGCTCTACGCAAGGTAAGTTTGTTATGCAGTGTCTTGTCATCCAGAATAACTCGGGTTTGAGCGAAACCGATCAAAACCGTCCGGTGGGTGTTAAATCGGGAGATCTTGCCGGCCACAACACATAAATCAGAAATAATATATTTTTCCCACGACCCCCTAGGAAAATGGCACGTTGCTTACAGCATAGTAGGCCGGAAACTTGACAATTAAGGGGAGTTTTCTATATGTACAAACTTATGTCATAAAGTACCCCTTTGCCGAGTTATATCACTCCAACTTTGAAAGCAACTTTTTATTTGTTTTCACAGATTTAGAAAGAAAGATACAAATGAAATTTGGGGAACATAATCTACTCACGTAAGAACTTATTGCTGCTGTTTTTCAATCTTCCTCTCGTATTAAAAAGGGGTGGAAGTTACAAGCCCCTTTAGTTTTTTTCGAGGTTTTTTTATTAGAACTTTTTTAAGAAGGCAGAATTTACTTGTTTAAAAATGTGCATTAAGACGCTTAATTCATCTAAAAACTTTTTACCTTTCCTATTTTTTTATAAAACCAATAGTTTTCGAGTAAAGCAATAAAATATCCCGACGTCATAACATAAATAGTATGAAGAACTGCCTTTAATTTATTGCCAAGGTATGACTTCCTGAAATAGTTGGCATATACATATTTAGAGTCACTCTGTATAGGTTTATTGTGGTCAGCGATTCATTGCTGTACTTACAGAATACTTATATCGTTCACACAGCAAAATATCTTGGGTTTTAAAGGATAATTTAAGAGGTCATCTATAAAGGCAATAAACAAGATAGGGCCGAGCATACTACCCTGGGAAACACCACAGTTCATCAATCAGGGTTGGCTTATTGTAGTTTTTTAATGGGAAGATTCCCTTAATTCCAACTGTTTACTTAAGTATCTTGGCAGGATTTCATGGTCTACAGTGTGAAATTCCTTTTGTGAATTTAGAAATATACCCACTGGTTGCGACCGTCTTCTCCTGTCTCGCTCGGACTCGTTGATTGTCCCTGAGAACCAGGTGTTCGTTTTTCAAAGACTCCACAGCCAACTTTCAGAGTATCTACCTGAAATTTTGCACACTAAAGCTTTTTGTTGTGTAGAAATGCGCTATGATCCCAGTTTTTTTGTAATTTCAAAAAAATGATCATTTTGTTTACTTAAAAGCTAGCATTTGTCTCAAATTTTGTATGTGAAATAAGGCATCCTTTTCTAAAATTATAAAGAAAGCTGATATCATAGCGCATTTCTACACAACAAAAAGCCTGGACCACAACGTCCAGGCAATTCCCGCACCCACATCAAATTCCAAAAAGATAGATATTTGATTAAATGTTTAAACGACAAAAATATTAATTTTGAACTTAATACCCGACTTAATATGTTAATACCACAGTTGTACAAAATTATCAAACATTATAAGAAGATGTATATATCCTACAAGTTCAACACATTATTACAAGACCATGGACACACTGTTTTACGTTTACCGCCAAATCATCCAGATTTAAGTTAATATGGGCGACAGTGGAAAACAACGTCTCTGCAAGAAATACTCCATTAATTATTTCTTTGATGGAATTAAGACAAAGAATCTAATATTAATGATTATTCTGCAGTAAGTCACATTTCACATTACATTTGCCTTTTTACTAATAATTTTCTTAATACACGTTGAATATTATTTACTGAATTTTTATTATTTAATATTTATTCCCAAGAGTAAAATAAGCCCACGCCACTCTTGCGCTGAGTTAGATGCAGTCTGTGACAGGCGCCCCAACCGCTCGCCAACTTAAGTCTGTTGGACTGTAACTTACAATTTTTGCGGTAAGTTGTTGTCCTCCTAGTTTGATGTTTGATCATTTCTTCGAATCTTTCCATATAGACATTTAGATAGTTCTAAATTGTCATGACCTGTAATTTTCATTGATTAGATAATAGGTACATATTCCAGTTGGCTCAAGATCAGTAACTGTTGGTGATCGGTGACTTTATGAGTTATGATTAGTAATAGCTTCAGAACTTCGTTTTCGTTTGGACATATATATACATATATCTCCATTTACCTAATGTTGCAGTTCTTTCCTTTTTGTGCCCGTCGCTTCACGCACAGTTTTGAATTTTTAGCCCAAAAGTTATAATGTACTAATACACACTTTTATTTTAAATTGATTGAAATACCTTTTTTCTCTTCGTATGAATTTGTTTTATACCCGGTTTTATAACTGTGTTTTTAGTCTTCAACTTTTTTTCTGGATTCGGAAGTTTATTTCCCAAATTTTGCTCCACAATTTAAGTATAGCGCTTTTTGACAGTTGTTGCGCAAATTTAAGTAGACTTATGTGAAGCGTCTTTTTTATTGCCTTGGTAACGCGATGTCATCAACGCCTACGGCCACCTGTTACTTATTGATTTTGCGTAATTAGAAAAACTATTGCTGCAATTTCTCACTCTACGTCGTGAATGGTCGAATTGTTATTAATTTCAAAGATCATTGATTTAGAAAATATGCTTAGGACTCTCATTAAAAACTCGAGTGCTTTGTAGATGGAGATAATTTCTGTTCTCTGCCGTACAGAGTAAATCGTTGCAAAAATTGATTATAATTGCTATTGTCAATGTCTCTGATAACTGCTGATAAACAGAATCTACTAGCTCTTCTCCTAATTTCAAATTATGATAACAATATGCGATTTAATTTTGGTTCATCTTACGAACGAGTTGATAGATTTATTTTTTTGCGCACCAAAAACAAGCAAAGTTTTGAATGTCTCCTCGATATACAGGGCGTCTGAATGCTTGGACTATTCTTAAATTTAGAGCAAAATAACACGAGCCATAGTATTCAGCAATAATGGGAGATTATTTAGAGAAATAGTGCGTGTGTTACTAAGTGAACCCGCTTCATTATTACTCAGCATACGACGATCGACACTTAGTATTACTTGCTGAAGCATAGTCACTGCCTTTACAGTCTCATCACTACATGGTAAAGGAGGTATTTTTAGTATTCATGCATTTCCCTCGCCGTTTACCCCCTCATTAATAACTTTTTCATGAAATATTGCCCAGTACCGGGCCCAGCAGGGCCGTAGCCTAACATACCTGTGTGCCCCCCCCCCCCCTATACTTATACGTATAAACAGACCTCGAAGGCTGGCCGATTTAACATTCTTGGCATTTGGAAAAGAGCAAACAAAAAACGTTGATATGGAAAAAGTGCTCCGAAAATTTAATGACAGTCGAAATAGGGAACTGCAATTATTCTAGATTTCCTGTATAGTTGTATTTTGTTTTATTGTAAGAAGTGAAGATTTTAGTTTATTCTGAAGTTTAACTGAATTGTTTTTTTTCATTCTTCGTTGTTTAGTTTTTTACAAGAGTATTTATTAGTCATACTGTTTATTGCATCCATATTCTCAAACTGTATATTTATCTAGTTTAGTAAAGTATTACAATTTCCAATTTTTGGTACAATTTCAATCGCATATTCCAAGAGACATCCTACCAAATATTTTGTTTAAGCCCCCCTCAAAAAATACATAAGCCCCCCTAATTTTGATCCTGTCTACGGCCCTGGGGCCCAGTACCAACAATTTTGGCCATCAACAAAACCATTCGGGTAAGCGAAAAATGCGCTTCCTCCATCACATAAAGAAACTCCCAATATTAGGCTCGTACAAATTGAAAGCTGCAGACCGCTTGATTTTCGTTTTAACAGTGCTATATTCCAAAGGTAAAATAGTCCCACATTCGGATCTCTGGGCGGGGATTGCTGTAACATTTCACGAGTCGGAGCGTGGAATGTTAGAAGCATGAAACAAGTAGGAAAGTTAGAAAATTTGAAAATTGGGATGGATATTGGATAGGTTAGCATTAGACGTGGTAGGTATTAGTAAAGTGCGATGGCCAGAAGCTGAAGACTTCTGGAGATTTTAGAGTAACCCCTATACAATTTATTAAATTTTGAAGTATAACGCCCATTTTCTTTAAAAATGTATAAAAAGTTAAGTTATACAGGATGTCCAAAATTAAGTGCGCATCATTGCCAACTTTGTTATTATTGGACCTACGAGGTCGGTTAAATGGGCAAAGAATTGGTTGAGGAATTAGTATTTTTTATTACAAAAAATATGGTGAACATCGCATTTTCGCGATTTTCACATAAACAACGTTTTAAGTGGAACGCCCTATATATTTCTATAAGTGTTGAAAGATAATAAAATTCTTCGTGAAAAAACTAATTATTTGCCCATTTAACCGACCTTGAACGTCCAATCATAACGAAGTTACCAATGGTGGACACTTAATTTTGGATACCCCGTATAAGTATGCATGATGCGTTAGAAACTCTTCCCTAGTTTGGATGTGTGTTTTGCAACCTCTCTAATTAATATTTAAGTATTGCTTACTAATTATATTACTAAATTGATAAAACTTAATTTCCCTTCCTGGCATAATTAACTCAAATTTTGGCCCCCACGGTCGTGGTTTTCATAAAAATGCAAAAACAATAAACATAATAACAATGCTATTGTCCGTCACCTCTTGGACCACTTTCGCGCCCTGCCTAAATCGAGACCTACATACCTAACATTATATTTACCGATATTTACGATAACTAGAATAATATGTGTTCGAGTATGTGTTCAAAAAATGCTAGATATTCTTGCAATTCGCGAATGGTTACCACAGTTAAATACCGACAATTTTAGATGACCAAAATGGATACTGAAAAGCCGGCAAATCGGGGCAAATAGTCCCGAGATATTACATAACTTTAATCAATCAAAACCGAATTTATTTATTTATTTATGTATTTATTTATTTATTTCGAGGTTTGAATATAAACCGAGAGTTCCAACATTTGAAAGATTCCAAATATAATTATGTGACAAGGTCTTGGACACGATAGTTATATTACCTTCGATATTACCCCTCAATTTCGAGCTCAGTTTAATTCACCCCGCATCGATCTTGTCTCGGATCTTGCGTACCTACCCATCGTAATATGTTTCCCCAATAACCGTTGTTACCATTAGAACTGAAAAAATCTTACAATAAATTATCGATATTTCGCAGTAATATCCCGGAATTGCCGAAAAACAGTTGTTTCAAAAAATATCAAAGGTGGGTATCTCAACCTGTGTCTCCGCTCTCATGTGTAAACTTGAACCGTCAACAAATTTCGGAAGCCCAAGAAACTCGCAGAGAAAGGTTCAGGCATGTCAGTGCGAGTTTTAATGCTTCTAGTCCCTTCTTCTTCTTCTTCATTCCCGTTGGGCTGAGCTTTAAACTCTTTAGCCCTCGCTTAAGCCCTTTTGATCTAAATACTGTGGTTCGTGTTTCCCTTTTGAAATCCATTGCTATTTCTTAATTATAGAGCCACAAATTGAATAAAAATGACAGTATACCTTGCGGTATACCTAAAATATTTTGTTGAGCAATGCACACATAACTAAAATAATATAAAAGTCTATCGTTAAAACCTCCACTTAAAAAGCTCTTCACTTCCAAAAATTATTGTTATCCGTTTTATATGAATTTGGGGGGATATTTACAAATATTTTTCAGAGTTTAAAATAGGATGGCATTTACATTAAATAATAAATCCAGGAATACTTGTAGGTATAAACGTTGATAGATTATTGATAATCAGTCAACGGTATAAAGTTCACACCATTTTTTACTCGATTTTTTTACTTGCTTTGAATGCTCGCATCACCCTACCACTCACTGTTGCTACAGAAAGCAGAAGAAACTTATTACATATTTATACAATTGAGTCAAGTCGAAGTCGCGCTATTGGCCGTCTAATGTGGCCCCATATTTGCTTCTGCGCAGTGGAGAACGAAACCGCCCTACCGGCCAACGTTTGTACTGATACTAGTACGTTTGGCGCGAAGAGAGAGCGGAAAGTTTTATACATACATATTTGTCGACTATTTCCAGTATTTCCTAGGTATTTCCGAGAGTATTTCCCTTACTATTTCCAGTATTTCTGACTATTTCCAGTATTTCTTTGAATATTTCCACCATTTCTTTACCATTTCCTGGGTATTTCCTACTATTTCTGAGTAAGAAATACTATTTCTAGACTATTTCCTAGTATTTCTGCACCATTTCCACCATTTATCACTATTTTGGAAATACTATTTCTTGACCCTGTCCCAACCATTTCCTTAGTGGTAAACCCCTCGGAAGATCAATAAAAAGAAAACTAAAATTTTGGTGTGTAGGGGGCGTGGAAATAGGACTAAAACGAAAATACAAGTTGGAAACGAGAAGATAGAGGAAGTCTTAGGAAGACATATGAAAATTTTGACACTTAATTTTGTTTGGAAGGATAAAGGTAGTATTTTTTGTTCATTTTGATGTGCACTGTATAAACTGACCTGCATCTACTCTAGAACCAATGTTATTCTGAATGGCAGGTTGTGTAAAGATGGTTCTCTGTTGTCTCTTTACCCAAGTGTATTATTTTTTTATTTTATAGGAACCATATAAAAATTCGTCATAAAGTAGCCGCCATATCAGTGACACCGTTGGATCCGCTAAAAGACGACGTTGACAATGACGACTTCATGGTCCGGCCAAAGACCAAGCGCAAATCGACCGCTGAAACTCCGCCGCAAGCGAAAGAAGTCGTGGAGGAAAACACAGTCGATGCCGCCGAAACGAAAATCACGTTCATGCCCGCGGAAATAGACCAGTTGCCTCGCCAGGCGATTTCCAGTAAAGAACTGAAGTGCGCGTTGTGCAATTACTCGACGAAAGTGCGCACCAACATGGTGAGGCACTTGGAGTTCCATTCTAAAGAAAAAGATGTCCCCACGACGGCTCCAGTCAATCCGGTACCTTGCTTGGACAAGACCGAGAAGATGTTCGACAAGATGATCAACCTGGCCTTCAATTCGGTCACCACCACGTCCAGGATGGGCGGCAAGGCTGACAAGAGCGAGAAAGTCGGCTTGACGAAAGAGGAGGAGGCCCAACTGCCCGGTTACGTTCCTGCCACCAAAAGGTAGGACTTTAAAAGTGTTTTCTTTTATTCTACGCGGCCCGAAATATGCATGTGGGTCATTATAATAGTAGGAGAGCCCGCTGCAAAATTATGCACCCATCTGTTAACGAAATGAAATGTGCAGCAAAGGCATGTAAAAACACCATACTCAACGGATCGGCACCCGTGCCGGTCACCATTTGGTGCAAAAAGGTAAAAACAATGGCACTTCCGGTACGGAAATTTGCGGAAAATTGCGCGATTTGCTAACGAGATGAAAGTTGTGCCATCTTGTAGCCTGCGATTAATTGAATTGAAATCGGTACCCGTGCCATCTTTTACCCTAGTACAAGTCCCCGGCACGGCGACATTCTTGCAGCCCGTAACTCGGACAAATTCCCGTCATGTGTTAATGACTTGAAATAAAGTTCAATGGAAACGGCATTATGTCCCCTTTACGAATGTCCAAACGTGCCGCGATTCAAAGCAGTCTAAGAAGGTGGCACGGCCCGATTTATAACGCGCTACGCGGCGTCAAAATGTCACTTTTTAATCAATTCCAATGATCGCGCAACATGTCGAATAATGTCGAATAAATGTTTTTTGTGTGGTGCACAATTGACATCTGTCACTGTGACACCTGTTAATGGTAATGGTAACTAAGACATGATACAAAGAACTAACTAACTAAGTAACTACAGTCCTTCTTTTTAACTTGATCCTTAGGTCATCAACGTAATGTGTAAGTTACTCCGAGCGGGCAGCTGTAATAGTGCATGTTGAAAAGAGACACTTTCGAAAAGAATGTCTGGAATGCCGGTATGGCGATTTGCATTGTGCAAAAAGGACAATACATAAAAGTAGCCGCTGAATTGCATGCCGGCTTACGTTCTTTTCAGCGTTCGGACTGCTGGACTGAGTGACATTAGGATCAAGTTAAAAAAGGACTGTATAGGGAGCAAGTACTTAACTAGGTAAACTTTCGCTATTAAATCATGCTGCAAATGCAACGAGTGATACTGTTGCTGAATTTCGGGCCTATACTACGAACATAAAAACATTTCCAATATTCCAATGTTAAAAACTCGCGCGCGCCGACTGCCGAATTCCCTGAAAATGGCGCCGCGAAGCGCGTTATAAATCGGGCCGTGCCACCTACTTAGACTGCTTTGAATTGCGGCACGCTTGGATATTTGTAAAAGGGACATAATGCTCTTTTCATTGAACTTTATTTCAACTCGTTAACACATGACGGGAATTTGTCCGAGTTAGGGGCTGCAAAAATGTCGCCGTGCCGAGGATTTGTACTAGGGTAAAAGATGGCACGGGTACCGATTTCAATTAAATTAATCGCAGGCTACAAGATGGCACAACTTTCATCTTGTTAACAAATTGCGCAATTTTCCGCAAATTTCCGTACCGGAAGTGCCATTGTTTTTACCTTTTTGCACCAAAAAGTGACCGGCACGGGTGCCGATCCGTTGAGTACGATGTTTTTACATGCCTTTGCCGCACATTCCATTTCGTTAACAGATGGGTGCATAATTTTGCAGCGGGCTCTCGGACTATAAAGTATAACAACCTATACCATCTTGTAGAGTACATTTTTCTTCTTAGGAAATGACTTTTAACAGGACAGATTTTTGAATTCCAAAAACTGTTTACAAGCTACGTAAAACATATTGTTCTTCCAAACGTATATCACGATTAAAAAAATTATAGAAGTTTTGTACCCAAGTCCCTGGCATTACCCTCTCGTCTCAAAAGTGAGTCCCTCGTGACGTCAGCATAAGTAAGTCGACCGTTGTGCTGGCCCGTGCGCGCGCACTGCCAAACTTGTTGAATCTCTGCCGCAATATATATTAATTATTATGCGAGATAGTACGCGCTGTAAGCATTCAGCGTCATCTTTCAAAATGCCTACCACTCGGGAAAATTTCGTCGTATGTGCTTTTAGGTGGAAGAATAAAGCTCATCTGGGAGCGGTGTTTGAGCACACACACACACACACTTACTGTTGGGCGAAGCACGGGACGCGGGAGTTGGTACTTCTGCGGCAGTGTTTATTGTTTTTGTTTACCATATTTAGGTCTGAGATTGGCTCGTTGCTTTGCTTATAACGTGAGTAATTAGCTGCATTATCGTGTTTATTTTTAAATATTGAAATTTCCAATACTTAGAGTGGTTTGGTTCAAGTCAACACTTAAACATTGTAGAGTGAACTTTAACAAAGTGGTCGCCAGATTTTTGCAGTTTTCAAAATTATTATTGTGTTGTAATACTCCATTGAGGTCCTAAAGTTTGGAATAAAATTCATAATTTCTTTTTTATCAATATTTCAATGAAATGCTCGGACACGTCAATTTTTATCTTCAATTTAGAATTTTGTAAAGGATATGTAAAATATACAAGTTGTCCCATTTTCAGAAAATTTTAAGAAAATTGACATTGACAACGGTACATGAAAATGGAACACCCTATATATTTTATGTGTTCCTCACAAAATTCTAAATCGAAAATAAAAATTGACGTGTCCGAGCATTTCATTGAAATATTAATAAAAAAGAAATTATGAATTTTATTCCAAACTTTAGGACCTCACTGTATATTCAAATATTCATAATTATTTTGTGTCATGTAGTACGCCGATAATAATTGCCAAATACCATCTAATTATGGCTTTATATGAATTTCATCAATTAACAAGGTAACGTGTTTATCATTGCCATCTAATAGTTAAAAAAATGTTTGTGTCAGCTCCGACGCTTTTAGCATCGAGTTTTGTACCAGTCGAGGTACCAGTTGAAGATGTTATTCAAGCATTTGAGAAGATTCACCGCATGAAATGGACGAGTGAGGCGCAATCGAAGAGCTGGACCACAATTTCCTATTGAAATTTGGAATATGTACAACCGATTCGTGGAAGAACTCCCACTCACGAATAATTCGGGTGAAGGTTGGCATAGGGCTCTTCAATCAACTGTTGATTGCGTTCATCCGTCAGTTTGGAAACTGATCGACCACTTCCTAAAAGAACAAGATAACGTGGAATTAGATATAGCACATCCAAAACCAAAACTTTTATGCCGCACGGTAAGCTTGCCACCGGTTGGTGCAGCAAGCCCATCTCGGATTTGGAATAACTAAATAAATAGAGTCGAAACTTTGGTAATCTGAACATGGAACGCTTTCTCTGCAAACAAGATATCAATGCCACCTCTTGTAGAGATATCGGTAACGTGCGCAACGCGTGCCTGTTATTATTCACCTGATATTAATCTGTATCCGTTCGCCACACAGCCCGCTAGAGCAATGTACTCGTAATCGTGAGGCTAGGCGGTGTGTGGTCCACATTGCCGTATTTGAGGCGACGGATTTTTAGGGTTAGGATACTAAGTCTGAAGGAATATTACAACATGGGGAAACATTTTATGATGAAACCCAAATTTGTGTTCAAAAGTTCAAATAATGGGTCATCATAGTAAAATAAGTTTGTAGTGGATAAAAGTTTTCAAAACAAGGCCAAACGTCTGAATTAGTGAAAACGAGAGTGAGACTTGTACAATCAGACGAGGAATCTTTTGGTGCCCGTGCAGTATGTAAAAGTTAATTTATGTGATGGATTTTTTAACAAAGGGACCGGAGCGAGAGTTAAAATCTTCGGAAAATTTTGAATGCAGTCGAGAAACGTGTGCCTATATGATGTTTGTGGATTTAGAAGATCGAAACTGCTCAAAATGTAGCAATAAAATGTAGGGACAGAAATGTAAAGGTCAGTTTTCATTAACGCGACGCGACAATTTGATACAATCTGCCGCAAGTACGACAGGTATTCTCACTTATCATCTGACCCCATTTTTGCGTTTTTAAGGGGATAATCACCTGCCGGCTCTGGTTGATACCCAGAAATACAAAAAAGGTCCTAAAGCATTGTTTTTCTTTATATTGTCTCCAAAGGCTCAGAAGACGCCTGTTCTCTAGCCGCTCGAAAATGTACTTTCAGCAAAACAGCTCCTACCACTGGAAGGTATGCAATTGTACGTCTACTGCTCCGATGTCACTTATGGCTTTTGCATAACCTTATTCACTACTTGCTTGTTGTTTTGACGTCTGAATCTGAAGTGAAACTAAAGTCTGTCATGTATTAGAATGAAGTAAAACCGCACAAGCGCATTACACGGAAAAAATTAGAGCGTCTGGAATTGTCTGAAAAAAACTACCTGTGTGAATAGTTAAAACCCTAAAGCAGTACTTACAATTGTAAAATATTATTCCACCTGTGATTCAGAAGCCGTTGAAAGCAATACTAGTCATTTTAAAAGTTTCAATAAGATTTAATTTCAAAGAGAAATTAAGTTAGGCAAAATTATAAAACGAAAGAAAAGCGCAATCGGCATTTAGAGCGGCCGAACAATGCAGAAAATCAAAACTGCGAGACATAGTGCAATAGAAGACTTTCACGTGACGTCACTAGGGCCTTTCCCCTCTTCCTTGGCAGGCATACGCCGCCATCGTTTGCATTTGAAGTGCGTGGTTCCCTTGGACCGCGAAGTGTGTAAAGACGATTATTTACATTAGTTTTGTGTTTTACGTGATATTGACTGTGTCTTACAAGGACTTCTTCAGTTAACTGTAGAAGAAAATACAGTAAAATAATTTGCGATACTCACAAATGGAAAGGTACTTGTCGAAAGAAGATATGAAAAAATACTAAACTTCAGCTATTTCTTTATTGCTTCAAAACTAATTGAAATTATACCATTCAGTCTTCAACAATACAAAAATACAGCTAAACAGTTAAAACTAGAGCTAATTTCTTCTATAGGTATCGTATTTTTTACACCAGAACTTAAAATCATAACATTCGCAATGTTAACAAATATGGCACATTGGTATTGCATGCCTCCCAAGGTGGTGGGGGGGTAAGCTGTTTGACAGTTGAGTGGAAGTGGTCTATTGCAGCCCTTCGCTACGCGTTGGGCTCCAAACTTGCACGTCTGGCCAAAAACTGTATTATTGCGCCCTTGGTATATAAATTATAATACATTATGAAAATGACAAATATGTTGTAGCTCATGTTTTCGTCGGTTTTAGCATCTAGGCGGGAAAAGGTTTTAGTATTGAAAATACTTCTGGGCGCGTGTATACGGGACTCATCTTACGAAAAATGTATCGACAGGCGACAGATTCTGTCGTAGTGCAGCGATATTCAGCAAATACTAAAACTATGAGTGATCCCAAAGTATAACCAGATGAAACTCTCACAGATGATTCTACAAGTCTTTTGGCACCTAAAAATGGCAATTACGACTTTTTTGGGTGGTAGCGAAAAAAATTAGGGGTGAAAAAGCAGTAAACCTATCCCACCGTGCGCCGGGAGACTCTCGGGCATCTTACGCGAAAATTACAAGTCGTAGAACTTTGCGTTTTTTTTTAATTGTTGAAGAAATATTGACGTTTTTAATGGTGTAAATTTTGTGTAAATACAAGAAACCAAACTAATTTTACTGCACCGTATCTAAAATATGTCGCCGCATCGGTAACAATACGTTCCACTTTGAACCTGGATAACTTTTTTTTCACGATATAGATTTTGTTTTTTCTTACATAGAAAACTTCCTTATGGTATAACGAAGTTATGATTTCCAATAATGTATGGTCGCGTTTCAAAAATAAGTCCGCTATAACACTTTCAATGCGCCGATGTCAAAAATTCACTTTCGGTGCACAGGACGAGCCGTGCGAGTGAAAAGGATAGACTATGGGGAATAGCCGAGCACCAGAAGGAGACAGAACGCGGCCAAGTTCCTGTGCAAAAGAACAGCGTTGTAATGCCACCTTTAAAATCTCCTTTCAATGCATTTTCAAAACTCTCTTTCTATAATAGCCACGAAATAAATGCTAGTAAATGAGGTAGGTACTTGTTTGGCGAAACTTTTACTGTTTATATCATCTGGGGAATGATAATTTTTATTGGGTATTGCAAAATTTTCCATGCATTTTCTTAAAATTGCAGCAGCTCTGTGAAGAATTTGCAAATCTGATAATGTATCACCCGTTGTTTCCAGATTAAAATCAGACGATTCGTCTATTGAGCTTGCGTCCTCATCTACATGCTTGATTTTTTTTGTCAAAAGTTCTTTACCAGAATACAACAAATCACCTGACCTGACCTGGTCTACGAATAAATAGAGCCTTTAAATCTTTTCGACAATTTCATTTTCAGTTTCGCGGATTGTATTGGGGATCTTTCTGCATTACGTAACATAGAATTATATTTTTGTGTTACTGCAGGTACTTAATGGCAGCTTTTCTTTATTATCTAAGATGTGTTCTTGCATCCTAGAAGAAAATGTTGAAAACAAGCGATCGGGACTTTTTCGTATTTCTGTCAGTTTTATTTTTGTGGGAATTTATATTTCTGGTTGATATGTACTCTGCGTAGCACAATTTCTGGTATTTTGCATCGTATGCAAATAAGTCTTCATACAAAATCAGTCCAGAGATAATACGATTGTCATTTCTCTCTCTTGCAGCATTTTTATGCGAGTGGAATCACCCGTGCCTATAGTAACAAGGACAAACAATACATAATTAAGCAAATAAAACATTTAGTACTGAAACGAAATCTGTTTTGTATGCCGGTAAAGTGGCTCCTAGTTGTTGGGCCACCAGACTTACACTGTTTTTGGATGTTGCGGTCTCTGTCTAATTTTTTGAGCGCGTTTGAGAATTTATTCATTCGTTGTTTGTGTGTGAAGCGCACTACTTATGTTGATTCCTGCAGCATCCACAAGGTTATTTATTACCACGATTTTAGATCAGAGGTTTCCCTGGTGTTCAGGTATGCATGGCCCATGGGATCCATCATTTGTTTATTGTACGTGGTTTACTTCATTTCAGGTTTATGCATGAGTAATATTAAACCGCCAGCACATTGCTTGTAAGTTTTGTTTAACACGTGTTCGGTATTAAATGGTTGTCCCCGAGGCGGTGTTTTATTGAATCGGTAAACCCACAAACCCTGAGACCGTACCTACGTTACGGCACATCTTTGGCGACCAACATCAGGGCCGATTCGAAGCACTCCGGCCTGGGGAAAATGCCTATTGACCATTCACCTAAAACCATGACTACGAGGAATCAGCGGAGGCGTCTGGAGCGGCTAGACACCTCCATGCCTCCATCAGCGTCCCCGCTGTAGAGGAGGCGGCGGCTTTCCCTATGCCACGTGTCAATACTGGTTTGGAAGCTAGCGGCACGGAACGTAGCGTAAGCAATTCTCCACACAACCGGAGTATGCAAGGTAGGAGTTTTTCTGTTCCTCCACCCCCGCATGTTTCCGTGAAGTTAGCCGGAGAACCAGTTAAAGATAACAATCAAGGAAATATTCAGCAGCTCATTGATGGTGCGGTTAAACAAACGGTTCATAATTTCTTGTCAAACAATGCGTCATACGTCCAACAAGTGACTAACCCTAGGTTAAGGTCACATTTATTCTCATCAACTAATCCAAATGTATTTCCATCTCGATCACAAGAATATGTACACCTGGGTCATGTAAACCAACCACAATTTATGGGTTTCTCAAATAATTTGCCTAACCTACAAAGTAGTGTTCCTCAAGGTGACCCACAGGTTCCCTGTGTAAATTTTCAAATACCAGCTGAGAGATTACTCTCGAATTTTGAAGATAATGATGAAATTCATCCCGTGGACTTTATAAATAGATTAGAGAGTGTCATTAATTTGAATCGTATTCCGGATAATTATTTTGCTTTGTGGTGTCACAGCCTGTTTCAAGGCAAAGCGAAGTTTTGGGCGGATGCCTTAATGCATTCATTTACTAATTTTCAATCTTTTAAAATCGCTTTTCTTCAACAATTTTGGGGCCAAACAAAGCAATCAAAAGTAAAGCTAGATCTTACAATAAATAAATACGACGGATCCGGTTTCGTGCATTATTTTTTGAAACAGGTGGCTCTTTCGCGATACTTAAATCCGCCATATGCCGAACCGGAGTTGGTCGCTGCAATTTCTCGCCATTACCCGCCATCTATTTCGTGTGCCCTATTGGGTACATTATCTATAGGGGAAGCATTGGAGAGATTGCGCTTGGTGGAACATTACCATACCGATTTTTCCCCGAGTTTACAACAAAAGTTTCGAGATCCTCCGCGTCATCAAGCTGTTAACGAAAGAGCGCCTGTCCGAAACAATTTAAGTGGAGTAGGGCCGAACGGTAGGCGCATAAATCGAATCGAAGACCCGGCCTTGCAGTGTCCGGAAGATGAGGATGTTGTGCAGATCGACTCGGAAAACTAACATCGTCTCAATGTACGGGTTCGACATTGGGACTAGGTTTAACTAACAATAAAAGAGCCTGTACCATTCTCAACAATCCTAGAGAGGATTTATTTAAAGAAGATGAATGCGAATTTAATCATTCGTCTCACAGTCATATAATCTTAATTAAAATTAAAAATTGCAGTTTCCCTGCACTAGTCGATTCTGGTTCAGAAGTTTGCGCGTTTTCTAGTTTAGTATTTTCCGTTGTCTCGGAGGATAGCACTATGCCTATTTTCCCGATTAGTGGAGTTCGCGTTTCGGGGGCATTCAAGGGTAAAAAACAAAAAGTTAGCCATCAAGTCCTTTTGGATTTTGATCTCGGGGGCACTGCTTTGCAATTTGAATTTTTATATATTCCTGAGTTAGTATATCCCGTGATTCTCGGTTGCGATTTTTTGAGTTTCGCTGACGCCCGTTTAGATCTTAAAAACGAACATCTTGCCATCTCGGTACTTGGTAATGATTTGACGATACCTACAATAAAATATAATCACGAATTGTCAGGTCCCCCTCCAGTATTCTTGAAAACTCTGATTCAGGATCGCAATCCCCGTATTTTCGCCATACAACCAGCGCGCGACCATGACGATTTTTCAGAGACTTTACAAAATCTCACTTTGGAGAAGGACCAAATGGTGGTTTTTCAACAACTTTTGATTTCGAATCGTGAAATATTTTCCGAAAAACCTGGCCTCACCACCGAATATTATCATGAAATTCATCTAACGGACGAAAAGCCCTTTTTCAAGAAACCATATCCCATTCCCCTTGCTCATAGATCGGCCGTTAACGTGGAGATTGAGAGGATGCTAGAGTGGGGTGTTATCGAGAGGACTCGTTCTTCTGCTTATTGCAGCCCTCTTACAACTGCTGTCAAAAAAGATGGTAGTGTCCGACTTTGTTTGGACGCCCGATATTTGAATAGTGTTATGCAACCTGACTCTGAGCTGCCACGACCTATCGATGATATACTTAAGACCTTACCACACATACGTTATATGTCCAAAATTGACTTAACTCATTCGTACTGGCAGATCCCTCTTCGGTCGGAGGACCGCAAGTACACTGGTTTTTTACACGGAACCAGGTCATACCAATTTAAGGTCCTTCCTTTTGGCCTTAAGACGGCCATCGCTTCTTTCTCTAGGGCCATGGATATCATTTTGGGGTTTTCTTTTCGTGAATTTGTTATTTTCTACGTGGATGACCTGTTAATAATTTCCGAGACATTCGAAGAGCATATTGACCATCTTCAGCGCGTATTTACGCGAATGGCGGAAGCGGGTTTTACTTTACGTTTAAAGAAGTGTCAGTTTCTATTAGACTCACTCACATTTTTGGGTTACCAGGTTTCCCGTGACGGTATACGTTCCGACCCAGCCAGAGTTCAGGGAATAAAAGATTTCCCAGTCCCATGTAGCGTTCGGCAGCTACAGGCATTTTTAGGTCTCTGCAACTACGATCGAACCTTTTGCGAGAATTTTGCTTCAATCGCGGAACCTCTTTTCAATCTTCTTCGAAAGAAAAGCAAGTGGATTTGGGGTAAACGCGAACAGAATGCTTTCGTTGAGTTAAAATCTCTAATCTCTAAAGAAATTCTACTACGTCATCCAGTTCCGGACTTGCCTTTTTGTGTTCAGACGGATGCTAGCGACTGTGGGGTTGGTGCCAGTTTGTTCCAGGTAGTGGACGGTGCCAGACTTGTTCTGGCTTATGCTAGTAGGTTGCTCCTTCTTCGAGAACGTGCCTATAGTGTTGCTGAAAAGGAGGCTCTTGCTGTGGTTTGGGCCCTGGAGAAGTGGCGAGTGTATCTTGTGGATACAAAGTTTACGGTGTTCACGGATCATCGAGCATTGACTTATTTAAATACCTGCAGGCTTATTTCTCCCCGAATAACAAGGTGGGTGCTCGCTCTTCAGGAGTATGATTATGTTGTAAAGCATGTCTCCGGTGATACAAACATAATTTGCGACATCTTCTCGCGGTTTCCGTCGGTACATCCACCTATGCCTAAGGATCGGTGTTTCAAAATACTATGCGCGTCAGTTTCTTTGTCTCCTGATTTTAGACAGAGTCTTAAAACTTTACCAGATGATCAAAAGAGGGATTCAAAGCTTGGGTCTCTCAGGCGGTCCATCCTAGCTAATCCGGATGCCTATCCTAAATTTGTTTTGCACAAAGATTTGCTTTTCTTGCGCGGGTCTGAAGGGGAACATTGTCTTCTGTGCATACCCCAATCACGTATTACCGAAATTATTTTAGCTTTTCATCATGGACTGGGACATTTCGGTATATACAAAACGTGGGCTGCTCTACGAAGAGAGGTGTGGTGGGGGAATATGCATAGAGATGTTAAGCGAGTTCTAAAGTCCTGTGAAATGTGTCAGAAAGCAAAATCCAGCATTTTGCCCAAACCACCGTTCCAATCCATTCTTCCTGATGCCCCAGCAGATCTCCTAGCTGTTGACTTATACGGTCCCTTACCGCGATCTCGCGCCGGCGTGGTATACCTTCTCGTTGTTTTGGATGTATTTTCGAAATTCGTCTGGCTGTATCCTATTAAGAAGGCCAATATTTCGTCAATTATTCGTTGTCTAAAACATGATTTGTTCCCAAGTAACTTCGTTCCAAAACGCTTTCTGTCGGATCAGGGCACGCAATTTATGTCGGGTGCTTGGATCTCTTTTTGTAATGATTTTAATATTGCGGTTGTTCATTCCTCCGTTCGACATCCTCAAGGTAACCCTGTTGAAAGAACGATGCGGGAGTTGGGTCGTTTGTTTAGGACATTTTGTCATCACCGACATACGAGGTGGGCCTATGAAGTACAGCATATCGCCGATTTGTTGAATACCGTGATTCATGAGTCCACTGGGTTTTCGCCTGTGGAACTGCATAAAGGTGGTCCTCCCCCTTTGTTATTAACGGATATCATTGATGTCCCCCGCGGCCCCATGAACTTTGATGCACATGTGCGCATATTTTTGGCCCGTAGTTCGTTAGAGTCCCGCGCCGCGCGACGTCGCGAGTTGGGCCCAAGGGGTGTTTATGATTTCGCCGTCGGTGACTTGGTGCTCCTTCGAGCTAACCCTGTTTCTTCACTTCTTAATGCGGAAACTAAAAAGTTTATGCTCCTTTTTGAAGGCCCTTACCGCCTGAAGAAAATAATAAGACTTGATACTTATATTCTGGAATGCCCAGAGACTAAAACTGAGAGAGGAATGTTTCATGTATCTCATCTAAAAAAATATTATACCTTGGATTCCTAAATTCTGTGAATCATTTTTTCCAAGGTACGGGGGCAGATGAAACGAAATCTGTTTTGTATGCCGGTAAAGTGGCTCCTAGTTGTTGGGCCACCAGACTTACACTGTTTTTGGATGTTGCGGTCTCTGTCTAATTTTTTGAGCGCGTTTGAGAATTTATTCATTCGTTGTTTGTGTGTGAAGCGCACTACTTATGTTGATTCCTGCAGCATCCACAAGGTTATTTATTACCACGATTTTAGATCAGAGGTTTCCCTGGAGTTCAGGTATGCATGGCCCATGGGATCCATCATTTGTTTATTGTACGTGGTTTACTTCATTTCAGGTTTATGCATGAGTAATATTAAACCGCCAGCACATTGCTTGTAAGTTTTGTTTAACACGTGTTCGGTATTAAATGGTTGTCCCCGAGGCGGTGTTTTATTGAATCGGTAAACCCACAAACCCTGAGACCGTACCTACGTTACGGCACAGTACTACGTTACCAGTTTGAATTGAAGTAAGCGATTTCCTTTTTCTTTTACCAGATCCTCCACAAATTAAACACGTGGTTCTAACGTTAAATTGATCCTGTCTTCTAGGTATTTAAAAGCGTATTGCTATTAGAGGCCGCAGAACTATTGTTGTTTACAAAGAGTGATTGGCCGCTAATTTTAATTAAACTTGTATAGTTTTGTCTGCAGGACTTATGAAATTGAAAGTTAGTATTTCCACTTAAAATTAGATCTTTTCTGTTTAAAATTCCCGTAGAATAGGAATCCCGCATTTTTCGGCAGCAAAAAGTATGGTTAACAAACCATCTAATCGAGGCTTTTAGTATTGAAAATACTTCTGGGCGCGTGTATATGGGACTCATCTTACGAAAAATGTATCGACAGGCGACAGATTCTGTCGGCGACGCGCGCAGTCGAGGCCGCTAATAATAATATTGGATGGAGAGCGCTAGCCAGATGCAGAGAACAATAATATACTAACTAAGGCACGGCGAGCCCGAGTACCGAGGGATATCGCGTAACGTATTGCGTCAGTTTGGCTATGTGCCTTGTGCTTGTCACAAATCATTTCTTTTATTTTATTGTATCAATAATATACCAAATTGAAACGGCACAGATCACTTTTGTTGGACATCTTAGAAACCGAGCAGTTGTGTCGGTATTTTCAATACGCCTATGATACTTGCGTAAGATGCGAGGTCTGTGAATTTTTAAATATAAATCGAAGTGGCCACGTGATCGTCTTTTACCTACGTTGTGTATTACCTGAGCCGTTATAGACTCTATTACTTTGGTAAGATAGAATGAATGTTAATAATACACGCAAAGTTAAGAAAACAAAATTTATTCATATCTTTCAAATCATTACGAAATTAGAGTTCCATTTTTTAAGTGCCAAAGCAGATAATTTAGTGTTTGCATCAGTGATCAGTCTCATAAAAGAAAAAGCGATAACTGTTTGTTTTACCTTTGGGTGTCAGTAGATAATGATCTACAATATTTGTCAATAGAAGTTTCAACTAGTATGACCTCTTTGTCTTTTTGCGGATGCAGAAAATATACACGAGAATAAGATAATTTTCGGACATCCTGGTATAATCGCTTTACACTGATAGTTATATTAAGAAACCAAGTTGAATTTATAATCATTTTATTAATGCTAAAACCTAAAACGCTACTGCCCCTTCTCCAAATAATCTTCTCCCGCGTCTTAACCTGCGTGTCGTCGGAAGAGAAACATTTAAGACTTTGGAAGAACAAAAATGTGCTCTACAAGGTAGTACAAGCTTCTTTTAGTTGTACTTTGTTATCGCCCACATCAAAAAATAATTTACATATAATTTTTCCTTCCAAAAATAGATACGTCTGCGGAGTGGCCAACTGCAACTACATGTGTCTGGAGGAAACGTTCCTCAGGCACCACATCTTAGCCTTGCACGCTTACGAAATCATCTACACCTGCAAACACTGCGGTGAGTCCGTCTCGGACGACAAAATCGGTATAAACGTCTATCTGGTCCTCAAGCACTTGCGCCTGCACGACCTGAACTTGTTCAAGTGCGGTTACTGCAAGTTCCTCAACCCGTTGAGGCACAAAGTTGAGTGTCACTTAACCGAGAAACACTTGGACAAGAATCCGCAGGTCATCACCGTGAGGGAACTGGAGAACGAACAGGAAAATGCGCAGAGCGATGCCGGCGCCAAAGAGATGGTCAAAGAGAAACCGTGGCGGTGCGGTTTCTGCAAGTTCAGGTCGATCACTAGGGAAGAAGTGGTCGCCCATGCCGAAGTCAAGCATCAGATCGGTAAGTCTTGAGATGTTAGGGCGAATTGTTAAACAGTACATTCAAAAATCAATGAAACCCATAAACCACATGGAAATGGAAACATCCATATACGTATTTCGGCAACAGAAAAAATCAGTGTTTAATTTTTATGTAGTTTAGGGGTTCTTGAATTTATCAAACCTCCATTTATATTTTCTATCCAAACAGAGAACAATTCAAATGTGCGTTGTGTACATTCATCAATTCAAGAAAGACGAAGTGGCTTCGCACTTTTCCGAGAAACACCCAGGGTTCACGCTAGACGTGATCGATGTTTTCTACAGGGAAGACAGTCAGGAAGGTATCAAGAACGCTAAAGATACCGAGCCTTTTGATACGACTCCTCTGTGGCAACGCGATCGACAACGCATCCGCCACATCCGCGGTATTTTATTCGACGAAAGTGGGAAGATGCCCAAAAAGTCTCCGTCGAAGGTGCAATTAGAAAGTTTGATCGAGGAGGCCATCGCGAGACCGGCGAAGAAGATCATTGTTTCAGAGGAGGAGAAAAGATTCAGAAGAGGGTCGATTTGTTAACGGAGACGATCGACGCTGTCGCTACCGGCAGAGACTCGGAAGAGAAGACGAAAGAAGCGACGATAGCCGAGTTGGACAGGGAGATCGACCAGACAATGAATTTGCTCGGTATTCTCGATAAGAAACCCGAGGAGCTAACCAAAGAAGACGACGATTCCGATGTGATGATCATCGAAGACGACGATAACAAAGTCATCGAGTTGGACAGTGATGATGAGAAAAAAGATGATTTCGGACAGCCGTTCCAAGATTTTTACTGCTGTCCGAAATGCACCATCTTCAGAACCAAAGACGTCGATGAACTAAAAGTGCACCTCTGCGGAGAATTAGAATATTTCAGGTTTGCGTGTAAACTTTGCGGGAAAGCAGCGTGGAGAGGAAATTTTTCGGGAGGCACTTCAAAGGAAGCACAAGCGGGAGGTCAAAGAAGAAGATATGGAGGAATTGGCCAAGGATAATATGAAGGAGCTCTTCATTGCCAACGTGTTGATGGAACAGAACAAGCTGATGATGGCGTCCGTGGTCGAGGCGGCATCTAAACAAGAACCCGACGAGGGGGAAGTTAACTCCGCGGAAGAGCCGTCTCCTTCCAAAGACGACAAGAAGAAATTTAAGTGTCCCCACTGCACGTACGGTTGCAGGGCAGCCAGTGACTTGAAGAAGCACGAGCGTCGCCATTGGGCCCAGAAACCCCTGAAGTGCGGCTATTGTGACTTTGAAGGAATCTCCATTCGGTGATCTCTTCTCACTGTCGGTTTAAGCACAAGAATGGGTGAAGATCGTGACCGTGCCGATGCCGAGCAGTCCGACCATCATTCCCATCACCAGGAAGAGGAAGAGTGGCCAGGACGTTTTCGAGGTCACCAGCAGCGACGCTGCCACGCCACCGAAGAAACCTTGTACCGAGGTAGATGTAATTGATGTCGAGACGGAGGGGAAGCAGAGCTCCGATTTGGACTTGGAGGACGAGCGGTAAGTTTTTATTTTAACGTTGGTCTGGTGTCCAGTGGTACATGTAAACCGATCGGTTCCTTTCGTCGAGCTGAGTTCGAACATATTGGGTATTTTGCCGCTAGCAGGAATGATGATTGCCCTTAATGTCGCCGTTATAAATACGGTGACAACTTTTGGAATCTTCGGCGGCAGGGTCCGGTAACAGGATCGAACGGTTTTTGATGGCTTTCTGTGAAGAGACGAACAATGCCTTTCAACCAATTCTCGACGATGAAACTAAATATATGTAGGTACATTGCTGCAATATTCTTCTTAAGTTCAGGCTAATCAGTTGAAGAGAGTGTGTTTTTTGTCGTTTGAGCAAGTGACCATGAGAGACTTCTGACTTTTGTCAGACAAGATTGATGCGATCTGCCTCGCAGCGTCAGGGGCAAGACCAACATGATGCAAAATAGAAATCGTAATATCGTGGCTGAGCATGTCGGAGGCCTCGGAAAAATCGATTAGGACCAAAGCAGTAAGTTTGTCGAGGTCAGGAGCAAGACAGAT
The DNA here is from genome assembly GCA_963966045.1 of Xestobium rufovillosum. Classification (NCBI taxonomy): domain Eukaryota; kingdom Metazoa; phylum Arthropoda; class Insecta; order Coleoptera; family Ptinidae; genus Xestobium; species Xestobium rufovillosum. The sequence goes on from OZ014497.1 coordinate 29,901,528, forward strand.
GTCATCCGTAACCTCCGACAAAGCCGACGCGCAAACACCGAAATCCCGACTGCCTCAAGTGTAGCACGTTAAAACTACGAACTCCAAAAACTGTCATCTCGGCCTCTTGCTTGCCCTTAAATGCTCCCAAGGAAACGTTCGAGTAATGGGAGCTACGAGAATTAGATTGGTTCCAGAAATCGGCCTTTCTAGACCCATAACAAACAAGGTCAGCACTATAATAAACAGCTGCGGCTTGTTTACAAAGCATGCTTGATTCGTACTCGCATCAACAACATGGGCGACGCTTGTGGGACAACCTGTGGCACCAAACTCGATAGGTGCGACAAAAATTTTTGAAGACGTATTATGAATTGCGTATGCATTCATTACAAAATACGTGTGCCGAAATGAATAATAAACGGATAACACAGAAGAATAAGAGAAATATTAAGATGATCGGTGTCGTACGCTTTGGACTTGACTGATACACATTTTTAATGAACGAGATGAAAATACAACGTATCTTAGATGGCGGACTGCAATGAGGACGAATAGAAAGTGAGTAGGTCTGCAGGAGTTGGAACGTCAGTTTTCCAAGATTCATCAAAGTATTTATTAAGATCGTCGGTATTATTTAAGTGAGAACGCAAGCCATGGGACTTACGCTTCAGGACATTAAGCTTACCAAGCTCCGCCCGCCTCTCCCTAATTGAGGACTCGTGGAATTCAAAATTCAAATATGCCATTTTCTACGAAAGTAGAACAGAATTCGCGGCATTTCCTAAGACCTAAGAAGACTATAATGGGTTGGGAGTCCGATCCCTGTTATCCAGGGCGAGTACGAGCTTACTTTGCGTTTTTCAGAAACACGAAGAGGGGCATGAAGATTAGCGAGGAAGATTGCGACCTCGATGTTGGATTAAAGCTAATATTTGGTATACTTTAAAATATCAACTTTAAATAAAATAAACAATAAATAAAATAGAATTCTTAAGATGCAAATTTGTACTCTTGACTCCCTCATAGAGGTGAAAAGCTAATCCGGATAAACCAAAGGGCTCGGTTAGTTAACTGAAATTTTTGCAAACACTGAAATATAGCTGGTTGGGAGATGATTTCCAAAGCGGCAAATTTTCACCTACCTCTAACTAAGAAAAATACCAAAGTAACACATTTTCACCAGCAACCCCTTCACGGGGATGAAAAACTAATCCGATAAGTTTGAGGGCTGAAGTTTCCAAGAATATTTACTTCCAGCGTTCCAACTGAGAAAAATCTTAAGATAGGTTGCAAATTTTCATCAGCAAGCCATTCTCGGAGGTGAGAAACGAATCCGATAAGTTGGAGAACTGAAGTTTTCATGAACACTTACATACTGCAACCTCCATCTGAGAAACTTCTAAAGGTGGCAAATTTTCATCCACAGACCCTTCACGAGGGCAGAAAAGTGGTCTGAAATTTTCACGAACCCTTATACGACAGCCTCCGACATAAAGTGGGTGACGAACGAAGATATTATGTGAATTTCCCTTCACTACCTTCAAATCGTTCAATGAACGAATAAAAAGTGGTTATCGATTGTTTTCAATCTACAGAGCAGGGAAAGTCGCTTATGAAGTAGCCATACATCGTCAATATGCCATGCTTCATGGCGTTGTAACTCTTCAAGGTGGAATGGAAAATTATCCGTAACTGACCGAGAAACTGTCGAGTTCAGTTCTCTGAATTTCTTCGTAAATTATTGCTTTTAATTAGAGGAAAGTCCTTGGTGGTTCACGGTAGGCTTTCGATTTGAGTAAGTGGTGGCTTCTGGGCGTCCCGTGTTTGAAGATCCTTTTTCCAGATAATGCGTCACGAACAGAGTGCATTGAAAGATTTGAGGTGTGCTCTGTGACCCTATTTTGCGGAAATTTAGTAAGGCATGAAATTTTCTTTGAATCCTCAGAATGCCTAGCCACTAGTTCCCACGGAAAGAGATTCTTGTTATCTTCAGGGAGGACATACATTTGACAATAAGATCGGTGTCTGTCAATAACTTTGATTAGGAAGGCACAAGTTTTCCTGTTGCTGCAGTGAGTCAGAAGGATATATTAATTGATTCAGTAGTAATAAGAATCTTCTACGCCACTCAGATGTAAAATTCGCACTTTAGGGTCGAGGTAGATTTCGTCGGTTTCACAACTAGACTGGGTGTCGTCCACATAGTGCCTCACGCACAAATGCAACTCAGACGCGTATATAGAAAATACCAACGGGCCAAGAACATCAGCACTAAATCCGTTAAAAAAATCGATATATTCGTAATCAGCTCGAGAGAAAGAATCGACTGGACCAATGTTCTGGTGTTCCCAAAAAAAAAGGTGAGCCACAAAAGCGGTTTGTCTTTCAGGGTTTTAAAATGCAAATACTGCGACCAAAGTTACGTGGAGCCGAACGAACTGTTGGTGCACGTCCAAGAAGAGCATAAGTTCGAGAATCAAACCGACGCTTCCGGGAAGAAATTCAAGTGTACCGTTTGCGGGTATTCGACCGAAAGTTACTTTTGCCTGACCGCGAGTCACATAAAGTCCCACTTCAAGCCGTACCAGTGTGCCCATTGCGACAAGAGGTTCATCTACACGTCTTTGGTTTCGAACCATCACGCGAAAAGTCATCCGGATGAGAGCTTCACCTACAGTATCCTGCACGAGGAGATTGTAAAAGCCGGACAGCCGAGACAGTATGTTTTGGAACGTCAGGTAAGTCCTTTCCTGTGTTTTTCCCGGCGTTTTAACCGTTTTTGTTAATAGCCTGATGGGTCTTATGCGCCGTATGTTCCGCGTAACAAACGGAAAAGCGCGGGTAGCGGAGTAAATACGAAACCCGCGAAGCTGCCGAGGGTCGAAACGGAAGATGACGAAAACTCTTTGCTGGTGGTGAAGAAGACTGTTTATACGGCTAGGAAGCGGACGGCGCCGACCAAAGAGTTGCCCAAAACTCGGCCGACAGCCAGGAAAAGTACGTCGAAACCACCGATGGGTCACACCCACATTACTTCTTACTACGGTTGCAAGCCAGACTATGGGGACGCGAACAGAATTATAACCACAATGAGTATCAACAATATAGACATGAAAATGAGCGTTGAACAGGTGTCTCACATCATGAAACTTTATCCCCAGTTGAAGTTGGAGGATTGCATGGCGGAAAAGCCAGAGACGGATTTTTGACAAAGCGTCTCCCCGCTGAGCGAGTTGGATTTTGTGGAGCCGCTATTTAGCGACAGTGATTCGAATTTTGGTCTCGAAGATATCATGCCGAGTCTGACCAGTGCTCTGGGACACATTTCCGATCGGGATCTGCTACTCTACGATCAAGACTGCTAGGTTTAGGTGGGTGCCAAAGTTTGGCGGCGACGATTTCGAATTTCCCGCCATTGTTTCGTTACATTGACATTGTTGCCATTGTTTAGATTGTAAGTGTTAAGCCGTGTCTATAACTTATAGTGATACCAAAAAAAAAAACATTTTTAACTTATAATCTAAGTTAAGGTGTAAATATGTAAATAAAAATAAAGAAGTACGACAAAGTATTACTCTTGCTTTAAGTTTCAAGCGATTTTTTTTTTATTTGTATGGTCGGAACCGATAAGTTATTTTTATAAGATTTTGTTCATTTTCAATAAATGATGTTTCTATAATTTGCGTTTTTTTACGAAACAATCAATAAAAGATTGATATGTTTTATGTATCACTGTTTCCAAGTCTTTCTTCAGAGAACGGGGTGTGAGACTGCATTCCCGGTAGTGGTAATTGAGTGGACAGCGCCGACCAAAGAGTTGCCTGAAACTCTGCTGACAGCCAGAAAAAGTACGTTGAAACCGCCGATGGGTCACACCCACATTACTTCTTACTAAGGTTGCAAGCCAAACTATGGGGATGCGAACAGAATTATAAGATTATAACCACAATGAGTATCAACAATATAGACATGAAAATGAGCGTTGAACAGGTGTCTCACATCATGAAACTTTATCCCCAGTTGAAGTTGGAGGACTGCATGGCGGAAAAGCGAGAGACGAATTTTTGACAAAGCGTCTCCCGGCTGAGCGAGTTGAATTTTGTGGAGCCGCTATTTAGCGACAGTGATTCAAATTTTGGTCTCGAAGATATCATGCCGAGTCTGACCAGTGCTCTGGGACACATTTCCGATCGGGATCTGCTACTCTACGATCAAGACTGCTAGGTTTATATTAGGAGGGTGCCAAAGTTTGGCGGCGACGATTTCGAATTTCCCGCCATTGTTTCGTTCCATTGACATTGTTGCCATTGTTTAGGTTGTAAGTGTTAAGCCGTGTCTATAACTTATAGTGATACCAAAAAGAACATTTTTAACTTATAATCTAAGTTAAGGTGTAAATATGTAAATAAAAATAAAGAAGTACGACAAAGTATTACTTTTGCTTTAAGTTTCAAGCGTTTTTTTTTTATTTGTATGGGCGAGACCGATAAGTTATTTTTATAAAATTTTGTTCATTTTCAATAAATGATGTTTCTATAATTTGCGTTTTTTTACGAAATAATCAATAAAAAAATTGATGTGTTTTATTTACCATTGTTTCAAAGTCTTTCTTCGAAGAACGGGGTGTGAGACTGCATTCCCGGTAGTGGTAATTGAGTGGACAGCGCCGACCAAAGAGTTGTCTAAAACTCTGCCGACAGCCAGAAAAAGTACTTCAAAACCGCCGATGGGTCACACCCACATTACTTCTTACTACGGTTACAAGCCAGACTATGGGGACGCGAACAGAATTATAACCACAATGAGTATCAACAATATAGACCTGAAAATGAGCGTTGAACAGGTGTCTCACATCATGAAACTTTATCCCCAGTTGAAGTTGGAGGACTGCATGGCGGAAAAGCGAGAGACGGATTTTTGACAAAGCATCTCTCCGCTGAGCGAGTTGGATTTTGTGGAGCCGCTATTTAGCGACAGTGATTCGAATTTTGGTCTCGAAGATATCATGCCGAGTATGACCAGTGCTCTGGGGCACATTTCCGATCGGGATCTGCTACTCTACGATCAAGACTGCTAGGTTTAGGTGGGTGCCAAAGTTTGGCGGCGACGATTTCGAATTTCCCGCCATTGTTTCGTTACATTGACATTGTTGCCATTGTTTAGGTTGTAAGTGTTAAGCCGTGTCTATAACTTATAGTGATACCAAAAAAAAAACATTTTTAACTTATAATCTAAGTTAAGGTGTAAATATGCAAATAAAAATAAAGAAGTACGACAAAGTATTACTTTTGCTTTAAGTTTCAAGCGATTTTTTTTTATTTGTATGGTCGGAACCGATAAGTTATTTTTATAAGATTTTGTTCATTTTCAATAAATGATGTTTCTATAATTTGCGTTTTTTTACGAAATAATCAATAAAAAAAATTGATGTGTTTATGTTCCACTGTTTCTAAGTCTTTCTTCAGAGAACGGGGCGTGAGACTGCATTCCCGGTAGTGGTAATCGAGTAATTCCCAAATGTTTAAAAGTTATCAAAACATAAAAGGATGGGAAGTTCGCTGGTTCTTCAACGCTTTAGAAGTTCTGTGGTCAAAAATTCTTTCCTCAGACTTTTGAGATGAAGCTTATAATTGACTATCCCGATAAGGATACAGCACTGAGTTGCGTGTGTATGCATATACATAGATACATTTGCTGTTGATGATGCTATCAGACTTTTGTAAGTCCACATTCAGAGTACTAGTAGAAGCAGTTACAAAAAATTACAGTTGCTAGAATATTGCAGGTTTTCGACAATCGTTCATCTATTCATGCAAGATAGAGACAACGACTGTGACCGGGTGAATGGAAGAAAACGGGCATTCCGCAAAAAAAGGCTCTCGAGAAAAATGCGGGACCCTCAGAAGTATACCGCCCACTTTTAACAAAAAGAAACAACTGTTATGCTCGAGAACGGTTAATATAGAGACTAGGAAGAGACTCTTAACGTCGTATGTATGGAGTACGGCATTATACGGGTGCGAAACTTGGACAATAGGAGAAGCGGATAGAAAAAGAGTAGAAGCGTTTGAAATGTGGTGCTACAGACGCATGATGAAGATACCGTGGATAGATAAGGTTAGCAATAGGGAAGTATTAGAAAGAGTTGGGGAAAAGCGAAAGATATGGAAAACAATAAAGAGTAGGAGAGATAGGATGGTAGGACACCTTCTAAGACACGAAGGAATAGTTCGTGACATACTAGAGTCAGAGATAGGAATAAAAAGAGGTAGGGGTAGGCCTAGATTAGACTACTGCTCTCAAATAGTTAGGGATGTAGGATGTTCTACTTTTAGGGAAATGCGTAGGTTAGCTCAGGATAGAAAAGAATGGAGGTACGCGTCCAACCAGTCTTCGGACTGAGAACCTTATGATGATGATTTTATGTAATAGGTAATGTAGCGTAATTGGACTGCAGGTTGATGGCATCAAACAAAGATTGTGTAAATAGGAGATAATAGTATGATTGGATATCTTGGTTGTCAGGAATGGCATTGGCCCCTTGGAATTTGATGTGTATCGGAAGGATACTAATATTAGTAGGTTTATTGAGAATGATTCACTGCATTCAATCCAGAATAAGGACGTGAGCTATGCTGTGCAATAGCAATTTTGTTCAATATTCATCTATTCGCACCGTCATTTTTGTATTTGAGTTACTAACCTTATTTACTACTTATTTATTGTTTTGATATCTAAATCTGAAGTGAAATCAGACATTAACAAGCGAGAATGACAAATATGTTGTATCTAACATGACTGATGTGTTGCAACTTGCGTTTTTTTTGTATTTTAGGTTACTTAATAAGAAAACACCAGTAAGGTGAATAATAAACTCGTTAGTTTTCAAATTGTTGTTTTTATTAATGGGTTAAAAATATGTAAATACACCTTCGTACATGCAAGTGGCAAACGTCTATTTCTGGCGGATGTCAAAGATATGATTAAACATGTTTGATAAAGAGTACTCAACCACTCAAAGATCAGTGATAGAAACGTAATTGCAATTTGCAAATAGCAATTATTTATATTTCTTAAAAATCAATAAGATAGTTTAAAGAAATTTTACGAAAATCTATAATATTCCGAACAGTTGTCAGTGAAGTTCCGCCATTTGCCGCTAGAGTACCTTACCGTCTAGGCAATGCAGTAGCTTCGCGTCGGCGTGCAGACTGCAGAGTTCGCATGAAAATTTCAAATATGAAACGTGTTTGAATTGTGAAATTTCCACGAAAAATATTACTGAACGCCTCAAGAAGAAAATGTGATAAGAAACAGGTCAGTAAAGTAAGGTGTTACACAGATTGTTACTGTAATCTAAAATTTCTATGCACACAAATGGCAGACATTTGTAAAGCTGAGGTCGACGACTCCTAGAAATCCAAACAAAGTGTGTTTTTATATTAAAAGATGTCACTTATTTTCTATTAAGCTCCATTATATGCAGAACAGGTGCTAGTTGTACGATAGGATGTTTACATAATAATGGGACAAGTTTCAAAACAAATTCTAAGCATACGCACCATTACAAAAAATTCTTTGAATATTTAATGGTTGATATTAAATTAAAGGAGTATTGAACCGCTACTTAACGACTATTGAACCTGTTTTTGAAACATCTTGACGCATATTTAATCGTCTTTTGTTGTGAGGATAAATTTCGTCATATCTCACTAGTAGAAATTCCATCGGTTCTCCCTCGTAGTGCACGCGAGTAAAATTCGGTGACGCCTACTTTCTTTCTCAGTTTACATTTATTTCTTAGTGTTGAAGACAGAAAAATTGTTAAATGGACAGATCGTAAGGATAAACTGGTGTCAATTTCAAATTTGAGATAACGCGATAGTTGGAGTTAAGAGAATAACAAAACTCCCATTTGTCTCAATAGCAATCGCTCTAAAATAAACTTTTCCATTGGTATTTTCAAATTCTATTCTTCAAGCCAGGTGTAATGCATCAATTACGACACGAGAACTTTCTGCGGATCTCCAAAATGTACATGTATTTCCGGTCTGTGGGCAAGCGGAGCGAGCGGTGCGTTTATGACCCCCCCCCAAACAAAAACATTAACATTTGAAAACAATAGGAGAGAAATCAACATACACTTCCGCATTGAAGTCTAGTTATATTAACATCGTTGTGTTGTAAAGATAAACTAGAATTAGTGGCTTACTACATTATCAGCAGGTCAGCGCACGAAACGGCACTCAAACCAGGTAGAGGTTTGGGATGACGCACGAAACGGGAAAATTTTCATCGACGCACGAAACGGGAACGCACGAAATGGGTCTAAATCCAAATTTCTATGTTCAGGTATACGAGTATACGGTCACTAAGGAATTGTGCCTGTACGCAACTACCACTATTGCTAATGACAGTTTCTTACAAATGATACCCAGTATAGCGACACGTGCATCGTGTACGGAACTGTCACTGATTTCGCCTTGTACAGAAATGGGATGTACGGAACGGCCACCAATTCCCTAAAATGAACTCAATGAAGGATGGTCCGTTTAAAAAAAAACGCGAAAGGTATTGTTTAGAGGAACTGAGACAACCTGTAAGCGAGTGTTAAAGAATTTGTTAAGAAAATGGTTTGGTGAGAAGTTTGATAAATATGGGGACACACCGTATGTACTTACGAATTGAAGTTAACGAATTCATCACCCATGTTTTAAAAACTTGATATCGGAATTCGAGAAGCGAAGTGTATTTCTTGGAATTTCATGTTTTTTGTTGTTTTTGAGTAGAAGTACGCGGGAGTGTACAAGGGTTGCAATCCCCCCACCAGGTTGGAGCAAGTTAAACGCGGCCGCTCCAGCTTCTGTCCAAATACCTGCACTCCGCGTTCTTGTTTTAGTTACTGAGTTACTGTTTTCATTCCTTCATTCGTTCGTACATACCGAGCGGGTGGAGTTGCGTTTTGCGCCGTTGTCCGGTCGTATTCACGTGGATTGCCGGCAGATTCAAAAAAAAATACCGACACGAAAATGTTGCGCTTGATTGTGTGTATCGCGGTTTTTCGGATAGGTTTAGTTTTCTGTGGGAGTTGTAAGGAAGCCAAACTTTGTTGTCCCGGTCGAGATTCGTCTTGTGTTGTTCAAAAAGCGCCGATTAATGCGATTATTGAAGACCTGAACGATAAACCGTGTTACTGCGATCACGCCTGTTTGAAGTTGGGGGACTGCTGTTTGGATTTTAAGGACGCCTGCGGAGGTAACTACTCTGTATATTTTATGCAAAATTTACGCAATTTTAGTAGATATTCGCTGTCCGATATATTAGCATGAATATTCAACGTTTTCACCAATTTTCCGCACGGGGAAAATCAATATACGCATAGGTGTTCCAAATTCTGTTTTCTTTACGTCAAATTTTGATATTTTCAAATATGTAATGTAACGAGGATGTTAATAATAGATACAAAGACATAAAGATTCATTCATATCTTTCAAATCAGTTTGGTACAAAATCAGATTGGTCGCCATCTGCATTAATCATAAATAAAAAGTGTTTAGTATTCTCTGTCTAGATGCAAATTGCATTTGGACTGTGGCTTTGGTCAGCGCAAAGGGATGACTAGGGACTACGTAGTTCGATAGATAACAAAGCTGGGTGCTTTAAGGGTGGACAACTTTTTGAAACAGCAATTAATAAAAATCATCTTAAATGAGGGCGCTTTATTTCTGAAGCCGAGGAAACCTAACAATAGAAAATTCGAGTTCTTTGTGTTTCTAAGATTAATGGTTTTTCAACTATTCTACAAATAAAAACTTCGATTCGATAGAATTGGATAAGCAATTTCGCTAATAATAAATTAGGGGTGTAGGTACTGGTTTTCGCTGTTTTATCAAGCGAAAAGCAATTATTGTGGTAGTCGAGGTGGAAATTATTCTTAATTCTAATTTAGTTTTTCTTTTATCTTCTCAACGAGTTTTTCCCTCTTGACCCCTTTATTATGTTCAATCTACTCTGGGGGGTTTTAGTACCTACTGGACAAGGGTTTGATTGCACGGTTTAAGGGATTTTATTAGGGTTGTCAATTATGTTGTCACAAATTTTATTTAAATTCCAAACTGTGTTCAACAAATTTCAGGAAACAACGTTATAGGCTGATGATTTACAGCTCATCCTGTCGAACTAAACAATATTCATCATTATTTATGGATTTGTTCAATATAGTTAAAAAAATCGCGCTGTATAAGACCGATATTAAAAATGTACCCTATCTTGGAAATACTCTTTGAATATGGTTATATTTTTAAAGTCCCCTTACAAAAACAAGCAGAATCGAAATCTGCTCTGAAAAATATGACCTTCCATTTAAAAAATGAAGTTGGTAGTCATTTCCGGTTTAGCCGGAAGTGCCATTAATTTGAAAATATTTCCGTGGATCACCCTGTATATGAATTAAGTTTACCCCACTCGCCAAAGCAGGTGTCAAATTTAATTGCTGTGTCATTGTTTTGGCATGTGGGGTAAACTTATAAAGAATTCATAGTGAATTCATTGTAGGTAGCACAATTTTCTTCGAACAACCCTCGTTGGGCTGTTACCCTCCCTCTAATCGGATATAAGCTCCCTTGATGGGTTGCGTTCAAATCTTTGACTACTCTAGTGGCATTATTACCAATCTATATATGCACAGGTGTTCCAAATGCTGCTGTCTGTATCTCAAACAAAAAAGTTTATTTTACAAAATACAAAATAGTTTTTTTTTTTTAATATTTTTTTTTCTACAGAATCAAACATTATCCTGCTACAAATGCAACTCACCGAACGAAATTTCAAAATTCCTTCTCAGTTTTCCGTGAAAATTACGAAATAAGTTGTTACTTGCTGTAACTTATGATCAACTTTGTGGTATATAAGCAGTTTGCCAAGACTTCAACGCTGCGCCTCCCAAGCCGACTCTTCGGGGCTACGTACCGGGTCTTCGTGACTCATTCGCCCTGGGGAAGGTCCCCGGATTCTCGGTAGCAAGTACCTCTGGTTTACCCAGAAAGTCATAGGCGCCGTCGCCGTAGGGTATGACTGCACGGACCCGTACGCGATACGCCTTTGGCATTGGTCAGAGCAAAGGGATGAGTCGGGTCTACTTTGGTAAGACAACAAAACGGGGCCCATTATGGGAGGACCATCTTTTTGAAACGGTAATTAAATAAAAGTCGTTTTAAAATATGGGTAGGTGCCTACTCTATTTCTTAAGCCCAGAAAATTGTGGTAATAGAAAATTCCAGAAATGTAAGTAAAAACTTTATTTGATTGGTCCAAATAAATTATTTATTTTTTCTTTTATTTTACAAGATCTCTCGCATTTTGTTCCTTATGTAACTTTATATCTACATACAGGTGTTCGTGAGTGACGCATCTTATAAAATTATTTTAGTTTATACAGGGTGTGCACTGTGCGCATGCCGAGTACCAAACCAAAGTTCTATTTTTTTGAAAGGCGACCCCTACATTTGGTTACATGTTTGGATTCCCCATAAAATTTCATTAACTATTAAAGCTTCAAATCAATGTTCAAAGTGATGTTCGCCTTGGTGAATTAATATATTTCTGTCTGCACGAAGCTGAGCAGTCAGTTTTTGCATTTTGTAAAATTTATCTCTTCTCCCTTTTATTATGTTCAATCGACGTTGTGAAGTTTGGTATTTCTACTGGACAAGGGTTTGATTGTGCGTTTAAAAGATTTTATTAGGGTTGTCAGTACTGTAAATTCTGTTTTATGTTTACCTAAATTTTATTTATACTCGAAACTCAAAATTGTGTCCAATAAATTTCGGGAAACAACGTAGAATGAGGATTTACAGCTTACCTTGTCGAACTAAACAATATTCATTATTATTTATGGATGCGTTCGATATAGTCGCTCGTCTTGGGGAGTATAACATCGATATTGAATGTGCCCTATCTTCTTCTTCAAAAATTATAAGCATTCCCTGTAATATCTCTTATCAATTTGTTGTAGTCATCGATTTTTAGAAATTGCATTATTGGGTACGTATTATTATTTATTGAAACGTGGAAAAATTTCCTTAAATTGGAATTTTAACATTAAATAATTGCTAACTAACAAATTAATTTGTAAGAAATTACAAGTCTGCGAGTTAGATATAGAAATAGGGAAGGAATGCTTGTAATTTTTGAAGTAGAATACTATTCTGTTTTAGATGAAGATACAGGGTGTTACATTTAAGAAAATTGACTACTACAAATTTAAAGTTTGTTCAATATGACATCAGATTAACAACACCCTGTACATATCTTTAACAAATTAGAGGCACCCTGGTAAAGGTACAAGTGCTAACTCACGACGTTTTGTATTCGAAATATGTAGCAATAGAAACTTGTAGCAAAAACCTATTTTTAAGTGTGATGATGCAAAGCTGGAAGATTTCGAAAAATAATTAATATTTCGAAAATCGTTGACTTTTTGAATATGGTTATACATATTGCAAAAGTCCCCTTATAAAAACAAGCAGAATCGAAATCTGTTCCAAAAATATGACCTTCCATTTGAAAAAATGAAGTTGGTAGCTATTTCCGGTATAACCAGAAGTGCCATTAATTTGAAAATATTTTCATCGAAAAGTTGGTAGGCGTTTATGTGCGAATCCAAAATTTCAGAATTGTAAATGCGTTGTATCAGGAAATATCTATAGTCAAAACAATTTCCGTGAATCACTCTGTATATGAATTCTTTATAAGTTTACCCCACAGGCTAAAGCAGGTGTCAAATTTAATTGCTGTGTCCACGATTCACACAGGTGTTCCAAATGCTGCTGTCTGTATCTCAAACAAAAAAAAATATTTTACCGTAATTCTCGAAATATAAAATTGTTTTTTTTGTAAAATCAATTTTTTTTTTTCTACAGAATCAAGCATTATCCTGCCACAAATGCAAATCATCGAACGAAATTTCAAAATTCCTTCTCAATTTCCCGTGAAAATTACGAAATAAGTTGTCACTTGCTGTAACTTATAATCAACTTTGTGGTATATAAGCAGTTTGCCAAGACTGAAACGCTGCACCTCCCAAGCCGACTCTACGGGGCTACGTACCGGGTCTTCATGACTCATTCGCCCTGGGGAAGGTCCCCGGATTCTTGGTAGCGAGTACCTCTGGTTTACCCAGAAAGTCATAGGCGCCGTCGCCGTAGGGCATGACTGCACGGACCCGTACGCGATACGCCTTTGGCATTGGTCAGAGCAAAGGGATAGTCGGGTCTACTTTGGTAGATAACAAAACGGGGTCCATTACGGGAGGACCAACTTTTTGAAACTGCAATTAATAAAAACTCTTAAGTAAGGTGCTTTATTTCTGAAGCCGAGGAAATTCTAATTGTTGCATAGAAATAAAAATTGCCGTTCGTTGGGTTAGATACGCAATTTTTCCTTGAAACATATTAAGGGTAAAATTAATATTAAACAAAAAATTTAGAGTAAAGAAAAGAAGTTGACGAGCCGCCACTGTTCTGTTCCTTTAGAACATTCTATCTACTTATATTGGGGATTTTAGTATCTACTGGTTTCTGGACAAGGGTTTGATAACACTTTTAGGGGATTTTATTAGGGTTGTCAATACACCAAATTTTATTTTATGTTTACCTGAATTTTATTTATATTGGAAACTCAAAACAGTTTGATATAAATTTGTGAAAACAACACAGAAGGAGAGAGTTTACCATTATTTACCCTGTCGAACTAAACAATATTCATTATTATTTATGGATATGTTCGATCATTTTGATGTACCTACACGTTCTTCTTGGGGAGTATAACATCGATAGCAAAAAATTAGGTGCACTTAAGAATTAAGTCTATTCTCCACCGGTTGAAACGAAAGAAGAACTTCATATTTTTTTAATATTCCGCTGTTCCCGATCTGCTATTCAATTGTTGATTTGATTGAGTGTCTAAAAAATTATTCACTTTCTGTTGACAGTAAAATTTTCCTGGGACAACCCTCCCCGGGAGCTCTTACGCTGTCGTTCTAATCCGACATAAGCTCCCTTAGGCTGTTCGTATAAAAATAAATAATAATAGCTCGCGTTTCTAAAGTTTGAACGACTCGGCGACATCCTTATCCTTGTTTATGACAAGAGACACTTTAGAGAGGGTGTACATTACATAAAAATTAAGTCCGTGATTTATTAGCCAAAACAACCCTGGGTAACGTCTGGAAATTGGACCCGACTGATATATCGGATGCCTGGGCTTGATCAAACAAAAGACTGTCTTCTCTAATTTGGCGCCGAACAATTGAATTCAATTTCTGCTAAAGCGGACCCTTAGTGGGGATGACATAATACAGCCCCTATATCAAAGTCTTGCGCCCGTCACGAAACCTTAAAACAAAAGGTTTTATAAAGTCGAACACATCGCGAGCAAATGGCCCATTAGCAATGTTATTGCCATCGTGATTTCGATTCATTAAATATTTTTAGGTCAATCTATTATGTTTCCCAAAATAACAGAAACAAAAATAGTTTGCGGACACATCTGACTATACAATTTTTTCGTAAATTTTCTTTCTTGGTTACACGGAAATATGTTTGGTAGTCTGAAAGTTGTGGGCAAAATAGGCAGGTTCGGTAATTTTCAAATTTCATTAAAATTGATAGAGTTTATTATACTGAAGGCAGTAATGTTGTTAATTTTTCTTAAAAAAATTCTTTTGCCTGTGATGCCGTTGCAAAGTTTTCCGTCGGTGCGAGGCTAGAAATCGTACCTTGCAGCGAGAGTAGGCCGCGTGATGTCAGAACTTAGTATAACGTACAAGTCCCAGGTTCAGCGCGCAGCAGTCCCATAAGTATTATGCATCTGCATGTGTAGTTAAATTGTTAAATATTATTAACTGGTTCTAACTGGTGTTTTCTGTTTTGTACCCAGACTAATACATAGTACAGCACACCAATAAAACGGAAAAAGTGGTTCGTTGGAGCCAGAAGGAAAATCGGTCAGCATTATCGATATTTTCGCGAGTTAGTTTATCATTACAAAAGTTTATAAAATTATCGGCTGCCCCATTGCAGCCACTCTAAATAAAATCGAACATAATGTAATTTATCGACAGTTTTCTGGGACCCCTTGGTACTTGGTAACGTGTTACGGTTAGCATAATTTGAAACAGGATGCTAGGAGCATGACGGAGCCAAATACTGAATCGCCGTTGCGTTCCCTCCCTGAACGAAAAAAGGAAATTTTATTAACTATTTTACAATAATAATTAAATAGTACGGCATCATAAAGTTCTCTTTTGAAGACTGGTAGGACGCGTACCTCCATCCTTTCCCTGAGCTAGCCCTGAGAGCAGTAGTCTAATCTGCTCCAACCTCTACCTCTTTATTCCTGTCTCTGACTCTAGTATGTCGCGAACTATTCCTTTGTGTCTCAGAAGGTGTCCTACCATCCTACGATCCTATCCCCTATTCTTTATTGTCTTCCATACTTTTCTCTTTTCCCCAACTCTTTCTAATTCCTCCTTATTGCTAACTTGTCTATCCACGGTATCTTCAACACCCGTCTATAGCATCACATTTCAAACACTTCTACTCTTTTTCAATCCGCTTCTCCCATTGTCCCCAAGTTTCGCACCCATAGGTGTAATTTCGTACTCCATACATGCGTCTTTAAGAGTCTCTTCCGAGTTTCTACATTAACCGTTCCAGAATATAGCAGTTGTTTCTTTTTGTTAAACAAGTACCTGGTATCTACGTAGCGTAGTTTTTTGATTCGGGTGAGTTGTATTTGTTTCCGTTTTTTTAAAAAATTTCCAATCCGTTATAAAACTGTTAACTTGATAACTTGTCAATCACTGTATTGTATTGTATTAGAGAATATAGGTAGGTACCTATTTTACAAACAGAAGTAAGCAGGTATCTACAATCTACTTACCTACTTATACTGAATTATAAAAGGCATGTACAGTTAATAAATTGTTGACTTTATTTTACTTATACCGGTCTGCCTTTACACTACTGTTTTGAGGTTGAATGAAATTGGGGTTAGATGCAAGAATCACACACCATTTCCACATTTACCGGGACATTTACCTACTACATAAATAATATGGCAAATTATGTGAATCGGACTTTTGATACCCTTGTTGCATCATTATATCGATTATGTTGTCTTTGTTTTATGTTTCCTTGACACCTTACTTTAAAAATTCACGCTCGAAATAGTCCCAATAAGTATGTTATGAGATAGCCACCGCTTCACGGGCACTTCAAGAGAAGTGGGAGGAGCGCCTTACGAATCTCTGACGTCAAACCAATAACAAAGCGAACTAGCATGTGGGCGTGATAAGCTAATTTCTTTCGCTTATTACGCCGCAAAAAAATTTTTAGAAAAAAAATTTCGCCGTAAATCAATTGCAATAACAATTTTCTGTCATTTTCATGCCAAAAATAGATATCTTATTTTTCTCCGAACCTCCCTATTATTATAACTTCTTCTACGGCCTTTGTGGGCTTCGTGGGAAACTTTTATCGAGTGTAAATATAATAACTAATTTTTCTGTTTAAAAATTTCGTTTTTGGATCCCGTCACAAATGAAATAAAGAGCAGCATGGACGCCGAGATAAATGGGGAGCGGGAACATCAGTTATGGGGCGGCAAATGGAAGTAATGAGATGTCATCGGGAAATCGGAAAATCGAGGCGCCATCAGTGGAGAAAGCGGTAATCAGTTTTCAGCGTTAATGTTCCTCGTTCCCGTTGATTGCCTCGGGTAAAACTATAAAATCCTCGATCTGCCCCGGGAACACTTTAACAGTACAAAGACACAATGTAGAGTAATTAAAAAAGTCGCGTTGCAGTATTGCATCGATTTGCTGAAAAGCTCCGTTCAGGACTGATGCACCTAGTAATCGGCTTAACACTTGTTCTTGACAGATTCATTTGTGGAAGTACAATAGCCGATAAATTTGAAAAGGTAAAAACCCCGGCGCAGATAACCAGATTAATCCCCAAGATTACCTGTTACCCTCAAATTGATTTGTAGGGTTGCTTAAATGGAAAAGCTACTAACTAGGGCAAATGCTACTGCCGCAGAAAAAGCGTCGATATAATTTTTTGTGGAAATAAAAACTCAATTGGTCCTTCAAAACAGAAGGGTCGGTCAGCATTATCTAAAGGCGTATTGATATCAATAGTTAGTGCAACGTCAACGAAAGTTTCTACTTCTAAACTAGAGGTCGCGCGGAACGGTGACTGTGAGCGAATTGGTGAAACTCTGTTTAAAAATGAAGTAACACAAATTGGAGCAAGCCAATAATTTTTTCTCTACTAGGGACAACATAATGTGGTGGTTTCCCCCGTTGCCTTCCACTTCCCAGAGTGTGTACCACTTATCACAGTGCCATACCGACCCCCAAAGTCTCTGCCATCAAAAATTTGGTATCGCTCAAAATAAAACAGGAAACGTTAAATCCAAAACGTCCTCGTTCAAAAGTTTGGTGCTGATTTGTATCAGACCAGTGACGCACATTATGCCTGTTAAATAATCCTGCGCTGCTTATGTGAGTTTCATCTGTCCAAATGACAGACCGCCCAAATTCTGGATTTTCTTGAATTTTATTATAATAAGCGAAAGAAATTATTTATTATAATAAGCGAAAGAAATTAGCTTATCACGCCCACATGCTAGTTCGCTTTGTTATTGGTTTGACGTCAGAGATTCGTAAGGCGCTCCTCCCACTTCTCTTGAAGTGCCCCTGAAGCGGTATCTATCTCATAACATACTTATTGGGACTATTTCGAGCGTGAATTTTTAAAGTAAGGTGTTAAAGAACATAAAACAAAGACAACATAATCGATATAATGATGCAACAAAGGTATCAAAAGTCCTATTCACATAATTTGCCATATTTATGTAGTAACTAGGTAAATGTCCCGGTAAATGTGGAAATGGTGTGTGATTCTTGCATCTAACCCCAATTTCATTCAACCTCAAAACAGTAGTGTAAAGGCAGACCGGTATAAGTAAAACAAAGTCAACAATTTCTTAACTGTACATGCCTTTTATAATTCAGTATAAGTAGGTATGTAGATTGTAGATACCTGCTTACTTCTGTTTGTAAAATAGGTACCTATACCTATATTCTCTAATACAATACAATACATACCTACTCATTTATGTAGGTATGTATACCTAAGTGATTGACAAGTTATCAAGTTAACAGTTTTATAACGGATTGGAAATTTAAAAAAAAACGGAAACAAATACAACTCACGCGAATCAAAAAACTACGCTACGTAGGTACTAGGTACTTGTTTAACAAAAAGAAACAACTGCTATATTCTGGAACGGTTAATGTAGAAACTCGGAAGAGACTCTTAAAGACGCATGTATGGAGTACGAAATTATACCTATGGGTGCGAAACTTGGACAATGGGAGAAGCGGATTGAAAAAGAGTAGAAGCGTTTGAAATGTGATGCTACAGACGGGTGTTGAAGATACCGTGGATAGACAAGTTAGCAATAAGGAGGAATTAGAAAGAGTTGGGGAAAAGAGAAAAGTATGGAAGACAATAAAGAATGGGGGATAGGATCGTAGGATGGTAGGACACCTTCTGAGACACAAAGGAATAGTTCGCGGCATACTAGAGTCAGAGATAGGAATAAAGAGGTAGAGGTTGGATCAGATTAGACTACTGCTCTCAAATAGTTGGGGATATAGAATATTCTACTTTTACGGAAATGCGTAGGCTAGCTCAGGGAAAGGATGGAGGTACGCGTCCTACCAGTCTTCAAAAGAGAACTTTATGATGACGTACTATTTAATTATTATTGTAAAATAGTTAATAAAATTTCCTTTTTTAGTTCAGGGAGGGAACGCTACGACGATTCAGTATTTGGCTCCGTCATGTTCCTAGCATCCTGTTTCAAATTATGCTAACCGTAACACGTTACCAAGTACCAAGGGGTCCCAGAAAACTGTCGATAAATTACATTATGTTCGATTTTATTTAGAGTGGCTGCAATGGGGCAGCCGATAATTTTATAAACTTTTGCAATGATAACTAACTAACTCGCGAAAATATCGATAATGCTGATCGATTTTCCTTCTGGCTCCAACGAACCACTTTTTCCGTTTTATTGGTGTGCTGTACGATGTATTAGTCTGGGTACAAAACAGAAAACACCAGTTAGAACCAGTTAATAATATTTAACAATTTAACTACACATGCGTATGCATAATACTTGTGGGACTGCTGCGCGCTGAAGCTGGGACTTGTACGTTATACTAAGTTCTGACGTCACACGGCCTACTCTCGCTGCAAGGTACGATTTCTAGCCTCGCACCGACGGAAAACTTTGCAACGGCTTCACAGGCGAAGGATTTTTTTTAAACAAAAATTAACAACATTATACTCTATCAATTTTAATGAAATTTGAAAATTACCGAACCTGCCTATTGGAGAGAGTTTTTGAAAATCGATAAAAATCAATAGTATTTTTTTCTCGAAAACTAAAAACGATATCCATTGTACATTACGATGAGGAAGAAGAAATCGTCGATGAGGGATTAGTTAGATGAATTGGTCCAATAATTACAATGTAATCCAGAGTGACAAGAGAATATGTTGAATAAAATATTTTGATTTCCAAATTGTCGTTTCTATAGTAGGTCAAGAGTAGATCAATACACCCTCGTATAACAGTCGATAAATTTAAAGGGTAAAAGCCGCAGCGCAGATAATCAGATTAATCCCCAAGATTACCTGTTACTCTCAAATTGATTTGTTAGGGTTGCTTAAATGAAAAAGTTAGTAGGGCAAACGCGACCACCGCAGGAAATGCGTACAATTTTTTATAACTAGAAAAACTCAATTGGTGCTTCGAAACAGAAGGGTCAGGAACATCTTCACTAGAAAAGGCCGTGGAAAATTAGGAAATTCAATGTGAAAATTAATGAAATACTTCGCGTATTACCAATGGAATAATTATGAAAAATTAAAATCAATTAATATGAATGCATGTGCCCCTAAATTATATGGACTAATCAAAAACCATAAATTTAATGCTCCCACAAGAAATTTAGCTAAAAATGTTAATAATATATTCAAAAATACAACAAATTTTAAATCCAAATTTAGTTTAAAAAATTCTTCAGAATTAATTAACTATCAAAAATAAAAATATTCCAACTGGGTCCTTTTTGCTTTCTTTTGATGTTACAAACATGTTCCCTAATATTTCTCCTAATGAATGCTTAAAATTAATTGAAAATATTTCAGAAAACACATACTAATATTGTTACAAAAAATGATATTATTACTGGAATTATTATATTATTAGTGGAATCGAAATTTAGAATGTTTTAATTTCTGCAAGCTAAATAGTATACTATACTTTGTCCACGACTATCAAAACAGATTCCCAGAAAGAATTTACCTTCATTTCTCTTCTCCAGTGTAAGAAAGATTCATACATACGCTCTCAGGTATAATTTTCTTGGTTTTTTGGGCAATGAATCTAATGAGGCAAGTTCTGCAGCTTTTTTTATTGCTGGTGCTGTTAAAGAAACCTTCTTTTCACTCTCACTACTCATTATATCTTCTTTTTTAGAATATGCATTTCAAATTAAAAGCAAGCCATGCTGATTTGACGTTTCAATTTGAAGTGACACATCGCGATCGCGGCCTACTAAATAAATGTAAAAAAGGGTCAAAGCGATGTTCCTATTGGTTTAGTGAATAATATTCATTAATCACTGCAGTGAATAATGTATCTAATTATGATTGAAGAAACACAAGTATAAAGAGTATGTTGTAAGATAGTCGTGGACAAAATGGATTATTGTATGATAAATTGATGTTTTTATACGTTTATTTAAATCAAAAATAAAGTTTATAATGGAATAATATGACTTATTGAAAAATGAACATGGCACACTGATCTCTATATAATGATTGCATTATCATATATCTTCTTCTTACTCTCTGTCAACTGTCAACGTCATTTGCAAAAATAAAAGTTACTATTCATAGGTACTTCAAAACATCGAAAAATTTAAAATTATAAAATACAACAACACTCCCCCCATTTTTGAATTTTACGACATTAAATCAAAAAATCACTTTTAACCACTCCCGACGTAGTTCCACACTTAACTAATATTGCTTTTGTAACGGGTTTTGTCAAAAAATCTGCTACCATCTCTTTGGTGTCCACATATTCGATCTTGATGTTGTTCCGAGCAATCTCATCCCGAATAAAAAAATGTTTCCTCTGGATATGTTTTGTTCTTGAATGAAATACATTATTTGCTGAAAGTTTTATCGCGGCTTGATTATCAGCTTTCAAAACTGGTTGATTTCCTAAAAATTTCTTTTGTTTTAACTCTCCAAAAAATTTTTGAAGCCACAAGAATTCTTTTACTCCTTCGGTGATGGCTAAGGTAAGTCGTAGCGAATGCTATATCGGGCCTGGTACCCTGTGATAAATATAACAAATTTCCAATTAATTCTTGATATGGGTACTCTTTGTTTGACTTTCGGCTCTTCTCATTTTCATCTTCTACTAAATTTATTGATTCTATCGGTGTGCTTGTACCCTTACAATCTTCCATTCGAAATTTTTGTAAGATTTTGTTAACATATTTTTCTTGCTTTACGTGTATACTTCTGTCTTGTTTGTTTCTTTCTATTTCCCATCCAAGTAGATATTTGGCTTCTCCCAAAGATTTGATATCAAACTTTTCGTTTAATGCGTTGATTACTTCATCAGCTCTAGGTTTTGATTTTGTTGCAATTAATATATCGTCTACATAGAGACAAAGTATCGTGTAGTTTCCTTTACCATTCATGTGTAGGAACACACATGGTTCTGAGTACAGTTCTTTAAATCCTAGTTTCTTTAGTTCCTTCTTGATCGTTGTATACCAAGTTTTTGCACTTTGTTTTAAACCATATAGACCTTTTCTCAACTTACAAACCTTTTTCTTTCTATCGCCACTTATTCCATCTGGAATCTCCATGTATATTTCCTCTTCAAGTGTTCCATTCAAGTAAGCTGTTACTACGTCATATTGATACAAATCTAGGTCTTCTTCTACCGCTAATGCCAAAATTATTCTTAACGTATTTAACCTTAACACTGGTGAGAAATTTTCATCATAGTCTCTTCCTTTTACCTGATTGAAACCTCTGGCTACTAACCGAGCCTTGTACTTATTTTCAAATGCATCAAAACTTTCTTTCACTTTAAATACCCATTTTGAGTCAATTATTGTTTTATTTGCTGGTCTTTCAACTAATTCCCATGTTCTATTTAGCTGATGTGCTTCTATTTCGTCCTTCATCGCATCTTTCCATTTATCCTTATTTTTCGATCTTAATGCTTCTTCATAGGACTTCGGTAATTCATCTTCCTGTATTAAATTTGTGCTGTCCTGTTGTCTTTTTTGAACTCTTGCTGATCTTCTAACCGGTTCTTCCATGTATTCTTCCAAATTGATATTATCAACTTCGTAATCTGGGTCTTCAAGTCTTGTATCCACTGCACCGTCATCTGGTACGGAATCTTCATCTCCTTGTTCGTCTTCTTCGTGTTCATAAGTTCTATCTTCTCTTTCTTGAATTCTATCTTGTTGTTCTTCCTCAGAATCGTCACTTCTCTCTTGCTCTTCCTCAGACTCTTCAATTCTTTCTTGTCGCGGAGCTTCATTTTCTATTTCTTCAAGGTTTTGATTTCCATATTCTGAAGAATCATAATCTTTTACACTTATTGGTATATACTTAATTTTTTTGGTATTTTCTTCTATTTCAGTTTTTCTAAATAAAACTTCACCACCCTTTTCATTTTCAATTATTCTTGCATCTCGAGATATTATAATTGTTTCCCGTTCCTTGACATATAATCTATAATGTTTGGTTGTGTGATCGTAGCCAACGAATATTGCTTCTTTGGACACAGGATCTAATTTCTTTCTGTTCTGCTTTTCAACTAAATAATATGCCAGTGAACCAAAGACTTTCAAATTCTTCACATTTGGTTTCTTCCCAGAAAACTTTTCTTCCGGTGTTTTCTTCACTTTCTTCATAAATGTTCTATTTTTCAGAAAAACTGCGTGATAAGCTGCTTCGGCCCAAAATTTTAAAGGTAGTTTCGCATCTATCAACATACATCTTATCATTTGAATTAATGTTCGATTAGTCCTCTCAGCTATACCATTCTCTTCAGGATTATACGGCACTGTTCGTTCATGTTTTATTCCATATGTTTCTAAATGAGTTTTAAATTGATCATTCACAAACTCACCTCCATTGTCACTCCTAATTCGTTTAATTTTCTTGCCAGTTTGATTTTCAACTTCCGCTTTAAAAATTTTAAATTTATGGAATGCTTCATCTTTTGTCTTCAAAAAATATACGAAAATCTTCCTTGTATAATCATCAACCAAAACATACATGTATTTTGATTGTGCAAGTGAAGGTACTATAATTGGACCACATAAATCCATGTGTACTAACTCCAACACTTCGTTTGTTGTTATTTCTTCGTGCACTTCAAAACTTTTCTTTGTCGCTTTACCTTGAATACATTCAGTACAGATAATTTCATTTGTGTTCTTAAATTCCAAACCATTTACAATTTCTTTTAATTTCATTTTCTTGAGAGTTTCCATATTTTGATGACCATATCTTCTATGCCATATTTCTGCACTGTTTTCTTCAATTTTGTTAACCATTTCAATCACATTTGTGTTAACCTTCACATTTTCGACTGGTTCAATGTTGGCTTCATATAAGTTGTTCATTCTTGTACCTGTCAGCATCAGCGAACCATTTTCATCCTTGATTTTACAAATTCCATCCTCAAATGAAGTTACATACCCTTTCTTTTCAAAAGTACTCACAGATAGTAAGTTTTCTCTAATTTCTGGAACATACAACACTTGCAATATTTTTATGAATTGATACTTGCAATTTGAGTCAGTCGTCTTCACTCGTACTGTCCCCAATCCCTTTACTTCAATAAAATTTCCATCTGGTAACTTTACTTCTTTAACTTCACTTTTCGTTAGGCTTATGAACATTGATTTATCATAAGTCATGTGGCTGGTGGCTCCAGAGTCAATGTACCAACTGTTTGTACGTGGATTATTGTTATTTATAACTCCCATCGCAGTTTCATAACTTCTACTTGCTGTATTATTAACCTTTTCATCTCGTCTATCACTTCTTTCATCTCTCTTCCAATGTCTTCGGTATGTTTGTCCTTCGTCGTTCCCATTATTGTTTTGTGATGAACGATCTGCACGATTATCACAATTTCGAGCATAATGTCCAGATTTATTACAGACCCAACAATTTACATTCCGTTTTGGATAGAATTTATACTGCTTTTGTTTATCTTGCTTCTTCATCAAATTTGCTGACTCCATTTTGTCTTCAATTTCCATCAAGGATATTTCATCTTCTTGAGCTTTCAATCCGCTTCTAAATTCTTCAATGCTTATCTTCTCTAATCCCGTTGCTTTCATTTGTAGTCTAATCATGTTATATTGTTTCGGCAAACCATTTAACAACAGTCCAATAAACTCTTCATTTTCGATTGTCGACCCACATTGTTCCAACTGATCACGAATATACTGCCCTCTAGCCAAAAATTGTTCTAAATTTTCTTCATTCTTTTTCTTTATTGTACTCAATTCCAATCTTAAATCAACACGGCGTGCAGAGACTTTGCCATGGTGTATTTGCTCCAATTTTAACCACATTTCTCGAGCTTCATCGATATTTATTACCTGCTGACCCTGACTTGGTTCTAATGCATTTAATATTATCGACGCTGCCACTGCACTTTTTTCTTCATAAGTTGCAATCAACTTTAATCTTTCTTCCCTTCTCACATCATCAGGGGCTGGAGAAATTGGTTTCTCTGTCTCGACTGTGAACCACACCTTCTTTGCTTTCAACAGCAACTTTATCTGATGTTTCCATAGTTGATAATTAGTGTCATTTAACTTAGTTACAGTCGTCACCGATAGCCCTTCCATTACAACAACTTTTATTTCTTTTTCTTGAAAGTAACACCACCCACGTATATTTCCTAACCTCGAAATAACCTTTTGTGTGTTCTTCCCCTCAAAAAATCGTCGCCAACTCGCAACTTCTAAACGTATGCGGCACACAAGGGGCCTGGGCCCATAACCTGATGTTTTTATAAACTTTATTTTTGATTTAAATAAACGTATAAAAACATCATAAATAAGATATAAAATCTATTTTGATAGTTTGAACTTGAAACGTTGCTGATAAAATTAGACAATATTGATTTGTATTTTGTACATAATAGAGCTATTCATAAACAGAAATGAAAACTGAACTAACGTTCGTCTTCGGTAGTATAGTGGTAAGTATCCCCGCCTGTCACGCGGGAGACCGGGGTTCGATTCCCCGCCGGAGAGAAACTTTTTTCCCACCTTTGAAATATCCCGTCTTACGAATACATAATATACGCGAATTCTGTAAACAAGTCTGCTGCCTACCCACCCATTTTGACGCAAATATCAAGTGACACCTTTAGAATTTCCGTTTCCACCCTCTTCCTCCAATTTCCACATTATAATCATGTTTATAAACGCGGGTGTCGTAATGGAGCGTCGACATGAATTAAGGGATGCTCATTTGTTACCCCACATGCATCATTAACTCACACATACACCCTCGAGAGGGATGGGGGTAATCGGGAGTGGTAAAGCCTGATTTTCAACAAGTATCTCTGACAGTGCCAGTCACATGCAGACGCGTGATCATAGGGGAAGATCTTAAAGGGTGAGAGGATGGATAAGTGTAAAACTTGGCCTATTTTTAATTCAGGGGATGGTGGATCGATTTTTACCTTGAAATGTAAATCAGCATAAAATTCGTTTCCGAAGAGTAAATAGGTATATCAGGGTGTATCGCTATATTCTTCATTCTTGGCCTAGGTAAAGCAGTATCATCATAGGAAGCATTGAAAATTTTGTGCTTTGAACATCGAACGTATAGTGAGCCTGCATGTGATGTATATCTTTGATATTGACAACGGCAAATTGCTTTTATTGCAACTGGAGCACGCTTCAATTTTCTTGAGGGGGAAAACCAACCCCGAAGCGCCCCGATAATAAAACTTTTCCGCGGAAAATAATAGTTGGAAATTTCATGTTTGTGTTGCAAGTTAGTGGAAGAAAAACTTGTCTAGGTTCTTTTTGTCTGTTATGAAAATAGGGGAAAGCCGGCCGTTTTTTATAACCCCAATACGAATATATAATAAGGGGAAAATATATGAATACGCAGGGGGTGTTTTTATTGCATAAATTTATGAACCATAAGCATATTTTATTTCTTTATTTAAAATATACAATGACGATTCAAAATATATAGTCCTGAATATGCAGTGATTTGTCTACCTACGAAGATAATTTAAATACTGATATAGAATGAAAATGGAAACGCCGAGTTTTGACAAAACTGTATTGTGTCTAGGCATTAATAACGCTCTTTGGGAGGTCAGTTCCAAAACAATATGACTCCGAATTTTAAAACAAAACGATGGAGTTTATCACTACTATGCGCACTACCAATAATTATTATACAGGGTGGTCCATTAGTGGGGCGACGGCCTATATCTCTTGAACCATTCAAGGCATCAATATGAAATTTTGCAAGTGCTTAAGGTTGTCGGAACGCCGACGAACAGTTACTGCGGAGGGGCATCGGAAGGGACGTAGCATTCCAAAAGTACAAAGTAGGCGGACACTGAATGCAAAAATTGCTGGGCGCGCTAGATTAGGGGGAGCATTTCGCAGCGTACAGAGTAGGACTCAGAGCTTTCCATTCACTTTGAGCTAGAACAAACACAACACCGAAGCTACAGACGAAACGCGGGGTTTATTGAATATCATAGTATAGTATTTATATTCCGACGAGTACCTGATAGAAAAAAAAGGAACGTTGAACCAAATTATAGGCGGGGAAACAAAACTCGTCTCGGGATGCTGGTTTCCCCAAGAAAACGCAGTGGGTTACTTATAAGTAAAAAAGAAAGTAAGAAAGAAAGTATGTTTTGGGATTGACCGAAAAGTTCGTGTGGTTAGAGTTATTTTAATAGCATTTCTCTAACAAAATTTTGCAATATTTCTTAAATCAAAAATAGACTGCAAAAAACGGAGAACTCAATTTTTTGACTGGCCACTTCCGGTGGCTTTTTCTGGGTTCAGGCATCATGTCATATCACATTTTCTTTTCTGAGAGCATCGAACTGGCTACCTCTGGGGTACTGCCGCAGTACCCCAGAGCTAGGCGGAAAAAATAATAAACAAAAAATGGTTTGCTGAGTCTAAATTTTCTTAATAATGACTTGTACCGTTATCATCTGCCGCAGTCAGACACGCTCAGTAAAGCCTCTTTTAGCGCTTTACGTATTGTAACTGATTTTTTTCCATAACGTTCTAACATTTGGAATAGACTTCCATGAACCTGTGTTCCAAATTCCTAAACGGTAAAAAATGTTTCTGACTGCAACAGAAAATCCACGGTACACGCCACTCTTAATAATCAGTTCATTAAATGTTCAAATTTCAATCCTTCTGTGACAACACAAATTTTAAACTTTCCCTTTCTCGGCTAATTTCTTGTCGATCGTAATTCCGTGACAGATTTTACCTGATATGACGCAGAAATAACGGAAGACGTAGTTAGAAGTTGACGTATATTATTTGTCTAAAAACGTTTTATACGAAATTAGTCCAATCCGGTGCTCATAGGATGTGTTATGTGTTCTCATTTGGCCAATAACATGCTGTATTAATGCAATGGAAATCTCCGGTTGCCGACGGAAATCCAAAGGCAGCGTTCAAGAAATCCACCAGTGATTCACTCCTCGGGAATCTGTTATACAGGTTGATCCATTTATCCATTTATGCGAAGTTATATGAGAGACCCCTCTTTGTTTTACCATTCTGTCTGTTCGTCCGTCTGTCTCTCAGTCTGTATGTCTGTTTGTCTCTCAGTGTTCTTTTTCCTGAACTACATATAAGTGCTATACAACAATAAAATTGACGCATATGTAATGGCCCAAACTCACACAAATCTAAATGGTTTGTTGTGTGCACATATTTAGGGCGGTTTTCATACATCGAAACATCGAAAAGGGGTCAAAAGATATTTTTTGTTTGCAACACTAGAGCATGTGAAACATTTTTTTTTGTTTTTATCTTTACAGTTCAGTACGACCACATGCGGGGAGTGTCAATTGTGTCCCCCTGTCGCAATTGGGAACTATTTAAAGTAGAATCGTGAATTTTGGTACTTTCGTAATCTTCACGATTGCAACTAATTATGCAATAAATAAATTTCATCAAAATCGGTTCAGGATGCGGTTTCTGATATAAAAGCTTCAGAAACTTTGCTAGCCAGTACGGAACACTTTATGTACAAAGGGAGTGAATTATTTAAATGGGACACTCTATAGATATTGCGTTTTTTAATTCTTCGATCGATTTTACTAAGTATGCATACGAAGTAAGTTGCTTCTAAACTAAACCCCATATTTTTGTGTTTCAATTTTCTTTTAAAATTTTTGTCACACGTAGGGATGTTTCAAAAATTAGGTACATTTTGAGAATGATGAACAGATGCCCAGTTTCACAATAAGTTCAGTCTAGAATGCAGGGAAATAAAAAGTGGGATGGTAGGTATTACAGGAGTTCTATTTAAGAAATCCAAGTTGTGTAGATTAGCATCTGCTGTACTCTGCAGAGTTGGGTCGTATCCGAGTACTTAGGCATATGGATACAGTATTCGGATACATTTTCTGTATCCAGGGCGTGTATTCGAATACTTCCGAGAAAAAGTATCCTTTATCCGTATCCGTAACAAATCTTGACGAGTATCCAGTATTCGAATACAATTTAGAGGGCTCGGATACAAAAAGTATCCGGATACTTTCAAAAACTTACGGATACAATTAATAACGCGAACTTAATGTTGAGTGGATAGATAGTAAAACCATATTCTGACATCTGACCGGACTTTTTTGATTTCGGTAATAGCCGTAGTCGGTAATAGCGGCGGCGGCCGATGACGGCGATTACACAGTCAGCTGATTCTGATTTGCACAGGCGGTGATCCGGAGATCGCATGGGTGTTTTTGTTTTGTTTGTTTTTCGTTGTGTACCTATTATTTGGTTTCCTTTCTATTGTTATTTTGAAACTGTAAAATATTTATTTTCTATTTTGAAATACATAGGTAATATAGGGTTTCCTTTAATTTTTCTTTTACTCAACCTATGCTGATGTATCCGTATCCGGTATCCGGAAAATAATATATACAAGTATTGGGATACATTTTTACCATAGAAGTATCCGTATCCAGTATCCGGTATCCAAAAGCAGCAGGTGTATCCAGTATCCGGTATTCGAATACTTTCAATTTGTATCCGTACCCAGCTCTGGTACTCTGTACAGAAGAAATGAGACGCCATGTATAAGTAAAGTAATTTGAATTATGGAAATTTAAAAACAAAGAGAATATCTATTTGGCATTTTTCTCTAAATTACACAATACAGATGAATCGCTTTTTCTGATAAATGGGATACCTGTGCACCTGCATTTTCAACTCATATGTGTAACAATAGTAAATTTTAGGAAGAATCGGAAATTACTTTGGAAGGTCGTCGATACGAAAAATAGGCCCCAAGAATAATACCTGAACACATACAAAAACTAGCCACGCCTGTTTCTTGAATCTGGGAAGTTTAAACATATCGCCGCTAGACACCGCCACCTCTAGGCCCTTGAAAAGGCGAACGCAGAGGTGCAGGAGCCAATTGATTACTTAATTATTATCAAAAATTTATTATATTTTTTTTGATACCGTCAAAATGGAAAGTCTAATCTATGACTCTACGGTTATAATTTCTAAAAAAAACGAAAAATGTGATAAATATTCTAGTTACAATATGTCCGATTTTCATAGATTGTGAAGTAGATTTTAAAGTTGAATTTCTGGTTTGTAATTTAGCGAACAGTCCTAGATCTATGTTTAATTGAAACAAGAAAAAATAATCACGCGAATATCTTAAACCATGTTGGAATAATCCATTGGCAGCGGGAACGTTACATCCCTCAAATATTCCAAGCGTTCCGATAGCCTTAAACGTAGCTCAGATTCGCCGCACACCTATCTCCTCAGGGGTGCAATTTGGTATAGAGATAAGTTTGGTTAAATCGTCATATTTTGACCCTATTTACACAGTTGCTCTGTCTCCACTTACTTACGGGACACCTGTTCACCTGTATAGACGAGTGTTCTGCTCTATTTTCCACTTTAAATATGAATTGCCCTCGTAAAATAAAATGTCTCATTCTGTAACGTTCCAAAGTAAAATCAACGCGTTTTAAATATAAATACACCGGTTGTTGACCTTGGTGTAATGGGGTAGAGCGTACAGAAAGCATACATTCCAAAACCTGAATGGAAATAGAAACGCTATATGTCTTTCTGGACTTGAACAAATCACTCCATATAATCTGAATAAACAAAGCTCGTTTCTGCGGGAGAATGGGGGGATTATTGATTACACACCAGGTTTGCGTAAGCCGATGGATACAGTCCGAAGTTCTGTCCCTGTCCCTTCAAACTGATGCGATACTTTAAATCAAACCCTTGCGAATCTCGGGGGCAAATTTGCCTAGACAGGGATTCTTCTACGATCTGCTACTTGAATTCCTAAGTGGGATCGCGCTTTCTTGACGGCAACTCCGGAGAAAAATGCAACGGTGTTGCGGAATGGAAATTTATAATCCTTATAGAGGGTAGGTTTGAATTAGACATTTCTGTAGAATTTCATGCTCTTTGTTGAGTTTTTACTTTACACACCCCGTATACAAAAGCATCCAACTGACCCTTTCGAGGACTCTTATCAAAACTCGATAATTAGGAGTTTATCCAATTTATTCCAAACTTTTAGGCGCAATGTAAAGAAAAGTAAACACTCTGACTTTGACAAAGGAAACTTAAGTGAAAAGAGAAAGCAAATCAAGTGGCAGAAAATCGCTAAGACTCCCCGGGGGTTTAGAAAACGTGTCTTCTCTCGTTTCTTTTAAAAACCCCGTACTCTGGCGTTTTTTTTTATTTTTGCGCTCCAAGGGCACTTCAATTAATGTGACATTTTTCTGGAAACCACTTATAAGGGCGAGGGCGGAGCACCTCCGGGTGATCCCACACAAAGGATCGCCGAGAATAATACCTACTTCTGGCCGAGGCCTCGTTCTGGCGCCAGCGTCTAACAACAGGTTCCTTAAATACCTCCAGCTATTGTGCTTTGTTATTTATTTGTGGGGGTGGCAATTTTATGTTTGTCTCGTTTCGTGTCTGCACCACACGTCAAATACCACGTATTTATGAAGCGGTGATGACAAATAGTATATTGCCAAGTGTCTCGGCGTGTAACGTGGGAAATCGGGGTTCGATTCCATTCTGGGAGAGATTGATTTTTTCGTATCTATTTACTATCACAATAGCTGTAAAACAGTTCTTGAAATGTATGTTCTGTAATAATACAATAAGTAGTCTGGAATTGTCGGAAATTTTACGAAAGCTGTTGCGTTGCTTGGTAGCCACGAGTGTAAATTTGACATTTAAAAGATCACGAGCGCTTGCGCGAGTGATCTTCTGTCAAATTTACACGAGTGGTTAATAAAAGCAACAGCTTGAGTAAAATTACCTAAAAATTCCAGACCACGAATTGTATTTAACAAGATTAGTTTTTGAATCGAAGCAAGGTAGTTCAAAACGAAATTTTATTTCAATTAATTCACATACAAAGAAATGTGTTGGGAATATTTGACGTTTGGCATAGATACTAAAGTAACTAGATTATGTATTATAAATGCACCTACAAATTCGCAACTATGGCAACTTATCAACAAGCAAAATTATCGAAAAAATTACCGGGGGTAAATACATAAGAGATCATTTTTTTATCGATAAATACATGTTTAATTGTATGTAAGTTTTATTGTCATGGCAAATAATCGAGAATCAAGGTAGTGAAAAAATCGCGAGAGCTTGCTCGAGCGATTTTTTCTACTTCCCTTGAATACAATTTGAAATGTATTTATCTTATAAAAAAATGATCTAGAATGTATTTTACGGAGGTTAATACACAACTACATTATACGGACAATTTAATAGGAAATAGAAGATTTAATGAAACAATAAACATTTTAAATTAACAGAACATATTAAAATATTTAAATATATTGTGTAGAGTTTGACTGAGCTTTAGTTACATATATATTTTGAACGTTGAAAGTGCAATGGTTATATGTTATATTATGACCAGATTTTTTTTGCATATTATTATTATTAATGTTTTCAGTGGTAAAATTGTCTTGCCTTATGTTTATATCTCTTGTAGTTTGGATTCCAGAAGGTCCAGGTCTCAGGTTGTTTATTAAACTAGCATGATGTTCCTCGTCTAACTGTAAATAAGGGCCTAATGACTTAGCATTTGCATGTCCAGTCATTTTGATGAGCTGTTCTTCCGGGACACCTGATTTAGCAAGATTTGATACAGCACTTGATCGATTTGAATGATTCGTGATTTTGTTTGTCAGAGTATCAAG
Organism: Xestobium rufovillosum; assembly: GCA_963966045.1. Taxonomy (NCBI): domain Eukaryota; kingdom Metazoa; phylum Arthropoda; class Insecta; order Coleoptera; family Ptinidae; genus Xestobium; species Xestobium rufovillosum. The sequence goes on from OZ014497.1 coordinate 29,934,186, forward strand.
CCCTATTCTTTCAGCAGATTGTTTGGTCCATTTTCCAATCTCATTTACTCCATAAGGCATATTTTTGTACCATTCAGAATTGCTTTTATTCCAGTAAGGATTTACAGTCAGAAATAGTCGATCTGACGTAATTCTATTAGTGCGTTTAGAAATAAGCTTTTTAAATAACCTTACCGGGCACATATCGAGATTATTGTAATTAGGCACTAACCACTTATTGTCTGATAATTTTTGAACTCCACACTGGCATGTTTTGGAAAAATCGGGTTGTATTCAATTCTTCCGGTTACGTTACCATTTGATTTCTTTTCCTCTTTAAAAAAATGCACTTTGCATTTTGCTGCCTCTCCCCCTCTCCAGGCTAGTTCGAATGCTATTATATGATACAGTTTTTTTTAAGTCCTTCTGGACAATCTTCGTTCCACAGATTCATTATTGTATATATTTCTTTCTTACTCAGAGCAGTCGAACTTTGCTTCCTCTTTCCGAGAATAGAATTCAATGTCTGTAAATGGATTAAATTTTCGGGCGTACTCTTTGTAGTATTTTTCTTGAAGGAGTTTTGCAGTAACATTCCACATAACGCATTCTTTATAATCTTCAGTCTTCACCATCAGATCTCTTCATATTAAAAGCCCAATCATTCATTATCAGTCCAAGCTCTTGATTTGAAGTAATTTCTAGAAGTTCATAATGCTTCTCTTTTAAAAATATTGCAAACTGTTTCCATATTGACTTTTGATTTTTAATTGTACTCCTCGGAGTGACACTTTGTACAGTTTTTTGAATATCTTCCAAAGATTCTTGGCCTTTATCTTGCCATTTCAAAACGACGATGTTGCAAGAAAACTCGAAAATAATATGACAGTGACAGTTGCCAAGGTAGAAATTTCAAAACTATCATTCACAGCATACCTAGTTGATTAAAAGCAAGGCGCATATTTATCAGTTATTGGGAGAGCTAGGTAGGTTTTTATCGTTTACAATGACAGTTGATTGGTCGATCGAAATTGAAGAAATATCATTGGCTCTTAGAATAGGCGTGTATTAACCGAAATAATACAGGGTTCTAGACCCAAATGAAACGTTCCAATTGGTCAATTTGACGATGAAAAAAATAATCATGTATATATACGTTTATTGTTATAGAGAGAGAAGAAAAAGTTCTCTCCGGTGGAAAATCGAACCGAGGTCTTCCGTGTGACCTGACCTCATCGCTATATTACAGGAAACTCGCATAAAAACATTGTGTTTGTTGGAAACCCCTATTTTTTGTAATGTTAACCAACCTTGTATAGAACGCCAGTAATAGCGAATTAGCAGTACATACTTAAGCACGCAAATGAAGTTACCTAGACAAGCCGAGTTCCTAATATCTTTGTCCACATTTTTTTTATGTTATCTAGGGCAAGTTTGCTGTACGCCTTACCAACACTAAAAAAACTAGTTTTCATTTAAAATACATATTGGAGATGTTTGCTTTACGTATTATCAACTCTTTACCTACATTTCCAGCAATATTTTAAGGACATGCACTTTCCGAGAGCTCGCTACCATGTTTAAGACGTAATTTTCAATCGATATACCCGTTTCTAGAGTTATAATAAAATTCATAGGAACGTAGCCGGCGGCTTTAAAACTTTTTTTCTTGAGCAAACTTTAAAACATTGGTAAGCAAGGCGTATATCGTACTTCGAAGATATAAATTGCCAGAGGGATTCCACATATATCCACTCAAGTTCTGAAGCATAAAAAAACTAATTTTTATTATAATCTGTATAATCTGTACACGAGAAAAATTCAAAAATATAAAAACAGGGCGTTATTTAAAAAAATCGATTTCCGTTGAAAAACCCGTTTCTTAAACCGTCAAGCTGGGAATTTTCCGTTGAAGGTATTTTATATAGGTCCGTTCAGGGCCTACTACGATATATTAGCGTGTTCCTTTTTAGCTTTTATGTAGAGGGTGATTCATGACGAATGTAAAGAAAATTAGGAGGTGATAGAGGAGGTCAAAATAAGAAAGAACATGTGTTCCAAAATTACTCTCAACAAGTTTTGAAAATAATTGTATGTTTACTTATTTCCGTAACTGCGAAAGATATAGAATTAAATTTTTGGTAGTGATTGTCCTCTATACAGGGTGTTTCATTAACAATGGGAAATCCGTTAACTGGAGATTCTACAGGTCAAATAATGACCATTGACCCGAACATGCCTCATCCGAATGTTGATGGTTTAGGAAATACAGGGGGTTGAAAGTTACAATTTTATTTCCATTTTTTGCCATAACTACGAAATTTCTTAAGTTGTCGACTTGAAAATTTGCAATCCTATGGTTTTTCTTACGGGAAAAAAGATTCCAATAACATTTTTAACGTTGCCCATAGAGGGCGCTACTTATAACCTATTACTTTGATAAATTGACCCATAACTTTTTATCATGTACATCTAACGTCAAATCGTCTCCAAAATCTGAAAGACCAAACATTTTTAAATAATAAATGTATTCTTGTCTCATTTTGATATTCCAGTCCATTTTCAAGAAAAAACGACTTAATGCAGACAGTGTTTAAATTCCAAAGGCAACCAAATCATAAATTATTTAGAAATCTGTACAATCGCTTAGGCGAAAGAGGATCTTTCCGTCCAAAAGGTGAAAATAGCGCTCCGAAGATGATTTCGGCTGAGCAGGAAGATCAGGTTTTGGTTAGATCGCACAAAAATCCAGGCGAAGTACCCGTCGTTTAAGTGCGGCAACAGGCGTAAGTAGCTCTTCGATTTGGAGAATTTTGCACAAAGAGAAGCTTCACCCATACCACATTACTCCAGTACAAAATTTGTTACCGGAAGATCCTCCTGCTCGTCTACGTTTCGCTAATTTCTTATAAGAGCAGCAAGGCGCGGATCCTAATTTTTTGAACAAAATCCTCTTCACAGAAGAGGCAACGTTCACTCGACGTGGAGTTTTCAACTGGCGAAACAATCATTTGTGGGATTCTGAAAACCCCTTGCCGTTAAAGAAAGACACTTCAAACATGAATTTAAGATCAATGTTTGGTGCGGTGTAATTTCAAATTTCTTTATTGGGCCTTTTTAACTTCCACCCAATCTGAAATTCAGCAAAAATTTGTACGAACTGCTTGAAGAAGTACCACTTAATTTAAGGGAAAATATGTGGTTCATGCAGGACGGGGCGCCCGCACAATTTTCCCGGCCGGTGCGGGAGTACTTAGACAACGTCTTTCCACATCAGTGGATTGGCCGTGGAAGTGAATTTGCTTGGCCGCCTAGAAGCCCAGACTTAAATCCTCTGGATTTTTCGATGTGGTCTAGAATGAAAGATATGCTTTATAAAGAACCTGTTGATTCACCCGATGAGCTGTGGCGAAGAATACAAGCGGCTGCCAATGAAATCAAAGGCAATCCAGGGGCACTGTTTAGAACTCGGGGGTCTCTCAGAAAACGCATTGAAAAATGTATCCAAGTGAATGGTGGACACTTCGAACGTTAGATCTACAAATCCTATGTAGGCGCTCTTTTCCTTTCCTATTGTTTTTCCTATTATTACTCGTAAATTACTCGGTATTAGTCATATGATTTAACAACTGCCATCGGCACGTAATCTGATTTGATGAGAAATTATAAGTTTCACGCGTGCCATCCATTAGTCATCTTTCAGTAAAGCGACTGTACATACCTATTTTGGAATGGCTTGGATGATCTCCGTGCCGATTGACTTTATAATGTTTATTATTAAGTCTGAGATGGTTATTAATTTTAATGAACCGCATTTCAATAGTTTTTTATTTGCAGTAATTGAATCGTTAAGAAACGAGTTCACTTGCCTTGATTATTAATAGCAATTTCCTTCTAGGGCTTCAACACGTTAAACTGCTATTATTTTTAATAGTTCTTTTGTTTAGTTCTGAGTGCACCAAGCGATAATTGTTTCGAAAGGGTCCCTTGCTCCTTGCATTGTGCTTTAGCTCTTTGTGAAAATTACTATTGCGATGTGCTGCAACATTCTTTTTGCTTGTTTCCAGTGGTGGATTGCCAGGTGACTCCATGGGGTCCTTGGTCAACTTGCGATGCGGACTGCGGTCCAGGAACTATGTCGAGGACAAGATCGGTCAAAACTGAACCGCAAAATGGCGGGAGACACTGTCCGAGCTTGCAGCAAAGAAGGGGTTGTCAAATTTCAAATTGTCACCATCATCCCGATCCTGCTATCAAAGGTAAGTACGGACAAATTACTATAATACATACAGTATTGAGATACGAATCGATTAATCGAAAAATTCGATCTAAAATGGAAGATCGATTTTCGATTCGCCAAGTTGCCCTACACACGAACGTTAAAACGAGTCTTATTGTATTGAAACTGACAACTAATGGAATTATTGCTGACCCAAAAACATCGAGAAAAATTCGTGCAAACTCCCGCAAAAGTTTGTAATTTCATCTAATGGAATCTGACTCGTGCGGCTCTGCACTTAACCGGTATTGTCGGTGCACAAGAGAAGTGCCCCCTTCTTCCTAATGTTTTCTCTTATCCTGCTTGATATTATTCGTTTGACATAACGAATCATGTACAGGTTGTGCCACTAAGTTTATTTTGAGTTTTTTAAATAAATGCAGAGTTATAGTTTCTCACTGATTGATACAATTGGTAATTATTACTCAAAAGCAAAATACCGGGTGTCCGGTTAAGGTTGGCGACCGGCTATATCTTAGGAACTATTCATCCTACACTTGAATTTCGTTTTACGAGGGAGCCACCAGATGGCGTTATATCGAAACTTACCTTAATTGCCAAATTTTATCAAAAATTTTAAATGGAATGGTATATTTTTTATAACACTGTGTCATTACACACAGAATTAAGAACTAAATGCCGCAAACTGGAAGTTGTTATCTTTTTTCAAACTGAAGTTATCATCAAGAATATGGTTTAATCAAAAACATTTTGAATGGAATGGTACATTTTCATAACATGCTGTAATTTCACATAGCATGAAGAATATTATGCCACAAATTCCTACCTTTTTCAAATGAAGTATTCAAAAATACTCTTTAATCATATCTCATTGCACGAGGGTAATTTTAGGAAAATAAAATTTTTCAAAGAATATTGGGGCGTTCTTGTATCTCACATCAGACAGAATTATAAGAAATATTACAAACAACAAGCAATCCATGGAAATTAAAAACAAATACCTTGTCATAGTTTTGTTACGTTTAACTTAACTATTTATTATTAGTTAACTAGCTGGCCCTAAAATTACTTTTCGTATTGAACTTTTGGTTCATTACCCAAATCGTTTATTCAATGTGAAACATTTTTCTGATTACGTTTATGTTCAACCAAATATGTCGTTCCTATCGTCAGTTATGATCGCGAGTGCATACAAAAAATTGTGATTTTGACAGTTTGTCTGAATTTCCCGACTTACACCTTTTCCAATTGTTCGTTCCCTATAAACCTTATTTTTGAAAAGGATTAGCCAAATTGGTCCAACCGTTAAGCACTTTCAGTTTTTCCCGAATTTTCACATTTTCCGGTGGATTTTCCAAAAATTTTCTTTCATACAAACCTTGTCCTGACAATTACGATCACAACAAGAAAAATCAGCCAAATCGGTCCAGCCGTTAAGCACTTTTAGTTTTTCCCGAATTTTCAAATTTTCCAGTGGATTCTCCAAAATTATGATTTTTACAGTTTGTCCAAATTTCCCTACGCATATCCATATCATACAAAAATCCCATAGAAAAAGCACTTTCAGTTTTTCCCGAATTTTCCAATTTTCCGGCCAACTTTTCCAATTTTTCGTTCCCTAATGCCACGTTCGGCCTCTGTTTTGTTGACGTTTCAAATTATTTTGTGCGTAAGCTCCAACTGAGAGCGTCGAACTCGACTGTATCCGTTGTTCCGGAGTCATAATGGATCGCGCTTGAGGCTTGAGAAATTCTTATTCGACTTGGCTCCAAACGCTGTCTGCGCTCTTCGTCAGTCTCATTGATTCGACGATCATGTAGTTGGCTTGCATTGCGCGTACGCCGACCGATATTTCGACGCCTCACTGGTGGCATTTTTTCCAAAGAAACACCAAATACATGATCACCACCGATAACACACTGACAATTCGATTTTTAGAACTGTCAAACTGAACGTAACATTTTTGTTTGTCATTCAGATTTTCATACAAACATACCATCCAAATTTTCGACTTTCCCGGTGGATTTTCCAAAATTTTCTTTCATACAAACCTTGTCCTGACAATTACGAACACAACAAAAAAGAAATCAGCCAAATCGGTCGAGCCGTTCTCAAGTGATGATCTTACATACATGCGGCAATTGATTTTTATTTATATAAATTTTTCTTTGATTAGTGCCAGTTCCAAAAACTTTAAATTTCCAAATTTTGTGAAATTTATATCTTTACAAGTTTAAATAAATATTCTTGACAAAGCCCCCAAACGGGTAGCGAAACGTCGAATGAAAAAATACTACAGCTCTATTTATTAAAAAAACATTGCCAGAAATTTCACAAAATTTGGAAATTTAAATTTTTTTATTTATATAGATCAGCGGGCCCGGCAGACGTTGCCCTGCCTAAAATTACTTTTCGTATTGAACTTTTGATTCATTAACCAAATCGTTTATTCAATGTGAAACATTTTGCTGATTACCTAAATAATAAGTCGTTCCTATCGTCAGTTATGATCGCGAGTGCATACAAAAATTATGATTTTGACGGTTTGTCCTAATTTCCCGACTTACGCCTATCCATATCATACAAAAATCCAATAGAAAAAAGCCCTTTCAGTTTTTCCGAATTTTCCAATTTTTACGGGAAACTTTTTCAATTTTTCGTTCCCTATAAACCTTATTTTTGAAAAGGATTAGCCAAATTGGTCCAGCCGTTAAGCACTTTTAGTTTTTCCCGAATTTTCAAATTTTCCAGTGGATTCTCCAAAATTATGATTTTTACAGTTTGTTCGAATTTCCCGACTTACGCATATCCATATCATACAAAAATCCCATAGAAAAAAGCACTTTCAGTTTTTCCCGAATTTTCCAATTTTCCGGGCAACTTTTCCAATTTTTCGTTCCCTAATGCCACGTTCGGCCTCTGTTTTGTTGACGTTCCAAATTATTTTGTGCGTAAGCTCCAACTGAGAGCGTCGAACTCGACTGTATCCGTTGTTCCGGAGTCATAATGGATCGCGCTTGAGGCTTGAGAAATTCTTATTCGACTTGGCTCCAAACGCTGTCTACGCTCTTCGTCAGTCTCATTGATCGACGATCATGTAGTTGGCTTGCTTTGCGCGTACGCCGACCGATATTTCGACGCCTCACTGATGGTATTTTTTCCAAAGAAACACCAAATACATGATCACCACCGATAACACATTGACAATTCGATTTTTAGAACTGTCAAACTGAACGTCACATTTTTGTTTGTCATACAGATTTTCATACAAACATACCATCCAAATTTTCGACTTTCCCGGTGGATTTTCCAAAATTTTCTTTCATACAAACCTTGTCCTGACAATTATGAACACAACAAAACAGAAATCAGCCAAATCGGTCGAGCCGTTCTCAAGTGATGATCTTACATACATGTGGCAATTGATTTTTATTTATATAGATTTAAATTCGGTTTCAGTGGTTTTCTTTTCTAGAATTTATTATAACTTTTTAAGTAATGCCTTACTCTGTTGCTGAAGCCTATGACATGCTCGCAGTGTTTTTCCAAAATGAAGAAAATGCCGTTATTGCCTCGCGAGCATACGCTTTAAGGTATCCGGAAAGAGGGCATTTTTCCCGAAAAGTTTTCGCTCGTCTGGCAATGCGTTTGAGGGAAACTAGGCAAGTTAAACCATTACAAGTAACAACCGACATAGAAGAACTCGTAAGGAGGAAAATGGAATTAATGTTCTTGCTTATTTTGAAACTAATCCCCGTTTAAGCATAAGGGAAATTACAAGAGATTTGGGAATACCTCGGTCTGTTGTGCAAGAGATTTTAAGAGATCAAAGACTGCATCCATACCATGGTACAACTGCACCAAGCCCTAACGCAATTATATTTTGATCGAAGGTTGGAATATTGCCACCGGATGCTCAACAAGATACAAGAACGTCCCAATATTCTTCCAAAAATTTTATTCACGGATGGAGCTACGTTTACTAGAGCAGGTGCTGGAAAATCTTCATAACATGCATTATTGGGCAGCAAACAATCCGCACTGGATGATTGAAATTGATAATCAGAACAAATTTAGTGTGAATGTATGGTGCGGCATTGTTGATGGGAAGATAATGGGCCCTTTCATATTTGATCAAAATTTAAATGGCGATAGATATTTAGACTTTTTAAGAAACCACTTGCCGATACTTCTAGAAGATGTGTCATTAGAAACCTGTTTACGCATGTGGTTTCAGCACGATGGCTGCCCTGCTCACTTCGCTCGAATTTTAGAGAATATTTAGATACCTCAGTTTCCCAACAAGTGGGTAGGACGAGGTAGTCAATTTCCATGGCCTCCCAGATCTCCAGATCTGACTGCATTGGACTTTTATTTATGGGGAAGGGTAAAAGACCTTGTTTACCAAATTCGGCCAACAACCCGGGAAGACATGATTCTTCGAATAAGAAATGCGGTACAGTCTATTTCAGCGGCAGAAATCGAAGGTGCTGTATCTTCTACACGTCTGAGAATCATTAGATGTCAAGAAAATAATGGCGGTCACTTTGAACATTTATTAAATTAAATCGCGAAGCTCGTCTTGAATGTGCTGAAGAACATGCTCAATGAGGTGAAGCAGAATGGTCCAATGTTCTGTTTACCAACGAATCTCGGTTCGGATTTCAACCTGAGAGCAGAAGAACGAGAGTGTGGCGAAGAAGTGGAGCCTTGGAGGGGACCAGGCACTTTCAGGAAGTTCGCAATTACCGAGGAAGGTCTGTGATGGTATGGGTTGGAATCGATCAGGTACAAAATTGGTTTAAAGAAGAGAACTTTGCCCTTTTGCCATGGCCTCCTCAGTCTCCCGACCTCAACCCCATTGAGCATGTGTGGGACATGCTGCAGAGACAACTTCTTCCAGTTATGGCAAACATTCAAGACCGTTTTGCATTTGAAAATGCACTGAGAGGGCAGTGGGCCCTTTCGCCACAAGATGCAATCGATAGGCTGATTTTAAGTATGCCTGGGCGGTGCCGGGTAGTCAAATAAAGTAAAGACAGAAGCAGATATTTATTACATTTTTTTAAGAAATTTCAACAACCTGGATCTTGATGAAGGTGTTTCACATTATTTTTAAGAGTTCTATCTACTCTCGAAGTTCGTTACACTCGTTATAGATCACCCTGTAGATATATTACTTTTTGATTTTGAATTAAGTTTTACACCTTAGCAATATTTCTAAAATACTTTAAATATCTTGTAAACCATTAACTTTCTGTGAGGAACACTGACCCCTAGATTTTAAATTCTTTACTTTCAGAAAGTTTTCCATAGCCGCCTTGGAAATCCCTGTAGGTGTGAGCTTGAACCGTGCATTTGACGTGATCTATCTTTATGTGTCATGTAACCAGGGGTGTACAGGGACTGTCTGCAGGATTGATTAGTTTAGGTCCCGTTAAAGCGAAATTTGCTTGCGATCTACACGAATAGGTGTATGCCCCGAGGCAGTTTACTCAATTTACCCCCGAACTACCCCTATTTGCCACTTTCAAATGTAATTACTAACTCAACAATACCCGGTGGATATCGAAAACTTTGGATCGCCCTGCAAATACACTGCGGCCCGAAATTGCTGCATAAATGAAACTCGCAAAAGACAATGACTGTACCACCTGTAACTATTTTAAGCAAAACCGTAATTTATAGATTTCTACCTTAATTTTCGAATGCAGTGTATAAAAGTAACCCAATATTCGCAGATGTACGCTGTAATTGTGCATTTACCATTCATATCAAATTTCATGCAGCAGATGTACATATTTTTTAATGAAAAAAAGTGCAAGTCGTCGACCTCTGAGCCAATTTCACTAGGGAAAACGTGGGTAATTTCGCGCACATGTGAAATCGCGGAAAAAGCAAACAAAACTAATTCTGTTTTAAAAACATATATACATTACGATTTTTATCCTCCATAATCCCATTATTTCGGTCTCAAATGAACCGCGCTTAAAATTCAAACAAAGGAGAGTTCGGAGGTAAACAATAGGCAGGTTCGGTAATTTTCAAATGTCATTAAAATTGATAGAGTTTATTATACTGAAGGCAGTTGTGTTGTTAATTTTTGTTAAAAAAATTCCTTCGCCTGTGAAGGCGTTGCAAAGTTTTCCGTCGGTGCGAAGCTAGAAATCGTACCTTGCAGCGAGAGTAGGCCGCGTGACGTCAGCTTCAGCGCGCAACAGTCCCATAAGTTGGTATTATGCATATGCATGTGTAGTTAAATTGTTAAATATTATTAACTGGTTCTAACTGGTGTTTTCTGTTTTGTACCCAGACTAATACTAATACATCGTACAGCACACCAATAAAACGGAAAAAGTGGTTCGTTGGAGCCAGAAGGAAAATCGGTCAGCATTATCGATATTTTCGCGAGTTAGTTTATCATTGCAAAAGTTTATAAAATTATCGGCTGCCCCATTGCAGCCACTCTAAATAAAATCGAACATAATGTAATTTATCGACAGTTTTCTGGGACCCCTTGGTACTTGGTAACGTGTTACGGTTAGCATAATTTGAAACAGGATGCTAGGAGCATGACGGAGCCAAATACTGAATCGCCGTAGCGTTCTCTCCCTGAACTAAAAAAGGAAATTTTATTAACTATTTTACAATAATAATTAAATAATACGTCATCATAAAGTTCTCTTTTGAAGACTGGTAGGACGTGTACCTCCATCCTTTCCCTGAGCTAGCCTACGCATTTTCGTAAAAGTAGAACATTCTACATCCCCAACTATTTGAGAGCAGTAGTCTAATCTGCTCCAACCTCTACCTCTTTATTCCTATCTCTGACTCTAGTATGTCGCGAACTATTCGTTTGTGTCTCAGGTGTCCTACCATCCTACGATCCTATTCCCTATTCTTTATTGTCTTCCATACTTTTCTCTTTTCCCCAACTCTTTCTAATTCCTCCTTATTGCTAACTTGTCTATCCACGGTATCTTCAACACCCGTCTGTAGCATCACATTTCAAACGCTTCTACTCTTTTTCAATCCGCTTCTCCCATTGTCCAAGTTTCGCACCCATAGGTATAATTTCGTACTCCATACATGCGCCTTTAAGAGTCTCTTCCGAGTTTCTACATTAACCATTCCAGAATATAGCAGTTGTTTCTTTTTGTTAAACAAGTACCTAGTACCTACGTAGCGTAGTTTTTTGATTCGCGTGAGTTGTATTTGTTTCCGTTTTTTTAAAAAATTTCCAATCCGCTATAAAACTGTTAACTTGATAACTTGTCAATCACTTAGGTATACATACCTACATAAATGAGTAGGTATGTATTGTATTGTATTAGAGAATATAGATAGGTACCTATTTTACAAACATAAGTAAGCAGGTATCTACAATCTACATACCTACTTATATTGAATTATAAAAGGTATGTACAGTTAATAAATTATTGACTTTGTTTTACTTATACCGGTCTGCCTTTACACTACTGTTTTGAGGTTGATTGAAATTGGGGTTAGATGCAAGAATCATGTTATGAGATTAGGTACCGCTTCACGGGCACTTCAAGAGAAGTGGGAGGAGCGCCTTACGAATCTCTGACGTCAAACCAATAACAAAGCGAACTAGCATGTGGGCGTGATAAGCTAATTTTTTTCGATTATTACGCCGCAAAAAATTTTTTCAGAAAAAAAATTTCGCTGTAAATCAATTACAATAACAATTTTCTGTCATTTTCATGCCAAAAATAGGTATCTTATTTTTCTCCGAACCTCCCTATTGTCCGAAACCTGACACTCGCATTTTTTTAAAAAACGTAATGTAAAAACGTAAAAAATAAATCTAACTTCTACGGGAATTGACCTCACCCGGTCTAAGGACATCAAATTATTAACTCTATGCGGCACCTACCTACCCACCGAAACCACTCACGGTGTACACAAGTAATTCGTAAAATTCAGTTTGGTACTTTTCGAGATGTGTGCAAAATAACGGACCCATGTTTTTGAGTAGTAAACGGACCGAGCTTAAAATTCGAACAAAAGAGGGTTTAAAGGTAAACAATATGACGATCATACCGTGGCGGCCGAACAGATGAAAAATTGGCACTTTATCAATGCATGTGCCGGCGATTCTTGTTAAATGTTTTCCACTAAATATCAACATCTGCATTGCGGACGAATATTGTGTCGTCTGCTTGTGAATTTTTGTGTTAAATACGTCGTAAAGTAGAGATAGGGCAGGACAAAACACAGGAGCCAAGCTTTGATAATATTTTTAATAATTACGGAAAACAAAGGAGTCGCGAAAGCGTAAACATGGCCTCCTCTGTTTCTCTCGTCCAAGGCACACTTTGATGCGGTAATTTCGAGTGGCTCGGGCAATAAAAATAAAAGACAAACGGACAACTTTGCTGTAGAAATTTTATAGAAACTGCATTATTAACAGAATTTGTTCATTCAAGTGTATGTTATACACTACACTTTTCCGATGATAATTTTAGAACGTTCCCCCTCGCTTTCATGGGGTAAATCTACCGGAATAACTGGCAAACTTTATGTAATACTTAACGCAGGCTATAAATAAAATTACGAGGTACATTTGAGAGTTCGTTTCATCTTGGCTAGAAAAAAAAAACTCTCGCACAAGATACGGTCGTCAAAACTAAATTTGTTTTCACTTCTCTTAAAAGCCGATGGCCTGGAACTTAAATCGATTATATTATTTTAAAAAAAGAAATTGTCGAGACTGTTATCATTTGTTATCATATCTCCCTAAACCCTTCTTATCCTCGAATATAAAAATTTCAGCACAGAATTTAGAATTTAGAAATATGCATTTTACAGATTTTGCAGCTTAACTAATAGAATGGTTAGTTTTAAAGCTATAACTTCCCTTAATAGTGGTAAACCTCTACAACCGCCCTGAAGGCTGAACAGTACGTGTATATACAAACATTAGCAGCCCCTATTAATTAATTCACCGCCATCGGGGTTGTATAATAGCCCTGAACAGGCTGACTTTATTTTATAATTGTTGGAGGTGTTGAAAATACCTTTCAACCCTGTGACACACCTTATTGAACCCCATATACAACCCTCGGCATTCAAGAATTTAATTTAAGTCATGTTGTGCCCTGTTAAGGGAAATTTTGTTGAATTTGTTGAGAAATGTATGGAAAGGGAGTAATTATAAGGGCTGTTACACCGTGCAAGCGCAAGGGTTGACTCTCACGCGAAATTTAAAATACACCCTTAGATATTCTGTTTGATATGACAATACTCTTGCAATTATATTATCATGCATTCACTCAATAACTTTGTATTGCTATTGAAGTCGAACATACGTCAATTGTACAACCTGTCATATTTTCGTTGTGATTTGCGGGTTTCTCATACATACATTAGCAAAAGTTGCATGCTGCTAGTTTTATTAATAGATATATACATAATGGCACTTCAAAATTATCAAGATTTCGAAAAATACGACATAATTGCTGTTTTCAATAAATGTCGTGAGATTGAAAATGAATCAATGGATCTATATCTCAACAGGTACACAAAAAATTCCTAGATACCCAGAAAGAAGACAACCAAGCAAAAAGATGTTTTCGAGATTAAAATCAAATTTAATTCACTATATGGGTCATTCAATAAACCTAGAAACAAAATTTATAATAAAGAAAATAGGGAAGAGGAAGAAATAAATGTTTTATCGTTGGTTGAGGCGACACCAAGAACTTCTTGTCGCGAAATCGAATCACAAGTTGGTGTTTCCAAAACAAAAGTTCAAAAAATCTTTAAAAAAGGCAAATATGGGCCTTATAAAATTCAAATTATTCACCATCTCTTCCCGGGAGATCAAGAAAGATACTTAAGGCTATTTGGAATATTTGAGGGATGTAACGTTCCCGCTGCCAATGGATTATTCCAACATGGTTTAAGATATTCGCATGATAATTTTTTTTTTGTTTCAATTAAACATAGATCTAGGACTGTTCGCTAATAATTTTCATTAAAATCCAGAAATTCAACTTTAAAATCTACTTCACAATCTATGAAAATCGGACATTATTGTAGCTAGAATATTTATCACATTTTTCGTTTTTTTTAGAAATTATAATCGTAGAGTCATAGATTAGACTTTTCATTTTGACGGTATCAAAAAAAATATAATAAATTTTTGATAATAATGAAGTAATCAATTGGCTCCTGCACCTCTGCATTCGCCTTTTCAAGGGCCTAGAGGTGGCGGTGTCTAGCGGCGATATGTTTAAACTTCCCAGATTCAAGAAACAGGCGTGGCTAGTTTTTGTATGTATTCAGGTATTATTCTTGGGGCCTATTTTTCGTATCGACGACCTACCAAAGTAATTTCCGATTCTTCCTAAAATTTATTATTGTTACACATATGAGTTGAATATGCAGGTGCACAGGTATCCCATTTATCAGGAAAAGCGATTCATCTGTATTTTGTAATTTAGAGAAAAATGCCAAATAGATACTCTCTTTGTTTTTAAATTTCCATAATTCAAATTACTTTACTTATACATGGCGTCTCATTTCTTCTGTACAGCAGATGCTAATCTACACAACTTGGATTTCTTAAATAGAACTCCTGTAATATCATCTCACTTTTTATTTCCCTGTTCGATTTTACTATATGATTGTGTAAGAGTTGCATTCTTGACTGAACTTATTGTGAAACTGGGCATCTGTTCATCATTCTCAAAATGTAATTTTTGAAACATCCCTACGTGTGACAAAAGTTTTAAAAGAAAACTGAAACACAAAAATATGGGGTTTAGTTTAGAAGCAACTTACTTCGTATGCATACTTAGTAAAATCGATCGAAGAATTAAAAAACGCAATATGTATAGAGTGTCCCATTTAAATAATTCACCGAGTATCAACTCCCTTTGTACATAAAGTGTTCCGTACTGGCTAGCAAAGTTTCTGAAGCACTTATATCAGAAACCGCATCCTGGACCGATTTTGATAAAATTTATTTATTGCATAATTAGTTGCAATCGTGAAGATTACGAAAGTACCAGAATTCACGATTCTACCTTAAATAGTTCCCAATTGTGACAGGGGGCAATTGACACTCCCAGCATGTGGTCGTACTGAACTGTAAAAAGATAAAAACAAAAAAAAAATTTCACATGCTCTAGTATTGCAAACAAAAAATATCTTTTGACCCATTTTCGATGTTTCAGTGTATGAAAACCGCCCTAAATATGTGCACACAACAAACCATTTAGATTTGTCTGAGTTTGGGCCATTATATATGCGTCAATTATATTGTTGTATAGCACTTATAGTTCAGGAAAAAGAACACTGTGCGAGACAAACAGACATACAGACTGAGAAACAGACGGACGAACAGACAGAATGGTAAAACAAAAAGGGGTCTCTCATATAACTTCGCATAAATGGATAAATGGATCAACCTGTATAATAGATTCCCGAGGAGTGAATCACTGGTGGATTTCTTGTACACTGCCTTTGGACTTCCGTCGCCAACCGGAGATTCCCATTGCATTAATACAGCATGTTATTGGCCAAATGAGAACACATAACACATCCTATGAGCACCGGATTGGACTAATTTCGTATAAACCGTTTTAGACAAATAATATACGTCAACTTCCAACTACGTCTTCCGTTATTTCTGTTCTCTGCGTCATATCAGGTAAAATCTGTCACGGAATTACGATGGACAAGAAATTAGCCGGGAAAGGGAAAGTTTAAAATTTGTGTTGTCACAGAAGGATTGGAATTTGAACATTTAATGAACTGATTATTAAGAGTGGCGTGTACCGTGGATTTTCTGTTGCAGTCAGATGCACACTCAACACGACAAAATATTTTTTATCGTTTAGGAATTTGGAACACAGGTTCATGGAAGTCTATTCCAAATGTTAGAACGTTATGGAAAAAAATCAGTTACAATACGTAAAGCGCTAAAAGGGGCTTTACTGAGCGTGTCTGACTGTGGCAGATGATAACGGTACAAGTCATTATTAAGGAAATTTAGACTCAGCAAACCATTTTTTGTTTATTATTTTTTCCACGGCGCGGCTAGCTCTAGGGTACTGCGGCAGTACCCCAGAGGTAGCCAGTTCGATGCTCTCAGAAAAGAAAATGTGATATGACATGATGACTGAACCCAGAAAAAGCCACCGGAAGTGGCCAGTCAAAAAATTGATTTCTCCGTTTTTTGCAGTCTATTTTTGATTTAAGAAATATTGCAAAATTTTGTTAGAGAAATGCTATTAAAATAACTCTAACCACACGAACTTTTCGGTCAATCGCAAAACATACTTACCTAGTTTTTCTTTTTTACTTATAAGTAACCCACTGCGTTTTCTTGGGGAAACCAGCATCCCGAGACGAGTTTTGTTTCCCCGCCTATAATTTGGTTCAATGTTCCTTGTTTTCTATCAGGTACTCGTCGGAATATAAATACTATACTATGATATTCAATAAACCCCGCGTTTCGTCTGTAGCTTCGGTGTTGTGTTTGTTCTAGCTCAAAGTGAATGGAAAGCTCCGAGTCCTACTCTGTACGCTGCGAAATGCTCCCCCTAATCTAGCGCGCCCAGCAATTTTTGCATTCAGTGTCCGCCTACTTTGTACTTTTGGAATGCTACGTCCCTTCCGATACCCCTCCGCAGTAACTGTTCGTCGGCGTTCCGACAGCCTCAAATAAAATTCAAGAAAATCCAGAATTTGGGCGGTCTGTCATTTTGGACATTTTGGATCCAAAATATACTGCTTCTATGAGACACCCGCAAATCACAAAGAAAATAGGACAACCTGTACGTGTATACCTACAAAAGAGCGAATATTTTTCTTTTTATGACGCGAGGATGGAAAATTCAACGGATTTCGATTTCTGGGAAGACACACTACCCGGAATAGGGAGTAATAACTCAAGCAAAAGATAAACCCTTAATTTGGTGGGAACAATAAGAAACTGTTTGCACCCCCGTCGGTAATTAATTTTAGTCAAACATTGTTAAATAGGGTACCGAATTTAATGGTTAACAATCTGTCATCGTGCGTAATTTGCTTTTGGTTTCGCTTACTGGAGTGTGAAGATGTACCTCTGTGCATGAATTTCATGTATCTGTTATCCACCCCTAGTAAACCACCCTCTGCAAGGAATTCGAATTCATGGATTAAAACTTCATGTGTTTGGATCCCCACCGCTCGCCATCACTCGATCGGTTTACTGTAATAGTTTGGTTGTGAAGGAGTGCCGCTGCATGAATTTGGTATACCGTTATCTGTAATCTACCCCAAGATAGACTACTCTGTAAAGAAATCCAATTCATGAATTATTTGCTCCAAATATGCGGAATCGAGAGTTTATTCCCACATGCAGCACGTTATAAAAGGGGTAGGGGATCTTAAACTGCGGTTAGGGCTGTAATAAGTTGAGTTGCCAGACTGGCAAACTTTTATCCGGTCTTAAATCAGTTACGGTAAGGATTAGGAATTTCGAGGAGTTCGAAACTTTATCCTTAGAATAATATTGACTTGGCTAATTGAGATTTAAGTCTGCCAGTTATTAGAGAACGAGGCAATTTGGGATTCTAGTGTACCCAACTCTAAAACATGGGTGACCCAGCTATTCATTCGAGTAAACTTCTCTTCGGAAGTTAACGAACTTGTAAAATCACACTGGTGATTTTTACCAATCGATTATTTGTTATCAACGTATCTAGACTATTAGTGATCACGATGCACTAAGCACTACCAATTATAGAATTACCAAAAAACTCTGAAAACCGCCATCAAAACTGAAACCATCTCTTATCGACACCTCATACAGCGACACCAAAATTACTCCGATTGGACCACCCCTGCGCCCAGCGGTCGCGACCGTACATTTGTTGCCCTTTGGACGTCTATATCCACATTTCCACTGTTAAAAATCACACCTTGATAACGACTGCTGCTATTAATGTCAAACTTTTGTAATAGGGAGGTTCGGAGAAAAATAAGATATCTATTTTTGGGATGAAAATGACAGAAATTGTTATTGTAATTGATTTACGGCGAAATTTTTTTTCTAAAAAATTTTTTTGCGGCGTAATAAGCGAAAGAAATTAGCTTATCACGCCCACATGCTAGTTCGCTTTGTTATTGGTTTGACGTCAGAGATTCGTAAGACGCTCCTCCCACTTCTCTTGAAGTGCCCGTGAAGCGGTACCTATCTCATAACATACTTATTGGGACTATTTTGAGCGTGAATTTTTAAAGTAAGGTGTCAAGGAAACATAAAACAAAGACAACATAATCGATATAATGATGCAACAAGGGTATCAAAAGTCCGATTCACATAATTTGCCATATTTATGTAGTAGGTAGGTAAATGTCCCGGTAAATGTGGAAATGGTGTGTGATTCTTGCATCTAACCCCAATTTCATTCAACCTCAAAACAGTAGTGTAAAGGCAAACCGGTATAAGTAAAACAAAGTCAACAATTTATTAACTGTAGTACATGCCTTTTATAATTTAGTATAAGTAGGTATGTAGATTGTAGATACCTGCTTACTTCTGTTTGTAAAATAGGTACCTACCTATATTCTCTAATACAATACAATACATACCTACTCATTTATGTAGGTATGTATACCTAAGTGATTGACAAGTTATCAAGTTAACAGTTTTATAACGGATTGGAAATTTTTTAAAAAAACGGAAACAAATACAACTCACGCGATCAAAAAACTACGCTACGTAGGTACTAGGTACTTGTTTAACAAAAAGAAACAACTGCTATATTCTGGAACGGTTAATGTAGAAACTCGGAAGAGACTCTTAAAGACGCATGTATAGAGTACGAAATTATACCTATGGGTGCAAAACTTGGACAATGGGAGAAGCGGATTGAAAAAGAGTAGAAGCGTTTGAAATGTGATGCTACAGACGGGTGTTGAAGATACCGTGGATAGACAAGTTAGCAATAAGGAGGAATTAGAAAGAGTTGGGGAAAAGAGAAAAGTATGGAAGACAATACAGAATAGGGGATAGGATCGTAGGATGGTAGGACACCTTCTGAGACACAAAGGAATAGTTCGCGACATACTAGAGTCAGATATAGGAATAAAGAGGTAGAGGTTGGAGCAGATTAGACTACTGCTCTCAAATAGTAGGAGATATAGAATGTTCTACTTTTACGGAAATGCGTAGGCTAGCTCAGGGAAAGGATGGAGGTACGCGTCCTACCAGTCTTCAAAAGAAAACTTTATGATGACGTACTATTTAATTATTATTGTAAAATAGTTAATAAAATTTCCTTTTTTAGTTCAGGGAGGGAACGCTACGGCGATTCAGTATTTGGCTCCGTCATGCTCTAGCATCCTGTTTCAAATTATGCTAGATAACCGTAACACGTTACCAAGTAGGTACCAAGGGGTCCCAGAAAACTGTCGATAAATTACATTATGTTCGATTTTATTTAGAGTGGCTGCAATGGGGCAGCCGATAATTTTATAAACTTTTGCAATGATAAACTAACTCGCGAAAATATCGATAATGCTGACCGATTTTCCTTCTGGCTCCAACGAACCACTTTTTCCATTTTATTGGTGTGCTGTACGATGTATTAGTCTGGGTACAAAACAGAAAACACCAGTTAGAACCAGTTAATAATATTTAACAATTTAACTACACATGCATATGCATAATACTTATGGGACTGCTGCGCGCTGAACCTGGGACTTGTACGTTATACTAAGTTCTGACGTCACGCGGCATACTCTCGCTGCAAGGTACGATTTCTAACCTCGCACCGACGGAAAACTTTGCAACGGCTTCACAGGCGAAGGAATTTTTTTTTAATGAAAATTAACAACATAACTGCCTTCAGTATAATAAACTCTATCAATTTTAATGAAATTTGAAAATTACCGAATCTGCCTATTGTCAAAGTTTGCACGTGTTTATAGAGTAATGGCATGCATTTTCTTCAACGAGCGGCTTCATTACGGAGTGCAGTAGAGAGATAAAAAAATTCTGAAGCGAAACCTGAAAATAAAGGCAGCAATTTCAGGAGTGGGACAAGAATGCCACGGCGCATTAAATGAAAATGCGGCGGAAAACATTTTAGCGAAATTACCCGTTACATCTGAAAGTATCATGCTCGACGTTTTAGACGCGACTGCCTCAGCGGCATGCAACTCGCTTTCCCTATTTCAATTAAACTTTACATTATGGAGCATTATATACATCGTGCAAACCCCCAACCCCCACTTTGTAAGCTGACGACGGGAACGAGTTATGCAAATTCAAGATGGATAGGACGGGCACGTCATTTGTATTATGAAAATTTTAAAAATGCGATTACGCGAAAGCGTTTCTGTGACCTTGAGGGTGGAAATCAACCGGCAGAGGGTTGGTAAATCATATTTGGCGAAGGGCAGATTAATCATTCGTCTTTATTCCACTTAATCTTCATCTGCAAATACACTTTTTCGCAAAGATGGCTGGAATTTACTGCCGCAGTATGTTAAAAGTAAATACCCGTGATTTGGATAAGTGATTGTCCTTTTCTTTTGCCAGTTCTACAGAAGATCTTGTTGTGGTTTCCTGACTGCATTGTTTGGATTTAAACAGATTTTAGGATACCTGTATTATCGGCAAATGTTGCAATCGTGGTAGCAGGGCCGTGTCGTGCTATGATGCGGAGAGGCGGCCGCATCAGGCGGCCGCATCAGGCGGCACTATAAGGGGGCGGCATTGCAAGCAGTGAATTGCGATTTTAAACAATAATGAAAAATAATCTTTACGCAGATATAAAACAAAGAATGGCGCAGGGCCGAGTTGCGTTTAACAAAAAGAAACAACTGTTATGCTCGAGAACGGTTAATATAGAGACTAGGAAGAGACTCTTAACGTCGTATGTATGGAGTACGGCATTATACGGGTGCGAAACTTGGACAATAGGAGAAGCGGATAGAAAAAGAGTAGAAGCGTTTGAAATGTGGTGCTACAGACGCATGATGAAGATACCGTGGATAGATAAGGTTAGCAATAGGGAAGTATTAGAAAGAGTTGGGGAAAAGCGAAAGGTATGGAAATCAATAAAGAGTAGGAGAGATAGGATGGTAGGACACCTTCTAAGACACGAAGGAATAGTTCGTGACATACTAGAGTCAGAGATAGGAATAAAAAGAGGTAGGGGTAGGCCTAGATTAGACTACTGCTCTCAAATAGTTAGGGATGTAGGATGTTCTACTTTTAGGGAAATGCGTAGGTTAGCTCAGGATAGAAAAGAATGGAGGTACGCGTCCAACCAGTCTTCGGACTGAGAACCTTATGATGATGAACTTTTTTAAATTTGCCTTTTGCCTATATCTACATATTTATAATTTCTTACTCCAGGTTTATCGCACGCCACTGCCTACACGTTCTCAGTACTTCGTTGGTTTTTAATCAACGCTTTCGGCGGCAGCGGCGAACTTAAAGGTCCAATTTTTCAAAGAAACGAACACCGGATTAAGTCTGACACTGGCTTCGTTGCTATGATACCGGCTTTCTGATTGGTTGTATCATAGCAACGAAGCCGGTGTCAGACTTAATCTGGTGTTGGTTTCTTTGAAAAACCGGGCCAAAGTGTTGCAAAGATCCGCACCGCTTTGCCGTTCGCCGCGAGATTTTTCGATCAGCGACCAACCACTAAGTGGCGCTAATGCTTGTATTTATTGTTTGTTTTATTTGCCTAAAGATTGAGGCGGCTGCTACCACAAAAGTAAATCGCACGTGTTTTATCCTTTTTTATTCATGTTTTATTTGTTAATAAACAATTCATAATCAGCTGCCAGTGCCAGCTCCCAATTTTGAATTTAATGTAACTTTGTCTCTTGAAGTAGCAAGTGGAGCTTATTTTTAAATCAGATATATTTCTGCAATTTTGGACTAAATCAATGTTTTGTGTTTAAAAAGTACCTAGATCAGGCAAGTGAATTATTGTTTTTTACAGGAATTTTAGTGACGATTTATTTTTTAATATTTAATATTATAATGTCAGTATGGATAAGAAAAGGAAAAAATTGTTGGGAAGTCAATATAAAAACATTTTAAAACTAAAAAAAACGCTAGAAAATTATTGTACGAATAGGTACGAATCTCCAGTCAACACTTTCTGTCGAAAATGATTCAGATTTAAATGCAACTGATCTTCAAGAAGAATTACATGATGTATCCCGAATGTTACCATCATCTATGAAATTTTTTGATGTTTTAAATTATTTGTGCGAAAATAACTTAACTGCTTTGTGTGGTACTGGACCGTTCGAACTACTACTCCTCGGGCAAATACTCCGCCAGGCATTGAATTATAGAACTAAATCCAGATCTTTTGTAGGTGGGGTAGCTTCCTGTGACGTCTTGTAGTACAAAAAATCTGGATTTAGTTCTATTATTCAATGCCTGGCGGGGTATTTGCCCGAGGAGTAGTTGTTCGACAGTCCAATACCACAGATTAATCCCAGATAATTACTCAAAGTAGTTGGCACTTGCCGATATCTCTCCAGAGCGCGGCAGCATAGCAAGTTAAATTGCATGGCTTGAGTGTGTAGGGGAGAGCACCGTACTGATGAGTCCCAGAAGGACGAAACCAGTTGGTCTGCGGTTTTCCATACACATTCAAAACATGCAATATTTGAACACTAACTGCTTTGTATCCGAATACAATTATTACAGCGCTGAGGATTTTATTCACACTCCCTGTCTCTGTAGCCAGCGCGCGAAAGGAGCTTTTCTAAATTAAAATTAATAAAGAATTATCTAAGAAATTCATTGAGCCGAACAAAACTTAAACATTTATCAGTCAAATCTACATTGACTGTCACTTTTGATTATACACCCTTAATTGATGAATTTGCCAAACTTAAAGTTAGAAGCTCGGAGGTTAAAAGAGTAAAACTGTAGTAGAATGAGTTGCTGATGCTAATCATTTTTAAATTGTTATTAAGTATTTTCGAAAATAAAAGTACCTAGACGTTTTGTAATGTAGTTTTTTAATCAAAATTCAATGTTACTTTTTTTAAATTTTCATATAGGGCGCGGCATTTCGAAAATTCGCATCATACTGAAAAAAATTACCGCACGGCCCTGCGTGGTAGTGTGCGTGAATCGTAGATCTGCTGTGAATATTAAATATAAGTATGGCCCCAGGACGCTCCCTTGTGGTACACCTGAGTTTATAAAGTGATAAGAGGATAGTGTGTTCTCAAATTTAACTTATTAAATGGAACTGATCAGTTTTTACATCAATACAATAAAGTCAAACTAGTTGATGAACTTTCAGAACACGATTTCGGCAGTCTTCTAAAATTCTATAATGATGTGCAAGGAAAATCGAAAATCCGAACGAAGTCTACAAGAAATATTAAGTTTTCGTATATTAAACGACTTTTCGTGTTTTCATGCATGCACAGTGGTGGATCGGAAACTTTGGCGTAAATTCACTATGAATTTTTATTAGTAAGAATGTAAACTACGTTAAACTTTCAAACTATTGACATTCTAAGGCATCTAAAGTTCACAATGGGGAACGACACATACAAAATAATATTTTATCATTTAATTCATCTCGTAAGTCGCGATGTTTTTGTCAGAGCAGTAATAATTGTGTTATTTACCTTTTGCTACCATGACGACGTTGTAAATTTCGTGTTTTTGAATGTAATATGTTCAAAAATCGAGTCTCCTTTACGCGTGTTCTCATATTCATTAAATTTTCTAGTCGAATTAGACTCGAACTTTTTATTTTGTCTGGATAAATTCCTGTTTTGTTTAATGTCTGTAGAGCTTCTACCATCGCGAGTTATTTGACTACCTTAATAGCAATAAATAAATAAAAAACAAGAAACAAAATGATTCGTCAACAAAAACCTAACAAAAGTATTTTTTAGAGATCAACTATTATTTAAGAACTTGAAAAGACAAACAAAAAAAATATTAAAAGGAAAAGCACACTAGTAGAACCAAATTAATAATGGGTCTTACCACCACGAACTCTTATTACTTCCCTTAAACGTTGTGGCATGCCCTAAATGAGGCTATCAATAGATTCTTGGGATATTTGTTCACATTCTTCTTGAAGCGCCATTTAATGTTTCTGGTAGGGGCTGGCGACGTCTAATCCTTTTCCCAGCTGATCCCACAGATATTCAGTGGGATTCAGGTCTGGACTATTGGCTGACCATGGGAGACATCCAATGCCAACCTCTTCACGGTACTCGGTAACAATTCTTGCTGTGTGTGGGTGGGCGTTGTCATCCATAAACACAAAATTGTCCGCTATAAATGGCATATATGGTGTGACATGGGGTTCCAGGCACTCAATAATGTATCGGTGTGCAGTCATTGTTCTATTCTAAATGAAAATCAATTCTGTGTGAGCCCTCAGTGATATTCCGGCCCACACCGTAATGCTACCACCATTGAAACTGACCCTGGGAGATATACAACATTGACTGTACCGCTCCCCTGGTCTTCGCCACACCTTTTCACGTCCATCTGGTGACCTGACACTAAATCTTGACTCGTCCGAGAAGAACACTTTCCTCCATTTATGTTCGTCCTAATTTACGTATTGCCGCGCAAATGCAAGTCATGCTCTGCGATGTTCTACGGTCTACAGGGGACCCGTAGCTGGCTTTCTTAAAGTCAAAACCTATTCGTTTATCCTTTTCCCTCAATCAACGCTTTTCCAAACTGTTCTGGCTGAAACTGCCCCTCCTCGAACTTCGGCTAACCGTCCAGCAAGAATAGGTGATGGCAATGCTCGATCGGGCAGCGCAGCAACAGGGAGAAAACGGACATCTTGATGGTTCGCAGTCAGTGGACGACCAGATCCGACCTTTTGAGTTTCACGAAATTGCAAGAGTACATTTTGCACTGTGTTACGGGGTATATTCAGCACTTGAGCAATATACCGCACACTTCGGCCAACGTGGCTTAAAGCAACAATTTGTGAACAAATTTTGGGGTGCATTGTATGGAAAATGTTAAAAGCTGACATTTACAAATGAGATTTCACCAAAAAACCAATAGAAAATAGAGAGCAGCCCAATAAGGTAAAAGATATTGATGTTTCAATAAAGATGCATGAAGAGTCAAAATGCTGATTTGGCTGTCTAGTCAATATTCAGCTAAAACTTTCGTTTTCCTTTGAATAATCAAACAGTTTAATTAACAACATTTCCCATTTATTTCTAGAATCGTTTAATAATTTCCAACTTATACTTCGTTAGATTTCCGTTTGGGGTGATGAGACAATTTTTGCCGTTTTCTTGGTGGACTGGAGCTCCTGTTTTCTACACAGCTGCTAATTCTGTTGAAGTTCAATAAGAATACAATAAATTACACTAATAAATTAGGCTAACCTGACCTTTTCAGGGGTTTCTTCCGTGGTATTTCATGTTTTTTGGTTCTTCTGCTCCTTGTTCTTGGCGGGGTCGTTTTTGCGTAGGGTAATTCAGGTTGCGTGGAGGGCAGATCACCTAGAATTGTGCAGGGGAAAATTATGGAGATATGGCTCCAATATTGTAATTGACTATTTACCATTTCCGAAGTTTGGCCGTGGCTCAAATTCCCTGTCACTGAGGTAATCCTCTAAATCTATTATTCGGATCATGTCATCGTCGCTCTCATCAAGTCCTGAAATGGCAATAGAACCCATCACCAAGATTCTGTTTATTAAATTGGTCAGTATTCTACTCAAAGAGTTCATGTAAAAGATAATGTTCATTTTTTTAGCGCGGAAATACTACGTATGATTTAAATTTAGATGACAATGTCAGTGATATTGTTTTTGGCAAACTTGCGTGTATACCTTCCTCCAACACGTAATCGTCATCATCTGTGTCATTTTCGTTATTTTCATTGGAAAGAGAAAACATGTCGTCTATTCCTTCATCTTGATTTCTCTCCGCACTGTTCTCTTCCTCCATTTCTACATTTTACTTCACACAAAAATTTGACATATGTTTTTTTGATAACAGACGTGTAAGTCAATACTGAAGTCTGAAAAATGGCCTCCTCTAATGTTGTCTAAGTATACATTTACCGTAGCATGTAAATTAAAAATAACTAAACATACCAGAAACATGGGCAATTACATTTTTGGGGATTCCTGCTCCCCATGTGTAGTTACAATGGTGGTAAAGGTAGCAATTGAAAGACTATTTTTTTCTTCGTATGAGGATATCAAAAACTCTGCAATTTTCCAATTTATTAAAGCATTAAAAGCAAAAATTACACTAATAATTTTCAAATGATAAAACACGGATATTCATCAGATTACCTATGACAATTTAATTTATTCTAATCAAAGACTCCCTTGATAATTTCTAATTCGTCTGAACTGTCAACATTATTTATCGACAATTTAAAATTTGGGTTTCAAAATGAACAAAAATATTTATTCAGTAGAAGAAAAGGTTTTCATTGTGAAAACATTTTACGGCGGCAATAGTCTGAGGGTAGTCCGTGACTTATTTTCTGTAAAATTCAATAACAGTCCTATTCGAGGTCCTATTCCTTCGGTAACAACAATAAAAAATTTAGTTAAGAAACTTGAAGATACTGGGAATCTTTCATTGAAAGAAGGTAATTTTTACTAATAAATTTACTTGGTTTTTATTTAGATAATTCTGATTCGCTTATTATTATTACCTAGTTGCTAATTCCTTATATTTCGCTAACTTAAATTTTACTGGGATTATGAGAAATTTAACAAGTGATAACGTGGAGTGAAACAAAACTAAAATCAATCTTATCATTTATTTTTTTAGTCGTTCCAAGAAATTTAAATGTTGAGGTAGAGGAAATGGTAATAGGCCTGATAACTGCTAGTCCAACATCTAGTTTAAGGTCTATTGCCCTAGAATGTAATGTTTCAAGAGAAACTGTCCGTAACATATTAAAAAAAACAAATATCATCCCTTTAAATTCCAATGTCACCAAGAGTTACTTCCTTTCGACGAAGAATCAAGGCAAACTTTCTGTGAAGAAATGCAAGAACAGGCTAATCGGGATCGCAGCTTCCTCTCATCAATTTGGTTTACCGATGAGTATACCTTCACTTTAAATCAAGAGCCAAATTCACAAAACGTTAGGCATTGGGCCCAGGAAAATACCAGAATAAATCTAGCCACTACAACGCAATACCCTCAAAAATCAATATTTGGGCAGGCATTTTTAATAATCGCATTATAGGACCATTTGAAATACATGGAAATTGAAATCCAGAAGCTTATTTAGATCTTTTAATTAACCATATTGGCCCTGCATTAGAAGAAGTTGCACATACGAATCGGGAGGTCTGGTTTCAGCATGACGGATGCCCAGCACATTTTGGAGTACAAGTAGTGAGGGAATTATTAAATGAAATATTTCCAGAGAGCTGGATTGGTCGAGGTGGTACTATAAACTGGCCAGCTAGATCTCCCGATTTGGCACCGTGTGACTTTTCTTGTGGGGTCATTTAAAAAATAAGATTTATAAAACTCGTCACCCAAATATTGATTCTTTAAGGGATGCTATTTTTGCGGAATGCAACTTAATAAATGATCGGCAACTTGCGAATGTGAGAAATTCTTTCTATAATAGGTTGGGATACTGTCTGATACAGAATGGGGGTTTATTTGAATATTTGTTATAGTTATTTTTCTTTTTTTATGTTACTTTAATTTCATTGTATATTAATAAGTTTTTGTCCTTACCTTAGATATGAAATAAATAAGTATTAAATTGCGAGATTACAAAATTCATTAGAGCAAAATAAACAAATGTTGCCGCTTGTTAAATTTTTCATAATTGCAGTAAAATTAAAGTAATTTAATTTTTATTATTTAATTTTACTGCTTTAACATTTTCCCAAAAACTTTTTAATAGGTTAGACGACACCTACAATTTATCCTAAACTATGGACCAGCATTCACCAACGAAACATCCACACCAGTAATCAATTAATTGTCAACTATAGGTAATGACAATAATAATGTGAATGAGAATTATCTAAATAAAAAAAACAAGTTTATGTATTAGTAAAAATTAACTTCTTTCGATGAAAGATTCCCAGCCTTCAAATTTCTTACTAAATTATTTGTTGTTATACCGAAGGAATACGACCGTTATTGAATTTTACAGAAAATAAGGCACGGACTACGCGCAAACTATAGCCGCCGTAAAATATTTTCACAATGAAAACCTTTTTTTGAACTGAATAAATATTTTTGTTCATTTTTAAATGTTGACAGTTCAGAAAATCCATAAAAATCAAAGACGTCCGTGATTAGAATAAATTAAGTTGTCATGGATAATCTGATAACTACACATGGGGAGCAGGAATCCCCAAAAATGTAATTGCCCATGTTATTTCCCCATGTACACATGGAAGTTTGTCACACGGTATACTCTTGCAGCGCCCTACACTTGCGGCGTCAGCTATGTGATTGTGCACATTATTAATTTTTGTTATATTGTTATTGATTGTTGTTATTGATTGTTGTCGTCCAATACGTTTTATTATCAATAGTTTAGTCTCTAATAAACAAGTACCCTTCGATTAATAATTTGTTTTTGCCTTTTTCACTTTTAATAAATTCCATTTTGTTACCGATACCGTGCAGATGCCTGTATTGAACTGAAAATTTGGGAAAGAAATTGTTATTTATAAGTGGGTGGGTGGGTACAGACCAATTCGGCGCTCAACCTTATGGGCAATAAATGTGAAGCGGTTAAGTAGGGGCGGCATCGAATTCCGCACCGTATACCTGGGCCCTAATCCTTTTGCATGAATTCTTCACTACACCGGGGATAACAGAGTCCGTGAGGGGTTTCTCAAAAAATGGTTTCATATTTTCAGCTTATTATCGTCTGTTTTAGAACATATTATAAGAATTCCCAAGTTCCTGAGTATCCCAATAAAATTGTCATAAATAAATAAAACTAATGGCGATGATTACAACTAAGGGAAAAACCCAAATGAATGCGAAAAGGTATACTAAGCACACCATACTTAATTTTCTTGTCATTATGAGCTTGTTGGATGGGCTTTAAAGTTTCGTCAAATTCCTTCGGACAATGAAGTTCCCGAACAATTAGGGGCTTCGTTAAGGGTTTAAACCCTTGACCAACAGTCACAAATTAAAAGCCTAAAATGTAGTACCTAACTTAATCATAGGTATTTCCGTTGCTCCGAAAGTTTTACATAAAAAGTTGTCCCTTAGACTCCATTCAACTATTTTATGTTTATAAATGATGCATATACGGGGTGCATGGACCGGAGTTCGTAACAAGCCAGTTCTTATGTCTATGGCAACCTATTCATGCAATCTCTGTCGTGTTCAGTCAAGCAGAAGCACAAATTTACGCCTTTCTATTCAAATAACACGCCAACTGTATCTTGAAATCTCAAACTAGCTCTGAGCTCACAGCTCAGACACGTGAAAGACATATCAAACGTACACAGAAATAATACGGTATTAAACTCGATAAAGCCGCGTCCATACGCGCAAACACTTAAATTTGCAACATGTATTTATTAAACAAATAAAAAAACAATTTAAAAAATGAATTTAATGAACTTTCTTTGAATATTCGTTCGTTTCCTGTAAGTCTTTTTGAAAAGCATAGTTTAGCAACAGTATTTTAGTACTTATTGCTTAGAGAGTTATCCAAGTACCCCTTACTGCTGATTCACCCTGTATACGGCTTCCATTGTAATTTATAGTGTACACGGAGATAGCCCGAACGCAAGGTACGTGTTAAGGGGGTGTGAAATTTATGCACTGGTATACAGATGACGTGTTCCGCGATGATAAATTGCCCCAACTCATCGGCATGGCGTACAGCGCGACGGGGTACGGGCACCGGTGCAGATTTCAAACATGCACTTTGGTGATTATGCGAAATAAGTTGCACGAAAGTTTTGTCGTTTTACAAACAACACTGCAGCTGAAAGTTTATAAAAAATATGTTGCGGGGAAAGTGTGAAATATTGTCGTTTTTATTACAATATTCATCATTAGCAGCACAGGTTTCAGTCCAAATAAACCTTAGGTGGCTTTGGTCAGCAGACGTCAGTAACTAAGATACGATATTGCGCATGCGTTTTTATCAGGACTTTGTCATATGGTGCTGCTAGCTCGGCTTGATTGTTGTATCTTCGTATGTATATTTTTTCTTTTAAAAATGCCCAAACAAAAAAGTCTAATATACTTAGATCTGGTGATCTTGCAGGCCACAATATAGGTCCATTTGTACCCAACCATCTACCCGGAAAATGATTTTCTAAATAATTTCTAGCTATTGCAGAATTGTGTGCAGGGACACCATCTCGTTGGAAATATACCCTGTTTATGTTTATTAACGGAACATTTTCCGTTATCGCCTCTGCGTTAATATTCAATAAATTAATGTATCTCGATCCCGTTAAGTTTCCATCAAAAATTTGGTATGCTAGTTGACCACCCAAAATAAAACACGAAACGTTAAATCCAAAACGTCCTTGCCTCTGACGTTCAAAAGTTTTTGCTGATTTGTATCAGACCAGTGAGGCACATTATGTCTGTTAAATAATCCTACACTGCTTATGTGAGTTTCATCTGTCCAAATGACAGACCGCCCAAATTCTGGATTTTCTTGAATTTTATTTAAGTACCACCTAAAAAAATTAAGCCTTCTTTCTTGATCTCCCGGGAAGAGATGGTGAATAATTTGATTTTTATATGACCTATGTTTGCCTTTTTTAATATTTTTTGAACTTTTGTTTTGGAAACACCAACTTGTGATTCGATTTCACGACAAGAAGTTTTTGGTGTCGCCTCAACCAACGATAAAACATTTCTTCCTCTTCCCTATTTTCTTTATTATAAATTTTGTTTCTAGGTTTATTGAATGACCCAGTGAATTAAATTTGATTTTAATCTCGAAAACGTCTTTTTGTTTGGTTGTCTTCTTTCTGGGTATCTAGGAATTTTTTGTGTACCTGTTGAGATATAGTTCCATTGATTTATTTACATTCTCACGACATTCATTGAAAACAGCAATTATGTCGTTTTTTCGAAATTTTGATAATTTTGAAGTGCCATTATGTATACAGGGTGATTTTTTGACCGTCTATTAGAAGTATCTGGAGAACTAAAAGATATTGATTTGAAATTTTGGCTGTGGCCGAAACCGGGTCGGATCTATTTAATGAAAATATTTTCAAAATGGTGGCATTTCCGGAAATTCCGGAAGTTGACACCAGCTTTGTTATCTTAAATGGAATACTACCATTTTCTATTTTTTTTTAGATTCCACGAAAAATTTTAATGTCAATTCAATAAAGGTTCGCTATGTCTAAAATTAGTATTTTCGGAGATATAAATTTTTTTCTCAATATTTTGACAGTTGTGGTAGATTATGTAAAAATTAATATCTCGATAACGTCTAGCAGTAAGATGTTCGATTTTTTATGGTGGCAAGACGAGGTGTTGGAGTTACTAATCAGGCAAACAAATTTTCAAAATCTATTACATAAAATTTTCTAATCAACGACATATGTTGATCGCACAAAAGTAGCAAAAAGTCATTTTTCTTAAATAGAATGATACCATTTTCAATTGTTTTTTAGATTCCACGGAAAATTTTAATGTTAATTCTATAAAGGTTCGCTATGTCTAAAATTAATGTTTTCGGAGATATGAATTTTTTTCCAATACCTATTTTGGCAGTTGTGGTAGATTATGTAAAAATTAATATCTCGATAACGTCTAGCAGTAAGATGTTCGATTTTCTATGGTGGCAAGACGAGGTGTTGGAATTACTAATCAGGCAAACAAATTTTCAAAATCTATTACATAAAATTTTCTAATCAACGACATATGTTGATCACACATAAGTAGCAAAAAGTCATTTGTCTTAAATAGAATGATACCTATTTAAAGAAACCAATTAAAAAAAGTGAAAAATGCGCATTTAGCAATGTATGGTGTTTCTCTACCTAAAATGCATAGTATTTTAGATATTTGTTGTTTTCTTATTTCATCGATCAAAATTGAAGAGCGCTGCCTTCTAGTAAGTAGACCTTGGCTTGTAGACAAAACAAAATATTCACAAATTTCACAAATAATGTCTAATAAAAGAAATTGGTATTTTTTAGTAATTTAGTACGGTTGGTGTTTAACGAATAGGATATGGCAAATGATAATTATTCTTACTCGGATATTATGAATTTATTCAACATTCATGGAAAATGCGATAAAATAATTAACAGGACATACAGAACATTTAATGGAACATATCCTGAATTACCACCACTGAACTTATTTTAACTAAATAAAAAATAAAGTAGGTACGTGATAGTAAAACAATGTTAAAGAAACTGTTCAAAATGTAGTCCATTAACTTCTACACATTTAATAATTCGCTTATTTACGGCGTGTGTAGTAGCGCTACGAATTTCATGTGGATCTAAGCCTGCAAATGCTGTAGCAATTCTTTCCACCAATTCATCCCTGTTGTTGAGTGGATATTGATACACTTTATCCTTTATACGACCCCAAAGATAAAAATCCAATGGTGTAATGTCTGGAGACCTGGCAGGCCAACTCCATGGACCCAAACGTCGTATCCATCTATCTTCAAACATCTGGTACAATTCGTTAGTAACTGCTGCAGAACAATGACCTGGCGCCCCATCTAGTAGGTATCTAAAATACTATTCATTTTGGGTAGAGAAACATCATACATTGTTAAACGCGCATTTTTTCACGTTTTTAATTGGTTTCTTTAAATAGGTATCATTCAATTTAAGAAAAATGACTCGTTGCTACTTATGTGTGATCAACATATGTCGTTGATTAGAAAATTTTGTGTAATAGATTTTGAAAATTTGTTTGCTTGATTTGTAATTCCAACACCTCGTCTTGCCATCATAAAAAATCGAACATCTTACTGCTAGACGTTATCGAGATATTAATTTTTACATAATCTACCACAACTGTCAAAATATTGAGAAAAAAATTTATATCTCCGAAAATATTAATTTTAGATATACCGAACCTTTATTGAATTGACATCAAAATTTTCCGTGGAATCTAAAAAAAATATAAAATGGTAGCATTCCATTTAAGATAACAAAGTTGGTGTCAACTTCCGGTATTCCCGGAAATGCCAGCATTTTGAAAATATTTTCATTAAATAGATCCGACCCGGTTTCGGCCACAGCCAAAATTTCAAATCAATATCTCTTTTAGTTCTCCAGATACTTCTAATAGACGGTCACAAAAAATCACCCTGTATACTAAGTATCTATTAATAAAAATAGCTGCATGCAACTTTTGCTAATGTATGTCAACAGATTTATTCAGTTGTTAACATAAGATCACAAAGTTAGGTATTGGACAAAACTACGTTGGCGCATTATTGGGACATCCTGTATAGCATGAAATAAATGTGTCGTTTCCTATGGGAATAATTGTGGATCATAATTTACGAAATCAAATTTGCCGGAGGATTAGATTGTGGGTGCCTTATGGAAATAAATTTTCCGGGCAAAGTTTGACCCTTTGGATGACGTATTAGTGTTGTTTGTTATACCTACTGGTCCGAGGAGGGGTCTCATCAGTTCGAGGATGAAAGCAAGCCGGACTAAGGGAAGTTTAACTATCAATAAGGGTAGCCGTAGCACTTTATACGCGTCATAGATGCTTGGCGGGCAGTTTATCTTTTGAAGGTAAATAACGGAGTTTCCCGGACAAATTCGCCCGGAAAATTATGGGATTCGACCAAACAGAAAGTTTTTTCTTGTCGTCCCTTGAATACATTTTGTTATGCAAGGTAAGCTTGTTTAAATTTAACAATGGAAGCAAAATGAGTCTTTCTGAGTTGCAGAAACTTATAATTAACATTTCACACCTTTCCACCCCAATAGACAAACGTTTTTCTCTCCACCCCTGTTCGTTTTTGAGTAATTTAGATACAACGGTACCTATGGCAAGCCGTTCACCTGACTGTACTAATTATGGTATGAATAATGAACAGGACACCCGTAGTTTCATCACGTAAAATATTGGCTTTCCCCTGCAATTCTGATAGATGCATTTTAGCTGTCACATTCAACCCTCGCCGATTCCAAACGGAACCACCTATTTCAATGCAGACTCCAGTATAGGATCGAGGAGGCGGATTCTAAACGAATGCGTTTTAAAATCTGTGATCGACGACATAGGTACCGAATACATAAGTTCAGTTTTGTAGTTTACTTTCTATAATGGTGGTTTATGTCACAGTGCAATAAGACAAGGTGTGCTCCAGTTAATATTCTCTCGGAAGATTCTGCAAAAACGGCTAACTTTATCTAAAAAGTTTCGTTATGAAACTTTTAATGTTTCATCTCTACTGCAACGTGAAATTATTTTCAATTATACAGTGTGTCACAAAATCGAGTTACACAAAGTATAATTTTTTAAATTTTATAATGTTATTCTCTTCAAAGGTGCGCATTTTCATGTGAATAATATTTGAAAAGAATAATATAAACGCTAACGACTGACACTTTTTAATATAAAAGTCTGTCAGGTTAAGGTCAAGCGGAGCGAAGCGAGCGGAACGTTGTAAGTCTCAGTCGTTAGCATCCAAATGATGCATTATTCGATGCAGCATTACAAAAATGCTTTGTGGTGCAATGCGGTGCAATAGAAGACGCAAAGGGACAATGAAAATGACAATAAAAATGACGTTCGGTTGACTTTTACGATACATCGTTGTTTAGATATTAACTAACAGTATAGTAGGCCACCTCTAACTGTCATTGTGACTTGACGGTATTAAAAAGCCGTTTGGAGGTTATGCGGCCGGTAGGGCCTGGTTGAAGCTCTTCTTATTGCGGCGTCATAAACATAACACCATTTTATATTTTTCCTGTGCCATCTTTGAAGAAAGAATCTTCCAATCGTGGTCGTAAGACGAGTAAATACTCAGTGCTGACCTCTTCACTTTACATCTCTTGAAAATGCAAAGCTGCAAAGGGAAAGAATATGTTTTACAAACCAAAAGAAGAAATCTTGGTATTTTCCAGACCCATTAGATCTACAACTCTTGTTGAGTTATGGATGAAATACGCTATATAGCGTGGAACACCCTGTATAATATGTAAATACCACTGAATATGTGCCCGTAAGTGGTTGCAAGTAGCGTCTAATGCAATATTCAAGGTAAAATAAGAAATAAAGTACTCCGATTAGTGAATAAAAATTTAAAAAAAAATCGACGCCCCTGGGGCCTGGGCTGAAGCAAGCATCCGTTCCAAAGCGACGACCTTTATTTTTTCCTTTATCCGTTACTCAATAAAATACGATTTTAGTGTCCAATTTTTGTGTTTATCCTCCTCTATACTTGTATTTGTTTTTGTTACAGAAATAGCGATGTTATTGCCGGGCACATTGTCAGAAAGCAGAAAGGCCAATGTTACGAGCGACATTCGCCGCAATTTGAGGTTAAGAGATCCCGAGGAAAACGCCGAATATGATCCAGAAAGACAGTAAGTGCCTGTTTATTTAACAATTTTATTATTCTGGGCGGCCACCCATTTTACTTGAAGCTGTTCGCTTAAAAAACGTATTTTCTTTCGAGGAATTCTGGAACAACCTGTATTGCAGCTCTTTTCCGTATTTTAAAATAAGAACTCGTATTTATTGGTTCGTCACCACCTCGCCTATTTCTGTTCCAAACAATGGCAGATCGATTTTAACATTTAAATGCTTGCACATAGGTTATTGACTCAAAAGTGAAAAAAAAACTACAACAAATTTCTGGCATATTGCGTGACCGTCTTCTCACAAGCCAAATGACGTTGATGACGGGTTTCCATCAATATCAATCAAGTCGGGCTTCATATATCTTATTTAATTCTACAGCGTTGCACAATCGCCCAGTTTTAAGATTAATCTTTTTTTGGTCGGCTAAAACAAAACACGCTAGCACCTATCATACATTGTTAGTTAGCTAAAATACGGCGTTTTTGTTTGGGATGTAATTAATAGTCAGCCTACTGGATTCAATTAACGCTATAGGGGTTGTTTTGTTTAACAAATGAACTCCGTCTGACAAAAGCCGCGCGTTTTTGGCGCGAAATTTTCATAATTTTATGGGCTGTTAATCAGGAATGTACAGTTATTAATAGAATACAAATTATTCAGGTTTTGTGAGGAATAAGGTACTGAAATAAAATCTGATATACAGTCCAACAGATTTAAGTTGGCGAGCGGTGGAGGCGCAACAGTGGCGTGGACTTTTGGTCAAAATACAAGAGGATGAGAATATTCTGAAACGGATTATCTGGACGGACGAGGCCAAATTTGCTCAAAGAGGAGTATTTAATAGAAGAAATCGTCGTTTTTGGGCCACCGAAAGTCCTCATTTGGTCATAGAAGTGGAAAATCAAATCCAAATCCAAATACATGTATTTGAATATAGGTGGTGGGGAAGTAGAGGTCCGCGGCTTTGACCGCCCCGTTCGCCGGACTTAACACCACTTGACTTTTACTTGTGGGGGCGAATCAAAGAGGAAGTGTACCAAACAGAAGCCAAAACTCTGGAAGACTTGATTGGCAGAATTACGAAAGCTATGAACTCTCTTTTTTGCATTGCCAAACAAGACAATTTTCTCAACAAGGGGCATACTAAAAGACACCTCAATCTTTGGGCTAGCGATCAAAAAAGACCTTTTGCCTCTTGGGTTGACAGTAAAAGATATGAATTTTTGAATAGACCTCTTCAATGAGCATTTTTTACAGAATAAATGACATACGTCAAAAACTATGGCAGGTAACTTATGACAACTTGGGTTGATCATACGCAATAACCTTTGACGGGGGGTATATAAAGATATGTAAGAAACAGTGAGTCAGTCAGTTCTTTTATGAAGTGATTGGAAAGAAAGGCGACTAATTTGATGTTGCGTGTGATTTTGACGGATTGTTTAGAAAAATGAATTTGAAGAAGCTTGACACCCGTCACAATTCGACCCACTTTTAGGTAGCTACATATACTTACATATATCATCAAAAACGTTTACAAACCGACAGTTCAGTATGTTATTTGTCATTTTTGTCGGCGAAATTTGCCCCACGTTTAAAGACTTTCATGTATAGGAGCTTATAACTAAATTTTCTCGGGAAGTAGATTCTAGTTAAGTGAAATGCCGCACAATCGGGCAGTCAGTCGTCCACGTCCACTGCGAAGTAGATATACAAAAGCTTAGGTATCTCGGGTACAGCATTCGGATATCTCTCTTTTGTGGGACTGCGTCTCTGCGACAACAATAATAATTTAATTACGGATTGCCTTTTGCGAGGCAGCAGTCGGAACTCGAGGTAAGCAACGGTAACTTTCGAGAAGGGGTGGAAACTCCACTTCAAAGAGCAATAATGGACTCGAAAAATATTCGCCAATTACCTGTAGCTCTTTTGATGTGAACTTACCAGCACTCTTAAGGTTAATGATTCATCAAATTAATTGGCCCCAAATTCTTCCATTGTCTTGTTACGTTGCGAATTTTTACTTCCAACTTCACCCGCTGTTTGATTGAAAACACAAACTTTATCGCACAACCCTCGTCTTCTCACTTTCTATCGCTTCAATATCATTTTAGAAATCAGACTAACTCACTCACGGCAGATCGTGACAATTTTGCACTCAAAACAGCTTCTCGAATAGTCTATTTAGGGAAATGTAGAGAATAATTCGATGATAAATATCATTACGCGTTAAATAAACGACAAAGCCATTAATCACACTCTCGGTACGTAAATCTTCAAAGGCGGCCCACTTGATAGAATCGCTTTCTCAGTATTAGTCTATTGACTCGCCGCTGCTCTTATTATTTAGTCGAGTAAAAACCAAGGCAAAAGTCGCTTTCTTCTCGATTTTATTTTTTTTTATCTTAGAACAAACTGAGACATATCTCATTTTATTAGTTAGGTCATTGTTTATGAGAAATTACAAGATACGACATTTTTTTGTGGTCACGAAATTTTTATTTCCAAAAAAGTGTGGATACGTACCTTTTTTAAAAACCTTGCTTTTTTATATATCCACTCTAATATCTAGGTATCTAATTGAGCTATCGACATGATCTTTTTTTTGTTTTACAACACACACTTAGGCGCTTCTTTCTAAGAATATTATTGGTTGGTGTCTTTTGTTTTAATATCCTCAAAACGTCGATAACCTAGGAAGTTTAGAAATTACGCAGGCAAATTTTCACTAATCGAGAAACTTTTTTGTTTTGGAAATTTTTATATAACATGCTGCGAAGGAAATGCCGCCAAAAGACCAAAAAAGTTTTTGGCAGCATAATTGTTATTGTGACTTTTGTAGTTTAGGCGCTATGATTTTTTATATCGGCTAATAATAAGGAGCGACCGATGACCATATCGACGCGTGCTAGATATAACATGAAAGAAATAAATAACCTTTTATTTACACATTAGATCGTATTGTTAGTGGCGAGTTCTTTAATTTTTACTGCATAAGCCTTGGAAGTGGGGTTTAGAGACAATAATTAGGGCTGCGGAACTGAGAAAAGATGATTTTGGACAAAAAATTTTAGCAATCAAGAATGATATTTTAAACGGAAAAATTAAAGTAAAATATCATGAAGACTGCAGAAAGGTCTATACCAGCAAGGACAATATTGAGATGGTTTGCTAAATTAGTAATAGCTCGGACGGAGACAGAAACATTCCGCGAGACATTCCAGGTTCTTCAAAAAGTAGGAGTAACATGGAATCATACGTGAAATGTGCCTTATTTGCAATCAAAAAGGGACAAAGAAAAAGCAAAAATTAACATTTATACAAACAAGTTTGCAGATTGTATTAGGTACCTACCCATTTCTTTTTATTATTTTAAGGGTTTCGTCGGTCAAAAGTTAAACAAAAATAAAACTCGAAAAATTCTGATTTAAATTAAACATTAATTTGCATAAAAATGTACCACTGATATATGAAATAAAAAAGTTCCAAACTGATAATTTTTTGGGGTTAGGTCGAGAGTGAGGTTGTAAATGCCTACTTCAGAATAAAAAACTACTGAGGTACCTACAGTCTACACTTTTGTTTGCTGATTTCTATTTGGATAATACACTTAAAATATAAAAATAGGAAACCGGATAGCGTACAATAAAAAATTATAGAAACTTTTAAGAATATGTACTACAATAGCCAATTTATCTTAATCTGTTGAGGGGACAGGAAAAAGTACTTATGTATAAATAATCAAAGCGGCCAAAAAGAGGGGCGATATTGGAATGGTTGCAAAGTTCACCGGTTATGACGATTTGTTTGTGCATGATGCAAAATATCATAGGTTGTGTTATAGCTATTACATTTCGAAATATGTATAACATACAAGCATTTTTAAATAAATTCAAAATTAACAAAAAATTAGCCCAAGTCCCGACTTTTTCATCAAACTTTGATAAAATAAAATCAACGAGAGAATCAGTTCTTCCTTTGTATCTGAAACTGCTAATAATGATGTCTGTAAGGAAGAAGTTTATCAAAATGAATATGAAATTTTGCATCAAGCAGCTGGAATTTTTAAAAAACACACAATTTCAGTTCTCCACGAAAAATTTTTCCTGTTCCTCAACTCCTTATGATATGTTGCTACAATTTATATCTTGGCTTATCGACGATGATAGTTATAACGTTAGAAAAAAATATAAATCCAAAAGCTGTTATTCCTTGCAATCTTATTGCGGCGTTGTTCGTCAAGTGATATAAAAAAAACTTTTTAAATTTGGATTAGACTTATGTGTACACCATTTACTACGAAGTAGACAACTTTTTGACTTCCTATCTGAAATTGGTATTAGCTGTACTTATAACGATATTAGACAATTATTAACAACCAACATTGCGAAACAAAGAATTAGTAATGAAAAAATTTATGTACCTCCAGGTAAAAGTTGTTGGTGATACAATCAAAAATTACACACACGCGAGTATAGATAATTTTTATTTAAATGAGGACACAATCCACGGAAAAAATACTACTCATTGCGTGGGTATGGTGGTATTTCAGCAACGTTTAGAAAACATTACATTTATAGGTGAAAATATACCTAGAAAAGGTCCTTATTCATTAAGCTTAGAAGATCTTGATTTTCTTTTTCGACACATATTGCCCTTTTTAGCCCTCCAAAACGACCAAAGCCTTTACCCTTTAAGTCCTTTGAGTTTAACAAAAATACGATTAAATATTTACAAAAATAAACTTTAAATGGAAACTATTTCAATATTTTAAAGGCGCTAGTCCATTTTTAACTTGGTCAGGCTTTAATAATTTGTATCCGAGATGCCCAAGCATTGCAGATCAATAACTGAAAATACTGAAAATAGGCAATAAACACAGCAAAATTGAAGGTGCCGAACCATTACCCGCTATTATTGCACCGTGCGCGCTAACTTAGATATTACCCTCCAAACTAAAAAAATCATATTATAAAAACTATTGAAAATATCCAGAGATTTTTTTCTTTAAAAACTTTTTTGGTCTTTTGGCTATATTTCCTTCGCATCATGTTATATAAAAATTTCCAAAACAAAAAAGTTTCTCCATTAGTGAAAATTTACCTGCATAGTTTCTGAACGTCCAAGATCATCGGCGTTTTTATCATTTATTTAAAAAACAATACCATTATTATTATACATCTAAAGAAGCGCATAGGTGTGTGGTTTAAAACAAAAAAAAGATTACGTCGATAGCTCAATTCGTTTTTGAGATATGCCAGCAGATATGCAAAAAAGCATAATGTTTATCTATAAAATTTATTTACTTTAAAATACCCCAACTACCCTTAAAATTAAAGGCATTGGAGAGCCCGATGCCTCAGAGAACTTATAAATTTTGCATGAGGCGTTAAATCAGATTGAGAGAATCGTCATCTTGAAGGGGTAGTTATAACAAGAGCAACCCCTCGTCCATATTAAACGGAGTCGAAAATATTCGATGAGTCGCAAGGAAAATATGATATATAGAGGAGCATAAACCCCGGTTTTATTATGACAGTGGAATTTCAAAGTAGTTAAGGGCAGTAAAAAATTATTCTTATTGGAAAATTCTTGCTATATACAGACTGTCCCGGTTACGGCTGTTAAAGACGATTTTCATTGTAACTACCTACACTACTTAAAAGTATCACTGGTATAGCTATTTTTTTATTACTAAGTTTAATAAAATTGTAAGAGAGCAAACACCTTACTAGTTGGACACACTGTATAGGTAGCAACCCAACATTAACAACAGTATTGGTGAAGTCCTGAAAAGTCCACGGGGGTGGCATATATACGAATTCTCCCCGGCTTAACGGCATAAAACCTGTTATCCACTTCTGTCATCCCCTGGAGACGCGTATATATGTCACGGAAGGGTAGTTTTCGAGGGGGTTGTTTTGGAAAGTTAAACCGGAAAACGGGAGGGAGGTTTTAATTTTCCTACACTGACCGACAATGCCCGCCGTTTCATCACACGGTATTTTGATAGTACAAGGGGTATCCGTGTTTATTTAGCCCAGTTTTCCGGTATTTAAAGACAGCTCGGTGAATTAACCCGTATTTGAAAAGGTTTAAAGGCAAGCAGATTTATAAAAATATGTCTAATAAAAGGTTATAAAGTTAACAATAATTACCAAATCAAAAAGTTAGAAATATCCGGCTCGAAGGACCAATATAGTCTTTTAAGCGGTTCTACAAGTCTAAGAGTGTATAAATAGACTAATTAGGGGAGATCAAATTTTTCACACCCCCGGACAGTCACAAATGCCCTTATTTTTCTCGCTGAAAGCAAATCCTTGCTGCAGCAGACGATGCAAATTAAGAAAAGACGACGGGGAGGATGGAAGAACATTTTGTGTCTCTCTTCTCTCCTAAAAGGGGTTGTTTTTACAGAAATGCGTTTTTGGAGCTCGCCTAACTTTTAAATCAATTACCAGCACCCTGGTATCAATTAATTTGGTCGGTAGAGCGACGGGGAGAGTCAGAAAAGTTTTGCAAAAATTGCCAGATCGGTTTGTGTGTTGAATATTTAACGCTGTGTATAAATTAATTAAATCACTCCCCAAACATCACCCCCTCACCCTCTAATGAATTTTGTGCGAATAATAAAGCAAGTCTATTAAAATTCGAACATAAATTTAAAGTTAGCTCCAACGTGTCCATTATTATGATGAATTTCGCCATTCTGTGCCGGCGGATTATTGAATTTTGTATTTTCCTATTAAATTTCATAGAATTTATCATTAACTGGATTGTATGGTTATCAAGATGTCCGTTTTAACTGGAACGATATTACTAGATTTTATCTGGCAACCCTTGAGCCACAAGAACAAAGCCAAACGTCATTCAATTTGTCGTAAAATGAACCTGATGTAATCCGGGTTGTATCAGAGCCGGATTAAGCAACAATTTTAATTTTCATACTTAATAAAGATATTTTGGGTCATGAACAGAATGAAAGTAGAAAACCCTGGATAACGAAACATATTATGAGTCTAATAGAGGAAGGGCGAAAATATAAAAATGGCCCTTACAGCAATTAAACTTTCTAGTAATTCAGAAAATCTGCCCTAAACAAAGCCATAAACTTTCGGAGATATTAAATAAAAACCATCTTTGGGGGCCCACATTTGAGAGGTTCATGTGCTCTTATTTAGCTAATCCGGACCTGACCAGAATTTTAAATAGCGTGCGGCAATTTTCTTGCTAAATCTGCCAACGTGCCCTGTTCTCCTTTTTCTATAATAATTACAACCCTCCCGGGTTTTAAATGCTGTGTTTTGTCGACAAATACCCCGTTAAATGCTCGGGGATTAATCGGCTTGCATTCGCTGACAATTTTAATGCCTTTGCATTTTTCAGGGAGTGTAAAAAAGATGGCACCCATTTCCCCATTTTATCGTCATTTGAAGCTTTCGTTTCCGAGGATTCTTTGGTGTCGGTTTACAATTGTTCCAGTGGCGGCTCGCGACTTACCGTTCTTATTTTAAATAGAACACTCTGCATATTTTTGCTTTGGTAGATTTAACTTTCATTTCTAATGAATAATGTATTCGCAATCCTATGCCTAAATGTAGGTAGTAGTTTTCGATTTGTTAGAATTTTGTTGACCCCTCGATACGAGCCGCCACTGATTCCTCCCGTGACGTAATAACTCTGCCGCTAAAATTTATTTAATTCCCGAACAAATTTGGAAAACAATGGAGCTTTTCTTCGTCAAACAAGCGAGGGGGGGGGGTGTGACTTTATGAAATTTCCTCGAGTATCGCATTTTCAATTACAAGGGAAAGTATACAGGGCCTGTTTAATTACGCCTCCGAATAATCCTGAAATATTTAGAGCCTGAGAGGTGCCGCGAAATTAAAATTTAAACGGCCTGTCGAAATGATGCTATATCTAATTACGAGGTAGGCTTTCTTCCGTCTTGATGTGAAATACGATCGATGTTCTATGCTGGAGCCATTAAAACAAGACAGCAGTTTAATGGGGGTAAGATATTGCGAACTACCCTCGTACACTCAGAACTTGTTTGCTGCCAACTTAACGCTGCCCCCCCCCAAACGATTTTCTAAAATTTTGTTGATGATATTTGATACTAGGGACCTAGCACAACCTAGCACACTCAAAATGATGTCTAGCACATTCCGGGAAATGCCAGAAAGTCTGTTCTCGAAAATAATTCACCCCCCCCAGTTGATTTTCCAATTTTTGAAAAATGTGCTAGATAGTACGGGTGTAGCACAACCTAGCACACTCAAAATTATGTCTCGCACATTCTAGAAAATGCCGGAAAGTCTGTTCTCGAGACATAATTCTATAGCACCCCGCTATTTGATTTTTCAAGTTTTGATAAAATTGCTAGAAATAGATAGATAGAAATGAACCCAGCAAACCTATAGCACACTCAAAATTATGCCTAGCGTATTCCGGGAAATACCCGAAAATCCGTAACCATCCCCCAGTTGTTTTTTCAAATCTTGAAAAATGTGCTAATTTTCGCATCTTGTTTCATAAAATGAACTGTTACGATATACAACCCTGCATTTTTGATTGCTGGTTTTAATAAATGGTTTTGACCAGGGAAAAAATCGGTTAAAACCCGATAGGTTTTAAGTGATGTCTTTCATTGAGTGGGAGAAACTTGTAACTTGTGTAGGGTAAAAATTCGACGCCCCCGATTTTTATTTAACAGTTCAAGAAATTAGACTTTTCTTTTTAAAAGTGAGAACCGTGTGTAATTTTTTTATTGTATATGTGACACCACACAACACCGCTTAAAGAAGCAACAGTTGCAAATTTCGTTGTTGAATTGTTGATTTACCACAACAAAGTCAAATTGGTGATCGCAAAGAAATAAAAACACCTTGGTCCCGAAAAGGCCCGGTTGTTATTTACAAATGTTTAAAATGGAATGTCAAATGTTTGTGACGAGTGCGGGCTTTTTGAAATATGATATGTTCGCGCCACAGTTAAAGCCCGTCCACATTTGCATCAGGATGCGCACGCACAGCATATGAAACTGAAAAGGTCTGTTGTTTACGCGCATACCTACGTCATGTAATGTTGAGCGTGGACCCAAAACTTAAAAATTATATACGCGCGAACGTTATATAGTCTTATAGTTAT
The DNA here is from genome assembly GCA_963966045.1 of Xestobium rufovillosum. Lineage (NCBI taxonomy): Eukaryota > Metazoa > Arthropoda > Insecta > Coleoptera > Ptinidae > Xestobium > Xestobium rufovillosum. Next base: position 29,979,100 of record OZ014497.1, read on the forward strand.
ACCTTATACCGTGTGACAAACTTCCATGTGTACATGGGGAAATAACATGGGCAATTACATTTTTGGGGATTCCTGCTCCCCATGTGTAGTTACAGTGGTGGTAAAGGTAGCAATCGAAAGATTATTTTTTCTGCGTATGAGGATATCAAAAACTCTGCAATTTTCCAATTTATTAAAGCATTAAAAGCAAAAATTACACTAATAATTTTCAAATTAAAACAGGGATATTCATCAGATTACCTATGACAATTTAATTTATTCTAATCAAAGACTCCCTTGATTCTAATTACTAATTCGTCTGAACTGTCAACATTATTTATCGACAATTTAAAATTTGGGTTTCAAAATGAACAAAAATATTTATTCAGTTGAAGAAAAGGTTTTCATCGTGAAAACATTTTACGGCGGCAATAGTCTGCGGGTAGTCCGTGACTTATTTTCTGTAAAATTCAATAACAGTCCTATTCCTTCGGTAACAACAATAAAAAATTTAGTTAAGAAATTTGAAGATACTGGGAATCTTTCATTGAAAGAAGGTAATTTTTACTAATAAATTTACTTGGTTTTTATTTAGATAATTCTGATTCGCTTATTATTATTACCTAGTTGCTAATTCCTTATTGTTCGCTAATTTAAATTTTACTGGGATTATGAGAAATTTAACAAGTGACAACGTGGAGAGAAACAAAACTAAAATTAATCTTATCATTTATTTTTTTAGTCGTTCCAAGAAATTTAAATGTTGAGGTAGAGGAAATGGTAATAGGCCTGATAACTGCTAGTCCAACATCTAGTTTAAGGTCTATTGCCCTAGAACGTAATGTTTCAAGAGAAACTGTCCGTAACATATTAAAAAAAAACAAATATCATCCCTTTAAATTCCAATGTCACCAAGAGTTACTTCCTTTTGACGAAAAATCAAGGCAAACTTTCTGTGAAGAAATGCAAGAACGGGCTAATCGGGATCGCAGCTTCCTCTCATCAATTTGTTTTACCGATGAGTGTACCTTCACTTTAAATCAAGAGTCAAATTCACAAAACGTTAGGCATTGGGCCCAGGAAAATCCCAGAATAAATCTAGCCACTACAACGCAATACCCTCAAAAAATCAATATTTGGGTAGGCATTTTTAATAATCGCATTATAGGACCATTTGAAATACAGGTAAATTTAAATTCAGAAGCTTATTTAGATCTTTTAATTAACCATATTGGCCCTGCATTAGAAGAAGTTGCACATGCGAATCGGGAGGTCTGGTTTCAACATGAGGGATGCCGAGCACATTTTGGAGCACAAGTGAGGGAATTATTAAATGAAATATTTCCAGAGAGCTGGATTGATCGAGGTGGTGCTATAAACTGGCCAGCTAGATCTCCCGATTTGGCACCGTGTGACTTTTTCTTGTGGGGTCATTTAAAAAATAAGATTTATAAAACTCGTCACCCAAATAGGTATTGATTCTTTAAGGAATGCTATTTTTGCGGAATGCAACTTAATAAACGATCGGCAACTTGCGAATGTGAGAAATTGTTTCTGTAATAGGCTGGGATACTGTCTGATACAGAATGGGGGTTTATTTGAATATTTGTTATAGTTATTTTTCTTTTTTTATGTTACTTTAATTTCATTGTATATTAATATTTTTTTGTCCTTACCTAGATATGAAATAAATAAGTATTAAATTGCCAGATTACAAAATTCATTAGAGCAAAATAAACAAATGTTGCCGCTTGTTAAATTTTTTATAATTGCAGTAAAATTAAAGTAATTTAATTTTTATTATTTCATTTTACTGCTTTAACATCTTCCCAAAAACTTTTTAATAGGTTAGACGACACCTACAATTTACCCTAAACTATGGACCAGCATTCACCAACGAAACATCCACACCAGTAATCAATTAATTGTCAACTATAGGTAATGACAATAATAATGTGAATGAGAATTATCTAAATAAAAAAACAAGTGTATGTATTAGTAAAAATTAACTTCTTTCGATGTAAGATTCCCAGCCTTCAAATTTCTTACTAAATTATTTGTTGTTATACCGAAGGAATAGGACCGTTATTGAATTTTACAGAAAATAAGGCACGGACTACGCGCAAACTATTGCCGCCGTGAAATATTTTGACAATGAAAACCTTTTCTTGAACTGAATAAATATTTTTGTCCACGACTATCTTACAACATACTCTTTATACTTGTGTTTCTTCAATCATAATTAGATACATTAATCACTGCAGTGATTAATGAATATTATTCACTACACCAATAGGAACATCGCTTTGACCCTTTTTTACATTTATTTAGTAGGCCGCGATCGCGATGTGTCAGTTCAAATTGAAACGTCAAATCAGCATGGTTTGCTTTTAATTTGAAATGCATATTCTAAAAAAGAAGATATAATGAGTAGTGAGAGTGAAAACGAGATTTCTTTAACAGCACCAGCAATAAAAGAAGCTGCAGAACTTGCCTCATTAGATTCATTGCCCAAAAAACCAAGAAAATTATACCTGAGAGCATTAGAGGAGTAAAAATTCAAAAGGAATATTATCCCGAAAATTGGGCTATTGGGTTAGAGGTGGCGCCATATACATCAAAACTAGCTCTTTAGCTTGATGCTTTTCAATCGGTTCAAATAAATTTTTATCCTATATAAATCTGCATGCAAAGTTTGCATTTACGTTCAAAAGGATTATTATCCCAAAAACATTACATTGAAACAGAATTTTATTATTTGTCGTTTAGTTTTGTTGTTTGGGTTGTTTAAGTTGCTATAAAAGTTATTGTGATAGTTTAACAATGAATTTAGAAACAACAGTTACTGTAGGAGAAGCTAATCAGGGAAGTCGTATAAGAGAAAAGGCACCAACAAAAAGGGATAAAGCAAAAATTATAAGGTGAGAAATGCAACACGTAAATGTTAGGTTAACTTCTATTACTAAGTAAAAATATTATAGATATCAAGATCATTTTCCCAATTTAGAAGGTTTTGAGCGCCCTTGTCAACATAACGGCCCCACATTTTACTGTTTAAAAATTAAGAAACATGATATTTCTGCTGCCAGGGCAAAATTTTTTGCTACTCCAAATAAAAGTGTTCAGGACAGAAAATTAACTTATCTTTGTAAAGTAACAAAAAAATATAGGCCAAATTGTAGAGGAGATCAGAAACACTCACTTTCAACTGAATACAGAATGACTAAGGAAAATGGAGTTAGCTTGAGAGTCTGCCAAAAAATGATTTTAAAATGTTTTGGAATTTCTTTAAAAAGGTTACATACTATAACAAAAACTATAAAAAGTGGAAATGATGTTGTTGAAAAGAGTGGGGGAGATCGACGGTCAATAAAGAATAGTGACAAAAGAGAGGAAATTAGAAAGTTTATAAAAAAGCTGAGGGCCAAAGAAAGCCATTACAATCGTCAGAAATCCAAACGATTGTATCTATCAACTCATTTAAACATAACTAAATTGTGGAAAATGTATAATTCTAGTGTTATTGAAAATCTTACAGTAAAATACAGTTTCTTTTCAAAGATCTTTTCAAAAGATTTTAATGTAGGCTTCGGTTCCCCTGCATCGGACGTCTGCAGTTTCTGTTTTAAGAAGAAAACTGCCCTAAAAAATGTACCAATGATAAAGAAAAAGTTGGTATAATGACTGAGTTAAGACTGCACAAGCTTAGGGCAAAACAGTTTCATTTGTTAATGAACCAGCATGTGGAAAATAGCGCAACGGTGTGTTTTGACTTACAGCAAGTTCAAAACCTTCCGAAATTGCCTGTAGGGGAAGCCTATTACTTAAGGCAGCTTTCTTTTTATAATCTATGCATAACAGATATAGCGACAATAAATCCATATTTTTACACCTGGATTGAGACGCAGGCGGGAAGGGGAGCCAACGAAGTAGGTTCTGCCCTCACAAATTTTTTAAAATTGATGCAATTTTCACCTGGATGCACATTATTACGTCTATTTGCCGACGGATGTGCAGGGCAGAACAAAAATTGTTATGTAATGTATGCATTAATGATGTGGTTGTTAAGGGATGCTCCTCCTCCGTTAAAGGAAATTTTAGTAGTTTTTCCCGTGAGAGGTCACTCATTCCTTCCCGCAGATAGGGTCTTTGGGCGCCTTGAAAAGAAACTTAAGAACATGGAAACCATAGTCAATTCTGAAGAATACAATGAGATTTACATGGAAGTTGGAACAGTAAAAAAATTGGGCCGTGATTGGAAAGTCATGGATTTTAAAGCTCTCGAAAGAAGTTTGAAAAAATTGAATGGCATTAAAGAGTGCAAGAGAGTCTTGATTAAGAAGGATAAAAGTGGGAGTCCGAAAATCAAAATGGAGTTGTATTACAGAAATGACGATTTATCAAAACCATTCCAATCCATAACGAAAAAAGGAGTTCTTCTTCAAAATTTGAAGGTCAAGGAAAAGGTGTTAATAAATCCAATTAAAGCAGAGAAGAGAAAAGATCTGAAAACATTGTTATCTCTATATTCCGAAAACTGGCAACAGGAAGAAAAGCTGCAGCTTTTCACGGATGTTTTAGAGGAAACCCACAATGCTGAAGAAGGCAGCGGAGATGAAGAATGTGATTGTAACGAGGATGATGGCGCCCTGCTCCTTTAAATATGAACAATTTTTATACTATGTACTTTGTATTATGTTAGTCTTACGAGAATAAAGTTTATTTTGTTGCTTGATAATGATTAGTTCAAAAAGAATTTTATGCAAGTTGGTTTATTCAAAAAGGTTTTTATTTCGGCCAAAATTTCAAAAAGAGTTTTATCCTAATTGAGTACTCATTAATTCATAGTAATTATCAACATATATTCATAATACATTGATAACACATATTCACTGATTTTTTGGCATGTTTTTCAAACTCCAATTTTACTTTTCCTTTGTTCAGTTCCTTTCAGTCAAAAAATGGGTTTATTTCAAGTTTAACAAAACTGGATAATATTCTTTTTGAATTTTTGCTCCTCTATGTATGAATCTTTCTTACGCTGGAGAAGGGAAATGAAGGTAAATTCTTTCTGGGAATCTGTTTTGATAGTCGTGGACAAAGTATAGTATACAACTCGTTATAATGATGCTATTATTACCTCGGATGATTACAAAACTCGCTCGCTTCGCTCGCTCGTGTTGTAAACTTCATCCTCGGTAATAATAGCATTCATTATAAACTCGTGTATAATATACTATTGTTCATTTTTAAATGTTGACAGTTCAGAAAATCCATAAAAATCAAAGACGTCCGTGATTAGAATAAATTAAGTTGTCATGGATAATCTGATAAATTTCTGTTTTAGTTAGAAAATTATTAATGTAATTTTTGCTTTTAATGCTTTAATAAATTGGAAAGTAGTAGAGTTTTTGATATCCTCATACGCAGAAAAAAATAATCTTTCGATTGCTACCTTTACCACCACTGTAACTACACATGGGGAGCAGGAATCCCCAAAAATGTAATTGCCCATGTTATTTCCCCATGTACACATGGAAGTTTGTCACACGGTACTTACGTTTAAGTATTTCGTTAGTCGAACTGCAACAGCATCGTCGGTAGACAGATGGGTGTTGCATAGAACTAGTAGTTCCGTATTCTCCGGCCGGTGGAATCGGCTCCCGTAGAGGTTGGTTTTTCTCTGACGTTTTTACATTATCTTTTTTGCAAAAAGTGCGTATGTATAGTGCAAGGACAGCTAAGGGGTCTGTTTAAAATGCCTGTGTCAACTTTGGGGTCTTAAAAAGTTTCCGTCAGCAAAGTAGTCTGTTTCTTATTCACGTGGCAGCGAAAATATTAAATTAACTGGGTACAAATAATTCTTATTTTAAAGACCTAACAAATAATAACGTAAAACCTGGAAACGTTTAATACACTTTTCCGTTTCGAATCTTGCTTCTTACACATTTTCATCCACGCAATTTACATAGGAGGAACAAGTTCTCACATGGTCACCGACCCAGTTATTAACTTCGATTTTCCCCATTGTTAGGCAGGGTTTGGGAAATGGGTAAAATCGTAATCCCAAGCGATAACTTGGCCTACCCGCTCTGCTATCACCGTTGCAGACACCAAAAAAAGCACAATTTTTGGATGCTCCATAATGTTTTAGTTCCGAACTGTTACTAATTTTGCACGTTTGCAAGAAAATTTTACTGTATAGACCAAAGAATTTAAAATAAACACTTTCAAACAATACAGGACTTCGACATTTGTCCGAATTTTTTTTTACTAATATAACCTCGTCATTGGAAGAAAAGCGTACAGATTGTCCGGCGACTGTGAGCCGAACTTCGTGTCCTCGAAATCTTGCATTCACACATTTTGTTTTTCTTTTATTCCATTGTAAATGTCATCGTGCAATACACACGTTTATTGTAATTATGTATTTTCTTGATAAATCATTTTTCGGTATTTACCGTGGTGTGCTAGGTCTAATTGAGGGTGTGCTAGGTTGTGCTAGGTCCGTAGTATCTAACAAAACCATCAAAAGTCTAAGAATCAGCTGGAGGGGGGGGGCGGCAGAAATTTTCCCGAGAACCCATTTTCTGGCGTTTCGATGTGCTAGGGTGTACTTGATCCGCAGTAATTACTGTTGATAATTTCTTGGTTATCTTTTCCAAAACAAGACATGGTAAAAACCACAATCTAACCACTAATTTGTTTAGGGTATTATTTGTTGGTAAAACGCTCTTTATAATAGACGGTTGCCCGTCAACTGACAGCAATTTTCTTGCAGGTAAAGACATTAATGCCGAAACAATGATTTTTTTGAAACCTTGAAAATGTTTTTTGTGGTATGTACTTATTTACATTCGTTCCTTCTGCTTTTGTTACAGATATTGTGTTGAGTTTGAAGTTCTTAAAGCTTCAAAGGCTTGCAGAAGGACCACGAGCTACGAAGCCCTTAAAGAAGGTAAGTTTCACTCTTTCATCCCTCAAATTCATAATTTTTATGTACAAACTTATTTTGCCATTCTGCCGACATTAAACCCCGATTCGCGAGGTGCCTACCCCGTAAACCTGTTCCCAATCCCCTATCGATCACACACACCGGCATGCCACCCTTAATTTATCATCCCCCGAATGTGTATTTTTTTCTATACAATTTTTTCGCAGGAGAAAAAGTTTGTGTTCGTTGCGAAACAGAGGCGCTGCACAAAAGTTTGGGGTGGCGTTGCCAAGGGCACGGCGTGGAAGGTAGGATCACTCGATTTTCGGCACTTACCGCGCCCCACTGCCACGGAAAATGGCTGAGGGTACGAGTGAACAAGAACAGTGAATGCACCGCGAAAGATTGCGATCCTAAATCGTCGTTTCTGTTCGTTTGAGCGGGGAATTTTCGTTCGTTTTCGTTGTAGACCACCCCCCTCCTTTTATCATAGGCGAACCATTCAACTAATCTGTTTTTTCCCATATTTTTTACTAATGAATAAGAATTTGTACATAAATGATAAGTATTCGAATTTTTCGTAGCATGTTACTATATATTTTATCAAACATATCATAATGACAATTATTGGCGTTGACATTTAAACAAAATAAAAATTTGGAGAAAAATTGTTTTATTTCCCAATTTTTCTACGCAAAATCCCGATAATGCAGCACGCTACAGCAATTATTATAACCACGATATATTTTTTGGTGTTATTGAAGTATAGCAGACCCACGTTCCGTATTTTTTTGATTTGACCTACACGAAAATTAATTCTTTAGATTTGAAAAGTAATTCCCGCCATTAGAGTGACGTCACTACAGATTCGCCAATTGCATGTCAATACGGTGACTACTTTACTTGATGTTGGTTGCGCCATCTATCAGCAGTAGCCTTCGTCACCTGAAGTGGGTATTTCAGTGTCCTCTATCCCACTCTCTCTAAATTGCGATTGGTAGTTTGCCGATGTCGGTAATACAGCTTATATAACCAAATTAATTACGCAAACGTCAAAAAGTTTTTACAATTCAAATTATTTCTTTTAATTGTTGCTTTTATGGCTTAATAATCGTATTAATTAGTTACACAGTTAACTTTTCTAACAAACGGGTGTTATTTAAATGCAGTGGAACAGTGTTATCGTCAAGATTAGGATAAACTACGGAACAATGATCATTTCAATAAATTCCTTTTGAAGATTAGGTTGCGATAAGAAAATGGGCAATTAACTTATGAATCGGCGAAAAAATTAACCACATTTCACGTTTTCCCATCAAAGAAGTGTATGGGTATGTTTTTGTTAATAATTTCGGAGTGACATAACCTCAAAAATCATGAAGATCAACATTAGGCAAAATGATACATTTAACGAAAATGATTTCGATCAAAATCATGGAGTGATGAAGAATTACATCTGTTACATGAGTTTATGGCGTTTTTTCGCTATATTAAGTACTTTATTCGTAGTTGTTTTGACTTTGATCCTTTGTAAGGCGTACATAAGAATCGTGCTCTTATGGCTTGAGGACCAAGATTCTGTCATCATTTCTGTGACGATATGTTTGTTGTACATCGTAGTTGCTTTACCAGTAAGTGTTGGTTACATCGTATTAGTGATCGCAGGAGGTTATTTATTTGGGATCCTTCGTGGAATGTTACTGGCTGTGATCGGAGCCAACTTTGGGCTACTAGTGGCTCACCAGATATTAAGGCTAGTAGGACATCATCAATTTATACACAAATACACAGAGAATGATACAGCGAAAGCTATTATGCGAGTTATATCTGGTCCTTTGTGCTTTAAGATTGTTTTCTGCGCTAGATTGACTCCCATACCTTTTGGACTGCAAAATACCATCTTCGCGGTAAGTTTCTTTTATTTTAGTCAAAATACTAGAGAATAGTAATAAATTCTAAAAAATTTAGTTGAGTTCTGTAAGTGGTAAGATGTACCACCTAGCAACTTTGCTGGGGTTGCTAACGCCCCAGTTTATGGCTGTTTATGTGGGATCTACTTTGAGATCCATGACTGATGTTCTGGATAACCGTCATATCGGTCCTGGAACATATTTTTTTATAGCAGCTCAAGTGAGTTGATTAAATTGTAGATATTTTTTTGGCAATGCAATAACACTTTTTTAGTTGTGTTTTGGGGTTGGCTTAATGGTTTGGTTCAGTGCTAAAGCCAGGAGGGAGCTTCTAAAAGCACTCGCGGAAGGTGACAAATTCGGAGGGCCGGAAAAAATTGTTATTTCAATGGCTTAAGTTATGTTTTTGTAAATATATTTATTTTTGTTTAAACATGTTTTATTACTTATACTTATTTAAAAAAAACAGGTTTTCATGGAAAGGTTTGCCTATTGATTCTTTGGGGAGTTAGAAATAAATTCGAGGATAAATTTATAGGCAGTATTAATGAGAGTCATATTAATTTGATGGATTCATTTATCAAAATGTTCGTCTCACAAAATAGTAATCGTATTAATTTTTAATAAATATGTCGTTAATATACCGAATCAAAAGAAATAATAGTAGGGTTCAAGGTCCAATAATCTTACAGTTCAATTTTTTTTTGATGTTATAGAGCATTTGACAGATCTAATCATATATACGGTTGTACAGGATGGGCAAAATAATAACAAGCAATTTTGCCCACCCTGTACAGATAAGTCTAGTATGACGCATTGGAAATTGGATGCGAGTCATAATGTTAATAATTCAAAACTTTTTAAGTCAGCCAATAACAAATTTGGCTTTTAAAAGTCATAACGAGGGTTACAAAACTGAAACACAAGAAAAAAATTGTTTCGATTGATTTTTAAAAATTTATTTATTTCCGATTATACAATTTAACATTTTCAAATATTATTTGCGCTGTTTCTGAAGGAGCGTGTAGAACGAATACGAAATTTTCATGAACTGCAAAAAGAATTCGTTAAGAATCAATTTTTATGGCTTAAAATTTTGGGCGCTTACATTTACGTAAAAAGACAGGTTCACGTTGAAAAATTTGCCCAAAGTCAGCCGTACGGGTTTTTGGAAACGCATGGCTATAAAAATCAAGGATTTTTGAAATTCCAAATTCATTTCGTCCCAGTTTATTTCGTATAATGCTTCAGCCAGTTTCAAAAACTGCGAATTTTCAGCCAATTAAAAATTGTGTTATAAGAATAAGTACCTCTTACTTCTGACGTCATATTCTCTGATAACCAACAAATGAACAACGTTTCCAAGGCCTGCACCCCAAAAATCGAGGTTACAATGAAAATTTCGGACCCAGTTTCGACCTGTAACAAAATATTTAGGCAAAGAATTTTCGGCATCACCTCGTATACCAGTGGTAAAACGTATATAAGTGTGCATAGTACTAGGGTAGCGCCCCCGTATTGCATTAACAAAGGAGTACTATGCGACTTTTCCAACAATTCCGCTATTCTAAAAATTATACAGTGTGTTAGAAAAAAAGTTAGGTAACAAAAAGCAAGATAATGGCAAAAAATATTTGTAGTCTAATTTTTGGGATTTACTTCAAAAACTTTTTGGTTTCTTGAACGTAAACTGTCAATTTTCTTTGTCTTGCTTCTTCAATATTTACGTCATCTATTAATTTTACGTCTTTTTGTAACAGTCTCAGTTGGCCATTTAACTTTATTAGGGATCCTATGAAAAAGCAGTCCATTGCTAAGAAACAAAATAGCTCAAGTCAAATTTAGTTTTTGGCGGGAAATTCAAAACTCACGGCAATACTGGAGCATTAGAAAGTAAGTAGATAACATTTGGTAAATCAGGGCGAAAATAAAATGATTTTCCAGCAAATGGAAGGGAAAATATGAGTTGAACATTAATTTTTTTGGTATTGCTGTTGTTGTATTAGTAATTGGATTATATTCTATAGGGTTGATCATGAAAATTCGCAAATAACAAGCTGCTATAACTATTATTATTGTAGATAAGAGCTGTAGGTGAAAAACGACGGAAATACAATCATCTCTTTTTGTGGTTGTCATTTTGACTTCTTTAAAACCACTTCTACTTGATTGCCTAAAATAGAAATTAAAGTCAGTAATGTGCTGTCCAAAATTAATTTAATTAATTAAATGGGCAAGTCAAACATTCAGGAACAACAAACATTTTTATTTACAAACAATTTTATTAGGATACTTCACTTTAATTTTAGTCTTATTTTCTGTTACATCTAAAATTATTGTTGCAGTTGATTTAATGCGTTTGTTGGAAAGTTACAAATAACCATGAGGATGTCATTTGCAAATAAATAAAAATAAATGGTAAATTATGTTTTGCTTCTTTGCATTTTTCAAACAAACGTTTTAATTCGAGTAAAGTTCTAATCCGTTTAACATAATAATAGGGAGGTTCGGAGAAAAATAAGATATCTATTTTTGGCATGAAAATGACAGAAAATTGTTATTGTAATTGATTTACGGCGAAATTTTTTTTCTACAAATTTTTTTGCGGCGTAATAAGCGAAAGAAATTAGCTTATCACGCCCACATGCTAGTTCGCTTTGTTATTGGTTTGACGTCAGAGATTCGTAAGGCACTCCTCCCACTTCTCTTGAAGTGCCCGTGAAGCGGTACCTATCTCATAACATACTTATTGGGACTATTTCCAGCGTGAATTTTTAAAGTAAGGTGTCAAGGAAACATAAAACAAAGACAACATAATCGATATAATGATGCAACAAGGGTATCAAAAGTCCGATTCACATAATTTGCCATATTTATGTAGTAGGTAGGTAAATGTCCCGGTAAATGTGGAAATGGTGTGTGATTCTTGCATCTAAGCCCAATTTCATTCAACCTCAAAACAGTAGTGTAAAGGCAGACCGGTATAAGTAAAACAAAGTCAACAATTTATTAACTGTACATGCCGTTTATAATTCAGTATAAGTAGGTATGTAGATTGTTGATACCTGCTTACTTCTGTTTGTAAAATAGGTACCTACCTATATTCTCTAATACAATACAATTCATACCTACTCATTTATGTAGGTATGTATACCTAAGTGATTGACAAGTTATCAAGTTAACAGTTTTGTAACGGATTGGAATTTTTTTTAAAAAACGGAAACAAATACAACTCACGCGAATCAAAAAACTACGCTACGTAGGTACTAGGTACTTGTTTAACAAAAAGAAACAACTGCTATATTCTGGAACGCTTAATGTAGAAACTCGGAAGAGGCTCTTAAAGACGCATGTATGGAGTACGAAATTATACCTATGGGTGCGAAACTTGGACAACGGGAGAAGCGGATTGAAAAAGAGTAGAAGCGTTTGAAATGTGATGCTACAGACGGGTGTTGAAGATACCGTGGATAGACAAGTTAGCAATAAGGAGGAATTAGAAAGAGTTGGGGAAAAGAGAAAAGTATGGAAGACAATAAAGAATAGGGGATAGGATCGTAGGATGGTAGGACACCTTCTGAGACACAAAGGAATAGTTCGCGACATACTAGAGTCAGAGATAGGAATAAAGAGGTAGAGGTTGGAGCAGATTAGACTACTGCTCTCAAATAGTTGGGGATGTAGAATGTTCTACTTTTACGGAAATGCGTAGGCTAGCTCAGGGAAAGGACACCTTCTGAGACACAAAGGAATAGTTCGCGACATACTAGAGTCAGAGATAGGAATAAAGAGGTAGAGGTTGGAGCAGATTAGACTACTGCTCTCAAATAGTTGGGGATGTAGAATGTTCTACTTTTACGGAAATGCGTAGGCTAGCTCAGGGAAAGGATGGAGGTACGCGTCCTACCAGTCTTCAAAAGAGAACTTTATGATGAGGTACTATTTAATTATTATTGTAAAATAGTTAATAAAATTTTCTTTTTTAGTTCAGGGAGGGAACGCTACGGCGATTCAGTATTTGGCTCCGTCATCCTCCTAGCATCCTGTTTCAAATTATGCTAACCGTAACACGTTACCAAGTACCAAGGGGTCCCAGAAAACTGTCGATAAATTGCATTATGTTCGATTTTATTTAGAGTGGCTGCAATGGGGCAGCCGATAATTTTATAAACTTTTGCAATGATAAAGTAACTCGCGAAAATATCAATAATGCTGACCGATTTTCTTTCTGGCTCCAACGAACCACTTTTTCCGTTTTATTGGTGTGCTGTACGATGTATTAGTTTGGGTACAAAACAGAAAATACTAGTTAGAACCAGTTAATAATATTTAACAATTAAACTACACATGCATATGCATAATACTTATGGGACTGCTGCGCGCTGAAGCTGGGACTTGTACGTTATACTAAGTTCTGACGTCACGCGGCCTACTCTCGCTGCAAGGTACGATTTCTAGCCTCGCACCGACGGAAAACTTTGCAACGGCTTCACATGCAAAGGAATTTTTTTAAACAAAAATTAACAACATAACTGCCTTCAGTATAATAAACTCTATCAATTTTAATGAAATTTGAAAATTACCGAACCTGCCTCTATTCGTAAAATTGAAGTGTTTGTTTACAAATTTACGAACAGACATAAAAATTCAACGAACATTATTTTTATTCACTGAGAATTAAAAAATAAAACATTTTAATTAGGTAACCTAATATGTATAATCTGTAAGTAGAATTAAAAATTACGCACCTAAAATTGTTTGCTTACAAAAATGTTTGTTTTGGTGACTTTGTCAGTAAAATGTAAGAACGTGCTAAACAAAATTTCGACAAACAATTTTATTTATGAATAAAGTGTAAGGCTATTAGTAATGAATTAGTTGATTTTTATGCATTTTCCTTATGACGCGTTTAGCAGTTTTAATAGAAAGTCGCGTTATTTTTAATTTTAAAATTTATACATTTTCCTACTTTGTAAATATATACAGGGTGTTGTTACTTGAGTGCATAAGCCCAGTTATGATAACGAACTAAGAAATGGCGCACTCTTAATATAAGACCCTGTATATCGAAAGATAAGCCAATAAATACTTAGAACATGACGTTTCTTCTGAATGGTATGACCAAATTTCCGTTTTATCCACACTTTCAACAATATTCGGTTCGAAATATCCTATAATTTTCTTGCAATCTTTTCTTATGAACTGCCAGTTGACAATTCTCATGCTGGCTGTTAGATGCAAAATTATGACGGCCAAATTCAAGCACGTTGCTTTCAAATCATCCCTCGTTAACCAGCACTGAATTATTTCCCCCAAATTTAGGGTCAGAGCGAACATTACGAATAAGACTCCATGGATGGTGACGTAAATTGTTTTTTGAATTTTTCTCTGGGGTGGCCAAAGTCCAACTAAATTTAGCACCCTTGTGATGAACGGGAAGAATTCTGGAGTATGTCTTGCCAATTTGAACATGTTCTACCGATTGATTCCCCAGGGGGGATGGGAGAAAATTTTATAGACAAGGGTAATGAGTGGCACTCATTCACCATTAATTTTAATGTTAATGTGTATTAATGTTCGTCGCAGAAAATACGTATATTATTAATGTGTAATAAATTTGTCGTTAACGCAATCAAAGAATTAAAACCGAAAAAACAGAGTTTCTCAAAATGCGTGGGAAAAATGTTGCCATAAATTTGATTTGATTTCCTTGTCAACTGTGATAATAATTTGTTTACAATTTTACATACATTTCTGATGATGGGATCGTTCAATATACCGTGTGCGTGTGACAAACTTCCATGTGTACATGGGGAAATAACATGGGCAATTACATTTTTGGGGATTCCTGCTCCCCATGTGTAGTTACAGTGGTGGTAAAGGTAGCAATCGAAAGATTATTTTTTTTCTGCGTATGAGGATATCAAAAACTCTACAACTTTCCAATTTATTAAAGCATTAAAAGCAAAAATTACATTAATAATTTTCTAACTAAAACACAGAAATTTATCAGATTATCCATGACAACTTAATTTATTCTAATCACGGACGTCTTTGATTTTTATGGATTTTCTGAACTGTCAACATTTAAAAATGAACAAAAATATTTATTCAGTTCAAGAAAAGGTTTTCAATGTGAAAATATTTTACGGCGGCAATAGTTTGCGCGTAGTCCGTGCCTTATTTTCTGTAAAATTCAATAACGGTCCTATTCCTTCGGTATAACAACAAATAATTTAGTAAGAAATTTGAAGGCTGGGAATCTTTCATCGAAAGAAGTTAATTTTTACTAATACATAAACTTGTTTTTTTATTTAGATAATTCTCATTCACATTATTATTGTCATTACCTATAGTTGACAATTAATTGATTACTGGTGTGGATGTTTAGTTGGTGAATGCTGGTCCATAGTTTAGGGTAAATTGTAGGTGTCGTCTTTCGTCTAACCTATTAAAAACTTTTTGGGAAAATGTTAAAGCAGTAAAATGAAATAATAAAAATTAAATTACTTTAATTTTACTGCAATTATGAAAAATTTAACAAGCGGCAACATTTGTTTATTTTGCTCTAATGAATTTTGTAATCTGGCAATTTAATACTCATTTATTTCATATCTAGGTAAGGACAAAAACTTATTAATATACAATGAAATTAAAGTAACATAAAAAAAGAAAAATAACTATAACAAATATTCAAATAAACCCCCATTCTGTATCAGACAGTATCCCAGCCTATTATAGAAAGAATTTCTCACATTCGCAAGTTGCCGATCGTTTATTAAGTTGCATTCCGCAAAAATAGCATTCCTTAAAGAATCAATATTTGGGCGACGAGTTTTATAAATCTTATTTTTTAAATGACCCCACAAGAAAAAGGTCACACGGTGCCAAATCGGGAGATCTAGCTGGCCAGTTTATAGCACCACCTCGATCAATCCAGTTCTCTGGAAATATTTCATTTAATAATTCCCTCACTTGTGCTCCAAAATGTGCTGGGCATCCGTCATGTTGAAACGAGACCTCCCGATTCGCATGTGCAACTTCTTCTAATGCAGGGCCAATGTGGTGAATTAAAAGATCTAAATAAGCTTCTGAATTTAAATTTCCCTGTATTTCAAATGGTCCTATAATGCGATTATTAAAAATGCCTGCCCAGATATTGATTTTTTGAGGGTATTGCGTTGTAATGGCTAGATTTATTCTGGGATTTTCCTGGGCCCAATGCCTAACGTTTTGTGAATTTGGCTCTTGATTTAAAGTGAAGGTACAATCATCGGTAAAACAAATTGATGAGAGGAAGCTGCGATCCCGATTAGCCCGTTCTTGCATTTCTTCACAGAAAGTTTGCCTTGATTCTTCGTCAAAAGGAAGTAACTCTTGGTGACATTGGAATTTAAAGGGATGATATTTGTTTTTTTTTTTAATATGTTACGGACAGTTTCTCTTGAAACATTACATTCTAGGGCAATAGACCTTAAACTAGATGTTGGACTAGCAGTTATCAGGCCTAATACCATTTCCTCTACCTCAACATTTAGATTTCTTAGAACGACTAAAAAAATAAATGATAAGATTAATTTTAGTTTTGTTTCACTCCACCATATCACTTGTTAAATTTCTCATAATCCCAGTAAAATTTAAGTTAGCGAACAATAAGGAATTAGCAACTAGGTAATAATAATAAGCGAATCAGAATTATCTAAATAAAAACCAAGTAAATTTATTAGTAAAAATTACCTTCTTTCAATGAAAGATTCCCAGTATCTTCAAATTTCTTAACTAAATTTTTTATTGTTGTTACCGAAGGAATAGGACTGTTATTGAATTTTACAGAAAATAAGTCACGGACTACCCGCAGACTATTGCCGCCGTAAAATGTTTTCACAATAAAAACCTTTTCTTCAACTGAATAAATATTTTTATTATTATATTTTATTAATAGTTAAATTAAGATTACAATTTACTTATGCAATTTTCAATTTTAATTCCATAACTGGAAAGAATTTTAAACCCTCGGGACGGGACTTCTTTTTAAGAATGCAACCAATTTTGGAAATTTGTTAATTTTAACATTGTTGTTAATACCTACCTACCGAGATTTGTCCTTATCCTCGAATAATGTGATCAATGACTAGAAGGTTTATAAGGCTTTGATCATTCAGGGAAGTAAGCCAAAAAGCACGCTTTCTGTATAACTTTCTTAAATTTTATTAGAAAAGCAAAATTTAAAATGAAACTTCAGTTTTTAAATCCCGCGTCTTTATTTAGCAGAAAATTTTCTTTGTGTAAATTCAACTAGGGCACCCAACAGAAAAAAATCCGGAAATAGTGACTATTCGATTTAAAAGCTTCCGGATTGGTTAGAAAATGTAAGTGTGAAATTTTCAGTGATATTAAAGTGTCTTAGTTATTGAAGCAAATTACCGAATTAGTCCAGGCTAGTAAGGCGCGCAAACGCGACCAGTATCTGGACAAAATCGATCGCCCCACACAGCAGTAACAACGTTCGAATTTTGCATTTGCTACAGATATGCTGGTGGCAATTTTTTTGATAAAATGTTAGGTTTTTATAAGACAATTTTAGTTTGCTCCGTTGTATTTTGTGTTGGGAGTTTGGCTGAAGAAAGAGATGTCAAGCAACAGTATGGTTTATCAAAATTGTAAGTAATTGAGGTATCTAGGTAAGTAGTAGAAAAAAATATTAAAAATTGATGCGAATTTTTCGTGTAGGGTAAGAAACTGGGCCGAGAAATTGGGGGGAGAACTGTGGCATTTTGGGGAGGTTGTTACAAGAAGAAACATGGTTATTGATGTAAGTCGGATATGTACGAGGGTGTATTTATATATTTTTAGCCTACTGTAGAAGCGACAATTTGAAATCAAAACATTTTATAGCTTGCTCTTAATTAATGCAACAAACGCAACGGAACTTTCTTTTGTGCATGGAAAACTACCTAGGCTAACCAGATATCGATACCCCCTCGTATTAAAAATTCATTTGGTTTTCTTTGCATCGCTATTTTTAGAGTTATAAACATACTACTGTCGAAAAGATCGATGGCCAAGCTTTACTACTGGACATTCACGAAAAGATTTCAACCATGTTGGCAAAAAAGGTCGAAGCTATCAAGGTAGGTATTCAAAAACTTGTTTGTTTCCAAAATTTCAAAGGGTGGTCCATTGATTATCTCTAAAATTTATGATATGAAATTGCATCGAAAAATATTTTTTTTCAAAAGAGGTACCCCCTTTTATTTTTATTAAGAAATTTTGCAAAAATCGAAAAGCGATATAAAAGAATTTTGTCGGTTATTTAATCCTATAACGGCAGTTCAAAACTTACTCGAACGGCAGATTAAATAAATGTCCAGTGCAATGGGGAAAACCCGCAAATTTTGAAAACGATCATATTGAATAGTTTACTATCCAAAACAAATTCCGCAACTTTCGATTTTTACATTTGAGTCTTATTTTCGTCATAATTAAATACGAAACATGCGTCACGCTCGAGACACAATATTTGAATGACGCTGGTGACGTACTTGACCACTGGGCCCGACAGATTAGGTAGGGATTTTCACATGCGCAAACCGATCCGTTTGCACCCTGAGCGCTCGTTTATTTCTCGACTCCTCCCACTTTTTCCAGGGAGACGCGTAAACACCGCGGCGCAACGGATAGGTCTCCTACGCCACAGAAAGCGCGCGTTTTAGCCATCCCGGTCATGCTGCTTTCTAAGTTGCAAATTTTTCGTTCAGCACGGCACATAATCAAAATTTTTGCGTGGTACGCGATACATATTCTATTTATCCTTGATATTACAGTACTAAAAGTTATAAATTCGATTAAGCGGGTCTTCCCCATTGCTAATATTTTGTATAATATTGTCGATTTTTTGTTAGAGCAACAGTTATTTCTTTTCAAAATATTACTGCTGCGACTTCATTCAATTCCTAGATGTTTCAATTTCAAAACTGCTCTGTATTTGTCAATATTCCCTAAAAATGGGCATAATTCGAGAAATAAGCAGTTTGGACAAAAATCATATTGTACAAGTTTATAGTTAAATCGACTAAGGAATTCGAAAATGAAGTCAAATATAGCGTGTTCCATTTAAAATAACAGAGTTGACCTGCATACAGCAAATATGGGACAAGCTGTATAGCTGAAAATAATTTCAACTGGAGCTGGCTTGTCACTGGCAACAATTTTTGTCTTGAATGTCTTTTAGTGTTTCAGGCTACATATTTAGGATATATTGAAGAATCCCGCACTGTATGTATATAGGGTGTTCGCGTGAAACACACAGGCAAGTCTGTATCGGAAATGAGAAAGTTTACCAAAAATATTTTGAGCAGAAGTTATTAGGCTCTGTAAATGAAAAATATTTTCAGTTCTACAGCTTGTTCCGTTTAATACTAAATTATAAGGCAGGCCATGCTCGAAAATGTTGAAGCTTTTGAGTTATTCCAGTTTTTTCGAAATTTCTAGCATAATGTCGCCTTTGGAAGCATCGCGCCACGAGAGTGATTCATGGCCGTACTTAACACGCTGACATTTTAATGGGATTGCAAGAAACTAATTAAAAAGACAGTTTCTTTTCCAGTTATGCCCTCTTACACCCTAAAAATATTGTAAAAGAAAAAATAGACCACTGTGTATAAGGAAATATTTTTGTTTATAGCGAATTATGGAAGTCGCTGAGAACAGCGCTACGCAGAAAGTGAACGCCAGCGCAAATTACACGTTTTATAACGCGAAAGATGTCGAAATGTTTGTGCAGAACTGTACGGGGAGTGATCAAGAAGAATCCGAGGTATTATTAAATTTAGCCTCAGCCTAATTTATTGGTATTTAACAGATTTTTCTAAACTATAGCAAAATGATGGGTCACCTGAAGCACAAGAATACAGAGGCTATAAAAGTTTCGAAAACTATCAACAAGACGAAGTTAAACAAGAAGAAATAGAAGTAGAAGAAAAAACTAAAACAGAAGATGTAAAAGTAATAAAAAAATTAAATTTGCGTAAAGAATTTTTGGTTTAATTTACATGACAGGTTTCAGATGGTAGTGAGACCCCGCTGGCAAGCCAAAAACCGCCCCCTGATAAAGGTAAACTACCCTTAATTTGCAACAGGCGGTTTTATAACATACCAGTGAATACAAACTACAGTGCGGTTCATGTACCGAGCAACGTGTATGAAAGATGTAAGTTATTCACGAAAATACCTCCTCAAATTTATTCGAATAATCCTGTGATATTTATCGTAGCTGATGATGTTATAAATGGTATATATTGGTCGGAGGAATTGGACCAGACCTTCAGGAACAACTATAAAGTTGATCCGACGCTATCGTGGCAGTATTTTGGAAGCTCAACTGGTTTTATGCGACAATACCCTGGTATGATAACGTTGTAATCGAGCATCAATACTATGAGCTACGAGAGCTCCCTGGCGTCACCAGATTTTTATTTTTTATTCTCAATATATTGCCTTTTTTTTCAACATATTGACTTCTTTCTCAATATATTGGCATTTTCTTAGTATATTCGGTTTTTCTCAATATATTGAGTTTTCTCAATATATTGACTTTCAATATATCGACTTTTCTCAATATATTAACTTCCTTCCCAATATATTGACATTTTCTTAGTATATTCGGTTTTTCTCAATATATTGATTTTTTTCTCAATAAATTGACTTTTTCTCAATATATTGACTTTTCTCAATACAACGTGTCCAAGATAAGGAGGGCCAGTATGGGGATATTGGAAATGACAAGAGATACGGATTTGGTTAAATGGGAAAAAAGTTGCGTAACTAAAGGATCAATAAAATGGCGCCTAGAAATCCTTGATATAATTTTCCGTTTTTGAGTTATTTTGAAAAAACTGAATTTATGGATTTTTAACTATATTTTTTCTGACTTTAATATTAAAATTAGAGCGAAACTGACAAAACTTCTTCGTAGCAACTTTTGATGAAATTAAAGATTTCATTGCCAATTCTTTTATTCTACGTTTCGTCTTCGGGCAACCATCATCAACTTCATTTTTTTAAATACGGTCCTGATTTTCTAATGCCAAATTTTATGAGCCCTTTTTATTCTGAATTCAACAATGTACAACACATTATGGTTTAATTACGTTTCGACCCTTTTTTGGCCATCATCAAAGAATTTTTAAGATACGGACCTGTATGTCTCACAGTTTTGTAAAAAATATGTACATACAGTATAAGTTGGGCAATTTTTAAGTGCACCACAAGAGTTTTACGAATCTGTTAGATGATACTAGCGATAAGCACCTACCCTACTCTAAGCATAGCGCATCTTGCAGTTTTGGAAAATCTTGTTCGTTTCTGATATCAGAAGAAAGCCCAACTAACTGTATTTCTCATAATTTTTAGAAAATTAAGAGAAATGCAGGTCCGTATCCTAAAAATTTCTTGATGATGGTCAAAAACGGGTCGAAACGTAATTAAACCATATAATGTGTGGTACATTGTTGAATTCAGAATAAGAAGGGCTCATAAAATTTGACATCAGAAAATCAGGACCGTATTTAAAAAAATGAAGTTGATGATGGTTGCCCGAAGACGAAACGTAGAATAAAAAAATTGGCAATGAAATCTTTAATTTCATCAAAAGTTGCTACGAAGAAGTTTTGTTAGTTTCGCTCTAATTTTATTATTAAAGTCAGAAAAAAATATAGTTAAAAATCCATAAATTCAGTTTTTTCAAAATAACTCAAAAACGGAAAATTATATCAAGGATTTCTATGCGCCATTTTATTGATCCTTTAATTACGCAACTTTTTTCCCATTTAACCAAATCCGTATCTCTTGTCATTTCCAATATCCCCATACTGGCCCTCCTTATCTTGGACACGTTGTATATTGAGAAAAAGTCAATATATTTAAAAAAAAGTCATTATATCGAGAGAAAAGTCAATATATCCATAAAAAGTCAATATATGTATTGAGAAAAGTCAATATATTTAGAAAAGTCAATATATCGAGAAAAAGTCAATATATTGAGAAAAGTCAATATATTGGGAAAAAAGTCAAAATGTTGAGAAAAACCGAATACACTAGGAACATGTCAATATATTGAGAAAGAAGTCAATATGTTGAGAAAAAAGGCGATATATTGAGATTAAAAAATAAAAATCTGGTGGCACCAGGGAGTTTTTGTAATGAACCAACATGCGTAACATGCCCATTTTAAATGCATCTTTGTATCCACACTCAGGTGCATTAAGTAATCGATTTCTGTGATAAAAATAGTGTAATAATGCCAAACCAGTCTGGGAAGAACAATCATAATGATAGTACTGTTTTAGTTGTATTTTTAGACTTTAAGAGAGCCTTTGAGACATTTGATAGGCAGCTGTTGTTGAATAAGCTGGGTAAAATTGGCTTTTGTGGCAATGTTATGAAATGGTTTCAATCTCAGAACCCAATTAGTGAAATATAAAAGTTCGGTATCAAATAGGTTAGAATCAACCCACGGTGTACCTCAGGATACTGTACTTGGCCCTATATTGTTCATATTATATGTTAAAGTGTTGACTGTGAGATTTAATTTGAAGTGAAAGAAGAGTATAATCCTTGTCTATCATATATACTAGTCTGCTAATCCAATGCAATTTGTTGGAAACCGGTTTTTGGACGCCACGTATTTTAGTTCTGGACGCAGCTGGTTAGATGGGGCTCGATACGCTTAGTAAACTTCCAGTTTTCAATCTGCTATCGTGGCACTTTAGTTGATTTCATTGTTTAACAGATGGCAGGCACGGCGATTTTAATTCTGGGGTGATGCGAGACGGCGCCAGCCGGCAAGACGGGACGTTGCGGAATAAGATATCAAATAAGCTTTTATGTTCCCGCAGGGCACAGCGCGGCGCGGCGGCACGCTTTGTCGCTTGTCGGGGTAACACCTGCATGAAATTTATGCCTTTACAATACTTTTTATGTCCAATTTTGTCTTTCTGAATTTGTTCACATATACCAGCCCCAATTATTTGAATGGCCTTACTTCCTAGATCCCAAAAATAAAAATTAAGAGACAGCCCAAAAAGATGTTTTAACGTTTTAACGTATTATTCGAAAAACCAAAAAACGCACTTGTTTTTTCCAGTAACTTTCGTTTTTGAAAACACTGAGGATCTGTATGCAGCGCCGTAGCCAGGGTCAAAACTTAGGGGGGGCTTATGAATTTTTTGAGGGGGCCTAAACAAAATATTTGGTAGGATGTATCTTGGAATATGCGATTAAAATTATTCTAAAAATTGGAAATTATAATACTTTACTAAACTAGATAAATTGATAAATACCTATATATCTACCTAGTTTGAGGATATGGATGCAATAAACAGTACATAAATATGACTAATTCTTGTAAAAAAATGGACAACGAAGAATGAAAAACTATTCAGTAGAACTTCACAATAAACTAAAATCTTCACTTCTTACAATGAAACAAAATACAACTATATGTATAGGGTGTTAACAATTAGCGGGGCAGTATTGACAGCTTTGTTATTTTTGGAGCCACGATTCCTGTTAAATGACAATACTAGTAGTATTTCTTAATAGATTACGGTCGCGAAAACAGAAAAGCAATGATTGAACATCAGGTTTTCGAGTTATGTGCAAAAATAACTTTTTTTAAATGGAACGCTCTATATATTTTTGCATATATTGGGAGAGAGAAAAATTCTTAACAGAAAGTCTTAATTAATGGCTACCCTAAAATTTAAAATAAAGACGTTTTACTCCATTTAAAAGTAAAACACTATAGGAAGTGAGCGAATATTGCTTAGCAGCGACACCAAGGCGGCGCAATTATAAACTTTTGGTAGTAACTAAGTGTCAAACTGAGAGAGCAGGTGTCTGTCAGTTTGACATTCCCGCGTAAATTTAAGCAATGGATACTTTAACGTTATATGACAACTAAAACTGCAAAAAATTATAAATGTCAAATCTGACAGCCCAGTACCACCAAAACTTTTAAATGGTGGCGCTGGCTGAAAATTCGCTCACTTCCTATATAAATACATCTTTTACGCTATAAATCAAAACAGGCCGAGGAACAAGGCAAGTGTCGAAATCAATAAATATTCTTTGTAAATTTTTATTAGTAGGTACTTATTGCTGTTTAGAGAGTTTTCGTATTATTTTCGTGACTATATCGACATCTTCACCATGCCGTTTACTCTTGTAGAAAACTGGGACACGTGTGATTTAGTAAGCTTATAAAAAATGAATTTCGATCTATCGCATGCTACGCCGAATTATTTCTTGGGCGGGAATAGCCGATGCAAAGAAGGATGGACAAAAAGGCGGAAGAAATATTAGGAGAAGATCAGTTCGGATCCTTGTTTATATACATTATAGTTAGCCAATGAAGTCTATTAACCTTGACGCCTTTTAAAGAAGTACTCACATTTCCGCTAGATGGCAGACAAAGCGCGATCTGGAATTGTTTTGAGTATAGATACGCACCTTCTTTGGCAGTTTGAGAAGAGATGTTTTAAATCTATTCATTGCAGATGGCGAACAAGAGTTTCGCAATAGCAGGTAGTCGTCGGTTTTCTTGAACTTCGGTGATCAAAACATGCCGCCAACTAATAAATTATGTACGTAAATGACAGCCGGCAAGCAATGTGATTTAAATGTTCTAGTCATTTTTATTACTTTATAATGGATATTTTATATCTTTCCGAACTTCAAAAACCGGGTGCTGGCAGATATCGGCCTCCTGTTCCATAAATAAATAGGTGCATACTTAATTTACAAAATGAACAAAAATGAAAATTAATTAATTTGAGAGGAGCGGCACGGTTTTGGTTGAATGTGGGAGCCGCTCAAATAAATGGCTGGGTTAATTCTTACTTTTACGTTTTACCTATTCGAAAAGCATTTCAAGGGACATTTTTGTTAAAACCAAACAAAAGCAATAAGTGGAAAGTCATGCCCAAAAGGGATCCAGACAAGAATGAGAACATGATTGTTTATTTCCAGGAAAAAAGTAAGTTTAAATAGAGATTTTTTGGTTTCTCTTTCTATGAGATAGTGGACAGATATAACCGTCGGACTATGAGAATTAAGCAGTTTCCTGATGGCAGGAGACCATGTTAACGAAGATGATTTATACCGTTTATACTACGCTATTCCAGCGCGTAAGGGTAGACGGTTGAGTTAGTAAGCATAGAAAAACCCAAGCTAAATCAAGGTTACTATAATAAAGACAGTAAGTACCTAAACCGAAAAAATTAAATTAATCAAAAAATGTACATTTTAATGGTCTGTAAAAAAGGATTTCCGTACACTAAACAAATTTTAAGAAAGTGCGCAGTGTTCAAACAACGACTTTGTAGTACCTACAAAATAATTAAGACAAATATTTATTCATTGAACATAAGGTGCATGAAGTATAAAATAATTAAAAAATACTTCCAGCGTTAACTCAGGGATTGAACAACCATGCCATACAGACAGGTCCGTAGACCCCCCTCCCCCTAGAGCGAACAAAAAACGTTGATATAGAAAAATTTTATGACAGTCGAAATAGGAGACTGCAATAATAATTATTCTAGATTTCATATACATGGTGTTTACAATTAACGGGAAACGGGGCACTATTACTAGGTAACTTTGTTATCTTTGGAGCTATACGATTCCGGTTAAATGGACAAACTAGTAGTATTTTTACTCGATTTTTTACGTAGATTAATTCAGGTCGTGAAATCAGAAAAGGAATTGAACTTCGGATTTTCGCGTTGTCAACAAAAATACCTTTTCTTAATTGAACAACCTGTATATTTTTTTGAAAGCGAAAGAAATTCTTAACAAATAAGCCTTAATAATTATAATAATTTTCGTGAAATGTGGAATAAAGAAGATCTGAGCCATTTAAAACACTACATATACAGGGTGTCCCAGAACAACGGTGCAATATTTCTGGAGCATATAGTTTGGGTCAAAATAACACTTAAATCATATAAAAAAAGAAATATCTAGGACGCCTCCCTTCGAAGCTATTCGCCCTTAAAGGTCAAGTCCCGAAGAAGGTTTCTTGCTGGTAAGTGGTAACTTTCAAACTACTGCATCGAATATGTTATAAAATTTGGAATTTGGACTGTAGACATAGTAAGCAAGTACCTGTGATCGAGTGACATGACATCTTCCATATCTTGCCTAGGAAGCCGGGGGTGGAACACCCCTAATGCTTTTCACCCCTTAACTTTTACATTGATGCTTTTAACGAATTTGTAATGACATTTTTAAATTCCTCAAACAATTTTCTCCAAAACAGGTACTCTTTCTTGAAACCGTTAAAACGGCCCGTTCCCGAGAAAAAAATGATACAAAGACATGATTTATCATTTTTACTACACAAAAACGTATGCGTCTACAAGGTGCTCACTTCAAAAATTTATTGTAGCTGCTATTATATGTTTGCAAAACCGATTGTTGATACATTTTCACTTCATTTTCATTTTTTCACATGTTTCATGAAGCAGTTCATATTTCATAGCCTGGCTTGTATAGTAAAAGTCGGTAAAAATGATAAACCATGTCTTTGTATACATTTTTTTCTCGGAAACGGGCCGTTTTAACGGTTTCAAAAAAGAGTACCTTTTTTGAGAAAATTATTTGAGGAATTTAAAAATCTCATTGCAAATTCGTTAAAAGCACCAACGTAAAAGTTAAGGGATGAAAAGCATTAGGGGTGTTCCACCCCCGGCTTCCTAGACAAGATACGGAAGATGTCATGTCACTGGATCACAGATACTTGCTTACTATGCCTACAGTCCAAATTTTATAACATTCTATACAGTAGTTTGAAAGTTACCAGCAAAAAACCTTCTTCGGGACTTTAATTTTAAGGGCGAATAGCTTCGAAGGGAGGCGTCCTAGAATTTTTTTTTATACGATTTAAGTGTTATTTTGACCCAAACTATATGCTCCAGAAATATTGCCCCGTTGTTCTGGGACACCCTGTATACAGCTATGTAGGTACTTAAGGCCCGTTTGTGCATCCCAAATTAAATATTTTCTCCTCCTCTTCTGTACAAAAATATCTGTTTTGTTCCCTAATTTCCTGTACAATTTTAGGACGCACGGTTCGGCTATTCTTATCATCATCATAAGGTTGGACGCGTACCTCCACTCTTTTCTATCTTGAGCTAACCTATGCATTTCCCTAAAAGTACAACATCCTACATCCCTAACTATTTGAGAGCAGTAGTCTAATCTAGGCCTACCCCTACCTCTTTTTATTCCTATCTCTGACTCTAGTATGTCGCGAACTATTATCCTTCGTGTCTTAGAAGGTGTCCTACCATCCTATCTCTCCTACTCTTTATTGTCTTCCATACCTTTCGCTTTTCCCAAACTCTTTCTAATACTTCCCTATACCTTATTGCTAACCTTATCTATCCATGGTATCTTCATCATGCGTCTGTATAGCACCACATTTCAAACGCTTCTATTCTTTTTCGATCCGCTTCTCCTATTGTCCAAGTTTCGCACCCGTATAATGCCGTACTCCATACATACGACTTTAAGAGTCTCTTTCTAGTCTCTATATTAACCGTTCTCGAACATAACAGTTGTTTCTTTTTGATGTAAAACGCAACTCGCCCCTGCGCGCTATTCTTTGTTTTATATCTTTTGTGCTCCTACCGTCTTGAGTTATTTTACTTCCTAAATAGCAGAAATCCGCGACCTCCTCCATCTTCTAATTTCCTATTTGTATGTCAACTTTAGTTCTATTTTCACATCCCCTACATACCAAAATTTTAGTTTTATTTTTATTGACTTTCATGCCGTAGCCCTGTGTCAAAACTGCTTCCATTTCATTCAAAGCCGCTCCTAATTCTTCTTTGCTATAGCTGCTAACACTGCTATATCATCCGCAAATATGAGCAAGTTAATAGTTTGACCTGTACATCCATTCCTGAGGTTGTTCTGCCCTTAACAATATTAATCGCTTCTTCGATATATAAGTTGAAAACTAGAGGTGACAATACACATCCCTGTCTCACTTCCTTCCGGATATCTACTTCCCTTCGTTCCTGCTCACATTCTATAACTGCCTTTTGCTCCTTCTAGAGATTATGTATTATTCTTCTGTCCCTATATTTCATCCCTACCTTTCTGAGCACTTCGAACATCTTCCCCCATTTTACGTTGTCGAAGGCTTTTTCTGAATCTACAAATCCTATATAGACGCTCTTTCTCTTTTCTATCGTTTTTTCTATAATTATTCGTAAAGCTAGAATGGCCTCGCGCGTTCCTCTTTCCTCTACTTCGTCTAAATCCGAACTGATCTTCTCCTAATATTTCTTCCGCCTTTTTGTCCATCCTTCTTTGCATCGGCTATTCCCGCCCAAGAAATAATTCGGCGTAGCATGCGATAGATCGAAATTCATTTTTTATAAGCTTACTAAATCACACGTGTCCCAGTTTTCTACAAGAGTAAACGGCATGGTGAAACTGTCGATATAGTCACGAAAATAATACGAAAACTCTCTAAACAGCAATAAGTACCTACTAATAAAAATTTACAAAGAATATTTATTGATTTCGACACTTGCCTTGTTCCTCGGCCTGTTTTGGTTTATAGTGTAAAAGACGTATTTAGTGTTTTACTTTTAAATGGCTTAAAACGTCTTTATTTTAAATTTTAGGGTAGCCATTAATTAAGACTTTCTGTTAAGAATTTTTCTCTCTCCCAATATATGCAAAAATATATAGAGCGTTCCATTTAAAAAAAATTACTTTTGCACATAACTCGAAAACCTGATGTTCAATCATTGCTTTTCTGTTTTCGCGACCGTAAGCTATTAAGAAATACTACTAGTATTGTCATTTAACAGGAATCGTGGCTCCAAAAATAACAAAGCTGTCAATACTGCCCCGCTAATTGTTAACACCCTATACATATAGTTGTATTTTGTTTCATTGTAAGAAGTGAAGATTTTAGTTTATTGTGAAGTTCTACTGAATAGTTTTTCATTCTTCGTTGTCCATTTTTTTACAAGAATTAGTCATATTTATGTATTGTTTATTGCATCCATATCCTCAAACTAGGTATATAGGTATTTATCAATTTATCTAGTTTAGTAAAGTATTATAATTTCCAATTTTTAGAATAATTTTAATCGCATATTCCAAGAGACATCCTACCAAATATTTTGTTTAGGCCCCCTCAAAAAATTCATAAGCCCCCCCTAAGTTTTGACCCTGGCTACGGCGCTGCATACAGATCCTCAAAGTGTTTTCAAAAACGAAAGTTACTGGAAAAAACAAGTGCGTTTTTTGGTTTTTCGAATAATACGTTAAAATGTTAAAACATCTTTTTGGGCTGTCTCTTAATTTTTATTTTTGGGATCTAGGAAGTAAGGCCATTTAAATAATTGGGGCTGGTATATGTGAACAAATTCAGAAAGACAAAATTGGACATAAAAAGTATTGTAAAGGCATAAATTTCATGCAGGTGTTACCCCGACAAGCGACAAAGCGTGCCGCCGCGCTGTGCCCTGCGGGAACATAAAAGCTTATTTGATATCTTATTCCGCAACGTCCCGTCTTGCCGGCTGGCGCCGTCTCGCATCACCCCAGAATTAAAATCGCCGTGCCTGCCATCTGTTAAACAATGAAATCAACTAAAGTGCCACGATAGCAGATTGAAAACTGGAAGTTTACTAAGCGTATCGAGCCCCATCTAACCAGCTGCGTCCAGAACTAAAATACGTGGCGTCCAAAAACCGGCTTCCAATAAATTGCATTGGATTAGCAGACTAGTATATATGATAGACAAGGGTTCGGATTTAGACGAAATAGAGGAACGCGCGAGGCCATTCTAGCTTTACGAATAATTATAGAAAAAACGATAGAAAAGAGAAACAGCGTCTATATAGGATTTGTAGATTCAGAAAAAGCCTTCGACAACGTAAAATGGGGGAAGATGTTCGAAGTGCTCAGAAAGGTAGGGATGAAATATAGGGACAGAAGAATAATACATAATCTCTAGAAGGAGCAAAAGGCAGTTATAGAATGTGAGCAGGAACGAAGGGAAGTAGATATCCGGAAGGAAGTGAGACAGGGATGTGTATTGTCACCTCTAGTTTTCAACTTATATATCGAAGATGCGATTAATATTGTTAAGGGCAGAACAGCCTCAGGAATGGATGTACA
Source organism: Xestobium rufovillosum (assembly GCA_963966045.1). Classification (NCBI taxonomy): domain Eukaryota; kingdom Metazoa; phylum Arthropoda; class Insecta; order Coleoptera; family Ptinidae; genus Xestobium; species Xestobium rufovillosum. The sequence continues at coordinate 30,009,136 of OZ014497.1, forward strand.
GGTCAAACTATTAACTTGCTCATATTTGCGGATGATATAGCAGTGTTAGCAGCTATAGCAAAGAAGAATTAGGAGCGGCTTTGAATGAAATGGAAGCAGTTTTGACACAGGGCTACGGCATGAAAGTCAATAAAAATAAAACTAAAATTTTGGTATGTAGGGGATGTGAAAATAGAACTAAAGTTGACATACAAATAGGAAATTAGAAGATGGAGGAGGTCGCGGATTTCTGCTATTTAGGAAGTAAAATAACTCAAGACGGTAGGAGCACAAAAGATATAAAACAAAGAATAGCGCGCAGGGGCGAGTTGCGTTTTACATCAAAAAGAAACAACTGTTATGTTCGAGAACGGTTAATATAGAGACTAGAAAGAGACTCTTAAAGTCGTATGTATGGAGTACGGCATTATACGGGTGCGAAACTTGGACAATAGGAGAAGCGGATCGAAAAAGAATAGAAGCGTTTGAAATGTGGTGCTATACAGACGCATGATGAAGATACCATGGATAGATAAGGTTAGCAATAAGGTATAGGGAAGTATTAGAAAGAGTTGGGGAAAAGCGAAAGGTATGGAAGACAATAAAGAGTAGGAGAGATAGGATGGTAGGACACCTTCTAAGACACGAAGGATAATAGTTCGCGACATAACTAGTCAGAGATAGGAATAAAAAGAGGTAGGGGTAGGCCTAGATTAGACTACTGCTCTCAAATAGTTAGGGATGTAGGATGTTCTACTTTTAGGGAAATGCATAGGTTAGCTCAAGATAGAAAAGAGTGGAGGTACGTGTCCAACCAGTCTTCGGACGGAGAACCTTATGATGATGATAAGAATAGCCGAACCGGACGTGCGTCCTAAAATTGTACAGGAAATTAGGGAACAAAACAGATATTTTTGTACAGAAGAGGAGGAGAAAATATTTAATTTGGGATGCACAAACGGGCCTTAAGTACCTACATAGCTGTATACAGGGTGTCCCAGAACAACGGGGCAATATTTCTGGAGCATATAGTTTGGGTCAAAATAACACTTAAATTATATATAAAAAAAAAATCTAGGGCGCCTCCCTTCGAAGCTATTCGCCCTTAAAATTAAAGTCCGCCGAAGAAGGTTTTTTGCTGGTAACTTTCAAACTACTGTATCGAATGTTATAAAATTTGGACTGTAGGCATAGTAAGCAAGTATCTGTGATCCAGTGACATGACATCTTCCGTATCTTGTCTAGGAAGCCAGGGGTGGAACACCCCTAATGCTTTTCATCCCTTAACTTTTACGTTGGTGCTTTTAACGAATTTGCAATGAGATTTTTAAATTCCTCAAACAATTTTCTCAAAAAAGGTACTCTTTTTTGAAACCGTTAAAACGGCCCGTTTCCGAGAAAAAAATGTATACAAAGACATGGTTTATCATTTTTACCGACTTTTACTATACAAGCCATCAGGCTATGAAATATGAACTGCTTCATGAAACATGTGAAAAAATGAAAATGAAGTGAACAACAATCACATCACAATCAACACAACAATCAACAATCGGTTTTGCAAACATAATAGCAGCTACAATAAATTTTTGAAGTGAGCACCTTGTAGACGCATATATGCGTCTACGTTTTTGTGTAGTAAAAATGATAAATCATGTCTTTGTATCATTTTTTTTCTCGGGAACGGGCCGTTTTAACGGTTTCAAGAAAGAGTACTTGTTTTGGAGAAAATTGTTTGAGGAATTTAAAAATGTCATTACAAATTCGTTAAAAGCATCAACGTAAAAGTTAAGGGGTGAAAAGCATTAGGGGTGTTCCACCCCCGGCTTCCTAGGCAAGATATGGAAGATGTCATGTCACTCGATCACAGGTACTTGCTTACTATGTCTACAGTCCAAATTCCAAATTTTATAACATATTCGATGCAGTAGTTTGAAAGTTCCCACTTACCAGCAAGAAACCTTCTTCGGGACTTGACCTTTAAGGGCGAATAGCTTCGAAGGGAGGCGTCCTAGATATTTCTTTTTTTATATGATTTAAGTGTTATTTTGACCCAAACTATATGCTCCAGAAATATTGCACCGTTGTTCTGGGACACCCTGTATATGTAGTGTTTTAAATGGCTCAGATCTTCTTTATTCTACATTTCACGAAAATTATTATAATTATTAAGGCTTATTTGTTAAGAATTTCTTTCGCTTTCAAAAAAATATACAGGTTGTTCAATTAAGAAAAGGTATTTTTGTTGACAACGCGAAAACCCGAAGTTCAATTCCTTTTCTGATTTCACGACCTGAATCTACGTAAAAAATTGAGTAAAAATACTATCTACTAGTTTGTCCATTTAACCGGAATCGTATAGCTGCAAAGATAACAAAGTTACCTAGTAATAGTGCCCCGTTTCCCGTTAATTGTGAACACCATGTATATGAAATCTAGAATAATTATTATTGCAGTCTCCTATTTCGACTGTCATTAAATTTTTCTATATCAACGTTTTTTGTTCGCTCTAGGGGGAGGGGGGGCTACGGACCTGTCTGTATGGCATGGTTGTTCAATCTCTGAGTTAACGCTGGAAGTATTTTTTAATTATTTTGTACTTCATGCACCTTATGTTCAATGAATAAATATTTGTCTTAATTATTTTGTACTACAAAGTCGTTGTTTGAACACTGCGCACTTTCTTAAAATTTGTTTAGTGTACGGAAATCCTTTTTTACAGACCATTAAAATGTACATTTTTTTGATTAATTTAATTTTTTCGGCTTAGGTACTTACTGTCTTTATTATAGTAACCTTGATCGTTGATTGACTATAATCAGTCAACGCCTTGATTTAGCTTGGGTTTTTCTATGCTTACTAACTCAACCGTCTACCCTTACGCGCTGGAATAGCATAGTATAAACGGTATAAATCATCTTCGTTAACATGGCCTCCTGCCATCAGGAAACTGCTTAATTCTCATAGTCCGACGGTTATATCTGTTCCACTATCTCATAGAAAGAGAAACCAAAAAATCTCTATTTAAACTTACTTTTTTCCTGGAAATAAACAATCATGTTCTCATTCTTGTCTGGATCCCTTTTGGGCATGACTTTCCACTTATTGCTTTTGTTTGGTTTTAACAAAAATGTCCCTTGAAATGCTTTTCGAATAGGTAAAACGTAAAAGTAAGAATTAACCCAGCCATTTATTTGAGCGGCTCCGACATTCAACCAAAACCGTGCCGCTCCTCTCAAATTAATTAATTTTAATTTTTGTTCATTTTGTAAATTAAGTAGGTATGTACCTATTTATTTATGGAACACGAGGCCGATATCTGCCAGCACCCGGTTTTTGAAGTTCGGAAAGATATAAAATATCCATTATAAAGTAATAAAAATGACTAGAACATTTAAATCACATTGCTTGCCGGCTGTCATCTACGTACATAATTTATTAGTTGGCGGCGTGTTTTGATCACCGAAGTTCAAGAAAACCGACGACCACCTGCTAATGCGAAACTCTTGTTCGCCATCTGCAATGAATAGATTTAAAACATCTCTTCTCAAACTGCCAAAGAAGGTGCGTATCTATACTTTTGAAACTCAAAAACAATTCCAGATCGCGCTTTGTCTGCCATCTAGCGGAAATGTGAGTACTTCTTTAAAAGGCGTCAAGGTTAATAGACTTCATTGGCTAACTATAATGTATATAAACAAGGGTATAATATAAAAACTGGAAAACGGGTGTATCACACAACATTAGATGAAAACTATCAACAGCACCAAAAGAGGGGTTATAAACTTAGTATAAATTGGATAGGAAAAAGTAAGGTTAAGAAATAACAAGTCAATAGATCATTTCAGAATGACATCACACTGTTGACAGCTGGAGGGCAAACATTTGGTTTTTTACAGTTTACTCATAACCTTACGAGTAAACCGTCATTTTCTAAAACTATTAAATAATTAATATGCCACTGTTTTGTTGTGTTGTGGGCTGCGAAATGAGAGGTGAAAGGGATTTATTAATTGGTAAGATTTTTTTGAATTCCTGCTGCACTAAATCATCGTGGAGAGTACTTAAACCAGTTGTCAAATAAAAGACGTGAAAAGTGGGTAAAAGTCTTAAAACCAATAAAAAACTGGCGAGTATGTTCTAGACATCTCGTTTTTGGTAATAAAAACTTAATTTTAACTTCCCAAATAAAATATGAATAAATGTGTGCCCTCCAACAACAAATGGCGGCTTGCCAAAATCAGGCATTCTAAAACAGAGTGGCAGTGTTGCCAGAGTTAAAAACAGTAGGCAGATTCCAAGAAAAAGTTGGCTTTGGGGATAAACCTAATAAAAGAGTGTAGAAATTTGCGTTTACAAAATTAAAAATCGTTCTATGCAGTTATTTAGTTACACATGTTGGCAACTTGAAGTTTAGGAACATATGTATAAATTATCTCCATTTTTAGCCATGATTTGGTCCCAGGAACCCATAGACCTATTCGATTGTCGCACGAGGTCTTGGTATATCGAGGCTGCTTCATCGCCAAAAGATATTGTCATTCTAGTCGACAGATCTGGGTCTATGACGGGAATGAGACGTGAAATTGCCCGTCATGTCGTCCACAACATTTTGGACACTTTGGGGAACAACGATTACATCAATATCTTCACTTTTAGCAATACTACAGACGCTCTTGTTGATTGTTTCAACGACATTTTGGTTCAAGTAAGATTCGAAAGAATTTGCGATCGCTTTTCTAATTTTGCCAATTTTAGGCTAATTTAGCAAACGTGAGGCTGTTGAAAGAAAGTATGAGTAATTTTAAGACGGAACAAATAGCGAATTTTTCTCTCGCTCTAACAACAGCTTTCGAGTTGCTGGAAAAGTATCGACTGCAAAAGAAAGGTTATTTTCCGAGTAAATTTTTAGTTAAATGTATTAGATTGTTTTGATCTATAGGGGCTCAATGTAACCAAGCTATCATGCTGATAACGGATGGCGTTCAATACAATTATAAAGAAATTTTCGAACGATACAATTGGCAAAACTTGCCGTTCATGAACGTCCGTGTTTTCACTTATTTGATCGGCAGAGAGGTTTCTGATGTTAGAGAAGTGAAGTGGATGGCTTGTGCTAACCAAGGTTTATCCTTTCTACTTTCGCACACAACTTCAACCCTTAAATACACCCCTTTTAGGTTACTACGTCCATTTGAGCACATACGCTGAGGTCCGCGAAGAAGTCTTGCAATACATCCCAGTGATGGCTCGTCCGATGGTCTTGAACCCCAGCAGGAAACCTCATCCGACTTGGAGCCCAGTTTACGCGGACGTAACGGATCCAAAATTGACCAATTGGCTGTGGAGGAACCGGCAGAGGAACAAGCAAAAAGAAGTTTTTCTGTTGTACAAAAGAAACAGGACCTATTTCGTTTCTGATGAGCAGGACAGGAAATACGTCCACCAGCAAAGTTTGGTGAGTAGGTTTTCGATGGTGCTGACTTGTTGTTAGATTCTATGAAGTTTTGAAATTTTGTTCCAACCAAAAGATTCAAATTTTTAACATTATCTGAAATTATTTTCTTCAGTACTAGGAGGTTTGGTATTTATAGCAACATATGTCTAAGTTAATTATTCCTTATTCATTTACGATCAAGAACGTCTTGATACGTTACTTCGATTAACCGGCGTGTTGGAATGAAAATTATATTGCAATCTCTCCATATTTAGCCAAGATGCACAGTAAACTGGACGTTTGACAGTAGCAGTAGTGTGACCACTGCAATGCAGATGGCGGTGGTGCTACAGTTTATTCTCATATTTCTAAGTAGAAAATAATAATTTAAAAATAGGACCGCCGATATATTCGGCAAAAACCTTGAAAATTCTAAGCTGTAGAGGTTCCATCTGAAGAGTTTGCAGCTGCTGTGATAGAAACCAATCATAACAGATTGTGACTATATTTTGCATAATCCTAATCACACTTTTGGGCGATAGGTGGCAGCACTATATATATATAGGAGTTTCGCCGCTTCTGTTGAAGCCCTTACAATCCTGTATTTTTGGGGTGGATTAGTCCCCGTTATTACATAGTGTGTGTATGTGACTCATCCTTTCATGTCTTCCGTGATCTTTTTCCATTCCCCTCTATTTTCTACCTTTTCCTTCCATCTTCGTACTCCCAACCTTCGTAAATCCTCTTCGACCTCTTCATACCATCTACTCTTTGGTCTACCTCTTCGTCTTCTGTTGCCCGGTTGCCATTCCATTATCCCACGTATTTTGCTGTCCGCTCCCGATCTCCAGACATGCCCCAACCATCTTAACCGTATGGATTTGATGTTTGTAACTATATCCACTCCATCCAATTTTTCCGTTATTTCATGATTCATTCTCCTTATTTCATTTTCTCCAACTTTTACGGGTCCCAATATTGTCCTCATTATCTTTCTCTCCATTACACTTAACATTTGTTGCTCTCTCTGAGTAAACGACATGGTTTCTGCAGTGTATGTTAGTATGGGTCTTATTATAGTTCTATACATTTTAATCTTTGTGCTTGTGTTTATGGATCACAGTATCTTTTTATTTGCATAGTAAGCCCTATTTGCTGCCTGGATTTTTTCCCGAATCTCTTCCTGTTTTTCTCCATTGTTTGTAATTGTAACTCCAAGATACTTGAACTTATTCACTTCTTCAACCTCGTATCTACCGATTCGTATTCTTCCTGTTGTTTTCTGACTGCCGATTCTCATTATCTTTGTCTTGTCAATGTTTATTTCCAATCCAATTCTTCTTCCTTCCACTTCTATTTCTTCTAGGATTCCCTCCATTATTTTTCTTTGCTTCGTTATCACAACCAAATAACACCCCTATTGATTTGAAAAGTTCTTGTTTTTCCATGCTCAGTCTGTACAGTAACGTTTGTTTCTTTTAATGTCATTCGTGTTAGTCCTCTAAGTTTACACGGTATGCTCAACTCTTTCAGAACTGTCATCAGCTGATTTCTTTTTATTGAGTCGAAAGCTTGTTTGAAGTCTATGAACAGCATTTCAACTTTGAGGTCGTATTCATATGCTTTTTCTGCTATTTGTTTGACAGAATGTATCGCGTCCACCGTTGACTTTCCCTGTACGAAGCCACATTGATATTCTCCTATTAAGTTTTTCGCGTATGTGTACAGTCTTTTTTGAATTACTCTTGACAGTATTTTATACGCATTGTTCAGCAGTGTTATACCTCTGTAATTCTTGCATAACGTTTTATCTCCCTTTTTATGAATTGCTATAATTGTACCATTGTCCCATTCATCCGGCATTCTTTCGTTAATCCATACTTTTTTGATCAGATCATATATTTCTTCCTGCAACTTTTCTCCACCATATTTTATCATTTCCATATTTATGTTATCTTCTCCAGGCGTTTTTCAATTTTTACTCTTTCTGATGATTTCCATTATTTCTTCTATCGTTGGTTCTTCTATGTTCTCATCATATCCTTCTGTTTCCTCGTCATACTCCGGTTCCTCGTCGTCTCTCAGCAGTTTCTTAAAATACTCTTCCCACACTAGTATAGCCTCTTCTTCGCTCTCCACTACTTTCCCATTACTATCTTTGAATCCCTTTATTCTGTTCTACAGTGGCCTCCTTTGTTCATTTATTTTTTGATAAAATTTCTTAGAGTTGAAGTTTCTGTTTTCTCTCTCTATTTCCTCCATTCTATCTTGTATCCATATTTGCTTGGTTTGTTTTATAACTCTGTTGCTTTCTCTTCTCCTTCTATCATATTCTATTTTATCTTCTTGCTTTTTGGTTTGTAGCCATCTCTTCCTTGCATTTGCCTTTCTCTCCACAACCAACCTACATTCTCCGTTCCACCATGCATTTCGACAGTGTTCTTGAGCCGTTCCTATTTCCATAAGCGCAGCCTGGTTAATGTGAGTCTTTATTTCTTCCCATCTCTTGTTTACATCCTTTTCTGTGTGTAGTCTTTCTTCATTCTCAAATCTTGATTCTAAATATTCTTGGTATTTCTGTCTCTTTTCTCCCTGCTTCAGTCTTTCTATATTCCACTTTCGTTGCTTTCCTTGCTTCTTGGTTTTTATTACCTTTTGCTTCAATGTCGCAATGACCATGAAGTGATCCGAATCAGCATTGGCGCCTCTAAACGATCTTACATCTGTAACAGTAGCTTCCCTTTTCCTATTTATTAAAATGTGGTCAATTTGGTTGCCGTAATTTTGGCCTGGTGACATCCAAGTAATTTTATGTTCTCTTTTGTGTTTATATTTCGTACTTACTATCACCATCCCTAATAAAGTCGCTATATTGCACAATCTGAAGCCGTTGTCATTCGTTACTTTGTGAATAGTGTGTTTCCCCGTTACTGATTTTAAATATTCTTCCTTTCCAATCTGAGCGTTCAAGTCTCCCGCTATGATTATTGAATCTTGCTTAGGTGCCTGATTATGAAGTTTTTCTATTTGTTCGTAGAGTTCATTTTTTGCTTCTTCATCTGCAGCTTCTGTTGGTGCGTATAATTTATAATTGATATGTTTAAGGGTTTTGCTCTTAATCTCAGATAAGCTATCCGTCCATTTATCGGTTTAAATTCTATAATGTTGCGCCTCATTCTGTCTGTAACCATGAAAGCTACTCCATTTCTGCCTTGTTGTTTTTCACCTGAATACAGTAGCGTGTACTGTTTTTTATCTATTTGGCCATAGTCTTTCCATCTTGTTTCCTGTAATGCTGCCACATCTATCTTGTATTTTATCAGTTCTCCTGCTATTTCCTCCGTTTTACCTACTGTCAGCATTGTCTTGACGTTCCAAGTACTCACTCTTAATATATTTCTTTTATTCCTTGGTCGTTTGTCCCATTTACTCGCATATTTCATCATCATCTCATCCGTCCTTGTTCTTCCCTTCATCAGTTTTTTGATCCTCCATCCTTGTTCAACTCCTCCCATCTGTATATTTTGTTGTTGATAGTGATTTTCTGATAACCTACCCTTGCTTCATTTCCGTTTTCATTTTGATGTTTTGCCATCTGTCTTAGTTCACTTTGGATTTTTCATTCCTGTACAGTCATATCATTATCTATGTAAGGTGGCAGCACTATACAGCTGATATATCACAGCCTTATGTTTAAATAAAATAAATAAATAAGTACAAACTCGATATAAACCCAAATTATTTTATTTATTATCGCAGTTGCATTCTGGTTTTACGGTAAATTTATAAACAATTGTGTTTCTGTATTCTTGGCCTGGATACAAGACGGTGGTTGGAAAATTGTCGTGGTTTATTCCATCGGGGTAAAGTTGTGGTTCTAAAGAGAAAGCACTGTGTTTTGTATATTTCGTCCCTTCTTTGCCCTGTAAAGGTTCGTCGCCGCAATCACAGCCACCCTCGGGGAACTCATTTGCTGTATAAAATTGCAACCCGGGCTGGTTACTGAATAGCTCCAGTAGTCTTCCCGAGTCTGGATGTTTTATCCTGCATACAGGGACTGCGTCCCAGTCTTGACTCATGGATATGCAGAAATTATGGTCAAAACCTGGAGTATCGGGGAGGTAATTGATTACATCCCCTAAACGTGTAGGAGATTGGAGATCGAAGAACGTGTTTTTGACGCAGATAATTTTTCCTGATGGAATACCGTCTGGTCTCGCATCGGTGAACGCGTACGCTTTAATGCTTACGTAATGTTTATAAATTTCTTCAGCTCCCTTGTTATGTCCTGCTAAATTGAAATACGCATGGTTCGTCATGTTTAAAATGGTCGGTTTGGTGGTTCTAGCAACGTATTCTATCAAAAATTCGTTGTAATCGTTCAATTCAAAACTGGCATTGACTACGACGTCACCAGGGTACCCTGCTTGAGTATCTTTAGAAAAATAACTTAATACGATCTTGTTCCCTTGTACATTATAGTCCCAATTGACTTTGCTCCATCCCTTCACACCCCCATGTAAGTGGTGAGGCTCCTTGTTGATACTTAACTGATAACATTTGCCGTCAATGCAGATTTTACCCTCATCAATTCTGTTTGTACATCGCCCTATTGTAGCTCCGAAATAAGGATTGTTTTCCTTTCTATAACCCTCAATATTATCAAAACCACACACAATATCGTCCAAACAACCATCTAAACCCGGTAATTTTATGGAAGTTATTGTGGCCCCGAACGTAATAACGGTAACACTAGTATTCTTACTGTTGGTCCAAGTGAAACTGGTTACCTTGAAATCTTGACCTTCTTCACAGGTGTACACCCCAAATGGTTTCTGGGTTAGTTTTACGGGGCGGGCCATCATTTTTTTTTTTGTAATCTGGGTTTATTTTTTACAAAAATTTTATTACGATTAGTTTCATGATGACATGGTTGACAAGTGAAGTTAAGCGTCTAGATCTTTTCTCGCCTTGTTTTCAGCTACAAGATAACTCCGGGGAACTGCAAAGCTACCGCCTGATGACCTCCGTCTCGTTGCCGGTGTACGATTTACGAGAAAACGCGGTGAGTTCGTTTGTTTTTGTAATTCATATTTTTTTGTGTTTTTTTTGTTTATATTTGGTGCAATATGTAAATTTTCTGCAGAATATCACAGAAAATATTCAAATCAACGAAGCGATATGGATATCTGTTACACGAGAGGTAACATAGTAAAGAATTGAGGTTATTTTTTTGATACATACTTAGATATTGCTGTTCTATTATTTTAGTGTATAGGGTGCAGTCTCGTCGTATTCGTCGTAGTTTTACATACGCTGCGCTGCACAGTGAACACATAATTTGAAGTTTTCACTTGTATTATTGTTGTTATGGGGTAGACCGAGAATTTTATGGAATTATGCGTTAATTGTGGGGCGCAGTGTATTTCTACCAGTCACGTGATAAAAATTTACCCAATAGATTTCTAGGTTAGTCTAGAGCTACAGAAACAATTTTTTTTGACAAAATTTGTATATACATATTTATTTTTCTTAGTTAATTTGTTATAAATATAGTTGTACTTGTTAGAATATGAGTTTAGTTTAGTAATATGCAGAGCAGAAAGGTATAAATGTTTGCCGATAAAATTCGTAGTGTGTTCCCTGCTTTATTCGCAATTTATTCGAATAAATTGATACGGGTTGATTTTCAGACGCGTGTAGCCAATCTTTTGGGGGTTGCAGGGACAGATATACCCATCGAGAACATACAGATTCTCACGCAACCCTATCGAGTAAGTTTTTTTCTTGAAAACAAAAATTAGTAAAACTGAAAACATTTATTATAGTTAGGCGTAAACGGTTATGCGTTTATCGTCACCAATAATGGTTATATCCTATTGCATCCGGATTTAAGGCCTGTGGTAAATTATTGTCAGTTAATGACAATTTTTTCTTGTTCATTTTTTGGCTTTAGTTCCAGGGAATTTTGAAACCCGCTTATAATAGGGTAGACGTAACTGAAGTCGAAATAATGGATGATGATAGTGAACCCCGTGAGTTTGGGAATGACATACGCGAGTTAAGGAGGAGGGTGGTGATGCAGGAAAAGGGGAATGCAACTCTTAAAGTTAAAACACATCTCGATGATATGGTAAAAAAATATTATTGACATGAATTATTAGCCAATATCAATTTTCTTCTTTCAATAGAGAAGAATCACTCTGAGTAAACGTCACTACTTTCACATGGGGGTTGCCAACACCCCATTTTCCCTGGTAATAGCCCTACCGCACCGGTATGGCTTTTCTCGAGTCCAGCACCCCGTTGAAGATGATATCCATAGACTGCGATCTAACGACAAAATTAAGGACCCCTTCGAACATTTCTTCACCGGCAATTGGACAATTCATCCAGAGTGGCAGTATTGTCGTCATTTGGGGGATAAGTTGTTTTTTGACACCCCCGAAGAGGAACTGCTGCATTTTTTGAAGAAGATAGAGGCACCCGGTTGGCGATGGGGCAAAGAATGTTAGTCCACCAGTTTTATGAACAATTGACAAATTTTTAAATACAATTTTTCTGCAGGTGATAGAAAATTGGTCGTCAAAGTGGTAGCAGACGCCAAAATTACCTCGTGGTTCAACCAAAATATCACGATAAAAGATGATAACGGGTAAGCATGTCTCTTATCGCGATTTTTTTACGTTTTGATTCATAGCGCTAATAATCAAATTTTTTCCCAACTTTTTTCGATTTTTAAAAAGGCTCATGGCTAAGTTGATGTCTTTGCTGCCAAGGTATAGTATTCTATCGGTAACCGACTTTTTATGTTGAAATATTGGTGGGGTGTCGAGAAAAATGATCTTGAGGTTTAGTGAAAATTTTATTTGAATAGCATTTCAAATTTGTAAAAGAAAGGTTGGCTTTACAACGGCGTGGAGCGGCCACAGCATGATTTATTTCAATATTTCCAGTTCGAAAGTGACATTTCCAGGTTTAATCTGGAAATTCCAGAATTAAAGTGGAATTTCCAGAATTAAAGTGGAAATTCCAAAATTAAACTGGAAATTCCAGAATTAAAGTGGAAATTCCGGGATAAAACTAGAAATTTCAGAATTAAAGTGGAAATGCCAAAATGAAAGCGGAAAGTCCAGATTTTAATTAAAGTGGAATTTACCGAACCTATATAAGAGCACCTGCTTTATATGCACATACGAGCCCAGTCGCATATGAATTGGACCAAAGGGATATGGAATAAAATTTTGTATTTCTAAACTATTTTTTTGTTTAATTTTTATAATTTCAACAAAGTCAACTATGTCACTTGATACTATGTATTGTTACAAATTAATCAACCGTATAATTATATTTATCTTAATTACAATAACAAAAAGAAATAAAAAAATATGTTGTAATGTCTAGCGCATATTAATTGGACCAAATGATTTTGAAAACTTAATTACAGTTACCACTGAGTGCAGTCACCTTTTCGCTTTAACACATCATCGATTCTCTTTGGCATGATATCCACTAATGTTTTGCAGTACTCTGGTTGAAATCCATTCCTAATTGCCACAAGTTGCTGCTTTAATTCGGGAATGGTGCGGACTGGAGCGGTTCGAAGAGTTTTTTTCATTTGGTGCCACAGAGTCTCAATTGAAGATAAGTCGGGGCTACTTGAAGGCCATTTTAAAACAGGAATGTTCATTTCTGGGAACCATGATTTTATCAATTTGGCGGTATGACAGCTGCGCCGTCCTGTTGAAATATAAATTCCCCTTCTGGCAGTTGAATCTTGTCAATGGAGGGCAACAATAATTCTTCTTGTAAAATTGTTTTATACCTAGCAGCATTGATGGTACCATCAACGAAGAGAAGACGTCCAACTCCTTGTGAAGACATACATCCCCATACCATTACTGATGCCGGAAACTTAAATTTTCTTTTGAGGCAGTCTGTGTGATATTCTTCCCCTGGCATTCGAATAATTCTACTTCTTGAATCTCCAACACATACTTCAAACTTAGATTCGTCACTCCAGATAATTGAATCCCATTGCCGTTGGGTCCAGTTTTTATGCTCCCGTGCCCATAAAAGTCGGATACGTTTTTGTTTTAGAGTGAGAAGTGGTTTTTCCTTTGCCTAGAATGAAAAATGATAAGCTTGATATTTCTATATTTGACTTTGTAGAACCCATATCCCGTTTTCTTCATTTTTCTCAAACAAGTGTCCTTTCAGACTCGTCTACCAATAGCATCTGACCATTTTACAGCTATTTCCCTGGAGGAAGCTCGGCGGTCTTGTTTAATACGTGCACGAAGAACAGTCTCACCTCGTTCCGTATTCTTCGAAAGACGGCCAGTTTTAGCCTTTGTCTGAATATTCCCTGTCTTTTTAAATTGTGAAATAATATTTCTCACTGTTCCTTGAGGAATGTTTAAATTTTTGGCTATTTTATGCCCAGCAAATCCATTCTTGTGGGCAGCCACAATAGAATTTCGCATATCTTGCGATAACGCTTTCCCGCGAACCATTTTGACAACTAACTAACATCAAATGCTCAAGTAATAATGTAATTGTTTGTTTCCAACGTCCACTTAATAATATATTCGCCTCAAAAAATTGCGTATGCTATTTTGCTTGGTAAATGCATATTTACTTTATTTCGTAAGTTATGGTCCAATTAATATGCGCCAGACATAACTAACATATTTCTTTATTTTTTTTGTTATTGTAATTAAGATAAATATAATTATATGGTTGATTAATTTGTAACAATACATAGTATCAAGTAGCATAGTTGACTTTGTTGAAATTATCAAAATTTAAAAAATATTTACTTTAGAAATACAAAATTTTATTCTATTATTCCTTTGGTCCAATTCATATGCGACTGGGCTCGTATTCTATGTTGGGCGGATCTACTTCCACGCTAACGTGGACGCAGTTGAATATTTTTCCTTCCACGTGATTACGAAACAGATCAGTTTGCTGACGGAAACTTTTTAAAACAGACCCCAGAGTTGACACACGCATTTTTTTCAAAAATTATAAAAACGCGAGAGAAGAAACTAACCTCTACGGGAGCCGATCCCACCCGGCCCGAGAACATCAAACTGCCAGTTCTACGCGATACCTACCTACCTACTGACGCTGCTGTTTCAACTAACGAAATATTGAAATAAATCATGCTGTGGCCGCTCTACGCCGTCGTACTGCCGTACACTTATATAGGTTCGGTAACTTCCACTTTCCGAACTTGAAATATTCAGTTGAAATCTGGAATTTCCGCTTTAATTCTGGAATTTCCACTTTAATTTTGGCATTTCCAGTTTAATTTTGGAATTTCCACTTTAATTTTGAAATTTCTAGTTTTATCCTGGAATTTCCACCTTAATTCTGGAATTTCCACTTTAATTTTGGCATTTCCAGTTTAATTTTGAAATTTCCACTTTAATTCTGAGATTTCTAGTTTTATTCTGGAATTTCCACTTTAATTCTAGAATTTCCCTTTTAACTCTGGAATTTCCAGTTTAATTTTGGAAGTTCCACTTTAATTTTGGAATTTCCACTTTATTTCTGGAATTTCCACTTTAATTTTGGAATATTAACTTTAATTCTGGAATTTCCACCTTAATTCTGAAAATTCCACTTTAATTTTGGAATTTCCACTTTAACTCTGGATTATCCAGTTCGTATTTGGAATTTTCGGTTTAAACCTGAAATATCCAATTAAGTTCTGGAATTTCCACCTTTATTCTGGAAATTCCACTTTAATTTTGAAATTTCCACTTTAATTTTGGCATTTCCACTTTAATTCTGGAATTTTCACTTTAATTCTGGAAATTCCACTTTAATTTTAGAATTTCCACTTTGACTCTGGATTATCCAGTTCGTATTTAGAATTTCCAGTTTAAACCTGAAATATCCAATTAAGTTCTGGAATTTCCACTTTAATTCTGGAATTTCCAGATTAAACCTGGAACTGTCTCTTTTGAACTGGAAATATTGAAATAAATCATGCTGTGGCCGCTCCACGCCATCGTATGGCTTAGAATCTTTGAAAATTCAACATATTTTTAACGTTAAAGTGAAATTTGACCAAGCGGTTGTCACATTTTCTACATATTTTGTCAATGTGAAAATGCAGAGGAGCAGAGAAAATCTGTAGAAAGCGGTGACCTAAAAGTCCAGTTTGTTGATAAAAAAGTATCGGAAGTGCTAAATGTGAGGATAAGAACAATTCAGAGGATTGTTCAAGAAAAATGCATCAATTTTTCGGCGAGAAAAGAAAAAAGATGGAAGTAAGAATATAAATGTTTTGTGGTTTAAACTGTTATTTTCTTGTGTTCTGTTTCATTTATTAGTTGTGTCGTTTGTGTTTTAAAGCCTAAAAGCTGCTATACCTTTTAAGTTATATTCATAAAATAAGTTATGGAAAAAAGTTTATTATACAAATATACAGGTAAAAGTACCTATTTGTCGCATTTTTTCCTCGGAATATTGTTCCATGTCTCTTTAACGAATTCTAGGTTTATTAATTGCCACTTCCTGGGTTTTCTTTGCTCCTGTTCAAAGTAGCTTATTAAACGAAGCACCATTTTAACGCAAGTTGTTCTTGCATGTACCCAAGCTAAGTATATAAGTTTTAAAACAAAACGATGGCGTTTTCCTTTGCCTTTGACAAGTTTTACAAATTTTTCCCAGGCGTTTGCGCCTGGCTGTATTTTCTTTTGCAATTATACTAGAGGGTTAAATTTTTCATCATACCTCAAAACAAATATGCTCGATAAACTGTGAAAAATTGGTTTGTATAGCATTTCCTGTTTTTGAATTACGCAGGTTTTCCTACGATGAAGCAGATATAGCAGATTTAAATATTAACTTCTAAATTTTTCTCGTTTTTCTAAAGCAGCAAGGATTTTTGTACTCTTTTCCAAGCTTACCACAGGATTATTAATAAAATTTAAGTTTTTTTTACAGTAACTGCAGGCGAGGATACTTTTCCATTTTTTTATGACAGTTTTGTGGTTGCCGTTGTTGCAATATCGTTTATTTCCAGGGCTGAGTTTCTGAAACGTTTCGGTCTCACCGTGGTCTTCATGGCTACGGATAGTGGATTGACCAGATGGAAAGACTTTGCGGAAAACGTTGAAAAAGACGACAAAGAGCGGGAGAATGATCCACTGTAAGATTTATTACTATTTTTTTGCGTACAGAAAAATTATGCCTTGCTCTCCTTAGCCACTTTCACTTGCTGTATAACAGAGCAGTTGATGAGGTCTGGTATAAACGGGCGGTTGAGCAACACTACGTAGACCCGATGAGTTTTGTTTATTCTGTGCCATTCGACGTAGGCACGGAAAAATACAGTCTTGTAACAGCCAGTCACGCAATCTTTCGAGAAGACAGTAATCGCAAGGCTCCGGCAGCCGTTGTTGGCTTTCAATTTTACCACGATGCCTTACAAGCATGGTTTAAGAAAATTACCACCACCGTAAGTTATTTTAACTAAATATTACGATGGTTTATCGTTTAATTTGGCTTTAGTGCGGTGGGGAATCGACCTGTTTACGAACTTGCGATTCTATGGAGTTATACTGCTTAGTGCTCGATGATAACGGTTATGTCATCGTGAGTGACGAGAAGGAAGACACAGGAAGATTTTTTGGGGAAATACGATCAGATATAATGTACCAATTAGTGTCTGACGGTATTTATAAACCAAATAGGATGTACGATTATCAGGGGACTTGTTTCCAGCCGCTTAACGCCGGGAATCCTGCTTCGACAATTTTCACGGTTAGTTTGTGGTTTATTCCAAAATACCGGGCTACAATTTTGATTTCAGTAATTGTAAAAATGACCAAATTCCACTTCTTTGCCTTTATTATCGATCCATTGCTCTTTCCGAATAATAGCAGATACAATTTTAATTTTCATTGCTTTTGGGGGTTGAAAGTTTGGTAGAACCTTAAGAAAACATCATTTGACATTAAAAAAAGGGTCACGATAACTGAAGTCGGAAATGTAGCCGTTTTAAAGAACGTTAACACGATCTACGCTTTTAGACAAAGTCGCACTTAAAATCTCTGTTGAATTGGATGATTAACACTATTTTCTTCTTCCTACACTCTCTAACATCATCGACACATGAAACACACATGAACACAACACATTGGGGAGACACACAAACACAGTTGCACCCGTGCGACAGGAGTTCTCTTATTTACAGTGTAAATCTTTCGGGAAATGTATCGCAGCATAATTTTCGGTAGGTCTTGAATTAAATTTTGCTTTAAATCGACGGTGGTTTGAATGTGTAAATCTTTCTTTCAGCGGGGGTTGGTTTGCCAAAATTCCGAACAGTAACTTGTTTCTGTTGGCGTTCGATTTGAATTTTTGGGCAGTAAATTTTGCGGGGCGAGAGTTTAAATGGAAAGAAATTCGTTACGGGGATGTTTTCGAGTGTTTCTTGGCCGAGAAAAGTTTATTTGGGAAGCCGTTAGAGTACTGCGCTAGGCAAATTTTATTTGATGTAAATTTTTCGGATACTGGGTGATTTATCTGAAAAAAATTTATTTGATAAATGGTATGGGTGGAGCTGCAACAGTAATTTATGACCTAACAGTGAAAGTTGAATTTTCAAGCTTACATTTTTTCAGATACATCGCCCAATAATTATTGTCGAAATCAAATTCAATTTTTTAGAAGCGTTTTATTTTGTAGGAAAAAGACATTACTCGATGCACTGCCGCACGTTTCGCTTCGAATTCCTACATCCTCCTAACATTTGCACTAACTTTTCTGTTATAAAATCATCGTTTTTGTTTTTGTCATATTTTTTCCATCGCAGCCGTTGTCTCATCTAATGGAGCTAACGTATTGGTCTCTGGGAACTTTGACCTACTTGGTTAAAAGTGTTTGGGGTGATGACGTGCTTTATCACGATTCCGAGGATGCCGAAGAAGTAACGCCCACAGACCAATCTTTTGCTTACGCGAGCGAGAAAGAAGTTGATCAGAGATTATTGATACAGAAGACGCGGCCTGAGCCCTGCGATCAAGAAATGTTTCTTTACAACCTCGTTCATTATACTGAGAGGAATATTTCGAGCAGCGCTTATAACAAAACGATGATGGGGGATTGTAAAAGGTAAACTGTCTATCCAGTTGAAAAATTCGTTTTTACGCATTTTTTTTGTATAGACCGTATATCGTTCAACCTGTGGTGGGTAGTAACATGATTCTCATCGTGATTAGCACACTTTGCCGCGAGGAGGAACACGAACCATTGAAAACACCAACCCCTGAAGAAATCTCCTATAACATGAGTCTAGCATGCTTCAGGGTATTGAACAATAATTTCACGCGTCGTTTGTACATGGATTGTATTAACCGTCATATCAATGTGAGTTCTTTTTCGACAATAAGTGTTTTGTGCATGTTCATCGGGGTGCAGATTCTGACACAGGTACAGTTGCTATCCACGCCCAATTCCTGACGCACATTTGTTTCAACGTCCCCCTTTCCTGCTCTAGCTATCGCCCCAATAGGGAGGTTCGGAGCAAAATAAGATATCTATTTTTGGCATGAAAATGACAGAAAATTGTTATTGTAATTGATTTACGGACAAATTTTTTTCTAAAAAACTTTTTTGCGGCGTAATAAGCGAAAGAAATTAGCTTATCACGCCCACATGCTAGTTCGCTTTGTTATTGGTTTGACGTCAGAGATTCGTAAGGCGCTCCTCCCACTTCTCTTGAAGTGCCCGTGAAGCGGTACCTATCTCATAACATACTTATTGGGACTATTTCCAGCGTGAATTTTTAAAGTAAGGTGTCAAGGAAACATAAAACAAAGACAACATAATCGATATAATGATGCAACAAGGGTATCAAAAGTCCGATTCACATAATTTGCCATATTTATGTAGTAGGTAGGTAAATGTCCCGGTAAATGTGGAAATGGTGTGTGATTCTTGCATCTAACCCCAATTTCATTCAACCTCAAAACAGTAGTGTAAAGGCAGACCGGTATAAGTAAAACAAAGTCAACAATTTATTAACTGTACATGCCTTTTATAATTCAGTATAAGTAGGTATGTAGATTGTAGATACCTCTTTACTTCTTGTAAAATAGGTACCTACCTATATTCTCTAATACAACATAATACATACCTACTCATTTATGTAGGTATGTATACCTAAGTGATTGACAAGTTATCAAGTTAACAGTTTTATCACGGATTGGAAATTTAAAAAAAAAACAGAAACAAATACAACTCACGCGAATCAAAAAACTACGCTACATAGGTACTTGTTTAACAAAAAGAAAGAACTGCTATATTCTGGAACGGTTAATGTAGAAACTCGGGAGAGACTCTTAAAGACGCATGTATGGAGTACGAAATTATACCTATGGGTGCGAAACTTGGACAATGGGAGAAGCGGATTGAAAAAGAGTAGAAGCGTTTGAAATCTGATGCTACAGACGGGTGTTGAAGATACTGTGGATAGACAAGTTAGCAATAAGGAGGAATTAGAAAGAGTTGGGGAAAAGAGAAAAGTATGGAAGACAATAAAGAATAGGGGATAGGATCGTAGGATGGTAGGACACCTTCTGAGACACAAAGGAATAGTTCGCGACATACTAGAGTCAGAGATAGGAATAAAGAGGTAGAGGTTGGAGCAGATTAGACTACTGCTCTCAAATAATTGGGGATGTAGAATGTTCTACTTTTACGGAAATGCGTAGGCTAACTCAGGGAAAGGATGGAGGTACGCGTCCTACCAGTCTTCAAAAGAGAACTTTATGATGACGTACTATTTAATTATTATTGTAAAATTAATAAAATTTCCGTTTTAGTTCAGGGAGGGAACGCTACGGCGATTCAGTATTTGGCTTCGTCATGCTCCTAGCATCCTGT
Organism: Xestobium rufovillosum; assembly: GCA_963966045.1. Lineage (NCBI taxonomy): Eukaryota > Metazoa > Arthropoda > Insecta > Coleoptera > Ptinidae > Xestobium > Xestobium rufovillosum. The sequence continues at coordinate 30,029,462 of OZ014497.1, forward strand.
TTCAAATTATGCTAACCGTAACACGTTACCAAGTACCAAGGGATCCCAGAAAACTGTCGATAAATTACATTATGTTCAATTTTATTTAGAGTGGCTGCAATGGGGCAGCCGATGATTTTATAAACTTTTGCAATGATAAACTAACTCGCAAAATATTGATAATGCTGACCGATTTTCCTTCTGGCTCCAACGAACCACTTTTTCTGTTTTATTGGTGTGCTGTACGATGTATTAGTCTGGGTACAAAACAGAAAACACCAGTTAGAACCAGTTAATAATATTTAACAATTTAACTACACATGCATATACTTATGGGACTGCTGCGCGCTGAAGCTGGGACTTGTATGTTATACTAAGTTCTGACGTCACGCGGCCTACTCTCGCTGCAAGGTACGATTTCTAGCCTCGCACCGATGGAAAACTTTGCAACGGCTTCACAGGCGAAGGAATTTTCTTTTAACAAAAATTAACAACATAACTGCCTTCAGTATAATAAGCTCTATCAATTTTAATGAAATTTGAAAATTACCGAACCTGCCTATTCCTCCTCATAGCGACTGTACCATATCTGTGTGTTGGGGATTCCCCCGGTGAATAGATACGAGTAATAAATCCAACATTATTATTTTTGCTTTGAATTTACAGGAGAGTCAGATCAAACTCTGCGGAGGAGGTTCTCGTCTTGCATCACTGTCTTATTCCATGTTACTTTCTATCCTTCTTTTGTGCAAATTTGTTTAAATTGCGGGGGAGGGGTACGTCTTTCGGGGGTAGGGTTATGTCTGTGATATTTGAACTAAAAATATACTGTTTTCCTGTACAAATTGTTTTATAATACTTTGTTTTCGTTTGTTGTAATTTCCTGTTCTACTCAAATAAAACATTGAAATATTTTTTTTATTTTTATTTAAACCTTTCTGTGGACGAGTGCATTATTTCATAATTTGAAAATTTACTAAAGATTAGCAACAGATAATTCTGCGCATTAATTTGTATCAGGAGAGCAGGGGTATTACGAACACGATTCAGATTGATGCACTTTGCCCTTCTGTTACCCTGATATCAATTCACCAAAACTAGTTGAACACACATCATTTATTGGTGAAGACACCTTTTATTTCTGTTATCCTGATACCAATTCGCTGAGTTTAGTGTGAAACTCAAATTTATTAAGAAAATGAGTGAGCAGGTGATTTTGTATCAGAATAGCAGGAATATCAAGAGGTATTTCAATTTTCAGTTCACAAAATTTCAGACCATAGTAGATTAATTATTATTAAATTTTGTAGACACCTCCTAGCACTCCTGTTATCCTGATACTAATTTGCTTGAAACTAGCTTTAAACTGTAGTCCCAAATGTGCCGAGAAAATAATTTGGTATCAGGATAACAGGAGTGCAAAGAGGTCTGAATTTTGTATTCACAAACTATGTCTCAGGATGAAGGCACCTCCTTATATTGCTGTTATCCTGATACAAGAAATCGTTTATACAGAATATTATTGCGCAAAATGATGTCACTTGGATGTATTTATAAAATATAAAAAATGTACTTACTTTTATTCTTCATTAAATTCACTTCTGCACTTAAAACGAACTAAATAACAAGAAAATATTCGTAGTAACCAAACTGATTAAATTAAACGAGGGCAACTTTTAAAAGTGATTTATTCAAACAGAATTACAACTACATTTTATTAATAATCAGTACATGGATTATACATGACAAATATTTTATAATACATTGAAAACAATAAATTAGAGATAGCTGTAAAAAATTAACAAAGAAATCCAAGACGAGAAAAGTTCCGGGATAAAATTTTAAAAATCGATAAAAATACGTACAAATTAAAAATTTTTACAAATAACTTACAGCCACGCAAAATGGAATGTTTAGTGACTGAAATGAAGAGATTCTACGGCACTAGCCCAAATGCGGAACAGTTCGTCTAGTGAATTCAAGGACTTGGCAAACGTACAATAATTTAAAATCGTTTTGTATATAGGCTCAAAGAGAATCAACAGTTCTATGGTACTTTTCCACACGATGGAAAACATTGTAATTATCACCTTATCGAAATTCGGTTAATTTCCTTTAAAACCGTAATGTGGGGCGAAATTGATCCTCGGGGGCGACATTCATAACTATATTACGTTCTTTTTGTTGGTAAACACTTGATAGTTTATAAAAGATTTCCTCAGTAGGGTAAGAACCATTATTTTCTATCGCCAGAAATTTGTTATACCCCAAATTTTTAACTATTAACGCGCTGGCTGCCACAAGTTTGCCATGTATTTTGGTCTACTATGCCAAAGATGTTGGAAGATGTTTTAACATTGAAAACATGTTTCTTCTTTACATATTTGCTATTTTTTATGCAAAATCACATTTTTTTGTGCGAATTTGCACACTCAAATTATCTCGTAGTTGGCATATTTCAAAAATTTGCTTTTGTAGACGCCACCTTACGAAATAACTCGTATACAAATTATCTCGTATTTGGAGAGTGCTTACAATATATGCCTGTCTAGACACCCATAAATCCGTTAGTTTGAGTCAGTTTGAATACTGCAGTGGTAGCAATCAGTCGCGTTGTCGGGTAACGAAAATGTCTCGTAAAAGACTTAGTGGTCAAGATTTAGAACGTTTCGCTAATATGGACGAGAGTGAGTGGGAGGAGTTCTTGGCAGATAACTCGGATGTGGATGAGAATTATGAACCTTCTGAATACGGTTGGGAAAGCACTGATAGTGATCGTCATTCAGAAGAAGTTCACCAAGAAAATCTTTCAGAATCGGAACCGCAACAGGAACACTCAAATATTGCAGAAACAGATTGGTGCGATATAGCTCAAGATCCTGTACAATTCGATTTTGCAGAAACCCCTGGTTTGAAAAAATATTTCACTGACCTTTCTATTGAAAACCTAATCGAATTATTCTTCTCGGAAATGTTCGTACATTTTTTAGTTGAACAAACGAACCTATATGCCATTCAAGAAATAGAGAAAATGGGCCCCCTGCGAAGAAGTTCGAGAATGAAACAATGGAAAGAAACCAACGCTGAAGAAATGAAAGTTTTCTTGGGCCTGCTACTACATATGGGCCAATGTTCATATCAATCAATTGAACATTACTGGAGTACTGATATTATGTACAAAAATTCATTTTGGAGCTCCATTATGAGTAGGAATAGATTTCAGTTGCTGCTGCGATTTTTACATTTTGCGGATAATAAGGAAACTAATGATAGGTTGTACAAGATAAGAGCCGTTCTTGATCACTTCAATAATATTATGCGCGATAATTATGTGCCAGACAGGAAACTGTGCATTGACGAATCAATGGTTTTGAGGTGCGGCCGCCTGTTTTTCCCTCAGTACATCAAAAACAAAAAACACAAATATGGAGTAAAACTGTATGAGTTGTGTGAATCTGATAAAATGGTTCTAAAAATTAGAATTTATTGCGGAAAGTCAGAAAAACCCGAACTGGATATGGGACATGCATCCGAAGTTGTTGTAACTATGATGGATGGGTTTTTGGACAAGGGCTACATAGTGTACGCGGATAATTTCTACAATTCCGTTTTTCTGACCAAACTCCTCACTGGTCGTAAAACGTACATTTGTGGGACACTTCGGCAAAATCGAAAAGGCAACCCAAAGGTAGTGGTTGGGGCTAAATTGAAAAAGGGTGAATGCATATGGAAGAGAAATAATTCAGTGGTTGTATGCAAGTGGAAGGATAAGAGGGACGTGCTTACCATCTCTAACAAGCATAAAGTGGAAATGGTTGAAGTGCGTAACAGAAATGGGAAGATATCACAAAAACCGAACATCGTTGGAGATTATAATGCTGGAATTGATAGGTCAGATAGATGCTGTCATACTATTCTTGTCTAAGAAAAACGATCAGGTGGCCAAAGAAAATAGCTTTGCACATAATAGAAATATATATATATACATAACGCCTACCTCTACTTTATCAAAAAGTAGCCAATTCGAAAATAAAAACTCTGAAATTCAGGGATAAATTCATAACTTGTTTGATTGGCGATAAAATGCCAAGCACCAAGCCCGAAATAAATCACAGCAAGTTCCATTACTTAGAGCGCATTTCACCGACAGAGAAAAAACAGCGCCCCACCAAACCATGCCGCATATGTACGAGGGAAAAAATTCGTCGAGAAACTCGTTATTATTGTCCTGTATGTGAAGAAAAACCAGCACTGTGTGATGAAGATTGGTTTAAAAAATACCACATGTAAAAAAAATTAGCCACTTTATGTTTCCATAGTCTATTAGATTACGTTGTATTTCTTTTTTATAGAAAATAAATTTTCGGTTTCTTTGCGCCAGACTACATTTTTATTTCTGTCTCAGATGCCAAGTACGAGAATTTATACGTATTTGCTACGAGCAATCTCGCATGCGGCGTTTAACGTACTGACCTCTTTTACGAGTTAACACGTAGCCGGCATCTCCCACCAGATCGTCATCTACGATTAAATACGTAGACGGCAGTTAACGTGTTAATTAGTTCGATGATATCAGATATGGTAACTGCATGCATGATCTTGCTATTGTGGCTGTTTGGTTGTTAAACATCTGAGCGCCAAATTCAAAATAAGTAACGGGTAAAATTGATCACTGGCATGGGGCGAGTTTGATAACTGACGCGGGGCGTAATTGATCATTCTGCTTACATTGATGAATTCTTAATACGTTAAACCCACATGCCAAAAGAGTGACGCAGTAATTAAAATCGCTGAGAACGTCAGCATCCTCAGGAGTTGAAGATTAGTCTTTCTCTGATTTGTTGGCGAAGTTGTTTTTCTATATTAATGAATAAATATTTACGAATAACCACCTAGTTTCATTTTAGGTCGTAGAATTGCCGATCAATTTCACCCTTCGCCCCATAACTCCACAACAAAAAAAGTTCAAATTCAGTGTGGGGTAAAATTGACCAGCAAACTTTATGTCGGTAGTTTATTGGTGCGATAATCAAAGCACTGATCAAAGTAACCCCATTCTATGTTAATTTTGATTAGTTATTTTTTATTTATTTTTAATCGTTATGTTCCTATTTTTTAATTTTAATAGTTCTTGAAAGTCTCTCTTTTTTGTTGGCATTGTTGTTTTTCTACATTAATGAATAAATATTTACGAATAACCACCTAGTTTCATTTTAGGTCGTCGAATTGTCGATCAATTTCACCCTTCGCCCCATAACTCTGCAACAAAAAAAAGTTCCAATTCAGTGCGGGGTGAAATTGACCAGCGAACTTTATGTCAGTAGTTCATTGGTGTGATAGTCAAAGCACTGATCAAAGTAACCCCATTCTATGTTAATTTTGATTAGTTATTTTTAATTCATTTTAATTTATTTTTAATCGTTATGCTCCTATTTTTTAATTTTAATAGTTCTTGAAAGTCTCTCCGATTTGTTGGTGTTCTTGTTTCTACATTAATGAATAAATATTTACGAATAACCACTTAGTTTCATTTTAGGTGGTAGAATTGCTGATCAATTTCACCCCTCGCCCCGTAACTCCACAACAAAAAAGTTCAAATTCAGCGGAGGGTGAAATTGACCAGCGAACTTTATGTCAGTAGTTCATTGGTGCGATAATCAAAGTAACCCCCATTCTGTGTAATTTTTGAATAATTATTTTTAATTCATTTTAATTTATTTTTAATCGTTGTGATGTTCCTATTTTTTAATTTTAATCGTTCCTGAAAGTCTCTTTGATTTGATTGTTTCATTTTAGGTTGTAGAATTGGTGATCAATTTCACCCTACGCCCCGTAATACTGAAACAAAAAGTTCAAATTCAGTGGGGGTGAACTTTATGTCAGCAGTTCATTGGTGCGATAATAAAAGCACTGATCAAAGTAACCCCATCCTAAGTATGAAAACGATCATTCACATTTTTCTAATTTCCCATTCAAATAAAATTATGCAAAAGTTCGCAATGGAAATGCAAAGTAAAGGTCGTACACATCAACCTGTGTATCCATAAATCAAATTTAAAGAACAGTGAGAAAAATATTGCAAATAATAGAACCCCTTTGGTCAATATCGCCCCAGTTTACGGTACTATTTTTTAATAAATCATTGGAATTACGAAAGTCTTGCCTGCATGAACTACTTTAATGAAAATATTGAAAAAGCGCTGTAGAAAATTAGAGCATGAGTTCGGAACTTTAAATAATAAATTTCTTGGTATGAATTAATGAATAAATATTTACAAAAAACCACTTAGTTTCATTTTAGGTCGTAGAATTGCTGATCAATTTCACCCCGCGCCCCGTAACTATGGAACAAAAAAGTTCAAATTCAGCGAGGAGTGAAATTGACCAGCGAACTTGATGTCAGCAGCTCATTGGTGCGATAATCAAAGCACTGATCAAGTAACCCCATCCTAAGTATGAAAACGATCACTCACAATTTTCTAATTTCCCATTAAAATAAAATTAGGCAAAAGTTTGCAATCGAAATGCATAGTAACGATCGTATGCATCAACCTGTGTATCAATAAATCAAATTTAAAAAACAGCGAGAAAAATATTGCATATAATAGAACCCCTTTGATCAATATCGCCCCAGTTTACGGTACTATTTTTTAATAAATCATCGGAATTACGAAAGTTTCTTTAATATTATAGCAGCATAAGATTACGGTCATGTACTTACTCTCGAGTACAGTAACTGGCTTGAGAACTATTTCGCATTTGGGCCGGTAAGTTCGTCACTACACTGTTAAAAATCTGAATATTACACAATAAAAACACCCCATCAAATATTATTCGAATTCTGTATCTTCTGCTGCATCATACTGATCAAAATATCCGAATACTGTTGCATCATCGTGACGACCCGCGCCGGGTCGTTCGACTGACCTTTCGACACCAAATCGTTTAACTTTTTCACTGTACTCAAAATATTAATGTCCACACTCTTGTTGTTCCTCTTGAGGCGCTCAAACGTGACGTCCTGGAGCATCTTCAACGTCCTGTCGATGGACGTCTCCAAATCTCTGACCGTGTCGTCTTTTTGACTGACGGGGATGTCCGGGGTGGCCGCCCCTGTATCTGTCAGCCGTCGATATAAATCTACCACGTTATCGGCGGATCTGATGAGCTGGACGGCGACATCTTTGCATAATTGCGTCGATACTGAAAAGATTCGTTTAATACGGGAAAAACTAAACGGATATTTTGCCACCAATGTCAAAAGTACTATCATGCCACATAAGTGGCGATATATCCATTCCTATGAGAAACGGCAGGAATATTGAGTATGTTAGTACAGAAATAATATTTTCAAGGTGATATTAAGACGTGTCACTAAATAAAATAAGTACCTTCTAATCTAACGAAAATTTACAATAAAAAAGCGGCATCTTAATACCCCCTTTAAAGTTAGAAGAAATTTTGATTTTCGAGATAAGAGAAAAGACAGAATTGAAGCAAAACGTGAGCAATTCTTACATTGAACGGTGTTTCCGTCAAAACTCCCGCACGAATCGTCGGAGTTATTATTGGTTAAAGTTTTATCTAGATCGAGCGATAATTTGCGTTCGAAAGTGACGCCGTTTCGTGAGGCTACAAAAATTTACACTAAAATTGGTGGGAGATGTACTGCACTCCAAAATTAACGCATAACTCTGAAGACATCGTTTGGTGCAATTTTAAACATTGTGTTCACACCTATTTATCGTAAACCAATAGGAAAACTATGAAGAAAAGTGAATTTGAAGATAGAAATGTAGAAATCGTGGTTCATGATCATTCCTAGAGACGTGGACAACGGAAATGAAAACGAGAAAGATGATGATAGGGATGAAGAGGAGAATATAAGTTTGTATAGCGTGATGGAGAAAATGAAAGGTTGTGAAGAAGTTTCAGAGGGAAAGTACATTAAATTTCCTAAAAGAGACGTCTCTAACATTCAGTTTTCTCATAAGGTGGGAGGGAGCAAAGCAAAAATTACGAAAAATGCCTTCTGCGCTCTACAGCCAAAACGGTCCCTCCCACCTGTCTATCTCTCATCAGCGCTATACTTTTGATGTATTACGCTTAAAAGAGGTTGTTTTGAATGAACTGATGGCAAAGCATGTTTGATGAAAACATTAACAAATTATATTTACAACATATTAGGTACACGACACTGAATATAAAGCTGAATATGAAATCTGTATGTATTAATGTACATGTGTCATGAAATGAGGGAAAGTCGAATCCAGGAATGGGTCATCACTTCGAGTAGGTTCTCCATCTGGAAAAGAAAGAAGGCATTTAGTGTTAGAACATGGTTACAAGAACAGATAAGTTGTATAGTGAACTGTCGATGTATGAAGATATACCTGATGTCATGTGCACAGTTATTTTAGTCGTCCCCGTTTGGTTGTTGGTGGTCCAGGCAATGTCTTTTGGGCACTAGAAGGTCCAGGCGAAGGGTCTTGGGCAATGGAGGGTCCAGGCAAAGGGTCAGGGGCTGTGGAAGGGTCAGCCTGAACAGTTGAGTTGCTGTTCTTCAACTGAAAAATTGTAATTGAATGATTAATGCTATTATAGAGAAAAATTGATTAGTAAAGATGTAGAATGCTGCAAAATTCAGAAGAGGGAGACGACCTAGACGAGCCCCTTGCAGTACGACTGTCTGAAGCAGCTGAGGCGACAGAAGGTATTAATTCATGTACTATTTTGCAGCATTATGCATCTTTACTAATCAATTTTTCTCTATAATATCATTAATCATTCAATTACAATTTTTTCAGTTGAAGAACAGCAACAACTTACTGTTCAGCCTGAACTTTCCACAGCCCCTGACCCTTTGCCTGGACCTTCCATTGCCCAACACCCTTCGCATGGACCTTCTAGTGCCCAAAAGACATTGCCTGGGCCACTAACAACCAAAAAGGGAAGACTAAAATAACTGCGCACATGACATCAGGTATTTCTTCATACATTGACAGTTCACTATAGAACTTATCTGTTCTTGTAACCACGTTCTAACACTAAATGTCTTCTTTCTTTTCCAGATGGAGAACCTACTCGAAGTGATGACCCAATCCTGGGCTTGACTTTCATTCATTTCATTACACATGTACATTAATACATACAGTTTTCACATTCAGCTTTATATTCAGTGTCGTGTACCTAATATGTTGTAAATATAATTTGTTAATGTTTTCATCAAACATGCTTTGCCATCAATTCATTCAAAACAACCTCTTTTAAGCGTAATACGTCGAAAGTATAGCGCCGATGAGAGATAGACAGGTGGGAGGGACCGTTTTGGCTGTAGAGCGCAGAAGGCATTTCTCGTAATTTTCGCTTTGCTCCCTCCCACCTTATGAGAAAACTGAATGTTAGAGACGTCTCTTGTAGGAAATTTAATGTATTTTCATGTGGTATAAGGGCCAACATAGCAAGCATGAAGAATCAAATGAAAATGGAAGGAAACTAATAGGTTTTGCAGCGGGGAAAGAATGTAAAATAGTGAGCACATATTTTGAAAGGAAAGAGGTTTATAAGGGTGGATGGATGGCGCCCAACCGCAGAACGATAAATCAAGTAGATCACGTGATAACACAGAACAAACATGTAAAATTGGTGAAAGACGTCAAAATACGAAGAGGAGCTGATGTAAATTCAGACCACTATTTGGTAGAGGTTAAAATGGAGGGAACGTATGGCGAACAAGGGAGAATAAGGCAAATCAATGAGAGAGGGGAAGCTAGATATGACAAAGAAAGGCTAACAGAAAAAGTGTGTCAAGAAAGATACGTGGAGAAAATAGAAATAGTGTTAAAAGAAATGGAAAAAGGAGAAGACGTGGAAAAAAAGTGGAAGGTAATAGAAGAATGTTTGAAAAGAGCAGCAGACCAAGTTATAAGAAAGAGAAACCAAAGGACGACACCGAGTAAATGGTTTAATGATGACTGTGAAAGAGAGTTACAGAAGAAAATAGCTGCAAGAAAGAAAATGCTGCAGACTGGATCACAGGAAGATATAGAAGAATACACAAAGCAAAGGAGAAGGACAAAAAGAATTTATAGAGAAGTTAAAAGAAGTTTTTGGCAAAAGCGAATAGAGCAGACAGAAGAATATTACAGGAAAGGGGAAATACGAAATTTTTACCAAAAGATAAAATATACTAGAAGAGCTAGGCAACAAATACCGATATCCTTTAAAAATGAGAACGGAGAAAGAATAAGTAAAGAAGATCAAATAATTGAGGGGTGGAAGAGATACTTTCAGGAGCTTCTACAGGGAGAGAAACCAGAAGTGCAAATACTAAGTGAGGAGGAAAATAGAAATGAAGAACAGGGAAGAACAGAAGGTGAGAGGGAAGATATAGATCCCCCAACAAAAGAAGAAATCGCGAACATAATAAAATCCCTCAAAAATAGAAAGGCACCAGGTGGAAATGGAGTAAAGAATGAATTAATTAAATATGGAGGCGAAGAGTTAATAACGAATGTACACGAGTTGATAGACCAAATCTGGCAACAACAAAGAATGCCAAAAGAGTGGACAGAAGCAATAATAACCCCGATTCACAAGAAAGGTGAAAAATCAGTATTCAACAATTATAGAGGAATCGCACTACTGGACACAACTTATAAAATACTAACTACGATCCTGAGAAACAGAATAGAAAAATACACAGAAAAAGTATTGGGAGAATATCAAGCAGGATTTAGGCCAGCGCGCTCTGTCACAGATCAACTGTTTGTCCTAAAAGAAACGCAAGATATGTGCGGAGAATACAATAAAGAGATCCATGTGGCATTCATTGATTTTTTAAAAGCTTACGACTCTTTAAAAAGGGAAGAGATATACAGGGCTATGGAAAACCTAAAGATACCGGGGAAATTGATAAAATTAGTTCAGATGACCTTGAAAGATACAGTAAATAGAGTTAAATGGAGAGGGAAGATGTCAGAAAGTTTTATAGTGAGAGATGGAGTCAGGCAAGGGGACCCACTGTCGACGTTGCTATTCAATATAACACTTGAGTACGTAATAAGGGAACGTAAAATAAATAGAACAGGATGCATACTGAGCGCAGAACACCCAATGTATTGCATATGCTGATGACCTGGTGTTAATAGCAAAAAGTAAGCAAGGCCTAATAAAAGTGTTTGAAAGATTGGAGAAGCATGCAGGGAAAGTAGGGTTACAGGTCAACAGCCAGAAATCAAAGTATATGGTGATGGCAAGGCAAGCGGACAGAGCGGAAAATGATAACCTAATAATAAAACGACCGGATAAAGAAGAAATAGTAATAGAAAGAGTTAAGCTATTTACATATCTAGGGGTACAAATATCAGAGGACGGAAGAGAGGAGGAAGAAATGAAAGCAAGGCAGATGAGAGGAGATAAAGCAGCGGGGGCACTGAGTCATATCCTAAAGTCGAAGCATGTATCATGGAAAGCGAAAGTGCAGATATATAAAACAGTATTGAGACCAATAGTAACCTATGGAAGTGAAGTATGGAAGTTGGGAACTGTGAAGGAAGCAAAGTTGCTGATATGGGAGAGAAAAATTCTAAGGATTTATGGGGGAAGAAAATGGAGCGGAGAATGGCAAAGAAGGACGAACAAGGAATTGAGGGAGCTGTATAATGAACCATCAATTGTACAGTTTGTAAGACAGCAGCGGGTGAGATGGCTTGGCCATGTGCAGCGAATGGAGAGCGGAAGAATCACTAAGATGATAATGAATATCAGACCGATAGGTGCAAGAACAAAAGGAAGACCAAGAAACAGATGGAAGGAGGAAACAATTCAGGACTTGAGGGAGATAGGAGTGGAGGGTTGGTGGAAAAGTGCTTTAGACCGAAGGGAATGGCAGAGGATAACTTCAGCGATGGGCCGTCACGGCCTGTGAAAGCTACTATATATATATATAAGGGTTTTTGTAGATAACATGTATATTTTTCGAGTTGTAGGGGGTGGGAGTGGGCGTTTTTGACGTTTTCGCAGAAGGGCCAAAAAATCGCTGTTTTTCAGCACGCTCTAGCGCCGATACCTCTCGTCAGAAAATCAAAGTTGACCAGTGCATTTTGTACGAAATTTTGTCTACTTTAATTTTGTATAGAATGGTCATCTTCGAAAAATGCAGTCTTCGAGATATAAGCGAAAAACTGAAAAAAGTGCTAAAATTCTGAGGTTTTTGCATTTTTCGTTGAGAAGCCGACCTCCTACATGGCAGCAAACTTGAAATTCGGATTCAGCACCCCAAAAAACATATAGAACCGTTGAGAAAAAAACTTCCCCGATTTTGTTACGAAAACCGCAGCTTTGAACACCGATTGACTGGACTATCGAGGAAAAGCAAAGTAAAGAACGAATTACTGTTATGGATGGGACACAAAAACTGCAACTTTTGGTGATTGGGAAATCAAACAACCCTAGATGTTAGGGCACCAAGTCTTTGTTTGTCAAACGTTTGAAAATTAATGTTCAGCGCACGACTGAATTATGCGTTAATTCTGGAACACAACTTGTGGCAAAAAAATTTATACTCACATTTCGTTTTGTCTTTGGCTGCTTGGTGACGCTTTGGGGCGGATATATCTTGGCTTAAACGCATCCTGGGCGGAACTATGGGCTTCACTTTCTCTCCTTCATCCGAAGATGACAGGTCGTCGTGTCCGATCGTACTCAGATTCACTGCAGAGAGAAAATCAGACATCGAGAGAATTACAGAGAAGATAATAGCTTACTGGTCGAATGCGATTGACGTTTACGATTTTGAAGCCCTTTACCGTTGCTATTGACTTTATTTTGGGAACTAATGGTGGGCCGCATCAACCGACTCTGAAATTTCTTTTCGGTAGTTTCCGTTTCCGAGTCCGACTGGTTCAAAACCCCCGTCGAACTACTTCTGGTGATCATGGCCGAAGAATTCGATTTCGAATATCTCGACGAGCTAACCCTCGAAGACGACGCGTTCTTCGTCAGTTTCCCCGACACTAAAACACGTCCACACGTAAACGGAGGTCTTTTACCCATTTTTACGATGAACAGCAAAAGCATCATGCGTCCTGCCACACTTACCTTGCTCTATCTTACGTTTCTGCACGACTGGTCCTTGGAAGCTCAGGTCGCTTAGACTGCAAGACCTACGCAAACTCGAGTCGGGACTTTCAGGCTCTATTTGCACTAAAACCATGCAAAAAGAAAAAAAAACGTGATTTTTCGAGGTAGCAGAGTGCTTAATGCATTGGAATATAGTACACCATGGAGCTGTTCATTGGGACTTCAACAGTACCACTGTCATATTTTTCAGTACGGAAAGAACTAGTTATGACACTAAACGTAAAGAAACACATTTCTACTAGCCCATGAAATATCTCTATCATACCTGTCTGCCGCACTCACCCGCACACTTGAGGATCTGCATCATTTTCCACCTGAACCTTAACGTTGACAATTTGAGAGCAGAGAGTGCCTCTCCACAAGTTTCTGCCTTGAAGCGTAGATTGAATAAGAGGAGTTTCAGATATATTCTTTATTTAAAGAATATCTGTGTAGTAATCAAACTCAATCAGAATTGCAATGGTTTCTGAACATTGAAAATGTATCTTGCAAGTTTATCCCTCCAAGAGCTCCGAACTTTGGGGGTTTGTGGGAATGCCTCGTACGTTCAGTAAAAGATCACTTGAAAAGGGTTACTGCAAATGCACTTTTAACCTTTAAGGAGGCCACCACACTCTTCACACAAATATAGTTATTTATATATCAAGGTCGTAAGGGAGTATGAACACTATAAGCAATCGAACCGAGTTAGAAATGGCTGTAGAGCAGGCCTGTGCAACCTGCGGCCCGCGGGCCGCATGCGGCCCCTCTGACATTTTTATGCGGCCCGCGTGGCACAGAACTGAATATTAAAAAAAAAGCAAAGTGATGTCTATTAAAAAATGTCTGTCTCAACAAGAAACACATAAAATGCACCATTTCATGTACAGCACCACAGACGAATTTAAATTCGTCTGTGACAGCACATATATGAGATATACGTGTGAACAATTATTTTCTTTGATGAAATTGACAAATTTGCTTATATTAGCGTCAGCCAACATCCACCCGAATATTGCTCAAATTGTCGACAAACACCAGTGCCAGAAATCACATTAATTTATTATTTTATTAAAGTGTAACACTACAACTGGTAGCCGGTGCTCTTACAGTCGGGCATTGGGTCGCGGGGAAGGATTCTCCCTATAATGGGCGCCACTTGATTTTTCCTCATTAAAAATCAAGAAAAATGACTCAAAAGTAAGGGTGTCAATAGACGGTTTAATGTTTGTTAGATAAATTTCACAGTAATGGTATTTAAATTGAACAAAGTGATAAGCAATTCCGACAGTTAACTCAATTAATAGATTTAACAAAATTTTGAGGTACCCCACTATAGCGCTATATCGAGTTTACATATGGTTTTACAATATTGAAACGTCTGAAATCCAGACAATGAACATAATGAAAAGAGTACAATAAATCAACAAGTTGGGTCTGTATTTAGGTTTTTTCTTTTTATTTCGAAATGAAAAATCTGACCTTTTGCTCCTTCTTGCGGGTCAGGACTACGATACGCGTTCAGAAGAGTCCTGGGTTGGTCCTGTTACCAACTCCGAATCGACAATTTATTGGAAAGGATAACTACCTCGGGGCCTCTTCTCGATGACGGTTTGCGTTTTTTGTTAAATTGAGTGCCTAGCTTATATTGGCAATTCAATCAAAGATAAATACTTAAATATGCAACAGGAACACAAATAAAAAAAAAAGGCCGGCAAATCTAAAAAAGGAGAAATACACACGGAATTTAGATAACTGAAATGAAACTTGAAAATTTAACATACCTCCAAAATGAATGGCCTTTAAATATTGAAATGACGCTCCGGCAGTACAGATAGCGATCAAGTGCTAGATATTTCCGAAAATTGAACACGGTAAGAAAGACATGCGCTCGCGTACAGCGGACCGCCGTGTTCAAATACTCTACGAGGGAATTTCAATATACTGTTCACCGCTCGATTGCTGTTTGAGACAAAATTAATGTTACAAAAGTAACCTAAAAGTTTTGTTAAAAATTCATTTAAAAATGGGAATGACTACTGTACCGTCCGACCGTCACCTAAAATTATGTTCGAACACGGCCGGGCATGCACATTACTGAATGTCAATAATTATGATTATGAAACGAAAGCTGACAGAATGCATTTTTGAAACAGACCACTTAGCTGACGGGGCCCCAGACAAACGCATTTTTTGAGAAAAAAGATGATTAAAAACATGGATATATAAGCGAAACAAATCAAACCTGTACGGGGGAAAACTTATCTAGCGCTAGGTTAAGACAATACCCGTACACCCACTGAGACCGTTGGCGTATTTGATTGACATTGCGTAATATGCACTTCCGACCGTATTGGATCAAAATTTAATGTAGCGGTCGGACGTAAGATATTTATTTTTTTGCAATTTTTTCTCAATAATTTGTGTTTTGATGGTAAATATTTTTTTTATTTTTACACATGCAAATGTACAAGTGTTCCTAACGTTTTTGTTTCTATCACAAAAGTGTTTTTTGTTAACTTTTTATACTAGCCACAGTGGTTGGATCGAGAACTTTGACATGCCAAGACTCCTCAGGATGCTGACGTTGTCAGCGAAACACGTGTCGAGTTTAATTACTGTGTCACTTTTTTTCCGCATGTGGGGTTAACTTATCATGAATTCACAGTGCTTTTCTATTATAAAATTATAAATCTCAGTATTTAACGTGTTTGTCTTTAACTATTCAAAATACTCTGAACCCATCACACCTAGGGAACACTTGATATACAGTAGTGCGGCCCGATAAGATTTCATAAAACTTGCAAATGGCCCTTTCGCTTAAAAGGTTGCACGGGCCTGCTGTAGAGCAATTAACAGATGCAGTTATATCTAGCTATAACGATATCTGTCCTCTCATAGTAAGGAAGTCCAACAGGAGAGTGCCCTGGTGGAACGACGAACTTAATGAGATGAGGAAACAGGTAAGGAAGCTATTAAACAAAGCGAAACGAACTGGGGAATGGGAGGCATACAAGGGCTCTCTCACAGGTTACAACAAAGCACTAAGAAAGGCTCGAAGGGCATCATGGAGGAGGTACTGTGAGGAGATTAAATCTACCACAGAATGTGCAAGACTCCAGAAGATACTTTTCAAAGACTGCCACGGGGCTATACATACCCTGAAAACTGAAGCAGGTATATTCACAACCACGGGAAGTGAAACAATGACCGAACTATTTCGGGTACACTTCCCTGGGTCATATACCGTGGATGCTGCCACACTCGATTGGAGGGGCCAGGAGCTAGATGCACCTGGAAGCAGGGCAACAAGAGGTGACTGGCGCACTGCGAGGAGTGTAATAACCTTCCACGGAGTTAAACAAGCAGTAAACTCATTTAATGCATATAAATCACCGGGACCAGACAGGATTCTTCCAATCATGCTGCAGAAGGGATCGGACCTTCTGCTGTTAAAAGTATGTATGCTATTTAGGGCCAGTTTGGCTCTAGGTTATCTACCAAAAATATGGGAACTTACCAGAGTAGTATTCATACCAAAAACTGGTCGGACGGACTACTCTCAGGCAAAATCATACAGGCCTATTAGTCTCACGTCATTCCTGCTTAAGACAATGGAAAAGCTGCTCGACAAGCATATAAGGGATGATTTATTGGTAAACAGGCCACTACATCAAAACCAGTTAGCATACAGAGCAGGAATGTCTATAGAAACTGCTCTATACCACCTTACATGGAAAGTGGAGAAAGTGCTGGAGAACAAAGAAATCCTCCTAGCTGCCTTTTTGGACATAGGAGCGTTCGATAATACATCATTCAATAGTATCTCCAAAGTTGTAGGCCAAACAGGACTAGAGGCGTTGTGCTGCAAGTGGATAGACTGCATGCTGAGAGATAGAGTGGTGTTTACTACACTGCTTGATAAGACCTTGCCAGTCAGGGTGGCAGGTGGTTGTCCGCAGGGTAGAGTTCTATCTCCTCTTTGTGGAACCTAGTTAAGGACGGACTGCTTAGGAAATTCAGCGATGAAGGATATTCTCCCCTCGGATATGCAGATGATTTAGTCATCACAGTCGAGGGAAGATTTAGTAGTACGATTAGGGAATGTACGCAAATGGTCCTGAGTATAGTAGCAGCCTGGACTGAAAAGGAAGGCTTGACCATTAGTCCAGAAAAAACAACAATAGTTCCATTTACGCGAAAGAGAAATATAGAGGCTCCTGGACCGCTATATCTCCGTGGTAGAAAGATCCCACTGTCAAGGGAAGTCAAGTATCTTGGGGTTATACTGGACTCAACACTTACCTGGAACCAACAAATCGATAGAATAGTCAGAAATTCGGAAACTACTCTTGCAGTAGTTGGGCGAACATATAACAAGAAATGGGGTCTAAGGCCAGAAATGGTGCACTGGCTGTACACTAGAGTGGTCAGACCAGGACTAATGTATGCAGCTTTGGCATAGTGGCCCAAAGTCAAACAGGTAACTACTAGGCTAAGGCTAAGCAAAATTCAGAGGCTTGCCTGCCTAGGGATAACAGGGGCGATGCGGACTTCGCCAACTGCAGTCATAGAGACTCTTCTGGACCTTCCCCCTCTCCACTTCGTGATACAGGGGGAGGCGAGACTGGCACTATACAGACCGCAAAATTCTTTTTAATGTGTCCGTCTGGGTAGAGAGCACACTAGCATTATTGAGGACATAAAGGATCCCATGCTTGACATGAGGACGGATTACATGGTCTGCAAGAACACCACACAACCACTCTTTCAGGTCACAATCGATGACCCTAGAGTGGAGAACCAAATTCTGAACAGCATACCTTCCGGCATTCTAATCTGGTACACCGACAGTTCTAAGACCGACACAGGTGCTGGGTCAGGACTGTTTTGAGATAAACCAAGAGTGAAACTCAGCTCCTCTCTGGGCAAATATGCCTCTGTCTTTCAAGCAGAGGTCTACGCAATACCGCAATGTGCGCGGGAAAACTAAGAGGGGCTACAAAAATCTGCGGATCTTTATCTTATCAGACAACCAGGCAGCTTTGAAGGCTCTTATGAGCCCAAAGATGTCTTCCAGACTGGTGTGGGAATGCTTCGAGCAACTTAATATCCTAGCCATGTGGAACGTAGTGAGACCACTTTGGATTCGAGATCACTGTGGGCTGATAGGGAACGAGAAAGCCGATAAACTAGCAAAGCGGGGCTCCAACAATCCTTTCGTTGGACCGGAACCTGCCCTAGGCATAACTAAGAGTGCCGTCAGTCACCAAGTAAATGCATGGATTCGCGCTCAACATCACAATTACTGGAACATAATTCCAGGACACAGGCACAGCAAGTCTTATAAAAAGGGACTTTGCAGGAAAAGATGCTCAGAACTACTTTGCCTTAGTAGGATGCAAATTAGAATCGTAACAGGCTTCCTAACGGGACACACGACCCTTAAAGAACACCTGTGGAAGATTGGCAAATATTACGGAGACCTTAACTGCCGCTTGTGTAATAAGGAACGGGAGACAGCTATGCACATCTTGTACAGATGTGAAGCTCTAGACCAAAAGAGGCAGCGAATTTTTGGGCGATGTCTGATGGAACCGGAAGAATTTTCCACGCATTCAATGTTTGACTTGTACCGTTTGGTCCAAGGCACCAAGATCATGGAATGGGTGTGACTTAGAATTAGGGTGAGCACAGTAAGCCCATTTTGTAGCTGCAGTGCATCTGAGCCTATGGGCAGGCAGTCCCTAAGGGGGAAAAAAAAGGTCGCAAAAAAGCTCTTATGGCCCCCGGCAGAAATGAAGCCCGAAGTGCAACCACCGTAATTTTACAGCTATATCGTAATTACTTTATCGCCTGTTGGAAAAATATGAAAGGGGCACTGATGGAAACAGAATGTAGCTCCCTAGTTTAGAAAAAGTGAAAAATTTTTATAAAATAATGCCTTACACCCCCACAGAATCATACTTGTACCATACATGTATTTTGCCTATGAGCACTCTACTGAAAAAACATGCAAAAAAGCGTGAACCAACTGAAAAAAACATATGCGCGTTTTTGTTAGTCACCTGGGTCCGTTCTTTTGATATTCGCCTCGAAATTAAGTCGCCTTTCCACGAAACTCGGCAACGACAAGTTGCGCCTCCTGTATTTTATTCGCGTGGAGTTCAAAGTGTTTAAATCGTTGAAGTAACTTTGCGAGCTCGTCATACTCTCGTACATGCTCGACAACTGTTTAACTCTCCCCGTATGCATGTTTTTATTAAAAACGTCCACCAGATTGTTGATCTTATTGATTTTCCTCTGTATTTCGTTTAAAATTCGAATATTTTCCAGAGCGAATTGAATTTCTTCCAAGTTCGATCTGTTCGCTAATTTATCTTCGTTTTTATCTGAGTTCCTCGACCAAACGTTCTTAGAATCCACTTCTAAGCTATCGAAAGCGTAATTCTCTGATATTTCGTTATTTAAATTAATTTCAAGCGAATCGTGCTCGATTTTCGAACTGTTAAACTCCTTGTCTAAACTATCGTAGAGTTCGTGTAATATTTTAGAGCCACCCTGCGTGGAATTGGCCGCATCTAAATCTTTTTCCACGTTCTTCTCTTTAAAATTAAATTCGATCGAATCGTTACTAATTTTCGGATGCAAACGATTGTTTAGGAAGTCCGATTTCTTTACGTACTCGTACGAAGTTTTCGGACGTTTCGATTTCGAACTGTGCCTTCTAACGGCTTTGGGGGGCTTGTGACACACTCTCTCGGCACTCAATAAACTTTTCGAGAACAGATGACGGTCTAGGCTCGACGTTTGCTGGTTCAGATTCGTATTTTTTTCAAAATTGACGTTCGTCAGTTCGAAAGACGAGTTTCCGGGTTTCTCGAAAACGTCCAGATTTATTTCCGGTTTATTATTTAGGACGTTGCAAAACTTGCTTTTATACTGTTTGTTCTTCGTTTCTAGAGTCGGAATGTACATTTCTTTGTTTCCCAGCACCGTCACATTATTTTTTACTTGTAAACCTTCATTTTCCACGTTATCGTTGCTCTTCTTTGATCGTCGGGCGTTTGCGTCAGTTTTAACGAAAAAGGCTATCCCTTTTTCATGTTTTTTATCGTTCTGAGCAATGGCGCTTTCGAATTTCAACAGTTTCTCTTTAAAATCGGAGCTTGTAGCGGAACGCCTAGGTGCGACTTCAAAACTCAAGTCTGTTTGCGTTTCCGAGGTTTTCATCCGCGAATAATCTTTAGGTAAACTTCCCCCGTACACGTTCGATGGAAATTCCATGGCGCAACTCTCGTAGTAAGTCTTCGTGAGTTCACTATACTGAGTTTTCCGTTGGGTCGAAAACAACACTTCTAACGGCGCAGACTTACAGTCGGATTCGTTGGACAGTATACTCTCCAAGCTGGTGCAATAGCTTTTGTTCCTCGAAGCCCCGAATTCATCTAAATCGTCGGATAAAATGCTCTCTTGTGAGTTCTTTAAAAAGAAACTCTCGCTTTTCGGTATCGGAGCTTCGAACTCCATTTGGTAGCTGCTGATTTCGTTATTGGAAACGCAACGTCGCGGAGCATGTTTCTTCTTCGCTTTCTTCACTCCTACGGAAGCAAAACTGTTGTCGTCTTCCAAAGAATCCGAGCTAAAACTCTCATCTTTCTTACAACTTTCCGCTTGAAAATTTTGGGTAAACTTCTCGATGTCGCTACACACTTGCTTCAAATCATTCTCCGCACCGTCCTTTTTATCAAAATCGATGAAATAACTAAACGATTTCCTTTCTTTGTCCTGAACATAGTCTAAAAAGCTCCTTTCTTCATTCACGGGCGATACAGGCAAACTTTTGTGCGTCTTATACTTATTCAACGTTTTATCCAACTTTAATTTCCTCGGGCGTACGATTTCTGACAAATATGTCTTCTCATTCGCGACTAGGGAAGCTCTGGTGAACAGCTGACTAAGTTGTGAGGTGTTTTTGATAAAATCCCGCATGTAACACAAGTCTGAAGGCACGGACGCGCTAAACGGGATCGTACTGTCTCTAAAGTTGGTATTGTTAGTGTTTTTGGATGGGTGCGTATTAGTGGGGTCAGATGAAACGCAAAAGCAACCGTCACCCAGCTGTAAATACGTTTGGGGCGAGTCGTTACCTTGTTTTCTGTTTGGCGAGTTCCATTTGTTGTGGTCAGGAAGTGTGGAAATGTCGTGTATGGATTGGCTGTACTTCAACGGGCTGCTTCGACCGACCTGAAAATAAAACCATGTTTCACCCGCCATTAATTAACTTTACGTTAAATATCTCGTCCAATAATTTGGATAGATTGATAAAGAAAGGGAAAGGAAGCAAAATTGGGCAAAGGAACGGCAAAACTGACAGATAAATGTAGACTATATTGCTCAGGGGCAGACTCTGGGCAGAGCGGTAATGTAGAGGTGGATGAGAGCAAGAGGGAGGAGTGGGAGAGAGAAACAGAGAGATAGATAGATAGATAGATAGATAGACAGCCAGCCAGAGACACAGACTGACAGACGGGAACGGACGGACGGGGATGGATGGACGGACGGACGGACGGACGTGGACTGGCGGACGGACGGACGTGGACGGGCGGAAGTGGACGGGCGGACGGACGGACGTGGACGGGCGGACGTGGACGGGCGGACGGACGAACGTGGACGGCCGGACGTGGACGGGCGGGTGGACGGACGTGGACGGGCGGACGGACGGACGTGGACGGACGGATGGAGGCGGACGGACGTGGACGGGCGGACGTGGACGGACGGACGTGGACGGGCGGACGTGGACGGGCGGACGGACGTGGACGGGCGGACGGACGTGGACGGGCGGACGGACGTGGACGGGCGGACGGACGGACGTGGACGGGCGGACGTGGACGGGCGGACGTGGACGGGCGGACAGAAACGGACGGGCGGACGGAAACGGACAAGCGGACGGAAACGGACGGGCGGCCGGAAACGGGAGGACGGAACAAACGGACGGACGGAGACGGACCGACCGAGACAGACAAGGTTACAACTTACACTTTGCAATTTCTTCTTGGTGTCGGCTATCCTCCTGTTCAACTCTTCCCGTTTCTTCATAGCTTCCGGATCATTTTTAGTTTGTTTCACCGCATTTATGACGGAATCGTTCCTATTCCCTCCCAACCTCGTCAAAAACTGGGAGGAAATGGAAGATTTGTTGGCCACAGCCGCACTCTGTTCGGCTCCACTCAAGCTCTCGAAAGTGGACTGCAAGAATTTTTCCCGATTGACGATTTGGTCCAAAGATTCGGAACTAACGGAGAGCATCGACAAGGGATTTCTGTCGGTGTTCTCTCCGCTGGGAGTCGAAGCTTCGTCATCGTCATCGTCGGAATCTTGACTACCGGAAACAGAGGTTGTTTGGATCGATATGGCGGGTAAGTTGCCCCTCTTCGAGCGTCTCATTGACCGTCGCAGTTCTTCAACGTCAATATTGGTAACCGTGAACTCGCTGCCACTCGCTGAATCAATCTGAGTAGGGTAATACAACGGCTGGTGCCTATATTCTTGATCGGAATCGATATCGGCGTCATGAGCGGTGGACTCATCCGGATCTCGTAGAGACCCAAGAGCACTGTCGTCCGTCAGATGAGTTCTGCGACTTTCACGGAGATTTACACTCGTCGAAGACACCTAAGAACACAGAAAATAGTTAAAACACAAAAATTTATTAATTTAACTGTGATAGACGTTTATGAGATTAAACCTGACCGCTGAAATAATTAGCTGTAATATTTTATATTTACAGCTAAACTACTGCAAGTGCGTCATCGTAATACCAGAGGTTACACATATTCCAGTACTGAACTGGAATTGGCCCAGATCTCACAGTGAAGGGAGATTCTGATATGTAAAAGCCAGTAATTAATTACAGCTAATCAATCAGGCTAGCATAAAATACACCCTATGCTGACAGCATCATTTTCCTGTAAATTATATAAACAGGACGGCACAAAAATTGGTTTGAACTTACTTTGATCAGATTTTCCCTGCGACTCTCCGAATAATGTCGAACTTCCGTTCCACTATCGATCGAACTGTCTTTCGACCCATCAGAGTCTGCTCTTCTGTCTATATTTCAAACAAAAACCATGAATAACAATTCGGTAAACACAATTTCAGGAAGTACCGTGCAAAGATGGGAACGGTAGCACAGAATCCGCATAAATTGATTTCACCCCAGCGCTCTTCTCCGCCCTCTGAGCCCATCGACCTTTCGGCATTGCTATACCCTTCGTGAAGGAAGACGGGGGGCTAGTGTCATCGGAGATGTGCTTTTTAGCCCACAACGGCAGTTGACCTACGCTAAATCTAAAAAACACGTAATTTATTGAACGTTTCCATTATTATCTCGTACCCACTTATAATCATCATCGACGTTGGCATTTCCATCGTAAAAATCGAAATTACTGCCATCTGTAAAGACTTCTGTGTCTAGTTGGCGCCCCTGCCTCACGGCTTGCTGACTTAAACGAGCCCTCATCGTGATGACCATATCGTGCGGTATTCTCCAAACAAAAATACACCTAAACAATTAATTAACGATATTTTGAAACGTTATCAGACGAGAGAGCATTTATTACCCATCCCCGCTTGCCGAAATCAATCTATTACAATCGTTGGTAAAACGTAAGCCGGTTACAAGTTCGGAATGTCCGCACATCGTTGCCATGCACTCTCCTGAATAATAATCGTACACGGATAAAGATTTATCCGTGCAAGACGTTGCTAAATATATCCCGGATCGATCCAAAACAACCTGCAAATTATTATTTACAAAACGACCGTGATTTACAAAATTTTTCAATATTCATCATAAGGGATGAAGAGCAGGTACCTTTATCAAGGTACCATCAGTTCCCGCACTCCCTCTGAAACTCTTGGTATGTTTCCCCGAATTCACACTGTATATCCGAACTTGCCGATCTTGACAAGCAGTTATAACATGTTTTTGGCCCGCATCGACCTCCATATCATAGAGGGTCGTTTTCCCTGTCACGTTATGTCCCCTAGCGAATTGCGTTGTACCATTTGGCATCTGAAAAGAATCATTCGTGCGATCCGATATTTTTCAGCTTAAAATAAACTCACTTCTTGCAAAGACCGAAATATGAGACTCTTATCCGCCCCGCACGAGACCATCTGTAAATTCCCGTGGGATTGCAAGAATCTGACAGCCGTTATCGACGAAGAGTGGTCGTCCAAAGTTTGTAAAAAACTATAATTCTATTCACACAAAAAAACGTTACTATATACTTTTTTCTAGTAATCATTGACTACTCACTGTATTCATATCGAAGATATGTATAAGCCTGTCCCTACTAGCACTAGCTAAAACCTTTTGCTCTGAATCTGGCCCCGAATACTCCAAACAAAGCACCTCGGCATCGTGTGCTTCGATTCGAACAATTTCTTTCATTCCAGTGGTCTCGTGTATTCTCACATTCCCTAAACAACGAATCCTCAAGAATTGCGCACTTCTCTTTCCCCCAAAACTCACCAGATCTATCCCCAGAAGCCAGATGCTTACCATCCGGACTTATTCGTATTGCCCGTACCCCATTCCTACCGTCATAAGAAGATTCCTGTTTCTCGTTGGTGTTCGTCGTACCCGACAAGTCTAAATCTTTCAGATATGCCATTTCCTTGTCGACGTAGACGACCTTCACAAGTTCCTGATAAAAAACATACTAATCCATTGAGAAATTCTTGAGAAAGTCGCCAAATTCTTGAGGCAAAACAAAAAATTTATTGAGAATTGTTTAGAGAAGAATTGAGACCTTGTGAAAAACGCAAAATTCTTGAGGAGACTATTGAGAATAGTGAAATTCTTGATATGCCATTTCCTTGTCGACATAGACGACTTTTACAAGTTCCTGATAAAAACATACTAATCTAATGAGAAATTCTTGAGAAAGTCCCCGAATTCTTGAGGCAAAAACAAAAAATTTCCGGAGAATTGTTTAGGAAAGAATTGCGACCTTGTGAAATTCTTGAGGAGACTATTGAGAATAGTAAAATTCTTGAAACAAAATGACAAATTACGAAACAAAATGAGAATTTACGAATCAAAATTATGAAACTCTTAACAAAAATATGAAAAAAATTATCAGAATTCTTGAGACAAGTATTGAATCTAAATGAACTTCTTTAGTAAAAATATGTAATTGGATTGTTCTAAGAAAGAGAATTGTTCTGAAAACCTTGACTACAGAACGTTCTGAAATGCTCAACATTATTAGAAAAACTTTAAAAATGGAAAAATCTAAAGTTCTTGAGAGATTCTTGAGAAATAAGATGGTAATAAATATCAGTAAAAATTCAGAAAATAAACAAATTTTTGAAAGAAAAAGGAAAAATTCTGTAGTAAATTGCATTCTTCCCATAAAATCTAGTTTTTGACCAAAACATTTTGAAGAACTACCAAAATGCAAACAACCAAAAAATTCTTCAGGATTCTTGAGAAAAACGACATCGGTATTGAATCAAATTTAAATTATTTAGTAGAAAAATGCGTAATTCTCGAGGTAAGATACAGGAAAAATCTCTTGAGGGGGGGGGGGGGGGAATTGCAAGTGATTAGAAAGAGACGAACTGAAATTCGAGCGAAAAATTTCTTGAGATAACTTAAATTGTTTAGGAAAGAATTGAGATCTTGTGAAAAACGTAGTAGTGAAAATAGTAAAATTCTTGAAACAAAATGAGAATCTACGAATCAAAATTATGAAACTAACAAAAACATGAAAGAAAAATTTCAGAATTCTTGAGACAAGTATTGAATCTAAATGAAATTCTTTAGTAGTAGAAATATGTAATTGGATTGTTCCGAAAGAGAATTGCTTTGAAAACCTTGACTAAAGAACGTTCTGAAATGCTCAACATTATTAGAAAAACTTTAAAAAATGGAAAAATATTTTACAAGTTCCCGATAAAAAATATACTAATCTATTGAGAAATTCTTGAATAGATCGCCGAATTCTTGAGGCAAAAACAAAAGAATTGAAATAACTTAAACTGTTTAGGAAATAATTGCGAGCTTGTGAAAAACGTAAAATTCTTGAGGAGACTATTGAGAATAGTGAAATTCTTGTTATGTCATTTCCTTGTCGACGTAGACGACTTTTACAAGTTCCTGATAAAGAAATATACTAATCTATTGAGAAATTCTTGAATAAACCGCTGAATTCTTGAGGCAAAATGAAAAAATAGAGAGAATTTCAATTGTTTAGGAAAGAACTGAGAGCTTGTGAAAAACTATAAATTCTTGAGGAGACTATTGTGAACAGTAAAATTCTTGAAACAAAATGAGAATCTACGAATCAAAATTATGAAACTCTTAACAAAAATATGGAAAAAATGTCAGAATTCTTGAGACAAGTATGTATTGAATCTAAATGAAATTCTTTAGTAGAAATATGTAATTGGGTTGTTCCGAAAAAGTGAATTGTTTTGAAAACCTTTTGCCTAAAGAACGTTCTGAAATGCTCAACATTATTAGAAATTTGTAAAAAAGGGAAAAATCCAAAATTCTTCTAATATTCTTGAGAAATAAGATGGTAATAAATATTTTTGAGAGAAAATTAAATTCTGTAGCAAAATTGTATTATTTCCATAAAATCGAATTCTTGAGCAGCATGCAAGGATCGTGGGAAAAACGACATTGGTATTGAATAAAATTTAAATTATCAAAATTCTTGAAGTGACATTGAATGAAACTATGAAAAAATGACAGTAATTCGGAGATAATCGAAAAATCTTTTAGAATAACCTCTTTCAATAAAATGAATTCTTGAGCAAATGTTAAATTCTTGAGAAAAATGTACAAATTCTTGAGACATGAGACACATCGCCACAAAAACAATACCTACTGAGAAAATATTGTTCTTGAGAACATACTTACGTTGCTATAAATATTCTGCTTGTACATCCCCTTGGAACTTTTCTCGTTCATTTTGTCAAGAGCCCAAACCCTGATGGTGTCATCGGAACTACAAGTTAGGAAGCTCCCTGGGGGCAGCGGGCTATCGGGGGGCGCGATTTCAACCCCCCAAATGCACGCCGAATGGTACAGGAAAGAAAACGACTTTCCTACCCTTTTGATATTGTACACATCCCAAACGTAGACGGAATGATCGTTGTAAACGCTAGTAAGCTTGTGATTTTGCTCATCGTAAGTTATGGCTATTGCGTCAGGGTATTTGGCGTCAGGAGGCGGTGAAGCCATGTGACTACAATCAAAAATAGTTATTTGGAGGAAAAATTGGGTTCTGATGGTTGAACTTACGCAATACTCGTTCCTAAACTAACGTCTACGCCTAAATAGTGAGTCCTTGGAAGGGTTGTGATAAAACGAAGGGTTTCGGGGTTGAAACATCTTATTATCCCCTCTGCACAACCAACAAATATATAATTTTCACCTACTACTAAACAATTGGCACTTGTTGTCTGCAAAATTGAAGTAAACGTTAGATCTTTGGTGGGGACTACTAGGTGGCTGTTTACCCTTAATTCTACCCATTTATCTAGAAGTCTTCTATTGTTAAATTCACATAGGAGGCCGGAGCGAGTGATGGCGAACGCGCTATCTCCACAAGCCCCTTTCCCGCAAGCAACATCACAAAAATAATTGTTTCTCTGCTCCCCTAGGATCGCTGATCTGCCCATGAGGGGTACAGCCTCTTTGTACTGAAGAAAGGGGTTGTAAAATGATTGTTTTTGGGTGATGTGGGGGATTAGACCAGGAATATCAGGGTGAAACTACGGAGAAAATTATGTACAGCTGAAAATGTGTCGTGTATTTGTATGTCATAAGTTAATGTTTGGACTAAATATGGCGCTGAAATTACAGTTTCTTATGAAGGAAGTTGACCATGATGTTTATAGCTGACAATTTACAAATTTGTGAAAAGACTTCTCTACGTTTGGCAGAATTAGCTCGAGAATTAGAGAAGTGGAAATATATTTTTAAAATTTTTATTGTTTAAATTTATATCTTTTATCAAATGTTTTCAAATTTCCAGCTTTCTTTTCAGCTTTACATAATTTTTTCCGCGAAACCTAAAATTCCTGGGCTAAGGGTTTTACTTTTCTTACCTTAGCTTTCCCGTATTCCAGATACCAAAATTTGACTAGCCTGTTACCAACCGTGACAAAATAACTACCATTTTCTGCGAAAGCTATCGCCTTCACTTTTGTACTAACTTTATTACTTGCTACTTTAACATTATTTTTCCAATCCCATACATTAACGATCATGTCATGTTGCGTACCTATGCTCACTACATACTTATTGGAAGGAGAAAAAGCCTATTAAAGAAAAAAAGAGAAAAAAAAACTCTCGCAACAGATTAATTTTTTGTTGCAACATACCACACAGTTTATACCATATTTGTGCGATAAAAACTCGGCGACCTGCTGCGGTTGTGGGACTAAACCGGGGTGGGTCGATTGAGGATCCGATTGGAGGTCCCACACCCTTACAGCCGGCTGATGGCCACACTCACCAGTAACTATGTACCTTCCGCAAGAAGAAAAAGCCAAACTGGTTACACTTTTCTTACTACTATTTATAATATGATTCTGCTGTTCTGTTATCGTATTGAAAAGTACCACCGTACATCTGCAAAGAAAAACACCCTGTACAATGCACGACTAGACCAATTTCTCCAGTTCCTTTCACTTTCAAGTCGCGGGTAACCTTTTAATGCAACGAGAAAATATTTTACGCAGAATGTAATACACTTTTAAATATTTGCTCTCGGTACACACAACTGTACAGGATGTCAGCTAAGCCTTTTTCTTTAATGGGCAACCGCTCTATTATGCAATTTAAATGGTCGTAATGAAAGTTTTGTTTATCCACTAGCTGCACATTTTAATTTTTTTTCAAACATTAATAAATTAGTGATCAATGCCAGGTGGAATGTTACGAAACAAGTAGGAAAGTTAGAAAATTTGAAAATTGAGATGGATAGGTTAGCATACAGGTATACCGGGTGGGGATTTAGTGTGTAATCGGCTCATATCTCTGGAACTATTTAAGATATCAAAATGAAATTTTGCACGAATGTGGGGAACCACATGGAGCATTTCCCAAAATTATTTAGATATATACAAGATGTTCACATTCTAAGTTCCTACCAGACCAAAGTTCTATTTCTTTAAATGGAAACCCTACGTGTCCTTGCATAATATGGATTCCCCATAAAATTCCATGAAAATTGATATACTACATGATGTGGTTTTTGTTGAGATATTGACATTTTTGTGCCATGGACTCAACTTTATGACGCTACTGACGCACACTAACCAAAGCCACCTAAAATTTTTTTATTGAAATAGGTCCACACACAGCGCTATTTTTGAAATCTATAAATCATTTTATCATAATACTTGAGATAATACAGGGTGGTTAAGTTATGCAAAACATAATTTTTCTTAACTATCAGTTTAACTTCCCATGCGTCAAAAATTTTAACTAGAATTGTGCAAAGAAGGATGGAGAAAAAGGCGGAAGAAATATTAGGAGAAGATCAGTTCGGATTTAGACGAAATAGAGGAACGCGCGAGGCCATTCTAGGTTTACGAGTAACTATAGAAAAAACGATAGAAAAGAGAAAGAGCGTCTATATAGGATTTGTAGATTTAGAAAAAGCCTTCGACAACGTAAAATGGGGGAAGATGTTCGAAGTGCTGAGAAAGGTAGGGATGAAATACAGGGACAGAAGAATAATACATAATCTCTACAAAGAGCAAAAGGCAGTTATAGAATGTGAGCAGGAACAAAGGGAAGTAGATATCCGGAAGGGAGTGAGACAGGGATGTGCATTGTCACCTCTAGTTTTCAACTTATATATCGAAGATGCGATTAAGATTGTTAAGGAAAGAACAGCCTCAGGGATCAATGTACAGGGCCAAACTATTAACATGCTCAGATTTGCGGATGATATAGCAGTGTTAGCATCTAGCAAAGAAGAATTAGGAGCGGCTTTGAATGAAATGGAAGCAGTTTTGACACAGGGCTTCGGCATGAAAATCAATAAAAAGAAAACTAAAATTTTGGTATGTAGGGGATGTGAAAATAGAACTAAAATGGAAATACAAATTGGAAATGAGAAGATAGAGGAGGTCGCGGATTTCTGCTACTTAGGAAGTAAAATAACTCAAGACGGTAGGAGCACTAAAGATATAAAACAAAGAATGGCGCAGGGCCGAGTTGCGTTTAACAAAAAGAAACAACTGTTATGCTCGAGAACGGTTAATATAGAGACTAGGAAGACACTCTTAACGTCGTATGTATGGAGTACGGCATTATACGGGTGCGAAACTTGGACAATAGGAGAAGCGGATAGAAAAAGAGTAGAAGCGTTTGAAATGTGGTGCTACAGACGCATGATGAAGATACCGTGGATAGATAAGGTTAGCAATAGGGAAGTATTAGAAAGAGTTGGGGAAAAGCGAAAGGTATGGAAAACAATAAAGAGTAGGAGAGATAGGATGGTGGGACACCTTCTAAGACACGAAGGAATAGTTCGTGACATACTAGAGTCAGAGATAGGAATAAAAAGAGGTAGGGGTAGGCCTAGATTAGACTACTGCTCTCAAATAGTTAGGGATGTAGGATGTTCTACTTTTAGGGAAATGCGTAGGTTAGCTCAGGATAGAAAAGAATGGAGGTACGCGTCCAACCAGTCTTCGGACTGAGAACCTTATGATGATGAAAAATTTCAAATGGAACCTCATGTATATTATTTGTACAACTGATGGTCATTTTATTAAGCTTTTTATTGATTTACATTAACACAAGAAATCCCATTGCAAGATTATTTCTTAAAGATAATATTTTTTTCCATGGCACTCCTTGTTTGAACATTATACCCGACTTTAAAAAGACATTATACATTTAAGAATATAACCATCAAGAAACAGTTTTACAATAAGATTTACCTATTGTCTTTATATTGATACCAATTTGCAAATACAAAATATAAACATTATTGTGAGTTTTGAGCAACAGAATAGGGGGAATTCGCCAAAAAGAGTATAAACTAATAATTAAATTCAAAAATTTTGATGTTCAATCGTGATATATGCCGAAACTATCAGTAGTAGACCTGGCAATATCTACATCAATCAAAAGCTTAGTTAACTAACTGTCAGTTGTGCAAATAATATACATGGTATTCTATTTGAAATTTTTGAGAAAAATTCCCTTTTGCATAACTTAACCACCTTGTATAATCCTAAGTATTATGGTGAAAGTATTTATAGATTTCACAAATACATCAGTGTGTAAACTCCTTTCAATAAAAAATAATTAGGTGGCTTTGGTCAATAGAAGCCAGTAGCGTCATAAATTTGGGACCATAATGACACAAAAATGTCAATATCTTAACAGTCCCTATTCAAAACCGCATCATGTAGTATATCAATTTTCATAAAATTTTATGGGGAATCGAAATCACGCAAATACTTGTGGGGCTTCCATTTAAAGAAATAGAACTTTGGTCTGGTACTCAGAATGTGAACATCTTGTATATACATAAATAATTTTACGAAATGCTCCATGTTGTTCCCCACATACGTGTAAAATTTCATTTTGATATCTTAAGCAGTACCAGAGATATGAACCGATTACACACTAAATCCCCACCCGGTATATGCCCACTTCTAACGTTCTAACTATAGTGATGAGGCGGTAGAGGCAGTTTATAGTGAGAGGGCAATAAGGACGATAGGGGAGTTAGACTGATAGAGTTCTGCATTTTATTAGCTGTCTATATTTATACGTCAACTGTCCTGACGTCACTTACGACTTTTGCATAACCTTGTTTACTACTTGCTTGCTGTTTTGACAACCGAATCTGAAGTGAAATTAGACACCAACAAATGAGAATGACAAATATTTTAATTGGCTTTAGCTTATTTTATGTCATCAAAAGTTGGAGGACACTCTGGATGCATGCATGTAACTAAAGACGAACTCTGTTCTGCGAATTTAATGTGTTTATTTTTGGAAAGTTGAAATATTCTGCACTTGAAGCAATAATTAGTAATAATTTTCGCCTTTATATTATTTAAAGTACACCTATAAACAAGTACATAGGTACATAACACCTATGTCTTATTAGCATCCATTTGGTACAGGTACAGCAATCTTAGATTTCTCTTTCTCGAAGTGCACTTGGAGATTTTCTTACGCAAACCAATGTTGTGGACATCGGAACTGTATTTGTCATGCTCTATAATCATTACAAGATAACCATCGCAGTCTATAGAAGATTTCCGAAGAAATATTAAAGTTTTTTAATTGGTAAAAAAAATTGTTGTGAGAGGCCCGTTACGGACTAAATTATCTGGGACAGAGTAAAGCGAAAGGAACGTTTAATTTCATTATTAATTTATTAAAAAAAGATAATCGTATGCTAAATTCTTTATTTGCATGCGAAGATCCTATTTTTCTCTTCAGTAAAAGAAATACAGAATAACTTACCCGGCTGGGTAGGCCACGGTGCCCGTATTTCTATCACAATCCAGGGCAGCATTGTTGGCTACTGTTACACCCAAAACTTTTTCTAACTTCACCTGAAAATTACAAAAAACATAAATATAACAATAATTTATATACATTTTTTTAATCTATTTTTATCTACTATTATTATAAAGCAAAAGTAAAATTATAAAAGTTTTAGGTAAAGTGTTGTGTTTAAGTAATAGTCAGTTAAAGTAGCATGTATTAAATATTAAGTAAGCTCTGGATACTTTAGGAAAACGCTGAGTGAACTACCCTTAACATTTTTTAACCCTAAACTTTGTTTAGGTTTTTTAAACTCTATTACGCAATTTTAGAATCATTTTAGGAGAAGAAAAGGTATTGGGTGAAAGTACATTAAATTTCCTACAAGAGACGTCTCTAACATTCAATTTTCTCATAAGGTGGGAGGGAGCAAAGCGAAAATTACGAAAAATGCCTTCTGCGCTCTACAGCCAAAACGGTCCCTCCCACTTGTCTATCTCTCATCAGCGCTATACTTTCGATGTATTGCGCTTAAAAGATATTGTTATGCATTTTTACTAATCAATTTTTCTCTATAATATCATTAATCATTCAATTACAATTTTTTCAGTTGAAGAATAGCAACAACTCACTGTTCATCCTGAACTTTCCACAGCCCCTGACCCTTTGCCTGGACCTTCCATTGCCCAACACCCTTCACCTGGACCTTCTAGTGCCCAAAAGACATTGCCTGGGTCATCAACAACCAAATGGGGAAGACTAAAATAACTGATGCGCACATGACATCAGGTATTTCTTCATACATCGACAGTTCACTAGACAACTTATCTGTTCTTGTAACCATGTTCTAACACTAAATGACTTCTTTCTTTTCCAGATGGAGAACCTACTCGAAGTGATGACCCAATCCTGGGTTCCACTTTCCCTCATTTCATGACACATGTATATTAATACATACAGATTTCATATTCAGCTTTATATTCAGTGTTGTGTACCTAATATGTTGTAAATACAATTTGTTAAATGTTTTCATCAAACATGCTTTGCCATCAATTCATTCAAAACAACCTCTTTTAAGCGTAATACATCGAAAGTATAGCGCCGATGAGAGATAGAGAGGTGGGAGGGACCGTTTTGGCTGTAGAGCGCAGAAGGCATTTTTCGTAATTTTCGCTTTGGTTCCTCCCACCTTACGAGAAAACTGAATGTTTGAGACGTCTCTTGTAGAAAATTTAATGTACTTTCACGTGGTATTCGGATTCAGCACCCCAAAAAACATTCGATTTTCCCACCTATCCGCTCCTTTCCTTTTTGACAAAGCTATCTAACATTTATCTCGATTTATATAGAATAAAAAGCACTAGGTATCTAGAATCTAGAATTTACAATAAAATTATTATTGGGACAACCTGTACGTATAACATTTTATTAGACACATTACAGATCTCCGACATGATCAAAAAAACTTCTCAATAATGATGAGTTATGTGAAGCGGTTTTTTTGTTACTCCACACACTGTACAACAAATTGAACGTGGGTGGCAGCACTGCCATGCAGTCTATCCCCCATCCTCCGTCTCTCTCTAATCTACAGTATGTGGGCTGTCCTTGCCGTGGGCAAAAAACAACACAACCAGACGAATATAATGTATCCCAAGTCGTAAATTCAAATCAATTTTTTTTATGGACGTGGGGGCCTCCATACAATTGTCTCATGGTGCATTTTCGAGAATTGGACACTGATGTCATTCTTCTCATCTTTATTAATGGAAGTGGAAGCATATCACCTACTCACTGTATACAAGATATGCCTGTTAACTCTGTTTAAATAAGGACCTACTAATATTATTACTATATTATTCCAATTACTACCACGTTAATGTTCAGATTAAATAAATATTACGTATATTAGATTTGGTTATTAAATATTTTTTTTAACAAAAATTACTACGTTAATTATTAGATACAGGTGTCCCACGAGGAGTTTCTCGTCATTTCTTGAACGTTGCAGATGCATATAAACATACCTTACAGGACAGGCTATAAATCACCAAAACGGAAAAAATTACCACGGCGAGACACGAACCCCTAACCTTGCACATTCATTGGGTAACGCAT
Source organism: Xestobium rufovillosum (assembly GCA_963966045.1). Classification (NCBI taxonomy): domain Eukaryota; kingdom Metazoa; phylum Arthropoda; class Insecta; order Coleoptera; family Ptinidae; genus Xestobium; species Xestobium rufovillosum. The sequence goes on from OZ014497.1 coordinate 30,064,239, forward strand.
CGACCACTGAGCCACGAAGGTGTTGACGTACACGTAAACAAACTAGAGCTTAAGAAATGGGGCGCTCTTTATGTACTTGCAAATAGAAACTCATAGTAGGACACCCTGTATTGCCTTGTTAATCGACATATTTTACCTTGTAGGTGCAAATAATTTCCCGATCAATAATCGGCGAAGAATTCCTAGGCATCATATCGAAGGTTTTTCTTTGTCTATAAAAATACATAATATTTTTCTTTCATTGATTAAAACATCCTCATATTTTTTCTAGGTTAAACGAAAAGTAGTGTACAATATAATTGTTTTGTTGTGATTCTCGGGTCGATAATTTCATTGTTACTTTATAATGCGGTTCGGATGTAAGGCAATATATGGATTAAGGTCATCATGCCATCAATCAATACCTGTAAGCTGGGATCAGAAATGTTTTTAAGAAATTGCGATTACCAATTAAATATCGCAAAAAAAACTGTAAACACTACATTATTGATAGAGGTGATGTAAAAATCGACCAACGCAAATGACGCAACTATTTCTGCAATTTACTGTTTTAATTTAAAATACCAGGCGGGATCGTAAAATTCGGTCCCTGACATAGAAATTAAAATAGCCAAATAATCTTTTCGGATCGTAAATTTCACTAATGGGGACTACAAACAAAAACAAACCAAATATTTAATATTTTTAACTACACATTACACAAAAATTGGTAAATAAGTAAACTACTTAAAAATGGGTACTCCCAGCCTCCTATTAGGGATATTAAAGTTGAAGAGTTGTTTATTATTTTTTTCCCTCTTAGAATACTTAATAAAATTAGGTGTAAGTACCTGCATACACAGCATAAAGCTTGTACAATGTAAAACTCTAGGTCACGGTTAAAATTACCCATTGAAACATGTTTTTGCGCATAAAATATCCTTTAATAACCAAGAAATTAGCAACAACAAAAACCATCTGTTGAATTGCGTAACGTATACACAGGTATGTCTATCTAACACCTACTGTTAGTAATATTATTCGATCATAAAGCAGACTAAGGCCCGGTTTTACAATCACCGTATATTCCCTGGAATAACTATTCCAAAGATAAAGTTATACCAGAAATTATACCGAGTATAAGAACTTCCCGTTTTACAAACAATTTGCGCATCTGCAAGTTCTGAGTATTGTTATTCTTGGAATAATGCTTTCACGCCGCGCAGTTGGTAGTAAAATATAGGTTGGGACGCGCTTCATTTCAAACAGTGACAGCAGACAAACCTTGAGTATTTGGCGGCAAAGCTGTTGTAGTTTGCTTGTTTGTTACTTTTCACGGCTGTTGTTGTTCAATTAGCACCATAAACACGTACAATGAGTGAAGAAAAGCGTAGTAGGTGCACAAATTTTACTGCAAGTGAAATGGAGCTTCTTTTAAGTTTGGTAGAGGAGCACAAAAATGTTGTTGGTAAGTACACTTCAGATACACATGTTTAGTTCATAATTAAGGATATTGTTATATTTTAGAGTGTAAGAAGACTGACACAGTCTCTAATAGGGACAAAGAGAAGGAGTGGGAGTTAATTTGCCAAAAATTTAACTGTTCGGCAGGTACAGGGAGACTACCGAAACAGTTACGCAGCAAATGGGATTCTTGGAAGAAATCTACAAAGAAGGAGTACAGCACGCAACGTAACAGTTTGTATAAGACAGGTGGTGGTCCAGGTGGTGATGTAAAATTATCTAGTTGGGGAGAAAGGGTGCTGGGAATTATTGGTGCTTCTGCTACGGGCACTGTTAACAAATTTGATTCTGATTCTGGTACGTTTTGTAATAGTTTGCTGGGAGCGTTCTCGGTTAATAGTAATAGAAATAAAAAAATAGTTTTAATAACTTTACCTAGGTACCTAATAATAATAATTATATTGAAAGATATATTTTACAGTTACAAACAAAGGCACCGCTGTTGGCAGTACGTTGTCGGTGGAATTCGAAGACCCAGAAACTGAGGTAGAGGAATTAATTTCTTTATTCTTACAAGCTTTTAAACTTAACTGTTTTTAGAATGAATGGAGACAGTTAAATCCCCCTGAACCAACTGTGGAAGCGACAGCTTGCGGCACAAGCATTATTACTGAAGCTGAGGTATGTAAATATAAAGTTTTTTTATTCAGTTTTAAATGTTAAAGTGTAAGTGCAGGTGCATTGGCAGCAATGGAGCCCAGCATTATTGAAAAAGCCGGTACATTCTGCGTTGAAGCCACACACAGTGGCAGTTACATCGGAGGAATGTTCGATAGACGTTTATTCACCAAGTTCGTATTGTAGAGATGCTCTGTTTTACTTTTCCTTATCTAAATATTTGTTTCAGCAAATAAGATTGAACGAAAGAGGTATAACAGCTCCCACATATCATCTGCGACCCGAGAAATTCTGGCAAAGCCAGTTCAATCTGCGTTGAGGCCATACGCAGTGGCAGTTACATCGGAGGAATGTTCGATGGAAGTTCGTACACCAAGTTCGTATTGTAGAGATGATCTGTTTTACATTACCTTATCTAAATATTTGTTTCAGTCCATAAGAACAAGAGAAAGAGGCTCAACAGCTCACAAACACAGTCTGTGACCCCAGAAACCCTGGCGAAGAAGAAGCTTGAATTACTGCAGCTTCAGATTAATCTCATGAAGAAGGAGCACAGGCTAAAAGAGAAAAGGAATGCTGCGAAACATAAGATGGAAATGACGTTGATGAGGGTACAGATACGTAAATTAAAAGAAAAGGAAGGCTGCAAAGCGCAAAGTAGAGAAGATGGGGACGAAGGTTCAAATAAAGGAACATAACAAAATAACTCGTAAAATGTATTAACTTAAAATTATAAAGTACATCTATAACAAAGGTGCAAAATGATTTCTTATAATACCTATCCTACGTGCATTTTGCCCATTGTTTCGTTGATGATTATTTTGGACATGATTTTCATGGATGTCATTTTGTAACGGCAAATCAAATTCATCTGCTGGCATTGCATTCCTTTCGTTAACAGCAATATTTTGTAGCACAGCTGTTGCAACAATAATGGTCTGTGATTTCTCTAAAGAAACCTGCATACCCAAACTTAGTATTGGAAATCGTCTCTTCCAAACGCCAAACATACGTTCCACAGCATTTCTACTTCGTATGTGACTTTCGTTATACAAATTTTCTACTGCATCGTGCGGTTCTGGAAGTGGAGTTAGTAAATAGTTGGTATTTGCATACCCACTATCCCCTAATAAAATACTGTTGCCCAGTTCACCAGTATCAAATTTGGCTTTGATCGCACTATTATTAAATATATGTTGATCATGCGTAGATCCAGGCCATCTAGCTACAATATTCAAAATCCGCAATTCTGCATCACAAACTGCCTGTACGTTCCATGAGAAGTATCCTTTGCGGTTTCTGAATATTTCTGCATTGTCTCCACCTGGCGATTGTATTCTAATATGAGTGCAATCAATTGCTCCTACCACACATGGAAAACGAGCTATCTCATAGAATGCTTGTTGCACTCGTTCTTTATCCTCCCTTGTTGTAGGCATTTGAATATATATATTGCCTAGATTAGCAATTGCTTCGCTAACTTGTTTGACTGCTACACAAGCAGATGATTTGCTAACTCCACTAAAATCAGCAACAACTAGAAGCATTGTGCCAGTTGCATAAAAACGAAGTGTAAGCAACAGTTTAGTGGTTGGAGAGAGAGCTTCATTGCGATCTGTTGCAGATGTGATATGGGGTTCTATTTCACGCAACAAATTCTGGCAAGTTTCTTTTTGCAACCTAAATCTTGTCAGAAATTCTGAATCGTCAAATTCCTCAAAGTAATTAACACTGAAAATATAATATAGGTACCAATCAATAGGTATAATCACTTTATAAAAATAAACTTCATAATTTACCGCTCACGAAATCTCTTTTCTTTCCTTAATCTTGGCATTTCCACATCGTCAATTTCGTCTTCAGATTCAAAAATTGGTACATCGATTAAATCAAAATCCATTTTAAAAATGAAATGAATGGTTGAATAATAATTAATAAAGAAATAAAAAATAAATGAAACACAGATATGACAGACACAACCAAACACTTTAAAAAAGTTGGGTTATTCTCCAAATAGCAACCTTATACCGTCATCATTGGTGGTATAAGTTTAACCTGCTAGTTATACTGAGTTTATCCTATACCAAGTTTATTCTTGTATTGTAAAACGGTTATACTGTTCTTTATTCTCAGATAGACTTATACCGAGTTTATACCTCTCTCGTAAAACCGGCCCTAAGTATAATATTATGTTCCACTATCGTCCTTTAAAAAACTGTAAAATATGTAGTGAAATTTAAAAAACTTGTTTTTATCGATTTAAACTAATCCATCGATCAGTTAAGACATTGATATGTTCGAAATTAACTATAATGTATTAGAAAAAAAAACAAGCCTGAAGACATAAGAATTTATATGATGCCTAGTGAAAGTTAACTCCTTATTTTGATGTGAGAAAGGAAACTGTGCACACACGGACCATATACAGACTTCTACTAGATAAATAAATACACGGCGTGTCCGAAAAGTAACGGAACTTTCTCTAAATAGTCTGTCCACGTGTATGTTTTCCTATCCGCTTCTCCTATCGTCCAAGTTTCGCACCCGTACAAGTTTCTACATTTATCATTCCCGAGCATAATAGTTGTTTCTTTTTATTAAATGCAATTCGTCCCTGCGCTATTCTTTGTTTTATATCTCTAAAGCTCCTACTATCGCGAGTTATTTGACTTCCTTGATAGCAGAGATCTGAGGCTTCCCCTATCTTCTCGTTTCCAATTTGTATTTTCGTTTTAGTCCTATTTTCACGCCCCCTGCACACTACAATTTTGGTTTTATTGTTATTGATCTTCGACCATTTTTAAAGCTTTTCTCGTTGTATTTCAGCAACGAAAAGAGTTAAGAGATCTGTTTTTTTCGTGGAATATACACTGAAGTGTGCTGATCATCAAAGTGTACTCACGTTGCCTCTAAAATTTTCCAATTTTATGAAAAAAATGGTTTCTTGCTAGACCGCAAATTTGTGTAATGTATTTTTCATGCACCGGGTAAGTAATCTTATTTTTCGGAATTAACATATACATATGCGAGACCCGAAAAATTGATTTAGGAAAATTTTACGAAAAAGCGATTTTCCGGCATTTTCGCAATTCCCGATCTTTTCGCGACCTCAAAATTCGAATCCGGCAGATCATTTTACATAAAAATAAGCTTCATTTTCTTGTGTGTATTCGAGTTGTATAGAGAGTGTTTAAAACGCATCTTTCAGGCGGTCTGCTCCCCGACTATACATTTTTGAGTACTACTTCGAACATCTTCCATTTTACATTGTCGAAGACTTTTTCCAAATCTACAAATCCTATATAGGCGCTCTTTCCACAATTAGGATATATCCTGCCTCATTTCTAATGTTTTGATACTAGAACCAATTTCTCTAAAATTTCTCCTAATTATTTTATATGCTTCATCAGTCTTTTCTACTTCGAACTTATCTTCCACTTCTTTGCACTTATTATCGATCCATTGCTCTTTCGCTTTCCTACATTTCCGAATAATTTCCCACTTGATCGCCATATATCTTTGTTTCCCTCTTTCATCTAATCTAAACTATTTTTACATTTTCGCCTTTCCTCTATTAGACTCACAATATATCTTGTTATCCAGGTTTTTCTACTTTCATTCAGTTTATGACCCAAAATATCTCTAGCTGCATGTCCCTAACCATATTTTCACCCGCGCCCTTTAGTACTTCATTTGTCTTTTGGAGTTTACTCTTTAAGAATCGATTTTCAGTTATAGCCCGCGGTACGGGAATTTCATGAGTAGTAAAATCAAGCGTTACATTTCGCGTTAACTAAAAGTAACGCGTTACGTTACCTGAAACATTGAAATTATGTACGTATCTATGGATACGGCTGTTTATGTCTGACTGCATAGAGCATGGACATAGTGAAAATAGAGTGGCATAGAGTAGATATGACAGTTGGCGTTGTAAAGTCAGCATTTGCAGTGTTTGTTCGTTCCTAGATTTGTTGAATCTTTTGATTTAATATGGAAAAACCTCAAGTGATTGAAGTTAAAATAATCGTTCGTAAGGAGTAAACTCCAGTCGTGCGTCGGAGCTGACACACACAAGTTTTTTTTATTTTAAAACTGAAGTGAAGAAATTCAAGGTAAGCGCCAAAATTTCAGCCAAAATTTTCCGGCCTGGATATGGATCCAGGTATCGCAGCGGATCAAAATTTTGATAAAACATTGGTTAAACTCTTACAAGTCTTGGAAAAAACCAAAAATGGGTTTTATCAATTAGCTTTCTTCTTTAACTGTCACTCGTTCACCACGATGGTAGAAGTTACAAAAATTGAGTATCGAGCCGTTATTAAGGTGTTTCCTCAAAGCATAACAGATTGGCTGGATGGGGTTGTAGTGGGGTAAAATCACCGTCTTATTCTTTTGTAGGATGCGAGCGGTATTAAAATAATCTGGTTGTATTTTCCATTTATTTAAACAAAATAACAGTAAAACGTTTTCCCAATACTAATATTCCCTCCATAAAATCTAATGTAACCCCCTCTCCTCTTTTATCTGTCATCTGTCAAAAAACCCCAAAACACCAAGCTTACAGAACTAAAAGTTACTAAACGCTAAACAAACTACTACAGTTCGGCCACCCTGACATAGTGGGCGCCTCGACCACTAAGCAAAATGCACACAGCACTAACTCTTTAAACACGAACTTCACGACGCACAAGGTACACAAAAATAACCATTAACCTTAAAATAAGACAAACACCGAAAACTTAACTAAAGTTATACATTCTTAACTTAGAAAGAACACAAAATAAAGCTACTTCTGTTCCTAATACAATTGGCTTTTACATATTATCTTTATTGTCATCACCAGTATCATCATTTGTTAAATTTGACTCAACCTCCTTCATCCACAATTTCAACCTATCGGGACCTAATATTCCATCATATTTCTTTTGAGTTATCTGAAAACCTTCTATATCACCTACTACGTATCTGTCTTTGTCTAGAACTTTCTTAATTTCATAAGGACCCTTAAATTTAGAGATCAACTTTTTATTAATCCCTGGTTCTGTAACTACATTTTTTATCATTACAAAATCTCCTTGCTGGTACTTTAATGGACTTTTATGTGCTTTATCATACCTTGTTTTATTATACATTTGCATTTTTAAGTTACACTCTTCAGCTTTCTTTCTTATCTCATCTAAATCACGATCAACTTCTTGTAAATTCAGTATAAATTCTCTTAATTCATCATCTGCATATCCTTTCTGATTAATACCAAACAACACCATGCTCGGGGTATTGCCTATTGCTCGATTGAAAGTGTTATTGATTACAAATTGAACTTGGCATAATTCTTTATCCCAATCGTCATTATCACTTACTTTTGCTAATGTAGATTTCAAAAATCGGTTAACACGTTCCACCTGACCATTTGATTGAGGGGAGCCAGTCGCAATTTTTATATGTTTAATTTTCTTTGATTGTATAAATTGATCAAAAAGTTCAGACGTAAAACTAGTACCCCTATCGCTAACTAAAATCTCTATCGAACCAAAATGTAATATAAAATCTTCCATTCTACGTATGGTTTCTTTACTAGTAGTACTTTTAACTCGATATAACAAACAATATTTAGAAAACGCATCAATAACTACTAATATATGCTGATAACCGTAAGACGTTTTAGTTAAAGGCCCAAAATGATCTATATGGACTGTTTTAAATGGTTTATCACCTTTCTTTACTAATTGTAGCACCCCTTCTGATTTTCCTGACTTATCTGAAAACAACAGACATCTCAAACACTGTGAAACGTATTCTCTTACCGCTTCTCTTAACTTAGGAAACCAGTACACCCTCGTGATTAACTCTATCGTTTTCGTGACGCCAATATGACCCACATCATCATGACAACTTCTTATGACTTGATTCTGCATGCTTTCTGGGACATAAAATAAAATACCATCACCTTGTTTACGATAAACTACACCATTCCTTAGTTCAAAATAGGAACTTTCTTTGGTTTCTAATTCTTGGAGTATCTTTTTGATAATAGGATCTTTCATTTGTTTGTAAACTAATGCCTGCTCTAAAGTGGTTGGTTCAATCAATAAAATATTACGGCTTAATGCGTCTACATGACACATATTATCACCTTTACGATGTACTATTTCATAGTCATAATTTTGTAGATACAAGGCCCAACGAGAAATTCTTGGGTTTAAATCTCTTTTGCTCATGGTTAACTTAAAAGCGTTACAGTCTGTTACGATTACAAATTTTATACCATGTAGATAAATACGGAACCGAATTAAAGCATAAATGATACCCAATGTTTCCAATTCATAGCTATGATATTTGCTTTCAGCATCACTTGTTCTTTTGCTATAATAGAATATAGGATGTAACTTTTTATCCTCCTGTCTTTGAAGTAATATGGCACCAAAACCTATACTGCTAGAATCTACATGTAACTCGGTATAAACCAAAGGTGAGTAAATTGACAAAACAGGTGGGGACAACAATTTATTTTTCAAACATTCAAAAGATTCCAACTCTTCTTTTCCAAATTTAAATATCGCATTCTTTCTGATCAGACTGAATAATGGCTTAGCAATGATAGAATAATCTTTAATAAATTTTCTTAAATAGCCTGTTAAGCCTAAAAAACTATGAACCTGCTTAGAACTGCGAGGTACAGGATAATATTTGACTGCTTTCAAGTGATCCTCGTGAATTTCAATGCCCCGCTTACTTATAGAATAGCCCAAATAAGAAATTCTCTTTGACAAAAAACTACACTTATCTAAACGTACCTTTAATTTGTTTTTAGCCATCAAGCATAACACTTCGCGCAATATGGAAATATTTTCATCTATCGTAACTGTCGGGATGAGGATATCATTCAAATAAATTAGAACTTTACCTTCTCTTATTAACTTTTGGAATATTAGATTAACATATCTTTGGAACGTAGATGGTCCGTTAACCAACCCAAAGGGCATTTTTACAAATTCATATTGGGAATCAGGCGTAACGAAAGAAGTATATTTAATGCTATTTTCAGCAATACTCACATGATGAAAGCCTGCCTTTAAATCTAAACATGAAAAATAAACTTTATCGCGTAACTGATCCAAGTGATCCTCTATTAAAGGCAACGGATAATGCTCTTTGACGGTGAGTTTATTCAACTCCCTATAATCTATACATAACCTTAAACTTTTGTCACGTTTAGGAACTAAGACAATTTGACTTGCATATGGTGAACTACTTAACCTAATGATGCCTTTAGCTAACAAGTCATCCAAAATTTTTCTTAATTCTAATTTTTCTGACCATGACAGTCTTCTGGGAGAGAAGTTAAATGGGACCTCATGTTTCAAAGAAATCTGCATTTCATACTCTACACTAGGTTTCAAATTTGAGTCCAACTGATAAAAATAATCTTTAAACGCTTGCACTATTTCATTACACTGTCTTTCCGGAATCTCAGGATTTACTCTTTCTCTTACTAATTCTGTTTCAGTTTTTAAATTATTAATACAGTCTATATTTAAAACATCATTTTCCGGAAGGTCAATTAAGGTAGGTTGATTTGCTTTAGCTGGAGGCACATAAGTAACATTTACCTTTTTCGAAAAAACAACAGTAATCCCTGGGGTTGACATAAAGCTTTGGCCCAAAATTATATCATGTGGTATGGTAGTGTCCGGTACCACAGCAAATTCACACAATATTACTTGCCCAGTTTCTTGCAATACTATATTACATTGTACATATCCTAAAACATTTAATTTAGAACCATTAACACCTCCAAATATCTCATCTTTGTGGATGTCCAACAATTTATAATTAAACAACCATTTATGGTACACAGATTCTTTAACAATATTAATTGCGCTGCCTGAATCTAATAATGCATTAAAAAGTACATCATTCATACACACAGTAATAAAATACCTGTTCCTTTCTCCTGTTTCTACCAATAGCGCGGAAGTTGACGACGGTTTCTCAGTTTCAGCCCTCCTGGGACAAAACCTGGATGTGTGTCCAAATTCTCCACAACTGTAACACGATCCTCTTGGTCTTTGCGGTTTGGGACACCTTGTAGAAATGTGTCCATTATCGTTGCAATTAAAACAACGAACAACTCCACTTCTATCCTTCATTCTGTTTTCTGGTTCATTTCTTTTCACCTCTACTTTTCTCTCTCGGTACACTTTATCTTCAGACATCAGCTTAACAGCTTCCAATAGTTCAGGTAGAGTTTTATATCGGGCTGCCAATGCCTGCGTACGTATTACATAATTGTCAATACCCTGAATCACGTAATCGACTATATCTTGCTCACTTAAATTTAATCTGTTTGCCAACCTAACCTTGTCGTAGAAATACGTAGTAAACAGCTCATTTTTCCATCTTCTTGCTTCCATTTTTCTTACCATGGATACGTGGCTTTCGTACTGACTAAATAGAAGTTTCATATCACCCTTCAACTCATTCCACGATTTCTGTACTGTTCCAGGTGTAAAATTGTACCAGTCACGAGCCCTACCCCGTAACTGCTTTGTAGCTAAAACCTTCATTATTGCTTCAGGTACTGCATAAGCCTGTTGTATCTCATCAACACGTCGAATCCATAGATCAATGTCATCGTCACCCTTCTCACCAAATATGGGAATTTGAGAACCGACATCTGAATGGCTTAAATTCAATCGGTTGCCGCTGGCTTGAGCTTCCAGTACAGCCCTAGCTGTAGCTTCTATTAATTCTTCTACACTTACGTGATTATCCATGTTATAAATGCTAATTTTACCGTAAGTACAAATTTTCAGCACGTGGCGGGATTACTTTTCTAGGTTAAATTCAGCAATCTTTTTATATTTACCAAATCCTTGGCTTTTTCCTGAGAATTTCATTTATTATCCCACTTCTGAAATAATTGCTGTAGGATGCGAGCGGTATTAAAATAATCTGGTTGTATTTTCCATTTATTTAAACAAAATAACAGTAAAACGTTTTCCCAATACTAATATTCCCTCCATAAAATCTAATGTAACCCCCTCTCCTCTTTTATCTGTCATCTGTCAAAAAACCCCAAAACACCAAGCTTACAGAACTAAAAGTTACTAAACGCTAAACAAACTACTACACTTTATACAATGCCCCTAATCAAAAATTAACTTAGTGTGCGTGGACAGACTATATACCAATTATCTTTTTCGCAATCAATCTTAATTTTTAAATTATCTCCGATCTGTTCAAACATTCATGGACAATTTCCGCAGATTCATCGGAAGTACTTCAGCAATAAACCGGATATGAAGCACTTTGCGTGATGGGATATTTAATCACGTACAAAAGGCTTTCTTTGATAAAGAAAAGAAACGAGAAAAACTACTTTTGATCAGAATAACATTCTTTTCTTGCGATAAGGCAAAAATCGATTTTATATCTGGAGATTAAGCACAAACGTAAAGAATTTTTTTGTGGGACGATTATATTTCGTTTTTGGTATCCATACATTTTCCGCAGCTTAAATGGGCGCGGGCAAGGACGAATGAGTCTATTTGACGCACACAGACCGCAAAGATAATCGAAATAGGAAACGCTACAAAAGAAAATGAAAATCTTGAAACAACTCTAACCTGTTCCACAATCATAATTCCATGCGATAACGAAATAATAATAAAAGAAAACAAAACACTGTTATCTTAAAAACAAAAGCACATCACTGCAAACCACAAACAAAAAAACCGTCGCATATTATACGAGTACCGTTCGACAAAATATTTACGCAGAATTACGATTTTTTTGTTGGGCTTCTTCTACAACAGGTAACTAACGCACTAGGTGTTAAACTAACGTTAGCGGTATTAGGAACAACCATGAGTTTGATCCCCTCCTCGAACACGCGTGGCCTTTCATTTGTTTCGCTCTTTCAACTTACACGGTGTACTTAAAGTAAAAAAAAATGCAATTCATAATAACTAACTTTAAACAATAATCTCATTTGGGATTGGTTGTATGGCAAAAATACATATAAAAATAGGTTAGATGAAAGTGGGAAATCGAGGAAAATTATTCGGCAATGAAGGAAGCGAAAGAGCAATGGATCTATAATAAATGCAAAGAAGTGGAAGATAAGTTCGAAGTAGGAAAGACTGATGAAGCATATAAAATAATTAGGAGAAACTTTAGAGAAATTGGATCTAGCATCAAAAACGTTAGAAATGAGGCAGGAGATATCCTAATCGGAAGCGGGGAGAAGGCAGATAGATGGAAATATATTTGGGAAACTTATATGCGGGACAAGTAGGAGATATGAGATATATTAGAAAGGGAAAGCAGTGTAGAGGAGGCAACCTCGGTAACTCTGTTCGCTAAATTTTCTGTAAAAACAAAGTGTAAGCATTTTTTTGAGTTTGGGTGGCAAAATGGGGGAAATTCCCCAAAAATGGTACAAAATTACGGCAAAAATTTCAATTCTTAAGGTTCAATCTTCATTTCTGTCTAAATTATCAGTCAAAAGCCGAGTCAAAAGCTTAATAAACTAGCTATCACACCTGCAAATAATAAACGGGGAGTTCCATTTAACATTTTTGAGAAAAGCTCCATTTTGCGCAAGTTGGCCACCTCGTTGGCCACTCTGTACAATATGAACTACATATTTCGAAAAAAGTGTTACCTAATGGATTTTACAAAAATAGAGAATCCTCTGAATCTAGTCCAGGTAGGTTTGCCCAGCAGACGTCAGTAGCACCATAAATTTGGCTCGAAATTTGGGTTCACACTGGTACTAAAATGGCCATATCTTAACATCGCTTACGCTAAACCCCACAGTGTACCATATCAACTTTCATAAAATTTGATGGGAATCCAAATTGCACATATGTAAACAAATGTGGGGCATTCCATTAAAAAAAAAAAAATACATAACTTTGGTTTGGTACGTAGCACATGAACATCCTGTATGCATTAAAATAATGGGGAAAACCCGCAAATTTTGAAAATGATCCTATTGAATAGTTTACTATCCAAAACAAATTCCGCAATTTTAGTTTTTTATATTTGAAACGTGCATCACTCTTGAAACACAATATTTGAGTGACGCTGTGACCAGTGTTGCCAGAAAATTTACTTGTTCAGTAACTTACCGCAACGTAAAAATGTAACAAATCTGGTGCAAACGTAAAACATACCTACGTAGTGGAGTTCTACTAGGGCTCTCTAAAGAGTAGGTATAATCGGTCGCCATTTTGGTTCTCATTTTTGACAGGCCTAGTGCATGTTGCTCTCCAGTTTTTGATTACATTCTATCCTAAAAATGGTTTGTTGTTGGGCTCCAGGTTATTAAGGTTTCCAAGAAATGAAAAAAGAAAAGCAATTTGGGTACAAAATTGCAGAAGAGATAGCTGGACTCTTCCAACATGCTGGAAGATTGTGTGAAGTATCTTTTAGCAATTATTTCGTTAGATTTGGACAAAATTTTTATACAGCATGTCCCCAGATGGGGTTAGAAAAAATGTCATTTTTATCACTTTCCATAAAAAACTCCCATCGCACATATTATTTTTTATCCAACTGCTCCAGAAAACATTTTATTATTTTTTACGCGTTTTTCGACTCGGAAAATTTTCGTTAATGTTGGCACCACAGTGAAAATGTATTTAATTCAGTATCGTTTGGTGCTGGTGAGGATTGCTACCGTCTAGTAATTAAGAAATTTTCAGAAAAAAAAATTAAGCGCAGTCCGAAAATTAAGATTTCGCGCGGCTTTGTTAAGTTGGTATTACTGTTAGTGTCCCGGCGATGGGCAAACCGCAGACTAAATTTTGTACACCAAACTTCCATTTTTATGGGACTTCCACTAACTTCCACTGACTTCCACTGACTTCCACGCACTTCCACTGACTTCCACGCACTTCCACTGACTTCCATGCACTTCCCCTTCTTTAGTATTCTACCTTTCACCAAGAAGAGGTTAATAAAAATAATTTAATCTAACGAAATACGAATTAGACAACAATGTAGAAAAAATGTAGAAAAAATCGTTTGGCGATTAAAAATATCACTGAAGTGAATATGAAAATAACGTCTCTGTATAATGTAAATATTTATTAAATGACTGAATTCGAATTAAATGGGTAAATTCCGAGGCAAATTCATACTTTTTAAAAATAACCTTGTGCTGCTTATTTCGAATTGAAATACCGATTATCGATATACACCACGTCGTAAGTCACCACATTTACCTTTCCTACGATATGTCTAATTTGCTTAAGTCACATATTATGGTCTGTTGTTAATCTGTTGTATCAAACAAACTTTAAATTTGTTATAGTCAATTTTCTTAAGTAAAACACATCGTATATTGTTTCATCTTCTGAAACAGAATACTTAGTATTCTATTTCAAAAAGTTTTAACATTCCCCATATCTATTTCCTGTCGATTTATCGCCCGATTTATCGTTATGGTCGATTTTCAAAAATTGCTTCATTTGAGTAGGTACCTATAATTTATTGAACTGGTAGAATTGTAATTATTGAGGGTTTATTTGAAATATGGAAAAATGTCCTTAAATTCTGAATTTTAACATTAAATAGTTGTCAACCAACAAATTATTTTGTGAGAAATTTCAGCTCTACCAGTATAATAAATTACCGGGTAAATTACTCAAACAAGGCAATTTATCAAAATCGATCATAACAAATTCATAAAAGGTAGATATCGGGAATGCTTATACTTTTTGAAGTAGAATACCATTCTGTTTCAGGTGGTGAAATAATATAGAAGATGTTCTATACATATATTAAGAAAGTTGACTATTACAAATTTAAAGTTTGTTTGGCATAACATCAGATTAACAACACCCTGTAGGGTAAATTAGAAGCATCCTGGGAAAGGTACAAGTGGTGATTCACGATTCAATTTGAAATACGTAGAAAAATAATAATTGGAAATACATTATGGGACCAACCAGTACCAGACAGATACACTTACTACGCAGAGGAGAGAGATGCAAAAAGTATAATAGATTACATTGTAATACAGGGTGTGTTTTTTAAGCGTCCGCGGAAGATTATGCCTAAATGACGAAAAATATAAAGAAAATATTTTAACTAACCCCACCTCATTTTTTACGCTCTATAATCTAAAAATGTTTTTACTTATACCAGGTTAGTCCAAATAGTTGGAATGATGGTCAACTTTGTTTTTTCTTATGGAATGTGCATTATTTAATTTTTTACTTGATTCAGAACAATATTTTAATGGCACTTTCTTAACATAATATTATAGTAATTTTCTTTCTTTTTTGAGATATTATTTTTTTTCTCGATATTTTGACAGTTACATCATACATTTTAAAAATTCATATTTCTGCACTGGTTGAAGATGGAATAATGATATTTTTGACAGCGGTCCTCATGATAATCATGATTAACACTGTTTGCTCAAATTTTGTATAAAATATACGAGGAGCATTCAATAATTTATCAAATAAAAATCAGAGAAAACCATCAAGAAGTCAGTTTTTTCAAATGACACGGTATATTTTTTATTGCTCCAATGGAAAGAGCAAAAAATTTCGCTTGGGCTCACCTAATAAAACAATATTGTTCCATGAGCATAATTTTTAAATATTTACAATATTGAAATTTTCATTTCAAAAATCAAAAATAAAGTTAGCCTTGTAAAAATACAGCCACAGAATATAAAACCCTATAGTAAAACAAGAACAAAACTGTAGACATTCCAAAGCTCCTTTATTTTTGATTTTTTAAGTGAAAATTTTAATATTGTAAATACAGGGTGGATTATAAAAAACGCCCCAAGCCATAACTCCATTATTTTTAAAGATATGACGATACTTCTTGGAACAAAGTTGCATAGTTTATTGTCATCTATTTTTTAGGGTAGATGCTCAATCAATGCTGCTTCCTGTTTAACCGGAAGTGACATCAACTTCAGTTTTTTAAATGGAACACCCTGTATATTTTATTATTTTTGGATTCCTTGTTAAATTGTCTTTTAAAAAGTGTTGTAGTACCATATGCCTAAAAGTAATACTTAGTGAGATATTTAATAAAGTAGGTACTTATACTGTGGAAAGAATAGAAAATTTTTATTCACTTTATCTAATACAAGGGAACGACTAAACTTAATTTATTACAGATATTGCTTAAACAATTCACCATTCTCTTGAACACAATAACCATACCTTCTGGATATTCCACTGGTGACATTCTGTATAAAGTTTGATGGTATTTCCGCGACAAGCGTTGATTATTCGCTGCCTCAAAATTTCCTCGTTTTCTGGACGTGTGAAATAAACAAGATCTTGTAGGTATCCCCATAGCCAAAAATTGATGGGTGTTAGGTCTGGCGATCGTGCAGGCCGCCTAACTGGTTCCTTTGTTCCGATCCACCATACACCAAATTCGACGTTTACCCATTCATCATTAATTCTAGAATTATGAGGCGTACCCCCATCTTGATGAAAATACATTGAATTCGTTCAGCAAGAGGCAAGTTGTCAACAAAATTAACAATTTCTGTAGTCAACAGTTGACTATATCTTTCTTGATTTAGCGTTCCGTTTATGAAAAAGGGCCCAATCAGTCTATTACCTAAAATGAGGGTTAAAATGCCACACCACACATACTCTCTCATCGGAAACCGCACGGTGCAAAGGCGTAGTGCTCTCCCACTATTACTATTGCATTCAAAATATACTTGAATCATGTAATCATGTAATCATTGTAATCCATGATTAACACCAAAAAGTATAAAAACTCTAAGCGAAAATGCGAACTGATGACAATATTATCAACATTCAGCGTTCCCAGAAGAGACGAAATTAATGTACTGAGTCAGGAACAAAAAACGTACTGATTTTGGGAAAAGAATACTGCAGTCAATTTTTTTACAAGCCCCCGATCGCCGATTTCAAGCCTGTTTTAGTATTATACAGTATTTAGCAAGTGCATTTTGTGTATTTAAAGTAAAGTAAACTTATAACTGTCAATGTCAAGGAAGGGATAAATCGCCACCCATGCAGATCGATCTGCGCATGAGCTGATTCTTAACTTCAAATTTGCGTGATAGATATAAGGGAGTGACTACTGAACAGTCCGCCGGTCACTTCTAAATTTTGTTCCAGGACACACAATATCAGTAAAATGACGTTTAAGAACTTCGTTATTAAAAAACATCTTCGTTATTAAAAAACATCGCCAACAATCTCGGTGGGTGTTCGGGTATGGTACAAAGCTGCCATTTTGTTCTCCTACGGCCACACGAGTTCTGCGCCCGCTCGGGTCCGCATTTCTTGCTTGTTTCTACATCATCTTTTTGCCAAAAAATGCGTGTGTCTGGTGCGAAAGGGCAAGTAAGGGTCTATTTTAAAAAAGCGTTCTCTCAGCTTTAGTTTTTTTACACTTCCAAAATGCTAAATATAGGTTACATTCTGTAATGCGCAAGCGGCCGGACTGTGCAGTAGTCACTTCCTAGATATAATAGCGCCTAGACGCCGCCACTCTACAATTATTCCCGCTCACCACGCGAAACGTTATCATGGTCATTCCTTAGCAAAAAGTGCAACCAGCAGCGGCGGTAGGTAGGGAGGTATCGCATAGAACTGATAGTTTGGTATTCTCCGGCCGGGTGGGATCGGTTCCCGTAGAGGTTAGTTTTTCTCTCACGTTTTTACATTATCTCTTTTGCAAAAAATGCGTGTGTCTGGTGCGAGAGGGCAGCTAAGGGGTCTGTTTAAAATGCATGTGTCAACAATAAAACCGTTTAACTTGAAAATGTTTTTTTACTTATAACTATAAAATCGGGAATAATTGTAGAGTGGCGGGGTATTGACTGTATTATACCTATTTATAAGTAGTTTTTCATACTAAAACATTTCACCAAATGATTGCATATTATCCACCTTGATAAATTAGATTGTCAAAAACAAGCTTTTTACTGAAGAAGAAAAAGGCGTATCAAGAAAGAAAACTTCGTAACTCGCGCGTCTAGTGTGAACGCTTGCGCAGTATAATGCCGCATGGGTGGCGATATATCCGCTCCTCTATGGTTTGGGCAAAGCCAACTACAACGACGGTCGCGCTTCAACCTCACTTTTGGTAATATAAGAATGTATAACGTTTGACAGTTTAAAGTTTACAGAAAATGACACAAAAATTAAAATGTTAAAATACCAGTAATCAGTAAAAGTAGGAAATCGCCAAAATCCTAAAACGTACTGAAATAATGAAAGTAGCACTGACGTACTGACGGCATATGAAAAGTACTGATTTCAGTACAATTGTACTGACACTGGGAACGCTGTCAACATTATTTCATACTATTGTTTTCCACTGCCTACTTTATTAAATACATTAATTGACGAATATCTCACTAAGTATTGCTTTTAGGCATATGGTTCTGCAAAACTTTTTAAAAGACAATTAAACATAGAATCCAAAAACAATAACATATACAGGGTGTTCCATTTAAAAAACTAAAGTTGGTGTCACTTCCGGTTAAACAGGAAGCGGCATTGATTGGGTATCTATCCCAAAAAATAGATGACAATAAGCTGTGCAACTTTGTTCCAAGAAGTATTGCCATATCTTTAAAAATGATGGAGTTATGGCTTGGGGCGTTTTTTATAATCCACCCTGTATTTAAAAATTATAGTTATGTAACAATATTGTTTTATTGGGTCAGCCCATGCGAAATTTTCCGCTCTTTCAAATGGAGTAATAAAAAATATACCATGTCATTTGAAAAAGCTGACTTTTTTCTGGTGTTTTGTCGCTTTCATATGATAAATTTTTGAATGCTCCTCGTATATTTTATACAAAATTTGAGCAAACAGTGTTAATCATGATTATCATGAGGACCGCTGTTAAAAATATCATTACTTCATCTTCAACCAGTGCAGAAATATGAATTTTTAAAATGTATGATATAACTGCCAAAATATCGAGAAAAATAATTTTATCTCAAAAAATAAAGAAAATTACTATAATATTATGTTATGAAAGTGCTATTAAAATATTGTTCTCAATCAAGTAAAAAATTAAATAATGCACATTCCATAAGAAAAAACAAAGTTGAGCATCATTCCAACTATTTGGACTAACCTGGTATAAGTAAAAACATTTTTAGATTATAGAGCGTAAAAAATGAGGTGAGGTTAGTTAAAATGTTTTCTTGATATTTTTCGTCATTTACGCATAATCTTCCGCGGACGCTTAAAAAACACACCCTGTATACGTCAGAAATGCAACACAAAATATTGGAGATCAAAACTGAAATAGAAGCAGAACTAAACACTAACCACAGACTAGTAGTGGCAGAAACAAATTTGGAAGAGGAACAAGCACATGAACACAAAAAATACCAAAGAATCGCCATTGAAAAACTAAAACAACCAGTGATACAGGATAGATACAGAGAAAGAGTTAAAGAAGAACTGGAAAAGGGAAATCTACAAAAAACATCGTGGACTATAAATGAAAAATGGCAATATTTTGAGAAATCCTTAATACGAGTAGTAGAAGACATCTGCAGAAAGAAAACAATAGATACCCGCAGAAAAATGACCAAATGGTGGAATGAAGAAGTCAAATCGAAAGTGAAAGAAAAGAAACAAGCCTACAAAAAATATATGGAAATAAGAGCTCAAGAAGATAGGAATAAATACGTAGAAAAGAGAAATCAGGCAAAGCAGACAGTTAAAGAAGCTAAGATAAAAAGCTGGGAAGAATTCGGAGAACAAATAAACGAGAATTATAAAGAGAATAATAGGAAATTCTGGAATACAGTAAAGGCGCTAAAAAGCGAGAAACGCAAAGAAATAAGAGGAGTGAGAGACGTACAGAATGTTCTGAAGACTAGCATAGAAGATATACTGGAAGCATGGAGAGAGCACTACGAAATTAAATTTAAGAACAACGACAATGAGGAAGACAACATAGAAACGAATCAGGAGTACATGGAAGAGCAAGGAATGGAAAATATAACATACGAAGAAGTAGAAGAAGCAGTTAAAAGATTGAAATTAGGAAAAGCGGGTGGCGAAGATCAAATAGTACCAGAAATGATTAAATGGGGGGGAGAAGTGGTAAAGGAATGGTTACTAAATATATGCAGGGACGCTTGGACAAACAAAAGACTCCCAAATGACTGGACAAGTAATATAATACTACCTACATATATATAAGAAAGGGGAATATTCAAAATGTGAAAACTATAGGGCCATATGCTTATCATCAGTATGTTTGAAGATCTACACAAGAATACTTGAAAAAAGACTAAGAGGATACATAGAAGAAAAAATTAAAGACGAACAGACAGCCTTTAGACCAGACAGAACAACAACGGATAATATTTATATACTAAGAAATATTATAGAAAGGGCAATAAATGAACAAAGAATACTGTATCTAACATTCATCGATCTAAAATCAGCATTTGACCTAATTAATAGAAAGGAGATTTGGAAATGCCTCAGTCAACTGGAAGTGCCACAACAGTTGATAGGAAATATTGAGCAAGTATACAAAACAGTAATAGGAAAAGTCCAAATTAATGGGAATACGTCAGGAACATTCCATATGGAAAAAGGAGTGAAGCAAGGAGACTCCTTGAGCCCACTGCTATTTATTATAATAATGGACAGAATTAATAAAAATTCAGACTTAAATACGCCAAGAACGCTAGTGGGATATAGAAAACTGAACCCAGTGTATATCAGAAGTTTGATGTATGCAGATGACATAGTGCTAGTGGCAGACACACCGGGAAAAATGCAGAAATTAATAGACACATGGACAGTGGAAGTGGAAAAAATGCAAGTGGAGATAAATATAAATAAGAGCAGAGTAATGGTAATAAACAGACAATTAGAAAGAATGGTCCAGAATATTAAATGTAAGAATGTACCCCTAGAGGTAGTCACTACGTATGAATATTTAGGGAGTATAATAACGGAGGATGGAGGAATAGACACGGAAATAAATAACAGAAGAAACAAAGCAAATAGAATATATTACTCGTTAATTAATGCAATCTTGGGAAAAAAGGAAATATCAGAGAGCATCAAATTGAAAATATACAATCAAGTGGCTCTGCCATCACTAATGTATGCCAGCGAAACATGGACGACACAGAGGAAACATGAACAACAACTGACAGCATCGGAAATGAAATTTCTCAGGAAGATTAAAAATGTAACAAAGAGAGATCGAATTAGAAATTAAGTTATAAGAGAACAAACAAAACAGGAGAGTATAGTGACAAAAATAGAAAATAAACAACTACAATGGTATGGACATATAGAAAGAATGAGCCAACAGAGACTAGTAAGTGATACATGATGCAGGGGTAGGCAGGGGAAAGAAGAGAGGCAGGCCTAGGAAAACATGGAAGAACAGAATTGATGAAATTAGAAACAGCAGCTGCCAGAGATGAGTATAATGGCCTTAAACAGGAAGAAGTGGGATAGATGGATAAAAGACAACCAGACCTAAAATCCGACGCCGAAAGGCAAAAGGAGAAGTGTAGAAGAAGAAGAAGAAGAGAAGAAGTATGATGCAAAGCCGGAAAAGTTCGAAAAATAATTAATATTTCGAGAATGGATGACTTTTTGAATATAAAATCAAGCAAAATGGAAATCTGCTGTCAAAAATATGGCTTCCATTAAAAAAAAATTAGTTAGTAAACATTTCCGGTATAACCGGAAGTCGACCGGAAGGGCCACGACTTAAAATATTTTAAATAAAAAGTTCCTAGGCATTTACGCCCGAATTTAATTTTTTAGATTTGTAACTGTATTGTATGAGAAAACATCTATAGCTAACAGTTCCCGTGAATCACCCTGTATACTATTAATATATTACTGAATAATCCGTTAGAGCTTGACATTCGGAATAAAAACGATAGGGCACCTATGTTACGTCACTGGTTCAATTTAGAAGCGAAGAAATGATTTTTTCGAATAACTCTTTAGGTTTTGAATAAAATAGCATTTTGCCTAACCGCTCACAATCGCAAAAAAATTAACAATCGATTGTTCTTAAACTGCTTGCCACTCCGTTTAGCATTTCAAAAGCAAAAATGTTTGGAACAAATGAGGTTTACAATTTTACAAATTTTAATTCAATGATTTTCTTAGATACCTATCAGAAAGTAACATTTTTTTTAGAGAAACCTTGATGTTGAGAACTCCACGAAGCATCTTATAAAATTATTTTGGTGTATACAGGGTGTTCACACTCTGAGTACCAAGCAAAAGTTATATTTTTTAAATCGAATACCCTCGGGTTGTTTAGGTACATATTTGAATTCTTTATAAAATTTTACGACAGCGTATGAAAGTTGATATATGTACATACCTTACCTACTACACTAAGGCCCGGTTTTTCAAAGAAACCAACACCGGATTAAGTCTGACACCGGCTTTGTTGCTATGATACCGGCTTTCTGATTGGTTGTATCGTAGCGACGAAGCCGGTGTCAGACTTAATCCGGTGTTGGATTCTTTGAAAAACCGGGCCTATGGGGTTTATAGAGTGAGCGATTTTAAGATATTACCATTTTAGTGCCGAAGCTATTTAAGATTTCTCTAGAGATTTCTTTATTGGATTAGGTTCACAGACTGCCCTATTCGTAAAATCCATGAGTACTTTTGTCACAATACTTAATATCATATAGGGTGGACGGCTTACGCAATATGCATTTTTTCTCAGAAATTTCAAATGGAACACCCGATATGTTATTTTCATATTCGATAGCCAGTTTACTAAGCTTTTGATTGATGTAGATATTGTTAAGTCTGCGACTGACGGTTTCGGTCTCGGTTTCTGTAGAATTGAAAATTCAACCTTAAAATGTATTAATTTGACTGATAGGTCCGTTCTCCTAAATTTTACCATCCAAAACACAAAATATGATTTCCATTTTGTTTCTGGAAGTTGAGTTCACATTGAGACAAAAAATCATTGCCAGTTTGTTTCTTCATGGTCATATTTTCAAATACTTGGTAACTTATTAAACCTAGGTATAAATTATTGATACAAGGAGCGCAATGGAAGAAAAAAACAGTCTTTTCAAGAAGTATCTAATCTTGCAATGAGATTTCTTGTGCCAGTGTAAACTGTGTTCGCTAAATTTGATGTAAAAACAAAGTGAAAGCATTCTTCTGAGTTTTGGGTGGCAAAATCAGGGAAATTCCCCAAAAATGGTACAAAGTTACGGCAAAAATCTAATTTCTTAAGGTTCAATCTTTATTTCTGCCTAAATTATCAGTCGCAGACCTGCCAATATATGCATCAATCAAAAGCTTCATAAACTGGCTATCAAATCTGCAAATAATATTAGGGGTGTTCCACATAACATTTTAGAGAAAAGCTCAAGTTGACTATTCGGTACAATATGTATTTTGAATAAGTATTTTCATAAAAGTGTTAATGGATTTTATTCACAATTAGCGTATCCTGTAAACCTATTCCAATAAAAAAATTTTTGGTAGCATTGGTAGCAGACGTCAGTAGCTCCACAAAGTTGGGTTCACACTGGTACGATAATGGCTGTATCTTAACATCGCTTGCTTTAAACCCCAACGTGCAGCATATCAACTTTCATGAAATTTTATGAGGAATTCAGATATGTAAACAAATGTGGGGCATTTCATTTAAAAAACGTAACTTCGGTTTGGTACTTAGCACGTGAACATCCTGTGTACATCAAAATAAGTTTAACAGAAGCTTCGTGTGGGGTTCTCCACATACACGTAAAATTTCATGTTGATATCTTGAATAGAATCAGAGATATGGACCGGCTACGCACTATTGGCCCGCCTGTATAGAAAATATAAACTAATGTAAATTTACCGTTACTATGCAAGCAAAGGTCCAAAAACTAGTCTAGACTACTCAACTCTCGACGAATACGACGTTACGCAGACCATCTAGAACTACAGCGCATGCGTAAATGCCCAGAAACTTCCATTGACTTCCACTAACTTCCACTTACTTCCACTAACTTCCACCAACTTCCACTGACTTCCACTAACTTCCACTCACTTCCACTGACTTCCACTCACTTCCACTGACTTCCACCAACTTCCATTAACTTCCACACACCTGTACACCAAACTTCCACAGCGGTTTGCCCCTCGTGACCTCCTAACGGTCACAGAAAACGCGTGTTTTAGCCCTCCCGGTTATGCTGCTTTTCTAGTTGCATATTTTTCTTTTAGCACGGCGAATAATCAAAATTTTTACGAGGTACGCGATACATAAGTATTCTATTTGTTCTTGATATTACAGTACTAAAAGTTATAAATTCGATTAAGCGGGTCTTCCCCATTTTATCGGAAGCTTTCTTGATGCATTCTCCACGCACACGTAAAATTTCATGTTGATATCTTGGATAGAATCAGACATATGGACCGGCTACGCACTATTGGCCCACCCTGTATAGGATTTGTAGATTTGGATAAAGCATTCGACAATGTAAAATGGAAGAAAATGTTCGAAGTGCTCAAAAATGTAGGAATGAAGCTCGGAATGAAGTATAGGGATAGAAGAATAAAATTCATAACCTATACAAAGAGCAAACGGCAGTTATAGAATTTGAGGAGGAACATAGAGCAGTAGATATCCGAAAGGGAGTGAGGCAGGGATGTGCGTTATCGCCTCTAGCTTTCAATTTATATATCGAATATATTTAATATTGTTAAAGACAGAATAGCTGCTGGAATTAATATATGTATAGGGCCAAACTATTCGCGGATGATATAGCAGTATTAGCATCCAGCAAAGAAGAATTAGAAAGAGCTCTGAACGAAATGGAAGCCGTTTTGACGGAGGTCTATGGCATGAAGATCAATAAAAAGAAAACCAAAATTTTGGTGTGTAGGGGGCGTGAAAGTAGGACTAAAACTAAAATACAAATTGGAAACGAGAAGATAGAGGAAGTCTCGGATTTCTGCTATTTAGGAAGTCAAATAACTCGCGATGGTAGCTCTAGATGTAAAACAAAGGGTAGAGCGTCCAACCAGTCTTCGGACTGAAAACTTTATGGCGATGACAATTTTGAGTCAAAATTAAAAAATAATAAGCGAGTTACGAATATTTTATATACATACGTGTTAAAACAAATTAAACTGGGAAGCAACTCACCCTGTCTGAAATCCTTTCTTCTGGCTTGCCCCTTTTGAGGGTGGGCGCCCTTAGAACTTGAGTAGGACCCTGATTAAAGGAACTGTCCATATTGCAACACTCACATCAAATTAATACACAATCAAAAAATCGTCTTTCACGCGCACCATTGTTTACGTACTTATTTCAAAAAGAAAAATAACTTTTTTACGTATAATTTACAAAATGGAACACAGAGGATTTTCCTTTTCTTATAATGGCGAACTTTTTAAAGTATGTATCACAATCCTGAAACAAACAAAAAAAAACAATTATTGTATTTTTCGCTCGACCGATCTGAAATATTATTGAACTCTTGCATAACGGAATTTGGTATTTTTCTAGGTTAAAACTCGTCTTTCTTTCGCGGTTTCAGTGAGAAAATAAGTTTCGAATTACCTCCAGTCTAAAGTTACAAATAATGATATATCTAACAATTGAACATACGTACATACGACTCGTAAAGAAATTCTGCCTCTTACAATCGTCCCAATTCTCACCGAAGTACAATTTCGACAATGACGCGTTCTCTTGTCTTTTTCTGCTCAATTGCCCGTAAAATTATCATAATTTCATCGAATCCAGACCCTCCCCGATGTTTAAATTCGAAATCAGACCGTAAATTATTGAGTTGCCCAAGAAACTTTTACCGACGTCAGCATTTAAATTTTAGCAGCACAGTAAATACAGGGCTCGTGAATATTACACCCCATTGTCGGTTCAGGTAAGTATAACATCCTGTATAGTTTTGCTTTGTTATAGATTTCCCTTTTTCATTTCTAATACATATTTAGCCGTATGCCAGCTCGGCTTGATTGTTGTATCTTCGTATGTATTTTTTTCTTTTAAAAATTGGCTAAACACAAAAGTCTAATATACTCAGATACGGTGATCTTGCAGGCCACAATATAGGTCCATTTGTACCCAACCATCTACCCGGAAAATAATTTTCTAAATAATTTCTAACTATTGCAGAATTGTGTGCAGGGGCACCATCTTGTTGGAAATATACCCTGTTTATGTTTATTAACGGAACATTTTCCATTATCGCCTCTGCGTTAATATTCAATAAATTAATGTATCTCAACCCCGTTAAGTTTCCATCAAAAATTTGGTATGCTAGTTGACCACCCAAAATAAAACACGAAACGTTAAATCCAAAACGTCCTTGCCTCTGACGTTCAAAAGTTTGGTGCTGATTTGTATCAGACCAGTGACGCACATTATGCCTGTTAAATAATCCTACACTGCTTATGTGAGTTTCATCTATCCAAATGACACACCGCCCAAATTCTGGATTTTCTTGAATTTTATTTAAGTACCACCTACAAAAATTAAGCCTTCTTTCTTGATCTCCCGGGAAGAGATGGTGAATAATTTGAATTTTATATGGCGTATATTTGCCTTTTTTAATATTTTTTGAATTTTTGTTTTGGGAACACCAACTTGTGATTCGATTTCGCGACAAGAAGTTTTTGGTGTCGCCTTAACCTACGATAAAACATTTATTTCTTCCTCTTCCTTATTTTCTTTATTATAAATTTTGTTTCTAGGTTTATTGAATGACCCATAGTGAATTAAATTTGATTTTAATCTCGAAATTTTGTTCGAAATTTTGCTTGGTTGCCTTCTTTCTGGGTATCTAAATTTAATAAATCGATGGATAAGTATTACACTGGAAATGGGCATCTTGGAATTTTTGTGTACCTGTTGAGATATAGATCCATTGATTCGTTTACATTCTCAAGACATTCATTGAAAACAGCAATTATGTCGTATTTTTCGAAATTTTGATAATTTTGTATACTAACTAGCGGCATGCAACTTTTGCTAAAGTATGTCAACAGATAATTATTCAGTTGTTAACATAAAGTCACAGGTAGTACAAAAATAATTAGAGAGTTTTTGAAAATCGTTAAAAATCAACATTATTCTTTTTCCTCGAAAACTAAAAACGATATCCAAATTCTGGTTTCGGCATCCTATTATACTCAAAAAAGTAGCTTAGATTCGCGAAAACCCCGAGGCTATATCTCTGTTGCTTTTATGCGAAACCCCTGAATCACAACGAAAATAGGACAACCTGTACATGATGAGTTTTTGACATGTTTATTGTTAATATAAAAATTCCACCAGGATCTGCTCCCCGGGCAAATACCCCAACAGTCATTGAATTGCACTACTTTCGTTGGTTCACCCTGTATTCTTTATCTCACATATAATAATAGTTACGCACCGAAATTTTTATACTTTTATTGATAAAAGGAACGCTCCCAACTACAAAACCAACAATAAAATTAAGATTAAATGCTTTTTTATGATAAATGAAATAAAATAGACGAACTTGTCATTTTTCTTTTGTCTAGAATAAGGAAGTCTTTAATAGAATCTTTTATTCAACCAAGTTTTGTTTTATTTGTTGACCAAGTGCAGTCAACTCGATAATTTTTTAGAAATTAATTGTGAACTAATCAAGCACCTGCGGAGTACAGTCACCTTTAAAATAATATTTGTTGCTATTTTAAATCACGCTATTTTTAGGTAGGGCCCTTTTGATAAACAAGAATATCGATTTTTTTTACGAATTTTAATTTTGTTATCTTAAAAATCTCCCCAACAGATAAAAACATCAATTTCCACTTAAAATCAGTTAATTATTTAATTAACAACGTAAATAAAAACAATTCCAGGTATTTTTCTTTCAAAATTGTTATAACCTAACATTCTCTTTATTTAAAAAAAATTAAGCCAAAGACAGGTACTTACTGGACATTCTAGAACATGGCTTACATAATTTCCCAAACACTAACAAACAAAACAGGTCCTCAAATCACTTTTTTAACACATAAAATTATTAAAAAAACAAGATATCGCCATATTTGTTGAATAAGAACAACTGTCAACTGATTGCGCTGCGGCAAATTTTAAGTGACGTTAGCCGTAAACGTATCCTATTCCAAATTACTTACCTATAATTTTCTTACGTAGTCGCCATCTATTGGACTACCGCATAGGTTAGTTCAGCTTAGTTCCATCTAGTGCCTCCAGATGCCTATCGTACTGTAATTTTCCCTCCCAGTATTATAGGAATTTCGATTTTTACAATTCCAGTGCATTTTTCAAAAGGACAAATTATTGCGTAATTATATTTTAATTGCTTGTAATATTTATGTAAAATTAACCGTAGTAATGCCCTTGAAATTGTTGCACTTTTCTCGATGTTTCTCCTTCTTAAAAGGGAAAGTTTTCTGCTGAATTCGTTTTGACCTACATGATTTCATTTTATTTGATACGACCGCGTGTCCGAAGCGAATTTTTTGAAAGAAAATAGCCGCTAGTTTCAAACAGACAGTGAGTTTGAAAACGTGCCATAACATGTTGAAAATTTCGTTGTGCCTTATTTTCTTCGCGCAAATATTTGGTAAAGTATACAATTTTCACTTTCATTTATGTTTTAAACTATCAAGCTTCAAGAATATTAAAAAAAAATCAAGGTTATTGTGTCTTGAGTTTCGCCATTCTTTGAGACGCAAAAAACCAAAAAAATAGATCATATGATACACAGGTAACATTAGAAACTTGCGCGTATTACATTGGGATACGAGGGTGAATTGATACATTTTTAGCCTACACTATAGAAACTTCAACAGTTGAAAATACAAATACTCTGGGGAGCATATAAAATAAATGCATTTAATACTTAAAAATTCCCAATTTCAGCGTTATTTTTTACAATTTTATTCAGATTTCCACATTTAACTAAAATTCGGACATTTCCCGTTTCAAATCGATTAAGTTAGGTAACTTTATTGCGTATTTTTAAAAGAAACTCTAACAGGACCTGCTTTTCTAAATTTCGTGAAAAACAATTTGGATACGGCTGTTTATGTCTGACTGCATAGAGCATGGACATAGTGAAAATAGAGTGGCATAGAGTAGATATGACAGTTGGCGTTGTAAAGTCAGCATTTGCAGTGTTTGTTCGTTCTTAAATTTGTTGAATCTTTTGATTTAATATGGAAAAACCTAATATTAAATACACCAAATATTGCTTGGTCCCGAAATGTGAATCAACGCCTATTCGAACACCCAGGAAAAGTATTTATTTCATTGTCAGTGGGATCGACGTTTAGCAGATTGTCACTTAATTACTGAATTTATAAACAATTTATATTTTGATGTAGTTGGACATTTTCGAACATAAACCATCTGATAAATACACATTTGGGTATAAAACTGACATTCGCGTGTACCCTATTATCAAGTGATTGAAGTTAAAATAATCGTTCGTATTTGTGTCAATGTAAATTCTATTGGCTTAGTTTTGTGCAGAAATCAAATTTATTTTGTTTTTTTTTTGTTGTGGGTGAAAAAATAGGGGAAATCCGAACAAGATTGTAAAAAACAACAGTGAAATTGGGAATTTTTAAGTTTCAATCTTAATTTCTGTAGAAACTGTCAGTCGTAGACCTGGCAATGCCTGCATCAATTAAAAGCTTAGTAACATGGCTATTAAATGTGCAATGAATATACAGAGTGTTTCATTTGAAATTCTTGAGAAAAATTCAATTATGCGTATGTTGACCCACTGGTATAATACAAAGTACTGTGTCAAAGGTATTATCAGAATTTGCGAATAGAATAGTCTGTGAATCTTTCGATAAACAAATCTAAGGCCAATAAACACATGTACGTTTATTAAACGATGAAAAATTACGTAAACGTAACGTTAAAATTAGGTAAAAACTATGCTGTTGAAACAACGACAAAATGTCCCGCACTTATACCTACGTATTTTTCGATGTAACTTATATAAAATAAGTGAAAACTACCAATTATAAAACGTGTAATAACTAGGGATGCATACGATACTTCGATACTTTTTGAAGTATCGATATTTTTAAGGGCATCGAGGGTATCGAAACATCGATACTTTTGTTTCGATACTTCTAAGGTATCGATACCTTCACTTTCAGTTCCGGCAGCTCATGGGTGGATTTTGTATACCGAAAAGACGAAAACCACATCATAAAATATTTATTTACTTATGATACAAACGAGTACCAAGTATGCAGTTTAAGTTTGTAATTTTTTAAATACATGTTTTATTCCTCGCCTTGTTAAACAATCATTATTTCTCAGGTATCTATCCGATATTTTCAAGTATCGATACTTTTTCGTCGAATATCGTATGGTATCGATACATGAATAAAAATTATCATATGATAAAAGTATCGACACTTTGTCTGAATTGTGCATCCCTAGTAATAACTTACTTAACATATACGTTTAAATTTTGCTTGATGGTATTTAACAATTCTTTAAAATAGACCAAACAATAGGGGACCTAAGTGCCTCCGTCATACGTCAGATTTTCATTCCAAATAAAACAAAAGCACGTGCCATTTGACGTTTATCAATATTATTTACAACGTCTTAAACTATTTTTTGCAATATAATTATAGACGTTTTGCAGTGAAAACAGTTTATTTTCAATTTGTGTGTTGGGCTTACGTGTAAAAACTTGAAAACAACTATAATTATATTTCAGAGGTTAGGTTAAAACGTCAGAAAGCACGTGGCTTTGTTTTGTTTGGAATGAAAATCTGACGTTTGTGACGCGCCACTTATCTCCCCCATTATTATTCCTCGTCCAAAACCAAAACCCCGGCAGGAGCGCTGAATTTCAGAACAAGTCGATTGACTGCACTTTGTTGAATGCACACAAGAGGCCACCGCCAGCAACACTGGGTTCTAAACCTCCATACAGGCATACAGCCCCGTGATATAATACCGAACAAAGTTCGATTGCTAAGATACATGATCTAAATCTAACTCTATACAGGTATCCCACGACGACCTTACACGATCTGTATATAGAAAAGTATATACAGGGTGAATCAGGAATCCTTCTATGTATTGGTATTTTTGTTATTTGAAGAGCTACAAAGTCGGTTAAATGAGAGAAAAGTTGCACTATTTGGGGGCCATCTCAAACCTACTTTCAAACTTTCAAACTTTCTAGATATAATTAAAATATTAAAATTTCCGATTTTTTTCTTTTGTTGATAACTCATCTGTGGTTTGTGCAAATGACTTGAAACTTGGAACGCTTAAATAAAAGAACGTTGTACATCGTTTGGTGACATTGGCAGTGCAGTGCGATCTGTCATATTTGCACTGCCAATATCACCAAACGATGCACAACGCTCTTTTATGTAAGCATTCCAAGTTTCAAGTCATTTGCACAAACCACAATTGAGTTATCAACAAAAGAAAAAATAGGAAATTTTAATTTTTTAATTATATCTAGAAAGTTTGAAAGTTTGAAAGTAGGTTTGAGATGGCCCCGAAATAGTGCAACTTTTCTCTCATTTAACCGACTTTGTAGTTTGTAGCTATTCAAATAACAAAAATACCAATACATAGAAGGATTCCTGATTCACCCTGTATGTATAGTAGAATTACACAAATTTGCACAATCGAGGTAATCGAGGATGCTCAATTCGACAAAAATATTTTTGACTTTCTGAGACTTCCGGTTATACCGGAAATAGACACCAACTTCCTTATTTTAAATGGAATGCCCACATTTTTATTACGGATTTAGATTTTTGCTCGAATTTTAAGGTCACCTTATGCAAAACATCATATGTGTAAAGTGCACCCTCTTCAAGATATTAGACATTAAAAATCGTCATTTTCCAGATTTCATCAATTATAACTTAGAAACGGTACGAGATAAAGAAAAATGACTTACATGTCCCTATCCTAGTTTTTAATTCTCTATCTAATTGGTCTGGAAAATACTGCTTCCTGATTGACAACTTTTTGTCATTTTTTGACCAATCAGGAGGCGGTATTTTCCAGACCCATTAGATAGAGAATTAAAAACTGGGATAGGGACATGTAAGTCATTTTTCTTTATCTCGTACCGTTTCCAAGCTATAAATTATAAAATTTGAAAAATGACGATTTTTAACGTCTAATATCTCGAAGAGGGTACACTTTACACATATGTTTTGCATAAGGTGACCTTAAAATTCGACCAAAAATCTAAATCCGTAATCAAAATATGGGCATTCCATTCAAAATAAGGAAGTTGGTGTCTATTTCCGGTATAACCGGAAGTCGCAGAAAGTCAAAAATATTTTAGTCGAATTAGGTATCCTCGATTACCTATTTGTGCAAATTTCTGTAATTCTACTATAGGTATATACTTTTCTATACATATACAGATCGTGTAAGGTCGTCGTGGGATACCCTGTACAGCAACAGCAGACTACTGGTTATTTAATTATATCATCCCAAGCTTTAGACCTTTAAAGGGCTTCGAAAATTAAGTACAAGCAAGAGCCAAACTCACGCCACCTAGATATACATTAATCAAATATCGTCTGACAACTACGTATACGTGTAATAAACGTAAAGTGAACGTAAAATGAATTTGTAAATAAAACGTTAGCAGTTTAACGTTTAATTTGCACATATTATGTTTCCACGTGAAATATGACTCAGAAAGCTACCTACGCATTAAAAACGTATTTAGAGACTGTTGGGTGATTTTCCTACGAATAGTGACGTATATTATGCGTCTGTCACAAAATATTTAATATACCTACGTTGCAATTTTACGTTTATTTTAGGTCAAAACTGATACATGTAAAAATTATTTCCAAAATATACGTTTAATTATCAAACGAAAACGTTAAAATGAACACAATTGATACATATTATACGCAAAAGGAATTTGTAAATAAAGCGTTAGAAGTTTAACGTTTAATTTTCACCTATGTATGTTTCCACGTGAAATATGACACAGAAAATTATGCATTAAAAACGAAAATTGAGAGACTGTTGGATGATTTTCCTACGAATAGTAACGTATATTATATGTCTGTTACAGAATATTTAATATATGTTACAGTTTTTACGTCTATTTTAGGTCAAAATTGATACGTATAAAAATTATTTCCAAAATATACGTTTAATTTTCAAACGACAACGTCTTTTAAAGCAAATTAACGTTTTACAAACGAATATTTTACGCACATGTGTTTATTGGGGAGATAGCTTCGGTAAGTAGGCGTCAGTAGTGCCACAAAGATGGGTCCACATTGACACTAAAATGGCAATATCTTAACATTCCCTGCTGGAAACCGCCCATAATGTGGTATATCGTTTTCCATGAAATTTTGTGGAGAACGTGAATATGCAAAAAATGGGGGTTTCCATTAAAAAATTATAACTTCGGTTTGTTACGCAAAATGTGAAGATCCTGTATACATCAAAATAATTTTACAAGATGCGCGCATCTTGTAAAATGCCGCGGCATCGGATTTCCTAAGCACTTGCAAAATTTCATTTTGATGCCTTGATAGCTGAAATGAACTATACAACGTGTCCAAGATAAGGAGGGCCAGTATGGGGATATTGGAAATGACAAGAGATACGGATTTGGTTAAATGGGGAAAAAGTTGCGTAACTAAAGGATCAATAAAATGGCGCCTAGAAATCCTTGATATAATTTTCCGTTTTTGAGTTATTTTGAAAAAACGGAATTTATGGATTTTTAACTATGTATATTTTTTTCTGACTGATATTAAAATTAGAGCGAAACTGACAAAACTTCTTCGGAGCAACTTTTGATGAAATTAAAGATTTCATTGCCAATTTTTTTATTCTACGTTTCGTCTTCGGGCAACCATCATCAACTTCATTTTTTTAAATACGGTTCTGATTTTCTGATGTCAAATTTTATGAGCCCTTCTTATTCTGAATTCAACAATGTACTACACATTATGGTTTGATTACGTTTCGACCCGTTTTTGACCATCATCAAGAAATTTTTAGGATACGGACCTGCATTTCTCTTAATTTTCTAAAAATTATGAGAAATACAGTTAGTTGGGCTTTCTTCTGATATCAGAAACGAACAAGATTTTCCAAAACTGCAAGATGCGCTATGTTTAGAGTAGGGTAGGTGCTTATCGCTAGTATCATCTAACAGATTCGTAAAACTCTTGTGGTGCACTCAAAAATTGCCCAACTTATACTGTATGTACATATTTTTTACAAAACTATGAGACATACACGTCCGTATCTTAAAAATTCTTTGATGATGGCCAAAAAAGGGTCGAAACGTAATTAAACCATAATTCAGAATAAAAAGGGCTCATAAAATTTGACATCAGAAAATCAGGACCGTATTTAAAAAAAAATGAAGTTGATGATGGTTGCTCGAAGACGAAACGTAGAATAAAAAATTGGCAATGAAATCTTTAATTTCATCAAAAGTTGCTTCGAAGAAGTTTGGTCAGTTTCGCTCTAACTTTAATATTAAAGCCAGAAAAAAATATAGTTAAAAATCCATAAATTCAGTTTTTTCAAAATAACTCAAAAACAGAAAATATTATCAAGGATTTCTAGGCGCCATTTTGTTGGTCCTTTAATTACACAATTTTTTTCCCATTTAACCAAATCGGCATCTCTTGTCATTTCCAATATCCCCATACTGGCCCTCCTTATCTTGGACACGGTGTATAGGCCGTCGTCGATAAGCAAAAAAGATATCAATATACCCTCGTAAGCAAATCCAAAGTTACGAATTGTCTTAGAACAATCTGTAGAGTCCCAAAACACAATAAATAGGGTATTTTATTTAAAATCCGGAATAAAACATAATAATAAAGTAGGAACAACCTTGACAATCACTTTTTATTAATAACTAGCTGGTACCCGGCGCGTTGCTGCCTCTGAAGAAATAATTGTGGTAAAATCGTTTGAAACTTGATAAACTGCGAATGGCATATGCCGTTTGACGTTTGCATTTTCACTTTATAAATTATTTGCTGCCCGGTCCCGGTACGACATGCGCGGCACCTACTGTAAGTTAATCTTCAGATTAGCCCAGCGAGTGTTCCTGTGAAGTTTGGTAGCGATCGGATCAACATAATTTTTTTGTTTTGTGCGAGGCGGGGGCTTGATATGACACTTATCAACTGTCAGATTTGACAAATAAAATTTATAAAATCGAGCGTTTCCTAAAAAAACGTTACGTTCCTCTGCGTAACTATGGATACGTGTATTTATGTACAATGACCAAAATTATCAAGTTAGTAATTAATTTCAAGTTGTCAGTTTAAAATTGTAATATTTTTTTGTGAAACTGTCGAAAATGTCGATTTCGGATGGTGAGGAAGAAACTATTTGTACTCCTGCAGATATAATTGAAACAGCAAATGAAGCTACAACAGATTTGTTGCCCGATAAATTTAAAAAAGTGTATGAAATTTGTTATAGACGGTTTATAGACTGGTGTGACACAAAGTTTGTTAAGAACATTACTGAAAACGTCCCACGGAAACGGGATAAAAAGTATCCTATGTCCGTCTCCTGGTTCTAAGCTACCTCCCCACCAATTTTCAGCCAAATCGGTTCAGCCGTTCTTGAGTTATAAATGGTGTAACTAACACGACTTTCTTTTATATATATAAGATTACCAATTACTTTCAGACAGCAATTCACTTATAGTGCCGGATGAAGTACCTTCACTTCTCTCAGTAATATATTCAAATATACCTACTTTTAAAAAAGGTAAAAACACAAAAAACCATCAAAACAGCAAAAATATAAAAAAAATATTTTTCAGGTACGGACTCACGATTAGGTTGGGGCTTTCGACTCGGAAACAGGGCCGACTTTCAAGTACTAGTAGAATTGGGGCCCCAACAATACACCCAAAAATTAGGTAACCAGGATGACTCAGGAAACAGTAAAAGGGACATCATAGACAGCCCCATAAACACTCTATACGCAAAAAGACAACACGAAAAAAAAGTAATTTTTGTTTGTCTCGAGTATTTTCGTGTTATTTTATTTTTTTTGTGTATTCGTAGATTTCCAACACAGAAGGCGGGAAATTCATAGACAACTGGAGCAAAAACGTGCAAAAAGAACAAGAGACAAGACAGCAAACAGAAATTGAAACAAGAGAAGGCGAAATAGACGCAAAATCCGTCATCCCCGATGACGTCATCCTGAAACTGGAAGAACTATATAAAAAACAAAAACAATTACCAAAAATATAAAAACCCCAATTTGTGTTTTAATTTTTTAGTCTTTATTTTTTATACGTACAATCAATATTTACAGAAATTTTGGGAAAATGCAACTTCTTCGGGGCGACGAAAAATTTCGAAAAATATAAACTGTCTCATATACAGCAATTATCAAAAAGTTCTTGTGCCGCAAGAACTTTTTGATAATCGCTGTATGTCACCCCACATATCCACTAATAAATAAAAAAATATTTCAACCTCTATCACAAATGGTTTAATATCACATTTAAACGTTCAAAAAAATGTCTCCTTTTTAAGTCGCCCCAGAAAGGTTGCAAAAATACGAGATATAGACATCAAATTTGATTGTGATTTATTTTACAATAAAAAAAAGAAAAATTACCCAAATCAAGTAACATTAATCTCTTCCTCGCTATCGTTACTACTCTCATAGTCCATACCGTCAAAAATCTGAAAGTTCTGAATAGGAATACAGTTCCCTACGTCTTCGCTGCGCCCCCTCTGTGTGTCAATAGGCGAACTGGCCGGACTAATATCCTGCATATCTGTCAAATCCAATTTTGGTTTATCCCCATCAGCATCACTGAGATCCGGGTGGGGATTATTTTTATTGGGGAGGGTTTGTTCTCGCGAACCCCCTGCCGCCAGCAACTCCCTCTCTTTCGAGTTCCTCCATTTCATTCGGCGATTTTGGAACCAAATTTTCACCTAGGCAGAACATAAGAGGACTCAATTAAAACCCTGCGGTACTCCGAGTTTCTTAGAATTCAGATGCAATTGCGTATAATACGAAGATTTAGGGGTAGCTTTTCGATTTATAACCGATCAAAAACAGATACGTAAGAAGGGTTCTTTTTTGAAGGAGACCCGATAAAGTTAAACGTTTAGCGGAGTGATAGATGGTGTTTCGGTACGTATATATTATTTCTCGGAGCATAATAGATTCTATTGATCCCCCCTAAACCCAAACCAATTGTAATAACCACTGTGTTAGATGTGCAACATATGTTTTTGATGCGTGATTTCACAGCCCTCTTATTTAAACGCACATACAGGGTCTGACTTTCACGGCAAATCTAAGAAAAATGCAACCCTTACATTGCCCGAAAATAATGACGTCGCTTTGATACCGAGTTTAAGCATTCTAGACAACAATAATTAAAGCGGATTTTATCACAAAGACTTTAACTTTAATGAGTATTTAGACGCGGCGCGTTGCACAAAACGGGGGTTGAAAATACGAATAAAAGGCGGTCCTAACTGCAAGATTACACTGAAGAAACGAACCAATAGAAAATTCACAGAGAACCTCCCCTTCAGGGCCAGAGCGTCAGACACTACCTCGATACGAACACCACGGCTAATACGTGTGTTAAACTACCCCCGGGGTGGAAAAACGAAAAAAAAACTGCTCGCTGCAATTCACTAAGGAAATTTTTTTGAAGATGTCCTATTTTTATTGTGATTTGGGGGTTTCTCATAGAAGCACCAGAGATAGAGCCTCGGGGTTTACGCGAACCTGAGCTACTTTTTTGAATATAATGGATTGCCAAAATTCATAATCTCTTCCTGGGAGATCAAGAAAGAAGGCGTAATTTTTGTAGGTGGTACTTAAATAAAATTCAAGAAAATCCAGAATTTGGGCGGTCTGTCATTTGGACAGATGAAACTCACATAAGCAGCGTAGGATTATTTAACAGGCATAACGTGCGTCACTGGTCTGATACAAATCAGCACCAAACTTTCGAACGTCAGAGGCAAGGACGTTTTGGATTTAACGTTTCGTGTTTTATTTTGGGTGGTCAACTAGCATACCAAATTTTTGATGGAAACTTAACGTGATTGAGATACATTAATTTATTGAATATTAACGCGGAGGCGATAATGGAAAATGTTCCGTTAATAAACATAAACAGGGTATATTCCCAACAAGATGGTGCCCCTGCACACAATTCTGCAATAGTTAGAAATTATTTAGAAAATCATTTTCCGGGTAGATGGTTGGGTACAAATGGACTATACATGGTGATTCTTTTAAGGCGGCCATTAGAAAATTTCTTATTTGCAAATAAGATAGAAACTTGAAACCTGGGTTCCTGTCATAATCGATCATGGCGAATCCAAAAATACAATTTTCAAAATGGCGGCACTTTCGGAAATACCGGAAGTTGACGCCATCTTTGTTATTTTAAATGGATACCCCCCATTTTTATTTTATTTTTGAATTCGGCATTAAATTCTGCGTATAATGCACCCAGGCTGTCAGCACTTATCTGTCATAGTTTTTGACATATGCCACTTTTTGTTTTAAAAATTCATATCTCTTAAACCATTTAAAGTGGGTAAATGAGCTTTTTTAGGTTGATTCCCTAAAGTTCAAGGAATCATTTCCCTGTAGGGTTAACGTTCAACGACGTTTCCAATGGTTGCTGCGATTTTTTGAAGATGACAATCAGAAAATGCCAAAAAGTCATTTTTTTTAAATGGCAATGGGCAAATTTTATTATGGCAACCGACGTAGGATTAAATTTGAAAGGGACTTATATCAAGGTTTCCTATACCTATCTCAAATAGTTTTTTAATTATTCGTTGTTTTTTGTAAAAAAATATAAT
This sequence comes from Xestobium rufovillosum, assembly GCA_963966045.1. NCBI lineage: Eukaryota > Metazoa > Arthropoda > Insecta > Coleoptera > Ptinidae > Xestobium > Xestobium rufovillosum. The sequence continues at coordinate 30,103,241 of OZ014497.1, forward strand.
TTATTAAGATTAACTTGTTACCGAGCTTGTTACCAAGCAACAAACATAGTAACAGTGTCAAAAAATATTAATTTAAATTACCTAAATCAATACAAAAATTAATGAGCTAGGTCGGTATTACAAAATATGCTCGATATGTGCACCGTTTTGATTCAAACACTCAATAATCCGACGTTGGACGGCTCTGGTAGCGTTTCTGATTTCATTCCCATCAATGCCATTCATGGCTTGGGTTATTTTTAGTAATAAGTCTTCCCTCGACGTGGGTGCAGTTTCATAAACGATATCTTTAATCCGCCCCCATAAATAAAAATCTAATGGTGTCAGATCCGGGGATCTTGGGGGCCACAACCATGGACCTCTATTTCCCCACCATCTGTCTTGAAACAATTGTCTTAGTCTTAAATCTACGGCATTTGTTGAATGCGCTGGTGCCCCATCCATTTGAGACCATAAGTTGACGGCATGCTGCAATGGTAGATTATCGACAAAATCTTGGACTACATTGTTAAGAATGTCTAAATATCTGTCTCCATTCAAATTTTCATCATACATGTAGGTACCAATGCAACCGATTATCCATTAATAAACAGAAAACGTTTACGGAAAATTGAATTTGATTTTCAACTTCATAGATCAGGTGTGAATTTTCTGCGGCCCAAAAATGTCGATTTCTCCTATTAAATACTCCAAATAATCCGACTCAAAAAATTTGGGTCTTCCTGTTTTTTTATCAAAAGCTCTTCACAAAAAGTTATTCGTCTTGGAAAATTGGTTGGACGAAGTTTTTGTAGTCGTATAAAAGAATAGGGATGTCGTTTGTGGTCATGTAAAATTCTTTGTATCGATGAGAACGTCAATCCCAAATCAAATTTTGCTGCTCTTATCGATGATCGTGGAAATGCGCCAAAATACCCCAGAACATTTATTTATCTTCAGATTCCCTAACAAATTTAGTCCTTCTTCTTGCAGGATGAATATTTCCTCCCTGAAGAAACTTGTTTTTAAGTCTAGAAAACTTCTGTTTATTCATCGGCGGCAAATTTTGATATTTTGCATTAAACTCGCGACATGTTCTTGCAACGATTTTTTGGCAGTTGCAATGTATGAGAAATAAATCAAAAACAACTTCATTCGAATAAAAAGCCATTTATGCTTACAAGACAAAATCAAGAACGTGCTTAACTTAACTTTTAATTAATGGAGAACTAAAAGATGACAGTTCTAAAACTAATTTTTTTCTATGGTTCCATAGGCTTCTATGTTTTTTGGGAATAACGTTTAATCTTTTACAAAAAACTACGAATAATTAAAAAACTATTTGAGATAGGTATAGGAAACCTTGATATAAGTCCCTTTCAAATTTAATCCTACGTCGGTTGCCATAATAAAATTTGCCCATTGCCATTTAAAAAAAATGACTTTTTGGCATTTTTTGATTGTCATCTTCAAAAAATCGCAGCAACCATTGGAAACGTCGTTGAACGTTAACCCTACAGGGAAATGATTCCTTGAACTTTAGGGAATCAACCTAAAAAAGCTCATTTACCCACTTTAAATGGTTTAAGAGATATGAATTTTTAAAACAAAAAGTGGCATATGTCAAAAACTATGACAGATAAGTGCTGACAGCCTGGGTGCATTATACGCAGAATTTAATGCCGAATTCAAAAATAAAATAAAAATGGGGGGTATCCATTTAAAATAACAAAGATGGCGTCAACTTCCGGTATTTCCGAAAGTGCCGCCATTTTGAAAATTGTATTTTTGGATTCGCCATGATCGATTATGACAGGAACCCAGGTTTCAAGTTTCTATCTTATTTGCAAATAAGAAATTTTCTAATAGCCGCCTTAAAAGAATCACCATGTATTGTGGCCTGCAAGATCAACGGATCTGAGTATATCAGACTTTTTTGTTTGGGCATTTTTAAAAGAAAAAATATATGTACATACGAAGAGACAATGTCAATGTCTAATTTCACTTCAGATTCAGTTGTCAAAACAGCAAGCAAGTAGTAAACAAGGTTATGCAAAAGTCATCATAAGTGACATCAGGACATTTTCCTTCTTTATAACAATAATGAAGTAATAAAACAAATACAATCAAATGCAGCGCCCTGTAACTGAGGGTAACTATCTAAGATTCAATCTGTACGTTAATACATTATCATGGACGAATTCTTTAACCAGGGGTGGAGCCAGAGGAATCGTAAACAAAAGGAATCCATAAATCAAGCGAAATCTGTTTTGGACCACCGTTTAATTCATTTCTGTTCTTAATTGATTTGTCTGATCTAGGGAGGGTGCACACCAGGCACCCTTGGAACTCAATAGAAAAACAATATCCGCTTATTTCGGTTTTTACATAGGTACCTACTTATATGCATCGTACAATGAATTATGAGAAATTATGAATGCCTCTGACGTGAGTGGCACTGGACCGTTAGAACAACTACTCCTCGGGCAAATATCTCGCCAGACATTGAATAAGCAAATCTTCTGCCTTTGGTGCTGATGGCATCAATTTTGTAATAGTAATTTTGTGTCCAACTTAAACATGTTGGACTGTACATAAACTACCAAAAAGTAAACAGTGAATACGTCAACTTACTTGGCTATCTTTAAGGCCCAATTTTTCCGCCAGCTTCTTTCGGTCAGGTTTACTAATGTACTTTTGTATTTGAAACCTGCGTTCCAATCCTTTTCTTTGGAGATCGCTAAAAACCGCCCTCCTCATCATCCCTCTTCGCGGTTTCCCTCTACCGCTGTGTGCCCAAGGGAAAGTACCAGGCAGAGGAAAAACCGTAGACTGCGCTCCAGAGACAGGCGTTGAAACTAGAAAAACTTCCATAAATTTTGGGAAATAAAAATCTTAAATTGACAAACCTGTTAAGTATGGTTGCGGCCTGCAGTGGGCTAACAACAAATGGGGGTTAAAATGGGGTCTACTAGCCACTGGTTTCGCTATACCGGGGTTGTGATTCGTCAAGTAAGTCAATCCTAATAAACTTGGGGGAGAAACGTGTAGTAAGGAATCTGAAATAAGAAATGTTTGAAAATGGGTTATGTGATTTTCTTCAGACAAATTGTTCCAAATTTTGACAATATGTAGACATTTCTTAACTTTATTCTGTATTCTTAAAAATGCATATCGCTACCCAAAGTTCAAAAATTGTTTCCCCCAAGAAATTCTCAGCATTATTGGAGTTTACTCCTTAAGAATCGATTTTTAGTTATAGCCCGCGGTACGGAAATTTTATGAGGAGTAAAATCAAGCGTTACGTTATCTGTCACATTGAAATTATGTACGTATCTATGGATACGGCTGTCTATGTCTGATTGCATAGAGCATGGAAACAGTGAAAATAGAGTGGCATAGAGTAGATATGACAGTTGGCGTTGTAAAGTTAGCATTTGCAGTGTTTGTTCGTTCCTAAATTTGTTGAATCTTTTGATTTACTATGGAAAAACCTAATATTAAATACTCCAAATATTGCTTAGTGCCGAAATGTGAATCAACGCCTATTCGAACACCAGGAATAGTATATTACAGTACAAGTGGAGAAACTGAAAATTTCGCTCACGCAATTTGCCAGATTTGCACATAAGTGAGCGAAACGGTTTCTCCACGAGTGCTGTATAACGTTTTGTTCAATCCTGCCTCTGAACTAAATATTATTTCAAAAATATTCAAAATTAATAATTCAAATTGGTCTGACAATTGGGCAGGTATACATAATAACATAGAGAGCGTGTTTCATCATTGTTCATTGTTATGGTTACCGTTACTATAAACAATAAACAAGCTAGAAGAAGTCAATTTTTGAACGTTTAAGCTAAATTTGTACCTAAAATAAGATTTTACTTAGAAAATATGGAAAAAATTACGATTTAATTTTACCGGAGGATATTAAAAGAAGCTGATTTTGCTGCATACAATTGCCTCAGAAGTCTAAAGGAAGTTTTATGAACGAGCTGACAAAATTCCGTGATTTGATGCATACAAAGAAAGTTCATCTTATAACGAAGGAAGTGATCTTAGATTATTTTAATGAATTGGTAGAAAATTACGAGCCATCTTCTTTGTGGTCCATATATTCTACCTACTTCAAATATTGCATGTTTTGAATGTGTATGAAAAACCGCAGACCAACTGGTTTCGTCCTTCTGGGACTCATCAGTACGGTGCTCTCCCCTACACACTCAAACCATACAATTTAGCTTGCTATACCATGTGTAACAGGAGTATGGTACACCCCCCTTTCTTTCTTTATTTGTGAAGATAAATTTTTGAAACTTCGCACATCGTATGTACCGAGAAAACGTCAAGTTTTGACACAAACAAGGAAATCTTCACACTTCCGGTTTCAGCGGAAGTGGTGCCAACTTTTGATTTTCAAATGGGACAACTTTTTGGACTCTACATAATTTTCTGAATGTAATGGTACCACATTTGCAACATTTCAAGTCTTAGACTTTTTTTAAATATAATTTTAATTTTGTCAATTAAGTGTGCCATGACTGTTCCAACTTATTCTAATAGACCCAGGCAATGCCATAAAAAACGGAATTGCGTTGGAAATGCTAAACAATGTGATTCGTGCTTAAACAAAGTTCTCCAAATAATTTTTTGGGCAAAACTCATTTTTTTCAAATGGAACCATATTGGTACCAAGGCTACTATTAATAAGGAATCTTCTGATATGACCAGTTTGCATCTGGGACAAGAACAACTGAAATTACAGTCCATCAAAAATTAAAAATAGGCATTTAATTTTGTTTTTATCAAATGCTGCAAGGGGGCTTTGAAAACTTAAAAACAAATAAAACATGGTGCCAATGCATTCAGAAAATTATGTGGAGTCCAAAAATTCCCATTTGAAATTCCAAAGTTGGCACCACTTCCGCTAAAACCGGAAGTGTGAAAATTTCCTTGTTTGTGTCAAAACTTGACGTTTACTCAGAACATACGATGTACCGAATTGCAAAAATTTATCTTCAAAAATAAAGAAAAAAAGGGGGGTGTACCATGCTCCTGTTACACACAGTATATGCTACCGCGCTCTGGACAGATATCAGCAAGTGACAACTACTTTGAGTAATTATCTAGTATTAATTAGTGGTACTGGACCGTTCGAACAACTACTCCTCGGGCAAATACCCCGCCAGGCATTGAATTATAGAACTAAATCCAGATTTTTTGTACTACGAGACGTTTCAGACTGCTACCCCATCTAAGATGGCTTTGAAACAATCCTAATTTGTCTATATGTACGTACGTGCTTTTAAGCAGGTCTTTGTTCAAATATTGCACAAATAAATTTTTTTGACAACAATTGAGCTAGTTTATTATTGACAGAAATCATCATAAATTGCCATGTCAATTTGAATGATTAATTTTGAAAATTTTTGTAATTTTATTGAGAAATGGAGTGGGTGAAAGTAATAAGAGTGAACGAAAGTACTTTCACTCACTGCTTTCGCCCACCCGTTGCCAAAGAAACGAAGTGAGTGAACAAAAGTAATGCTTTCTCGCATAGGTAGTACACTAAGGGTGAAACAACATGTTTCTATGGCAGGATTGAACAAAAGTATTTATTTCATTGCCAGTGGGATCGACGTTCAGCAGATTGTTACTTAATTACTGAATTTATAAACAATTTATATCTTGATGTAGTTGGACATTTTCGAACATAAACCATCTGATAAATACACATTTGGGTATAAAACTGACATTCGCGTGTACCCTATTATCAAGTGATTGAAGTTAAAATAATCGTTCGTAAGGAGTAAACTCCAGTCGTGTGTCGTAGCTGACACGCACAAGTTTTTTGGTTGTACTGGTACCTGGTAGTATAACATTATTTATGTTTAATGGAACCTGTAGACTGCCAACACAAGATGCCTTAAGTTAACTTCAACGCGTAATCCTGGATGCTTGGGGTTCCCCCAAAGAGAGTGTATTAAACCTGACAATGTAACGCTGGCTGTGCGGGCTGGCGAGGGAAGTTAAACTTATAATAGGAAGTAATGGTACAAGCAGATTTTTACCATACTTTATTAATTTGTTTTCTTTATATCAAAATGAAAGCGTGTGTTCAACCGAATGTGCAGATTTAAAATAAACAAGTTGAGGTCAGGTCAGATCAGTAAGTAGATCAGTAGTAGATCAGTCGATCAGTAAGTAGAGGAACGCGCGAGGCCATTCTTGCTTTACCAGTAATTATAGCAAAAACAATAGAAAAAGGAAAGAGCGCCTATATAAAATTTGTGGATTTAGAAAAAGCCTTCGACAACTAAAATGAGAGAAGATCTTCGAAGTGCTCAGAAAGGTAGGGATGAAATATAGGGACAGAAGAATAATACATAATCTCTACAAAGAGCAAACGGCAGTTATAGAATTTGAGCAGGCACGAAGAGAAGTAGATATCCGGAAGGGAGTGAGACAGGGGTATGCATTGTCACCTTTAGTTTTCAAATTATATATCGAAGATTCGATTAATATTGTTACGGACAGAACAGCCCCAGGGATTAATGTTCAGATTCGTGGATGATTATAGCAGTGTTAGCAAAGAAGAATTAGGAATGGCTCAGAACGAAATGGAAGTAGTTTTGACAGAGAACTACAATAATTGTAGCCAGTAATAAAGAAAAGATCAAATTTCTAATAGGACCTCGAAATGGGACACCTTGTACATAGTCCTGTTACCCCTTTGTAACCTTAGCAACGAGGGTGAATGTGAACTTCTCGAGAGGTGCTGAACTGTGTGATGCAATTTCCTACCGAAGTAATTCCGCCAGAGGGTTGTAGATTATTTTAACTTCTTTTAAAATACCTCGGATTTACGCGATATTCAAAAATCATCCCTTGCCGGCATAAAAATAAAACTCCCCAGTCAATTTATTCGGTGGATTTTAGTATTCCGAACGCGCCGTTTGAATTAATACGTGCGAATGTGCGGCATATTTTTTCGACAGGCCTACGAGAAGATTTAGTTTCCACGTCCAGCGATTCTCAACTTTAGGGTTACGTATTATAAGGTTGGTAACAGTGGAAAGGCGGCTAAGTGCTCCGCCAGCTGACGTCGAAGCTCGAATCAACCCCCTCGTAGTCTCTGTCCTTATCCGGAGTTGGCGGAACAGATTCATTAACGTTCAAGGGAATTTGGAAGAATCTCGGTAAATAAACTGTTTCAAACTAGGAATAAAAGCGAAACTCGGGTAGAAATATTAATTCTTCTGATTAAAATATGCCCACATCTAATTATAGTGATGAGGCTGTAGAGGCAGTTTATAGCGATATCGAATATGCTCTAGATTTTGTGAAGGAGCAGATAGAGATAGTGATCATAACATAGTGGTTATGAAGGCCAGTCTTAGATTTAAGATGTTGAAAAAACGACAAGAACTAGGAGATTATTAGAAACTGAAATCAGTGTAGAGGGGGACAACTTAGAGTGTCCTATAATGAGGGAAGAGTTTGAGCTAGCATCAGAAAGTTTAAAAAAACATAAAGCGCAAGGTGTAGACGGATTGCAGGCAGGGTGTTTCATTAACAATTGGAAATCCGTTAACTGGAGATTCTACAGGTCAAATAATGACCATTGAACCGAACATGCCTTGTATGCCGCTTGTATTCTTCGCCACAGCTCATCGGGTGAATCAACAGCTTCTTTATAAACCATATCTGTCATTCTAGAAAACATCGAAAAATCCAGAGGATTTAAGTCGGGGCTCCTAGGCGGCCAAGCAAATTCACTTCCACGGCCAATCCACCGATGTGGAAAGACGTTGTCTAAGTACTCCCGCACCGGCCGGGAAAAATGTGCGGGCGCCCCGTCCTGCATGAATCACATATTTTCCCTTAAATTAAGTGGTACTTCTTCAAGCAGTTCGTACAAAAGTTAAATAAAGTGGACCGTTCAGATTGGGTGGAAGTTGAAAAGGCCCAATAAAGAAATTTGAAATTACACTGCACCAAACATTGATCTTAAATTCATGTTGGAAGTGTCTTTCTTTAACGACATGGGGGTTTTCAGAATCCCACAATTGATTGTTTCGCCAGTTGAAAAATCCACGTCGAGTAAACGTTGCCTCATCTGTGAAGAGGATTTTGTTCAAAAAATTAGGTTCCGCGCCTTGCTGCTCTTGTAAGAAATTAGGGAAACGTAGACGAGCAGGAGGATCTTCCGGTAACAAATTTTGTACTGGAGTAATGTGGTATGGGTGAAGCTTGTCTTTGTGCAAAATTCTCCAAATCGAAGAGCTACATACGCCTGTTGCCGCACTTAAACGACGGGTACTTATGCCTGGAGTTTCGTGCAATCTAACCAAAACCTCATCTTCCTGCTCAGCCGAAATAATCTTCAGAGCGCTATTTTCACCTTTTGGACGGAAACATCCTCTTTCGCCTAAGCGATTGTACAGATTTCTAAATAATTTATGGTTTGGTTGCCTTTGGAATTTAAACACTATCTGCATTTCAAGAATACATTTATTATTTAAAAAAGATTGGTCTTTCAGATTTTGGAGCCGATTTGACGTTAGATGTACATGGTAAAAGGTTATGGGTCAATTTATCAAAACAATAGGTTATAAGTAGCGCCCTCTATGGGCAACGTCAAAAATGTTATTGAAATCTTTTTTCCCGCAAGAAAAACCATAGGATTGCAAATTTTCAAGTCGACAACCTAAGAAATTTGGTAGTTATGTCAAAAGATGGAAATAAAATTGTAACTTTCAACACCCTGTATTTCCTAAACCATCAGTATTCGGATTTTTAGAATTTTTAATTTATGTGAAGTGTACCTACAAGTTAATAATAATAATAATAATATTATTTAGTGTGTCGAGTAACAGATTTCTTATTGCAATTATTGGAAAAAGGGAAGAAATGACAGAATACAAGATTGTAGGCAGGACCGCTGACCAATTTTTACAAATAAAATACTCGCATTATGTACTTTTATAAGCGTGTCATTTCTGTAATGAAATTTTTAAATAGACTACTTAAATTAAAAATTGCTTTTGAGGTTTTGAGCAGTTTGTTGCAAACGATTTCCCTGTATGAAACAATTTCTTGAACGGTTGTTACGGACGATTATAAGGACAGCAGAAATAAATCAAAATCAGTGCAAAAAAACCTCGTCCACGCCCCTAAAAATAACAAAAATGTACGAGGTATTATTATAAAGTATTATCTATTAAATTTATAGCGAAAAGTCCGGCCCATAAAGCAGAAAGGGCCCGTAATCCCTATGATAAATAAGACGAGCTTAGTCTGTTGTAGTTGAACAATACAACGGTTTGTAACAGATATAACACAACAAAAGAATGTTTTTATAAGGTGTTCGTGTATACTCTTTTTATATTGTATATACATGCCCTTATGAAAATAATTGAGGGATACCACAAGCTAAACAAATCGACAAAATTCAGAAGCGTCTACCTTAACCAAGAGTGCCCGAATGGGTGGATTGGTAGAGGACATGATGCACCGGTAAACTGGCCACCTCGTTCTCCAATCATGACGCCCTTAGATTTTCCTGTGAGGCCCTTTGAAAACCATGATTTATTCAACGCCAATTATTAATGAAGCGGAATCGCGGAGACGAATACAAAATTCTGCGTAAATTATAAATAATAATCAAGAAATCATGACCTGACCTGATAGGAAGATTAGGGGAATATTAAGCTGGCAGCCTACTAGCAGAAGACAGAGAGGAAGACCAAGGATGAGATGGACTAAGAAAACATGGGAACAAAGGAATGGAAGAAAATAGCAGAGGACAGAAAACTCTGGAGAAGAATAGTGGATAGGAAGGATGAAAACACAAGCACAAGAATAAGGAACAAACCTGCGAAATTGATTAAGAGAACTCCTCAAAGGAGCATACTTAATGCTACTTAATGAAGATGGCGTAGAAGCAGAAACATATGAAATGGAGAAGGAAGAGCAGGTAGATATGTATGAAGAAGAACCAGATACGTGTATACAAGACAGTGATACGACCAATTCTTCGAAGAATCTTTGGTGACAAGAAAAACAGCGGTCTATGGGAGAGAAAAACGAGCCAGAATCTTAGGGAATCGTACAATTAGTCAACTACTATTGGAATAATAAAAGCTCAGAGAGTAAGATGGTTGGAACACATAATGAGGACTGCCGAAGAGATTGCTGATGTGGGGCATTGGAGGGAGAAAACGAAGGGAGAGACCAAGAGAGAAATGGAAGAATGAAGTGGAAGAGTATTTAAGAAAAATGAGAATTACTAACTGAAAAAGGAAAACATTGGATGAGAAAATACGAAAGGAAATAGTCAAAACTTATGAACAATGAATAATACTTGGATTTAATGACTATCGGCGACGTACAATTAGTTACGTTTCACGGAGTCCCCTCTCTTTCATTCTAGTTTTGTTTCTTGTAGTGTGTGGACGTCATTGTTTAGATTTTGTGAAAATATTAGCACTTTCATTGTTTATAAATTGGCATCTTCCCGGAGCTTATTGCTTATTCCAAGGCAATTTCGTAGCGAATAAGCTAATGATTACCCGCATTTAAAGTAAAAATCAAATTTTATACGCGGTTTGACATATTTCAAACAAGAATTCGTTCTTACAGTGTACGAGAGTATTTTTGTGTGTTTTGATGGTATTTTGCTATACCCAACATACGAATTAGGTACCAGAAACCGCCCCTGTCGTAAATACAGAGACAAGTTCCACACCACACTGTTGAACATGCCTCGCTAGCCTACAACATTCTGCCAGATATTGTAAAATTACTTTATGGAAACGTACCATACAGGAATACACTCTAGAATTTTTGACACGCCTTTTCGAAAAACCACCAATACAGTCAAAAAACCTGTGTACAAATATACATACGTACCGTTAGGGATGTTCCTAGAGGGTTGCTCGTTTCCCAAAATTGCACTAACACTAAATTTCAAAACAGGCTTGTTGTCTTTGATATTTTCTTCCAGTCGGCACCGGAAGAAATTGCAGTCCACCCTACCACAATTCGAACAGATCCTATTTTTAAAACAGTTATTAAACCTCAAGAAAACATCCCCTTTATCACCGTGGTCACTCTCCCCTTCACTACGAGTGTTATCTGGACTTAAAGAATTTTTCATTTCAGTCCGTTCTTCTTCCAAATTTTCAGGTGAAATTTTCCCGTTAGACAAAAGATTTTCCATAGAAAAAGGACTCGAACTGGCACTCAACCCTTTCAGCATTTTCTCCCTGTTCACAAAATTGTGAACTGTGGTACCGTGAAACATTTTTAAAACATTACACGCGACAAAAATTTGTATAAATGTAATTTAATGTTCTCCCTGGTAGGGTTTAGATATAACTGATATGTAACTGAAAACTACCCCTCGTGAGTGTTAAGGGGTGGTCCTTCAATATCATAAGGGGGAGGGCCTTCTTTATAACCATTCCTCGTCGTATTGTTCTCTCACCCTCAACGCATTTTCGTATCTCTTCCCACCCCTAAAACAAACTTAACGATTATTATTCATTAATATTTTGAATTTAGTGTGCCTTAATCTGGAATTGAAGCAGGTGTGCCACAGAGCCCAATAATAGGTCCTCTAATACGTACCATATAAGTTCTGAATTAAATGAGGTTACGCGGAAAAATATAAAATTTAAAAAAACGTCAACTATAACTGGGTTGGTTCGATAAAAAAGCATTGATTTAATAGACTTGAGTAGGAGGGTGGAGGGGTGCGGGCAAGTGAGAACCAATCAAAATACTTTATAACGTAAAACGACCCGCCTTTATAAAATGCACCCTCTTACAAATTTTATTACTTTTTTATTAGAACGTACCACTATATTCAGCTGTTTTAAAAGCGGCTGCAATAAATAATTGTTTTTTTTTCACGTTTGTAAAACAACTTGTTCTCCGTGATAGGGGATGACAAAAACAGGATTGGAAAAATCATTCATCTCTAGGGTCAAAGTTCCATTTATACAAAAAACTTATACACTTAATAACACAAAATCGATTTGTAACAAGATATGTCGAAAAGCTAGGCAAATATTTGCGAATACTTTTCCTGAAACATTTGTTCGCAAACATGTAACAGGATTCTGGTTGCATTGCAAAAGCTGTTACTTTTCCCATTGCCAAATGCGAGAAATGCTACCCTAAACAAACAGATCTCGAGATCTCTGAAAGGGATCGATAAAATTATCGGCTGCACATAATCTTAAAATAAATAGTCTATCAAATAATAAACCATCTTCAATATCATACAAAGTGAACGGCCAAACTTAAAAATCACTAAAGTAAACTAATAACAAATATAATACTTTTATACTGTTATTTAAAAAATAAGATTTCTCAAACTCGTCACCCAAATATTGATTCTTTAAGGAATGCTATTTTTGCGGAATGTAAGTTAATAAACGATCGGCAACGTGCGAATGTGAGAAATTCTTTCTATAATATGCTGGAATACTGTCTGATACAGAATGGGGGTTTATTTGAATATATGTTATAGTTATTTTTTTTTTATGTTACTTTAATTTCATTGTATATTAATAAGTTTTTATCCTTACTTAGATATGAAATAAATAAGTATTAAATTGCCAGATTACAAAATTCATTAGAGCAAAATAAACAAATGTTGCCGCTTGTTAAATTTTTCATAATTACAGTAAAATTAAAGTAATTTAATTTTTATTATTTCATTTTACTGCTTTAACATTTTCCCAAAAACTTTTTAATAGGTTAGACGACACCTACAATTTACCCTAAACTATGGACCAGCATTCACCAACGAAACATCCACACCAGTTCACCAGTAATCAATTAATTGTCAACTATAGGTAATGACAATAATAATGTGAATGAGAATTATCTAAATAAAAAAAAACAAGTTTATGTATTAGTAAAAATTAACTTCTTTCGATGAAAGATTCCCAGCCTTCAAATTTCTTACTAAATTATTTGTTGTTATACCGAAGGAATAGGACCGTTATTGAATTTTACAGAAAATAAGGCACGGACTACGCGCAAACTATTGCCGCCGTAAAATATTTTCACAATGAAAACCTTTTCTCCAACTGAATAAATATTTTTGTTCATTTTTAAATGTTGACAGTTCAGAAAACCCATAAAAATCAAAGACGTCCGTGATTAGAATAAATTATGTTGTCATGGATAATCTGATAAATTTCTGTGTTTTAGTTAGAAAATTATTAATGTAATTTTTGCTTTTAAAGCTTTAATAAATTGGAAAGTTGTAGAGTTTTTGATATCCTCATACGCAGAAAAAAATAATTTTTCGATTGCTACCTTTACCACCACTGTAACTACACATGGGGAGCAGGAATCCCCAAAAATGTAATTGCCCATGTCATTTCCCCATGTACACATGGAAGTTTGTCACACGGTATATCTATTTTGATAGCTTAAAAAAGACCTTTCGAACTTGACCAAAGCCTACTATGATTTCGATTTAAAAATTCAACTCTATGTCACAACTCAAAAAATACGCTCCCCATAGAAAAAACTACGTACGCCACTGAATTCATTGGAAAAAGTTCTATAGGAGTCGATTATAACAGTTTTAGTCTGCTTAGTACAAAAAGAATTGGAAAGAGTTTTCGAAAATCGATAAAAATCGACATTATATTTTTTCTCGAAAACTAAAAACGATATCCAAATTCTGGTTTCGGTATTCTATTATACTCAAAAAAGTAGCTCATGTTCGCGAAAACTCCGAGGCTCTATCTCTGCTGCTTCTATGAGAAACCCCCAAATCGCAACGAAAATAGGACACCCTGTACATATCGGCATATTCGTTGAAAATAAAATCCATTCTTAGTGAATCGAGCCATCATTCACGGTATTTTTTGCCGTTCAGACTCATTAAATGCAATTACAATCATAATATTAACCGACCCAAAACACAAATCGAATGATAAATTGATGCCTACAACGAATTATACACACATTTTAGAGTGTATTATTCAGAAAATCTCTATAATATGCACATCAAATGAAATGACAGACGTCACGTTCAGAAACAATGAGCCTAAATAAAAAAACAGCGCCCTCTCGACGCGTGTTGCTTTTGTTTCAAATCGGGGATTTTTCAACAATTTAGGGAATAATAACACAAGGCTTGTTCACCCGAGTGTTTTTGAACGTGAATACTGTAGTCCCATTTTTGGACTTTTTAAGTAAAATTTTTTGCTTATTTACACCAAAAACGAACGTCAATTTTTGCCGTCTTTGACCCACTCTTGTGAACTAGCGAAATGAACTGTTTTGGTTACCTTTCACCAAAACGTGTTTTTATAATTAAAATTTGGGCGGTGTGGGGGTGGCTGAACGCGAAAACATTTAATGTATTTTTAAAATCAGTGAACTAGAAGAAAAAAACAGACCGCGCAATGTTTGTTAATCGAACTGTGAAACAAAAAAGGTGAAACGTTTTAAAAAAAAATCTGTTTTTATCTACGCCTTATTGTAACGAAAAAAAATCATTTATTTCGTTTTATATATAATGTGTATGCTCCAGATTTTGTTGACAGGGCGATTAAAAGGACAACACCGGGGTGGTCTGAACCCCTTCAGGGTGTATTTTCAAAGAGGGTTAGTTTAGTAAACTACATGAGGGCGATTAGCCGTTTTTTACAATAGCCTGTTTTGTCAACCCCGCGCTAGTGGATCAGAAAAGTAACCACTATACAATGTGTCCAAGATAAGGAGGGCCAGTATGGGGATATTGGAAATGACAAGAGATACGGATTTGGTTAAATGGGAAAAAAGTTGCGTAATTAAAGGATCAATAAAATGGCGCCTAGAAATCCTTGATATAATTTTCCGTTTTTGAGTTATTTTGAAAAAACTGAATTTATGGATTTTTAACTAACAAAACTTCTTCGTAGCAACTTTTGATGAAATTAAAGATTTCATTGCCAATTTTTTTATTCTACGTTTCGTCTTCGGGCAACCATCATCAACTTCATTTTTTTAAATACGGTCCTGATTTTCTGATGTCAAATTTTATGAGCCCTTCTTATTCTGAATTCACACATTATGGTTTAATTACGTTTGGACCCGTTTTTGGCCATCATCAAGAAATTTTTAGGATACGGACCTGTATTTTTCTTAATTTTCTAAAAATTATGAGAAATACAGTTAGTTGGGCTTTCTTCTGATATCAGAAACGAACAAGATTTTCCAAAACTGCAAGATGCGCTATGCTTAGAGTAAGGTAGGTGCTTATCGCTAGTATCATCTAACAGATTCGTAAAACTCTTGTGGTGCACTTAAAAATTGCCCAACTTATACTGTATGTACATATTTCTTACAAAACTGTGAGACATACAGGTCCGTATCTTAAAAATTCTTTGATGATGGCCAAAAAAGGGTCGAAACGTAATTAAACCATAATGTGTTGTACATTGTTAAATTCAGAATAAAAAGGGCTCATAAAATTTTACATCAGAAAATCAGGGCCGTATTTAAAAAAATGAAGTTGATGATGGTTGCCCGAAGACAAAATGTAGAATAAAAAAATTGGCAATGAAATCTTTAATTTCATCAAAAGTTGCTACGAAGAAGTTTTGTTAGTTTCGCTCTAATTTTAATATTAAAGTCAGAAAAAAATATAGTTAAAAATCCATAAATTCAGTTTTTTTCAAAATAACTCAAAAACGGAAAATTATATCAAGGATTTCTAGGCGCCATTTTATTGATCCTTTAATTACGCAACTTTTTTCCCATTTAACCAAATCCGTATCTCTTGTCATTTCCAATATCCCCATACTGGCCCTCCTTATCTTGGACACGTTGTATAGGCCATATAAAATTCAAATTATTCACCATCTCTTCCTGGGAGATCAAGAAAGAAGGCGTAATTTTTGTAGGTGGTACTTAAATAAAATTCAAGAAAATCCAGAATTTGGGCGGTCTGTCATTTGGACAGCTGAAACTCACATAAGCAGTGTGAGTGCGTCACTGGTCTGACACAAATCAGCACCAAACTTTTGAACGTCAGAGGCAAGGACGTTTTGGATTTAACGTTTCGGTATGAAGGGCAATAAAAAGAAAATCAAAATTTTGGTGTGTAGGGGACGTGAAAATAGGACTAAAACTAAAATACAAATTGGAAACGAGAAGATAGAGGAAGTCTCAGATTTCTGCTATTTAGGAAGTGAAATAATTCGCGATTGTAGGAGCTCTATAGATATAAAACAAAGAATAGCGCAGGGCCGAATGATAAATGTATAAATTTTGAAGAGGCTCTTAAAAACGTACGTATGGAAAACTTTATGATGTGATGTAATGGGACCACTGGTATAGATCAAAAACTGCATAATGCTAGCTTTAAAACCAAACTGTTAGCTCACATTACAGCTTATACAAGTTTTAGATAAGAGCTGTATATAACACAAAATTCAAACAATAAATACAAATAAAAAGGCTAACCAAAAAACAAATATTTTGACAAGCGAAGGGTTGTACCGATTCCCGTATAGTATTAGCATATTTCTGTTTGTTTAATATTTGTATATATGCATAACCCATTGATGTCTAAATAGGGTATTTGCCAGGGGTGTATGCACGATCACATTCTTGAAAATTAAAGCAACTTTCCAGCTGCAAGAGAAGACATTTTTATACCCCATATTAAAAACGCAACTTGTTAGAAAAATTGCGTGAATTTGCCCATTGTTATTTTAGGTGCAAAAACCAATCAATCACACCAATAGAAAATGATTTGTCATCGGGGCATTGTTGGGCCGCAAATCTGCACAATACTCGAAATGAAGTACAAAAGGCCGGTGCGCGATGGAAAAATAAATCTATCCATCATCTCAAACATAATGATACGCTTGTTAAAATTGTATCAATTATTCCGACAAATTTAGACTTATAAAAACATAATGATGTTTCAGAAAAATACGTTAGGACTTGATTATATACATTTGTTTTAGTGGAATATATTGGCAAATAAACTACTGTATATAAAATATCGACGTTTCGGCCCCGTTTAGGGCCTCTGTCAAGATTTATTTAAAAAAGAAAATTCAGATATTTTTCGAATAATAGTATATTATACACAAGTTTATAACGAGTTTATAATGAAAGCGAGTGAAACGAGCGAGTTTTGTAATCATCCGAGGTAATAATAGCATCATTATAACGAGTTGTATACTATTCTTTGTCCACGACTATCAAAACAGATTCCCAGAAAGAATTTACCTTCATTTCCCTTCTCCAGTGTAAGAAAGATTCATACATACGTTCTCAGGTATAATTTTCTTGGTTTTTTGGCCAATGAATCTAATGAGGCAAGTTCTGCAGCTTCTTTTATTGCTGGTGCTGTTAAAGAAACCTCGTTTTCACTCTCACTACTCATTATATCTTCTTTTTTAGAATATGCATTTCAAATTAAAAGCAAACCATGCTGATTTGACGTTTCAATTTGAACTGACACATCGCGATCGCGGCCTACTAAATAAATGTAAAAAAGGGTCAAAGCGATGTTCCTATTGGTGTAGTGAATAATATTCATTAATCACTGCAGTGATTAATGTATCTAATTATGATTGAAGAAACACAAGTATAAAGAGTATATTATAAGATAGTCGTGGACAAAAACTTTTATGAAGAAAATATAATGTCTACAGCATATATGTTGCAATTTGTAGCTGTAAGAACGTTCCGTGCACAAAATATAGAACAGTTTCATAGTTATCCCAAACTTTAGTTGCAAGAACGTTTTAGCAGCTTTACTAAGAAAATATTTTTGTTGCAGAGCACTATTTGCCCTATAAGTGATTTATAACAGCTGTGGGAAACGTTTATGAGACTTTTACAATACTAACGATGCATGTTTTGTAGCTATTGTATTATTATGTCTATTAATTGTCTATATGGCAAAATTACGTGCAACTTTATCCTCGGTGCCAGATTTATACTACTAAAAGCTTTAAAGAAAATGTTTTATTGACGCTGAATGGAGTAAATTGTGCATAATATAATAATTGCAAAAAACAAAAAGTTTTTTAATTGTTATATTATAGTTTCTTGATATAACATTCATAAAGCAGTTTTATAATGGTTACATTGTAGTTCTTTGAACTACATTTTACTCCTAACGGACAGCTTTATAACTGTTTACAAAACATAGATATAAAACAGCAAATGGTTTCTTTGTAGCAGCATTCGACAGCAAATATAACACCGTTATAAAACAATATTGCACAGGAAATCAATTATGCTATGTAGCATAGGCTGAAAAAACATTCTTGGGACTTGATATAAATCACTAATACAGCAGTTTTATTGGAAGTTTTGTAAATGTTCTTTAAACGAAAAATGTGCAACTATTAGCATCTCACAACTGAAGAGCGGAAATGAAAGGTTTTATACGAGACATAATTAAGGTTGCAACCTTTATAAATCAATAAAAAAACATCTCTTTTGCAGAAGCTAGTGCTCTGGTGGAAGCCTGGTGAGTAATATTCAAATACATAATTCGAACTCTAGATGACGAATTCTACGGAATTTGCACAATGCTGTAAAAATGTTGTCTTGAAGTAATTTAATGAACAGTAAGGTGAAGAACATATAAGTACGCCCTTGTATTAGACGAACGACGTCATTGTTTTCAGTCTGATATCGAGTGTACAGAAATTTTGGAAGGCCGAGTAATTAATTGCTCTCCCCCTTCGCCCCCTCCGAAAAAGAAAACTTATTAAGATTTCCTGGTCGGAAAAAGAAAAGTCGGCGTATTATTTAAATACCGCGTTGCCCAAGGGCGGGTGAAAAATGATTTAAAAATTTAATTATCTTGACATCAACTCCCGGGAAATCGTAAAGTGGAAATGCGCCTTTCATATCCAATTAACTTAAAAATTCTGAGAGCGACTGACAGATTTACTGCGTTTACATCGGGCGATAAAACGAATTGTTTAGATTTAAAATCGCAGCAACAGGAACAATGCGAAAGTCAAGCATATAACAAAACTACACTACTATTGAAGAAACACAAAGTTTTTTAGGTACATTAAATATTTTAGCTATTATACACGGTGTCCCAACGAAAACTTGTACCTCCGTAAAACTCGGCAAAATAAACGTTTTGACAAAAATCCAAA
This sequence comes from Xestobium rufovillosum, assembly GCA_963966045.1. Taxonomy (NCBI): domain Eukaryota; kingdom Metazoa; phylum Arthropoda; class Insecta; order Coleoptera; family Ptinidae; genus Xestobium; species Xestobium rufovillosum. The sequence continues at coordinate 30,122,386 of OZ014497.1, forward strand.
AATGGGACGGGGGTCAAATGATCCCTACTTTGGAAGGGTTTTTCATTACTTACACAACCGTATTTGTTTTATTCAATTCGATCAATTTGTTACCGAGAAATTGCTTCTTGAAGTTTCCAAGTTAAAAAATTAATAAAAGCACAAAAAGGTTTAAACTACCGAATGTATTACTCGAAATGACCTCCACCAATTGTCATACAATAATACGTTCTGGATTCAAATCCAGATCTTACATCTCTCAAGACCTCAGGAGTTATTAGCCGGCATTCTTCTTTGGAATAAACCATTTTGATTTTGAGACCTTGGCAGTCAGGGTGGCAGGTGGTTGTCCGCAGGGTGGAGTTCTATCTCCTCGGAACCTAGTTATGGACAGACTGCTTAGGAAACTCAGCGATGAAGGATACTCTGCCCTAGGATATGCAGATGATTTAGTCATCACAGTCGAGGGAAGATTTAGTAGTACGATTAGGGAACGTATGCAAATGGCCCTGAGTATTGTTGCAGCTTGGACTGAAAAGGAAGGCTTGACCATTAGTCCAGAGAAAACAACAATAGTTCCATTTACGCGAAAGAGAAATATAGAGGCTCTTGGACCTCTATATCTCCGTGGTAAGAAGATTCCATTGTCAAGGGAGGTCAAGTATCTTGGGGTTATACTGGACTCAACACTTACCTGGAACCAACAAATCGACAGAATAGTCAAAAAGTCGGAAACTACTCTTGCAGTAGTTAGGTGAACATATAACAAAAAATGGGGTCTAAGGCCAGGAATGGTGCACTGGTTGTACACCAGAGTGGTCAGACCAGGAATAATGTATGCAGCTTTGGCATGGTGGCCCAAAGTCAAACAGGTAACTACTAGGCTAAGGCTAAGCAAAATTCAGAGGCTTGCCTGCCTAGGAATAACAGGGGCGATGCGGACTTCGCCAACTGCAGCCATAGAGACTCTTCTGGACCTTCCCCCTCACCACTTCGTGATACATGGGGAGGCGAGACTGGCACTATACAGACTACAAAACTCTTTTTACCGTGTCCGTCTAGATGCAGAGCACACTAGCATTATTGAGGACATAAAGGATCCCATCCTTGACATGAGGACGGATTACATGGTCCCGAAGAACACCACACAACCCCTCTTTCAGGTCACAATCGATGACCCTAGAGTGGAGAACCAAATTCTGAACAGCATACCTTCCTGCAGTCTAATCTGGTACACCGACGGTTCTAAGACTGACACAGGTGCTGGGTCAGGACTGTTTGGAGATAAACCAAGAGTGAAACTCAGCTCCTCTCTGGGCAAATATGCCTCTGTCTTTCAAGCAGAGGTCTACGCGATACTATAATGTGCGCGGGAAAACATTAAGAGGGGCTACAAAAATCAGCGGATCTTTATCTTATAAGACAGCCAGGCAGCTTTGAAGGCTCTTATGAGCCCAAAGATGTCTTCCAGACTGGTGTGGGAATGCTTCGAGCAACTTAATTGACAGGGAACGAGGAAGCCGATAAACTAGCAAAGCGGGGCTCCAACGATCCTTTCGTTGGACCGGAACCTGCCCTAGGCATAACTAAGACTGGAGTCAGACAGCAAGTAAACGGATGGATTCGCGCTCAACATCACAATTACTGGAACATGATTCCAGGACACAGGCATAGCAAGTTGTATATAAAGGGACCTTGCAGGAAAATATGCTCAGAACTATTTTGCCTTAGTAGGATGCAAATTAAAATCGTAACAGGCTTCCTAACGGGACACACGACCTTTAAAGAACACCTGTGGAAGATGGCAAATATTACGGAGACCTTAACTGCCGCTTGTGAAATAAGGAACGGGAGACAGCTATGCACATCTTGTGCAGATGTGAAGCTCTAGACCAGAAGAGGCAGCGAATTTTCGGGCGTTGTCTGATGGAACCGGAAGAATTTTCCACGCATTCAATGTTTGACTTGTACCGTTTGGTCCAAGGCACCAAGATCATGGAATGGGTGTGACTTAGAATTAGGGTGAGCACAATAAGCCCATTTTATGTCTAATATCATAAAATAAATTTCTTAGATTTAACTTTAATAAACAACAATCAAAAAATTCATTTCGATGCTTTCCATATACACAAGCGCCGGTGTGATATTCCACCCACCCCCAGGGTTCTGACAGCGGTGTTAACTGACCAAAGGTAAACGTGTCGCCTTTGTTTCATCGCCGTTCGCATAATGTCAGTTTTCAAAAACGCACCCTCCGAAAATAAGGGTAAAAAGAAAACACCAGTGTGTCTGACAATCCGACTGAGCAAAACAAAAAGAATACTCGACAGACTTGAGAGAATAAGACGGTTTTTTTAATTATTCTTAATTTTATCTGCGGATTAATTTAAAATCTTAAATTACGTCGGTTTTAATCATTTTAATTTAAACTTTTATGTATTATTCATGCTGATGAGGGAAGATTTAATTTCTCTCGATGGAATCCGAAGAAAAACTCACTTTCTTTCGGGGGTGGTTTTGTTCTAGAACCGATATTTTCGGAATAACGCCTCGGAATTGATATATCTACACCCAATTCTTGAGTTCCGCTCGTAATTCAAGGGGTAAAGCGGTGAGAATGGCGGAGAATCTGAGAATCTTTATTTTATATAAGATTTCGATCGATTGGCTACAGGGAGACGGAAGATATACGCTATCATTGTTAAATCACGCCAGATGCTGACACTTTATATCTTTCTCTTTTGTAACTCGGTGATTTAGATCGTTTCTGGCCGGGGAAACAATTATTTCTTACACAGGGTGTTACACAAATTGTAACGTAACACAACACAAAAGTAAAAGTAAGAATTTATTTTCAAGATTGTTATATTCGATATCCCGGGAGAAACATACCCCTATAAGTTACGAAGTTCGGGGCAATAAAAGATTTATTATAGGTAGGCATAATTATTGGATAATTTAAATTTGGTAATAGAAACAATTTTATTTATTATGGTAATGTTACAATTTAATAAAATTTTTATTGCGCAATGAATTAAATATTAATTATTGTTATGAATATAAAATATAATCACTATTCACTAAATTGATCACTCTCATCAGATGAACTTGTTTCATCTCCTAATGAAGTTATAATAATTGAATCAATTTCGACGTCCAACGCCTGCTCCCGACGCCACCAGTTCAAAATAAGGTTTTCTGTGTGATTCACCGACTTTTCCCAATATTCTTGAGATACGTGATTTAAAGAAGATTCCCAAACTGTTTCTATACTTGATCGGAACGTAAACCATCTCCAATATGTTTTTCGTAATACGTTTTTGCCCCTGCCCATATTAATTCAATGGCATTAAACTGGCAATGGTTTGGAGGCAGGCGCAATACCTCATGACCATGTTCCCTTAATATTTCGTCGACAGCATAAATTTTATCTTTTTTTATCGACTTTGCAATCATCAGTAATTCTGATCTTAACAAATTCGGCGAAGGGTTTTGATTTTGTTTTTGTAACCACTCAAATATTTCATTTTTTTCCATGAAGAATTTGGTTGCTTATTTAATATTCTAGAATGATATGTCGCGTTGTCAAGAACAGTTAAAGAAGGTTCTTCTAAATTTGGAATTAGCTGTTCTGTTAAGGCTGTCGGAACGCCGACGAACAGTTACTGGAGAGGGGTATCGGAAGGGACGTAACATTCCAAAAGTACAAAGTAGGCGGATACTGAATGCAAAAATTGCTGGGCGCGCTAGATTAGGGGGAGCATTTCGCAGCGTACAGAGTAGGATTCGGAGCTTTCCATTCACTTTGAGCTAGAACAAATACAACACCGAAGCTACAGACGAAACGCGGGGTTTATTGAATATCATGGTATAGTATTTATATTCCGACAAGTACCTGATAGAAAACAAGGAACGTTGAACCAAATTATAGGCGGGGAAACAAAACTCGTCTGGGGATGCTGGTTTCCCCAAGAAAACGCAGTGGATTACTTATAAGTAAAAAAGAAAAACTAGGTAAGTATGTTTTGCGATTGATCGAAAAGTTCGTGTGGTTACAGTTATTTTAATAGCATTTCTCTATCAAACTTTTGCAATATTTCTTAAATCAAAAATAGACTGCAAAAAACGGAAAACTCAATTTTTTGACTGGCCACTTCCGGTGGCTTTTTCTGGGTTCAGTCATCATGTCATATCACATTTTCTTTTCTGAGAGCATCGAACTGGCTACCTCTGGGGTACTGCCGCAGTACCCCAGAGCTAGCCGCGCGGTGGAAAAAATAATAAACAAAAAATGGTTTGCTGAGTCTAAATTTCCTTAATAATGACTTGTACTGTTATCATCTGCCGCAGTCAGACACGCTCAGTAAAGCCTCTTTTAGCGCTTTACACATTGTAACTGATTTTTTTCCATAACGTTCCAACATTTGGAATAGACTTCCATGAACCAGTGTTCCAAATTCCTAAACGGTAAAAAATGTTTTGTCATGTTGAGTGTGCATCTGACTGCAACAGAAAATCCACGGTACACACCACTCTTAATAATCAGTTCATTAAATGTTCAAATTCCAATCCTTCTGTGCGACAACACAAATTTTAAACTTTCCCTTTCCCGGCTAATTTCTTGTCCATCGTAATTCCGTGACAGATTTTACCTGATATGACGCAGAGAACAGAAATAACGGAAGACGTAGTTGGAAGTTGACGTATATTATTTGTCTAAAAACCTTTTATACGAAATTAGTCCAATCCGGTGCTCATAGGATATGTAAATGTGTTCTCATTTGGCCAAAACATGCTGTATTAATGCAATGGAAATCTCCAGTTGGCGACGGAAATCCAAAGGCAGTGTACAAGAAATCTACCAGTGATTCACTCCTCGGGAATCTGTTATACAGGTTGATCCATTTATCCATTTATGCGAAGTTATATGAGAGACCCCTCTTTGTTTTACCATTCTGTCTGTTCGTCCGTCTGTCTCTCAGTCTGTATGTCTGTTTGTCTCTCACAGTGTTCTTTTTCCTGAACTATAAGTGCTATACAACAATAAAATTGACGCATATACAGGGTGTTCATGGAATCATTCTACAATAGCTAACTTTTTTATTTGAAATGGGAGAAGGTTCGTTAAATGGACAAAGTATAATAATTTCTCGAGAAGAATTTGATGGTGGTGGCAGAAAAACAATCGAGCATCGCATCTTTGAGATATCGCTATCAACTTCCTTAACTTAAATGGAACGACCAACTTTCAATTACACCATCGCATTTAAAATCAAAAAATACCCAAGAAAGTATAAGGTGACCCACCACCTACATTCAACTGTTTTGGAGTTGCCGACAACTGTTCACGGAATCATTCTACAATGGCTAACTGTTTTATTTGAAATCAGAGAAAGTTCGTTAAATGGACAAAGTTTAATAACTTTTCGAGAAGAATTTGATGGTGCTGGCAGAAAAACAATCGAGCATCGCATCTTTGAGATATCGCTATCAACTTCCTTAACTTAAATGGAACGACCAACTTTCAAATACACCATCGCATTTAAGATCAAAAAATATGCAAAAAATTATAAGGTGACCCACCACCTACAGTCAACTGTTTTGGAGTTGCCGACAAGTGTACACGGAATCGTTCTACAATGGCTAACTTTTTTATTTAAAATCGGAGAAAGTTCGTTAAATGGACAAAGGTTAATTACTTTTCAAAAAGAATTTGATGGTGGTAGCAGAAAAACAATCGAGCATCGCATCTTTGAGATATCGCTATCAACTTCCTTAACTTAAATGGAACGACCAACTTTCAATTACACCATCGCATTTAAAATCAGAAAATACGCAAGAAATTATAAGGTGACCCACCACCTACAGTCAACTGTTTTGGAGTTGCCGACAACTGTTCACGGAATCGTTCTACAATGGCTAACTTTTTTGTTTGAAATCGGAGAAAGTTCGTTAAATGGACAAAGTTTAATCATTTCTCAAGAGGAATTTGATGGTGGTAGCAGAAAAACAATCGAGCATCGCATCTTTGAGATATCGCTATCAACTTCCTTAACTTAAATGGAATGACCAACTTTCAATTACACCATCGCATTTAAAATCAAAAAATACCCAAGAAAGTATAAGGTGACCCACCACCTACAGTCAACTGTTTTGAAGTTGCCGACAACTGTTCACGGAATCATTCTACAATGGCTAACTGTTTTATTTGAAATCAGAGAAAGTTCGTTAAATGAACAAAGTTTACTAACTTTTCGAGAAGAATTTGATGGTGCTGGCAGAAAAACAATCGAGCGTCGCATCTTTGAGATATCGCTATCAACTTCCTTAACTTAAATGGAACGACCAACTTTAAATTACACCATCGCATTTAAAATCAGAAAATACGCAAGACATTATAAGGTGACCCACCACCTACGGTCAACTGTTTTGGAGTTGCCGACAACTGTTCACGGAATCGTTCCACAATGGCTAACTTTTTTTATTTGAAATCTGAGAAAGTTCGTTAAATGGACAAAGTTTAATAGCTTTTCGAGAAGAATTTGATGGTGGTGGCAGAAAAACAAACGAGCATCGCATCTTTGAGATATCGCTATCAACTTCCTTAACTTAAATGGAACGAGCAACTTTCAATTACACCATCGCATTTAAAATCAAAAAATACGCAAAAATTATAAGGTGCCCACCACCTACAGTCAATTGTTTTGGAGTTGCAGACTACTGTTCACGGAATCGTTTTATAATGGCTAACTTTTTATTTGAAATTGGAGAAGGTTCGTTAAATGGACAAAGTTTAATAATTTCTAAAGAGGAATTTGATGGTGGTGGCAGAAAAATAATCGAGCATCGCATCTTTGAGATATCGCTATCAACTTCCTTAACTTAAATGGAACGACCAACTTTCAATTACACCATCGCATTTAAAACCGGAAATACGCAAGAAATTATAAGGTGACCCACCACCTACAGTAAACTGTCGGTAACTCCAAAACAGTTGACTGTAGGTGGTGGGTCACCTTATAATTTCTTGCGTATTTTCTGATTTTAAATGCGATGGTGTAATTGAAAGTTGGTCGTTCCATTTAAGTTAAGGAAGTTGATAGCGATATCTCAAAGATGCGATGCTCGATTGTTTTTCTGCTACCACCATCAAATTCTTTTTGAAAAGTAATTAAACTTTGTCCATTTAACGAACTTTCTCAGTTTCTAAATAAAAAAGTTAGCCATTGTAGAACGATTCCGTGAACAGTTGTCGGCAACTCCAAAACAGTTGACTGTAGGTGGTGGGTCACCTTATAATTTCTTGCGTATTTTCTGATTTTAAATACGATGGTGTAATTGAAAGTTGGTCGTTCCATTTAAGTTAAGGAAGTTGATAGCGATATCTCAAAGATGCGATGCTCGATTGTTTTTCTGCTACCACCATCAAATTCTTTTTGAAAAGTAATTAAACTTTGTCCATTTAACGAACTTTCTCAGATTCCAAATAAAAAAGTTAGCCATTGTAGAACGATTCCGTGAACAGTTGTCGGCAACTCCAAAACAGTTGACTGTAGGTGGTGGGTCACCTTATAATTTCTTGCGTATTCTCTGATTTTAAATACGATGGTGTAATTGAAAGTTGGTTGTTCCATTTAAGTTAAGGAAGTTGATAGCGATATCTCAAAGATGCGATGCTCGATTGTTTTTCTGCCAGCACCATCAAATTCTTCTCGAAAAGTTATTAAACTTTGTCCATTTAACGAACTTTCTCCGATTTCAAATAAAAAAGTTAGCCATTGTAGAACGGATTCCGTGAACAGTTGTCGGCAACTCCAAAACAGTTGAATGTAGGTGGTGGGTCACCTTATAATTTCTTGCGTATTTTCTGATTCTAAATGCAATGGTGTAATTGAAAGTTGGTCGTTCCATTTAAGTTAAGGAAGTTGATAGCGATATCTCAAAGATGCGATGCTCGATTGTTTTTCTGCCACCACCATCAAATTCCCCTTGAGAAATGATTAAACTTTGTCCATTTAACGAACTTTCTCCAATTTCAAACAAAAAAGTTAGCCATTGTAGAACGATTCCGTGAACAGTTGTCGGCAACTCCAAAACAGTTGACTATAGGTGGTGGGTCACCTTATAATTTCTTGCATATTTTCTGATTTTAAATGCGATGGTGTAATTGAAAGTTGGTCGTTCCATTTAAGTTAAGGAAGTTGATAGCGATATCTCAAAGATGCGATGCTCGATTGTTTTTCTGCTACCACCATCAAATTCTTTTTGAAAAGTAATTAAACTTTGTCCATTTAACGAACTTTCTCAGATTCCAAATAAAAAAGTTAGCCATTGTAGAACGATTCCGTGAACAGTTGTCGGCAACTCCAAAACAGTTGAATGTAGGTGGTGGGTCACCTTATAATTTCTTGCGTATTTTTTGATTTTAAATGCGATGGTGTAATTGAAAGTTGGTCGTTCCATTTAAGTTAAGGAAGTTGATAGCGATATCTCAAAGATGCGATGCTCGATTGTTTTTCTGCCACCACCATCAAATTCCTCTTGAGAAATTATTAAACTTTGTCCATTTAACGAACCTTCTCCGATTTCAAATAAAAAAGTTAGCCATTGTAGAATGATTCCATGAACACCCTGTATGTAATGGCCCAAACTCAGACAAATCTAAATGGTTTGTTGTGTGCACATATTTAGGGCGGTTTTCATACATCGAAACATCGAAAAAGGGTAAAAAGATATTTTTTGTTTGCAACACTAGAGCATGTGAAACATTTTTTTTGTTTTTATCTTTTTACAGTTCAGTACGACCACATGCGGGGAGTGTCAATTGTGTCCCCCTGTCGCAATTGGGAACTATTTAAAATAGAATCGTGAATTTTGGTACTTTCGTAGTCTTCACGATTGCAACTAATTATGCAATAAATAAATTCTATCAAAATCGGTTCAGGATGCGGTTTCTGATATAAGTGCTTCAGAAACTTTGCTAGCCAGTACGGAACACTTTATGTACAAAGGGAGTTGATACTCGGTGAATTATTTAAATAGGGCACTCTATACATATTGCGTTTTTTAATTCTTCGATCGATTTAACTAAGTATGCATACGAAGTAAGTAGCTTCTAAACTAAACCCCATATTTTTGTGTTTCAGTTTTCTTTTAAAATTTTTGTCACACGTAAGGATGTTTCAAAAATTACATTTTGACAATGATGAACAGATGCTCAGTTTCACAATAAGTTCAGTCTAGAATGCAACTCTTACACAATCATATAGTAAAATCGAACAGGGAAATAAAAAGTGAGAGGATATTACAAGAGTTCTATTTAAGAAATCCAAGTTGTGTAGATTAGCATCTGCTGTACAGAAGAAATGGGACGCCATGTATAAGTAAAGTAATTTGAATCATGGAAATTTAAAAACAAAGAGAGTACCTATCTATTTGGCATTTTTCTCTAAATTACACAATACAGATGAATCGCTTTTTCTGATAAATGGGATACCTGTGCACCTGCATATTCAACTCATATGTGTAACAATAACAAATTTTAGGAAGAATCTGAAATTACTTTGGAAGGTCGTCGATACGAAAAATAGGCCCCAAGAATAATACCTGAATACATACAAAAACTAGCCACGCCTGTTTCTTGAATCTGGGAAGTTTAAACATATCGCCGCTAGACACCGCCACCTCTAGGCCCTTGAAAAGGCGAATACAGAGGTGCAGGAGCCAATTGATTATTTCATTATTATCAAAAATTTATTATATTTTTTTTGATACCGTCAAAATGAAAAGTCTAATCTATGACTCTACGATTATAATTTCTAAAAAAAAACGAAAAATGTGATAAATATTCTAGCTACAAAATGTCCGATTTTCATAGATTGTGAAGTAGATTTTAAAGTTGAATTTCTGGTTTTTAATGAAAATTATTAGCGAACAGTCCTAGATCTATGTTTAATTGAAACAAGAAAAAAATAATCATGGGAATATCTTAAACCATATTGGAATAATCCATTGGCAGCGGGAACGTTACACCCCTCAAATATTCCAAGCGTTCCGATAGCCTTAAGCAAGCTGCTCTCCGACTAATATTATCATGGTAGTCCATACTTTTTGATTTTGACGAAAAAATTAAACTAGCACCAAGTACAAATCCGGAACTAGATCCTGCGTGCAAAATTATAAAACGTTTTACCGATCCACATCCTTTCTTTCTCTTTACTGACTTCACCGAATCATATTGCCAAGACTTCGACCCACTGCCATTCGAAAATATTTTGACAAGGAACGTAATCCAATTTCAAAAACACTCCTTCCTCTTAAGGTTTTTGTAAACTTTCTAGAGTAACATTCACTTTTGCTTCTTAAACCAACTCCTAGCGCTTCAGAAACTCTTTCATGTATATTTTTTGCGTTGCTGTCTGCTTCTTTTTCTTCATTTTTAAAATATTCAACAGGTTTAGAACCATTTTTTTAGCTTGCGGATGCAAGAAACTTGAAAAAGGCTTGTTTTTGTCATTTCCATCTGACTGAATTAACTTTTTGTCATTCTTGCAGTCATTGCAGTCACAGGAAAATGTTTCTTCAGTTTTCTGTGCAATCAGACAAGGGCGTAACTTCTTAGAATGCAACACATTTGCAAGTAGGAGCAATATATTTGCCTTGTATAACTGAGCACGATAATTTCGTAATCCACCAACAACCTTCCAGTGCGTTTTATACGTGTAATGTGTAATCAACATGATCACCAAACTTCAATTTACTGTCAACTATTACTCCTAAATATTTTATTTTATCAACAATTTCAATTTTTTCATTCTCCATGTCAATATTTACATTAATGTCTTTTGAACGTCGACCATTTATTACCATTGCTTTCGTTTTCTTCACATTTAGCTTTAATAGATTTACTTTCAACCAGTTACTTACATTTTCTAAATCTTCGTTTAGTTTGGAAATAATGCATTCAACATCATTGCCTGAAATATATATTACAGTATCGTCCGCAAATAAATGGAATTTGCAATGTTTCATAATCGCTCCTATATCATTAATATATAATATAAATAATAAAGGACCAAGTACACTACCTTGGGGAACTCCAGTTTCAATTAAAAGGGTTTCCGACATTTTATTGGCATATTTAACCTTTTGAGTTCTATCATATAAATAATTAGTAAACTATTTGAGAACTACACCCGACATTCCGTATTGTCTAAACTTTTCTACAAGTTTACCCCTGATGTGTATTGTCTCAAAGGCCCTCTTAAAGTCTAAAAATACTATTACAGTCGTTACGCCTTTATCCAAATTTTCTTTCCACTCATTTACCAAGTATTGTAATGCAGTTTCACAATTATGATTTTTTCTGAAACCTGACTGATATATTGTTAGTAATTTATTTTTAATTGTATGATCAAGCATTTGGTCATATACTACTTTCTCAAGAATTTTTGCTATTGTTGGTAGTAAATTTACGGGGTTTAAAAAACGTAAAACTAACTGCTATACCCCCTGGATAACAGATAACATTAAGTTTATGATGAAGTTACGGGACAAGGCGCTGATTAAATTCAAGAGGACTGGGCTCCCTGTCCATTGGTCTTATTACAAGCTACTGAGAAACACCACGACCTCTGCCTTGCGCTCGGAGAAGAAGGCATACCTGAATTTTAAATTCCAGAACTGCTCTGTCAAGGAGAAGTGGGCGGAGCTTAGTAAGCTAAATATTCTGAAACGTAAGTCGCATGATCTACCTCTAAATTTGAGCAACATCGATCATCTTAATAAGTACTTCGTTGATTCAAGTAAAGCTGCCACTGTGCCTGCTCCAGATTTGCTCTCCTCCTATTCCTCTTCTATAATGCCCGGCGTTTCAGAGTCTCTGTCCTTCCAACTTGTCGATGAGCAGTGTGTCAGCGACCTCATCCTGTCTGTCAAGTCCAGGGCGCATGACAGTGACAATCTCAGCATTTCGCTTATTCTTCTGTGCTGTCCGTTTATTGTTCCTTTCCTCACTCACATTTTCAATGAATGCATACGCAGCTCATATTTTCCGAAAGTCTGGAAGTGTGCACATGTAATTCCTCTTCCAAAGATTACCCCACCTGTGGAGTTTAGTGATCTTCGATCAATAAGTATTCTTCCAGTCCTTTCGAAAGTTTTTGAAAAGATTCTTGAGCTTCAGCTGCGTGTGCATTTAAACTCTTTTAATGTGCTGCCTCTGAGGCAGTCGGGTTTTCGTCCGGGTCATAGTTGCGCTTCGGCATTGTCGGAGGTTACGGATGATATTTTTCGTGCTCTCGACCAAAACAAACTTACTGTTCTGGTCCTAATTGACTTTTCCAAGGCCTTCGACATGCTGAACCAAGATATCATGGTCTCTATTTTGCATCATATTGGTCTAGCCCCTGACTCCGTGAGACTTATTGCTTCGTTCTTATCCGATAGAAGTCAGTGTGTCGCTTACAACAACCGGCTATCCTTGCCGTACAGTCTTACATCCGGCGTGCCTCAGGGTAGTATTCTTGTCCCAATCTTGTATACTATTTATACGTCTTCTTTCCATAAATCGTTTCAACACTGTAATTATCACTTTTATGCAGATGATACTCAGCTTTACTATTCTTTTGACGCTGCAGATGTTCACAATGCATGTTCCTTTATAAATAGTGATCTGGAAAAGCTATCTATTATGTCCGAACAACACCTGTTAAAAATTAATTCAAAAAATCTTGTGCTATTTTGTTTGGCGATGAAGGGTTTACCTCAGCAAATGACATTGTTTTAAAAATTAATGACACCGTGGTACCGTTTTCGAGTTGTGTTAAGAATTTGGGATTACACATCGATTCTAATTTGCGATTTACGCACCATGTTAACTCTATGTTGCAGAAGGCTTACCTCGCACTGAAACTCGTATACGGACAAAGGCATTATCTTAATTTGAATACCAAGAGGACGCTGTGTGACTCGCTTGTCCTTTCCCATTTCAACTTCTGTGACACAGTCTATGGTCCTTGTCTCTCATTTCGGGATAAATTTCGTGTTCAGAAAGTTCAGAATTCGTGTCTTCGTTTGATGTTTGGGATTAGAGCGCGTTCGCGCATTTCTCATAAACTGAAAGACGCGAACTGGTTGAATATGTTCAACAGGCGTCGACTTCACATGGTCTGCTTCTTCCTCAAGATTGTTCAGTTCCGTTTACCTCTCTATTTGTATTATAAACTTGTGTTCCGTGCTGATGTACATGGCGTTGCCACCCGTCGAAAGTCCCTAATGCTCACGATTCCGCGGCATCGCAAGAGGTCTTTCTCTTACAATATCGTGTCCTATATAAATCAGTTTCACTCGTTTCTGACTCTCCCTTGTGATGCCGTGAAACATAAATTGTTCAAAATTTTCTTTGACCAGCAATAACTTTTTTTTTGGGTCTGCTTAGCATTCCTTTCCCTTTCCTTCCTTTTCTCTTCTTTTCTTCTTCGTCTCCCGTTTTATCGTCTTATCGTTATCGCTTCAAGTAGCTAATTTTTGGTTCTAGTTTATTTATGAATAGGCCCGCATGGAAGATCAGGCTCTGGGAATACTGCAATATTTTCAGATGCCTGAATGCTCGCCTCTTAGCACCAGTGTTATTATATACATTTTGTCTATTATGTATCGAATTGGGTGTTAATAAATTTATTATTATTATATTCTACGGCTCTTTTTGTATTTAGAATTTTCTTAATAGGAACTATGGTGGATGACTTCAACTGTTTAGGAATTATGCCTGTTTCTAATGAACTATTAACTAAATGCAATATTTTGTCTGACAATAAAATAAAATAAAATAAAATAAAAAACTTTTCCCTCACGAATATAACAGAAATTCGCAGATGCCCAATGGAAGAAATAGAATCGTTTGAAATGCTACAGACGCAAGATGAAGATGCCGTAGATAGATAAAGTTAGCAAACTTTATGATGAGATGAGAGGATTAAATCATAAGTGGTATGAGTCCACTGTTATTGAATGAACACTGATGCGTTACAGAGATTTTCTTCGAGCCCTTTATTTTCATCCCCTAAATCGAGTAATAAATGGGAGAGCACACGTGATTCAAAATTCCTCGCATGCAGTTCATCGGGGCCTGCGAAATCTTTGCTTTGAGGAGTCAAAGACTCATTATCGTGTCCATAACATGCAAAGGGCTGTCCAAAACACGCACTATTAATAGCAATTACCCTAAGGCGTCGTTTAAATACCCTATTATGGGTCACCCCTATTCAATGTGCAAGTGACATTTATATATGATAAAGCTAAGCCGACCGCAACGTCAATCGTCCGTGAGCCGAAAGAAGAAAAACGTATTTTTCTTAATTAAAATTTTACCCTCAGAGGAGTTTTGTTTGGTAGCGGCATCATAATAAAAGAAATCTGCACGAAAGCAGTAACTTTTTTTGCAATATAACATTATATATGCATTATAATGCGGCCCAGAGAAAATTTCCCTATTGTGCCCCATTCGGTAGGGTGGAAACCTCATTGCGCGACTGTAAAAGCCAGACGAAGTTAAAGCATTCATATTATATAGAGAGTTAACGTTCAAATATGCCAGGAACAGAAATTGAAACGATCCGAATATATGTTTTAGTTTTTCTCTCCCCGTTTCAGTTCTCTCTCTCCGCAGATATTATTAGAGATGTATTTTATGCCGGTGGTGCACAGGGCGTTCGCGGCCCACACTCCACGCTGCAAATGATCCGTGCTTTTGAAACTTTATTGTACATAATGGCGCGTTTTTTTTTGTTTGGATTATTCTATTGACGAAATTGCCATAAATTGGCGTATCGCGTATGGCGTCCGAACTTCCATGTGTACATGTGGAAATAACATGGGCAATTACATTTTTGGGGATTCCTGCTCCCCATGTGTAGTTACAGTGGTGGTAAAAGTAACAATCGAAAGATTATTTTTTTCTGCGTATGAGGATATCAAAAACTCTACAACTTTCCAATTTATTAAAGCATTAAAAGCAAAAATTACATTAATAATTTTCTAACTAAAACACAGAAATTTATCAGATTATCCATGACAACTTAATTTATTCTAATCACGGACGTCTTTGATTTTTATGGATTTTCTGAACTGTCAACATTTAAAAATGAACAAAAATATTTATTCAGTTCAAGAAAAGGTTTTCTTTGTGAAAATATTTTACGGCGGCAATAGTCCGTGCCTTATTTTCTGTAAAATTCAATAACGGTCCTATTCCTTCGGTATAACAACAAATAATTTAGTAAGACATTTGAAGGCTAGGAATCTATCATCGAAAGAAGTTAATTTTTACTAATACATAAACTTGTTTTTTTATTTAGATAATTCTCATTCACATTATTATTGTCATTACCTATAGTTGACAATTAATTGATTACTGGTGTGGATGTTTCGTTGGTGAATGCTGGTCCATATAGTTTAGGGTAAATTGTAGGTGTCGTCTAACCTATTAAAAAGTTTTTGGGAAAATGTTAAAGCAGTAAAATGAAATAATAAAAATTAAATTACTTTAATTTTACTGCAATTATGAAAAATTTAACAAGCGGCAACATTTGTTTATTTTGCTCTAATGAATTTTGTAATCTGGCAATTTAATACTCATTTATTTCATATCTAGGTAAGGACAAAAACTTATTAATATACAATGAAATTAAAGTAACATAAAAAAAGAAAAATAACTATAACAAATATTCAAATAAACCCCCATTCTGTATCAGACAGTATCCCAGCCTATTATAGAAAGAATTTCTCACATTCGCAAGTTGCCGATCGTTTATTAAGTAGCATTCCGCAAAAATAGCATTCCTTAAAGAATCAATATTTGGGTGACGAGTTTTATAAATCTTGTTTTTTAAATGACCCCGCAAGAAAAAGTCACACGGTGCCAAATCGGGAGATCTAGCTGGCCAGTTTATAGCACCACCTCGACCAATCCAGCTCTCTGGAAATATTTCATTTAATAATTCCCTCACTTGTGCTCCAAAATGTGCTGGGCATCCGTCATGCTGAAACCAGACCTCCCGATTCGCATGTGCAACTTCTTCTAATGCAGGGCCAATATGGTTAATTAAAAGATCTAAATAAGCTTCTGAATTTAAATTTCCCTGTATTTCAAATGGTCCTAGAATGTGATTATTAAAAATGCCTGCCCAAATATTGATTTTTTGAGGGTATTGCGTTGTAGTGGCTAGATTTATTCTGGGATTTTCCTGGGCCCAATGCCTAACGCTCGGCCTAACGTTTTGTGAATTTGGCTCTTGATTTAAAGTGAAGGTACACTCATCGATAAAACAAATTGATGAGAGGAAGCTGCGATCCCGATTAGCCCGTTCTTGCATTTCTTCACAGAAAGTTTGCCTTGATTCTTCGTCAAAAGTAAGTAACTCTTGGTGACATTGGAATTTAAAGGGATGATATTTGTTTTTTTTTAATATGTTACGGGCAGTTTCTCTTGAAACATTACATTCTAGGGCAATAGACCTTAAAATAGATGTTGGACTAGCAGTTATCAGGCCTATTACCATTTCCTCTACATCAACATTTAGATTTCTTGGAACGACTAAAAAAATTAATGATAAGATTAATTTTAGTTTTGTTTCACTCCACGTTATCACTTGTTAAATTTCTCATAATCCCAGTAAAATTTAAGTTAGCGAACAATAAGGAATTAGCAACTAGGTAATAATAATAAGCGAATCAGAATTATCTAAATAAAAACCAAGTAAATTTATTAGTAAAAATTACCTTCTTTCAATGAAAGATTCCCAGTATCTTCAAATTTCTCAACTAATTTTTTTATTGTTGTTACCGAAGGAATAGGACTGTTATTGAATTTTACAGAAAATAAGTCACGGACTACCCGCAGACTATTGCCGCCGTAAAATGTTTTCACAATGAAAACCTTTTCTTCAACTGAATAAATATTTTTGTTCATTTTGAAACCCAAATTTTAAATTGTCGATAAATGTTGACAGTTCAGACGAATTAGAAATTAGAATCAAGGGAGTCTTTGATTAGAATAAATTAAATTGTCATAGGTAATCTGATGAATATCCGTGTTTTAATTTGAAAATTATTAGTGCAATTTTTGCTTTTAATGCTTTAATAAATTGGAAAATTGCAGAGTTTTTGATATCCTCATACGCAGAAAAAAATAGTCTTTCGATTGCTATTTACCTTTACCACCACTGTAACTACACATGGGGAGCAGGAATCCACAAAAATGTAATTGTCCATGTTATTTCCCCATGTACACATGGAAGTTTGTCACACGGTATAATACTCGTAGGTGTTGGTGTTCAGTGTGAAACATTTTCGAGAGAGATAAAGCAACTTAGGCCGGTCATTGCGAAGAGTATTGTGTTTATTTCCTAACATTCGGTTTTGTTGACTTCGACAGTGTATTTTTAATGAAATTAAGAACTAAGAATGGGGAAGGCGACCTCGCGATGCCACCCCGGTACGTTAGTTGATAGGGGCGGAAAAGTGAAAAATCGTAAAGATTATTTTCGAATCAGCTTAAATATCCTTTGTTTCGGATTATGCACGAATGGCGGAGGCGCCAGTTCACATATTTTTAATTTTTCTGAGATCCTATTTTTTAAACTTTTGATACATCAATATTTTTCATGGAGATGGCTTTCCTGAATAGCATAAAACAAATTACGAATAAATGTTTGAGATACAAGTAAAACTCGTACTCGTAGTATGTTAGAATTGACTAAAATAATGAAACCATTGTTGACAGGGCTCCGGCGTGTGAAAATCCGGCAAATCCGGACAAAGCCCGATATAATTCAGTTTCAGTTGTAGGATCTTCCCTGAAAGTTTATCAAGCTGTTGACGGGGGAGGCCGAAGATAATCGAGATAATACGAGCGTAATGAAACAGTGAGCACCGTTCAAAAGAGGGGAGAGGTTTGGATAATATTAAATCGACGACATCTGGCCGCAGTTCCGGGCTTCTTTATGACATATTACTTTATTACTATAATAGAGGGAACATTGAATTATTAATATAAGATTATGGAGGCATATGCTGGGCAAAAACTGCTGCGACACAGCCCTTGCTATTATTTCATTTCAGCGCGGCAGAAGCGATCTCGCTTTAATTGATTCGGTACTTTGGTATTATTGCAATCAGTTCATAGTGAATATCAGTTCGGAGAATACGCATACATTCATCCTTTGCTATCATGAGCTAACCTAAGCATTTCCCTAAAAGTAGAACATCCTGCATCCTCAACTATTTGAGAGCAGTAGTCTGATCTGAGCCTACCCCTACGTCTTTTTATTCCTATCTCTGACTCCAGTATGTCGCGAACTAAGCCTTCGTGCCTCAGAAGGTGTCCTACCATCCTATGTTAACAACTGAAGAATTATCTGTTGACATACATTAGCAAAAGTTGCATGCAGCTAGTTTTATTAATAGATATTTAGTATACATATACATAATAGCACTTCAAAATGATCAAAATTTCAAAAACGACATAATTGCTGTTTTCAATGAATGTCGTGAGAACGTAAATGAATCAATGGATCTATATCTCAACAGGTACACAAAAAATTCCTAGATACCCATTTCCAGTATAATACCTATCCATCGATTTATTAAATTCAGATACCCAGAAAGAAGACAACCAAGCAAAATAATGTGTTCGAGATTAAAATCAAATTTAATTCATTATGGGTCATTCAATAAACCTAGAAACAAAATTTATAATAAAGAAAATAGGGAAGAGGAAGAAATAAATGTTTTATCATTGGTTGAGGCGACTCCAGAACCTTCTTGTCGCGAAATCGAATCACAAGTTGGTGTTTCCAAATCAAAAGTTCAAAAAATATTAAAAAAAGGCAAATATAGGCCATATAAAATTCAAATTATTAACCATCTCTTCCCGGGCGATCAAGAAAGAAGTCTTCATTTTTGTAGGTGGTACTTAAATAAAATTCAAGAAAATCCAGAATTTGGGCGGTCTGTCATTTGGACAGATGAAACTCACATAAGCAGCGTAGGATTATTTAACAGGCATAATGTGCGTCACTGGTCTGATGCAAATCAGCACCAAACTTTTGAACGTCAGAAGCAAGGACGTTTTCGACTTAACGTTTCGTGTTTTATTTTGGGTGGTCAACTAGCATACCAAATTTTTTATGGAAACTTAACGGGATTGAGATACATGAATTTATTGAATATTAAAGCAGAGGCGATAATGGAAAATGTTCCGTAAATAAACATAAACAGGGTATATTTCCAACAAGATGGTGCCCCTGCACACAATTCTGCAATAGTTAGAAGTTATTTAAAAAATCATTTGTTTATTTTTGATATTGTAGAGGATTCCTTTAGAAATTAAGAAGACACCGCGGCCCAAAGTGTAACAGCTCGGTTTGGCTGCGATCACGTAGAAAAAAAAGAATTGAATGAAATATCGTGTTTAGTCGAAGGCAGCATTTTGTTTTCGATATATTTTTCGTACGTTTGGCGAACCGATAAATCATGTGCGTTTGGAGCGTACGTATACCCCACTTGTGAGAACAATATTTCATGTCGGTATAAGTTTTGTATCGTCCATAAATTTTAAAGTTTAACCCCTTTTCTTTCCGATACAATGGCATCAATTCCGTTCCAATAAATATTGATTTACGAACTAATCGTCGTGAAAAAAGTGTTTTATTTTCCTATAATGTGTCACATAAATCTGGACTGGCGAAATTTAAGGGGTTTTAATTGTCACAGAGGGTCGAACGGATTGATTTTAAGAATATTGGTGAAATGCGAAACGTAATATTCTCCCCCGGGGTGACGGACGCCTCTGGACCCCGCAGGCGGCCGACACCCTTATAAAACCTGTCACTTGCAGATTCCGTATATATCGCCACCCCCGAAGCTCTGTCTCCCCGCTTCCAGAACACCCCCCGCAACTCTGGACCATTAGTAATGCGATTAACACGTTTTTGTAAAATACAGTGTAGCAGTTGATTGATTTTTACCGCAACTTGCTGGCCTTTGTTTCGCCCCCGGACGCCAGTAATGAATTGTTTTTCGAGTAGGAATTGCAACAAACGACTGTTCAGATTCGGAGCGAGTAAAGCAAACAGCCATCTGGCTCTCCTTTTGAATTTATAGCGAGCCTAATTTCCATACGAAGATACCAATTAATCAACAATTAACTGCTCCGGTGCCCTGCAGCTTTACCCGTTCGAGTTTCACATCACGGCTCACTGAACCAGGAGAATAACCTCCACAGATATACGCCAGTGTGCTTGACTTGATCCCGTTCTGTCCCATGTGTAACAGACGCTATAAAAAAATTTCTGTGCACCTACCTACTTTATTTGTAAAGAAAGTAAATAATTTACAGTCTAACAATACAGGGTGTGTATAAATCGACGAAAGAACTACACGTGACGATGTCAATCATAAAATTCTGAGTCTTCCATGTATTTTTATTTTCCAGTACTTTCATTGGGCAGTCAGTCTCTTTTACTTCAAGTATGGCATTTAAAAACTTAAGTTAAAGCATCTTTAATAACATCTGTTACAAGGTATGAAATGAAATATTTACGTTTATTGAATTATACCTTTCCTGTTAGGTAAGTAGGTACGTATGTTATTTTATACGTTTATTGAAAGTACTACTTAACATTTACAGAAAAATAATCTGTAGTAATACAATTAATAAGTGGTCTGGAATTGTCGGAAATTTTACGAAAACTGTTGCGTTGCTTGGTAGCCACGAGTGTAAATTTGACAGTTAAAAGATCACGAGCGCTTGCGCTCGTGATCTTTTAACTGTCAAATTTACACGAGTGGTTAGTGAAAGCAACAGCTTGAGAAAAATTACCCAAAAATTCCAGACCACGAATTGTATTTAACAATATTATTTTTTAATCGAAGCAAGGTAGTTCAAAACGAAATTTTATCTCAATTAATTCACATACCTACAAAGAAATGTGTTGGGAATATTTGACGTTTGGCAGGTACTAAAGTAACTAGATTATACATTATAAATGCACCTACAAATTCGCAACTATGGCAACTTATCAACAAGCAAAATTATCGAAAAAATTACCGGGGGTAAATACATAAGAGATCATTTTTTTATCGATAAATACATGTTTAATTGTATGAAAGTTTTATTGTCATGGTAAATAATCGAGAATCAAGGTAGTGAAAAAATCGCGAGAGCTTGCTCGAGCGATTTTTTCTACTTCCCATGATTCGAGATTTTTTGCCGAATGGCAATAAAATTTGAATACAATTTGAAATGTATTTATCTTATAAAAAATGATCTCGAATGTATTTTAGGGAGGTTAATACACAACTACATTAGGTACACGGACAATTTAATTGGAAATAGAAGATTTAATGGAACAATGACCATTTTAAATTAACAGAACATATTAAAATATTTAAATATATTGTGTAGAGTTTGACTGATCTTTAGTTACATACATATTTTGAACATTGAAAGTGCAATGGTTATATGTTATATTATGACCGGATTTTTTTTGCATATTATTACATATTATTAATGTTTTCAGTGGCAAAATTTTCTTGCATAATGTTTATATCTCTTGCAGTTTGGATTCCAGAAGGTCCAGGTCTCAGGTTGTTTATTAAACTAGCATGATGTTCCTCGTCTAACTGTAAATAAGGGCCTAATGACTTAGCATTTACATGTCCAGTCATTTTGATGAGCTGTTCTTCCGGGACACCTGATTTAGCAAGATTTGATACAGCACTTGATCGATTTGAATGATTCGTGATTTTGGTTGTCAGAGTATCAAGCCCAATTCTTTCAGCAGATTGTTTGGTCTATTTTCCAATCTCATTTACTCCATAAGGCATATTTTTGTACCATTCAGAATTGCTTTTATTCCAGTAAGGATTTACAGTCAGAAATAGTCGATCTGACGTAATTCTATTAGTGCGTTTAGAAATAAGCTTTTTAAATAACCTTACCGGGCTCATATCGAATTATTGTAATTAGGCACTAACCACTTACTGTCTGATAATTTTTGAGCTCCACCCTGGCATGTTTTGGAAAAAATCGGGTTGCATTCAATTCTTCCGGTTACGTTACCATTTGATTTCTTTTCCTCTTTAAAAAAAATGCACTTTGCATTTTGCTGCCTCCCCCTCTCCAGGCTAGTTCGCATGCTATTATATGATAGTTTTTTTTGAAGTCCTTCTGGACAATCTTCGTTCCACAGATTCATTATTGTATATATTTCTTTCTTACTCAGAGCAGTCGAACTTTGCTTCCTCTTTCCAAGAATAGACTGAAGCTGCTTTCGTTTCGCATTTTTTGCATCCCTTGCTTGTTTGAATTCAATGTCTGTAAATGGATTAAATTTTCGGGCGTACTCTTTGTAGTATTTTTCTTGAAGGAGTTTTACAGTAACATTCCACATGGTCTTTATAACGCATTCTTTATAATCTTCACCATCAGCTCTCTTCATATTAAAAACCCAATCATTCATTATCAGTCTCTTTTGATTGGAAGTAATTTCTAGAAGTTCATAACGCTTCTCTTTTAAAAATATTTCGAACTGTTTCCATATTGACTTTTGATTTTTAACTGTACTCCTCGGAGTAACACTCTGTACAGTTTTTTGAATATCTTCCAAAGATTCTTGGCCAAATCTTGCCATTTCAAAACGACGATGTTGCAAGAAAACTCGAAAATAATATGACAGTGTAAATTTGACAGATCTTTTAACTGTCAAATTTACACTCGTGGCTACCAAGCAACGCAACAGCTTTCGTAAAATTTCCGACAATTCCAGACCACTTATATTATTGTATTAATAATTTTCTTCCATGGCACTCCTTGTTTATACCCGACTTTAAAAAGACATTATACGTTTAAAAGAATATAACCATCAAGAAATAATTTTACAATAAGATTTATTGATACCAATTTGCAAATAAAAAATATAAACATTATTGTGAGTTTTGAGCAACAGAATAGGGGGAATTCTCCAAAAAGAGTATAAACTAATAATGAAATTCAAAAGTTTTGATGTTCAATCGTAATATCTACATCAAAAGCTTAGTTAACTGACTGTCAGTTGTGCAAATAATATACATGGTATTCTATTAGAAATTTTTGAGAAAAATTCCCTTTTGCATAACTTAACCACCTTGTATAATCCTAAGTTATTATGGTGAAAGTATTTATAGATTTCACAAATACAGCAGTGTGTAAACCCCTTTCAATAAAAAATAATTAGGTGGCTTTGGTCAGTAGAAGCCAGTAGCATCATAAATTTGGGACCATAATGACACAAAAATGTCTATATCTTAACAGTCCTTACTCAAAACCACATCATGTAGTATACCAATTTTCATGAGATTTTATGGGGAATCGAAATCACGCAAATACTTGTGGGGTTTCCATTTCCTGACGTCACAAAACAGTACGAGAGATCAGCCGTTGTTAGTGGGAGGGACGTATCAGATAAATATTACAAAATTGATTGAAACCAGGATGTAGAGCTTTTGGTGTCATCTTGCTCAGAATTTGCTGCTCTCTTAATATAACATAAATGCATGCACTTACTTTATTCTCATTGCTCATTGCATGATAACGGTGTCGGTTAATAATTATAAATGGCGGCAATATACTACATATGATATGTTGCGATAAATTCAACCATATCTGTAACTGATAGGTTTTTTATTAAATGAGAAATGAATAGAAGGGGTACCAAAACACAATGAAAGGAAGCGACCATGAAGAATTGGATAAATAGGCTTATAAAATAATAAAAGACATATGCGTGGCGTCGCGTGCCTGATTCGCCAAAACTCCATGAAATTCTTCAATTTATCGCTGGGAGAGTTTTAAACCCTGCGTGTGAAGGGTGAAATTCGCCAAACTACCCCACAAATCATTTCGATAAACAGAGTTGGAAAAAACAGGTCTTTCAAATTCAAGAATAAAACATGTTTTTTATTGTTTAAAACTGTCTTAAAACACTTACAGAAAAAAGCATGTTTGCAAACTAAAGTGTTTACAATAATAAAAAATGTTTTAAACAAATTTCACTCAAATATGTCTCGAAAATTTCATTTTCGCAGATTTCATACGAAATACATAAAAGAGCTACCCCTTTTCGATACTTACAGTTTATGCACCCCTCCGACTCCAATTTGAAAAGAATTAAACATGACGATACCCGTAACTAATCGTGTTATGGCAACACGCACAGACAAACACAGAGTAACTCTTATTAAAATATTTTTAATATAAATAGGGGTGGTACGCCTCATTACAATTACTTAAATTTGCATAATTTAAATCAGGGGTGGTCCGAACCGTAATTCAAGAAAGAAGAATAAAATTTGTCGGCCTGTCTACTGAAAATATAATTTTCTGTACACGGTGTTCCATTTGAAGTTCCTATCCCTTTATCTCTGTTATTAGAAAAGTTTATGTCGTTAGAAAAACAACTGAAAATAAATTCTTGCAAGGTAGACAACTTTCTTTAATTTTTTTAAATCATCATAAAGTTTTCAGTCCGAAGACTGGTTGGACGCGTACCTCCATCTTTTCTTATTCCCCAAAAGTTGAACATCCTACATCCCTAACTATTTGAGAGCAGTAGTCTAATCTGGGTCTACCCCTACCTCTTTTTATTCCTATCTCTCATTACTGATAATAAATTTATGGCCCGTGTCCAGAGCGTGCGAGACCATGCTACACTCATCTGTACTGTTGTATTTGTAATGAGCCTAATGCTCCTTAAAACAAGTTAAAATAGATCTAGTTTATTGCCCGATATATGTATTTTTATCGCAAATTCCGCAAGCTATTTCGTCAATTCCCGCTTTATAAATGGGTTTCGTTTTATCCTCGATATTTCCAAGCAGATTTTGTAAATTGTTGCTAGAGATATGAAGCCTACATTCCCGAAAATCATATTTATTAAATTGACGTTGTCCAGTTGAGAAATGTTTTAAGATTTCTGATAAAATGTTAGCCGTTGTGGAATAGGGAGGTTCGGAGAAAAATAAGATATCTATTTTTGGCATGAAAATGACAGAAAATTGTTATTGTAATTGATTTACGGAGAAATTTTTTTTCTACAAAATTTTTTTGCGGCGTAATAAGCAAAAGAAATTAGCTTTTCACGCCCACATGCTAGTTCGCTTTGTTATTGGTTTGACGTCAGAGATTCGTAAGGCGCTCCTCCCACTTCTCTTGAAGTGCCCGTGAAGCGGTACCTATCTCATAACATACTTATTGGGACTATTTCGAGCGTGAATTTTTAAAGTAAGGTGTCAAGGTAACATAAAACAAAGACAACATAATCGATATAATGATGCAACAAGGGTATCAAAAGTCCGATTCACATAATTTGTCATATTTATGTAGTAGGTAGGTAAATGTCCCGGTAAATGTGGAAATGGTGTGTGATTCTTGCATCTAAACCTAATTTCATTCAACCTCAAAACAGTAGTGTAAAGGCAGACCGGTATAAGTAAAACAAAGTCAACAATTTATTAACTGTACATGCCTTTTATAATTCAGTATAAGTAGGTATGTAGATTGTAGATACCTGCTTACTTCTGTTTGTAAAATAGGTACCTACCTATATTCTCTAATACAATACAATACACACCTACTCATTTATGTAGGTATGTATACCTAAGTGATTGACAAGTTATCAAGTTAACAGTTTTATAACGGATTGGAAATTTTAAAAAAAAACGGAAACAAATACAACTCACGCGGATCAAAAAACAACGCTACGTAGGTACTAGGTACTTGTTTAACAAAAAGAAACAACTGCTATATTCTGAAACGGTTAATGTAGAAACTCGGAAGAGACTCTTAAAGACGCATGTATGGAGTACGAAATTATACCTATGGGTGCGAAACTTGGACAATGGGAGAAGCGGATTGAAAAAGAGTAGAAGTGTTTGAAATGTGATGCTATAGACGGGTGTTGAAGATACCGTAAATAGACAAGTTAGCAATAAGGAGGAATTAGAAAGAGTTGGGGAAAAGAGAAAAGTATGGAAGACAATAAAGAATAGGGGATAGGATCGTAGGATGGTAGGACACCTTCAGAGACACAAAGGAATAGTTCGCGACATACTAGAGTCAGAGACAGGAATAAAGAGGTAGAGGTTGGAGCAGATTAGACTACTGCTCTCAAATAGTTGGGGATGTAGAATGTTCTACTTTTACAGAAATGCGTAGGCTAGCTCAGGGAAAGGATGGAGGTACGCGTCCTACCAGTCTTCAAAAGGGAACTTTATGATGACGTACTATTTAATTATTATTGTAAAATAGTTAATAAAATTTCCTTTTTTAGTTCAGGGAGGGAACGCTCCGTCATGCTCCTAGCATCCTGTTTCAAATTATGGCAACCGTAACACGTTACCAAGTACCAAGGGGTCCCAGAAAACTGTCGATAAATTACATTATGTTCGATTTTATTTAGAGTAGCTGCAATGGGGCAGCCGATAATTTTATAAACTTTTGCAATGATGAACTAACTCGCGAAAATATCGATAATGCTGACCGATTTTCCTTCTGGCTCCAACGGACCACTTTTTCCGTTTTATTGGTGTGCTGTACGATGTATTAGTCTGGGTACAAAACAGAAAACACCAGTTAGAACCAGTTAATAATATTTAACAATTTAACTACACATGCAAATGCATAATACTTATGGGACTGCTGGGCGCTGAAGCTGGGACTTGTACGTTATGCTAAGTTCTGACGTCACGCGGCCTACTCTCGCTGCAAGGTACGATTTCTAGCCTCGCACCGACGGAAAACTTTGCAACGGTTTCACAGGCGAAGGAATTTTTTTAAACAAAAATTAACAACATAACTGCCTTCAATATAATAAACTCTATCAATTTTAATGAAATTTGAAAATTACCGAACCTGCCTATTCTTTCAACCCTGTATGTATGTATAATTTGTTTTGGGTTTTGAAGAACGAAATCAAAGAATCAGATGTCCCCGTTTTTCAAAGAAAATTATGGAATAATATTACCGTTCCCATTATGACGCGGACTTCTTGGTGAGCGCTGCATTTTCAACCCTCTAAGTGAAGGGTAGTTCGCACACATGTCTCAGAGCAACTAAATTACATTTTTTTCTTTCCAATAAAACGGAAAACGTTACATGGGCGTTTACATAAAAATGACAAATCATGCACCATTACCATTATTTCTCGATTCACCCGCGTACAATGAAACATTCGACACGCCCACCGCGACGTCACAATGACCGATTTTTTACCCAAAAATTGGACAAACACCTTTCCCTTTATTCCCACCCCAACAAATAAAACACGCAAACACATTACTTTTTATTAAATAGACAGATTTTTCCT
Organism: Xestobium rufovillosum; assembly: GCA_963966045.1. Taxonomy (NCBI): domain Eukaryota; kingdom Metazoa; phylum Arthropoda; class Insecta; order Coleoptera; family Ptinidae; genus Xestobium; species Xestobium rufovillosum. Next base: position 30,149,769 of record OZ014497.1, read on the forward strand.
CCTGTTACACGTATATTAAAAATAATCAGACAACAAAAAATATCAGTTCCTAATTTTTTATATACACGTCTGCAAGGACGTTCCATACCCGTAACCACGAAGCCCAAACAATTTGCCGTAACACTCTAAAAAAGAAGTTTAAAAATACGTATTTTCTACAGAAAAAATGGGACAACACTCATGCCGCTGCAATTGGCAAGGAGCTATTGACGTAACTGTAGTCTAGCACAAAAAATACGCTTTTCGAATTAGTGATACGTTTTTCGAATTAGTGATAAGTTTTTTCGACTTAGTGACAAGCTTTTCGAATTAGTGATTAAAGAGTTTGTGGACCTTTCGAGTTAGTGATCGCAAACTTTTCATACATGGGGAATTAGTGATCGTCAGTGATACTATCATTTTTAACATCAGGCGAATTAGTGACAGCAGCGACCAAAGCGTTGTCGCCACTTTACCGATCTACAATTACGTCGAGCGGGACCCACCTATTCGCAGCGGCAGTTTCGGCACCCGATCTCGCAAAATTCCAGCGGAATTTCGATTTTCGCCAACAACACTCCCGGATACTTACTCTTGCAGTAGATCTCGCCCATGTTCTCGCAAACGGTGGGCACTTCCAGCTGCTTGTGGCAGCAGTAGCAGTTGAAGCAGCACGTGTGAAAAGCGCCGCCGGATGCCATAATTTTTTCCGCCGCGTACACCTTTTGTCAAAATTTGGAACTTAGCACCCTCGAATGGCACGAAAACGGCGCAGAACGCGTTAATGGGAATTAGAGAAGCGCTTCTAGAAATTAGTGATTACTGGGGAATTAGTGACGTTCTGCGCCCTTTACGCTCAACTGACCTTTCTGCCGCAGCGTCTGCAGCAAGGAGCGTTCTCCAGCTTAGCTTGTTTGCAGCGCAGATTTAAATCGCAGTCGCATGGATTCGGGCTGCCGCACGTGCACATTTGGGGCCGAGGCGGCTCGGGAATTTGCCGGTAACAGATTCGCTCGGTGGGGATGGTGCACGGGTCATCGCAACATTTCATAGGGGGGTAACAAACGGTGCGTCGCGGAGGGCAGTAAGCTTGACAACACGGGTCGCAACAGGGTTCACAACAGGGATCGGAACGGTTGCTGGACGATGGACAGCAACGTTCCGGGGGAGGACAGCAGGGATCGGATTTAGGGCGGCAGCAGGGCTCGGGGCAGCACCTACATTTAAATGGGGGATCACCGCTTGGACTTCAAATTTTATGAAATACTTACCTCCTGGCTTTACCACTTTTCTTAGGAGGTGGGCAGCAACAATCCGGGGGGAATTTTAAAGGGCGACAACAGTTTGGTGGGGGACAACAGTCGACAATGGCACATGGGTCGCACGCTTTGGCGCCGGCATACTTCCCTTCTGGCCCGTTATGGGGACAGCAGCAGTCTTCGGGGCAATAGCACGCCCCCCTACAGCTAGGGATAAATAATGATAATAATAAAAGTGATTAGGGAAGGACGGGAATGACTAAACGTACTCTTCACTGACAATGTTTTTATCGTGTTTTCTGCTATAGTAATCAGTCAGGGCGCGCGGTACCGGAGGACAACAGCTCGAAACGGGTCTCTCTGGTGGCTTGGTAGGGCACCTTTTGGGACAGCAACTCGGTCGCGGAGAGCAGCATTCTCGCTGCGGAGGGCAGCAACTTTTCTGGGGCGGGCAGCATCTTGGCGGCGGGGGGCAGCAATTTACCGGCGGAGGGCAGCACCTTGGCGGTGGAGGGCAGCAATTTTTCGGAGGAGGACAGCAACTTTCCTGTGGACACCTTTGAAAGCAGCACGTTGGGGGATCGCAGTCATCCTGAAATTAGCGGGATTTTCTTGCAAATATTCGGTCAATGATCAAAGAGAAGAATAGATGGGGCGGCGCAGACAAAAATAAGCGAATTAGTGATCGCGCCCGGGAATTAGAGATCCGACATTCACTGAGATGATTTTTGCGCTTTTCGCCGCCCCAACTCGACCACCGACACTCACCAGACACAAGAAGTGCGGCTTGCACTTTTTGTTCAAGGGGGCAGGCCTGAGGCGGTAGCAGGAGACGCTGGGGACGCACAGGGGCGGGGCTTTGTCGCAACAGTTGCAGCAGGGATCGCAGCAGGGCACGCACGACAGCAACCGGCAACAGGGTTTGCACGGGTCTCGGCAACAGTCCGGGGAGTCGCAGCGGCAATCCTTGCAGAACATCTTTTTCTGAGGGGGGTCGAGTCGAGTCGGGGGGCACGAATTTTTTCCTTCGAGATTTTATAAAATTAGTCGGTGTGAAGGACCAGATATTAAATAATAAGATGACCCAGTCATACTACAAAATAGCCTGCGACAAAACAGCCCCAGGCAAATTAGCTCCGACAAAATGGCGCTCAACCTCGCAAATAATTCAAAATTTCGTTAGTATTACAATTTCCTGCGAGACTTAGAACGTGCTGTATCTAATTTCGCCTTATATTGTTCGTTCAGGAAGTGGTCGATGAGTTTCCAAAGTGACGGATGAACGCAATCAACAGTTGATTGAAAAGCCCTAGGTCAACCTTCAACCGAATTATTCGGGGAGTTCTTCCAGGACTCGGTTGTACATATTCTAAATTTCAATAGGAAATGTGTGTAATGGACGCATTAGTTAAGAAAGAAGACTAAGAGAAGAATTTATAACACAACAATAACATTTGGTGCGCAACTTCGGGGAGAATAATATTTGAATCGCCTACGTACCTACTTTTTTGGACAATCGGTTCTAAATATTGAAACTTTCGTGATCTTATAACGACGCACTCAGGATTATCCGAGAAATTCAAAACTTCTATCAAGCAGGCATGGTGCGTTTCGTGAAAGAAATCAGGGCTTTGGACCGTCATACATACATGGGACAAACTGTATAGTTTGGGTACTGATGATCAGTGACCTGCAGTTTTCTGTGTACGGGGTGGGCAAAATTGGTTGTTAGTATGGGGCAACTCAAAAATTCACAATTTCACATATAAAATATAGTCTTTCGAAGTTTTCTTGTAGTAGGAGGTTGTCACTTACCAATACAATAATTGTACAGGGTGTCCTATTTTCGTTGTGATTTTGGGGTTTCTCATAGAAGCAGCAGAGATAGAGCCTTGGGGTTTTCGAGAACCTGAGCTACTTTTTTGAGTATAATAGAAAGTTAAAACCAGAATTTGGATATCGTTTTTAGTTTTCGAGAAAAAAATAATATTGATTTTTATCGATTTTCAAAAATTCTCTACAATTCTTTTTGTACTAAGCAGACTAAAACTGTTAAGATTGATTCCTATAGACATTTTTCCAAGGAATTCAGTGGCGTACCTAGTTTTTTCTAGGGGGCGTATTTTTGGAGTTATGACATAAAGTTGAATTTTTTAAATGGAAACCACAGCAGGCTTTGGTCAAGTTCGAAAGGTCTTTTTAAGCTATCAAAATATACAACGTGTCCAAGATAAGGAGGGCCAGTATGGGGATACTGGAAATGACAAGAGATACGGATTTGGTTAAATGGGAAAAAAGTTGCGTAACTAAAGGATCAATAAAATGGCACCTAGAAATCCTTGATATAATTTTCCGTTTTTGAGTTATTTTGAAAAAACTGAATTTATGGATTTTTAACTATATTTTTTTCTGACTTTAATATTAAATTTAGAGCGAAACTGACAAAACTTCTTCGTAGCAACTTTTGATGAAATTAAAGATTTCATTGCCAATTCTTTTATTTTACGTTTCGTCTTCGGGCAACCATCATCAACTTAATTTTTTTAGATACGGTCCTGATTTTCTGATGCCAAATTTTATGAGCCCTTCTTATTCTGAATTCAACAAAGTACCACACATTATGGTTTAATTACGTTTCGACCCGTTTTTGACCATCATCAAGAAATTTTTAGGATACGGACCTGCATTTCTCTTAATTTTCTAAAAATTATGAGAAATACAGTTAGTTGGGCTTTCTTCTATCAGAAACGAACAAGATTTTTCAAAACTGCAAGATGCGCTATGCTTGGAGTAGGGTAGGTGCTTCTCGTTAGTATTATCTAACAGATTCGTAAAACTCTTGTGGTGCACTTAAAAATTGCCAAACTTATACTATATGTACATATTTTTTACAAAACTATGAGACATACAGGTCCGTATCTTAAAAATTCTTTGATGATAGCCAAAAAAAGGGTCGAAACGTAATTAAACCATAATGTGTGGTACATTGTTGAATTCAGAATAAAAAGGGCTAATAAAATTTTATATCAGAAAATCAGGCCGTATTTAAAAAAATTAAGTTGATGATGGTTGCTCGAAGATGAAACGTAGAATAAAAAAATTGGCAATGAAATCTTTAATTTCATCAAAAGTTGCTACGAAGAGGTTTCGTCAGTTTCGCTCTAACTTTAATATTAAATCCAGAAAAAAATATAGTTAAAAATCCATAAATTCAGTTTTTTCAAAATAACTCAAAAACAGAAAATCTTATCAAGGATTTCTAGGGGCCATTTTGTTGGTCCTTTAATTACACAACTTTTTTCCCATTTAACCAAATCCGTATCTCTTGTCATTTCCAATATCCCCATACTGGCCTTCCTTATCTTGGATACGTTGTATATACTTTTATATTTTAATTTCAGAAAACAGCAAAAGATTTTGGTACTTTTTACATCTAGAAAATATAAGATAGGTATCTTATATCTTCCAAGATACCTATGATTTTATGTTAGCAACTTTTAATAACAACTGAAATAAAAGCAACAAAAACGGAAAGAACAAACATCATCATCATAAGGTTCTCAGTCCGAAGACTGGTTGGACGCGTACCTCCATTCTTTTCTATCCTGAGCTAACCTACGCATTTCCCTAAAAGTAGAACATCCTACTTCCCTAACTATTTGAGAGCAGTAGTCTAATCTAGGCCTACCCCTACCTCTTTTTATTCCTATCTCTGACTCTAGTATGTCCCGAACTATTCCTTCGTGTCTTAGAAGGTGTCCTACCATCCTATCTCTCCTACTCTTTATTGTCGTCCATACCTTTCGCTTTTCCCCAACTCTTTCTAATACTTCCCTATTGCTAACCTTATCTATCCACGGTATCTTCATCATGCGTCTGTAACACCACAGTTCAAACGCTTCTACTCTTTTCCTATCCGCTTCTCCTATTGTCCAAGTTTCGCACCCGTATAATGCCGTACTCCATACATACGACTTTAAGAGTCTCTTCCTAGTCTCTATATTAACCGTTCTCGAACATAACAGTTGTTTCTTTTTGTTAAACGCAACTCGGCCCTGCGCCATTCTTTGTTTTATATCTTTAGTGCTCCTACCGTCTTGGGTTATTTTACTTCCTAAGTAGCAGAAATCCGCGACCTCCTCTATCTTCTCATTTCCTATTTGTATTTCAATTTTAGTTCTATTTTCACTCCATCTACATACCAAAATTTTAGTTTTCTTTTTATTGATTTTCATGCCGTAGCCCTGTGTCAAAACTGCTTCCATTTCATTCAAAGCCGCTCCTAATTCTTCTTTGCTAGATGCTAACACTGCTATATCATCCGCAAATCTGAGCATATTAATAGTTTAGCCCTGTACATTGATCCTTGAGGCTGTTCTTTCCTTAACAATATTAATCGCATCTTCGATATATAAGTTGAAAACTAGAGGTGACAATGCACATCCCTGTCTCACTCCCTTCCGGATATCTACTTCCCTTCGTTCCTGCTCACATTCTATAACTGCCTTTTGCTCTTTGTAGAGATTATGTATTATTCTTCTGTCCCTGTATTTCATCCCTACCTTTCTCAGCACTTCGAACATCTTCCCCCATTTTACGTTGTCGAAGGCTTTTTCTAAATCTACAAATCATATATACGCTCTTTCTCTTTTCTATCGTTTTTTCTATAATTACTCGTAAAGCTAGAATGGCCTCGCGCGTTCCTCTATTTCATCTAAATCCGAACTGATCTTCTCCTAATATTTCTTCCGCCTTTTTCTCCATCCTTCTTTGCACAATTCTAGTTAAAATTTTTGACGCATGGGAAGTTAAACTGATAGTTTAATTTTCGCATCTATCCGCGCCTTTCCTTTTTGGCAAAGCTACTATGATGTTCCGTTTGTAATCTTCTGGAATCTCGCCTGTCAGGTATATGTGACTAACTAATTTAAATAAACGATCCATTACCTCTTGACCTGCGCACTTTAAGATTTCTGCCTGCAAGCCATCTATACCTGGTGCTTTATTATTCCTTAAACTTTTTAGTGCTAGCTCAAACTCTTCTCTCATTATAGGACTCCCTAGGTTATCCCCTTCTACACTGCTTTCACTTTCTAATATATCTTGCACTTCCTGCCCGCATATAAGTTTCCTAAATATTCTTTCCACCTATCTGCCTTCTCCCCGCTTTCGATTAGGATATCTCCTGCCTCATTCCTAATGCTTTTGGTACTAGATCCAATTTCTCTAAAATTTCTCCTAATTATTTTATATGCTTCATCAGTCTTTCCTATTTCGAACTTATTTTCCACTTCTTTGCACTTATCGTCGATCCATTGCTCTTTCGCTTTCCTACATTTCCGAATAATTTCCCACTTGATCGCCTTATATCTTTGTTTCCCTATTTCATCTAACCTATTTTTATATTTGCGCCTTTCCTCTATTAGACTCACAATATGTTTTGTTATCCAGGGTTTCCTACTTTCATTCTGTTTATGACCCAAAATATCCCTAGCTGAGGAAACTAAACTATTTTTAATGCAATTCCATTCTTCCTCTATGTCCCTAACAATATTTTCGCCCGCGCCCTTTAGTACCTCGTTTGTCTTTTTCTCGAACTTATCGCGCGTATCATCATCTTTTAGTTTCTCTGGGTCAAGATACCTTCTTCCGCTTCGTTTTTTCAAAATCTTAAATTTAAGATTGGCCTTCATAACGACTATATTGTGATCACTATCTATATCTGCTCCTGGATAACTTCTACAATCCCTAACTTGATTTCTAAATCTTTGCCTAACAAGAATGTAATCTATTTGATATCTCCCTAGGTCTCCTGGCATCTTCCACGTGTAGCGTATCCTAACATGATGGTAAAATAGAGTGTTCGCGACCGTTAAGTTATGTTTATCGCAGAACTCTATCAGTCTCACTCCCCTATCGTTCCTATTGCCTAATCCAAAGGGACCAACTATTCCGCCCTCTCGCACTGTGCCTACGACTGCATTGAAATCTCCTATAATTAAATTTTCGTGTCCTCTCACAAAATCTAGCACATGTTCAATATCACTATAAACTGCCTCTACGACCTCATCACTGTAGTTAGAAGTGGGCATATATACCTGTATTATTACTGTTTTTACAGGTTTCGAATCTAACCTAACCATAACTACCCTGTCACTTTGCTGTAAGAAATTTTCTACACTCTGCCCTACTTTTTTCCGCATAACAATTCCTACTCCCGAATTTCCTCCTACAGATCCTGTGTGTATTACTCTAAAATCTCCGCTCCAGAAGTCTCCGGCTTCTGGCCATCGCACTTCACTAATATCTACTACGTCTAATGCTAACCTATCCATCTCAATTTTCAAATTCTCTAACTTTCCTACTTGTTTCATGCTTCTAACATTCCACGCTCCGACTCGTGTGATGTTACACTTATCATTTCTGATGACTCGCCCCGAAGCAGTCCCCGCCCGGAGATCCGAATGTGGGACTATTTTACCTCCGGAATATTTTACTCCAGAAGGTGCCATCATCATAAATTCGAAGTACGCTGTACCAGGGATAGAATAAGAACAAACAAAACAAACAAAAACAAGAAAAACAAGAAATAACAAAATTATAGGAACCGCTCAAATTGATTGCCATGTTTTTCAACACATAATCTACATCTTTTAGTTAATAGATTGATGGCATTAATTAAAAAATAGGATGGGCTTGCAAACATCGGAAAGCTGCATGTGTTGCCTCTGCTAGCTCGGCTTGATTGTTGTATCTTCGTATGTATATTTTTCTTTTAACAATGCCCAAACAAAAAAGTCTAATATACTCAGAACCGGTGATCTTAGCAGGCCACAATATAGGTGGTAGGTCCATGTACCCAACCATCTACCCGGAAAATGATTTTCTAAATAATTTCTAACTATTGCAGAATTGTGTGCAGGGGCACCATCTTGTTGGAAATATACCCCGTTTATGTTTATTAACGGAACATTTTCCATTATCGCCTCTGCGTTAATATTCAATAAATTAATGTATCTCAATCCCGTTAAGTTTCCATCAAAAATTTGGTATGCTAGTTGACCACCCAAAATAAAACACGAAACGTTAAATCCAAAACGTCCTTGCCTCTGACGTTCAAAAGTTTGGTGCTGATTTGTATCAGACCAGTGACGCACATTATGTCTGTTAAATAATCCTAGGCTGTTTATGTGAGTTTCACCTGTCCAAATGACAGGCCGCCCAAATTATGGATTTTTTGAATTTTATTTAAGTACCACCTGCAAAAATTAGGCCTTCTTTCTTGATCTCCCAGGAAGAGATGGTGGAAACACCAACTTGTGATTCGATTTCGCGACAAGAAGTTTTTGGTGTCGCCTCAACCGAGGACAAAACATTTATTTCTTCCTCTTCCCTATTTTCTTTATTATAAATTTTGTTTCTAGGTTTACTGAATGACCCAAAAACTCTATCCAAATTCTGCTTTCGGCATTCTGTTATACTCAAAAAAGTAGCTCGGATTCGCGAAAACCCCGAGGCTTCTATGAGAAACCCCCAAATCACGACGAAAATAGGACAGCCTTAACATTTTGAAGCAAAATAAACTAACCTGTGGATAACTTTGCTTCCACTGATTTAGTTCGACGCAAAGATCGGCGCACTTGAAACACGACTTGCAGAATATTTCCCCGCAGTACGTGTTAAAAGAGCAGGCGTCCAACAATTTTCGGCATTTATCTGCAAACAAAACTCATTTCAAGTCGATTCGGTTCGATCTGTTCACCGCCTTGACTTACAGCAGCTGAAACAAAAAGAATGCCAGTATTTCCCGTCCGCTATTTTCTGTTCGGCGTAGAAGACTTCTCTACCGCATCTAGCACAACACGGCATTTTCTTACGGACACCATCAGGACGTGAAATTCGCGATCACCGACACTTACAAGAATCACTAAAATCGCACGGAAAAATGCGAGAGAATTACACGGAAAATTTTGACATTATCGCAAAACTGCTGACAAACAAACTTATTGTTTTGTCTCGGCACGCACCGTAACCCACTTTGCTTAGCCGACATTTCAGAAATAAAATCATTTTTTTGGTTGCCATGAACACCAGAACACGTTTTCGGATTTGTACAAAAACTAGGAACACAATACAACGTGTCCAAGATAAGGAGGGCCAGTATGGGGATATTGGAAATGACAAGAGATACGGATTTGGTTAAATGGGAAAAAAGTTGTGTAACTAAAGGATCAATAAAATGGCGCCTAGAAATCCTTGATATACTTTTCCGTTTTTGAGTTATTTTGAAAAAACTGAATTTATGGATTTTTAACTATATTTTTTTCTGACTTTAATATTAAAATTAGAGCGAAACTGACAAAACTTCTTAGTAGCAACTTTTGATGAAATTAAAGATTTCATTGCCAATTCTTTTATTCTACGTTTCGTCTTCGGGCAACCATCATCAACTTCATTTTTTTAAATACGGTCCTGATTTTCTGATGCCAAATTTTATGAGCCCTTCTTATTCTGAATTCAACAATGTACCACACATTATGGTTTAATTACGTTTCAACCCGTTTTTGACCATCACCAAGAAATTTTTAGTATACGGACCTGCATTTCTCTTAATTTTCTAAAAATTATGAGAAATACAGTTAGTTGGGCTTTCTTCTATCAGAAACGAACAGGATTTTCCAAAACTGCAAGATGCGCTATGCTTAGAGTAGGGTAGGTGCTTATCGTTAGTATCATCTAACAGATTCGTAAAACTCTTGTGGTGCACTTGAAAATTGCCAAACTTATACTGTATGTACATATTTTTTACAAAACTATGAGACATACAGTAGTGGCCATAAATATAGCAACTTCCGGAAATTTCGAATTTAATTTTTTCTTCTAAGCAAAAATATTCTTTTTATTTACTTTTTGTTCTTAAAATACATACACATTTCTAGTACATAATGCGTATTTATGTGTAATTAAAACAAGTATTATTTTTAATATTTTTTAATTTTTGTGTTGGACATAATTATAGCAACTACGGAAAGTAATCCCACAAATTTTCTATTGGATTTAAGTCGGGTGACTGTGATGGCCATCGCATAATTTCGAAGTGTTGCTCCGCTAACCAATCCTGCACAAGTTTCGACGAGTGTTTCGGGTCATTATCTTGCTGAAACACACAACTTAAAGGCATTGTTTCGTCGATGTATGGGACCAGATGGTATTGCAAAATATTTTAATACATGAATCGATCCATTTTACCATGGATTCGACAGATTGGGCCCATCCCAAACTTAGAGAAACATCCCCAAACCATAACTGAACCACCACCGTGCTTAAAGCCCTGGTTTTTAAGAACTTTCCGCCGACGCAATTGCGCTGACGGACTCCGTCGACGCACTGGCACTGGGGGACTTTGCTGAAATCAAACCTGCATAATTTGGTTGTTGCTAAGATACACCAATAAAAAGCTGAAAATTTTCTGCCGTTAAAACAGCGACAGACTTAAAATACAGCAAACGAAATTCCGTCGACGGAAAGTTGTTAAAAACCAAGGCTTTAACAGTTGGACATGTGCACTTCTTGTCAAATCTCTTGCCCGTTGGTCGTCTAACATAGAGTAGCCCATCACTTTCAAACAAATTAAATTTTAATTCATCGCTAAAAACTACATTCTTCCAATTTTCTGGGGTCCAGTTAATATGATCTATTGCGAACTGGAGACAGGCCTTCACATTTTTCTTTGACAGCAGCGGTTTCTTCGCTGGTCGGCGACCAAATAACCCGCCGTCGACTAATCTCCTTCTTATTGTACGAGCACTAACATCTTTTGATCCAATTTCCTCCACTTTTCCAAGAATTTTGGAAGAGGACAGGAATGGGTTTTCTTTCGATATTCTTAACACGTGTCGATCAAATCTTTCATAAGTTTTTCTTGGTCTTCCTGGATTTGGAATGGGTTCAACATAAATAGCTTCAAAATTCTGGACACAACGGATTTATTTAAATTAAAACTTCTTGAAATTTCAGCCTGTTTGACACCGTTTTCATACTTTTGTGTAATAAGGTTCCTAATTTCAATTGAAACTGTTTTAGCCCGACCCATTTTTTAGTTACTAACCAGAAATAGTGCCAATGCGATAAATACTCGGGATAAGTACAACTTAACTGGCGTTTTAATTACTTTAAACTTATTTATGACAGTTGTTGCTATATTTATGTCCAACAAAAATTTGAACAAATGCCGGGATTAATTTGTTATTCACAGAGCTCTAATTTTTATTGCAGGAAACACTTACCATAGAAGCAATGTGAATGCTGGAATGCATTTCTAATCTTAAAAATAATGTTGTTTAATATTACATTGATTTTTTAAAAGTTGCTATATTTATGGCCACTACTGTACAGGTCCGTAACTTAAAAATTCTTTGATGATGGCCAAAAAAGGGTCGAAACGTAATTAAACCATAATGTGTGGTACATTGTTGAATTCAGAATAAAAAGGGCTAATAAAATTTGACATCAGAAAATCAGGACCGTATTTAAAAAAATTAAGTTGATGATGGTTGCTCGAAGACGAAACGCAGAATAAAAAAATTGGCAATGAAATCTTTAATTTCATCAAAAGTTGCTACGAAGAAGTTTCGTCAGTTTCGCTCTAACTTTAATATTAAAGCCAGAAAAAAATATAGTTAAAAATCCATAAATTCAGTTTTTTCAAAATAACTCAAAAACAGAAAATCTTATCACGGATTTCTAGGCGCCATTTTGTTGGTCCTTTAATTACACAACTTTTTTCCCATTTAATCAAATCCGTATCTCTTGTCATTTCCAATATCCCCATACTGGCCCTCCTTATCTTGGACACGTTGTATACACCTTCCGAGTGCAAAGGTAAACGATTTTTAGGAGACGATAGAAGATCTGAGTTCTGAGATTCTGTTAGAAGAGTGAAGACGGTCTTCACAGTCTATGAGGAATTACATTTTTGAAGCTGGCCCTTCTAATATTCAACCCCCAGATGTTCTACAAAATTTATTAGTTTTATCTTTTCCATTAAACAAAATATGAGATAAACTATTTGAAGGTTTAAATGCTACATCATGTATACTGTTTTCTAATAAAATAATGACAATTCTTTCAGAAACATTTCCCACTTAAGTTATCTTTATCTGGTAGATATCTGCTATTCATAGCATAGGTATAAATATTGGATTTACGTCATTCTTCTTATTCTAATAAATATATTGGCATACTTGGGAACGTAGGTCGCATCTTAGATTATAGAATTTTCGTACACACAGTAGATAGATCAAGAACTTTGACGTAAATTCACTATGAGCGACTTAAATAGTAGATTCAATTCAATCAAATTTACCCACGAAATAGAAAGAGAAGGACAGCTTCCATTTTTGGACATTTTGGTAATTAGGAAAGACAGTAAGTTAGGATTTGACATCTATAGGAAAGAAACCATTATAGCTCGGTACATAACTTCAGATTCGAACCACTGCAGTCAGCACAAAGAGGCTAATTTTGGTTTTTCAGTTAATAGACTGTTGAGTCTACCATTAACCGTTCAAAGATACCGCAAGGAAGTAAACACAATTAGAGATATAGCGAGATGTAACAGTTTCGATCCGAAAATTCTCAATAGGTTAATTAGGAAACGTAAATTTAAAATGCTATTGCGAAATTCCACCACTTTAAATGGGGATAATAAAAATACTAAATTGATAAAAATACTATATGTACCGCAGATAACTAGAGGTATGAATACTATTTTCGGGAAAGCAGGCTTCAAAGTGGTTCACATTTCGAGCAACAATATATTTACAAAATCTACTTGGAAATGCGAAAGATAAAACGGAACCCATTCATAAAGCGGGAATTTACGATATAGCATGCGGAAATTGCGAAGAAAAATATATCGGGCAGTCAACTCGGTCTATTTTAACCCGCTTCAAGGAGCATCAAGCCCATTACAAATACGACCGGCCTGATAAGTCTAGCATGGCATCATACGCGTTGGAATGTCAATGTCAATAATCTCAAACTCTTAAAACCAGGAAATAATAAATTTGATTTAAACGCCTCGGAAAGTATAGCGATATACAGGATGTTTTTTATGTGATGTTAACATGGCTATCTTTTTAATCTGAATAGATGCAGGTTCGGTTAAATACGAGAAAAGTTGCGTCTATCCAAGCATAAAGAAGTGCCGTTTGCAGAAGTTGATTATCTCTTTTCGTTTTTGAGATAATCGAAAAAAATTAAAATTTTGACTTTTACATTTGTGTTCATATTTTCCTTATTTGGCATTCAATTTTCAATCTGCAAAAACTTTCTTGTGACAACTTTTCATCCTCTTTCCATTTGTGGTAGCAAAAAGTACCTACCACGTTTCGTTTCTTCAGAATCATCATCCGATGCATTTCTTCTTATGACGCCATCTTAGATTTTTTCACCATGAAATAGCCCATTTTTTCTGAATAACGAGATAGATTATTTCGTTGGCCTCCAGTTTACGACTAAAACTGGTCAGCCTCAGCCTCTTCCAATTTTAATGCTACTCTACTTGTAGTCTCTACAAGCAAAAAGTAGAAAGAAATCTGCACAAGCTAAAATTCTTGAGTGTAGCAGATGATGTAATTACGTACTTGTCCAATAGAGCGCAATACAACACTAAAATTATCAAAATTCGCAACGCAACCTGCTTTATCAACTCTGTTGAATTTTGTCGAACTGTCAGAATTTATAAATCTACAACTTATTTATATTACTTTTTGATATAAAAAAAACGCAGTATTTTGTGCGAATCAGCACAATATGTGGGAAGGTGAAGATATTTTTCATTAAAAATAAATAATTCAGAAAAACTCGATCCAAATGATTGTAAGTACGTCAATTTGCAAAAGTAAGGTTATGGTATCGAAATATTTTTCAATTTATTACTTATAACGTACTTACCTTTCGCGCTAGATTTGCCAGGTGTCCCAATTTTCACGGGACGTCTCGCCGGAACGCTTAATGTCCCGCGATAACCTTTTTTCCCGCACAAAACACAACAGAAATTCGGACAAGCAAGCGATCAATCCCAGGACAGATTTTTCGGCGTCAATTTTGTTTTCACTTGTCCCGCTTTTTTGCGAGAAAATACATAAATATTACCAACAGACTTGGCAATTCTTTTCGACGCTGCGAAGGATATTCACTGAAGGAACATGTTATTAGGACGTAGGTTAAAATAAAACCCATCTGCGCATTGTTTTGCATCATACATAGTTACTCAAATATTCCTTTTTACTGGTTTATAATACTGTTCCAACATATACAGTGCACAATTGTATAAAAACTAAAGCAAATTTCTACTATTCGTTAAATTAAAAAAAATGTAACGACGTACGACATTACATACCTATTTATAGACAATTTGTGAATAATCGGGAGCGTCATTTAAACATATTAATCTATTATTTGGTGTCCAAAACGCACGTCCAACGAAAAGAGTCGACCCGAAAAGAAAAATAATACAAAATATCGCCGATATTGCATTCGTTACAAAAATAACGTGAGATCATTTGCCGCGAGCGAAATTAAAGCACTTGCGCGAGATTACAACCTCCGGGAACCGAAAACAAAGCTACTTTTAAGAAAAACTAAAAATCAGCGGCAAAGAAGCGCTTATATCACAATTTGAAACTTAAATCGTTGAGGTTAGGCCACGTTTCGTTCGCGCACAAGCGGTTAGCCCCGAGAAACTATAAAAAAAATTATTAATCGAAAGAAACGAAAGATGAGAATAAAATTAAAAACGAAAATTAATCTTTGATTTTTTAAGACTAGCGTGAATTGCGTTATTTTTACGCCGGTAATGTGTGTTACCTGCAAAAGAGAAAAACAACATTTGGCAACTGCTCCCTTTGTATTAACCCAATTGAACGAGTAATAAGAAAAATTAAGTTTAACAGAGGTTCGGAAACGGTCCTTTGCGGTTGTCAAAAAGAAGACGCGGCCTTAATTACTTCCGCTGATATTTCATAATATACAGTTTTATTCTTAATAACTTCAGGAATCGATAAAACTGCCCAAAACAATTAAGATTTCTCTAATAATCTTCAGTGTAAAAATGTAAACCCCACTTCACATCACTACAGTCCAACAGAGTTAAGTTGGAGAGGGGTGGGGCTGCACATTAGCATACTTTATGGATGCAATAAAATGTCTGTGATAAACATAACCTAACGGTCACGAACACTATTTCACCATCACGTTAGGAGACGCTATACGTGGATGATGCCAGGAGACCTAGGCAGATATCAAAAGATAGATTACATTCTCGTTAGGCAAAGATTTAGAAATCAAGTTAGGGACTGCAGAAGTTATCCAGGAGCAGATATAGATAGTGATCACAACATAGTGGTTATGAAGGACAATCTTAAAAAACGACGCGGAAGAAGGAAAAGAAACTAAAAGACGATGATGATGTTAAGAAAAATTATCCAAAGTACCCCCAAATACCCCGACATTCGAAATATTTCTTGCCTTGTACACTAAAATACCCCAGGGGGGGAACTCCCTGAAAAAATTTTTACACCGAAATTCCCCTTTCAAGAAAAATTCCCCGAAATGCCCATAATACCCCAACATTCGAAATACACCGAAATTTTCTGCCTCGTACACTAAAATACCCCCCCCCCAGGGGGGAACTCACTGAAAAATTTTGTACACTGAAATTCCCGGAAATACCTCGAAATTCCCCAAAATACCCCGGCATTCGAAATACCCGGAAATTCTCCTAAAATTCCTTGCATTGCACACAAATACCCCAGATTTCCCCCAGGGGGGAACTCACTAAAAAAATTTTACACTGAAATTCCCCTTTCAAGGAAAATTCCCAGAAATACCCCCACATTCGAAATACATACCCTGAAATTCCCTGCTTTGTCCACTAAAATACCCCAGTTATTTCTCCCAGGGAGAAACTCGCTGAAAAATTTTGTACACTTAAATTCCCCTTTCAAGAAAAATTCCCCAAAATACCCCGAAACTTCCCAAAATACCCCGACATTCGAAATACCGGGAAATTCCCCTGATATTCCTTGCCTTTTACACTAAAATACCCCAGGGGGGAACTCACTGAAAAAATTTTTTACACCGAAATTCCCATTTCAAGAAAAATTCCCCGAAATACCCCAACATTCGAAATAGTCCGAAATTTCCTACTTTGTACACTAAAATACCCCAGTGATTTCTCCCAGGGGGGAACTTACTGAATAATTTTGTACACTGAAATTCCCCTTTCAAGAAAAATTCCCCGAAATACCTTGAAATTCCCCAAAATACCCCGATATTCGAAATACCCCGAAATTCCTTGCCTTGTACACTAAAATACCTCAGTGATTTCCCCCAACGGGGAACTCACCGAAAAAAAAATTACACCGAATTTCCCCTTTCAAGAAAAATTCCCCGAAACACCCAAAATATCCTAACATTCGAAATACTCCGAAATTCCCTGCCTTGTACACTAAAATACCCCAGTGATTTCCCCCAGGGGGAAACTCACAGAAAAATTTTTTACACTGAAATTGCCGTTTCAAGAAAAATTCCCCGAAATACCCCAACATTCGAAATACCCCGAAATTCCTTGCCTTGTACACTAAAATACCCCAGTGATTTCCCCAAGGGAACTCACTGAAAAATTTTGTGCACTGAAATTTCCCTTTCAAGAAGAATTCCTCGAAATTCTCCAAAATACCCCGAAATTCCTTGCCTTGTACACTAAAATACCCCAGGGGGGAACTCACTGAAAAATTTTGTACACTGAAATTCCCCTTTCATGAAAAATTCCCCGAAATACCTCTAAATTCCCCAAAATAACCCGGCATTCGAAATACCCGGAAATTCTCTTAAAATTCCTTGCATTGTACACAAATACCCCAGTGATTTCCCCCGGGGGGAACTCACTAAAAAATTTTGTACACTGAAATTCCCCTTTCAAGAAAAATTCCCCGAAATACCTTGAAATTCCCCAAAATACCCCGGCATTCGAAATACCCCGAAATTCCTTAACTTGTACACTAAAATACCTCAGTGATTTTCCCCAACGGGAACTCACTGATAAAAAAAATACACCGAAATTCCCCTTTTGAGAAAAATTCCCCGAAATACCCAAAATACCCTAACATTCGAAATACTCCGAAATTCCCCGCCTTGTACACTAAAATACCCCAGTGATTTCTCCAGGGGGGAACTAACTGAAAAAAATTTTACACTGAAATTCCCCTTTCAATAAAAATTCCCAGAAATACCCCCACATTCGAAATACCCCAGTGATTTCTCCCAGGGGGGAACTCGCTGAAAAATTTTGTGCACTGAAATTCCCCTTTCAAGAATTCCCCGAAATTCTCTAAAATACCCCAGCATTTGAAATACCCCGAAATCCCCCTGAAATTCCTAGCCTTGTACACTAAAATACCCCAGAGATTTCCCCTCGTCAAATAATGTTTCGTGTCCCACAAAAAAGGCGTACAAAATATGTAGATTATGACTTTTTCCTCGACTTTTTCAATTTCCAAGATATTTCCAAAAATATAATATATCACACTTGGCACCCTCTAACTCGTAAACGAAGCATTTTTTCACTGCAGTTTACTTGAAAACCCATCATTAATTTGGGCAGTTCTATTGATTTCCGAGGTCATCAAGATTAAAACTGAATCGCCTTGTAAAACTGGAATTCGGCACTACCCCAAAAAAAAATTACAGCGCCTTTTCCGAACCCCCTATCAAAACTCACCTTAGCATTGACTAGCTCGTGACATTTCCACAATGTTCTACTGTATTATAACGGAGTCTCCTTCCTCCAGTGAAAACTATTCGTCTTGGTGCTGGGATTAGCCCCGCTCGCCGACTTCCTCAAGTTGGCGGCCGCCGAGTCCAAGCCGTTCTTTACGTTCGCTACCAAACGCAGCGCGGGGTTCGTCACTATCCCGTTTCTCTTGAACTTCTGATTGCTAAACGGATAAAAATTGTTACAATTTACACAGTAAAAACTACGAGGAGCGCGTACCTCGAATTTACAGAACCGTCTTGGGCCTTTTTCTCATGCTTTCCTATACCCAAATTTCCAGTATTGCCCAAGATGATCCTCATGTGCGTATCCCGAGCAAAATGAGTATCGGGGGCTTTAGCGAAGTTATTGTGCCTCAAAACAGGCTGGTATATGTTCATCGCACCTTAAAAACATCCAAAAATGAACTAAAAAATCAACTTACGTACTCGTTAACGCACCGAAAATATTTGGAGTATCGTGCACAGGACTGAGTGGCGGAGAAGCGTATATCGGACTTTGAGGCTCACTCTGTAGCGGCGACAACAATTTACTCAACGGCCGCGTCTTTCCGCCTCTCGAGCACTGCTGGAGTTGCTGCGTGAACGACAACGGTTGGGTATTTTGTACTGGTTCTCTAGGACGGTCCCCGTGCCTGCTCGAATGACTAGAACCAGTCAAATTCGAGCTAGACTTTGAATTCGAACTGTGGTTGCCCAACGACACCATGGACCTTCGTTGCTGGTCCGTCCATTCGGACGAACCCGGGTAGAGTACTGCACAGGAAGGCTTCGTCTCCGCCGTCGAACCTGCAACTGACATATTGAGTACAACCCATGGATTTTATTGTTCTGAAAATTTCAAGTTTCAAAGATATATGATACATTTCGCAATAATTTCCATATAAACAACAAAACCTACCTGACGTGATCGAATTTGCACTGCTACTTGTATGGGCCATCTTATGCGTCCTAACATTGTATTCTTCCAATAACCTCACAACCCCCCGATGGCCAGACTTTGCCGCGACCCTCAGAGCATTCCTCCCGCACGAATCGGAATGATTCGGATCAGCCCCGTGCTCCAACAGAGCGACTACACACAATTCATGCCCCTCTTGTGCCGCAATGCCTATGAAATCATTCTTGAGTTCTGTATAAGCGGAAGTGTAAGAAAATCGTACCTAAAGCCGTAGCACCTTGATTACAGGTGTGATCAGGCTGCGCCCCGTGCTCCAAGAGCAATTTAACGATGTCGCTGTGTCCTTGCCAGCTCGCCGAGTGCAAAGCTGTACGGTTTTCTAAATCGCAAGCGTCCACTTGCGCTCCCCCCGCCGATAGAAGCAAAGCGACCATTTCCGTGTGCCCCTGCCACGCAGAAACATGCAAAGGCGTCCTCCCCTACGATAAAACCCCAAAAAATCAAACAAAATTCCAGAAATTCCATCGGAATACCTCTAAATCACGCGTTTCGACATCGGCACCTTGTTGGATGAAATACTTGGACATCGCCAAGCGATTATCCAAAGCTAACACGTACAGCGTACTTCTGCCATCTGAATCCTTCGAATCCAAATCTGCGTTATGCGCCAATAAGATCTGCACGATGTCGTAATGAGCTTCTAGAGCGGCCAGTCTTAATGCAGTCTTTCCGTCGTGCGGCCTCTGATCGCATGGCCCGTTGTACTTGTCCAGGAACAAATTTACGAGTGCCGTGTGGCCCCCTTGGGCCGCCAACACCAAAGCTGCCTTCCCCTCATTGTCGGTTTCGTCTATTCTGGCCCCCGCTTCGAGCAAGGCTTCACAAACATCCAAGTGTCCTTCATACGAAGAAGAAGAAGGTATATCAAGGTGATAATTCAAACTTTTTTCGAGATATATACCTTCGAACGCTGCGTAATGCAACGGAGTCCAACCGGAATTGTCTCGATGTTGCTCGTCCAGGCCCCGATTTAACAAAAGCTTCACCACTTCCACACAACCTGCACGTTGTTTTTTATGAACAATAAATTTATCGTGCAAAGTCTATACACTTCGAAGTCCTGGAGCTGCCACTGTTGAGTTAAAAATTATTTTTGATATACCTAATTCCGAGCTGTAAGTCGAATTTCCGAGTGGTAACACAGAATTCTGAGTTGTAAGTCGAAATTCTGAGTTGTAACACAGAATTCCGAGTTGTAAGTCGGAATTCCGGGTTGTAACAGAGAATTCAGAGTTGTAAGTCGAAATTCCTAGTTGTAACATAGAATTCCGAGTTGTAAGTCGGAATCCCGGGTTGTAACAGAGAATTCCGAGTTGTAAGTCAGAATTCCGAATTGCAAGTCGGAATTCCGAGTTGCATCACAAAATTCTGTGTTGCAACTCAGAATTCCGACTTACAACTCGGAATTATGTGTTGCAACTCGGAATTTTATGTTACAACTAGGAATTTCGACTTACAACTTGGAATTACATCAAAAATAATGTTTAACTCAACGATGGTAGCTCCAGGGCTTCGTAATACACACTAAGTTTGTTATAAACATTTATTAAACACGTGTTTAATAAATCTTGAAATTAAAAATTTAAGATGCAGACTGTCCAAAAAAACTCCTAAAATAATCATCTTGCACCTTACCTTGCGCAGCAGCAACAGATAAGACCGTCCGCCCTTCCGCGTCCATAGAATCTATACAGCACCCCCAGAAAAGGAGCAAAGCTACCACTGGGGCATGTCCCATGCTTGCCGCCGCCCACAACGGACTTCTACCACCGTTATCGCAGTGATCAACATCTGCTTCGTTTTCAAGAAGTAACTCACAAACATCTCTGCGCAAACAAGAAAAACGAACAGAAAAAATCTCGTCTTCCTTCGTTCCGTAAAGACCAAACTCACTTGTGCCCTTCGAAAGACGCTACCAATAGAGGCGTCATCCCTTCGTTGTCTTTATGGTCGACGGTGGCCCCACGTTCTAATAATGTAGAAACAACACTAGTTCCAGGTGTTCTTGGTGCACATAACGCAGCAACAGACAAGGCAGTACGTCCATCAGCATCCGCATGGTTTATATCAGCACCGTAGTCCAACAAATGCTCGACAATCTCTGAATGACCCATATAAGCTGCGGCAATTAAAGCGGTACGCCCTTCGTGATCCGTTAAGTTCACCGTCGCCTTATTTTGCAAAAGGATTTTAACGATTTCTTCGTGCCCTGACCAAGCTGCGGCTCTTAAGGCAGTTCTATTCTCTGCGTCCATGCTATCCAAAGCGCAACCGTGGTTCACGAGAAGTTCAACCACCTCTGTGTGGCCACCCCAAGCGGCAGCTCGTAACGGTGTCCAACCGTCCATATCGGCCTCATCCGCATTAGCGCCGGCCTCTAACAAAACTTTAACAACGTGGGCTTGGCCCAACCGGGCCGCTACGTGTAGAGCTGCTTGACCGTGCAAATCTTGCAGATCGAATAGCGGTTCAGGACTCGGTTCTGTAGAAGTGGACGCCAAAGATATCTAGGGAGGTAGAAATACCAAAAATTTTGAATTTTTCATAATGAAATTATGGTTACAAAAAAAATTTACCATGCTTAAAACTTGCCATAGAATAAACTTTTTTTTAGTTCAAATTTATTTCAGTACATGTATTTTTAAAGTTGCAGCTGCAATTCGAACAAAACGGCACGATTAAAACACTTCCTGCTCTTTTAAATTTGTACATTTTTAAAAATTCCAACAAATTCAATTTGTTATATTTCCCAAAAAGTTTCTATTTTGGACGCAAATTTGACAAATTCAAACATGACACCAATAAAATGAACACGGGAAACTGTCAAACTCCAGCTCCATCTACAGTGGACCGTTGCGAACTATACAGTAACCTACGAAGCCGTAGAAGGGCCATATACAAACTTTATTTTGCACTTTTCACAAAAGCGAAAAGTTCGACAAAAAAAAAAACTTGAAAATTTCGACAAAAAAGTAGACATTTTCACAAAAAAGTGGAAATTTCGACAAAAAAGTGGAAGTTAACAAAAAAGTAGAAAGTTTCACAAAAAAGTATAAATTTGAAAAACTTGTTTGTGCGCAACCTACGTTACAGTCTCTTCTCATGTGTAACGACTAATAACAAAATGAAAATACTGAAAAGAAAAAGAATCCATAATAATTATATAACAAAATATTCTTAGAAAGAAATTATTTTAAGATACAAAACACCGAAATACATACTTATTCTACTGGACGTCAAAAACGATTCCATTAATGAGGGCAAACTACATTTTCTGATTTTGAAATTTTGCCGAAATTTCAACTTTTTTGTCGAATTTTCTACTTTTTTGTGAGAAATTCCACTTTTTTGTCGAAACTCCATTTTTTGGGGAAATTTCCACATTGTTCAAATTTCCACTTTTTTGTCGAAATTTCTACTTTTTTGTCAAAATGTCCACATTTTTGTCGAAATTCCTACTTTTTTTGTAGAAATTTCAATTTTTTGTGAAAATTTCTAATTTTTCGTCAAAACTACCACTTGTCTGACGAAATTTCAACTTTTTAGCGAAAATTTATACGTTTTTGACGAAACTTCCACTTTTTTGTCAAAATTTTCACTTTCTTGTGGAAAGTACAAAATAAAGTTTGTATGTATGTAGCCACATACAAACTTTGCATTACACTTTCCACAAAAAGTAGAAATTTCGACAAAAACGTGGAAATTAAAAAAAAAAGTAAAAACCCCTGCAAAAATGTGGAAGCTTATCAAAAAAGTGGAAATTTCCACTAAAAAATAGAAATTTCCACAAAAAAGTAGAAATTTCAACAACAAAGTGGAAATTTAGACAAAAATGTGGAAATTTCGACAAAAAAGTGGAAATTTCGACAAAGAAACATGTAAGTGTCAACGAGAAAGTAGAAATTCTCACAGAAAACTGGAAATTTCCACAAAAAATTATAAATTTCGTCAAGACTCAAGAAAGTATAAATTTCGACAAAAAATTAGAAATTTCGACAAAAAGTGGAAATTTCCATAAGTGAAAGCTTCGACAAAAAGTGGAAATAAAAAATGTTAACATATTAAATCATGTATTCTTGCAAACCCATCATTTTATGGAAGTTTCTACTTCTTTCTCGAAACGTCCATATTTTTGTAGAAATTTCTACTTTTTTGTCGAAATTACCACATTTTGTCGAAATATCTACTTTTTTTATCGAAACTCACATTTTTGTCGAAATTTTTATTTTTTGCGAAAATTTTCACTTTTTGTCAAAATTTCCACATTTTTGTCAAACTTTCCACATTGTTGAAATTTCAACATTTTTGTTTAAATTCCCACATTTTATTCGATATTTCTATTTTTTGTCGAAATTTCCATATTTTTGTCGAAATTTCCACATTTTTGTCAAAATTTCTACATTTTTGTCGAACATTCCACATTTTTGTCGAAATTTCCACACTTTTGTCGAAATACAGGACATAAGTGCCTCCGTCATACGTCAGATTTTCATTCCAAACAAAACAAAAGCACGTGCCATTTGACGTTTATCGATATTATTTACAACGTATTAAACTAGTTTTTGCAATATAATTATAAACATTTTGCAGTGAAAACGGTTTATTTTCAATTTGTGTGTTGGGTTTACGTGTAAAACTTGAAAACTACTATAGTAAATCATTTTAGAATGTCGTCAAACAATTGTCAGCTGGAGGGCAAACATTTGTTTGTTTAAAGCTTATTGGAGGGAGAAAGAGGAGGAATAACAAAGCAGATGTTTATGTTACCATTTGGCGCCAGAAACGGGGCGTAACTTAAACTTCTTAGTCACTTTACGCCGAGAATTGAACGAAAATTCTTAAAATATGACTGGTTGCACTATTGCAAACGTTGCTTTCGTTATTTTGAGTTATTACATGAACTCTAAACTGTAACCTGGCTTCACCACTTTGTTTGGCACCAAATCTGCTCAAATTTTGGTAACACTCACGTGCATAACGTTGTGTATCCATACTCTGCCCTCCAACAGAAAATGGCGGCCTGTCAAAATCAGGCCATTCTAAAACCAAAGACGTCTAGAATGGACCTAGCGTCCTTATGGAACAGCTGATTTTGTTTTGAAGCCTACACGTTCGTAGGCAAGCGGGTCGCGGGGATCGTTGTTTGTTATTATATTCAAGCAACAGACCAAGCGAATGTTCCGCGATATTATGTTTCCGCGGCGGCACCTGTTCACTACACAACTGGTCGGCTGTTTTATTTTGCCTTTTCCACATACAAACGCTTAGACTGTGAATATTCACCCTGCTTCAATCGAAAATGTAAATAGCTAAGTCCCCTCTATAAGTCTTTGTCTAAAACAGTCTTATTATATCTGACGTTTGTGACGCGCCACTTTTGTGGTGCATTTCTACGTTTTTGTGGAAAGTGCAAAGCAAAGTTTGTATGTGACTCTTCTACGGCTTCGTATTCTACGTCTTCGTAGTAACACACTGAAATCAAATTCTCAAAATATGAAAGAATAAAAGTACATAGTCTGGCTAATAAAATTTTGTCCGATTTTTGCAAGACTTCAGTTGTTTGCAAATGATAAAAAAAACTTTATAAAGCTTACCTGACTTTCAAAGCCGCCTTCAGCATCGGATTGTTCAACAGCTCCCGCCTCCAACAGTAACTTCAAAACTTTTTGGTCGGTCGGCAAAAACGCCCCGAAATTAACGCCGGCCATTTCGTTTCCTTCTAATAAACAATCTTCGACACTGCAGCCACTCAAAATTAGCCATAAAACGGTCAAAGTGTGTATGTCCAAAACATTTTCATTTTGGGAATTTTGAGTGGGTAATTCAGTTTTCTGGTGAGCGGATTTTTTGTTTACTTCCGCGTAAATAGGGCATTTTTTGTTCTCGGTCGAGGGGCTTTCTAGGTTGATACTATCGAACTTATTTGCGTCATCCAATTGGGTTTTCTCGCTATTTTCCGTTTCAACAAAGCTCGTGTCTAAAGTTTGCGCGTTATCGATACTATAATCGTAAACGATTTCTTGTAAGGCTTTTAAGTCGGAGTATATTTCAGTCTGCGTTTTTTCTAGGGTGAGTAAATTCTCCTGAGGGGTATTTTGATGAGTGATTTTGTATGTACACTTTTGTTGTAGTGGTTTTTCTAGTAAATATTGCTCCATTCGCGTTAAATGAAAGGCGTAATCGTATATCTCTTGATTGCTTAAAAATTTCGCGTGAATCGTGTAATACATGGCTAAAATGCAATGTCCGTGAAAAATATTGCATAAATACTTTTGGGTGCAGTGTTTTATGTCTAATAACCACTCCGCGAACGAATGATGGAACAATCTAATCGAACCATTTTTGGATATTATCAGAATCCGCCGTAGTAGATTGAAACGCTTACGAAAATCTTCAGTTGTCATCTTGGTGTTGTTGACTTTTATTATATCAAACAAAAGGGTTTCGTTTAAGGAACATTTCGCAGCTAATATTACGTTCAGCAGTGGCTGGACTTTCGAAAACTGTCTTCTGTTAAACAACCTTTGACTAAGCCACAAATACAGTCCATTTAAAGTGCCCGGAATCTCCCTAACTTCCCTTAGAACAATAAAATTATCCGACACCCCGTCCAAAACTTTTTCCAAATACAAGAAGCATCCATTGCTTTTAATGTGCAGCTGATTAAGCATTTCAGCAGTATCTCTACTAATATGTTGTCGCAAACTGTTTTCTTGGTCTAATCGTGCCAAAATATACTGCTGGACATCTCTAACAACTTGCGATTTTCTCAAATCATCTAGACTCAGTTTGCGAAAGCCAGTAAACATTTTCGCGATTGATTTTGATTGTTTTCTTGCTGTACAAACAAGCAGCAGCCATTGAGGGAACAAATGATGGTGATTGGCCAACAATTCCGCTATTGTTTTAGACTGTGACGTACGTTCCCGTGGTTTGCATCTAGTAAGCGTTGAATTTGAATACACGAAACTGTGCTCGTCTATAGAATCTATTAGGATGAATAAAGACGTTTTCGGTGGGTCTATTTCTAATAACGGGAACAACAGCGCCCTCTTTAAACAATCATCTGGATTAGCTTCGATATTTTTCGCTCTGAGAGCTACTTGTATTTCAGGGTCCGATTTTAACTTTTCTAAATAGGAATCTGCTATAATAGTTCGGGGATTTACCGGCAGGTTCGGTATAGGTGGCACATCAGGCAATTTTTTGCTCTCCAATGTAGGAGACAACAAATTTTCCGCGTACACATTGCTATACAAACTTTCTTGCGGCAAATCGCAATTTTCGGACAAATTCTGTTCGTAACTAATGTTTTTATTAGCTTCCACGCTCATTTTTCGTCTAATACTCCTTTCCTTGTGACTCTCCGTAGAGTGGTTCAAAATTTGCGTCACCAACGACCGTACAAATTCACTCAGCGACAAACTTTTTTCGTTATGTCCTTGCAAAAAATGGTAACATAATAGTCTGCGATTCAAAGCTCTCTGTTGTCTGCCAGATGGGCCCTGAGACGGCCAACACAACTCCGAGCAAAACGTGGTTTTCCCACAGCCGGCTCCCCCTAACAACAGGGCCCCGCAAGTTTTCGAAACGGGCCTTTGGTCCAAACAATGCGACAACTTCTGAAAAGCCCACTCGCGACAATAAAACTTCTTTCTATCCTCCTGTGACGTCATATTCGCGCAATCTATATTTACATATATCAATGGTTTTTATATTAAAATATATATTTTTATTTGTAACTTATTTGTCTATCCGGACGAGTATTATTCATTATAATTTACTTAAAATTGACACTCTAGTTTATGCTTTAAAAAAATAAGGAGTCTATAGAAACGGTCTACCTTGTCACCAAAATTTTCATTTTGAATCTATTAAAAACCCCTTTCGTATCCATTTCTTCTTTTTACAGCTGAAAAATCAATAAAAATAGTTTTGGTTAAACTTATTTTTGATACCTATCTAAAAGGTAAACCAAATACTGCGGGATTCTTCAATATTAATATTAATCTTATTATGCCTAACAAAACTTGCTTTAATTTTTTGAATCGACATGACAATGATATTTCAAAATAATGTACAGGCTGTATAACTGGGAATAACTTTTGTTGGTTCACCAGGATCAACATTTTAGTAATTCTAATAATTGTTTACGAGATATCGAAGAAACCGGCACCTTTGATACACCCTGTATTATTAAAATAAGGAAAATCGGAACATCTGACAGCCCGATTAGCATACCAAAACTGACCTAATATAAAATGCATATTTTAAGGTCAACATGAGTCATAGGCCAACTATTATACAAGACCCTCGCAATTAATGGCAATAAAACAACGTAATTAACCAAAATTCCTCATGTTTTATTCGCAACGGCAATTAATAATATTCATTATATTAATAAAACAAATCATAATGCAAAAATGCGTAATTATCTAATCTAGCTAGCCACGGTGGTTACTCTAAGTACACAAAAACTGATTTAAACGTTTTTCAGCAAAATTCTTGTAACAAATAAAACAAGAAAATATTATTTAAGCTACAATATTATCGCCCAGTAAAATAAATACAGCTAAAAATAACCTATTTAATGTTTTTCTGCCCATTTCGACACCCACATCTACAAAATCTAATGTGCCTTGTACGGTATTACGTAACAATGCGTACTTACCGGCAATCGCTCAAAAATAAAAATCCGTAATTGTGATCATTTGCACTTCTAATTAAAACACAGTATTACTTGATTATTTTACAGAGTTTTTACGGATTTTCTTGGTTATGATCGCACTGTCACTAAACGATTCGTTCTTGAAACCGCCGCGAGGGGCGCTGCATAAGAAAGGTGGCGTTTCGAAATGTTTGTCGCTATTTTAAATTGTGAATAATAGTTTAATAAATTTTAAATAAACAATTTTGAGCTTTAATATAAAGTATTATTTAGTATACATTATAAAATCCATCTTTTAATATTATTATAGAGTCAAACAGTAAACAGTATTGGCAAATGGGAGACTGCTTCTGATTGGTTCAAAATTTACTTTCAGTCTTTGACCTCCAACAGCTCACTTTAAGTCCAATTTCATGCAGCTCTCGCGCATCTGCACAACCGAATGGGTGATACATTTTAGGAAGAGTAAGTTATGGAAGAAAATAAGGAAAACAAGATACAGCCAAACTTTTATTAACATATATCTGTTTGACAACATTACTATTCACTGAAAGCTTTTTTGTAAAATATTTAAAAAACCCAACATGCAAATTTTCACAAGAATAAATCACATATATATCTAAAAAACATGATAACAAATATGAAAACTTAAAAAAATACAGACGATTGCTCGTGAGAAATTTGCAAATTGCGCCGACTTTTTCCGATATCTTCAAACATATTTAGATATCTGGGTACAGAAATAAATCGTAACTAAAACATACAATAATTAAAGATTACAGATTAAATTTTTTTTCAAAAAAATTTCTTCCCGACTGACGCAATGTGAAAGAAAAATATTTTGCGTTAGCGGGAGCAGTTTCTTAATAAAATCACAATAAGAAAACCTAAACCTATTACCATTTACGCTTACAGTTTGTTAATAAATATAATAAACAATTAAAAAAAAACTCATTTCTGGCCAAAACACATTTTTTGTTATCCGATGGCAGGGCAAAAGCTCGTGCTCTTTTTTATATATAAAAAAAAAGATAAAAATGTAGAACTCATGAATTGTGAGTATTTAAAAAAATAAACAAGACACACATTACGAAAAATAAGAATTCACGGGCCTCGCGTCTACCAAAACGTTCTCCAACAAACTTCGCCCGTCTGCGGTTACATTTTTAAACCGCTCCAAGTGTTTACTGAAAATATCCCTAGTTATTCTCTCGATGGGCACCGGGGGGACTCTCTCCCCGTCCACAGTGCCATTTTTATCGGCAGAATTGTTCACGATGTTCTGAACAACTTTCGCCAAGGTCTCCAAGAATTTCGACCAATTCTCCAGCTGTTTCTCCGTCAACTGATCAGCGGAAATCAAATGTTCCACTCTTACGATCGTTGTACATAGTGCAGATATCCCAAACTATAATTATTTCAATGAATAATACATGTTAAACAAATTATACCTAATACACATGGAGACATTTTTGTGTTTAGTTAATATGTAGATCGAATATGCTTAAACCGCAGTCAGTCATTTGACCCAAACCACTATTTCCAAGTCTTTTTCTTCAGGGAACGGAATGTGAGACTGCATTCCGGTAGTGGTAATTAAGTCTGAATTTGGCCACTATATCCAAGTCTTTTAATCTTCAGAGTACAGGACGTGAGACTGCATGCCTGGTGGTGGCCATAATTCAGTTCATGATCAAAAAAGGCTGTTTGGATTATAAGGATATTCAGATTAGCGGAACTCTACTGTACCCTTTTGGAAGTAAGTAAATTCCATGGGACACCCTAGACGCAAAAGTGTCTCCATGTATACTTAGCACTGCCTTGTCAAATTACCTTATTATTTACGATAAAGTATAATGGAGACCGTCCGTGGTGACTCAACGGACAAGGCGTCGCCCTGCTGTTCTCCTGTGTCACTATTTCCGATAAAACGGTCGCTAAATCTAGAAGGTCTGACATTTTACACCTTTCTACATGGCTGAAAAAGCAAACGCACAAAATTTTCGGTTTATTACGGAATAAATTCTACGTTAAACTTGTTTCAACCTATCGGCTAAGGAACTACGTCTTTCCAGTACGTCAATTTGATTTTTTTCGACTTGTTAGCAAGCCCTGGTGCATGAAATACAACCAAAATAAAAGTTACGGTTAAAGGACGCATACCACCTACATCATGTTGTTGCGATAGTTAAAACCTATCTCAAAATAATTTTCTAGAAGTGCGATAAAAATCAAATTCGCCTAACACGTCAAGCTGATCTCACTTCATGTTTTGTCAAATTCTCACTTTCAGGATTCGGCGGCAACAAAAATTATGGACACCAAATGTCAAGCTAATTTTTTTGAACTCTCCCTAATTTGTCGTCCCTCAAAACTTATCGCGAAAAAGATAACAACCACCAAGGCACACGCAACAACGTCAATAGTAATTCCAATTTACTCACCTCCGAAAAGAAGGGTAAAACTTGGGCAAAATGTTATCCCCGATGGCGTCCCTCCTCCCAACCAGCGGAATACTCAACAAAACTTTGCTCCACAAGTCCTTGAGCTGTGCAGAAAACAGCTCGACAGACAAATGCGGCAATAGCCTGATAACCAGCATCTTTCCTTTCGAAAACTTGAAGTAACTGGCGAATTTCTCTTCCCGTAGCAGCCCGTTGAGTATCTTCGACAAATATTCGTTCTGATCTTCCACCACGGGCACACTCTCCTTTTGCAAAAGCTTTAGAACTTCCTGTTTTTGTTCGGGAGTAGGAGCGGCCTCCAGTTCGCGCAATCTCTGCTTCTGCTTCAACTCCCGCAATTTCTCCATGTCGTTTATTGCCAGGGGATTCTTCAAATCGACCGCTTTCAAAAATAACGTGTACAAACTTTCAAGTTCTAACAAAATTTGTTTGCTCTTTCGAGTATCTTTGGACAAAACTTGATTTTCCGAGTCTTTCTCCGTCGCCACCACGTCCATGTCGATTATTTTTCTCGGGGCCGTCACCGAACCACACTGGAACAAAATTTACCTTGCATTTGTCGTGCCGGTAGTTTTCGGAGAAAATTTACCTGCAGTTTGCCAAGAGAATTCTCAAATTGCAAAGGCGTATAGATCCTGGGTTGCAAGGTGTTTTGGTTGTCCTGGCGGTCCATATTCCTATGATGCCCATCTCTTTGTTGGTAACGGTTGTTGTAATGATTGCGGTCGTTTCTGTCATTTGATATTTTTTTCAGATTTTTCCTAGATTTGAAAACCTGGAGGAAAAAATTAAAATATTTGCAGTTAGTTATATTTTGTATAATTCAGAAGCATATGACAATTTTTAGACGATTCACGGATTTTTCATGCACAAAGTGTGTACTATAATTCGGCCTAGGTCAAGTACAGTGGAACTCCCATATATAAGTCGAATCTCAATGGACACAAAAAAAAAATTCGAGTTAGAGAAACTTCGAGCTTAAGAACATTTTATTAAAATTTCGATATCTTGCATTATTCACATAATACCTCATAACCCATAACGTAGGTATAACATAACTATACACAATGTACCCATGCAAAATGCAGGTTGTTACAATTCTGTAATAAATTTAATCATTGTTTAATAAAAAAGTTGGTAATTTTGCACATTTTAAACTAGACAAAATGTCATAATCAGTTAGAAATTCTGCAATTTGGATGTCGTCGTCGATGGCAAAGTACTCTTCTGCGTCAATATCTTCCATTTGTACCAATTCCCTGTATTTAGCAAGCGTTGCCTCTAATTCTGCAAGACAAAGATCATCTTCATCCAACCAATGATCGGCATTTTCACGAATGTCACGGGAGAATCCGGGTTTCTTAAAAAAATAGGGAGGTTCGGAGAAAAATAAGATATCTATTTTTGGCATGAAAATGACAGAAAATTGTTATTGTAATTGATTTACGGCGAAATTTATTTTCAAACAAATTTCTTTGCGGCGTAATAAGCGAAAGAAATTAGCTTATCACGCCCACATGCTAGTTCGCTTTGTTATTGGTTTGACGTCAGAGATTTGTAAGGCGCTCCTCCCACTTCTCTTGAAGTGCCCGTGAAGCGGTACCTATCTCATAGCATACTTATTGGGACTATTTCGAGCGTGAATTTTTAAAGTAAGGTGTCAAGGAAACATAAAACAAAGACAACATAATCGATATAATGATGCAACAAGGGTATCAAAAGTCCGATTCACATAATTTGCCATATTTATGTAGTAGGTAGGTAAATGTCCCGGTAAATGTGGAAATGGTGTGTGATTCTTGCATCTAACCCCAATTTCATTCAACCTCAAAACAGTAGTGTAAAGGCAGACCGGTATAAGTAAAACAAAGTCAACAATTTATTAACTGTACATGCCTTTTATAATTCAGTATAAGTAGGTATGTAGATTGTAGATACCTGCTTACTTCTGTTTGTAAAATAGGTACCTACCTATATTCTCCAATACAATACAATACATACCTACTCATTTATGTAGGTATGTATACCTAAGTGATTGACAAGTTATCAAGTCAACAGTTTTATAATGGATTGGAAATTTAAAAAAAAAACGGAAACAAATACAATTCACGCAAATCAAAAAACTACGCTACGTAGGTACTAGGTACTTGTTTAACAAAAAGAAACAACTGCTATATTCTGGAACGGTTAATGTAGAAACTCGGAAGAGACTCTTAAAGACGCATGTATGGAGCACGAAATTATACCTATGGGTGCGAAACTTGGACAATGGGAGAAGCGGATTGAAAAAGAGTAGAAGCGTTTGAAATGTGATGCTACAGACGGGTGTTGAAGATACCGTGGATAGACAAGTTAGCAATAAGGAGGAATTAGAAAGAGTTGGGGAAAAGAGAAAAGTATGGAAGACAATAAAGAATAGGGGATAGGATCATAGGATGGTAGTACACCTTCTGAGACACAAAGGAATAGTTCGCGACATACTAGAGTCAGAGATAGGAATAAAGAGGTAGAGGTTGGAGCAGATTAGACTACTGCTCTCAAATAATTGGGGATGTAGAATGTTCTACTTTTACGGAAATGCGTAGGCTAGCTCAGGGAAAGGATGGAGGTACGCGTCCTATATACCAGTCTTCAAAAGAGAACTTTATGATGACGTACTATTTAATTATTATTGTAAAATAGTTAATAAAATTTCCTTTTTTAGTACAGGGACGGAACACTACGGCGATTCAGTATTTGGCTCCGTCATGCTCCTAGCATCATGTTTCAAATTATGCTAACCGTAACACGTTACCAAGTACTAATGGGTCCCAGAAAACTGTCGATAAATTACATTATGTTCGATTTTATTTAGAGTGGCTGCAATGGGGCAGCCGATAATTTTATATGCTTTTGCAATGATAAACTAACTCGCGAAAATATCGATAATGCTGACCGATTTTCCTTCTGGCTCCAAAGAATCACTTTTTCCGTTTTATTGGTGTGGTGTACGATGTATTAGTCTGGGTACAAAACAGAAAACACCAGTTAGAACCAGTTAATAATATTTAACAATTTAACTACACATATGCATAATACTTATGGGACTGCTGCGCGCTGAAGCTGGGACTTGTACGTTATACTAAGTTCTGACGTCACGCGGCCTACTCTCGTTGCAAGGTACCATTTCTAGCCTCGCACCGACGGAAAACTTTGCAACGGCTTCACAGGTGAAGGAATTTTTTCTTAACAAAAATTAACAACATAACTACCTTCAGTATAATAAACTCTATCAATTTTAATTAAATTTGAAAATTACCGAACCTGCCTATTCTGAATTGTTGTTGCTGAGACATCCATATTGCTCTTGCTATTTCTCTAATAGCATCTAATAAAGTTACTGCTAATGTTATACAATCCTCCACGGCAGCGATAGTTTGTTTCAGAATCCCTTTCCGGTAATTCATCTTCAGATTCTTAATTATACCCTGATCCATTGGTTGTAACTTAGACGTCATATTAGGTGGCAGATGGACTTCAACTTTTCGTCAATTGTAGGATGAGCCGGGCAGTTGTCTACGAAAAGTAAAATTTTTCTCTTGGTCTGAAAACTTTCTGTCAAGAGACAATAACCATTTCTCGTACAGGTCACTAGTCATCCATGCCTTCTTGTTATTCTGATAAGTGACCGGCAAAGACTTGATGCCCTTAAAACATCTAAGGTTCTTTGATTTCCCAATCACCGAAAGTTGCAGTTTTTGCATCCCGTCCATTTTTGCACCAACCATAACAGTAATTCGTTCTTTACTTTGCTTTCCCCCAATAACATTTCTCATTTTTAAAAGCCAAGGTTTTGTCCGGTAAACATTTAAAGAACAGACCCGTTTCGTTGGCGTTGAAAATGTCCTTAGATTCATATTGGGAGAGTAATCCAGGGAGCACATTTTCTTTCCAATTTTCACTCTTTTTCATTTATGTACGCACTTTCACCGCAAACCCCTTTTTGCACAATTGTGTGACGAACTTTAAATTTATGCAGCCATCCCGAGCTCGCATCGAAATTCCAATGTCCCAAAGTTTTCGTGAATTCCTGTGCTTTCTCCCAAATTATTGTTCCCGATATCAGGAGTTTCTTGTCACGGCAAACCTTAACATTGCTTTATCTATATCTTCATACACACACGACTTAAACCGTTTTCGAGCAAAGCTGACCCCATTGGAACTTTTTTCAATAATTGCATCACAATTCTTGTAAATTGTGAATAATGTGTTTGGCGGAATTCCAAACTCGGCTGCGATATCTTTTTTCCGTTTCGCACCTCGATAAACTTGTTCGATTCCAGTTCCAGTTAGTGTTCATGGAAAAAGTCCATATGCATGTATGGATGGTAGGAATAAAAATAACAATGGACTATAAAAATTATATTATACTCGTAGTAACTTTGTATCACTCATCAAGTGGAAGCCATGCCTATTTTATGGAGACTTTGGATAGAATTTTTGATGAATACAATGAAGGCAACAACATCCTGATCATAATAGGAGACTACAATATCAACTATGGGAATAAGGAGTATTATTACAGGCATAAATTGATACAAATTATTAATCAGCATGGCCTTATCAGTTGGTTGATGTACCAACAAGAGTCACGCAGGACAGTCAGACAATAATTGATCTATTGGTAAGCAATGTCAAAGAATTCAATTGTCAGGTACTTAATAGCCCAAAAAAAATAACAGATCATTTGGTAATAATGGTGGAGGTAGCCAAGCTGGAACCAGCAGAAAAGCGGAAACTCTGTAGAAATCTAAAAAGATTTGATGAATTATCATTTCAAATGAAATTATTTGAGGAGAATTGGGAGAAAGAGGAGGCGAATGTTAATGTCACTTCTAAATTACTTATTGATAATATTCTGAAGGTGCTTAATGAGGTGGCTCCTGAAAGAGAAATCAAGATGTCTGCAAAGTGGTCTGACAATGGATGGTGGAATGTAGAATTGGAGAATGAGAGTAAAATGAGGGATGATGCATTTGTGAGAGCAAGATGGACAAATGACCCAGAGCACTGGAATAGTTAAAGGCAACATAGAAACAAGATCATCAAAATGATAAGGAAAGCTAAAAGACAATATTATGAGACAAAAATTAATAACTCACTATATTCAAAAAATATG
Source organism: Xestobium rufovillosum (assembly GCA_963966045.1). Taxonomy (NCBI): domain Eukaryota; kingdom Metazoa; phylum Arthropoda; class Insecta; order Coleoptera; family Ptinidae; genus Xestobium; species Xestobium rufovillosum. Next base: position 30,185,098 of record OZ014497.1, read on the forward strand.
TGGAAGAACTTAAAGAAATTGATGAGTGTACAGAAGAAAAGCGGCCATAGCAGTATAATATTTAATGACAAAATTTTCAACGAGTTAGAAATAGCCAATAGATTTAATGTCTATTTCCTGGAGAGCATAGATAGATTACTTGCAGATATTATTAGCGACACAACAATTAATTTGGAGGAAATAGAGGATGGTTTATTACTCACAAAATTTGAGGAGGTAAAGATGGTGGACTTAAGGAGAGTGGTTAAAAATTTATCAAATAAAGAGAGTAGCACAAATGGAATTAACTCTAGATTGTCGAAATGTGTATTTGAGGTGTTGGGGCATAGACTCTTTGAAATAGTCAACTTTTCGTTGGACATAGGTATATTCCCGGAAACATGGAAGTTATCGACAGTGGTACCAGTAGAAAAAGTAAGAAATACAGTACAGTGTGAGGAACTTCGACCCATAAATATGCTACCCCCATATGAAAAGGTGTTGGGAGACCATAGTAAAGGACCAGCTCACAAAATTTATGGAAGACCACAATATCCTAACCACATCAAGCGGGATTCAGAAAAGGGTGCTCCTGTGAAACAGCAGTACAAACAGTTATTGGCAGATGGAAGGATGCTTTATACAGAAAAAAATGTGTTGGGGCGGTATTTTTGGATTACAGAAGGGCTTTTGAGACGGTGAATCGTGACTTGATGATGTGCAAATTAAAGAAAATGGGAGTAGGAGGCAATGCACTGAAGTGGTTTGGAAGATATTTGAGCGATAGATTCCAAGTGGTGAAGTACAATAATTCAATTTCAGGGAAGGTTCAAACAACACATGGTGTGCCGCAGGGTTCAGTGTTGGGGTCGGTACTGTTTACATTGTACATAAATGACATTGTCGATACGTTGGATAAGTGTTGTATACAAATGTCTTATTTATTACATTGGGGAGAGTAAGACTGAGGTAGCAGAAGTTATCAATATTCAATAGTGAACTGAAGGCAATTTCTAGGTGGTTGAAGAACAATATGGTGGTTATAAATACTAATAAGACTGAAGTGATGTATTTGGGGGGGCAAGAGTGTAGCAAATCAATTGTGTCCCATATGGTTGAATGAAATTGAGTTAAAGCGTGTTTGCAAAATTAAGTATTTAGGAGTTATTATAGATAATGAGTTGAATTTTAAAGAGCATGCTAGTTATGTTTTGAAGAAAATATCTCAAAGAGTGGGCCTTCTGTCTAAAATAAGTGGCAAACTTAGCTATTGGTCACGGCTGCTTGTATATAAAACTATGATTGCCCCGTATTTTGAATATTGTACAACAGTTCTATATATGGTGACGGATTTTTTTGTTCAGGAGTTTCAAAAAAGACAAAATAAAGCAATGCGAGCTATATTGAACTGCAGCAAGTATACTAATATTTCGTTTATGTTGGAAACGCTTCAGTTTATGAGTGTTGCGCATAGAATTAGGTATAAGACATTGATTTTTGTATATAAAGTAAAACATAATATGCTTCATATGGATGATCCAGTTAAACTACGAACGGATGTGCATGATTACTACACAAGAAGAAGGGAAGACATTTTCGTACCTGATGCAACTACTGCATTTGCTCAAAATCAAGTGTTTGTTAAGGGATATTCTTATTTTAATAATTTGCCTACTTACTTGAAAGATGAAAGTAGTTTTATGATTTTTAAAAAGAAAAGTGCAATTTATGTTTAAAATAGTTAGATAGTGGTTGCATTACCTACCAGTGAACATTTATTTATTTTGAATTATATTTTTGATGTGTATCTTTAAGCTAAGAATAAAGTTCATTCATTCATCATGATTTTGTACAATTCATTACCAGGTCATATTAGAGATTGTACTAGCATGTTAACATTTAGGAGGGAGGTTGTCCAATTTGTTATAGAAAATTATTAGTACAGTTTTATTTGTTTATTATTATTATTATTGTTGTTGTTGCCGAATCTGATGTTTTGTTTTTTATATAGCATATTTGCTAATAAAGGCTATTATTAATTAATCAATTAAACGAATTTTGTCGGCTACCGGCAAAATTTTTAATTTCCTCTTCGCACTTGACATTTTTAGCAACAGCTTTGAACACTAAACTAAACTGACCAGCAAAGCAGTAATTTTAGAATCTCAACTGGGTTTTCCAGTCATTTGTTTATTACCCCTTTTTCTAACAAATACCGATAACCGATTTCAAAAAAATGACCATAAAAGATGTGAACAAACCAGATATGTACATAGTTTTAGACAGAAAAGGTTTTGTCGGCTAAAATTGAATAAAGGGGATAAAATTCGTAGAATTACGGTTGAATACACTTCGAGATATGGAAATTTACTAATTCTAGAACTTCGAGATACAGACTACGAAATACGTATGATTTGCCATGTAGGTCAAGGGACTAGCATTTTTATTTGAGTTACGGAAAAATTCGACTAAAGGAAGTTCGACTCTTGGGAGTTCCACTGTATTTTTATCTTTTGCGCCCACGGAATTTTTTACGAATACAGAATACGGAAAAGAGAAGCAATAGATTAGAGTGCAGCTGCAGGTGCAGAAGTGCAAACGGCACGCTGACAAGGCAAACGCAATGTACGTATTTAAGTTCCTGTTTTTTTGTTCAGTAAAAAAAATTGTTTTTTACTCGTTTGTTTTTCTATAAATGTTTTGCATTCCATAATATTTGTATTTCATTGCCCTCCACACCCCCTTGGAAAAAAAACGGGTACGGTAATGCCTACGTCCCCATCGCACGCTAAATCTGGGATTTATAAATCCCGGATTTAGCCGTGCGATGGAGCCGTGGTCAATGTACGGAAATTTTTGGTGGGGATGTATGGAATTTTCATCTTCAATGTCTGGCAACACTGTAACATGGGGATGGAAATAAATGGAAAAGTATGATGTTCAAAAAAGCATGTGAAGAGGAGGAAAAAGCATCCTTTGGAAAACGAAGGCAACCACAGAACCATATCAGTGTACCAGAACAAGCAAAAACACTCACCGTATAGTAGTAGTCGTCAAAATAGGGCGTCCCGGTATTCAGCTGCAGCAATTGAATATTCAGCAACCACTGCTTCTCCCTATTGGTCATCAACCCCGCGTACTCATCCCGTTCTCTCTCAGCCCCGATCACAGACCCACAATTCTTTCCCCGATAACTGCTGGATGCCGAATCATGCCTCTGCCTATTCTGTTGTCCATGATTCACGTTTTTGTTCATCGGCATGTTGTTGGGGCCCATCATGTTCCGCGGTGGTGGCGGGAAATTAAAAGGATGACCCACGGGGAACTGATTATTTCCGTGGAAAACAAATCCCGGTGGGTGAGGAGGAGGGTTGTTTTGCATGAAGTGCGGAGGTGGCATTATCCGCATCACCCCTGGCGGGACATTGTAAGGGCCTAAAGGGGGCATGTGCCGTAACGGAGGAACGGGCGCTAATCCCGGAGGCACCCGCGGCGGCATATGATGCTAAAATAAACTCAACTTTTACCAAACAAAACAGAAGTTAAATTTTTTAAATACCTGGTACATTCCTGGGTATCTCGGGGGCGGGATAGGGGGCCCGGGCAGTAAAGGAGGTGGAAGCTTCACCTCATTTGTCAACAAACTTCTTTCAAGCTCTTCAAGGGTGCACATTTTCGGCACAGGAGGTTTCTGAAGCATACTGATGATCTTCGAAAAATCAGTCTTCTCTTTCGATTCCTGCTTGGATTCTTCACGGAAACTGTTCTGTATCGGAGAACTAAAGAGGTCATCTTGCAACTTATCCTTGAAAGACCAGACGGAATCGTCGAAACTCGAAGGAGGGCTGTCGTCATCGTCGATGAGGTTGTGAGGGAAAGAATCGTGAAAATCTATAAATACAAAAAAAACAATAATGACAAAACCTGATAGTTATAATGAAAATTCATAATGAAACGCTCAATTACCTAAAGTATGCGCTAGTAAGGAGCCTCCGTCGTCTTTCTCGTCATACCTTTTGTGATGTTTAAAAAACGAACTGTCGCCATCGTCATCATCATAAACAAAGCGGGACAAACAATTCCCTACAAAACCACCAAGATATCTCACAGAATCTACTGAAAAATACAAACACTACCTAAATTTTCCGATAGCTTCGAAATTTCTTCAATTTCGGCGAACTGTTCGTGTTCCTCTTCCCAATCCTCTTTGGAATCCTCACAAGCACCAAAAGTTTCGTCATTTTTTGCATCGTACTCCTTTTCAACCCCATCCTCCTCATCAGAAAGACACCGCTCACGCTGAAATGTTAAAAAAATTGCACCGAAACTTTCACATAACCTTACATTCAAAAAAACATTTAATACGCAAAAAGACCACTTGAAAACAAGAAAAATCTTATAAAACTAACATTCTTAGCTTCAAGAGGTACAGTTCTTATCGTAATCGGCCAAAAAAACGTAATAAATAGCAAATATACCAGATAAAACGTAAAATAATTAACGCATCTTTTGTGTTAAAAATACGCTCATTACAGTTGAATTCTTTATTTTAAAGTCATGAATTAATCGATTGCTTACGTTTAAACCTGTATCGTAACTAAGAATCGTTTCTGCCATTTGATTTTTGAAAAATTCTCAACATTATGTTTGACACTTTGCTAAAACTTTACAGACAAGGAACTGACCATGCCAATATGATTTGCATAGATCCCCATGTTACCGGCGCTCAAAAGTAACTAGAAAATATTAAATTTCTACAGTTTTAAGCACAACAAACTGTGAAATATGCTTAATTAAGTTTATTAAGACTAGAGACAATATTTATCAATAATTTTAAACGTTATTTTCCTATTACAAACTCCAGATTTTCAATACATTTGGTTACAAAAAATAATGTTGGCAGCAATGGTATTTGACGGACACGTTTTTTGTGGTTAACCTTGCATGTCATGTACACAAAATTCCTGAAAATATGGTAGACGAAGGGACCAAAAAAACTTTAAGTAGTATTTCTCTGCTTCAAACTAAAGCAGGTCCTAGAGATAAAGAATTATGGGTGCAAAGGTTAAAAGAGGAATACATGTCTTTAATAAAGGTAACCTATAAATATTTTTCTACGTTTGCGGCAACATATGTTTGTGTTTTAAGTATGTGGAGAACAATAAAGGAGCTGACAACGATTGGTTTAGACTAGAATCGAATAAGGAAGGTACTAGATGGTTCGGCAAGTGTTGGTACATTCACGAATTATTAAAATACGAATTCGATGTAGAATTTGACGTGAGTTGCTCGTCCTTTATGTATTCGTAGTGTATAGCCTTACGTTGGATTAAACTATGGAAATTTGTATATTTCTGTGTGCCTGATCTTTGTCAATGTTACACACAGCTTTGTGTTAAAATCAATTCATTTAAGATCCCTGTAACGTACCCTACAACAGCCCCCGAGATCGCTTTACCAGAACTTGACGGCAAAACAGCAAAGATGTATAGGGGAGGAAAAATTTGTTTAAGCGATCATTTCAAACCGCTGTGGGCCAGAAATGTACCTAAATTTGGTATTGGACATGCCATGGCACTTGGCGTAAGTGAATTTAAAATGATTTTCTAATTTTTTCCAGCTTTACATCTGTTTTAGTTGGGTCCCTGGTTGGCTGTAGAAATCCCTGATTTGATTGCGAAAGGAGTTATTTCGTATAAAGAAAAAAAAGGTGATTGAAGATATTATTAATTTTGTAACAATTATAATAAATTACTTAGTTTTATTTGATAATATACATATGGTGTATCTTTTGTTTAATAAATTTTATATGATTTATTTTTGTGTTCTTATAGTTTATTTTTTACGAATGAAGATCATTTAAAACAGTAATAAACAGTGGTCTACACAATTATTAAATTAGTGTTTCAGAGGGAACTGCTTTCGCAGTATTAATTACGAACTTCTTGAAATGGTCTAGGTTTGTAAAGTTGAGATTTTAAATAAAAACACAAAAATTTCATGGAGTTAAATCAGAGAATGGAGCTGGTCAAGCCATAATTTAGAACGGTAGTTCATACATTTCTCTTATTTCATCCGTAATATTGCAACCTGTAACTACAGATTTTTATGTTTTTAAACTCTACACTTCCTTCAACTGAATTATTCATGCGTGGGAGTTCTTCCGCAACTCGGTTGTGCATATTCTAAATTTCAATAGAAAATTGTGGTTCAGCCCTTCGATTATGCCTCATTCGTTCATTTCATGTAGTGAATCTTCTGCTATAGGGTCTCAAATGCTTCAATAAAATCTTCAACTGGTACAAAACTCAGTGCTAAAAGCATAAGTACCTATACCTTAACATGAATTCGAAAATTTTCATCAAGTTGGAACATTTGTGTGGAACTTCTATCAGCGTCATCGTTTCCCAAGTCCCATAAGAGAAAATTTCGCATTTAAATATACCTGATTGGGGTTTTCTCATCTTCTAAGAAAAATAGTTGCAATAAAATTGACCTTTTTCAGAATTGAGCACTGGATATTTCCGCCCCTTTCATCTTTGCATTTAAATATACCTACCTAATTTACACTGCACTTTTGTGCTTTATACCAAGTATATGCTATTTAATACGAATTTAAATTTTTATTATTATCAACTTTTAGATTATATTATCCAATTTATTAGAAGTGTTCATTATTTTGTTTGGTACATACATTGGTGATACCAGACTAAATAATATTATATTAAATGGAAAATTAAATTGAATTAAAAGATTGGTTAAAAAATTGCAAAAGTATTTTCAATAATAATGATGAAAAATTAAAATTAATTAATATGAATGCATGTGCCTCTAAATTATATGTACTAATCAAAACAAAAACCATAAAATTATTTCACCTATAAGACCAGTAGTATCATACAAATATTAATGCTCCCACAAGAAATGTAGTTAAAAATGTTAATAATATATTCAAAAATACAACAAATTTTAAATCCAAATTTAGTTTAAAAAATTCTTCAGAATTAATTAACAATATCAAAAATAAAAACATTCCAAAAGGGTCCTTTTTGGTTTATTTTAATGTTACAAACATGTTCCCTAATATTCCTCCTATTATGATTGCTTAAAATTAATGGAAAATATTTTAGATAATACACATACTAATATTGCTACAAAAAATTATATTACTGCTTTCCAACTTTGTACCTATTGAACAAAATTATCTCCAGTTTAATAATAAATATTATGCTCAAAATTTAGGTCTTGGGTATGGGTTCACCAATTTTATTAGTCCTTTTATTAGTAAATATTTTCATGACAGATACTGAAGAAAAAACTATGATTTCAGAATTAGGCAAAATGCAAACAACATATTCTATTTTGGTATAGGTATGTAGATGATATTATTGCTTGTTTTAAAGGAACAACAAGATAATTAGAAAATTTTCTAAATTTTTTGAACAGTAATTATGAGGCGCCAAAAATAGATAAAAAATGAAACGCTAAACTGCTTATAATATATAAATAAGTTTTAGGGAAAAGAAATAATTTTCAATGAAATTAAATTATTTCATTGATAAAACATAATTTTATTGATATAAAAAAAAATATAATTATAAAATATTTTCGTTCATATAAAATACTTTTGATGATATAAAATGATTTTTTGATATAAAACAGTTTCTTTGTCATCATCATAAGGTTCTCAGTCCGAAGACTGGTTGGACGCGTACCTCCATACTTTTCTATCCTGAGCTAACCTACGCATTTCCCTAAAAGTAGAACATCCTACATCCCTAACTATTTGAGAGCAGTAGTCTAATCTAGGCCTACCCCTACCTCTTTTTATTCCTATCTCTGACTCTAGTATGTCGCGAACTATTCCTTCGTGTCTTAGAAGGTGTCCTACCATCCTATCTCTCCTACTCTTTATTGTTTTCCATACCTTTCGCCTTTCCCCAACTCTTTCTAATACTTCCCTATTGCTAACCTTATCTATCCACGGTATCTTCATCATGCGTCTGTAACACCACAGTTCAAACGCTTCTACTCTTTTTCTATCCGCTTCTCCTATTGTCCAAGTTTCGCACCCGTATAATGCCGTACTCCATACATACGACTTTAAGAGTCTCTTCCTAGTCTCTATATTAACCATTCTCGAACATAACAGTTGTTTCTTTTTGTTAAACGCAACTCGTCCCTGCGCCATTCTTTGTTTTATATCTTTAGTGCTCCTACCGTCTTGGGTTATTTTACTTCCTAAGTTGCAGAAATCCGCGACCTCCTCTATCTTCTCATTTCCTATTCGTATTTCAATTTTAGTTCTATTTTCACTCCATCTACATACCAAAATTTTAGTTTTCTTTTTATTGATTTTCATGCCGTAGCCCTGTGTCAAAACTGCTTCCATTTCATTCAAAGCCGCTCCTAATTCTTCTTTGCTAGATGCTAACACTGCTATATCATCCGCAAATCTGAGCATGTTAATAGTTTGGCCCTGTACATTGATCCCTGAGGCTGTTCTTTCCTTAACAATATTAATCGCATCTTCGATATATAAGTTGAAAACTAGAGGTGACAATGCACATCCCTGTCTCACTCCCTTCCGGATATCTACTTCCCTTCGTTCCTGCTCACATTCTATAACTGCCTTTTGCTCTTTGTAGAGATTATGTATTATTCTTCTGTCCCTGTATTTCATCCCTACCTTTCTCAGCACTTCGAACATCTTCCCCCATTTTACGTTGTCGAAGGTTTTTTCTAAATCTACAAATCCTATATATACGCTCTTTCTCTTTTCTATCGTTTTTTCTATAATTACTCGTAAAGCTAGAATGGCCTCGCGCGTTCCTCTATTTCGTCTAAATCCGAACTGATCTTCTCCTAATATCTCTTCCGCCTTTTTCTCCATCCTTCTTTGCACAATTCTAGTTAAAATTTTTGACGCATGGGAAGTTAAACTGATAGTTCTAAAATTTTCGCATCTATCCGCGCCTTTCCTTTTTGGCAAAGCTACCATGATGTTCAGTTTGTAATCCTCTGGAATCTCGCCTGTCAGGTATATGCGACTAACTAATTTAAATAAACGATCTATTACCTCTTGACCTGCGCACTTTAAGATTTCTGCCTGCAAGCCATCTATACCTGGTGCTTATTATTCCTTAAACTTTTTAGTGCTAGCTCAAACTCTTCTCTCATTATAGGACTCCCTAGGTTATCCCCTTCTACACTGATTTCACTTTCTAATATATCTTGCACTTCCTGTCCCGCATATAAGTTTCCTAAATATTCTTTCCACCTATCTGCCTTCTCCCCGCTTTCGATTAGGATATCTCCTGCCTCATTCCTAATGCTTTTGGTACTAGATCCAATTTCTCTAAAATTTCTCCTAATTATTTTATATGCTTCATCAGTCTTTCCTATTTCGAACTTATTTTCCACTTCTTTGCACTTATCATCGATCCATTGCTCTTTCGCTTTCCTACATTTCCGAATAATTTCCCACTTGATCGCCTTATATCTTTGTTTCCCTATTTCATCTAACCTATTTTTATATTTGCGCCTTTCCTCTATTAGACTCACAATATGTTTTGTTATCCAGGGTTTTCTACTTTCATTCTGTTTATGACCCAAAATATCCCTAGCTGAGGAAACTAAACTATTTTTAATGCAATTCCATTCTTCCTCTATGCCCCTAACAATATTTTCGCCCGCGCCCTTTAGTACTTCGTTTGTCTTTTTCTCGAACTTATCGCGCGTATCATCATCTTTTAGTTTCTCTGGGTCAAGATACCTTCTTCCGCTTCGTTTTTTCAAAATCTTAAATTTAAGATTGGCCTTCATAACGACTATATTGTGATCACTATCTATATCTGCTCCTGGATAACTTCTACAATCCCTAACTTGATTTCTAAATCTTTGCCTAACAAGAATGTAATCTATTTGATATCTCCCTAGGTCTCCTGGCATCTTCCACGTGTAGCGTCTCCTAACATGAGTTTCTTTGATAATAAAATTATTTTATTGATAAAATAATAAATAGGTAATAATTTTCGTGAATCTATTTTTCTAATGTAATCTTGCGTAACAGATAAAACCACATTTTTACGTGGTTGTCTCTGCTTCATGTTATCTCACTCTTGTTAAAAGGTTATAACTTGCTATAATGTCGGGAGTGACTACTGCTCCGTCCGACCGTCTCCTAAAATGATGTTCGAACACGGTCGGGCATGCGCATTACAGAATGTCAACACATTTTAGAAGTGCAAAAAAACTAAAGCTGAGAGAACGCATTTTTGAAACAGATCATTTAGTTGTCCTCGCACCAGACACGCATTTTTTGGAAAAAAAGATGATGTAGAAAGAAGCAAAATAAACCAACCTGTATGGGAGCAGAACTCACCTTGTCCTAGGAGAATAAGACGGTAGCTCTGTACGATACCCGAACACCCACCGAGACTGTTGACGGTGCGTTCCAATAACGAATTACTTAAACTGATATTGCGTAATGCGCACGTTCGACCGTCTTGGAACAAAATTTAAAGTAATCGTCGGACGGAGCAGTACACAGTAGTCACTCCCTAATGGTAATTGTATCTGCTAGGTTGCGCCATCTGGAAGCGGTACTAAATTCATTGATATTTAAAACCTTCTTTTGATGTATAAATGTTTCTTTGAAATTTAAAAGTTTTGTTGATAAAGTTTTGTCGCCACACAAAAGTATGTTTAAAAAACCAATAAAATAATTTTACATGGACAAAATAATTTAATATTAATAAAAATCTTTTTTATTTGTATCATTCATAGTTTCGCGTTTTATCAAGCATACCGTTGCATTTTATATTTCCCTTATTTTTGACACAAACGGCGCCTCATAAGTATTCGTATTCATCCAAAAATAAAATTTACAAAAAGGTTTAACTTTAATAAATGGATATAATAAAATAAACTGAAAAAATTCTGCTTACAATTCTATGGTGCACAGAGTCTTTACAGTACCGCTATATCTTTGGCTAAATTGAATAAAGAACTAAACATAATTAGAACAATTGCTATAAATAACGGATTTAAGATTAAAATCATCAATAGAATCATTAACAAAAAAAAATTAAAATTGCTTGTAAAAACATACCTATTCTCTAAATCAAAGACTCTACAAGTCTTTGCTATAAATTATCTAATGATAAGGTTACCAAATTTTGCTGAATTCTGAAAAGATTGCCAGTATTTTAAGAAAAACAACATACAAGTCACATTTAAACCTTCAAATACACCTGGGCCGTCAAGACTGCAACACAATTGGATGAGAAACCACTCTACGAGATTGTGGTCTTCTAGTGATCTAGTCGAATCGCAAAGGGAATGTATATTATCACATATTTTATTTAACAGTAAAGACAGAACACGTAAACTTGACCACACAGGTATTTATCAACTAAATTGTTTAGACTGTAACAGCATATATGAACTTTTTTCTCATTTTGAGGTCCTGAATTCAGATTTTAAGTTTGTCCAGTTAATCCTGAAACACCCTGTATATCGGACAAACTGGCAGATCTATACGTATTAGGTATAATGAACATTTAAGATCATTTCGTTTAAAAAATGATCATTCAAGTTTTGCTAAACATTTCTTTGAAAACAATCATCAGTTCCCTCCTCTAGAAAATACTAAATTATTGTTTAATTTTGAAAAGAGTTATAAATTAGATATATTAGAGTCTATAGAAATTTATAAACCCTGATATTTCACTTGGAGGTTTTAACTTGCCAAATAAATTTCTAGAAAACGTTCTCGTGTGGTGCGGACTTTTTGATAGACACTGTATGTAAAAATAACACTAGGCAACTACTGCTACGCACATGTTTTGCATACTGCCTTGGTAATTTTCGAAAATATGTAGGTACTTGCAAATCCACGAAAAGGACAAGCAAGAAATGCTGATAAGACAAGAAAACCTAATTTTTCCGCTAAAGATAAGGAAACAATCTCGTAAGTTATCGATAACTTTAATTACCTGCTCTAAGTACCAGCACTTAGACCAATTAAAACAATTGTAAATAAAATGTTATAATAATAAACCTTATGACAAGCACTAGCACGTGTTTAGAAGTTTTGATTTTAGTCTGTGAACGGCGAGTACCCACGGAAACATGTCGGCAAAGCTGATCCAACTTGGATTTTCTTGCCCGCTTTCTGTTTCTCCCGCTAAACAGTGTTTTACATTTCTTTGACATGTGATAGCGCGGTCAGTTTTTAGAATAATCGGCTCGTGTGCGGTCTGGAAAACTTCGCAAGGTAGGTACCGATTTTTAATTGATACCGGTAGTACGAAAAACATTTGGAAAATATCCAAAAGAAAACAATGCAACACTCCGTCTGGGTGTACGTTTATTTTTGTCGTCAAAATAAAACAGAACAAGTGCTACAAGTACGTTCACACAAACAATTTTGTTTCAGATTTAAAAAATATAAAATTATTAAGTTTTCGCGGAATTAAAAAAAATGTCGGGCACTGTCGATTCTCCTGAAGAACATTTACCTTCGACCCAAGTCTACGGGCTCAGGAAAGACTACGAGAAAGATTACAACCCCCGAAGCACCGAAGAATTCGGACTTGGATACCAAAACACCTTGGTAAGTCTTCATTCAAACAGTCTCTGTTATTTCACCCTGTGATACTCCCACGATACAACTCGCGAAAATACTTTTATTTGTGCAAAAATTATTGAAACTATAAATATACGACTTCTCTTATTACGCGCGTTAGAAATATAGCAAACAAAAAAAATTAGCACCATTCGTATTATGTGCAGTGACTACGCCAGGTATTACAATAATAATAAATGTAACCACCAATTACCGCATTATAAAATTCGCAGAAATTTGCAGTGATTTATGATTAAGCGGTCTTTTAAGAGTTAATACGCTCCTAAAGTACCAATGTTTCAAAATATTTTTCCGCAGAAAATTGTAATTAAAAATATTTTTAATCGCGAGTTATTTGAGACTAAGTAGCAGAAATCTGAGACTTCCTCTATCTTCTCGTTTTCAATTTGTATTTTCGTTTTAGTCCTATTTTCACGCCCCCTGCACACCAACATTTTGGATCTTCGATATACAGGGTGTTTCATTAACAATGGGAAATCCGTTAACTGGAGATTCTACAGGTCAAATAATGACCATTGACCCGAACATGCCTTATCCGAATATTGATGGTTTAGGAAATACAGGGTGTTGAAAGTTACAATTTTATTTCCAGTTCTAAACAATGCCCCTCCCTGGATTGCCTTTGATTTCACTGGCAGCCGCTTGTATTCTTCGCCACAGCTCATCGGGTGAATCAACAGCTTCTTTATAAACCACATCTTTCATTGTAGACCACATCGATAAAGCCAGAGGATTTAAGTCGAGGCTTCTAAGCGGCCAAGCAAATTCACTTCCACGGCCAATCCACCGATGTGGAAAGACGTTGTCTAAGTACTCCCGCACCGGCCGGGAAAAATGTGCGGGCGCCCCGTCCTGCATGAACCACACATTTTCCCTTAAATTAAGTGGTGCTTCTTCAAGCAGTTCGTATAAATTTTGCTGAAGAAAATTTAAATAAAGTGGACCGTTCAGATTGGGTGGAAGTTGAAAAGGCCCAATAAAGAAATTTGAAATTACACCGCACCAAACATTGATCTTAAATTCATGTTGGAAGTGTCTTTCTTTAACGGCATGGGGGTTTTCAGAATCCCACAAATGATTGTTTCGCCAGTTGAAAACTCCACGTCGAGTAAACGTTGCCTCATCTGTGAAGAGGATTTTGTTCAAAAAATTAGGATCCGTGCCTTGCTGCTCTTGTAAGAAATTAGCCAAACGTAGACGAACAGGAGGATCTTCCGGTAACAAATTTTGTACTGGAGTAATGTGGTATGGATGAAGCTTATCTTTGTGCAAAGTTCTCCAAATCGAAGAGCTACTTACGCCTGTTGCCGCACTTAAACGACGGGTACTTTTACCCCTGGATTTTCGTGCAATCTAACCAAAACCTCTTATTCCTGCTCAGCCGAAATAATCTTCGGAGCGCGATTGTACAGATTTCTAAATAATTTATGATTTGGTTGGCTTCGAGCTGCAGCGAGCCCATTAAAATTGGTTTGAGCAAAAACACAAATCATATCTCTCTCATATCACTTTTCGAAAAGTCATTATGACGCGGCATTTTTTAATACTTTTGATAAATTTATGGAGAAAGTTAATGAAAAAGCTATTGAGTTAACACTGAACACTTTAAAATTAATGTCATATTACTATCGACTGTCTGTAAAAAGTAGCTATCTAGATGATATTTTGTTTAATGCGGAACGGCCTATTAGAACAAGTTTGGAATTTAAACACTATCTTCATTAAGTCGTTTTTCTTGAAAGTGGGCTGGAATATCAAAATAAATTCTGAGTAAACTTTCTTAATGAATTTCTTCGATTCGTCGTAGAATAAGACCATTTTCCATTTAACAGAAAAAACAATTGTTTACGTCTTGAACACTCCTCGTATAAGATATAATGTATTAGGCTGGGTTTTCATGGAAAGCTTTTTACAAGAAAACGTTTTTGTCTAAATTATATAAGTACATAATGCCGCGTCGAAGAATTACATTCCTGTACCCTCGTTTTCTTCGTCCCATCCAGTGGCGGCTCGTAACGAAGAGCTCTAGGGCGCCGGGTGTCAGAAATATGCGCATTGTCACCCCTAGTTTTCAATTTATAACAATGATACTACTGCGCATGTGGAAACCAGGGAGTCAAAGTGATATTCGTATCTCCAGACGCAAGTTCATTTAAAAAGCAATCTTTTTTATTTATTTTTACCGTTTATCCGAGTAATTTTAGCATTAATTAATCTAATTTGCGATGTACACTCGGGATAAGGACCTTGGGATCCCAAACCCCATGATCCTTATCTCTAACTTGTGTAAAAGTTTTCAAAACAATATTTAAATATAGTGCATATTCACGATAACAATATTGTTAGACTGTCGCCAAAAATATGACGTTCACAGCAGTGCTGATTTCTTACCGATCAATACCAGTTTTTTCTGCAAAAAGTACATGGTTTTGCTCTTGAAGTATGAGTACAAGAAACCTTTGTTGCCAAAAGATGGACGGCCCAAACGGGTAAGTCTCTTTTTTCTATAGTGAATTGTACCCAATTAGTCTGATCCAACAAGAACCTTTTTATCTTATTACAAATCATCCAGTGCATACCTACTTGTTGATTAGGTTGTAAATTACGGATAGGCAACACCAACGATATTCCTGCACGGTAGTTCTAGCACTACCTTAAAAAATCCCGCCTTCTATAGCTTCTGTTAGCAAAAGATGGAACGTCCAAACAGGTAAGTTAATTTTTCTTTCGTGAACTACCTTGAACGTTCTGTACTGCTTCCAATTAGTGTGATATTCATCTGTTTGTTTTGGTATTGTCAAAAGCCAGCGATATCTAGATCGGACAATACAAGATCCTTCGAGATATTTATTCGAAAATGTGTCAGAATCTGTCGTCGAGTGGGATTATGTTGATTTAAATAATAATTTTCGTCTTTTATTGTTGATTTCCGTAATTAGCCCTAATAAAAAATATTTATTACCGTTTACTTACTTTATTACATTTGATATATCAAATTTTTTAAGCTTCTTGTCAATTAAATTATAGTAAGGTGCGATTTTGCGATAATCTTTATGGCATATCGTCTAGATTCTACCGGTACATTGATAACAGAATATTATGTGCTGCTATTCACAAATTAAAAAAGTTGCTTGTAATCACGTTTTGACTCCTACAAAATGCGGTTTTTTAATGCACCATAATTTTTTATAATCTATAAAAACTGTTGTACTGTTATGTAAACAGCACTATTTAAAAAATTTAAAATGCACTGGTTCAATTCTTTCTCACTTATAACAGTATTTTAAACTGTGTTGTGGCCAATACGTGCACTGTTATTTTGTTATGTAAAACTATGTTGCTGCTCTATATAATACACAGTTTGATCATAAAATATGTAGCACCCGATAGGCACACGCACACTTTTACATAACAATATAACAGTATATAAAACTTCGACGTTTACAAAGAACACAACAGAGTTTTAGGAATTGTTATATTGTTATGTAAAAGCAAAACACATCTACACCACCTACAGTTTGTCCCAAAAAGAGAAGGCAGATATATGACGTGGAGGGGAAAAGTTTTACATAACAATTCTTAAAACTGTTACTACAGAAATTACTGGACGAAATATTTTTTCTGCTTTTAAACTGCTATCAAGTAGGTTGCCAAATATTTACAAAACACGTTGGTTAGAGAGAGATAGCATGGTAGCAGTTGTATTACAATTTACAACCTCTATAGTATAGTGGTAAGTGAAGCTGTTACGGATAAAAGTGTGCATATGTAAAAAGATAATAACAATTTTATCTGTTATATTGTTTTGTAAAGTCAACCGCACTCTTGTAAGTCATGGCTATCGTTTTATTTTATCAGTTATCATATACAGTGTGTCCCAAAAGAGTGTTGTGCACCATTTAGGTGCAACACACTTTTACATAACAAAATAACAGTACTTTAAACTGTGTTGTATCCAGTGTGCACACTACTCGCACTCCATAATTCTGGAGCAACACAGATTTACGAACTGTTATTTTGTTATGTGAAACTGTTACCCCTCTACACATATTGCACACAGTTTGTCCATAAACTATGTAGCACCTGATAGGCACACTTTTACATAACAATATAACAGTATTTTAAACTGTGTTGTGGCCAATATGTGCACTGTTATTTTGTTATGTAAAACTCTATTACCTCTCTAAATAACACACAGAGTTTGTCCATAAACTATGTAGCACCCGATAGGCACACGCACACTTTTACATAACAATATAACAGTATTTTAAACCGTGTTGTGCACCTCACTCTTACTCTTACAATCGCTCTTTTATTGGGTGGGTTAAAGGAGGTACAAGACACTAGGGGTAAACACCCTTCAAATAGTATACAATAGTATAAAATAGAAAAAAGGAAAATTTCTCCCTGAACTTTTGAGCCAATACAAACCTGCAAACCAATTAACAACAAATAATAACTTAATTTTCTATTAGCATTGTAACCTATACGCTCGTAAAAAACGACATAAACCAGAAAAAGACAATAAAAAATAAAACATATACCCATAGACATAAATTCAAATATTTGCCAAGTCTTTAACAAAAAATATTACATATTCGATTAATAAACTAATATGACGTGTTTGGAAATAAGAATCACTGTGCCGGTTACATCATAAGCACGTGAGTCGAGACATTTCACAGGTAATCTTTGTCGAAGTTCATGGCCCCGCTCCTCACATGATAGCCTACTTGATTTCAATAAAAAAACCTCACATAATACTGTTTACATTGACAATAATGACTTATACAGGGTCACCCATTTACTACTGACCAAAAATATTTGGATCAAACAAACAATAACTGGTTTCTAGCAGCGGCGTATCAAGAAGTGGGCCGTCAAGCAGCCAACTCAAAAAATAAATTTACTCAGGTATACGGTGTACCGTTTTGTACAGGCTGTCCTGTTTTCGTTGTGATTTGGGGGTTTCTCATAGAAGCAGCAGAGATAGAGCCGTGGGGTTTTCGCGAACCTGAGCTACTTTCTTGAGCACAATAAAAAGCTGAAACCAGAATTTGGATATCGTTTTTAGTTTTCGAGAAAAAAAAATAATATTGATTTTTATCGATTTTCAAAAATTCTCTACAATTCTTTTTGTACTAAGCAGACTAAAACTGTTGATTCCTATAGAACTTTTCCAAGGAATTCAGTGGCGTACGTAGTTTTTTTATAGGGAGCGTATTTTTTGAGTTATAACATAAAGTTGAATTTTTTAAATTGAAATCACAGCAAAATAAAACACGAAACGTTAAATCTTCTTCCTCTTCCCTATTTTCTTTATCATAAATTTTATTTCTAGGTTTATTGAATGGCCCATAGTGAATTAAATTTGATTTTAATCTCGAAAACATCATTTTGGTTGGTTGTGTACCTATTGAGATATAGTTCCATTGATTCATTTACATTATCACGACATTCATTGCAAACAGCAATAGGCAGGTTCGGTAATTTTCAAATTTCATTAAAATTGATAGAGTTTATTATACTGAAGGCAGTTATGTTGTTAATTTTTGTTAAAAAAAAATCCTTCGCCTGTGAAGCCGTTGCAAAGTTTTCCGTCGGTGCGAGGCTAGAAATCGTACCTTGCAGCGAGGGTAGGCCGCGTGACGTCAGAACTTAGTATAACGTACAAGTCCCAGCTTCAGCGCGCAGCAGTCCCATAAGTATTATGCATATGCATGTGTAGTTAAATTGTTAAATATTATTAACTGGTTCTAACTGGTGTTTTCTGTTTTGTACCCAGACTAATACATCGTACAGCACACCAATAAAACGGAAAAAGTGGTTCGTTGGAGACAGAAGGAAAATCGGTCAGCATTATCGATATTTTCGCGAGTTAGTTTATCATTGCAAATGTTTATAAAATTATCGGCTGCCCCATTGCAGCCACTCTAAATAAAATCGAACATAATGTAATTTATCCACAGTTTTCTGGGACCCTTTGGTACTTGGTAACGTGTTACGGTTAGCATAATTTGAAACAGGATGCTAGGAGCATGACGGAGCCAAATACTGAATCGCCGTAGCGTTCCCTCCCTGAACTAAAAAAGGAAATTTTATTAACTATTTTACAATAATAATTAAATAGTACTTCATCATAAAGTTCTCTTTTGAAGACTGGTAGGACGCGTACCTCCATCCTTTCCCTGAGCTAGCCTACGCATTTCCGTAAAAGTAGAACATTCTACATCCCCAACTATTTGAGAGCAGTAGTCTAATCTGCTCCAACCTCTACCTCTTTATTCCTATCTCTGACTCTAGTATGTCGCGAACTATTCCTTTGTGTCTCAGAAGGTGTCCTACCATCCTACGATCCTACGATCCTATCCCCTATTCTTTATTGTCTTCCATACTTTTCTCTTTTCCCCAACTCTTTCTAATTCCTCCTTATTGCTAACTTGTCTATCCACGGTATCTTCAACACCCGTCTGTAGCATCACATTTCAAACGCTTCTACTCTTTTTCAATCCGCTTCTCCCATTGTCCAAGTTTCGCACCCATAGGTATAATTTCGTACTCCATACATGCGTCTTTAAGAGTCTCTTCCGAGTTTCTACATTAACCGTTCCAGAATATACCAGTTGTTTCTTTTTGTTAAACAAGTACCTAGTACCTACGTAGCGTAGTTTTTTGATTCGCGTGAGTTGTATTTGTTTCCGTTTTTTTAAAACATTTCCAATCCGTTATAAAACTGTTAACCTGATAACTTGTCAATCACTTAGGTATACATACCTACATAAATGAGTAGGTATGTATTGTATTGTATTAGAGAATATTTTACAAACAGAAGTAAGCAGGTATCTACAATCTACATACCTACTTATACTGAATTATAAACGGCATGTACAGTTAATAAATTGTTGACTTTGTTTTACTTATACCGGTCTGCCTTTACACTACTAAGTATGTTATGAGATAGGTACCGCTTCACGGGCACTTCAAGAGAAGTGGGAGGAGCGCCTTACGAATCTCTGACGTCAAACCAATAACAAAGCGAACTAACATGTGGGCGTGATAAGCTAATTTCTTTCACTTATTACGCCGCAAAAAAATTTTTTAGAAAAAAAATTTCGCCGTAAATCAATTACAATAACAATTTTCTGTCATTTTCATGCCAAAAATAGATATCTTATTTTTCTCCGGACCTCCCTATTATGTCGTATTTTTCGAAATTTTGATAATTTTGAAGTGCCATTATGTATATACTAAGTATCTATTAATAAAACTAGCTGCATGCAAATATATTTTGATCGCTTAAAAAAAAGACTTTTCGAGCTAGTATTAGCATTTTCCTTATAAAGGTTACCTTTATAATGAAGCAAAAAATGTATTATATATGGTTGGATTTAACCAGTATGATGTTTATTGCGGTAAGTCGCTAACTGGGCTGAGTCCAGTTTTGTATACAGTCTGCCCCGAAAGTAACCTATTGAAATAAAATAGGGACTCTAACATATGGCTATTGTATTTTATAACAATGGGGATTACAATAATACAGACTAAAATTAGTCAACTTAATTCCTGATGAAAGTTCAGCATTTACCAATGAGATGGCAACCCAATGTGCATTCCTAAAACTTGGTTTTACAACGAAACACACAACGGTTGATGAGTTGAGTATTCACTTCAATATATCGTGCAGTGGCGTAACTAAAAATTGAATGTTGATCGATCAGAAAATTTTCCAGTGCCTACCTTCTAATCCAATCAAAACAGGCAAACTAATTGTGCAACAGGAAAAAATGCACTTTTAGGCGTCTGTTCTCTACAGACAGCGATCTATAAATCTACAAAGCCAAACAAACCGATCTTATCAAAACTCAATTGAAATTTACCCAGAAAACTAAGTTCCGTGCTTAAAATTATCTTTTTTCCATACTGCTTGCATTTAATGTATGTACATGTGACATGAATATACAAATCATATTTTCTAAACAAAATAATCCCGCGTTAATTCTCCTTGCATCGATATCTCGGATAATTTCGATATAAAAAGTGTTCTGTCCTTCGCAAAGGCACAGTACCCTGTTGTAACGTGTTACTAAGAATTACTTGAATAGTGACCAGCGAAACAGAACACAAATGCCTTCCAGTGTCATCCACGTAAGCAAAATAAATTTCTTTTAGGAGAGAATTTCACTACGGAAAATGATAGTTTACACCATTCAAAAACGCAACACTTTTTGTTAGAAACGATCACCATCATAAAGTTTTCAGTCCCAAAAGTTGAACATCCTACATCCCTAACTATTTGAGAGCAGTAGTCTAATCTGGGCCTCTCCTACCTCTTTTTATACCTATCTCTGACTCTAGTATGTCGCGAACTAAGCCTTCGTGCCTCAGAATGTGTCCTACCATCCTATATCTCCCATTCCTTACTGTCTTTCACAAATTTCGCTTTTCTCCAACTCTTTCTAATACCTCTTTGTTGCTAACCTTATCTATCCACGGTATTTTCATCATGGGTCTATAGCACCACATTTCAAATGCTTCTAATTTTTTCCTATCCGCTTTTCCTATCGGTCAAGTTTCGCAAACGTACAATGCTGTACTCCAAACATACGTTTTTAAGAGTCTCTTCCGAGTTTCTACATTTATCATTCCCGAGTATAATAGTTGTTTCTTTTTATTAAATGCAACTCGGCCCTGCAGTATTCTTGTTTTATATCTCTAGAGCTCCTACTATCGCGAGTTATTCGACTGCCTAAGTAGCAGAAATTTGAGACTTCCTCTGTCTTATCGTTTTTAATTTGAATTTTAGTTTTAGTCCTATTTTCACGCCCCCTACACACCAAAATTCTGGTTTTCTTTTTATTGAACTTCATACGATAGGAAGTGCATTATACTATTTGCTATCCAATTCGATGAATAATGCTATACGTAGGTACCTACTACTTTAGATACAAAACGTAGATTTACCATATCTAAAGATCAAAATAAAAACACCGACTTATATTACACATTTTTTTAAGTAATCCAGTTGCGCGTGACAGCAGATGCATAATTCCTTAAATCTTTACATGAAAAATTAATAACTATATCCTATTAACAAATTGTATGTTCTAAGTTGCTAATCTTCAAAAACATATCTATTGTCAAATTTGATAATCCTAAGGACAAACGGGTATAAAAACATATTATTATGTCTAGTTGATAAGGCAGTTTTTACGCTTACAATCACGACAGTGATCAGAAGACGATCCTAAAATTTTTGCTTTTACCATTTTTCGATGCCGCGTAGAATTATTGATATTTAACAAAATATACGGCAAAAATCTGGGCTGTATCAAATTCGAGGGTCGCTATTGGGATGTGGTTTATTTGACAAGATAGAGGGAAGATGTATATTCGACCGTATGTCGAAATTGAATCACGTGATTAGTTTGCAATAGTTTTGATTGAGGAAAATGACTATCCCAACGGATGTAGCAAGAGCAGTTGACAGGTTATGGGCTTAGACTAGTAAAGTTAAAGGGTCATCATAATAAAGTTTTTAGTCCGAATAAGACTGGTTGGACGCGTACCTCCATCCTTTCTTATCCTGAGCTAACCTAAGCATTTTCTTTATCGATCTTCATACCATAGCCCTCCGTCAAAATAGTTTCCATTTCGTTCAGAGCCCTTCCTAATTCTTCTTTGCTGGATGTTAATACTGCTATATTATCCGCACTAGAGAGTGACAATATTTAAAAACCATATTTTAAACATAAAATGCAAACTATATTTTTGAAATCAGAAATAAAGATCTACCCAAAAGTGCAACAATTAACAAGGCATTTCATTAAAAAAATCTAACTTTAAGTAGGTAGTTCATATTTTTTTCTGCGACATTCAGCTGTTTTTTTAGAAACATCAAGGAAAGCGTGTGAAAGATATTCTATACATAAATTTTCTTTTGGATTTGCTTCAGCTGCTTGTATCTTTGTCATCATAAGGTTCTCAGTCCGAAGACTGGTTGGACGCGTACCTCCATTCTTTTCTATCCTGAGCTAACCTACGCATTTCCCTAAAAGTAGAACATCCTACATCCCTAACTATTTGAGAGCAGTAGTCTAATCTAGGCCTACCCCTACCTCTTTTTATTCCTATCTCTGACTCTAGTATGTCGCGAACTATTCCTTCGTGTCTTAGAAGTTGTCCTACCATCCTATCTCTCCTACTCTTTATTGTTTTCCATACCTGTCGCCTTTCCCCAACTCTTTCTAATACTTCCCTATTGCTAACCTTATCTATCCACGGTATCTTCATCATGCGTCTGTAACACCACAGTTCAAACGCTTCCACTCTTTTTCTATCCGCTTCTCCTATTGTCCAAGTTTCGCACCCGTATAATGCAGTACTCCATACATACGACTTTAAGAGTCTCTTCCTAGTCTCTATATTAACCGTTCTCGAACATAACAGTTGTTTCTTTTTGTTAAACGCAACTCGGCCCTGCGCCATTCTTTGTTTTATATCTTTAGTGCTCCTACCGTCTTGGGTTATTTTACTTCCTAAGTAGCAGAAATCCGCGACCTCCTCTATCTTCTCATTTCCTATTTGTATTTCAATTTTAGTTCTATTTTCACTCCATCTACATACCAAAATTTTAGTTTTCTTTTTATTGATTTTCATGCCGTAGCCCTGTGTCAAAACTGCTTCCATTTCATTCAAAGCCGCTCCTAATTCTTCTTTGCTAGATGCTAACACTGCTATATCATCCGCAAATCTGAGCATGTTAATAGTTTGGCCCTGTACATTGATCCCTGAGGCTGTTCTTTCCTTAACAATATTAATCGCATCTTCGATATATAAGTTGAAAACTAGAGGTGACAATGCACATCCCTGTCTCACTCCCTTCCGGATATCTACTTCCCTTCGTTCCTGCTCACATTCTATAACTGCCTTTTGCTCTTTGTAGAGATTATGTATTATTCTTCTGTCCCTGTATTTCATCCCTACCTTTCTCAGCACTTCGAACATCTTCCCCCATTTTACGTTGTCGAAGGCTTTTTCTAAATCTACAAATCCTATATATACGCTCTTTCTCTTTTCTATCGTTTTTTCTATAATTACTCGTAAAGCTAGAATGGCCTCGCGCGTTCCTCTATTTCGTCTAAATCCGAACTGATCTTCTCCTAATATTTCTTCCGCCTTTTTCTCCATCCTTCTTTGCACAATTCTAGTTAAAATTTTTGACGCATGGGAAGTTAAACTGATAGTTCTAAAATTTTCGCATCTATCCGCGCCTTTCCTTTTTGGCAAAGCTACTATGATGTTCCGTTTGTAATCTTCTGGAATCTCGCCTGTCATGCGACTAACTAATTTAAATAAACGATCTATTACCTCTTGACCTGCGCACTTTAAGATTTCTGTCTGCAAGCCATCTATACCTGGTGCTTTATTATTCCTTAAACTTTTTAGTGCTAGCTCAAACTCTTCTCTCATTATAGGACTCCCTAGGTTATCCCCTTCTACACTGCTTTCACTTTCTAATATATCTTGCACTTCCTGTCCCGCATATAAGTTTCCTAAATATTCTTTCCACCTATCTGCCTTCTCCCCGCTTTCGATTAGGATATCTCCTGCCTCATTCCTAATGCTTTTGGTACTAGATCCAATTTCTCTAAAATTTCTCCTAATTATTTTATATGCTTCATCAGTCTTTCCTATTTCGAACTTATTTTCCACTTCTTTGCACTTATCGTCGATCCATTGCTCTTTCGCTTTCCTACATTTCCGAATAATTTCCCACTTGATCGCCTTATATCTTTGTTTCCCTATTTCATCTAACCTATTTTTATATTTGCGCCTTTCCTCTATTAGACTCACAATATGTTTTGTTATCCAGGGTTTCCTACTTTCATTCTGTTTATGACCCAAAATATCCCTAGCTGAGGAAACTAAACTATTTTTAATGCAATTCCATTCTTCCTCTATGTCCCTAACAATATTTTCGCCCGCGCCCTTTAGTACCTCGTTTGTCTTTTTCTCGAACTTATCGCGCGTATCATCATCTTTTAGTTTCTCTGGGTCAAGATACCTTCTTCCGCTTCGTTTTTTAACATTCCACGCTCCGACTCGTGTGATGTTACACTTATCATTTCTGATGACTCCCCCCGAAGCAGTCCCTGCCCGGAGATCCGAATGTGGGACTATTTTACCTCCGGAATATTTTACTCCAGAAGGTGCCATCATCATAAATTCGAAGTACGCTGTACCAGGGATAGAATAATGTGGTGGTTTCCCGTTGCCTTCCACATCGCAGTAGTGTGTATCACAGTGCCATACCGACCCTCACGATCTCTGCCACTATGATTACTGAAAGAGCTGCTGCCCCCTTTCAGGGACTTGATTTAGTCTGGCTTCTCAAATAAAAACCCCTCCAATATGGTTAAACCTATGGTTCGGCTCTTTAGATCATTGAAGCGCGCAAGCCATCCCACCCGTCCCAGTATTACTAGAACTGCGTCAAGGTACAAGTCCTTGGTCAGTTGTATCTTTGATAAGACATAAATAAACTTTGTAGCCATGGTCTCAAAAACAGGGAATCATCCTGTAGGTACACAATAAGGACTTCTTTAATAACCTTTGTAACGTATAAGAATTTCATGTAAGAAAAACGCAAAATCATAATTTAAATAATTTAATTTAATAAAAATAAAATAAAAAACTGCAAGAAATTATTACAATATTAATTTCGGTACCTAAAAGTGTGAAATATTTACTTATACCTGTTTTCCTGCTTATTCCAATTTTTTCACATATGCCAACGTTTTTAAACATTTTTTTATATCACCTGACTTAAGATATTCGTCCATAATCTTTTCTATACGCCTATCTAATGTTACATACAATATTTTCCGCCTCTTGCCTTCCAAATTTAAAAACCGTCTACAATAAACAAAATCACTGATGTATACCGCTTCCTCTTTCAAACTTTTGATTAACTCGAAAACATTCGGATGAAATTCTATTTAAGCGATGGTTCCATCCTTCCACAGCGTTATTAGTGCGATGTCGTTGTCCAAAATTGTTCCACATAGAACGATTATTTGCGTAGATGGAAACATATTTTTTAAGGAACCGATTGCCGCTTTTTCAAAATCAATTTTCGCAGTTTGCGGGCGCCATCCAGGAATTTGTATCTTTATCAGTTCAGACATACGATCGTATGTTCGTTGCTTTTTATCAGGCAAAAGTGCCAACATCACAGGTACCACATTCACTTCTTCGTCAGTGCTTCCGATATCGATATGGAATGAGTATAGATTTGCGTGAACTGCTTACTGCAACTTTTGAACGTTCCATCAATAAACACAGTATTGCTCGTGGCCAAGAGCTCTCTCCCATTAGTTGTGGCAAATATTAAAATCCTCCTAGCGAAGAGAAAATTGGATTGGTCTTCCAATATTAACAATCCTTCTGGAAAAACTATGTGCTCAGAACTGGATGGTTCCATAATAGAGCCACGGACATTTCTTCTAATTCTATTTAAAGAGTGCTTCGACGAATGGAATGAAGGAACTTCGGTAATAAAATCGTAGCCACGATAGAATAGCTGCGTCAATTCTTGGTTATGTATATTGCGTATTGGAGCGTTTTCCTCCCGAGCTCTCTTCTTTGCCACACAAATTTGTTTCTGCACTTCCAAGGCAGCAACATCTGTCATGCAGGAATGCGGTATGGCACTTTCTACCCAATTCTGTCCGTTGGTTATTATGCTGCCTTTGCACTTGTGGCTCTTCTCTTTAGAACGAAGCCAACGAGTATTCCAATTTTTAAAACTTCGCTGCATTCTGTATTTATGTCCTTCGTAAATAGCTGCAGGTTTCCCTTCGTTTGTTTGCAATAGTTCAAACTCCATTTTACACAATATTATACTTTATTCACAACTTTAAACAATAGGGAGGTTCGGAGAAAAATAAGATATATATTTTTAGCATAAAAATGACGGAAAATTGTTATTGTAATTGATTTACGGCGAAATTTTTTTTCTAAAAATTTTTTTTGCGGCGTAATAAGCGAAAGAAATTAGCTTATCACGCCCACATGCTAGTTCGCTTTGTTATTGGTTTGACGTCAGAAATTCGTAAGTGCCCGTGAAGCGGTACCTATCTCATAACATACTTATTGGGACTATTCCCAGCGTGAATTTTTAAAGTAAGGTGTCAAGGAAACATAAAACAAAGACAACATAATCGATATAATGATGCAACAAGGGTATCAAAAGTCCGATTCACATAATTTGCCATATTTATGTAGTAGGTAGGTAAATGTCCCGGTAAATGTGGAAATGGTGTGTGATTCTTGCATCTGACCCCAATTTCATTCAACCTCAAAACAGTAGTGTAAAGGCAGACCGGTATAAGTAAAACAAAGTCAACAATTTATTAACTGTACATGCCTTTTATAATTCAGTATAAGTAGGTATGTAGATTGTAGTTACATACCTGCTTACTTCTGTTTGTAAAATAGGTACCTACCTATATTCTCTAATACAATACATAGGTACCTACTCATTTATGTAGGTATGTATACCTAAGTGATTGACAAGTTATCAAGTTAACAGTTTTATAACGGATTGGAATTTTTTTAAAAAAACGGAAACAAATACAACTCACGCGAATCAAAAAACTACGCTACGTGGGTACTAGGTACTTGTTTAACAAAAAGAAACAACTGCTATATTCTGGAACGGTTAATGTAGAAACTCGGATGAGACTCTTAAAGACGCACGTATGGAGTACGAAATTATACCTATGGGTGCGAAACTTGGACAATGGGAGAAGCGAATTGAAAAAGAGTAGAAGCGTTTGAAATGTGATGCTACAGACGGGTGTTGAAGATACCGTGGATAGACAAGTTAGCAATAAGGAGGAATTAGAAAGAGTTGGGGAAAAGAGAAAAGTATGGAAGACAATAAAGAATAGGGGATAGGATCGTAGGATGGTAGGACACCTTCTGAGACACAAAGGAATAGTTCGCGACATACTAGAGTCAGAGATAGGAATAAAGAGGTAGAGGTTGGAGCAGATTAGACTACTGCTCTCAAATAGTTGGCGATGTAGAATGTTCTACTTTTAGCTCAGGGAAAGGATGGAGGTACGCGTCCTACTAGTCTTCAAATGAGAACTTTATGATGACGTACTATTTAATTATTATTGTAAAATAGTTAATAAAATTTCCTTTTTTAGTTCAGGGAGGGAACGCTACGGCGCCGGCGATTCAGTATTTGGCTCCGTCATGCTCCTAGCATCCTGTTTCAAATTATGCTAACGGTAACACGTTACCAAGTACCAAGGGGTTCCAAAAAACTGTCGATAAATTACATTATGTTCGATTTTATTTAGAGTGGCTGCAATGGGGCAGCCGATAATTTTATAAACTTTTGCAATGATAAATTAACTCGCGAAAATATCGATAATGCTGACCGATTTTCCTTCTGGCTCCAACAAACCACTTTTTCCGTTTTATTGGTGTGCTGTACGATGTATTAACTCGCGAAAATATCGATACAAAACAGAAAACACCAGTTAGAACCAGTTAATAATATTTAACAATTTAACTACACATGCATATGCATAATACTTATGGGACTGCTGCGCGCTGAAGCTGGGACTTGTATGTTATACTAAGTTCTGACGTCACGCGGCCTACTCTCGCTGCAAGGTACGATTTCTAGCCTCGCGCCGACGGAAAACTTTGCAACGGCTTCACAGGAGAAGGAATTTTTTTTAAACAAAAATTAACAACATTACTGCCATCAGTATAATAAACTCTATCAATTTTAATGAAATTTGAAAATTACCGAACCTGCCTATTATACTTGTGAAGACGATCCGACACTGACTGGTAATGAGGAATTTGTACCTAGTCGTTACAAATCGTACTCGTATTATCAACTGATTGAAAATTTTATGCGATATTCACTGTAGTGTCGCTTTTGCTACCACTGAGAATTATACTTACCTGAATTTCCCGGAAAATGGAAACAAGTGTCGCTTTTGCTACCAAAATACCTTGTGTCGCTATTGCACTGTGTCGCATTTGGCCCGATATCGTCCCTATACTTCATCCCTACATTTTTGAGCACTTCGAACATCTTCTTCCATTTTACATTGTCGAATGCTTTTTCCAAATCAAAAAATCCTATACAGGCGCTCTTTTCCTTTTCTACTATTTCTTCTATTATTATACTCTATTTCTTCTAAATCCGAACTGATCTCCTCTTATTTCTTCCGCCATTTTCCCCATCCTTCTTTGCACAATTATTATAGTTAAAATTTTTGACGTGTGGGAAGTTAAACTAATAGATCTGTCTTCTCAAATAAAAACCCCTCCAATTTGGTTCGGCTCTTATATCTGATATCTTCCACCTTCCACCCATCCACCCCCAAGCCTACAGAACACCTTGCAAACCTTGTAGACGGTGCATCACGAGTTGCATATAAATAAAAATATAATCGCTACACTTTTACGATAGCCTCTGCATATCTGCAAATCCTCAATATTAATTCTTTTTTTTACAATCTAATCCTCAAACATTGCAATAAAAATTATCTTTGCATCACAAGACCTATGCTCTAATGCAAAAAATGCCCAGATAGCGCGTTCATTCTTACCGCATAATCCACATTTCATTGTAAAAAAATGTGTCTATAAATCATATGTTTGACAGATTTTTGGTCACTCGATTGAACTATGGGCGATTTCATGGATTTCAACTTTGTCCTAGAACCGTCTAAGACGACAAGCGTCAATAATTTTCCTTCTTGGGGTTTTGAAAATTTCTAATAGTTATGTTAATTTTTAGTATTATTTCCTCATTCGCGCGTGTTTCTAATCAACATCTGATACAAAAATCTGTTTTAATTCGTTTTAATCGTCGATTGTCTTTATAATTTTTTTACAATCGACGTGCTCTACTACTTTCTTAATGTCATTGTCAATGACTGACCTTGGCGCGAAAATTTCTACCTGCTGCTCGCGTTTTGTTTATTTTTGTCGACACTCTTTTGTCTTCTCTGCCAAAACAAGTGAGGAAAAAACATGGATGACAGTTGAACGTAGCTGTCACCCGCACCTGTCATTATTAATTAATTTAATCTACGTGTTTACCTACCACAGTTGTAATAATATTATTATTTGTTT
Source organism: Xestobium rufovillosum (assembly GCA_963966045.1). Lineage (NCBI taxonomy): Eukaryota > Metazoa > Arthropoda > Insecta > Coleoptera > Ptinidae > Xestobium > Xestobium rufovillosum. Next base: position 30,214,904 of record OZ014497.1, read on the forward strand.
TCAAGTAGCTATACTGAAATTAAAAATTGCTGAAGTGATTTGGGCAATGTGCCAAAATAAATGCATCTCCACTTACCTTGACTGCGAAAGTATGAACTACTCGATACAATTTATTGAGAAAATTCTATCATTTTGCGTAACGAAATTCGCAATTATTCTTATTATCAAACAGTTTACTTCAGATTAAATAGATTATAAGTTTTCGATATGGCAGTAGACTCAATCAGTCCCCAGGATGTACCAGTTGTGGACAAACCCTTCTAGAAGTGGCGCCCTGGACAATGGCAACATTGGACTACGCTGTGCTACCATCAACGTAAGTCAAAATTTTTAAATCTCGAATGCTAATATTGCCTTAACATCACGTGCTTTTTTTCGAACAAACACAAACAGTTGGGATTTTTACAACAAGGAAGCCTCTTTAAATACTTTGCGCAATATCTTAAAAGAAAACCCGGCCCCATATAAACTTAACGACAAATACAACTGGAAAATAAACAAGACTTTTATTATAGATGGTCTTATAAAAAAATTAATTCTGTCTTTCTCTAACACCGTGCCGGTTGATTACCCATAGCAATGACGTGCATTTGTTGTTTTTCTTGCCAATATTTGCACTAACCTACCCAGGATTGCTACATAATACAAATCCAATGGATACTGTATTAATTTTTAAAGAACCGTCTAAGGTAACAGTGAGACCCCATGTACAATTATTCCAGAAAGAATATCGAAGACATCCCCCCATGTCAGGTCTATTACACCTACAGAAACACTCCACAGGTATGTACTCTTGTAATTTTGACTCTCGACCCTCCCTCGTATAGCAAAATATTGCAAAACCTAACTTCTTTGTTTATAGGAATATTTTCGTCTTATAAAAACTGTTTAAGGCTAAATTTTCACGCTCTTTCTGTTTATTTCATTTAAATTTTGATAGGACGTTTCATCTTCTTATAAACATCATCAGGTGTGATTTACACAAGGTGTAAAATAATTAAATATGTAATTATCCCTCACAAACCAACATTTCTTGATAAGAGGTTGTTTATATCAATGGTACAAGTAATTTAAATTGAATTTATCGACCTTTCCTCGTATACGAAAATATCATAAAATCTATATTTCTTATTTACAGGAATATTTTAATTTTATAAAAACTTTTTCGGCTTAATTTTTCAAGATAATTTTGAATATCCGACCTAAATTTCGATAGGGCGTTTCGTTTTCTTATAAACATCATCGGGTTTGGTTCGCATTATATTATTCGGTCGTTGCCCTCTCAGGGGGTCTTCTGCACCCTTCTACTTATCAAATCAGCGTAGAATTGCCGCAAATTACCCCGAAATTCGTCCCAGTCACGGCCGGTATATCCTGAACATAATAAATTGGATAATGCCGTTGTCAATTGGAAAATTGCACGCTTAGCATCTTTTTCTTTTTGTCTTAAGCATTTCTTGTGTTTGGTCGGAAGAGATGTTTAGATTTAGCACTGTGTGCAATCTCAAGTGTATTAGTTGCAACCACAAGTTCGTTTAGTGTAATGGTAAATTTCGTAAAAGAATTAGCGAGTATTTTAACAACAAAATACGTGTACTTTTCCTAAAACTTCACATTAAAAGAATTAGAATCTAGATTACATTCGTGCCAACTATTCGAAACCGATAATATCGCGGAAAAATTTTATCTGAAATCTTCAAGTATGTTCGAAACAATTTACGGTGAAGAAGATGTAGGAGAAACGGACAAAGAATGGGAGGAATTCGCGAAAATGGTCGCACTGAGGGACCTAAAAGAGAGGCAACGAAGTGCGTCTCCTACCCCTTCTCAAGGGGAAGATGGTGACTACGAAAGTACTATAGTAAGTTATAAAGAAAGGATCCTTTAATGAAATTCTCAACCAGTGACAAAACTTACCAGGCATAAGAATTTTACTAATATTTCCACAGATTTTTTTTATAATTTCCCAATTGTAGCGTAAACCACAACAATTTAGCAATAGGTTCACGCTTTATGACCAACTAATTTGTTGCGATTTGAACATTTGTGTAAGTGATCCATATCATCATCATAAAGTTTTCAGTACGAAGACTGGTTGGACGCGTACCTCCAACATTTCCTATCCTGAACTAACCTACGCATTTCCCCAAAAGTTGAACATCCTACGTCCCTAACTATTTGAGAGCAGTAGTCTAATCTGGGCCTACATCTACCTCTCTTTATTCCTATCTCTGACTCTAGTCTTTCCTACTTCGAACACTCCCGTAACAGTGCCCCCTCCTTAGACTGATCACCCTCGATCAGAAATTATATCCTTCTTTCCCATGGTACGTAACAAGCCGGTCTAGATGAACCCTATAAACAACGTCGTTGATCCTGGTCATCACTCTATATGGCCCCCCCTCCCAATTCTTCAGCAATTTCGACCATCTTCCTTTCTTCCGGGCTGGGTTATGCTGCCACATTAGGTCGCCATCTTGGACACCCCCCGAATTAGCTCGGACGTCATATCGTGTCTTCAATCGGTCGCTCTCCAGGCTCATGCAATTCCGAGCAGTCTCGTTAACAGTCTTCATTGTCAGCCTCAATTATTCCGCCAGAGAAAAACAAACTGGCAAGTGTTCTTCCAGTTGATCGATATGCCATCAGGAACAGTGGACTACATCGGTCCAAATACATCTGATGTTCGTCTACCATGCTCCTCAGATGATTCTTCATATTTCTGTTGAATCACTCAATCATACTATCTGACTGATGGAGACATGTACTGGTCTTCTATATTCTCAGCAACTTGCACGCTTTTTGAAACAATCGCAACCTCGATCTGAATGAAGCTCTATGGGTATACCAAATCGGCTGAAGAAATTGTTCGCCAGCACTTCAGTCACAGTGGTACAGCATGGGCCTTGGATCATTCACTAAAGTACTCCGTCGCAATCGATATACTTGTTTCCATCAGTTGATGAGGAGGAACAGACCTGCCACGTCGATCGCAACCCTCTCGAATGGAGCTCCCACATTATAAGGCGCATTCTGCCACAGCTCTTTGTCTTGGGTCTCTTGCTCGTCTATTATTTCTGTTCTGAGGACCAACAATAGTTGTATCTCTCTCTGAGCTCCATCGTTTTTTATTAACATCTAAATATTCTCCACTGACTCCATTGTGAGCCTTTGCTAAGACTTCAGGAATCTCTTCTTTCGGTACCACCCATCCGTCGGTACTCTCTCATATTCTCTTCAGAAGACTGTCTTTTATCACAAGAAAATCTTAATGACTTCAGGGCTACACTCTTGTCAGAAACTTCCATCCAATCAGGTCTCTTCCCAGCTTCCTTCCATCACAGCAGAGGTTCCAAGATCTTATCTTTCTACTGGACGTCTCTCCAGGATCTAGATGTTCTTCTTCGACATTCGACTTGAATCCGGGTTCGATGGCACCTGATTGGGTGTACATACTGCTTCTGCTCTTACCTTACACAGTACCTGCAATCTTCAGAGCAATACTTTTCCGAAAGCTCTTCAGCAAGCATCGTCATGTTTTACTACTATTCTATGTTGTACGATGAAGCTGCAATCTCTCTATCCAACGAGCCAACTGACCTTCTGGGTCTGCACAATTGCTAACAACTACCCCCTAGTGACGCAGTAGTTTCTTTCAGGTATGGACATGGCCTCGTTGTCTTCTCTTCCTCAGTCTCTTCTTGGTATTACACGCCTCCTATGCCAGCATTACTCACATCGGTATCGACAACAAACTTTGTCTTTTGCTAAACCTGGCGAGCGAACCTCTCACCAAATTCTGGAAGCCTGATACATGTCGAACGTTCGGCGTACGATCTGAGTATAATCTGGTTTTCTGGAGGTAACTTAGTAACGTCACAATTCTCTCAAGTCGGGGGTTGGATACGGGATCTTCGTTGCCGCACCAGAGTGCAATCCCTTCGGGGAGAATCGGATGCGGTAAAACGAAATCTGAATTCGAATTGATTCCTGACCATCAGCACGGTCGAGGAAATTGGTGCCGTCTGCACCAAATGTGACGTTGGTTCATCGCGTCACAGTCGGGTCGTGTGCTATCATTTGCGGATTGCGGTCGCTTGTCTTATTTCTCGCACGGCGCACGCTTGCTTCTCCCATCCGTATGTATACGGTCGACGTCAAACTCGTCTTCCTCTTTTCTGGGAGCCTGATATTACTTTATATTACCTATGTATTCACTATCTATTAAAAAAACCTATTCACTGATTTTTTTCTTTTTTTGCAGATGTACGGCCGTTATAGCCGTCAACTTGGAGAATTCGCCCGATTAGAAAGCCTAAAACACGCTGAAAAGAAGAGGAAAAAAGAAGATAAAGCCAGAAGAAAAGAATTAAAAGGATACCAAGGAAAAATAGCTAAAACTTTCGCTTACTTATGGAAACACACTTTTGCGCGACTGGGGGAAGACTGGGTATTCCTGGCCCTTTTAGGGATAATCATGGCTTGCCTGAGCTTCCTAATAGATAGAGGTATAGGGATATGCAACTCGGCAAGGGGTTGGTTATACAAAGATCTAAACCTAAACAACATAGCTGCCGAGTATTTTGCTTGGGTTTGCTTGCCGGTTACTTTGATCTTATTTGCTGCTGGTTGGACGCATTTAATCGGTCCTCAAGCAGTTGGTACGTCTCAAACCACCCTCAAAAACCACTGACTAATATTTTAAATCATTTTTAAGGCTCTGGAATACCAGAGATGAAAACAATCCTACGAGGGGTAACTCTAAAAGAGTATCTAACATTTAGAACTTTGGTAGCAAAAGTGGTAGGGTTAACAGCTACTTTAGGGGCGGGAATGCCCTTGGGGAAAGAAGGTCCATTCGTCCATATCGCCAGCATATCAGCTACACTTTTGAGCAAGCTAATAACGGGGTTCCAAGGTATCTACCAGAACGAGAGCAGGAATACTGAAATGTTAGCTGCTGCAGCTGCTGTAGGAGTTGCTTGTTGTTTTGCTGCTCCAGTTGGAGGTAAAATACAATATTCGTAGGCAGTGCGTTTCAAAAATATCATTTTTTAGGTGTCCTATTTAGTATAGAAGTAACAACGACGTATTTTTACGTAAGAAACTACTTTCGGGGGTTCTTCGCTGCAGTCTGGGGTGCGACAATCTATAGGCTATTACACGTGTGGTTTTTGGGGGCGCACACAGTAACCCCAATGTTCGAAACCAATTTTATAATGGATTTCCCATTCGATCCGCAAGAATTATTCGTTTTCGCATTGATTGGGTAAGCAGTAGCACCTAAAAATCGATTGTAACTGATTTCGAATCGATTTAACACTAACTGAATCGATTCGATAAGCGGTGAATCGCGCATCCTACTTGTGACGTCAAAACCGTACAACCAATCATTTTTAAATTACTAGGATAGCTTGTGGGATAGGTGGCGCTGCATACGTATGGGTCCATAGAAGATACGTACTGTTCATGAGAAACTGTAAACCACTGAGCAACTTCTTGAAGAAATAGTAAGATTGTTTTCAACTTTCTAACGCTCATATCAAAACAAGGTTTTTTAGTAGGTTTATGTACCCTGGATTGGTGTCATTGTTAGTTTCTTCCTTGTTGTTCCCTCCAGGAAGCGGGCAATTCATAGCAGGTCATATTGGGTCGCATACCCAAGTGGTAAATCTATTCAGCAACTTTACTTGGTCGAACAGCAATCTGACAGTTGGTGAACAAGCTGTTGTCAACAACTGGACGACCCCCACCACTGGAATCTTCGTGAATTTAGCCCTTTATTTTGGATTTACAGTAAGTTGGGAAACACGTCATACATATTTTGCCGAATCTCTTCCTTAATTCCAAATCTATTGAATGAACATTTGCGTATTTCCAGTTCTTCTTCTCAATTTTATGCCTGACGATGCCTGTACCAGCAGGATGCTTCGTGCCAGTTTTCAAAATTGGAGCAGCGTTTGGACGCATCGTTGGTGAAATGATGCACGTGTGGTTCCCTTCAGGTAATGATCAAAACAAAACTAACAAAAAATGTATAAAAATAAATAAAATTTAAGGTCTGAGATATGGAGGGCATATCACCCAGGTAGTTCCAGGCGGATACGCCACTGTGGGAGCTGCAGCGTTCAGTGGCGCCGTTACACACACCATCTCAACTTCTGTGATAGTTTTCGAAATGACAGGCCAAATTTCTCACGTCATTCCCATTCTGATAGCCGTCCTTTTGGCCAACGGAGTATGCAGCTTGTTGGCGCCAAGTTTTTACGATAGCGGCATTTTGATCAAAAAACTACCGTATCTACCCGATTTGCTACCCAGTAGCAGCGGTAAGTACAGTGATTATACATAGTATAGTGCCTCGCCACTCAGAAGAATTCTGAATATGAAGTACTGATAACTCCAGGGATCGATAGAACTGTCCAAAATAATTAGGATTTATCTAATAAACTATAGTGTAAAACTGCTTCGTTTCCGAGTTAGAGAGCCCCAAAATTGATATTTCTTTCTAGATTGTTGAGAATATTTCGAAAACTGAAAAAGTTGCAGTCTTCATACTTTGCATACCTACTTTTTTGGGGCAAGAGACATTATTTGATGTTATACCTAAATGAGAGATTTCTCTCATAGGATAATACTTTTTATGGGGGTACATACCATAAAATCCATTCAAATTTTTCTATGCTGCGCCACTGGTTAAATTTCATCTCAAAACTTATTTACCCATTTCTTTACCAACAGATTTTTCCTCTTACGTCTTTTTGATATTTGCTCTCGTTTTTGAGATATTTGGCAAAATTCGTAAGGACCCGTTATCAAGAATAAAACTGAATCACCCTGTATACAAAGGAAACCAAAGTTATATTTTTTTAAATGGAAACCCCCAATTTTGTTTACATATTCACGTTCCCCACAAAATTTCATGGAAAACGATATACCACATTATGGGTTTTCCAGCAGGGGATGTTAAGATATTGCCATTTTAGTGCCAAACTGGACCCATCTTTGTGGCACTACTGACGCCTACTTACCGAAGCTGTCTACGATTTCTTTATTGAACTAGATTCACAGACTATTCTATTTGGAAATTCTGTTAATACCTTTGCTAAAGTACTTTATATTATACAGGGTGGTCAAAACACTCATAATTGAATTTTTCCCAAGAATTTCAAATGGAACACCCTGTATATTAATTGTACATTTAATAGCCAGTTTACTAAGCTCTTAATTTATGCAGGCATTGTCAGATCTGCAGCTGACAGTTTCTACGGAAATTAAAATTTTCAATTTCACTGTTATTTTTTACAATTTTATTGGGATTTCCCCATTTAACTTAAATTCGGACCTGTCCCGTTTTAAATCGATTTAGTTAGGTAACTTTGTTGCGTATTTTGAATGCCTTGTTTTGAAATTTCGAGTTGCTTCAGGACAGATAAATGGTTAAAAGTAGATACAAATTATTAATAAGCTAAATATGACTTTGTAGAGGAAATGTAATTTAAACGAAAAGCTGGACGGATAATAAATTTATAATGTAAATAACGTTTACTAACAGTGCCATTTTTATGGAAAGTAATTCGAAAACATTGCTTTCCCGAGATAACTGTTTTATTCTCACTTTTTATAGAAGAATCATATTTTGTAGTCAAAATGCAAATCGCGTTGAAATCATGTTACCTGTGATAAACAAAACAGCTCCAACTCGCATCTGTCATAGTTTGCAGGAGTTTCTGCATTTTCTTAATTTTTTTATTTAATTTTAATTTATTTATTTAATTTCTATAAACTTGTTCTCGCTGTAGTTTTTTGTTTAAATTACAACATTTGCCACTAATGATAAAAGCCAAATTTATCTCATTAATAATTTCTACTGACTTTAAAATATTTATCTGTTCTGACTTCCGCAACAACTCCAAATTTGAGTAGAAGAAATAATTGGAAACACACAACAATAGTTATTTACGTAACCAGTTATGAAAAGACTAATTTTATTTGACGAATATAATATTTGCCAAAACGAGCGAACGAAGTGAGCGAGTTTTGAAAATTATGTGAGTCAAATAAAATTAGCCTTTTCATAACGTGTTAAGTACAAAATTTTATCTAACCCCGCTTTAAAATAAAAAAGAATTGTGCTACTCCAAATAATGTAACATCTCTTGTAGCCGTGCAAATAAATTCAACTTCATCGCTTTACCTTGGCGTTGCTATGGATACTATAAATAACTATTGCCAGTGATGAGTTTTTTTATTTCAAATAACGCCAAAAATGGATGATTCTGATGTAGATATGCCTTCTGATATAGAAGAATCAGCGAATTTGGCAATAGATTCAATAATACCCTGTAATAAATTCTTACGTTTGTTTTTGCTTTTAAATATTCAGTTACGTATAAGTTCATTACATAACTAGTTATGTAAGGAAAGTTCATTACATAACTAGTTACGTAATGAACTGACAGTTATGAAAAATATGACGTTTCGTAATGTCAAAAATGCATTTAAAATGTGACATTTCATAGCGGGGTTAGATAAAAGTACATAACTAAATTGATTTAGAGAGTGAGTGACTCAAATTTAAGTTTTCTTGGTTCTGGTAGAAAATTGCGATTTCGAGCTATTTTTATTCTTTTTGCTATATTTGTTCACAATAATACTAATTCTCGGTAAGAATATCTTGAAAACTACCCGTTTTAGGCATACGCGGGTAGACTTAATAAAAATTAAATCGATTTTACCTTCAAAAAGTAATTTTGCAATGGGACTTTTTGTGTCAGTGTAAATTCTATTGGCTTAGTTTTGCGCAAAAACTAAATTTAAACATTTTTTTGGTTTTGGGTGAAAAAATAGGTAAAATCCGAATAAAATTGTAAAAAATAACAGTGAAATTATAAATTTGTAAGTTTATCTAACCCCGCTATGAAATGTGACATTTTAAATGCATTTTTGACATTACGAAACGTCATATTTTTCATAACTGTCAGTTCATTACGTAACTAGTTATGTAATGAACTTTCCTTACATAAAGTTATGTAATGAACTTTTACGTAACTGAATATTTAAAAGCAAAAACAATGTTATGTGTCCGGTAAACAACAGATTCATTGTTCCCACGCTGATGATGGAACCCGCTATCAGTGTAAAGTCAGCGTTTTTGTATATCTCTCTTCAAGAGAAATCCAAACTGTTATCACACACTTCTGCATAGAATGTCATAGCTATAAGTTGTATTTTTAGATTTAGTGAATAAATAATAATTTTAATTGTTTTTAAAAACGGATATTTCGGACGGGAAAACATAATTGGCGCAGTCGGTAGGATAGTCGTGGAAATTACATCGAGTACTTTTCCTTTGTTTCAACAATTTAACGGCTATCCTGAAAAGTGACCTACATCGCGTAGTGCCAGGCGGAACTTTTAACTGTTTTGAACTCTTTGGTGCGCATTCTTCAAACTTCAAGAGTGCCCGTATAAAGCCATCAGTGTCTGTGGCATACCCAAAACAAGTCAAACGGAAGAAGGCGACGCGAAATTAGACACTCAACATTGGTCTGATTTGAGAAGTACCCAGAAGGAAGAAAACAATCGCTGTTCAGAATCCTGATCGATACTTCATAACTAAGAAATTCCCAGCATGAAAGTCCTTTTTGTAATGTAAGTACAGATTTCATGTCAATTGAAAACTTAACAAATACTTTAGCGTCTTTAAAAATTAACACGCTTTATACTGATTTACCCGAACTTCCTGCCTCACCTACAGAAATGGCGCAAGCAGAGAATTCTTTTAAATCTGAATACTTAAACTGTGTTCCGAAATTCGACGGAAACCCGAATGAATTAAATAGATTTTTGTCCACAAGTGAAGGTATAATAAATGCTTTTTATGACGTGAACAACCCCGGTAATTTTACGAATCAATATATTTTAAACTCAATTATTAATAAGCTAGAAGGTAATGCTAAATTAGTTGTAAACATCCAGCACGTATCAAACTGGAATGAATTAAAATTAGTTTTATATAGGAACTTTGCAGATCAAAGAGATGAGTCCTGTTTAAATAGGGATCTAGTCTTATTAAAACAAAATGTAAATGAAAAACCGCAACAATTCTACGATAGATGTTTGCAATTGTTGAATTTACTTTGTTCATATGTAGATATTCACGCCAATAGCGAAGGCGAGAAACAATTAAAACGGGATCTATATTCCAATTTAACTTTAAAAACGTTCTTATCAGGTCTTAAGGAACCATTAGGAACAACAATTAGATGTATGCGGCCCGCAAACTTGAGCGACGCATTACATTTTGTAATTCAAGAAGAAAACGTTAATTACTACCAAAACCCACAAAAACAATTTCCTACCCGAAACATCCAAACTAATTATCAATCAAATAAAATCCCAAATAGAAATCCTTTCCAGCAACAACCATTCAATAATAATTATCAACCTCCAAGATTTCAACCGAATTTTTCACCGAATTTTCGACCAAGTTATCAACAAAATTCTCAGCAACAAAGACCCCAAAATTTTCCTAGCCAACCTATAAATATAAATCCAAGACAACCAATTACCCCGCAAAAGTTTCCTACTAACTCACAAGTATTTGGCACCCCCAGACCAAACGCTTTTAGACCAAATCAAAATACCCCGAAACCGATAAATCAAGGTCCAACTCCAATGTCTATTTCGACTAGACAGACCAACCAAAATTATTTCCGAAAACAACCATACCAACCTCAAAATAAATACCGAGTAGAAGAACTGTACAATTTAGAAACTGACGAACAAAAATACCAGCCGTCATATTCTCACGAAAATTCAGATCAAAATTATTACTACCCTGAACAAACTGAAGGTGACGAACACATTTCAGAAAACAATTTCGAAGACGAGGAAAATCCCCAGGATTTTATCCCGGAGACACCGCCAAACGAAGAAACATAACGGAGATTTCTTTCCACAACGTAAATTCGAATGACCTACCTTATATTAATTTTCCGGAATACAAAATTAAACTTTTAATTGATACCGGATCCACAAAATCCTTTATCCACCCAGAAATTGCAAATAAATTATTTTCTAATACAATTCAAGATGATCCTTTCACAGTATCCACAGTTTTTCAAACATCAACTCACAAATTCAGTTGTGAAATTCCCCCTTCCAATATTTTCAAAATTCCCAATAAAGATTTAAGACTAAAATTCTATCTTTTCAAATTTCATGACATATTTGACGGATTAATAGGTCTTGACAACTTAAAAATTCTTAAGGCACATTTAGATTTTAACAAAAACATTTTGATTACCCCTCATACGAAAATTAATTTGCTATACCAACCGGTAAGAATGAATTTAAATAATGTTACAGTACAATCACGCACTTTACAAGTAATAGAAATTAATTCATCCATTCCAAATGGCGAAATTGTAATCCCATACACAAAAATTGAAAATTGTGAAATTCCAGAATCCTTAACAGTAGCGAAAAATGGTAAAGCTATAACAACTATTCTAAACAGCGAAATGCACCCTGTAACGATAAACCTTTCAGAACCAATTCAAGTAGACGAATATGTAGACCCTAAAACTATCGAAATTAATAATTTAAATTGTGACACAGTATTTGATACTGATCAGAAAAAACCTTTACTCGACGTGACTAAATTACGAACTGGACACCTTAATTCGGAAGAAAAGGCAGCCATTTACAAAATTTGTAAGGAATATTCAGACATTTTTTATCATGAAGGAACTCCCCTAACCTTTACTAACCAAATTAAACACCGCATAAAGACTTCAGACGAAATTCCTGTTTACACGAAAAATTACAGGTATCCATTTGCACATAAAAAGGAAATCCAAAACCAAATTCGATCCATGCTTGACCAAAAAATTATCCAACCTAGTAATTCCCCCTGGTCATCCCCAATTTGGGTGGTACCAAAAAAACTAGATGCAACCGGCAAACAAAAATGGCGTGTTGTAGTAGACTATCGAAAATTAAATGACAAGACTATAAGCGATAGATACCCTCTACCTAACATTCATGACCTTTTAGACAAATTGGGCAAGTGTCATTATTTTACTACCCTCGATCTGACTTCCGGCTTTCATCAGATCGAAATGTGTGAACAAGACGTAGAAAAAACGGCGTTTAACGTCGAGAATGGTCATTATGAGTATCTCAGAATGCCATTCGGGCTAAAAAACGCTCCAGCCACCTTTCAAACGGTGATGGACAATGTTTTGCGTGGAATCCAAAACGAACAGTGTCTTGTGTATATGGACGACATAATAATTTTTTCAACTTCTCTTCAAGAACACATGTGTCGACTAAAAAACGTTTTTCAAAAATTGCGAGATACAAATTTTAAAATTGAATTAAACAAATCAGAATTTCTAAGGAAGGAAGTAAGCTACCTTGGACATATTGTAACAGCAGATGGTATAAAACCAAACCCTGAAAAAATACGAGTAATAAAAAATTATCCAATTCCGAACACCACAAAACAACTTAAGGGATTCTTAGGCTTAATGGGTTACTATAGAAAATTTATTAAAAATTACGCGGACATTACTAAACCTCTAACCAAATGCCTCAAAAAGGGAGCAAAGATTATTCATAATCAAGAATTTAAAGATACTTTCGAATTTTGCAAAAAATTACTGACTAATTCACCTATCTTACAATATCCTGACTTCGACAAACCTTTTAATTTAACGACAGACGCAAGTAACGTAGCAATTGGCGCTATTTTATCACAAGGACCTATCGGACAAGATCTTCCAATAGCATATGGATCACGAACACTGAGCGATTGTGAACAAAATTATTCAACGATCGAAAAGGAACTCTTAGCCATAATTTGGGCAATAAAATATTTTAGACCGTATCTTTTTGACACTGAATTTACACTCAGAGAAATTTTTACTAAATGTAACAAAAAAAATACTTTTAGTTAACAAATATTCTGTCTCTATTCGTCCAATATAATGTTTTATTAAATTAATAAAGTCAGAATTGTTAAAGTTAATTTTGTATTTATATTTATATTTATATTACCCCTTGTTACCTTAACAACATTTTTGTTGAATCAATAATAACCAAATTTTACATAAAAGGACCGTTTTTGTTATATGTAGCACAGTTTATGTTGCTGCATAAGAAACTATTGTGACATTTCTAGTAAATTGTTGTTAAAATCATAGGGATTTATTTATTAAATGAAGAACAATTTTTTATATAGTTACCCGTGATGTTTTTGTTAATTTTTAATAAAATTGATTGTGACAGTAAGAATCTGTTTGCTGTTACCTTAACGAAGAATTTTGTTGAATCAATAGTAATTAAATTTTATGAGAAGAATATTTTTAGTTATGTAGCAAATATTATATTGCTATATACATGACATTATTGTAGCATTTTTAGTAAATTTCTGTTGAAATAATAGTGATTTATTTATTAAATATAATACAACTTTATATTAGATTTATGTATTTTTTGTTAATTTTTAATAAAAATATGTTGTTGATAATAGCAACTATTTTTTGTTAAGTATGCAAAGGCTTTATTGTTACACATAAGTCTCATGTCGTATGCCAAAAACCAAACTGAAAGGGGTGAAAAAACTCATTACTAAGCATTCTTTTAATATGAATGTGTCCGCTTTCGCTACAAAGTTAGGTCAGAACCCTTTAAAAATTGTACGATTTTATTGGAATGGTTAAGACAACTTGGTATAAAATCATAAAGTATTAGTAAGAATGTTTTTTTTCAAACTTGTTTGATAGGAAATATCGTGTTTTTGGTTTTAAAAATAACACTACAGAAACCCAAATTTTATTCGCATTTTTATTCAGGTAAATCCGGTTCATTTGTCCATTTCATACACAATATTAAACATACAATATTTAAATGGTTCTATTCTATTAACGACTGAAAATAGCACATTATGTTCAAAGTACAAAAATGCTTAGAAATTCGTTTTCTACCACTCTTTGGCATATGACTTGGGAAACGTCCGCCCCGGTATCTGTTATACCTATAGTGAGTGTTACGCTTTACAATAATTATTAAGAATGTTTATGTTTACGACTCTGGAGAGGCGTTTTGTTATCATATTGTGCAAACGTGGGGAGAGGAAATTTGTGCATGTGATAATTAAAAGATCATAGAGCTACAGGTTACAATGATATATTGAAACGAACCGTGTACATACCTACAACACATTTTCTTAAAAAGCAAATCTAAAGGAATACGTATTTATCTAAGAATACATTTTAAGGTATACATTTTAAGGTATAACTTATTTATAGATTATAATATTATTCTATAACACATTACATTAAAGAATATGTTTATTAGTAAATAAAGGAAACTCAATATAATTTCTTAGCTAAGTATAAAAATTAACAAAGGTTATTCTCGAACATTAATTGTCCCTGAGAATTTTAAGTCTTCAGCTTAAATTTTGCACACTTAAGTTAAGTAGAAATGCGCCTAAATCTCAAATTTTTATTTCCAGAAAGTGTGTTTTATGTTAAATTTTAGATATAAATTCCTGAAGTTGTACGAAAAAATAACACTTAGTTCTCACGGACAATTAGACAGCTGCAGCTTTGTTTGTAAAGACCATTTAACTAACTAGCAATAAATTAATTAGATATTTTGATTTTCATTTTTTCTCAGGTTATTCAAGAACACATTTAAATTCGGCAGTACCACATCAAAGACAGTTTCAAGGTTGTAAAAATACAATTGAATGAATTGCCATACCGCAATTGATTCTATGGGGTATTTTAGGTCAAATACCTGAAAAATTTTGAAACAGCAATCTAGGGCACTAACTACCGAAAAAAATTTATACTTTATATCATCAAAATAAACCAAAATTTCTTTTGGTTCATAAATTTGGCCGCTGTGGACAATAATCAAAAAAGGTTGAATAGGTTTTTTAAATTGTTTTTTGTCAATGAGTTTTTGTTCGATTTCCAGAAGAGTCATTCCAGTTATCATAAATGATTGCTGTGAATCGCTGATAGTAAATTTCTGGACATTTTTCTTCCCTCCCACTATGTTCGTTTTTTTCGACGTTGGAACTAAAGCCCCATGTAAAAGCCATAAAATTGAAGCGTTTCTTCCATCTGAAATAAATAATTTATTTAATAAAATAATGAAACATCATAGTAAATACCTACCGCTGGAAATTTCATTTTCTTCTGCGTCTAATAAATGTTTTAGTAATGTTTGGCAGTTCTTTTCTTTAATTTTGGCTTTGAGTACATCAAATACTTTTAACAAGAATACATCCCACAAGGTAAAAGGAGATGTTGCATTTGGAAACATTGATTGAAAATCAATGTCAATCTGAAAAAAAATTATTTGATTGTTGTTTTACCCGATATACTGACCGGTTACCAACGTATATCCCAAAGAATGTTTATATGCCGGCCACTCTTCCAAAAATTTAGAAATGTTTATATCGGTAATTTGGAGAAGCATTTTGCGTCTATAGTTTATGGATGAATTCCAAAGACACTTGACTTCATCCCACCTTTCACTTTCTTGTATGAATTTTAGTTTTTGCCTTACGTTTTCTGCGTTATCTTCTGGTTTTGGGATTTCTAAAAAACAAAGTATAAGTAGTGATGGTTCTTATATGGTTACCCTTAAATTATACCGTGTGACACAGCTCAAGTCCGAATCTGGTGATTTAACATTGAAATTCTGTTTTCTTGCAATTCCTGTTCCCCATTTTAAGTTAGCATGAAACCAATAGATAGATAATTTTTTTCTGCGCGATATGATATTGAAAAAACATAATTTTGTTAGATTTTAGGTATTAGTTTTTATTAAAATATCCAATATTATTTTCCGAAAAATAAAATATAAAACATTTTTGCAATGGCAACTTTTTCCTCAATTGAATAGAGAATTATTACTAAATGATCTATGTTAATTTATTATTGATGTGTCTGAACGGAAAATAATATTGAACATTTTATTAAAAATTAATAGCTAAAACTTAACAAAACTACATCCTTTCAGTACCATATCATGTAGAAAAAAATCTCTCCAATGGTACCACTGGCACTGGTTTGATGTTACCTTAAAATGGGAAAAATGGGAAGCAGAAATTGAAAGAAAACAGAATGCCAATGTTAATCCCTGTGTGCGGGCATGAGTTGTGTCACACGGTAGATACCTTTCGGTGATATCAAGGAGAGTTTTCTTTTGGCTGATTTTTTAATAATCCCAGATTCTTGATGCTTTCTTAATATGTTATAAAATTTGGAAACTAATTTTCCTTTCGGCGCCTTTCCTTTTTGAGGCGCAAAGTAATATTCCTGAAGTTCGATAATTAAATAAGATATATGAAATGTATTTTTTTTAATTTACCACAACTTCGGTAGGAAAAAGCGTTTTTATTTGTTCAGTTAGCATTCTTGCGGCAGCTACATTCAGAATTTTATTTTTCTGGATGTAGTAATCGACAATTTTGTCGACTAAAATTTGTTTCAGGCCGTCGGGGACTTGCTTAACATCTTTTTCTACCAATTTTAAAATTTCTTTGCCTTCTTTATAGCACGCTAAAATATCTTTTAAATCTACCTAAAAATAAACAACATATAGGAAAGTAATTCTTATTTACTTACCTCAATCGAAACTACAAACCCATTCTAATAATCGATCCTGCTTTGGAAGGTTTCTTGATGCATCATCTGCATGCATTTTTGATTTGCCGCAATATGGGCAATCGCAGCTGCAACATGAAGCATCAGAACTGATCTTACTATATTTTGAAGTTTCAGAGTCTTCTGCCGCAAAAGATCCCTAAAAATTTTTGAAAATCGAAATTAGTTTATTTTCTTTTAAGCCAAAAAACTTACAATCCGTTTTTGCCATTTGAACAGCCCATATTCGAATTTTGATCTCAGTCCTACTTCAACATTTAACAACAATTCGGGTAAATGACATTCTCTGATATACTTTAATGAATTTACGTTAACTTTTCTTTCTACGGTTTAAATAAATTTAATTTAATAGAGCCTGAAATGAAGATTTAGGTATTTTAACGTTACCAAGAAATACATCATATAAGTCAATACAATCCCATTCTCTGAGTAAATTCTTAATGTCACTATTTGTATTTTGATCTAAATCTGTTATTATTGTAAACTCTGGTTCGTCAGTTTTGCTAGTGGACGCTTCCAAATTGTTGTTAAACAGATTTCCAAAGCTTGTGTCCGTAAAATAATTGAAATTATTTTGGTCTACATCCAGTAAGTTGATGACCGGTAAACTGACAACTTCAGTTAAAGTATTCGCGTCGGAATCCATTATACTAATCAGTTCTTAGACACCACCAGTGACAATTGTTTGTTAGTTTTCTAACTACATATCGTATGCTTGGGACAATAGTGTCATAAGTAAAGAAACAATAAACTTTGTTGTGAAAGATTGAAGGCTGATACATTAAATTACAAGTTCGGTGACTATTTCAGAAAGATTGTAAAAGAAATTTCCATATATAAAAACCTGAAAATTTGGTTTTTGTCGACTTGTGACACTCTTCTCGCAAACGTGCACTATATCTACTTTAACAATTATTTCTAATTTATTCACCTGTACAGAAATGAAGTAAGTAGCTACTCACAAAATGTTGTTTAACTCAATCAATCACTGAAAATAAACTCGAAAAACAAACCCTTGATTTGAACAAATCTGAGAAAAATTGCACAGAAAGAAACGGGGAGAGTTCTACATTGATAGTTTGTGGTGGGGGCATGACAAGGCCTTGGGCATGTGCAGTTTAATAATGAAAGCAAGGAAGAGCTTTTCTTTTACGTTATTGGTGTACCCAGGGCCGTAGCCAGAGGGGGCCAGGGGGGGCGCAGCCCCCCCTAACATACCTGTGCGCCCCCCCCTGTACTTACACGTATAAACAGACCTCAAAGGCTGGCTAATTTCATATTCTTGGCATTTGGAAAAGAGCGAACAAAAAACGTTGATATGGAAAAAGTGCTCCGAAAATTTAACGACAGTCGAAATAGGGAACTGCGCCATTATTCTAGATTTTCTGTATAGTTGTATTTTGTTTTATTGTAAGAAGTAAACATTTTAGTTTATTGTGAAGTTTTACTGAATTGGTTTTTTTCATTCTTCGTTGTTCAGTTTTTTACAAGAGTATTTATTAGTCGTACTGTTTATTGCATCCATATTCTCAAACTGTATATTTATCTAGTTTAGTAAAGTATTACAATTTCCAATTTTTGGTATAATTTTAATCGCATATTCCAAGAGACATCCTACCAAATATTTTGTTTAAGCTCCCTCAAAAAATACATAAGCCCCCCCTAAGTTTTGATCCTGGCTACGGCCCTGGGTGTACCTATGTGAAAAACAAGAATATTACACTATTGATAAACTTAAAGTGGGGTGAAGTCCGAATGGATGTGGAGTTAAGCTCATCTTGCAAGTTTCGACTTGCAAATTTGCATAAACAGTTTTTACAGACCACACTGAGCAAATGATGGTGAAAGAATTATTAACGAACAAATTCTATGTGAACTAGAAACGAATGAGAATGAATGAATGCTAACATGTGTTTGCTTTCAATAATAATATTGGTTAGCAGAACCTATGCAGTAAAGAGGTAAACCAAATTCGTTTGTGTCCCTTCATTCACTAAATTATGCAAAAAGATACGGGGTCAGTCCACCACACTGCCTGGACACTAAATTATTATATCCACAAAGCCAGATGAAGTTATGGTTAAAAGAGTGGGGTGAATCAGCACTCCTGCTTTATATATATATCTATTCGTGTCTTCGTTATTGGCGAGCAAGAGTCGGTTAAACGGAACAAACGTGTTGAGTATCCATATTTTCAAAATTTCTAAAAATCGGGAAATCTGAACTTTGGTACCTACTGTATTCCCTATCCAGCGACGTAGTTAAAATTTTCTGTGTTATGGGTTTTAAGAAAAATCTAATATGGCTTCCATAAGAAAAATAAAGTTGATGATCAGATCTTGAAACCTTTAAGTAACCAAATATTTTTGAGTAACCACTGGATAGAGATTATATCGCTATGGTATCACCAAAGCAAATTTGAGATTCCTAGTCATGACCGTTTCGAGCTTGTTTCGAAAATAATAAACAATCTAATTACTATGATTAGTATCTACTTATCTAGCATACAATAATTTTTTTAAAATTTAAAAATATGAGTAAAATGCCAATATAATATTGCAATCTTTGGTCCATTTAACCAATTCTGTAAATCTTCAAATAAAGAATACGTCAATATATAACCGGATTCCTGATTCGCCATGGAATTTTACTGATAAACTTCTGTCAAAATTTCACCAAAAACATTTTTTAACCGAATCATACGTTTTCCATTATTCAGTTTATTAATATGAATAGGGGGACCTGAAAAATTCCCAATTTCGATTAATTTAAATAAGCTTTCGTTATTTATATTTCCACAGTCAACTACTTCATAAGATTTGAAATGAGCATTGAAATTAATTTTTTTTTCTAAACAAAGGACAAACATTTTGCATTTATCAGTAATGTATATAAAGTCCATTATTTCATATAAAAAAACAGTACTTGAAAATGTAGACAGAAAATCTTTAATTCTATATTCGGTGCTTCTGTATATAATTTTGTTATAACATAGAAATTCATTTGATAAAATTTGTAATGTATGACAAATGAAATCCAAATGTATGCTTTTTATTTCATTATTGTCTTCTAAAATATAATCATTTGGTCCTTTTGCATTTAGTACATAACTAGAAAATTTCATCTGGTATTTCTTAGCTAATGTTAAGGGAATGTTAATTCTGGAATTTGTAGCGTTAGCATAAGATTTCATCTCTTTATGTTTGGACTCGAATCTAAAACACCAATAATGCCGAGGCGGTCCTGACTTTTTTATTATTGTAGGATAGTGTAAAAGTATATGATGTTTGGGCTTTAAAGTATCGTTAAATAATTTTTGATACATCGTTAAATGATGCTCAATTAACTCCCGTAAAATATTTTCAGTTTCTGTTGATATGGAGTAAGATAGAATGATATCAATAATTTTAAGAAAGTCCAAGAAAAAAGCCCAAACCTCGTTATTTTCCGGAATAAGGTCACCAATTATTAGTGGCAAGAAATGAACAAAGCACATCATCTCTCTTGCAGACATCTTCAAATGGAACTTTTCCAAGTGCTCACTTTTAATAGGTGGCGAAATATTTCCAATTTCAGTACGTCCATAATCGAAATATTGTTTTCTCGCATTTAAATTGTCAAGGGTGAAGAATTTTGCAGAATGTATGAAATAAATAAGTATGTGACTAATATTGTAATGACAAACCCCCTCAAAAACATCGTGCATTAAATCTACAGCATAGTTTGTCACAACGTGAAATGATTTAATATTATTAAGTATCGATTTTTGACGAATACCCGTTTCTGATATATTATTTACATTTATGTCCAGTTCATAATTGTCAGGATTTCTAAGCATTAATCGATTTTCTTTGAAACAAGTTTGACAATCTTTTTTGTGAAGCTTACAAAATCTACAGTAGTAATTACACGAAAATGAATTAGTGAAATCTAAAATGCTGTTCAAACCCAAATTATCACCCAATATTAAACCTAAAACCAAGTGAATTTTCATCTGCTTACCATTTGGTGGATTCACTATCAAACCTTCGGTTTCTAAAAAATTTATTTCATTGACTATTGATTGCAAACATTTATTATTTCCAAACGTTTTAACATCACAAGATTTAATAATACCAGCAAGAAATATGTTTTCCAGTTTCGAATTTTCGAAATAAATTGGAAATGAATAATATAAACTTGATAATGACTGGACTGTTGCATGACTTCCAAGGGGGTTGTTAATTTCTAAATCGTCTACATATAAGAAATAGGGAATTACTGTCTTATCACCAAATCTTTTTATTTTTTCTTGCCACAACTCTCCTTGGATAAAATTTGATATTGATGTATTATTTTCAGCAATCTTTAATTTATTTATGGCATCTAAAGTTTCTGTTAAATTATTTCCCTTTTCAAAAATTTTTCTCATTTGAAATCTTAATGGTAATAATATCCCTTTATTTTCTTTTTCATTATAAACCGATTCGCCTCTTTGAAATATAGGGGCGATTTGATTATTAATAGTAAATTGCTGAAGACTGTCTGTCAGGTCATTTTCTTGTAGCCAAGAGCACAGCTTAAATTCAGAACTACATAACTTAAATGGCTCTTTTAAATAATCAAAGATTGCATTTACATTTGAATAATCTCGATCAAAATTTGGAATTTTAGTTTTTAGAACTAATTGCATCACCGAAATTAAGGAATCGACTACAAACTCCTTAACACTGCTTTGAACAGATAAAACATCTTTTCTTGTAAAATTATTTTTGTTGTGAAGGCTTAAAATAAAGCATACTGCGGCAGTTTGAATAGACTTAAAGCATAAATTAAGGTCAAAAATATTTTCATTTTCGATATCATCCAGACATGTTACGTTATTATCTTCATTTGGTATCAAAACAGATGAATTACCGGTAATATTATAGTCATTTAATATAATTTTCTTTGATCCATTACATGAAAGAACATTGTTACTTGAAGGAACATTGTTACAAGGATCATCATTTTTGTCAGATTTATCATTTGTTTGAGGGCCATGCTTTTTTTGGAAATGTTTTTTAAAACTACTTAGGTTTTGAAACGTTTGTGAGCAAGCTTCTTCTAAACATTTATAAGTACTGTGAGTATTTAGGCCATGAAATAACTTGTAATGTCTGATTAATAAGTAAAAATCAGAAAAAATCTTTTTACAGCAAAAGCAAATCATTGTGTTTAAAGCAAAAGACAATTCTTTCCTATTACCTATACTGGTTATCTTATTTTACGAAAGCTTTCACACGGCTGACTATTTCTTCTAGTATTATCTGATCTCCAAGACTTATAACTGGAGGTTTTAGGCAAAACGACAATATTTCTCTATGATTTAGAAAATACAACGTTGTAAGATCTATGTAATTATCTGCAAAATTAAAGAAGCTTATACTGACTGGTAATGATTCAATATTAAAAGTACATATTAAGATATAACTATATGAATATTACTTACCAATACACTTCTGCACTAACAAATTTCTGTCGGTTATTCTCCACTTTTTAAATAACTTTGTAAACGTTGCCCTAATCTTCTGTTTGTGCCTATACCTGTTGAATTTTGATTGTTTTACAGTCATAATGGGTCATCAAGCACAATCACGCACGACGTTACGACGACGTTTGAACTCGAAATTTTTCTCGGTGGAATAGCCCTTACGAATAATATATCAGATACAAAAACCGTATCTACAAAAATAATGTATAGTGACAACAAAAGGTTTTGTTAAACTAACAGACCACCTTGGATATGATAGTATATTTTCTTAATAGTACAGAAGAGAAATTTAAAATAGGAATACCATTTTTTTTATTAATAGTACAAAAGTATGTATTTCAGACAAAGAAAACATTGCGTTATACGTACAGACATCGCCATAAAAAGCAGAAACTATTACCGTAGCCTCAAGAGTACCACACTTGATATAATTATGTAAATATTATTATGTTAAAAAATTTTTTTACCTATTAACAAAATGTTTTTATTTATTCTATGAAGTTGTTCTTACTATTACAAAAAGTATTTTAAGGTCAAAATTGAACCATTTTATTCATTTAATAGAAATTTATTTCAGTAGTATATGCTTTTTTATACATGTAAAGTTATTTGTTCCACTAAATTAAGAATTCAGGAATTATTCACTTTAAAATATTTTGTTACCAGAGTGAAATAAAAATTTGCATGGCGAAGGAATTTTTGTATTCTACATAACTTTTTATATTGTATGGAGGAAACTATTTCATTAAATGCGAACAGAAATCATTTTGTTAATAATTCATCAAAACTTTTCTGAGTGTACCATTATCACGGACCATAAACCATTACAGTGGTTATTCTCTTTGAAGGACCCGACCTCAAAATTAACACGTTGGAGATTAAAATTAGAAGAGTTCAATTACAAAATTCAATATAAAAAGGGAAAATTAAACGCGAACGCTGACGCACTTTCGCGTATAAAAATCGAAACTCATACGAAGCAATTTTTAGACTACATGGAGGAACTTAATGAAAATTTCCCTAGTACCTCACGAGATCTTCGGAACCAAAATTTAGACCAAATATCCACTTTTGCAAATCCAGACACAGATTCAGAAGAAACCCTATCATCACCAGAAACATTAAAAGAAATCAAAAAATCAGCTAATGATGATCAAACGGTACATACTAACAATTCCGAAAATCCAATAGTCGAAATTCCCATTTCCGAACAACCTCTAAACCACGGAAAAAATCAAATCGTTGTAAGTACTGTATATCATAGTCCTGCAGAACCAATTGTTCAAAAATTATTTGACAAACAAAGAATTCACGTTCAACTTTCCGAAAACAATTTCGAAAAGGACATCATTACATTTATTAAAGAGTATATAGTACCAAAGGTTTATTATCATTTTTATTTTGAACAACCAGAAATTTATGAACGTTTTAGTGAAGTAATTAGAAGAAATTTT
The DNA here is from genome assembly GCA_963966045.1 of Xestobium rufovillosum. NCBI lineage: Eukaryota > Metazoa > Arthropoda > Insecta > Coleoptera > Ptinidae > Xestobium > Xestobium rufovillosum. Next base: position 30,238,570 of record OZ014497.1, read on the forward strand.
AAGTGGCCATCTTATAAATTCAAAAAATGTAATACTATGCTAGAAGATATTTTTGACAAAACTGAAATGTTAGAAATTCTAAAATTATATCACGAAGGAAAGACGAATCATCGAGGAATCGAGGAAACAGATCAAAAGATTAGAAAGAAATATTACTGGCCAAAAATGCGTAAAAGTATCCAATCGTATATTAACGAATGTGAAATTTGTCAAATTAGTAAGTACGAACGAAATCCAGTAAAACTAAAATTCAATATCACTCAAACCCCGTCGAAACCATTCGAAATCTTACATATTGATACATTCAAAATTGAAACAGGCAAATTTTTGACTATCATAGATACATTTTCCAAGTATGCTCAAGCGTACCCACTAACATCTTTAAATGGTATCGAAATAGTAGATAAATTACTGATGTACTTTAATCATCACGGAATTCCAGATCAAATAATTAGCGATAAAGGCACCGAATTCAAAAATACAGTAATCGAAGATTTATTAAAATTACATAAGGTCAAAATTCATTTCACAAATACAGAACACCCACAATCAAACAGTCCTATACAAAGATTTCACTCGACAATCGCAGAACATATCCGATTATTAAATAATCGAGGATTTAAGGACGATTCAATTTCAACCAAAATGTTGTATGCCGTTTTAGCGTACAATAACTCAATACATTCAGTCACGAGCCAGAAACCGATGGACATAATTAATGGACATCTTAATAATAATAATCCTTTAGCTTTAGATGTAGATAAGCAGTTATTTAATGATTATATGCAGAAACATAGGGAAAGAACCAAAATTGTATATTCAAAATTAAACGACGAACTTTTAGGTAAAAAGGGTAACTTAATTCAAAAATTAAATTTAAATAGAGAAGAACCAGATATGTTCGAACCAACTCAAAAGGTTTACCCGAAGGAGAATAAAACGAAAAAACATGAATCGAAGGCGAAACATGTCGTAGAAATTAGTAAAGCTGATGAACAAAGAAAATCAATATTTCATAAAAATTCAAAAGGCAAATTAGTAAAAATTAGTATGGACAATGTTAAACGGCCTCTTAAACAAACATATAAATTCAATCAATAACTCTTTACAGATTACACGTCGCCCTCGCAGTGCAAGAAAATGTTATTTTTACGGACCTGTCCAGCAACCCTGGTATATTACCAACAAAATTAGGAACAGCTAAAATTCGAGAATATTTTAGGACATTTATTCATTACTACGATCTCAATCCAATAATCGAAGAAACTAATAAATTACATATTCAGGCGAGCAACTTAAAATCAAATATTTCAAGAAGAGCAGCATTAACACTGGATACACTAAATTATGTAAGAATTTTAGATCTAATTGAAGGAAAAGTAGAGAGCAAAATTAAGGAAATATTACCACATCCTAGTCGATTCAAAAGAGGAATTATAGATGGTTTAGGCTCGATATTTAAGGCAATAACTGGCAACTTAGATGCTAGTGATGGAGAAAGATATGACAGAATAATTCAACAATTACAGAATAATCAGAAAAATTTAAAAGACTCCATCTTAAAGCAAAATTCACTATCAATCAAACTAATTGAAAATTTTAATAAAACCGTATTAAGCATATCACGTCACGAAAAGCTTATACGAGGACAAATATCTAGAATCGAACAAGCATTTAAGGAGGAAACAGCTTTTAATCAATTCCAAATTACGAAGAACATTTTGGATCAATTAATAAATGTTTACGAAATTATAAACTCAGTACTCCAAGATATCGAAACTTCAATAACATTTTCCAAATTAAATACACTTCATTCCAGTATTATTAGTAAAAGTGATTTGTACCGCGAACTATCAAAACTTTCACAGGAATTAAATCCAGAGCAACTACCATTAAAAATCACAATTGAAAATACCCTTCTTTTAGAAAATTTAATAGATGTCGAATGTTATATTTTAAATAACAAAATCAATTTCCTATTACATCTTCCAATTTTATATCCATCAAATTTTAATTATTACCATTTACATCCGATTCCTGTTTTCCGAGGGAATCAATATAAAGTGATTATTCCAAATCAAAATTTTGTTCTTGTAAATGAACTGTACTTTGCATTCACAAATGAAGCATGCGAGAAGATACAACCTATGTACTACGTATGCCCGCCGAAGAGAATTCAAGAAATACAAGTTAACAACCCTTGTGAAGTTCAACTTCTGCAAATGAAAAATAGTTCAAGCTGTCGTTCAATTAATGTCAAAATTTCTAAGCCTCTGTTACAATCAATTACACAAACAAACCGATGGATAGCAGTTTTTCCAAAAGAAACAACGATTAGTTCAAAATGCCCTCATGGAGAAGAAATCAGAAACCTATTTGGAACGTTTTTGATACAAATCCCACAAAATTGTGAAATTTCAACAAATTCGGAAACCATAAAAAATAAACAATACGTCCTAGTAGAAGCTCAACCGCTATTACTTCCAGACATCGAGGCTAGCCCTAATAATGAAGAAAATTTAAATTTAACTTTACATTTGGACAACCTTAATCTCGACGAATTACAGCAAATTAAAAATCAAATTAAAGAAAACATTCCTCAAGTGGACAAGTCAAATATTGTGTCTTCGTACCCAAGTGTTTGGACAATATTATTATATTCTATTATAGTTATTGCTATAGTTATCCTGTGCTGCAAGAAAAAATTATGGGCAAGGAGGTCATCAAGAAAAACTGAAGAAGGAGTCGAAATGCCCGCGTTGGATTTGACCAAAGTTCAACTTTAGTGACCTTAAGTTGAATCTGCGAAGGGAGGTGTTATGTGTCCGGTAAACAACAGATTCATTGTTCCCACGCTGATGATGGAACCCGCTATCAGTGTAAAGTCAGCGTTTTTGTATATCTCTCTTCAAGAGAAATCCAAACTGTTATCACACACTTCTGCATAGAATGTCATAGCTATAAGTTGTATTTTTAGATTTAGTGAATAAATAATAATTTTAATTGTTTTTAAAAACGGATATTTCGGACGGGAAAACATAATTGTAAGAATTTATTACAGGGTATTATTGAATCTATTGCCAAATTCGCTGATTCTTCTATATCAGAAGGCATATCTACATCAGAATCATCCATTTTTGGCGTAATTTGAAATAAAAAAAACTCATCACTGACAAGTTATTTATAGTATCCATAGCAACGCCAAGATAAAGCAATGAAGTTGAATTTATTTGTACGGCTACAAGGGATGTTACATTATTTGGAGTAGCACAATTCTTTTTTATTTTAAAGCGGGGTTAGATAAAATTTTGTACTTAACACGTCATGAAAAGGCTAATTTTATTTGACTCATATAATTTGCAAAACTCGTTCACTTTCGTTCGCTCGTTTTGGCAAATATTATATTCGTCAAATAAAATTAGTCTTTTCATAACTGGTTACGTAAATAACTATTAAATCTTAATTTCTGTAGAAACTGTCAGTCGCAGACCTGGCAATGCCTGTATCAATCAGAAGCTTAGGAAACTGGCTATTAAATGTTCAATTAATATACAGCGTATTCCATTTGAAATTCTTGAGAAAAATTCAATTATGCGTATGTTTACGACCCTGTATAATGTAAAGCACTGTGACAAAGGTATTATCAGAATTTCCAAATAAAATAGTCTGTGAATCTAGTTCGATAAAAAAATCTTTGACAGCTGAATGTTGTTACAAGCAATTTTAAATTTTTTATTGTTAAAGATTCTATTGATGATTTCAATGTTAAATCGGTTATTTATAGCAATTGTTCTAATTATGTTTTAATTTGATAAAAGAGTAATATCTGCATATGTTGGTTTCCTAAAAATATCGAAATTTATTTTATTATACCTATTCACTTATTAAAGTTAAATCTAAGAAATTAATTTTGTGTTCAGTTTTTATTTATTTTGTAAATTTTATTTTTGGATGAATACTGTTCAAAAAAATTTGAAAATTGTCTAATTGTCTTGTTGTTCCTTTAAAACAAGCAATAATATCATCTACATATCTATACCGAAATAGAATATGTTGTTTGCCTAATTCTGAATTCATAATTTTTTCTTCGATATCTGACATGAAAATATCTGCTAATAAAGGACTAATTGGTGAACCCATAGCAAGACCTAAATTTTGAGCATAATATTTATTATTGAACTGGAGATAATTTTGTTCAATACAAAGTTGGAAAGTAGTAATAATATAATTTTTTGTATAGCAACATTAGGGTGTTTTATCTAAAATATTTTCAAATTAAAATTCCGGTTCTCATATTTATATTGTTTATATTAGGGGCAAATTTTGGACCTTTTGATAGTAATTCTGTTTCATTTTTGTCGAAAATATATTTGCACTCTCCAATCAACAATAATTAATTTTATTCCACCAGGTATGTACAACATATACGTAGAAGACTTCATGGTGAGAGATGTAAAATACATCTATCACAACATGACTTACAACAAACTCAAAGCTGTTTTAAAAGAATCCAGACAATTAAGGACATTTCCTCTAGTGGACAACCCAGAAAGTATGATCCTTTTAGGGTCCATTCAAAGAATGCAACTCATCCAACTAATAGAAAGACACATAGGAAGGGAACGACGATTACAAGTAAACGCAATACGGATAATGGCTGCCCAAGAAAAAGCCAGGGAAGAAGCCGTCAAGAGGGCTATGGAAAGACAAAGAAGACCCTCTCGCTTCCAAGTATCCCCCGCCCCTGACGTCTTGGTAGTCAGACAATTGTCGGAAAACACCTTGGACAAACCAAATTTCTACCCACAATTCGGAACGTTGCCCAAAAAATCTATATTAAAAAAGACGAATTCCTTCACTCTGAAGGGCTTCACAAACCCGTTCCAATCAACCAGCCCTGGTTCCACGCCTTATACCACAGTAACAGGGGCAGAGAGCAGGATTAGATCAGCGTTCGAAGCCATTTTTAGGTAAGTGATAATCTTTGACACATGGGTCATGTTTTTTCGATTGGTGTTATTCAATTTTATTTAGTTGTTTATTAACAAATAATATATTATATTTTTGCTTTGTTAGATTTAACTTTAAGTAAGCAAAAGCGAGTTATACCACTTTTTCTCATAATCACGGTTTTTAATATTCGATAAGTAGATGGGATGTACCGTTTCCGGACCAAAGTCCCGTGTATTTTCATGTGGGTAAATTTACACTATTTATTTTAATATATGAATTAATTTGTACATCTTTTAATACATTAAACGCATTATTGCCAGATTACAGAATAATTTAAATCTAATATAATTCCCTGAAAACGTAGTTTTTAACTATACGGCTATTTCTTTGATTTCCTAAATAAATTATCAATCCTTCCCAAGAACGAACACTTGGAAAAGCCACGTATAATTGTCCGTGACTAAATATTTCTTTTCGGAGATCAATTCCGATTTAATCAAATGTTTGGCCTTGTGATTTGTTAATAGTCCTTGCAAACGCTAGTTTAAAGGGAAATTGTCGTCTTTTAAAAGTAAAAGGATAAACATTTTCAGAGTACAACGTTATACGGTTAATGAAAACTATATCTCCATGTTTATCGCCTGTTAAAATTTTGCACTGCAAGATATTGTCTCCCAATTGTAAAATTAACAATCCCGTACCATTACATAAGCCTTCATTAATGCTGAGATTTCTAACCAACATCACAATACAATTTACTCTCAACTTCAATTCATGCCGAGGAAAATTTGGCGGGTTTAAAGTATTTAAATATTCAGGAAGAATAGCATCGTTTAAATCTCCATTATCACAATTTTCAACACTATCCAAGCTTGTATATATTTTTCTGTTTTTATATCTAACAGTTCTACCACTTTTTTGTTAATGTCTTCAACATCAGCATTTCTAGCAGAAAGAATAGCTGATTTGGTCATATCTATGAATCGCTTTTCTCTAATTATTCCTCCATATATACGTTCACGTGGCAATTCTAAATTGCTATTCATATCGTTCAAAACTCCATCTCCAACATCCAATAAAAACTTGGTGAATTCTTGTTCCTGTGGTAGAGCCCGCATATTTTGTGTTAAAGAAAATTTACGGAAATAACTCCAAAGAGAACTAAATTTGATACTTAAATTCGCTGTTTCACAGCGGGTAGCATTTATTTTAACTGCTAACAATTGTCAAAAATCTCCTGGCAACACCATAATTTTTCCACCAAACGGAACATCACAATTCATAAAGTCTCGTAAGGTTCTGTCTATAATGTCTAAAGCATACCTTGGCGCCACAAGAGCTTCATCCCAAATAAAAACATCTACACCCCTTAAATAATCTACTTCTTTTGAATGTTTCTTAATGTTGGAAGATGAATCTAAAAACAGAGGAACAGATAACCCAAATGTTTTATGAACTGTTCTGCCCGTGAAGGCCATAGTACAAACAATTTTATTCTTACTCTTCAGTAAGCTGTAAAGGGTTGTATAAACATAAGTCTTACCGGAGCCCCCTGGACCGTCTATATAAAAACATGAAGATTCAGAAATTGATTCATTTATAATTCAATTATAATTCAATAATTGCACTACTATTTCTTTCACCAACTGTTATTCCTGCAGCATCATGACCCTTGTAAATGTACCTATACAAATATTTAACAGATTTTTTCGCTGGAAACCACTTCAACATTAATATGGGAATTGAACAATTTTAACAGAATTGGGTTATAGGGTACAACATATTGATTACTACAGATATATCCATCAGAACGTTTGAAAGAAAGGCCAGTATTTGTACGATGATAATTAGGATATCCATGTTCATCTAAAGTTTGTTTGCTCATTAAATTTCTTTGGGAAATGCTTAGAACAAATGATCTGTTCCGTTAAACACCTATTTCCACATGGACCGTGAATCATGTTTCTTAAAACAATATCATGTAATAAAGGTTCTTCTACTGGATTTGGAATTTCCGAAGTTATATATCGATCAACTACTTCAGACGTTGTTATTTTGTCAGACTGCTTTAAAGTTACTAACATTGCATATGCGGTAGCCCGCGTTTTTGAAATTCAATTACATAAACATACGCCTGCACTGCCCCAAAAAAACTTTTATTTACAATTAAATCTATAAGGGCGTTTTTTATGTTGAAAACTAAATCAGGTCTATCAGCAGCAGTTTGTCCATCCAACAAATTCTCTGAAATTTCTCTGGGAAAATCCAACTATTAGGGGCAGGTACTAATATCGTGTCCGCGCGCAATCAACCTGTCTCTTTTGCGGCCATTTTATAATCTGTTAAGGGTTAAACTGACCGCGGCGCGCTATTGACATATACCCAATGTTTTATATAAAATGTTCTATCAAAAATTACTTTCCGTAGGAAATCTGCCCAACTGCAAGACGTAGAAAATAACGAGAGCGTTCAAGTTCTGGACAACGGCAGCTCTGTTCCGCAAATAGCACCAATGAGCCCAACGAGCGCGAAAAAAGTACAACTGGTAAATATTTCTACCCTTCCATCCACAAAATTAAATTAAACAAAATGTATTCGCAGCCCAGGGAACGAGTCTGCGACATGTCTACCGAAGATCAAAGAACTTGGGAAGAAGAACAGATGCAACTCCCCGTAGATTTCTCCAACTGCCACATAGACCCAGCGCCTTTCCAATTAGTTGAAAGAACATCCCTTCTTAAAGTTCATTCGCTGTTTTCAATGGTTGGAGTGAACATAGCGTATGTGACAGCTATTGGAAAGTTAGTCGGCGTTGTGGGACTATCTGAACTGAGAAAAGCGATAGAAGACGTAAACTCGGGGAATCTACCCCCACACGACTTGGAGATTCGAGTACCCCCTAGGTCTCCTTCCCGAGAGGAAGGCCCCAGCGACTCGGAAACCGAATCAAAAGACCCCTTAGTTTCTAAAGTTTGATAAAGCCATATTGAGAATCTCATCCAGTTATTTTAAGATTAGAAGGTATTTCCCGATTTTAGTTAGTGAGAATTAAGTTTCCCATGAAATTTAATTGTTAATTTTATTGGTAACACTGTTTTAAAGTGTACAGATATTTTATTTTATTAGATGAGTAGGTACGACCAAAATGTGATAGGAACATTAAATTATTTATGAAATATATGTATATTATGAAACAAATAAACGAATTTTACTTATACTTTTGCATTCTTGAAAGCCACTTTGTTTTTCTGGCGAAAATGACGAAAATCACATTTGAATCAGTAGTGTCATTATGGATGTTCGCGTCCGAATAAGAGCGATAAGCGGCGTGTGTGACGTCACATGCATACTACTTGCTGCAACTGCCGTTTCGATTTAATAAGCACAGTATAACTCCCTGAACATTGAGTGGGCATGGGCGGCAATTAAACGGTACGTGCGGAACCACAACACTGGAGAATTGTCAATAGACCCTTTCAGTGAAAACGTAAGATACTATTAGGCATGAATAATGATAAGAATTCTCGCTACGCAAGCGACGCTCATGGTTACGAGTCACGCTGTCTGTCTGCAAGCCGCAGCTGTTTTTATGGCTTTGACCTTGTTTATGAGACTAGAAAAATCTATCTATGAGACAATCTTATTCTGGAACAATATTTCAGCTCCCGAATCTTCTAAGAAAGGTATAAATTGGGAAGCAAGAAAGCCGGGAGGACAGTTTTGAAGTTTTGGAGCGATAGAACTAGGCGATTACCTATACGAGTATAAATGTCTTACATCTGTTTCGTTTAGATTTAGTGTCGGTACGTGTGCGAATGTTGTCGCGTTTTTAAGTGTACCGGAGCGTTTTCGGACGTGATTAACCGTTGGTTGCAAGACTGTTTTAAAGCAGTTCGAACTGTTGATTTGTGTACTGTGTACTGTTTAGGTTAGGTAATTAATTGTTTGCTGATAGTTATTTAATAGTTATTGCTTGTTGTTGTTTGTTTGCTGCTTGTATATTTCGCTGTTATTTTTCATTTTAAAATCGCGTGTTCTCAAATCACTTTCATTTGTAAATATTGGAGTTTACTCCTTAAGAATCGATTTTCAGTTACAGCCCGCGGCACGGAAATTTTATGAGTAGTTAACTAGTTCGCGTTAACTAAAAGTAACGCGTTACGTTACGTGTAACATTGAAATTATTTACGTATCTATGGATACGGCTGTTTATGTCTAACTGCATAGAGCATGGAAATAGTGAAAATAGAGTGGCATAGAGTAGATATCTTGGTTTAGTATAAAACCTGGTTGGCCATTACGCAGCTTTTGGGGGCCACTGGTATGGGACATACTGACGTCAGTATGTGAAACTCTGGGGTGTTTTGTCGCGAACTACTGCATTTTTCTAAAATTGCCGGTTACCGTCAGCCGTCAACGACCCTACGAGCATTATTTCATTATTTGCTCGTAGCAACAGCATAGTAGGATAGGAATTTGCTGTCAAACTTTGTGGAAGATCAAAATTTTTGGTTGAATTTGAATGTTGTTTTGCTTCAATGTGAGAATAAATTATGGGAAAATCAAAAGAATAACATAACCTGAAAGCGTAAATTACAATTTAAATAGTATTTGGAATAGAAATTGAAAATTTGTGACCAGATCATAAACTTTAAAATTGAAATGAGTGGTACTGGACCGTTCGAACAACTACTCCTCGGGCAAATACCCGGCCATCAGGCATTGAATTATAGAACTAAATCCAGATTTTTCTACGGTTTTCCATGCACATTCGAAACATGCAATATTGAAAAATCTTCTAACATACTTACTATCTGCTAGTTGAGCAGGAAAGTACGTAGAGATCTAAGGATGTTCCAAGCCCAACAATATGTTTGGGGTAGCATCCCGTATAAGATCTCGTAGTACACAAAATCTGGATTTAGTTCTATAATTCAATGCCTGGCGGGGTATTTGCCCGAGGAGTAGTTGTTCGAACAGTCCAGTACCACCCATAACCGCCCCATAATTCGGCAAATAATTAGCTCTTGCTAATACTTACACCAAGCGTGTAAGTATATATAAAGCAAGCAATATTGCATAGTTCGAGTGTGTAGGGCAAAGCACCGTACTGATGAGTCCCAAAAGGACGAAACCAGTGGTCTACGGTTTTCCATGCACATTCGAAACATGCAATTTTGAAAAATCTTCTAACATTTAAAATTGAAACTTCAAGAAATCTGGAAATCCGATCTGGAAATTAGCCGTTTTGCAGTTGACACCTATTTGGGCATTACGTAAAAACCAAAATAGTTCATACAAGAACACTTTCGTCTTCAAACACTTTATATTAACGAAAAACTTGGGAATTAAATCCTGAAATTTATTTAATGATAATCAACTGACGTTGCTAAATTGACATATTGGCAGTGTTACAAATCGAAAAGAATCCGACACTCCTAACTACAGAGGTTCTCAACAAGTTTGTCCACATGCGCAGAAGGCGACGAAAATCGGTTCTCGGAGTGTCGAACCATTATCTATACTAAACCAAGAGTAGATATGACAGTTGGCGTTGTAAAGTCAGCATTTGCATTGTTTGTTCGTTCCTAAATTTGTTGAATCTTTTCATTTAATATGGAAAAACCTAATATTAAAAATACTCCAAATATTGTTTAGAGCCGAAATATGAATCAACGCCTATTCGAACACCAGGAAAACTATTTATTTAATTGCCAGTGGGATCGACGTTTAGCAGATTGTCACTTAATTACTGAATTTATAAACAATTTATATTTTGATGTAGTTTGACATTTTCGAACATAAACCATCTGATAAATACACATTTGGGTATAAAACTGACATTCGCGTGTACCCTATTATCAAGTGATTGAAGTTAAAATAATCTTTCGTAAGGAGTAAACTCCAGTTGTGCGTCGGAGCTGACACACAAGTTTTTTAACAGACGTTTCCCCCATCACTGAAAACGATCCTAGACCATTCAGAGGCTAAAACTATACAGCCGATTCCGCACTAGTTCAGTGACCTGTGACCTGAACTTGAATAACCTCTCGTAAAACTATAAGCAGATTATGAACTTGACCTTGAACACAACATCCCTTAAAATGTGTTGGTCCAGAACGGGCTCTATATGTCTACTTTCCTCAATGCATATTAAAATAAAAACTCAAAAAATATGGAAATTACAAGGATTTTCGAATAAATATTGTTTTTATTATCTAAAAATCTCGATTAAGTATATAAAAAATACAATAAATATGTGCAATAAAAGCAGTTTTACATAGTTATACGATATTCTCAAGCGAATTTGAGACTAATTGCACCTTCTCAATCACGCTCTGTATAAAAGGCCTCTCTTTGGGATCTACCTTCAACATAAATAGCACCAAATCGTGCATTTCCTAAAAACCAAAAACAAAAATTGCAAAATTCGTCAGCCGAAGACACCATCCCTTTACCTCACTGAAAGGCGTTTCTTCTGGTAAATAAATATTACCAGAAATCACCGCTAGAGCAACGGAATCCCCTCTTTCATACACAGCATCAAACGGTGACTTGAAATAACACATAGCGTACAAAACGCAAGCCAGACTCTAAACAAAATCATCAAAATATTATTACGGCCAAAGCTGTTTAATTCACTAACCCAAATATCTGTTCTTTCGTCAATAACGCAATAACTCTCGACATTAAACAATTCGGGGGCCCTATAAGGCATGGAGCATCTTTCCGCCGCCGTGTCTTGCAACTTTTGAGCATCTTGGGCTCCACAAACTTGAACTCGGCCAGGCGCAGCTGAACCTACCCGTTAACTCAACCATAAACTACCAAAAAACACTTCAAAATCAATATGTACGAACCTAAATCCATTAAAACGGGAGTAAAATTCTCGGTTAAACAAACATTTGCTGTTTTTAGATCACGATGTGCAATTGGTTCGGGTTTTTGTTCGTGTAAATACTTTACACCATCACAAATAGCTAAAAATAACCTTAATACTTCTTTTTGATCCATATACTCCTTTTTAATTGATCGTATATCCAAGTAATCGTGCAATGTACCCGATTTGTAATACGGCAACAAAATTAATGATTCGGAAGTTGCGTTTATAACAATATCAGCAGTACCTGGTCAAACGAATTAAATTTCCTCAAAATTTATTAAGTAAAGCTTGATTTACCTTTAAAAGTCGAATCTATTAACTCTATAACGTTCCTATGTTTAAACTTCTTGTAATACTCTATTTCTCTTAACGCTAGCTTTTGGTCCTCTACGCTATGGCATAAAATCCTTTTTAAAGCATATTTCCTCTTCGTTGAACTATTTTCAACTAAATCAACAGAAGAAAACCCTCTAAAACAACGAATACTTGCTGACGTTGGCGAAATTTTCATTTCAATATTTACCCGTCTCCTAAACGATCTATTACACTATATTTGATTCCGTTAATATTTACTGTATCTCTAAAGCACATACACCCCATTTTCGTTATTATTGTTAGCCCCAAGGTATTCATTTTTCGTTGGTCAAAAGATTGTTTAACGTCATATCAACAGCTGTCAGGAAAGTGGGGTTATGTACTGTCAAGCAGTCGTGCTAAAATGAGGAATCCACTCCCTATGTCCCTATTAAAACTGAATCATTGTTTAACAGCTAATAGTAGGCTCTTGTATTTTTTAATAATTTGACAAATTTGATTTCTAATTAAATTGTTTTCTTCAAAAGGAAGTAAAGCTGTTTGTTTTTAATATACACGGTTTTTGAACTTTTGCAAATCTTTAAAATAAAATTAAAAAACAAAATAAAAATCGACAGAAAGTTTCCCACTTGATACGAACTTTTTGATCAGCTCTGTGTCTTCCAATAAGAAAAATACGTTTAAAGGTACTTATTCTCTAGATGAGACAGATGTCGCTGATGAAGCAATTCATCCGCGACCTGCCCCACGATTTCCACCCGACCGGCTTCTGCGCATGCGCGAATTTCTGCGTCAGAAAACATCAATAAGTTCATTCTAGATCTAAATGGTGGCCCGCTGCTAGAAAAGGGGACTAGCAAAATTGATTGTTCCAATTCCGAAATTTCGAAATTTGAGCATTCGCAAACATGTAAGTACTAAATAAATATCACTGTGCGATTTTTTCTGGCTGAATTAGTGAAGTTCAAGTATTTTGGAAGTGCGGGGGTTGAAAAAATAGGAAAAATCTAGGCGCGGTGGTGGAAAATGTTAATTTTATAAATTTACTAATGTTGAATAATTATTATACCTAGGCATTTTCGTAAAAAGTAATGTTTTAAATAGACCAATAATATTTATAATATTTATAAAAATAAACCCCCGAAAGGGCAACCGTCTTTTACCCCGTAACCCTTATGGATAAACAAAACAAGGCCTTTATCATTCCCAAATAATTTAATGGAAAAATTTACAAACATTTTCTGATACAACAATCGATTTTTTGTTGCGCGCATGGCCAACCGCGTCCCACTTGTTTTTATTAATGAAAACGCACGGACAAAACAAAATCGAGTACCTATTTTTTCATTTTCAAACGTCGACGATGAGATGTGATCACTATCGTTTGATAAATTTATTGGGACAGGTCCGCGGGGGATGCTTTGGGTGCTCCAGCGGCGGAGGGCGAGGATGGGATAGTAGGAGGGCCGCGGACCCCACAGCAAGTAGCGGCCCAGAAGCGTCTACAACAGACCCAAGCCCAAGTAGACGAAGTCGTGGATATAATGAAAATGAACGTTGAAAAAGTTTTAGAAAGAGATCAAAAATTGTCGGAATTAGATGACAGAGCAGGTCAGGTCATAAATCGAGTCGAAACAGGCCAGTTAGTACATCCGAATTCTTTTGTAGATGCTCTACAACAAGGGGCCTCGCAATTTGAACAACAAGCTGGGAAACTAAAAAGGAAATTCTGGCTACAAAACTTAAAGGTGCGTTCTCATTTTCCATTACGTCAATATACTCTCTCTTTTGTTTTTATTGACAGATGATGATCATAATGGGCGTGATAGGACTGGTCATTTTAATCATAATAATAAGTGAGTATTTTTTGTTTTAAATTTCCCGCACTTTTATCTTTTAGAACAAAAAAATCTGAAATCTACGAAAAAAATTACCGAAATTAATTTGTATTTTCGTACTTTTATAGTGCACTTCATGTAACCGTCAACCAAAAAATGAACTACGAAAATCGGTAATTAATAAAAGAAACATTTAATGTTGTAATGGTGTCACCTTGTATACAAACGAGCTTCTGTCTGTCTTTCTTATATTCATTTTTTCAGTAGTAATAGTCTTTTTGCATTTTTTTAGATTAGTTTTTTGATTATTTTGTTTTTTTTTCTGGAACCAACTGCATTTAAAGTGATCCATTTGCCATGGGTTTAAATGGGAAGTTTAACCGTTTTATAGCTTGAAGCTCCAATAACTAAAACATTTATATGTCTTTCAAAGATTTTCGTCACGAAAAACACAAAACAATACGCATCACAATTGTAAACAAAGTCATAAATCAAATCATTCGCAATAGTTCGCACGAAACATTCATAGGCGGCACCCACAACTCCTAACTGACGGTTATTCGCAACCAAGGATGTTTAAAAAGATGGATCTCGCTTATTTGTCGATGAAATTATGAATATGTTTGACAGTCCCAGTTTTGTAACTCCATGCGAGTTTCTCATTTAAGACCATAGAAAATGGACTACCCTGTATACGTAGATTTTTTCTATATTACAAATTGCATGATTGCTTGCCTTTAGGAGAGCAGCGAAACAATGATAAAATATAAAATTAAAAAAAGTAAATTTTGTCATCGTTTTGCGAGTATTGAAAATTGAAATAAATTTTAGAAAATCAGTCTTATACTCATGACGAACATTCTTTTGTTTTTCAGTAAACAATTGGCCACAGAAAAGAACAAAAAAACAAAACAAAAATCTTATTAGAATACACCAAAAAACGTTATCGGATTCCGGCGGCCGAGTTGTCATAATTTAGCCAATAAACAAAAAAAAAACAAAAAAATATTGTCAATATTAATACATTTAACAAAAAAAAATCATAACGAACTTTCATTTGTATTATATGTATTTGCTATATTTCTGTGTGATATTATTTTGTGTTTATAGAAAAAAATATTACTATTAAGTGTAAAACTAATATAAATGTAAATAGTAAATAAAAAGAATAGAAGTAATAACCAAATTTAGGGAGGTCATTTTCATTAGTAGATATTCGCAGTTTTATTGTAAATTTAAAATGTTTATTAACCAAATCAATAAAAAATTGACTATGTGGCACTATCTCGACAATAACTTAATTTAAAAAACGAAATTACCCCCTCATCACCATCGAATTAAAGGTAATAATAAATTTATTATTGCATGACTTAAAATTTTAAACATTTCTGCATGTCACACATACACAACTTATCATCACATCATCTAAAACTTTTGGAAGACAGACAGAAAAACACAAGAAACAACAAGAAACAATACAAAACAATCAAGAATATTAGTTTTCGTAGTTTTAGTATTTAGTGAGGGATGAACCCCTGATGTATAATGGTGTACATGTTCTCTGTATTCCATAACCGTTGTACACGTATTCATCTCTGTATTCCGCGTATTACTTTGTACAGCAATGTATTCCACTGTATTCTGTACACTGAATTTAACAATCGTATACATAGTAATTAAACTCGACACGTGATATTGAATTTGTGGCTTGAATGTGTATTTGTAATGAGCCTGATGCTCCTTAAAACAAGTTAAATAGATCGAATTGATTGCTTTTGTATTTCATTGTGCCATGTTGTATTCTCCAGTGCTATGATGTATTCTCTTGCATTTTCGTTGTTTTGCTGTAAACCCATGTATTACATTCTGTATTTTGTGGCAAGGAATATAAACGTATACAAAATTTTACTCAGTGGTTCACCCTTCGGTTTATAGCCGTGATTCCATTAAAAAAATTGTAATTTTATAGTAAAATTTATGCCTGATTCAACACCATCTGTAACTGCAAGTAACCAACAATCCGGAACGTCACAAAATCAAGCAGTCAACACTAATCAACCCCAAGGAACATCACCTCCTCAAGCAGGATAAAAGAATGCCCCCAGAAGAAGGAACGTTTCGTTTTATCTAATGTAGATGCAGTATTTTCCAGTTTCACGTTCGTTTCTAAAAAATTTTTGGATGTACCTGTAGATATATGACTAAATAGCACGGGAAAGTACTGTACAATTATTTTGTACGCTTCATCATCACTAGATGTGCATAATTCATTGGCGGGGTAGACAGTTGGACCGCAAGAAATTTCGCGGAGCTACGCCTATGTCCTTCGCCAATATTTTGAACTTTGTGATACAATGTTATTGTTAATTTATACTTGAAAACAATTATATGTTTGGTTAAAAATATATTTTAAGCAAGATGGCTACCATTTTCGCAAATTTTCAATTTTAAATGTCTACGCAAGTTTTTTTCAAATACCTACTTACACCTATTTACTTATAATAATATATTCTGTAGTTAGAAATTGTAAAAACAGTGTATTATATAACTATGTACCTATATGCAAAAAAAAGGCATTTTATCGAATAAAATATTCTATCAAAATATGGCCGTCTTTTCGTGCCAGTGATATACATAGCGCCCCTTGAGAAATCTGACAAACTGTTGTCGGGATTTCGTATTTTACTTGAAAGGAATCGTTTTCTAAAATAAAATTCAGGACCTAAGTGCCTCCGTCATACGTCAGATTTTCATTCCAAACAAAACAAAAGCACGTGCTATTTGACGTTTATCGATATTATTTACAACGTCTTAAACTAGTTTTTGCAATATAATTATAGACGTTTTGCAGTGAAAACAGTTTATTTTCAATTTGTGTGTAGGGCTTACGCGTAAAAACTTGAAAACAACTAAGTATATGTAATTATAATTATATTTCAGAGGTTAGGTTAAAACGTCAGAAAGCACGTGGCTTTGTTTTGTTTGGAATGAAAATCTGAAATTTGTGACGCGCCACTTATCTCCCGAATTGCACCAGAGACTTCCATTCATCACTGACGTCTTAAAACTTAGAGCAATAAGCCATCCCCTTCCACGCCTTTTGCATTTTGATCTTTATTTCTACCTCTAGGAAAGTTTTCACAAATCTCCGTGAACCGTAACTTGAATCAGTGCCTGTCTGTTGGTGTTGGTCTCTTGTGTTTTCTGTAGCTGCGTTCGGATGTGCCAAATCGAGTTACTCCATGCGCTCCTTGCGTTCGGTAATGCAATCTGGATCATTAAGAGCGTGGTCTTGCGCGTTCGGTTGTTGCATTGAGGAGTAATTGGAGTTCACTCTATTTGCACCACCAATTTCGGAGCACGCCCCGGGATTGAATACATTTTACGCGCGAAAATTTAACCTAACAGCGTGTTTTTCTACGCGGTTGAAGTTTAATGCCAATTTGTCAATAATGGTCGGCAGTACCGAGTTAAATTTGGCGTTAAATGATAATCTACCTAGGTATTATTGAGAATAATCAAATTTTGTATTTTCCCAGGCAGACAGTAAGAGCGAGGTTAGTTAGGAGAGTTTTATAATTAACGTGCAAATATTATTTCATAGATGGGGATCTGTACTGGAAAAATAAAGATAGTGAATAAATCACAGCAATTACCATTCATATTGCAAAATTGTATAAACTTTAACATTTTGGAGGTTAAGACTAAGACTAAAAATGACATATCCACGCGCAGCTATGCTCTGAGCGTTCGGGAGTAACTTTGAAACACATCCTACTCTGAAGTCACGTGACACTGCGCTCCGTTTGTTCAGTATCTACTCTACCCTATTCAACCGAACGTACCTTGTTTAGTGGTTTATTATGTCAAAATTTTACCAAAATTTTAAGTGAGCCAAGGTTACCCTATAAAAGACGTATTTCGCAT
This sequence comes from Xestobium rufovillosum, assembly GCA_963966045.1. Lineage (NCBI taxonomy): Eukaryota > Metazoa > Arthropoda > Insecta > Coleoptera > Ptinidae > Xestobium > Xestobium rufovillosum. The sequence goes on from OZ014497.1 coordinate 30,256,486, forward strand.
TAAAGCTAGGTAACTATTTATAAACCAACACAAAATTTGCGTATTGTTCGCGATGATTTCCGTATATTTTTAGAGCTGCTGTGTCACTGCATAAAAAACTGTGTTTTCGTGAAAATATGTCGTTGAAACCGAGAAATATTGATTTCAATGCAACTTGGGGGGCCCTCCAAGAGACAGTGGCAGGTGTGATTACTCTAACCCCCGTCCCCAGGCGCATATGGAACGACAAATTCTTGTAAGTTATATTTTTGTCTAACATAACCTCAAATGAAATTCTTTTTGGTAGTTTCACGGTGTTGTCAATAAATATTTTACGTCTTCAAACATTTTTATAAAATTTGTGGATTGTTTAATAGTATATCCATGTGTAATTCTCGTATTCACCTGCAGTATAGAGTATGGAGAAAGTTTCTCGACATTTCAAGTTTCTATAAGTTTTTGTAGATAAAATAAAATTGAATTATGGATTCTTAACTCACTTGTAGAATAATACACTATTTTTACCACAATTGTTGTGTTCAAAATGATTACAGAAAACGCCTGGAGGGATATTTGCTCGAGAAGTAGTCGTGCGAACAATTCAGTATCACTTGCAACTATTTTTGTTTTCAAATTAATGGCAGTTAAATTTTTGAGGGTGTTATCTGAAAAACTATTTATTTTGGAGAACTTTGACCTTGTCCTCTTTGCCAATGATGTTTTTAAGAACTTTACCTGCACCCCAGATTAACACCCTTGTAATCCTTTCTATTGTGTAATCTTGCCAGATTTTAGCTCCAAAACTTAGATACCTGCACTTTTCTGTAAATTTTATGACTTTTACCTTTCATGATCTTGTACTTTTACCCTTAGCAAGATCAAAACAACTTTCCAAACACCCCAGATATAAATACAGTTTCAGTCATTGTTTTTTTCCTTAGAGACGTCTACTATTTATGTGTCGCTCATCCCGAACCGCTGGCGGATAAGTTATATGACGAAACAAGAAAATATTTGATAAACCATGTAACTGAACTCCTTTTTAAAGTTCAAGAAGGCACGCCCATGGACTTGATCAAGAATTACTACTACTATTGGTCTCAGTATTACAAAGGCGTTCGTTACTTGGACTATTTATATTTCTACTTGAATCATCAGCATATAAGAAATCAGAAGTTGTCGGACGCCGAAATTATATATGGTTGCAGTGATCCAGCAGGTAAAACTGACAATTTGGCGTTTATAGTTGGATTTTTACGTAAATGCGAACTCACAAAAAACGGTGGGCCTCTGTACAAATACATTGTCATAATTCTGCCGTAATATTTTAGTTAGTTTGCATACTTAAAAATCCAACTTATAAATGTCTACATCAACGTGCACGATATCTTAGGCGAACAAATGGAAATCGGAGACTTGGCACTGGAAGTCTGGCAGAACGGGATCATTATCGAACTGGGAAATAAGCTCACTGACCTTTTGCTTCGCCTTATCGATGAAGATCGAGATCAGAACATAAATACCATTCCGGTCGAGGCTGTTCGCGGCACCATTTTAAGTTTGGTCGAAGTCCAGGGATACAAGAAGAAGGGCCAGCTCCAGTTATATCAGGAGATGTTTGAGAAGAAATTCCTGGAAGCCAGCGGACAGCACTTTAAGAGAGATGCGGCCCGGTTGCTGCAAGAGAAAGATGTCAGCTTGTACATGGAAAATGTTATAGCGAAAGTCGAAGAGGAAGTTCACAGAGCTAAGAAATTTCTACACTGCAGTTCTCTGGCCAAAGTATCGCAGAGGTGTGAAAAGCACATGGTTGAGGAGCATCTGTCTTTCCTGCATAGCGAATGTTTAGCCATGGTGCAAGAAGAAAGAAAAAAAGACCTGTCGAACATGTACCATCTACTAAAGAGTGTCCCTAATGCGTTGAACCGTCTCGTAGACATCGTTTATGAACATATTCGCAAGCAAGGCCTTTCCGTAAGTATCACTAACTTCCTTTACTCATCACTATTCCCTGATTTGATCACTAACTCTCCAATCCACTAATCCTACACAACCATGTTTGTGTCACTACTTCTCGTGAGCTAGCACCGTTCGATCACTAACTTTTGTAGGCAATCGTAAATTTGCAAGATGAACATATTAATTTTGTCGAAGTCCTCCTCTCGATCTACAAAAAATACAGACAGCAAATACAAGAAGTGTTCAATTCTGATCAAAATTTCATGGGCGCCCTGGACAAAGCTTGCAGTTCGGTCATCAACGAGAGACCGAATAGCGGCAAGACGGCGTGCAGGAGCCCTGAACTCTTGGCCAAATATTGCGACACGTTGCTCAAGAAATCGAGTAAAGGAGTCAGCGAATCGGAGGTAGAAGAGAAACTGTCACAGAGCATCACGATTTTCAAATACATCGACGACAAGGATGTTTTCCAAAAGTTCTACTCACGAATGTTGGCAAAACGCTTAATTCACCAACAGACACAAAGCATGGATGCAGAGGAAGCTATGATTAACAGGTTAGCCGACATTTACAATATCGAAAATTCCTCTGATGATGGTTTTTTCATAGACTGAAACAGGCGTGCGGTTACGAGTTTACCAGCAAGTTGCACAGGATGTTCACAGACATGTCGGTGAGCACTGATCTCAATTTAAAATTCAACGAGTTCCTCAAAAAAGACAACGTTGATTTGGGAATTAATTTCGTCATTTACGTACTTCAAGCTGGCGCCTGGCCCTTGGGGCAAGCTGTGGTGACCCCTTTCGCCCTCCCGCAGCAATTAGAAAAGAGCGTACACATGGTAAGCATATTTTTATGATCATCACTAATTTTTGCGGATGATCACTATTTCCATACAGGTATTTCCATAAGGATCACTAATTTCTGAATGTGATCACTAACTGTTTAAAAATGATTGTTATTTCAGTTTGAGTCATTTTACCATAACCGTTTTAACGGGCGGAAGTTGACGTGGTTACACCATCTCTGCAATGCCGAATTACGCTTAGGTTATCTTAAAAGATCATACGTCGTGACCGTACAAACGTTTCAAATGGCTATACTTTTATTGTTCGAGCTCGCAGACTCCCTTACTTGCAAGGAAATAACGGAAAGTCTTCAGTTGACCAACGATCAGTTTCAAAGGCATGCCGTCAGTTTAATCGATTCGAAATTGATTTTGGCTGACACGGACGTAAGTTCACCAATTTATGTGACGTCACTATGAATTCACACATTTTGCGTGTAGGAATTGACGCCCGAGGCAACTTTACGATTGAATAGTGAATATTCGAATAAGAGGACGAGATTTAGGATTACGGCCGCTATTCAAAAAGAGACGCCTCAAGAAGTGGAACACACATTAAATTCTGTCGAGGAAGATAGGAAATTGTACTTACAAGCTGCGATAGTTAGAATAATGAAATCTAGGAAGATTTTAAAGCATAACGCACTGATACAAGAGGTAATTGTCGATTTTTTGAAGTTTAGGATTTTATGGGTAGATTCACTACTGCTATGTCACTACTTTGCACATTATTTTCACGAGTTATGCAAAAATCCCACATAAATCTTCTGCGATGATGTTTTGGTGGATTTCACTTAAGCCTCCCAAACTCCCCCAAAATGTGGTGAATAGGTCGGAATGAATTTCCAGTTAAATTATTCATTTTCTGTTGCTACTAGTAGTGGATATAATATGATGTGTTACATAATATTATTATATTCTTTTTGGATAGGTTTGCGCACAATCTAAGGTTTCTTTTGCCCCGAGCATCCCCATGATAAAGAAGTGTATAGAGGCGCTGATTGATAAGCAGTACATAGAGCGGACACCTCATTCTAGTGAAGAGTACAGTTACGTCGCGTGAAAGTTGTTAATTTTGTTCATCGAGTGTCCTAACCTGTTTAAATAAATATTTAATTGTGATTTGATTATTTTTGTTTTTATGAAAATATTCGTTGATTTTTTGTTTTTCTTGAACACCGACTGTATATCTTGTAAATATCGATATAAATCGAGAGCGATGGATTCATGAAATTTTTAATGTATTATACTTGAAAATGTTTTAGTGTATTTTTGTTTTAAAAAGATCTTGATATGTGGTGTAATTTATAATTCTAGCGTAATTTTGTAATATTATAAACGAAAATAAAGATTTTATTTCTTAAAATTCCAGTGTTTAATTTTTTTGTATTTTTGTATAGGAAAATTTACTTATGGGCGTTTAATTACAAGCTGCACGAAAAATGAGGTAAGTATTGCTTAAAATCTGCCAAACAAGGAAACATTCGAAAAAAAAAAAATTCTTGGCAGGTTAACATCTGGACTACTTCAAGTTCTCCCAATCTCTTTATACTTAAATATCAAAATTACAGCTTTAAACTAATAGAATAGCCTTGTTTTACCCAACATTAAAGAAATAAGTGGTTAAACACAAATTTACTCCGACGAAATCTACGAAATTCTAAAAATATTTTGACCGGGGCACTCGAAATGCTCAAGAATTTATGCTTCGTTACCTTGAATTTGGTGAATTCGCGCATACTGAAAGAAAATCATTTCCCTCTGCTACAAAATGTGTTTATATGTTCTAAGCACCCTTCGAAGCCATAAAAATACGTTTAGAACCGAGAAAAACTTACTACCGAGTTTACCTGGTATTTTTACGGCTTCTTCCTCGACAGGGGTGCTTTACCCCGTATTTTTTTTAATTACAACAGTACAGTCCATGCTACTTCAAAACACATTACTAATAAATGGATTATAAATCAACAAATACTGATGATGTTGACGAAAACACAAATGAAAATATTAATTCTATCACGGGCTTATTCAATAGTATCATTACTTCGAATGTGGACAAGGAAAAGTGCGAACAGGAGTTCGGTAAGTTTAAATTTAATTATGTCCTTTTAATTAAATTTTCCCTATTAATTAGATTTCGACTCGACTCTTCAAACTTACGGCGCGGCGGAAAATTCGCATACAAAACGCAAGCAACGCCGTTACAGAACGACGTTTTCAAATTTCCAACTTGAAGAATTAGAAAAAGCTTTCCACAAAACTCAGTACCCTGACGTATTTTTTCGGGAAGAATTAGCGTTGAGAATCGACTTGACCGAAGCTAGGGTTCAGGTTTGGTTTCAAAATAGGCGCGCTAAATGGAGAAAACAAGAGCGCAACATAAACAAAACACTTTCGACCAATACAATGCCCGGTAAACAAAAAATTACAAAACAAAACGTCAGTTTTTGACAGTTACTTTTCAGCTTGTTCAAACACAATGGATAATCCGCTTTTAGGTTTTACGAATAACGAAAATTCTACTTCAAATCTGTTTTTGGGCTTGGAATTACCGACTCTGATACCCCCATTGACGTTCCCAAACAATTTAAGTACAGTGACATGCATTGATAATCGAGCAATTAATGAACAAGACGACAGAATGAACGAAACCATTTTAATCGCCGATAGAATCACGGAGAGCATGCAATTTGACATTTCGACAAATTATTCTTTGTTACAAGATGACAGAATGGACGCGAATTTAACAGCAATGGGTCAGCAAACAGAAGTAGCCATAGATCCAGATTTGTTAACATTAAGGCCCAGATTCCACGAAAGGAATGAAAATTAATTTCAAAACGTGCAATAAATATATGTATTAATTTAGACCCTTTTGTATACCTATTTGTCCAATAGAGTACGGGACGCGAAGTCACGATTCACGAAGATGAAGGCCCCAAAATACATGATTTGCAGACGTCGAACATCGAGAAGCGCATGCGCAATATTCAGGAGATGTTTACGTCTTTATTTTTATTTCCTAATCATGGAAAGATCATCGTCGCGTATTTAAAGCGTCCACCAGTTTAGTAAACTGTCAAATGTCATTTAATTGTCAAATGCGATGGAGATGAAATAATTCATAATTTTTAAGTTAAAATAAGTAAAAATGAGCGCCCATTTGCAAGGGGGCAGAGTAGATGTGTCGCAGTTGCAAACAGCGGCGCGAAATAACCTGATTAACCTAATTGACAAGTACCCAGGCAAGAAATGTATAGTTTGGGACAATGCTTTAGCAGGCCCCATCGGGCTGGTTTGTGAATACGCCACTCTGAGAGAACATTTCGTAACAAAAATGTACCCTTTACGCAATAACTTACCTTTGTCAGATGCGGATGTAGCGCATATCATTTTCATTTCACGTCCAAAGTTGCATCTGATGGACATAGTTATTTCAAATATAAAAGAGGAGAAGAAGAACAGGAGTAACAAGAAGCAATTTCATTTGTTTTTCGTGCCGAAGCAGAGCTTGTTGTGCGTAGAAAAGCTTAAGCATCACGGAGTGTTTGGGAGCGTGGACCCTGTTCAAGAATTCCGCTGCGATTTGTTCCCGTTCGATTCAGACTTAATTTCTATGGAGATTCCCGAAGTTTTCAGGTAATCTCTTATGATATATTCGATTGCGGGACACATCGCGTGTATTTTTTAGAGAATATACTCTGGAAAATGATCCAACTTACTTGTACCAAATAGCCCAAGCTATAATCTATTTACAAAAATTATACGGACCTATCCCTAAAGTTTGGGGTAAAGGTAGTGCGGCTAAACAAGTATGGGACCTGGTTGTCCGTTTACAACGCGAAAATAACTTGACGGACCAAGTAAAGTTGCCGCAGAATTCTTGCATAGACCAAATCTTATTAATAGATCGTTCTATCGATCTAATTTCACCCCTAGCCACGCAGTTGACTTACGAAGGCTTAATAGACGAAATATTCGGCTTAAACAACAACACGGCTAATTTTCCTGCGGAGAAATTCATGACGAACGAAGAGAGAAACACAGAATCGTTAACCGAGGAGAAAAAGCAAATTATACTGAATTCTGCGGATAAATTATACGCAGATATTCGAGACAAGAATTTTAATGCCGTATGTATCGCGTTTCTCTATATTTCTACAAGAAAAGTAGCGTATTTTTAGGTAGGGGCTATTTTATCGAAGCAAGCTAAACAAGCACTGGTAAACTCCCAACTGGATGAAAGGAATGACATGTCCGTTCAAGAACTGAAGTTATACATGCAGAAATTGCCGCAGATACTCACTATGAAGAAGGCAATATCGCAACATACTTCTATCGCCGAGTGTATAAAAGAAGTTACTGATGGCCAAGATTTCCTAGATGGCCTGCAGGTAGGTATCATCACCCTGTATTTCTGTATACCATCCTTTATAAAGATAAAAAATGCAGATTATCTCTAAAATTTCATATAATAATGTTAAGCATTCCTCATTAATGTCCAATCGGCCGAATTTTCTTTAGGCGGAACAAGAATTTTTGCATTGCTTCGAAGTGGACAAAGCCAGTTCGTATATCGAAGATTTAATAGCTCAGGGTGCTCCCTTAGTGAAAGTGTTACGCCTGATTTGTTTACAATGTATAACAGGCTCTGGATTGAAACCAAAAGTACTTGAATATTACAAAAGAGAAATAATACAGGTGATTACACCAAAAGGGCTTGTTATTTGTTAAGCGATTGATTTTTTCTTGAAGGTATATGGGATTAAAGAACTACTTTCTCTGACGAATTTAGAGAAAGTAGGATTGTTGAAGGTCCAGTCTTTGAGCAGACAGTATAAAGTGTTGCAAAAAGCATTGCATTTGACTGTTTTCACGGACGAAATTAATCCTTCTGATATAAGTTATGTTCATTGCATTTACGCACCTTTGAGCGTCCGCCTGGCGGAGCAGTTAAGCAAAAATGGGAATTGGAAGCAACTGCACGACGTATTGGGTCTATTACCTGGTAAACGAGAATTTTCTAAACAAAATTTGTTTTATATAAAGTATTTTATGCAGGGCCGACGTTAGATGGTATTCAGCACGTTCCTAATGCAAATAGTAATGAAAATACAGATTCACCAACAGTTATATTGGTTTTTTTCATCGGGGGATGCACTTTTGCTGAAATATCCGCATTGCGATTCTTATCGCAGCAAGAGGAGTCGAACGTAGAGTTTGTTATAGCCACGACTAAACTGATTAATGGAAACACATTTTTGCAAAGTGTTATGGAAAATTAAGACCAAAGTTTTAGTGTAAAAATATATTTAAGTACTAAATTTTATACAATAGGTACGTATTTTTTCTCCCCTTAGGGCCTGCCTGCCCGTAGGCTCAGATGCACTGCAGCCACAAAATGGGCTTATTGTGCTCACCCTAATTCTAAGTCACACCCATTCCATGATCTTGGTGCCTTGGACCAAACGGTACAAGTCAAACACTGAATGCGTGGAAAATTCTTCCGGTTCCATCAGACATCGCCCGAAAATTCGCTGCCTCTTCTGGTCTGGAGCTTCACATCTGCACAAGATGTGCATAGCTGTCTCCCGTTCCTTATTACACAAGCGGCAGTTAAGGTCTCCGTAATATTTGCCTATCTTCCACAGGTGTTCTTTAACGGTCGTGTGTCTCGTTAGTAAGCCTTTTACGATTCTAATTTGCATCCTACTAAGGCAAAGTAGTTCTGAGCATCTTTTCCTGCAGGGTCCCTTTATAGACGACTTGCAGTGCCTGTGTCCTGGAATCACGTTCCAGTAATTGTGATGTTGAGCGCGAATCCATCCGTTTACTTGGTGTCCAACGAAAGGATCGTTGGAGCCCCGCTTTGCTAGTTTATCGGCTTCCTTGTTCCCTATCAGCTCACAGTGACCTCGAATCCAAAGCAGTCTCACTGCGTTCCGCATGGCTAGGATATTAAGTTGCTCGAAGCATTCCCACAACAGTCTGGAAGACATCTTTGGGCTCATAAGAGCCTTCAAAGCTGCCTGGCTGTCTGATAAGACAAAGATCCGCTGATTCTTGTAGCCCCTCTTAATGCTTTCCAGCGCACATTGTAGTATCGCGTAGACCTCTGCTTGAAAGACAGAGGCACATTTGCCCAGAGAGGAGCTGAGTTTCACTCTTGGTTTATCTCCAAACAGTCCTGACCCAGCACCTGTGTCGGTCTTAGAACCGTCGGTGTACCAGATTAGACTACCGGAAGGTATGCTATTCAGAATTTGGTTCTCCACTCTAGGATCATCGATTGTGACCTGAATGAGGGGTGGTGTGGTGTTCTTGGGGACCATGTAATCCGTCCTCATGTCAAGCATGGGATCCTTTATGTCCTCAATAATGCTAGTGTGCTCTGAACACAGACAGACACGGTAAAAAGAGTCTGTATAGTGCCTCCCCCTGTATCACGAAGTGGAGAGGGGGAAGATCCAGAAGAGTCTCTATGGCTGCAGTTGACAAAGTCTGCATCGCCCCTGTTATCCATAAGCAGGCAAGCCTCTGAATTTTGCTTAGCCTTAGCCTAGTAGTTACCTGTTTGACTTTGGGCCACCATGCCAAAGTTGCATACATTATTCCTGGTCTGACCACTCTGGTGTACAGCCAGTGCACCATTCCTGGCCTTAGACCCCATTTTTTGTTATATGTTCGCCTAACTACTGCAAGAGTAGTTTCCGACTTTCTGACTATTCTATCGATTTGTTGGTTCCAGGCAAGTGTTGAGTCCAGTATAACCCCAAGATACTTGACCTCCCTTGACAGTGGGATCTTCCTACCACGGAGATATAGAGCCTCTATATTTCTCTTTCGCGTAAATGGAACTATTGTTTTTTCCGGACTAATGGTCAAGCCTTCCTTTTCAGTCCAAGCTGCTACAATACTCAGGGCCATTTGCATACGTTCCCTAATCGTACTACTAAATCTTCCCTCGACTGTGATGATTAAATCATCTGCATATCCTAGGGGAGAATATCCTTCATCGCTGAGTTTTCTAAGCAGTCCGTCCATAACTAGGTTCCACACAAGAGGAGATAGAACTCCACCCTGCGAACAACCACCTGCCACCCTGACTGCCAAGATCTCATCAAGCAGTGTAGTAAACACCACTTTATCCCTCAGCATGCAGTCTATCCACCTGCAGCACAAAGCCTCTAGTCCTGTTTGGCCTACGTCTTTGGAGATACTATTGAATGATGTATTATCGAACGCTCCTTCTATGCCCAGAAAGGCGGCTAGGAGGATTTCTTTGTTCTCCAGCACTTTCTCCACTCTCCATGTAAGGTGATGTAGAGCAGTTTCTGTAGACATTCCTGCTCTGTATGCTAACTGGTTTTGATGTAGTGGCCTGTTTACCAATACGTCATCCCTTATATGCTTACCCTCTTTTTAAAAATTAATACTAAAGTTGTGTATAAATATATTTGAGTATAAATACAATAAAAAAGAGTTTATCTTACCTCTAAGGTGTTTAATTCTTACGTTAAGTACCTATCGATGTAATGAATTATTTCGAATGCGACTTCTACCATGATGAGGATTATTATCATCCATTCGAGTCTGATGTGGTGCCTGTCGCTCAGATGAGTAGATAAAAGTTCGATTAACTCAATGCAATGGTTCAACTTCTCATTCATCACCTGCAACGAGAAAAATCCAACTTAAAAAAAACTCAGTGTGTTAAACGTTTAAAACTTACTCTTGTTCGCCTGCTGATGCTAAAATAGTTACAAGTCTGCAAATATAACTGCTCTAATTTATCCTGTTCCCAATAAAAGTCGGGGGTATCCAATAAATCTGAACTCAAGTTGATAACGTGCCTTAAGACGAAAAGTTCGCCGTGTTTTCTTAATACATCTTCGCGCGACATTTTAATTTTATTTCCCATTTTCAAGTCTTCCGTTACAAATTCAATACTGTCTATGTACCTCTCTAATGAGGCCTCCCATATCCCCAATTTAACAGATAAAGCCATTGCGTTAGAAAACGTGTATTTATCTAAAACGTAATTTTCTCGAACATTGAGTAATATATCTCCGGTTTTTGTCAATTCACTCTGTTTTCTACAACAAATCTTTTTATTTATCTATTCAGAATCATAGAATAATCTCCGTACCCTAATTCCTGATGCTTGTAATTCATAATTTCCATCTCGCTTTGGACCAAATTACTCGAATACCTATCGTCTTCGTAATCACGTAAAAAACTCAAGATATTGCTACTCTCCAAATCAGTAACGTTCCACAGGACCACACTACCTTCTCGGAAGAAGAAAATCTCTCTCGGCTCATCCTGCACTTGATACTTTGCCACAGCATAGACAACATCTTTGTTGTTTTCAATGGGTCTTGGTTCGTACAGATCTTGCGACTTTAAACCAACTATCAGCCGTTCTAAATTATATTCTTCAGCCGTTGCAAAGGCTGCTACATCATATAAGCCTGGTTGTCTTACAGTTTCTTCGTCTGCGGAACGCTTTTTACGAATAGGGCGCTTCATCTTAACTTGTAAACGAGCGATATCCTCAATGCCTTTAGAAAAATGCACTTTAGTTTGCAAATTACTCAAAATCTTTGAGGAATTTACGGAATAATTCTGTACGTTTCTTAATAAAATAAATGGGGCACTTTTTTTAATTAATTTCAGGGAAATTGGAAATAGAATTTTGAGCACAAACATTTTCAAAACCACGTGTGACGTTTGACAAGCAGTGCAGACAACGTAACTTGAATCATGCCGGCATTTTTCTAATTCCGTGTATTTATATTATATTAAACTATTTAGGATGATATTTTGAATTATACTCTTATAGAAATGTTGGTAGAATTTTGAGCAGAATGTTATAATTTTGAAAATCATATTTGAAAGTTGAAACTGATGGCAGTGTAGGCAACGTAATTTGAACACTGATATAAATTATAATAATATATATATTATAATAATATATTTTATATTTCAGTGAATTTGAATCATGCAAAAAGTTTAAGACGTTTTTTAGCGACGCAGACTTTTAAAATTGGGTTTTGAAGCGGTTTCATCTCTGACGTCATCAAAAACAATACTCGCAAAAATTAAATTTGTTTGAAACGCATTTATGATTTTGACAAGAGACTTTTTGATGGTGGCAGTTGAGGTTAGGTTTCAATTTGGCCTGTTTCTGTTCGGTGGCTTGATTAGTGTTTAGCTAAATTATTTAATAATGGGAACAGAATTCCCAAAAATTCTGTGCCTGATAGAAGAGAATAATTCTCAAAACAATCTGACCGTGAATTTTGTTCAGCGATAACACTTTGCTAGGTTATGTTATGCACAAATTGGCGCCATTGTAGATCAGTGACAACACCCCACCCCAAGATTACTCGTTGAAAACGCTTTGAAGTACCTCCGGATGATACTTCAAAACGCTCGTATTCTGTTTCAAAACATTCCAGTCATGACGTCATTGTTTGAACGCTAAAATAAAAAGATTTCAAAACATCCCAAATTTTTTAAAACCGCTGCGCCGCTAAAAAACGGCTTTAATTTTGAGTAAAAGAATATGAATGAAAAATGTCTTCAAGCTCATCAGACGAAGAAAATTTAGATTTATTAAAGGAAGCCACGGATACACAATTCATGAACGATGATATGTACAAAAAAAGTGAAAAAAGCAGAGGTATAATATTTGTAGGTTATGTTTTCATTTTTGTTTAAATTCTAATTTTTAATAGAAAAATCAGCCGAGAAAACAGAATTGAAATCTTTGAGGCGAAAAAACGATGAAGACGAACAATTTAATCAACTGAATGTGACCCCTGGATTTCGAAAATATGTGGCGAGAAAATTAGATGAATTTTTGGAGAAAAAGTTGCTAAAGTATGTTTCGAATGAATTAAATACGGATAAAAGGACTACGAATAAACGAAAAGGTGGCGTTAAGTTGTTTAAACATTCCGAAAAGTACATTAAAACATCAAAATCAGAGTTGGAAGTTATCAATACAAGACGTGAGGTTATAAAGAAACGTACATTGAAATTCAGCGAAGATGCTTCAAGTGATGAAGAAGTAGTGAAAATTCAGAGTGCAGCAGTATCTCCTAAAGACATTGTAAGTGGCAAAGACACTAAATATTGGTCAAATCACAAAAAACCTATTATTTTTAGTTATAAAAGATCGGTTAACGGTAGCTTTGAAATTATCGAAAATAAGTCGAAATAAAACACAAATTATACAAACTCGACTTTATTTAACCTATAATACAACAACCTTAACTGTAAATCTCAGTTTTAAGTACCGCTCTATCCAGAATTTCTCTGAACGTCTTTTGCGTAAGATCGCACAACTCTTTACTATCGTGTGCTGAAATTTCGCTATCCCATCCCGAGTGTGCATCAAAATGAGAGTCCAAAGAAGCTTGGGATTGACATATCTTAGCCAGTTGCGTTAAAAGTTGAATTATTTCGTCAATTAACGGAGGGAACGCTTCACTTATATGAACCAACGCTGGTAAGATAGGTTTGAATAATTTGATTCGTTGGAAGCTCGAAATCCCCCCCAATAAAGCGTATAATAAATTAAGAGCGGTTACACACAAATTCAAACATTTCGGGATTGAAAACTGTACGCTAATATGGGACAAAAGTTGTATGGCGAAAATTTGCTTGCTTAAACTCGGCTGTTGCATTAATTCGAGTAAAAAATCCATGCAGATGTGTATCGAAGGGATTCCTTTGACTGTTACTTCCAGTAGCTCACTAGGGTAGCCCTGAAAATAAAACGCATTGTTTCGCTGGTATCGTAATTTTCAAATTAGGTGCACCGACCTGGAAATGAACTAATTTCGCCAAAGACGTATCGGCTATAAAAACTTGATGCAAATACGTGCAAACCAAAGATCGAACTTCTTGTAGAGCCAACTTCTGCCCTGGGATTTGATTATCCTCTTCCGTTTCTAAACAAGTCTCTAGCAACATCTGAACCGCGGCACTCTCCTTCAAAAATAAAGTTTTTATACAAACACACCTTTACAAACACGACTTCTTGTGCTTTAAAATATCAACGGGGGTTAAGTATAAGTCTTTTTGGCATTTATCGCAATGGTACAACTTGGAATTCGGTTTTATAACAGTTTCTGTAGGTTCTTCATTAACAACTACGGCAACTTGTGTGCGTTGTGTACAAAACGTCTCATGCTGTAATATCTTGAAAAAGGAATATCCTAGATTGGTTTGGTGGCAATAGGAGCACTCAAAAGGCGTTTCTTGCAGCTGATTCTCGATTTCGTAAGCCCAGTCCTCTTGTACAAGACAGTTGTATATTATGTTGTCTGTAACTTGTACGCCTCCCAATCTATGGTTCATAACAATAGGAAAATTAGAGTCGAAAGGATTTTTTGCATCCCTCATAGCTTCAAATTGATATACATCGCAATTTTCTGTATAGATCACCTTGATATCTGCCGGTAACAAACGTTTCACATTATAACTGATTTCGGTATTCATAAATTTAACAAGATCTTCCATAAAATAAAAAATCTCCTCTTTATTAAGTTTCGAATTCAATGTTGGGTCCTTTAAACGTTCTTCGAGTTTATTACACCATTTATTACGAAGATTTATGGCTCTAAGTAGCATCGTCTTACCTTGCCCGACATACGGCAAATCGACCATCAGAAAATCATCGAAAACCATTTTTGTTAAAGTACCATTGGTCCCAATTGTTTTACTAAACAACATCAATGTCTGAATAGCAGGCATACGCATAGTATTTACCAAATAAACTTTTTTTGTTTCTAAAATCGATTGGTACACCAAAATTTGGTGCTTCCTGCTTATGGGTCTTCTACTAAAGTACCCTGGAGGCGGAACTTCAATATCATCATTATGCAATTCTAATGTTTCAGGATTAGTAGCAAAATAACTCATGGGTCGCAAGAAAACATAATTCTTCGACTTCGTATGATACAATCTATCTGCGACTGTTTTCGATGAGTTATGTTCATCTTCAACGGCTATTTGAGGGTACAAACCACTCGTTAATATCAATTTTAACATCATCAAGTCTTTGTATGTATCAGAAGTTGCTTCGTTTAATAATTTTTGCAACCGTTTAAAATCGTTGGAGATTCGAAATTCAATGTCGCGTAAATCATTTTTCGGCGCAGATTTCTCATCATCCTGTGTAGCATTATACATTTCATACCTCAGCTGCTTGCGTTGTGTCGACTTCGACTCGGTTTTTAATTGGTAACGTAGAGATCTTAGTTGTTTCAGTTCGCCATAGCGAATTGTACGTTCTGCACTGCTAAGTTCATTATCATCATTCTTTGGCAATAATTTGGCTTCGTCGAGGATATCCCTGAATTGATCAGCTAATTTTGTGACCTCGTAGAAACGCTGTTCTTCCAGGCAACGTTTTTTAGCCCAATAACGCGACGATTCCGATTTATTGCGGTTATCAACAGGAGTGCTCTTTTGTTTGATTATTAACCACTCCTTGTATAAATTTAAAAGGGTGATGGGATCTCCGTGGTTTGATTCAAGTGGTTGCCTGATTTCGCGCGCGTTTGAATCACGGTAGGCTTGTTGCGTTAACGGATTTTGTACGCTTAATAATGCGGCCAGTGCCAGAACAGAATTTACATTACCAAAGACTGTAGACATCACGAGCATCTTTCCAATCGTTAAATCAACAGGTAAACTGCTCAGGGCTTCCCCTAAAGTCGTGAGGTTCAAATAATCCCGATCCAAACTCAACGCTCCGGAGAATTTCAACTTTTCAACGCTCTCCTCAATCGCTTTCGCACTCGGTTTTTCTAAGAACGGAAAATTTGATATATCAGTTAATCCAAGGGAAATCATGTGTAAGATTAAAGATTCTAAAGGCACAAGGTGTATTTCAGCCGGAGTAAAAGGTTCGAAGTTTTTGAAATCGTCTTCAGAGTAAAGGCGGAAGCAAATGCCTGGGCCTGTTCTTCCGGCTCTTCCTGCCCGTTGCTTAGCACTGTCTTGTGATATGTTGGTCTCGGTGAGTTTATTGAAGCCCCCTGTGGTATGGTAGCTCATCCTGTTCACTTTCCCGGAGTCCATAACGAAACGAACGCCATCAATTGTAACCGAAGTTTCTGCAATATTTGTCGAAATAATACATTTTCTGACTCCCTCTGGTGGGTAATCAAAGACTTTATCTTGCTCCTCTAACGATAGGGTGCTGTGTAATTGTAGAACAATCCAGTTGTGCTTATTTTGGCTGTATTCTTGCACCGCTTCAGCTAATGTTGATATTTCGGAAAAACCGTTCAAAAAAATTAGCATGTCCCCTTTCTGATGAGGCTGATACTTCTCATCTATCATCTGTATTACTTGCAGGTAAGGCGTGCAGTTGAACCTATCCCGTTTTCGCTCATACGGGTCTTTAATAACCGGCCTATACTGAATATCAATCGGGAATAAACGGCCCGGTACCTCAACTACTTTAACATTCTCCCTCTCGAAATAATCACTAAACAACTTCAAATTAATTGTCGCAGACATCAAAACTAACTTGAAATCATCGCGCTTATGCAATAAACACTTCATGATTCCTATTAAAAAGTCCCCGTGCAGATGCCGTTCGTGGATTTCATCCAGAATAATGACATCGTACGAATTTAACGTCTCTTCTTCAGAAGCCTGTCGCAGTAACAGCCCTTCTGTCATGAAAATAATAGATGTATCCGCTCTCTTAGTCTTTTCAAACCGTATCTGATACCCTACTGTCGTTTTAAAATCTGTCAAGGTCTCGTAGGATACACGTTTGGCCAACGAGACACATGCTATTCTTCGAGGTTGTGTACACACTATTTTGTTATACCCAGCATCTAGGACATACTGTGGAACTTGCGTGGATTTCCCGCAGCCTGTATCCCCAGCGATTAAAACTACCCGTGACTCACTTAACTTATTAATTATTTCGTCCCGATACTGCGCTATGGGGAGATCATTTTGAGCGCTTCTAAGCTTCTTGAGCTTCGAAAACTTGGTTTTCTGTTGGAAGTCTTGATAAACTCTGATGGCATGCAGGAAATTCTTGAAGGTTTCCAAGCTAATGCGAAGTCGTTCACCATTTTTATCTAGCACGGGTAGCTTCTCATATAAAAAGCTAATTTCGTTTGAAAAATCGATATTTAACAACTTGTTTCGATCGAATTCATCCGAGTTTGTTGATTTTAAAGCTTGTTTGGCGGCGAATTTCTCGTAAAATCGCCAAAAGTCAGCGGTGCGTTTGAGGTTAGATTGCTCTTCCAAAAATCTGGTCAATTCTTGCTTGTAATTCTCGATATTCTTTGTTTTTTCTTGCGGCGATTTGGATCTACGACGTTTTTCGTAATTCCTTTCTTGATAATATCGCCTCTTATGCATTTTATTTGTATAAATGGTTTATCAACAAAATCAATCAAAAACGAAACGTCAAAATTTGACAACTTGGAACTTGCCAACCAAGTTATACCAACACGAAAATAGGAATTCTACTACTTGTTTGAAGCAAAAACAAGGAATCAATAGGGCATTTTGCTATGACGTCACAGTAGCAGTTTCATGACATTATTGGGCCATAAAGCACTTATAAAATAACAGAATTCATTGTTTGTGTGTCTTTACAAGAACTTATACTTAAAAATAGTTTACTTTAAGTATAAAGCTGTGGACTCTGAACGTAAATAAACAAAGATTTTCCTTACCTGTGCCGCTATGGCTGCTCTACACATTTCCTCTCGCTCACTCTCATTCAAGACCTGTCCATTTTGGTCTAATCTGGGATCGGATTGTAGATGTTGGGTCAATTGACTTCTAGAAGATGCTAAACTGGCTCGTAGCACCCTCAAGACTATAGCGTACAAGGGGGCGCATCGAAAAACCCTTTCGTCGCACCTCATTATTTGTAGTGGGTCTTCCGCGACGTCTATACGGGTTAAACCATAGTAAACACCCACGAGGTTTTTTACAGTTAAAACCCATAAACGTCGGGGGAGAACCGTGTTTAGTTTCAACCAAACGTCCTTGTATAAGTCCTGCAGGTACCTCGGCACGTTCTCCGATAACATTTCTAAGGTGTATTGCGTGAAAACATCGGCAAAGGACCAAATATCTATCGCTTCTTGCTTCATTAGTAGTTGTAACATTTTCGCACATTTAGCAGGATCTGAGTTAATCGATTCGAAAGCTTCTACGACAGAAATTTCGCTTATGCGAGCTGTTTTCTTGTCCGTCTTCAAAGACATGTCGTCTAACCAATCTTCGACCAAAGTTAAATGAGGGAAATGAGTTGCCAATAGTTTCAGTAAAGGTCCAAATAGACCCGAATAAGAACTTTGGTCTTTCTGGGCGTGGTGTAGCAAGTACTTTATCGGTAATTCCGATAAAAACTCGGGGCTGTAGATCTTTATTTTGCGCCCCGACGTGGCCAAAGTATGCGCATTTGTTAATCGACAATCCTCGTATAACAATAAATAGTACAAAAGAAGCAACTGGGGGGTCAAACTAGTCTCCGATACAATCACGTCTTCGTTCTCTGGATTCACATCAAATTCCATATTGAATATAGACTGCTTAACGTCGAAATATTGGCCGAAAATTGAACTTTGAAAGACCCTGAAAAGAATTTCTGTTCAGGACGGTCCTTAACATAACGTATGCAATAGTACAGTCCAACACATTTAAGAATAAGTTCCACTGTACAACTGAACAAGAAAGAAAACTTAGTAACTCTGATAGAATTTTTAAATCAGAAATTGTCGAAATTAGAAGGCTATCCTTGGAGAAATCATGTGAACTGGTTGCAGTATACCTAGAATCTCAGAGGATGGTTTTCATAACTAGCAATAGATCTCCTGACCAGGGCATTGATATCTACATAGCACAAATTGAGAAAGCTCTTCACTACCTACTCCAAAACTACAACAAGGAAACCAAAATTATGGTTGCTGAAGATTTGTGGACCTTGGAATGCAGAGTAGTAACACGCTGAAGCTGGTGAACTGTTTTTCCGGATATAGTTTGCGGCAGACTATTTTTGAGTCTACCAGAAACCAACTAAATACCTCCACTCGTTTGGACAACATCTTCACAGGCATCTTCATTCACAGTGCCTCAACATTCAAGGCATACCTTTCTGACAATGATGCTCAAATAGTGTCATTCTACTCTAAATGTTCAAGTAATAGCAAGTCGAAACGGATGTTTACACCAACAAATAAAACTCATTTTTGACATCTTCTTGAAAATGAAACTTGGCATGATGCGTACATGGAAATAGATACCAACAAGAAGTACGAGAATTCAGGGAATATTATAATGAATCCTTCCCCTTCCACAATACACAACCACAAAATCAAAATACCTACAAAAACAACAAAACACTGCAAGACATAAAAGAAACACTGGGCCTAATCTATGATACTTACACAGAAAATGAAGACTTTAGAAACATCTACCAGAAATACAAAAAATTCTATCACGATTACATGCTAAATCTGAAAAAGAATGCAAACAAAAAGTCAATAATCTTCTAAAAGTAAGCATAAAATTACCTAGTCCCTAATAAACAGAGAGACCGGGAAGCACAAACCATCAAATTTTATCAAACACCCTACAGTCGACGAATTTGGAAGCTACTTTCAGTTAGTTGTATCCCAACTTTTAAATGGCCTTCCGCAATCAAACATATCTGCGGGAACCCACCTATCCAGGGCAAAACAAACTTCGGATTCACTATTTTTTCACCCTGTATCACATCATGATATACTGAAGCATATTGGTGGGATCAAAGCGAAGACTTCAACTGACATTTTTGATATGGACACCAAAACGATAAAATTTGTAGCTCAAGAAATTTCTGCCCCTTTAACCGATATAATAAACTCCTGTTTTGTCACTGGAAACTTCCCAGACTTACTGAAGCAGGCCAGTTATCCTTATCCATAAGCAGGGTAGCAAAATAGAAGCCAAGAACTATGGGCCAATATCAATATTACCAGTATTTTCAAAACTCATAGAGTCTGTAATGGTTCAGCAAATATCTGATTTCTTGAATAAAAACGACTCTCTCTGTCCGGAGCAATTTGGTTTCAGGGAGGGAAGGAGTGTAGATGATGCCATCCAGAAGTTGGTCACCTATATCTATGAAGCATTTGATGATCGCGCAGTTTGTCTGGTTGAATTTTGTGACCTGAGCAAAACTTTTGATAGTATGCCCTAAGATATCTTTTTGGAAAAACTATAATTTTACGGTGTCAAGAGGAGTGGCAAAAGATCTAATTAAATCGTATTTTACAAATAGAACTCAAATAGTATCTTAAGATGGCCTACTCAGCACTCCACTTAACATTACGGCAGGTATAGCACAGGGCTCACTGATAGGGCCCATATTTTTCCTCCTCTTTATAAACAACCTACCCCTTAATATGGACTGCCATACAGAGTATCAAAATGGCTTTAGGCCCGGGAGATCAACTATTGATGCACTACGTGTAATGAACCAAATACCAGAGAAAAACTTCAAGTTCAATATAGAACTACACATGTTATTCATAGATTTCAAACAAGCATTTGACAGTGTTGATAGAAGAGGTATGTTTGAGGAAATGAGAAAATCAAATATTCCTACGAAACTGATTAACATGATAAAAATAACAGTAAGGAACACCAATGCTGTAATTAGAACACAGAAAGCTTCGAAGTCAATATAGGAGTGCGACAGGGTGACGCTTTATCAACGATACTATTTAACTTAACATTAGAAAGTATAAGAAAAATCGAAGATCAGGGAACCATAAACACAAAGAGAACCCAAATAATTGCATATGCAGATGATATGGTAATCATAAGTAGATCGAAGAGAGACCTCATAAAGGCATTTAAAGAAATGATTGGGGCAGCAGAAGGTGTGGGAATACAAGTAAACAAACAGAAGACGAAATATATGAGATGTGGAAGACATGTGGAGAGGGAGGCCACAGCCTACAGGTGGATAAGAGGTAAACAACTATCGCTATCTAGGAACACAAATAAATGTAACTCAAGGGCATGAAGTGAAAGCAGGGATACAGTCAGGATATAGAGCAAACCGGGGAGCAAACTTTGCAAATAAAAATATATTGAATAATAGACAGATAAGAAAAGACGAAAATTAAAATATATAAAGCGATGATAAGGCCAGTGGAAGAGAGAAAGGGAAAAGATGTAGTAAAATATATTAAAGCGCAAAGAATAAGTTGGTTGGGTCACATAATACTGAGCGATAGAACAAGAGGGATAAGAGCAGTAACGGAATGGAACCCCAGTGAAAGAGGAGCAAGAGGGAGACCCAGAATGAGATGGTATGATGACGTTATGAATGATCTAAGAGCACTGAAAGTGGATTCTAATAATCGTAGGTGAAAAAACCTTACCTTCGTATTTCGTTCTCACTCAATGGCTTATTGGTTTGTTCAACGTTCTTCGAACTGGGCAAAATGATGCTGTTCACGTACACCTCGACCAACATTGGAAGTACCGAATGTAACGGACTGACACTCGTGCATATCTGCTTGTATATCCAATGTTTAATATTAACGTTATGTTTAGCGAAGGCTCTAGATTTCAACAGCTGATGTATGCAGTGTATCGGCAAAAATCCGGTCATATTCGCGTTCAAACTGTCAGTTACGGGTACTTTAACGGCGTGCGCGGTAACAACTTGCTCGGTAAAAATTTCTTGAGTGAAAACTTGTTTCATTCGGGTCATGTTGTTATGTCTTATCGCGATTTTCATGCCTAAAGTGGCGCACACGAGATCACATATCGCACTCAATTGGTTGCTGTGGAAATGTATCGCCATCAACAGGAGCATTTCCCCAAAAGACGCTGTGACACCGCTGGCCGATTCGAAATAAGCTTCCTCTCGAACCAACCACTGCACCTGTAGTTCAAATAATAGAAAATTAAAGGGTCTCTCGAGATTGATACGGCTCTCTTACCCATTCGATGCTTCTACGCTCATGCTCGGGGAGAGAAATTAAAGATGGGCAAGCTATTAGCATACAGAGTCCGATAGAGACAAATCGGACTCCAGCTGGTGTGGGACTGGGATGGGATGTTAGTAGTTGGACAATTGCGCTCACTTCTTCATCGTGGAATCTAGATAAAACAGTTTTCAGAGTTTAAACATTTAAAATCATGCAAACCTACTACAGTCAAATGCACTCTAGTGAGGCAGGTTTGTCAGTTGATCGAAGATAATAAACTTGGCTATTTCCATTTCACTCAACTTTGATTGCTTTTTCAAGTTTCTTGCATCCGCAAGCTAAAAAAATGGTACTAAACCTCGATGGATATTTTAAAAAAGAAGAAAAAGTAGCAGACAGCAACGCAAAAAATATACATGAAAGACTTTCTGAAGTGCTAGGAGTTGATTTAAGAACAGTAGAAAGGATTGTATAATAATAATCTTTCTTTATTTAGCAATAAGCTAATATTACATCAATATTGTAACAATACACTCCCGAAAAAGAAAACAGAAAAATAAAAAGAAAACACCCAAACACTAACAAATGTCACAAAATGCCTCTAACAAAAACACAACACATTCTCTTGAAACTGCTCAAATTCAGGGCTTCCTTGTTTTCATCCGGCATACTATTAAACAATTTAAACCCCTTATACCGCAAGGAATTTTGCGAACAAGTCTTCACAAATTGAGGAAGTCTGTAATCTTTCACCGATCTCACCTGGTAATTGTGAACATCCCGGCTACGTATCAAATTACGAGACACATAATTCGGAACCCCACCGATAACAATCTTGGTATCAGAATAAGCGTGTTGTAAGTTATTCTCTGTTTTATACTTAGCCATTGTAACGTTTCCAACATCAATCTTATAAGCGTATATCTATTGCACTGCAAAATTATTCGCATTGCTCTATTCTGAAGTTCTTGCAATCTTTCCAAATCACCAGCTCCACACAAAAATAATATACTTGAACAAAAATCAAAATGTGGCGAAATTATTGTTTTGTAAACCAGAATTCTAGCCCAAGGACTCAACTTTCTGCTTACTCTACCCAGGAAACCAATTTTTTTAGCAACTTTTTTAATAATAGTCTATATTGCTTTTAAAATTTAATTTTGAGTCAATTATCACTCCCAGATACTTAGTTTCGCTAACACGTTCCACCTCCTCATCATCTATTACCACTTTACAGTCATCTTCCCACTCCTTCCTTATCACTCTGTTACCTATGATCATAACTTTTGTCTTATTAATATTTAACTTCAGTTTGTTTATCTTTAACCATTTTGACACTTCCCTTAACACCTCATTACTCCTGGTTATTGTACAAATTAAGTCACAGTCCGCATTTGCTGTAAGGGCATCATCAGCAAACAGATTAATATTACCTTCTTTTATCACTTGCACCAGATCATTCATATACAGTACAAAGAGAAGAGGACCAAGTACCGAACCCTGGGGTACACCCAATCCATTCAGAACCTCTTCAGACTCATAACCACCATATCTACACTTCTGAGACCTATTGTCCAGATAACTGCCAAACCATTCTCTAGTTGTAGCCCTTACCCCACACCTTTCCATTTTTTCCACAAGCACTCCCCTATCGATTGTTTCGAAAGCTGTTTTCAGGTCCAAAAAGACAGCCACGACATAATTGTCCTCCTCTATTTGTTCTTTCCAGTTCATAAGTACCAAATTAAGTGCCGTTTCACAGGAATGATCACTTCTGAAACCCGACTGAAATTCCGACAGTAAGCCATTATCTTCTAAGTATCTTTGCAATTGTTCTTTTACTACACATTCTAAAACTTGCTCATATTTAGGAAGCATATTAATCGGTCTGAATTCCTGGGCCTGACCGGCCTGTTGCACCTTCGGAATAGGGACCACTGTCGCCGTCTTCCACGATACAGGAAAAATGCCCGTTCTCAAGGATTCATTTATAAGGTTTAATAACAAACGTCCCGTCGTTGGAAGACTGTCTCTCAATACCTCTTTATTTATTCCATCTGTACCACCTTTAGATTTAATTCCCAATGTAATTTTTTCTAATTTCTCCAATGTACTTTCCTGGAGTTCGAAATTGCTGCATGTTTCCGGAATTTCCACTTTCAAACCATCAGTTTCAGGTATACTTTGGTTTATTTCAATAATGCTGTCTATAAAAAACTTATTAAATTCCTCCGCAATTTATTTGCTGTCGCTTATTTCACCATTCCCAAAGTTTACCGATGCGCCACTTCCCACACTTCCGTTCCTGTTTCCTACTATTTCCTTTAAATTCCTCCACATATCTTTAGAATTACCCCTGCTTTCATCTATTCTCCTCTCATAATAATTATCGATTATTAACTTTTTTAACTCTTTAGAGTAAGGGAAAGAGGACGAAAGAGCCAGAAAAACGAAGAAGGAAATACACGAAAACTAAAGATTTAAGTGATACCGAAAGTATGGAAGTAAGAAATGTTATTTATAATTTGTAAGAAGCAAAAGTGAACGTTACTCTAGTAAGTTTACAAAAAACCTTAAGAGAAAAGGGTGTTTTGGAAATTGGATTAAGTTCCTTGTCAAAATTAATAAATATACATACTGGGTTTTCGATGTAAAAAAGATTGCAATAGGGGATTTCTCTGTGAACAGCCGCACATAGTTCACCAAAGAGTTAAATTTTTAAAGAAATATGCAGAATTTGTACCTGGTGCTGGTTTAATTTTTTTGACGAAATCAGAAAGTATGGACTACCACCATAACATGGACAAAGATTTATTTGAAAAATGGTTAACAGAACAGCTAATTCCAAATTTAGATGAACCTTCTTTAGTAGGCAGGTTCGGTAATTTTCAAATTTCATTAAAATTGATAGAGTTTATTATACTGAAGACGGTTATGTTGTTAATTTTTGTTAAAAAAAAATTCCTTCGCCTGTGAAACCGTTGCAAAGTTTTCCGTCGGTGCAAGGCTAGAAATCGTACCTTGTAGGAAGAGTAGGCCGCGTGACGTCAGATCTTAGTATAACATACAAGTCCCAGCTTCAGCGCGCAGAAGTCCCATAAGTATTATGCATATGCATGTGTAGTTAAATTGTTAAATATTATTAACTGGTTCTAACTGGTGTCTTCTGTTTTGTACCCAGACTAATACATCGTACAGCACACCAATAAAACGGAAAAAGTGGTTCGTTGGAGCCAGAAGGAAAATCGGTCAGCATTATCGATATTTTCGCGAGTTAGTTTATCATTGCAAAAGTTTATAAAATTATCGGCTGCCCCATTGCAGCCACTCTAAATAAAATCGAACATAATGTAATTTATCGACAGTTTTCTGGGACCCCTTGGTACTTGGTAACGTGTTACGGTTAGCATAATTTGAAACAGGATGCTAGGAGCATGACGGAGCCAAATACTGAATCAAAATTGTTGAAGTGTTCCATAATCGAGGTTATTTGAATAAAGAAGGTGTAACAGAAATCCGATTATCCTCGACACTCTTTAATTTGTAATGGTGACCGGTTTCGGGGTCCTCAACTAACACCCCATCTTCAGACCAATCAAGAGCTACACAGATCACAATAGATAGACCACATGAACTAATTATACTCTAAAAATATACTTACAGTGATAAAATCAACTAAATAAGGAAAAACCACATGCGCCTTCCAACGAAGAGTAAATGAAACACTATATATCGGGACTTATGCGAAGTCCCTGGCAAAATAGTATTTTGCCAGGGACTTCGCATAAGTCCCGATATATAGTGTTTCATTTACTCTTCGTTGGAAGGCGCATGTGGTTTTTCCTTATTTAGTTGATTTTATCACTGTAAGTATATTTTTAGAGTATAATTAGTTCATGTGGTCTATCTATTGTGATCTGTGTAGCTCTTGATTGGTCTGAAGATGGGGTGTTAGTTGAGGACCCCGAAACCGGTCACCATTACAAATTAAAGAGTGTCGAGGATAATCGGATTTCTGTTACACCTTCTTTATTTATATAAATACTGAATCGCCGTAGCGTTCCCTCCCTGAACTAAAAAAGGAAATTTTATTAACTATTTTACAATAATAATTAACTAGTACGTCATCATAAAGTTCTCTTTTGAAGACTGGTAGGACACGTACCTCTATCCTTTCCCTGAGCTAGCCTACGCATTTCCGTAAAAGTAGAACATTCTACATCCCCAACTATTTGAGAGCAGTAGTCTAATCTGCTCCAACCTCTACCTCTTTATTCCTATCTCTGACTCTATCTAGTATGTCGCGAACTATTCCTTTGTGTCTCAGAAGGTGTCCTACCATCCTACGATCCTATCCCCCATTCTTTATTGTCTTCCATACATTTCTCTTTTCCCCAACTCTTTCTAATTCCTCCTTATTGCTAACTTGTCTATCCACGGTATCTTCAACACCCGTCTGTAGCATCACATTTCAAACGCTTCTACTCTTTTTCAATCCGCTTCTCCCGTTGTCCAAGTTTCGCACCCATAGGTATAATTTCGTACTCCATGCATGCGTCTTTAAGAGTCTCTTCCGAGTTACTACATTAACCGTTCCAGAATATAGCAGTTGTTTCTTTTTGTTAAACAAGTACCTAGTAGCTACGTAGCGTAGTTTTTTGATTCGCGTGAGTTGTATTTGTTTCCGTTTTTTTAAAAAATTTCCAATCCGTTATAAAACTGTTAACTTGATAACTTGTCAATCACTTAGGTATACATACCTACATAAATGAGTAGGTATGTATTGTATTGTATTAGAGAATATAGGTAGGTACCTATTTTACAAACAGAAGTAAGCAGGTATCTACAATCTACATACCTACTAATACTGAATTATAAAAGGCATGTACAGTTAATAAATTGTTGACTTTGTTTTACTTATACCGGTCTGCCTTTACACTACTGTTTTGAGGTTGAATGAAATTGGGGTTAGATGCAAAAATCACACACCATTTCCACATTTACCGGGACATTTACCTACTACATAAATATGGCAAGTTATGTGAATCGGACTTTTGATACCCTTGTTGCATCATTATATCGATTATGTTGTCTTTGTTTTATGTTTCCTTGACACCTTACTTTAAAAATTCACGAGAAGTGGGAGGAGCGCCTTACGAATCTCTGACGTCAAACCAATAACAAAGCGAACTAGCATGTGGGCGTGATAAGCTAATTTCATTCGCTTATTACGCCGCAAAAAAATTTTTTAGAAAAAAAAAAAAATTCGCCGTAAATCAATTACAATAACAATTTTCTGTCATTTTCATGCCAAAAATAGATATCTTATTTTTCTCCGAACGTCCCCATTGTTCATGACAACGTATCATATCATTCTATATATATACACTGGCGAGCATAAAATTAGGGTCACTTTGAAAATTGCCAATTTTTCTAAGAATTCAAAATATTAAATTTAATTAATTCTTGGAGGCAATAACACTTGCATTTCTGAGAACTGTTATAAGCTTTTTGTGGTTTCTTTTGCACAACAAAGATTCAATATTTCCAATTTCTATGAAATGCTTACAGGTGCGCTACTTGGAAGCTTATTTCTCGGGTCTATTTTTCAATTTCCTTCATTTATTCACTAACTTTCCTGTGTATAACTTGACGGTCGAAAAGTGTAGTCTTCGTTTATTTCCTTATAATGGCTTTAAATCCTGTCACGGCGGCCAGAATTATAGCGCTGCTGCAAGATTGTCGGGGGCAACGTGTAACGGCAAGAACGGTTGGTGTAAGTCTTTCTACAGTTCAGCGGGTATCCCAACGATTTCAGGAAACTGGTAGGCTGACGAGAAGACCAGGATCAGGGAGGAAAAGAACCACCACGCCAAGGGATGACCGTTTTCTTGTGTCCATGGCTTTACGGAATCGGACTGTTACGGCAGTTTCGCTTCGAAATCTCCTCCAAGAAGTCAGAAATGTTAACATTAGCGAATGGACAGCTAGGAGGCGACTTCGTTCTGCTGGATTATCTTGTCGGAGAATGGCTACGGGTCCTCCACTTCTCCGTCGCCATAGAATTGCAAGACTGAACTTTGCTCGAGATCACTTGGGATGGACAAATGACGATTGGGGGAGGTATTATTCTCCGACGAGTCGCGTTTCTGTTTAAATGGGTCGGATGGACGTCGGCGGGTATGGCGAAGACCCGGAGAAAGGTATGCCCAGGCTTGTATTGATGAGCGACTTTCATTTGGTGAAGGCTCAGTTATGGTGTGGGGAGGAATTTCTTCAGATGCACGTACCGAATTAGTGTTTATCGGCAATGGATCCCTAACTGCGCAGGTACGTAACGGAAGTTGTAGAAAATCATGTCATGCCTTTTATGACGGTTCTGGGATGATAACGCTCGACCCCACGTGGCAAGGATTGTTAGCGGTTATTTGGATGAGGTTCAAATTACGCGATTTGATTGGCCAGCACGGAGTCCCGACTTGAACCCTATAGAGCATGTGTGGGATGAGCTAGGACAACGTGTACGAAGTCATACGCCGTCTCCCACCAACGCACAGGATCTTAGGGAGCTCCTACTACAGGAGTGGAATAACATCCCCCAAAATGTGATCCGTAATTTAATTGAGAGCATGCCACGTCGCGTCGTCTCGAGGCTGTCATAAATGCACGGGGAGGAAACACTCGTTATTAGGGGTCAAAATTTTAACAGTTCCTTGTTTTATTCCAACATTTTTCTCACTACACATTTTTAAGACAATTTTTTTAAAATTTGCTTCTTTACGAATTTTCAACAAAAACCTTAGAAAATGAAACGTTTTCTTTTTAAAACATTCCTGTTTAGAGATATGTATACAACGAAATCCATTTACAATAATAAAATATAATAAATAACCAGAAAAGTTGAATTTTTGAAGTGACCCTAATTTTATGCTCGCCAGTGTATATATATACAGGGTGATTTTTTTTGACCGTCTATTAGAAGTATCTGGAGAACTAAAAGAGATATTGATTTGAAATTTTGGCTGTGGCCGAAACCGGGTCGGATCTATTTAATGAAAATACTTTCAAAATGGTGGCATTTCCGGGAATACCGGAAGTTGACACCAACTTTGTTATCTTAAATGGAATGCTACCATTTTCTATTTTTTTTTAGATTCCACGGAAAATTTTAATGTCAATTCAATACAGGTTCGCTATGTCTAAAATTAATATTTTCGGAGATATAAATTTTTTTCTCAATATTTTGACAGTTGTGGTAGATTATGTAAAAATTAATATCTCGATAACGTCTAGCAGTAAGATGTTCGATTTTTTATGGTGGCAAGACGAGGTGTTGGAGTTACTAATCAGGCAAACAAATTTCCAAAATCTATTACATAAAATTTTCTAATCAACGACATATGTTGATCGCACGAAAGTAGCAAAAAGTCATTTTTCTTAAATAGAATGATACCATTTTCAATTGTTTTTTAGATTCCACGGAAAATTTTAATGTTAATTCTATAAAGGTTCGCTATGTCTAAAATTAATATTTTCGGAGATATGAATTTTTTTCCAATACCTATTTTGACAGTTGTGGTAGATTATGTAAAAATTAATATCTCGATAACGTCTAGCAGTAAGATGTTCGATTTTCGATGGTGGCAAGACGAGGTGTTGGAATTACTAATCAGGCAAACAAATTTTCAAAATCTATTACATAAAATTTTCTAATCAACGACATATGTTGATCACACAAAAGTAGCAAAAAGTCATTTTTCTTAAATAGAATGATACCTATTTAAAGAAACCAATTAAGAAGAGTGAAAAAATGCGCATTTAACAATGTATGGTGTTTCTCTACCTAAAATGCATAGTATTTTAGATATTTGCTGTTTTCTTATTTCATCGATCAAAATTGAAGAGCGCCGCCTTCTAGTAAGTAGACCTTGGCTTGTAGACAAAACAAAATATTCACAAATTTCACAAATAATGTCTAATAAAAGCAATTGGTATTTTTTAGTAATTTAGTATGGTTGGTGTTTAACGAATAGGATATGGCAAATGATAATTATTCTTACTCGGATATTATGCATTTATTCAACATTCATGGAAAATGCGATAAAATAATTAACAGGACATACAGAACATTTAATGGAACATATCCTGAATTACCACCACTGAACTTATTTTAACTAAATAAAAAATAAAGTAGGTACGTGATAGTAAAACAATGTTAAAGAAACTGTTCAAAATGTAGTCCATTAACTTCTACACATTTAATAATTCGCTTATTTACGGCGTGTGTAGTAGCGCTACGAATTTCATGTGGATCTAAGCCTGCAAATGCTGTAGCAATTCTTTCCACCAATTCATCCCTGTTATTGAGTGGATATTGATACACTTTATCCTTTATACGGCCCCAAAGATAAAAATCCAACGGTGTAATGTCTGGAGACCTGGCAGGCCAACTCCATGGACCCAAACGTCATATCCATCTATCTTCAAACATCCGGTACAATTCGTTAGTAACTGCTGCAGAACAATGACCTGGCGCCCCATCTAGTAGGTATCTAAAATACTATTCATTTTGGGTAGAGAAACATCATACATTGTTAAACGCGCATTTTTTCACGTTTTTTAATTGGTTTCTTTAAATAGGTATCATTCAATTTAAGAAAAATGACTCTTTGCTACTTTTGTGTGATCAACATATGTCGTTGATTAGAAAATTTTATGTAATAGATTTTGAAAATTTGTTTGCTTGATTAGTAATTCCAACACCTCGTCTTGCCACCATAGGAAATCGAACATCTTACTACTAGTCGTTATCGAGATATTAATTTTTACATAATCTACCACAACTGTCAAAATAGGTATTGGAAAAAAATTCATATCTCCGAAAATATTAATTTTAGACATAGCGAACCTTTATTGAATTAACATTAAAATTTTCCGTGGAATCTAAAAAACAATTGAAAATGGTATCATTCTATTTAAGAAAAATGACTTTTTGCTACTTTTGTGCGATCAACATATGCCGTTGATTAGAAAATTTTATGTAATAGATTTTGAAAATTTGTTTGCCTGATTAGTAACTCCAACACCGTGTCTTGCCACCATAAAAAATCGAACGTCTTACTGCTAGACGTTATCGAGATATTAATTTTTACATAATCTACCACAACTGTCAAAATATTGAGAAAAAAATTTATATCTCCGAAAATATTAATTTTAGGCATAGCGAACCTGTATTGAATTGATATTAAAATTTTCCGTGGAATCTAAAAAAAAATAGAAAATGGTAGCATTCCATTTAAGATAACAAAGTTGGTGTCAACTTCCGGTATTCCCGGAAATGCCACCATTTTGAAAATATTTTCATTAAATAGATCCGACCCGGTTTCGGCCACAGCCAAAATTTCAAATCAATATCTCTTTTAGTTCTCCAGATACTTCTAATAGACGGTCAAAAAAAATCACCCTGTATATAGTCTGGTCACCTTTTACCTCTCGGTGTAGGTGCATATCATTCTAGAATATTAAATAAGCAACCAAATTTTTCATGGAAAAAAATGAAATATTTGAGTGGTTACAAAAACAAAATCAAAACCCTTCATTGAATTTGTTAAAATCAGAATTATTGATGATTGCAGTCAATAAAAAAAGATAAAATTTATGCTGTCGACGAAATATTAAGGGAACATGGTTATGAGGTATTGAGCCTGCCTCCATATCATTGCCAGTTTAATGCCATTGAATTAATATGGGCAGGCGCAAAAACTTATTACGAAAAACATATTAGAGATGGTTTACGTTCCGATCAAGTAGAAACAGTTTGGGAATCTTCTTTAAATTACATATCTCAAGAATATTGGGAAAAGTTGGTGAATCACACAGAAAACCTTATTTTGAACTGGTGGCGTCGGGAGCAGGCGTTGGACGTCGAAATTGATCCAATTATTATAACTTCATTAGGAGATGGAACAAGTTCTTCTGATTTAGTAAATAGTGATTATATTTTATATTCATTGATTGTTGATTTGATTCATTTATTCAGATCCGCCTCACTAGACTGCATTTGACTATACTTACTTTATCCCAGCAATTCCACGCATCGAACAATACAACCGTAACAAAGCAGAGGCTTGAACAACCAACTGATCAGGCAGTTGCCCTCCTGGAGAAGCCTCAATAATGCTTTGTAAACGATACAATAATTCATCTCGCAATTGTTGCAAAGCGGTGCTTGATATTTCCCCTTTTCTTTTCTGACCAGTTCGAATAAAAAGAGCGAACCAATTTCTGCAGGAAAAATTAATCAATCCTTAATGAATTCTATGCGAAAATATGTACCTTATTGTCTGGTCGTTGCCTAAAAGCAGTCCCGAGACGAAGGCGACCATATCACCTTTCTCTCCGATGGAATTTTTATTATGATCCAGAGACAATGTGATAGCCAAAGCGGGCATTCTACACAACTCGACGCATTTACTACGCACTGCTAGAGCTTGTGAAGGATTCATTTTACACAGCATCGAGATAGCTTGCGAACGAACAGCGCTAGACAAATTTTCTTCTTGTTTCTCTCCTCTTTGTATCAAATTAGTACAAACTAAAACGAAAATCTACTAAAAAACAAGTTCTAACTGCAATTTAAACAAGACACCTTCACGAAATGAGTCAGGAAAATTAGCTACAACCCTGCAAATGATCGCCGGACCGTTGTGAACGTGTAATAACGTTTCTGTGATGGACTGCACATTTAATAAAGTTGGTAATTCGGCTAAAGAGATGCAGATAACATCAGAAATTTCTTCGATATAAATATCGTTATCGAACAGTTCTGATTGCTTGATGAAAAAGTCCTGTTCAGAGTGATTTTCGTTATTTTCCTGTATTTGCGACTGTATGAACAATAACTCGCTTAAAACTAATCGAAGTCTTCTCGTCATATCAGACCTTTCGTATTCCAAAGCCAAACCATTCGGCAAGTTGCTAATTAAGATAGAATCACTAGGAACAGTGCCTCCCTTTTGCCGCAATTGCTGCTCTTTTTTCACGTCGCTCTCGAGCATATGAAAATCAATTGAAAGCAAGGCTACTATTGAATTCACCAATTCTATGCCCGAAGTTATGGTTAGAATGTCCATTTTCTGCTTGGCACATTTTCCTGAGGTATCCAAAGGCGATATTAAGCTCATACGAACCAAGCACGGCAACACAGGTCGAATTTGTTGCTCCGTACATTGCGATAAAGTGTCTATATCTACGTTTTGGATAGCCCGAAACACTCTGGGGTCCACTACTTTCTTGAAAGTCATCGCTTTAAGTAATTTTATTTCAATATTTTGAACCTAAACATCGATGCTTGCATGAACTGTCAAATAAAGTAAGGTTAAGTACTGAAATCTTCAGTAGGTCTAATGAATTCTAATATAAAATTGGGAGAATTTTGTTTATTCCTAACAAATTTTAATAAAATATTGTGTTCTTAAATGTATTTTGCATAGATAACAATAAACACAAAGATTGAGTAGATTAGGTCAAACGACAGTAGTTCCGTATCCCGTCGATAACGCACCAGACGAGACTGGGTGCCAGATAAATGATTTTCAAATTTCAATAACAATAAGTATTTAAGAAATTATAAATTAATCTTATCTTAAGGTATTATACGTGCATTTGGTCATGAGTCTGATTCTTAGATTTCGTGACTTAATACCTTACATAATATAAAAGGACCAGATAAAGTTTATTTTTATTTATTTCATAATACGTACATTTCATAGGTAATACCCGCAAGCGGTTTTACCGCTGATTCAACCTTGGATACGTCATTTTATACAATGCATGATACGATCTAATCGTAATGAGAAAATTCCTGTCCTTTGCCTCTGCCGCAATTTTAGAAAGCTACTCCAGCCGCCCGAAACACATTACCAAATTAATTTTTGCTAATAGAACAATGGGCTGTACCACATCTTCCCCAGAAAAGGGAGAAACAAAACAGGGTATGATTTGTAACTTGTTAGAACTTAAGTAGGTCAATTGCACATTTTCAAAACGTTTCTGTCATCGATCGATCTAATTTGCGCGATGTGTAGTCCGAATTGTAAGTCTCGTAGAGGTAATTTTGGTGATAAAACAGATTGTTAAGTTTTTTTCTTTGTTTGTTTTGTAGACGCGCGAAATGTATAGCACTTTAGCGTTTTTGACACATGCATTTAAATGGTATGAGATTTACAAATTCTTTACAGACAACCAAGAGGAAGAATTTGTAGAAGATGTAGTTTGTAACGATGACGATATTAAAGAGAACGAAATGAAAGAATTTGATCTCGGAGAGCGAAAAGTCTTGTTGGTACGTCAAAATGGGGAATTGAGTGCTCTCGGCGCTTTGTGTACGCATTATTCGGCGCATTTAGTAAATGGGGCTCTGGGAAATGGGCGAGTCCGCTGCCAATGGCACGGGGCCTGTTTTAATATTAAAACAGGCGATATTGAAGATTTTCCAGGTTAGTAACTGTCTTCGCACTGCCCGTTTTCAAATTTTAAATCTAAAAATTCAGGGAAAAAATAAATATTTATTTATTCTCACTGCGCGTGCGTTAGAACTGTCAGTTTTGTTGTCAATTTTTGTAGGTTATGCTCACTTATGAGGAGACCCTATTCATCGCTAAGTGACCCTCTAAAAGCGCATGCTCAGTAGTAAACGTAACCGCTACGATTAAGAGAGTCTCCTACAACACTTATCTGCATTTATCTTCCATTGTTCCTTTCATCACCATGAAGTTCTCAGTCCGAAGACTGGTTAGACGATTATCTCCATCTTGAACTAACCTACGCATTTCCCTAAAAGTACAACGTCATACACCCCCAACTGACCAGACCTCTTTTTATTCCTATCTCTGACTAGTATGTCGCGAACTATTCCTCCAGGTCTCGGAAGGTGTCCTACCATCCTATCTCCTTTATCGTGCAATGTATAAGAAAAGAAATACTGGTAAACAGAACGTCCCATATATTAAGACAAAAATTTTAGGACTGGATTCTTTGCCATGCTTCAAGGTTACCGTAGAAAATAACCAAGTGAAGGTAAGAGCGAAGAAATCACTGTTGGAAGAGCAGAAACGTGTCAAACCTATGTCAAAATGTAATCCACGGGAGGGACAGCATATTGTAGTAGTTGGAGGGGGTCCGTCTGGGGCTACTTGCGTGGAAACTTTACGACAAGAGGGTTTTGCGGGGAAAATTACTTTAGTTTGCAAAGAAAACTGCTTGCCGTACGATAGGGTCAAAGTCAGCAAGACGATGGATTTCGAAATATCGAAAGCCGAGTTTCGGACAATCGAATTTTATAGAGAACATGGTATTGATGTCTTGAAAGGGGTGGAGGCAGTTGGAGCTGACACGAAAAAGAATTTGATTAAATTGAGTAACGGTAATGAGTTGGAGTATGATCGGCTGTATGTCGCAACGGGTTGTAAAGCTAGTAAGGCCCCTATACCAGGTGCCGACCTACAAAACGTCGTAGTTTTGAGAGATTATGATCATTCCAAGTACACCAACGCACAGTTGAATGACCAAGTGGAATTGGTCGTACTGGGTTCAAGTTTTGTTGCACTCGAAGGTGCGTTTTACTGTTCTAACAAAGTTAAGAGTGTTACAGTAGTTATGCGTAGCAACGCACCTTTTAAGCCACTTTTAGGTGAAAAAGTCGGCTTGTCCGTTATGGAATTATTCAAACAAAAAGGCATACACTTCATACCAAATTCTGGCATGAAAAAAGTTATCGGGGATGCAAATGGTGCAGTGACAGGCGTGGAATTGACTGATGGACAAATACTCAACGCGCAACTAGTTATCATGGGCGTCGGTAGCACTTTTTACACAGATTTCCTCAGAAATTCCGGGGTCGACTTACTAGAAGACGGCACTATAGAAGTTGATGAATATCTGCAAACAAATGTGCCAAATGTATACGCAGGTGGTGATATCGTGTGTGCCCCAGTCTGGTCGCATAACAACCAAAAATCTAACATCGGCCACTACCCCTTAGCCCATTATCACGGTAAAATTGCAGCCCTAAACATGTTGAACAAAAAAACTAAAATGGAGGCTGTACCTTACTTTTGGACCATGTTATTCGGAAGGAGCATCCGTTATGCGGGCCACGGCGAATACGACGACATTTTATACCACGGAAAAGTCGAAGATTTGAAATTCGTTGCATTTTATTTGAAGGACGATGAAGTTGTAGGAACGAGCTCATGTTCGATGGATCCGTACGTTTCTAAATTTGCCGAACTCTTGGCGCAAGGTAAAAAGTTGTACAGAAAGGACTTACAGGGTGATATGGTGGCTTGGGCCAAATAGACCAACAAAAAATGTGATTTTAAAGAAGATATTACGTTCACTCTATTTTTGTTTTATTTACACAACTACAAGTATTATAATGTATTTATTTGTTGAATATACTCTGTTTAACAATATTTATTTTTATTCCCAAGCCTCCGAACACCTCAAATGTCCTAATTGGGATTCTATCGTGATGTTCTCGCGGAACGGTTTTTCCTGCTTCAAAACTCTGTCTCTAAAATTTGTAAATTGATTCCTTCCCAACGCTTTAGCATGACCTTTAGATTGTTCCTTTAACAAATCAACCGTTAAAATACCCCCCAAAAACAAAAAATTTAACTTACCGGGGTCAAATATGCATGTCGCAAATAGAACATATTTTTCTCTTCAATGGCAAATTCTTTCTTCAACTTAGCCGCGTCTTCCAAAGTTACTGGCTCAAATACGCGATGTTTGCCCCTATGTATGTGCCCATTTGGCATTTTCCTTCGGCATAAAGCGAAAAATAAACGCATTTTGAGAAAAACCTCAAGCAAACAAGTACGATTTTGACACTTTGAGGTTATCCCAGGGGGGTTTCACTGTTATGCACGACCTTGAACTATGTTAGCTTCAGTTTCTGTAAACCGCTTTAGATGGCACTACGACTCTGACATTTGCCATCGAAACTCTGTATTACCGATTACGTGAAATTTTAATCCGAGGCATGCGCTTTGTTGTTATTTCTGTCACAACCGACATCGTCAGACAAAATGGAAAATTTAAAAATTGTGCGTTATTTCAGATATTCCGTGATTACGTTCACAGAACATCTAAATATGGTTACGTTTTCTCGATACGCAATAATATTGAATCAGAAATAGGTGCATAACAAAGAAATAATAATTATGCGCACAAAAAGCAGCAGGCCACGTATATATTTTGACTTCCGTCAGTAGGTACTTCTATGACATCTCTGCGAATGAGGAGTTTTTCCTCGGACATCTAAATAGCAGTAATGCGGCTGTGAAATCTGAATTGT
This sequence comes from Xestobium rufovillosum, assembly GCA_963966045.1. Taxonomy (NCBI): domain Eukaryota; kingdom Metazoa; phylum Arthropoda; class Insecta; order Coleoptera; family Ptinidae; genus Xestobium; species Xestobium rufovillosum. The sequence goes on from OZ014497.1 coordinate 30,293,627, forward strand.
CTTCCTTCAATGTCTCTCGGTGTTGAATTAATATGCTAAATTGCGCAAATTTTGTAATTAACGTTTACAAGTAAGTTTCATTTGATTTTAGTATTAGTTTGCGTGTGCTAAAGAATGCCTATTTCGCGTTCTTTAGAGTTATTTATGTTTCTACTTACAATGTAAAATGCTGATTAAATAAAATTGATGCCTACATTATAAGCATGGATAGTCTAGTTTTCTTTAATTTAGTTGGATTTTTAATATTAATAAAAATAAAGGTTAAATTTCAATTCTATCTACGCGCGCTTGTACACAATTGGTTCTTGTAAACAGCTAGAGATGGCGCTAAACGCGGTTCCTACTTTTAACATTAAGCTGCGCGTTCTTATTTAGGTGTTCTGTGGGTTATCCTCTCATCCTCTGTATGCGCCATCTGTGGTGCATCTCTTGCAACATGGCACAGGGAAAGTTGATCAAGGAAAATAGTCATAAGGAAGAAATTTTTTCAATGTAGCACCAAAGAACATATATGTTCTTATAAGTTATAACACATTATTAATAAAAATTATTATATTATATTATATTATTATATTATTATATTAATAAAAACTGCATCGCAAAAGTACTGACGTAGTTATCCAGCCATTACGCTAACTGATTGGTTAACGCTGCAGAGAAGAGGTTTATTCGAATGAAAAGTATACGTGTTATGCTTGATTATAAAAAGTTTAAATCTTCTACAATAATTATATTGGAAAAGTTATGCCGAGAGGTGTAACTGAAACTGACGCCATACTTTTTCTATAAATTGATATTCGGGAGATAAGTGGCGTGTCACAAACGTCAGATTTTCATTCCAAACAAAACAAAGCCACGTGCTTTCTGACGTTTTAACCTAACCTCTGAAATATAATTATAATTACATATAGTTATTTTCAAGTTTTTACGCGTAAGCCCAACATACAAATTGAAAATAAACTGTTTTCACTGCAAAACGTCTATAATTATATTGCAAAAAGTAGTTTAAAACGTTGTAAATAATATCGATAAACGTCAAATGACACGTGCTTTTGTTTTGTTTGGAATGAAAATCTGACGTATGACGGAGGCACTTAGGTCCCGAATTCTCGTCGGAGCTACTATCGATATCCTTCTCACGTATCGATATATCGACTCATTCCTTACCATCCCTCTCCTTTATGACAGTTATTCTAACCAAGAAAAATCACGCTTTGCCGTTATATATTTTGTCCATTTGTGGGATATTACCATGAATTTGAATGAAGAAACAGGTTTAAAACACGAATGTGGTGTTTTTGGAGCTATCGGTACAGGGGAGTGGCCAACTAGTTTAGATATAGCTCAAATAATTTGTGTTGGATTAGAAGCATTGCAACACAGGTAAGAAAATTCCAATTTTTGATTAAATATTCAGTTTTCAAGTGTAATAGGGGACAAGAATCTTGTGGTATATCCACCAGCGAAGGAAACAATAATTTTCATGTCCAAAAAGGCATGGGACTTGTCAGAAATGTATTCAATAACGACAACATTAGAACGTTGAAAGGTAGCTTAGGTATTGGACATACGAGATATTCTACTAAAGCAGCATCTGCTCCTGTCAATTGCCAACCTTTTGTCGTACATTCCATGCATGGGGCTGTGGCCGTGGCGCATAATGGGGAACTTGTAAATTGTGACAGTTTAAGGAAAATGGTACGTGTTTTTTTTCATCTTTCGAGAGTTGATTTCGAAGTTTTAGGTATTGGAACGTGGTGTTGGTTTATCCACACATTCTGATAGTGAATTAATAACACAAGCGTTGTGTTTGATCCCCCCAGAAGGCGAAGTATATGGTCCAGATTGGCCAGCACGGATACGGCATCTAATGCAACTCGCGCCTTTGAGCTATTCTATCGTAATCATGCTAAAAGACAAAATTTATGCTGTGAGAGATCCCTACGGCAATCGGCCACTGTGTTTAGGCAAAATTTTGAGTTTAAGCAAAGGTAAGTTCCCACTTCTGTTCCTTTACTATTTTTTCTACCTGTTGTTATTATTTTCCAAATGTTTTTAATGGTTTCTGAACTGTTGTTTTCTTCCTCCTTGCCTGTATAATTTTTTTATCTAAATTCAAATTTTTGCGTTTAGATATGAATGGGATCCATTCTGAGGATGAATTTGTCGAGGGGTGGGCTGTTTCGTCAGAATCTTGCGCGTTTTTGAGTTTTACGAGGTACGTTAGGGAGGTATTGCCGGGGGAAATAATAGAGATGACGCAAGACGGAGTACGCACCGTCGATATCGTTAGCAGACCTAATGGGACAAATCAGGCTTTCTGCATCTTTGAATATGTCTATTTTGCAAGACCTAATAGTATTTTTGAGGGGCACGAAGTTTATACGGTCAGAGTACAATGCGGGATGCAGCTAGCCATAGAAAAACCCGTTGAAGCAGATGTAGTAGGTTCAGTGCCTGAATCGGGCAATGCCGCAGCTTTCGGTTACTCAAAACAGGTATTTATTGATTCACAATTGCTGCCTTAATGTAATTAAAGTGAATTTTTTAATCATCCAGTCCGGGCTACCTTTCGCCGAACTATTAACGAAAAATTCTTACGTCGGCCGAACTTTTATTCAACCAACGAACCGTTTACGGCAAAGAAACGTTACTCTCAAATTTAGTAAGTCTTTCGAGGGCTGATTAACCTCACGAAATGTGTTGATAAACTTTTTATTCAGGCCCGATTGCGACTAATGTTAAAAACAAGCGGTTAATTCTCATCGATGATTCCATCGTACGCGGGAACACCATAGGGCCTATTATACGTCTCTTGCGTCAAGCCGGTGCTAAGGAAGTTCATATTAGGGTGGCCAGTCCTCCCTTAAAGTACCCATGTTACATGGGTATCAATATTCCAACGAGGAAAGAATTGATCGCAAATTGTGAAGGTTTTGATTCCATAGCGAAAAAAGTTGGTGAGTTTTGGGATTTAAATCGAGTTACGTGGATTTGTGATCGTTTTCTATTATCGTAGGAGCTGATAGTTTGGAGTATTTAAGCGTAGAAGGCTTAATAAAAGCAGTGCAACGAGATATAAAACCTTTAAACGATAGCGTTGGACACTGCACTGCCTGCTTGACAGGTAATTACCCTGGGGGTTTACCACAACAATTAGAGTGGTAATTATTTGTATTTCAAAGTATTCGTACTATTAACTAAGTGGTATTGTTGTGACAGTATTTTTTTATAGTAAGTTTTTGGTACCAATAAATGCTTTTAAAAAATTTGTTTGTCTTTAAAATTTTGTATTTTATGATATTATAAAGTTTTTAAGGTAATTGGTCGGGTAGTTCAAATGACCGTATATACGAGGGCAGATTTCCTTACTTTTTACCTTTGCGGCATAGGTGTACATATTATGATTTTACAGTTTTAAGTATCTAAACTTTTTTGAAGTCACGATCACTTAATTGTAAGAAAAATCTGTGGAACACCAAAATCAATAACACATAAATACGAAGCTAACTTGGTATGGTTGTGGTCCACCTTTGATGGTAATGTCTTCTTACGATGAAGGAATAAGCCAATATGTATGTGGTTTTAAACCACTGTACTAGGAGCCCGAATTCTGCCACCAAGGGTGTTCCACAGGATTCCCTTATGGGACCAGTTCTCTTCCTTGTATACGTTAACAACCTACCAGTCTCGTTGAGCTGTGAAACAATTCTCTTTGCAAAAACAAACATTTGCCATACAAGGAATTATGAGTGTTCAAAAAGTAGCGCTTCTAAAGCAAATTATGGAGAAATTCAGACTGAATTCATGGAGATACTGACACCATTTTAAGTACAATTTTATAGAAATTAGTTTAGCTTTAACGAAGCAACCCGCAAATTATGAATTTGCCCTTTTTGCTGAAGCCTGTTAGGCCCAAAGATAAATGTCACAATCGCAAAGGGTTCTTATCACTTAGAACCTTCGAAATAACCTCTAGCACATAATTATTTGTCGAAGCGATATTCTTGATGTGCCACCTGCCTCTTCATAGCATAAACTACATGTGTCAAGTTTGTTTTCTTGTAAATTTCTGATGTGGATAGGGGACCCGAAATTCAAACTTTAAAGTGATCAAGGTGAATTTTCTTACTAGTTTTGGTTAAAATTAAATTCATTTGGATACATGCCCCATATTTCTTATTAATGGAGAAACAAATTAGTCGGAGAGCAAGAGCTCTGAATTCGACACATGGTATGCAACTTTCGAACATACAAAAACAGAGGATGAGTTCTTACGTAAAAACACCTGACAAAACATATTTTTGAGGTCGCAATTCGATTTGGAATTGCCAAATTGAAGAAAATTGCATTTTTTCATTTTTCTTCTAAAATATGCTATTTTTGCACTTTTGAAAATTGAGATGGATAGGTTAGCATTAGACGTAGTAGGTATCAGTGAAGTGCGATGGCCAGAAGCTGGAGACTTCTGGAGCGGAGATTTTAGAGTAATACACACAGGATCTGTAGGAGGAAATTCGGGAGTAGGAATTGTTATGCGGAAAAAAGTAGGACAGAGTGTAGAAAATTTCTTACAGCAAAGTGACAGGGTAGTTATGGTTAGGTTAGATTCGAAACCTGTAAAAACAGTAATAATACAGGTATATATGCCCACTTCTAACTACAGTGATGAGGCCGTAGAGGCAGTTTATAGTGATATTGAATATGTGCTAGATTTTGTGAGAGGGCACGAAAATTTAATAATTACAGGAGATTTCAATGCAGTCGTAGGCACAGGGCGAGAGGGCGGAATAGTTGGCCCCTTTGGATTAGGCAATAGGAACGATAGGGGAGTTAGACTGATAGAGTTCTGCGATAAACATAACTTAACGGTCGCGAACACTCTATTTCACCATCATGTTAGGAGATGCTATACGTGGAAGATGCTAGGAGACTTAGGGAGATATCAAATAGATTACATTCTCGTTAGGCAAAGATTTAGAAATCAAGTTAGGGATTGTAGAAGTTATCCAGGAGCAGATATAGATAGTGATCACAACATAGTCGTTATGAAAGCCAATCTTAAATTTAAGATTTTGAAAAAAAGAAGCGGAAGAAGGTATCTTGACCCAGAGAAACTAAAAGATGATGATATGCGCAATAAGTTCGAGAAAAAGACAAACGAAGCACTAAAGGGCACGGGTGGAAATATTGTTAGGGACATAGAGGCAGAATGGAATTGCATTAAAAATAGTTTAGTTTCCTCAGCTAGGGATATTTTGGGTCATAAACAGAATGAAAGTAGGAAACCCTGGATAACAAAACATATTGTGAGTCTAATAGAGGAAAGGCGAAAATATAAAAATAGGTTAGATGAAATAGGGAAACAAAAATATAAGGCGATCAAGTGGGAAATTATTCGGAAATGTAGGAAAGCGAAAGAGCAATGGATCGATAATAAATGCAAAGAAGTGGAAGATAAGTTCGAAGTAGGAAAGACTGATGAAGCATATAAAATAATCAGGAGAAATTTTAGAGAAATTGGATCTAGTACCAAAAACATTAGAAATGAGGCAGGAGATATCCTAATCGGAAGTGGGGAGAAGGCAGATAGGTGGAAAGAATATTTAGGAAACTTATATGCGGGACAGGAAGTGCAAGATATATTAGAAAGCGAAAGCAGTGTAGAGGGGGATAACCTAGGGAGTCCTATAATGAGAGAAGAGTTTGAGATAGCACTAAAAAGTTTAAGGAATAATAAAGCACCAGGTATAGATGGCTTGCGGGCAGAAATCTTAAAGTGCGCAGGTCAAGAGGTAATAGATCGTTTATTTAAATTAGTTAGTCGCATATACCTGACAGGCGAGATTCCAGAAGATTACAAACGGAACATCATAGTAGCTTTGCCAAAAAGAAAAGGCGCGGATAGATGCGAAAATTTTAGAACTATCAGTTTAACTTCCCATGCGTCAAAAATTTTAACTAGAATTGTGCAAAGAAGGATGGAGAAAAAGGCGGAAGAAATATTAGGAGAAGATCAGTTCGGATTTAGACGAAATAGAGGAATGCGCGAGGCCATTCTAGCTTTACGAGTAATTATAGAAAAAACGATAGAAAAGAGAAAGAGCGTCTATATAGGATTTGTAGATTTAGAAAAAGCCTTCGACAACGTAAAATGGGGGAAGATGTTCGAAGTGCTGAGAAAGGTAGGGATGAAATACAGGGACAGAAGAATAATACATAATCTCTACAAAGAGCAAAAGGCAGTTATAGAATGTGAGCAGGAACAAAGGGAAGTAGATATCCGGAAGGGAGTGAGACAGGGATGTGCATTGTCACCTCTAGTTTTCAACTTATATATCGAAGATGCGATTAATATTGTTAAGGAAAGAACAGCCTCAGGGATCAATGTACAGGGCCAAACTATTCACATGCTCAGATTTGCGGATGATATAGCAGTGTTAGCATCTAGCAAAGAAGAATTAGGAGCGGCTTTGAATGAAATGGAAGCAGTTTTGACACAGGGCTTCGGCATGAAAATCAATAAAAAGAAAACTAAAATTTTGGTATGTAGGGGATGTGAAAATAGAACTAAAATGGAAATACAAATTGGAAATGAGAAGATAGAGGAGGTCGCGGATTTCTGCTACTTAGGAAGTAAAATAACTCAAGACGGTAGGAGCACTAAAGATATAAAACAAAGAATGGCGCAGGGCCGAGTTGCGTTTAACAAAAAGAAACAACTGTTATGCTCGAGAACGGTTAATATAGAGACTAGGAAGAGACTCTTAACGTCGTATGTATGGAGTACGGCATTATACGGGTGCGAAACTTGGACAATAGGAGAAGCGGATAGAAAAAGAGTAGAAGCGTTTGAAATGTGGTGCTACAGACGCATGATGAAGATACCGTGGATAGATAAGGTTAGCAATAGGGAAGTATTAGAAAGAGTTGGGGAAAAGCGAAAGGTATGGAAAATAATAAAGAGTAGGAGAGATAGGATGGTAGGACACCTTCTAAGACACGAAGGAATAGTTCGTGACATAGTAGAGTCAGAGATAGGAATAAAAAGAGGTAGGGGTAGGCCTAGATTAGACTACTGCTCTCAAATAGTTAGGGATGTAGGATGTTCTACTTTTAGGGAAATGCGTAGGTTAGCTCAGGATAGAAAAGAATGGATGTACGCGTCCAACCAGTCTTCGGACTGAGAACCTTATGATGATGCACTTTTATTGTTTCTCCTTCTGTATATCTGTCACCCATTGTCGTACAAATTTGAAATTTTAGCATTAGGATAATGAAAATATCCGCTTTCTAACGCTGTGCGAGAAAATAGTAATTGTTGTGATTTGACTGAAAAATTAATAAATATTCGAGGAAGAGTTGCCACTTTTGTGTCATTTACAGCGAAAAAGTGTGTATCGGGGTAACTTTTTTATTTTTGAAGATATACTTATACTATAAACGAGTAAATTGTAGCGCATAAAATGAGGATGTTTTTGTATTTTGAGTATTTTTTCATAAAATGCATAGTAAGTCAGAAAAAGTGTGTTAAACGTGAGTCATATGTCGCGCCCTGCGCGCGTTATTGTGGACAAAAGCTGTCTGCCGCGCCAACGCCGATGGAGTTTAGAGTTTTCATTTATTAAATGTGTGTAGGGTATTTTTCTTAAATCATTATATGGTCATTTCAATAAAACAAAACTTTTTAGTGTTTCCCACAGGTTTAATCGTTACCCACAATATTGTTTTGACTTATTATAGGTCATCATCAAAGGTTCTTACAGAACAAATCTTCAAACTAAAGCAGTGCCTTATATACAGTATTCCATTTTATTTTCGTGTAGTGGGGTAAGATTGCTTCTATGATTGATGAATGGTTAAATTCCAACTGGTCATTTGTTATCTGTTGATCTAATTTAATGGCTTTGCAAATTTCACAACTTTCCACTTAATTTAATTTTCTACCTGTAGATCCTTGATATAATATTTTAAAATCACTTTCGACAAAATTATGATTGTTTACAATATGTACAATGTTCCCAAAAACCCGTCCTGTTTGAATAAATTGTTGGCAATAGACTTTATGTTCTTTCAGTATGGTATTGAAATCCCTCCCGGTTTGACCTATGTAAATCGCGCTGCAATCATTGCAATTTAACAGAGAAACACCACTTTTATCTCCTGTGTTTCTTTTTTCTTTATTGTTGATCTATAATGAACCTAAATTTCTTTTATTTAAGCAAACCGGGTTTTGATCAAGTTTGCTTAGAAATTAGATCAACAGATAACAAATGACCAGTTGGAATTTAACCATTCACCAATCATAGAAGCAGTCTTACCCCACCACACGAAAATAAAATATAATACTGTATGTAAGGCACTGTTTTAGTTTTAAGATTTGTTTTGTAAGAACCTTTGATGATGACCTAGTAAGTCGAAACAATATTGTCGATAACGATTAAACCCGTTGAAAACACTAAAAAATTTTGTTTTATTGAAATATTCAATATGTTCCACCAAATGTCAAGCGAGAACAGAGTGAAATTCATTACATATATGGTCGTCCAGAATTTACCGGCAGTATGGACCATTTAAGAGCACATTTGTTTCCAACATGCAAAACAGACATTAGTAAGTAAGCAAACGAATATCAGTAAGGTACCTATTTATTACAACACAAATTTCCCTTCTTAGGGATTTACCACCCACCGAAAACACGTTTCGTTTTCATGTCCTCAGGACGTATGTATTTGCAGTCCGTCGTTTACAAAACTGCATACCTAGTTCGACCAAAACTATCAAGGTCCGGTTTTTCAAAGAATCCAACACTGGATTAAGTCTGACACCGGCTTCGTTGCTATGATACCGGCTTTCTGATTGATTGAATCATAGCAACAAAGCCGGTGTCAGACTTAATCCAGTGTTGGATTCTTTGAAAAACCGGGCTCAAATCTTTTGGAATTTGGGTGGTGCATGAAAGAAAACGGTTGCTTAATGCCAATCATGAACACAATAAGTGCGAAACCAGATTTTGTAAACATAACACCATTTTGCAAATGTGAATATTTCAATAAATTGTAGCACAACCTGTATTTGTTTAAAAGCTAATGTACTGTGTTCCATAAGCTGTTTTTGTGAAGGAAAATGTACATATATATCGAATAATAAAAATGTATTTATTCTGTAAGTACAAATTTTAAAAAAATAAGAACAGTTCTCATTGAAGTTCTCCACGCGGTGTGCTTCGGTGCAACCCAGGAGACAACGTAGCGCGTACATCGCTCGTCTATATTAACCTTTTATGACCACCAAACTTTTACCAACAACATTTTTTTGTTTTTTATAAATTAATTCAGACCTTAAACTATATTTGACTCGCTTATACTATTACTCTATCTCCAATAATAAAAAAGTTACCTCGATACCAACTTTTTCAATGCAGTTACTGAAAAATCCATGGGATCTGCGACGAAAATATTATTTTTCTACCATATCTTTACACATTAGTGCACATTTATGTATGGCAACGGATTCGGCATATTTCAGACTTTATGTATGCAAAGTTTTAAACCGATCCAATTGTTACAGACAAAGATAAAGACTGGGAAATATAAAATAATGTATTTCCGAGAAATTTTGTAAAAATATGATAAAGTTCGATTTTTTTCAATTTCGCAATCCCGAATCGAATCGCGACCTCCAGAATCGAATTCAGCAGGTCATTTTACATAAGAATACGACATCAGTTTTTGTATGTTCGCGAGTTGCATACCCCACTTTTGTTTTGCATATTTGGAACGTCCTGCTCTCCGACTAAATGTCTTTATATAAGTACTGGCCTACGTGTAACGGAAAGGTTTGCGATATAATATACATACATCTGTAGCGGGTTCACCCATAGTCACTAATACTTTGAACAAAATATTAATACATTGAATTTAAATTTGATTTCCTAATATGTTGCATCTGGACAATTTACGTTGGGTCGAATGCCAGCCTTAATAATGTTTAATAGTCATCATAAAGTTGTCAGTCCCAAGACTGGTTGGACACGTACATCCATCCTTTCCTATCCTGAGCTAACCTACGCATTTTCCAAAAAGTTGAACATCCTACATCCCAAACTATTTGAGAGCAGTAGTCTAATACTAGTATTATCACTACATCGTATAAAACAAAGTCGCTTTCTCTGTCCCTATATCCCTATGTATGCTTAAATCTTTAAAACTACGCAACGGATTTTGATGCGGTTTTTTTTAATAGATAGAGTGATTGAAGAGGAAGGTTTATATGTATAATAACATCCATTAAATAGTGGAGAAATACTTTTATTTTTGAGGTTTCTAATGTGATGTCGTAAATAATTACATTTTTTCCGCTTACATTGCAAACGCAGGCTGAACCCTACGAGATTTATCAAAATAATGTACTAAGTATTGTACACATTGAAAAGGTCTACAGAAAACTCCGCGATGGTATATGTCTATCTCTTATGGATATCCCACAATAACATTTTTTTGTCATTTACTTTTTTCGACAAATAATGGCTAATTTTCGAAGCGATTTTAACCAATACAGCATTAATCCTTATCCAAATCAAAACTACTGGATCGATTTTAATCATTTTTTCAGTGAGTGACATAGGCTATATATTTTATACCCGTGCGAAGCCGGAGCGCGCCGCTAGTTACTCATAAAATTAGAACGGCCTTGCGCGTTCCCCTATTTCTTCTAAATTCGAACTGATCTTCTCCTAATATTTCTTCCGTCCTTTTCTCCATCCTTCTTTGCACAATTCTAGTTAAAATTTTTGACGATTGGGATGTTGAACTGATCGTTCTAAAATTTTCACACCTACCGCGCCTTTTCTTTTTGGCAAAGCTACTATGATGTTCTGTTTGTAATCTTTTGGAATCCCGCCTGTCAGGTATGTGTGACTAGCTAGTTTAAATAAACGATCTATTACCTCTTGACCTTCGCACTTTAAGATTTCTGCCTGCAAGCCATCTATATCTAGTGCTTTATTGTTTGTTAAACTTTTTATTGCTAGCTCAAACTCTTCTCATTATAGGACACTCTATTAGACTTGTTATCCAGAGTTTTCTATTTTCATTCCGTTTATGACCCAAAATATCTCTAGCTGCGGAATCTAAAACTATTTTTAATGCAATTGCATTCTGCTTCTATGTTCCTAATTATATTTTCACCTGCGCCCTTTAGTACTTCGATTGATGGTATGGATTAATTAAAAAAAATACGTCTTTTAGCTAACATCCTTTATTTGTTTGTAACTTAATTTTTGGCACCATTTTTCTATCTAATAGCATAAATATGTGCAGTATTAATTAAAAACAATATAAACAACCTAGACTAAACACACATTGCTTATAAAAAATTAAAAAAAACAAACAAAATACCAATTTGAGATTGCTAATAAAATGCTGTGCTCCATTCATAAATATTTCTTTAAATACTAGTATATAATAGCACAAATTCAGTTGGACCACCCTGTTGTGTTACACAAAAATCTCTGATATGACAAAAAATTCGTTAAAAATCGAGTAAAAGATCTACAAGTCACTACGGGAACTTCTTCAAACGGGGATTGGGTCGCTAGTAGCAGACAGAGCCATCTTAGAGAGAGTGGACAAACTACGGCGTGGAAAACTGTTTCCCCCAGTGCTTTCGGAAAAGATTTTCCGAAAACTGAAATAAAAATGAAGCTATTTTATATTCATTGCCTCTTAACTTTTAAGTACGAAAACCCTCAAAAAGCTTTGCGTTAACGATGCCAGCCCCAAAAAATGAATGAAAAATGGACGGAAACGCAACAAGAAAAAACACCAACCACAAAACCAAAAAAAATATCAAAAAATCTTACGAAAAACTCAAATTACTGCATCGTATATGCGAAGTATTTCTACAAAACCGAGGCTAAAGATGATAAAGTCAAACCTGGCAACACGGAAGTTTTGATAAAAAAAATAACGACGTTGAAAATAGTGGAAAAATACTCACAATTTTCTTATACCAGATTCGGTAGATTTCTTCCATGGGGCATCGTCTGGTTCGTAAGGTAAGGGGCCCTGTACAGGTGCGTCTTCTTCATCGGGCCTGAAATACAATTGCACTAAAGATGGTGCATCTGATAGTTTCTCTGGACAAACTCTAGATATTTTCTGCATAAAAGCGAAAAAAGATCAACGTAAAAATAATAACTTACAAACTTGGAGAAATCATAACATTGGATAGCGTATTTTGTATTTGTTCCATTAAAGACTTTTTAGGACTAAAATAACATAAACAAACAAAAAAAAACTGAAAAAACTACAAAAATGAACACTTACGATTCTGTAGTCTTCTTGGGCCGATACGTCTCTAATTCATCTTCCAAGTCGCTTACACGTGCTTTCAACTCGTTCCTTTCGTGTAAAATATCTTTTAATTCGGCCGTGGTAAACCTCGGCCTGTTCGGATCATCCAAATCATACACAGCTTTATTACAAGGCAGAGGAACTTCCGACTAAAATTAGTCTTAGGTTTTCATTAAAATCGTGATTGTTTTTATGAATTACCTTGGCTAAATCTTCGTTTTCTTTTTGGGCAAGCCCCAGACGCTGTCTTAACGCGGTAATATCGCGTTGCTGATCCTGCAGTTGCACCAAAAAATCAGCTCGTTCGTCGCATAGTGTACGAACCTGATTTTGCATATATTTGTGTTTTCTACGTAATTCTCGACTAGAACTCATTAATCTCTCTATTTGCGACTTCAACTATTATACAAAAATAAAGAAATTTAAGCGATCAATTATTATTTCACTTACGTTTTCAATATCACAGCACTTCTCTTCTAACGCCTTTTCTTTTGCTCGTAATTCATCTCTTTGTTTGTCTACGGTTGCTTTAAGGCTTTGGAGTATGGCCCCATCATTTGCTGTAGGTGATGGAGGTTCAGAAAAATGATTACCACTCTGCTCCTTGATCAACCTTCGGTTTTCTTCTTGTAAACGCGACACGAGATTTACTAATTCTTTCGACTCCGATCTCCACTGTTCTTCTATCAATTCCAATTCCTTCAAGTTAAATTCTCTTTATATTAAACACCAAATACACTAAGAAATATTGTAATGTAATCTAACTATAAAAACCTTTTCAAATTTCTGTCTGTATTCGGCCTTTTCTATCTTATCGTTCTCTAAATGCGATATCTTCGATTTCAGCTCCAACAACTGTGTATTTTCCCGTTCGTTTTTCGTGGCGAGAGTTTCTAGCAACTCCAAAGCGTTTATAACTTTCGGCATCAATGAGGTAACAGCATCTGCTCCATAGTGGTCGATTATTTTCTCGCATTCTTTCCCAATGTCTGAGGCGATATCGTAAACGTCAACTACCGTAACCTCCCCGACTAATTCACCCACGTCTTCCATGGCGCTTCTTTTGCGTATATATTGTAATCTGGGCATTAAAACTAGAAGAATCCCTTGTAAAATCACCACATCCCAATATCGATTTCTTTAAAATACCATGACTAACAAAATGTCAGTTGGTTGAAACTACTGCGCATTTGAACTACAACGTAATTTTTTTTTCAGGAAATAAGCTAATTTATGATGTAATAGTTATTTAAAAAAAGATGAATGCATTAATTAAACAAATTTGATGCAAATTAATGAATTTCAGATGTAATTTAAGAGAATAGTTCAAACAAACGCATGTACGAGGGTATTTGGTTATGGTTTTCTCCAAACCGCTTTCTGTGTAACTGCAGCAATTTTATCAAACTTTGTATCGATTTTACAATTTTTCGGCTCAAAATTTTTCATCCCTTGTAAACATTGTGGGGCTCAACCCTCTGCTGGCAATTTTTGACCTTGCTGATTAGATTTTTGGTTCGTGTCTAAGAAAACGAATTAAGTATTTATCTACTATTTAATAATATAAAATATTTATATAAAAAAAATCATTTAAGCAGAAGAAGACGAATGTGAATGCTCCGAGTCCGATCTATGTCTTCTTTTCTTCGATTTCTTCCTGCTTTTTTCTTGTTTACTCTTCGAATGTTTTCTTTTATGCGACTTTTTCCTCTTACTCTTCCGTTTCTTCACTTCCCCTTCTTCCAATTCAACTTCGGAGTCTTTATGAACTTTTTCCTCGACCACTCTCTTCTCCTCTTCTTCAGAAACCCGTTTCTTCACTTTCTCTTCTCTGTTTGCCGTAGTCTTGCTAACATCACTTTCCGCAGATTTTAATTTAAGAAACGCCGCAGCTTTCTTGCGTCGTTCCATTTGCAGAGCCCTATCACGCGATACGGAGGCTAATTTCTCTCTGGCTGCCGCCGCCAGTTTGTCTTTAATCCGATCTTCAGCTAAAACACCGAAAAATATATTTAATATCACAGAAGTGGTGTAACATTCCGAAATTTATTATTAATACCTCGCTTTGCATCTTTCCTTTCTTCCAAATCATCCGTTAGATCAATCATTTCCAAAATTGGGTCATCACTATCGAGAATTCCATTTTTAACGGCTGCAACTTCTGCAACTTTCTCCGTAGACCCGTTACTTTGCACAACAGCATCGGAAACATCAACATTCGAACCCGTATTCATTTCTGGAGCACAAGAAGTGGAATTGTTCACAGTATTTGTTGAGTTTATCACAGGAGTGGAAGTGCCCGACACGCTGGAAGACTTCGTGGCAGTTTGCGCTTCATCCTCTTCGTCGCTGCTTTCCTCAACGGGAAGAGCACTTTTTATCTCTTTCGGGGGGTCTTCCTTGGGTTTCTTTATTGAGAAACACACGGGGGCTGTCGAAAAGAAAAAACACATGGCTAGATAGATTACATATGAATTTGCCTCTGTACTCACCAATAACTTTTTTCTCTCTAACTTTAGTGGGTGGCGTTTTGGGTACAGTTTTCGTAACTTCCTCGACTTTTTTATCTTCTTCGGGAACTTCTTTCGCTTGCTTACTCGAAAACTCCTCGATTTTCTTCCGGTAGTACCCGTGATACTCGTGCGATTCGTTTAAAAAATCGAAACGTGGATCGCCTTTTGATTTGACGATTGCCTCGAAATCTGTGCCGTTTTTCGCGACATAACTAGCCATTTTGTCGATAACTATTTGCGTCTCCCCTGGGGGCACTTTAACGGTCGCCTTTTCTTCATTTTCACTGCTAGTTTCTTCATCCGAGTCCGAACCATATTCCGCCAAAAACGATAAAGGCTTCCTTACTTCTACAACTGGTTTTGTTTCTTTTGACGCAGATACAGAAACTTCTTTAGCAACTACGACAGTTTCTTGCACTTTTTCTTCAATAGTTGCGTTATTTTCGGTACTATTTTTGTTTTTATTATACAATATAGGAGCTTTCGCTATATCGGAATTTTGTATATTTGGTGCTATTTGTTGTAAACCCTCGACGAGTGCGGAATAAGAATTATTAGTGTCTTTATTTAAATTAGAGACTATCTGGGCATAAGGGTTGCTACTAGCTTGTTGCTGTTGCTGCATATATTGAACATAAGCAGCCATTTGAGCATAATTTAAGTAAGCGTTCTGGGCTTCGGGATTCTCTGCATTTTGATTGTTCAAACCTGGAAATAAAATGTTAAAAACACCTCAAAGGAAGCGGCGAAAGTCTGATGTTGATTCGAATGTTTTAAAAGAAGTTACGGAAAAATTTACGGTCTATTTTAACTTGCTTCAAGGAGCATCAAGCTCATTATGTTAAATGTTACCAATCTTAATTTTTTTTACTTATACGGGTGTCCCATACGAATTGTACATTACATAAAAACTGTTGAAAATTAAAATGTACATACCTTTTTGAGTGTCGTCGCCGCTGCTGCCCCCACGCGCTTGATACTGCGACATCTGCTTGCAATACTCATAATACTGAGTAGCGTAATAGTACTGATAGTACTGTTGCTGCTCGTATGTCATCTGTGTCTGTGTTACAGGCACGGGCGCTTCGGTTTTATTCTCCGCTTGGGTTCCTTGAATTCGGTTCACCAACTGTGAATATTTGCAATCCGGCGATGGTCTATAAGGTACTTGAGGTAACGGAGCTTGGATCTGAGCCTGTACCAACAATAAATAGTGTTATTTTCAATACGGAAATTATTTCGGTAGTAAAATTTCAAGTTTTTCCCCGTAAATAAGAATGTTGCAAATATCCCCCGTAAACACAAAAATTGATTATTATTTTAAGTAAAAAATGGGCCCCCTGATGACACACCTGTAAACAGAAAGAAAACGTTAATAATTATCGACAGCTATGTAAAAAAACAACTTATTTTGCAAAATATAAGAAATTTATTCTTTACCATTAAACACTTTCGCCGTAGGTACATTTCTAATAAAAAATGGACAATACACACAAGATAATATAAAAAATCTAAAACTAACGCACGATTATCACGTATAGAGAGTCTCAAGGAACCTACCGAACTGACTGACGTCGCTAACAAACTGGGATGTAAGTAATTCTCATTCGACGCTGCATTTTCCGCACTATTCGACTTTTCTTCTTCTGAAAAATGAAAAACAAACAATCCACCTTTTAATACGACCAATTCTACAAAACAAACCTTCAGAGTTTTCCGTCTTAACCTTGTAACGACCAGTTTTTATCGCATTCAACAAGTGGCGATAATATTTGTATAACTTATCTGTATTGTTCAAGAATGCGAATTGTGGATTGTCCGCTTGCTTCGCTTTTATCAAAATCTCCATCTGGGGTCCTTGTCGACTTACGAATAAAGCTGTCTTTTCAATACGAGCATTTTCCTTCATAGTTTTCGGCTGCAATAAAAAGTGTACGACTTCGACTTTATTCTATCAAGCATATTACTTACTATAGCAATATCAGCGGGAACGTCTAATTCTATAGGCGACACAAAAGGTTCTTCTTCTACATCAGCGTATTCTTCCTTCAACAAAGGACCCTGCTCCGCATTTTCATCATTTTGGGGCACATCGTAAGAGTATTGGAATTCGTTACTTTTCTGTTGGATTCTTTTTAATTCTTCCTCTAAAAATACGAAAATTACGCCATATTCTCTCTCATAGGATACAAATACCTTTATAGAGTTCCTCTTCTTCTTCGTTTATATGTAAAGAATAGTATCGTTCTTGATCGCAAAGTTGCTCTATTCGTCTTTCCGAGTCACTCAAACCCAACCAACGCATAGCATCATACCCTTCTCTGCTAGCCTCACAGGAGCTTATTTCTGCCAAAGCCCCTCTTCCGTCATACCTAAAACCCAATTTCTGTTACAAAATCTCAAAAAATATCAGCCATTTAAAACCTAACCTATCAATTTTCAGTTTATCATCTCCCATCCATGGAATTAGATGTTTCCCTTGATCTATATACTTCGCCTTTTCATCGTCCCTAAATAACTTACAAGCATACCCGAAAACTAATAAATCTTCGTGCTTCTCTGGTTGCTTTTTGCGTAAAATACCAGAATCGGCAGAACCACTCCACTTCGCCATATTTGTTTTTCAGTAAACTAACATGACAGATGACAAAATTATTTGACATTTAAAGACATTTATTCTGGATAAAATCACGACAAAAGTACATTTACAACAATCAACTACAACCACTTCATTCCTCAACTTTGCACTGATCCTTTGATTGGTTACAAGGTGACTTTGGTACGTCACAAGTGGTACGTTCTTCGGGTTTCGAATATTCGCATTTAGGCTCTTCAGGGCGCTGGAACTCTTGTGTCTCTTCATTATCATTGTTATCTTCATTCCGTTTAGGAGTTCTTAATATTTTTCTTGCCGTACAAGATTTGAACGAACGCACATTGCTGTTAAAAGCTTTGAATCTGGGTAGAAACTTAAAAAGTTCATTAGAATTTACGGATTCGTTACTGAATTTTAGCGAGGAGTAAGTAGAGAAATCTTTACAAGGTGGTTTCTTGTCCTTCTTCTTCGTCTCACACGCCGATTTTTTCTTCTTTTGTTCGCAACCAGACGATTTCTTCTTTGTTTTACACTCGGTCTTCTTTTTCTGCTTCGATTGACATTTTGATGAAGACTTCTCTTTCTTCTTTATAGGACAGGCTGGGACGCAACCGCCAGCATCATCTGACTCCTCTTTCTTCTTCTTTTTCCCACATAAATCTGTTTTCTTCTCAACGAATTTCTTTGCAGTTGCGCTTTTGCTTTCGCAAGATTTCTTCTTTTTGGTCTTCGCAGATCCACATTCTTTGCTTTTTGCGGGTTTCTTGTCGCATTTCGTAGATTTCTTCTCTCCGCAAGAGGGTTTCTTCGCCGTGGAAGTTTTCTTCTTTGTCGCGCAAGTTTTCGGTTTCTTCTTTTTCTTCTCGCAAGATTTGGCTTTTTTCTTAACGCACTTCTCTGCTTTCTTCTTCTCACATTTCTTCGTTTTCTTCCCACATTGGTCTTTGTCTTGTTCCTTCTTAGATTTATTACATTCTTGGCCGAAAATGGAACCACTGCTCTTCTTTTTACCCGCTAAAGCCATGGAAGTTGACATTTGGGAGCATGCTTCCAGCTTCTGCAAACTCAGAGTTCTGTGAATAGTTCTGTCGAAGCCATTTTGATACAGATGAATGGGCAATTTGATTGGCTGTAGCAAACTGGTGCTTTTACTACGTAAAGATGGACATTTAGTGAATAAAGAATTGTTTTCTTCACTTTCTGAGCGACTATCATTCACTGTCCCTTCGTCGTATCGTAATATCATAGTCTTTTTCGAATCATATGGGCCTTGCACAGCAAAGGAGCTCATAATTTGAGATAATGGTGGGCGAATTTTGTAAGAGGCCTTCAGCTTTTCCATTTCAGGTCCTTTCGAAAGAGTGGGTTTTATTTTAACATCACTACTTTGTTCGATAATATTCGGCAAAGAAGTTTGACGTTTCAGTGTTGGTAGTAGCCATTTTCTACGACCTTGGTTTGAAAATATGTCTGAAGTTTGTTCAGCTATCTTTTCCGGTTCATCTTTCACCGTTCTTGCTTTAATTTTTTCCTTGGAATATAACCTAGCCGTTTGAGTATGTAAATTATTATAATATTCCTGGTCCCCGAATATTCCCGTGTCTTTTTCCTCTGCGAAATCTTCAATTTCCGCCGGATCTTCATCTGGTTCGTTGCTAAGCGTTAGCTTGTCGATCTTTTGCATTAAAGCTGCAACTTCAGCAGCGTTTGAATCCTCCAATACCGCATCTTCTTTCAAAATATTCTGCAATGTCGTTACCTCGTTTTGCAATAGTTTTGAAGAGTTTTCAATTTCTCCATAGATCTTTTTGCATTTGTTTAAACTTTCAAACAACTTCTCTTCTTTTAGTTCCGACTTTTTTTTCAAAATCGGATTGTAAATTCTCGGACATTTTGGGGTGGCCTTGATCCGACTTTTCGAAATTGTTGTCAAACTTACGCGGTTGCTTCTTGTACAGCTACATTTCTGAATTGATTTTGTCAACTCACGTACTAAAATTTCTTTGTAACTCATCTTGAAAATTTACCGAAAATTTGGTTTCAATACACGTTTAATTTCACATCTTCAAATGACAGCTTAATTTTTTAAAAACTAGTTGCTATGGGTGTTTCATTTTGTTTTAAATCATCAGGTTTATTTAGAGTAGGCGTTTTTTATTATAAGTTGCTTCCCCAATCTATCGTTACGCCCATGAGTAGTTCAAACGCACATAGTAGTTTTCTCTAAACGTCAAGCGGTCAAAGCCACAAACGTCAATTAATTTATTGTTTGGGAATATTGGTCAAGGTTTTAATTTCTAATTTTATGAAGGAAAATACATAAATACCAAAAGAAAACTTGATATTCTGTGAAATATGAGTTTTTTGTAAGCATAAGTAGGTTAAAATGTCTTGTGAAGTTGAACCAAATCAAAATGCTTTATTTATCAAAAGTGAAGAATTGGATATAGATTATGCGGACGAAGGTGGGTCACGATCAAATAACAGTTCATCCGAAGAAGATTTCAAGGAAGATTTGTCTTCAAGTACCTCAAAAATCAAAAGAGAAAGGAAATATACCTGTGACATTTGCAACAAAACTTTTGCGTACAGGAACGTGTTAAAAATGCATGTCTTGGGTATACACACGAAGGATAGACCTTTTTCGTGCAAGGAGTGTGATAAAAGTTTCATACAACAGTCGTTCTTGACGATACACATGCGAAAACATACGGGAGAAAGGCCCTACGCTTGCAATCAATGTGATAAGAAATTCAGCGTTGGTAGTACGTTAAAGAGTCACTTACGGACGCACACGGGTCAGAAACCATACAGATGCGAACTGTGTGAGAAGGCGTACAGTCAAAGTTCGGATTTAACTAAGCATTTGAGGACGCACACTGGATTTCGGCCGTATATTTGCTCTGGTTGTAAAAAGACGTTTAACCACATTTCCCATTTGAATCGGCATGTTGCGATGAATGTTTGCGTGAGACCTTTTCAGTGTCACTTGTGTCCGTTGAATTTTAAGAAGCCAGAGTATTTGGAGGGGCATATAAGGGCACATAATGGCGAGCGACCCTATAAGTGCCATTTGTGTGATAAAGACTTTAATTCCAGTGCTCATCTTGCTCGACATCGTAGTACACATGTTGGTGAGTGGTTCCTTGGATTTTTTTTATTTTCTGTTTCAGTTTAGTTTAATTTACTTATTATTAGTATCTTTAGCGACATTTTTATTTCTAGGCGTAAAACCATTTGTATGTGACGCTTGTGGCAAAAGTTTCAACCAAAATCACAACTTAAAAGCGCACTACAGGATTCATAGCGGCGAGAAGCCCCACAAATGTGATGTTTGCAAGAAAATGTTCTCTCATAAACCGGATTTAACAGTGCACCTGCGGACCCACACCAACGAAAAACCGTACAAGTGTATGGTCTGCGGGAAATGTTTCAATAACAATCGGAGTCTCACGAGGCACATGAGGACCCACACTGGGGAGAAGCCCTACAGTTGTGTGTTGTGTCGCAAAGCATTTGTTGATAGTGGACATTTGAAACGGCACATGAATGTGCATATGAAGTGCTAGGTGTTGTGTAATAGGATTTTATGTAATTGTGGGTTGTATCGATGTTTTCAGCAGGAAATTAGAGGCGTGCGTGTCAAATTTTTGATAAAATTGTTGTAGCGTCGAAAAAATTAATTTTATAGTATAGATTAATTTAGGAAATTGTATATAATTTGTATAGTATATAAAAAAACAGTTTATTTAGAAAACGATATAGTTTATTTATTTTAAAAGCGTAACTTTAAATTCTAGCATACCAGATGTTGGAGAACAAGCAATTACAACATTAAACTTTACTCAACAAATTTTCTGATGGCTCAATCTGTCCTGAATAGAGAAAAGATACATTTTGTCAGAATTTCCTAATAGAGTAAGTAGTGTATCTTTGGAATGGTTTGGAGTCTGCAACAGTCATCGCAGAAACAGTTAACAGTTTTGAGAACAAACTGGATACTGTATAGAGAGCTCCAGAATAAGGACACCTTGTGTCAAACTTATTTATCGAAGGCTTGCGCAACATCAGCAAAGATGGATGAGCAGACTTGCTTCTCTTCAGTGACATGCGTGACACGATGGACCTGCTTGTGTCTAAATTATAAGCACCTCTGCCACTTTCCAACCATTAAGTACATGTTTAAATCTGTTTAAATCTAAATGATGCATTTAATAATAATAATAATAATGGTTTATTTTCCTCAGTACACAAAAATAAGTACATAAAACAGATCAATTAACCTGAGGAAAACCACAGGGTGATATCTCAAGAAGACAGAAGTGTTGAAACACTTCTGCCTCTCAGTCTTCCGACACACCCTGACTCTTATAGAAATGAACAAAAAATTATTTCAAAACTTAATCTAAAGGAACTTAACCTAGATGAGAGCAAATAAAAAAAGAAACAAAACAAAAATGTATACTTAATTCAGTAAGCAGCCAGAGAGCCACATTATGTACCAGTCTGCAACTGCCGGAGGTACTTCGACAATTCAGTTCTAAATTGGGATTCGTTTAGACACTTGAATGCACTTGGTATTCCGTTGTAGAGATAGGCAACACTGTAACTGAATGAGCGTTTGAAAAATGAGGAATTATGGTGTGGTATTGTGATAAACCCCTTATGCCTAATATTAATATTGTGCACGTCAGTACGGTATGTAATTTTTCTTAACAAATAAGGGGGTTTCTTTGTTATTAAGACATGATGATACAATGATATACATAGAAATTTGAATTTATTTGTCATATTTAACCATCCAATTTCCACTAACTTATGTGATATATGTTGATACTTCCGGACTCCGTATATACAAGGTGTTACAAATTTGTAGGTCAAGCCGTTAACCACAGATTATCTGGCCGAAATTAATGGGACTTTCCTTATGCCATTTTTCATTTAGGCTTCTTTCTTTCAAGATACAGGGTGTTAAAGTTAAAATTTAAAAAACGATTTTTAATAATAACTCCTTTGTTTTTTGGGATATTTAGTTGAAATTTTGTTCAACATTTTTTCATATACCGGCACAATGTTTGTGTAATTTTGATCAAAAAAATCGGTGCGCGAACGGAGGAAACGGGGGGTAGTAATACCCATTGACCCCCAACTTTTCCCTGCGCACGTCTATGGTTAAAAGGTATTCTTTTTTATAAGAAGCGTTTATTTCTTTAACTTTTTTCATTCTTGTAAAATTTTTATTTAGGTCTTGGTTTACGAGATATTGCAACCCATTTGACTATGTGTTGTTGATCCGCTCGCTGTTTAAATCTTCCAATTTTTCTTATGTGATGAACTCAGCTCGAGAAAAATGTTCTTGAATGGATATGTTTCTGCGTAACGTCTAATTTTCAGAAAAATGCCCTTGGATTGCATCGATTCCGACATGTTCCTGCATAACGTCTAACAGCCAAATTAACATTGGAAAGAAAGACAGGTAGGCGTTAAGTTGTCAAAATAATTATTAATAAAAGAGGTACCATCCAAGGGCATTTTTCTGAAGATTAGACGTTATGCAGGAACATATTCATCCAAGAACATTTATCTCGAGCTTAGTTCGTCACCTACGAAAAATTGGAAGATTTAAACAGCGAGCGGATCAACAACACATAGTCAAATGAGTTGCAATATCTCGTAAACCAAGCCCTAAATCAAAATTTTATAAGAGTGGAAAAATTTAAAGAAATGAACGCTTGTTATAAAAAACAATACCTTTGAATCATAGACATGCGCAGGGAAAAGTCAATGGGTATTACGACCCCCCCTTTCTGCCGTTCGCCCATGAATATTTTTGATCAAAATTACATGAACATTGTGCCGGTATATGAAAAAACGTTGCACAAAATTTCAACTGAATATCGTAAAAAACAGAGGAGTTATTAATAAAAATAGTCTTTTAAATTTTAACTTTAACACCCTGTATCTTGAAAGAAAGAAGCCTAAATGAAAAATGGCATAAGGAAAGTCCCATTATTTTCGGCCAGATAATCTGTGGTTAACGGCTTGACCTACTAATTTGTAACACCTTGTATATCGCAGACAAGAGTTTTGAATTCGTTGAATCCTATTCTTAGTGGCGACATCCAAACAGGGGGCATATACAGGCGCACAATACATAAAGTGTGACAAAACCAAAGACTCACATAACATGGACTTAGTTCTGTAATTTAAATAATTTCTATGGGGATAAATAAGCTTCAAATTCAGGATTGCTCTCAAAATACAACCAGAAACATGCTTAGAGTATCTAAAAGTATTGTCCATAGTCAACCCCAGATTCCGAACTTCAGAAACGACAGGAATCCTGGCATCATTAATTTTCAAAACTATTTCGTCACATTTATATTTTTTAACATCATTTTGACGCCCAAACATAATGACTTTAGATTTATTAGCATTAAGAAACAAGGAGTGTTGAGATGACACTCAAGCAATAGATAATAAATCATCATTTATGTGATCGATAGCGGTGAGAAAATCACTGTTGAAAAATGAACAATACAACTGAGTGTCATCGGCATACATATGAACTTTAGAAAACTTAATGCATTTGGGAAATTTATGAGGTATGTCAGCATGAATATTCTTTTCTAGGCAGTTGGTTGAGAATTTCGCCCGTTATCAGGTAAAATAAAAAATTGTAAAGCACCAGACAATGACAATATAATTGGAGAGTTACTAAAATATATGGAGGCAAGGAACTACATGAAAGAATACACAAATTAATACTCATCATATGGAGAAAGGAAGAAATGCCAGACGAATGGAGAAGGGGAGTAATCAGATAGTTAGGGATTTAGGGAGTTAGTTGGTCAACTTTTGGAGAAATGCATAGGTTAGCTCAGGATAGGAAAGGATGGAGGTAGGCGTCCAATCATTCTTCGGACTGAGAACTTTATGATGATGATTAGCCCAATTTTGGTTTGGTAATCTTATGGGAAGAGCTTGATTGATTGGTCCTTTTAAACTTCTAGTTGATGGATGGAATATCCTCAGAGACACCCTGATAAGAAAAACGAGAAAAATCTGTGGCACAATTACTATAAAGACAGAGAACACGATGGTGGAACACTAAAGTGAGAGAAGAGATTAATAAAAAGAAGAAGACATGGCGGAAATATATCAGATCCAAGGAATAAGAAGACTATGATGAACATTTCAGACAGAGAGAAAAGGTCAAACGAGAGGTGAGAGGAGCAAAAAGTAAGAGCTGGGAAAATTTTGGAGAGGACCTAGAAAACCTACACCTAAACCACAAGAGAAGATTCTGGATTGTAGTTAAATCATTGAAAGCGAAGGGAAACAAATAAACGCAGTCAAGGATAGAAAAAGAGAACCCCAAACCAATGTCCAAAGCATACTGGGGACATGGCGGGAATTTTACGCACGGAGATTTGAGGATGAGAGTGGGGATGAGCAAGATTTGGAGAGTGATGGGGAGGAAGAAGGGGATGAACAGAGTGAACAAGAAATAAATTACAAGGAAGTTAAAAAAGCCATTGCAAAAATAAAAATAGGGAAGGCCCAGATCAAATATCCCGGGAGGGGAATCAGTGGTTCAATGGCTGCTTGAAATATTTAAGACAGAATAAAATACTGGAAGACTGGAAAATGAGCCATATACGGGGTGATTCATAACGAGCGTAAAAGATTTCGAGGGCTGATAGAGGAGGTCAAAATAAGAAAAAGTCCATGAACGCATGTCCTAAAATTATTCCCAACAAAAATATGTTCAAACTGATTATTTTTATTATTTCCAAAACTAAGAAAGCTTATTGAATTAAAGTTTTAGGGACAATTTGTCGCTTGCAGACCTCCATCATCAAAAAAAATTACTTTTATATCCGAGAATAATATTTTTTTATGAATAATTTTTTAACCGAAAATTCAGATTTTGATGTTTTTACAAAATGCTGTTTTACTCGGAAGTTATCTGTTGTACGGAAAAAATCAAGAATACCTTTTTTCTTTGAAATTGAACACAGAGGCGGAAAATAGTAACTGCACGAACTATAGAGGATGGATATGGAGAGAACGAAGCAGATGATAGAAGCAAGGTGTACTAAGAAGAAGGTGGGACGACCAAGGAACACCTGGGAGAAGAGGATAGAGGAGCTGATAGGGGATACAGGCTGGGAGCAAGAAATAATATATAAACTGGCAGTGGAGAGAAGGGAACGGAGAAAATTTGCGAATGAACAATACACATCACCCTAAAAGGGTAAAAGTGGGATTAATAGATTTTTTTGCCAGCTATCAAATTAGCCAGATAATTGCTCGCTCTTTTAGTTCTCGTTTTAGCTGTTGAATTGTTGAGTCCAAGGTTGAGACTTTTATTTAAGATATTTTTATGTGCTGGGTCACGTGACAGACTTTTATTTTTTCCGTAACAAGTTTTCTGATTTCTACTGGAAAGTTATTGCCAACCGTTATTTTTCCAAGCTGCATTTTGTATTAATTTTATGTAATTTTCTATAGTTTCTTCTAGCTGTTGTTTGTTTCTTAGTTGGAGTTTAGGCTTACGAAGAAATCCAGTAGATCGAGATTTTTGTATGATCTGTAGGCCAGTACGTTGGTTTACCTGTAGAATTCTCGCATATATCCAGGAGAAACAACGAACCTTACAAATCAAGGGGAACGATTAGGATTAGAGTGTTTGAAAGAAGTCATCCGCAGAATGGTGAAAGATGAATTTCGAACTGCTGCAAGATGTGGGAGAAGACTCGGTCAGTGACAAATTTAACAAATTCCATACTTACTTGAACATAATACCTCCTTGGTCGCCCAGTGCCTTTCGAGGTGGAACGACAGCGAAAATTTCAATCGCTTTAGTCAAGGCTCATGTTTTGAGTAAATAAAATAAGCTGTAAGGCGAAACATAGTTTTATATAGTAAAAAATTAACAAACACACAAATTCTTATAATACAAACCAACATTATTTTTTACAGAAAATTGAGTAAACACGATATTCACTCAACCGTCCTCCCGGGATTCCCGTAACTCACTAAGCGAGCCAATTCAACTGCACTGTACCCTAACAACTGTTTTAAATCACAAACGAACTTATAAACAAACCGTTTGCCGTGCACTTTAGAAATCATGTCGCCATCATAGTAATATCTTAAAGCACGTGACAATTTCTCGTAATTCATCATCGGCTTGTTTTTTCTCTCCCCCCAGAGCTGAGCTACGATCTCCGGGTTGCTTAACTTGAACTCACCTTCGCTCCCTTTAACAAATAAATAATATTAAAATATATAAACAATCTGTTTAACGTATTAGAGAATATAGTAAAAAAATTAAATCAATAACGGAAGACTGAGACTTACCAATCCAATGTATCGCAGTTTCATACTCCTTAGTGGTAAGTAGCTCAAGCAGGAATTGCCAAAGTTGTATTTGCCCATTATTGCCTGATCTATTGCCTACTGGATTGGTTACGTTATCGAAATATCTCATGGCAGCCGTGAAATTAGTCTTATTTTGCTTCATAAGTTTGGGCGGCGTTTTGGCTGCAGGAATTTGCGGATCTTCTTTCATAATCGCTGTAAAAAAATTAATACACAGTTAGAAGAGTATACAACGCAACTTCAGTAATCCGAATAATTGAGACGAGTCATTCAGGTTTCCAATATTTAGGAAAAAGTTTTGTTGGTGGCTTAGTGACATACAGAGTGTACAGAGTGTTTTGTTATTTTAAAAGTGAGAAAAGTGAAACAGACACATTGGAAAGTGTGAAAATGAAGACATCTGTTGCAACACTAGCACGTCGGAAAATAAAAGCAAAGCGATTTTCAGAACACCATGAGTGGACAGGAGAAAAGCAGCCATTGCAGTATAATATTTAACAATGACAAAATTTTCAACGAGTTAGAAATAGCCAATATATTTAATGTCTATTTCCTGGAGAGCATAGATAGATTACTTGCAGATATTATTAGTGACACAACAATTAATTTGGAGGAAATAGATGATGGTTTATTACTCACAAAATTTGAGGAGGTAAAGATGATGGACTTAAGGAGAGTGGTTAAAAATTTATCAAATAAAGAGAGTAGCACAAATGGAATTAACTCTAGATTGTTGAAATGTGTGTTTGAGGTGTTGGGGCATAGACTCCTTGAAATAGTCAACTCTTTGTTGGATACAGGAATATTCCCGGAAACATGGAAGTTATCGACAGTGGTACCAGTGGAAAAAGTAAGAAATACAGTACAGTGTGAGGAATTTCGACCCATAAATATGCTACCTCCATATGAAAAGATGTTGGAGACCATAGTAAAGGACCAGCTCACAAAATTTATGGAAGACCACAATATCCTAACACCACATCAAGCGGGATTCAGAAAAGGACGCTCCTGTGAAACAGCAGTACAAACAGTTATTAGCAGATGGAAGGATGCTTTATACAGAAAAAAATGTGTTGGGGGCGGTATTCTTGGATTACAGAAGGGCTTTTGAGACGGTGAATCATGACATGATGATGTGCAAATTAAAGAAAATGGGAGTTGGGGGCAGTGCACTGAAGTGGTTTGGAAGTTATTTGAGTGACAGATTCCAAGTGGTGAAGTACAATAATTCAATTTCAGGGAAGGTTCAAACAACACATGGTGTGCCGCAGGGTTCAGTGTTGGGGCCGGTACTGTTTACATTATACATAGATAGGTAGCAGAAGTTATCAATAGTGAACTGAAGGCAATTTCTAGGTTGTTGAAGAATAATATGGTGGTTATAAATACTAATAAGACTGAAGTGATGTATTTGGAGGGCAAGAGTGTAGCAAATCAATTGTGTCCCATATGGTTGAATGAAATCGAGTTAAAGCGTGTTTGCAAAATTAAGTACTTAGGGGTTATTATAGACAAAGAGTTGAATTTTAAAGAGCATGCTAGTTATGTTTTGAAGAAAGTATCTCAAAGAGTGGGCATTCTGTCTCGAATAAGTGGCAAACTTAGCTGTTGGTGACGGCTGCTTGTATATAAAACTACGGTTGCCCCTTATTTTGAATACTGTACAACGGTTCTATATATGGTGACAGATTTTTTTGTTCAGGAGTTTCAGAAAAGACAAAATAAAGCAATGCGAGCTATATTGAACTGCAGCAGGTATACTAGTATTTCGTTTATGTTGGAGACGCTTCAGTTTATGAGTGTTGCGCAGAGAATTAGGTATAAGACATTGATTTTTGCATATAAAGTAAAACATAATATGCTTCATATGGATGATCCAGTTAAACTACGAACGGATGTGCATGATTACTACACAAGAAGAAGGGAAGACATTTTCGTACCTGATGCAACTACTGCATTTGCTCAAAATCAAGTGTTTCTTAAGGGATATTCTTATTTTAATAATTTGCCTACTTACTTGAAATATGAAAGTAGTTTTAGGATTTTTAAAAAGAAAAGTGCAATTTATGTTAAAAATAGTTAGATAGTGGTTGCATTACCTACTAGTGAGGATTCATTTATTTGGAATTATATTTTTGGTGTGTATCTTTAAGCTAAGAATAAAGTTCATTCATTCATCATGATTTTGTACAATTCATTACCAGGTCATATTAAAGATTGTAATAGCATGTTAACATTTAGGAGAGAAGTTGTCCAATATGTTATAGAAAATTATTAGTGCAGTTTTATTTGTTTATTATTATTGTTGTTTTGTTGTTGCAGAACCTAATGTTTTGTTTTTTATATAGCATATTTGCTAATAAAGGCTATTATTATTATTATACCGATATCGATATTTATCGATATATTATGTATCAATAAAATTTCCCAGGCCTAGCGGGGGGTATGATCTAACAATGGCAATGCTTTTAGCTGTAGATTATGCCCTTCATTTTGCGTCATACACGTAACCAGTCAGAAAGTAAATAAATTAAGTGTGTTCTGATTATTGTGTTGTGTAGAGTACGTACATAAAAGACACTGAAAAACATACCGACGACCTTCATTTGCCTCAGCAACTCCAAGTGCGTCCAGAAAATATCGCCGGGGTCATTCGGAACAATTTTCTGAAAGTCCAAAAGGGTCAGTTTGCATAATTCAGCCCCGGTCATAGACCAATCAGCTAATTTTAACTGCGGCAAGTTGAACTGTCTCACAGCCCATTGCACCCAGTGTCTCACGTGTATATTTTCCCACTGTTCAGGACTAGACGGAATTTTTAATCGTTCCTGTTCCTTTTTGAAATTCAAATCGACTTGCCATTGCACGACATTCTTTTCCTTCGTCGGCCTCTTTTCAGGTTCTTCCGGTTTCGATATTGGGGCCTCATCTACAAATTTATTGTTTTACCCACAATACATAGTTACAAGTTAGTTACTAGTTACCTAGTTCAGCGTAGTCCTCGGCTGGCTTCAAAACATCCACAATATTAATCCGTTTGGATATAGTCTGTATTTGCACGTTTATTTGTACCAAACCTTCGCCTTGCACACATTGGTCGACCAAATTTTTATGCGCCTCCAACTGAAAACGTTTTACGATTATTACAACGCCGAAAATGTCAAAAACCCACAAACCATTTGCGTTCCTTGCAACCAGAACTTGTAATTAGGTAATTCCACCCCTAACCTAGCTTCCAATAGTCGCTTTAAGTGTGATAGAGGCTCTCTTATGTCCATATGTTGTACAATACACGATTCAGATTCTGATTCCATTCTCATAAGATCAGAGTCCAGTTCGTGCATTAACGAATTCTCGAAATCAGGTACTTCGCTCAGATCATTTATTATTTCTAAAATTTAATTCACTCATTACTTAAAAATTACGTTTCCCGTACCTAACCTATACCTAACTGGTCTGAAGGTTCTAATTCATTTACCATTCCATTGTCATCCAAACCATTATCGTTTTCACTATCCACATCGTCTTCTTCAGCAGATCTTTCATGTGTAAAATCGGTAATACTGCCGTCTTCATCAATAATGAAACTTAAAACACAAAAATTGTGGGCGAAAATATATCAACAAATTATTTCATACCTTTCGCTAGGGTCTGATTGCGATGTATAGACTTTTTGACCTAAAGCATTTACTGTTTATAAATAAACTTGAGCGTTTTTTATTTTATCCATGTCGATATCTGCTAAAAATTAATTTTCTTTGAATATTTATGTTATTAACCTACAAATACAAACATGTCAATGTCATGTCAAATAAACAGACATCAGGGTAGCCATAGCCATACTACAAAGTACAAACCATTTGGTAATAATTCCAATACCAACCTACTATAACCTACAACTGTTATGCTGTTTATTAACAAAAAACTAGTCTTTTATTT
This sequence comes from Xestobium rufovillosum, assembly GCA_963966045.1. NCBI lineage: Eukaryota > Metazoa > Arthropoda > Insecta > Coleoptera > Ptinidae > Xestobium > Xestobium rufovillosum. The sequence goes on from OZ014497.1 coordinate 30,324,421, forward strand.
AACTTGTTTAAGTTTATTCGTTTTATTTATGAATTTTTTGAAGGTAAGATCACCAAGTTCGAGTTCCTTATGAGCCAAATTGACCAAACAAGTTTCAGGATATTCCCATTACCAAATACAACAAATGCATATTTGATGAACCAATTGATATTGTTTACACGTGGGTTAATGGTTCTGACCCCAAATTCTTAGCAGATTTGAATAAATACTTACAGATCAACTCTATCGCCAAATCTGAAAATAAGCAACAAAGATTTGACGATAAATACGAACTCAAGTTCTCTTTGAGGTTTGTTGCGTTTGTTTTTTGTTGTCCAATCAACAGCTAATGTTTGTTTAGATCCATAGAAAAATACTCTCCATGGTTTAGGCATGTTTTCATAGTAACAAATGGGCAGATACCCTACTGGTTGAATTTGGAGTATGAAAGAGTTACTTTAATAACTCACGAAGATATATTTTTGGATAAAGATGATCTTCCTACATTTTCTAGCCCCGCTATAGAATCACATTTACACCGGTGATGTCTATAATAAAGTAGCATACTTAAATAAATTAAAAATGTTATTTTTAGTATACCAGGGCTGTCCAAATATTTTGTTTATTTTAACGACGATATTTTTTTGGGTTTACCCGCTTATCCTGAAGATTTCATTAGTTTTAGCAAAGGCTATTTGATTTATATGGCATGGCCAATGCCTGTATGTGCGGTTGACTGTCCGTGGCTGTACGTGTCCGACGGACAATGCGACCCATCGTGTTTTAACTTAGATTGCCAAATGGACGGAGGGGATTGCGATGATATTAATAAATTCAACAAATGGGGCAACATCATCGATAATTCGGTGTACTTTGATGGGGATTTTAAAGAAGAAAAGACACCTAACCTAACTTTTCTTGACAGAATTTTGCCGCGAAATTCAAACAATTTGAATATAACTAGAGTTATAATTAATCATAACAACCAAACTATGAGTGAGGACAAAAGAAATAGGAGAAAAATGCATAAAAACAGGACGAAATATAAATTTATTCCGTACAATTCCAATTCGGAACGTAGAATAAAATTGAACGCGTTCGATGGTTCTTTACAGCATACAAACAGAGTTTTTAATTTAAAGTATGGATTCAAACCGAGACAGGTACCTGCCCATGCTCCCATTTTAATAAATAAGGAAATAATGATCGAATTGCACGAAAAGTTCGAAATGGAATTTTTACGTACTTCCAAAAACCGATGGAGAAGTCCAGATGATCTGCAATTTTCTTTCAGTTATTACCATTTCTTGATGCACGAAACACTCAACAGAACTATTGACGATATTTTTGAAATGTTTGATACAGACGAATCCGGGTAAGTTTGAGGTTATGTCTGCACATTTTTTGTTAAAATTGCGGCCTTAAAATCAAATTTGATGCTTAAATTGCGGTTTTTACGACAATTATGGTATTTTGAAACCACGGAAGCCAAAATAAAACATTTTAGATAATATGAATTTTAGATACAAGGGTACTTTCTTACAGCTTTTGCCATATTATTTAAGGAGTGACTACTGCTCCGTCCGACCGTCACCTGAAATTTTGTTCGAACACGGTCGGGCATGCGCATTACAGAATGTCAACGCATTTTGGAAGTGTAAAAAAACTGTTTATTTCCAGTACTTGGTCCGATAGAGAAATTAGAACAGTGCTTTCCAAACTATACGAATTACCATTGAGTTACGCAATAGTCGAACATTTCGAAACACTTTTATTCAATTGCTCAGAAAATAAAAAAATCGAAGAAGTGCCAACACCCGAATATGAAAGATACATCGATTCAAAATTGGTATAAATCTCGTATGCAAAAATCGATTAATGATATTGAAAATGCACATTTTAGCCAACAATTTCCAAAGATTTAGTGTCAAATTGTCCGATGTTGAAAGAAATTCTCTTACAAAGCTTTGGGAAAATAACGCGCTTCAAACATCACGTTTTAAAAAATACCCACGGCCAGTATGTATTTTTTACAATGCTAAGATCGAATATAACGGAAGTTGTTGGCCATTTAGACGAAATACGGCAAAATCCAAGGTAAATATCTTGGTTTCATCACGTTAAACTTTGTTGACAGCAATTTGTTTTAGGAAATTCATTTGTTTGAATGACAACCTCAGCGAATTAGAAACAAATGAAAATGAACTCGTCAAAGCTATTTTATACGATTTCTATTTGTCGTTCTTCCCAAAACCAAGTAAATTTGAACTACCAATAGAATACAAGAACAGGTTTTTGTATTTAGACGATTATAGGCGATGGAAATCAAATCATTTTAAAATAAAAGTATTTATTTATTTTTTTGTTGTTATATTAGTTTATATTACTGTATGCAGTATTTGTAAAAAGAGATATTTGTGCAATTTGTACACCGTTTTTAATAAATTATTTTGTTGATAACTTACCGTTTACCGTAATTTTATCAGCAAATAGTTCCAAAATGTGCCACCGAAAATTTTTAAATGGTTTTATTATGCGAAAAGCGGAATTGTCAGAGCGCATGTGTTGCAATTTAACCATTTTGCACTTAAGTAATTATAATTAACATTAAAAAGGCGAAGATTAGTATCTCAAGTTTGTCATTGATGTTTTTCAGTGGTGACCTCTTAAATTTGCCGCTGAAATTAATCCGGGAGCAAAATAATCAAGATATTGGGCGTGTTTAAGCTTGAGCTATCAAAGAAATACGTTGAAGGCGTCATAAATTCATTTAGCGTTAAATTGGGAATGGATGTTATAGATGCGCATGTCTTTGCTCATGAATTAAAGGCGTAGCCATTTTGATTTTGACGAATATTGACATACGTCTTGTAGTCTAGACAGAAAGTCATTTGTTACATTGAAACTGACATGTAAACAGTTGGAAAAATAGCGTAAAAATCAAAAGTGGCACGTGTTTGATAAAACAAATTATGTTTTAGTCGGCCGTGGTTGTTTACGGGGGAATTTCGTTAGTTTTCGTGGTTTTGAAGTGAATTTGTGATTGTTTTTTTTTTGTGTTTGTTATAACCTTGTCGATTTTATTTCGGTTTAACCGGGTGTTAAATGATTTTTTGGTTGGTGTTAAGTATGAAATGTCTGTACGTAGAAATTTCGCAGTTTTTTGAAGCAATGTAAGTACTTTTGAGTAACAAAAACATGTTTTCTTAGTTACGGGTAAAGGTTCTTCAGTTCATATTACGAGTTTATTTTGTTATACACTTAGCGGGCTATGGATAATAAGTGTAAATTGATCTGCCCTTCTCGATGTTCCTTTTTTTGTGTTGCGAAGAAAAGTTAGGTTATGTTGTAAGTCAAACATCGTGTTAGTCACATTTTAAAGAAAGGACGAATTAGTACTGCGAGATTTTAAACGGGACGTGTTAATTTTTTGTTAAAATAAGTTTAAAATGGGTTTTCTCATAACAAGTCACATTAGTATATTTGTTTTTGTAATGGCCTGAAGAACTGACAGTTTTAAATGTACTGCGAGTGTTTTGTATGGTATACGAGGGGTATGCAATATATTTACTTCTGTATTGGAAGTAGTGTTGTTTTCTTGTGAGTTTTGTAGAGGTAAGTGTCAATTTCGAAGTTGAATACAAGCAGATTATTCTTGCATTCAAATGAGAAGAAAATTTGTCATAAAAATTTTGATCATGTCCACAGAGTTTAAACTAGCGGAGGGGGAACATGTGGGTGGGAAGTAGTGGTGGGATGTGGTTAAAGCGACACGTACGTGATTGTAAACTACGAGTTTCGTATTTACTCTAATTACTATCTTAATGACCCTCAATAACAATAAAAGAAACTAATAACTTTGGGGAAATAACTGCAGCCCGCGTTTTCATCTCTCACCCCATCAAATACCATCCCTTAACAGCATCCACTTCATGCATTGAAGCGAATTTAATTTAACTAATTTTGTGAGGGAAAACTCTCGTTAAATTGTTTCCTTAATGATTATATGATTGCCGTTTGAGATGGGGTTGAGGGTGGAGATTCCCTACTTTTGAAAAATCAATATTTAAAAACGATTATTCTGTTTAAACGAGGTTTGTTGCGATTGTTTGATACGGGGGCCAGTCTGTAAGTTTGAAGGGAGGTTTCAACATTATGCTTACGCACTAGCGCGCGCCAACTTTGGTATATTTGGAGGTGTCTGCTTACGTTAAATAAATTTCTGTTTTGAACGAAATGTTGTTGCCAGGCGAGTTTGCAAAAATACAAAATACACCCGAATAGTTTTCTTGTATATCAAAATTTACCTAGCGATCTCGTCTTGCGTATCTGTCAGATATTGACGTAATTGGCCATTGTTTGCCGTGTAAAACGAAAGAGCATCTGTTCCTTGACAGAATTAATAAAAATTTCGGCACGATTTGTGACCCTATATAAATACGTCGTGTTTTAGGGGCGGCAGACCCAATATATATTTAATTCATCCCTGAGAAGACGTCGGCGGCGGTGGCGGAACACAATTATTGCGATTCCGAATCTGCCCCACCGGCAACACTTGTTCATAATGATCTCTACCCTATTTCTGCGGCTGTAGCGCAATCTCGCGACGCGGAAACGAAAAAAGAAGAAACAAAAAAGCATGAAACGAAGGGGTGCAGATGCGACGATGCTGCAGATAGGAAAATGACGCGCGGGGAATTTGATATACGAGGGAAGTCGCCTTATTAATTATTCCAGCAGTATTTGGCATTTTTCGCGGTTTATATCTTTATACACATTTCTAAAATGAGTTATCCCATTTTGCCATTGTTCTAAATATAAATCGCACCAATACAAAGCAACAAAACACTAATTTACCATTCCAATCGTCTTCTTAAACAATTCGCTTAGTACTAAAGACATAACTAAATTGAAAACTGTATCAAAGAGAATTCATTGCGAATTACACCAAGGTTTTTATGTCCGAGGACCCAGCAGAGAACCCTGGTGGACGCCAGAAGGCATAAAATGAGGGGCAGGCAGTAAATTACCAATTTTGACTCTCTATGATCTCTTGGCCAAGTAATTAATTACCTATCAACTGTCAAGTGATGTAGATGGTGTCATATTTTGAAGCATACTTCACAACAGACATCTAGTATCACTATCTCCTACTTGTATGCCAATAAAGTAGAAAATTTTCGTACTTTTATGTCACTAAAGTAGAAAACTTCTTCGCCTGACGTTTTCAGCACCACTTACTGGTCGAAATATGGAATGGTAGAAACAAATTTATTTTCTTTGCAAAAATAATTGCCCAGTTTCTTTAAATTCTTAACTATTTCCACAATAGTCTAATCTGGGCCTACCCGTACCTCTTTTTATTCCTATCTCTGACTCTAGTATGTCGCGAACTAAGCTTCGTTCCTCAGAAGGTGTCCTACCATCCTATCTCTCCTATTCCTTATTGTCTTTCATAAATTTCACTTTTCTCTAACTCTTTCTAATACATATGTTTTTAAGAGCCTCTTCCGAGTTTTTACATTTATCATTTCCGAGCACAATAGTTGTTTCTTTTTATTAAATGCAACTCGGCCCTGACCTGTTCTTTGTTTTATATCTCTAGAGCTCCTACCATCGTGAGATTCGTCGTAAAGGTAGAATGGCCTCGCGTGTTCCCCTATTTCTTCTAAATCCGAACTGATCTTCTCCTAATATTCCTTCCGCCCTTTTCTCTATCCTTCTTTGCACAAGAATTTTGAATTTAAATAAATATTCAATTTTTTAAAAATTTTTATGTGCGATTCCTAGATTTATAAATCATTTATTACTTATTAATGCATAGGCCTTGGAACAGTTATCGCCATCTAGTAGAACTGTCTCCAACTTATATAGTCCATCTCTTTTGCACACTTTGGCCTCAGAATGTGCATAAGTTTATATAAAAAACTTCCCTTAATTTTTGAAACCTAGAATCCTTTGTATAATTAGTGCATTTTGGATTTTTTTTTAAATTATGTATCAAATAATTATATTTATATCCGAGTTGAAAATTTGATTCGCCTAATTTTGAAGGATGGCTTTTTTAGGTAGAGGGCGATGGAGTGTGGGGTCCGGAGTGCGATGCTAAGCGTCCCAACCGGGGGAGACACGGGACCTCAGCAGCCCTTGGCTACTGCCGTTTTCGCTCCCCCAGACACTGATCAGGCACAATTTGAAGCGGATAAACGGGCTGTTTACAAGTATAATGAAATAAAACAGTATAAAAAATTGTTGTTTGATTTTCTTTTTGCAACAGACATCCACTTTTTCCGTTATTGGCGTTACTGTTTGAAAGATGTGAATTAGCGACGCAGAGTTCAGATCCCCAATCCAGCGATGCGTTTAATTTGGATATTCAAGCATTCGTGCAGCACCAGGAAAGAGATAGGAAGCCATTTTTATCGAATGAACCGGAAATTGATGGGCTGGTGCGGTCCAAATCGAACATTTCCGAAAAAAAATTACGTACATATTTTTTTAGATGATCAAAGCAATTCAGGTGTTGAGGATACACTTGTTAGAGTTGGAAAAGGTGCAAGAATTGTGTAAAGATTTTTGTAATCGATACATTACCTGTTTAAAAGGAAAAATGCAGTCTGAAAATTTGTTACGATCTGACTATCCTCAAGGTGCGTCCGTACTGGGAAATCTGGAAAGCAATAATAATAGCATGATGTCCCACGGGAATTCTGAGAGTGGGTCAGATTCCAACAGTCCCGTGCAATATTCTATCAGTCCGTCCCAGCCGGTAAGTAAAGTCGCTCGATTTTATTGTATTTGAATATTTTAACGATCCATAGGTTGCGTCAGTGAATATTTTGCCTCGTCAAGTGGATACCCCAACAAGTTATGGCCCTATACAACCATATTCTAACCCAACGCCGCCGTTACCAAACCACCAACCCCCTTGCGAAAGTCTCGTTGTCCACGGTTCCACTCCTCTATCCCAAATTGGTGCCAATATTTGTTCCGTACCTCCCAGCGAAAGTTCGGGGCCTCTTTCACCAGCCCCCACGACACCCGGCGGCTCAGCTGACGACTGCGATAGCGATTTCACTTCTAGAGGCGGGAGAAAACAAAAACGAGGGGTTCTACCAAAACACGCTACTAGTGTAATGCGTTCGTGGCTTTTCCAGCACCTCGTCGTGAGTTTCTACTCCATTTTTCATCGGTAGTCGTATGAAGACATGTATTATTATTTCAGCATCCGTACCCTACAGAAGATGAGAAACGCCACATTGCTGCTCAAACAAATCTGACTCTCTTGCAAGTTAACAATTGGTTCATTAATGCGAGAAGAAGGATTTTGCAGCCGATGCTAGACGCCAGTGCGCCTGCTGATAACTCGAGCGTGACAGGTTCACCGGCACACAAGAAGAAGAAGGGGCAAAATAACAATCGAAGGTTTTGGCCCCAAGACTTCGCCACTCTCCAACCCCAAATTGAGGGCGGTAAGTACTGATTCTAACACCCGTTGTAAGAAATTTCAGTATTCCGAGTGTCACAAATTTTCATAAAGTTGATTTTTTTAAATGGAAACCACAACAGGCTTTGGTCGTAGACTGAATAACTCAAGACGCCTTATATAAACGGAGACGCGGCTTTTAACTTCATAGTAATTGATAAATTTCATAGATGGCGTATACGTGCAAAATTCGTATTTCCAAGCTTCAGCTACGAGAATAAATATTTTATCTCTCCGGCCGGCATCTACTGTCTGGATATATTTGCAGGTGGCAACTCAAACAGCAAGCGCCCAGGGCCGGCCTCACCACGTCTCAGTATAAGAACTTGCCAGTAATATTACAAACTAAGACCAACATTTTTAACATTTTTATTCGTTGTGGAATATAATTTATGAATCACAAATTGAATTATCATTATGAGCCGAAAAAAACGGAACACCCACATAGGTATCTACCTTTTATTATTGAAAATTTAAAAGCTGGCAACCTTGACTTTTAGGTACAACTTTATTGTACTGAAGACGAAACCTTGTTAAAAGTTGTCATTCATCAAAATCATATTGCCGCCTGTAAGACGATTAAATATTAGTTATTAATTGAAAAAATTGTGCAATGGTTGGAACAGTTTAATTTAAAGACAACTTGACACAAATTTTATAAATAAAAAATATATCTGGAACCCTATCTTCCTCCATAAGAATGCAGTAGTGGGGTGAGCGATAACTGAATTTTCTGCTTTTCTATTGGCTGAGCAGCAGGTAAAAGGTAAATGCACACGGGACAACAGTTAGCGTAAAAGTAGGCCAACTTTTCAGAAATTTCATTTATGTCGATGTTAAAGTGACTTCGTCTCTTAACAGTTGTAACAAAAATTTAAATATAAAATGGTTAAGCAACTACAACAGAATAATGAGGTAACCGAAAACAAGTTAGAGAATAACTTTTACTTCGTTTAAAATTTTAGATTCAGTTTTTAAGAAAAAAAAACAGAAACCAGCACAAACTGAAAATCTGACTTTCAATTGACGTTTAACACCTAGATAGGTATCTAAGTAAAATAAAATACTCAAAAAATGTAATATTTATTTTAAGCTTTAAGCTTTATTGAGGAAGTTACACATTGATCTATGGCCATGTTGCAAAAATTTCGTTCACTCCGGATTCCAACAAAGTATTTTCATATTCTAAAAATTTTATTTTAATTTATTTTACCTGAATATAATGCCCATTGTTTGCATCTTTCCGAGTCCTTCCTGGGGAAGTTAAACAGTTTTAAGCCCCGGTTTTTATATTTGCTTTTATGGCAGTTGAAATAACTGCATAAATTACCAGGCATTTTCACAACCGCAATCAAAAATCACAACTGAATGCGGATCTGTACTTCAGATTGCTTTACAGTAGCGGTATCTCTTTGTCGGTGCAAAGTCGTAAATCATTCAAAGCATAGGTATAAATATTGGATATACGTCATTCTTCTTATTCTAATAAACACATTAGCAGACTTGGGCTCGTATGTCGCATCTTAGCTTATAGAGTTCTCGGCTAAAATCTGAAGTGGTTACAATTTTTTCGATACACGCTTCTAGTAGCTGTATTTCTGTCTAACTTACGACGTTTAATACTATAGAGTGCGAAAGATGAACATGCGTTTTGCAAAAGCTTGAGGACTACCTATATTTGCCTCTAGCGACATCTCAGAAATATATCAAAACTAACGTTTAAAAACCAAGCCATTGGTGAGGCGTCTTTAGTTATTCAGTCTACGCTTTGGTCAAGTTCGAAAGGTCTTTTTTAACCTATCAAAATATACAGGGTGGCCCATTAGTGCGGGGACGGTCTATATCTCTTGAACCATTCAAGGCATCAAAATGAAATTTTGCAAGTGCTTAGGAAATCCCATGCTGCATCTTATAAAATTTTGGTGAATACAGGGTCTTCACATTTTGCGTAACAAACCAAAGTTACATTTTTTTAAATGAAAACCCCCATTTTTTTTATATTCACATTCCCCACAAAATTTCATGGAAAACGATATACCACTTTAATGGGTTCCGAGCAGGCGATGTTAAGATATTGCCATTTTAGTGTCGATCTGGACCCATCTTTGTGGCACTACTGAAGCTGTCAAAGATTTCTTTGTCGAATTAGATTCACAGACTATTCTATTTGCAAATTCTGATAATACCTTTGTCACAGTGCTTTACATTATACAGGGTGGTAAACATATGCATAATTGAATTTTTCTCAAGAATTTCAAATGGAATAATATTAATTGCATATTTAATAGCCAGTTTACTAAGCTTCTGATTGATACAGGCATTGCCAGGTCTGCGACTGACAGTTTCTACAGAAATTAAGATTGAAACTTACAAATTTCCAATTTCACTGTTATTTTTTACAATTTTATTCAGATTTCACCTATTTTTTCACCCAAAACCAAAAAAAAACTGTTTAAATTTGGTTTCTGCGCAAAACTAAGCCGGTAGAATTTACACTGACACAAAAAGTCCCATTGCAAAATTATTTCTTGAAGGTAAAATCGATTTAATTTTTATTAAGTCTACCCGCGTATGCCTAAAACGGGTAGTTTTCAAGATATTCTTACCGAGAATTAGTATTATTGTGAACAAATATGGCAAAAAGAATAAAAATAGCTCGAAATCGCAATGTCTACCAGAACCAAGAAAACTTAAATTTGAGCCACTCGCTCTCTAAATCAATTTAGTTACGTACTTTTGTTGTGCGTTTTTAATTTCTTCTTCTCAAATTTGGAGTTGTTGCGGAAGTCAGAACAGATAAATATTTTAAAGTCAGTAGAAATTATTAATGAGATAAATTTGCTTTTATCATTAGCGGGAAATGCTGTAATTTAAACAAAAAACTACAGCGAGAACAAGTTTATTGAAATTAAATAAATTAAAATTAAATAAAAAAAATAAGAAAATGCAGAAAATCCTTCAAACTATGACAGATGCGAGTTACCTAACTAAATCGATTTAAAACGGGACAGGTTCGAATTTAAGTTAAATGGTTAAATCCGAATAAAATTGTAAAAAATAACAGTGAAATTGAAAATTTTTAAGTTTCAATTTTCATTTCCGTAGAAACTGTCAGCTGCAGACTTAGCAATGCCTGCATCAATTAAGAGCTTAGTAAACTGGCTATTAAATGTGCAATTAATATACAGGGTTTTCCATTTGAAATTCTTGAGAAAAATTCAATTATGCGTATGTTGACCACTCTGTATAATACGAAGTACTGTAGCAAAGGTATTAACAAAATTTGCAAATAGAATAGTCTGTGAATCTAGTTCGATAAAGAAATCGTAGACAGCTTCGGTAAGTAGGCGTCAGTAGTGCCACAAAGATGGGTCCAGATTGGCACTAAAATGGCAATGTCTTAACATCCCCTGCTGGAAACCCCATAATGTGGTATATCGTTTTCCATGAAATTTTGTGGGGAACGTGAATATGCAAACAAAATTGGGAGTTTCCATTTAAAAAATATAACTTTGGTTTGTTACGCAAAATGTGAAGACCCTGTATACACCAAAATAATTTTACAATATGCGGCATAGGGTTTCCTAAGCACTTGCAAAATTTCATCCTGATGCCTTGAATGGTTCAAGAGATATAGACCGTCCCCGCACTAATGGGCCATCCTGTATATACTTTTATATTGTTATTTCAAAAAACGGCAAAGATTTTGGTACTTTTTACCTTTAGAAAATATAAGATAGGTAGGTACATCCAAGATACCTGTGATTTTATGTTAGCAGCTTTTAATAACGACTGAAATAAAAGTAACAAAAACAGAAAAACAGCAAAACAAACAACAAACAACAAAACTATAGGAACTGCTCAAATTGATTGTCATGTTTTTCAACACATAATCTATATCATTTAGTTAATAGATTGATGGCATTAATCGGCATTAATTAAAAAAATAGGATGGGCTTGCAAATATCAGAAAGCTGCATGTGTTGCCTCTGCTAGCTCGGTTTGATTGTTGTATCTTCGTATGCCCAAACAAAAAAGTCTAATATACTCAGATCCGGTGATCTTGCAGGCTACAATATAGGTCCATTTGTACCCAACCATTTACCTGGAAAATGATTTTCCAAATAATTTCTAACTATTGCAGAATAGGCAGGTTCGGTAATTTTTAAATTTCATTAAAATTGATAGAGTTTATTATACTGAAGGCAGTTATGTTGTTAATTTTTGTAAAAAAAATTCCTTTGCCTGTGAAGCCGTTGCAAAGTTTTCCGTCGGTGCGAGGCTAGAAATCGTACCTTGCAGCGAGAGTAGGCCACGTGACGTCAGAACTTAGTATAACATACAAGTCCCAGCTTCAGCGCGCAGCAGTCCCATAAGTATTATGCATATGCATGTGTAGTTAAATTGTTAAATATTATTAACTGGTTCTAACTGGTGTTTTCTGTTTTGTACCCAGACTAATACATCGTACAGCACACCAATAAAATGGAAAAAGTGGTTCGTTGGAACCAGAAGCAAAATCGGTCAGCATTATCGATATTTTCGCGAGTTAGTTTATCATTGCAAAAGTTTATAAAATTATCGGCTGCCCCATTGCAGCCATTCTAAATAAAATCGAACATAATGTAATTTATCGACAGTTTTCTGGGACCCCTTGGTACTTGGTAACGTGTTACGCTTAGCATAATTTGAAACAGGATGCTAGGAGCATGACGGAGCCAAATACTGAATCGCCGTAGCGTTCCCTCCCTAACCTAAAAAAGGAAATTTTATTAACTATTTTACAATAATAATTAAATAGTACGTCATCATAAAGTTCTCTTTTGAAGACTGGTAGGACGCGTACCTCCATCCTTTCCCTGAGCTAGCCTACGCATTTTCGTACAAGTAGAACATTCTACATCCCCAACTATTTGAGAGCAGTAGTCTAATCTGCTCCAACCTCTATACCTCTTTATTCCTATCTCTGACTCTAGTATGTCGCGAACTATTCCTTTGTGTCTCAGAAGGTGTCCTACCATCCTACGATCCTATCCCCTATTCTTTATTGTCTTCCATACTTTTCTCTTTTCCCCAACTCTTTCTAATTCCCCCTTATTGCTAACTTGTCTATCCACGGTATCTTCAACACCCGTCTGTAGCGTCACATTTCAAACGCTTTTACTCTTTTTCAATCCGCTTCTCCCATTGTCCAAGTTTCGCACCCATAGGTATAATTTCGTACTCCATACATGCGTCTTTAAGAGTCTCTTCCGAGTTTCTACATTAACCGTTCCAGAATATAGCAGTTGTTTCTTTTTGTTAAACAAGTACCTAGTACCTACGTAGCGTAGTTTTTTGATTCGCGTGAGTTGTATTTGTTTCCGTTTTTTTTTTAATTTCCAATCCGTTATAAAACTGTTAACTTGATAACTTGTCAATCACTTAGGTATACATACCTACATAAATGAGTAGGTATGTATTGTATTGTATTAGAGAATATAGGTAGGTACCTATTTTACAAACAGAAGTAAGCAGGTATCTACAATCTACATACCTACTTATACTGAATTATAAAAGGCATGTACAGTTAATAAATTGTTGACTTTGTTTTACTTATACCGGTCTGCCTTTACGCTACTGTTTTGAGGTTGAATGAAATTGGGGTTAGATGCAAGAATCACACACCATTTCCACATTTACCGGGACATTTACCTACCTACTACATAAATATGGCAAATTATGTGAATCGGACTTTTGTTGCATCATTATATCGATTATGTTGTCTTTGACACCTTACTTTAAAAATTCACGCTCGAAATAGTCCCAATAATTATGTTATGAGATAGGTACCGCTTCACGGGCACTTCAAGAGAAGTGGGAGGAGCGCCTTACGAATCTCTGACGTCAAACCAATAACAAAGCGAACTAGCATGTGGGCGTGATAAGTTAATTTCTTTCGCTTATTACGCGGCAAAAAAATTTTTTAGAAAACAAATTTCGCCGTAAGTCAATAAATTACAATAACAATTTTCTGTCATTTTCCTGCCAAAAATAGATATCTTATTTTTCTCCGAATCTCCCTATTGTGTGCAGGGGCATCATCTTGTTGGAAATATACCCTGTTTATGTTTATTAACGGAACGTTTTCCATTATCGCCTCTGCGTTAATATTCAATAAATTAATGTATCTCAATCCCGTTAAATTTCCATCAAAAATTTTTTATGCTAGTTGACCACCCGAAATAGAACACGAAACGTTAAATCCAAAACGTCCTTGCCTCTAACGTTCAAAAGTTTGGTACTGAATTGTATCAGACCAGTGAGGCACATTATGCCTGTTAAATAATCCTACGCTGCTTATGTGAGTTTCATCTGTCCAAATGACAGACCTCCCAAATTCTGGATTTTCTTGAATTTTATTTAAGTACCACCTACAAAAATTAAGCCTTCTTTCTTGATCTCCTGGGAAAAGATGGTGAATAATTTGAATTTTATATGGCCTATATTTGCCTTTTTTAATATTTTTGGAACTTTTGTTTTGAAAACACCGATTTGTGATTCGATTTCGCGACAAGAAATTTTTGGTGTCTCCTCAACCAACGATAAAACATTTATTTCTTCCTCTTCCCTATTTTCTTTATTATAAATTTTGTTTCTAGGTTTATTGAATGACCCATAGTGAATTAAATTTTTATGTTAATCTCGAAAACATCATTTTGCTTGGTCGTCTTCTTTCTGGGTATCTAAATTTAATAAATCGATGGATAGGTATTATATTGGAAATGGGTATCTAGCAATTTTTTGTGTACCTGTTGAGATATAGATCCATTGATTCATTTACGTTCACACGACATTCATTGAAAACAACAAAATCGTTGCCGTTTTTTGAAATAACAATATAAAAGTATGTATGCAGTGCGAAAAAAAGTTTTTGAAAACCTTTTTTCTCGCTTAAACAGGTATGCTGTCTAGTTCTGATGACGAGGGGGACTCGTACAGCAGCGAAGGGGAGGACGGGCTTGTGATAGACTCGAACGTTTCGGCTCCTGGTGGTGCTGAAGTTACCCAGAACGGTCACCAAGTGGACCCGTTGTCTTTCGCGACGAGCAGTCCAAGATCTTCAGAAAGACCGTAAAACTGTCTGATTACGTTTCTCATTTTTACCGAAACTTGTATACGTAATATATACCTCAATTAAAAATTTTGATTCGGACGCCCCGTTCCGAATTTGCGCCTTTGATTTCTCGATGTATACGCAAAAGTTTTATTCTAATGCTCATTCCAGTATTATGTAAATTTTTATTCGTTATAGTGTGTAAAAAATACGAAATGTTGATGTGTGTGTTGCTGCATATATTTTACGAAAAAATACTCGGCCGACGAAGAAACCAATCGTCTTGCTGATCACAATAATCAAAAAACATTTGATACGTACTAGCCGCGAAATATCGTGTTTTTTGCAGTATTAGCGGTTCGCAGGTCTGCGCTAAAAACACGCATTTGAACAGTACAAAAATTAAAGTATACGACGTCACCTTTAAAAATGCCCAGTTATACGAACGAAAATCGTGTTTTTAACCCAGATTTGCGACTTAAAAAAAACAATTTGGTATACTTATGGAACTAATATACGTAATTTACAATAATAAGTAGGGTTAAGTCATTCGAATTTCCATCCAAATCATTTTGACAGCTTAGTATAGTGCCATTTCTGTTCGTTTGTTCACCACAGAGAACTATGAGAGGGCCGAAGTGACATCTATGATCTTTTCGTGAAATTTACAGCCTTCTCTGTCAGTTTTTCAATAATATTGTTGTTTTCTTCAAACGCCAGAAAAACATGACCTTATTATGGTGAATTCTTGAGTGAAAGTGAGAGTCACGTTTTACTCCTATATCGGTAATGTGGTCGACAGCCCAATGTCCCGATGAATGTTTTATGGCAACTGCGCAGAATTGAGTTAATTAGCTCTTCCTTCATTCCTTCAGTTCTTCTCAGCCTGCGGCCTGAAGTGTTTATAGTTGAGGTTGTGAATTGTGATTGTTGTGAAATTTTGCTTTTAGCAAAACAAGATAACAAGATTAAAAAGCATGCTTCTTCCGCTACTCATATAAATTGTTCAATGAGTTACGCCACTTTAGGACGTGTAGACATAAGACAGCAACTTGGTAGGGCGTATAGCAAATCAGTGCAAGATTTTAATGAATTGGTTTCTAAAAATAGGTATATTTTAAGCAAAATAATTGATTGTGTAAAATTTTGTGGAGTCTGAAATTGCATTGCGAGGTCATGACGAAAGTGACGTGTCCAATAATCCTGGGATTTAACCGATGCAATAATGGAAGAATTCCAATTATTAAAAATTAATGAAGCACCCCATAAATTGATTGCTTAAAGTTATGATGGTGCATCAGTCACGAGCAGTAAGCTGGGAGGAGTACAAACAAAAATTAAAGAAATACAGTAGAAACCGTCTATAACGAACCTTAAGGGACTGCTTAAAACAGTTCGTTATACTTAAAACCGAAGTTCGTAATAAACTTTACAAAATTCAATTATTCTTGGTTCTAAATTATTTTGTTTATTAAATAAAAACTTTTACAAAAATAAATTCTTACAAAAACAAATAACATACCTAAAATTTACCATTTTATGACAAAAATGTTCGGTTATGTATGTACCAACATAAACACAGCAAAATGATTTTCTAAAGCTAAAATGGATTCCTTAAAATATTATATGTAGGTAGGTATTATAAATTCCAAAAGTGGTGTTCCACTTTGTAAAGGGAATCGTTTGTGCCGGACGTTCCTATGTTTTCGTCAGTCCCGCCCCCCCATAGATGATGTGATTTTCCGTTATCTGATCTCGATATTTTGAATTTGTGATGCACTTAAAATAATTAGCAATGATAATAATAAGAAATTATTGTAATAAGTACTTAACATTTAAAACTACAAACATTGAGCAAAGTTAACAGTCAGAGAAAAATAATAAATAATAACGTTCTAATGTATTTGAAGTTCTTCCTAAAAGTCAAAAATTCGCCAACTATGTTAAAAGAATATCTATTTTTTGCTGCCCTTTGTTTACTGTTGCAAGGCTAACATATTTTGTTTCATCATTCAAATCAAATCGTTTAGATCCGCCTTCAAAACTTTAATTGGCGGACAGTTGCTAAGGTTTTTTACCTCAGAACGTAATTGGATATGGCATTTTAAGCCGAATTGAACCGTAAAGTGGAAGACCAGTTTTGGTACTGATAGTACATACGTAAATATGTACTTATATGTACCTACATTTAATTATTTGAAGAAATCATGAATTTTCGTCTGCTTTCTATTGTTATTTCATGTTTTTTCTTGAATCTGCTAATCCAGCTTTTACTGCACGAAAATTCTTGCCTGTCGTTTAGCTTAGACCCATATTCTTCCGCTTTTGCTTTTAAAACAGCACCACTGATAGTAACATTCTTTTGCCGCTATTGGCCGAACCATTTTAATAGGGATTAATCTACATCATTATGAGTTAATTTTCGCATTTTCTTAATTCTGGGATTATGTTCCTCAAAGGCCGAAATAACCTTTTCTTTGTCTTTCCATATTGTTCCGACGGTAGACTTGCTCAGATTAATTTCTTTACAGATTTCGCTTTGTTTTTTTGTCATTTTGCAGTTGTTTTATGATATCGTACTTTTTTTTTTTTCCTCCCTTAGGGCCTGCCTGCCCGTAGGCTCAGATGCACTGCAGCCACAAAATGGGCTTATTGTGCTCACCCTAATTCTAAGTCACCCATTCCATGATCTTGGTGCCTTGGACCAAACGGTACAAGTCAAACATAGAATGCGTGGAAAAATCTTCCGGTTCCATCAGACATCGCCCGAAAATTCGTTGCCTCTTTTGGTCTAGAGCTTCACATCTGCACAAAATGTGCCTAGCTGTCTCCCGTTCCTTATTGCACAAACGGCAGTTAAGGTCTCCGTAATATTTGCCAATCTTCCACAGGTGTTCTTTAACGGTCGTGTGTCCCGTCAGGAGGCCTGTTACGATACTAATTTGCATCCTACTAAGGCAAAGTAGTTCTGAGCATCTTTTCCTGCAAGGTCCATTTATATATGACTTGCTGTGCCTGTGTCCTGGAATCCTGTTCCAGTAATTGTGATGTTGAGCGCGAATCCATCCGTTTACTTGGTGTCTGACGGCGCTCTTAGTTATGCCTAGGGCAGGTTCCGGTCCAACAAAAGGTTCGTTGGAGCCCCGCTTTGCTAGTTTGTCAGCTTTCTCGTTCCCCATCAGCCCACAGTGACCTCGAATCCAAAGCACTCTTACTGTGTTCCGCATGGCTAGGATATTAAGTTGCTCGAAGCACTCCCACACCAGTCTGGAAGACATCTTTGAGCTCAGAAGGGCCTTCAAAGCTGCCTGGCTGTCTGATAAAATAAAGATCCGCTGATTTTTGTAGCCCCTCTTAATGTTTTCCCGCACACATTGTAGTATGGCGTAAACCTTGAAAGACAGAGGCATATTTGTCCAGAGAGAAGCTAAGTTCCACTCTTCGTTTATCTCCAAACAGTCCTGACCCAGCACCAATGTCGGTCTTAGAGCCGTCGGTGTACCAGGTTAGACTGCCGGAAGGAATGCTGTTCAGAATTTGGTTCTCCACTCCCGAGTCATCGATTGTGACCTGAAAAAATGGTTGTGTGGTGTTCTTGGGGACCATGTAATCCGTCCTCATGTCAAGCATGGGATCCTTTATGTCCTCAATAATGCTAGTGTGCTCTGTACCCAGACGGACACGATAAAGAGAATTTTGCAATCTGTATAGTGCTAGTCTCGCCTCCCCCTGTATCACGAAGTGGAGAGGGGGAAGGTCCAGAAGAGTCTCTATGGCTGCAGTTGGCGAAGTCCGCATCGCCCTGATGATATCGTACTTTGTCTGCAATGAAAATGCTTTTCTTGGGGGTTTTCCGCTTCCGTGGGACATTTTCGCGGGCAAGATAACGTCCTATTTCCTTACCGCCTTGTTGAAACCGACCGCGTTCCCTCGATAGCTACAAAAGACTGCAACAGCAAGAACAGATCAAACACGCTCGGTCCAGGCAGTCGAAAGCGATTGACCTTCTTTCTGTGCTCATGCGTGCAACGGCATGACACTATGGTTCGTTATAGCCGACACGTTTTGCTCAAATTTAGTGAAAATTGGGTTCGCTATGGCCGAAAGTTCGGTATAAACGGGTCCGTTATAAAAGGTTTAAATTGCATTGGCGGCATAGGGAATTTTGTACGTAATTTCAAACAAGTTCGTTATAGCCGAAGGGCCGTTATAAACGGGGCCGTTATAGGCGATCTCTACTGTATACCCAAATGCAGCTTTATTCATCGTTATGCCCATCAACTTAATCTTATCCTCCAAACAGCGGCGAGTCAACACAAACCGATAAAAATATTTTTTGCAAATTTGCATGCATTTTCGTCTTTTTTCGGACGATCCCCAAAACGTACGGCGGTATTTAATAGGGTGGTTAAGGCGAGATTACCTAAAGCTGCACCCACTCGATGTGCTTTCAATATAAAGTGTGTTGAAACTGTACACACTTATAAAGATGATTTAATATGTTGTTTGGAGCAATCATTGATGAGGAGGAAGACGGCAACAATATAAATCAAGCAACTGCTTTAAAAAGACATTTGGAAGATGAACTTTTTTATTTTGGTTACATTTTTTTCATAAAATAATGCCTCATGTAGAAATATTGTTGAAACAATTACAAATGAGAGATATTGATGTTATATCAGCCAAAAACTACATAATGTCTTTCAACAGCAGTATCCAAAAATTAAGAAGTGTTATTTTGGAATCGGAAGAACCAAGCACAACATCAGCGAAAAAAGAATAGTTAATGCAGAGGATCCTGAGCGACTAACTGCACTTGAAATTTGCGACATTATTATGTCTGAAATTCATCATAGATTCGGATTCAATGATCATCTCATAATTTCACAGCTATTTCAGACTGAGAAATTTGAAGCATACGCTACCAATTTTCCCCAAAATATATTAAATATGGTAAAGGCTAATTACGCTACAATAAATACAGTGAAACCTCCCATAACGGACACCTCTATTAACCGGATACCTCCGATAAACGGACACTTTTTAGGGAACGAATTGTCGCTTATGGGACTTTCTCTTTCTCTATTAAACGGACATCTCCCATAAACAGACACAAAATCGGTAACCACTGATGTCCGCTTAAGAGAGGTTCCACTGTATTTCCAAACTAAAATCGGAACACGAAGTAATATATTGTCGTGAAGATTTTCGCAACAATGCCAGTGCAGTCGCCATACTTCAACTTTTTATTAACGTGAATTTGTCTGAAACACTTTTAGTCCAGTCGAACTAGCAAGAAATACGGAAATAACTCGGACAAAGCTGGAATTTTTTGAATCGCTTCATTTTGACTCGAATAACAATATCCTAAGTTTTCTACCTCGAGCGAGAACCGGAAATGGCCGCCATTTCGACAAGAATATCACGAGAAGGCATTCTTGCGAATAACTCCTTTTTAGTTCATTCTAGGCCAAACATACGCCACACCGCTTTGGAAGCCTATTAAATTACCTACAAAAAGATTTTCGAATTATTACCCTACGATTAATAGTTTTCATTGCAGACTCGGTTTCCACTTGCAGATAACATAATGTCGATAATAGGAGATGAGGCAATAAATTGTCACAGCGTTTCACAAGTAGGTTTATCTTCAATGGAAGCTCTCATTGGAAACACTTTCAAGAACGTGAGGTTCCAAAGAAAGAATCGTGTCATCCCTCTTCGTGCTTTAACATCATCTATCAAAATACGCAAAGAAGTTGTTCCAATCAATCCTGCTACACTATTTCAACGAATTTCGCTAGCAAAAATATCCGACGAGCAACTGCAGAATTACTTCAATTTCGAATTTGCTCCACTGTTCGACGAATCAGACAAAATCCAAACTTTTCGATTACTTTTCCCCCCTATCAGAAGATCCACGATCATATTCATGTAGTAGACGGCGGGTTGCTACTTCATCGAGTGTTGTGGCACCAACAACAGACATTCGCAGAGATCTTGTCACAGTACGTTGCATTTATGTACAAAAGTATTACACACCGAACAGCAGTGTTGTATTTGACGGGTATCTTGTTAAGGCTGCTTTCAAGGGAACAAAAAGTGCCGAACGTGCCAGAAGAACATCAAGACAATCAGGACCCGAATTAAATTTTAATGAATCAATGTCATCAACAGTGTCACAGGAAAAGTTTCTTTCAAATGATAAAAACAAAGCCCGTTTAATTTCTAAATTGTCCTGAAAACAAAAGTTTTATTTATCGTGAAGCAAGCCTTTGAAGATGCCGATACGCTAATAGTTAATACCGCGATTGATTTGTCAAAGAGCTACAAATCTGTAATAATTGTTGGTGAAGACGTTGACCTTCTCGTATTCGCCATTAACATCTTCACATTCAAACATCTATATGATGAAGCCAAGCAGAAGTAATACGGCTCAAAAATTGTATAAGTGCAAGAGTTTCAATTTTCCGCGCATCAGAGACTTCATTGCCTTCCTGCACTCTTTCAGTGGATGTGATACCACTTCTGAATTTTTTACACAAGGTAAAGCCAAATTCTTAAAAATTTCGAACAACGACGATTGTCTACAAAGCATTTTAAAAGTGTTCAATGATCCAAATGCTGCACAAAACACTTTCAATCTGGCAGTGCTACCTCCGACAGAAGATGCTGCACGACAATATTCACTTAGAGTTTACCACCAGGTACAGCAGTGGCACGGGAACATTATGAACCCGGAAGACTAGGGTTAGAAAAGATCAAAAAGTGGAGCTTGTGCCTATTTTCACGACCAAAATCCTGTTCCTGAACTACTGAAAATGATATCGTGCAAATGTATCCATGGCTGCAAAGCAAATTGCGGTTGCCGTAGGGTTGGTCTCCGTTGCTCCAATATTTTGCTTTACCTTTTGACAATCGTGCAGGATATAAATTACTAGGAGAATGAACAGTTCTTATAATAGAACACTGAAGAAGAAGAATTAGACGACATTTTGTATGCCATCGTCATGGAGAACAAAACGAATACGATAAAGATGTAGGACACGATGAAGAAGAAAAGATTGGCCAAGTCCAACTACATTAATTCCAGAGTTAATAATTCGAATAATAAAGGCAGATAACTCTGGAATATCATTAATACAAGTTTGGGGAGGAAAGAGCCTCATAGTGACGTTCACCTATGTGTTGGCGATGCAGTGGTTAGGGATGTTGAGGCAGCTAATTGCCTGAATAATTACTTTTCAACAATTGCACAGAGATTGGTTAGTCGAATACCAGCTGTTGCAACTACTGCATCTAATTTCTTGACCGCTAATGTTGCCAAGCAGAATGATACTTTTGTTTTTTTTCCAACTGATGTCGGTGAAGTTGCACGTACTTTGAGACTTGTATCTAGAAAAGTTTCCTATAGGGACCGGATCCCTGCCAAGGGGGGTGAATTTGGGCCAGAAAATTTTCGGCCGATCTCATTGTTGCCGACCGTTTCTAAGCTGATTGAGAGGCTGGTCAAGGCCAGATTTGTTAGCTTTTTGGATAAATGCTCTACCTTGTCCAGTTTGCAGTTTGGTTTCCGTAATAATAAGAGTACTGGTCTGGCCATTTTTTCTTTTCTGGACCATGTATATGAGGCAAAAAACACTCACTGCAACTCCCATTATATTCCTGTTTCTGTGTTTCTCGACCTCTCTAAGCCTTTTGATTGTGTTGACCACTCTATTTTGTTGGAGAAGTGCTCATATTATGGATTCAGGGGTGTTTCTGGGGGGTGGATTCATTCTTATCTGATGGGAAGATGCCATGCCGTTTCTATTGTCAACGCTGATTGTCAGAAATTTACATCTGACTGCTCAGTCTATGTATGGGGTGCCTCAGGGTTCTGTCTTGGGCCCACTTCTCTTTCTGTTGTACATAAATGATATGTCTTCTCTGCGCATTAGTGGCAAGTTCGTTCAGTTTGCTGATGACACCAATATAACTTGATTCGGTAGTGATGGTCATGAGTTGCATGACAGGATTGTGTCGGACATGTCGCTCTTGAGATGTTGGTTTGCGGCGAACAGGTTGACTCTTAATCTAGGTAAGACTTGTCTTATGAATTTCAGGCCTGGCGTATTGTTTGTCCTTTCTTCAGATGGTGTTATAATTTTATCTGTAAATACTACTAAATTTTTGAGTGTTCATCTCGACCATAGATTGAATTGGCAGGAGCACATTAAACACCTAAGTACAAAGTTGTCTAGATCCTGTTTTGCCCTTAGGACTCTTATGAATAATTACGATTTACTTGTGGCTAAAAATGCGTATTAGATTAGGCCTACAGGAGATAGGTACCACGTAAAAAAAGCCGGATACTCTACCTCATGGTGGTGTGGAAACGAGCATAAGAAATTACTTTCAACATCGTTTAATGTCAAAAAAAGTTTAACTTATTTCCATATTGCCCGAATTTTAGTGCTAATTCGACTGGATTATTTCTGAAGCAGTGAATTTATTAAATATCTTGTGTACACTACACCGATGACAACCGTGGAAAGTGAGAGATGTTTTTCAACTTTGAAACGAGTAAAAACATTTTTACGCAATACAATGGGACAGTCTAGACTTAGTGCCTTGTCTATGTTGAGCATCGAGAAAAAGCTTGTCAAGAGCATCCCAAACTTTAACGAAAAAGTCATAGGCCATTTTGCAAAACTGAAGGAGGGGAGAATTGGCTTGAAATATAAGTACGTTTAAGGTATGCTTTATTTTAACAATATGTCCCCTTTCTCACGAGCCGCCACTGGTTTCAACTGTAATCTGACACATCTGTTAATTGACAGTTACAAAAAAATGTAATTTTCACGAGAAGATCCTAAGTGGCGCTTCTGCGCTGCCATAGAAAACAGTTCCGAGCCATTTATTAGATCGTTCGTACCGCTAGTCGCTCCGACATTGACAGTTCACTGAAATTTTGTTCGAGGCCATGCATACATAGAAATACGCATTGTAAATACTTTTTTATAGTTGCTATAGGAATGAGAGAAGTCAATTTGTTGCAATTTTGCTCCGCAGCTCAAAGAATTTGACGGCAAATTTCTTGAGGTGCGAGGCAAATCGGTTTTTATTTTGCTATGTCAGTCTGTGATAACTTATAAAAAAAAATGATTGCTCTTAAGTCATTTTGAAGAAGCAGTAGGTAAATATTGTGCAAAATTCCATGAAGCGACGCGATCGTTTTAAAAACGCTTAAGTTTTTTCGAAAATAATGCTTCTTGTGACTAAATGTATACGCTGAATACTCAGTTTTTAGGTTAAGTTAATAGATAATTGAATAGATCAGTTCAGGTTTTTTTAATTCGAATTTTGCGTCGTTTAGAAATTGTTTGTTTTTTTTTTGTTTATCGATACATTTTTTAAACGACGCAAATTTTCGTGATCTTTTTTTATGATTACATACTTGTTAGTAGGCGTATGTGTATCTTTGATTGTAAAAATAAATAAATTCAACGGACAACAGCTTCACTTTTCTTTACTAAAACAAATCAAAAGTTCCTGAGTCCTGATCTGTCCATTTCAGTCACTGATCACTGGTCGTTTTGAAGAATAAGAAGAAGTATGGGTAGTACAAGTACAATCTATGTTATTTAACATCTATGGTTGTCACTGTCTGCTGTTGACAGTCGGTGACATATATTTGACGTCTGTTCCTAGCCAGCACATAAATTAACAAAATTTTAGTACAAAAGTCGTTGTTTACCCAAGAAAATTGTTACAATGCAATTATTTCATCGCAAATAAATGGAGTAATCCGAAATTTGACGCGCGTTCTTGTCTAACTGACGTAAGTTTTGACGTTTGCATAACAATATGACAAGGTCATTGACACTTCTTATTTTTAGTAAAAAAAACGTATCTTTAAGCCTAAAAATGTCGAAAATATGCAGGGTTTGTTTGGTTTTAATAGAAAGCAGTATGGAAAGTGTCAATATAAACACTGTAGAGGAGTCGACAGGTTTCATGCCGCTGCGGGACAAATTGGCGCTTTGTGTGCCAGAAATGGTCTTGGATATGATTCAAGAGCCTGTAATGTGTTCTAATTGTATCATCGGTTTACAAGCCGCATACAATTTTAAGAATAAATGTTTGCAAACTGAGGAAAAAATACGGAGACTTATACAATGTGTCGGTGGTGTTATATACTCAATAGACTTATCGAAGATTGCGACGAAGCCCCAAACTGAAGTGAAAGCCTCCCCGAAAATTTATAGTCCGAAGTTCAAAGCAAAAGTAATACAGAAAGTCGAGAAACGACCTTGTCCCGTTATTATAAAACGAATCGTAAGAGAACCGATAGAGATACAGAGTACCTCATCAGAAATTGATGCTTCTTCAATGGATGTTGGTGAAATTGAATTTAAGGACGTGAACGAAGAGAAACTACCCGCAATCCCTGGGGTATCGGGTCCTTTTATTATTTCCGCAGTGGAGAAACGAACGGACCCTTTATGCGTCGTTAAACATGAAGAATCTCATGCGGAAGTTATAAATGAGGGTTACGAACTTTTGGAAGAAGATTATGATGAGGAGAACAAGTTTTTGGCTACAATTAAATGTAACTTTTGCCAGAAAAACTTCTCAGGAATGTACATGCTTAGAGCACATCAGAAAGAATGTACCGCAGCAAAAGAACTGCTTCAACAGGAAGCAAGTGCTAATAATTGTAATGTACAGATGCCAGTACCAAGTAAGCCCACGTAAGCCTTATTATATTTCAGATAAATATCAATTTTCTATTGTTTTGAAGTGCTGCGAAGGCGCAGGCGTACTGTAACAAAAGATTTACGATTTAAAGCGAACAGACCACAACCTCAACAATCACCGACTAATTCAGACGAAGCCCCCAAGACAACTCGACAAAATTTGCCGTTGAAAGCGAAAAATTTCTTGCAAAAATGGTTATTTCAACATCGCGAAGTATTAAACCATTTTCAAATCTCCCGCCCTTTTTCTCTCAACTTTTGTTGCAGAATCCCTACCCTACGGATGCTGAAAAATTATATCTCATAAAACAAACGAATCTAACATTGGTGCAAGTGGAAAATTGGTTTATCAATGCCAGAAGGCGAATTTTACAAAGGATGCTGGCAAAAACCAACACTTTTTCTAAGAACTATGGGAAATCAGAAAGTAAGTATTTGATTGGTAAATATTGAATGACGACGATTGGTCCTTTTTTCAGAAGTTAATTCAGATGATGAAATAGAATTAATTTAAAAGAGTATGTTTTATAGTAATATATAAGCTTATTTTTTATTTTTATGAAGATTAATTAATATGGAATTCTGTATTAGCCTAAAATGTACATTTTTGTGAATACAATAAATAGTGGGTCCCGAAATTCAGTTTGCCGTAATTTTAACCACATTGCAGCTTTTATGAAATTGACAGACATCGGACATGACACATAACAGATCCATTACATCAATTGATCATTTTAGAATGACGTCACACAATTGACAGGTGGAGGGCACACATTTGTTTTTTTTAAGCTTGTTGGAGGGAAGAAGAGGATGAATAACAAAGCAGATGTTTGGTGTTACCATTTGGCACCAAAAAAGGAGCGTAACTTAAACTTAGTCGCTTTACGCCGAGAATTGAATAAAAATTCTTAAAATGATATGACTGGTTGCACTATTGCAAGCGTTGTTTCGTTATTTTGAGTTAAATTACATGAACTCTAAACATCACCACTTTGTTTGGCACCAAATCTGTTCAAATTTTGGTAACACTCACGTGTGTAATGTTTTTTATCCATGCTCAGCCCTCCAACAGGAAATGGCCGCCTGTCAAAATCAGGCCATTCTAAAACAGTCTATATTATTAAGATTAAAAAAATGTATTCAATTTTAAGAAAATCCTTCAATTTGCCATATTCAAAATTATTGCTGAAGAATTCTGCTTCCATTTCAACAAGGTAAATTATGAAATAACTATAATTTTATTCCAACTAGAGAAAAATTGCCATTATATAACAAGTGAGGTTATGTTCGGTGCGTGTGATTTAAGTTCCAACAATCCTGCCAAATGGAGCCCTGATGCTGAATGGATCTCGCAGTTCGATGGTCCTGTAATGTACCCGGATGAAGTCACTAGTAAATGGGTGTTACCTCCTTGGAATCCAACTAGGGCACCCGTGGAAAAATCGGTTAAAAATGTAACGATAAATTTCGGTCCACAACATCCTGCAGCGCATGGGGTACTACGTTTGGTCCTAGAACTGGACGGAGAGGTTCTGTTGTTTGTTTCGATAATAGATTTGCGGTTATTATGGTCGTTTTAGATTGTAAGGAAAGCTGATCCTCATATAGGTTTGTTACATCGGGCAACAGAGAAATTAATTGAATATAAGACGTACACGCAAGCGTTACCATATTTTGATCGCTTAGATTATGTTTCTATGATGTGTAATGAACAATGTTATAGTTTAGCGATAGAAAAATTGATGAATATCGACATACCGATACGCGCAAAGTATATTAGGAGTAAGTTTCGATTCTCCGGTTTTGGACACAATTTACGCGTTCTTTTGTGTTATTAGCACTTTTCGCTGAAATTACTCGATTATTGAACCATATAATGGCCATCGGTACTCACGCTTTAGACGTAGGAGCTATGACGCCGTTCTTCTGGCTATTTGAGGAAAGAGAGAAAATGATGGAATTTTATGAACGTGTCTCAGGAGCTAGGATGCACGCTGCTTATATCAGACCAGGCGGGGTCTCTCTGGTAATCAACTCAACTGTTAAAGGTGTTTCCGTGTTTTATTCTCGTGTATTCTGCAGGATTTACCCTTGGGCTTATTGGACGATATTTATGATTTTGCTTCGAAGTTTAATGAACGTATTGATGAAGTAGAAGATGTCTTGACCCTTAACAGATTGTGGGTACAAAGAACGAAAGATATTGGCATTGTTACCGCTGAAGACGCTCTCAATTTAGGTTTTAGGTACTAATAAATCCAAGAAAAGCTATTCTGATATTTGATTCATTTTCTTTCTTTAGCGGAGTCATGTTAAGGGGCTCTGGCATTAAATGGGATTTACGAAAAACTCAACCGTATGATGCCTACGATCTTGTAGAATTTGACGTTCCGATAGGCACTTATGGAGACTGTTACGATAGGTATTTGTGTCGCGTTGAAGAAATGAGGCAATCGCTTCGCATTATCGATCAATGTTTGAACCAAATGCCCCCTGGGGAGATCAAAACTGATGACGCTAAAGTAACCCCACCAAGCCGTGCAGAAATGAAGGTATTTTCAACCAATTTCCTGTCGCAAAAATCTACGATATTATTTTTCCAGACTTCGATGGAAGCTTTGATTCATCACTTTAAACTATTCACACAAGGTTATCAGGTGCCTCCGGGTGCCACTTACACTGCTATTGAAGCCCCCAAAGGTGAATTTGGGGTCTATTTAGTTTCAGACGGAAGTTCAAAGCCTTATAGGTGTAAAATAAAGGCGCCTGGTTTTGCACATTTAGCAGCCTTAGAGAAAGTAGGTAAAAACCATTACTTGGCAGATATTGTGGCCATTATTGGCACTTTGGATGTCGTTTTTGGAGAAATCGATCGTTAATTTAGGTGGATTTAGTTAATTTGTATATAATTAAGCTTAAAATAAACGTACCCTAGAATTTTTGGATTTTGTTTTTAATTTCACTCATGCGCAATATTCAATATTCCGGTAAACTACATGATTTTACTCTTGGTTTTGCTATCCAATTAGGTCCGAGACATCGATTGACCGAACTATTTGTTTGAGCCACTTTTACTTGGGAGCTTGGGATGTTTCTATCAATAGTAGACTTGCAAACGTGCGTCGGCAGGACGCCACACAATACACAAATGCTGTCACAGAGCAGAGCTCAACCAGAATAATATCTTTTTGCCGACTGCTTTGATCTTTTAAAGTTGATTTCAATTCTTCAATAAACAATCGTCATTATTTTGAGCGATACAAATGAAACATGATATGACCTACATTTTCGAGTGGAAGTAAGATAGGTGAGTCAGTGACTCAGTATAATGTGCACAGAGAACCTCTTTGTGGTATAATGGCTGCCGCGATGCTTAACAAGCAGTGATTTTATTATAAAATCACTGCTTACAAGTGATTCGTGTACTTTTTCAAATGCATGCCATTTAAATTCTGGTTAGTCTATGTCATCAAAAACAATAATTATTAAACACTACAGATACACCACAAAAGTTACGCGTCACAAACGTCAGATTTTCATTCCAAACAAAACAAAGCTATGAGCTACCTGACGTTTTAACCTAACCTATGCAATATAATTATAGTCGTTTTCAAGTTTGTGCACGTAAGCTCAACACGCAAATTGAAAATAATCTGTTTTCACTGCAATACTTCAATTACTTATTATATTGCAAAAACTAGCTTAAGTCGTTGTTCATAACACTTATAAACGTCAAATTACAGGTGCGTTTGTTTTGTTTAAAATGAAAATCTGTCGTATGACGGAGGCACTGCTTGTGCGCTGTATGATGTTATATTATATTTACGGATAACTAGGTAATCATAATTATATTATACTGGAACTGCTAACAGCGCCGTCTGATGTTTGGAAGTAGAGTTACGGGCGGAAAGCGGGAATTTTGAATATTTCCCTTTTGAAGTTTACTTACTTTTGACGTTTAAAATCTTTTTAAAAGTGAAATAATAATTTTAAATAATTTTAAAACTGTATCATTGTTAATATCAGATAAAAAATTATTCATATAAAATATGGTAAAATAGGTAGAAATAACTGAAAACTGAAATAAAAATCATTAGAGCACCTAGACACACCAGGTATAATCGACCGCAATTTTGTCCTTCTGACAGTTTTTATCCGGGCATATCAGATCCAAATAAATTTTCATTTATTTAATTTACCTCATATGCAATTTTTGTAGAGTTATAATGATTTATCAAACTGTAATGTACTGTACCAGAACGTTTGTGCATACCAACTAAAAAAATAATATAATAACATATTTGTAAATGTGTACTCGCTTTTTGCTTCACATTTCATTCCGAAATCTATAAATTTGTTGTTAGTTGCCACATTTATTTTAATAATCTAATTTGGAAAACAAACAAGCTTTTGCTTTGATACGCTTGTTGCAAATTCACGCAAAGCTGCGCTGGAACCAATATGGCGGTCGATCATGCTCGGTAGTCAGTACTTCCTTGGCGTTTATTTATATCCCTACTAGGTTTTGCCAATACGATGTTTTGGCGTGCTATTATCCCCTTGTTTCCATTAATAAACATTCTGCTTTTAAGTTCTCAAATTTACGAATAAATCACTGTCGTTGGCGCTGAATTATTCGTACACAGATTGTTTGAAGTCTACTACTGAGAGAAATCTAGCATTAGCGTCTTTGTTCTGTGGTATTGTTTCACGGCAGATGGCCGCCATCCGCCATCGCTTTAATTCGACAGATGACAATTTTGGGGTGATTTCGGTTTTGTCCAAATTTTCTTGATTTTTGGGTTAGTGTTTACGTAGTGGCGTTAAAATTTTATTGAAATTAAAATGCGGGTGTGCCGAACGTGCTTAAAACCTATTTCTCAGGGCGGCAAGTATTATGTATTGGGAGGAAATGTTGATGATACGAGGCCAACTCTACTTCGCAACCAATTGAAGGCTTGTATACCAGAAATTGTACGTTTTTTCATATGTTTTTCCGAAAAAAGTTTGTATAATTTTGGGTTTTAGGCCGTTGATATTTCGAAAGATCCAATAATTTGCTCTGCTTGCTGTACAGCTTTGTGCACCGCTTATGAATTTAGAACAAAATGCGTGAAGAATGAAGAAAAAATACGTTCTTTCGTTAAACAAACGAAACATAAAGGAGCGTTAGACTTGGAAAAGGTTGTAGATG
Source organism: Xestobium rufovillosum (assembly GCA_963966045.1). Classification (NCBI taxonomy): domain Eukaryota; kingdom Metazoa; phylum Arthropoda; class Insecta; order Coleoptera; family Ptinidae; genus Xestobium; species Xestobium rufovillosum. The sequence continues at coordinate 30,354,918 of OZ014497.1, forward strand.
TGGAGAATGAGAAGGTGGTGGATGTGGACAGTATGGTGGTAGAGGAATCGGGTTCTGGCATAACCTCGGTCGACGTGCAGGAAGCCGAAAACATGAAAATCAAACAAGAGATCGAATATGAAGTATACATAAACGAATTTGACGAAGTGCCCATTAAAGCCGAAATAATTTCAACCGAAGTTGAAGTCGAACCGGTTTGCGAGGAAAGCGCCGATAAAGGCCACATGGTATACATTAAATCGGAGGACCCTTTGAGCTTAGATCCAACGCCGTCCACTTACAATCCAAAGGACGATGATGAAGATCCGGATGATCCAGATCCAGGCAAGTCGACAAAAAAGCTACATTTATCCTTTTGATTTTATTAGAAATAAAAAATAAAGCGTGAGATATAAATTATATAAATGGCAACTATAACATTTATAGTTCCACTTCGGTAATGCTATATGCTATACAGGGTGTTTCATTAACAATGGGAAATCCGTTAACTGGAGATTCTACAGGTCAAATAATGACCATTGACCCTAACATGCCTTATCCGAATGTTGATGGTTTAGGAAATACAGGGTGTTGAAAGTTACAATTTTATTTCCATTTTTTGCCATAACTACGAAATTTCTTAGGTTGTCGACTTGAAAATTTGCAGTCCTATGGTTTTTCTTACGGGAAAAAAGATTCCAATAACGTTTTTGACGTTGCCCATAGAGGGCGCTACTTATAACCTATTGCTTTGATAAATTGACCCGTAACTTTTTACCATGTACATCTAATGTCAAATTGGCTCCAAAATCTGAAAGACCAACCTTTTTTAAATAGTAAATGTATTCTTGTCTCATTTTGATATTCCAGCCCATTTTCAAGAAAAAGCGACTTAATGCAGATAGTGTTTAAATTCCAAACTTATTCTAATAGGCCGTTCCGCAATAAACAAAATATTATCTAGTGTTCAGTGTTAACCCAATAGCTTTTTCATTAACTTTTTCCATAAATTTAACAAAAGTATTAAAAATGCCGAGTCAATATGACTTTTCGAATAGTGATATGAGAGATATGATTTGTGTTTTTGCTCAAACCAATTTTAATGGGCTCTCTGCAGCCCTAAGGTATTCAGAGCTATACTCTCACCGAAGGCAACCAAATCATAAATTATTTAGAAATCTGTACAATCGCTTAGGCGAAAGAGGATCTTTTCGTCAAAAATGTGAAAATAGCGCTCCGAAGATTATTTCGGCTGAGCAGGAAGATGAGGTTTTGGTTAGATTGCACGACAATCCAGGCGTAAGTACCCGTCGTTTAAGTGCGGCAACAGGCGTGAGTAGCTCTTCGATTTGGAGAATTTTGCACAAAGAGAAGCTTCACCCATACCACGTTACTCCAGTACGAAATTTGTTACCGGAAGATCCTTCTGCATGTCTACATTTCTCTAATTTCTTACAAGAGCAGCAAGGCGCGGATCCTAATTTTTTGAACAAAATCCTCTTCCCAGATGAGGCAACGTTTATTATGCTGGACAGCAGAGATGACAGGGCGGAGTTTGCCGTCGCTTAAGCCACACCTGCTAGTCCCTTTAAATCATGAGCGCGCATAGGTTTTATTTAAGAGCAGGTACCTACAGCAAAATTTGAAATAAAATACAAATTTTTCCCGAACAAACAAACCCTTAAAAACAATAATTGGTGCGCTCATGATGTGTAGCCTTCAACAGACGGCCGTAAATTAAGTATGTAATGATAATAATAATAATAATAATAATCTTTATTGTGCAACAAATTTTGAATTTTTGAATTTTACGACCACAGCGGACCAAGCAGCGCGTCAAAGACTTACCCCTGGGTAGATATTATAATACACAACTGGCGAACTATGGCCGCTCCCTACACATAGTTCGGTTTCATTTTATTGCAGATAAATGAATCGGATAACATGAATATTCCTGTGATCGAATCGAGGATCGAATGCATTAAAAATTGTCCACCTCTCAGTTTCTGTGATCACTGTCAGAAGCTCCGCCCTGCCATCTTTGCTGTCCAGCACAATACTCGACGTGGAGTCTTCAACTGGCGAAACAATCATTTTTTGTGGGATTCTGAAAACCCCCATGCCGTTAAAGAAAGACACTTCCAACATGAATTTAAGATCAATGTTTGGTGCGGTGTAATTTCAAATTTCTTTATTGGGCCTTTTCAACTTCCACCCAATCTGAACGGTCTACTTTATTTAAATTTTCTTCAGCAAAATTTGTACGAGCTGCTTGAAGAAGTACCACTTAATTTAAGGGAAAATATGTGGTTCATGCAGGACGGGGCGCCCGCACATTTTTCACAGCCGGTGCGGGAGTACTTAGGCAACGTCTTTCCACATCGGTGGATTGGCCGCGGAAGTGAATTTGCTTGGCCGCCTAGAAGCCCCGACTTAAATCATCTGGATTTTTCGATGTGATCTGTCTAGAATGAAAGATATGGTTTATAAAGAAGCTGTTGATTCACCCGATGAGCTGTGGCGAAGAATACAAGCGGCTGCCAATGAAATCATCGAAGGCAATCCAGGGGCATTGTTTAGAACTCGGGGGTCTCTCAGGAAACTCATTGAAAAATGTATCCGAGTGAATGGTGGACACTTCGAACAACTACTTTAAAATGTAATATTTCATAATTTTATTTTTCTGTACTGAATTAAAATTTATTTTGTTAGCAGTATTCAATAAGAAGTGTTTCATTTCTAAGATTTAAACACTATCTGCATTAAGTCGTTTTTTCTTGAAAATGGGCTGGAATATCAAAATGAGACAAGAATACATTTATTATTTGAAAAAGGTTGGTCTTTCAGTTTTTGGACCCGATTTGACGTTAGATGTACAGGGTGACCCAAATTGGGTGCAAGTATGGGGTATCTTGGTAAATATTAGTGATAGAGAAAAACTGATAAAGCACTTGCGAGCTCTTTTTTTACGTTCAAGTCAATGGTGCAGAGAAACTTTTGAAATTGTTTTTTATTTTTGAGCTATGGACGAAAATTGAGTTTTTTGGCATTTCCAGTAATGCTTGTATCTCGCTTATTATAGGAGTTGGTGGGATGCAATGGAGACATTCTTAATGCACTTTTTTAAGTAAATTACAGTGGCGTAGTCAAAATTTTTATATTATAAAGGGTTTGGCAACTGCAGGCCAAACTTTGAAATTTTAAATGTCGGCCATATTTGATTTTCATTTCGTTGAATAGAGGAATTTTTTCTGCATTCAAAAATGTATAATTTGACATATCTGACTTCAATAATTGCGGAGTTATGACGAATTTTCTGTCTTAAGCATTACCTATAAGTATAGGCTTATTTCACAGTCATAGCCATCTTATGTTTTCGCAGATATAATAATTATTGTCCACATCGTCACTACTTTTTAAATTGGCATGAATATTTATTTATAACATCGAATTAAATTATGTATGTAATGAATGAATAAATAACTATATATCAAATTTTTATCACAAATAGACATACAAAATGATACCATTATTATCCGAATTAATTAATGAAACAGAAAATTCGATATAGCTCCGTTAATATTGAAGTTAGATTTATCAAACTATATATTTCTGAAATCAGAAAAAAATCCTCCATTCAGCTGTGTGAAAATCAAATATGGCCGCCGTTTAAAATTACAAAAGTTTGGCACGCAGTTCATAAACCCTTCATGTCATTAAAAATCTGATTACGCCACTGTATTTTACTCAAAAAAGTGCATTAAGAATGTCTACATTACATACATTACATACAAGCATTCCTCGAAATGTCAAAAAACTCAATTTTCGTCCATAGCTCGGAAATGAAAAACAATTTCAAAAGTTTCTCTTCGCCATTGACTTGAACATAAAAAAAGAGATCGCAAGTGCTCTATCAGTTTTTTTCTACCACTAATATTTACCGAGATACACCATACTTGCACCCAATTTGGGTCACCCTGTACATGGTAAAAAGTTATGGGTCAATTTATCAAAGCAACAGGTTATAAGTAGCGCCCTCTATGGGCAGCGTCAAAAAGGTTATTGGAATCTTTTTTCCCGGAAGAAAAACCATAGGATTGCAAATTTTCAAGTCGACAACCTAAGAAATTTCGTAGTTATGGCAAAAAATATGTAAAATTGTAACACCCTGTATTTCCTAAACCATCAACATTCGGATAAGGCATGTTCGGGTCAATGGTCATTATTTGACCTGTAGAATCTCCAGTTAACGGATTTCCCATTGTTAATGAAACACCCTGTATATAGAAGATAAGCACTTCGTTATCCATCGTTCTCATTTTAATACATATTCCCTACTTCAATCAATTCGAATATGCCTATTTTGAGCCATCTGAACAAAATTTGCTCTTACTTTCTTAATGTCGTCTGTCCAACAGCATGGTGGTTTTTGTCTACTTATGTATGCTTCTTATCTTGGTCGCCATTCTGTAATTTCCCTTGTTCGTCGTCTATCCTTGCCACATACGTACAGATGTTTGTTAAAATATCGATAGTTCAAGTGGTTTTAACAGAACATCGATGTTCCGATATTAATTATCCAGTAGTAGGCCACCTCTAACTGTCATTATGACTTGACAGTTTCATAGTATACGAGCTCGTTTAAGAATTCATTTCTTTGTCAATGTTCTGTCATGGAGTTAAAAAGTGAACCGTCCAGTAAATTAATGATTTCTTGCAGTGGTTCCCGTGTTAAGTGACAGTAGCGATCCAGAATGGATAGTGCCGACGGAAACGAAAAAGACGAAGAAAAAAGTGTACAAATGTGAAACTTGCGAGCGTTTATACACAAATAAGCCAGCTCTGGAAGCCCATCTCGTGCAGTACCCCTCGTGCCGTCGGAATAAGTTGAAACGCAAGCGCGATTCTGAAAACTCGTCGGGCGAGGGTTGCCATATTTGCCAGACGTGCAACAAGAGTTTCACTACCATTTTCGCCCTCAACGATCACATGAAAGTTCAACACATCGCCGTGCAGAAGGGAAACTTGTACGATTGCGACACCTGCGGAAAACAGTTCAAATGGAAGGCTTACTTGATCGTGCATCAAAGAACTCATAAGAACAATGTTAAATGCGAGATTTGTAAAGTTGTTTTCGATCAGGAATCCGCCTACAAGGTGCACATGAATAAGAAACATAATAAAGCACAAAAATCATAGTTTCTACGCGTCCTCTTGTTTTAGATAATTTTTTTTTATTTTCTTAGGGATTAAGTACAAGTAACGTTGCATGTATTCCAATTAATAGCAGAAAATAAAGTATTATAACCAAAGGAATCATTTTCTTATTTTAGAAATTGCTTAATTTCGTAATGGCGGTCTCCTAAAGAGAGTAATTTTAAAAGGGCACAGTTGATTGCTTGCGTTCCAGTTACCCAAGTATCTGTAGATCTAACCGATGGATGTTTATGTTTTTCATGTTGGTGTCACTGCGCGTCAATGTCAACCATAATTTGAGGTTACAATTAAATGTTTGAAATTTGAAAATGGATTATATTATTTTAATAAGAGAGTATCGTTACAATGACTCAGTGAATGTTAATCAATTAGTAAGAAATGTATATTTGTCGAATGTTACCAATACTTGGTTGGATTTGATTTTTAGAGAGGTCTGATATGATGTTTTTTTAATCTTGAATTTTGTGCAATAGAAATTCGTTTTGTAGATTACATTTCAGTTAATTGTATTAACAGCGGCTGTTATGTTTATTTTTCTCGGTGTACCACCATTGTATTGTATATTAGCAGCGCCGATTGTTTTAATAGGCCTTTTCGTTTCGACTTACTGTAGCTTACTGATGAAGGCGATGGAAGTGATTCATAGCAAAAGGCCAATACAATCGTGGGTAGCCGAAGTTTATGAACCATATTTTTTCACGGAAAACCCTCAGAATTGTTCGTATAAGATTGTTTTTGAAGAAAAACAGTCGGATTATGATTTATCGGGATATCAGAAAAAGGTAGGTACGTAACCTATGTTGGACCCATCGTAAATAGCAGTCTAATGGTTGTAGTACCTTAATTTTTGTAGATTATCGGCACCGTAGCTGTAATGAACCATAATCAATCAGCGAACACGGCTTGGTTATTCAGATTTGCCGTTGACAAAAGGTTTTTAAAAAATTTATCATTTCTTACTTCGCTGTTTATTTTCGGCGGTTTTTAGGTATAATAGCACCGATATACGACAATGTTTAATCAAAACCGTTCAGTTCTACTGTCGCAGAAATAATTTTTTAGATATGCAACTAGCTTTAAGTGAACTTAACGAAAGTGAAAGACAATTGTTCGTAGACTGTGGGTGAGAAGTTGTTTATACACTCAGTTGTTTTTAATATTTTGTCTGCAGTTTTCAGACGAGGCTCATGTACCACAAGCAATTATTAGGTAGCGCCCTCACGATGGTGATGTACCATTTAGAATACGACTTGGACCCCGATTTGTAGAATAATATTGCACAAAATACTCTAGAAACTTATTTATTTTTCTATTTTTATACATTGAATAAAACACATTTTATTTATTTTTTTAATTCTTTGTGTAAGTTACATTTATAAGTTCGACGATGCGTTTCTCTATCAGCCCCAAATACATGAACACGTTATAGTTGTTTATTTCCTGCTTCGCCCCCAAGAGGTCCAAAATTGGAGCTTCGTTACATCTAGAAACTTTAAATAGGTTTCCAATACCCCCCAGCAACGTTTGCAATTTTTTTTCCTGTTCTGCCAATTCTTTTTGTATTTGGTTTGCCTAGAATTTATTTTAATTAATTTCTGTCTGCTATTGTATCGTCGGTTATCTTTTGTTTAAATCATCTTTTTCCTATAATTTACCGATACACACAAAATTTGTAGTTTTTGAATCAGGAACAATTCTATCAATCAAATGATTATGGAATTAAGACTTGCAAAATCGAACAGTTGTCTGTGAATGATTAAGTTATTAATTACCGAAGTTGTGCTGTAAATTGACTATTAGTTGATTGGTTGAATTTTAAACAATCAGTTGATCAACTGTTGGAAATCACAAACAACCGATAATCACAATATAGGTACATATTATGAAACTCAATCATCTGATTTATCAGTTCCTTGTAATCAGTTGATCTACAGTGGTTAAAATACAATCAGTTGTGTACAGTTGATTGACCATGCTTGCAGATCAATCAGCAAGTTGATCGCTGTCGATATTCATGTGAATTAAGAACAGATGTTTCGATAAATCAATTTATCTGTTGCATACTATTGTTTTTTATATAAAATAACTTATGGTTGATCAGTAAATCAATTGATGAGGATCAAAAACCAGCTGTGATTACAATATTTAATGACAGTGCAGTACCTCCGCAGTTATTACTTACTTCTTCTGTGGCTTGTTGCAAATTGTCTTTTAAGAACGATATATCGCTTTTCTGTTCTTTCGCGATGCTTAGTCTTTGAATCAGGAACAATTCTATCAATCATGATTATGCAATTAAAACTTGCAAAATCGAACAGTTGTCTGCAAAGTTATTAATTGCTGAAGTCGTGCGGTAAATTGGCTATTAGTTGATTGGTTGAATTTCAAACAATCAGTTGATCAACTGTTGGAAATCACACATAAGCGATAATCACAATATAGGTACATATTATGAAACTCGACCATCTGATTTATCAGTTACTTTGTGATCAGTAGATCTGCAGTGGTTAAAGTACAATCAGTTGTTTACAGTTGATTGACCATGCTTACAGATCAAATCAAATCAAATTTTTTATTCGCAGCAATATATGTACATTCAGATAAAGAAATGAAATGAGAAAGACGAATAAACCACACTCTCGTCAAAGCTAAATCAGCTCGTAGACGAGTAAAAAAGTTACATAATATAGGTCAGTTTTTGTTATTAACAGAGAATATAAAAAGAAAGATTACGTGACGTGCACTACACACTCATGATATCGAAGAACCACTCAGACAGCGTCTTCAATCTTCACAATTCAACAATTTCCCTTAATTATATGTTATATTTCTGTTTTATGTCCTGTCAATTAAATTGTGTATTGTTATTCTAGAAATACCTCTTAACCACTCTCTTAGATGTTTACAGAATGCAAAATAGTTGGAGCTTTTTATTTTTACGGGTAACATATTGTAAAGTTTAGAGCTATTAAATTGAAGACTTGGCTGACACAAGCTTAACGTTTTTTGAGGAATATACACATTATCATTTACCCTACCCCTAGTTCTATAATTATGATCAATAGGGCTTAGTATATTTTTATTTTTATGAACAAATTTTAATATTTGGAAAGAATATAGCTGTCTTGGATCAAGTAAGTCTGTTTCGTTGTACAAGTCTTCTGTTGGATACCGTCGAGGTTTCTTAAACATATTTTTTATAATTGATTTTTGTGCTATTTCTATCTGTTTTGCTAATGTTTTGTTGCAGGATCCCCATACTATAATGCCGTATGTTATTATTGATTGTACAAGTGAGAAGTAAATTGTTTTTAAGTATTCGGTACGCAAAATGTTTTTTAATTCCTTGAAATAAATTGATAAGAATCTAAGCTTGCTGCATATGTATTCTATGTGATAATTCCATTTCATGTGAGAGTCAAAATTTATTCCAAGGTACTTCATTTGTCTCACTTGTGATACCACATTCGTGCAGGAGCAATTTGCATTATTACAGTTTTTTGTATGTAAAATTAAATTATTGTAGTCAGGTATAGAATTAACTGTTGGTGTGAAGGGAAGGTAGAAAGTTTTTGAAGTATTTAGAATGAGCCTATTAAGAGATAACCAATTGTTTACTTCTAGCAAAATGCGTTCTGATTTTAATTTTACTTCCTCCCATGTTTCCCCATCCACTAACAAAACAGTATCATCTGCGTAGCATATCACTGTACAATTAATGTCTATGCTAAAGAAATCATTGATGTAGAGGAGAAACAGGAGAGGCCCCAGTACTGTTCCTTGGGGTACACCACATGTTACTGTACGAGGATCACTTACTTGCTCATTAATTTTTACCCGTTGCACCCTGTCAGTGAGATAACTCTTCAAGAAACTCAGAATCTCTCCTCTAAAGCCGCAGGCCTCAAGTTTCTTGAAAAGTATCTGATGGTTTACGGTATCAAATGCTTTGCATAAATCCAGGAATATACCCAGAGCTGGTCTACCTTGGTCTAGGCTTGCGTGTATCTTCTCAGATAATTTGAAAATAGCGTGTTCAGTGCTCAGTTGTTCTTGAAACCCATACTGGTTTTTGTTGATAATATCACACTTTTTTATAAAATTGTACATACGCTTAGAAACCACTTTCTCCATAATTTTTGCAATATTTGATGTTAATGATATAGGTCTATAATTATTAACTAATTTTTTGTCATTAGACTTAAAGACAGGATGACGGTAGCCTCTTTAAATAATTTCGGGCAATATCCGTTTTGCATGATTCGATTTATTAATATTGTTAACGGTTGAGAAATGGTAAATGCTACTGCTTTCAATAAGTTTGTGCCAATTTTATCCGGGCCCGGTGACTTATTTAGCTGCAACAATCCTAAATGTGATTCTACCTCTTTTGCATCGGTTGGTTCTAAATAGAATGAATGTACATTGAAGTTTTTACAGTAAAAAGGTATTTGAGAATTATTAAGTGAATTTGGATTTAACTGCGCAGGAACATCAACAAAAAAGTTATTAAATGCGTTAGCTATTTCATATTTATCTGAAAGCAATTTTCCTTGTTGTCCTTTTATAATGTCAACAACTGACGGTGATTTTGTTTTATTTATTATAGAATTAGTAGTTTGCCAAAGATTTTTACTATTTCTGCAAGCGTTTTCAATTTTGTTTGAGTAATAGTCATTCTTTGCCTTTTTTATTATTGAATTTAATTTGTTCCTATAGGTCGAAAATTGGGTTTTAAAATAATTGTTATTAGGATTCTTCATTAAAATGTTGTGATACTCGTCCTTCTTCTTAATAGAATTTATTATTCCTTGGGTAATCCAAGGTTTTCTTTTTTTGGAAGTTCTTATCCTCTCAGTGGTGGTACAAGCTGACTGGAATTCCAGAAGTTTATTTATAAGAAACTGAGCTGCATAGTCTAGTTTGAGATTTTCTAATTCTGACCAATTTTGGTGGGATATTAAAGAATTCAAATCTTCAAAATTTATAGTTGTTTTAAGAAAATATTCGCTTTTGGGTGCTTTAACAGTAATATTTGATCCAATTAATATATCAAGAAGAGTGGGGAAGTGATCAGTTATTTTGCTTTCCAGTATAATTGAATTGAAATTGTTCCATTCCATGGATGTTTTTATAAAAATGTGATCTATTGTAGATCTTGAATCATTTTCCACTCTAGTGTAACCGTTTATGAAAGGCATATATCCGTTGGAATTTAACATAGTTAAATAATCATTTTTGCATTCTATGTTGTCATTCGTGTCACTGATATAAATATTAGTATCCCCGATAATAAGCTCCGTTTCAAGTATAGAGTGCACTTGCAAAAACTGCTCCAAAATGAGCAAGAAATCCCCTTTGTGAAAAGAAGGAGGTCTGTATATACCGTTTATTCCAATTTTTCTGTGATTATGTAAGTCAACTATTACTCTCAAAAATCTAAAACTATCCATATCTATACACTTAGTTTCGTGTTGTATTGTATTTTTCACATAGATGACCACGACGTCATTTTTGTTAATTGTACTATTATTTAAATACATACTATAACCCCGCATTTGGTACATATTTGCATTATTTATGGTAAAGGATTCTGATAGAATGACGATATCAAACTCGAACTTGTACACTGAAAGCAAGACAAGAAGGTGATCCAAATTTTTGCTTAATGAGCGTATGTTACAATGGAAAAGTTTAAGATGTTCATCCGGTTTATTTAAATGTAAATCGCGAAATATATGCGTGCAAATATCATTATCAGTAGCTGAGTGAGTCTGTATATACTCCTCAACATTACTCAGCCATGTATCAAACCCTGCCATTTAGATTCTTATATTTGTGTTTTAATAATTTACAGTAATACAAGACAGGACATAAAACTTACAAATCGGCTGCACTCAGAATGCGATTTATTTTACTGTTGTCTGACTTCCTAATAAATAATTTCGAATTCTTAAACCACACGTATTTAAAGAACTTCTCGCCATTTTCACTCTTCTTGTATTTGGCTTCATACATTAGTTTTCGAAAATAGGGGGTCATATGTTCATTAACAAAAATGGGATGTTTTTCATCATCGGGGTAAGTTGATCGCTGTCGATATTCATGTGAATTGAGAACAGATGTTTTGATAAATCAATTTATCTTTTACATACTATTGTTTTTTATGTAAAGTGACTTGTGGTTGATCACTTAATCACTTAATCAATTGATGAAGATCGAAAAGGAGCTGTGATTACAATATTTAATGGCAGTGCAGTGCCTCCGCAGTTATTACTTACTTCTTCTGTGGCTTGTAAATCGTCTTTTAAGAACGATATATCGCTTTTCTGTTCTTTCGCGATGTCTTTTGAATCAGGAACAATTTTATCAATCAAATGATTGTGTAATTAAAACTTGCAAAATCTAACAGTGGCATGTAAAGTTATTAATTGCTGAAGTCGTGCGGTAAATTGACTATTAGTTGATTGGTTGAATTTCAAACAATCAGTTGATCAACTGTTGAAAATCTCACATAAGCGATAATCACAATATAGGTATTATGAAACTCTATCATCTGATTTATCAGTTACTTTGTGATCAGTAGATCTGCAGTGTTTACAGTTGATTGACCATGCTTACAGATCAATCAGTAAGTTGAATGCTGTCGATATTCATGTGAGTTGAGAATAGATGTTTCGATAAATCAATTTATCTGTTACATACTATTGTTTTTTTTATGTAAAGTGATTTCAAACAATCAGTTGATCAACTGTTGAAAATCTCACATAAGCGATAATCACAATATAGGTATTATGAAACTCTATCATCTGATTTATCAGTTACTTTGTGATCAGTAGATCTGCAGTGTTTACAGTTGATTGACCATGCTTACAGATCAATCAGTAAGTTGAATGCTGTCGATATTCATGTGAGTTGAGAATAGATGTTTCGATAAATCAATTTATCTGTTACATACTATTGTTTTTTTTATGTAAAGTGACTTGTGGTTGATCATTTAATCAGTTAATCAATTGATGAAGATCAAAAACCAGCTGTGATTACAATATTTAATGGCAGTGCAGTACCTCCGCAGTTATTACTTACTTCTTCTGTGGCTTGTTGTAAATCGTCTTTTAAGAACGATATATCGCTTTTCTGTTCTTTCGCGATTCTTAGTCAGTTACAGGAACAATTCTATCAATCAAATGATTATGTAATTGAAACTTGTAAAATCGAACAGTTGTCTGTAAAGTTATTAATTGCTGAAGTCGTAGGGTAAATTGACTATTAGTTGGTTGGTTGAATTTCTAACAATCAGTTGATCAACTGTTGGGAATCACACATAAGCAATAATTGTACTGTAGTTCATGAGTTCATGTTATAGTAGGTTAGATAGTACCTAACTAATAGTAGTTCAGTTGTCGGCAGCCATCATGCATAGTTGCAGGAACACGTTCATTTTTGTATCTTTAATCTTTTATTAAATAGAACCTTAATAAAGCTTTCTTGTTAATGATAACAACCCAACATGGTGTCAGGTGGGTTTTAAACAAAAGTGTAAAAAGTGCAAAAGTGGGAAAAGACAGACAGCAACAAAAAAAAGCATGGAAGCGTTACAGCAAGAAAACGCAGAATTGCGCCAAAAAATGGCAGCCGTTGAAGCCAGATTAAACCAAATACAAATATTTGGGGGAACAACAGCAGTTAACCAGGTACCATCACCCGAAAAATTCACATTTGAACCATCGGAGTGGAATGCTTGGATCACTACGTATGAAAGATACAGAAGTGTCACAGGTCTCGAAAGAGTGCCACAAAAGACACAAGTAGATAGTTTGCTGTTGCATATGGGCCCAGAAGTAAACAAATTACTAGACAACACAAATCCTACCGAGGAACAATTAGCAAATTACACACAGTTAAAAAAATTCTTTGAAAATAATTTTTTAAAAGATGTCAATATCATATTTGAACGCACAAAGTTTAACAAAAGGAATCAAAGGGAAGGTGAAAGTGCCAGCGATTTTATTGCCGCAATAATAATGTTGAGCAAAACTTGCAATTATGGTACAATGACAGACGAACTCATCCGAGACAGGTTAGTAGCAGGTCTAATAGATACATCTTTTTCAGAATCTTTACAAACAGATAAAGCTTTAACATTACAAAGTGCAAAGATAAAGATTTTACAGCACGAAAGAGTAAAGCGGGAAAATAAAAGCCTGCATGAAAATACAGAAACCATTAATCGAGTAATGCAAAACCATCCCATTCAACAAGAACATAAACACAAAAGTGCGGAGAAATACAAGCAGTGTGGTAGATGCGGAAAGAAACCAAGTCACGAGCTTAAAGAATGCCCAGCCCTGAAAAGTGTGTGCAGTAAATGCGAAATCAAGGGGCATTTTGCAAAAATGTGTCGAACAAGAGTTATTAAAAACAAGAAGAAACGTCATTATGTAAGAGTCGTAGAGGACTCATCCTCAAGCAGTGGTTCGGAAGAAATTAACCAAATAATACATGAAATTAATAGTGAAAATTTCAGATCATTGTGGAAAATAAAACTTCCAATAGGTGAAAACCTAACTGAATTCAAAATCGACACAGGAGCGGATGTTAGCATTTTAAGTAGACAGTCATATGACAAATTGAAAGAGAGACCAGAAATTAAGACAACCAGAACAAAGCTTCGAGGTCCAGGTAACTGTAGTATACCTGTAATCGGAAAAGTGACAGTTAAAGTGAATTGGAAAGGTGCAGATAAGAAAATAAAAATGTTTGTTATAGAAAATAGAGATAATCTTTTAGGCAAGCCTGCCATAGATAGTTTACAACTCATCAAGTTTGTGGAAGAAGTCACAGACACAAGTAACAAAATTTTATCAACAGAAACACTCAAGATAGAATACCCAGAACTATTTAGAGGCATCGGTAAGCTTAAAAATTACGAACATCACATAACCCTAGAAGATGAAGCAAAACCGTATTCATTGTCTACACCAAGAAGAATACCATTGCCGTTGTTAGAAAAAGTCGAAGGAGAACTGAAGCGTATGGTTAGAGAAGATATTATAAAAGAAGTTGATGTAAATAATCCAACTCCATGGTGCGCACCAATGGTATGTGTTGTTAAACCTTCAGGCCAGATACGAATCTGTGCAGATTTTACACAACTCAATAAGTACGTTCAAAGAGAAAAGATAATATTACCAACTGTGGACTCTACGATCGCAAAGGTAAGAAAAGCTAAAATATTTTCAAAATTGGATTGTGTTTCCAGCTTTTGGCAACTGCCTTTAACAGAATCATCGAGAGATTTTACAGCATTTTTGACTCCTTTTGGGAGGTTTGTCTACAAGAGAATTCCTTTCGGTATAACTTCAGCCCCGGAGGTGTACCAACAAGCTATGAACAAATTATTTAATGGCATCAAGGGAGTACTCGTGCATATGGACGATATAACAGTTTTTGCAGAAACCAGACAAGAACATGACAAGATATTAAAAAGTGTTTTAGATATTTTAATCGTAAATGGCTTGACGTTAAACGAAAATAAATGCCAAATTGGAATTTCAGAAATAAAACTTTTAGGATACGTTGTTGGAGGAAGTGGAGTAAAAATAGATGGGGGGAATATAACGGCAATTATAGATATTGAAACACCTAAGAATGTCAGTGATGTGAGACGGTTCTTGGGGATGATAAACCATCTAACAAAATTCTTGGGAAATGTTGCCGAAGAAACAAAGCCACTCAGAGAACTATTGAAACAAAATTCGTTGTTTAATTTTGGCAAGGAACACGAAAATTGTTTTAATAAATTGAAGGACATGGTCACAACAGCACCTGTTTTGAAAATGTACGATACCAACAGAGAAACGAGAATATTAGCAGACGCATCATCATACGGAATAGGTGGATGTCTGGAGCAATTACAAGATAATGGTCGATGGGCACCAGTGATGTATTGTTCGAAAAGTCTTAGTAAAGTTGAGCAGGGGTATGCCCAGATTGAAAAGGAGGCCCTTGCAATCGTGTGGACTTGTGAAAGACTCGAAGAGTACCTTATAGGAAAGTGCGTTACTATCCAAACAGATCACATGCCGTTATTAGCAATATTAAAAACAAAACCAATAAATGATCTAACGATTAGACTCCAAAGATTTAGATTACGACTTACTCGTTTTACTTACAATGTAGAATATGTACCAGGAAAATCGTTTTATACTCCTGATACTCTCTCAAGAAAACCATTGAGAGAAGGCGAACAAGATAAAGATATACTAAAAGAAGAGGATGTCACATGCTATGTCAACATATTAACTAAAGAGTTAGAAACTACCATAGGAACCACAGAAAATGAAATTAAAGTGTGTCAACAAAAAGAATTACCTAAATTGAAGGAATATGTTGAGAATGGGTGGCCAGATAAGTCACATTGTTCCAAAGAAATTATGAAATACTATAAATTTAAAAATGATATAACTATTTATCAAAATACTTTATATTACAAGGATAGAATCATAATACCAACAGTTATGTATAAAGAATTGCTAAGCAAGATTCATATTGGACATCAGGGAATCAATAGCTGCAAGTCAAGAGCCAAAGCTAGTGTTTGGTGGCCTGGTATCAACAATTTCATTGAAGAAGTGGTAAGTAATTGCCACGAGTGTTTAAAACACAAAGATTATGAAACTGATTTCATGACGTTACGTGAACTTCCTGAGCTACCATTTGAACATGTAGCTACAGATCTTTTCATGTATCGAAACAAAGTTTATTTAGTTGTCCAAGATTGCTATTCACATTATCCGGAAGTAAAAATTCTAACAAGAACCAAAAGCGAAAATGTAATCGAAGAAATGAAAGACATTTTCTCGAGATTTGGAATACCATCTATTGTTTATTCAGATGGTGGGCCACAGTTCGACAGCTACGAATTTAAACAGTTTGCTAAAGCTTATAATTTTAAGCATATAATGAGTAGTCCTCGTTTCCCACAAAGTAATGGACATTCAGAGCAAGCAGTGAAGCTAGTTAAGTTGATAGTAAAAAAGTGCAACGATTGGAAATTAGGATTATTGGCTTACAGAAATACAGTTCTTTCATGTGGAGCAACTCCAGCACAACTTTTATTAGGAAGAAATCTAAGGGAAATATTACCAATGAAGAGAGAAAATCTTAAACCACAACTACCAGATCATGAAGAAATTAAGAAAAGGAAGACAGAAGAACAGAAAAAATCAAAAACTCAGTATGATAAGAGACATAGATCAAAGCAACTCCCAACATTGAAGGCAAATGACAATGTTTGGATCAGAGATATGAAACAAGATGGTACAATCATACGAAATGCAGAAGAACCAAATTCTTTTTGGGTGCAAACTGAACATTCATCCATCCGAAGAAATCGAAAATCTTTAATAAAGTTACCGGTGGAACAAAGTGAAGAACAGAGTAATAGTGCGACAGAAAATAGGGAGATAATAAATAATAGTGAACAGCAGAGTAACAGTGCGACAGAAAATAGCGAAATATTAAATAATAGTGAAAAGCAGAGCAATAGTGCGTCAGAAAATATAGAAATGTCAAATGATCGTGAAAAGCAGAGCAATAGTGAAAAAGAAGATAGTGGAGTGCCTGCAAGGTGTAGTACGAGAAAAATTAGAAAACCAAAACGATTTAGAGACGATGAAAACTAGTGTTATAGGTCGAAAGAAAAATATTTTTAGTTATTGTTAAACATGTCTAGAAGAAAAGAAAATTTGTTAGTTTATAGAAAAGAAAGGGAGATGTACTGTAGTTCATGAGTTCATGTTATAGTAGGTTAGATAGTACCTAACTAATAGTAGTTCAGTTGTCGGCAGCCATCATGCATAGTTGCAGGAACACGTTCATTTTTGTATCTTTAATCTTTTATTAAATAGAACCTTAATAAAGCTTTCTTGTTAATGATAACAACCCAACAATAATCACAATGTAGGTATTATGAAACTCAGTCATCTGATTTATCAGTTACTTGTGATCAGCTGACCTACAGTGGTTAAAATACAATCAGTTGTTTACAGTTGATTGACCATGCTTACAGATCAATCAGTAAGTTGATTGCTGTCGATATTCATGTGAATTGAGACCAGATGTTTGGATAAATCAATTTATCTGTTACATACTATTGTTTTTCTATGTAAAGTGACTTGGGGTTGATCATTTGATCAATTGATGAAGATAAAAAAAGAGCTGTGATTACAATATTTAATGGCAGTGCCTGAGCAGTTATTACTTACTTCTTCTGTGGCTTGTTGTAAATCGTCTTTTAAGAACGATATATCGCTTTTCTGTTCTTTCGCGATGCTCTCATTTAACTCGAGTTGGTCGTCTATGTTCTTTTGCAGCTGCGTTATGTTATCGCTAATGTCTTTCAGTTCGTGATTGACTTCGTTTACGTAATTGAACAAAGCGAAATTTTCCTCTTCTTGTTTCAAGAATTGCGCTGCCAAACGTTCGACGTCTTCTTCTCCCGTAAATTCTTGAATTTGTCGCAGCGTGTCTTCGTAAGTTTGCAGTTCTTTCTCTAGATTTTCTTTTTGCAGTTCTTTTTTTCTGGCTTCTTTTAATTCTAAGTCCCGCATGATTCTTTTTTGACCCTTGGTGCTTAAGAATTCTTGCAATTTGTTGTCCAGGTCTAGTTGCCTTTGCAGTTCCCGCATTTCCTGGGCGTGTAGAAGCAAATCAATTTGTCCTCTACTTCTTAATGCTTGTAATTTATTGCACCATTCCTCTCGCTGGTCATACGCCAAACTAGTTTGTTCTATAAGATCCAACATCATTTTTTTACCATCACCTAAGGAAGTTAATAATTTTTCCCAAATTTTATTGAAGCGCGCTCTTTCTTTCAAGAGATGATCGATTTCTTCGCGAATCTTACGATTTGCCGCCAGAACTGCGCAGAATCGTTTTATGACAGTTTCCAAATTGTTTTCTAGGGATTCGACAGTTTTCTTCCCGCTTCTAATGCGAGTCTGCACTTGAGCGTCAGTAATTTTGTTGGGACGCAGTTGGAAAACTTGCTTTTCGATCTGAAACAGAGACAAGAGACAACAAATGTTATTAGACCATTTGGCAGCGAAAATCATACGAACTTGCTGGAAATTCGAGCAGATATTCTGTTAAAGATTAAAACTCGAGTAAAACTCCGTCTACTGCGCATGTGCGCATTACGTCCTGACATGCCCAGCTTTTTCTCATTCTGAATGGACTCTAACTGGTTTATCAGCAATACCTTTTTATCCATGATAGTGCTCATTCGAACGGTGCCACAGTTGTCAGAGACTAATTCAATAGTTGTATCTAGAGATACCAATTCTACTTTGGCTTTCACGCTTCCCCATCCCCATCCCCATCCGCGTGCGCGTGCGCGTTACTTATGTCGGTAAAATGACGTTTAAGAATATCGTTATCGGCTAGTGATGCCAACGGTCTCGGTGGGTGTTCGGATATCGTACAGAACTGCCATTTTGTTCTCCTACGGCTAGACGAGTTCTGACCCCGCAGCGGTTTGATATATTTTGCTTGTTTTTACATCATCTTTTTTCCAAAAAATGCGTGTGTCTGGTGCGAGAAGGCAAGAAAGGGCTTTGTTTCAAAAATACGTTCTCTTGGAATATTTATTTATTAATATTAGGACATTAGTCTGCACTATACTATATTTATGCGGAAGCCTGAAAGCCAAAGTAGAATTGGTATCTCTAGAATCAAGTTAATTCAATGCCGTCAACTTTGGATCTCTGGAGTGGCCAGCTCGAAGTCCTGACCTAAATCCTTTAGAGGATGTATGTGTAATGCTGGGGAGAGGAATTGGGCATCGTTGTGGACAGCTGATAATACTATAGTATCCCAGAGGTGCCTCACATTCCTTAAGAACACAACACAACCAATATTGGACTAAAGGACTCCAAAATGTAATTAGTATTCCAAACTAAATATCAGAAATACTTTTTCTGTATTCACGTCTAGAGCTGCAAGTATTTAGAAAAAATATCGAATATTTCGATATGAGAATATATCGATATTTCCGATATTATCGATGTTTCCAATAATATCGATATTAGCGAAATTGAAATATCGATATCGGTTTTTCATAAGCTGACCGCACACGATCAATATTATTGACAATATCGTTATTTGACCAATCAAAACACGGTATTATTGGTCAAATCACGATATTGTCAATAATATTGATCGTGTGCGGTCAGCTATAGTAGGAAGTGAGCGAATTTTCAGCCAGCGGCACCATTTAAAGTTCTGGTGGTATTGGGCTGTCAAATTTTTGTTGACATTTATATTTTTTTGTAGTTTGATTTAATTTAAAACCAATAATATTCACTGCCTAGGTATGTACGTGGAAAATTTAAACAGACAGATGTCAACTGAATTACCACCAAACATTTATAAATTCGCCATACTGAGGCGCTGCTAAGCGATATTCACTCATCACAGTGATATTATCGATGACATCCATGTTTCCGATAACATCTATATCGATATTTTCAATAATATCGATATTAGCTATATCGAAAATACGTCTGAGGTCTGACACTGGCTTCGTTGCTATGATACCGGCTTTCTGATTGGTTGTATCATAGCAACGAAGCCGGTGTCAGACTTAATCCGGTGTTGGTTTCTTTGAAAAACCGGACCTTTGTGTAAGAAATTACAGTTTCAAAATATGCTACTGAAAAAGGCATCTTCCAGCTACAATATGAGCAGTCATTCACGTTTTTGTCTTATTCGGAACAAAAGTTATGACGAATTTTCAAAACGTTTGTTTAGCAGCAATAAATTTGTATTTTGAAAGCTAGAAAAGATAGTGTACAAACCGTTAGCAAAAGCGTTATTCAAAGTTCAGTGTGGAATCCAAAAAAGTACAAATATACAGCGCGTTCCATTTAAAATAAAACAACTAAACTACTTCCGGTAGAAGTAGTGTTTTTACGTAAATTCTGTATAATTAATTATTCTAAAAAATTGTTTGTCCACGACTATCTTATAATATACTATTTATACTTGTGTTTCTTCAATCATAATTAGATACATTAATCACTGCAGTGATTAATGAATATTATTCACTACACCAATACATCGCTTTGACCCTTTTTTACATTTATTTAGTAGGCCGCGATCGCGATGTGTCAGTTCAAATTGAAACGTCAAATCAGCATGGTTTGCTTTTAATTCGAAATGCATATTCTAAAAAAGAAGATATAATGAGTAGTGAGAGTGAAAACGAGGTTCCTTTAACAGCACCAGCAATAAAAGAAGCTGCAGAACTTGCCTCATTAGATTCATTGCCCAAAAAAACAAGAAAATTATACCTGAGAGCGTACCTATGTATGAATCTTTCTTACACTGGAGAAGGGAAATGAAGGTAAATTCTTTCTGGGAATCTGTTTTGATAGTCGTGGACAAAGTATAGTATACAACTCGTTATAATGATGCTATTATTACCTCGGATGATTACAAAACTCGCTCGTTTCACTCGCTCGTGTTGTAAACTTCATCCTCGGTAATAATAGCATTCATTATAAACTCGTGTATAATATACTATTCTGCGATACCCACCTTTCGTATTTGCACATCAAGTTCCTTTAAGTTTCCTTTTACATCCTGAACTTTTTTGGTTGAGTCGTCATACTGGGATAAGAGGTTGCCGAAAATTGCCGAAATTCGTTCATCTTTCTGCCTGTTGGCGTCGCACGAAGCGACTTGAAAATCGGCCAACAGATTCTCGTGCTCCTTTCGTAAAGCCTGTATTACACGCCTTTGTTTCGACAGTTTGATCGTTGCTTCATCAGAAAATGCATTTCTATCACCTTCCATTATACGATACTACGGAAGGGTAAAATAGGATAAAAGTGGTAACGAAGTAACAGCTTCAGCTACCAGTAGCTTTATTTAAATCCGATACGTGTTTCGCTGACAAGCCCAGCTCTTTCCTTCTTCCAGTAAAGTAAAGAATCTTACCTGACGCTGCAGTTTGGCCAACTCTGCCTCTGCCATCAAATCCATGTCCAGTTCGTGGGCTTGGATATTATGTTTACGAATTTTATCCATAATTATTTTTTGGTGTGCACAAGAACTAACGAATGTGAACAAAAATGCTGCTCGTGCTTTATTTCGTTGCTAAGTGAACAGTTACTGGGGCAACAGTAGTGTTGTTTTATCAATCGCAGTTTTCTAGAAAAACTTGCGGTAATTTTTTAAACGACACTAAAAAACGTAAACAGCATATTTTTGTTTATATTTTAGGTAATAATCTTAATTAAAACCAACAAAAACTTGGTTTGAATTCGTCTCGACTAATATTTCCTGTTATACTATTTTTATTATCAACTAATTATCGGAAAAATCAATAATTTACCTGAAATAATCGATGGGAGATTACGAATTTCCAAGGCGCAAGCGCAGGACACCCGCACATCTCTAATATTGTTACAGGTACAGGTAAAATTCAAACATTGTTACCTGTTAGTAGGTGGCCGTGCATTGTTTGCGTCAGACGCTGTTTTTTTCGTTTCCATAGTGTTTGATAACTTTTTATCGCAGGTTGTTGTGTTTGACTAATTTTTATTTCGGTGCAGTGCTCGTGTGTGTATTTTCTTTATTATTTTATTGCGTTTATTGGGATTTGTTAATTGTTTGAGGTAAGTTTTTTTTATTGATTTTTCGAGTGGGGTTATGTACCTTTTAAGGTAACGGTATGCGTTCCGTTTTGTTGTCATGAGAAGCACGATCTTTATTTTTCTCAGAATTTATTCAAATTTGACACGTAATTTTAGTTGGCTTATGTCGCATGTTTCAATTTTTTTATGTTTTCTCTTATCGTTACACATTTGTATTTATAGTTTTATTATTTTCTGTAATTGGCTTTAAAAATGGCTATACTTTATCAAGATTGAAACATATTTTTAGTTATTTCAGTAAAAAAATTTAATAAAACTAATTTTTCCAAGGTGCATACAAAAAAAAGGTTAGGTCATTCTTGTATTTTATAGTGGGGATGTTGCGTCATGTACCAGGTGCATGCTTTTTCATCCCTCTTTGTGGGAATCACGTTATAATTAGAAATACGAAGCCAGTTAAATTAGAAAGTTGTGAATTTTTATTCTAATCAGTAACCTAAAAAGAAATTTAACGTATATCTTTTTGGATTTGAATATGTATCAAAAAATAGTGAATCGTGATTTTCGTTTGATGATCTATAAAGACTAAAGGGCGCAGATTCATATTCTTTGTTATCCAGGGTTTTCACATTTTTGCAATGGATCCAAAACAATACTTCTGTTCCCACAAAGGGTACATTGAAGTATACTGGGTGATTTTAAAATCATATGAATTTAAAGCGCCCAAAATAGACTAAAGTAGTGCTTTTTGTTTTATTTTAAAAATTGAAAACAAATATCACATTTTTTTAATATCTTCGAAACTCAAAAAGATAGGAGTGCCAATTTTTCCGTAGGGTAAATATATACAACTTTTCTATATTTTAATCAAGTTTTATCTCTCAACTCTTAGCTATACTTGTAAAAACTCTTATTTCCAGCTTTTGGAAAAAGACAGTCTGCATAATTTATTTTCATTGTTATACAGGGTGTTTCATTAACAATGGGAAATCCGTTAACTGGAGATTCTACAGGTCAAATAATGACCATTGACCCGAACATTTCTTAGGTTGTCGACTTGAAAATTTGCAATCCTATGTTTTTTTTTACGGGAAAAAGGATTCCAAGAACATTTTTGACGTTGCCCATAGAGGGCGCTACTTATAACCTATTGCTTTGATAAATTGACCCATACATTTTTACCATGTAGGTACATCTAACGTCAAATCGGCTCCAAAATCTGAAAGACCAACCTTTTTTAAATAATAAATGTATTCTTGTCTCATTTTGATATTCCAGCCCATTTTCAAGAAAAAACTACTTAATACAGATAGTGTTTAAATTCCAAACTTGTTCTAATAGGCAGTTCCGCATTAAACAAAATATTATCTAGATAGCTACGTTTTACAAACAGACAGTCAATAGTAATATGACATTAGTTTTAAAGTGTTCAGTGTTAACCCAAGTAGGCTAAATGGGCCATACTGAAACCGAAGCCTACTTGATTTTTGCACTCAAAATTTCTGTTCAAGTTAATGGAACAGCCATTCTCAATATTCCTTCATGTATATCTTCGGTTCTAAAAGAGATATCACCATGCGGCTTGCGCCATTTTTATTATAATTTTCACCTCTTTTTAGCAGTATTAAAAAAACTATATTATTCCATTTGAATTTTTCAAGATAAACGCGAAAATAGTTTTGAATGTAAAATCGCGCCCTCTACCGGTGGCCACGAAATTCGAAATGACTTCATTTAACTTTCGTTTGATAGAACAAGGAAAGCTCTTATCAAGAAGCTCAAGTTTGTCCAATTCCGTTGAGCCAAACCGGAGTTAGAAGCATTCTTTCATCTCAATGTTTGTCCCACCCATGCCATCTCTATTTGACGAGCTAGAGCAAAAAATCCTCGAAAAAATCCTAAACGAAAGTTATTCAGAATTTTCAATAGAATTCAATAAAATTATTTTTGATAACCCTTTATTGGTGATTTTTCAGGGAAAAGATTATTTTTCTCCTTTGGTGTAGCCCTTACGCCCCCTAGCGTCCAATCTACGAACTTAAAAATAATTCCCAGCAATTTCTCGTTGCCAATTTTATCTTAAATATTTTTTTCCGAAAGTTCTAGGGCAAACGGTTACTGATATACGGCCGCCGACCTTTCTTATTTGTACACCCGGTACATGGTAAACAGTTATGGGTCAATTTGTCAAAGCAATAGGTTATAAGTAGCGCACTCTATGGGCAACGTCAAAAATGTTATTGGAATCCGAGGGGCAAATCGCGGTTGTAAGTAGGTGTACAGCACCATGTAAGTACACTGACAGTACCTGACAGTCTGTGACATTATATGACAGTCTTTGACAGTACCGTGGCAGTCCGTGACAGTACCGTGGCAGTCCGTGACAGTCCGTGACAGTCCCGTGACAGTCCGTGACAGTCCCGTGACAGTCCGTGACAGTCTCGTGACAGTCCCGTGACAGTCCGGTGAGAATCACGTGACAGTCTTGCCAGAGTTCCGTGACAGTCCTGCGAGAGTTCCGTGACAGTCCCGTGACAGTATCTGACAGTCTGTGATATTATTTGACAGTACGGTGACAGTCCGTGGCAGTACGGTGACAGTCTGTGACAGTACGGTAACACTCCGTGACAGTCTGTGACAGTACGGTAACACTCCGTGACAGTCCGTGACAGTACGATGGCAGTCCGTGACAGTGTGTGACAGTACGGTGACAGTCCGTGACAGTACGGTGACAGTCCGTGACAGTACGGTGACAGTCCGTGACAGTACGGTGACAGTCCGTGACAGTACGGTGACAGTCCATCGACAGTCCCATGACAGTCCGGTGACAGTCTGATGACAGTCCCATGACAGTCTGGTGACAGTCCGGTGACAGTCCCGTGACAGTCCGTGACAGTATCTAGGAAAATGACAGTAGGTGTACATGAAATTTGAACGCGGTTCGCCCCTCGTTGGAATCCTTTTTCCCGTAAGAAAAGCCAGGATTGCAAATTTTCAAATCGATAACCTAAGAAATGTTCGGGCCAATGGTCATTATTTGACCTGTAGTTAACGGATTTCCCATTGTTAATGAAACACCCTATATAAATACTGTTCAAGTTGAGAAACGTTGATTTTGTTGTACAGGGTGCGCAAAAATATAAAAATGTAGATTTTCAAAATTGAAAATTTTTTAATCAAACTTTTTTAAGCATCAAAATTAAAGAGCTTAGAAGGGGAAATCGAAAACCAAATAAATTTTTTTCATAGAAGTTATGATTACTAAGATATTTGATATGAAAAATAAATCGAATTTTTTTCTACATATATCTTAATATCGATTATTATTTTTTTTAAGACTACTACTTGCAATGAAACCGAGAATGAAACGTTATGTGCAACTATTATTAGCAAGTTCAAAGTTCTTTCTTTTTGATGTTTCAAAAATTTTTAATTTTGCAAATCTACATTTTTATACTTTTTGCTCACTCTGTATGATAAAATCAAAGTTTCTCAACCTGAAACGCAAAATAAATTATTTTCGAGAAACTCAAAATAAAAGTTTTTACAAGTATAGGTAAGGCCATCCGTGGACACGGTGTATATCGATCAAATTAAACTTGCTGAAGCTGTTTGTTGCAGATTGACCAAAATTGCTTTCAAAATGGCAGCGCAGCGCTTCGAAAAGGTGTCTCCCGCCAAGGATCTGTCGTTATTGCGCTCCCCGGACTCGACCCCTTTTTAAAATTATGCAATTTCTAGAAGATTACATAGCAAACTTAGAAAATCGAAGTGCCATGGACAATAGGTCGCAGTTTAGTAACGAAGATGTCTGGACGCAATTGCAACAAAAAGAAAACGACTTGCAGTTGGCCGCGGAACTCGGTAAAGCTCTTTTAGAAAAAAATGAAGAACTGAAGAAACAGCAAGACGCGATAGTTGAGGAATATTCGAAAAAATTAGAGGTAAGATACCAACCATAACTGTATAGAAAGTGTCCTACTAAAGTTGAACATCGGCAGAAATTATGGTATAACAGAACAGAAAAAAAGGGTTACGTCATTTAATAACGCAACTACAATATACATTCATCTGCACTCGTATACGAAAATTAAGTACTTACATTAGTCATACGAATGAGGTGCAAAAATCACCTTGTTTCGAAATAATCTTGAAAGTTGGATTAGTCACCTTGGTAGTTGAACAAATGCGTTGTTTTGTGCAGATTTTAATATTTTCATTCACAAGAATGCCTGTTGGGTAAAAAAAATGTTGCAAAATCGCGGTGGAATAATAATCTTTGTAATTTTTATATTAAAAATGTAAAATTGCAAGTATTGCGGAGTTAGTTTGGTAAATGTATGTTCTCATTTGCTGTAAAGGTCGCGCTGGAGCTCTTGGTCACTTTCAGGGTTACGCTGAATCCGGTACTACTACTAAATGTCAATATGACTCATTCTGCGGGGGCAACAGCGCGTAATCGGACAGAAGCTCTTTTAATGACGAAAGTCAAATAATAGTATGTTATGGTGGAGGCTAAAATAAGCAGGGTGTCTGATCATACTATTTAAGTCAAGAAACCAACCCTAACTGCTCCAAATAATAAATTATTCAAAAATGAACGGGGCGAAAGTGCGGCTTCGATACCCGGGATGTAACGACTCGCCTGCCGTTAAATTGCAAAATGATCTCCCCGGTCAAAAGCTGCCCATGTAAATAACAGAATTGCAGCAGGACCTAGCCAACTTCAGAAACTCTTGCGATCCAGAATTCCAGAAAGACTACAAGAAAATAAATATTAGTAACTTTGACATCTATAGACAGACATTTTAGGAAACCTAAAAAAATCAAAATTACCTACCTAAATAATTTAAAAAGATTAGATTGTATGGTTGTTTTCAGTTATTTTGGCTCCTACTTCAAAATGTCAGTATGGATCAAATATGTATTGCATTCCAGCAAGTAGAATTTATGATTATTTGAAAGAAGGCACCCTAGATTAATAAATTGCTGGAAAATGGATGCAATTTACCCATCCATGTATAATTCCCAAAGTCGGTAATATGTAAACAAGTATAATATAAACAAAATACAATAATGCATACCTAACTGAAATAATAAACTGATTAAATTAGAAAAGAAAATTAATTTGAAACATTTACGAAAGAAATAATCCTATCTAATAAAAGTGATGTTAGTCGTGGAGAATGCGCAACAGACACGTACCGTTTCGATCTAGCGAGGTCAGATTTTTCGTTTCCGTCTCTTTTTAATACGTACGGGAGCCGATCGCCAAAAGTGCGTACGTCTGAAATATCACAGGTAGGTATCATGTTTGTTGTCGTAAAAGTATACGCCGTCAGAAACAATTCAAAGTTATTGGACGCATGTACTCCGTAAGCCCCAGCCAAATTGAACTATTTCATTTTCGATTATTATTACTTCATATTAAAGGAGCAAACAGATTTGAAGATCTGAAAACAGTAAACGGAGAAATACTGGAATCTTATGTAGCAACGTGTTTAAAATTAGGTCTTATTTAAGATCATCACGAGTGGAAAAGAGCCATGAATGAAGCTGAAATTTGGATGATGCCCAGACAGCTGAGATATTTATTCATTCGTATTTTAATGCATTGCCAACCAATAAATTTATCCAGAAGAATTGTGGGAAGAATTTAAAGAAGCAATGTCACAAGATTATGAAAGACGTTACAGCAATACTGATGGACGAAAAAGCCTATATTCAAATTAGTTCCATGCTTTCTGCGGAAGGTTACAATCGTTCAATGTTTCCTACCATGCCACTACATTGAATATGCAAATGAAGAACAAGCAATAGAAATAGGATCACGACAATATAAACACCTAAATGAAAAGCAGAAAGAAATTGTAGATATTATTTTGGGTAAATGTGATGCTAACATAAATGAATCAATTTCTGAATCTTCATGTTTTTATATAGACGGTCCAGGAGGCTCCTGTAAGACTTATGTTTATACAACCCTTTACAGCTTACTGAAGAGTAAGAATAAAATTGTTTGTACCATGGCCTTCACGGGCATAACAGCAACACTACTTCCTCATGGCAGAACAGTTCATAAAACGTTTGGGTTACCTGTTCCTCTGTTAGATTCATCTTCCAACTTTAAGAAAAATTCAAAAGAAGCAGATTATTTAAGGAGTGTAGATGTTTTTATTTGGGATGAAGCTCCTGTGGGGCCAAGGTATGCTTTAGACATTATAGACAGAACCTTACGAGACTTTATGAATTGTGATGTTCCGTTTGGTGGAAAAATTATGGTGTTGTGAGGAGATTTTTGACAATTGTTACCAGTTAAAATAAATGCTACCCGCTGTGAAACAGTGAATTTAAGTATCAAATTTAGTTCTCTTTGGAGTTATTTTCGTAAATTTGCTTAAACACAAAATATGCGGGCTCTACCACAGGAACAAGAATTCACCAAGTTTTTACTGGATGTTGGAGATGGAGTTTTGAACGATATGAATAGCAATTTAGAATTGCCATAGAGATGTATTTATAATTCGGATATCGTTGAACGTATATATGGAGGAATCAATTAGAGAAAAGCGATTCATAGATATGACCTAATCAGCTATTCTGATGTTGAAGACATTAACAAAAAAGTGGTAGAACTGTTAGATATAAAAACAGAAAAAATATATACAAACTTGGATAGTGTTGAAAATTGTGATAATGGAGATTTAAACGATGCTATTCTTCCTGAATATTTAAATACTTTAAACCCGCCAAATTTTCCTCCGCATGAATTGAAGTTGAGAGTATATTGTCTTCTGATGTTGGTTAGAAATCTCAGCATTAATGAAGGCTTATGTGATGGTACGAGATTGTTAATTTTACAATTGGGAGACAATATGCTACAGTGCAAAATTTTAATAGGCGATAAACATGGAGATAAGTATAGTTTTCGTTAACCGTATAGCGTTGTACTGTGAAAATGTTTATCCTTTTACTTTTAAAAGACTACAATAATTTCCCATTAAACTAGCGTTTGCAATGACTATTAACAAATCACAAGGCCAAACATTTGATCAAATAGGAATTGATCTCCGAAAAGAAATATTTACTCACGGACAATTACGCGTGGCTTTTTCAAGAGTTCGTTCTTGGGAAGGTTTGATAATTTATTTAGGAAATCAAAGAAATAGCCGTATAGTTCAAAACTACGTTTTCAGGGAATAATATCAGATGTAAATTATTATGTAATCGGGCAATAATGCGTTTCTTTGAAGTCATGATTCGACTAGGGCAGTTCTGTTTTAGGATATTCCAATCTTCCAGTTATGTACATTGTGAAAGAGGGCATCCTGTACTGAGATCAATATCCCCCCATAGTTCGCAGCACGCAAGGTTATCAACATACATGAAATGGATTTTTTCTCTAAAATTTTAAATGGAACAATAAAAATTGACAGACCTTGACGAAAAATAACAAAGGCTAAATGTACAACATAAGCAAAATTAAACAAAAGATAGCTATTATACGTTCTGTTTACCGTGGTTTTCAAGAAAATCTTATCTGAATTTTCTGCAGTCGAGTTGCTTTATTTTAACTTCTATGTTTTGCGTGCATAACATTTTGAGTGACGGCTGTATTATCTCGGACCAATCAGAACGTGACGTTTACGAAGGCTTATCAAAGAAAAAATCTCTAAATCTGCTTAAGACGTGGTGCTCCAGAATTATTGTTATTATCTTTGACTCTGAGTACGTTGGTATATTTTGCATGCTATAACTAGAAGTAAAAGTAGGTACTTGCATAACTCTTACTTCCTCAATAATCGATATGTAAGTAAAAGACCACAGAATGTATACGAGGTGTTTAAAATAAGTTATTTAGCCAATTAACGAATTTTTCAGATTTCTCGTCGTATAAATTTTTTGAGCAATATTTTATTAAATAAAAATACTTTCTATAATTATTATTCTTCGTGGGAATTATTGCGATTTGATATGCGTCATGTAACTTTATTTTTTCATTAATAGCATTAAATGGTCAATTGTTTTCTTTTTGCTTGAAAGTTTCGTAAACAGATTTATCTGGAATAATACCAATTTGGCTAAACTATATTTATTAATAATTAATAACATCAAATGGTCATATTTTCTTTTTGTTTCAAAGTTTCGTGGACCGACTTGCGTTTTTTGATGTTCTTGTCTAGGATGGGATGGCTTCGCCTTTCCAGGGTTCTTTTCTCGTTCATTCTCATCTCCACTATTTTCCCTAAGAGTTGTTGAGGGGGCGCCACCCTCTTATAATCTGCGAACATGTTCTTTTTTTCTATCAGTTCCCTGTTGATTTTTAGCTGTTCGGGGTAATCGTCGAGTGGGATTGGACCGCTTCGAGTCTTGTATTTTTGCCCAACCGCATGTTTTCCAGTCGTATATTGCGGCGTTTTTCTCACAAATGATCTGTATTTTCTGTACAGAGGGTGCAGTTTTCTCTTATCTAAATCCATCATGCGTTGTTCCACGTTCTTAAAAGGAGGCATGGGATCGTCCACAAATTTCTTTAATTCTGGAAGCGCTTCCATTTTCTTAATAATTATATCTTCGTTGTCGATTTCTGATGGAGGAGGGTTGGGTATCGCGTCTTTTTGTACCACGAAAGCTGTACCACACGTACGCAGCGCTTTTCCTTCTAAATCTCTGAATTCGGGTATTGGGTTTTTATGAACTGCAAATGGGAGAAAATGTTAGGTGAATTAAATGCAGATTTTTTGTACCAACATGTTGGAATTTATTTGTAATTGTCCCCATTGCGTTTTCAACACTGGTAATAAAAATATTAATTTTTCACACCTTTTCATTCAGAAACAGAAAATATTGTTACACGCACGTAACTTTACAGAGCGTAACGGATTTCACTTAGTTCATCTTCTATTTCAACGAAACGTTTCTGTTTCTTCAGTTTTTTGTGCGAAACAAATGTATGCGGAGAGTGAAGTGTTGTTTGCTAGTGTGACCGCCGCTTTAATACTAAGGGTACGTTACCTTCGTCTAATTTTTTGCATATTTCCGCATTCTTTTTCTCTTCCGGGGTGACAAAGTCGTCCGTGCCGAAAAGGGCGTTCCACAGACCACCCCTTTTCTTGCGTTTCTTTTTTTGTTTTTGCTCCTCGATTTTTTTGCATTTTTCCTCTTCTTTTGCGGTTTTTACCGAAGCTAATAGTCGATTTTGGATGTGCAGTGCACGTTTTTGTGATAAGAGACTGAAAATTTGGGCGATTTTCTTCAAAGACATTTTGGCGTTGGTGTACACGAAAAGTTACGTCAGTTTTACATGTGCGGTTTGATCATTTTTTTTTACTCGATATTAAAACCAGTTTTGCGGTTACGGTTGTTTTTCTTTATAGTCAAGAGTGTTGGGTCGGTGTCTCATCGATGATTTTCGATGATATAAGCTTTTAAATAAGGTAAAATTAGTCATCTGCACTTGAGGACTGGCGAATGGAAAACATATTGTAGGTAGTTTTTTATGTTATTTTGTTGAGAAACTTTGGTGTTTCTATTATAAACGTGACTTCCTACAAGTCTTGTTACTCAGAATGCGGAGAAAAACGGTGCCATTAACCCACATACGAGGGTGTATTGATATCCTTTAGTCCACTATAAAAGCAGCAACAATTTCATTTTTTTTAAATAGAATGGCATGCTTTTTATGTCACGTAGTAGCAAAAACATTAGAAACAAGGCAGGAGTTATCCTAATCGGAAGCAGGGAGAAGGCAGATAGGTGGAAAGAATATTTGGGAAACTTATATGCGGGACAGGAAGTACGAAATATATTAGAAAGGCGAAATCGGTCTATAACAAACGTACAGTGCAAATTGGAAGAAACTTTTTCAAATATGGCGATCTTCCGGTTATACCGGAAATGGACACTAACTTTGTTATTTTAAACGGAACACCCTGTATATTATTCCATTTTTGGATTTCTCATGAAAAATAAATGTCAGTTTGTTAATCAAACATTGGGTCTCAGTCGAACCGTTCTGGAGTTTTTTAATTTTTTTTTTTAATTTTGACGTTTGCAGTAGTTTGCGCCATTTTGAATATCTTCGAAACGAAAGCACTTAGAGGAATGCGGTTTTGACAGTTCGTTTCTGGAAGAAACGGCCTATCAGACACAAGCATAACATGGAATCATGGCTTTTTAATTAAATAAAATTTATTCATGCCAATATTTACTAATTCAAACAGGAATAACTCTTTTCTTTTAAATGGAATGGTACATTGGTTCTCACATCATGTAATTAGATTAAATGCTCGACATAGCCGCCATCCTCACGACAACAAACACGCAACCGTTTCATCAAAGAATAGGCAGGTTCGGTAATTTTCAAATTTCATTAAAATTGATAGTTTATTATACTGAAGGCAGTTATGTTGTTAATTTTTGTAAAAAAAAAATTCCTTCGCCTGTGAAGCCGTTGCAAAGTTTTCCGTCGGTGCGAGTCTAGAAATCGTACCTTGCAGCGAGAGTAGGCCGCGTGACGTCAGAACTTAGTATAACGTATAAGTCCCAGCTTCAGCGCGCAGCAGTCCCATAAGTATTATGCATATGCATGTGTAGTTAAATTGTTAAATATTATTAACTGGTTCTAACTGGTGTTTTCTGTTTTGTACCCAGACTAATACATCGTACAGCACACCAATAAAACGGAAAAAGTGGTTCGTTGGAGCCAGAAAGAAAATCGGTCAGCATTATCGATATTTTCGCGAGTCAGTTTATCATTGCAAAAGTTTATAAAATTATCGGCTGCCCCATTGCAACCACTCTAAATAAAATCGAACATAATGTAATTTATCGACAGTTTTCTGGGACCCCTTGGTACTTGGTAACGTGTTACGGTTAGCATAATTTGAAACATGATGCTAGAAGCATGACGGAGCCAAATACTGAATCGCCGTAGCGTTCCCTCCCTGAACTAAAAAAGGAAATTTTATTAACTATTTTACAATAATAATTAAATAGTACGTCATCATAAAGTTCTCTTTTGAAGACTGGTAGGACGCGTACCTCCATCCTTTCCCTGAGCTAGCCTACGCATTTCCGTAAAAGTAGAACATTCTACATCCCCAACTATTTGAGAGCAGTAGTCTAATCTGCTCCAACCTCTACCTCTTTATTCCTATCTCTGACTCTAGTATGTCGCGAACTATTCCTTTGTGTCTCAGAAGGTGTCCTACCATCCTACGATCCTATCCCCTATTCTTTATTGTCTTCCGTACTTTTCTCTTTTCCCCAACTCTTTCTAATTCCTCCTTATTGCTAACTTGTCTATCCACGGTATCTTCAACACCCGTCCGTAGCATCACATTTCAAACGCTTCTACTCTTTTTCAATCCGCTTCTCCCATTGTCCAAGTTTCGCACCTATAGGTATAATTTCGTACTCCATACATGCGTCTTTAAGAGTCTCTTCCGAGTTTCTACATTAACCGTTCCAGAATATAGCAGTTGTTTCTTTTTGTTAAACAAGTACCTAGTACCTACGTAGCGTAGTTTTTTGATTCGCGTGAGTTGTATTTATTTCCGTTTTTTAAAAAATTTCCAATCCGTTATAAAACTGTTAACTTGATAACTTGTCAATCACTTAGGTATACCTACCTATATAAATGAGTAGGTATGTATTGTATTGTATTAGAGAATATAGGTAGGTACCTATTTTACAAACAGAAGTAAGCAGGTATCTACAATCTACATACCTACTTATACTGAATTATAAAAGGCATATACAGTTAATAAATTGTTGACTATGTTTTACTTATACCGGTCTGCCTTTACACTACTGTTTTGAGGTTGAATGAAATTAGGGTTAGATGCAAGAATCACACACCATTTCCACATTTACCGGGACATTTACCTACCTACTACATAAATATGGCAAATTATGTGAATCGGACTTTTGATACCCTTGTTGCATCATTAATCAATTATATTGTCTTTGTTTTATGTTTCCTTGACACCTTACTTTAAAAATTCACGCTCGAAATAGTCCCAATAAGTATGTTA
The DNA here is from genome assembly GCA_963966045.1 of Xestobium rufovillosum. Classification (NCBI taxonomy): domain Eukaryota; kingdom Metazoa; phylum Arthropoda; class Insecta; order Coleoptera; family Ptinidae; genus Xestobium; species Xestobium rufovillosum. Next base: position 30,388,816 of record OZ014497.1, read on the forward strand.
CGAGATAGGTACCTACCGCTTCGCGGGCATTCAAGAGAAGTGGGAGGAGCGCCTTACGAATCTCTGACGTCAAACCAATAACAAAGCGAACTAGCATGTGGGCGTGATAAGCTAATTTCTTTCGCTTATTACGCCGCAAAAAAATTTTTTAGAAAAAAAATTCGCCGTAAATCAATTCCAATAACAATTTTCTGTCATTTTCATGCCAAAAATAGATATCTTATTTTTCTCCGAACCTCCCTATTGTTCACATTTATCAGCATATCTTCATTTATACTTTGAAATGCATCGCAAACTCGTTCCATTATATTTTCTCGAGTAGTTGGAGCTTCCCTGTAAACTAACTGCTTTACGTGGCCCCACAAAAAAAGTCAAGTTTTGTTAGGTCTGGAGATCGCGCTGGCCAAGGTGTCGGACCCAATGTTTGATTAACAAACTGACATTTATTTTTCATGAGAAATCCAAAAATGCAATAATATACAGGGTGTTCCATTTAAAATAACAAAGTTAGTGTCCATTTTCGGTATAACCGGAAGTTCGCCAACTTTGAAAATATTTTTATCTCATTAAGCACTTATTTTTGAAAAAGTTTCTTCCATTTTGAACTGTACGCTTGTTATAGACCGATTTCGCCTTAGTGACTCATCCTGTGTATCGTAGATGCGATTAATATTGTTAAAGACAGAATAGCTGCTGGAAACTGGAATTAATATATAGGGCCAAACTATTATGTAATATGGTCAGGTTCGCGGATGATATGGCAGTATTAGCATCCAGCAAAGAAGAATTAGGGACAGCCTGTATAATGTTACAATTAACTCTATCATCGCGAATTAAGTTGGCTTGAAAGTGCCTACGCATTGACAATATTAATTTATGGGTAACGTTAATTTGACCTACATTAATTTTTGAAGGAGTAGTTTTTGCCAAATTGTGGGTGTGAAAAAATGTATCGGCTATCGGGGAGTAACCCGCCTACTATAGAGAAGTGATATTTTCTCAAAGATTCCAAAGTAGGTCGGTTTGTTACGAAATTGCCATTATTTTCACATTTAATTCGATTTAAATCTTGATAAATCGCGATGAAATAATTGCAGAATGTTCAGTGTACCGTGAAATGTTTTGGCTGTATAAAATCTCGGTTTTTCGTAATAAGTTGTTTTGTAAAAGTCGGAAATGTCTCGAGAATACTCCAAAATTAATTCACAGGTCTACAGGGTGTCCCAGCTCGTGCAGAACATACATAATATACTATTATTCAGCTACTGTGTAAAATACATTTTTTCATAAAACATTAGTATTTTTTTAAAACCTCGGTAAACGGTAATTATGGTAAATGAGACTCTAGCTATGACTGAAATTATTTTTAATGTCTTCTGCACGATTTTTATTACAAGAATGCGGCTAAAAAACCGCGAAAAATCACCGTAGCATGTCACTCTTTAACAGACGAATTAATGTTTAGTAATTTCGTCAAATTGGGCAACATTTTATTTAATTGTCGGCGTAGAAAGCGGATTATGTTAGTATAACAATCGTAACAAGGTTAAAAACTGGAGAAAATCGAGTGAAAACTACGAAATATGCGCATCTTAATATTTTTTATAACAAAAGAGCCATGTGGTGTTTAGTGGTTACCAACTGTCGTTAGTAGTTCGAAAACAACATCAGGAAAACATAACAGCGTCCCAGAAAACAATCGTATTTTTCTTAGACAAAAACCACTTCCTAGAACGCCGTTTTACTCTGTGCACTACTTTAAGGTCTGGTAGTTCTCACGACAAAACCGGAAATGTGCTTAAAATTCATTAATTATCTCCGTTGTCAATTCCCAGAAGAACAAAGGATAATTTTGGATTCGGCGCTTGAACTACCCGATTTTGTAAGTTATACAACAAATTCTGTGCACACTGCGCTCGAAGATTATCGCATAATAGGCGAGAATCATCTAAATAATTTGCAATGATTTAATAAGATAAGATTGTGTAAAAGAAAAGGGCGGAAGAAATATTAGGAAAAGATCAGGTCGGATTTAGAAGAAATAGGGGATCGCCCGAGACCATTCTAGTTTTACGAGTAATAGTCCAGTCAATCGGTGTTCAAAACTGCCGTTTTCGTAACAAAATTGGGGAAGTTCTTTTCTCATTTTTTCTGTATGTTTCTTGGGGTGCTGAATCCGAATTTCAAATTTGCTGCCATGTAGGAGGTCGGCTTCACAACGAAAAACGCAAAAAACCTCAAAATTTTCCCACTTTTTTCAGTTTTTCGCTTATATCTCGAAGAGTATGCATTTTTCAAAGATGACCATTCTATACAAAATTAAAGTAGACAAAATTTCGTACAAAATGCTTTGGTCAACTTTGATTTTCTGACGAAAGGTAACGGCGCTAGAGCGCGCTGAAAACAGCGATTTTTTGGCCCTTCTGCGAGAACGTCAAAAACGCCCGCTCCCACCCTCTACAACTCGAAAAATATACATGTTATCAACAAAAATCCTTATACCACGTGAAAATGCATTAAATTTCCTACAAGAGACGTCTCTAACATTCAGTTTTCTCATAAGGTGGGAGGGAGCAAATCGAAAATGACGAAAAATGCCTTCTGCGCTCTACAGCCAAAACGGTCCCTCCCACCTGTCTATCTCTCATCGGCGCTATGCTTGGTTGTTTTGAATGAATTGATGGCAACGCATGTTTGATGAAAACATTAACAAATTATATTTACAACATATTAGGTACACGACACTAAACATAAAGCTGAATATGAAATCTGTATGTATTAATATACATGTGTCATGAAATGAGGGAAAGTCGAACTCAGGATAGGGTCATCACTTCGTGTAGGTTCTCCATCTTTAAAAGAAAGAAGGCATTTAGTGTTAGAACATGGTTACAAGAACAGATAAGTTGTATAGTGAACTGTCGATGTATGAAGAAATACCTGATGTCATGTGCGCAGTTATTTTAGTCGTCCCCGTTTGGTTGTTGGTGGCCCAGGCAATGTCTTTTGGGCACTAGAAGGTCCAGGTGAAGGGTGTTGGGCAATGGAAGGTCCAGGCAAAGGTTCAGGGGCTGTGGAAAGTTCAGGCTGAACATCAGTATCACTAATTATTACCAGATAATTACTCAAAGTAGTTGTCACTTGCTGATATCTGTTCAGAGCGCGGCAGCATATACAGCAAGATTAAATTGCATGGTTTGAGTGTGTAGGTGGAAGCACCGTACTGATGAGACTTGCTTAAAAGCACGTACGTACATGGAGACAAATTAAGATTGTTTCAAAGCCACCTTAGGTGGGGTAGCAGTCTGAAACGTCTCGTAGTACAAAAAATCTGGATTTAGTTCTATAATTCAATGTCTGGCGGGGTATTTGCACGAGGAGTAGTTGTTCGAACGGTCCAGTATCACTAATTATGCTCGGGTGCAAAACTTGGACGATAGGAGTGGATAGGAAAAAATTAGAAGCATTTGAAATGTGGTGCTATTCATATTTTATTTGCTTATTAATATTGAGAATTAATCTCCATATCCCCAACAATCTAATTGAGAGTGGTTGGCGAAAATTGTCTTTCTTTTTTCTCTTGCCCACTTGATAATTTCAAAAATGCAGAGGCATTTCCAGGGATTGTAGTCCAAGTGGGTGATGTTCGCCACGAAGAATTTGGGGTAGTTTTTTCTTTCTATGTTGAGGCACTGGATTCTGTTGTGGGTCAGATCCAACCAGTGGATCTTGGTTTCTTCAAATACTCCTAGTTCTAGTTCTTCTATTTCGTTGTGGTTGAGAAATAGGTCCCCTATTTCGTTGAAGTAAAAAGCTCTTTTGTGGATGATTTTAATTTTGTTGTGGCCTAGATAGACGTTTGGTTTTATATCTTGTATTAAACTGGAGAAGTTGTGAGAATTTCTTAGGTTAACAAAAGTTTTCTCTTCTATTTCTTCTATTAAGTTATAGTTGAGAGTTATTTCATACAGATTGGGCGTTTTTAAGAACCATTCTGGCCATATTTTCTTTATTTTATTTTTATCCAAGTTTATTTTGCGAATTTTCGGCAATAAGTCAAACGCATTTTCTGTTACTGAGGATATAGTGTTGTTTTCTAATATCAAGAATTCCAGATTTGTGCAGTTGAAAATCTCATTCCAGATTCTTTCCATAAAATTATCGGTGATTGTCAAAATTTTTAAGGAGGGTAAATTTTTGAAAGCCCCTATGTCTATTATCTTGATTGAATTGTTTTTTAAAGTTAAATTAGTCAGTTTTCGTAAGTCTTCAAAGGAACCACTTTGTAGGATGGAGATATTTTGGTTTATAATGGAAATTTCGTGATATGTTCCATAAATATTTTCGTCCAGTTTTGTTGAATTTTTTTCTGTAAATTTTCGAAGTTCATTAGGGTATTGTTTGGCGTAAACTGTCACGTTTACAAAACTTCCCGATTCCAGTTCTAAAATGACATTTATTATTTACTTAATAGTTTAGGAAAATTAATTTACTTACCAATAAACACAGAGATTAGTAAAAGTGTGTATAGAATGTTATTTTCGGAAGCCATATTTTAAAGTTCGTCGAATTATGATAACCTTTGAACTTGTACTTTTTAGTTCGTTGTATACAGGGTAATTCAACGTTCTGGAAAGGCAAACTGGTGCCTTTATTTTTGAAATGAGGTATAAAAGATTTACACAAAAGTTGTTGCACTGAAAGATGTCTCTTTATTACAATTATTGTTTGCCATACAGCATGTCCCATATTTCTTGTATGGAAATCAACTTCTTTATTTCAAATGGAACACCCTGTATTTGGCTTTATTTTATGATTGCTTGATCAATTTTAGTGCGAGGTTATACATAGTGATTTTGTGTAAACTTCGTATTCTTTGAGTTATTGGCATTTTTCTTCAAATTTTGACAGATGCAGAGCAATTTCGAATAATCAATATCTCGGGATTAAATAACGCTGTAGCAATGATATTTTGAAGAAGTGAAAGCAGGATGTAGGAGTAGGCCTTCATCACTAAAACCAAAAAATAGTATACATGGTTTGAGAAATTATATGACCAAATCAGAAAATTTCAAAACCCTGTAACTTGCTAATTTCAAATAGAAGTGTACATTTTTTAAACCATTATTGAACACCCCATGAAATTTACCTTCACGTTATTATACACTTCCCTATACCTAGAGTTAACAGTTTTTGAAATATTTGCAGTTCCTTGTAAAAAGTGTCAAATCAGACAACTCAATTAAAACAATATTATGCATTTTTAATTAATAGGTAATTCAAATTATATTATAAGCAAAACAAAAGACAAACCGATTTAAACTTCACCAAATTGGAAAAAAGAAAGGCTGAGTACTGATTTTATTATTTTTATAAGGTGTGCATAATGAGTGGTACCTACGGGACAGTTCGAACAAGTACTACTCGGGTAAGTATCCACGCCACTATAGAATTAAATTCAGATTTGTTCACTGACTTTGGAACATTTGTAGCTTGTCTCTATGTACTCATATAAGCTTACTAGCAGGTTATGTCAAATTAAAGATTGCAAACTTGAACTATGAAATATTCAATTTAACATAATATATGCAAAATAAAGAAAAAGTTAACAATAATAAATATTTACAATGTGTATTTACTTAGGGATTAAAACCAAAACAAAATCTAACAACAAACATTTTAACCGATTATCAATAAAGTAAAATGTTCAAAGTAGTGCCCATTTTCTTCTAAGCATAGTTGGGTTCTTCTTAGTTAATAGTTGCTAACAATGGTGTAGGTAAGTAAGTTGGTATAGAAATATGGTAAATTATTTGAAAAGAGTAAAAAATATATTTAATAGATTTGATGGGACATTTACTGTGAAATACCTTACAGGAGATACAAAACAAAGGCCTACTGTTTATAAAAAATACATATTTCAAAAACTGTTAACTTCAAGTATAGGGGAGTGTATAGTAGTAGTTAGAAAATGACAATACTGAATCAAACTCTCATGTCTATACTACTAAACGCCTGCATGCCATCCAGTTCTCCAGATGCCATCGACTTCTTCGGCAATGACCTTGGAAGACACCAGTACTGGATCAATCTCTCATGTCTATACTACTACGCGCCTGTAGGCCATCCAGTTCTCCGGATGCCATCGGCTGCTTCAGCAACGACCTTGGAAGACACCAGAGGCTGTTGAAGGAGACGTTGAAGAAGAGCGGCACCTTCAGCAGCGCGGCCCCCTTCTTCAGCGGTGTCTTTGGTTGTGGTCCAGGCGCCTGCGCCGGGACTCTGTTTGGGGGCAATGAGGGTGTCTGTGGGGCCTCAGCAGCCTGTCTGTGGAGGTCGTTGCCGAAGGAGGGGGGCCCCTGGTGTCTTTGGTTGTGGCTCAGGCGCCTGCGCCGGGGCTCCGCCTTCAGCAGCCTATGGTCATTGCTGAAGAAGTGGTCTTCAGCGGCCCCCCTGGTGTCTCTCATTCTGTTGGGCCTTTGGATGTGGCTCAGGCGCCTGCGCCGGGGCTGTCGCGTACAAAGCACGTGTTGTTCAGGCCAGTCCATCCTGGCCCCATCCACTTCTTCGGCAATGACCAGAGGCTGCTGAAGGAGTCATGTTTTTAGCAACGGTGTCTTTGGGGCCTTTGGCCGTGGCTCAGGCGCATGCGCCGGGGTTTTCGCAAACGTTCTGGAAATGACGCCGACCGGGATTTGAACCCGGGTCCCCACGCACCGGAGCCCTCGCTCCAACCAACTGAGCTAATCGGCGGCCCACAAGCCCGTCTTTCAAATCATCCGTATATACTTATGATTGTAAACAGAAGTTACAGAATTAATATTTATTTTCTCGGAAATTTACAATTGTTTATACTAAATAAATATTGATATTAAAGTTTAAGAAAAAAGCACGTTCGCCGCCGATAAGAGATGTTATAATTGTTTTTATTATGGGAAATAACCTTTCATCTTGCCGATAGGATATGTTTGTTTAGGTTTGATCCCACGCTCTGCATGTGCATTTAATACGTTGTAGACACTACAAGGTGACCCGTTTGTTTGTTTGTATTATTACAATAAAATAACATTCTAGAATATTCTTCTGATTGTTTATTTGAAATTACTTGTTATCTTAATGCGTTTCGGACACGTGAGGGAAAAAAACATTCTAGAACATTCTCCAGTTTGTTTATTTGAAATTACTTGTTATCTTAATGTGTTTCGGACACGTGTGGGAACCATCTGATTGATATATGCAAACATCTTAGTTCTCGGTAGTAGAACATTCTACATCGCTAATTATTTGAGAACAGTAGTCTAAATTTAGGCTAACCCCTACGTAAAAACTATGTCATGTGGGGTGTCAAATTAAAGGACTCGACTAGAGGTATCGGAATATTGGGGTGAATTTTAGGGGTGGTTTTTGGGGGTGGTTTTTGGGGGTGGTTTTTAGGGGTGATTTTTAGGGGTGGTTTTTAGGGGGTGGTTTTAGGGGTGGTTTTAGGGGTAGCTTTTAGGGGTGGTTTTTAGGGGCGGTTCATGGGGTGGTTTTGGAGGGTGATTTTTGGGGGTGGTTTTTAGGGGTGGCCACTCACTGACCGCGCCCCCGGCCACGCTCCTTGCCCCGCCCACCTAGATCATGTAGGGTATCAAATTAATCAGCTCGATGAGACAAAAAGGAATCTACAGTTATTCTCCTACTTCCGAATTCTTATCAGTAGTTGTCTGTCTGTATGTCTGTCGGTCCGTCTGTCTGTCTGTCTGTCTGTCTGTCTGTCCGTCTGTCTGTCTGTCTGTCTCTCCGTCTGTCTGTCTGTCTCTCCGTCTCTCCGTCTGTCTGTCTGTCTGTCTGTCTGTCTGTCTGTCTGTCTGTCTGTTTGCGAATACAGCTGTCTGTTGACACAGACAGCTGTATTCGCAAACACCATGGCCGATGACACGAGCAAGAATAAGACTGCGCATGCGCACGGTTGTATGGAGAGTATTTAAGCAAGAAAATTAACGGTGCTGTCAGTTAGTACTTGTGCTTCAACAAGGGAACCGCATTTGAATTATGACACACATAAACGTAGACACGTTTCGTGTTCTGGACGGTGCTGTTTTGGATGAGTCAGCACGCCGTGTCGAGGTGCACGTACATCAGCCGTTCGTGACAACAACAACATTCAACGCCAATGACGAAATTCGCATACCAATCCACCAACAAGACGTTTACGTACTGCCGCATCTAAGCAGCATCTACATAGAGGGCAGGTTCATCAAGGGTGCAGGAGGCGGAAATGCGGCTTTAACAAATAACGCCCTCAGTTTCCTCTTTGACGACGTCCGCTATGAAATAAACGGGGTGGAGGTGGATCGAACAAAAAACGTGGGCATCACGAGCACACTGAAGGGTGTAGTTTCTCTGAATGAGGGTGAGGTAGGTGCCCTGGAGAATGCCGGCTGGACGAATACGGGAGACTCACCGAGCCACCTTATCGACGCGAACGGGAACTTTAACGTGTGCATCCCGGGAAGAATCCTGCTGGGATTCTTGGAAGATTACCCCAAAATTCTGTTAAATGTGTGTCACGAGCTCATTTTGACTCGATCGAAAAACGATAGGAACGCTTTCGTGGGTAACGAGGACACCAGAATTGAGTTGAGCAAGGTTCATTGGAGGGTGCCGTACGTCTATCCATCGGATGCTGAATACCTAAAACTTCTCAATATTGTCGAGGAAGAGAGAACGTTGCAGATATGTTTTCGCAGCTGGGAGCTGTACGAGTATCCGGTGTTGCCGCAAGCTACGAAACAAACGTGGGCCGTCAAGACTGCAACACGGTTGGAGAAACCCCGCTACGTTATTGTCGCCTTCCAGACGAATCGCAAAGCGAATTTGGACACGGATTCAAGCAAATTTGACCACTGCAATCTGACAAACGTCAAACTGTACCTGAATTCTGAGTGCTTCCCCTACGAGAATTTAAACTTGGATTTCTCCACGGGGAAATACGCCCTGCTATACGAAATGTACCAGAACTTCCAGAGTTCATACTATGGAAAAGTTGACGAGCCGTTACACGGCAAGGAACAGTTCAAGGATCTAGCGCCCATCGTGGTGATTGACGCATCAAAGCAGTCGGAAAGCATCAAGCCTGGACCCATAGATATGCGTCTAGAATTTGAGTCGAGCGAGAATTTTCCGCCCAACACAACCGCATACTGTCTCATCCTGCAGGCGCCTGAGCCACATCCAAAGGCCCAACAGAATGAGAGACACCAGGGGGGCCGCTGAAGACCACTTCTTCAGCAATGACCATAAGCTGCTGAAGGCGGAGCCCCGGCGCAGGCGCCTGAGCCACAACCAAAGACACCAGGGGCCCCCCTCCTTCGGCAACGACCTCCACAGACAGGCTGCTGAGGCCCCACAGACACCCTCATTGCCCCCAAACAGAGTCCCGGCGCAGGCGCCTGGACCACAACCAAAGACACCGCTGAAGAAGGGGGCCGCGCTGCTGAAGGTGCCGCTCTTCTTCAACGACTCCTTCAACAGCCTCTGGTGTCTTCCAAGGTCGTTGCTGAAGCAGCCGATGGCATCCGGAGAACTGGATGGCCTACAGGCGCGTAGTAGTATAGACATGAGAGATTGATCCAGTACTGGTGTCTTCCAAGGTCATTGCCGAAGAAGTCGATGGCATCTGGAGAACTGGATGGCATGCAGGCGTTTAGTAGTATAGACATGAGAGTTTGATTCAGTATTGTCATTTTCTAACTACTTATAGTAACGTGAAAGTAAATTTTATGGGGAGTCCAATAATGGTTTAAAAAATGTACACTTCTATTTGAAATTAGCAAGTTACAGGGTTTTGAAATTTTCTGATTACGTCATGTAATTTCCCAAACCATGTATAATATTTTCTGATTTTAGTGATGAAGGCAGTTACTCCTACATATTGCTTTCACTTCTCAAAAATATCATTGCTACGGCTTTATTTAATCCCGAGATATTGATTATTCGAAATTGCTCTGCATCTGTCAAAATTTGAAAAAAAATGCCAATAACTCAAAAAATACGAAGTTTAGACAAAATCACTTATTATAACCTCGTACTAAGATCGATCAAGCAATCATAAAATAAAGCCAAATACAGGCTGTTCCATTTGAAATAAAGAAGTTGGTTTCCACACAAGAAATATGGGACATGCTGTATGGCAAAAAATAATTTTAATAAAGAGAAATCTTTCAGTGCAACAACTTTTGTGTAAAACTTTTTTATCTCATTTCGAAAATAAAGGCACCAGTTTACTTTTCCAGAACGTTGAATTACCCTGTATAACAATTTCAAATACAATTTGTATGTGGGGTACAGGCTAGCACTTGAAAATAGATCTAAATAAAACAATGATTATTATAAATATATTTTATTTTTTTGCAAATTCATGACAAACACTCACAACAAAATTGAATCTTCCAATACTGCCATTTACATATAAATTAATTAAATTTGTTACATAATCGTTACGTTTTTTATACCTAGTATTGTTACAAACCTTAGGTAAATTGAGACTATTTATTTTAATATATGAATTAATTTGTACATCTTTTAATACATTAATAAATTTAAAAATATCTGGATGCGCCCCATAAAAACTGGAGTTAAAATGACTGTGGAATGATTCACAGGCATTTGTTGTACGTTCTTTATCACTGCTACAAGAAGCCCATATTTTTGGAGGAAAAACAGAATCATCAGATATATAATTCTCAAATAAATAATCAGCATATTCAATCACTTTATCATTCTGAGGAATATCTGAGTAAAGGTCTTCTACAAAACAATCCTCTACTTCGTTACGATTTAGAAATAATAACCCAAAAGTGTAACGCAACCACTGACCTATTAATTGCTGAATTAGGATCCCTGTACTCAGATACCAACCCAACATTTCGAATTTTGCGATACCGGAACTGTGTCAAATGAAACCTACATCCTATTACATTTATATCTGGCCAAATTGTCTTAACGCCAACGTGTATCGCTTTTTCGAAATCACCAACTTTCTTTGGGCTCCAAAGTTAAATTAATTCTGGTACAGTAACTTTTTAATAGCTGAATTGCCTGAAAGTAAGTATTAGATTGTTTGTTTGGTAGTAAAATAAATACTAAAGGTATATAATGTCCGTTTTCTACTTTCTGCAACTGAGTTAAGAATTTCGGATAAAAATTGAAAGTTCCGACTAAGTACATACATTTTTGGTCGTAAACACAAATATTGTAAATTTGTTTGACAAGAAAATAATATTATTATATTTAAGTTCCTGTTATTTGCCAATAAAAAGTTTTCGTCATTATTGACGATCTTAGATGGCCTTTGGGATATGTCTTCTACGGCCTTCCTTTTGATTCCGTTTTGTAATTTCTGTGATCATCATAAGATTCTCAGTCCGAAGACTGGTTGGACGCGTACCTCCATTCTTTTCTATCCTGAGCTAACCTACGCATTTCCCTAAAAGTAGAACATCCTACATCCCTAACTATTTGAGAGCAGTAGTCTAATCTAGGCCTACCCCTACCTCTTTTTATTCCTATCTCTGACTCTAGTATGTCACGAACTATTCCTTCGTGTCTTAGAAGGTGTCCTACCATCCTATCTCTCCTACTCTTTATTGTTTTCCATACCTTTCGCTTTTCCCCAACTCTTTCTAATACTTCCCTATTGCTAACCTTATCTATCCACGGTATCTTCATCATGCGTCTGTAGCACCACATTTCAAACGCTTCTACTCTTTTTCTATCCGCTTCTCCTATTGTCCAAGTTTCGCACCCGTATAATGCCGTACTCCATACATACGACGTTAAGAGTCTCTTCCTAGTCTCTATATTAACCGTTCTCGAGCATAACAGTTGTTTCTTTTTGTTAAACGCAACTCGGCCCTGCGCCATTCTTTGTTTTATATCTTTAGTGCTCCTACCGTCTTGAGTTATTTTACTTCCTAAGTAGCAGAAATCCGCGACCTCCTCTATCTTCTCATTTCCAATTTGTATTTCCATTTTAGTTCTATTTTCACATCCCCTACATACCAAAATTTTAGTTTTCTTTTTATTGATTTTCATGCCGAAGCCCTGTGTCAAAACTGCTTCCATTTCATTCAAAGCCGCTCCTAATTCTTCTTTGCTAGATGCTAACACTGCTATATCATCCGCAAATCTGAGCATGTTAATAGTTTGGCCCTGTACATTGATCCCTGAGGCTGTTCTTTCCTTAACAATATTAATCGCAACTTCGATATATAAGTTGAAAACTAGAGGTGACAATGCACATCCCTGTCTCACTCCCTTCCGGATATCTACTTCCCTTTGTTCCTGCTCACATTCTATAACTGCCTTTTGCTCTTCGTAGAGATTATGTATTATTCTTCTGTCCCTGTATTTCATCCCTACCTTTCTCAGCACTTCGAACATCTTCCCCCATTTTACGTTGTCGAAGGCTTTTTCTAAATCTACAATCCTGTGAAACAACATTAAAATAAATACCTGCTATAAAAAAATTCCTATACAAATTGAGGTTTATATTAGGGACCCTATTTGAAAAAATAAAATCCAGACTATCCCCTCTCTATTTTTGAAAAGAGACGAGTGAAAATGCTAAATTTTAAAAAGTTAATATTTTACGCAAATGTGAAAAATTTCTTTAGTAACAAATTAGAGGAGTTTACGAAATTTTTAACTTATATAATATAAATAAATACAATTATTAAACACTTACCTTAACGTGTAAATTTCCATCAAATGCTTGATTGTGATTGCCTTTTAGTTGTAACAGCATCTCGACAGCATCGCTTCTGATTTATCTACAGAAAGGGAAGCTGGACATCCTTGCTTCGTGCGGCGATATGACACACCTAACATAGTTTCTCTGTCTTTACGAAAAGCATAATTTTCGACTATTAATCATTTTTTCCGCGCTCACTTAACATTATATTAAATATTAATATAATTAACTAAATTTTCTTTCTTCGCTATTTTTGGCTAGGAATAATATATCGAGATGTGGTCTTCACTAACATATTTAGGTATCATTTCACTACATTTTTATGACAAAAAGTCATATTGCATTTAATTTTTTAGAGAATTTTGCAATTTTCTGTTATATCAAAAAACGCGCTCTAGTGGCATCACTAAGAATTAGACATATCACAGGTAAGATGGGTTTGATGGAGCAATAAATGCTTTTTCCAACGACACCCGTCTCACTATAAGACAATTATATACAAGTTGGGGTCGATTTCTTATCTATAAAAAAGATAAAACAAATTACAGCATTAGAAAAAAAATTTACGTTATCTATGGTGTTTTCGATTTCAGTATTAATGTCAAAGTGGAATCTAATGTCAGATTCGCTCATAATTTCTTTCTCAAAAAATAGAAGTTCATTTCCTGATTTCCTGATCGCTGGCACTCTACATTGAATGTTCTACTTCACATAATTTTTCCTGTACCCTAGCAGTAATTAAAGTTTTAAGAAGGCGCTTGAAACCTTGAGTGTAGAACAAAGGAAAGGAAAAGGATGTATGGTAAGTGATTACCACTGGCGTCAATGAGCCAACTTTTCTCTCGGCCGACCCAAATATTTCTTTAAGTTTATCGTTTTTACTTTTGGTTTGCTAAATATCACTCGACAGTTTTATCGCAGACTGTCAAAAAAAAACAATTGATTTTGACGTAACGTTCGATTGTTATTCTCATACGTTAAGTGTATTGGCTTAAACGTTCGAGATAATACATAATTTGTTTTTTTATTATAGAAAAAGTAGGCCATGCATTTGTGTTCAATTGCATATTGTAGTTGCTAACAAAAACGGTAGATTTATTTCCTGTTCCGGTGCGGAAGTGGTCGTGCCACCCTATAGGGTATACGAACCCTTATTATAGTCGTCTAACATTAAATTCAATTTGGTGGACTTAAAATCCTAAATTAAATGACCTTCGTTACGTCACTATTGATTTTGCTCGGCCTCACCTGGCCACTGAGTAACCACATGTTTTTCTGATCGATAAATACGGAGAAATACCACTATATATGGGGTGTCCCAGTTATTGTTAAAGTAATGATGCCAGTTAGCCAATCATAAAAATGTAACCCACAATATCTTCTTTTCTCATCTTATACATAAACACATTAGAATTATAGGTTTATATTTTGACAACTAAATTTTATTCAGACGTCATTTTTTCTCCCCTTTTATACCGTGTGACAAACTTCCATGTGTACATGGGAAAATAACATGGGCAATTACATTTTTGGGGATTCCTGCTCCCCATGTGTAGTAACAGTGGTGGTAAAGGTACCAGTCGAAAGATTATTTTTTCTGCGTATGAGGATATCAAAAACTCTACAACTTTCCAATTTATTAAAGCATTAAAAGCAAAAATTACACTAATAATTTTCAAATTAAAACACGGATATTCATCAGATTACCTATGACAATTTAATTTATTCTAATCAAAGACTCCCTTGATTCTAATTTCTAATTCGTCTGAACTGTCAACATTATTTAAATCGACAATTTAAAATTTGGGTTTCAAAATGAACAAAAATATTTATTCAGTTGAAGAAAAGGTTTTCACTGTGAAAACATTTTACGGCGGCAATAGTCTGCGGGTAGTCCGTGACTTATTTTCTGTAAAATTCAATAACAGTCCTATTCCTTCGGTAACAACAATAAAAAATTTAGTTAAGAAATTTGAAGATACTGGGAATCTTTCATTGAAAGAAGGTAATTTTTACTAATAAATTTACTTGGTTTTTATTTAGATAATTCTGATTCGCTTATTATTATTACCTAGTTGCTAATTCCTTATAGTTCGCTAACTTAAATTTTACTGGGATTATGAGAAATTTAACAAGTGATAATGTGGAGTGAAACAAAACTAAAATTAATCCAAGAAATCTAAATGTTGAGGTAGAGGAAATAGTAATAGGCCTGATAACTGCTAGTCCAACATCTAGTTTAATGTCTATTGCCCTAGAATGTAATGTTTCAAGAGAAACTGTCCGTAACATATTAAAAAAAAAAACAAATATCATCCCTTTAAATTCCAATGTCACCAAGAGTTACTTCCTTTTGACGAAGAATCAAGGCAAACTTTCTGTGAAGAAATGCAAGAACGGGCTGATCGGGATCGCAGCTTCCTCTCATCAATTTTTTTTACCGATGAGTGTACCTTCACTTTAAATCAAGAGCCAAATTCACAAAACGTTAGGCATTGGGCCCAGGAAAATCCCAGAATAAATCTAGCCACTACAACGCAATACCCTCAAAAAATCAATATTTGGGCAGGCATTTTTAACAATCGCATTATAGGACCATTTGAAATTAGGGAAATTTAAATTCAGAAGCTTATTTAGATCTTTTAATTAACCATATTGGCCCTGCATTAGAAGAAGTTGCACATGCGAATCGGGAGGTCTGGTTTCAACATGAGGGATGCCCAGCACATTTTGGAGCACAAGTGAGGGAATTATTAAATGAAATATTTCCAGAGAGCTGGATTGGTCGAGGTGGTGCTATAAACTGGCCAGCTAGATCTCCCGATTTGGCACCGTGTGACTTTTTCTTGTGGGATCATTTA
Organism: Xestobium rufovillosum; assembly: GCA_963966045.1. Taxonomy (NCBI): domain Eukaryota; kingdom Metazoa; phylum Arthropoda; class Insecta; order Coleoptera; family Ptinidae; genus Xestobium; species Xestobium rufovillosum. Next base: position 30,404,413 of record OZ014497.1, read on the forward strand.
AAAAAAAAGATTTATAAAACTCGTCACCCAAATATTGATTCTTTAAGGAATGCTATTTTTGCGGAATGCAACTTAATAAACGATCGACAACTTGCGAATGTGAGAAATTCTTTCTATAATAGGCTGGGATACTGTCCGATACAGAATGGGGGTTTATTTGAATATTTGTTATATTTATTTTTCTTTTTTTATGTTACTTTAATTTCATTGTATATTAATAAGTTTTTGTCCTTACCTAGATATGAAATAAATAAGTATTAAATTGCCAGATTACAAAATTCATTAGAGCAAAATAAACAAATGTTGCCGCTTGTTAAATTTTTCATAATTGCAGTAAAATTAAAGTAATTTAATTTTTATTATTTCATTTTACTGCTTTAACATTTTCCCAAAAACTTTTTAATAGGTTGGACGACACCTACAATTTACCCTAAACTGGACCAGCATTCACCAACGAAACATCGACACCATTAATCAATTAATTGTCAACTATAGGCAATGACAATAATAATGTGAATGAGAATTATCTAAATAAAAAAACAAGTTTATGTATTAGTGAAAATTAACTTCTTTCGATGAAAGATTCCTAGCCTTCAAATTTCTTACTAAATTATTTGTTGTTATACCGAAGAAATAGGACCGTTATTGAATTTTACAGAAAATAAGGCACGGACTACGCGCAAACTATTGCCGCCGTAAAATATTTTCACAATGAAAACCTTTTCTTGAACTGAATGACTATTTTTGTTCATTTTTAAATGTTGAAAGTTCAGAAATCCATAAAAATCAAAGGCGTCCGTGATTAGAATAAATTAAGTTGTCATGGATAATCTGATAAATTTCTGTGTTTTAGTTATTATTATATATTATATATTATATATTAATGTAATTTTTGCTTTTAATGCTGTAATAAATTGGAAAGTTGTAGAGTTTTTGATATCCTCATACGCAGGAAAAAATAATCTTTCGATTGCTACCTTTACCACCACTTTAACTACACATGGGGAGCAGGAATCCCCAAAAATGTAATTGCCCATGTTATTTCCCCATGTACACATTTATTACTGCTGTAAGAAAGACCTTATTAAAATTTATTAACATTGTCTAAGAACATTTAATCTTATACAATGAATTTTGTACTTTACCAGAATCTTTTATCTTACATAAGTGTATTATAAAACCAATTGGTTTTATGGTACATTTTGCGCATGCGCTTACTATGCATTCTGCCTGTCAAAGTGTAAAGTTATTTTTGTGATTCATATGTGTATATACATAAATAGTACATTGTTTTCTACTTTCACTCTATTATTATACCTATTCTTGTGAATTTAGGGGACTATAGTGCGTTAAAATTGTACGAACAATACAGTATATAGCCTAGTTTATCCAATTGACAAGCCTATATTCATTATTGATTTTTTTCTTTTTATTTTAGGCAGTGGAGCAAGACCGTCATTTATTAAAAAGGAAACTGGCCTCCACAGAGTCTGAGTTCGATGCCCGTCTGTTAGAATTACAAAACGACGTGTCGGAGTTGACGAAAAAATTGACTGCCAAAGAGAACACTTTGAAGCAGTGGGAGAGGGAAAAGGGGGCGCTAGTCATCGAGTTGAATGCTCAAAATTCTCGGCTCACTGCTCAGTTGAAAGAGGCTGCTATTGTTGAAAACAGCTTGCAGCTGCAAGTGGCTAGTTTGAAGGAGCAGTGCGCGGCGGGAAAGTCGAATTTGCAGGAGCATATGAGTAGTGTTGATTCGTTGAGGGATGAGTTGATAATTGTTAGTGAGAAAAAAGGGGAATTAGAGAGGAGGTTGCAATTGGTAGCTCTAGAGAGAGACAACCTAGCTAGTGCCTTAGAGGAAGCTTCGGATAGGATATTGCTGTTGGAGAGGCATGCTCGAGAGCAGGATATCCGATACCAACAGAGCTTGAAAGACTATTCTCTGCCACACGAGAAGTTGTCGATAGAAGAGCGAATACACAGTAAGTTGGGGTTTTGGTTCTGAACCACCATAGCACTACTACTCACCTACTTACTTAAATTTTTTCGTCGGGCATGTGGGCTTTGTCATGTCTTGTTTTTTCTCATTCAACGTCTCTCCTTTCAATATTGCTTTTTTCACTTCTTCCGTCTTTGTTTTTCTTGGTTTTCATTTGTAATATTTATTTTATTTTATTCGTGGAATATACACTGAAGTGTGCCGATCATCATAGGGTACTCACGTTGCCTCTACAATTTTCCAATTTTATGAAAAAGAATGTTTTTTTGCTAGACCACAAATTTGTGTGACGTATTTTTCATGTACCGGGTAAGTAATCTTATTTTTCGGAATTAACATATACATATGCGAGACCGAATACGGACAAGGGCTCGAAATTATTTTTGGTGAAGAAACGAAACATTAATATTGTTGCTGAAAAAAGTTACGGCGAGTTAAACCTGAGGGGTAAACCGCTGAGGAATTTTGGTGTACAAAGCGCAGGAATTGCGAGGAATTGCCAAGGAATTTCGGGAATTGCAGAGGAATTTCCGATGAATTTCGGGAATTACAGAGGAATTTCGGGAATTGCCTAGGAATTGCGCAGGAATTGCGGGAATTGCGAGGAATTTCGTGGGTATTGTCAGGAATTGACGGGTATTTGGAGGAATTACCACGTGTTGTAGATAGATTTGCGCTTGTTCGTCAAACAGTTGGAATGCGAATGAAGACATGCATTCAGTAGTGTGTTTGTATGCAGTATACAGGGCGATTCTTTTAAAGCGCACATTAGAAAATTTTCGACTTCTACTTATGCTAGAGTTATGAAACTTGGAACCTAGCCATAATCGACGATTCCCAAACGAAATAAAATATTTACTGGATGGCGTCACTCTTAAAAATGGCGGAAGTAAACGCCATCTTTGTTTTTTTAATGACAATCGGCCATTTTGATTTCATATTTGAATTCGGCATTTAATTCCGACGACAACTAACCAAATTGTCACAACTTATCTGTCATACTTTTTGACACATGCCACATTTTCTCTTCAAATTTGCAGATGCAAGGGTGTTTAAAAATTGATATCTCTTGAACAGCCGAAGATAAGTCGATGATTTTTTTTTACTTCGATTCCTTAAGCTCCAAGGAATGTTTTGATTGATAACCGAAGTCATAACGAATTTTAGAATTTTTTGAATACGGGTATCAAAAAATGTCAAAAACTAAATTTTTCAAATGGCACGTGTCAAATTTTATGTCACCGTTGGATGTAACATATAATTCTGGGGAGTTATGTTAGCATGTGCTATACCTAACTCCAATCGTTTTGGAGCTATTTTTGCAGTTTTTGAGTAAATTGGTGTCAAAAAGTATGACAGATAAGTAGTGACAATTTGGTTAGTTGTACTCGGAATTAAATTTCGAATTCAAATATGAAATCAAAATGTCCGATTGTCATTTAAAAAAACAAAGATGGCGTCTACTTCCGCCATTTTTAAGAGTTACGTCATCCTGTAAATATTTAATTTCGTCTCGGAATCGTCGATTATGGCTAGGTTCCAAGTTTCATAGCGCTAGCATAAGTAGATGTCGAAAATTTTCTAATGTGCGCTTTAAAAGAATCACCCTGTATAGTGTAGTTTTGAATCCGTATTTTTATATAAAATATGAAAGGTACCTAGTTAATTATCTAGTCCGGGTAATAATGACAAATATATTTACCGAGTTTTTGGTAGGGACCGCTATTCAGTTTCTCGTCGACTAGTAGAGTCCAATAGTTAGGTTATGTTTCATTTTGGGCGGGCAGCGTATTTCAAACGTATCGTTGTGCATTGAATAACAGTTAATCGCGTACTACACCTACTACGCGGTCTATTATGAAGAAAGATGGTACCTTGGACGAATTATAGAAAATTCTGGAAATGAATTTAAAATTAAATTCTTATCTGAACAGTTAGATCTCTTTTCATGGCCTAAAAATTAAGATGTTGCTTGGGCGGAAAAAAATATTGATACGAAATTTTGCCCGCAAGCGACCTTTCTGGTAATGAGTCACGCTGTTTGTCTGCAAGCCGCAGTTGTTTATTATGGCGTTGACCTTGTCTATTTGTGAGACTAGAAAAATCGATCGATGGAACAATCGATCTCTGGTAGTTTCCAGTTCCCGAATGTTCGAAGAAGACTCTTTATTGGGAAGCAAAGAGCCGGGAGGACAGTTTTGAAGTTAGTTTTTGAAGTTTTGGCTTTCAGATGCGAAGAAGAGCGATAGAATCAGGCGAGTATAATGTCTTAGATGCGTTTCGTTTAGAGTTTTGGTATCGGTACATGCGTGCGAATGTTGTCGCGTTTGGGACGTGATTAACCGTTGGTTGTAAGAGTGTTTTTAGAGAATCTCGAACTGTGCTTATTGTTAATTCTAAAACTGCATGTTCTCAAATGACATTTAATTCTAAATATTTGTACATAAGTCCCTATAAATAAATTTTGTAAATACGAAATAAGTTACAATTCGGTTACAATATGTTTTTACGACCCTATTGGATTAATAGGCAGCGGACCATTCCAACTCAAGAGATCTGATAAGATAAATATTGATAAGCAGTATAAATCTTACAAAAGTAAATGCCATTTTCAAAGGAGTTGTTTTTTTTTTTGGACGACAGGAGAAGCGGATCTAAAAAGAATAGAAGCGATTGAAATGTGGTGCTACAGGCACATGATGAAGATACCGTGGATAGATAAGGTTATCAGTAGGAAGGTATTAGAAAGAGTTGGAGAAAAGTGAAATGTATGGAAGACAATAAAGGACCGGGAATATTATTTGCGGCATCGGCAGTTGTAAATTTAAGTGTGTGTAATGTACATGTGGAATTGCAGGAATTTCCAAGGAATTGCGGGAACTTTTAAAGAATTGCGGGAATTTCCAAGGAATTGCGGGGAATTTCCAAGGAACTGCGGGAATTTCCAAGGAATTGCGGGGAATTTCCAAGGAATTTCGGGAATTTCTGGATAAAAAGGAATTGTGGTGTACAAATTTTTTTCAGCGGTTTACCCCTCGGTTAAACCCAAATAATTTGTGCGCGCTAGCCGCGCTGATAGGTAGCGCTTTTATCCTTGATAATACACACATACCCAAAACTCTTTGCCCCCTGAATTGATTTGAAATGTAAACAAAAATAATTCTAACAAATATGTGGATTCTTTTCTAAATTTTATTGAAATGCTTTATCACATGTAAGGTTATTTTCATGGAAGAAGTACACGCCAGGAATGAAATTTAAGAAAATGTCTGAATTTATGTTTAACTCGCTGTTACTTTTTTCATAAATCACATGAATGTTTCGTTTCTTCACCAAAAATAATTTCGAGCCCTTGTCCGTATTTGGTCTCGCATATGTATATGTTAATTCCGAAAAATAAGATTACTTACTCAGTACATGAAAAATACATTACACAAATTTGTAGTCTAGCAAGAAAACATTTTTTTTCCATAAAATTGGAGAATTGTAGATGCAACGTGAGTACCCTGTGATGATCAGCACACTTCAGCGTATATTCCACGAAAAAAACAGGTCTGGCGTACGCTATGGTAGGTCGTATTTTAGATGATACAATTTTGCAGCGAAAATCTGAATGTGGTTACACGTTTTTAGATAAACACTTCTAGGTTCCCGTAGCTTTATCTCTGTTTAACTTACGATGTTTAATATGATAGAGTGCTTAAAGTTTTTTTTCGTATGGGACCTATCGATTTAGAAAAAGTTTTAGCAATGTGGTTGTATATGTATTCCTCTGTCAAAAACTTTATATTTTCCCTTGTAATACATATTGTATTGTCTTGGTGCTTTCTCTATACTTTCATCTTTGCTATCGCCTAATATACGAGTACCTTTGCCATTATTAGTTAATTCCACGTTGCCTTCTTGCCTTTTCATAACTTTTCCTACTTTATTTTCTTAACTTCCTCCTTCACCTCTATATTTTTGTTGGTCATTACTTTTATTGTCTCTTTTCCCCTTTGCCGCCAAGTGTTTGGAATATCTACTAATCAAATAATTTTTGTACATATTTTTTACTAACTCAACCTAACTTAACATGTATTTTTAAAAACAGTGGGTGAACACCGATCTTTATTGGCAGAAATGGATGTTTCGGAACCGACTTTGTCTCAAGAATGCATGTCTGTGTATAGACAGTTGCGATCCTTGGTGCAACAGTTAAAATCTCACAACGATGACGATTCTGGTTTACATTCAGATTGTTCTAATTCGTCTATGGACGATAGTCAACCATTTGCTGCTGGCCTCCTTAGCGAGGTTGCCCAGGAATTAGTCAGTTTAGTATTAGATACTGATATAGTTAGAGTATTAGAAAGGTTAGAATCGGCCCGCAGAGAAATCCAAGAGAGAGATATGGAGCTTCAAAGGAGACAGGAACGCATCATGGAATTAGACAGCAAGGTATACTCGTATATCGAGCATGATTTTCCGAGGTTATGCTCATTTTTCCCCTCTTTAGATTTCTGTTTGTGAAGTCGAGCTGCAAGGGGCTCTAGAGGAACGAGACAGGGCGAGGAATGACGCTTCTCATTCTTCTCTAGCTCAAGACGAAGTGGTTACGAAAGCTAGAGAAGTCAGAGATCAAGCGGTAGCGAGGAAAACAAAAGCAGAAGTCGAGCTTGCTAAAACCCGCGTCGAATTGATGCAGGCCAATAGCCAACTGTTAGAAGCCATACAGCAGAAAGTAGAGTTAAGCCAGCAGTTGGAACAATGGCAGGTTGGTACTTGATCTCGAACCGCCATATGCCCACTACTCACGTGTACATTTTTTTAATTTAATGTACGTTTTTGTGTTTGTTTTTCAATAGATGGATATGCAGGAATTATTAGACGAGCAGTTGAGGAATAAATTGACCTCCCAAGAGGTCAAGATGCGCACCGACGTGCCTGCACCAGTAGCTCCATCTAGGAGGCGATATTTACTGAGCTTTTTCCAACGATAGCATCTGGTGATTTTTTTCTCGTTTTTAACTTATTTTTTTGATCTCCTCGTGAGATGCAGTTCGTGTTGTGGATATTCTGTGATCTTTTTATTAATAATGGATTAATTTTTAATTTATTTTTTTTTTTTGGTAATGCAGTTACCAATTTTTTTATAGCTTTTTTCGTATGCATTTGTCTAATCCGTCCAAAATGAACTAAGTATAGTTACCTATTCGGGAATACGAAAAATTGTTAATAAAATAGAGATATTTTAACTATTTTCGAGTTTTTTATTAGTTCATCTCCTTTTGGCAGTGTCGGAAGATCATCTTGGAAATCTGCAAGTTAAGTATGTATTTTCTTTTATTTCTAGATTCTCTACTCACTCACTCGTTTTTCCTTGGAAGACGACCATTGGCGACGTGCAATCAGTTACGTTTCACGGAGTCCTCGCTGTTTCATTCAAGTTTTGTTTTTCGTGATTTGCGGACGAATTTTTAAAATTTAGCGCTTTTCGATTAAATTTTTTGAAGGTCAGTGTGCTGGCTGATATTTTTGCACAGGTCGGCGGCTCGTTACATTCACTTCACATCCGTGGATTTAGATTTGTCATAAAATGTTACACGGGGTTGCGATTGTCACAATTCCCTTCAGTGTACGTGATTGAAGTTTATTTGTGTATAGGCAGTTAATTTCTGTGCTAAAGAACTCTGCATGGAAATTAACCCCAAGAGTGGCGGTATTTTACTGCCTGTCAACTAAGGAGTGTAATAAATTAGGCTTGCCTTTCGACTAGCTCGAATCCATTACCTGCATATTACGTCAGGATCTATTTTTGTGAACCAGTGTTTGCACTTGGAACAGATGAGGCAGCCCCGCCTGACGAATCATGTTCGGTCTTCATTCTGTTGAAGAGGAAAACTCCGCCCTTCCAGTGGTGATACAGTTGCGCGCGACTACTGACGGTGAGCGCGACACCGTACCACTGCATGAAATTACTCCAGTACGTCTTGGCGCTGCCATTGGAATGTATCGCTCTCTTCATTATTTTTACGTTCGCAAATTATTGTTCACAACAATCTTGAAAATCTACAAAGTTAAGTACGTATTTTCTTTTATTTCTGGATTCTCTGCTCACTCACTCACTCGTTTTTTCTTGAAAGACGCAGTATTTTTCGTGTTGATTGATAACAAATTAAACTTAATAAAAGTTTTGACACAATGACTAATATTTCATCATAGCCACGCCACACTTTTTGGCAGACGGCCATTGGCGACGTGCAATCAGTTACGTTTCACGGAGTCCTCACTGTTTCATTCAAGTTTTGTTTTTTGTAGCGTGCGGACGAATTTTTGAAATTTCGATTAAATTTTTTTGGAGGTCAGTGTGCTGGCTAGTCGGATATTTTTGCATGGGTCGGCGGCACGTTACGTTTACTTCACATCTGTAGATTTAGATTTGTCATAAAATGTTACACGGGTTGCGATTGTCACAATTCCCTTCAGCGTACGTGATTTGAGGGTTATTTGTGTATAGGCAATTAATTTCTGTGCTAAAGAACTCTGCATGGAAATTAATCCCAAGAGCGGCGATATTTCGCAACCTGTCGACTTAGGAGTGTAATAAATTAGGCTTGCCTTTCGACTAGCTCGAATCCATTACCTGCTTTTACGTATTATTGGAAAATGTCCCCTCATGTATGTTTAGGTCCACCTCCAATTTAGTACTCGTTTCTGTAAAACCTTAGGTATTACGATGACACACTAGCGGCGGTTTCGGTTGGTAAATATCAAGTATTTAACAATTCTATTCTGAACGTATGTATAATATTTACAACCCGAAAACTGAATTACGACCACTACCATACACGCAGTCTCACGTCCTGTACTCTGAAGATTAAAAGACTTGGATATAGTGGACAAATTCAGACTGAATTACCACTACCGGATATGCAGTCTCCCATTCTGTTCTCTGAAGAAAAGACTTGGAAATAGTGGTTTGAGTTGAATGACTGAATTATTACAGCAGCTTGCCGTCTTTTATATTAAACTGAAAAGTCTCCAAGTTCACTTTACCCAATCTTGTCCAATTTAACTTCGCCTAATCGGAATTCTTGCATATTACGTCAGGATTTATTTTTGTGAACCAGTGTTTGCACGTGGAACAGATGAGGCAGCTCCGCCTGACGAATCATGTCCGGTCTTCATTCTGTTGAAGAGGAAAGCTCCGTCCTTCCAGTGGTGATACAGCTGCGCGCGACTACTGACGGTTAGCGCGACACCGTACCACTGCATGAAATTACTCCAGTACGTCTTGGCGATGCCGTTGGAATTTATCGCTCTCTTCATTATTTTTACGTTCGCAAATTATTGTTCACAACAATCTTGAAAATCTACAAAGTTAAGTACGTATTTTGTTTTATTTCTGGGTTCTCTACTTACTCGCTCACTCGTTTTTTCTTGAAAGACGCAGTATTTTTCGTGTTGATTGATAACAAATTAAACTTAATAAAAGTTTTGACACAATGACTAATATTTCATCATAGCCACGCCACACTTTTTGGCAGACGGCCATTGGCGACGTGCAATCAGTTACGTTTCACGGAGTCCTCGCTGTTTCATTCAAGTTTTGTTTTTTGTAGCGTGCGGACGAATTTTTGAAATTTCGATTAAATTTTTTGGAGGTCAGTGTGCTGCCAGGTTGGATATTTTTGCATGGGTCGACGACCCGTTACGATCATTTCACATCCGTGGATTTAGATTTGTCATAAAATGTTACACGGGGGTTGCGATTGTCACAATTCCCTTCAGCATACGTGATTTGAGGTTTATTTGTGTATAGGCAATTAATTTCTTTGCTAAAGAACGCTGCATTGAAATTAACCCCAAGAGCGACGGTATTTTACTGCCTGTCAACTAAGGAGTGTAATAAATTGGGCTTGCCTTTTGACTAGCTCGAATCCATTACCTGCTTTTACGTATTATTGGAAAATGTCCCCTCATGTATGTTTAGGTCCACCTCAAATTTGGTACTCGTTTCTGTAAAACCTTAGGTATTACGATGACACACTAGCGGCGGTTTCGGTTGGTAAATATCAAGTATTTAACAATTCTATTCTGAACGTATGTATAATATTTACAACCCGAAAACTGAATTACGACCACTACCATACACGCAGTCTCACGTCCTGTACTCTGAAGATTAAAAGACTTGGATATAGTGGACAAATTCAGACTGAATTACCACTACCGGATATGCAGTCTCCCATTCTGTTCTCTGAAGAAAAGACTTGGAAATAGTGGTTTGAGTTGAATGACTGAATTATTACGGCAGCTTGCCGTCTTTTATATTAAACTGAAAAGTCTCCAAGTTCACTTTACCCAATCTTGTCCAATTCAACTTCGCCTAATCGGAATTCTTGCATATTACGTCAGGATTTATTTTTGTGAACCAGTGTTTGCACGTGGAACAGATGAGGCAGCTCCGCCTGACGAATCATGTCCGGTCTTCATACTGTTGAAGAGGAAAGCTCCGCCCTTCCAGTGGTGATACAGCTGCGCGCGACTACTGACGGTGAGCGCGACACCGTACCACTGCATGAAATTACTCCAGTACATCTTGGCGCTGCCGTTGGAATGTATCGCTCTCTTCATTATTTTTACGTTCGCAAATTATTGTTCACAACAATCTTGCAAATCTACAAAGTTAAGTACGTATTTTCTTTTATTTCTGGGTTCTCTACTTACTCGCTCGCTCGTTTTTTCTTGAAAGACGCAGTATTTTCCGTGTTAATTGGTAACAAATTAAACTTGATAAAAGTTTTGAAACACTGACTAATATTTCTTCATCGCCACGCCACACTTTTTGGCAGAAGGCCATTGGCGACGTGCAATCAGTTTTTTTTTTCTCCCCTTAGGGCCTGCCTGCCCGAAGGCTCAGATGCACTGCAGCCACAAAATGGGCTTATTGTGCTCACCCTAAATTCTAAGTCACACCCATTCCATGATCTTGGTGCCTTGGACCAAACGGTACAAGTCAAACATTGAATGCGTGGAAAATTCTTTCGGTTCCATCAGACATCGCCCGAAAATTCGCTGCCTCTTCTGGTCTAGAGCTTCACATCTGCACAGGATGTGCATAGCTGTCTCCCGTTCCTTATTACACAAGCGGCATTTAAGGTCTCCGTAATATTTGCCAATCTTCCACAGGTGTTCTTTAACGGTCGTGTGTCCCGTTAGGAAGCCTGTTACGATTCTAATTTGCATCCTACTAAGGCAAAGTAGTTCTGAGCATCTTTTCCTGCAAGGTCCCTTTGTATACGACTTGATGTGCGTGTGTCCTGGAATCACGTTCCAGTAATTGTGATGTTGAGCGCGAATCTATCCGTTTACTTGGTTACTTGGTGTCTGACTGCACTCTTGGTTATTCCTAGGGCAGGTTCCGGTGCAACGAAAGGATCGTTGGAGCCCCGCTTTGCTAGTTTATCGGCTTCCTCGTTCCCTATCAGCCCACAGTGACCTCGAATCCAAAGCAGTATCACTGCGTTCCGCATGGCTAGGATATTAAGTTGCTCAAAGCATTCCCACAACAGTCTGGAAGACATCTTTGGGCTCATAAGAGCCTTCAAAGCTGCCTGGCTGTCTGATAAGATAAAGATCCGCTGATTTTTGTAGCCCCTCTTAATGTTTTCCCGCGCACATTGTAGTATCGCGTAGACCTCTGCTTGAAAGACAGAGGCATATTTGCCCAGAGAGGAGCTGAGTTTCACTCTTGGTTTATCTCCAAACAGCCCTGACCCAGCACCTGTGTCGGTCTTAGAACCGTCGGTGTACCAGATTAGACTGCCGGAAGGTATGTTGTTCAGAGTTTGGTTCTCCACTCTAGGGTCATCGATTGTGACCTGAAAGAGTGGTTGTGCGGTGTATCCGTCCTCATGTCAAGCATGGGATCCTTTATGTCCTCAATAATGCTAGTATGCTCTGTACCCAGACGGACACGGTAAAAAGAGTTTTGCAGTCTGTATAGTGCCAGTCTCGCCTCCCCCGTATCACGAAGTGGAGAGGGGGAAGGTCCAGAAGAGTCTCTATGGCTGCAGTTGGCAAGTCCGCATCACCCCTGTTATCCCTAGGCAGGCAAGCCTCTGAATTTTGCTTAGCCTAGTAGTTACCTGTTTGACTTTGGGCCGCCATGCCAAAGCTGCATACATTATTCCTGGTCTGACCACTCTGGTGTACAGCCAGTGCACCATTCCTGGCCTTAGACCCCATTTTTTGTTATATGTTCGCCTAACTACTGCAAGAGTAGTTTCCGACTTTCTAACTATCCTATCGATTTGTTGGTTCCAGGTAAGTGTTGAGTCCAGTATAACCCCCAGATACTTGACCTCCCTTGACAATGCGATCTTTCTACCACGGAGATATAGAGGTCCAAGGGCCTCTATGTTTCTCTTTCGCGTAAATGGAACTATTGTTGTTTTTTCTGGACTAATGGTCAAGCCTTCCTTTTCAGTCCAAGCTGCTACAATACTCAGGGCCATTTGCATACGTTCCCTAATCGTACTGCTAAATCTTCCCTCGACTGTGATGACTAAATCATCTGCATATCCCAGGGGAGAATATCCTTCATCGCTGAGTTTCCTAAGCAGTCCGTCCATAACTAGGTTCCACACAAGAGGAGATATTCGAGATTCAACTCGAACAACTGTTTCCACGTCTTTTTCTTCAAGGAACGGGATGTGAGACTGCATACCCGGTAGTGGTAATTGAGTCTGAATTTGGCCACTATATTCAAGTCTTTTAATCTTGAGAGTTCAGGGCGTGAGACTGCGTGCCTGGTAGTGGTCATAATTAAGTTTTTAAGTTCTAAATATTGTACATACGTTCAAAATTAGAATAAAGTTTAAGTTGCATTTACAAGTTGTTATCCTTTTTATTTCATAAAAAATCCGGCAACTCCAGAATTATGCAGTTTAGAAAAAAATATTTATAAGTTTATAACAGAAAGAAAACACGTAAAAATACTAAATAATTTATATTTGAATCTTTTATACAGTAATAGAAGACAATTTGATATGTGGTATTTACATTTTTTCTGCAAGTTTTGTTCACTGTTTTGTTTTCGTTTTCTTTCTGTATTTGAGGAATCGACTTTAATAGTTTTCCAGAAAATTGGCAGAGGATGACAAAAAAGGCACATTGAATAAATACATAAAACATCTGAAGAAATTACATTTATAAAAAAATATATATCGAGACAAATGATAATAAAATATGCCTATATTTCGAACAACAATATTGAAAAATTAAATTATTTCGATGATACTAGACATGGGTTACCATTCTTTAAATATATTTTAGCTTTTTTTCTTAAAATTTGACGCCGCGAGAAATTTTGGCACATAAAAACGATAATTTTGGTGTTTAATAAACCAACAAATTTTTAAACCTCTCAAATTCGTAACTAATTTGTTTTAATTTATTTAATACTTTTATTTTCACTTATTTTCTATTAATAGTTGCAACTGCAGCACTAAATCTCTTGCCACACCCACAACGGAGTGAGCGTTGTGCCTTTCCGCCATTTCTAAACAAATAGACATGACTTACAAAATAAACGAAACAAATATCTGTAGCTTACCATTAAAAAATTTGATTATATCGGTGAAATCCATAGAGTTCGACAGAATTATGTCTCTGTAAGTTTCCAATAACGCCAGAGCCAGAAATAAGACAAAATGATTCGAAGAAACGTGTTGTGCCGCCCAAATAACCTCCCAGGTGGCGTAAATATCGGGATACACAAATTCCCTCTTGAAATCCAACAAAAACCATCGATAACAAAAGTAAAAATGCGTGTAATCACCGTGCGAGTGCATCAGTTCGTACATCTCGGAATCTAAAATTTGTATCAGCGATCTCATGTTCGCGAAATGGCAATCCATCGCGTTTCCGTTGGGGAAATTTTCCACCATGCGTTCCATCAGGTGGCAAAAACAGGCGTACGTCAGACTTTCGTCGTTAAAAATCACCAACAGAGGCGCTACCAGATCACACATGCCTTGCATATAACCTATATCCAAATGCTCCCAGACATACCTGCAAATTTATAGCTATAACTTGAGAAATATTGGAAAACTCAATTTGAAAATTGTTTTATATGATTCAGAAGGGCTGATTTTATTAATGGTTAACTCGTTTGTTTTAGATATTAAACGAAATAAGTATAAAAATGAATTTGAAAAAAAGCGATTCCGGCGCCTCCACCAATATTTCAAACGTATCTAATATTTCAAAAATAATTATCTCGAAAACCATGGGCCCTATTAAGTTGCAATTAGTTGCATTAGATTCAGGAAGGTTTGTTACATGTCATCAACAACTTACGTGCACATTACATTGCGTAGTTTGTCCAGATTCTCTCCGGAAAAGTACCAGTAATTTCTATCACATCTCTGAACATCTTTTTCGATTCGATGCAAGTTTAAACCGAAAGTTTCTAATAGTTCAGTCTGCAAGAAAGATTTCTTCAGTTAAAATGACGGTAATCCACTGTACAAAAATTCTCTGCCAATATTTTTGCTTATTTTAAAGATATCGAATTTTTTCGTTTCTTATCACAATAACTACAGATCACTTATTAGTTTTATAGAACTATTTACGATTATTTACAGTTATTTTTAGAGATTTGGGACATTAAATTAAGCAGTAGCAATTTAACAACAAATAACAATTAAATTCAACAACTTTCAGAATCCACACACGCCAAAAGACAGTGACACAGTAATTAAACTCGACACGTGTTTCACTGACAGGAGTTGAAGATTAATCTAACTCTAAACTTAAAGCACATCGCTATAAATACGCAATCCCCACTCCTGAAGTGAAGAGAATCGATAAACCTATAGGGTTTCTTCATCAACCCCTCCCACTCAAGAAACCAACTCCATCTCTCCCCCATGCTCAAAATAGTTCCATGAAATTCTAGAACCATTTCGAACACGAGAGCAACAAAATTGGTCTCCCATGCGAAATGGATCGGCATGCCTACAAGGTTTCTTAGAACTATTTTGAACATAAGAGCAATAAAATTGGTGTCCTAGAACTGGAAGGTACGTATTTTATGGCTGGTCTTAATTCTACATATCTACCTGATAAATCTATACAGGGTCGAGTTCGGAATCTGACCATAATTATTGTTAAGACAGCTACGTTTATTTTTATATATCGCTATACTTTCCAAGGCGTTTAAATCAAATTTATTATATCCTGGTTTTAAGAGTTTGAGATTATTGACATTGAATTTATGGCCCGTTTCCAACGCGTGTGACACCATGCTAGACTTATCAAGACGGCCGTATTTGTAATGGGCTTGATGCTCCTTGAAGCAGGTTAAAATAGACCGAGTTGACTGCCGGATATATTTTTCCTCGCAATTTTCGCATGCTATTTTAGACCAAGAGCCCATAGACCAAAAATTGTGCATAATAGGTTTACTCCAAAAATGCCCATGCCAGTTTTTGTTTTTGGTACAGTGATGTGTGGCAGACCCGTAAATGTGTAAAAAAATTGCTTAAAAAAGTATTATAGGTTTAGGACTGGGGTTTGTGGGAAGCGCTAAATAATAAAAAGTAATCCAGGGGACGCGGTCCGCTTGTTGTGAATTCTGGGACACTGACCCGCTGCAGGGGTCAAACTGTGTAAATAAATCACCCAAAAAAAATTTTTGGTTTACGCATGGGGATTGGAGGGATCTCCTAATTTACCCCCAAACATCATGTATGTCGACTCCCATTCATTTTGGTTGGTTCAAAGAGGCGCCACTCTCGCGACATTTTGTAAATTCACTCAGGTAAAAAAATCATAAGTTTATGAATGGCGTTCAGTAACTTGTTTAATATAAACATACTGAGTGCGAAAATACATTCGCCATCGTTGAAAAGTGGTACAAAAGTCTTGCCATTCACGGTAATTGATTGTGCACTGAAGCTTCGTTCCTACTGTGTGTAGATTACTGCAGTAAATAAGAAATCCAAGAAATTAAAAGAAAATTACAATGGTTCTATGAAACGTTTAGCTGCACATACCAGACAGGCGATATTCCCGAAGAATACAAACGGAACATCATAGTAGCTTTGCCAAAAAGGAAAAGCGCGGATACGTGTGGAAATTTTAGAACGATCAGTTTGACTTCCCACGTGTCAAAAATTTTAACTAGTGCAAAGAAGGATGGAGAAAAGGGCGGAAGAAATATTAGGAGAAGATCAGTTCGGATTTAGAAGAAATAGGGGAACGCGCGAGACCATTCTAGCTTTACGACTAATAGAAAAAGCTATAGAAAAGGGAAAGAGACCCTATAAAGGATTTGCAGATTTGGAAAAAGCCTTCGACAATGTGAAATGGAGGAAGATGTTCGAAGTGCTCAAAACGGTAGGGATTAAGTATATGTATAGTTAGGGAGCCGGTATAGTAAATTATGATTGTATTTTCTACCATGCCGGACATTATTAATCTTAATGTATGCAACAAGAGGAAGAAGAATATGACTATGAGAAAGTTGCATCTGAGTCGCACCGCAGATGGCGCTCTTAAGAAAAGGTTAGAATCGTCTGGCACCCACTCGCAACTATCTAATGTGTCTGGCATTGATATTTTGGCATTCTTCATAATACAAAAATTCGGTAAAAGAAAAATCTGTTGGTAGAAAATACGTCACATGAAGCTCCTGCTTAAGATAAGTTTGGGGTTCTCTGGCACCCACTCGCGACTTATAATGTATCTGATTCTTCTTTTACCGACTATTTGTATCATGAAGAATGCAAAAATATCAATGCCAGACACATTAGATAGTCGCGAATGGGTGCCAGACGATTCTAAACTTTTCTTAAGAGCGCCATCTGCGGTGCGACTCAGATGCAACTTTCTCATAGTCATATTCTTCTTCCTCTTGTTGCATACATTAAGGTTAATAATGTCCGGCATGGTAGAAAATACAGTCATAATTTACTATACCGGCTCCCTAACTAATAGGGATAGAAGAATAATTTATTCATAATCTACACAAAGAGCAAACGGCAGTTACAGAATTTGAGCAGGAACATAGAGAAGTAAATATTCGAAAGGGAATGAGACAGGGACGTGCGTTATCGCCTCTAGTTCTCAATTTATATATCGAAGATGCGATGAATATTGTTAAAGACATCAGAATAGCTGCTGGAATTAATATACAGGGTCAAACTATTAATATGCTCAGGTTTGCGAATGATATAGCAGTATTAGCATCCAGTGATCCAGCAAAGAAGAATTAGGAAGGACTCTGAACGAAATGGAAGCGGTTTTGACGGAGGGCTATGGTATGAAGATCAATAAAAAGAAAACCGAAATTTTGTTGTGTAGGGGGCGTGAAAATAGGGCTAAAACTAAAATACAAATAGGAAACGAGAAGATAGAGGAAGTCTCAGATTTCTGCTATTTAGGAAGTCAAATAACTCTAGATTTAAGACAAAGAATAGCGCAGGGCCGAATTGCATTTTAAAAAAAGAAACAACTATTATGCTCGGAAATGATAAATGTAGAAACTCGGAAGAGGCTCTTAAAAACGTATGTATGGAGTACAGCAGTGTCCGGGTGCGAAACTTGGACGATAGGAGAAGCGGATAGGAAAAAATTAGAAGCATTTGGAATGTGGCGCTAATAGACGCATGACGAAGATACCGTGGGTAGATAAGGTTAGCAACAGAGAGGTATTAGAAAAAGTTGGAGAAAAGCGAAATTTATGGAAGACAGTAACGAATAGGAGAGATAGGATAGTAGGACACCTTCTGAGGCACGAAGGCTTAGTTCGCAACATACTAGAGTCAGAGATAGGAATAAAAAGTGGTAAGGGTAGGCCGAGATTGGACTAAGTAGTTAGGGATATAGGATGTTCAACTTTTAGGGAAAAGCGTAGGTTAGCTCAGGATAGGATAGATGGAGGTACGCGTCCAACCAGTCTTCGGACTGAAATCTTTATGATGAAGGGTGAAAATTTATAATTGCTTTCTTTCAAGCTTTCTAGCGGGCCCTTGTACCACCGTTCAATGATAAGGAATGTATTTTTGTACTCAGCAGGTTCATCATAATCAAATTCTTGAATGCCATTCATAAACTTATGATTTTTTACGTAAGTTTTTTTTACAAAATGTTGCGTCTCTAGCGCCCCCCTGTACCAATTTTTTTTATCGGCAACAGTGAATACTCGACTTTTGTGATTGAAATAACTTGTCTCCAAGTTTTGAAGAGTAAACTTATGATTTTTTTACCTGAGTGAATTTACAAAATGTCGCGAGAGTGGCACCTCTTTGTACTAACCAAAATGAATGGGAGTTGAGATTCATGATGTTTGGGGGTAAATTAGGAGGTCCCTCCAATTCCCATGCGTAAACCTATAATTTTTTTTTGGGTGTTTTATTTACACAATTTGACCCCTGTAGCGGGTCAGTGTCCCAGAATTCACAACAAGCGAACCGCGTCCGCTGGATTACTTTTCATTATTTAGCGCTTCCCACAAACCCCAGTCCTAAACCTATAATACCTTTTTAAGCAATTTTTTTACACATTTACAGGTCTGCCACACATCACTGTAACAAAAACAAAAACTGGCATGGGCATTTCGGTGCTCCACGACCCAAAAATCATAACATCTCAGGCATTTTTGGAGTAAACCTATTATGCACAATTTTTGGTCTATGGGCTCCTGGTCTATTTCGTAAATTCCCGCTTTATGAATGGGTTCTGTTTTATCTTTCGCATTTCCAAGTAGATTTTGCAAATTGTTGCTCGAAGTGTGAACCACTTTAAAGCCTGATTTCTCGAAAATAGTATTCATACCTCTAGTTATCTGCGGTACATATGGTATTTTTATAAATTTAGTATTTTTTTATCCCCATTTAAAGTGGTGAAATTTCGCAATAGCATTTTAAATTTACGTTTCCTAATTAACCTATTGACAATTTCTGGATCGAAACCGTTACATCTCGCTATATTTTTAATTGTGTTTACTTCCTTGCGGTATCTTTCAACGGATAATGGTAGACTCAACAGTCTATTAACTAAAAAACCAAAACTAGCCTCTTTGTGTTGACTGCAGTGGTTCGAATCTGCAGTTATGTACCCAACTGTACTGATTTCTTTCCTATAGATGTCAAATTCTAACTGGGTAAATTTGATATTTCAGATATTTAGCAGTATTTATGACCTCCATTCTCCTCAAAAAATTATCCCATTCTAGATTTCCTAAACTGTCTAGCTTATATGTAAGTTTTTGGTACAGATTATACGCCTCTAATTCTAGCATGTTAGATTTTGATTAGTGTAGATTCTCAAAAGTTCCAGTATACACAATAAACACCGAGATTGTAGCACTTTACATGGACATTAAAAATGTTGAGCGTAAATAATAGAGCGGTACACTATAAAATGAAAGAGAAACTTACCGAATATACTCCCCCATTGGAGCTCGCTGGGGATACACAAGCACTTCGCGCGGGAGAAGCCAAACCGTGAGCTTCTATACAGTCTAGCGGTATTCCCTCCTCATCTAAGACACTTAAGTTATTTTTGTGCGTTGTTTCATTGGCAACACTGGTCATATCGACACTGGCGTTCGTCACAATCACGTTGTGAACAAAGTCTTCCAAATTTGTACTGGTTTCTTCTTGATTCTCTACTACGTTAGTTTGTGCTTGTTCCTCTTCATCACTATCGTATTTGATTGTGTTTTGCTTGGTTCTTTTCGGTTTTTTGTGATCTTCTTGAGCTTCCTCTTCAGTCGATTCGAAACCGTCGTCACTCATGTCTTCGAAAACCTAAAAGTTATTGTTGTATTTAGATTATTGATTATTGAAAAAAGAAGTTGACGTACATCGTTGCTTAAGTCACGTTGAATTTGCGTCGGGACTTGATCGCCACTCGTACTCTCGCTACTCAATTTTGCAAGGGCACTGGCTTGGGTCTCCTTGTCTTTTTGCCTTACTATGGCTTCCACTGCCAGCCAGTCAGACATGGTATTCTCATAAGCTTGCTTCGTTTCTTCCGAAAGGACATTCCTCTGCTCTTGAGTCGTACCAAACTTATAATGACCCAACAAATACGGCCACACGTCTTTGCGTAAATCTTCCGCAACTCCCCCGAAATATGTCATTCTGTAGACTTCACTAGAGTTTTTAACTACTCCGTTTTCGCACAGCTCGTTCCATTTTTCTATTGTCAAACCTGTTGGGAACAAATTAAACACGCATCACATATTTACAGACTATTCAGCGGCGGACGAGTTCATTTCTCAGCGCATTGGGGAGGGAAGCGTATGTTTGTTGCCAAAAAATGAACCCACCCGCTTTTGACATACGGTCTTATCTTATGTGCCAAGATTTCTACCTTTGCTAGCCCCATCTGCAGGTACTATTGTACTATTCACCAAGCCACTCAAGTGTGTCCTAACGGTAGACAAATGTCTGCAATAAGCCAACCAACCGTAGAACGCTCTAGATATTATCTGTCTTTTCATGGAATCACATACTGCTTGTATACAGATACTCGGAGGACTGTCCGGAACGTTCTGATCCAAACTAAAACTTTTGCTGGAGCTCTCAGAACTAGTACTGGAACTACCTAGTTGCACTCTAGTTTTCGAGGGCAAATGAACCTGTGTGTCCAGCAATTCGTTTCTTTTCACTTAAAAAAAGAAATTACTCGACTGAATATACAGAGTGTCACAGGTGCAAACAGAAATCTCTCAGAGGATAATATACACTTTAGAAATTAATAAATCACGATTTAAAACAATTAATTAATTACACCGTTACGCTGGCTAGGCGGGTTGGAGAGGGGAGTTGAACCACAAGGTTACACACAACGATATCGTGCATATAGTTCGTTAAATTCATAGAGGAGGAGGAATTATCCCTTAAGAGACCTGATGTTGGTCCTCCTAGAACACCCTGCATTCATTTCTTAAGCAATACTCACAAGTACACTTCGAAGTATTATCGATAATTCGAAATACATAATCTCTGGTAGTCTCCCCGTTTTCTGAAAGGGCCGGCAGAGGTCGCCTCCTCTTATTATTCGAGTTTGACACTCCGGAACGCTGAGACCACAACGGAGGATCTAATCTACCCCTGGGCAACAACCCTGTTTCGATGCAACTCAAAAACGTCAACATATGATCTCCTGAAAGCATGTTAGTAATCTAGTAGCTGCGCACCTTATATATCAACCTGATTTCAGAAGGAATGTAATAAAAATTCACGTTATATAAAATATTCGCAACGTCAAAGTAAAATTTAACCAAACGGTTGTCACATTTTCTACATATTTTGTTAGTGTAAAAAAGCAACGGTAAAATGGAGAGCAAAAACGTTTTGCGCGCTTTTTAAATTCCCAGGCGAAGAAAAGGTTGCTTCATTGAATAAGCTATTTTGAAGAGGAACAAAGCAAACCTATAGAAACCTGGCTGGCCTATCTTGTTCGTTACCCGTAAGTAGTAATGTGTTCAAGCCCGGGAATTAGGTGCACCTGCTGGTGAAGGTTAGATCGATTTGGCATTCCCGTGTGATTTGCTGATCTTCTGGTCATATCCGGC
The DNA here is from genome assembly GCA_963966045.1 of Xestobium rufovillosum. Taxonomy (NCBI): domain Eukaryota; kingdom Metazoa; phylum Arthropoda; class Insecta; order Coleoptera; family Ptinidae; genus Xestobium; species Xestobium rufovillosum. The sequence continues at coordinate 30,425,994 of OZ014497.1, forward strand.
GATGTTTGTTACTCTTACAAATAGTTGACGTTGACCAGGTCTTACTAACGTCTTCCAATCAATAGCCCCTTCTTCGTTTCCTCGCACATCGGCTCGACAAATCCTACCAAGCAACTGGGAACACCTACGCAGACCCCTTCGATATTCTCGGATCTAGCAGGCAATATGACGTCTACTTGGACGTTTACTCGGTATACACAGTTCTTCTGCCCAGGAGAACTCATCACTAGTTCTTTTTCTCTAATTCGAAGTACAACGGCGCCACCATCAAGCACAATCCCGTGCTTCCTCATACACTCCCATACCCAGTATCACTTCATCCACAATAACTCTCTGCCGAATAACAACGTCCTCCATCACCATGTCGATTTCTGTTTCTCCACTGAATCTTCTTATTGGTCGGCTTAATCCTCAAATCGGGCACAACATCTCGTCTCACTGTTGTGTCACTGGCTCCCGTGCCAGTGGCAATCTCAGTGTTCTTCCCATCAACAATTCCATCCATCATGAGACTATCTCCAATGCGAGCCAATCTTGACACCCTTACTTCCTCTATTGGGACTTGGTAGGATTGGGCCAGTTTCTCATTCTGATTATGTTTGGGAGTATTTCGACATCTACCCTGAAGATGACCTACTTCTCCACAGTTCCAAATCCTTAGGAATTTGCACCTGTCAACCCACTCTCTATATTATTTTTCATTTCTTCTTGAATGATCATCATTTCTTCTTTTTCTAAATTGCTCTTCATCACTTCTTAGTTATTTTTCAGAAAAGCTTGCAGTTCTTGCTCCATCTCCACAGCACTTCTTGTTATCGGCATAAACACGTATGAATCTCAAACCGCTAGCAGATACATGGACTATTTACAATTATTATTAGCGATATAAAATCGGTAGCGAGAAGAATATACTAGATACGTGTGGAAGGAATAGATTTATTCTAACCCTTGACTCATTTTGTTTAGGTACGCGGCACTTTTGTTCATCAAAGGAGGCTTACTTAATAGACTTCATTCATAACACTATTTTGATATTGAAATGTGATTTAATAGAAATCTTCTGTTAATCAGGTTGATATATACTTTTTATGTGGTATAGGTACCTTTAGGGAAGTGAATTGGTGGCCTCTGCACGCCATCTTGGCCTACTAAAATTATGGTACCACCTGTAGAACTGTCCTGGTGGCAATGGACGTATACTATTTCATCCAGACGGACTTGCAAAGCGTACTCCCAATATATGCTGCAAATGAAAATTTAATGAATATTCATCGTATTCTGTTGACATTTAATCCAATGCGACGGAAAATTAACGCAGAGGGATGAAATCCGAGGGTTATTTTGTTATTTAAGAGAGGATGACCCGCCACTAATATACGCCTGGGAAAATGCTAGTCATAAGCACAGCATGATATTAATTTTCACAGCTCATTTCGTCGGTACAAACGCAAGTCTCCTGCTTTCGTTTTCGCTTTTGGAAATGTATCCAAACAACAATCTTAGTGTCTGTTTGGGTTTGAGCTATCCACCTACATAATATCCTAAATTTCATTTCTGGTATGCCCTTGCCATTGTTGAATACCGGCCATAAACTTAATGTTAATAATTCGAAACGTTTAGTCATCTAATAATAAATTTCCCTTAAAATCAGGTATGGTATTATAAAAATTAATGTTTTCATCGAAATTTATGGAATTATCGTTTTCTATTATGTAAAAGTTGGATTATAAAGTACGGAGATGGAGTACCTAGTTCAACAATAAAATCGAAAATTTCTGCGTCCTGCAATACTCATTAAAATAAACTAAAAAGTTTAGACAAACATTTACGAGTGGTACTGGATCGTTCGAATAACTACTCCTCGGGCAAGTACCTCGCCAGACATTGAAATATAGAACTAAATTCAGATTTTTATATACTTTCAACATATAAACATTTGTTGATGATTTGAACCGTTACTTGATGGAAATTCATGATTATTGTAATATAAAACACTTGAATGTGATAATTTCCACTTTTTATTAAACTCTGTTAACAATTGTTTCGCCAATAATTTTGATGAAGTTGTTTCAACAACCTCAAACCCAAAGATTACGAAAACAAATGTGTCTCCTTTTATTATTATGCAGAGTTGGTGTTTGACAAATTAGCCTACCGACTGTAAATCTATTATGCCATGTTTATTGGTAATATAGGTACTCACTACACTATACTTAACAAAATAACAGATTACTTTTCTTAACTACGTGCTTATCTGTAGTAATGCAATAAGTGGTCTGGAATTGTCGGAAATTTTACGAAAGCTGTTGCTTTGCTTGGTAACCACGAGTGTAAATTTGACAGTTAAAAGATCACGAGCGTTTGCGCGAGTGAGCTTCTGTCAAATTTACACGAGTGGTTAGTAAAAGTGTTGAAATTTGATCAATTTGCAGCTGACCTGAATCTAACCTTACTTCACACTTTACTTTTGTTTTATATAGAGTCAAAGTTGGTAGTCATGTATTTATTTGTACTTTCATTTTTTTTGTAAGTAGGCAGGTGATAAACAACTTTTGTTAATTTTCATGAGACATCAGCGTAAAAAGCGAAATAGAAAGGCAAAAAGCAAAACGTGCTCCGAATTATAATTTTGTTTAATAAAACAAGGAGTGTCAGAAGATTCAAAAGGTACCTTTTGTGAAACTCTGTTCAATAAACTGAACTTTGTCAACCTTGGACTCAATTTATTTGCAACAATAAACCCAAATCCACTGAAAAGAACAACAAAAAGGAACAGCTTGAGTAAAATTACCTAAAAATTCCAGACCACAAATTGTATTCAACAAGATTATTTTTTGAATCGAAGCAACGTAGTTCAAAACTAACTTTATTTTCAATTACTTCATATACAAAGAAAGGTGTTGGGAATATTTGTCGTTTGGCAGGTACTAAAAGTAACTAGATTATAAATTATAAATGCACCTACAAATTCGCAACTATGGCAACTTATCAAGAAGCAAAATTATCGAAATAACACACGCCACTGGAGCCAAATGAAATGTTTCAATTGGCCAATTTGACGATGAAAAAAACTTGTGTGTGTCAGCTCCGGCGCACGACTGAAGTTTACTCCTTTTGAACGATTATTTTAACTTCAATCGCTTGATAATAGGGTACACGCGAATGTCAGTTTTATATCCAAATGTGTATTTATCAGATGTTTTATTAATTAGTGATACTGGACCGTTCGAACAACTACTCCTCGGGCAAATACCCCGCCAGGCGTTGAATTATAGAACTAAATCCAGATTTTTTGTACTACGAGACGTTTCAGACTGCTACCCCATCTAAGATGGCTTTGAAACAATCCTAATTTGTCTCCATGTACGTACATGCTTTTAAGCAGGTCTTTGTTCAAATATTGCATGTTTTGAATGTGTATGGAAAACCGCAGACCAACTGGTTTCGTCCTTCTGGGACTCATCAGTACGGTGCTTTCCCCTACACACTCAAACCATGCAATTTAATCTTGCTATATATACTGCCGCGCTCTGGACAGATATCAGCAAGTGACAACTACTTTGAGTAATTATCTAGTATTAATTAGTGATACTGGACCGTTCGAACAACTACTCCTCGGGCAAATACCCCGCCAGGCGTTGAATTATAGAACTAAATCCAGATTTTTTGAACAAAGACCTGCTTAAAAGCATGTACGTACATGGAGACAAATTAGGATTGTTTCAAAGCCATCTTAGATGGGGTAGCAGTCTGAAACGTCTCGTAGTACAAAAAATCTGGATTTAGTTCTATAATTCAACGCCTGGCGGGGTATTTGCCCGAGGAGTAGTTGTTCGAACGGTCCAGTATCACTAATTAATACTAGATAATTACTCAAAGTAGTTGTCACTTGCTGATATCTGTCCAGAGCGCGGCAGTATATATAGCAAGATTAAATTGCATGGTTTGAGTGTGTAGGGGAAAGCACCGTACTGATGAGTCCCAGAAGGACGAAACCAGTTGGTCTGCGGTTTTCCATACACATTCAAAACATGCAATAGATGTTTTATGATCGAAAATGTCCAACTACATCAAAATATAAATTGTTTATAAATTCAGTAATTAAGTGACAATCTGCTAAACGTCGATCCCACTGGCAATGAAATAAATACTTTTCCTGGTGTTCGAATAGGCGTTGATTCACATTTCGGCACTAAGCAATATTTGGAGTATTTAATATTAGGTTTTTCCATATTAAATCAAAAGATTCAACAAATTTAGGAACGAACAAATACTGCAAATGCTGACTTTACAACAACGCCAACTGTCATATCTACTCTATGCTACTCTATTTTCACTATTTCCATGCTCTATGCAGTCAGACATAAACAGCCGTATCCATAGATACGTACATAATTTCAATGTGACAGATCCTCATAAAATTTCCGTACCGCGGGCTATAACTGAAAATCGATTCTTAACACTTTCACTGCCAACCAATAAGACTGGCTACATCCAGTTGCCAAAACTTTTTTTCTCGTTTTATTTTCTGAAATATTAAAAATGTCCTTATTTTCATTTATTATGATGAAAAATCAGCTGAGAAAAACTTTTTTATAAAAAAAAAATGTAACGCGGGAAACGCGTTGGTGGCACGCGGCAAGAAAAATTCGTGTCATGTGCCAACAACGCGTTAGCCGAACACAGAAACACAATGGAGAAATTCGTAAATCAAACCGTATTTTTACAGCACCTACTAGATCAGGCCTGTGCAACCTGCAGCCCCTCTGACATTTTTATGCGGCCCGCGTGGCACAGAACTGAATATTTAAAAGGGAGTGACTACTGCTCCGGCCGCCGACCCCCTGAAATTTTGTTTGAACACGGTCGGGCATGCGCATTACAGAATGTCAACGCAATTTGCATTTTGGAGGTGTAAAAAATATTAAGCTGAGAGGACGCATTTTAAACAAAGCCCTTACTTGCCCTCTCGCACCAGACACACGCATTTTTGGAAAAAAGATGATGTAAAACCAAGCAAAATATATCAAACGGCTGCGGGGTCAGAACCTCAGAACTCGTCTAGACGTAGGAGAACAAAATGGCAGTTCTGTACGATATCCGCACACCCACCGAGACCGTTGGCGTCGCTAGCCGATAACGATATTCTTAAACGTCATTTTACGGACATTAAGTAATGCGCGCGTCCGACCGTATTGGAATAAAATTTCAGGGGGCCGGCGGCCGGAGCAGTAGTCACTCCCTATTTAAAAAAGGAAAAGTAATTATTGTTAAAAAATGTAACGTCTCTCTCAACAAGTAACACATAAAATGCACAGTTTCATGTACAGCAGCACAGGCGAATTTAAATATTCGTCTGTGACAGCACATATATTATACGTGTGACAAATTATTCGCTTATATTAGCATCAACCAACGTCCGCCCGAATATTGCTCAAATTGTGGACAAACACCAGCGCCAGAAATCACATTGATTTATTAATAATAGGTATTATTTTATTAAAGTAACCTAAAAGTTTTGTTATAAATTCATTTAAAAATGGGAGTGACTACTGCACCGTTCGACCGTCACCTAAAATTATGGTCGAACACGTTCGGGGCATGCGCATTACTGAATGTCAATACATTGAAAGTGTAAAAACTAATTATGATTATGAAGCGAAAGCTGACGGAACGCATTTTTGAAACAGACCACTTAGCTGACGGGGCACCAGACACACGCATTTTTTGAGAAAAAAGATGATGTAAAAACATAAGCGAATCAAATCAAACCCGTACGAGGGTAGAACTCATCTAACGCTAAGTTGAGACGATACCCGTACACCCACCGAGACCATTGGCGTATTTTATTGACATTGCGTAATGCGCACGTCCGACCGTGTTGGAACAAAATTTAATGTAACGGTCGGACGATGCAGTAGTCACTCCCTTTAAAAATTGTTTGAAGAATAACATATTTACTTTTTTGCATTTTTTTCTCAATAATTTGTGTTTTGATGGTAAATATTTTTTTATTTTTACACATGCAAATGTACAAGTGTTCCTAACGTTTTTGTTTCTACCAAAAAAGTGTTCTTTGTTAACTATTTCTACTATCCACAGTGGTTGGATCGAGAACTTTGACATGCCAAGACTCACTCCTCAGGATGCTGACGTTGTCAGTGAAACACGTGTCGAGTTTAATTGCTGTGTCACTGTTCTTTTTCGCATGTGGGGTTAACTTATTAAGAATTCACAGTGTTTTTCTATTATAAAATTATAAATCTCAATATTTAACGTGTTTGTCTTTAATTATTCAAAATACTCTGAATCCATCACACCTAGGGAACACTTGATAGACAGTAGCTTGGTTTAGTACAGATAATGGTTTGGCATTCTGAGAACTGATTTTCGTCGCCTTCTGCGCATTTGGACAAACTTGTTGAGAACCTCAGTAGGCAGGAGTGTCGGAGTTTTTTCGATTTGACACTGCCAATTTAGAAACGTCAGTTGATTGGCACTAAATAAATTTTACAATATAATTCCCAAGTTTTTCGTTAAATATGTAGTGTTTAAACACGAAAGAGTAAGTTCCTGGATGAACTATTTTGGTTTCTGTAATCGTGTGTAATCGTGTTAGTGGTAGAATTATTTGTTGGCAAATATCTGCAAAATTTTTCCACTGAATTTCATTTTTGTTGTCTTTTGGCGTTCTTTTCCCATCAAGAATTGAAAATGAAAGTAAGCATGAGAAACCCCACTAATGCAAACTGCAACTTGTTGCCTTTCTTGCTGTTCGTTACAACAGGACACTCCTTTTAGTTTTCCTGTAAAACGGCTAATTTCCAGATTTCTTTAAGTTTCAATTTCAAATTTTATAATTGTCACAAATATTCAATTTCTTTTCCAAATCCAATTTAAATTGTAATTTACGCTTTCAGGCATGTTATTTTTTTGATTTCCCATACTTTATTCATACTTTCAAATTCAACCAAAAATTTTGATCTTCCCTAAAGTTTGACAGCAAATTCCTGTGCCGTTGACGGCGATTTTAGAAAAATACTGTTATGTAGTTGGCTACTAAACACCCCAGAGTTCCACATACTGACGCCAGTGTCAGTATGTCCCATACCAGTGATCCCCAAAAACTGCGCAATGGCCAACCACCCTTTACAGTAAATCAAGGATCAAGGACAGTAGTGCGGCCCGCTAAGTTTTCATAAAACTTGCAAATGGCCCTTTCGCTTAAAAGGTTGCACGGGCCTGTACTAGATCTTTACTATGTGCCTGCCACTCTGCGACACTGCAAGGAATCTCGAATATTCACAAAACAATACATATCTGCAACCAGATATACAACGGAGAAATTCGGAAACCAACACTCATTTTCACATATACTTCTAGATATGTACTGTGTGCCACCTTGCAATAAGCTGATTCTGTAGCACGCCGACGGAATGCCAGCCCTCTTTATTGCCATAGGTACAGAACGCGGGAGATACGTGCTCGGCACATGGCCAAGAACACAAGAACGCGGGAGTCGCGTTGGTGGCAGTGATCGTGTTAAGGAGTAAACTCCAAAAACAGAAACAGAGGTACCTAATCAATTTCTGCATGAATCCTTGGAAACTTAATTTTAACAAAAAATGAACCACGCGGTTCGTCGCTTTTAATACTCACTTCTTATCTTGCACCTCATCAGTAAAACCATTCATCAGCTGATTGGGCGTCCATTTTATGGTTAAACAATTAGCGGTTTGATGCAAACTTAAGTAACCCGGCATCGGTTCGGTAACTTCGGCTTTTAACGGTAAAACCAACACGTTATTTTTGCCAAATAAAAGCGTCGCTCTAGAATTTTGATGTAAACTTTCGACGTAGTCTTTTGCGAAAAGTTGAGTGGAATTTCTGTTGGAAATGGAATCTTCTGATGACGTATTTAGAGATCGCCTGAAATTTAAGATTGGTCTTCGCACAGAAGGCGGAGTAGAATGGCCACTGGAGATTCTGTGTCTTTGCACCAATTCATCAGCTGGGGGGTCTGTCCAGAAGTGATCCGGCGTTTTCGACCGCGAATAATCGAGGGCGCACGGGCCAACTAATAGAGAACTCAAAATACTCCCATAATCGGGATCAGCAACAAGCGCATCTTTATCATAGTACTTCCCTGCGTTCGACACCAAATAGTCGATTATTTTAGCCAATTGCTTATCAAAGAGGGCCAGACGAATCCACAAATATTTCGGCAACGGAGCAGTTTGCAGAGACATATTTTTTTTCAAACTCGGTTTCGTTAAACTGTCGCTGCTGCTGCTAGAACGTCTATTCAAATCTACGTTTTCAATTTCTTGCACTTTCTTGGAAATATTTGCCGCTTCTGCGCTGTGTTTGGCAATTTTATGCAAAAGAGCGGTCGTAGAAGATGTTTTGAACAATCCCAGGGCTCGTCTTCTCAGCCCTTGAGAAAGACAAGCCTCTACTGCCCCACACAGTGAAGTAACCGAACCGCTCTCTTCATGTACAAATTTTTTTGTAACCGATTCTTCCATCACTTGCTTAACTTCTTTTTTGACAGCAGCGATTAATCTCGATTTATAATCTTTTTCTATAAATTAAGAAGCATACTTACTACACGAAGAAGCAACAGTTTAGTCGATTAACTCACCCCCATTGGTCGTCATCTTGCCGCTCCCGCACTCGCAACAACTTCCGTCGCTAAATAAACAATTAATAAACCAACAAAAATTCACCAACCCAATATATATCTAAGTCGTAGGGCTGGTGTTGTTTTACGACACGCCACGTTACTTCTTTTTATAATATAAAACCGTCTACCTTGAAAATAAAATCGATTTGGGTAGTCATGCGCAAGTGTCAAAACCCAGAGCGAAATTAGTTTAACGACGCCACTGGCGCTATATCTTCAACTTCCGTTCATTTAATCAATCATTTAGAGGAAATGACGTTTGACTTGCCCTAGCTTTGTTTTTTATTGATAAAATTGTTTTCTTTTTGCATTTAATTGCTTATTTAAGTCTGCTAAAATTGAAAGTATTATCGGATATTGACGTATGACGCCGTAGTTGCCAAGATGTATTCCAGCTGTCAACCTTACAATAAAACCTGTAATGTGAATAAAATGCGGAACACAGAACAGAGAACACCCAAATAAGAACGCGCAGCTTAATGTTAAAAGTAGGAACCGCGTTTAGCGCCATCTCTAGCTGTTTACAAGAACCAATTGTGTATAAGCGCGCGTAGATAGAATAAATTGAAATTTAAACTTTATTTTTATTAATATTAAAAATCCAACCGAATTAAAGAAAACAAAGGCTATGCATGCTTATATGTAGGAATCAGTTTTATTTAATCGGCATTTTACATTGTAAGTAGAAACATAAATAACGTTAAAGAACGTCAAATAGGCATTCTTTAGCGTACGCAAACTAAAACTTGTTGATTTTATTTTATTTGTCTGTAAGCAATCCCAGATTTTGTCTATGGTTTATGAAGTTAGTCTTAGATCATACATAAGAGTAGTGTGTTCTAGTGTACGTATGTCTATGATCAATACTGTTGTCATTGTCAAGTTGAACTTGTCGTTCGTGCTTCTTGTAATTTACTTTATTTGCAAATAAAACTCTTGTAACATCTAATTGTTATCGCTTCGAAACTCTTACCTGCTAATAAAACTAACATCAAATAATGAAACTTACTTGTAAACGTTAATTACAAAATTTGTGCAATTTAGTATATTAATTCAACACCGAGAAACGTTGAAGGAAGACATTTCACAGCCGCATTGCTGCTATTTCGATTTCCGAGAAAAAACTCCTCATTCGCAGAGATGTCAAAGAAGTACCTACTTACTGACGGAAGCCAAAATATATACGTGGCCTGCTGCTTTTTTGTGCATAATTATTTTTTCTTTGTTATACACCTATTTCTCATGCAATATTATTGCGTAGCGAGAAAACGTAACCATATTTAGATGTTCTGCGAACTTAACCACGGAATATCTAAAATAACGCACAATTTTTAAATTTTTCATTTTGCTGACGATGCCGGTTGTGACAGAAAGCGCATACTTTGGATTAAAATTTCACGAAGTCGGTAATACAGAGTTTCGATGGCAAATGTCAGAGTCGTAGTGCCATCTAAAACGGTTTACAGAAACTGAAGCTAACATAGTTCAAGGTCGTGCTTAACAGTGAAACCCCCCTGATGCGGAATAAACAATAAAATTATCGGGTAAAGTACAAGGTTTATATCAAGAAACCTTGGGTAAAGTACGTTTTAGCACCATGGTCAGTGAAGTTATCTGAAGTTATAGCATTCCTGATAACATTCCTGATTTGACAGTTCAGTCAAATTTGTGCAAGATTTGGTCAATTTCTTACTTTATTCTTAATTTAAACTACTAGAAGCAATAAGAACAACGAATAATTGTGATTTTTTTCAAATAATGGCCGAACCCACTCGAGCCCAACAAATTCTCAGAGGTTTTCAAGTGTAAGCCGGCAAAAACATGTATTGGTAATTCCACAAAATTAATTTTAATTCGTATTTTACCAGAAATTGGATTTGTTTGCGTGATGCTGATGGTGGTAAAGTGTTTTGGCAAGGCGCGGAAGACTTGAGTTTGGCTGACATCGAACACGAAGCGCGTGTACCCAAGAATATTTTAAAATGCCGCGCCGTGTCACGAGAATTCAATTTCACCTCAAAGGAAGCGATGGAAAAGTTCAGATTAGAGCAGGTAAGCTCTTCTCAATTCCTATTCAAGTTGTTAAAAGGTTAAAACTTATTTCGTTGGTAATTTTACAGAAAGTACTGTTTAAAGGGCGATGTTTGGAAGAATGGTACTTCGAGTTCGGTTTCGTAATGCCCGAATCTACGAATACATGGCAAAGTGTAATGGAAGCTGCCCCTGAATCGCAAATGATGCCAGCCTCAGTTTTGAAGTAAGTTAACACAGGTCTCTTGTAAAGTGAGGTTATGTCATTATGTTTTTCTTTTAATTTTAGTGGAAACATTGTGATCGAAACAAAATTTTTTGATGACGATTTGTTAATTTCCACATCGAGAGTGCGTTTATTTTATGTTTGAATGTTGATTGTTTTGCTTAAAGGGACCATTTACGTGTATTAATATTTTCCACTTTTCTAATATTTTCTATGTTAATTGTATGTATTAAGGTTATTTACTTTAGTTTTAAGAATAATGTTTTAATATTGTTTATTTTATTATGAAAATAAAGATATCTTATCTTGCTCATTTAGTTGTTTTTGTGGCTATTTTAAAAGGAAGTAGCGAAGCGTATAAATATTAAGACAATAACGAGCATTGAACCGAAAGAGAGACCAACATTGTACTGGGCACGTAGGGAAGCACATTGAAATAAATTAATTAATTAATTTGAGTGGGGAAGCGTCGTCTCTGTTCCTCAGCTGTTACCGCTCAGTTATTTTACGTTTGACACTTTAAGCGCAATCGCAGATAACAGTACTTTTTCTCTGATCATATTTTCCGTTCTTTGGTCTTATGGGCGAAGCTAAGCAGAGCTCGTTATATTCTCATTATCTATATGTTACGAAGTAGGTCATTCGTCAAAAAGTGGGTGGGGATAGAACAAAAAGAACTAGGTTATGGGATGACATTTTGTTGAATTTGTGCCAATTTCTTTCGACAATTTTCGGCATTATCTACTTTGTGAGGTAAATTAAATTCTAGTGATCAATTAGTTTATTATTCTTTATGTTTGTTTGTTTTGTAGCAAGTGTAATTTTGAGATGGAACCGCCAGGTCACGACGTAATGATGGATTTTTCGAAAAATCCTCTGCTATGCCCAATATGCCACGATTATTTCACTGAACCCTGCATTTTAAGTTGTTATCATACTTTTTGTGCGAGGTGTTTGAGAGGCAGGGAGCTTGATCGGAAGTTAATATGTCCTTTTTGCCGGTAAGTACGAAAATATGCTTCGGGAACTGTGGTCAGTGTTTAATTGGTTTTAGACAACCCACAATGCTCAAAGATGGCTCTAATCTGCCATCACCTGATACTTTAATGCGGCAACTGATAGAAATCGCAAATAGTGAAAATCCACCGTGTTCAAATTGCGACAAACGAGACAGGGCGAACATGTACTACTGCAATACTTGTGGTGACGTTACTGTGTTATTTAGCGTTTTATTTTAGTTGTTTTAGGTTGGTTTTTATTTAGTTCTAATTTTTTGTCACTGAGTGTAGTATAATTAGGTTCTTATTGCTGTCTTTTGTATAGGGCAAGCGTTGTGTGTTCAGTGCCGTGATAACACGCATAGAGCGAAAATGTTTGCTGCCCATGAGATCGTGCACATGTCGAAATGTATGAAAGAGCCTAAAAGGGTCGGTTCGCTTCAAATTTTCAAGGCGAAATTGCTTAAATTCTTATTTTAGTGTCCGCAACACGGGGAACAGTATATAATGTATTCGTCCCTACAGAATGCTATGTTATGTGTTAATTGCTTTCGAGATGCGCCGAATGAAATTCGTTCACAGTGTATCGATATAGAAACTGCCCATGCTCAAGCCGCAAAACGGCTAGAAAGGGGACAAAACGCCATAATGGATTTACAAGTACTTTTTACTTTTGATTTTAATTTTCTAGAATTTTTTTTGGGTAATTTCTTGTAGACTTCAGTTAGGGATGGCATCATTGCCTTGAAGAACCTAATGGATGAGTTACGAAGGAATATGGACACTGAGAAACACACCATCAACAGTTTTTGTCAGGGTATGCAAGAAGCGATGGCCAAAACCCACGCTGCAATGATTATGGAGGTACAGCGACAATTTGAAAGTAAGGATCGTGTCTATCGAAGCCAGCTGCTCGTTTTAGGTGCGTACAATTCGTTGGTGTTGGGGCAATTTTCAACGATATGTGTAATCGTTGGAAGAATCGAATTTCTTGTGTTTCTAGGTACTGTTATGCCTGTTTTGCAACTACATCTCGTGCTTTGTACCACTTTCACAACTGCTGCGAATAAATATCAGTTTTTAGAGTTGTGTCCTTCGCTTATTGAACGGTTGGTTGCTGTAGGGCAATTAAGTCAACCTGTTAGGTATGTTTATCTTCCATCCATTCAGAATTTCGAATATTCTTAGCTCGTACCTTAAATGAAGGAAACTTAATGCTTACTTTCTAAGGTCCCTGCAATCTTCTTCAATTAAAACCAACTATAGAAGTGAATTTGCTCAATCGCTAGAGCCTTGGATTGGCCAGGTGGCTGTCAGCCAACACCAAGCGGAAATAGCTGCCGGTACACGCATTCCCAACACATTTTCTAGTTCGTTTCTTACAGGAAATTATGTTTTAGCCTCGAGACTCTACGAAAGTGCTCCTCCGCCTACTAAAAAGCAACAAACGTTTCTAAAAAACAAGTTATTAGAAGGAGAGAATTCGTTTTCAACACACTGCCGTTCGTTTGAATCTCAGATCCGAGATTTGAACCAACAGTTCAACGCGGTTAAGGACCGCGTTTCTGAACTCCACAAAGACATTAGCGCGCTAAGAAAAGCTCAGACGCCTCCTTTATCAACGAGGTACGAGCTTCTAACGCGGGACTGTACTCATTTGGATCAGTGTTTGGATCGTCAACAACAAGAGTTGGATCGCATGGCTACCGCATTCGATGCAAGCTGGGAAGAGCAGTTGTGGCGTATTCGAGTTGAACAAGAAGTCTTTAGCTGCCAACGGGCTGACGTTATGACTTTAAGGAACGAGCTGAAACATCTCTCGAACGTCGCTTCACAACTAGAACCTTATATAAGGAGTTTAACCCCAGCGCAGTCCATTGTTGAAGCACAGAACGAGCAGGCGCAACATTTGCAGCAATTGCTCGAACATATCGGGTTGCTTCAGCAGTCGGAAGCGGCTACTGGTAAAATACCGCGTTCTAGGAGTCGCGTTTTAGGGCAACTACTCGAGAAAGTCCGGCCGGTTGTCCAAGATCGCGAACGGAGTAAATCCGCTGGTCACACCGAAAAACCGTTAAGTACTCCACAGAAACCGAAGAAGTCCCCGCAGCAAATGAACATGGACCGTCTCGAGAGCCACATTAAAGATAAAATACACGATATAATGTGCCGGAGACAGTCAGGGCAGATTCCCCAAAGTAAGTCGGATACGGAGAGCGAAAGAAAATTGAGTAAAGAGACGCGTAAGTTGAGCAAGAGCGATTTGGAGCAAATCGCCAAATTGGGCTCGAGACAGAGGGTCATGTATAAGAAAATAGGGAAGAGTTGTGATAAAATGAATGCTGGACAAGCGGAAAATGATCCAAAAAGGTAAGATCACTCGCTATCAGAAAAATGTAATTTAGTAAAATTCGTAAAGATGGTTTGATATTCTTTAATAATCCTGAGGTTTCTAAGATATTAAATGAATGTTTTTGAATGAAATGGACCCTTCTTAATCCAGTGGAACTCCCATGAGTCGAATCGAATAAGTTTATCGAGGTGTAAAACGTACTTTGGAATTCCACAATTTACAAGAATCACGATGCAATTCTTAATAATAATAGCCTTTATTAGCAAATATGCTATATAAAAAACAACAATAATAATAATATGTAATAAGCAAATAAAACTGCACTAATAATTTTCTATAACATATTGGACAACCTCCCTCCTCAATGTTAACATGCTATTACAATCTCTAATATGCAAAGGTAATGATTTGTACAAAATCATGATGAATGAATGAACTTTATTCTTAGCTTAAAGCTACACACCAAAAATATAATTCAAAATAAATAAATCCCCACTAGTAGGTAATGCAACCACTGTCTAACTATTTTTAACATAAATTGCACTTTTCTTTTTAAAAATCCTAAAACTACTGTCATCTTTCAAGTAAGTAGGCAAATTATTAAAATAAGAATATCCCTTAACAAACACTTGATTTTGAGCAAATGCAGTAGTTGCATCAGGTACGAAAATGTCTTCTCTTCTTCTTGTGTAGTAATCATGCACATCCGTTCGTAGTTTAACTGGATCATCCATATGAAGCGTATTATGTTTTACTTTATATGCAAAAATCAATGTCTTATACCTAATTCTCTGCGCAACGCTCATAAACTGAAGCGTCTCCAACATAAACGAAATACTAGTATACCTGCTGCAGTTCAATATAGCTCGCATTGCTTTATTTTGTCTTTTCTGAAACTCCTGAACAAAAAAATCCGTCACCATATATAGAACCGTTGTACAAAATTCATAATACGGGGCAACCATAGTTTCATATACAAGTAGCTGCGACCAGCAGCTAAGTTTGCCACTTATTCTAGACAGAAGGCCCACTCTTTGAGATACTTTCTTCAAAACATAACTAGCATGCTCTTTAAAATTCAACTCATTGTCTATAATAACCCCTAAGTACTTAATTTTGCAAACACGCTTTAACTCGATTTCATTCAACCATATGGGACACAATTGATTTGCTACACTCTTGCCCCCCAAATACATCACTTCAGTCTTATTAGTATTTATAACCATATCTTCAACCACCTAGAAATTGCCTTCAGTTCACTATTGATAACTTCTGCTACCACAGCCTTACTCTCCCCAATGTAATAAATAAGAGTGTCTTCTGCAAACATTTGTATACAACACATATCCAACGTATCGACGATGTCATTTATGTATAATGTAAACAGTACCGGCCCCAACACTGAACCCTGCGGCACACCATGTGTTGTTTGAACCTTCCCTGAAATTGAATTATTGTACTTCACCACTTGGAATCTACCGCTCAAATAACTTCCAAACCACTTCAGTGCACTGCCCCCCACTCCCATTTTCTTTAATTCACGATTCACCGTCTCAAAAGCCCTTCTGTAATCCAACAATACCGCCTCAACACATTTTTTTTCTGTATAAAGCATCCTTCCATCTGCCAATAACTGTTTGTACTGCTGTTTCACAAGAGTGTCCTTTTCTGAATCCTGCTTGATGTGGTGTTAGGATATTGTGGTCTTCCATAAATTTTGTAAGCTGGTCCTTTACTATGGTCTCCAACACCTTTTCATATGGAGGTAGCATATTTATGGGTCCAAATTCCTCACGCTGTACTGTATTTCTTACTTTTTCCGCTGCTACCACGGTCGATAACTTCCATGTTTCCGGGAATATTCCTGTATCCAATGAAGAGTTGACTATTTCAAGGAGTCTATGCCCCAACACCTCAAACACACATTTCAACAATCTAGAGTTAATTCCATTTGTGCTACTCTCTTTATTTGATAAATTTTTAATCACTCTCCTTAAGTCCATCATCTTTACCTCCTCAAATTTTGTGAGCAATAAACCATCTTTTATTTCCTTCAAATTAATTGTTGTGTCGCTAATAATATCTGCAAGTAATCTATATATGCTCTCCAGGAAATAGACATTAAATCTATTGGCTATTTCTAACTCGTTGAAAATTTTGTCATTATTAAATATTATACTGCTATAGCTGCTTTTCTCCTGTCATCAATTTCTTTAAGTTCTTCCACATAGTTTTTGAATCAAGTGCCTTATTAATTGAAAAAAGTTCCGAAGGGGTCAGCTGCTCAAAAACTGTTTAAGTTGTGTGTGTATGAAGATATCGATGAAGCAATGTTGAAGTGGGTTAAGGTTTGCCATGACAAGAAACTCCCGATATCGGGAACAATTATTCCGGAGAAAGCACATGAATTCGCAAAACCTTTGGGACATTTGAATTTTGCTGCGAGCTCGGGGTGACTGCACAAATTTAAAGTTCGTCACTCAATTGTATAAAAAGTGGTTTGCGGTGAAAGTGCAGACGTAAATGAAAAAGAGTGTGAAAATTGGAAAGAAAATGTGTTCCCTGGATTACTCTCCCAATATGAATCTAAGGACATTTTCAACGCCGACGAAACGGGTCTGTTCTTTAAATGTTTACCGGACAAAATCTTGGCTTTTAAAAATGAGAAGTGTGATGGTTGGTGCAAATATGGATGGGACGCAAAAACTGCAACTTTTAGTAATTGGGAAATCAAAGAACCCTAGATGTTTCAAGGGCATCATGTCTTTGCCGGTCACTTATCAGAATAACAAGAAGGCGTGGATGACCAGTGACCTGTACGAGAAATGGTCGTTGCCTCTTAACAGAAAGTTTTCGGCCCAAAAGAGAAAAATTTTACTTTTCGTAGACAACTGCCCGGCTCATTCTACAATTGGCGAAAAGTTGAAGTCCATCCATGTCGTATTTCTGCCACCTAATAAGACGTCTAAGTTACAACCAATGGATCATGGTATAATTAAGAACCTGAAGATGAATTACCGGAAACGGATTCTGAAACAAACTATCGCTGCCATGGAGGATCGTAGAACATTAGCGGTAACTTTATTAGATGCATTTTGTATTTGTATGTTGTGTATAGTTACGTTATACGTTATGGGCTATGAGTTATTATGTGAATAATGCAAGGTATGGAAATTTTAATATAATGTTCTTAAACTCGAAGTTTCTTAAACTCGAATTTTTTTTTGTGTCCCTTGAGATTCGACTTATGGGAATTGCACTGTAATTAAAAAACAAAATGGTTAAGACCGTACTAACAAGCAATTTTGCGCACTCTGTACACAGTTAGATTTATTTATTTTCCTACAAACTTTGTCAAATCAAGATCATACAGTTTCTTGATGACATAAACTCTTCGGAATCTATCGAGAACAACCAAAACTCTGATTCTGTTTTCTTTTTCGATATATCACTCAGCAAACTTACGTCTACCCTGTTTATTCGACAGGTGTCGTTCAGAGTCCGAATACCAACATATTTCTGAAGCTACCAGTCAAAATGTTAAGGCTTTAGTACATAACGAAACTCGATCCACCCCTGGTAGTCCCAAATGCAAAAATAAACCAAAGATTCCCCCGAAATCTGCTCAACAACGAAAACCGAAAGTCTATCCATACAGCGACGGAGAGGATAACGTTTTTTACTCTCTGCAAGATTCCGCCGACTCTCTAAGCACTTCAAGTCGCCGCTCGAGCCTTGAGGGCCCCGATAAAACTTTGGTCGTATTTATAAATCGAAGGAACAAAGCGAATATGTCTTTGGCGCAGAAGCAGAGAAGTTGGGAGACTTTTCCGCCAAAAAGACGGCATCACATGTGCCATAAGTTATCCGCGCCTAATCCTATGCCGTTAAGGAAGGCTGATAGTTTTGAGGGACACGAGGAGGCTGTTAAGAGCCTCGTTGCTGCCGTCCAGGATTCTCGGAGGAAGCCCAAGGGGGGCAACTAGTTCTTTAATATTTTGTTCAATTATTTTTTGTTTTAATAAAAATTATTTTTGTTTATTTTCTTTATTAAAGTTGTTGAAATTGACTTATTTATAAGGGTAAGTATTTTTTTATGTTCTGCTATAGGGTGTTAAAACACTCTTTTTCCGTCAGGAAAATTCGTTTTAATGTAGTAATAATCAATAAACGCGTTTATTAAGCATGAAATAGCCCTTCCCCGATCGAATAGTGACGTTTTAGCACGAGGGGCCCGGAAATTGTACTGAAGCCGGCCCTGTCCATTCGCAACTAATCACCGTTGTTATCTCGTATTTAATTTAAAACAAATGTTCATGTTTAACAGAGCTTATCTAAATACCAATTTAGACACTCATTTAATGATATAATACGTGTTTTAAATAATAATGTAATTAATAGGTTCATGAATAAATTATGTCGAAAAAACTGATTTGTTTTTGATTCAATCGACTTAACATTAAATTAAACACAAATTCTAGGTCATCAAAGTTTATTTTTTATATACACAGTGTTAATTGGGAATTATGCTAAAAGAGAATCCAAACAATTAATTTGACGTTTAAAAACGGCGGGTCGAGTTTTAGTGCTGCCGCCTCGCGGTTCATGGAAGAATCCCGTTTTGTTATTTCGTGGTGGGGATAGTAGTGAAACTGATTGCCGTCCAGTGAGGACATTACAAAAATACGCTATGCATTAGCGCGTATTAAAAATAACTTGTGTTTTTTGTAAATCTCTCGAATTTGTACTAAAAAAGACGTTGAACAATGCTAGTAATAGGTGTGTTAAGTGTTTTAGTTATAGGATTAAATGCGGCTGCACAAGAATTAAGTGAACAAGGTGAGTACACAACGCAGGTGTATCTTGATACTTTCTTTTTATACGGAATTATTCATTGGCTTGACTAAGCAAACAAAAGATGTTAGAATGTTTGAGTTACTAGTTTTTTATGTTGATGTGTGTGGTAATTTAGGTTTCTGTGTTTAATTTAATAAAGAATTACAGGCAGGTGTAGGACAAGATGGCGGCGTTACTCACTCAGTGTTTTATAGGGGGTGTTTTGGTTTATTGGGGTATTTTGACTCGTTAATTAACCCTTTGAGACACCCCATAATAGGTATTAATCGTCTTTTGATAGTCAGTTCTGATTACAATCGGTATTAAAACGGTTCAGGAATAGTTTATTTTTGACGTTTGGAAGAGTTGAGTTTCAAAAAAAAGATTTGAAAGGCATGATTCATAAGCCGGCTTAATATGTCAAGGTTTCGAAATATTTTAATGGATCTGCCATATTTGGTAGCAGATTTCGTAAAAAATGTGCTAAGTAAATGAGTTTATTTTCATTTAAAAAAAGAGAAATTTTAGGGAAACGCGCTAAAATGTTACACAAATAAATGCCATAGGCGTAGATTCATGCAGGGGCATGTAGATGCGCTTCCTGCAAAAAAATGACAGGTGGTATAAAATTACGTCACCAATACAAGTGTTTGTATAAACAGATATCAAATATCGATTTAATGTGTATATAATAGCTAAAGTCGGCCATTTTGTCGAATATATTATAGATTTAACTGTCGGAACCTTTTATAAGCGATTATTAATTCCTCAAATTGTGTGTTAGTGCTATTGTACGGAATTCGAGTTTAATTTAGCGAAGGGTGGATTTAGAGGAAGGGCGCAGCGCATTAAAATGACCCCATTAAGCCATGTTTTGTAAGAGGTTGTTCACTTCAGATTAGGTTATCTTTCTGATAAGGATTTCGCGTAATAATTTTCTCGAGAGCTTTTTTTTTATTTAGGCCCAAAATTGGACATAGACAACCTAGAAAACGGCTACCATGGCTTAGTGAAAGAAAATGAGACTTTAGTAGAGGTGACCCCTGCTATCCGGGCCATTGGTGCGCCCGTGTGCAGCTTTAGAATCGTTAATAAACACCATGGTGAAGCACCCTTTGATATCATCTCAAAAGAGGATGGTTTCGCAGAACTCAGAGCTAGGAGAGTTCTCAATTGCGAAAAAAGACGTAACTACAAATTCGACATCGCCGCCGTTGGTTGTGACGGTAAACAAGGGATCAGGTAAGTTTTGGAAATAAAATGCGGTCGGTTTTGATGGTATTTTAATACTCTACCCAGTTTGTTTTATGTGCAAACCGCCGTTACTTTGTCTTACTCGCCGCAAAATTTACCCCGCAACGTTTGTGGCGACCCAAAATTTGCATACAAATTAAAAATCGCCCAGCTTTGATAATACGTAGTGTTGCTATAGGCAACGAGGATCATTTTAATTTGAACAGAAATTTGTTTATTACACAAGTCGGTGCCGAATGTAACCATTTCCCCTCGTATTGTTAATGAAATCTTAACGTTCAAGTTTTTTGTGCATCCCGCCGAAGTTTTAAATAAGTTCAGCTTGCCTTATTAATTTTATATTAATTTTCACTGAAATAGTTTCGGATGGAGGGTCTACAAATTTAGACGCGACTTCGTGTATTTTAAGAAATTTAATTATATCTATCCTGGAAATCTTGTTTTGTGGTTCCCAGCAAAATAAAACTACTAGTGACACTGAAATACGATATTGAGGTAACCGACCCCATTTTGAAAGAGATCGAAAACCACGAGTAGGTATTTTTAGCCTACTACAAACAACAATCAAAATATTACATATTTGGATTTTAAACGCAACTTTATTTCATTAACATAAAGTTTTCAGGCCGAAGACTGGTTGGACGCGCACCTCCATTCTTTCCTATCCTGAGCTAACCTACGCATTTCCCCAAAAGTTGAACATCCTACATCTCTAACTATTTGGGAGCAGTAGTCTAATCTGGGCCTGCCCCTGCCTCTTTTTATTCCTATCGCTGACTATCATAATAGTTGTTTCTTTTTATTAAATGCAACTCGGCCCTTCGCTATTCTTTGTTTTATATCTCTAGAGCTCCTACCATCGCGAGTTATTTGACTTCCTAAATAGCAGAAATCTGGGACTTCCTCTATCTTCTCGTTTCCAATTTGTAATTTAGTTTTAGTCCTATTTTGACGTCCCCTACATACCACAATTTTGGTTTTCTTTTTATTGATCTTCATACCATAGCCCTCCGTCAGAACCGCTTCCATTTTTCCATTTCATTCAGAGCCCTTCCTAATTCTTCTTTGCTGGATGCTAATACTGCTATATCATCCGCGATAATTTGGCACAAAATGAACTTTATTTTGTGTTTAGCCCAACTTGATATCAAAGCTCCGTGGTACATGCCTCGATTAAAAATTCAAGTTTGTATTATTTTCCATGGCATTTGCGTCAAATTACTTGTTTTTTAATAAAGCGCACCTGATTTGCCGGCGGGGACTGTTTCGGATAAAAAATTGCACTTCGTTCGACCGTTCATTTAGTTTTATAGCTTGCCCAAGTCGATTTATTCCTATACGCCAGTGCATTTTTTTTTGGTTCTGTGTATAAATCACGGTCTAGCCAATTAATTGATTAGTGTCGGCCGTGATTTGTCACTGCCATTGTTTTTTTCCTGAGAAAATACAGGGTTTATAGGATTTTATAAATTTCTTGCGTAGTTTGTATGCACCCCAATTAACATGTTCATAAGTCTTTATTATAAAAAATGGGCGCACATCATCTGCCCCCCAAATTATTTTTTAGCTCTAGGTCATTTGATACCGAATAATATACGTAACCAAGGTAACGGCGGGTGCCACAAAAGACGACAAGGGTCGATGCCTGCCTGACTGGCCTGACGCCTTGAAGCATCTGGTGACGTAACTTTCCCAGAAAATAAATATTATTAAATTTGTCGAGTCGTTCTCGTTTGCGTAATCGTAATTCGCAAAATTATACGTTCTTTGTAGCGCTACTGTTCATATCACCGTGTCGGATGTCAACGAATATGCCCCGACGTTCTCAGATCCTAGTTATGTACGGCAAGTGGACGAGGGGCGCATTTACCACGAAATTGTTAGAGTTGAAGCGACCGATAGAGATTGCACCCCGAAATTCGGCGACGTTTGTAAATACGAAATTTTGACATCGGATCAGCCATTCGTGATAGACATGGATGGCGTTATCAGAAATACTGAGCCCTTAGACTATGAACGCTCGCATAATCATATTTTGAGCGTCGTCGCTTACGATTGTGGTGAGTGTAAAACACCCAATAACCAACTACTCGCGAGTTTCTATAAAAAACTTATTTTATCGTATTTTGCCTTGGGAGCGACTGTCCGAAAGTTTTCCAACTAGGGGTGTGTAAAAAGAGGGTTAAAAACCGTCCCGGAAGAAAAACATAAGACTTTTCTCTCAATTCTATCGAAGTTCGTAGGAGTTGCGAAATGGAGGTGGTTCGGGGGTTGTCTTGAAAGTAATAAAGGGTAGTTTCTTGTGCAAAAAGTACAGCGAAAAGTTTTATTCAAACCGAACGTTCGATCGGGGCGTAAAATATTCAGAGGGTTGGGGGATGACCTTGACCTCTGTATTTACCTATCTCGCTTGTGTAATCGCTGCTCTCAGGGGTAGATATTCTTGAAAATACACAGTTAATTAAAAATGCTTAACGTAAATATTGTAAACACGGTTTTACAGACTTTATCCGGCTGAATTTACGTTCATCTTTCAAGAGGACATAAAAATTTATAATAGAGCAAAGTTTTCGAGTTTATTCAGCAGAAATTCATTTCACGTATACGTTGGCTATCGAATTTCAATAAAAAAAGACGATCGCAGATAGATTTCTCGCTCTAAAGGACCGTAATCCCTTTGATTCTTTTGCAGAAGGGGTTGTTTTATCGTAACGCTCATTTATACCTTTTTATAGGGTGCTTTCATTTCAAAGTTTGCTGCCCAGAATAATAATATCAATGATACTACACTTCATCTTATTTATGCAGAAGATTATTATTAAATGATCTCCATTGTTTGTCACACGATAACGTGACATTCTATTGAATGCCAACATCCTAAAATCAATTGGTACTATTCTAGGGTCCAAATTACCCAAAATCCATCTACTCGCAGGTTTTTCCGTAAATTAAAAAGTCATCAACGGGGCGATTAAAACGTCGTTTTAGCCCAATTTCCTCCTAAATAAACGGGAGAATTTTTTCAGTTCATTTTAAATCCCCCCTTTCCGAGGTAATGGAGAATAGCGAGATTTTCTTTTGTTATTTATTTTTCTTTGTTGTGCCCCGGGCGATTATCGCCAGGATTTTCCGCGTCTGACAACATAAATCATTTCCTTTCTTAACACAAAAGAGCCCCTGTCTCCGCCGTTCGAGAGACGAATATATTTTCCGACCGTTTCCTGTCTGCGAATACCCGATGAATTTTAATGGGCTTCGAATTACATAAATATGACGCGCGATTAATCATTTAAGCAGAAAAAGTAGGTTTTTTATTTCCACGTGAGTAGTTGGTTTATGGGGGTTTCGACTCATTTTTGATTTTTTTAAAAATTTAGGAATGCGACAAAGTTTACCTGTTATGGTAACGATAAAAGTGAATAGGGTGTGCAGATTAGGGTGGAGGGGGCTCCCTGAAAGGGTTGATTACGCCCCAACCACTGGTAAGCAAGAATTGTTCCCTTCTGCTAGCCTAGAACTTTGTGACGTACCCTGTACCATACGGGAACTTCGTACTAGAGTAGATTTAGCAACAAGGTAAGAAGCTACTAGGAAAAATGCAAAAATAATAGTAATATTCAATTTTCTTCCAAGGCACATTGGTAAAGGCTGCGATAGAGACACCTATAGTGTTCAATCGCAACGCAAACTTTGCGGGGCTTCCCCTGCAGCTATAGATCTGTTACCGAGCCCTGGACTTGGTGCTGAGTGGACGAAACCATTAATTTCTGATGACGGACACGAGTCTGACCAAATGTTTGAATTCGATGGATCTACGACTGCTGTTTCCATTCCTAATAGTGTTCTGGACCATAATCTGCCACCAACTTTTACGTTTGCAACGTGGATGAGGCACGGGCAGCATCCAAATCAAGACAAACATGTTAAGGAGCACATTTTGTGCTCTGCAGATGATCACAGTAAGTTCCGTTTGTTTGACAAGTTTTTTCAACTTCCTTTCTGATATTCTTGGAATATTCTCACTTGACTGGGATTTGTTATTGTTATTGGGGAAATCCCCGAAGTTAAGTAACTTTTTTTTGCAGAAATGAATCGACATCATTATGCGCTTTTCGTAAGAAACTGTCGACTCATTCTCTTATTGCGCCGTGATTTCTCTGAAGGCGACCTAAATATCTTTAGGCCAGCTGAGTGGCGTTGGAAGATTCCGCAAGTTTGCGACGATCAATGGCATCATTATGCAATTAATGTTAGATTCCCTGATGTCGTTTTGTTTGTCGATGGGCAAGTTTTCCACACGGAAAAGAAAAATCCTGAAGTTATCGATGACTGGCCTCTGCACCCGACGAAAGGCATCAATACCACGCTTACAGTCGGTGCTTGTTACCAAGGTTCGGACAATAAGATGAAGCATCATCTGAGGGGATATTTGGCCGGCTTAAGTGTCTTGGTTGGGGAAACTGAGAAGCCTGAAGTCCTAAATTGCTTGCATCAGTGCAAAGAAAGTCTTCAAGTGAGTATTTTTTTCTATAAATACTTGGCGTATGAAAAGTTGTTTATCTTTCGGTCGGTGTGAGCTGTCGTAATTTTTGTCGCATTTCACGGATTTGTTTGAAAATTTCATGGAATGTGCAGGAAAAATAGCTTGACGTCCTGTAGAAATTTCGTTCGAATAGCTATAACCAAAATGAATTACGCAGCCTTTTATGTTTATATGTAAGGTTCAACAGATTTAGGTTGGAGAGTGGAGGGGTTGCGCTAAGTACCTGGTGTTTTATTACTGTTATTGCTGAAATATCAACAATTAAACATTAGTCACAACCTGGCCGGTCTATCTTTTGCGTACGCAATAAGTAGTAATGTGTTCATGCCGGGGAATTAGGGGCATCTACTGGTGAAGGTTAGATCAATTTGGCAATCCCGTGTGACTGTGGTCTGTAACGAGACGTTTTTAATGGCAGAAACCGATCGCGCCTTATGTAACCGGCGGCCCCTGATGAACTGATTACTTGTTGCGCTGAGTTAGATGCAGGCCGTGGCAGGCGCCAACGCGTCGCAACCTCACCGCTTGCCAACTTAAATCTGTTGGACTGTACAACTTTGCTAATCCAGACAGATCTAATTTTGGATTTTTTCGAACAATCCAAGTCTGGTTAATTTTAATTTTCTCTTAATATAGGTACCAGCCATGGAACTTCTGCAGCCCGGCATGGAACTTTTGACCAACTCTGACCTCACGGAAGTCACTGTTGAAGGTGACAACCGCACAAATCTCGAAACGTTGGTGCGCAAAATCGGTTACGCAAACTCTCGAGAATTCCCGACGCCCGGTCGTCGCAACTTGCGTTTGACGACCACGGTAACTTGCGATAACGGGAAAACTGTCAAGGTGCCGGACGCGCAGACGTATGTTATGGTTTTGAGACCGCAAACACCCAGTATCAATTTGAACGGAACGGGGAATATGGCGAGGAAATACGAAGACTTTCGGATGGGTGTTAGGGTAGTTGCGGATGTCCGTATTTCTGGGGAGCAGAAGCTGGATAAGTGCTCTTTGACGATTTATCCGAACTTGAATCCGGACCACGAGAACCTCTCTGTACCTGAAGAAATGCTTAAACGTTTAGGCATGGCAGCTCGTGTTTCAAAAGATGGCGTTACGATTACAGGGTCAGATATGGTGTACAATTATCAACAGGTCTTGCGACAAATAATGTATACCAACAGAAAACCCGCTTATTACTTGAATAGAGTATTCAAATTGACTTGTTCGGAGCTCAACGGAAGATTTACTTCTAACGAATATGTTCAAACGGTAAGTCGGAGAAGGGGTTTAAAAATTTGCGAGTAACTTAAAAATCATTCTTTTTAAGTTGACCGTGATACATCCGCAGCCGAAGGAAGCCATTATAGCCCACGCTACCATCAATAAACACACGGTGGAGGCGCATCCGGCTTCGGTTATCTCACGGGAGTATCTGCCCGTGGATAACTTGAACGTGATGGCTTCTGGTGGTTCTCACGCAGTCACCATCATCGTAGTTGTTTGCGTTGGATTTTTGCTGTTCATGATCATTTTGGGGGTGATCAGGATAAGAGCGGCCCATCAGCGATCGAACGCGGAAGAGGCTCAAGATTCTGAGATGACTTGGGACGATTCTGCGCTAACTATTACTGTTAACCCAATGGAGGTGAGTCAAATTTAAATTTTTCATTTGCTTGGACTATCGATATTTCCTCAAATTTCCTCAAATGCTTCTATTTCATCAAATTCACCTTAATTTTTTTTCTTCTCGTCTGCTTCTCTCGGCTTATTTGCATTTACACAGGGCCCCCAAGTCAGGGTTGTCATAATTTAAGTCTCAATGATTTTGTTATTGAAATCTTCGTTTTAAATTATTGGCTTTATTTTTGTTGAAGTCGGGGTTGGCCCTTACTTAAGTAACAAACAATTTAAAGAGATGCGCAAGCATGAAAATGCTAGAAATTATATTTGCTTACAATCGAGGGGTGAACCGCAGACGAATTTTGGTGTACAAGCTTGAGGAATTGCAGAGGAATTAGTACGGAATTACATAAATTTGTAGGGAATTGCAGGAATTGTTTGGGGAATTGCAGGAATTAGTGAGGAATTGCACAGGAATTGCAGGAATTACAAGGGAATTGCAGAAATGTTTACTGACGATTTTGCATGCGCTGTAAATTATTGCATCATCTTTACAAATATAAATTTCAGGAATTACATGGGGAATTGCAGGAATTACATGTGTAATTGGGGGAATTACTTGAGGAATTGCATGAATTAGATAGGAATTGTGGGAAATTGAAAGGAATTACACATAAATAGAGGAATTTGTGTACAAGCTTGAGGAATTACATAAATTTGTAGGGAATTGCAGGAATTGTTTGGGGAATTGCAGGAATTAGTGAGGAATTGCAGGAATTACAAGGGAATTGCAGAAATGTTTACGCCTCTTATACTAAAGATTGCGCATGCGCTGTAAATTATTGCAGTATCGGACTTACAGGAAATTCAAGAATTAGTTGTAAGGGAATTCCAGGAATTAGTAGGGGCATTGCAGGAATTACATGAGGAATTGCAGGAATTACATGGGGAATTGTGGGAATTACATGGGGAATTGCAGGAATTACATGGGGAATAGCGCGAATTACTTGAGGAATTGCAGGAATTAGATAGGAATTGCGGGGAATTAAAAGGAATTACACATAAATAGAGGAATTGGTGTACAAGATTTTGCTCTGCGGTTCACCCCTCGCGTACAATGTAATGAAGATGATGAAGATGGCAACGATAACGATGCTCAAACTCAGTGTACCCAACCCCAAACTAATAGTGACAGCAGCAACAGTGGAAACAGAATAACTCTGAATGATATTTTCAAACAGCTAAAAAACATGGAAAAGAATCACAACAGAGAAGTGGAAGAACTAAAACGTTCAATAAATGCAATGTTGGAAGATCAAATAAAAGAAAACAAAAGGCTTAAAGTGGAACTGAAGGCCTAAGAAACAAAGACTTCAGTAATGGAAAAGGAAATTAATGATTTGAAAGTAAAAATAAACACGATGGAATATGAAAAAAGGGAAAGTAACATAGTAATTGCTGGAATACCGTCACAACCAGCAGATTCTGAAATATGTCGAGGTTAAATTGAAGGATGGAGATGTTATAGAGGCCTACAGAGTTAGCAAAAGAGAGGCTGCACCAATAATGGTGCAGCTAAAAAACAAAAAGGTTAAAAATGACATCATGGAGGTGAAGAAGGAGAAACCTTAAAAATAAATATTGGTGTGTTGTATCGGCAACCATCAAACATGGAAGCAACTTTCCTAGAAGCACTAGAAGACTGCCTGCACACAAAAAACAAATTATTGTTAATAGGAGATGCAAATATAAATTTACTTAGGTCAAACACAAGTACGAAAGAATACATAAATGCCATCACTGGTTGTGGTTTCCAAATTGTTAATAAAACTACTTCAGGTAATGAAACAAGAATAGGAATGGGACAGCAAGCAACACTAATTGATCATATTATAACTGATATGGAAAAAGAAACTATAAATTATGAATTGGAGGAACACTTTTTATCAGATCAGAAAATCTTGAAAATAAGTGTAAAACTGCCTACAATTAGAAAAAACCAAAACCAAAAATAATTGTTAAGTGATTACAAACTATGATCTGCTAGAGACTAAACTGAAACAAAGATTATTGGAAAGCAAAGAGCAAATGAGTTTTTTATCCCTAGAAGAATAATAAAGCAAGAAACAATAGCAGCTATAAGAATCGAAGAAAAGAGATATGCAGAAAATGTAAATGTTGGATGGTTTACAAAAGAACTAGCAACCAAAATTAAAGAAAGGGACAAATTGTACAAGCAGTATTGTAAACATTCTCTCAATGCTTATATAAAAAGAGATTTAATGGAAAAGAAAAAAGAAGCAATAAGGAAAAACATTTTTTACACGAAATAAACAATGCAGATAATTCAGCCAAGAAGTTCTGGGATATAATTAAAGAAACTGCGCAAGGCAATACCAAAAAAGCTGCTGCAGGATGTAAAAAACTCAAAAATGAACAAAAAAATATTATAGAAAATCAAAGAGAAATAAGCAATTCCTTCAATTCTTTCCTCACAACCATAGCAGATAAAATAGTGCAAGGAATTCCCACCAGCAACACAAAAACTTTGAAATGGAGGTCAGATAGGTCCATGAAGCTAACAAAGGTATCGAAAGAAGAAGTTTTGGCAATAATAAAATCGTTGAAATCAAATGCTGCACCTGGGTACGATGATATAAAAATAAATTTAATTAAAAGGTTTAAACACCTACTGGCAGTAGTATTAAAAGATATAAACAATGAATTAGAAAACGGAACATTTCCATCGGAACTTAAGATAGCAATATAAAGGGTGCGGCAAAAATAACTAAGCTATTTTAATCCGCCGCCCTGTTTTTTTTAAAACAATAATTCTAGTTTGGTTTTGACAGACGAGTAGTGAAAATTTCAGGTAATTTTGACATGGAACGCTACATGCTACTGGAACGCGTAGAAATTGTGCGATGGTATTTTGAAACTCATTCAAGTGTTGTGCGTGGTGCTTCGAAAATTCCGTACGAAATGTCAAAACCATCAGGTCCCAAATCCTAACACTGTTCGTAGTTTATTCGTGAAATTTAAAAGAAATGGTTTAGTTGGCCGACCTCGCACGAACCATTCAGCCGAAAACATTGCTCGTGTGTTGGACGATGTGCGTGTGACCACGCACATCAACATGCCGCCGTACTCAGCAATTGCAGTTTGCAGCTAAGTGATGAATGATGATCGTTCTTTAACATGCATAATGAAAAAGGACCTGCACTTATTCCCTTACAAGATCCAAATAACACAGCAGCTACTCATTACGGAAAAGCGTTTAGCATGGAGTAACAACTGCCTAAACCTGGATAATGAAATTGATGGTTTCTACAGAAAAATTATCATGTCTGGCGAATCACATCACAGAATAGCCGGTACTGAAACACCAAAATTTATGAAAACAGACCAGAGACTTTGAAACAGTTAAAGGCGAATACTGGTCAAGTTATAGCCGAGATAACATCCCAAGTTTTGGACTCCGTTATGTTAAATGCAATTAAAATAGCCGAATTATGCCGTGCCGCTAACAGGGGTCATTTAAGTGATATATTTAGCTTCCTAGCTGAGCTAGGTACCTATTGTGATTGTCGTTTTTTGACCATGGTGTTTTTTCATCAAATGTGGACGTTTCAGGTCATTCTAAGACTTTTTGGCAAGGTGGCACATTTCCGTCCGTATGTATGTGTGTGTGCGTGCGTGTGTATGTCTGTTGGCACTTTTACGGGAAAACGGCTCGACAGATTTTGCTGAAATTTTGCATACGTATATCAGAGATGGTCCATAGGAAACTGACGGGGCGATTTTTTTTTTAAAGCACTTTTGAGCCGATATATGGCGTCATCGAACATTTTTTTCAATGAGACCGTATATATTTTTGTATTGCATCGGATAGAGGGTATTTTTCTTTACACGATGTGTGAAAATCGTAATAGGTTGTATAAGGAAAAAATTGAGAAAAAAATTACGAAAAGAAGGCGCGCGCGCGCGCGCCAAACGCGCCCTCCAGTTCAGTTAATAATAATAATAACGTTTATTGAAAAGAAGTTTACAAACAACCTTCAAAAGGATACAGCACAGCAAAGCTGGTATTTCCTAAAAGTAATCTAATACAAAAGAAACTAATTGCATAAAACTAAAGTTAGGTAAAATTGAAATGTAACAACAGAGCCCTGATCAGCGCAGCGAACTGTCACTTCTCTGCAGATCCAAGAACGTCGATCTCATTCTTAATGCAAAGGGCTCCAAAGTCCCAGATTTAGTAAATATGGTATGATACTTGTTAAAAAGTTTTGGCGCAATGTAAGCAAAAGTAGCTTCGAATTTCGAGGAATTGTGTAAGGGAAGAGTGAAAGTGTCAATGTTTCTTAGATCCACATTATGAGAGTCGCCACGCTTAACCAACAAGTCATTTAAGTAAACAGGTGTGCCAAACTGTACAACATTAAAAATCAATTTACAGTACGAAAGCTCAAAACGGAATTTGATTTTCAGTAGACCCAAATCATTGTATATGGGTGTAACGTGCTGTCTGCAATCGATATAATAGGTAAATCTAAGGCAGGAGTTTTGTAGCTTCTGAATTTTAAGCTGCATTGTTTTAGTTAGAAAATTGTAGTAGACACTTGAGCAGTAATCCACGTGGCACAATATTAAAGAGCTAACAAGGCGCGATTTAATGTCACTCGATAAGTAATATTTAAATTTGTATAGCGATTTGAGTTTAGAATAGGCTATGCCTATTTTTTTGTTTACGTGAACTCCAAAGCTCAGACATGAATCTAGATAGACACCAAGGTTCTTTATGTTATCCGATAAGCAGAGTTCTACATTATTAATACAAATTTTACAAACACCACTTGTAACAATGCGGCTACGGAGTACATTTGAGCCTAAGCATAGGGCTACTGATTTAGAGGGATTCAGCAGGAGGCCATTATTATTAGACCACTCACATATCTTATTTAAGGTCGTATTCAGATCAGTTAAACCATATTGTAAGTTTTCCGGGGTGCAGGTCCTATACACCTGAGTATCATCGGCAAATTGATGAATATGACAGAGTGAGTTGTCAGTAACGGAGTGCAAGTCAGCTACAAATAGGGAAAATAAAAGAGGGGCGAGACAGCTGCCCTGGGGAACTCCCATAGTAATAGGTAGTTCGCCTGATATAGTACTTTCCATCTTCACCGTTTGGAGTTCTATCTGAGAGGTAATTGGAGAACCACTGAACAGCTGCGGGATCAAAGCCATAGAATTTTAGTTTAGTTAATAAAAGATTGTGATTAACCAAGTCAAATGCCTTAGAGAAGTCTAGGGCGACCAAGAGTGTAACCTGTCCTGTATCCATCCCCCGACAAACATCATCGGTAATCTTCATAAGAGCAGTAGCTGTGCTGTGTTTCGCACGGAAGCCCGATTGGAAAAGAGGCAGGATAGAATTAGATTGAAGATATTCAGAAATCTGTATATAGACCAATTTTTCAGTGATTTTCATGAGGGTAGGTAAGATGCTTATAGGTCTCAACTCATTAAATTGTGTCGCCACTGGTACTTTAGAGAGAGGGGTTACCAACGCCTTTCTCCAAACGGCTGGCACAAAACAAGACGTTAACGAGTAATTAATAATATGGAGGAGGGCAGAATCAAAGAAATCATACAATACTTTGATCATTTTAATATTGATATTGTCTATGCCAAATGAGTCAGAGCTGATGCTATTGACAATTCCTCCAAGATCCTCCAGAGAGACAGGATGAAATGAGAATCCAGCAGATGGATCAAAGCGGTTGTTTTCAAAATAAGTCACGGTATGCTGATTGACAGTGCTAGGCTGAGTGGCATCAGTGAACCACCTATTCATCAGTTCTGCGTCCCTGAGCTCACAACTGATAGTTCTGGTTGGCTTTCTGTGTACATTGAAAAAATCAAAACACTTCCATAATTTGTACATGTTGACCTGACTCCGCAAAAAAGCCCTCTTCTCGTTTCGTACGGCCATAGACAAATAGTTTCTAAGATCTTTATATGACTGAAAATCGATTGTACTTTTAGTTGTGGCTGTGGCTAGGAAGCTGTTCTGTCAATGCGTTGACAACTAGTTTTTAAGTGATGTGTGACAATTTTCCTAACGCCATAATAAAAAGGAGATATGTATTAGCAATTACGATGCTTTTTATTATTTGTTGACATTATTCAGAAACCAAATGGCTTAGTTATTTTTGCCGCGCCCGTTATAAGGAAGGAAGCAAAGTTGACAGTATCTGTCTTGTCAAGTTTTCTATTTATTTGTAAAGTTTCTCATTTTTTGTCTAATTTCCGCTTGCGGTTTTCGAGGCTCTGTTTTTTTATTTGCTTGTCTTGCCCTAATGGGGATCAGTTTGAATTGCATCAGACAACTGACAATTAAACGTAAATGCGACTTTCCATCGGCAGTTAGGCTTAAATGCCAATTTCAACTGACAATTGAAAGCAAGTGCGAGTTGAAATTGGCAGTTAGGCTTAATTGTGAGTTTAAAGTGACAATTAAACGTAAATGCGACTTTCAGTTGGCAGTTAGGCTAACTGATAATTGTATACTGGAAGTCACGCTTATGTTTAGTTGTCAGTTATGCATAATTGCCACTTTAAACTCACAGTTAAGCCTAATTGCCTAACTGGCACTTGCCAGTTGTCAGTTGAAATTGGCATTTAAGCCTAACTGCCAATTGAAAGTCGCATTTACGTTTAATTGTCAGTTTAAAGTCGCATTTACGCTTAATTTCCAGTTTGAACTCGCACTGAAGCTCGATTGTCACTTTAAACTGACATTTAAGAATGTTTTTCTTGTGTGGCCGTTCTACGCCATCGTAAGTATCTGAAACTTGGGTGTATCTCCGTTTTCCTGTTTTGGGAATAAAACTCTGGGGAAAGTGAGTTTGTTTGGCGGGAATTTTTCCAAGCTGACGTCATTCGCGAGCCGACCAAAATTACGGTTGCTTAGTAGCACACCGTAAAATCCTAACGCTCCGATTTTATATAATTTTGGTAGGCCATATATCCCCGAGGAGGTGGAGAATTTTGAATTTTAAGTTTGCTACTGAGGTTTGGGGGAATGTTACCTTCACCAAGTAATCTAGAAATAAAATTACTGTTTTTATTTTGTAAGCTAATCGTCGGATCTTTAGGGGATAATATGCAGGTTCGGTAATTTTCAAATTTCATTAAAATTGATAGAGTTTATTATACTGAAGGCAGTTAT
Organism: Xestobium rufovillosum; assembly: GCA_963966045.1. Classification (NCBI taxonomy): domain Eukaryota; kingdom Metazoa; phylum Arthropoda; class Insecta; order Coleoptera; family Ptinidae; genus Xestobium; species Xestobium rufovillosum. Next base: position 30,459,781 of record OZ014497.1, read on the forward strand.
GTTGTTAATTTTTGTTAAAAAAAAATTCCTTCGCCTGTGAAGCCGTTGCAAAGTTTTCCGTCGGTGCGAGGCTAGAAATCGTACCTTGCAGCGAGAGTAGGCCGCGTGACGTCAGAACTTAGTATAACGTACAAGTCCCAGCTTCAGCGCGCAGCAGTCCCATAAGTATTATGCAAATGCATGTGTAGTTAAATTGTTAAATATTATTAACTGGTTCTAACTGGTGTTTTCTGTTTTGTACCCAGACTAATACATCGTACAGCACACCAATAAAACGGAAAAAGTGGTTCGTTGGAGCCAGAAGGAAAATCAGTCCGCATTATCGATATTTTCGCAAGTTAGTTTATCATTGCAAAAGTTTATAAAACTATCGGCTGCCCCATTGCAGCCACTCTAAATAAAATCGAACATAATGTAATTTATCCACAGTTTTCTGGGGCCCCTTGGTACTTGGTAATGTGTTACGGTTAGCATAATTTGAAACAGGATGCTAGGAACATGACGGAGCCAAATACTGAATCCCCGTAACGTTCCCTCCCTGAGCTAAAAAAGGAAATTTTATTAACTATTTTACAATAATAATTAAATAGTACGTCATCATTAAGTTCTCTTTTGAAGACTGGTAGGACGCATACCTCCATCCTTTCCCTGAGCTAGCCTACCCATTTCCGTAAAAGTAGAACATTCTACATCCCCAACTATTTGAGAGCAGTAGTCTAATCTGCTCCAACCTCTACCTCTTTATTCCTATCTCTGACTCTAGTATTCCTTTGGGTCTCAGAAGGTGTCCTACCATCCTACGATCCTATCCCCTATTCTTTATTGTCTTCCATACTTTTCTCTTTTTCCCAACTCTTTCTAATTCCTCCTTATTGCTAACTTGTCTATCCACGGTATCTTCAACACCCGTCTGTAGCATCACATTTCAAACGCTTCTACTCTTTTTCAATCCGCTTCTACCATTGTCCAAGTTTCGTACCCATAGGTATAATTTCGTACTCCATACATGCGTCTTTAAGAGTCTCTTCCGAGTTTCTACATTAACCGTACCAGAATATAGCAGTTGTTTCTTTTTGTTAAACAAGTACCTAGTACCTACGTAGCGTAGTTTTTTGATTCGCGTGAGTTGTATTTGTTTCCGTTTTTTTAAAAAATTTCCAATCCGTAATAAAACTGTTAACTTGATAACTTGTCAATCACTTAGGTGTACATACCTACATAAATGAGTAGGTATGTATTGTATTGTTTTAGAGAATATAGGTAGGTACCTATTTTACAAACAGAAGTAAGCAGGTATCTACAATCTACATACCTACTTATACTGAATTATAAAAGGCATGTACAGTTAATAAATTGTTGACTTTGTTTCACTTATACCGGTCTGCCTTTACACTACTGTTTTGAGGTTGAATGAAATTGGGGTTAGATGCAAGAATCACACACCATTTCCACATTTACCGGGACATTTACCTACCTACTACATAAATATGGCAAATTATGTGAATCGGACTTTTGATACCCTTGTTGCATCATTATATCAATTATGTTGTCTTTGTTTTATGTTTCCTTGACACCTTACTTTAAAAATTCACGCTCTAAATAGTCCCAGTAAGTATGTTATGAGATAGGTACCGCTTCACGGGCACTTCAAGAGAAGTGGGAGGAGCGCCTTACGAATCTCTGACGTCAAACCAATAACAAAGCGAACTAGCATGTGGGCGTGATAAGCTAATTTCTTTCGCTTATTACGCCATAAAAAAATTTTTTAGAAAAAGAATTTCGCCGTAAATCAATTACAATAACAATTTTCTGTCATTTTCATGCCAAAAATAGATATCTTATTTTTCTCCGAACCTCCCTATTATATATGTTGATCGGTCATCTAATAGTTCATCAATGAACTCATATAAATTTGGGAGCCCTGCAGTTACTTAGCCTTTCTTTTACAGAATGCAGAACGCAAGTTGGAAGGGCGTACGGGTGAGTACACGGAGAGCGAGGGGTCGGACTCCGACAGTTCGTCGGATGACGAAAATATGGACGGGCCGTGTAGATTGCACGATTCTTCCGACGAAGAAGAAGAGGAGCAGCCCGCGCGTAGTCGCAAACACGACTATCAAAACATCAGCCAGCTCGAATGGGACCATTCCACCATGTAAATTTTAAGGAAGTCACCCGTCGTTTGTTGTGGGCGGTATTTGTCGCTCACGGTCGACGCGGGTGGTTTGTTAGGTGGTTATGGTTAAGGGGGCGCCTCGATCATCAGGGAGGTCATCTTAAAGTTGTTAATTGTTTCGTATTTTTTTCTTAAAAGCGCTTTTTTGTGTACCAGCGTATACTGCCTGCGTGAGTTATCTTTTAACGTGTTGATTGTTTTTTTTTGTATGATGTTTTTTTTGGGGGGTTTTAAGGTTATTTTCCTGCGGATCGAGCGCGTGTATGTCCGTAGTGCGTGAGGAACACGCTCGTTGATGAACGAGTGTGTTTTCGCACGTCGGGTAATATCAAGTAAGTAATCGTCCATTATATTAGAATATACAAATTGTTGTATATCCCCTTTCACAATCTAGGTAGTTATTTACCATGATAGCTATACACCTTCGCTTTACGCCGCCTTCAACCGTTGAATTTTCTTTTTTTCTCGAACTAGGATAGAACTTGTCAGTATCCTTCCAGAGAGCAATAATTTTGCGTTTAGAACCCCAGACGTGGTCTAAAAATTATTGTTTTTGGCCTACCAGTGAATTTACTTTACTTACTTCTCGCAATCGTACAGCGACGAAGTCATATCACGTTTTTTACATGTGCAATCCATGGTTTTTCATTAGTTTTATCGCCGTCCAAAATCGGACGCGATCGGCGTCTCGATTTTCACGGTTTTTATCAATTTTTCTACTCACGTGTCTGTAGATTCGGTGTTGAACTTTCGCACAAGTAACTTTTTATACGTTCGTCGTCTGCATCGTCGTAATCGGAGAAATTGAGATTCCTCGCACATTTATCCTTAAATTCTGATTGAGAAAAAATAGCGTGACGTTGTATGAACATTTCACACAAATCGCTCTATTCTAAAATAAATTAACGCAAATTTTCGTTTCTTAAACGGAGATGCGTCGGTACGTATATAAAATGGCGCATAATTTTTTTATGGTCAAGTTTTATGTTTCGAAATTTTAAATGTATGTTTGGAAAACATAGTTTGAGGACTGGTTAAAATTGGGTTTTGATAGTTTTAACCGAGAGGAAGTTACGAGATAGTTTCAGTGTTGTATGTAACCTAACCTGTAACTTCTCTCGTAATTGACTTGGATCTTTTAAATTTTGATAGAACGTGTAGGAAAGGGGGCTTGACGTCCTGTGAAAATCTTATTGCACTGGCTGTTTTTTTAAGTTGCAAAAAAATTACTTGACGGAATTGGAAAATTGCAAAACTTCACAGCTCTATTTTTTTTAATGGAATCATTATTTTTATGTTGCTACGTAAAATTATCATTCCATTAAGTATAACAATAATTTATAATTTGTATATAAAAAAAGTATAATGACCCTGATGCCAACAAGAGCGGAAAATTGTATTCGAACTTTAAAATCGTGCATGAAACTTTGGTTAAAATAAAATCGGGAAAGAGAATCACTTTTCCAAGGGACTCCAAAAAATTTAAAAATAGAATAGATTCAATATTTAATTGATCCAATAATGGAAGAACTCCAATGATTAAAAATTAATGAAACACCCCATAAATTGATTACTCAAAGTTACGATGGTGCATCAGTAACAAGCGGTAAGCTGGGAAGAGTACAAACAAAAATTTAAAAAATATACCCGAAAAGCGGCGAGTCTACACAAACAAATAAAACATTTCCATAAAACAGACGCTCAGCAAACATAAAAAACTGTATAACTTTTTTTACAAACCTTTAAAGCAAATAAAACTTATGCTGTATAGAGAGCACCACTCCTGTCTCCTGAAGGGTTATATAAACATTGGAAATATTTGCAGGCTGCAAAACTATATTAAAAACAAGATTGGAAATGTCCCGTTTTGATAGGAACAGAAGAAAATGTCTCGGACTCCAAGCATCGCATTCGTCTCTTACATCTTCCAAATTTTCATGATCAGGGCCATCAGATTTCAAAATTTCTTTGTACCAAATTAAGTCCGGATCATCAGCCCAATTCGTTCCAAATTGCTTTTCTAGTAGTTTGCACACATCCTTCTTTTTTGGATTTTTTGGATTGGATTGCCCAGTGGTATTGTTTTTAACCCCAACCTGCAAGTTTTGTTCTTTTCTTGTAAGGAACGGAATTTTTCTGCTTCCCACTCAAACCAGAAGTTTTCTAATGTCCTTCTCAACTTGGCCAAATACTCTAAGTTATTTGGATTTCTTGGACATTATCTGGGGATTTTTCACTGAGCCAATACGTGAATGATGATGATGATGCGTGAATGATGTGGGAGTTCTTATTTTGACCCCCACATCCATCACAAAATAGCTGCAGTATTTCAATTCCTGTATAATTTAGAGAATCGAAATGGGAAGTTAATGCAGAACCTACTTCTAAAGAGCTTCGTCCAGCTTGATTTTACGTCCAGCAGTAGAAATTCGGATATTTGGACTTCATATCAACGAAGCATAGATTATAAAAACTGAACTGACGTGCATAAAAAGAATTACACTAAACATTAGAAATATCCAGTTTTGATTGAATTTTATTTAGCACCTATCTCTAGTCGCTGTATTTGTCTGTTTTTGATGCCCACTGTACGCCTTCGTAGAACTTCGACAAAAAATGTCTGGTTTTGATGGAAACCTTAATATTTACTAGCTTTTTACTAAAGAAAATATACCGTTTTGAAAGAAACTGATGCTAAAGTCGTGTATAATTTAACATTTTCTATTGAACCACGTGCCTAACACAATTTTGATGAAATATGGAAATGTCCGGTTTTGTTCCTCTGCTCCTCAACTGAGGAAAGTGAGAGATGTCTAGACTTAGTGCCTTGTCTATGTTGAGCATCGAGAAAACACTTGTCAAGAGCATTCCAAACTTTCGGCAATGTAACTCGTGCTCTTCACAAACTTTAAGGATCTTCTGAGCACATACGGTGTGCATTTGGGTTTTCAAAGCTGAAGAAGAATGTAAATACCATTGAAGATGCTTCAGAAGAAAATTAAAGGCTGTATATTAAACATTTCAATGAAAATATGCAGTTCTTTACTTGGGTAAACAAGAATTATCATTTCGCGACGATTGCGAAGATATATCTTCTATTAATCGTGGAAACTATAAAAAACTGTTAGAATCCTATGTGTCGATAAGCCCTGTAGACATTCAAGAGCGCTATAAAAAAATTACACCTGTATTTACTGCCAATTCGAAGACTATTCAGAGTGAAATAATTGACCACATTTCGCAATATATCGACGAGCATGTTGATAGGAAAATATTGGGAGATATTGTCCAAAAAGCTCAGTGTAGCATCGTGGTTAGGTGCATTAATCCCGACAGAAAGTTGGTGGAAAGATTTTTAGGATTTTACGATGTCGGTTCCAGCAGGACTGCCAAAACATTGTTTAATCTTCTATCAATTCACAGAAATTGTGAAGATCCAGTTTCAGTTAAAGCTTCAGTTGGAACAACGTGACGGCTTCTTAAATAAATTTAACGACTTTGAATTTGCACTTTTGGTTAACGGTATTTTTGGTCTCACTAACGTACTCTTCGATGTGCTACAGAAGAAGTCATTTGACATTAATTTTTGCTTATCGCAAATCAGAAGAGTTGACTTTATATTCTACGGGGTGTCTACCATCCTGGAATTCCTTGAAAACCTGGAATAGTCGGGGAAACCTTGAAATCTCTGGGAATTTTTTAAAAAACTTGGAATTTGCAGTAGGTACCTGTCCTTATAGTAGAGGCGATATTACAGAATTTTAAACTTACGTGCGTACCTACAGGGTGTATACAAAATGGTGCATAAGCTCTCCAGTACGTTGAAGGGGACCCCTAAGGAGAGATGGGAAAAATAATGAAAAAATTTATCGTCATTCTTAATGAAGTACATTTTGTATTTGAATCTCGACAGGCTATGTATTTTAGTTGGATAGCATGCTTATAAGATACTCTGACATCGTTGAAAACATGCGTGCGACAAAAGAATATTCTCCCTCCTAGTTGGTAGCAAGCAAGAAGTGATCTTGCATCAAGTTTCAGGCAAAAAGTCAAATTTGACATTTACTGGGTAACCTAGATTTCACAAGTTTTGAAGTTGTCAGTGTCGGCTGCCAAATAGACTGTTTTAGAATGCCTGATTTTGACAGGCCGCCATTTGCTATTGGAGGGCACACATTCATATTTTATTTGGGAAGTTAAAACCTGGAAAAGTCTGGGAATTTTTGATTTCCATTTTAGTAGACACCCCGATTCAAGAAATAAAATGTGTAAGTAAATAGTTATTTTCTATTTGCGTATCAAGGTCGTAAAGAAGCTTTTGAGGTTTAAATTGGGAGCTTCGGCCATCAAGGACTACACCCTGCGCCCTTGCTACTACATCCAATATTTTATGCACGATCTAACAATTTTTTTTAATAAACGTAGTATTCAAAAAATAAGTTTGGCTGTCAAATTCAAAAATTATTGTAAAACGCTACTTTTATAGGTCGCGAGTGTCGAAACACTCCTGTTTATGGCTGTAACACAAAAATTATACGATTTCTTTAAAAAAAGAAGTTACGGAATTCTAATTTGGTCACGCTGTTATTTATTGCCCTGGGTAACATTTTCACTGTTTAAGCATCGCAACAGTTGCTTCTGTATCTTGCTTTCATCCTACTACTACTGCTACAGTTTTGTTCAATCTGTAATTTTATCTTGCCTCGAAACATTTGACTATAAAACAAAACTTGCTGGTCAGTGTTTTGATGCCAGGACAAAGTGACGGCTTCTTAAATAAATTTCATGGCTTCGAATCTGCACTTTTGGTCATTTGATACGAATTTCTGCTTATCGCAAATTTGAATTGATTCGAATGTGCGACGAATCTCGTCCGGTTGATTACGCTGTTTCCTTTCCATCAGTGTACGGCACCCCCTTTGGTTTCACTATTCCCAAGTAGCTTACGAGATGTAAATAGTTATACGCGGCTGATATTTTATTATTGAAGAATATGAAAATTGAATTTGACCGGTTTGGTACTTAATTAGTTGATACGTAACCAGCATAGATGAAATGGTGTCACTGCGCTTAGAGAAACAATAAAATTAAGTAATAAGATAAGCGACTGCAATATATACAGTAGAATTTTTATTATATAAGGGCCATTTTGTTTATGCCTGTTACCGCACGCCATTTTTTTTAGAGTAGTTGCTGTGATTTTATTAAAAAGAAATTTGGTGGAGTCCGCAGTCATTTTCGGATCGATACTATTCATTATTTTGGTTTTGTTGTGGCTGCGGGAATACTTAAAGGTAGCTTGAAGTCTCCACTAAAATGTTTTCTTAGGTTACGATACATTTAACCTGCTTTTTGGTAGCTACAATTTATTGTGTTTTTCCGATTGTCACCTTCGAAGATTTAAGAAAATGTTGCTGATTGTTTATTTATTTGTAGAAATCGTAGTTGTTAGGGACGATGAAGTGATTTTTTTCGGAAATTCCAGTAAATTGTCGCCTATTTTCATTTTTTTTAAATAATCGTAAGAAATAATACTATTTTTTGAAGAGTAACAAAAATAGTTACATTCCATTCCATGGGTATATATATTATATATTTGTAATCTTTAACTAAGATTATGAAATAAAGCTTTGTTGTGTGTTGGAAAAGTGGAGAATCAAATTAATAAACATGTCTTAGGTGTCAAACCACAATAATTATGTAATACATAAATGTAATAAATAAAATATATCCAAAAAATTCAAATTCTTTAGTTTCACCTCCGCCTTCGTTTACTGAAAATGACGTCACTACTTGTGGGATCTATCTAAGCAGTGTATATGTTATCCAAAACAGTTAACGCGAAAAATCCCCTATTCCGTAGCTAACTTCAAGTCTGTTTTTGACGTTTATCAAATTATACTTGAAACCTTCAAAAGGTCATTTCGTTGACGTAGTTCGAAGCTAATCAGATCAAAATTACACAAAAAATATGTTTTCTCGAGTATTAAAGCCCTCATCGATCTCAGTATTGCAAGTTAAGACAAACAGGAACTTCAGCACATCAAAACAGGTAAGTTTTTTGAATTTTAAGGTTAATTTTCCCCGAGTTATGTAATTTCTCTTACAGAACAATTTTAAAGTTGCTGTGGCTGGGGCCAGTGGCGGTATAGGCCAGCCCTTATCGTTGTTGCTCAAAAAGAGTCCTTTGATCAAAGAATTAGCTTTGTATGATATCGTACACACCGTCGGAGTAGCTGCAGATTTGTCCCATATTGAAACGGCTTGTAAAGTAACGGGGTTCGTTTCGCAAGTATATCCACACACTTTGCAGACTTAGTTTGTGTTTTTTCGTAGATTCAATGGCCCGGAGAAGATGCGAGAAGCCTTGAGTAAGGCTGACGTCGTTATAATACCTGCTGGTGTTCCGAGGAAACCTGGTAAATACTAAATTGCGCACATAATATGAATCTTGTTATTTTTGTTTGTTTTTAGGCATGACCAGAGATGATTTATTTAAAGTCAACGCAGGGATAATTAAAGATTTGTCTCAGGCAATCGCCGAAGTTGCCCCGACAGCATTAGTGGGGATTATTTCGAATCCCGTAAATTCGACAGTACCGATTGCAGCTGAGGTGCTCAAAAAGGCTGGAAAATTCGATCCGAAACGCTTATTTGGAGTTACAACCCTGGATATCGTAAGAGCCAACACCTTTGTTGGGGAAGCGAAAGGTTTGGATCCTACTCAAGTGAACGTTCCCGTAATTGGGGGGCACTCTGGTGTGACGATCATACCGTTGTTTTCGCAAGCGAAACCTGCCATCACCTTCCCCGAAGAGGAATTAAAGAAGATCACTGTACGCGTACAAGAAGCTGGAACAGAAGTGGTGAAAGCTAAAGCCGGTGCGGGGTCTGCGACCCTCTCGATGGCTTACGCCGGGGCCAGATTCGCCATTTCGCTCCTGAAGGCCCTAAAAGGTGAGCCAAATGTTATTGAATGTACATACGTACATTCCGATGTAACTGAAGCGCGGTACTTCTCCACGCCAATCCTTCTGGGCAAAAACGGTGTGGAGAAGAACTTCGGCTTGGGAAAACTAAACGACTTCGAGAAAAAACTGTTGGAAGCGGCTTTACCTGAATTAAAGAAAAATATTCAAAAAGGCGAAGATTTCGTTAAAAACGGTTAAAATATATGCATTTTTTTAAAGACTTTAATTGTTGTATATACCGAGATTTACCAAAACAAATTGTATTTTTAGTTGTGTTTAATAAATGTACAGTTTTTCGTTTTATTCCTGTATTTGCGTAGTTTCCAAATTTATCAAGAGATGGCGCAGCTCGGAAAGATGCGATTGGTCGTAGACTGTCTACGGATTGGTTGATTGACCGACTGACGAGCTTGTGATTCAAATTTTTCTATAGTAAAATATAGGCAGCTGTAAAACTTAAATTGGAACTGCCTTGGAGCGCGTAAAGCCACTTACTCTCTCCCTTTATAGATGGCGACAGCAGTCGTATTGCCGATATATTCACTTTCGTTCTTATTTCTTTAGTAAAAAGTTGGGAAAGATGGCGGTAACCAACGTAAGTACTAAAAATCTTAATATTTTTATTTTAAATGCGTATTCATCAAAATACAACTTAAAACGTAATTAAATGTTGATTATATAAATTGGTAGGGCTTTATAAGTATTTTCAGCGTAAGATGCTTTTGATATTCCACGATTGCAGAACCTAACCTACAAATCTTGCTTGAACATGGTGTCAATATTTTTGGTTGATAAACCTGGCTGAAACACAACTAATTAACGTTGTGGATTCCAGGTAAAACCATCAGGGGGCAAGAAGCAGCACATCCGTGGTAAAGGACTCAAGAAAAAGAAGGTCGGACTTCGTTTCACTGTTGATTGTACCCATCCCGTTGAAGACAATATCTTCAACGTTAGCAATTTTGTAAGTGAACTAATATTTTGCTCGTTTGAGATTTCATTTTCGTCTGCTTCTGCACAAGACATTTTGCGTATCAAGATACTCTTATTTATTTTAATTTTTGTCACTGGATTGTCAGTTCTAGAGGTGGGAAACTATCGATATTTCCATACTGGTCAGTAAGAAACATTGATCTAATCAGCAGGTATAAAATATAACGAAAATACTAATTTTAAACGATGCCTTACCATCGATGTGAATTATTAATAGTTGGCCACCTCTAACTGTCATTATGACTTGGCAGTATTGTCTGGTAAACTATATTAAATTCTGTTGAATACCTACTCGAGTTGGAACTGCCCAGTATCGTTTTTTAAATACATATAATGAGCGTAATTACTTTTTGCAGGAGAAGTACTTGCTCGAAAGAATTAAGGTGAACGGAAAAACCGGCAATCTCGGTAACGCCGTCAGTGTAGGTAGAGAGAAGAACACGAGGCTGGTTCTCAATTCCGATATACCGTTTTCGAAGAGATATTTGAAATATTTAACGAAGAGGTACCTCAAGAAAAACAATTTGCGCGATTGGTTACGAGTCGTAGCGTCTGGAAAAGATAGCTACGAGCTAAGGTACTTCCAGATTAATAATCAAGAAGACGATGACGAAGAAGACAATGATTAATTTTGAAGTGTAATTGTTTGATCGTTTTTAAATAAATTAATAAATGATTGAATAAATGCAAATGCTTTTTTTTTTTTGAAAATACTCGTGACAAAATAGGGTCTGATAGCAGAAATATATGAGGTACAATAGTATAAATTTTAGATTCTTTTGTGCAGAAGTCGATTTTCTCTTTAAGTATCAGGATAGCAGAAATATATAGGAGGTTGGCAACACTTAATTTAGATTGCTTTATACAGAGTTCATTTTCCTTTGAAGTATCAGGATAGCAGAATTATATAAGAGGTTACTTGCTTGGTAATTTTAAATTATTTCGTAGAGGAATCAGTTTTCTCTAGAAGGATCAGGATAGCAGAAATTAATAAGAGGTTAACAACACTCAATATTAATAGTGTTGCAGCAGTCAATTTTCTCTTCAAGTATCAGGAAAGCAGAAATTAATAAGAGGTTAACACTATTAAGTTTAGATTCTTTTGTGCAGAAGTCGATTTTCTCTTGAAGTATCAGGATAGCAGAAATATATAGGAGGTTGGCAACACTCGATATTATTTTGGATTGCTTTATACAGACGTCACGTTCTTTCGAAGTATCAGGATAGCAGAATTATATAAGAGGTTGCTTGCTTGGTAATTTTAAATTATTTTGTAAAGAAATCAGTTTTCTCTTGATCAGGATAGCAGAAATTATAATGTCACTTAGGGACACTCAGTTATTAATTTTAGATTCTTTTGTATAGACGTCATTTTCTCTTGAAGTATCAGGTTAGCAGAAATTAATAGCTAAACAGCAGTCGGTAGGAATTTTGTTTTGTGTAAAAATGAATCTTATTCTCTTCTCGAAGTATCAGGATAGCAGAAATGCATAGGAGGTTGGTATAAAATGAAATACTGAACACGAAAAAACATTTACTGTTAAAATAAAAGATAAATATATAATAATAAAATAAAAACTCGGTAACAAAACATTCTTATTTTATTAAAGCCCATTTCTGCGTTCAGGATCCTCCAACCTATAAGAAAAAAAAACTCAAACTCGCAAAAACTAAATCTAAATAAAGAAAACTAACTTTAAAATCTCCACACATTCGTCCTTAATAAACGATATATCCTGGGGTGTGAGGAACACAAACTGCGACTCCTTATGCATCTTAGCATGATGCAACAACACTTCCACAACTTTCGTTCTGTTCAATTTATCCTGAAGCAAAAAAGTTGTCTTCGAAAACGCGATACGAAATTTTGGATTTCTTACCATGTACACGTCGAATTCGTCGAGAAAATAAAAAGGAAATCGCGTGCACTGCCATAGCGAATAAAGAAACGCTACGGTGGAAAACGATCGTTCACCTCCGGACAGGTTTGCCGTGGTCGTTTGTCCCTGAGAGCCCTGTTGTGGAATCACCACAAGATCCAGCTTCTTCCGTTCCGTGTCGATCTCCAAATGGCCCTAGCAAACACAAAACGTTTAAAAGATCGTATCTTGAGGTATCAGAATAGCAGAAATTTTAGGAGATGAGCAGCAATCGAAGTTAACTTTCCCTCGAAGTATCAGGATAGCAGAAATATATAAGAGTACTTAGAGACAGCAAAGAAAGTAATTGTATGGCCAAAAAAGAATGAAATTTGGTCACAACAGGTCCAAAACAACCCCCACAAAGAAAACTCACCTCGAACTGCCGAAACCTCAACACTTTCTCGAAAGCTGTCTGCATGTACATCTTAAAATAGTCCTCGGTCGCCGTATAATGTCTGTTTCTCTTTAGCACGGCCTTTTTCAGCTCTTCCAGGTCCAAACTCAAGTAATGCATGACTTCGGCAGTCTCTGTATGCTTCGCATGCAGAACGTCGTATCTACTCTGAATATCTTCGGGGTTTTGTATTTCGGATTGAATCCGACGGACGGCGCTCTCTAATTCCTGCATTTTCTTCACTAATTCACGCACCTGGCGTATATTGTCCATCCGGGGACACAGCATCGAGGCTTGTTGATCGAAAAGTTCAGTTTCCGCTTTCTTGGCATCGACTTGGGCCCGAGTTTCCTCTAATTTCTTGTTGTACTCCTTTATCTTGTTCCTGGTCACGGTTTCCGACGCTTTGATCTCGCTCTCTTTGGCTCTTTCTAGCATTATTTGCCGCTGTTTATTAAAAGAAATATATATAAATGTAAAAACTCGGAAAACATGGACGATAGATGAAACTCTTACCTCCAGTGGCTCTATCCTGTTTTCCAAACTCTCGAAAGTATCGCGATATTTAGACAATTTTTCCGAAGTCTCCGCCATCAGAACTTTGATTTCTTCAATTTCCTTGCCCAATTCCTCGAGCTGGACATTTTTTTGCAACATACCTTTCTTAATTTCCTCCAGTTCAGCTTCCTATTGCAAGAGAAAGAAGTCTGTTATGAAGAATAGCACCGTTTTTCGGTTGTAACTCGATAATTTATTGTTTATTTTGCACAAAAGTTAATTTGCCCTCAAAGTATCAGGATAGCAGAGATATATGAGATCACTTAGGGACACTGTATTTTAGATTCTTTTGTACAGAAGTCTCTCTTAAGTATCAGGATAGCAGAAATTAATAGAGGTTAACAATACTCAATATTAATATAGTGTTGTATAGCAGTCAATTTTCTCTTCAAGTATCAGGAAACCAGAAATTAACAATAGTCGGTATTAATTCTAGATTCTTTTGTACAAAAATCAGTTTCTCTTGAAGTATCAGGATGGCAGAAATTAAAAGGAGCTAAAGTTCAATAATCGTCAATGGACCGAATTATGTCATGATGTTGGTGACGATGACGAATGAAAACAAACAAAACCTACCAAGCTCTGCACGCTCATGGCTTCCGGCTCCTGTACGGACTTCAATTCGTTAGATTCCTGACGAAATTTCCCCCGCTTGTCATTCAAATTCCTAATTTTCTGCTCCAACGCGTTCCTGGATTGCACCAAATTTCGCGTATCGTTCCGCAAAGCCTGGCACTGCGATATATAACCTTCTTTCTCTTTCGTATACCTGCCTACCTCTTCCTCTAATTGCCTGAGTAAAAGCCACAATTTAAAACATTATAACGGTGCCTAAATCAAGAAATATGTACCGTATTCGGTCTTCGGCGTTCACTTGCAAGAATCTAGCCTGCGTATACCGAGTACCATAGGTCCTGTAGTTCGGCACAGGGTAATACTTATCGCCCGTTATCGTGATACCTTGTAAGCAATTCCTGGGCACTCTGGACTCATCGGAGAGAAGATTAATCGCCGTTTCGGTATCAGGAATGAGCAAAATGCGCTCAACGCTTCTTTGGTCGATGATGCAGTTAGCCACAACTGGATCAGATATCACTAAGCTGTCGAATATACTTACGCAACCATCTGTGGGGCGTACCAAGTATTTCGATACATTGTGGACCTGAAATTATTTATTATAAATCGACGGCTGAAGCATTTTCACAAAATAAATCTAAAGTAAGCTTAATACTAACAAAATGGGAGAAGCGCGTAAACTGCGTCGTTAATTTCTTCAATTTCCTCGCCCAATTCCTGCGCAACGGATAAGATTCGACATTATCTTACGAACAGTTCAATAAAAAACTTAACACTAACAGAACAGGCCCCAGTATGCTACCCTGGGGAACTCATTTTTCGCAAATTTGCAATGCTGAACTGCCCCCATCTATTTTCACACACCGTTGTCTGTTCCTGATATAATTTTCAACCCATAGGTATCCAATTTGTTCAATTCCTATACAGGGTGATTCAGAACGGGCGTGCCAAATTAAAATGGGTGCTAGAGGAACTCCAAATAAGACGAAAAGTTTATATGAACATATGTTCTAAAGTGACTACTAACAAAGATACAGGGTGTACAAGTTTTAATATTTTTTTTTTTAAATATCGTAATGTAATAATTGATCTGTTTTCTCGTTCTTCTTGTTAGTGTTATTCTTAATAAACTATTTTTTTCAATTTTCATTTTCCTTGCATATGGGTGAAGCCATTATTGCATTATGGAAAATTTCAGTGTATGTGTATGATTTCACAAAAAGCTATTTCATTCAAAAACTAAGCATTTTACGAAAAATTTTGAAGATACCAATTTCTTCCCAAATTGAACTTAGATTTCAAATACATTAATATCACCTGAATTCGCCAGTGGTGTAACATTGGATTGGGGAATTAAATAAACGGCCTACCCCGTAGCGACGCTACTGATGGGGCTAGCAGAGCAAATTTTTTTGAAAAATTTAGGACTTGGCAAATTAAAACGACACCTTAAATTTCAACTCAATAACTTTCCTAGTTACTAAGATAATAAAAAAATATTTAAAAAATATTAACACTTTCACACCCTGTATCTTTGTTAGTAGTCACTTTAGAACATATGTTCATATAAACTTTTCGTCTTATTTGGAGTTCCTCTAGCACCCATTTGAATTTGGCACGCCCGTTCTGAATTACCCTGTATACTTAAGTTTTACCAGCAGTAAGTCATGGCCAGGTGCAGAGTTCTTTAGCATATGATTGAACGGCTTATCGAAAACAACACTTTCTTATTCCCAACGAATAACCACAACAGGTATTGCAATGGCTCAATCCCCGGTCCACCCCTCCCAGACCTGGTACCTGGGAGCTTCTCTATAGCCGGGGAGCAAGGTGCTCTAATTCGACACCCTTTATACAACTCGAACATACACAAGAAAATGAAACTAATTCTTGTGTAAAATGACCTGCCGGATTCGAGTTTTGAGGTTGCGAAAAGATCGGGAATTGCGAAAATGCCGGAAAATCGATTTTTCGTAAAAATTTTCCTAAATCAATTTTCGACCATTTTTAATACTTTTCTTGTTGTATTTCGGCAACGAAAAGAGTTAGAGACCTCTTTTTTTTGTGGAATATACACTGAAGTGTGCTGATAATCACAGTGTACTCACGTTGCCTCTACAATTTTCCAATTTTATGAAAAAAAAAGTTTACTTGCTAGACCACAAATTTTTGTAATGTATTTTTCATGTACTGGGTAAGTAATCTTATTTTTCGGAATTGAAATAAGAAATATACATATGCGAGACTAAATATGGACAAAGGCTCGAAATTACTTTTGGTAAAGAAACGAAACATTAATGTAGTTGTTGAAAAAAGTTACAGCGAGTTAAACACTAATAATTTGTGCGCGCTAGCCGCGCTGAGCCGTGTAGGAGTGGTTTAGGCGCAGGCGTACAAACGTTGCATTAATATCGAGAACATTTGTATTTTTTATTCAGACAAATTGCATTTCCCCTCACATAAACATGATACATATACATTGCACATTAGATTTCATGCATGCACATCGAAAAGAAGAAAAATTTTTACATTTACAGAACTGTATTATTCTAACACAATCGAGGTCTAGGAGACCTCTAAGGCTACCTAGGTTACTTCCTCGACACATAGCCGCACGTCTCCAATGGGCACAGGAACATAGGGGCTGGCTTTTACCCCAGTGGCGCAATATCATTTTCTCCAAGACAAAAATTGGGTTAGTGAGTGATTATCGATGTGAAAGGGTCCGGAGAGAACCGTGATGACAAGAAAGACTAGCTTTTGCCAGAGAAGTTGTTCCTTATCAATGTTAGATTGTAAACTGAAATTCAATTTGCATGCTGATTATATTTTTGCAAGAAAATTTCAAAAAAGTTGGGTTTTTTAGTTAGAATGAGAAAGAAATTAACAGTTAATTGTGCTAGGTTAATATGTAATACAATGGTTCTATCACATTTTGATTATTGTTCTTCAGTCTTATATATAAGTAGCTTGGAAAGATTAAGTAGGTTACAAATTTTGCAAAACAGAGGTATGAGAGTATTATTACTTAAGGATAGAAGAACACATATTAGTGATATGTTAAGGGAACTCAATTGGTTAAATGTTGTCCAAAGATTAAAGTACAATGCTTTGATTTTTATATTTAAGATAAAAAATAATTGGTTGCCGGCTTATTTACAAAAAAATATGGAGTATGTTAGTGGCAGGTATTGTAATTTAAGGAATGTTGGAGACTTTAGGTTACCTCTGTACCGGCGAGCTGGGTCACAGAATGATATTTTTTACAAGGGAGCTCAATTGTTGAACAGACTTCCTGAGGAATTAAAGACAGAGAAAAATTTAATTAGATTTAAAAAATGTATTGTTTCTTATATTTGTAACATTTGTGATAGAGTAATTTAGTGTTATTCGTCATCATAAGGTTCTCAGTCTGAAGACTGGTTGGATGCGTACCTCCACTCTTTTCTATCCTGAGCTAACCTACGCATTTCCCTAAAAGTAGAACATCCTACATCCCTAACTATTTGAGAGCAGTAGTCTAATCTAGGCCTACCCCTACCTCTTTTTATTCCTATCTCTGCCTCTAGTATGTCGCGAACTATTCCTTTGTGTCTTAGAAGGTGTCCTACCATCCTATCTCTCCTACTCTTTATTGTCTTCCATACCTTTCGCTTTTCCCCAACTCTTTCTAATACTTCCCTATTGCTAACCTTATCAATCCACGGTATCTTCATCATGCGCCTGTAGCACCACATTTCAAACGCTTCTACTCTTTTTCGATCCGCTTCCCCTATTGTCCATGTTTCGCACCCGTATAATGCCATACTCCATACATACGACTTTAAGAGTCTCTTCCTAGTCTCAATATTAACCGTTCTCGAACATAACAGTTGTTTCTTTCTGTTAAACGCAACTCGGCCCTGCGCTATTCTTTGTTTTATATCTTTAGTGCTCCTACCGTCTTGAGTGATTTTACTTCCTAAATAGCAGAAATCCTCTATCTTCTCATTTCCTATTTGTATGTCAACTTTAGTTCTATTTTCACATCCCCTACATACCAAAATTTTAGTTTTCTTTTTATTGACTTTCATGCCATAGCTCTGTGTCAAAACTGCTTCCATTTCATTCAAAGCCGCTCCTAATTCTTCTTTGCTAGATGCTAACACTGCTATATCATCCGCAAATCTGAGCATGTTAATAGTTTGACCCTGTACGTTAATCCCTGAGGCTGTTCTGTCCTTAACAATATTAATAGCATCTTCGATATATAAGTTGAAAACTAGAGGTGACAATGCACATCCCTGTCTCACTCCCTTCCGGATATCTACTTCCCTTCGTTCCTGCTCACATTCTATAACTGCCTTTTGCTCTTCGTAGAGATTATGTATTATTCTTCTGTCCCTATATTTCATCCCTACCTTTCTCAGCACTTCGAACATCTTCCCCCATTTTACGTTGTCGAAGGCCTTTTCTAAATCTACAAATCCTATATAAACGCTCTTTCTCTTTTCTATCGTTTTTTCTATAATTACTCGTAAAGCTAGGATGGCCTCGCGCGTTCCTCTATTTCGTCTAAATCCGAACTGATCTTCTCCTAATATTTCTTCCGCCTTTTTCTCCATCCTTCTTTGCACAATTCTAGTTAAAATTTTTGACGCATGGGAAGTTAAACTGATGGTTCTGAAATTTTCGCACCTATCCGCGCCTTTCCTTTTTGGCAAAGCTACCATGATGTTCCGTTTGTAATCCTCTGGAATCTCGCCTGTCAGGTATATACGACTAACTAATTTAAATAAACGATCTATTACCTCTTGACCTGCGCACTTTAAGATTTCTACCTGCAAGCCATCTATACCTGGCGCTTTATTATTCCTTAAACTTTTTAGTGCTAGCTCAAACTCTTCTCTCATTATAGGATTCCCTAGGTGCCTAGGTTATCCCCCTCTACACTGCTTTCGCTTTCTAATATATCTTGCACTTCCTGTCCCGTATATAAGTTTCCTAAATATTCTTTCCACCTATCTGCCTTCTCCCCGCTTTCGATTAGGATATCTCCTGCCTCATTCCTAATGCTTTCGGTACTAGATCCAATTTCTCTAAAATTTCTCCTAATTATTTTATATGCTTCATCAGTCTTTCCTACTTCGAACTTATTTTCCACTTCTTTGCACTTATTATCGATCCATTGCTCTTTCGCTTTCCTACATTTCCGAATAATTTCCCACTTGATCGCCTTATATCTTTGTTTCCCTATTTCATCTAACCTATTTTTATATTTTCGCCTTTCCTTTATTAGACTTACAATATGTTTTGTTATCTAGGGTTTCCTACTTTCATTCTGTTTATGACCCAAAATATCCCTAGCTGAGGAAACTAAACTAATTTTAATGCAATTCCATTCTTCCTCTATGTCCCTAACAATATTTTCGCCCGCGCCCTTTAGTACTTCGTTTGTCTTTTTCTCGAACTTATCGTGCGTATCATCATCTTTTAGTCTCTCTGGGTCAAGATACCTTCTTCCGCTTCGTTTTTTCAAAATCTTAAATTTAAGATTGGCCTTCATAACGACTATATTGTGATCACTATCTATATCTGCTCCTGGATAACTTCTACAATCCCTAACTTGATTTCTAAATCTTTGCCTAACAAGAATGTAATCTATTTGATATCTCCCTAGGTCTCCTGGCATCTTCCACGTGTAGCGTCTCTTAACATGATGGTGAAATAAAGTGTTCGCGACCGTTAAGTTATGTTTATCGCAGAACTCTATCAGTCTAACTCCCCTATCGTTCCTATTGCCTAATCCAAAGGGACCAACTATTCCGCCCTCTCGCCCTGTGCCTACCACTGCATTGAAATCTCTTATAATTATTAAATTTTCGTGTCCTCTCACAAAATCTAGCACATGTTCAATATCACTATAAACTGCCTCTACGACCTCATCACTGTAGTTAGAAGTGGGCATATATACCTGTATTATTACTGTTTTTACAGGTTTCGAATCTAACCTAACCATAACTACCCTGTCACTTTGCTGTAAGAAATTTTCTACACTCTGCCCTACTTTTTTCCGCATAACAATTCTTACTCCCGAATTTCCTCCTACAGATCCTGTGTGTATTACTCTAAAATCTCCGCTCCAAAAGTCTCCGGCTTCTGGCCATCTCACTTCACTAATACCTACTACGTCTAATGCTAACCTATCCATCTCAATTTTCAAATTCTCTAACTTTCCTACTTGTTTCATGCTTCTAACATTCCACGCTCCGACTCGTGAGATGTTACACTTATCATTTCTGATGACTCCCCCCGAAGCAGTCCCCGCTCGGAGATCCGAATGTGGGACTATTTTACCTCTGGAATATTTTACTCCAGAAGGTGCCATCGTCATAAATTCGAAGTACGCTGTACTAGGGATAGAATAATGTGATGGTTTCCCGTTGCCTTCCACATCGCAGTAGTGTGTATCACAGTGCCATACCGACCCTCACGATCTCTGCCACTATGATTACTGAAAGAGCTGCTGCCCACTTTCAGGGACTTGGTTTAGTCTGGCTTCTCAAATAAAAACCCCTCCAATATGGTTAAACCTATGGTTCAGCTCTTTAGATCATTGAAGCGCGCAAGCCATCCCACCCGTGTTATTCGGTTAAAAAAAAATTCACAGACCTCGCATCTTACGCAAGTATCATAGGCGTATTGAAAATACCGACACAACTGCTCGGTTTCTAAGATGTCCACCAAAAGTGATCTGTGCCGTTTCAAGTTGGTATATTATTGATACAATAAAATAAAAGAAATGATTTGTGACAAGCACAAGGCACATAGTCAAACTGACGCAATACGTAACAAAATATTAACGCATCCGTTTTGTACAGTTTCGACTTTTATTGTAACGCGATATCCCTCTTAAACATAAACGGTACTCACGCTCCAAAGCTATTATATAATAACTTTGCTCGCGCTCGCCGTACCTTAGTTTACATCTGGCTAGCGCTCCATCCAATTTATTAGCGGCCTCGTCTGCGCGCGCCGCCAACAGAATCTGTCGCATGTCGATACATTTTTCCTAAAATGAGTCCCATATATACGAACCCAGAAGTATTTTCAATACTAAAAATTGTTTTCTTTGTAAATAGTGTTATAAGAGTTTGAACTAATAAAGTATAAATCTAAATCTAATCTAACAGTAATATTTTAGGTGGTATAATGTATGGTTGCCCTACTCCACTTATTCACGTGCTGCAAACCATGACGGGAAACATTTAAGCCCAAAACATTATCCAACCAATCATCCTTCCATTACGAAACGAAATTGGAGAGAATTATTTGTATTTAACTTGCTCTAACTTTTTTCAGCAACGACATGACTGTTTCGTTTCTTCACCAAAAATAATTTCGAGCCTTTGTCCCTATTTGATCTAGCATATGTATATGTTAATTACTTGCCCGGTACATGAAGAATACATTACACAAATTTGTGGCCTAGCAAGAAAACATTTTTTTTTTATAAAATTGGAAAATTGTAGAGGCAACGTGAGTACACTGTGATGATCAGCACACTTCAGTGCATATTCCACGAAATAAACAGGTCTCTAAATCTTTTCGGTCTGCTCCCAGACTACTACCAGATATGATTCGAATCACTAGACTTTCTGAACCATTTAAAGTACCGAAGTAACTGTCTCTCGTTGTATAGTGTGATTGACTGTTGTACAAAAATACGGACAGTAGGTTACCAGAAGTAAGTGCAGGTGTTAAATTATTGTTGCTGTGAGGCTACCAACAATTATTAAACACACGTTAGTTGATCCGTTGCAGAGGGAAAGCTCGTTGCCTAAACGGCTGTGTATTCCTGTATATAGTACGATAAATATGTCGCCTCTCTCTCTCTCAGATATATCGCTATATTAAGTCCAGGCTGATATTTGTGTTTACAGTGCATGGCTCAGCCAAAAAGATGACAATAAAGTGTTCGGATTGTGGACTGGAAAGTAAACGTGAAAGCAGCATAGAATGCGATGGATTTTGTAGCAAGGTATTTCACATCAAATGCGTAAATATATCCCTTGCCGACCTAAAGGTAATTCAGAGTGTCCTAGGGTTGAAATGGTATTGTAAACGTTGTGTAGATTGCGTCAATTTTTCTAATGAATTGAAGAAAGAGGTAAATGAATTCAAAACATGTATACTAGAAGAAATGAAAGAGTTGAAAAATAAAATCACACCAGAATGCAACGTGGTTCAAGAAAAGAGTAGAGAAAGAATTAGTTATGCAAAGATAGTGTCTGAAGGAGAAGCATTGGTAATAAAGCCAAAGAATAAACAGGACTGCAAGAAAACTCAAGATATTATTAAAAAACATGTATAACCGGAGGAATTGGAAGTTGGTATCACTCAGTTTAAGAGTCTAAGAGATGGAGGCGTTTTAATTAAATGTAAAACTAAGGAGGAAATTGAAAGAGTGAAGAAGACAGCTGAGAAAAAAATGGGGAAAACTTATCAATTTAGTACCCCAGAAAAGAGAAATCCCCGTTTTAAACTTTTAGATTTCGAGGACAACTTGGAGGACACTAAACTCATAGAGCACATTGTTCATCAAAATCCTGATTTGGAAATTAAAGAGGAGGAGTTAAAAATTGTAACCATAAGAAAAATGAAAACCCGATATATGGCTGTAGTTGAATGTGACCCAGTTACATATAGTTCAGTAATGAATCGTGGAGGTTTGAGCATTGGATGGATACCCTTCTGTAGAGTGTTTGAGCATGTTCGAGTACTTCGCTGTTATAATTGTGGAGGATATGATCATGTAGCTGGCAACTGTACTAAAGGTGGAACATGTTTTAAGTGTGGAGAAGGCGGCCATAAAAAAGAAGAATGTGAAAGCCAAAATGTGAAATGTGTAAATTGTATGTATAGGAATGAAAATATGAAACAAAACTATAACGTGGATCATTCTGTTTTCGATTATAATTGTCCTGTGCATCAGCGAAAAATTAATTTTCAGAGACAAAGGATTCGTAATTCTGAATAGCAATTAGTCGAAAGTGTTAGAAACTATGTATTTGTTGAATTCACAGAGTTTACTTTGTCATAGAGACGAAATTGAGTTTTGTGAATTCTCAGCAACCATTGATTGTTTGTTTGACTGAGACTCGTGGTACGTCTGATGTTGACGATTTCGAGGTTTCTTTTCGGGATTACTCTGTTGAGAGAGTGGACTCTGAGAGTAGATTTATGGGAGGAATTTTTTTCTATGTGCGATCCGACATTAAATTTAAGAAAATCTATTCTCATGTTATAAATAAAAATGTTTGGTTCTTGGTTATTAGGGTAACAGTCAGTGGGAGAAAGTTTGTTGTTGCTGGTCTTTATCACTCTCCGAATGAGTCTCATGCTATTTTTTTGGATTTCTTTGAGAACTGGCTTGAACGGAATATGTTAAACATTGATTACTCACTGACCGTTGTTGGGGATTTTAACATAAATTGGAATTCTGACGGAACATTCAAGAGTCGATTAAAGAGATGTTGTATATAGATGTTGTATATAGTAATGGCAGCTCTATGATTGACTTAGTTTTTACAAATAATCAAGATTTAAATGTAACAGTTCTAGATCAACCTAACATAACTGATCACTGTATCGTGCAGATAGAAGCTACGGGAGATAAAGCACCAAACAAAATTGTAATTAGGACTAAAAATTATGATGGTAAAGCATTTAAAGATGAGTTAAGTAATTTCAGACTGGGTTACACATTAGTTGACTTGAATCAGAGATACAATGAATATGATGGTCTCTTAGCAATTATAAATCAGTTTATGCCTAAAAGAGAAATAATTCCTAAGCATCCGGATAAATTGTGGTTCAACCAAAACGTACTAGAAGCAATTAGGTACAGGGATCATTTGTATGGTCAGTTTAAAGCGAGTCAAAATATTTTGGACTGGAACAGATACAAGGAGAGCAGAAATGTTGTTGTAAAGGTTGTCAGACACGAAAAGTGTAGGTTCTATGAAGAAAAAATAGACAGTTGCAGAAATGATTCAAAGAAGATGTGGATGTCTCTTAAGACTCTTATTTCGAGTAAATGCCGAGGACAGATTACGGAAGTCCAGTTTGATGACGTATTTTATACCGATAAAGATATAATAAGTGAAAAATTTAATAAATACTTTATAGAGAGCATTGATAATATCGACGGCGTCACGACAAAAAGGCGTAAGCGGCTTTTGTCAAATTTTACAGGAGACCAAAAAATTGATAAAAACCTTAAAAAAGGTTGCCTAAGATGCAAATTTTAATTTATTAATTAGTTATAAAATTAGTAATAGTGTTTATAGTTAAAGAATGTGTATTTACCACTTGGTCTCATTTTTATTCGCATTTTTGTCACTTACGCCTTTTTCATTTTGCATTTGGTGATTACGCCTTCTTTTGTGGTGCATAAGCCTCTTGAAGTCATTTTTTTTTTGTTTTAAAGAGGCGTTTGAGTCTCGCATACGCCCTCACATTTCTCGTGAAATATTTTGATAATCGGTATATACGCCCTCTAATAAACAATAGAAAATTCACAAAATCCAAAACATTTTAAGAAAAATGCTTTATTTAAGAATAATAAAAGACAAAAGAAATTTTGAAATTTAACTCTCAAAATATTAACTATAAATTTTTATTATATAACATTTAAAGAAACCGACGGAAAATACTATATTTAAAAATAAACGAAAAACAAAACGAAAATTTTAACCTAAGTAGTATTTTTTGGCCACGAGACATCTAAGAAAAAAACAAGAGGCGTAAGCGACGTATTGAAACGAAAATTCAAAGTCAAATTTGGGGAAACCTGTTGAATCTATAATTATTAATGTACACTGATATTTAAAAATTTAAGTAGCCTTCTAATCAATTTGTTCAAACATTTTAGCGATCTTGGCATAGGTAATTTTAAAAAACACACTCAAACATTGCATACGTTACGCATGTGGAAATGGCGTTTAAGCCCACCAAAAGTTACTGCATCTAGAAGGCGTAAACGACAAAATCTGTTTTCGAGGATTTTCCCCAATTATTATTAACTCTAAATGCCAAAAATTATGCAATCTAAGCCTTGCTACAATAGTTTTAAGATTAATAATAGTTCAAAACCCATGCCTGGTCAGGGCGTCTAATTAATGACGTTTGGCGTAACAGCACGTGTCACTGTGAGATCTTGGCGGTTACTACTTTTATAACCTCACTTTATTACAACTGAAATTGTCGCTTACACCACTTGAACTCAAATTTTCACGACTCTCGAATTTTTGGTGGATTCAACAGTAGTATTAGCCGAAAGGCATGTCTCTTACGACTCGTTTGCTAAAATAATCTCATTTTCAGATTTTTGTCGCTTACTTGTCGTAACGCCGTCGATATAATAGGTAGCATTCCACTAAACAAAAAAAACTATTGAAATTTTGCATGTGGCTGATAAAAAAATGTACGATTTTACTTTATTAACAAAAGATGATTTGGAAACAATAATTCTAAACATGTCTAATAAGAATAGTCCAGATGAAGTAGATCTGTTTATTTATAGAGATCACTTTGACAGTCTATGGCAACCACTTCTGAATATAGTTAATACTTCTTTGGAGAAAGGTATAGTTCCCGATTCACTTAAGGTTTCTACGGTAGTTCCTATTCGTAAGGTTCCTAAGTCTAGCGTGGCTGAAGATTATCGCCCGATAAGTGTATTGCCAGCTTTTGATAAAATTTTGGAAAGGGTAGTGTATATCCAGTTTATTGATTATATTGATCGTGAGGGCATTCTAAATAAATTTCAATCGGGTTTCAGGAAAGGTTTTAGTTGCGAGAGTGCTCTACAGTATATAATTAACGAATGGAAAGAATCTAATGATAAGGGAAAAATTACAGGAGTTATTTTTTTGGATTTGAAGCGTGCTTTTGAAACTGTTGAGAGAAGTAGATTACTTTCCAAAATGAGTAAATATGGTTTTGGTGGAACTGTTCTTCGGTGGTTTCAAAGCTACCTCACAGGAAGAAAACAAAAAGTCCGGTTGGGAAATACTGTATCGAATGAGAGGGAAAGTGCCGTGGGTGTACCCCAGGGTAGTATACTGGGACCGGTTTTGTTTCTCTTATATATTAACGAAGTGTCTGACATAATTTATTACTGTAAATATCACTTTTTTGCAGATGATGCAATTTTGTACACGGAGGAAAATGAACCTACTTTATTAGTTGATAGATTAAATGCAGACTTGGGTAACGTCACGGACTGGTTGGAACAAAATAAGCTTAAATTAAATGTTAATAAAACGAAAAGCATGATAATTACAAATCGGAAAAATGTGACTAATTTTAAAAACAATAATTTTCGCTTTAAAGTTAGAGGTGTCGAATTGGAAATTCTTACAGAAGTCAAGCACTTGGGTGTCATTATTGATAACGGATTGAAATTTAAGGAACATGTCGGTTACATCTGCAAAAAAGTTGCAAAAAAGATCGGAGTTTTGAGACGAGTCAATTGGTTTCCGTCTGTAAATACTAGAAAGCTAGTTTTTAATTCTATTATATTGCCTCATTTTACTTATTGCAGCACTATATTATATATGGCGAATAAAGGTGACTTAGAAAGACTGCAAATTCTGCAAAATAGAGCTATGAGGGCTATACTCAAGTGTAACATGTATACGCCAGTTTGTGAAATGTTGAAAACTTTAAGTTGGTTAAGTGTAGATTTGTTTTTGTTGTATAACGTGCTTGTTCTTGTTCACAGGATCTCTACTGATTTAGTACCTAATTATTTGAGTGGTATTCTAACTAAGTTTGAGGATGTACATAAATATGAGACAAGGGGTAGGGAAAACTTTGTGGTCAAAATGGCCAGAAAATCGTCTACTCAGTCTTCCATCTTTTATAGGGGGGCAGTTGAATATAATAAGTTGAACATGGAATTAAGGAATTTAAATTTAACTTCTTTTAGAAGGCATCTCAAGTTGTTCTTGTTGAATTCTTAGGTAGGTGTGTGTTATTATGTATTATAAGTTGTGAAACTATACCTATGGTAATATTTTTTATTTTTTATTGTCTGTTTGTTGATGATTGATTCAGATTGGGTTCTTGTGTTATTTTCTATATTTGTTTGTATAGCTATGAGCTAAATAAAATATCTATCTAAAATATCTATCTATATCTATATCTCTGTTGTAAAACTAGTGAAACTAAAAAGAGACCTCACCTGCGAAAAAAATTTGGAAGTAAAAACGGTCGGCTTTAAACCGTTCCCGTAGACCCTCTTGAAAATATCTCTTAAAATAATATTATCCTGGACATTATCAACGATAAAGGCCTTCAGAAAAGCCTGCCCTAAGTAACCTTCAACGGCTACAGCCCATTTCTTATCCTTCAGCGTAATATACGAACCTGAAATTATAAATAACAAAAACTGAGTACGAATTTTTAAAAAAATAAGTTTACCGATGGGTCCACGAGGTACTTGCTTAAAACGCGACTTGAGCCGATTAATTTCTTGAATAACTTGCGGCATTTCACGCCCGTACAACGCTAGAGAATTTGTGGACGACCTCCGGAGAGATTCGATGGAAGATATCGCATTAGCTGAAAAAAAAACATTTCGGTAAGTTTGTTTTTCGATCTACAGGAGAGTGAATTACAGATTTTGCGGTCCATTTCGCTAATTTCGGATTTTATGTGGACTTCTTCCTGTTCTTTGCGAGCCACGTCCGATTTAAACTGAAAAAAATCGTTTCTCGACGTCTGAAGTAAATTTTCCATCTCGCCCAATTTCTCTTCTAGAGCGGCAATTTTCCTCAGGCGTTCCAGACGTTCCCTTTCCGCACTATTCAAACTACAAAAGGAACAAAATAAAGTCGAAGAATTCGAAAGAAATTGAAGAAAATTAAATACTTTTCCGTCGCGTTGGCAATTTTGTGTTCTATGGATGCTTTGTTGCGTTCTTGGGTAGAAACAGAGTGCTCTACCGTATTCTTCATGCGAATTTTTTCACTTAAACGTTGCTTCAACTCGAAGAGATTGGTTTTAAGATCGTTTTGAGGACCTCGCTGCAACTCCACCTCTTCTTTAATTTCCATTATCTGCTGCTGCAAAGAACTACCCGAAACAAATTGTTTTACAAAAGATTTTCGTACCGCATTTAACAAGAAGTGATAGCGCGTCAGAACCAGTTCGGACAGTACCAATATTCATACAGTGGAACTCCCACGAGTCAAATGTTCAGAGCTGTTGCTAAAAATGTCAAGTGCGAAGAGGAAATTAAAAATTTTGTCGGTAGCCGACAAAATTCGTTTAATCGAACAAATTTATCGAGGTGTAAAACGGAAAAATGATATCGCAGCCGAGTTTGGAATTCCGCCAAACCCATTATCCACAATTTACAAGAATCGCGATGTAATTCTTGAAAAAAGTTCCGACGGGGTCAGCAACGCTCGAAAACGGTTTAAGTCGTGCGTGTATGAAGATTAAATCTAAAGGTGGTACAGATGGAATAAATAAAGAGGTATTGAGAGACAGTCTTCCAATGACGGGACGTTTGTTATTAAACCTTATAAATGAATCCTTGAGAACGGGCATTTTTCCTGTATCGTGGAAGACGGCAACGGTGGTTCCTATTCCGAAGGTGCAACAGGCCGGTCAGGGTGCTTATGGAAAAAATGGAAAGGTGTGGGGTAAGGGGTACAACTAGAGAATGGTTTGGCAGTTATCTGGACAATAGGTCTCAGAAGTGTAGATATGATGGTTATGAGTCTGAAGAGGTTCTGAATGGATTGGGTGTACCCCAGGGTTCGGTACTTGGACCTCTTCTCTTTGTACTGTATATGAATGATCTGGTGCAAGCGATAAAAGAAGGTAATATTAATCTGTTCGCTGATGATGCCCTTATAGCAAATGTGGACTGTGACTTGATTAGTGCAATAACGAGGAGTAATGAGGTGTTAAGGTAAGTGTCAAAATGGTTAAAGATAAACAAACTGAAGTTAAATATTAATAAGACAAAAGTTATGATCATAGGTAACAGAGCGATAAGGAAGGAGTGGGAAGATGACTGTAAAGTGGTAATAGATGAGGAGGTGGAAACTAGGTTAGCGAAACTAAGTATCTGGGAGTGATAATTGACTCAAAATTAAATTTTAAAAGCAATATAGACTTTATTGTTAAAAAAGTTGGGAAAAAAATTGGTTTCCTGGGTAGAGTAAGCAGAAAGTTGAGTCCTTGGGCTAGAATTCTGGTTTATAAAACAATAATTTCGCCACATTTTGATTTTTGTTCAAGTATATTATTTTAGTGTGGAGCTGGTGATTTGGAAAGGTTGCAAAAACTTCAGAATAGGGCAATGCGAATAATTTTGCAGTGCAATAGATATACAGGGTGGTCACTTTTACAATGTACACCATTGGAATCTTCTAAACCCGAAGAGATTCAGAGTTCGTCAAATGGTAAGAAAGTTGCACATTTTCATGCTCTTTAAGGATCTGAAAAGAAATTCTGGATAGCTCTCGTTGTTCCTGAAATATTCTGAAAAAATTGAAATATTGCGTTTTCTTATTTCTTCCATATATTATTTATTACTCAAGCGAATGTGATGACCTTTGGCAGGTTTACATAAGTGGGTATGGGCTTTCCACTGGATGTTTCAAAATTTGTCTAAGCCTACTACATCTTCAAGTTTTCATGGTCAACTTTTGAATTTCTTATGGGCGCCATATTGGATTTTCATAAGGTTGGATAGAGAAAAAAAATACAATTTCAACGATGTATCGCACATGGATCATCTAACTTTCTGGAACACTAATTTCACTCCTTATCTACAAAATCTAGTTGCCATGATTATGAAAACTCAAAGATGTAGTAGGCTTAGACAAATTTTGAAACGTCCAGTGGATAGCCCATACCTACTTATGTAAATCTGCCGAAGGGCATTGCATTTGCTCAAGTAATAAATAATATATGGAAGAAATAAGAAAAGCAATACTTCAATTCTTTTCAGGATATTTCAGGAACAACGAGAGCTATCAAGAATTTCTTTTCAGATCCTTAAAGAGCATGGAAAATGTGCACGTTTTCTGTAATTTGACCAACTCTGAATCTCTTCTGGTTTAGAAGACTCCAATGGTGTACATTGTAAAAGTGACCACCCTGTATACGCCTGTAAGATTGATGTTGGAAACTTTACAAAGGCTAAGTATAAAACAGAGAATAACTTACAACACGCTTATTCTGATATACAAGATTGTTAACAGCGGGGTTCCGAATTACATGTCTCGTAATTTGATACGTAGCCGGGATGTTCACAATTACCAGGTGATATCGGTGAACGAGGGGTTTACCACTAGGAAAAAATCTGTCCTAAGTATTTCCTATTTCCAAATATGCCCTTACTATTTCTTACTATTTCCTTGCAATTTCTTACTATTTCCTCACTATTTCTTAGTATTTGTTAACTATTCCTTAGTATTTCCTCACCATTTCTTAGTATTTCTTCACCATTTCTTACTATTTCTAAGTATTTCCAGAGTATTTCCTAGTATTTCTTTACCATTTCCGAGTATTTCTTCACCATTTCCAAGTATTTCCAGTGTTCCCGAGTATTTTTTACAGTTTTACCTCGCCTTTTATGTATTACAAAAATAGGATACATTATCTATTTTCTTCTTGTGAAATAATTTACTGCACATTTAATTTTTGTGTTGTAAAATAAATGTGTCACGATATAAACGATTATAAACGTCACTTGAAAAATAACCCCTATACAATTTATTAAATTTTGAAGTATGTATAACGCCCATTTTCTTTAAGAATTGTCAGGGTGTCCAAAATTAAGTACGTACCATTGTTAACTTTGTTATTATTGGACCTACGAGGTTGGTTAAATGGGCAAAGAATTAGTCGAGGAATTAGTATTTCTTATTACCAACAATATGGTGAACATCGCATTTTCGCGATATTCACACAAACAGCAATGTTTTATATTTCTGTAAGTGTTGAAAGAGAATAAAAGTCTGAATAAAAAAGTCTTATGGAACAACTATCCCAAAATTAAAAATAACATGGCTTTTAAAGCTCGTTTTGAAGGATCAAAACAGCCCGCTGACGCTGGTATCACGTTAGGTCTCACGTTAGGTAGTCCATAAAACAATTTGGTTGGCTCCCATGTTTAAAATTCGCAAATAACAAATAAGTAGTAAAATAACAATCAAATACTGTTAACACCCGCCGACAATAATTATGAAGCAAAATTAGTTTCATGGCCTACCTGATGTGATATACTGGGCTCGATACTGGGGCATTTTCTATGCTCCAAAAGTCAAGTTATTTTTAATTTTCAAATAGATGTTCATGTACACAATTTTATACTCTGTTTAAATATGCAAAAATATACATGTTGTCCCATTTAAAAAATTATCGTTTATTTTATGTGAATATCTCGAAAATGCGATGTTCGATTGTTTTTTTTTGTTTTCACCATCTTATTCTTCACGAAAAACACTAATTCTATGCCCATTTAACCGACCTTGAACGTCCAATAATAACGAAGTTAGCAATTGTGGACACTTAATTTTGGATACCCCGTATATGTATGCATGATGCGTTAGGAACTCTTCCCTAGTTTGGATGTGTGTATCATAACCTATCTAATTAATATTTAAGTATTGCTTACTAATTACATATGTTACTCAATTTATTGATAAAACTTAATTTCCCTTCCTTGCATAATTAACTGAAATTTTAGCCCCCACGGTCGTGGTTTTCATAAAAATGCGAAAACAATAAACATAATAACAATGCTATTGTAAGTCAGCTCTCGCGCCGCCGCCGCGCCGTGTCTAAATCGAGACCTACATAACATGATTACCGATACTTACAATAACTAAAATGACATGTGTTCGAGTATGTATTCAAAAATGCTAGATATTCTTGCAATTCGCGAATGGTACCACAGTTAAATACCGACAATTCTAGATGACCAAAGCAGATACTGAAAAGCCGGCAAATCGGGGCAAAGTCCCGAGATATTACATAACTTTAATCAATCAAAACCGAATTTATCAATTTAACATTATTCGTTTATATCCAGGTTCATATTCGCTCCCAAGAGTTCCAACATTTGAAAGCTTCCAAACATAATTATGTGACAAGGTCTTGGACACGGTAGTTAATATTATCTTCTATATTACCCCTCAATTTCGGGCTCAGTTTAATTCACCCCGCATCGATCTTGTCCAATGCTATTTCTTAAATTATAGGTCCACAAATTGCATAAAAAGCGAGTAAAAATGACAGTATACCTCGCGGTATACCTAAAATTTCATTTTGTTGAACAGTGTATACCTACGAGTACCTAACTAAAATAATATAAAAGTCTATCGTTAAAACCTTCACTTAAAAAGCTCTTCACTTCCAAAAATTGTTATCCGTTTTTATATAAATTTTGGTACCGATCATGCTATTTGCGGGGATATTTACAAATATTTTTCAGAGTTTAAAATAGAATGGCAACTATCAATTTACATTAAATAATAAATCCAGGAATACTTATAGGTACAAAGTTCATACCATTTTTTACTCGATTTTTTATTTGCTTTGAATGCTCACCATGACCCTACCACTCACTGTTGCTACAGAAGAAACTTATTACATATTGTTCACGTGCCAACAATTGAGTCAAGTCGAAGTCACGCTATTGGCCGTCTACTGTGGCCTCATATTTGCTTCTGCGCCGCAGAGAACGCGACCGGCCTACCGGCCAATGTTTTTACTAATACTAGTACATTTGGCGCGAAGAGGGAGTAGAAAGTTTTATAAATATCGGTCAACTATTTCCAGTACTTCCTAGGTATTTCCCTTACTATTCCCAGTATTTCCCTGAGTATTTCCAGTATTTCTCAGACTATTTCCAGTATTTATTTGAATATTTCCACCATTTCTTTACCATTTCCTGGGTATTTCCTACTATTTCTGAGTAAGAAATACTATTTCTGGACTATTTCGTAGTATTTCTGCACCATTTCCACCATTTCTCACCATTTCGGAAATACTATTTCTTGACCCTGTCCCAACCATTTCCTTAGTGGTAAACCCATCGTCGGTGAAAGATTACAGACTTCCTCAATTTGTGAAGACTTGTTCGCAAAATTCCTTGCGGTATAAGGGGTTTAAATTGTTTAATAGTATGCCGGATGAAAATAAGGAAGCCCTGAATTTGAGCAGTTTCAAGAGAATGTGTTGTGTTTTTTTGTTAGAGACATTTTGTGACATTTGTTGGTGTTACAGTGTTTTCTTTTCATTTTTCTGTTTTCTTTTTTGGGAGTGTATTATTACAAAATTGATTTAATATTAGTTTATTGCTAAATAAAGAGATTATTATATTATTATTATTATTATTATATCAATTTTGCGAAATGTATGTATTTTGTATAGGTGTATTGTGTATAGTTACGTTATACGTTATGGGTTATGAGTTATTATGTGAATAATGCAAGGTATAGAAATTTTAATAAAACGTTCTTAAACTCGAAGTTTCTTTAACTCGAATTTTTTTTTGTGTCCCTTGAGTTTCGACTGATGGGAGTTCCACGACGAAAGGTCTCTCTGCAAAAATTTCTTTGCTCTGAAGCACTACCACTTTTCAGCGAATACAAGCAAAATTTTACCTGACCGTTTCTTTGATATTCTCAGCGCGTTGGGTTTTCTTAGTGGAATCCTCCACAAAGTTGTTATATTTAGTTTCTACCGCACGTGCTGAAGTTTGAAAATTCTTCAGTTCTTCCTCCGCATCCCGCACTTTGGCCCAAAGCAATTCATTCTGTATCTCAGTAATATTGCTCTGTAAGTCCACCACGGACTTGTGTTCTTCTAATTTCTTTTTTAACGTGTCCATTTCCTTTTGCGCTTGACGCAGTAACTTCGAGATTAAATAAATACAATAGTTTAAAAATGAACCCCATACTTTAATGAAAAAGTTTATATTATGAAGACACACATTATTTTACATAACATAATAATTCTTTCCCCAACACAGTGGCTTCGTCAGATGTTGGTACTAAATTTTACAGTGCAAGAGCAAATAAATAAAATAAAATAGATACCTTCTGTCTGTCCATCATCATCGAGCCCGCTTTATTTTTATTTTCAAGAATTTTATTGTACTGATCGGCCAAGTCAGCTAAAGACGTTGCTTTTACGAACAACTCAAACTTGTGATTCTGATTTTTGGTGCTTAAAAAATTCCTAGACGTGTCCTGGTTTAAAATACAAACGGGATTGGCTATCTGAATGTTCAAACAATGCGCAATCCTCTCCACCTCTTTCGCCTGCTTCGATATAACTTCACCTGAAATATTTCCAATCACACCAAAAATCGACGTCCTACTCTAATCCAATATTTACCTGTCTCAGACTTAATTTTATAAGCACTACTTCCCCCAGAAGTAAAATACCTCTGAACAACAATCGTACGTCCGTAAACATTAGGTTTATAAGCCCCGAAGCCAACATTGCATATTTCGATCTGCACAGAGCCTGACGTCTTTCCCGCTTTGATAAAACCTTAAAGAACGCAACGACAATCGTCTACACCAGAAAAACCATCAAAGCCTACCTTTTGCACTTGTGCCGCGGTTTGTAATACTAGCTCGGCCCCCTAAACCCACTACAAGTGCCGTCAAAATAGCGCTTTTGCCGCTACCATTCCTTCCAGTAATAAAAGTAATGTTGGTCTTAAAATCAACTTGTAACAAAGAATGACACATGAAGTTCCTTAAAGTCATGCCTATTATGTTCCCCGCGCAGCGCTATCAAAGGAAAGTCAATGATTGTAACGATACGAGAAAAAAACTACTTACATTGTTATTTTCATCTGCTGAATCGTTTGATACATCGCTACGTGCCCTCTTCTCATTGTGTAAGGAGCTCTGAGTGAGCGTTTTACGTTTAGACATCTGGAAAATTGATTTACATTAGTTCCCTCCAAAATGAGATAACCTCAAATCACGTAACTTACAACACAAGCCTTATAGGAAATGATTTGCAAATTTAATCGATTCTGTGCAAAAACTAATTGAATATTAAACGAAATTTATAGAAATTTACCTTAAAATAGTGAAGAAACTCTTAAAAACAACACTTCTAATGTAACATTGCCATGACGCTACTAAACTATTTATTATATTTTAATGCTTAAATTAAATAATAATCGCAGCGAATTTAATTGGGGTCCATCACAAAACTAACACCTCTTTTTACTTTTCTTTATCATCCAGATAATCGAACATTCCAAAACACAAAACACCGATTTTAAAATCTGAAATTACATCACGAGATACTTTCACAAAAGAAAAAGACATAAAACCACAGTGCCATCTATTGGGAGGCGTCGGTATTCGGTACAGAAAACGAGTAGGAAGGGTATCAGTATCTGTAATACCGACCAATAGCCAACGTTAGCATTATCAGTGATGATTTCCCCAGGAACCACCCTATGTAAATTTACTAACCTCAAAAAATTCTGTGTAGAGTTGACATTTCTGTAACAAAATATATCTATTTCCGTAATAATGCATCTCGGATGGCCTTCCAAAAATAACTTATGACTGAAATGAGCCAAGGAACCAGTTCTTGGCAAGAAGCATACCGTTCTCCATTAGTATCTGCATTGAAAGTTCTAGACGATATCTTGATCGGCGCGAAGGCGTACACTGTCGACGCCGTGGAGCATTTAATTTTAGCTTTTTTAGTATATTCGCTAATATGCGTGTTGTTATACACGGCAATTGTCCGCTGGAAAGTTTTGGTGTTCAGAAGCGATGTGGAACAGCCGAAGCGTGTTCTGCTGGTCACTGCGCACCCGGATGATGAATGTATGTTCTTTGGCCCAACTGTCCTTAGCTTATCGCAATTAAAGAACTGCAGTGTGTATATTTTGTGTTTATCTGCAGGTACGGATGTGAGTTACATAAATGTTTCGTAAAATAATGTGTCGTTTTGATCAGGAAAGAACTACGGCATGAATAAGGTTCGGAAGAAGGAACTGTACGAATCTTGTCGAGTTTTAGGCATAAAAGACGAATGTATCATGATAAGAGAGCATGATTTGTTGCCTGATGCTATGAACGCCAGGTGGCCCGTAGAAATAATAGAAAAAATGATTGTTAGACATGTAGAGGCTTACGGCATCACTGCGGTTATTACTTTCGATAAATATGGAGTTAGCAGGCACGCTAATCATCGCCATTTATATTATGCGGTCGCAGAGTTGGCGCTGAGAAGAAAAATTCCGCCAGGTCAGTAA
The DNA here is from genome assembly GCA_963966045.1 of Xestobium rufovillosum. NCBI lineage: Eukaryota > Metazoa > Arthropoda > Insecta > Coleoptera > Ptinidae > Xestobium > Xestobium rufovillosum. The sequence continues at coordinate 30,495,689 of OZ014497.1, forward strand.
ACTTTTTAAATCTTCGAGTCTGACCTAAAAGCTGCTGTAAAAAATTTTCTCAGCGCATTAAGCATAGTATATTCGATATTCTGAAGAATTTTAACTTTTAGGTTGCGACATATATGTCTTAGAATCTGTAAATATCATTAGGAAATATTGGTTTCTCTTGGACATACCCTTGTGTTACCTACTATCCACAAATAGGTAAGCTTTGCTTGCACTTTTCTCGAATCTTTGCATCGCTTCGATATTTTCAGGTATATTTTAAACAGCACGGACCATAAAGTACTTATTCACGCAATGTACCAACACAAGTCACAGTTGTTATGGTTCCGAAAGTTGTACATGATTTTTTCGAGATATTCTTTCGTTAACACTTTGCGCAAATTGGATATATCGGACCTCGAACTAGAACTCGTGTTAGACGACGAATAACCGAGTTTTTATACTTAAAAAATCTACCAATTTTGTACCATATTGTTTTTTCTACTATACGTAAGTTAATATTGTTATTTGTATATTTTTAAGAAAATTGTTTAGGTTTATCTACCTCTAATGTTTTATTATCCTTTTTATTTTGTGCCAAAGGTTTGCTATTGTTCTATAAATTTTAATAAATCGTTTTTTGAACTTTCTGTTTCATTACGTCACAGATCCCTTAATTAGGCTCTAATTACACTATAAGTAACAACAATTCATCTAATAAGAAGAGAATTTTGGTCTAATCAAGTGATAAAGTACCTTAATTACCTCTAATTGCTCTAATTAATAAATTTATTTTGTTTTAGGCCTTAAATTACCCTTAATTACTCCTAATTACGATTACTTAATTCATCGTGTCCAACGTGAATATGATAATGCAGCTTAATTAAGCATTTAAACGTCTTAATTAACCCTAAAGTGCTTTTCCAATTATGCAATTCATTATACGTACATGAATTAATGGCTTAATTAGCCTGTTAAACTCCCTAATTACCCTTAATTAGGAGCTTTGTATCATTCCAAAATTAATAAACCGTTTTTTAACTTGCTATTTCATTATTCTACAAAGGAAACCCTTAATTTTGTTCTAATAGCAACTCGTCAGTCAAAAGTAAGAATAATTATGAACTAATTTCATGGGAAATTGCCTTAATTATTTGTAATTGTCTTAATTACTTCTAATTATTAAATTGATTTTTCCAGTTATGCAATTAAACGTTACGTTTGGGCTTCATTTTATGGTTCTAGGTACTTAATTACACTGAATTACCACTAATTACAATCAACTAATCCATTGTTTCTCATAAGTACATGAATTAATGGCTTAATTAACCTGTTAAACACCTTAATTACCGTCAATTAGGAGTTTGTATCATGCCAAAATTAATAAACAGTTTTTTGAACTTCAGTTTCATTACATCACACTGAGATCCCTTAATTAGGCTCTAATTACGCTATAAATAACAATCTAATAAGAAAGGAATTATGATCTAAATAAGTGATAAAATGCCTTAATTACCTGTAATTGCACCTAATTACTTCTAATTAATATATTAATTTTTAGGATTTTTAGGATCTTCGAGCTTGCTCTGTGATTTAGGCCGTGAATTACCCTTAATTACTACTAATTAAGATTACCTAATTCATCGTGTCTTCCATGAATATGGTTATGTAGCTTAATTAAGCATTTAAACGTCTTAATTAACCCTAATTAACCCTAAATTACTGTTCCAATTATGCAATTGAACATTATTTTGAGCTTAATTTTATGTTCTGGATGGTTAATTACCACTAATTAACGAATTCATTATACGTACACGAACTTATGGCTTAATTTGCCTGTTAACACCTTAATTACCCTTAATTAGGGACTTTTGTATCATTTCAAAATTGATAAACCGCTTTTTTTGAACTTGCTATTTCATTATTCTACAAGGGAAACCCTAAGTTACCCTTAATTTTGGTCTAATAACAATAAATAAATAAAATAAAATAACAAAAAAACAAAGCAATAACTCGTCAGTCAAAAGTAAGAATTATGAACTAATTTCATGAGAAATTACCTTAATTACTTGTAATGAAACGTTACTTTTGGGCTTCATTTTATGTTCTAGGTGCTTAATTACACTGAATTACCACTAATTACAATTAACGAATCCATTGTTTTTCATGCGTACATGAATTAATGACTTAATTAACCTGTTAAACACCTTAATTATCGTTAATTAGAAGTTTGTATAATGCCAAAATTAATAAACCGTTTTTTGAACTTTCAGTTTCATTACGTCACACTGAGTTCTCGGATAAGGGAATTATTATAATTAAGTGATAAAATGCCTTAATTACCTGTAATTGCACCCAATTGTTTCTAATTAATAAATTGATTTTTGTATTTTTGGATGAAACGTGACCTTCGAGCTTGCTTTGTGTTTTAAGCCTTAAATTACCCTTAATTACTCTTAATTACGATTACTTCATTCATCGTGCCTTAAGTGAATATGATTATGTAGCTTAATTAAACATTTAAACGTCTTAATTAACCATAATTTAGCCTAAATTAATTTTCCAATTATACAATTGAACATTATTTTGAGCTTAATTTTATGTTCTGGGTGCTTAATTACCACTAATTAACGAATTCATTATACGTACAAGAATGAATGGCTTAATTAGGAGCTTTGTATCATTCCAAAATTAATAAACCGTTTTTATGAACTGATTCATCATTCTACAAGGGAAACCCCAAGTTCCCCTTAATTTTCTTCTAATAACAACTGAGCAACACCTCGTCAGTCAAAAGTAAAAATTATTAACTAATTTCATGAGGAATTACCTTAATTACTTGTAATTGTAATTGTTCTTAATTACTTCTAATTATTCAATTGATTTTTCCAGTTATGCAATTAAACGTTACTTTTGGGCTTCATTTTATGTTCTAGGTGCTTAATTACACTGAATTACAACTAATTACGAATCCATTGTTTTTCATGCGTACATGAATTAATGACTTAATTAACCTGTTAAACACCTTAATTACCGTTAATTGTGTTTGTATAATGCCAAAATTAATAAATCGTTTTTTGAACTTTCAGTTTCATTACGTCACACTGAGATCCCTTAATTAGGGTCTAATTAGACTTTAAATATCAACAATTCATCTAATAATAAAGGAATTATGATGTAACCAAGTAATAAAATGCCTTAATTACCTGTAATTGCACCTAATTACCTGTAATTGCACCTAATTACTTGGAATTAATCAATTCATTTTTCGGATTTTTATATGGAACGTAGCCTTCGAGCTTGCTTTGTGTTTTAAGCCTTGATTACTCCTAATTACGATTACTTAGTTCATCGTGTCTTACGTGAATGGGATTATGCAGCTTAATTAAGCATTTAAACGTCTTAAATTAACCCTAAATTACTTTTCCAATTAAGCAACTGAACATTATTTTATGTTTGATTTTGTTCTGGATGCTTAATTACTAATAATTAACGCATTCATTGTTATACGCACATGAATTAATGGCTTAATTAGCCTGTTAAACACCTTCATTAGGGGGCTTTGTATCACTCCAAAATTAATATACAGTTTTTTTTAACTTGCTGTTTCATTATTCTACAAGGGAAACCCTAAGTTGCCCTCAATTTTGTTTTGTTACTTGTAATTGTTCTTAATTACTTCTAATTATTAAATTCATTTTTCCAGTTATGCAACTAAACGTTACTTTTGGGCTTCATTTTATGTTCTATAGGTGCTTAATTACACTGAATTACAACTAATTACAATTAACGAATCCATTGTTTTTCATGCGTCCATGAATTAATGGCTTAATTAACCTTAACACCTTAATTACCATTAATTATGAGTTCGTATCATGCCAAAATTAATAAACCGTTAAGAATTTTAAACTAATTTCATTAACAAATACCTTAATTATCTGTAATTGTCCTTAATTGCTTCTAATTATTAAATTGATTTCGTCAATTATGCAATCGAACGTTGCTTTTGGGCTTAATTCTGTGTTTTTGGCGCTTAATTACCACTAATTGCAATTAATGAATTCATTGTTTTCATCCGCACCTGAAGGTTTAATTAGACTGTTAAATACCTTAATTACCCTTAATTAGGCGTCAATTAAATTACAAAACTATCGCGTCAATTTTATTTAATTACCCGGTTATTTACATTATTCTTTTCTTATACGTAATTAACCTAATTAGTTCGAGTTATTTACAAGAATGTATAATCGCAAATTATCCCAATCTATTTTGCAAGAACGTCTTCTTTCTTTGGCTCTTCTTCCAAATTTTCTCTTTGTCGAACTCTAAGAAACGTTTGAGTCTTGCTCCATCGAAAGGTTCATCAGAACCAGGGGGATGCATACGCATCTAAAATTGCAATTGTTCCAATTAATTGATTAAAAACGTTAAATAACAAAAAATAATAATTTTGTTACGTACCATGAATATCCCTCGCGGTGTTATCAATGAATTGGTCATCCCTAACTTTTCCGTGAAGTTTTTGTTTAATTTTTTAGAATAAGATATTAAAAATACCGAAATGAAAGAAAAATTAAAGAAAAATGAAGTCGATCTACAATCTCTTGTTTAAAAAGTGTTGTTTGTACTGACTAATTACAAAATTACGACCAATTAGACCTCCTCAACACACCCTGTTAGTGTTCTAATTACTAAATTATACTAATTACTACTAATTAACCCAGTACCACTCTACTAGTGTAAAAATTTTATTTTGTGTTATAAAAGTTTGTAAATGTATATAAAAAGCAATAAAAATACTAAATAATACTATGTATAAGTTATAAGTAAAGCAACATGTTAATTAATTTACTAATTAGTAGCTTGTTTTTCCTTTTTAATTAATACTCCTCCGCTGAAGCTTTTTTAATTCTTTTCTGTAAAAGAAAACCGAAATGTTTTGTTACACACGCTTTTGTTGTGTTCATGTACAAAATTGGCGAATTAAAGCAAATATTGCCTATGCTAAGAATTTTTTACCATTATTCTGTATTTTTCTTTGCACGCGTATTCTGATTCGTCAACGTCTTGGTAACAGTCGCTTTTGTAGTCTTCTGGCAACTCCTGGCCTTCAAATTCACATAACTTTTTCAAAGGTCTGGCCCTGTAAAACATGAACACCTTGTATCTATATTTCTGACACATGCATTAGTCATACTCATAACTAATGTTTTATTGCATCTTCAGATAAAAATAGGATTGTTTAACAACTTACTTGACTATTAATTTATCGAATCCGCTTGGTTTGTGGAGTGGACAATAAAAAACATCCGGGGTATTTTTGTCGAAAACGATACTTTTTCTCATCATGTCTTTCGCTGCGAACATTTCGCAGAAACACAAGAAAAACACCAAAAAAACCACGTAAAACCGCATTTTTTCGAAATTAATTAACTAAAATTCAAAGAAACGATCACACCCAGATATGAAACATATGAGGAGGCTGCGAAAACTGGCAAAACAAAAGTGAAAGTTGTTTTGATTACGTATTTTTGTTTTAAGAAAAAAATTTGACAGGAAAATAGTTATTTTTGTCTTTGTCTGTAAATGAGTAGGTTGTAAATTTATTACAATTTTTTAAAGTTATTTTTCAAAAACCAGTACTTATTATGAAATACTTTTCGCGCTGAACTTACATGAAAATTTTAAAATTCAACAAATTTGTTATAAAAACTAAATGGTCACTGAACAGTGAACAGTTGTGTGTGAACTGAAGAATATTCATCTCAGGTATGGTGTTACGTACACAGGTAACATCAACGACCTTCTTCTTCCCTTGCGGTATTTAAATTGGGATGGGGAATTCTCATGCAGTCATAACACAACTGTCATAAAAATAAAATTAATAAAAAAACTGCATTTAAGTCAATGTGCACATTTTTTGTCACTCGTATGAGTTTCAGAAGCTAAAAATTGAATTTACGAAATGAAATATTGTGATACGTGAACTTCCACCAATACTAGACTTTCTTATGTGAAAATAGGACATGCGCGCTCCTCATATTCGGCCAATAGAAATTCTTCCCATATGAAAGTCTAGTGCTGACAGAAATCTTACCCTAACATTTAGGACTTCATTTTTATGACTATGTTTTTATAACTCGACGCGAGCACCCGAAGTCTAACAGGTAATTCTTGCATGTTTCTGCGTTATAGTCGTCCAAATAAAATATTCATCATCCACTTAACGCATTATCATCAAAAAACTTGATACCCGCATCATTTTTACGTGCGCTATTAGCATAGTTTCGTAATATCGCAATAACAGGTAACAACGCTGAGCTCAGAGACTAAAAATATTAATAACTAACAATTAAATGAATAGCATTTAAAAGTTTCCATTTTATTCAAGATTTACTTGGGCGGAAATAATTCTTTTTGTAACAGGACTATTGCTGAAAAAGGTAAGTTCAGTCGTTTTTACAGTTTATGGTCCAATGAATCACCTGTTTTGTGCGTAGGTCTTAAATTGTTCGTCTTTTTTGTTATTCGGAAAAGGCAAATGTTTGTAAAAGATTTTTCGGCACTGTTTAAACATAATATTTGTTTGCCTACTACTCATATTTGATCATTCAAAAGTACAAATACCAGATACAAATATTTGATTAGGATTTAGATTACCTTATTTAACATTAATTTAAATAAATTGTTCGGGAATTTTGAACTGGCAGAACCTTGTAAAATGAACACACAGATTGGACACTCGACAATGAATCCTATTAAAATATCCACTCTGTTGTGTGCATTTTGTATCGTGTATCTGCATTACCGACCGATTTGACAGTACAAATCTATGTCATTATTTTGGCTGATTAAAAAACGTGTAAAGCCTAAAGCGACAAAAAAACACTAATTAACACTTGAAATGTCCGAAAACCCATCATTAGATGAAGAAATAGAAAATTTGAGCCACGAAGATCTATGTGAAATCACTCAGAGCACTTTAAAACGTTTGGTAACTACAGATGCACTATTATGGGATTTACCTGGTGATGTAACTTCAGAAGAAGTCCTTTCGCAAGTGGCGGTCGTCCAGGGGCAATCCATAACAGTAATTTTGGTTAGGAACTTAGAAAAACCTCTTCCAGTTGTTGTAAGTACGTTTTATCATAATACATAAAAGTAAGGTTATGTTACTTATGACAAGTTTATTTACATGCTACTTGGGTTTTTATCAGTATAATGTGGGTTATCAGGTTACAATTGCGATTATTTAAGAGTATTTTTCCAAGATAAGAAGTTAAATTATTTTTACTATGCAATAAATTCATTCTACGATGACGTGATTGTTTAAAAATATTGCTCTAATTCACAACGTTATTGGATTTATTTCAGATACCGCAACAAAATACGACGGTGCGTGATCTAAAAAAAGCTATTCAACGCAGTTTTGGTTTACGCCAGCTGCGACAAAAGAGTAAAACTAAAATTTCGTGGAGATACATTTGGCGGACTTATCATTTGCAGTGCGACAATGAAGTTATGAGGGACGATAGAGAATTGGTTTATAATTACGGTGTTTGTAACAAATCGGAGATTAGATTTGTTAAAAAATTGGATAAGTAGTAGAAAATGCGTTTAAGAAAACGACGAAGTTATGTTATGTATAAAATTGATTTTTGGACATTTTTTGTTTAAATGTGAGTACGGAGAAGGAGTCGAAAGGTATTTTTAATGTTCATTGGGGGTTTTTTTAGTTGTATTAGTGACGGGTTACCCATGGCTTGAACAAATATCGAGACAAGAGTTAGTTTTGTCAGTCTGCGATAATTTAGGACTTAAAAACAATTCGCAGGTTCCTTTAGAGAAATTGGATCATGTTTTAGTTGATCACCATCATCAATTATTGTATTGTTATGTCCCGAAGGTAATTTCATTGTTTATTTCCAAATAAAGCGATAATTTTTCGTCAATTATTAGATCGCATGTACAAATTGGAAACGTGTATACATGGTCCTTACCGAGCGTTCTAATGTTACCAATTTGATGGATATACCTGCTGATTTAGCGCATTCAGAGAATTCTAGCATTAGTTTGGCTAAAATGCGAGAAGATGAGGCCGCACATTGCCTCGACCGATACGTCCAATTTTTGATGGTTCGACATCCTTTTGAAAGACTTCTATCGGCTTTTAGGAATAAATTCGAGAATTCTCTGCCTAGCGGCAAATATTTTCAGGTGATACTCAAGGAATAACGCCGAAAATTCAGTTATTCTTACAATTTTTTTAGGCGCGTTACGGGAGGTACATAATCAAAAAGTACAGGCCAGGTGCGACGCAAATGGATGTAGAAACAGGGGAGAACGTGACCTTCCGCGAATTTGTTCAATATTTGATCAACGAAGGACTGAACTCGAACGAACACTGGCGGCCAGTGTACGATCTCTGCCACCCTTGCTCTCTCAATTTTTCCTTCGTCGGAAAATACGAAACTTTCGAAGAAGATTCTCGGATCCTTCTGGACATGGTGGGAGCTCCTTTCATCGCGTTTCCCAGGACGAGAAGCGGCCGAACTTCAGTGATATTACGCGACTATTTTCAGCAGTTATCGTTGAACGAAATCGAAGCTCTCTACCGACTTTACGAGTACGATTTTAAATTATTCGGGTATGATTTAGTTGATATCTTAGGTTTCGATATTGGGTGATAAACAGTTTGTATATTTTTGTACATTTTTAAAATAAAACTTAAGAAGTTCGTCTGTTTTGGTATTTTACGTGATTTTTCAATTATTTTTCGTTTTTTCTTTTTTATAAGTTTGTCGATTATGGTACACCACTTATTAAATGTTCCATTAAGTGATGTTATCTTTTCTAGAGAAGTTTCAATTATCAATCAAAACAATAGCCATTAATAATGGTTACAAACCCAACATAATCGACAAACTTATAAAAAATAAAGAACGAAAAATATTTGAAAAATCACTTAATGCTCCTTTTTAAAACATCATCATCATAAAGTTTTCAGTTTGAGGACTGGTTGGACGCGTACCTCCATCCTTTCCTATCCTGAGCTAACCTACGCATTTCCCTAAAAGTAGAACATCCTACATCCCTAACTATTTGAGAGCAGTAAGGTATTTTGGGGAATCTTCCTTGAAAGGGGAATTTCAGTGTACAAATTTTTTCAACTGGGGTATTTTAGTGTACAAGGCAAGGAATTTCAGGGGAATTTCGAATGTCGGGGAATTTTTCTTGAAAGGGGAATTTCAGTGTAATTTTTTTTCAGTGAGTTTCCCCCTGGGGTATTTTAGTGTACAAGGCAAGGAATTTAGGGGTAATTCGGGAAATTTTTCTAGAAAGGGGAATTTCAGTGTACAAATTTTTTCAACCGGTGTATTTTAGTGTACAAGGCAAGGAATTTCAGGGGAATTTCGGGGCATTTCGAATGTCCGTCCCACGTTACCGTCTTCCCGCACGGAGGACGCACGGCGGGACGCAATCTGATCGTTTTGGGTATTTCAGGGAATTTTTCTTGAAAGGGTAATTTCAGTGTACAAACTTTTTCAGCGAGTTCTAGGGGTAGTTTAGTGTACAAGGCAAAGAATTTCGGGGTATTCGAATGTTGGGGTATTTTGGGTATCTCGGGGAATTTTTCTTGAAAGGGGAATTTCAGTGTTCAAATTTTTTCAACTAGGGTATTTTAGTGTACGAGACGAGGAATTTCGGGGCATTTTGAATGTCTGGGTATATCGGGGAATTTTTCTTGAAAGGGGAATTTCAGTGTACACATTTTTTCAGTGAGATCTCCCTTGGGGGAAATCACTGGGGCATTTTAGTGTACAAGGCAAGGAATTTCAGGGGTACTTCGAATGTCGAGGTATTTTGAGTATTTCTGGGAATTTTTCTTGAAAGGGGAATGTCGGTGTACAAATTTTTTCAGCGAGTTCCCCCCTGGGGTATTTTAGTGTACAAGGCAAGGAATTTCGGTGTATTTCGGGGAATTTTTCTTGAAAGGGTAATTTCAGTGTACAAATTTTTTCAGCGAGTTCCCCCCCGGAGTATTTTAGTGTACAAGGCAAGGAATTTCAGGGTATTTCAAATGTTGGGGTATTTTGGGTATCTCGGGGAATTTTTCTTGAAAGGGGAATTTCAGTGTATAAATTTTTCCAATGAGTTCTTCCTTAGGGTATTTTAGAGTACAAGGCAAGGAATTTCGGGATATTTCCAATGTCGGGGTATTTCGGGGAATTTTTCTTGAAATTTCAGTGTACACTGGAGTACTTCAGTGTACAACACATGGAATTTCGGGGCATTTCGAATGTCGGGGTATATCGGGGAATTTTTCTTGAAAGGGGAATTTCAGTGTACACATTTTTTCAGCGAGTTCCCCCTTGGCGGAAATCGCTGGGGTATTTTGGTGTACAAGGCAAGGAATTTCAGGGGAATTTCAAATGTCGGGGTATTTTGGGGAAGTTCGAGGAATTTTTCTTGAAAGGGGAATTTCAGTGTACAAATTTTTTCAACAGGGGTATTTTAGTGTATAAGGCAAGGAATTTCGGGGTATTTCGAATGTCGGGGTATTCTGAGTATTTCGGGGAATTTTTCTTGAAAGGATAATTTCAGTGTTCAAATTTTTCCAGTGAGTTCTCCCCTGGGGGAAATCACTGGGGTATTTTAATGTTCAAGGCAATGAATTTCAGGGTAATTTGGGGGAATTTTTCGTCAGGGGAATTTCGGGGCATTTCGAATGTCGGAGTATTTTGGGTATTTCAGGGTATATCGGGGAATTTTTCTTGAAAGGGGAATTTCAGTGTACATACTTTCTCAGTGAGTTCTCCACTGGGGGAAATCACTAGGGTATTTTAGTGTACAAGGCAAGGAATTTCGAATGTCGGGGAATATTTCTTGAAAGGGGAATTTCAGTGTACAAATTTTTTTAACTGGGGTATTTTAGTGTACAAGGCAAGGAATTTTAGCATACAAGGCAAGGAATTTCAGGGGAATTTCGGGGCATTTCGAATGTCGGGTATTTCGGGGTATATCGGGGAATTTTTCTTGAAAGGGGAATTTCAGTGTACATATTTTCTCATCGAATTCTCCCCTGGAGGAAATCACTGGGGTATTTTAGTGTACGAGGCAAGGAATTTCGGGGTATTTCGAATGTCGGAGTATTTTGGGGAATTTCGGGGAATTTTTCTTGAAAGGGGAATTTCGGTGTACAATTTTTTTCAACTAGGGTATTTTAATGACAAGGGGAATTCGGGGTATTTCGAATGTCGGGTTATGTCGGGGAATTTTCCTTGAATTTCAGTGTACACATTTTTTCAGTGAGTTCTCCCCAGGGGAAAATCACTGGTGTATTTTAGTGTACAGGGCAAGGAATTTCAGGGGTATTTCGGGGCATTTTGGGGTATATCGCGGAATTTTTCTTGAAAGGGGAATTTCAGTGTACACATTTTTTCAGTGAGTTCTTGCCTGGGGTATTTTAGTGTACAAGGCAAGAAATTTCAGGGCATTTCGAATGTCGGGGTATTTCGGGGAATTTTTCTTGAAAGGGGAATTTCAGCGTACAATTTTTTTTCAGCGAGTTCCCCCCTGTACTGGGTATTTTGAAAATAACTATCCATAACACTAATAAACATTTATTTTAACTTTAGTTATTGTCAACATTTAATTCATCCAAGACACAAATCGTTTTTTTTTCGCTTTAGTATTTTTACACATCTATAATGCCACAAAAAAAACCGATACAACGAAACAAACAAACGCAATAAATACTTGAATCGATTTATTTAAAGCATTCACACTTTTTAAACAGTCTAAAAAAAAATTCAGTTAACCCTATCATAGGCTAAATTTAACAAAAAAAATAAATATACAGTGTACAAAAACGCACACTACGATAAATACCTAAGCAAAACAAATATTACCGAAATATTACAAAAAAGAAGTAAATTTCAGATCTTCAACAAAGAAAAAAAAAACAGATCGCTAATAATACTTCTCAATAAAACTGTTACAACGCTAAAAATCTCACTAAGAATTCAAGTCGCGGTGAAAACAGGACGCAATTCGCGAGAAACAAAATTTCGTGCACCCCCCAGACAAAATTCATACTCGTGACTCGAAAAATACAAGTCGCAAGCGAATAACATCAAATCTCGATAACCGCCATCATAATTCGAAAACGACAAGAGCTTGCAAAATTATTTTATAAGATAAAAGTTAGAGAAAAATTAGCCCGACGTCGCCTCCAAAGATGAACAAAATACGAAGCGGAATAAAAAAGTTACAAGTCATTTTCGAAACCCGATCCCACTTCTGATGATCGAAATTATTTCAGCAACCGTAAACGATTCTTTCACTAAACGACCGATAGTTTTCGAGTCGACGCGAGAAAGGCATCGTCATTCCTTCTCCCGCCCACCATCGCACACACACCCCAGTGAAAAACACCAAACTTCTCAAGTCCGTGCGAATTTTAATTGAAAAAAAATCATTTGACTGACCAGAAAAACAAAACGCTACTTATCTACAGTATAGGAGACGTCTGGGACTCCGCGGTGGGAAAAACTTGAGACGGCCCTGCGCCCAAAAGAACGTGGTTAAGAAACGACTTGCCGGATATGGGGGACTTACAGTTTACACCGGAGTATACTTTCCCTTCGGGGTGTAGAAGAACTGGCCGGTACGAAGGCGCCTGAAGATCTCTGAGCGTAACAGTCGCTTTTCTTTCTGGGTCTTCTTTAAGACGCCTTTGTTTTCCACTGCTCGTCTCGATATGTAGGGTAAAACTTCGTTTACAGGGCCGTAAGGAACATATTTGTACGCCGAGTACCCCGATTGACCTACAACGAAAGAACTCAATTAAGACGATCGATTTACAGCTAAAATCACGACGTACCCAACGGAAACGTTATATAATCACACATAGCCAATAATTGCCCGAAACAAATGACCTTATCCTCGGGTTCTATACCGATTTCCTTCATTTTCTCGATGGCGAATCGAATAGAATCTTCGTTGTGCGACGCGACCATAATACCGATTTTGTTGGCTTCGCCCTTGGCTTTTAATTCTTTTATGCGCCTCAAGCACTCTGTGAGCGTCTTGTGCAGACTCTCGCTTGTCGCTTCGTAGTTCGGACAAGTGGGGTCTGGGTAACCCAGTGAGGCAGCCCTGTCCCTCTCCTGAAGCAGATATGCGCCGCGAACCAACTTAGCCCCGAAATAAAAGTTCTGCCTCTTCGCCTGCTCCAGATCCACGCAGACCTCATCGTAAGTATCCTTCAAATAACACTGGTATGTATTAAATACTATCGCCTTCTCCGTATTGTACTGCCGCATCAACTCGAGGGTGATCCGAGAAATCGCCGGCTGAAAATACGTCTGTTCCGCGTCGATCATCAAGCGGACGTCCAAATCTTTCGCCGCCTAATAAAACCGAACATACTCCCAATAAAAGAGCTTCGTAAAACATTTCAACCTGTACCTTGACGAGCGTGATCAATCGCCTCATCATATTCCTGAACATTTCCTCTTCTTTCCGCGACAACTGCGATATGAGCTTCACCATCTTCCCGGTCTTCAAATCCGGGACGCTAAAGGTCTCGTTTAACTGGAAATCTTCGCTGATGATGCCCGACCACGGGAACAAATGCAGGATACTGAAGGGGAAAACGAATTTAAAAAAAAACACAATTTAAGCAGCTAGCGAGTATTATCACAGGTAAAGGGCGGCAATACAAGAAACTAAGCAAAAAGGAAAAGAAATAGTGGAAATGGGGGACTACATCTTCTTTAACAGTGGAAGAGAAAACAGAATTCTTGGAACAGGCTTCATTACTAGCAAGAATCTTAAATCAGCTTTGATAGAATTTAAACCGATATCGGACAGAATATGTTGTGTCTTTTGAGGTTAAGAGGTAAATATCAGAAACTTACGTTCGTTAACATCCATGCACCAACCGAAGAAGCTAGTATGAAGGAAAAAGAAGATTTTTATGACAGACTGGATGGGGAATATTAAAACTACCGAAATATGATCTAATTAGAAAAAAGAAAAAAAATTGCGACTAGTAATGTTAAAGACGGAAACAGGAGAAGCCAGAAGAGAATTCGAAGAACAAAGGAAAACATGTAAGAGGATATTGAGGGAAAAAAAAAGAAAATATAACGAAAAGCTTATTAATGATATAGAGGAGAATCACAAGAATAACGAAATAAGAAGTCTATACAGAGGAGTAAGAAGAGAAAAAAAGGGGTGTCAACCAAGAACAGCATTTTATAAGAATAGAAATGGCGAAATAATAGGAGAAGAGAGGGGTGTGTTGGAATTGTGGCAGAATTACTTTGTTGAATTATTGAATGGGGGTGAAGGACGAGACGAAGAAATAATAGATGAATGCACAGAAGATGATATGCAGAATCAAGATGGATGGGAGGCAGAACCACAAACTTTAAAGGAAGTTGAAGATATTCGAAGTCTGAGAAATTACAAGAGCCCCGGAGGCGACGAAATAACTGCAGAAATGTTTAAATATGGAGGATAGGAATTGGCTCGATGTGTGAGGGACCTTTTGGAGCAAATATGGATACATGAAGAAATACCACAGAGTTGGAGGGAAGCAATACTACATCCATTGTATAAGAAAGGCGATAAGATGCAACCAAAGAATTACAGGGGTATAGCTATACTTAATGTGGCCTTTAAGATACTTGCATCATGTTTAAAGAATAGGTTAACAGTAAGAATGGAGAATGAACTGGGAGATTATCAGTGTGGCTTTAGACGGGGAAGATCAGTTTGAAGAAGCGGAGAGTTTTTCATATCTGGGGACAATGTTTTGCAGAAAACTGAGCATCCAAAGAGAGGTACAGCAAAGTATAATGACAGGAAAATGCATACACTCACTCAGCAGATTATTAAATAGTAAGGAGATATCAAGGGGGTTATAAAACTGTTATACGGATCAACAGAACAAAGAATGCTGGGAGTGTGGGAGAGAAAAGTGCTGAGGAAGATATACGGAGGTAAACGAGTGGATGATGTGTGGGAAAAGCGAACTAACCAAGGGCTAAGGGAGTTATTTGGGGAACCGGATATAGTGGGAATTGCAAAATCACAAAGGCTGATATGGTTGGGACATATTACGAGAATGACAATAAACAGAACACCAAAAAGAATATTTGAAAGTAGTACAGGGGGTAGAAGGAGACGAGGAAGAACGAGAGCGAGGTGGAGAGAAGAAGTAATGAAGGATATAAGGCTTAGGCATTGAAGATTGGAGGAAAAAACAGAAAATAAAAGGGAATGGAGGGTATTGGTTGTTTAGTGCTAAAATATATATATAAAGGGTGGGAGATACTAGCTTTTGCATCATTTGGGGGAGTAATACTCACTAGCCACTATCTGGTGAATCCCTGTTGGAAAAAAACAAAAACAAAACTTTGGCTCGTTAGAATCCATTAAAAAAACACAAATTCATTCGGTATGGTACCAAATGTAGTCATTTTCCCTCGTATTCTGAAATTTTTCAACTCTCGTGTAAATTTTGGCAAAATACCATTTTTTTTTACCTCAAATGACATTTCCAACGTAAATTATAAAGAATAACCAAGGCAATTTGTTGATTCTTAAAATGGACCAATATTTTGGACCCTTCGGCAAAACTCACCCTTCCTTGTCCGCGGTGACCTTTTGCAAGAACTCCTTGACCGACTTTTCCTCGGAAATGTGCGCCTGCTCGAATTTTTTCACGAGATCCGTCGTCTTGATGTGATGCTTCAGGACGTTGCTGCCCTGGCCGCCCATAATGTCCTTCATATAGCTACGGGTGCGCATTATCACTTCGGACAGTTGCAGCTGAAAAATGCAAGCGAATTCGCTAAGGTTTCGAGGGGTTCGGCAGAATTAAATATCTGCAAAGTTACACCATAGCAAAAAAATTTAGTTGGTGAATGTTCAAAGCCCGGGTCATGGGCCCAGACAAAAATAAGTTAAAAAAGCCCACAAAAATTAAATTCGATGCAAAATCAGGCAAAACAATTTCGAAATAGGATCTGATACTCACTAATAATTGTGGTCTGCCTAAAGCTGTCATTTTGATAGCTCCTATACCAGTTCCGTAGGTGGCACCTGAGAAAATTAAAAGATTACCGCCAATCCAATCGTTTCGAATTGACAAAGGAAATCGCAAAAGCTATAGGAGAAGGAAACAAAATAATACAAGCCAAAAAGCAAGTAAAAATAGGAATTGGAACACTGGATACTTTTGACCTTTACAACCACTAAAGCAGGGGCATAGCGTACAAATTCATTATTTAACATTTAATTTTCACAGAGTCCCTACATTCTGTACCGACGCTACGCCACCGCACCAAAGGGGGCAATCAAAAACATCTCTGAGACGTAGCTCTACTGGAAGGAGAAAACGTTTCTTAAACTTACGATTCTTTTCCGATTTCGGTTCAAACTTATCGTCGTACGCTGGAAAAACGATAAGGAACAGGTCAGGTCAAACGAACAGGCGGGTTAGCAAAAAGGACATTCTGGATAAACAAACGGAAAAAAATGCGCGGAAACATCGTTCAAATTTCAACTGCACCTCAAGTATTTTCGCCCAAAACTTGAAGATGGATAACTCCTAAACGAAACAAGTCGGAGCTTCGAACTTAGCCGCAAATGAAATATCAGTGTTGACTATATTGTACCCCGAATTTCTTTATTTTTTTTAATTTTTTTTTTATTCCTTACGGGGTAGGTTTCTGGCCCCTAGCACTGAAGCTCAAAAAATTTTAGGACAAGACTTATGGGTGCATCTGCTATTTCTTTTGGTTCTACAAACATAGCTCCAAAGCTTATATATGTCTAACTGCTCCAAGAGCCGGACATTCACATAGTATGTGATGAGGAGTTTCCTCCTCTTCTCCACACATCCTGCAACCAGGATTGTCCTTCACTCTAATAGTGGTAAGATGTCTCATAAGTGAACAGTGTCCCGTAAATAGTCCTACTGCCCATCTCGGCTGGTTCTTACCCAGTCGTATTAACTTCAGCTCTCTTGCTGGATGGTCCGCTAATGAACATCTGCAATAGGCAGGTTCGCTAATTTTCAAATTTCATTAAAATTGATAGAGTTTATTATACTGAAGGCAGTTATGGTGTTAATTTTTGTTCAAAAAAAATTCCTTCGCCTGTGAAGCCGTTGCAAAGTTTTCCGTCGGTGCGAGGCTAGAAATCATACCTTGCAGCGAGAGTAGGCCGCGTGACGTCAGAACTTAGTATAACATACAAGTCCCAGCTTCAGCGCGCAGCAGTCCCATAAGTATTATGCATATGCATGTGTAGTTAAATTGTTAAATATTATTAACTGGTTCTAACTGGTGTTTTCTGTTTTGTACCGACTAATACATCGTACAGCACACCAATAAAATGGAAAAAGTGGTTCGTTGGAGCCAGAAGGAAAATCGGTCAGCATTATCGATATTTTCGCGAGTTAGTTTATCATTGCAAAAGTTTATAAAATTATAGGCTGCCCCATTGCAGCCACTCTAAATAAAATCGAACATAATGTAAGTTATCGACAGTTTTCTGGGACCCCTTGGTACTTGGTAACGTGTTACGGTTAGCATAATTTGAAACAGGATGCTAGGAGCATGACGGAGCCAAATACTGAATCGCCGTAGCGTTCCCTCCCTGAACTAAAAAAGGAAATTTTATTAACTATTTTACAATAATAATTAAATAGTACGTCATCATTAAGTTCTCTTTTGAAGACTGGTAGGACACGTACCTCCATCCTTTCCCTGAGCTAGCCTACGCATTTTCGTAAAAGTAGAACATTCTACATCCCCAACTATTTGAGAGCGGTAGTCTAATCTGCTCCAACCTCTACCTCTTTATTCCTATCTCTGGCTCTAGTATGTCGCGAACTATTCCTTTGTGTCTCAGAAGGTGTCCTACCATCCTACGATCCTATCCCCTATTCTTTATTGTCTTCCATACTTTTCTCTTTTCCCCAACTCTTTCTAATTCCTCCTTATTGCTAACTTGTCTATCCACGGTATTTTCAACACCCGTCTGTAGCATCACATTTCAAACGCTTCTACTCTTTTTCAATCCGCTTCTCCCATTGTCCAAGTTTCGCACCCATAGGTATAATTTCGTACTCCATACATGCGTCTTTAAGAGTCTCTTCCGAGTTTCTACATTAACCGTTCCAGAATATAGCAGTTGTTTCTTTTTGTTAAACAAGTACCTAGTACCTACGTAGCGTAGTTTTTTGATTCGCGTGAGTTGTATTTGTTTCCGTTTTTTAAAAAAAAATCCAATCCGTTATAAAACTGTTAACTTGATAACTTGTCAATCACTTAGGTATACATACCTACATAAATGAGTAGGTATGTATTGTATTGTATTAGAGAATATAGGTAGGTACCTATTTTACAAACAGAAGTAAGCAGGTATCTACAATCTACATACCTACTTATACTGAATTATAAAAGGCATGTACAGTTAATAAATTGTTGACTTTGTTTTACTTATACCGGTCTGCCTTTACACTACTGTTTTGAGGTTGAATGAAATTGGGGTTAGATGCAAGAATCACACACCATTCCCACATTTACCGGGGCATTTACCTACCTACTACATA
The DNA here is from genome assembly GCA_963966045.1 of Xestobium rufovillosum. Classification (NCBI taxonomy): domain Eukaryota; kingdom Metazoa; phylum Arthropoda; class Insecta; order Coleoptera; family Ptinidae; genus Xestobium; species Xestobium rufovillosum. The sequence continues at coordinate 30,514,302 of OZ014497.1, forward strand.
AATATGGCAAATTAAGTGAATCGGACTTTTGATACCCTTGTTGCATCATTATATCGATTATGTTGTCTTTGTTTTATGTTTCCTTGACACCTTACTTTAAAAATTCGCGCTCGAAATAGTCCCAATAAGTATGTTATAAGATAGGTACCGCTTCACGGGCACTTACGAATCCCTGACGTCAAACCAATAACAAAGCGAACTAGCATGTGGACGTGATAAGCTAATTTCTTTCGCTTATTACGCCGCAAAAAAAGCTTTTGAAAAAAAATTTCGCCGTAAATCAATTACAATAACAATTTTCTGAAATTTTCTCCGAACCTCCCTATTGCCTCAGTCCAGGAGTCCCCATCCAGTGAGAGGTATGTTTTTGTCTTAATAGGTCCTTTATCACCTCTTTGGCTATCCGATACGCCAAACGACACGTAGGTTCCGGCCCTATCAGCAGGACTTTGGCTCCCTTCTTCTCTAAGAGGTCTGCTTTCTTGTTCCCTTCACTTCCTGGATGGCCTTTCACCCATCATAGAATAACCTTGTTATGTACTGCTAGCCGAGCCAGCGAGTCCACACAGTCTTTAACCGTTCTGGATTGTATCTCTGTAGCTTCCAGAGCTTTCAGTGATGCCTGGCTGTCAGTGAGAATCTGGATCCTCCCGTTTTGAAAGGACCTCCTGATCATCTCCTGCGCACATACGGAAATTGCAGTAATTTCTGCCTCGAATACGGTTGCAAGGCTGCCCAGGTTTATGCTAATTTTATTCCCTGGGCTTTTGCCAGCAATACCCACCCCAGTACTATGTACAGTTTTAGACCCATCTGTATACCAAATGTTTCCATCCTGTTCTCTCGCCTTTTGTGAATTGCCCTCCACTCCCTCTATCGGTATAGTAATCCGATAAAGTTTGTGAAATTTTAAGATTGGGACGGTTCTATCCGACTGCATGCTAAGCATGAAGTTCTTGTCTATTTGTTGAAATATTTCGGTATGGTATCCCGCTCTTGCGAGAGTTAGCCCATAACCGTTTATCCTTAGCCTGTATGCAGCTGCAAGAGCCTCCGCCTCCACTAAGATATGTAGTGGTGCGAGTCCCAGAAGTACCTCCATGGCCGCAGTGGGAGTTGTTTGCATCACCCCTGTGATTCCTAGGCATGCAAGTCTTTGCAATTTTCCTAGCTTAATTTGAGATTCCCTCTTTCTGGCTTTATGCCACCATATTAGGGATCCATATGTTACTGTGGGGATTATTACCCTGGAGTAAATCCAAGAGACCATTGCTGGCCTTAGCCCCCACGTTCTCCCCATCATACCCCTACAAGCCCATAGGCTCCGGGTAGCCTTTTTGGTCAATTTCTCCAGATGGGCGTTGTTGTTTTTATGGTTTATCCTTCTTATCTCTTTCCTTCTGTCCTCTCTCAGTGTCTTTACTATGCTCCAGAAAATTATGTTGTCCGTCTCACAATTTCACTATTCTAACTATTTCCTTGACCTTGTTTCTTCTGTTTCTTTCATTCCTCTAGTTATCCCATAGGTTCACCGATCCATTTTTCTTCAGTAGTAGGAGGTTTGGTATTTATAGCAAATGTATGGTATTGTTAGAAGGCAAAATTATCCGCGTCGCGCAAGGGCAACTTCCGGGAGGGAAGACCGTCTAATACGGATTTGGGCCACCAGAATACGCAGAATTATCGCTACAACGCTCCAAAATCAGCTGGTAGAGGCCACAGGAATCAGAATAAGTACCCAAACGATACGTAACAGGCCTCATGCAAGAAGACCAGCTAAGGTACCTCCTTTAAGCCGTGATCATCGCAGAGCAAGAAGGTTCTTTGCTGAAGAACATGTTAATTGGAACTTGGAGCAGTGGAGCAACGTGCTGTTCACCGACGAATCCAGGTTCTGTTTAAATCACATTGACTGACGAGATCGAGTGTGGGGACGCCCAGGTGAACGTTTTTTAGACTGCACTGTGGAAAAAAGGGTTCCATTTGGAGGAGGGTCCCATCATGGTTTGAGGTGGGATAAATTTGAATGAGCACACGGGGCTGGTGGTAATTCAAGAGGGGTCTATGACTGCACGTAGGTATATAGACGAATAGACCAAGAGCCCATAGACCAAAAATTGTGCATAATAGGTTTACTCCAAAAATGCCTGAGATGTTGTGATTTTTGGGTCGTGGAGCACAGAAATGCACATGCCAGTTTTTGTTTTTGGTACAGTGATGTGTGGCAGACCCGTAAATGTGTAAAAAAATTGCTTAAAAAAGTATTATAGGTTTAGGACTGGGGTTTGCGGGAAGCGCTAAATAATAAAAAGTAATCCAGGGGACGCGGTTCGCTTGTTGTGAATTCTGGGACACTGACCTGCTGCAGGGGTCAAACTGTGTAAATAAATCACCCCAAAAAAATCGTAGGTTTACGCATGGGGATTGGAGGGATCTCCTAATTTACCCCCAAACATCATGAATGTCGACTCCCATTCATTTTGGTTGGTACAAAGAGGCGCCACTCTCGCGACATTTTGTAAATTCCCTCAGGTAAAAAAAATCATAAGTTTATGAATGGCGTTCAGTAACTTGTTTAATATAAACATACTGAGTGCGAAAATACATTCGCCATCGTTGAAAAGTGGTACAAGAGTCTTGCCATTCACGATAATTCATTGCACACTGAAGCTTCGTTCCTACTGCGTGTAGATTCCTGCAGTAAATAGGAAATGCAAGAAATTAAAAAAAATTTAAATGGTTCTATGAAACGTTTAGCTGCACATACCAGACAGGCGATATTCCAGAAGAATACAAACGGAACATCATAGTAGCTTTGCCAAAAAGGAAAGGCGCGGATACGTGTGGAAATTTTAGAACGATCAGTTTGACTTCCCACGTGTCAAAAATTTTAACTAGAATTGTGCAAAGAAAGATGGAGAAAAGGGCGGAAGAAATATTAGGAGATCAGTTCGGATTTAGAAGAAATAGGGGAACGCGCGAGACCATTCTAGCTTTACGACTACTAATAGAAAAAGCAATAGAAAAGGGAGAGACCCTATAAAAGATTTGCAGATTTGGAAAAAGCCTTCGACAATGTGAAATGGAGGAAGATGTTCGAAGTGCTCAAAACGGTAGGGATTAAGTATATGTATATACTTGGGCCGCCCAACAGACGGAGTGATCACCCTGCAAGCATGAGCTCTAGACGGGACCACTATCAACTTAGGACGACAGAACCGCAGTGATGCGCTTTCTTTAGACCCAACGAAGTCGCATCACTCCAATTTGGTCGTCATAAATTAATATTGGCCCCGCTAGAGCACGTTCTTGCAGGGTGATCACTCCGTCTGTTGGGCGGCCCAAGTATAGTTAGGGAGCCGGTATAGTAAATTATGACTGTATTTTCTACCATGCCGGACATTATTAATCTTAATGTATGCAACAAGAGGAAGAAGAATATGACTATGAGAAAGTTGCATCTGAGTCGCACCGCAGATGGCGCTCTTAAGAAAAGTTTCGAATCGTCTGGCACCCACTCGCAACTATCTAATGTGTCTGGCATTGATATTTTGGCATTCTTCATAATACAAAAATTCAGTAAAAGAAAAATCTGTTGATAGAAAATACGTCACGTGACGCTCCTGCTTAAGATAAGTTTGGGGTTCTCTGGCACCCACTCGCGACTTATAATGTATCTGATTCTTCTTTTACTGACTATTTGTATAATGAAGAATGCCAAAATATCAATGCCAGACACATTAGATAGTTGCGAGTGGGTGCCAAACGGTTCTAAACTTTTCTTAAGAGCACCATCTGCGGTGCGACTCAGATGCAACTTTCTCATAGTCATATTCTTCTTCCTCTTGTTGCATACATTAAGTCATAATTTACTATACCGGCTCCCTAACTAATAGGGATAGAAGAATAATTTATTCATAATCTACACAAAGAGCAAACGGCAGTTACAGAATTTGAGCAGGAACATAGAGAAGTAAATATCCGAAAGGGAGTGAGGCAGGGACGTGCGCTATCACCTCTAGTTCTCAATTTATATATCGAAGATGCGATGAATATTGTTAAAGGCATCAGAATAGCTGATGGAATTAATATACAGGGTCAAACTATTAATATGCTCAGATTTGCGAATGATATAACAGTATTAGCATCCAGCGATCCAGCAAAGAAGAATTAGGAAGGACTCTGAACGAAATGGAAGCGGTTTTGACGGAGGGCTATGGTATGAAGATCAATAAAAAGAAAACCGAAATTTTGTTGTGTAGAGGGCGTGAAAATAGGGCTAAAACTAAAATACAAATAGGAAACGAGAAGATAGAGGAAGTCTCAGATTTCTGCTATTTAGGAAGTCAAATAACTCTAGATTTAAGACAAAGAATAGCGCAGGGCCGAGTTGCATTTAAAAAAATGAAACGACTATTATGCTCGGAAATGATAAATGTAGAAACTCGGAAGAGGCTCTTAAAAACGTATGTATGGAGTACAGCAGTGTCCGGGTGCGAAACTTGGACGATAGGAGAAGCGGATAGGAAAAAATCAGAAGCATTTGGAATGTGGCGCTATAGACGCATGACGAAGATACCGTGGGTAGATAAGGTTAGCAACAGAGAGGTATTAGAAAAAGGTGGAGAAAAGCGAAATTTATGGAAGACAGTAAGGAATAGGAGAGATAGGATAGTAGGACACCTTCTGAGGCACGAAGGCTTAGTTCGCAACATACTAGAGTCAGAGATAGGAATAAAAAGTGGTAAGGGTAGGCCGAGATTGGACTACTGCTCTCAAGTAGTTAGCGATATAGGATGTTCAACTTTTAGGGAAAAGCGTAGGTTAGCTCAGGATAGGAAAGATGGAGGTACGCGTCCAACCAGTCTTCGGACTGAAATCTTTATGATGAAGGGTGAAAATTTATAATTGCTTTCTTTCAAGCTTTCTAGCGGGCCCTTGTACCACCGTTCAATGATAAGGAATGTATTTTTGTACTCAGCAGGTTCATCATAATCAAATTCTTGAATGCCATTCATAAACTTATGATTTTTTACGTAAGTTTTTTTTTACAAAATTTTGCGTCTCTAGCGCCCCCCTGTACCAATTTTTTTTATCGGCAACGGTGAATACTCGACTTTTGTGATTGAAATAACTTGTCTCCAAGTTTTGAAGAGTAAACTTATGATTTTTTTTACCTGAGTGAATTTACAAAATGTCACGAGAGTGGCGCCTCTTTGCACCAACCAAAATGAATGGGAGTTGAGATTCATGATGTTTGGGGGTAAATTAGGAGGTCCCTCCAATCCCCATGCATAAACCTATAATTTTTTTGGGGGTGTTTTATTTACACAATTTGACCCTTGTAGCGGGTCAGTGTCCCAGAATTCACAACAAGCGAATCGCGTCCGCTGGATTACTTTTCATTATTTAGCGCTTCCCACAAACCCCAGTCCTAAACCTATAATACTTTTTGAAGCATTTTTTTTACACATTTACAGGTCTGCCACACATCACTGTACCAAAAACAAAAACTGGCATGGGCATTTCTGTGCTCCACGACCCAAAAATCACAACATCTCAGGCATTTTTGGAGTAAACCTATTATGCACAATTTTTGGTCTATGGGCTTCTGGTTTAGAAGTTCTAGAACCATATGCTGAGAATATGGGTCCAGTATTCATTCTGCAGCAAAATAATGCCCGCCCACACATCGCCACACATGCAAAATTTCCTCAATGCCCACAATATTGAGGTTATGGATCAGCCCGCCCGCAGTCCAGACCTCAATCCAATCGAGCACGTCTGGGACACATTTGGGCAACGATTGAAGGAACGTCAGCCAATCAGGAACCTTCAACGCGTTGAAGAAATCTTCCTGGAAGAGTGGGAACAGCAGCCTCCTCAAGTTATTCGAAATTTAGTTGAAAGTATGCCCTGTCGTTGCGCAGATGTTTTACGAGTTAGAGGAGGCCACACAAGTTATTGATTTTGAAATTTTGCTTACTTTTCATTAAAACAATAAAGAGCTTAATCGCACATTTCTGCATTTTAATTTTTTTCTGTACGAATCACAAGCAGATTATAACAAATTTTACTAAATCTTTTGAAGAACAATTTATTCATCGATTTTCCAAAGAAATCGATTCGTGGAAAGTCTACTCAGAATCGATAAAAAAAATAGATTTCTTGATTAGCACTTCCATATTTTCAAGTACCTACTACAGGGGCGTTTCAAAAACCTCCCAGATTTGACGTGCAGTTGAAATCGTTAAAAATGTCAATAAAATTCGGCGAAAATCGGGCAAATTGGGCAACTTACCGGCCACGGCTTCTAGGCACCTGATAAAAGTCGCCATATTTCGCTCGCAAGTTGCCTCGTTGAGGTAAAAGTACGTCCTGGCCGACTCAACTTTGTACCGCCTGTCGGCGAACGTTTTGTCGACGTGGTACTGTTTGAGCGACCCCTGTTCGATTTTCTCGCCTCCCTCCGGCACGGACGCTCTGAAAAAACCATCTCAAACACACAAAATTTCCCGAAAGAGATTAAAAACTCACTCGACCTCGCGCTTTTGGGCTTCCTCTTCGGACAAGTCTTCTTCTACGGAATAATCTAGGATGGGTTTGACGCCGAACTCTCTGAGCCGTTGGAGGGTGGGTTTTATAGTATTTTGATCTTCGCCCGCCACGAAATGGCCGTAAAAAGTGGCCTTCATGAGGGCTTTAAACAGTCTATCCCCTAATACTTTTCGTCCAAACTTCATGAGCTGCAAAAGATTGAAACAACTGATAAAGTTCAAAAAACGTAGAAAATTCTGTGACGAAACAGCTGGCACAAAAACGAATCTAATTTTCGCTTCAATTCGCCTTTATATTTAGTACAAAAGGTGTCCCCAGTTAGTTAAACAATACAAATGTCAAAGAGTTGAAACTGACGCCAAAAAATATTTAATTCGCTTTCACCGAGCATTACATTTAATACTCACCATCATAATCACCATAGTTTTCAGTCTGAAGACTGGTTGGACGCGTATACCTCCGTCCTTTCATATCCTGAGCCATCCTACCCATTTCCCCAAAAGTTGAACATCCTACATCCCTTATTATTTGAGAGCAGTAGTCTAATTCTAATCTGGGCCTACTCCTACCTCTTTTCATTCCTATTTCTAAGCCTTTGCGCCCCAGAAGGTGTCGTATTATCTCCTATTCTTTATGTACCGGCGCCAATCGTTGTTACTTTCAAATTGTCATAACTCCGGTTTGGTTCTATAGAATTTAACAAACTTAGTTTCATTGAAAACGTATTTTTCAACTCTATCGTTCACATTACAAACAATGCTTGGAATATATTTTATCTGTCCGATAGAGGCCGCTATTTGTAAACTCAACAGAGTTTACAAATATATCCTAAAAAGCAGAGATGTTTGGGAATTTATGTAAGAAAATTTAAATACCAGGGCATGTATTTTGTGAAAGGTTCACGATGACGCTATCGATTTTTAGACAGCGTCGGCAGGTCTACACGAGCGACGCGACGCCGAAAGTACGAAATGTCACAAAATGGTACTTAAACGATTAGGATCGTTTCGAGCAAGTTTCGTTGATAAGAAAAACGACCGAATAATTGTTTGTTTACCGAAACGGCTTGCTCAATATTTAACAACACCTCGAGTTACTTTTTTAAAATAATATACGACTCAGTTTATTGTTTGCTCGCTAGTAAAATAAAATACTGAACTTTGAGACCAGGAACGGGATTTCGAAACCGGAAATTTTGATAAATGCACGTGAAAATCTAAAAATAATGTGCATCTCTGACGTTTGCGTCCGAAAATAAAAACAGTTCACATAAAACGAGTTATTTTTTATAAAAAAAAAAACAGACGACATTATCGGCAAAACAATGACGCATCTTTTGGCGCCAAATTCCCTAGACTCGTTATCTCGTTATCTGGATATAAATCTATTTTCGGACGATTTTGTTACAATGGGAATTACGCCAAGAATTCGAGTGATTAATTTTGAAATTCGAGCATTCAGGGTTCAAAGTTTAGGACATTTTAAAACTTGTTGCCCACCAGAATGATTGAAGGGCATTAGAGGGAATTCCCGACGGCCTAAAAATACGGCTAAAACTAAAATACAAATAGGAAATAAAAAAGCGACACCTTTTGAGGCACGCAGCAATAGTTCGCGAGACAGAAATAAAAAGAGGTACGGATAGGACCAAATCAGACTAGGTACTGCTCTCAAATAGTTGGGGATGTAGGATGTTCTACTTATCGTCCGTTGCGGTCACACCTAGGTATTTAAAATTACGAACTTCTTCGAAACACCGACGGTATCGCACGTAAATAATTAAGAGCAAGGCCGTGTAATTTGTATTTCAACACAACATATCATGTTCCTTGCGAATTGGTTTGAAAACTCTTATCTATCACATACTCGATACTCCGACAACCTTGAGAGCGCAATTCAATTGCATAATGAAACAAAAAACTCCACGATCATCTTCAACGATGCATAAAATAATTGAAAATAGATATAGCGACGAGTACTCTTGTTGACTCAGACAGATGTGACGTTTGTTCAGTCGCTCAACGCACGTGACGTCAGCACACGCCCACAGTTACGTCAGCAATCCGATTATCAGTTCACTGCTAATCACCAGACAAAACTTTGAAATTTCGTAAATCTACGACACCAAACGTACAATAATCTATATCTTTAACAATCCACGCACCTACGTGTCTACTGCCCACTCCGTACACACACTGCATATGCAGTACACACACCCCCTCGTATTTTACGCAAAAAAATTGCTGAAGAACATTTCGATTGTATTATTGTTTACTTCGCATTTTGAGATGCGCAAGAACCTACACCGAGCTATTAATAGACCAGAACCAAGTTCATTAACTTCTAAAACGATTCTGGAAAATGGAGATCAACAAATAATGCGCTTACCTTTAAATTATGTTCGACAAGAGTTTGAATGGAACATAAAGAATATACAAAAAGGCCTCTTATTAGTTCCCAATTTGTTTTACTTCTGAAGGCCGCTTTTGCATCGTTAAATGTTAAATCTAATTTGTCTCTTTCTATCTTGAACGCATCTTTTTCGGCTTTGGTCGCATAATACCCAAATTTGTAAAAATTTACAGTTATTTGTTCCAATAAACAATAACGACTGCATTTATAACTTCCAATATTGTATACGTTTAAAAAGCGGCGAGCCATAAGAAATTAGATGCCCAATTTCCAGTCAGTTATTTCAAAATTTCATGTTTTTGAGCAATATTAACAAAGGCGGTAACAATACAAAACACACAAGTGACTGTGACAGGTGACTCTTGTTTATCCAGCAAGCATGGCCTTCTTGGATTCAAACTTCAAAATATTTGTCAACTCAAATAATTACTATCATTCTCTTAATTATGAATAAATAATACGTTGCATGTTAAACGCAATGTTGACGGAAAAAAATAGGTAAAATTGTATTTCCATTTAATATTTAATTCTGTAATTGTGAATTTGTGATTACGCAGACATCTAGACCATAAAAAACAGGAAGATTTGACGTTTACGTTTAAACAAAAATCGATAGATCTCTGCTACCAACCACAAGAAAATTTAGAATTTTCTCGGGTATGTTTGAATGGATATATCGATCAATACAATCATACGCCGGCAAAATTGCACGAAATCAAGGTCAAAGTAAATGCAGCAAAATTGCAGGTTAGCGAGATCGTTAACCTGCCTTTTTTCCCCGTATAAAACTTAAAAAAAGAGACTCACCATCATTTGGTTATCCATTATCAAGTCGTAGGAACATAATGTAAAAATTATATATCCTCTAATTAATTCAAAATTCGTTTTACTTCTGAACGCCGCCTGGTGATCTTCAAAACCGAGATGCAAAGGGTCTTTCGAGGGTTTTTCTTGGGCTAAAGGTGCTGCGGTCGCACGTTCCTCTTCCAATGCAAGCCCAGCTTTAGTAGACTTAAAAACAATAACTTTTCCAAAATTATTATTCTTAAAACTGCTCAATAAAATACACTTTTGATTTTGGCCACTATTTTTTAATACAGCTCGCAGAAAAGCCATTACAAGGGGCGGGCCGGCTGTTTCCTATTCGTATTTGTTTAGTGGACGTTTTTTAATACAAAAAAACTCGACAAACTGCACTCGCACACAAAATATTACTATTGTATAAGAGGTTGCGGAATAGAAGGACCGATTTGACTCAAAGGTATGTCCACAACTATTTTTTGCGCAGGTGCAAGCTGTAAATCGCATGCCGTTTCAGTATACAGGGTGTAAAACATCTTTGTTTACGTACATCCACTTGGCGCAATGCAATATAGTAATTTGCTCAGTATACATTTGCTGTATAGTACCGCGCTCTATCGGACAAGCGCAGCACTGTCATTAATTTTTGTGCATTACCTACCGCGTGTTCAGTGACCCATTTATAGAAGCGGCTAAAATGCACACTCTGAATCCCTATTTCTCTTGCGTACGGTTAGATGTCACCAGCGATTTTATAAAATCTCTGGATGTCAGCGCGTTAGGTTAACTCCGAATTTGTTTTTAAAGTTTCACATATAAGGGAATCGCCACCTGAGGTGGCCCCATCAGCTATCGGTGAGATTCGGAGTAGACATTTTAGTCGCCTCTAAGGATTTATATGACATTTCCTCCACCCATGAATTCAGTGGTACCTATATATTTGTGACAGAGGGCGCCAGCTTCAAACAGGAATCTATAAAATACTGCGCACTTGTTGGTTCAAACATCGATTTTCAATTTTTGTACCTTATTCGCACAAATAAGCAAGTCCTCTTTCGAATAACCAAGTTTAATGTAAACATGATAATTAAATTAATAAATATTATAAAATAGATCACAGCAGACTAGAGAAATGGCAGAAGGTACTTACGAATATGAATGTATGCGAGCAGAGTTATTTGGAATAGAAAAGCCAGATTTAGAAGAATTCGAGCGGAAAAGCCAAAAATTAAAGGAAACTGAGGCTTCTGCAGTTGAAGAGGAAGAAAGAGATATTCAAAACGTTGCTGTACGTAATTAAATGCAAAATTAAATTATTTAATTAATGTTCCTTGCATTTGCAGCAAGCAGAAAAGGACGCGAACAATCTTAAAGGCATATCTGGAGGTTTAGAGGAATTGACAAGCATTTTAAGCAATACCCAAAAGAGATTGAACCGTTTCAAGGTAAGCCAGTCACGAAAAATTGCCTGATAAGATTGACATTTCTTTCTTAGAACTCCTACAGTTCTCTAACTAACCTGCTCAAATTTAAAAAGACGAATACAGGCTCAAATGAATCTATGGAGTCAACTTCAAGTAAAAGTAATGAAATACGTCCGGAAGAGAGCGTGGATATTAAGCAAAACGAAGATGCGCAAGATTTGAATTACATAAAAAGTGATTTAAGCAAAGCCCTGGATCGGCACGTTGATAAATTAGATTCCTTGATTGATAAAGCTGAAGATTGCCAATACAGTATGCAACACCAAAGAAAACAAATTAATAAGTTTGTAAAGAAGTAAAAAAATTTGCTTTTTAACTGTTGATTTTTTAACTGTCATTCAATAAGTGCGGGAAATTCGAAAATATTTTAATGTTTTGGGGCTTCCACTGAATAAAAAGAGCAGCATTCTCTTTTCTTTTATTGAAGGTTACCAGATAGCAGACATATATGATCTACGTATATTTTTAAGACATTTTTTTGTATGCATATGTGACTGAAATTTCAATAGAACATTACAATCAACTTTCTCAGATTTTCTTATTGAAATTATTATACTAATGATAATGAGATTTCAACAGAACGAAACATCGTACAGTTTCTTACCATTACCAGGCTAATGCAATCGTTCACGGTTCACCATATGTTCTGGAAACAAACACCAAACTTCCAAATTATCACCATAGAGTAGATATTAATAATTATAACCTCAAAATTCTTCTTCGTCTTTGTCCTTTACCTCAAAATTTTAAAACTAATAGTGTATAAATCAAGTAACTAACCAACGAACCCGTTTTGCTGCACCAATGGGTATGAAGCAAAGAGAGATGACGTGATTACGACAAAATTAGATAGAAAAAGAGGGAGAGAAAAAGGCACGTCTTTTTTATGTTGGAAATGAAGTAAATTCGGGACCTAAGTGCCTCCGTCATACGTCAGATTTTCATTCCAAACAAAACAAAAGCACGTGCCATTTGACGTTTATCGACATTATTTACAACGTCTTAAACTAGTTTTTGCAATATAATTATAGACGTTTTGCAGTGAAAACGGTTTATTTTCAATTTGTGTTTTGGACTTACGTGGAAAAACTTGAAAACGACTATAATTATATTCCGGAGGTTAGGTTAAAACGTCAGAAAGCACGTGGCTTTGTTTTGTTTGGAATGAAAATCTGACATTTGTGACGCGCCACTTAGGTCCCTAATTAATGCCGATACACGTGCGATCTTAGTGTCTATTATACGAAAGCGTAGAGCGGCCACCATTGAGAAAAAAATTACTCTTCCCAGATTAAACTGAAATTGCCTTAAATTTACAGTTTGAACCGGGAATATTGTAAAATTTACAGTTTGAAATGGTAATTTTGTCAGAACTGTCAATTTTTGCTTAAATTTACAGTTTGAACTGGGGATTTTATAAAATTTACAGTTTGAACTGGGAATATGGGAATTGTGTTACATTGACAGATTGAACTGAGAATTTTGTTAAATTGACAGTTAAAACTGTCAACGTGGCGTTTATTTATATCCCAACTAGGTTTTGCTAAGTAGGCCACTTCCGCTTTCACGCCCTTTAATAGCTTGTTAAACTTTTGTTCGAACCCAAGCGGATCCTTTTTCTTTTTTCTTCTAAAGCTTGTTGTAATTTACAGAATTTTGCATTCCATGTGTTGTGTATGGTGCGCGCTCAAGAAAGGTATTTCTTTAAAAAAAAATCCGCGATTACAAATGAAGACAAGGGATTAATACCACGCTAAAACATTTCATTGGCAAAACTTAGTTGGGATCTAAATAAACTTAATTATAGTTGTTTTCAAGTTTTTACACGTAAGCGTAAAACACAAATTGAAAATAAACTGTTTTCTCTCCAAAACTTCTAGAATTATATTGCAAAAATTAACTTAAGACGTTGTAAATAATATGTACTGATAAACATCAAATGGCACGTGCATTTGTTTTGTTTAGAAAGAAAATCTGACGTATGACAGAAGCACTTATGCGGTGTATTGAGAAAAAATTACTCTTCACAGATTAAACTGAAAATTGATTTGATCATATTTGCAGTTTGAACTGGGAAGCTTGTTAAATTGACAGATTGAACTGGGAATTTTGTTAAATTGACAGTTAGAATTGTCAATTTTGCTAAAAGTGTCTTCCTGCAGTAAAATATTTCGGACCCATGAAGTCATGTTAGTGGATAATACACGAGTAACAGACCCCAGAGTTGACACACCTATTTTAAACAGACCCCTTAGCTGCCCTCTCGCACCAGACACACACATTTTTTGCAAAAAACGCTAATGTAAAAACCTAACCTCAAAACTAAACCTCTACGGGAGCCGATCCAACCGGGCCGAGAATACCAAATTACAAGTTCTATGGGATACCAGATACCTCCCTACCTACCGTCGCTGCTGGATGCAGTTTTGACTAACGAAATTTTTAAACCGAAGTATAAGGTATAACTATAATGCCATCATGGATCCGAAATATTTTACTGCAGGTAGACACTCGTATTTTGCTAACTGTCAACGTAATTACGTAACACAATTCCCAGTTCAATCTGTCAATTTTTCGAACTTCCCAGATCAAACTGTAAATTCAAGCAAAATTGACAGTTGTAACTGTCAATTTAACAAAATTCACAGTTCAAACTGTAAATTTTTATGGAATTCCTAGTTCAAACGGTAAATTTAAGCAAAATTGGAATTGGAGTATTTTTTTCTCACTGTGGCCGCTCTACGCGTTCGTACTATTAGTATAGAATATCAACAAGAAAATATTTTCCCTCCTAGTTTGAAGCACGTAACAATGGATTTTGCATCTATTTTAACTTTTAAGACAAAAAGTGAAATATTTGGTGTGAAGTACGGATAACTGATCTGGTCTGACCTGACCTATAGGTATAACCATTGAATATGTATCTACATATTCAGCAGCATACGCTCAACAGAATTATTTTACTTAGAATTATGTGGTTTTACAAGTCTCTAATCTATGGTGCTTAACACGTCAAGGCAGACTACATTTAAAATGTAAGTACATACTCTAAAATTAATAGGGAGTGACTACTGAACAGTCCGACCGCATGCGCATTAATGTAACCTATATTTGGCATTTTGGAAGTGTACCAAACTAGGGAGTGACTACTGAACAGTCCGACCGCATGCGCATTACAGAATGTAACCTATATTTGACATTTTGGAAGTGTAAAAAAAAAACTAAAGCTGGAGAACGCTTTTTTAAAACAGACCCTTACTTGCCCTTTCGCACCAGACACACGCATTTTTTGGCAAAAAGATGATGTAGAAACAAACAAAAAACGCGAACCCGTGCGGGTGCAGAACTCGTGTAGCCGCAGGAGAACAAAATGGCAGCTTTGTGTACTATACTTGGGCCGCCGAACAGACGGAGTGATCACCCTACAAGAACGTGCTCTAGCGGGGCCAATAGCAATTTATAACGACCGAATTGGAGTGATGCGACTTCGTTGGGTTTAAAGAAAGCGCATCACTGCGGTTCGGTTGTCCTAAATTGATAGTGGTCCCGCCTAGAGCACGTTCTTGCAGGGTGATCAATCCGTCTGTTGGGCGGCCCAAGTATATACCCCCGAACACCCACCGAAGATGTTGGTGATGTCTTTTAATAACGAAGTTCTTAAACGTCATTTTACTGATAGTTGTGTCGACTGCCCTGGAACAAAATTTAGAAGTAACCGGCAAAAATACGTACCGGTGCGGGCGCAGAACTCGTGTAGCTGTAGGAGAACCCGAACACCCACCGAGATTGTTGGCAGTGTCTTTCAATAACGAATTACTTAAACGCCATTTTATTGATATTGTGCAATGCTTAGATGAGGGAACACGGAACAGTATGGATTCGTAACGCCCGACCTTTGCCGTGCACGTGAGTGTTACCAAAATTTGAGCATGTTTGGTGCCAAACAAAGTGATGAAACTAGGTTACTGTTTAGAATTCATGTAATTTAACTCAAAATAACGAAAGCAGCGTTTGAAATAGCGCAATTAGTCATATCATTTTAAGATTTTTCGTTCAATTCTCGGCGTAACGGGACTAAGAAGTTTAGGTTACGCCCCGTTTTTTGGTGCCGAATGGTAACAGGAACACCTGCTTTGTTATTCCTCCTCTTCTTCCCTCCTCTAAGGTGTAATGCGTTAATCGACCGTCCTGGAACAAAATTTAAAAGTAACCGGCGGACTGTTCAGTAGTCACACCTAAATTAATATTGTCGCCTAAATATATATGAAAATATTTTGATTTTATTATGTAGATATACATACCTCAAATGTGATAAGACTATATAGGTTATATAGGATGACAGTATGAAATTCTATAACACTGGACGACTCCATTATCTCAAAACTATTGAGTTTAGGGGTATTCAAGTTGATACAAAATAGGGAGATAATTAGTATATTGACGTTTCACTATCAGCTATCAGCAGTTGGCCACCTCTATCTGTCATTATGATTTGACAATGCATGCACTGCCAACAAACCCCTACCAACTACCAATTAATCTGTGGCTGGTTAATGTATTTTTTAATCATTTATTGACGAACAAAATTAAAATGGTAACATTTCAAAATTTGTTTTTCGGACTGTTCCATTTAAAATAACGAAGTTTTACTTTATATTAATTTTTACTTACCTTTCTACGACGACTGAGACAAGCAAAAATAAAGCGAGGCTCCAACTGATAGTCATTTATTTCAACAAAATAACAAGTTCTTATCAGAAAAATTATTAACTAAATTGACAGTGTTTTACACAGTACGATTCTGGAAGCATTTTTCATGTATTAGGTATTACAGTGTAGAAAATCATCAGTCCTGCGGTATTTTTCTCTTTTTTCTTTTACTGAAAACGCATTTTTCATACATCACTTCATGATGCGCGCATACCCATTACATCGTGTGTCAAAAGAGGATATATTTATAAAAAAAAATCACAAATATGTACAGATTCCTTCAATTCACCTTACGTTATAACCTACAAGTCGAATCCTCCTTTTAGAAAAAACTGCCTCGTGTTTAGCTCCTCGATAATTAAATTAATTTTGTATATACAGGCTGTCCCGTTTATTGCCAACGCTCTGGACATTACTTTATGGTTTTTAACACTGAAATAGTTATTTGGAATAAAATTAATGAACTGTCAAAATTAAATTTTGACAGTTCATCTTTGAAAGTCAACAGCTGTCAAAGTTGCAGTAAAACAAAAAAATATGCAATTTGGACATAAAAGATACAGGTTGTTCCAATAATGCCGCGGCGGCGGTAAAAATGGGACAGCCTGTATACCGAAATGGGGGATCAAAAATAGGAAAATAGACGAAATTTCCACTTACCTTAAAAAAACAAAAGAAGAAATGTTCATCTTACGATTATTATTTACACTTATACTTCATTGTCACAAAATTAAAATATTTATAATCTAAATTGTTTTTTTTTCATATCGTAATTAAAAAATAACTAAAATGGACGCTAATTTTAGACGGGGGGCGTCCGAAACTTCGAAATTCCGCCAACCGCCGAAAAATCCAGAATCCTCGTCCTCTTTTGTTGGAATGTATGCCGTCCATCGATTGCCGCCGCTTCGAAACTCTTCCGCGCCCCGCCACCCTTGTCAGATTTAATAATAAAACTCTACAAACCTACCTATCTAAAAATATCACTTAGTATATACAGAAAAAAAGACAAGAAACACAAGCGTCTTCCGTAAAAGAAAATTAAATACACTGGTCTCGAAAAGGAAAGAAAAAAAATCACACCAAATAAATATACAGTGAAAATTAAAATACAAGTCCGCGCGGGCACTTTCCAAAAAATCACGTCGCACCATAAACGAAAAACAAAACCCGCGCAATTTTGAAGAACGTAAAAAAAATAAAAACTATGATCACTGTCAATCTTCGTCCGACAACGGTTCGTACTGTTCCGACAGCAACGGCTTAGGTTCGTCGTTCCGCACACCGACGTCCGCCCTGCCGGGGCCACCGTCTTTCACGTACTGGTACCCCCCGTACTGCGGCTGACCACCGGAAAACTGCTCATCGTGCTTACCCTCGTCGATCACCATCTCCCCGGGACTGTCACTCCTATCCTTATCGGGGTGACCGTGCTCTTGCTGCTGCAGCTCCTTCTTATCGTCCTCGGTCCGCATCACCTCCACTATTCGATTCTTCACGTAATCCAGCGCGGAAATGTGCGACTGAGGCTGCTGGTACCTATTCAAAGCAACTTAAATGTATCGAGAGATTCATATCGTCCCCTTTCTCAAGTACTAGCGCATCTGCCAGTTACATAATTTATACAAAATGACCCAAAATGTAATCTGCTTCGTTGGGTTTTTCCTAAAAATGTGGAGATACGCCACGGCTTGAATTTATTAACAGTAAAGTTACATTTACATCCAATTAGATATCGGCACAATTCGAAATTCGATTGACATACGCATTTATGTACTTGTGTTTACAACAGCACTTAGAATTCGTATCGGAATTCGAATTACATGTTTGCAAATAGCAAACTTCCAATTCGAATTACGAATTACATTGAAATGACAGCTGTCAGTTATAAAATATGTGAGACATAAGTGTGCCGATATCGAATTGGATGTAAATGTTGCTTAAAGATACATCCAATTCGATATTGGCACAATTCAAAATCCGATTGCCAATTGTGCTAAGGTCCATTGGTTATTAGAAAGCAGTGTTTGGTATGGGAGCAAATTTTGGGGCTCGTGATTGGCACAAACTCTCCAATGCTTCCAAAACATTTACGTCCAATTCGATATCGGCACAATAATTCGAAATCCGATTGCGAAGTGGATATTTGACACACGCATTTATGCACTTGCGCTTACAACAAAACTTTGAATTCAGCACGGTTCGTGTCCGAATTCGAATTGCATGTTTGCAAATCGCAAACTTCCAAATCGAATTGCGGCAATAATATCGAAGCAACAGCTGCCAGTTATAAAATATGTCAGATATAATGTCAAAATCTCCATTACATAGTAAATTTTTTAGCTGAAAGCAATGGTTATGTAAGATAATAACCGCTGGCGAAATCACATTTAGAATTTCCAATGTAAGCGACACCAAATTTGACTTCGAAATTTCTAGCACAATTGGCAATCGGATTTCGAAGTGTGCCGATATCGAATTGGATGTAAATATAGCTTTAGATATCTTTGAATGGCAATAATGTGATTCGACTTTGGAATATCTCCCTACTTCATCACGAATATTCCTTTCCTTTTCTCTAATCGCTACTGACCTTTACCTACCACCTCTTTCGTCTCTTTCCATAATTCCTACCCGATTTATTTTTGACACACTGGTTCTACACATTCTTTCCGAAACACCCCGAGTGATCAAGAAACACTGTTTGCGCACGGAAAAAATCTGTTTTCGATAGTTAACGAATAAATACCTAGTACTGGCACAGTAAATGTCGTGTTTGTGTTTCTCTTCAGAAAAGGCGTTTTGTGAGGTATAAACTGTTGTTTTTTGAGCGAAATTTTTACACCAAAGTGATAAGTGTGATGTCTCTTAATTGGAAATTGTAAAGTTTCGAATTTCTCGAGTGGAGTTTAATCAAAACTTGAATGTAAATTATTAAAATAAGTGTTTTTTGTTGTGAAAAGATTGGAAGAGAAGAAATTGGAAAAGTTTCAATTTTCTTTCTTTGAAGAAAAAGTGGTCTGCAAAAAAAAACTGAACTCTAAATAAATATAAATAAAGGGAATTCCCTATGAAGTGAATTCATGAATCTTTAAAAAGAAACAAAGATCTGTTCCTAGGGTTTCCTTCTTTCCTCTTGAGGAAGGGGATTATTGAATTTGAGATACAGTAGCACCATGGTCGGTAATGAATTGTGTGTGGAATGTGAGGATGTCATTGAAGATGATCAGGAATACTATAAATGTGATGTTTGTTTATGAAATATACATACATAAAGCTTGTGCTGGGCTTAATCCATCTGAAACAAAGTGTATGCCTCTTCAAAAAAGGATACTGCGAATGATGTGCAAGAATTGTGTCTATCTTGTAACTCAATTACCGAGACTGCTGTTGATGGTGGAGGAAATGAGGAGTGAAATTCATACGCTTAAAACTATAGTTGAAACAAAAATGGAATCACAACCGAGTTTTGCGTCAATAGTAAGATCAACAAAACCAGATCCAGCCGTGATCATTAAGCCAAAAGATGTTAAACAGCAACATAATGAAACTAGACAAGAAGTCAAAAGAGCTTTTAATCCAACAGAAATTGGTGTTTCACAGATGAGAAATGTTAGGAATGGCGGAGTTGTGCTTGAATGTAAAAATAAGGATGCTGTAAATAAGCTGAAAATACAAGCTGTTGGTAAGCTAGGAGATAGATATGAAGTAATAGAACCCATAACCCACAAGCCTAGAATAAAGATTGTTGGCATAACTGAAAAATATGCATTGGAAGATATGCAGCAGAAAATTTTTCAACAGAATGAGGAATATTTTACTGGTAAGTCAGTGTTCAACATTGCACACATAGGAGAGAACAAAAATCGTAAAAACTATTTTGCATATGTTGAAGTGAATGGGGAAGTGTATAAGAAGATAATGGAACGGGGGAAAATCAATATAGGATGGGATAGGTGTGCTGTTTATGATGCAGTGGACATAGTTAGATGTTACCATTGTGAGAGATTTAACCATAAAGCCAAGGACTGCCATAATAAATTAGTGTGTTCAAAGTGTGGAGAAGCTCATAAGGACCAGGACTGCAATACGGATGATAATAAAGTTGTGTGCCAGAACTGCAAGAATGTTGCATTAACCTTGAAATTAAACATTGATTGCAATCACCACACCCTTAGTAAAGACTGTCCCACATATCTAAAGCGACTGGAAAAGAAAAAAAGATTGATTGATTTTTTATAAATTCTGGCAGCCTGAACAAGGAAATGAATGAAAAAATATTGAGAGTTATTCATTTTAATATTAGATCTTTATCATCAAAATTCTTTGCTTTCAAAGAGATTGTTCTGGCATCAAATTTTGATATTGTCTGCCCTTGTGTCAACTTGGGATATTTGAGGAACTCTTTGCTGACTTAGTGCCAGTTTCAGACTATTTTCTTTGTTTGGGTGATTTTAACATAAATCTTGTCTCTGATGGTGCAGTATCTCGGCACTTTTTGGACATTCTTCAGACATTCACTCTGGAACAGATTATTACGGAACTAACTCGTATAACGGAACAAAGTAGTACACTTATTGATTTAATTATTACAAACTATAGGAATAAGATCATGTCAACAGGAATTAAAGAATTCTCTGAGTTGAATATTGATCACAGCCCAGTATATTGCGAAATTAATGTGGAGAAGCCGACTTTTGTGCCAGAAGAAAGAAAAGTGAGAGACATTTCTAAAATAAATCTGGAAAAATTTTATAATGACGCCGAGAAAGCAAACTTCACTGTTGACATTGATAAAAAACTTGAAATTTTCAATGCAATCGTAGTTTCCTTGTATGATCAGCATGCACCATTTGAACTTGTGAAGGTTCGTCCTAGGCGGAGGAAGCTGCCTTACATCACATTCGCCATTAAATGTCTAATAAAGGAAAGAGATAAGGCCAAAATTGAATATTTAAGGAAGAAAAACGAAGTAACCAGAAAGTTTTATAATGACATGAGAAAGACGGTAAGACAAGCAATAGAGAGAGAAAGGGAGGCCTATTACAAAAGTAGATTGCAAGGGAATACACAGGCAGTGAGGTGAAAAGGTTGGGTTTTTGGAGCAGGAAAAATGGGCAGGTACCAGAGACTTTAGCGGATTGCGAAAAGATCAGTCACTTCTTTCAAACATCTGTGCCTCAGGTGTCAGTTAATCCGGTTCTTCTAAATGAGTTTAAATGTGGAAAATATAAGTATTACTCAGAATTTGGATTTACTATGGCTAATCCTGACGAAATAAAACAGGTTTTGCTTAAGATCAAATCTGCGGCGGTTGGCATAGACGGTGTCTCAGCATGCATGTTACGATTGCTGCTCCCTTTTTGTCTGTTGCCTTTGACACATAAATGTATCTCTTGAGATTGGCATTGTTCCAAGTGTATGGAAGTCTGCTATAATACACCCGATACCAAAGAACAATAAGCCTGCTGTGTTGGGGGATTTGAGGCCGATATCAATTCTTCCCGTGGGATCCAAATTACTGGAAAAGATTGTTAATTTCCAACTGGCTTACCATTTTCAGCGATATAATGTGCTGCCTAGGAACCAGTCAGGCTTTCGCAGCGGATACAGTACAGCAACAGCATTGTCAGCTGTTACAGATGATATTGTTACAGCAAGAGATAGGGGTATGGTGACAATAATGGTTTTGATTGATATGTCAAAAGCTTTTGATACTGTAAATTTTGAATTGTTGCTGGCAAAGTTGGGGTATTATGGCGCCAGTGCTGTAGCACTCAAATGGTTCACAAGCTATATTAAGCAGAGAACATGTACAACTAGGATAAATATGGAAGGTTCAATAAGATATTCTGAGCAGTTGGTGTTGACTTCTGGTGTCCCGCAGGGTTCTGTGCTTGGCCCTGTTCTTTTTAACATGTTTACTGCGGATTTGCCGGATATTGTTGGGAGTGGAACTTTGTATTTATATGCGGATGATGTGCAGTATTTACACTCATTCCCAGTAGGAGAAATAGAGGTGGCGCTTGCTTCTGTGAATGCAGAGATTGGTGCTGTGGCAGAATGGTGTGATGGGAGTGGGTTGACTGTGAATCCAGCAAAGACCCAGGTGATAGTTTTTGGTTCGGGGAAGGCAGTTTCTTATGTCAAGTCATGGGGGCGTGTTGGGTGATACGGAGCTGCCATATACAGCATGCGTTAGTAATTTGGGATTGCGAATTAACCACGTGAAATGTAAGTTTCAGAATGCCTTTGCTAAGCTAAAGTGTTTGTATCAGTTGAAGAGCATTCTGCCAACTAGTGCGAAGATTACTTTTGTAGAATCATTGGTATTATAATTATTCAATTATTGTGACTCTGTCTATGCGCCGTTCTTAACCGAGAAAAATAAAAGTATGATTCATCGAGTACAAAATGCTTCTGTGCGTTACTGTTTAGGGCTACCAAGAAGAGAGAGAACAAGTGAACATATAAAAAACATTGGATGGTTGAGGATGAACGAGAGGATGCAACTTCATGTCTCGTGCTTTGTGTACAGTGTACAGTGCAAGCTTTGATGTGTGCAATCAGTGTTAATATTAATATTATGTACTTCATGGACGCCTGCCACAATGCTGTTGTGCAATCAGATTGTTGGGGCTGTTATATTTCGTTATTTTTGGGTTTTGTGTATATTTATATATTTAAGTATATTTCTGTAAGTTTATTATGGTTCTTCGCGCGTGTAAACAAGTGGTTTCGAATGCTCCGATAACTAAGCCGAATTTCGGGGGTATCGAGTAATTAACGGGCCACAATTTTGTGAGTTACAGGCAGAGGGAAGTGCACTCCGCATTGTTGCTATTAGTAGACGACGAAAACAACGGTAATTGATTTATTTATTTTTCGTAGTAAATTATTATAGGCTATCCGAAATCAGCTGGTAGGCGACATATTTTTCGAAGGGTTGACCTGGGATACGGCGCCTGGCGCTAGCTGAGTAGGCAACCCAAAGTACCGATAAGCATTTTTCGCCATATAGACACAAGTACTGGAAGATAACAGGTACATAAACTGATGGCGTCTAAAGAAAATCAAGAAATCTCAGAAGACAGCGGGTCGGAATACTCTACAGACGAAAATAACAAGAGGAAAAGGCAAGAGGTATTCGAAACAGAGGCTTTTAAAAGAAGCAAAAGGATACAGAGAACATCAACCAAGAAAAGCAGTACTAGTCAAAATCTAGGGGACATGGAGGAGGTAAAGGACATGATTAAAGGTATGTGGGGGGAATTAAAGGAAATTAGAAAAGAGAACAAAGAATATAAAGAAGAAATAAAGCTCTTAAAGCAAGAAAATGTAAAAATGAATACAGAAATGGACAAATTGAAAACAAGAGTAGATCAGCTCGAGCTAGTGGAACAAAAACTAGAGAAATTAGAGAAAGATAAGAGGAAAAATAATTTGTTGACACAACAGACAATCAAATAATGAAGGAAAGAGTGGAAAGATTATTTAAAAATCACCTAGAAATTGAAACGGAAATTAAGTCATGCCATATAATTAACCAGCACCTGTGTACTATTGAATTGGACAATTTCGAAACGAAAATTGAAGTAATGAGAAGGAAGGGAAAAACACCATATCTGAAGACGAATAAAATATTTATAAATAGCGACCTGACCCAGAATGAAAGGAAAATACAAAAAGAAATAAGAGATCGAGCAAAATTGGAGAAAGACAAGGGAAATCAGGTAAAAATAGGCTATCAAAGGATGTATATAAATGGCAGGAAGTGGATATGGGATAGAAGAGAAAAAACACTAACTGAGGCAAATGAGAACCCTCCCCAACCAGCACAGAATTCAAAAAACTAGAAAGTGAAAAACGTGGGCAAATAAAGGCGACGGACAGGCAAAGAACAGGAAAACGAGATGGGGTTAATGGATCAAATAATAAAAATTTTATCACATATTATAAGAAAATGCTGACACCGAAAAGGACAACAAACCGGAAACAAACATCCGGCGATAGGAACAAATCGACAGAAATCGAGATAATTGAAGAAGAAAACAGGAGAAAAACAAATAAGAACCGGAAGACAGGGGAAAAAAGAAGGAACATTATAAGAATTGGTACATGGAACGTAAGAAGTATAAACGGGAAAGAGGATGAAATAATTGAAGAGATGAAGGTGCAGAAGTTAGATTATCTAGGAATAACCGAAACAAAAAAGAAGGGTAGAGGAATAGAGGAACTGAAAGATGGATATTGGCTATACTGGTCAGGAGTAGATGTAATCAATAGAGGAATGGGGGGAGTTGGGTTAACAGTGAAACCGGAGAATGTCAAAAACGTAACAAAAGAAACATTATATAAATGAAAGATTATTAGAAGTGGAAATAAAGATAGATGAAGGAAATTTATGGAAAATCATGGTAGCATACGTGCCAAATGATAACGCAAAGAAGGAAGAAAAGGATGAGTTCTTCGAATTATTACAAGCGGAACTCGACTCTGGGTTGAGAAATGTTATATTAATGGGAGATATGAATGGGAGAGTAGGAACTGATAATAAAGGAGTTGAAAAGAACATGGGAACACATGGAGAAAAAGCGAAAAATGACAACGGAAGGAGATTAATAGAATTATGTGTGGGTAACGAACTCATTATAGCTAACACCAAATTCATGCACAAAGATATCCACAAGTTCACTAGAGAAGTACATTCAAGGAATGAAAAATCCATTATCGATTATTTCATAGTACCCACAGAAAACTGGAGGATGATAAAAGACGTAAAAGTAAAGAGACAGGCGGAAATTGGAAGTGACCATTTTTTAGTCCAGATGGAAATTGCATTAAACACAGAGAACCCAAATCAAGAGAAAAGGAAGAAAATAACAAAAGAAAAAATTAAAAGCTATAAATTGAAAGATAATGAAATTAAAAAGTTATACCAAGAAAATATAGAGAAACGATTTGAACAGGAGGAAAATAGGGATGCAGAAATTGAAGAAAAATGGAGGAGATTTAAAGAAAATATACTTGGAGCAGCTAGGGAATCTTGTGGAATTACGAAGAGTACAAACTTATTTGCAAAGAAGAGTAAATGGTGGACACAGGATATACAACAAAAAGTTAAAGATAAGAAGCATAAATGGAAAAGATATCTACAAACTAGAACATACGAAGCTTATAACGATTATAAGGCTGCCAGGTCAATGGTAAAACAGACAATAAAAAGTAGAAAACAACAAACATGGGAGGAATTCGGACACAAAATGAGGGAAAACTATTATGAGAACCAGAAGCTATTCTACAGCACACTGAAACAACTACAACTAAGACAAAAGAAACCACCAAGACTAAAGAATATTAAAGATAAAGAAGGGAATGTACTGACTGAAGAAAAGGAGATAATGGAAAGATGGAAACAATATTTCGAAGAGTTGACAAAAACTAACAGGGACGAAGATAAATATGAAGAAGAAGAAGAAACAGAATTAGAATTTGATGACAGAAGGAATATACAGCCAATAAACATGGAAGAGATTACAATAGCAATTAACAAATTAAAACTGGGCAAAGCCGCCGGAAAAGACGAAGTCACGGCGGAAATGTTGAAATATATGGGAATTGCAGGAAAGGAGAGGCTATGCAATTTAATGAACAACATCTTACAGGAGAAAGAGATACCTCATGACTGGAATACAGGAATAATACTCCCAATGTATAAGAAAGGAGACATTAAGGATTGCACCAACTATAGAGGGATTACGTTAACAAGTATACCGGGGAAAGTTTTTACAAGAATATTAGAATATAGACTAAGAGAAGAACTAGAAACATCGTTAGAGGAAACACAGCACGGGTTTAGAAGAGGAAGAAGTACGCAAGATTTGATATTTATAATAAGACAACTAGCAGAAAAGATGCTGAGAAAGGGAAAAGAAATGCATATCTGTTTTATTGACCTCAAGAAAGCTTTTGACAGACTAGTGAGAAAGGACGTTTGGGAAAGCTTACACAGGAGGGGAATTGAAAAAGGTATGATAGAAATGATAAAAGCACTATACAGAAATAACAGGAACGTAGTAAGATCTCACAATAATGAATCTGCTGTATTTGAGTCGAAGATAGGTTTGAAACAGGGTTGTGTACTGAGCCCCCTATTGTTCTCTATAATTATAGATGATGCCATAAAGAGAAGTAAATCAAAAGGAAGTGTAATGAAAGTAGGAAACTGGAAGATGAAAAAAATAGCACTTCAAGAATTAATGTTCGCTGATGACATGATATTGATAGCAGACTCGGAAGAAAAACTCCAAAAAAAATCTAGAAATCTACCACGAAGAACTGAGAAAAATAAATATGGAAATAAATACCGATAAAACAAAGCAAAGTCAATGATATTAGCAATCAAGGAGAAAAATAAGAATATAAGATTAGAAGAAACAGTATTGGAACAAGTTAAAAGTTATAATTATTTAGGTACAGTTATTGAAGATAACGGTAAAATAGATAAAGAAATAAACGAGAGAATAGGAAAGGTTGGAAGAATCTATAATACGTTGCGAACGACATTTCTAGGAAAAAAGAAATTCCTAAAACGATAAAGACGCAGGTTTATAAAAAAGTAGTAAGACCCACGCTCACATATGGCTGCGAATCTTGGACGGTCTCACAGAAAGATAAAAGCAAAATTACAGCTACAGAAATGAGATTTCTAAGGAAAATAGAGGGAATTACAAGAAGAGATAGAATAAGAAATTCGACAGTTATGGATCGGCTGGGCATGAAACCAGTTACAAAAGCAGAGGAGAGACAGCTGGGATGGCTGGGACACCTCCACAGAATGAGTGAAGACAGGGTTGCAAAACAAATGTATGAAGTTAGAGTGCAGGGAAAAAATAAAGTAGGACGCCCAAGACTGAAGTGGGAAGAACAAGTGCGACACGCAGCAGAAAAGAGGGGAATCAAATGGAGCGAAGTTAGGTAGACAGCCCAAGACAGGAAGATTTGGAAAGGGAAGATATGTGAAAGGATGTAAAACGTATCATGTTAATATATGTAATTTGTTATCACCCAACACCTAACGGTACAAGGGTTTTTAGATTAAATAAAATAAAATATTATTGTTTTTTGTCGATTTTTCTGGTGAGGGAAAGTTGAAAATCATCCACTGGATGAACTTTTCCTTTTATACATTCAAAGTTCTCAAAAGTTCTTGGTTGTTTTATACACTTCTAATTACATATAACTTAAAACTGCAAATAATTTCTTGAATGTTTAATAAACTACTATTATTATTATTATTATTATTATTATTACTTATGGTCTTGCCCACTTTATACTGCCAACTTGCAAGTGACAAGCCAAAAATTCTCGGTGGCCTTGAAGATCGCAAGCACATTTGTTTGCATGCTTTTGTTTTGTGCGCGCTCGCTTGCTATAATGCGCCACAATATTACTGGCGCACACGCACCTACGCCACTTAATGCATAAGTGCATTTACGCCAGTACTTATGAAATCTATTAGAAAAATCTGCACTTATAATTTAATCGTGATGAAACCAAAACTACCACAATTACACCACTTTGTGGCATAAACGCTCTTACGCCAGTAAGTGCGCGTAAGTGCGTTTATGTCAGTTAGTGCGCAAGTGCATTTACGCCAGCACATGGGAAACCTATTAGAAAAATCCGCACATACGATGCCAACCAACAATTTAATTGCGATGAAACCAAAACTAATACAGTTACACTTTGCGAGATGACAGCTATGCATAAAATAAGTGTATACGTGGGATACGCCAGTACGTGAGAAAGGGCACACATAAATTAGTTAAAATGCACATCGAGTAGCTCAAATGTACCATGACACAGCAAGTAACTCAAATTATCTTACCTCCGGAAGTTCTGTTCGGCCCAATGGTTGCTCTCGGGAGGCGATACGGGTTCGACGTGGTACTTCTGAGGCTGGGCTATCCGGATGATGTGCCGCTCGTCCTGCTGCGGAGTCAGGGACCTCTTGTCTTTTCCCTGCTGTTGCTGCAGTCTTCGCCTGGATTCCTGCAGGTGGTAGTATCTGCTGGGCTGCCGCCCGCCGAAATCGTGGCTGATCACGGTGTCGGTCAGCTCTTTGACCGTGAGGTTCTTGTTCATTTGTTCGTTGTCGAGGTCTACGTTGATGATGTTCGGGGACCGGTCGTGGTCGTTCTCTTGAGAGGGCTGCTCCCTGTGGAAACTCTGAAACAACCTGAAAAACGACGATCAACAAAACTAATAATTAATTTGTGAATGTATAGTACCTATCCGAAGGTCGTGGTGGTTCGCGTTGATTCTGAACTACTTCCCGTCCTCCCTCGGCAGTCTGGTTGATTTGGTGCGTTATAATCGCATCTATCAAACTAGCTGCTGTGAGAGTGGAAGATTCGGACCGGGGAGGTCCGGCGGGCGGTTGCCTAGCCTGCTGCTGCATCTGCTGGTAAGCCCTCCTTTCGGCGTCCATCCTTTGCTGTTGCTGCTGGCGCAGCTGCTGTTGATGCAAGATCTGCAACCTAAACCTAGGGATAGTACTCACAAACTCGATTTAAGTCGAATTGAATTACCTATGAGGTTGTTCCATGATATTATCGGCCATTGTTTTACCTAAACCTTCATGGGGGGCACTCGGTACCGGTAGGTTTGGTTGCTGCACGGCTACGTCGACCAAAGAACTTAGTGCTTCGTGTCCCGGAGGGTAGTGCGGCCGTATGTGCCTTTGAATAACACCTTGTCTTTGTTGGGCTTGTTGTACGGGGGGAGGGGTGCGGTGGGGACTGTTAGAAGGGTAGTACTGAGGCTTGCTGATGGTGTCGTTTCTTCTGGTCAACATATGTTGGGAGGTAATATAATCATTGATAATGATTTGTCTGGAGCTCAACTGCTGCTCCACGCTGTAAGCAGGCTGCCGGTACTGTCCTGGGTAGGTTTGCCCTTGCGGTACTTGCGGATTATTCTGCGGCACTGGTGCACGTTTATTGTAGTACTCGTAAACTCGCTTGTCTTGCATATGAGGTACGTGCATGGGAGTACCTTGAGTTATAGAACCCATTTTTGGCTCGGGCGTCATTTGACGTAACAAACCTTCGTATTTAGGTTGGGATATAATAGGAGTACCTTGGGTAATCGAACCGGTTTTTGGATTGGCCGGTTTAGGACTGGGTAGCTTGGGTTGTACACGAGGTACTGCGGAGACATACACCGCCGGACTTTTCCTTTCCTGATGGTACCTATAATACGTTCTACCTCTAAGACTGATAAAGAACAGCAAGAAATGGTACTCACCCCATGCTGTACGCTTCTGATCGATGAATTTGTTGCTGCACAATATTCGGGTGTTGTTGTTTAGGATGAACAGGCGGCGGCAGTTCTCTAGGTTTCTTGATGCTCAAGTCCAGGGTCATGTTTTCTTGTTCTCGATCTTGCACTTGAAGAACAACCAGATCGTCCCTTTGATTCTGAGGTTCCTGTTGCTGTTGCACTGGGTTAGGTACAGGCGTGATGGTAGCCGCTATCAACGGGGTCAATTTCGCCAAGGACATTTCATTGCGTTGATTTGTTGTTCTAGGCTGGTTGTTCAGGTTGTACTCGCTGACGATGGTCACTTCGTTCGAATCATTATTTAAAATTGAAGAGATTGTCGGGGCCAGAGCGCTAGTTGGGGGATGCTGATTTTGTTGCGCCCCCGCGTTCTTCATCAAAGAAATTTCGATCACGTTCAACATGAGGTCTTTGACGGTTAAAGGCGAGGTGTTTTGCCTGGGCTGCCCGTTGTTATTCACGGGCGTTATCGTCGCCGGTACTTGGTAGTTCTCAGGCGTTTGTCGTTCGTCCGCAGTTTCTACATTAAAAGAAATTAACAGGAGAAAATATTGGATTAGGATGAGTACCTGTAGCCGACGAGTCGTACTCATCTTTTCGACCTTGATTCTGGGGCTGTTCCTGACTGGCTTGAGGACTTTCGGCGCTAGCAGTATCGCTAGAATGTCTCTCCCTCATGGGCTCGCAACTCGAGGTACTACTTCCGCTTTCTTCCTCGTCGGTAAGCGTCGGCTTTCTATCTCCTAAACATGACTCCAAATTTAACCGTTTTCTATTGGCAGCGTAGTAGCTTCTAACCACTTGAGCGGGTTTACCCAAACGTTCTCCGATCAATTGCCAATTGCCTACACGGAATTTGAGGATGTATTTACCGATTTACAACAAACTAAAGAAGGCGAGTTCATTTGGCAGTGTCACGCAAACCGATAAATTTGAAGCTATAACAGGGGCAAAAAATATCAACAATACTGATTGATGAAATTCGGCACTGGCACCGACAGGCAGATTGTTCCTTCCCTCCCAATTACGCTGCGAAATAGACTCACCCATCGCAGTTCTACCTATAAACCAACTTACCACCCAAATCTGTCAGGGCAGTCCTCAATTTACCCATTTCCTCCTCAGACCACTCTTCTATAGGCCCCAGCCTCCTCTGTATTCGATTGAAGCAAGCGGAGCAGCACTTAGTGACGCCGCTGGGCACGTGAAACTCCGCTAAAAGAGGTTCCCTGACCTCGTGGGGCAAATCCTGCAGCCGCTGCGGGAAACTCCTCAATCTCTTCACTCTACCTCGAGAATTCGGGCAGGTGGGCAAGGGGCAGTGCGTATAACGTGACCTCACGCATTTACAGCGACACGTGTTGCAAACTCGGGCGTTCTGGGGTACCTGATCCTCGCGGAGACCGTAATGCGAGGCTTGACTCGGAGGCACGGGCCTGGACTGCAACTGGGGAACCAGCTGGGCGTTGCAAACCACACACTGCCCGTGGATAGCTTTATCTGCACGGTCCAGAAAAAATTACACATTAGTAAATCAAGAGTTGATTAATATTCCAAATCACTTCTTTCCGCCGCTAGATACTCTCCCCAACTTTTTATGCCCTGGACCCATTTAATTAGTAATCAACTAATTACACCACTCGCCCGATTCTTAATTGAAAACTTTATTATGACCGCGTCGTGGGAATTTTATTTATTTTGCAAAATCGCTGGTTCATCCTGAATTGAATAAATAAAAAAGTACACATCATAAAGTAGTTTGTGGAGTGGTTCAAATATACTGAGTAGTTCAAGTATTCCATGTACGTACATCGAGTAGTTCAAATGTACCTCGAGTAGGTTTAACGTGAATGAGGGCAACGCGAGAGTCGGAACACTATAAAATTGTGAACAGTCCTTAAAATTGTGAACAGTCCTGGTATATTATTGCTGAATCAGCAGAATCGCGTTAATTAGTCGAAAAGCATGGGTAAATATGCATCAGCAGGTTTTATCCATATATGCGAGGTAAATATGTTATTCAATCGTGCAAACCAGCTAAATCGACACAAAACGACAAATACACCCGGTATAACGGGATTTTCATCCACCTAATAAAATATTCTTTAAGGGCTACAATGTGTATGAAACGTTCCGACTAAATTAACTGCTGAATATTTTATAATACGATGAACAGCGTGTATGTACAAAGGACTTCTAGTTCATTAATTATCTTTTAGCTCCCGCGGATAATAAATAAATTTGAACTCGTTTTCCGTCAAAATATTTGCCGAAACTGCCGAAAACCGACCTCGGATACGTCGCAATTTTCTAAAATGCGCGTACAGTCGAGCAGCTGAAAGAAGTCGATACACGTAAGCGCTTAATTCGATTGTTTGGATGGCACGAATTAGGTAAATTGCTTTTATTGAGAAACTTATCGCCGATCTCATTTATTAATACATTACTAATAGATAACAATCTGATTTTCTTTATGGACAAATTTATAAATAAATGACAACCGAAATTGTTACGATCAGATATCGCTTCCAACTAATGGACGGAATACATTTAATTGTTTTTTGGGGTGCATTATTTAGGATGGAAAAGGAGTTTTATTATCTCGCAGAGTTTGGACTAAGTATACGGCACAAGTCTGGCCAATTAGCTCTCCAAGTTCTCCCGTGTTGATTTACTTAATTACCAGATTAGCAAAGTACCGTTTGCACTGCACCCAACCGAAACGCCGGCTCTATGTTTAAACTTCATTACTGTTGACTTTTCTAAATTGAAACTAGGTACCTACTCAGAATTCGCGCAAGGGAAAAAACTTGCTAGAAATCGAACAATGCGTACGGATTGCTATTTGGTTAGCCTAGGCAATTATGTCCCAATTCCGCAAAATACGCAACTTTATTTTAAAAAAAACGACTTATTTCGTGTTATAAATGCCACTCAGTTTAAAATTATTGGAAATTCACGGAAAAAGCTTGGAAATTGAATTTATAGCCCTGGGCTAACCTACGCTTTTCCCTAAAAGTAGAACATCCTACATCCTTAACTATTTGAGAGCAGTAGTCTATCTGGGCCTACCCCCACCAATTGCACCATTAAATTTATTCAACGCACCCCTCCCCATAGAAATGTTTAAAATACTGAACTCAGCCCCTCACAGGTAAAAAAATAATAATTTTGCTTCATCCCTTTGCGTCTTCTATTGCACCGCATTGCACCACAAAGCATTTTTGTAATTCTGCATCGAATAATGCATCATTTGGATGCTAACGACCGAGACTTACAACGCTCCGCTCGCTTCGCTCCGCTTGACCTTAACCTGACAAACTTTTATATTAAAAAGTGTCAGTCGTTAGTGTTTATATTATTCTTTTCAAATATTATTCACATGAAAATGCGCACCTTTGAAGAGAATAACATTATAAATGCTTACAACTAACACTTCTTGTCCAAAAATCTGTCAGGTTAAGGTCAAGCGTTGCAAGTCTTAGTCGTTAGCATTGTCCCACGATTCGCCCCTTTAAATAATAGCCAAATATAATTGTTTCCGATTACATCCAAAAATTCCAGGAATATTCCACCTCCAAAACACGTACCTACTTTTTTAAATTTTTACTTCAAAATTGTTGCTATTGCTGCAGTGTAAGAATATATCAACGACCCACGCATTTCGACATCTGTCATCATTTTAAAACAAGCCCTCTCGAAATTACAATAGCTAGAGCGGTTAAGGGGCGGCCTCGAGGGGGTTAAATCAAACAAAAACGCCTTGTTAAATATATCCGCGTTGTTAAACAACAAAAAGATTTTTCCGGCGGATTTATCCTCATTTCTCCAGGGATCGTCGAGAATCAGCCCCCTGTTCCAACCGCAATTGACAAATTAAGAAAGAAAACGATGAAAATGTCGCTACAGCTAAACGCAGTTAGATAAATATTTTATTTGCGGTCATGCGGTCTTTAGGGGATGACCGGGGGTTGTAATTACGCAAATTGCGATAACCGGATATTAATTGGATTAATAAGTGTACAAGCGGGGGCAAATCCGATGCATTTCGTGCAATAATGCATAATTTCACCCCAGCCCATGCAATCTCATATTTAACACCCTGTATATTAAAAAGTCGCGAAGATATCGAGATGAAACTGGTCCCAATCGATTCGAGAGCATTTTATTGAGGATATAGGATGTTCCGCTTCGTTTCCAAGCAGCGCATCGTATTTTCCCTCCTTTTTTATTAATGAAATACGACCGTTCTTGTTCAAACAGTTGCATTTCATTTGGAAAAAGTAGCTGGAGGCATTTAAAGAGAGGAAAACGTGTATTTGTTTAGCAGATTAATATTGAAGTTAAACATTCATAAAAGTTATATAACTTAGAAATTAAAGGGCCCCCTCTCCCCGACATACGTTTTCCGACGCCCACAATGCCTGAAAAACGTACTATTTAATTTATAAAATAATATTGGGAGGTATCTCGGTTCTCGAAAGCGAAGAACTTCTAACAGTACAGAGAGGGTAGTTACTACCCCCTCCACGCGGACATACGCCACTCAACGCGCAGATATATTCCATTTTATATTTTATGAATCAGTTATGAAGACCTGTTCAGTCTATCATCGTTCACCAAAGTGGTCGAAAGGTTGAAGATGTACTCCCTGTATCGGGCATGGTTATCTTTGGGGCCGCCGTCGAATCTACCCCCTCTGAACTTGGGGGCCAGTTCCCAACCCACCGCACCCGACGTCACCCTCCACGTCGGCCCGAATCTCACCCATTTTTCGGCCCACAAGAACGTCCTGTCGAGCCACAGCGGATTTTTCAAAGCGGCGATCGGCACCCACACAGGTAAAAAAATTTTGCATAATTTTTGCCGATTTTTTTCATAAATTCGAAATTTATTTAGCTGTGTTTTTAAACGATATATCCGCCAACATGAAAAATAAAAATAAAAAAAACAGCGAACTCGGCAAGGAATCGAACCACACCAATGGACTATTTATTCCGTTGATAAATTATTAGAAGTTTTGCCGCTAAAAAGATTAATTTTAGTAAATCAACTTTAAATATAATCGCAAGTTTACCAAAAAATTACCCAAGTTGGCAAATTTTCGATTTAAAAATTGCTGACCAAGTTTTGTACAATATTGATTGATATATCGAAATATTGTTCAGGAGTAGTAGGTATCGAAAAATGATTCAAATGAAAGTTGCATCCAATCAACTTCCTCACATTATAAAATTATTTTCTACTATACATGATGTCCCATTTCTTCTGCACAGCACCTAACTTTGTTTTTTCTAAATGGAACACCCTGTATCTGATTGTTTATTGAATTTAAGGGCTACTTCGTTAACCATACATTGGGTCTAAGTCTTATGCTTTCGGAGTTATTTGACGTTAAAAATCGGCATTTTTCAAATTTCATAAGTTATAACTTAGAATCGGTACGAGATAAATAAAAATGACTTACATGTCCCTTTCATAGTTTTTAATTCTCTCTCTAATGGGTCTGGAAAATACTGCTTCCTGATTGGCAACTTTTTGTCATTTTTTGGCCAATCAGGAGGCAGTATTTTCCAGACCCATTAGATACAGAATTAAAAACTGGGATAGGGACGTGTAAGTCATTTTTCTTTATCTCGTACCGTTTCCAAGCTATAATAACTTCGTTATTTTAAATGGAACAGCCTGTATATCATTGCATTTTTTAATTCCTTATTGAATTTTAGGGTCACTTTGTTTATAACTCTTTGGACCTAAGATGTACCGTTCGTCCGTAATTTCACATTTTTCGAGAAATTTGACGTTTGCAGTGCTTTAAAAATGAAATGATATCTCGGAAACTAAATGAGCTAAAAAGTAGCGGTTTTGACTGTTGTGTTAATCACAAAAGAAGGTATCTGCTACGTTGCGAAATTTACTTTAGCGAGTTGGGAAAGTTCGTGATATGACCCATTAAATTTGAAATTTTTCAAACATTGATATCTGGACTTTTTCAAATGGAATGGTATATTACTTTTTATTCCATTGGATGCAAATTTTTATTCTCTTTCAATTTCATTGAAACCGTTTTGGTCTGTCTCTACTAGTTTTTGAAATATTACGAGTTTTCTGATTTTTTAATGCGTTTTCACAATTTCAACCGGTAACAAATAAAGCGTTCAAAAAATCAGAAAATCCGAAATATTCTGAAAACTAGCAGACAGACCAAAATAGTTTAAATAAAATTGAAGAAGGGTACAAATCTGCGTCTAATGGTTTAAAAATTAATATACCGTTCCATTTAAAAAACGTTTGAAAAATCTCAAATTTGATAGTCGATATCATGAACTTCCCCAATTTTTTAAAATAAAGTTTGCAACGCAACAGGCACCTTCTTTTGCGTTTAACACAACAATCAAAACCGCAACTTTCTATCTCATTTAGTTTCCGAGATATCGTTAATTTTTTAAAGCACCGCAAACGTCAAATTTTTCGAAAAATGCGAAATTACGGACGAACGGTACATCTTAGGTCCAAAAAGTATTAAACAAAGTGACCCTAAAATTCAATAAGAAATCGAAAAATGCAATAATATACAGGCTGTTCCATTTAAAATAACCGGAAGTCCGCCATGTTTGAGAATAATTTTAAAATATGCAGCTCACAAATTAGAGCAACTTTTGTACTCGGCGTATAAAATGCGATAATAAGTATACAGGGTGTTTCACTGAAAATTATGAAATTAATTTTGGTCGTTGTTTTTAGGTCCGGGCCCCATAGTGGTCCCAAACATCAACGTAGACGAATTCTCGAGCCTCCTGACGTTCATGTATACAGGGTACTTGGATTTGAACATCACGAACATTTACAACATAATTTTGGCGACTCATCTACTGCACATGCCCAGAGCTCTCGAAATTTGTAGATCATTTTTGCTGCAAACGCAACAAATCGAGCAACCACGTCTGAACGTCATCAAACCGATTGCTAGCAGAAAAACAGCCCTCCCTTTTCAAGAAATTCATCCGCCGACGTTCTCGAGTTTTCAAAAGAGCGATATCACGCCCTTTAAAACCATAGCTGCGGAAAAAACAGAAGAACTGCTCCCATCCACTTCCAAACAAACGGAAAACCAAATAAAAACACCTAGAGAAAAAATAGGGACGAAGAAAAATAATACAAACAAAACTGTAGTGGATATAGCTTGCTGCGACGGACCTGTTCGCTTCCACAGGGTGGTAAACAAAAATTATGGGCTCCCCAACCCAATAAGTGACTACAAAACGAAACAAATAAACAGGAACGAAGCTATGAACAAAGTTATGACGGACAACATAAGAAATAAACAACTTTCAGACGAAAATCAAGGCACAGGTGAGCTCTTCACTTGCCTCTACTGCAACCACACCTTCAAATCTCAATATTGCTACCAAAAACATGCAAGGAGACACTTAAACCCAGTTAGCATTGAAGCAAAAAAAGCCTCCGCGGAAAATGGTACCACGAAGAGAGAGGTAAAACTCCTGGACATGAACGTACAGTATTACCCCTGCAAAACCTGCGGTTGCAAGTTTCCCAGTTACTATTTCGTCCACAAGCACAGGAAACTGTGTCACGCTGAAGAAATGGCAGACAGCACCAACAAGAATAACGAAATAACCACCGAAGCGTGCGAAGACAGCAAAGACAGTGTTACCATAGACGTAGAAACTGTACAACAATAAACTCATTTTCAATCAATAAAATAATCTTACCTTTAATGTCTGCTGCCTCTTCGTCACTAGTTTCTATGACCGTCTCTTCTTTATCTTTTCTTCTATCAACTTTTTTCTTAATTTCCGAGACTGTTGTGGACTCAGCGGCCACAACAGGTTCACTGGAAAAAATCGTAAGAAAAAAAACATTGGTACAGTTATCGAGCTGAAAGAAGTCCCATCCTCCGCTGCGACTTCTTTATTTTCAGACACCAAAAAAATTTATTTTACACAAATTTCTTCTTCTAGACTCACCCAAGTCTTAAAAATTTCATCAGCACTTATACAGGGTGGTCTTCTCTCCTACCTTTATTACACATTTTAGGTGAAAAAGTTTGAAATAAATCCTGTCTTAATTAAAAATTTTCGCATTTTAAAATTACTGTCGTTTATATAGGCTGTCCAATTTTCGCCATTTCCAAATATGGCGGACTTCCGGTTATATTTTTGCATTTTTAAATTTCTTATTGAATTTTAGGACGACTTTGTTTAATACTCTTTGGACCTAAGATGTACCGTTCGTCCGTAATTTCACATTTTTCGAGAAAATTGACGTTTGCAGCGCTTTAAAAAATTAACGATATCTCGGAAACTAAATGAGATAAAAAGTTGAGGTTTTGACCGTTTTGTTAAGCACAAAAGAAGGTGTCTGTTACATTACAAACTTTATTTTAAAGAACTGCTAAATTCATGATATGGACCATTAAACTTGAGATTTTTCAAACATTGATATCTCGACTTTTTTAAATGGAACGGTATATTAATTTTTACACCACCAGACGCAGATTTTTGCCCTCTTTCAATTTTACTGAGGTTTCTTAAAAAAGATGACAATTGGGAAACAAAGCCACCTTGTTACCGGTTGAAAATGTGAAAACTTATTAAAAAATCAGAAAACTCGTAATATTTCAAAAACTAGTAGAGGCAGATCAAAACGGTTCCAATGAAACTGAAACAGAATAAAAATCTGCATCCAATGGAATAAAAAGTAATGTACCGTTCCATTTAAAAAAGTCGAGATATCGATGTTTGAAAAATCTCAAATTTAATGGTCCATATCACGAACTTTCTTTTGTGTTTAACACAACAGCCAAAACCGCAATTTTTTATCTAATTTAGTTTCCCAGATATCGTTAATTTTTTTACGCACCGCAAACGTCAAATTTCTCGAAAAATGTCAAATTACGACCGAACGATACATCATAGGTCCAAAAAGTATTTAACAAACTGATCCTAAAATTCAATAAGAAATGAAAAATGGAACAGCCTGTATATTATTGCATTTTTAGATTTCTTATTGAATTTTAGGGTCACTTTGTTTAACACTCTTTGGACCTAAGATGTACTGTTCGTCCGTAATTTCACATTTTTCGAAAAATTTGACGTTTGCGGTGCTTTAAAAAATTAACCATATCTCGGAAACTAAATGAGATAAAAAGTTGCGGTTTTGACTGTTGTGTTAAACACAAAAGAAGGTGTCTGTTACATTACAAATTTTATTTTAAAGAACTGCTAAATTCATGATATGGACCATTAAACTTGAGATTTTTCAAACATTGATATCTCGACTTTTTTAAATGGAACGGTATATTAATTTTTACACCATCAGACGCAGATTTTTGCCCTCTTTCAATTTTACTGAGGTTTCTTAAAAAATATGACAATTGGGAAACAATGCCACCTTGTTACCGGTTGAAAGTGTGAAAACTTATTAAAAAATCAGAAAACTCGTAATATTTCAAAAACTAGTAGAGGCAGACCAAAACGGTTCCAATGAAACTGAAACAGAATAAAAATCTGCATCCAATGGAATAAAAAGTAATGTACCGTTCCATTTAAAAAAGTCGAGAGATCGATGTTTGAAAAATCTCAAATTTAATGGTCCATATCACGAACTTTCTTTTGTGTTTAACACAACAGCCAAAACCGCAATTTTTTATCTAATTTAGTTTCCGAGATATCGTTAATTTTTTAACCGCAAACGTCAAATTTCTCGAAAAATGTCAAATTACGACCGAACGATACATCATAGGTCCAAAAAGTATTTAACAAACTGATCCTAAAATTCAATAAGAAATGAAAAAATGGAACAGCCTGTATATTATTGCATTTTTAGATTTCTTATTGAATTTTAGGGTCACTTTGTTTAACACTCTTTGGACGTAAGATGTACCGTTCGTCCGTAATTTCACATTTTTCGAAAAATTTGACGTTTGCGGTGCTTTAAAAAATTGACCATATCTCGGAAACTAAATGAGATAAAAAGTTGCGGTTTTGACTGTTGTGTTAAACACAAAAGAAGGTGTCTGTTACATTACAAATTTTATTTTAAAGAACTGCTAAATTCATGATATGGACCATTAAACTTGAGATTTTTCAAACATTGATATCTCGGCTTTTTTAGATGGAACGGTATATTAATTTTTACACCATCAGACGCAGATTTTTGCCCTCTTTCAATTTTACTGAGGTTTCTTAAAAAATATGACAATTGGGAAACAATGCCACCTTGTTACCGGTTGAAAATGTGAAAACGCATTAAGAAAATCAGAAAACTCGCGATATTTCAAAAATTAGTAGAGACAGACTAAAAGAGAATAAAAATCTGCATCCAATGGAATAAAAAGTAATGTACCGTTCCATTTAAAAAAGTCGAGATATCGATGTTTGAAAAATCTCAAATTTAATGGTCCACATCACGAACTTTCTTTTGTGTTCAACACAACAGCCAAAACCGCAATTTTTTATCTAATTTAGTTTCCGAGATATCGTTAATTTTTTAAGGCACCGCAAACGTCAAATTTCTCGAAAAATGTCAAATTACGACCGAACAATACATCATAGGTCCAAAAAGTATTTAACAAACTGATCCTAAAATTCAATAAGAAATGAAAAAATGGAACAGCCTGTATATTATTGCATTTTTAGATTTCTTATTGAATTTTAGGGTCACTTTGTTTAACACTCTTTGGGCCTAAGATGTACCGTTCGTCCGTAATTTCACATTTTTCGAAGAATTTGACGTTTGCGGTGCTTTAAAAAATTAACCATATCTCGGAAACTAAATGAGATAAAAAGTTGCGGTTTTGACTGTTGTGTTAAACACAAAAGAAGGTGTCTGTTACATTACAAATTTTATTTTAAAGAACTGCTAAATTCATGATATGGACCATTAAACTTGAGATTTTTCAAACATTGATATCTCGACTTTTTTAAATGGAACTGTATATTAATTTTTACACCATCAGACGCAGAATTTTACCCTCTTTCAATTTTATTCAAACTATTTTAGTCTGCCTCGGCTAGTTTTTAGATTATTTCGGATTTTCTGATTTTTTAAATGCGTTTACACATTTTCTTTCTAACAATTGCAAAACAAAGCCTCCTTGTTATCGGTTGAAAATGTGAAAACTCATTAAAAAATCAGAAAACTCGTTATATTTTAAAAACTAGTAGAGACAGACCAAAACTGTTTCAAAGAAATTGAAAGAGAATAAAAATCTGCATCAATTGGAATAAAAAGTAATGTACCATTCCGTTTCAAAAAGTCGAAAAAATCTCAAATTTAATGGTCCACATCACGAACTTTCTTTTGTGTTTAGCACAACAGCCAAAACCGCAATTTTTCATCTAATGTAGTTTCCGAGATATCATTAAATTTTTAAAGCACCGCAAACGTCAAAGTTCTCGAAAAATGTCAAATTACGCCCAAACGATACATCATAGGTCTAAAAAGTATTTAACGAAGTGACCCTAAAATTCAATAAGAAATTCAAAAATGCAATAATATATAGGCTGTTCCATTTAAAATATCCATTTCCGCTATAACCGGAAGTCCGCCATCTTTGAAAATAATTTTAAAATTAGCAGCTTACAAATTATAGTAACCTTTGTACTTGGCAGTTTTTTCGTATTTCTAACGGTAGTGGAGGAAATACGCTAGCGTGGGACACCCTGTATATCATTGCATATTTCAATTCCTCGATTAATTTTGGGACAAGTTTGTTAAACATTCCACATGCCTAAAATTGATGGTTTTCGAATTATACTCAATTATTTCTGAATTTTGACAGATGCTGAGTATAATTCGAAAACTACCTACTTTAGACATATGGAATCTTTAACAAAATTGTCCCAAAATTAATCAAGGAATTGAAATATGCAATAATATATAGGTGTCATTGAAAAAAATCCACTAAAACGCATCGGATAGTCAGGAGAGAGCTAGACCACCCTGTATACACGTACAAATGAATTTTGTCGATTCGTTGGCCCGCCATCAACTAAATCAAAATTAACCAACCCCCCAATAATGTTAATTACCTCCGAAAATACGCTCGCAAATTAAATAAACAAACAGATGTAATCTCATCACCCCCACACTACAACCCCTGTATAAACAATCGCGAACGAATTCTCTAGAATTAATTAAAAATATCAATTTGCAAAATTGATCCAATAATTGTGCATCCTACCGGTTGCTTGCATACACCCCCCACCCCCTAAAATCGTCGTCGATCAGATCACTCCACAAATTGCGAAATGCAAATTATGTTTGTCAAAATCGACCCCCGCTGCAATCTTCCATCCCTTTTGATGCATCCGGGGATGTTCTTTTTATTTAATTTGCTTTTAATAAATCTAAAATGTAGATTTCAATATTCCTCAGACTTTTACCGTTTCTCACAGGTCTTGAAAGTATTCATCAAAAATATGTTTAAAAAGCCCGAAAAAACCGGAATAAAAAATATTTTCGTACAATAAACAAATTAATTACTCTTTTCAAACCGAAACAAAACAAAAAATACCACAAATTAATTTTTTCCTTAAAAAAAATTATGTACAGTTAGGCCCCAGAAAGAACATATACATAAAACACCAATTTTTCACAAATACACTAATCGAAAGGAAAAAGGAGCTGTTTCTTTCTTTTGTTAAATTTCATTTGGGCCAAAAAAAATAAAGATCAATTTTTTCTTCTGCCAGAATAGTGCAAAATTTCCTGAATGCCCACAATATTGAGGTTATGGATTGGCCCGCCCGCAGTCCAGACCTCAATCCAATCGAGCACGTCTGCGACACACTTGGGCAACGATTGAAGGAACTTCAGCCAATCCGGAACCTTCAACACGTTTAAAAAATCCTCCTGGGAGAGTGGGAACAGCTGCCTCCTCAAGTTATTCGAAATTTAGTTGAAAGCATGCCCCGTCGTTGCGCTGAAGTTTTACGTTATTGATTCCAGTATATTTAAATAAAAAAGAATTGTAACAATTCGTCAGTCTAGTGAAAAAATATCAACATTTTTAAAAGTGGCTCCTTTTTCGTTTTGATTGGTGTACATCAATGTAAAGTAAAATTTATAAACAATGGTAATAATCACTCACCTTTCCATCGGTTCTGGTGCGCTTCCTTCTCCTTCTCTCGCCGTTTCCGCTCGTTTCTGTTCCTCCTCCCGTCCCTCCCCTCCCACATTCGTCTCGACCACTTTCGCGTCACTCGTTTCGGAATCTTTTGCCCGCACGTCTTCCGTATTCGCACCAATTTCACTATTCGCAGTTCTTTCGGGTTCTTGGGGAGTCCCCGGGTTATTCGCGACAGTCGTCGCGGTCGAGATCACAGTTGTTGTTACAGGGGACGTGGGAGGATTGGTACTAGTAGTTGGGGTGGACACGGATGAAGTTGCGGTTGTGCTCGTGGGAGAGCTCACCGTCGCACTCGCCGTCGTCGTCGAAATCGGAGAAGTCGACGTTTCATTTTGTTCTGTGCGGGTTGTGGAATTACCTACGACCCCCGTTTTCTGTTGCTGTTCGCGTTGAAGACGGGTGGTGACACCCGTCGTCAATATATCAACAACGGAACTGTTCGTGCTGCTATTGACTTTCTGGGGGTTGTTTCGAGTTCGCAGTCTCATCCTGGGGAAAGAAAACTGTATCTGACAAGTAGAAAACTGCAATGCCGACATTTATAGTTCTACTACTAAACTGAAGATGGCATTGTAAGACGAAAATCAATTACAACTTACCTATTCTTCCGTAAAAGTTGTTTAAAGTTCTCCGTCTTTTTGCTCAAGTAGTAATACTGGACGCAATCGGCGACAGATTTCCTATCCAAGTACGA
The DNA here is from genome assembly GCA_963966045.1 of Xestobium rufovillosum. NCBI lineage: Eukaryota > Metazoa > Arthropoda > Insecta > Coleoptera > Ptinidae > Xestobium > Xestobium rufovillosum. Next base: position 30,557,464 of record OZ014497.1, read on the forward strand.
AGCGACGACACCGAAATTCTTGGGGTGCTGCAGGTACTTCTCTTTGAAAATTTCTTTCTCGCTGGGGGTCCAGATGTTCAGGTACTGTCGCCGCTTGTACACCGCTTCCATGTCTTCGATGCGTCCGTTGTTATTTTGGTAGGTCACCCTCCGTTCTTTCGGGTCCAAGAGGATCGGCGGTATGACGGCGTAGCTGCGCATCTTCTTGTCTTCCATCGCTTGCTCCTGGAGGTTGTCCATGATTTCCTCCATGTCCGCTTCGGACTTTATTCTCGCCCCCACTCGGTTGAACCTGAAGGCAAGTTTTTCGTAAACAGCTATCAGGCTCTCAGAAAAGAGAAAAAGAACATCAACCATGTACGTATACACAGGTGGGAAAAGCATAAAAATGGAGGGCAACAGTTGGAAGAGACCTACTTAATACAACTCTCCCAAAGTCCACCAAAGCGAGGGGCAATAGACGGATTGAACTGCGAGTCAATTCTTTCTGCTTCTGATGCATCTTTCATAAGAGGAACTAAAATTCTATTAGCACCTACAAAATTGGTCCCACAATCGCTGAAGAATCGATGTACAAGGCCCACTACACGAGAGGAATCTACGCAAATTGGTCTAACACGAAAACACCAATTGTATTTTGAAACACAAGAGCGCATAGCTTGTTTAGCAGAGAAAATCCAATAATTCCGAGGCAATAATCCATGCAGGTTATGCAAACCAGAGTGAAAATTTGGAAGATGACAATTTTCGATTGTTTTCTGGGTAATAAAATGGGGTGTTTCGAATTAAAAGGAAGTTATCTGCGAATACTTGCAATTGAACTTGTCTACGCACTCTCGTAATCAATTAGAATCTTTCTTTAAAAATTCCAAACACAATTATAAGGGAGTGTGCTAATATAGTCATATAAGTTGTCAATGGCCTTTTATCCCCGCATCAACTCCACATTTCGGTGGATTATGGGAGGCAAACACCAAAAATGTTAAAAAACCTTTATTGAAGGTAATAGCAGACACAGTATTAACTTAAGAGGGGCTTCAAACTGCCTTTGTACATGTAGAAGATGCGTTAAATTCCAGCTCACTTTATCCTCTTTTGAACCTGAAGATAAGTTTTTTGTAAACAGCTATCAGGCTCTCAGAAAAGAGAAACAGGACATCAACCGTGTACGTATACACAGGTGGAAAAAGCATAAAAATGGAGGGCAACAGTTGGACAAGACCTACTTAATACAACCCTCCCAAAGTCCACCAAAGCGAGGGGCAGAAGACGGACTGAACTGCCACCCAATTCTTTCCGCTTCTGATGCGTCTTTCATAAGAGGAACTAAAATTCTATTAGCAACTACAAAATTGGTCCCACAATCGCTGAAGAATCGATGTACAAGGCCCACTACACGAGAGGAATCTACGCAAATTGGTCTAACACGAAAACACCAATTGTATTTTGAAACACAAGAGCGCATAGCTCATTTAGCAGAGAAAATCCAATAATTCCGAGGCAATAATCCATGCAGGTTATGCAAACCAGGGCGAAAATTCGGAAGATGACAATTTTCGATTGTTTTCTGGGTAATAAAATGGGGTGTTTTGAATTAAAAGGAAGTTATCAGCGAATACTTGCAATTGAACTTGTCTACGCACTCTCTTAATCAATTAGAATCTTTCTTTAAAAATTCCAAAGACAATTAAGGGAGTGTGCTAATATAGTAATATAAATTGTTGATGACCTTTTATCCCCGCATCAACTCCACATTTCGGTGGATTATGGGAGGCAAACACTAAAAATGTTAAAAAACCTTTATTAAAGATAATAGCAGACACAGTATTAACTTAAGAGGGGCTTCAAACTGCCTTTGTACATGTAGAAGATGCATTAAATTCCAGCTCACTTTAACCTCTTTTGAACCTGCAGGAAGTTTTTTGTAAACAGCTATTAGGCTCTCAGAAAAGAGAAACAGGACATCAACCATGTACGTATACACAGGCGGAAAAAGCATAAAAATGGAGGGCAACAGTTGGAAGAGACATACTTAATACAACCCTCCCAAAGTCCACCAAAGCGAGGGGCAGAAGATGGACTGAACTACCACTCAATTCTTTCTGCTTCTGATGCATCTTTCATAAGAGGAACTAAAATTCTATTAGCACCTACAAAATTGGTCCCACAATCGCTGAAGAATCGAGTACAAGGCCCACTACACGAGAGGAATCTACGCAAATTGGTCAAACACGAAAACACCTATTGCATTTTGAAACACAAGAGCGCATAGCTCGTTTAGCAGAGAAAATCCAATAATTCCGAGGCAATAATCCATGCAGGTTACGCAAACCAGGGCGAAAATTCGGAAGATGACAATTTTCGATTGTTTTCTGGGTAATAAAATGGGGTGTTTTGAATTAAAAGGAAGTTATCTGCGAATACTTGCAATTGAACTTCTCTACGCACTCTCTTAATCAATTAGAATCTTTCTTTAGAAATTCTAAAAACAATTATAAGGGAGTGTGCTAATATAGTCATATAAATTGTCAATGGGCTTTTATCCCCCCATCAACTCCACATTTCGGGGGATTATGGGAGGCAAACACTAAAAATGTTAAAAAACCTTTATTAAAGGTAATAGCAGACACAGTATTAACTTAAGAGGGGCTTCAAACTGCCTTTGTACATGTAGAAGATGCCTTAAATTCCAGCTCACTTTAACCTCTTTTGAACCTGAAGGAAGTTTTTTGTAAACAGCTATTAGGCTCTCAGAAAAGAGAAACAGGACATCAACCATGTACGTATACACAGGTGGAAAAAGCATAAAAATGGAGGGCAACAGTTGGAAGAGACATACTTAATACAACCCTCCCAAAGTCCACCAAAGCGAGGGGCAGAAGATGGACTGAACTACCACTCAATTCTTTCTGCTTCTGATGCATCTTTCATAAGAGGAACTAAAACTCTATTAGCACCTACAAAATTGGTCCCACAATCGCTGAAGAATCGAGTACAAGGCCCACGATACGAGAGGAATCTACGCAATTTGGTCTAACACGAAAACACCTATTGCATTTTGAAACACAAGAGCAAATAGCTCGTTTAGCAGAGAGAAACCAATAATTCTGAGGCAATAATCCATGCAGGTTACGCAAACCAGGTTGAAAATTCGGAAGATGACAATTTTCGATTGTTTTCTGGGTAATAAAATGGGGTGTTTTGAATTAAAAGGAAGTTATCTGCGAATACTTGCAATTGAACTTCTCTACGCACTCTCTTAATCAATTAGAATCTTTCTTTAAAAATTCCAAAGACAATTATAAGGGAGTGTGCTAATATAGTCATATAAGTTGTCAATGGCCTTTTATCCCCGCATCAACTCCACATTTCGGTGGATTATGGGAGGCAAACACCAAAAATATTAAAAAACCTTTATTAAAGGTAATAGCAGACACAGTATTAACTTAAGAGGGGCTTCAAACTGCCTTTGTACATGTAGAAGATGCATTAAATTCCAGCTCACTTTATCCTCTTTTGAACCTGAAGGTAAGTTTTTTGTAAACAGTTATCAGGCTCTCAAAAGAGAAACAGGACATCAACCATGTACGTATACACAGGTGGAAAAAGCATAAAAATGGAGGGCGACAGTTGGAAGCCTACTTAATACAACCCTCCCAAAGTCCACCAAAGTGAGGGGCAGAAGACGGATTGAACTGCCACTCAATTCTTTCTGCTTCTGATGCATCTTTTATAAGAGGAACTAAAATTCTATTAGCACCTACAAAATTGGTCCCACAATCGCTGAAGAATCAAGTACAAGGCCCACGACGCGAGAGGAATCTACGCAAATTGGTCAAACACGAAAACACCTATTGCATTTTGAAACACAAGAGCGCATAGCTCGTTTAGCAGAGAAAATCCGATAATTCCGAGGCAATAATCCATGCAGGTTACGCAAACCAGGGTGAAAATCTGGAAGATGACAATTTTCGATTGTTTTCTGGGTAATAACATGGGGTGTTTTGAATTAAAAGGAAGTTATCTGCGAATGCTTGCAATTGAACTTGTCTACGCACTCTCTTAATCAATTAGAATCTTTCTTTAAAAATTCCAAAGACAATTATAAGGGAGTGTGCTAATATAGTCATATAAATTGTCAATGGCCTTTTATACCCGCATCAACTCCACATTTCGGTGGATTATGGGAGGCAAACACTAAAAATGTTAAAAAACCTTTATTAAAGATAATAGCAGACACAGTATTAACTTAAGAGGGGCTTCAAACTGCCTTTGTACATGTAGAAGATGCATTAAATTCCAGCTCACTTTAACCTCTTTTGTACCTGAAGGAAGTTTTTTGTAAACAGCTATTAGGCTCTCAGAAAAGAGAAACAGGACATCAACCATGTACGTATACACAGGTGGAAAAAGCATAAAAATGGAGGGCAACAGTTGGAAGAGACCTACTTAATACAAGCCTCCCAAAGTCCACCAAAGCGAGGGGCAGAAGATGGACTGAACTACCACTCAATTCTTTCTGCTTCCGATGCATCTTTCATAAGAGGAACTAAAATTCTATTAGCACCTACAAAATTGGTCCCACAATCACTGAAGAATCGAGTACAAGGCCCACGATACGAGAGGAATCTACGCAAATTGGTCTAACACGAAAACACCAATTGTATTTTGAAACACAAGAGCGCATAGCTCGTTTAGCAGAGAAAATCCAATAATTCCGAGGCAATAATCCATGCAGGTTACGCAAACCAGGGCGAAAATTCGGAAGATGACAATTTTCGATTGTTTTCTGGGTAATAAAATGAGGTGTTTTGAACTAAAAGGAAGTTATCTGTGAAAGCTTGCAATTGAACTTGTCTACGCACTCTCTTAATCAATTAGAATCTTTCTTTAAAAATTCCAAAGACAATTAAGGGAGTGTGCTAATATAGTAATATAAATTGTCGATGGCCTTTTATCCCCGCATCAACTCCACATTTCGGTGGATTATGGGAGGCAAACACCAAAAATGTTAAAAAACCTTTATTAAAGGTAATAGCAGACACAGTATTAACTTAAGAGGGGCTTCAAACTGCCTTTGTACAGGTAAAAGATGCATTAAATTCCAGACCACTTTATCCTCTTTCCTCTGAGCCAAATGACGTGACCGCAGAGTCACTGAACATGACAGTACATGAAATTTGTGACGTTTCTGAATAATATATGTGTTTAAATAGGTTTTCTTTCGAATATTAATGTCAACGGATATATTTTTTTTGTAAATGTGCATATAACACTTATTTTATTCTAATCATTCAAGGTGGGGGGTATGTTAAGTTCTATCAACAATTATCAGGCTTGCAGAATCTTGCGAGAGGTTCACTCATTACTCTCTGGATCTGGGGGGCTAATCAATCGATACTACAGAGACCAAAAACAAACTAGAGAACCAAGAATAGCCTGACCATGGCGCGTGCTTCTGCGCATGCAAGGGACTAGGAGAAAAGTGTGTGAAAAATTAGGAGTTGGCGAAATTAATGCGATTAAATGAGTGACGAACCTTTCTTTGTCCTCCCGTTGTTTCCGCAACTCGGGAAACACTTTCTCGAAGAATTCCCGGTTGCGGGCGTCCTTCGCTTTCCTCTTGCGACCGGCGTCAAGTTTATCCACATTCCTCGTCCATTCCTGCATTAGTTTGCTGTAAGTTTCCGCCAAATAAGTATTCCGACCTTCTTTCTCCAAGTGACGCTTCTTGAAGTAGTCCAAGAGCCGTCGCTTGAAAACCTGGTGTTTTCTCTTGTTTTCGTGGTACAACGAGGCATCGGATGGCTGATTGTAGATGGGCCACTCCACCTTCGGCCCCAAAGGGTCTAATTTTCCGTGCGCATTTTGAGCTTTCTTCCTGTTTTCCGCATATATCTTTTGGGCTAAACTTTGATGTTTCGGCTGAGTGTCTTCTTCGATTTCCGGCTTCACCGGCGGCTTCGAGGCGTTCTCTTCCAGCTCCTGTTCCTTCTTCTTTAAAATACTAATCTGCGATTCGGTTTTAGCTATTTCCCTATCCACTTTTCCTATTTGTTGTAATAATTCGTCTTTTGTCGTCCGCAACGACGAACCCTGTTCTTCCTGCTGTAAATGGTCAGGAAGGGTCGGCGAAATTGCTTCCACTTGGGGATTATACGACCCCGGTTGATCCTTAAAACGAAAACCATTTTAATATACAGCAAAAAATAAATGTCGTAGGTAAACTAGATTTTTGCTGCAAAATTGTATCATTTAAAATGCGACCTACGATGGCAAGTATTCCAATTTATTTATTAGAATAAGAATATTTATACCTACGCTATTACTATTACTACAGTTTGTTCAAACTTTGCACGTGGACATATTTTTTCAATTTCCCGCAAAATTGGCGATCATCTGACAAACGTCAAAATAGATTTCCAATTTTAGGTTATCGAGCGTCTTGACAGTAAAAAATCTTTCCATGTCGCACAAAAAACAAACAAAATATTTTAAAAAAACATACCCTCGTATCAATCCGCAAAGGTGGTATGTCTTTGTGGTCCTGCAACCGCATCTTCTTAAAAGGTTGCTGCCCCTGGCCCGCCCCCGAGTGGTCGATGTAGTGTATCTGCCCCGATCCACCTCCGCCGCTGCCATGTTGCCCCCTATTGTTCGCATAATCGGTGGGTAACAAGGAAATTCGGGGCTGCTTGTAATCCCGATAACTGGCAGAAGGGTACGTCACGGAGGGATAAACAGCTGCAGGGGGCACTGCGTACTGTCGGTTCGTCACCTGGCTAACTACAGGTGTCTGCAATTGCGGACTGGCGGGGTACGGGTATCGGGCAGCTGCTGGCGGGTGCGGCGATCTCGATGGCTTGTAGAGGTCGTTTTGTTGATTGTGATTCGGTCTAGAAACACAGAAGAATCAAATATCAAGGATGAATAGTTTAAAAAACTTCTAAACAACTCCTCGTAGCGTACTAAAACCGTAATCAATTTCAATGAATTAAAATGGGCGTAGCTAATCCCTACCCCGTAAGCTACTCATAGGTGGGGAGAGAGTCGGCCATCATTGAACTTTCATTCCATTGGATGTGAAGTAGTGGTGGGGATGCAGATGAGTACAAACGTGGAACTATTGGCGCATTGGAGACAGGAAGACGTCAAACGTCCAGCCGTTTTAGTATAAAAATAGCAGTCGCTGTGTCTACGCGTTGTTTACAAATAGAGAATTAGATAGGAACATAACAAAACCATATTTTTCTATAAGACACAATTTAAATTTCTAGAATTTTGAAAGATTTCATATATTTTCTTGTCTAAACTTACTGGATAAATAAAGAGAATAGATTCTTGAGTTTGTTGAAGGTAGGGTTAGCAACGCCTATTTCCCAATAGTAAAAGATAGATATATCTATCTCCGTTCCAGTCTTTTTGGCGTGTTTGCGTGAGCAAGACTTGCAAGCTTGACTTGCCACTACTACTCGCCCTCATCTCATCAGAATTCAGAAAGTATGAGAGTTTCGGACAGTTCGCATCACTGTACGCACTACGTACCTACGGGTTTTGCAGACTTTGTTGTGATTTACAAAAATCCAAAATATCTAATTAGATACCTATACCTAATTACATAAATATCTATCTTAATATGCACTTACAGTATACGGGGTGGAATACTCCACTTTATCTGCAAAAACTTATAAGAAATTACACTTTTAAGGTTAGTTTAAACCCCTTCGTCTAGATAAGTGCACAAAGGAAGTAGCTCTTGGACAAACGTTGCTATAGAAACGCACAAATCCATACATACACGATTTTTTGACAAGCGAATATAAATTTGACGTTTTCCGCGTCACAGCAACCTCGATATTCTACATGCATACCAAAAAAATGCTTGTAAACTCTTGGATTCTAGTGTAAATAATATTTATACAAAATACAATTCAACTTCGAGTGCCTCCATAGGGATTTCGCTTATTTGAAAATGCAGCGGATAGGATTAATTCGATACTTTGCAGAATTTGACGGTGATGTGATTTTTTTCCAATTCTATAACAATTATAACAAGAAATTCGCAAGATACTCCCCTTCCGCTACCCATCTGAGAAACTGTTCGTAGTGCAAACAGCCCTCTTGATACTACGATGGAACATACAATACCTAGGTGCTCACTCGAATCCGGCCAGCGTGGAACCTTTTCGTTGCCTGTGAAGCTAGAGAAAGACAGAGCAACTTAGGCCGGCGATTGCTAAGTGTTTTGCTTTTAGAGCCCATGGTTTCCATTTTCTAACGACAGCGTATTTTGAACGAAAATAAAGGAACGTTATTATTATTACCAAAAACAAGTCGAACTATGATTGCCATGTAATAAATATTATAGATTATAATGTTTATTCTTTTCATACTTATTATTAACCTGGTATAATGCATAGAAAATAGTTTTAGATACTTTTTTAACAATAAGCAATAATCATAAAAATATAACGCGCAATTGTTCTTGAGCATTCGCAATTGAGTCCACTGAATTTAAGTAAGTAACCCAGGAGGCATGACTCCTCATAATAGCCCCCGAAAAAACAGCCCCGACAAAATAGCCCCGAACAAATCAGCCCCAGACTAAATACAATGTCGTACTCCACACATACGTTTTTATGAGCCTCTTCCGAGTTTCTACATTTATCATTCCCGAGCATAATAGTCGTTTCTTTGTTCTATATCTCTAGAGCTCCTACCATCGCGAGTTATTTGACTTTCCAAATAGCAGAAATCTGAGACTTCCTCTATCTTCTCGTTTCCAATTTGTATTATGGTTTTAGTCTTATTTTCACGCCCCTTACACACCAAAATTTTGGTTTTCTTTTTATTGATCTTCATACCATAGCCCTCCGTCAATACAGCTTCCATTTCGTTCAGAGCCCTTCCTGATTCTTCTTTGCTGGATGCTAATACTGCTATATCATCCGCGAATCTGAGCATATTAATAGTTTGGCCCTGTATATTAATTCCAGCAGCTATTCTGTCTTTAACAATATTAATCGCATCTTCGATAATATATAAGTTGAAAACTAGAGGTGATAAAGCACATCCCTGCCTCACTCCCTTTCGGATATCTACTTCTCTATGTTCCTGATCAAATTCTATAACTGCCGTTTGCTCTTTGTATACAACGTGTCCAAGATAAGGAGGGCCAGTATGGGGATATTGGAAATGACAAGAGATGCGGATTTGGTTAAATGGGAAAAAAGTTGTGTAATTAAAGGACCAACAAAATGGCGCCTAGAAATCCTTGATAAGATTTTCTGTTTTTGAGTTATTTTGAAAAAACTGAATTTATGGATTTTTAACTATATTTTTTTCTGTCTTTAATATTAAAGTTAGAGCGAAACTGACGAAACTGCTTCGTAGCAACGTTTGATGAAATTAAAGATTTCATTGCCAATTTTTTTATTCTACGTTTCGTCTTCGAACAACCATCATCAACTTCATTTTTTTAAATACGGTCCTGATTTTCTGATGTCAAATTTTATGAGCCCTCTTTATTCTGAATTCAACAATGTACCACACATTATGGTTTAATTACGTTTCGACCCTGTTTTGGGCATCATCAAAGAATTTTTAAGATACGGACCTATATGTCTCACAGTTTTGTAAAAATATGTACACACAGTATAAGTTGGGCAATTTTTAAGTGCACCACAAGAGTTTTACGAATCTGTTAGATGATACTAGCGATAAGCACCTCCTACTCTAAGCATAGCGCATCTTGCAGTTTTGGAAAATCTTGTTCGTTTCTGATATCAGAAGAAAGCCCAACTAACTGTATTTCTCATAATTTTTAGAAAATTAAGAGAAATGCAGGTCCGTATCCTAAAAATTTCTTAATGATGGTCAAAAACGGGTCGAAACGTAATTAAACCATAATGTGTGGTACGTTGTTGAATTCAGAATAAGAAGGGCTCATAAAATTTGACATCAGAAAATCAGGACCGTATTTAAAAAAATGAAGTTGATGATGGTTGCCCGAAGACGAAACGTAGAATAAAAAAATTGGCAATGAAATCTTTAATTTCATCAAAAGTTGCTACAAAGAAGTTTGTCAGTTTCGCTCTAATTTTAATATTAAAGTCAGAAAAAAATAGTTAAAAATCCATAAATTCAGATTTTTCAAATAACTCAAAAACGGAAAATTATATCAAGGATTTCTAGGGGCCATATTATTGATCCTTTAGTTACGCAACTTTTTTCCCATTTAACCAAATCCGTATCTCTTGTCATTTCCAATATCTCCATACTGGCCCTCCTTATCTTGGACACGTTGTAGATTATGAATTATTCTTCTATCCCTATACTTCATCCCTACGTTTTTGGCGAGGTTTTTGAGCACTTCGAACATCTTCTTCCATTTTACTGATCTTCTCCTGGGTACGTTAAGTTGCCCCCCCAAACCACCAGTTATGATTTTTAAACTCTTTTCTCAGAATTAACTTGCACGCACATAGCACACCCTAGCACACCCAGAACTAAAGGTAGCACACCAACAGCTTAGAAACTACAGCAAATTGTTTGTGGGAGGGGCCAACTTAACGTTAGCCCCCCCCCCAAACGATTTTCTAAAATTTTGTTGATGATATTAGATACTAGGGACCTAGCACAACCTAGCACACTCAAAATGATGTCTAGCACATTCCGGGAAATGCCAGAAAGTCTGTTCTCGAAAATAATTCTAGCCGCTCTCACTTGATTTTCCAATTTTTGAAAAATGTGCTAGTTAGTACGGATGTAGCACAACCTAGCACACTCAAAATTATGTCTCGCACATTCTAGAAAATGTCGGAAAGTCTGTTCTCCAGACATAATTCTAGCACCCCGCTATTGGAATTTTCAAGTTTTGATAAAATTGCTAGATAGAAATGAATCCAGCACAATCTAGCACACTCAAAATTATGCCTAGCACATTTCGGGAAATACCGGAAAGAAATACCGGAAAATCCGTAACCATCCCCCAGTTGTTTTTTCAAATCTTGAAAAATGTGCTAATTTTCGCATCTTTTTTCATAAAATGAACTGTTATCTGTTAACGATATACAACCTTGCATTTTTGATTGCTGGTTTTAATAAATGGTTTTGATCAGGGAAAAAATCGATTAAAACCGGATCGGTTTTAAGTGATGTCTTTTATTGAGTGGGAGAAACTTGTAACTTGTATAGGCTAAAACTTCGGCGTCCCCGATTTTTATATAACAGTTCAAGAAATTAGACTTTTCTCGACTTTTCTTTTTAAAAGTGAGAACCGTGTATAATTTTTTATTGCATAATATGTGACACCACACAACACCGCTTAACCCGCTTAATCTATTTAAAAGAAGCAACAGTTGCAAATTTCGCTTATAAAGATTTTGCCCTTTGTTGAATTGTTGATTTACCACAATAAAGTCAAATTGGTGATCGCAAAGAAATAAAACCGTTTTAAGTATTTCGTTAGTCGAAACTGCAACCAGCAGCGTCGGTAGATAGGTCGGTGTTGCATAGAACTGGTAGTTTCGTATTCTCCGGCCGGGTGGGATCGGCTCCCGTAGAGGTTGGTTTTTTCTCTCACGTTTTTACATTATCTTTTTTGCAAAAAGTGCGTGAGTCTAGTGCAAGGACAGCTAAGGAGTCTGTTTAAAATGCTTGTGTCAACTGTTTCGTATTCACGTGGAAGGGAAAATATTAAATTACGTTCACGTTATCGTGGAAGTAGGCCAGCCCTAAGTTACAACATTTGGAGGCATGGAATAGACCTTTTCATTTCGTTAGTGCGCATGTGCAGAAGTGCACTGACAATCAGCTGTTCTTAGATTTTCGGACGAATGTCACTGTCGCGTGTCAGGCCTTGAACTTCGTGTAAAATATTCGTAAGTAAATAGTAGAATACCAACTAAGGAGGGTGTTTGAAAGACGGAAAATTACAAATGTTAGTTCGCAGTGATATCCCTCGTAAAATTGTTAGGCTGAATCCCGAAGGCGTGCCTGGTTCTTGCTTGAAATACGGGAATGTTAACCAACATTCTTCATTCTTGCAGGTTTTTAATATAAAGCGGCGAAAATCAATCATTTTTTAAAAGAAAACGGAGAAAAAGGATCTAATAGACAGGTGCGTACATTTTTCTACCTATGTACGTAACTACAGATAATTCTTATTTTAAAGACCTAACAAATTAATATGTAATAACGTAAAACCTGGAAACGTTCAATACACTTTTCCATTTCGAATCTTGCCCCTTACACATTTTCATCCGCGCAATTTACATAGGTGGAACAAGTCCTCACATGGTCACCGACCGAGTTATTAACTTCGATTTTCCCCAGTGTTAGGCAGGGTTTGGGAAGAATCAGCCTGGGCAGAAATTTTCCAGAGAACCAATTTTTTGGCGTTCCTCGGAGTGTGCCAGCTCTAATTTTCGATGTGCTAGGTTGTGCTTGATCCGCAGTACTGCATTTGCAGATAAAAATTGTAAAAATCAGTTGGGGGGGCAGCGTTAAGTTGGACCCACCCATCAAGAATTGATTGTAGATTTCTTGCTATTGATGTGCTAGGTTTAATGAAGGGTGTGCTAAGGTGTGCAAGGTGTGTGCAAATTGACTGAGAGAAAATTTTGAAAACAAAAACTTAACCGACCTTCTAATATTTCTTCTGCCCTTTTCTCAATCCTTATTTGCACAATATGATGTTCAGTTTGTAATCTTCTGGGATCTCGCCAGTCAGGTATATGCGACTAACTAGTTTAAATAAACTCTCCGTTACCTCTTGACCTGCGCACTTTAAGATTTCTGTCTGCAAGCCATCTATACCTGGTGCTTTATTGTTTCTTAAACTTCTTAGTGCTAGCTCAAACTCTTGTCTCATTATAGGACACCCTAGGTTGTCCCCCTCTACACTGCTTTCCCTTTCTAATATATCTCGTGCTTCTTGTCCCGCGTACAAGTTTCCAAATATTCTTTCCACCTATCTGCCTTCTCCCCGCTTCCGATTAGGATATCTCCTGCATCATTTCTAACGTTTTTGATACTAGATCCAATTTCTCTAAAATTTATCCTAATTATTTTATATGCTTCATCAGTCTTTCTTACTTCGAACTTATCTTCCACTTTCCATTTATTATCGATCCATTGCATTGCTCTGTCGCTTTCCAACATTTCCGAATAATTTCCCACTTTAAAAAATATCCCCTAACTTTCTTATATGTACCGGGTGTACAAATAAGAAAGGTCGGCGGCCGTATATCCGTAACAGTTTGCCCTAGAACTTTTGGAAAAAAATATTTAAGATAAAATTGGCCACGAGAAATTGCTGGAAATTATTTTTAAGTTCGTAGATTGGCCGCTAGGGGGCGTAAGGGCTACACCAAAGGAGAAAAACAATTTTTTCCCTAAAAAATCACTAATAAAGGGTTATCAAAAATAATTTTGTTGAATTCTATTGAAAATTATGAATAACTTTCGTTTAGGATTTTTTGCTCTAGCTCGTCAAATAGAGATGGCATGGTCGGACAAACATTGAGATGAAAGAATGCTTCTAAATCCGGTTTGGCTCAACGGAATTGGACAAACTTGAGCTTCTTGAGAAGAGCTTTCCTTGTTCTATCAAACGAAAGTTAAATAAAGTCATTTCGAATTTCGTGGCCACCGGTAGAAGGCGCGATTTTACATTCAAATAGATCTTGAAAAATTCAAATGGAATAATAGTTTTTTTAATACTGCTAAAAAGAGGTGAAAATTTTAAGAAAAATGGCGCAAGCCGTATGGTGATATCTTTTTTAGAACCGAAGATATAAATTAAGGAATATTGAGAATGGCTGCTCAATTAACGTGAACAGAAATTTTGAGTGCAAAAATCAAGTAGGCTTCGGTATGATCCATTTTCATTTGGAACAATACAAAACTATGAGAAAAATATTATTACTTTGTTATTAAAAATAATAAAGAAAAATATTAAAATGTTTCTTTATTATAATACACAAGTTGAAAAAAATAATTATTAGGATTGCGCCATTTTTCTTATAATTTTCACCTCTTTTTAGCAGTATTAAAAAAACTATATTATTCCTTTTGAATTTTTCAAGATAAACGCGAAAATAACTTTGAATGCAAAATCGCGCCCTCTACCGGTGGCCACGAAATTCGAAATGACTTTATTTAACTTTCGTTTGATAGAACAAGGAAAGCTCTTCTCAAGAAGCTCAAGCTTGTCCAATTCCGTTGAGCCAAACCGGAGTTAGAAGCATTCTTTCATCTCAATGTTTGTTCGCCCATGCCATCTCTATTTGACGAGCTAGAGCAAAAAATCCTAAACGGAAGTTATTCATAATTTTCAGTAGAATTCAACAAAATTATTTTTGATAGCCCTTTATTGGGGATTTTTCAGGGAAAAATTTATTTTCTCCTTTGGTGTAGCACTTACACCCCCTAGCGGCCAATCTACGAACTTAAAAATAATTTCCAGCGATTTCTCGTGGCCAATTTTATCTTAAATATTTTTTTCCGAAAGTTCTAGGACAAACGGTTACGGATATACGGCCGCCGACCTTTCTTATTTGTACACCCGGTATAAGATAGAACGCGAAAGTTGTGGAATTTGTTTTGAACAGTACATAGGTACACTGCTACTGATTAAAATCATTTAGGTATTTTGGTATTTAGCTAAGAATATTAATGGGCACTTAGGTACTTAGTGCATTTCAAACTACTGTAAATTTTACTTCCAAATTTGGTTTCAAAAATACATTATAACTTATGTTATAAATAAAATAAAAGATATAAGTACATAGTTATACCAACAGGGGTTCTTTTCTATCATCTCTTAATGCTTTATGCGTGCTTCTTAATGTTTGATAAATCTCAACCCAATATTGTCATTAAAAATGAATTAGAAATCGCAGTATAAATTTGCTTTGAACAAAATATTATTACTGTCTAAATTAAGGCCTTATGGGGGCCGCTTAACAACCTAATACTAAGTTCATGTGTGATGTCGAATACAAGGTCGAATAGGTATTCCTAAGTACTGAAGAAAATGTATGAAAATTAATTTAAACAAACGTGATTTATGGATTATGCATCGCTTTATTTTTATTGTGTACCGCTCTATTAGTTACGCGTTCTAGCAACAGAGAAGGAGGGCTACTAGGAGCTAGGAGCTATTTTTAAGTTGATATCGAAGCGATAGAAAGTGAGAATGCGAGGGTTGTACTATAACGAGTTGACTTTGTACATTTTGAGTTTCGAAAGCTGTTGGATTGTTTGTTATTTGTTCGTTATTATAGAATGGTTCCTGTTTAAACTGGGTATAGTTTCAAATCATTAAAATAATAGACAGGAATAAAAGGGGTGCAGATTAGACTACTGCTCACATCTGGGATGTCCTACTTTTGAGGAAATGCATAGATTAGCTCAGGATGGAGGCAATTCATAGGGCACCCTGTACATAGAACTGGCAAATCATGACGCACTATTAATAATAATCATTTTTCTATAATTACAGCCCACGCAATTAATCTTAAATCGTCATAAAGACGATACATCCGGGAAACTTTCTTTAGACAATGATTCATTGACAATCACTTGCAAAATTGACCTTGTAAGGTTAAGCACCCCGATCATTTGCGTATTTCCGACGTTGCCACGCTTACGCACACCCCGTATACTTAAATTACACGAAATTTACGACCGCGCTTTGAAGATAACCGTCTGTAACGACCAAACCATTGTTCTAAACCGACTGCAATAAAAATTTTCTAAAGAAAATATATACATAAAACGATAACATCTGTTTTTAACGCCAGAAACAAAAGAAACGTCGGGGACGACGAAAACGCATCCAGCGAGCAGGTTTTTTATAAAATTAGAATCAAAAATAAAAAAAAAATACGTGACTTCAACAGTTTTTCATCTAAGACGCACTTCGTTTGTTTTCCCAGGGGAAACAATTGCATAGACAAGTGAACGTCGATGGACGACACGCAAATACCTCGGCCATATTGATTTATTACCTTGGCAAACCAGAAAATAGTTGGGTAAATCATTATTTATGTATGAAGTTTGGATACCTCAACGTCTGGTTATATTCGGAAATAATCGATAGGTACCTAAAGAGGAAAGGTATTATTATTATTAAACGTAGCATGAAGAATAGACAGTCGCAAACAGAAAGTTCCTATCTTTTTTAAAGCGAAAGTTATGTCCAAAAAATTTGTGTGTGTCAGCTCCGACGCACAACTGGATAATAGGGTACACGCGAATGTCACTTTTATACCAAAATGTGTATTTATCAGATGGTTTATGTTCGAAAATGTCCAACTACATCAAAATATAAATCGTTTATAAATTCAGTAATTAAGTGACAATCTGCTAAACGTCGATCTCACTGGCAATGAAATAAATACTTTTCCTGGTGTTCGAATAGGTGTCGATTCACATTTCGGCACTAAGCAATATTTGGAGTATTTAATATTAGGTTTTTCCATATTAAATCAAAAGATTCAACAAATTTAGGAACGAACAAACTGCAAATGCTGTTAAAGAATACAAAATGGGTATTATGTAGGTACCCAGTCATTTTCAACGAAACTAATAATACCTAGGTACGTTCTTTGAAAGTCAGTGTAGCTACCTGCCCAACAAAGGTCCGGTCGCCCACCTCATACCTACCTTCTGCCCACCGATGACCGCACTTTAGAGGGTTGTAAATTTAACGAAAGTGAAAGTTCTAAATTTTCTCTTGTGGGACTCCGGAAACGGTGAAGCGGACCGAATACTAATGTTTGGTACAGAGTAAAATCTTCAGATACGGGAAGATTGCCATTGGTTCGTCGACGGAACTTTCAAAATTGCACCGGAACAGTTTTTTCAAGTATTTTACCGTCTATGCAAAATAAACGTGAAGTTTCTTATGAGTGGTACCTACTGGACCGTTCGACCAACTACTCTTCGGACAAATACCCCGCCAGGCATTGAATTATAGAACTAAATCCAGATTTTCTTATTATTTTATAGAAAATCTGCAATAGGAACGAAGTGAAAATTCGACTGTTGCCACAAACAAAGCAAACAAGTGTAGCTAACAAGAGAGAAATACGTTACGAGGGATAAAAATATTAAACAATAACATTCCACAACTCTCAGAAAAAATTGTGTAAAAATACGCCGAAAATAGGTAGCATAAGCAATAATTCGCTATCTACAGTTCCAAATTCTTTCAGAAACTAAAGGGAGCTCGAAACATTTTTTCTAAAGTTTGATTAAACTAAAAAAACAAAGATCACACACCCTACCACGTCACTGTAATAAATAGAACCGTATTATTAGTTCCATAACTTATATAACGACTATTTTTAAATTCAAAAATAAATTGCCAATATTTTCGGTAAATAAACAACAAAAATCCACATTTCCAAAAAAAAATATTTGAAGTCTATTTTATTTAAAAAATGAGCCGGCATGGGACAACTAAACAAAAATTGAAGCACACAGATGCCGAACAGAACAGACCCGGGCGGCGTTGCCAGACGTACAATGCACTTGTCACCTCTGGCCACGTCACGCCGCACGACGCGGCAACGGCGCAACCGACGCTAGCGGCCTTGCTAGACCCTCAGGACGAGTGTTCCCTCTCGCTCGCTCCCAGCACGATCGCCATAGTTCCCCTCTTTTCCAGCAATAACAAAAGTTCGGATCGAAGTGTGGGTAGAAAGAGACGGAATACGCTTCGTTATCGCACGGAGGTTATTTTGTATTTTCGCTAGTGGCTCTAGGAAAAGCAATTTTATTTAGTTGTATTTGGACAGTCGCAGAGCAATCATGTTATGGAATATCGAAGGAAGAAGTAATACGATCAAATAAGACTGGAAAACCATTTTAAAACGGAATTTTTGAACTGGAAAGCTCTTTTTCTGAAAGACATAAAATTTATTAACTTTAGATTGTGTTGGTTGATGGAGTCATCCACCTACTACATTAAATATCTGCTTCTGAGTCACACAAATTGTTATATTCATAAAAAAATTGCAAAGGGAATCTCTAAACACATTTCCTAAAAGATACCGAACACAGAACTACGTCTAGATACGAATTTTACCCTATTTTTTTAATTAACAAAAAATTCTTCCTACCCACACAACTCGAACAAAATGGAGGATATAATTTCACATACCTAGGTACTTAATTGCCTGCGAATGGCAAGTTACAGGTACCTACGCAACAATAGCCGTCAATTTTTTATAGAGTAGTGAACTCAAAAATAAGTTGTTAATAACTTCAAGGATACCAAACACAAACAAAAAAGCAGAAAAAAACTTCGAACCTGCCCCCAATACTAGTTTTTCTTCAAAGAATCGCTTAAACTGGGTAGGTAAGACACATTTTCTAATAAAACGATAATTTTTCCTCGAATTTTTCTGAACCCAAAAGCAATAGGTTAAAATTTCCAATTTCCCTAAAAGCACCATAAAATACAACGCTTTATCATTGTACCTAATTCCAAAACACCTTTTACCAACATTTCTATTGAAAAACCAAACGAAAACAATACATTTTTAGCAAAACAAGACGATAAACGTACGCAGCCATCTTGCTTTCATTTGCCGTCGGACATTCGACGTTTTTCAATAAATTCTAAAAAGTAATCTAAGTTTATCATATCAAAACAACAAAAATACCGTGTATCTTGCTTATTTTTAGTAAAATTAATGTGTCACTTATTTAAATACTAAATTCAACGCGTAAATTGCATTAAAAATGCTAATTTCCGTGCCAGACGAGTTTTTAATTCAAACACACTCATTTTAATGCAGGAAAAACAATTTTTTACCCTACCTCATGCTTTAGCGCCGTTTTCGACCACACCACGCGATTTTCATACAAAACAAAGCAGATTTTCGCGATTCACGAAGCCACGGCCTACTTTCAACAAATAAAAACGGAAAACAAAAAGTGCAGGTTTTTCGTTCCTCACCTATGATTTACAGCTTGTCTCTGCGAAAATGGCAGTGCCGCATTTTGTACAGCCCCATGGTCAATTCGCACAGTATGCACAGCTTCCATTACATAACATTCACTTGTTTTTTATGACGAATTAATCGCGAACACCCTGTACCATGAATAAATATTTTTTCACTATCTATCGGTCATTTTTGGGGTAAAATCTACAAATGCGAGTGGAATTACTGGGTTTTAGCCACGTTTGACTGAATAATTACATCATAAATGGGGATTTATGGAAACGTAAGCGATTTTTTTGCGGTTATAGCCTTTTTATGTTGGGATATTTTTGGCGCGTTTTTCACGCGAATTTTCACGTAAACGACACACCCGAAGCAAAATCAGACCGAATTCACACCAATATCACATGCATAAACGTTTGGAGCTGAAATTAAACATCCAACAAATATAACCGTAGCAAATAACACACCGCCACATCTAGGGACCTCCACGTGCACCAAAACACTTCCAATTATTTGTAAAAATGTTTAAAAAAACTTATTTTAATTATAAAAGTCATTGAACTAGATTTATAATACACAGAAAGTATATTCTATGATGTAGAAGTTTACCCACGTCCGACATTTTGATTTTGCTGGTGATCGTGAAACGAAAAACAGGTCCGGGAACGGGCGAAGTTGGAAGCGAAGGGGAGGCCGCGCCTGACGAGCGAGATGGAACGAACTACTGTGCCATGAAGCTACGCAGTACGTTCACTATGGACTGCTACACCAAGGAGTCACTTCATCTTTAGTCCGAAAATTTATGAGATTTGCAACCCTTAAATTAGAATAAAATGTAATCTAAATAAGTTATGTGCTCAGAAGTAACTGATTATTCGCTTAATATCATTCAATTTCATTTAAACCAAGATCTTTATTAAACTTAAATATACCGCTGGAAGGCTGGAGTTAGCACTCCATGATCCACGTTTACGCATAAAACCCTACTTCAATTTTATCAAAAATTCTTGAAAAATATGATGAAAACTAAATTTTCAAAGGAAGCAATCTGATTTGCAGTAATTACAACATAAAATTTTGAATGAAACACTTCAAAATATGGATACTAAACAAAATAAACGTACTACATTTGTGTACTTTCTGCACCAGTGTTTTGTCGTCCGTAACAACAATAAGGGGAAGTGAGACAGATATCTCCGAACTGTTATATTAAAGGAGATAGGCCCATTGAAGTAAATAAAAAAATAATTACTTTAAAACCAATTTTTGGAGCTACGGCAAAGCAATATTTGTGTAAAAGGTTAAAATTTACTTGTCTGCAGTAGGAGAAATTAGGGGTATAGCTTCCTAGCAATTTTTAATGCGAGAAAATCGATAAAAACGGAATGTTTTTACTGCAAAGTGAAAAATATTAGTTTTAGGTCTGTTTGTGATGGCTTTTTAGGTAAAAGCAGTGAAATATGTTTGAATTTTTTTTATACAAAGGTCGTACTTTTTGCACATTGGCGTTTTAAACATTTTTTTGTTGAAATAACTCATTTCCTGTGTTCCACATCAAAGAAAAGGCATAACAAAGCGTGGAACGTTGTAAAAGGATGAAAGTCATCGTTTTTAATCCTGTATGCACGAAATTAATGAAGAGAAATTGGAATGACAATTTACCCTCGTATTTACATAGTTTTTTCGCCATATGTCGACTCAGTTGTATTTACCTAAATATTTCGTCTAAATATGATAAAATACTACGATATATTTAAATATGCTCATATCTTATCAGTCTGAGGAGATAATTTAGTGTATATTCGTTGAAAAATTTGTACCTAGGTACGCAATTTTACAAACGACAATCTCGGGCAAAACAAGTTTCTAAAAGTCAACGAATTTGGAATGTAAACAAAAATTTCACGCAAATCTTGAAGAATTCGGAATATTTGTTTACATTTGCCAAATTTATTACCCAAATTGCAATTAAAGTACAAAAATAGTTGTGGAAGAAATTGAACATCGACCTGGGATCTTTGGAAAATATAAAAGGATTAATTTTCGATTGGATTTGTAACAAATTTACCTCGTACTGCAGTCTTTAAGCGGTAAAATTTTGGCTTTTTGTGTATTTTACGTCCTGCCTGGGAGAGAATAAGATTTTAAAGGGGATATGCTGTTTATCGAGTGTTTGGAAGGCTATAGCAAATTGGCTTTAAAGTACTGAAAAAACGGCCTTTTTCTTATCGAAAACTTGCTAAATTCATGTTATTTTGACAGCATCATTCGAAAAAAATGTATACCTATGTATACAATTTTCTTGTCGCTTTTATTATTTTTTGAAATTAGAACGTAAATTTTTAGTAGCCATATACAATTATTTGTGTATTAAATTTAGCCTTTTTGGTGCAGCAAGACATTCTAACATAATTAACACAAAAAGACGACGAAAACAACAAAGTTTGTTGAACCTTGCATGCAGTCATCGGTTTAAGATCACATAAAATAAAATTCTGACGAAAAAAACATATTTTTTATTAACTCATAATAGTTTTATTGTATTATTGTACATTCAAACATTCTTCCGAGCTTCTATCATATCTCTTCTAGCCTTTTTGAAGGCCAGAACAACTTGTTCGACGCTTTTAACAAGAGCGAAAGATTTCAATTTTTCAAATCCGACTTTTTTTCGCGCTATTTTGTCGTTTCCCGTTCCATCGACAATATATGCCCTTGATTGGTGAATAACATTCATTTTGATGCTCAATTGTCCCGTAGCTACTGTATCCACACCGAATTTGTTTATTATATTAGTCTCGGATTCCTAAAAATGCCTTTTTATTTCAGCCAACGAAGTAATAACACCGCGTATACAGTGTGTTCAATAGGTACGTGAGGATTTTCTTCGCCGCACCTTTATTTTTATTAGACTTCATAGTAAAACTTTTAATTTCCGGTATCGAAGCCGCGCACTTTCACCCCATTAATTTTTTTATCAGAGTAGCTATAGGGTTGTTTTTTTGACTTAAATAGTCAGATTGTAGACTCCCACACTGTAAAATTGTAATTTTTTGGCTTATTTATACGAGTTTTTGCTGTTTTTCTTACTCTTTTCGTGGATTTCGTATAATTGAAAAAATTAAGTTTCTTGTGATCACGTGGTCATGTAGTTTTTCTAATGCCCTGTATAATATTTTAATGCTGTAAGATTTACTCTTAGATATTGCTTTCATTTCACAAAAGCTTTGTTCAATTTTTAGATAGGTATTTAGTTTAAAAAATCTTCCTCGGCTTAAAATTAAAAAAAAAATGTTCGATCGTAACACAAAAACTACTCGATTTAGGTAAACATCACCCTGAACAATGTCGAAATAAAGATATAAGGAAGAAAACCATCACTAGATCTAGATCACTCAATACCTAATACAGGGTGAGTCAACAAAGCTGAAAAATTCAGTATTGTTTATTTATTTATTTTTTCAATTTCAGTTTAAAAATGCAATAATATACTTTCGGCCAAGGAAGACAGAGATGGGTAATGTTACGTCTTACGTGTGGCCCCAGTATCGAGCTGCAAGTGACCGTGTTTAGCTACTTACTTGTGCGGTGACGCCGTCGAAAAATTACCAGTTTTTACATTTTCATTACTGCGAATAAGTGGAATTTGCCGCTTTTTGGTTCACCCTGTATATATGCTACGCGATTGTTTATATCCCAACTAGGTTTTGCCAAGTAGGCCACTTTCAGTTTTTGTTCGAATCCAATCCAATCCTTTTCTTTTTTTTCTTTTTTTCTTCTAAAGTTTGTTGTATTTTACAGAATTTTGATTTCCATGTGTTGTGTACTGTGGCCAGTCACGAAAGGTATTTTTTTAAGAAAATCCGCGATTACTAATGAAAACAAGGGAATAATAGCATCCTAAAACGTTGGATCGGCAAAACCTAGTTGGTATATAAATAAACGGGCTATACTACGCATGTTGGCCACAAAGTAGCTTATGTACCTGAATGTCTATTGGTATCCCCACCCAAGATAAGTCGCTATAAGCAGAGCAATCTCCAATGAAAAACCTTCGTAAATTCGTTGTCAAACTTTTGGGACTCAATCGGTAACAATACAAGTTTTTTGTGTAAACACCTGGTTGACATACGGGCAAGATGGCGTATGTCAAACCTTCAGTTCTAAATCGACCCCAAGAATCTTTGGAAATAACTTCGAAATAAATGATGGGCGACACTGGAAAACCATTTTCCCCCAGATTGACCAAATCGCATTGCAAACACACGTCAAAAACGTATCCAAAATTTGCCTTATTTCCATAGCCGTAAGTTCGACAAGCCTGTGTTGTGCCTGTCAACAAATTTTGATCATCGCAACTCCATTGCCGCGGCAAATTTATCAAATACTGAACATAAATGTTGTCGTACTCAAAATTTTTGCCAGTACTTATTTCTAAAAATAAATATACGTTCAGTTTGTTTTTGGCGGGCAATTCAAATTTGTCCCCTATGACATTTCGGCGTTTCTCCAATTCGTTTGAAGTTAGCTGCTCCAATAACGTGTTTTCTTTGAAAAATAAATCTGTCGATATTTTTTGCGACACATTTTCGATGAAATAAACGTACTTTTTAGACGACTCAGTTTGTAAATCCAAAAAATACGGTCTCAATCTTGTAAAATCAGGATAAACCGTCAAATTCTTGGTTCGTACGTCATATTTTATGGTGCACAACAAATACTCTGATTTCACCCAAATGTTATCGACAAATTCTCTAAATTAACAAATAAAAGTTACAAAAACAAACCAAAAATAACAAGTATTACCCCAAATCGACCAAAATATGCATAACCTGAAAATTATTCGGAACACAAACGTTTTTTATGGAATTGGACAGAGAACTTTCAAAATTAAACTCAGATTTGCTTTCGTCAGTATCAGTAGATGACATTTCATTCATTTGTTTCGCCAGTTTAGTTTCTTGGTTGAAAAACTAAAAATAGTCCCTCATATATCTTGTAGAAATGACTTGGCCAGACACCCTGTATACTTATACCTCATCGTTTGGTATAAAATTATCTTCCTGGACATAAGAAAATATTATGCTAGGTTCTTGTATTTCTTTAACATTTTCGTGATATTTTTTTTCAAGTTCCGTGAAACAGTTTTTTCGGTCTTTGTAAAATTCAATTTCGTAAGGAGCGAATTTTTTTTCTTGCCACGCAAAAGTTTCAGTTTGCGTCGAATTTTCCTCATTTTTTGCAAATTCTTGCAACTTTACGCTAAAATTTTTATTTATTGAATAGGTATACTAATTTTATTGTAAAAATAATAATACCTACCTAATTTGTAGGTTTCTTATGTCATCTGGGCATTTATAGGTACTTGTATATTTATTACAACAATCTTCTAAATCGGAATTTACCATTTTTTGTCTATTTTTCTTGTAATTCGACAATACAAACAAAAATATTTCCTACCAAATTTAACCAGCGCCATCTATGCGACTATTTGTCTTGTACCATCTATTATAAAGGAGCTATACTAAAGATAATGATTGACATCTTACTTATCGGCAATTGACATATGTCAATTAGCAATTTGGTAGTGTTAATGAATTTTGTATTGTTATTCTATTTTTAGTGGTTTTTCACTGTTTCCGATGTAATTTAATATATATTACTTTACTAATTTGTATTTATTTAGTGTGTAATTGCCTAATATTTTCGTTAATCTGTGATAAGATAAAATACCCGAAGAAAGTAAGGTTATAATATTGATAAACGTTCTAAGAAATCACTGATAAGAAAATATTTGCTTTATTATTCATTTTTGTACACTTATATGTGTTTTTTCATTCATAAAATAAGTAATAGTAATCTAACAAGATGCCTGAAGATACGCAAGACGCAGAGCGGCAAATTCCCTTAAATCCAAAAGATGAGCATTGGAAAAAGATTTTCGAAAAAGTAATGATTGTGGGTGAAAAATGTATTCTTTAATAATTATTTAATTTTTTAGTATGACAGGGACAGCGATGGTTTCATAAATGTGAGAGAATTGAGGGAAATTATTGATAGCCGAGAATATGATCACGACATCCCAGATTTTTGTGTTAAAAAGATACATGCAATGGCTGATTCAGATGGGGATGGTAAATTAAATTTGGAGGAATTTGTTTATATGATCCATCACCCAGATTTGGCACCTTTGTTTGGACATTACGTAAACAGGTAAAAAAGTTAGTCACTTGTAGTTTAAAAGAAGAAATAAGAATTTGAATTTTGGGCGGCTAGGCGGCCCTATGGTTCCGGACTCCGATATGGAGCTGTGGGGCTGCTAGGCTGGTAGGTTCGATTCCCACTGTCAGCCCTGGAACCCATTTTGCTTTTTTTATTAATTTTTCTCGCAAAATATGCAATAAATAAATGAAAAATGATCAAAATTGGACTGTATTTGCAATAAAATATTTTTTACCCACCTTTTTTTTGTAAAATTCATTTTGGCACAAAATACAATAAAGTGCCCTTATACAGTGCATCACATTTTTAGGTATATTCATATGATTATTCCCCGACGATTTGATCCTCTACAGACAGTAACAGATGGTCAATATGAAGACGAATACAGTTGTTATCCTCCAGCGATTGGTATGATTTTAATATCGCTGGTCGAAATCGTATTTCATATTGTTGACGAAGCGTCTGAACCAGGTTCCACATCATACGCATCAGGCCCAATGGCAGAAAGACTAATTTACGATCCTCATAGACGTTACCAAGCGTGGAGGTTCTTAACTTACATGTTTGTCCACGTCGGGTAACCATAAGCATTCCCCTAGTTTTACTTTAAATAGAACCGCGATTTTTTCTAGGTATTTCCATTTAATTGTGAACTTATTAGTGCAAATTTTGTTGGGAACACCTCTAGAAATGGTACATCGTTGGTGGCGTGTTTTAATCATTTATTTCGCCGGAGTAGTCGCCGGGTCTCTTGGTACTTCAATTACAGACCCCGCTGTACGTTTAGCGGGGGCCAGCGGAGGCGTATACTCTCTAATTACAGCTCACATCGCTACAATCATTATGGTATGGTTCCGCATAAATTTCTGGCAAAAGTTTCGTATAATTATCCAACGTTTCTTTACAGAATTGGAAAGAAATGTCTTACCCCTATGTTCAGCTACTAATTTTTGTAGTTATAGCAGGTACAGACATATCTACAGCTGTTTACAACAGATATTACCTAAAACTGGAAGAGCACATCGGATATACTGCACACTTGTGCGGCGCCTTGGCCGGGTTATTGGTCGGATTGAAGGTTTTACGCAATTTAGAAGTAAAACGATACGAAAAATACATTTGGTGGGGTGCCTTAATTATTTACGCGGCTCTTATGAGTGTCGCAATACTCTGGAACATCTTTGGGGGCAGCTATTTCCCGCAACAAATTTACAATTCCTAAGAAAAACCGTGTTTCCCGCACTGACTTAATTTAGGTTTTAAAAGTATTCATCTTTGTGATACATTATTTACAAATGACAACATACAAATATCACATATTACCTTTCTTCTTTACTATTTAAGTTATTGCACTTAGCATTTTTTATATTGCCTTGTATTTCTGATTGATTTTTTAAATAAAATTCTATTTTAATAAAGGCTTTTTCGCTTAAGAGGGTCAGCAGTCCAGTTACAATAGACGAATTTGAGCCAGAACCCAGCAACAAGCTGAACCTCTGGCTTGTAAGAAGACAAAAATTTTCAGTTTCAACCGAAAAACAAAAAAAGTTATGAGTAAACAGTGGTACCGTAGCATTGGGAGTTTTTCGTCGTAGATTGTGCTCTCGCCTGTCTTTCAGCTACTGATCAAAGTCGCACAGCTAAGTCAGCCAATCCCGAAATAGGGAGTGCGCGTAACAAGTTCATTCTCAGTATTAGTTTGGACGACTAGTTCCCTGCTTTTCCAGATAATTTTTGCCGTCCGCTGTAGGTTCGCAGACATTGTTACTCACCATATGTGCAGGTATATACATTATGCTCTTCTATGTGAAGTATTTTTCAAGCTCTTAACGAATTGTTCGTAGAATCGAATTGTTTTGAATGGCCCCCAAAGATAAAAATCGAGATCTAGGCAGTCAAGGAACAGGGCCTCCTCTTCCAATCCATCGACGACCGTAAATATTATTAAGATGCTGCCCCATCATGCTGAAACCAATGCCGTCTTCGTCAAGAAGATGGGGAAGCTGGTGTCTTAGGAAGTCTGCACAATTTTCACCAGTTAATCTTGGTGGAAGAAAGACAGATCCAATTAAAACATCTCCCAAAATTCCCGTCCAAACATTTGACGTAAAGGATTGTTGGTGGTTTCTCTCGATCATTGCTTTAGGAGAATATCGCTCTGGAGCCTAGGGAGGGGGGAGTTAGGCAGTACAAGTTCCAGGAGGTATTGGTGGGGATGTTAGGAGGAGGTTCCTAGACCGAAAGCGTCTCCGAGTTGGTACGGCAGTATGCAATAGAATAAGCGAGAAGAAGGTTCATCCTGTCCATCGTGCAATGGATTATAATCAAATTCTTGTCGAAGGAAGGGGTCCAGCAGGGTGAAATTCTCCAAAGATCAAGTGCACAATTCGGGGAATATACCCTCTCACAGCCCTGTGTTTTTTTGGCATAAAACTTTTTCTGAAGGACGAAAGAGGGTTGAAAATGAGAGCCATGACCGCCGTCCCAGGACGAGTCTGACACAAGACAATATTGTGCTCAACATCTCCGATGAGCTTGGGCTCAGGAAAGTGTCAGCTCGTCGGGTCTCGCGCCTTCTCACGGAGCAGCAAAAAAATGCTCGTCTTGATATCTGCCAACGGCTTCTGGACCGTTACGAGACTGAGAGGGGGCTTTTTTGGACCGCATAGTCACCTGTGATGAGACTTGGGTGCATCACTATACCCCGGAAAGTAAGCAGGCAAGAAGTATGGAATGGTGAAAAAAGGAGAGGCTGCACCGGTCAAGGTCAAAACTCGTTTGTTTTGGTCACTGTCTTTTGGGACTCAAAAAGTCTAATTCTTCTGGATGCTCTACAGTCTACACGAACAAAGGACAAGTAATGTGGCCTACTACTCCCAACTACTTAAACAAGTTAAGGTTACTTATCGGGTCAAAAGAAGATGCCAACCGACAAGGGACGTGATTTTGCTCCACGACAACGCCAGGCCACATACGGCAAACCAAACAAGGCAAAAATTGGAGAAAATTTCTTGGTTTACACTTGAACACCCTCCCTACAGTCCCGACTTAAGTCCATGTGACTTCCACATGTTTGGGCTCCTGAACGACGCGTTGGGAGGGCAGCGTTTTGTAGACAATGAAGGAGTAGAGGGCTTTGTGCGCAACTCGCTCATAACACGCAACTCTTCTTTTTACAATGAAAATCGATTTTTCGTAAAATTTTCCTAAATCATTTTTCGACCATTTTTAATACTTTTCTTGTTGTATTTCGGCAATAAAAAGAGTTAGAGTCCTGTTTTTTTCGTGAAGTGTGCTCATCATCGCAGTGTTCTTATGTTGCCTCTACAATTTTCCAATTTTATAAAAAAAAATGTTTTGTTAGATCACAAATTTGTGGAGTGTATTTTTCACGTACTGGATAAGTAATCTTATTTTTCGGAATTAACATATACAGGAGGTGATGGCAGTGATAGAACAGAAAAATCATAACATCATTGAAAGGGAAGAAGTTATCGAGGCGGTAAAGATGTTAAAAAAGGGAAAATCGGCAGGCAATGACCAGATTACGAGTGAAATGTTAAAAAATATGGGAGAAGAAGGCACAAACTATTTAACTGAGATATGTAACAAAGCATGGAGTGAGGGAAATATACCGAAGGATTGGGAAGTGGGAATTATTGTCCCATTATACAAAAAAGGAGACAAAAGAGAATGCAGCAATTATCGCGGGATCACATTATTGAGCACGGTATGCAAAGTGTATGAATGGATACTAGAAAAGAGATTGAGGGAAAAAATTGATTTACAACTGGAACAGTCACAAAGTGGATTCAGGAAGGGCAGGAGTATACAGGACCACATATTTACTATCAGACAGTTAATTGAAAAGACGCGATCATCGGGTGTGGAAATTTATGTAGCATTTTTGGACTTGGAAAAGGCGTTTGACAGGGTCCCCAGAAGTAAAGTGAGAGAAAGCCTGGAACTGAAAATGGTAGATAGAATGTTAATACGTGCAATCATGAGTTTATACCAAAAAAATAGAAATTATGTAGGAACTGATAATATGCAATCGCAGGAATTTGAAGTGAATGAAGGACTGAGACAGGGGGGAGTGCTCAGCCCTGCACTGTTTAATGTGGTTATGGATGAAGTCATAAAAGAAGATTAAAAGGAAAACAACAAGAGTATTTGCTGGGTACAGGAATTTACAACCAATCTGGATAGGAGAGTGCGCGTTTGCGGACGATTTGGTGGTATTTGCGAAAAACGAGGATGAGCTCAAGAAAAATCTTAGTATTTGGAATGTGGCTCTAGAAAAAAGAAATTTAAAGATAAACGAAGCTAAGACTAGAATTATGATAATAGGAAAAACAGAAAAGGACGTAAATATATCTATAAATGGTAAAAAATTGCAATTGGTGGATACCTTTAAATACTTAGGTGTGAACATTAACGGTAGAGGGGAACAGGATGGAGAAATAGCTCAGAGAATTGAGAGTGCATCACGAGTGTACCATGCCATAAAGGGCACTTTCATAAGTAAGAAGGAAGTATCGAGAAGTGCAAAAATGTGCATCTTTAAAACTGTGTTTGTGCCTATTCTTACTTTCGGTTGTGAAAGCTGGACCTTGACAAGGAGTATGAAAAGCAGAATACAAAGCATCGAAATGATGTATCTGCGTAGGGTGATGGGAATAACCCGAAGAGATAGAATAAGAAATAGCGATGTACGAGCGGAATTGGAGGTAGAACCACTACTGAAGAAAATAGAAGATTGTCAACTGAGATGGTATGGATATTTAATGCGCATGAAGAGTGAAAGACCTGTGAAAAGCATATGGGAGGCGAGGGTGCAAAGGAGAAAGACAAAAGGAAGACCTATGAAGACATGGGACTCAGTGCTGAACGATATCTTGACGAGAAGAGGAGTTACTTCTGTTCAAGCAAAATTAATAGCGCAGGATAAGAAAAAATGGAGGCGGTTTATATATGAGGGAGAATGTTAACATATTGAAATGTTACAGCCTTACACCCGTGAGGGTAATACAAGGCTAGATTATATATTAACATATACATATGCGAGACCAAATACGGACAAAGGCCCGAAATTATTTTTGGTACCTGAAAAATACATTACACAAATTTGTGGTCTAGCAAGAAAACATTTTTTTTCATAAAATCGGAAAATTGTAGAGGCAACGTGAGTACACTGTGATGATCAGCACACTTCAATGTATATTCCAAGAAAAAAACAGGTCTCTAACTCTTTTCGTTGCTGAAATACAAGAAAAGTATCAAAAATGGTCGAAAATAGATTTGTTCGGCATGGTCTTTGGGCTTCATGACAATTTCCAAAAACTCTTGCTAAAACTTCAAAATAATATACCATATTGAATACCAAAAATGCAACGTACGAAAATTATAATGAAAGTAGATTTCAATTTGCAAACATGTGATTCGAATTCCAACACGAATCGCGCTGAATTCAAAGTAAACTTCGCGATAACGAAGTAGACTTAAATCACAAACGACAACATACAGAAAAATACCGTGCATTATCACTTTTCTTTTATTATTTTAAGTTGTTACACTACCAGTGTTTTTTTTTTATATTATCAAGTATTTTTGATCAATTTTTTAATTAAAATTCTATTTTAATACGACATTTTTCCTTACAAATGGTGCAAATAAATAAAAACATCTACATAAAACTCCTATAAAAATAAATAAGAAAAAAAAACACAACAAAGAAAAAAACATAAAATTACGTAAGCTTCCGGAATGTACCCATCTCTTTTTTTGTTCTAACCCACGGGGGTTTGTAATAAAACTATTTCATCCTCCGATGAATTACTATAAACGTCGTCTTCATCATCATCATCGTAATACGGTTTCGTCACTGGCTTTTCCAAACCCTTTATCGGTCTGCGAAACAATTCGTTTTCTTTACCGTCATCGGTGTATTTCAAATCTTCATAATAACCAGCCTCAGAGAGCAGCCCGTAATGGTTTTCTTTCGAACTACACACCGTGTAACAACAAATGCCCAAAATTAAACAGCCGACAATCGAACAACCTAGAAATTAACATTCGAAAAAATGGAGAGAATCGTAACAGTGAAACTTGCCTGTTAATATCACGAAAACCAATCTGGGTAGCCCCCAAACATTTGTATCTCTTGTCAAAGAGAACATGACAACTTTCGGATAAATATTAGCGGCA
This sequence comes from Xestobium rufovillosum, assembly GCA_963966045.1. Taxonomy (NCBI): domain Eukaryota; kingdom Metazoa; phylum Arthropoda; class Insecta; order Coleoptera; family Ptinidae; genus Xestobium; species Xestobium rufovillosum. The sequence continues at coordinate 30,588,858 of OZ014497.1, forward strand.
TTCACAGCTACGTATTTAATACTGCTTTTGTAACCAGTAGCCTCTACTTGTAAAGTGTATTTGCCGGGGCTAAGGGGCACTGTGTACTTTCCGTCGTCCCCGGAATATATAGTTTCATTTTTTTCAACTACGAAGATCTTTGAGTGTGTAATGGGATGGTTTTCTGTATCACGCACGTAACCTACACAAAAAAAATTAAGAAAAAAGTCATTTTTGCTTGTTATCAACACTAACCCCGTATACCAGCAACAGGACTACCGTCTAACATTAACGATTCTTTTAATTCAACAGCAGCTTCGACTTTCCATTTCGCTTTATCCAGTTTTACTTCCACGTAAGTCAAGTTATTTTTCACAACAGAAACTTTAATTAATTTTGCTTCATATTCATGACACTCAAACTTTATTTCGTATTGTCCGACGGGAAGCAACAATTTGAAATGGGCCATATTTTTGGTCACCTCGTAAATTCTGTTTAAACCGCGCACTTGCACGGTTGCGTTGCGCATGGGGTCACCTTGGATATTTTGTACGAAACCCTGAACACCTGCATAAAAACAAAATACTGACGTTTACCCTGCTACAAAGTTTCTTAAATCAAAAAATACCTGTATTAACCACGTTTAACAAATTCATAGAAGGCTTTAAGACTTCCCTCCAAATATAGGGTATATTATCGACTGCGGGGTATTCACAACAAGTTACTTTCGCAGTTATCATAGGCGTGTAATATTCATGATAGATAAAATCCGTCAGGACATCATCGGTGCCTGCAATCGGACTCGGACAATTATTGAAACCGTCCGTGTTCTTCTTGTAAATATCCGCGAAAGTTTTGTAAATTTGCAGGTCATCTCTGGGTTTCGGATAACTAAAAGTAAATTTTATCAAACGGTCGCAGTTTATAAAATAATAAATCATGAAGAAACGATAGAGAAATTTCTTCGTTAACCAATATAGGAGCAACTTGTAGATAGATAGATGTATAATTAACCCCCCTTTCTAACGTCTCTAACACATGTTCCCATGTCTCCTTCTCCGCCCCACATACCCTACACATTCTTCTGTCTCCACTTTCCCAATACCTTCCACCTCTCATCTCATTTCCCAATCTAAACCTTGCCACCCTTATTATCTTCTCTTCCCTTCCCTTCCCTTCCCTTCCCCTACTTCGTAGATATCTCGGCAGTCCCGCTGTCCTTATTTCTTTATATTTGTTGTTATATCTTCTCTTCTTTATCCTGCACTTGTATTTGCCTGTCTCTCTCCTCTACCTCTCTCACCATGTTCTCAAGTTCTCCACTTCTTCTGCTGCATAGCCTCGCTCCTGATAAAATTTCTCTCGCCTCTCCTCCCATTTCGATTTTTCTCTTCCTCCCTTCCGTACCTCTTCCCAACACTGCCTGGCTAACTCGTTCCCGCCCCCACCTCTAAACTTTTCCTCATATTTCATGGCTCTCTTTCCTGCCCTGGTTCTTAGTTTTTCTCTGTTTGTTTCGTCACTTACCATGTACCCTGGCGTTATCCAATCTAAGCCCAGTGTCCATCTTATGTACTTTTCCTGGATCCCCTCTATCTTCTCTCTCTCTTCCCACCCCCCAAATTTCTGCTCCGTACATGGCTACGCCGCTCACCAATGCATCAAGCAACTTTACTCTTCTTTTCCAGTTGCCCCCAAAATTCCTCTTTCCTATTCCCTGTACCTGCTTCATTGCTATTGTTGCCTTTCTTACTACCTCTCTTACATGCTTCTCTTGGCCCCCATTATTTTGTAAGGTGAATCCTAGATATTTAAACTCCCCCACCTCCTCCAATTCTTCCCCCTTCCACTGCCACTTCTCTATGCGACTTCTTCCCCCCCCCTTTCCTGAATCTCATAATTTTAGTCTTCTCCGTGTTCAATACTAGTTCTTTCTTCTCCAAATATCTTTCCATTCTTCTCAGCATCTCCTTTAGTTCTTTCTCTTCCTTTGCCAAGAGGACTGTATCATTAGCATATGCTAGTGTCCAATATTTCTTTTTGCCTATTATCACTCCTCCTGCCTGTCCCTTTCCCATTACCTCTTCTAAATCTGACAGGAGGATGTTAAACAAGTACGGGCTCAGGGGACACCCCTGTCTGACTCCTCTCTCCGTCCGAAATACTTCGCTTAGCCGTCCTCCCACCCTTACCCTGTTTCCTATATTCTTTCTTTCCAACATCTCAAATATTTTTTTCTGTTAATCCTGTCAAATGCTGCCCTTAGATCTACAAAGCATGTGATTATTTTCCCTCCCTTTTTCTTCGTTTCTCTTCCTATTACGTGATTCAGTGTGTAGATATTTTCCATTGCACCTTTTGCCTTCCTGAATCCCGTTTGTTCTTCTGGAATTATATTCCTCTCCTTTAATTCTTCTTCCACTTTGTTTGCCAGTACTGATGCATATATTTTATATGCTGTTGGCATCAGTGTCACTCCCCTGTAATCTGTTGTTTCCCTCCCCTCTCCTTTCTTTCTTATTGGCACTATCAGTCCCTCTCTCCACCTTTCTGGAAAACCTTTGCCTTCCCATACCCCACTGCATATCTTCTTCCTTATCATTTCAAGTGTTTCCTCACCTCCATGCTTTCATACTTCATTTTGTAATTTGTCCACCCCTGCAGCTTTTCCACCTTTTAATCTGTTTACCACTTCTCTGACTTCCTCCAGTTTTATTGTCTCCACTTGTACCTCTTTATTTGTGTCTTCGTTCATGTCATTATTATCATTTTCTCTCTCCCCCTCCGTCCCCCCCAGTATCACAGTAATATTTAATCTATAATCTTCTCTCCGATGCCACCACCTTACACTTTTTCTTAGATGCATTCAATTTAAGTCTGTTTATACACATCATTATTAAACCGTCTATTTCTACAATGCTTAGTCAGAACTTTACGTATAGGAGCATATTTATTTATCGCTTCATTTTTGAGTAACCAAATGGAAACCGAATTTTTACAGGACGTCAAATTAATTTTTTTTTACATTTCACCAAAAAATACAACCACAAAAAAATTGCGAGAGGTAGTACGCACCGACCATAATCAAATATTCAAGAAAAATCAATTTTTTTCAAAAAATTAAATGACTTACACGACTCCGCTACTCCCCCCCTCGAAATTCAACACCAAATCGAACTTCTCTTCCAGCAATAAGTGTTTGAAGGCATTGGAGGCGGTCATATGCGGGCTCATACCGTTCCCGCGATTTCCCAAGTTCAAAATTTGGTCTCCCACTTCCTTGAAGTCCGCGGTGATGTTATTGCAGGTATAACTGTCTGGTCTGACGTTCCCCGAGACTTCCTTCTCAAAATCCCCCCATATTTGTTCAAAGGCGCCGTCGATAACAGGAATGATATGTATAACGGCATTTTTTAGGATGCTTGTAATTTGCGGGTCGTTATAACCGTGACCGTGGAGGAGATGGCGCGTCAAGTAGACGGTGAGTTCGCGGCCAATGGGTTGTGTAGCGTATAAATTGCCCATGATCGCTACGTGGAACTTGGATTCTTCAGGGGCTCCGATCTGTGAATTTTCGACATACTAAGGTGTTAAAATTAAAATTAAGTATCTTACCTCGTCTGTAATTTTTAAAGAGTGTATCGTCATCGAAACAAAGTCGTCCCCTCCTTCAAATTGGGCAGAATTTGAGTATTTGTTCTCGAAATCTGATAGTATCGAATACAGTTCGTTATTAGAGTGATATTTCGGTTTATATTGATTATCTGAGATTCCGAAATCGTAGGCACTTGCCCAATGTAACGGGTCATCCTTCATGAGGCTCACATCGAATTTGAGAGAACCGGATTTCGGTACGACGATCTCTTGGGTGTAACTTTCATAACCACGAGCGGAGAACGTCAAATTGTACTTTCCCGGTAGCAAAATGCGGTAATAATCGCCTTGAATCGCAGTTTTTACGACATGATTGATGCCTTCGATGATTATTTCCGCATGCTGAATCGGGTGGCCTATTGTACTCGTTACAAAACCATGGACGCCTTTGTGAACCTAGGAAAAAAACACAAAAATGAATTAAACATGCAGATGATATGGTTTTAATAGCTAAATCAAGTAAAGTTAAGACTAAGCAATGTAAAAACAGATGGTTTAATAATGGTATAAAAAAGATGCAGAAAGCGTTAATCATGGAAGCCGGAAAATTGATGCATTGCTGAGTGTGGCTTCTAGGTTTGATACGTTTGAGGCAATATCCTTTAATCAGTCAAGAAAATTTGTGGTGGGGTTGAAGCCAAAAAGTAGTGGTGGCAGTATATTGACAGAGAGACTTTTGAAGGATCTTTTCGATTCCACTGGATATCCTTTGCTGCAATGTGTAAATACTTCCCTACACACTGGATCACTGGCAGGGGAAATTAAAGTTAGTACAATTATACCGATAGAAAAAATTAAACGAAATTCAAACCCGAATGAGTACAGACCGGTCAATCTCTTGCCTGTGGTTGAGAAAGTACTTGAAATTTTGGTTAATCAGCAGGCCAGGGAATACATTGTCAGAAATAATTTGCTTTATAGATAACTCAATGCTCAGTATGGACCTAATGGCAGAGCAATTTACACATTCAGTTCTGGAAGTATTAAATAGACATGCACCTGTCAAGAAATAGGCAGGTTCGGTAATTTTCAAATTTCATTAAAATTGATAGAGTTTATTACACTGAAGGCAGTTATGTTGTTAATTTTTCTTAAAAAAAAATTCCTTCGCCTGTGAAGCCGTTGCAAAGTTTTCCGTCGGTGCGAGGCTAGAAATCGTACCTTGCAGCGAGAGTAGGCCGCGTGACGTCAGAACTTAGTATAACGTACAAATCCCAGCTTCAGCGCGCAGCAGCCCCATAAGTATTATGCATATGCATGTGTAGTTAAATTGTTAAATATTATTAACTGGTTCTAACTGGTGTTTTCTGTTTTGTACCCAGACTAATACATCGTACAGCACAACAATAAAACGGAAAAAGTGGTTCGTTGGAACCAGAAGGAAAATCGGTTAGCATTATCGATATTTTCGCGAATTAGTTTATCATTGCAAAAGTTTATAAAATTATCGGCTGCCCCATTGCAGCCACTCTAAGTAAAATCGAACCTAATGTAATTTATCGACAGTTTTCTGGGACCCCTTGGTACTTGGTAACGTGTTACGGTTAGCATAATTTGAAACAGGATGCTAGGAGCATGATGGACCCAAATACTGAATCGCCGTAGCGTTCCCTCCCTGAACTAAAAAAGGAAATTTGATTAACTATTTTACAATAATAATTAAATAGTACGTCATCATAAAGTTCTCTTTTGAAGACTGGTAGGACGCGTACCTCCATCCTTTCCCTGAGCTAGCCTACGCATTTCCGTAAAAGTAGAACATTCTACATCCCCAACTATTTGAGAGCAGTAGTCTAATCTGCTCCAACCTCTACCTCTTTATTCCTATCTCTGACTCTAGTATGTCGCGAACTATTCCTTTGAGTCTCAGAAGGTGTCCTACCATCCTACGATCCTATCCCCTATTCTTTATTGTCTTTCATACTTTTCTCTTTTCCCCAACTCTTTCTAATTCCTCCTTATTGCTAACTTGTCTATCCACGGTATCTTCAACACCCGTTTGTAGCATCACATTTCAAACGCTTCTACTCTTTTTCAATCCGCTTCTCCCATTGTCCAAGTTTCGCACCCATAGGTATAATTTCGTACTCCATACATGCGTCTTTAAGAGTCTCTTCCGAGTTTCTACATTAACCGTTCCAGAATATAGCAGTTGTTTCTTTTTGTTAAACAAGTACCTAGTACCTATGTAGCGTAGTTTTTTGATTCGCGTGAGTTGAATTTGTTTCCGTTTTTTTAAAAAATTTCCAATCCGTTATAAAACTGTTAACTTGATAACTTGTCAATCACTTAGGTATACATACCTATATAAATGAGTATGTATGTATTGTTTGTATTAGAGAATATAGGTAGGTACCTATTTTACAAACAGAAGTAAGCAGGTATCTATAATCTACATACCTACTTATACTGAATTATAAAAGGCATGTACAGTTAATATATTGTTGACTTTGTTTTTCTTATACTGGTCTGCCTTTACACTACTGTTTTGAGGTTGAATGAAATTGGGGTTAGATGCAAGATTCACAAACCATTTCCACATTTACCGGGACATTTACCTACCTACTACATAAATATGGCAAATTATGTGAATCGGACTTTTGATACCCTTGTTGCATCATTATATCGATTATGTTGTCTTTGTTTTATGTTTCCTTGACACCTTACTTTAAAAATTCACGCTCGAAATAGTCCCAATAAGTATGTTATGAGATAGGTACCGCTTCACGGGCACTTCAAGAGAAGTGGGAGGAGCGCCTTACGAATCTCTGACGTCAAACCAATAACAAAGCGAACTAGCATGTGGGTGTGATAAGCTAATTTCTTTCGCTTATTAAGCCGCAAAAAAATGTTTTAGAAAAAAAATTTCGCCGTAAATCAATTACAATAACAATTTTCTGTCATTTTCATGCCAAAAATATATATTTTATTTTTCTCCGAACCTCCCTATTGTTAATCTGTTCACACTGGAATATTTTCGTAAATTACAAGTGAAGCAAAACAGGGCATTGCGGATAATTTTGAAATGCGATAGGTATACTCGGATCGAGTGGATGTTGGATGTGTTGAGATTGATGAGTATCAGACAACTAGTAACATATAACACGTTGGTATTTATATTTAAGTTAAAATAAAATTTACTTCAATTTAAATTGAGTGATTTGAAGTATAATGTGGATATTCGTTCTTATTCTACAAGAAATAGAAATGATTTTTATGTGCAGTTCTATGGCACTTCATTTGCACAAAATCAGTTATTGGTGAAGGGGTGTGTTTTGTTTAACAGTCTACCGGTTGATATAAAACGTAATACGATTTTATCATCTTTTAAGAATCTTTGTAAACAGTATGTGCAGGATAATTTTTAAGTTTATAGAAGATTGTTCATTCTAAATAAATGTATGATTTACTGGTAAAGTGTTATGGTTCCGTAGTTGTTTGAGCAACAGGGAGCATAGGTGCACGACGGAAAATTGTGTATCATCGGAGTTAGTATGTGATGTAGAAGTCCCTCAAGGTAGTGTTCTGGGGCCGCTGTTATTTGTATTATATGTAAGTGATGTTCAATTGTGGCTTAAAGAATCTTTTGTGAACCTTTTTGCCGATGATATATTGATCTGTGTTGCCCACGAGGATCCACAAGTAGCTTGTCAGTTGGTGAATAAGGAGATGAGGTTATTATACGAGTGGATGTGTATAAACAGACTATAAAAGAAAAAATTTCTTACAGCTGCATTTAAAGTCAAAGAATTACCTGTTCCATGTAAGTCATTAAGGCCTCCTTATTATCCAACCAGTACTGGGGTAAATCTTTCGCAAACGGATATTTAAAACACCCAATCTCCAAAGTAATCTCCATGCAACCTGCAACTAAATAATTCCAGTCTTGCATGCCTCCAGTTACGATATACCATTTTGCTCCATTCGTTATGCCACCAGTGAATTTTTCCTTGGGAAATAACGGACACGGCTTCCCGTCATGCATTGTCCTGTGTGCCTAAACAGAAAATATACAAAATAACCGATTTTGTTCGAACTCGAAAACCTTTTTTACGAACATCAGAGTAAGTATGAGCTAGAAACTTAAAAACGTGGTCGTCCGGTGATAAGTTCTCTTCTCCGCTCTTATCTCCTTCATTATCATCGTAAGGGTAATTTGCTACCATGGCTCCGTTATGTAAGTTGGCAGATAATACGAAAGGTTCCGATAGAACCCAATCCATGACGGCCTTTGTTTCAGGTTCGGTGTACTTGTTATACTAAATGAACGAGTGGATAAAATACGTACATTTTATAATCGAAACAATTTGCTTACTTTATTAACTCCGTACTGATCTGGGAAATTTCTGTTTAAATCCACGTTATGTGCGTTATTTCTCCCTACGTATCCGTCACGATCCCCTAAGCAGAACCAAATTAAAATATGTTCGAAAATTTCTGGCGTATTTACCTTCTTTCGCTATCGCATAACCATCTGGATTCATGCTCGGTAAAATGTGTATCCTCGTACTATTTAACAATGTTGTAACCCTGTCGTTTTTCCCGTAGTTTTCACATAAGTACTTAATTAATAAAAGAAGCAACTCTCGACCGACGACTTCGTTACCGTGCATGTTAGCTATGTATTTAAACTCGGGTTTGCCTGAAATTTACAATACATAATTCGAAGGGGACAAACAATGAAAATTGCAGCGAATTATAGTTGGTAGTGATCTACTTTTTTAAAAATATTTTTTGACTTGTAGCACTCCACATTGTTACGTAAGTATTTCAGCACCAAACGTAAAGAGGTTTCGCAGGAATGTTTCTCTCTGATTTCTTTAAAGCAAATTATTTCTGACAATGCGTTCCCTGACCTGCTGATTAACCAAAATTTCAAGTACTTTCTCAACCACAGGCAAAAGATTGACCAGTCAGTACTCATTCGGGTTTGAAGTCCCTTTTAACTTTTTCTATCGGTATAATTATACTATCTTGCATTTAACCTGCCAGTGATCCAGTCTGCAGGGAAGTATTTACACAGTGCAGCAACGGATATTCAGTGGAATCGAAAAGATCCTTCAAAAGTCTCATCGTCGATATACCGTCACCACTACTTTTTGGCTTCAACCCCACCACAAATTTTCTTAACTGATTAAAGGATATCACCTCACTCCTTACTTCTAACCTCCACCTCGCTCTCGGTCTTCCTCTTCTCCTTCTGCTCCTTATATATATAGTAGTTTTCACAGGCCATGACGGCCCATCGCTGAAGTTATCCTCTGCCATTTATTTCGGTCTAAAGCCCTTTTCCACCAACTCTCCACTCCTATCTCCCTCAAGTCCTGAATTGTTTCCTCCTTCCATCTGTTTCTTGGTCTTCCTCTTGTTCTTGCACCTATTGGTCTGATATGCATCATCATCTTAGTGATTCTTCCGCTCTCCATTCGCTGCACATGGCCAAGCCACCTCAATTGATTGTACAATTGATGGTTCATTATACAGCTCCCTCAATTCCTTGTTCGTCCTTCTTTGCCATTCTCCGCTCCATTTTCTTCCCCCATAAATCCTTCTTAGAATTTTTCTCTCCCATATCAGCAACTTTGCTTCCTTCACAGTTCCCAACTTCCATACTTCACTTCCATAGGTTACTATTGGTCTCAGTACTGTTTTATATACATATCTGCACATTCGCTTTCCATGATACATGCTTCGACTTTAGGATATGACTTAGTGCCCCCGCTGCTTTATTTCCTCTCATCTGCCTTGCTTTCATTTCTTCCTCCTCTCTTACGTCCTCTGATATTTGTACCCCTAGATATGTAAATAGCGTAACTCTTTCTATTACTATTTCTTCTTTATTCGGTCGTTTTATTATTAGGTTATCATTTTCCGCTCTGTCCGCCTGCCTTGCCATCACCATATACTTTGATTTCTGGCTGTTGACCTGTAACCCTACTTTCCCTGCATGCTTCTCCAATCTTTCAAACACTTTTATTAGGCCTTGCTTACTTTTTGCTATTAACACCAGGTCATCAGCATATGCAATACATTGTTGTTCTGCGCTTACTATGCATCCTGTTCTATTTATTTTACTTTCCCTTATTACGTACTCAAGTGTTATATTGAATGGCAACGTCGACAGTGGGTCCCCTTGCCTGACTCCATCTCTCACTATAAAACTTTCTGACATCTTCCCTCTCCATTTAACTCTATTTACTGTATCTTTCAAGGTCATCTGAACTAATTTTATCAATTTCCCCGGTATCTTTAGGTTTTCCATAGCCCTGTATATCTCTTCCCTTTTTAAAGAGTCGTAAGCTTTTAAAAAATCAATGAATGCCACATGGATCTCCTTATTGTATTCTCCGCACATATCTTGCGTTTCTTTTAGGACAAACAGTTGATCTGTGACAGAGCGCGCTGGCCTAAATCCTGCTTGATATTCTCCCAATACTTTCTCTGTGTATTTTTGTATTCTGTTTCTCAGGATCGTAGTTAGTATTTTATACGTTGTGTCCAGCAGTGTGATTCCTCTATAATTGTTGAATACTGATTTTTCGCCTTTCTTGTGAATCGGGGTTATTATTGCTTCTGTCCACTCTTTTGGCATTCTTTGTTGTTGCCAGATTTGGTGTATCAACTCGTGTACATTCGTTATTAACTCTTCTCCTCCATAATTAGTTAACTCATTCTTTACTCCATTTCCACCTGGTGCCTTTCTATTTTTGAGGGATTTTATTATGTTCGTGATTTCTTCTTTTGTTGGGGGATCTATATCTTCCCTCTCGCCTTCTGTTCTTCCCTGTTCTTCATTTCTGTTTTCCTCCTCACTTAGTATTTGCACTTCTGCTGGTTTCTCTCCCTGTAGAAGCTCCTGAAAGTATCTCTTCCACCCCTCAATTATTTGATCTTCTTTACTTATTCTTTCTCCGTTCTCATTTTTAAAGGATATCGGTATTTGTTGCCTAGCTCTTCTAGTATATTTTATCTCTTGGTAAAAATTTCGTATTTCCCCGTTCCTGTAATATTCTTCTGTCTGCTCTATTCGCTTTTGCCAAAAACTTCTTTTAACTTCTCTATAAATTCTTTTTGCCCTTCTCCTTTGCTTTGTGTATTCTTCTATATCTTCCTGTGATCCAGTCTGCAGCATTTTCTTTCTTGCAGCTATTTTCTTCTGTAACTCTCTTTCACAGTCATCATTAAACCATTTACTCGGTGTCGTCCTTTGGTTTCTCTTTCTTATAACTTGGCCTGCTGCTCTTTTCAAACATTCTTCTATTACCTTCCACTTTTTTTCCAAGTCTTCTCCTTTTTCCATTTCTTTTAACGCTATTTCTATTTTCTCCACGTATCTTTCTTGACACACTTTTTCTGTTAGCCTTTCTTCGTCATATCTAACTTCCCCTCTCTCATTGATTTGCCTTCTCCCTTGTTCGCCATACGTGCCCTCCATTTTAACCTCTACCAAATAGTGGTCTGAATTTACATCAGCTCCTCTTCGTGTTTTGACGTCTTTCGCCAATTTCACATGTTTGTTCTGTATTATCACGTGATCTACTTGATTTATCGTTCTGCGGTTGGGCCCGAAAAACTCTTCTTTTCCGATTTTTGAGTTGAAGTCACCCATAATTAGCTTTACTTGGTCAGTGCTCAACCGCTCGTATAAATTTTCCAAACTCTCATAAAATTCATCTTTGACCTCCTCCCCCTTCTCTTCTGTTGGCGCATGACCATTTATAATACTGATATCCCTTCCCCCTACTTCTATGGTAATGCAGCATAATCTTTCATTTATCGGTATGAAATTCTTTATTTTATCCTTCATTTTCTTTGCTATCAAAAAACCCGTCCCAAAGATCCGTTCTTCATTTCCACTGTTGCAGAAGATGTACTCATCGAGTGATATCTCAAAATTTCCCGTTTGTTTTGTTTCTTGCAATGCTAGTAGTTCCAGACCATAACGCATCACCTCTCTTTCTAATTCCTTCATCGCCCCTTCATAGTTTGTCCCTCTTATGTTCCATGTACCCTTCACCCATTTTTTTCTTCCATTCTCACATCCCACTCACCTCCTTTCCTTTTCCATTGCCTTAGACGTCTCCAATTTTTCCTCTAATGCATATTTTGTCAGTTTTTTGGGGGTATTTCCCTTAACTTTTCCTCTTTGTGGCTCCATACATGGGTTACACTGTCTACAACCATTTTCTGATAGCTCACCCTAACTTTCTTTCCCTTATTTCTTTCTTCTGTCGCTCTTTTTTTAATCTTCATTTGGATCTCTCTTTCCTTTACTGTTAGATCATCTTCAATTCTGACATTAGTGCCCTTTAATTTCCTTTTCTCTTCCATCACTCTCCTCTTATCTTCCCATGAGCTGAGCTTCACCATTACCACACTGTCCTCTTCTTTTCTTCCTAGTTTGAAAACTTCCTTTATTTTCTTTATCTGCCTCTTATACTACTTTCAAATATTCTTTTTGGTGTTCTGTTTATTGTCATTCTCGTAATATGTCTCAACCATCTCAACCTTTGTGATTTTGCGGTTTCCCACTATATCCGGTTCCCCAAATAACTCCCTTAGCTCTTGGTTAATTCGCCTTTCCCACACATCTCCACTCGTTTACCTCCGCATATCTTCCTCAGCACTTTTCTCTCCCACACTCCCAGCATTCTTTGTTCTGTTGATCCTGAAGTCCACACTTCACTTGCAAATGTCACAATTGGCCGTATAACAGTTTTATAAATCCTCAGTTTTAAACCCCTCGATATCTTCTTACTATTTAATAATCTGCTGAGTGAGTGTATGCATCGGTTTCCTGTCATTATTCTTTGCTGTACCTCTCTTTGGATGCTCAGTTTTCTGCAAAACATTGTCCCCAGATATGAAAAACTCTCCAATTCTTCAAATTTGTAAATTATGCCTTCGTTCGTTCTTAATTTTAGCTCTCCACTCACTCCCAAATCTCTATCTGTCCATGTCATGAATTTTGTTTTATTTTCATTGATAATTAGCCCCATTTTCTTTGCCGAACTTTCAAATCTCTGCATTACCACCTGCAGTTACTGTTTACTTCTTGTCACAATCACCACGTCGTTTGCAAATGCTATCCACTGGTGTCGCTTATTGTATACCAGGCCAGACCTATTAACATTGGCACCTCGTATTACTCTTTCCAATGCAAAATTGAATAGCACGGATGATAGAGGGTCACCTTGTCTTACTCCTTCTTTCACTCTAAATTTCTCTGAAGTTTTGCCGTTTATTCTGACTCTGTTCTCAGTTTCGTTTAATGTCAACTTCACCATGTTTACGAGATTTTTGCCTATTCCCAGCTGCTTTAACGCTTTGTATAATTCTGATCTTATTCTATCATAGGCTTGTCTAAAGTCAACATATATAACATATGTTTCCTTTTGATACTCGTAACTTTCTGTCTGTAATTCTCTCAAAGTAAATATCTGGTCTACAACCGATCTTCCCCGTCTAAAGCCACACTGATAATCTCCCAGTTCATTCTCCATTCTTACCGTTAACCTATTCTTTAAACATGATGCAAGTATCTTATAGGCAACATTAAGTAAGGTTATACCCCTGTAATTCTTAGGTTGCATCTTATCGCCTTTCTTATACAATGGATGTAGTATTGCTTCCCTCCAACTCTGTGGTATTTCTTCCTGTATCCATATTTCTTCCAAAAGGTCCCTCACACATCGAGCCAATTCCTCTTCTCTCCATATTTAAACATTTCTGCAGTTATTTCGTCGCCTCCAGGACTCTTGCAATTTTTTAGACTTCGAATAATATCTTCCACTTCCTTTAAAGTTGGTGGTTCTTCCTCCCATCCATCTTGATTCTGCATATCACCTTCTGTGCATTCATCTATTAATTCTTCGTCTCGCCCTTCACCCCCATTAATAATAACGTTTATTTTTAGCCAAGGCTATACATTTACAAACAAATCAAACATACAAAAAATAGCATAATTCATCAAAGTAATTCTGCCACAATTCCAACACACCCCTCTCTTCTCCTATTATTTCGCCATTTCTATTCTTATAAAATACTGTTCTTCTTATTTCGTTATTCTTGTGATTCTCCTCTATATCATTAATAAGCCTTTCGTTATATTTTCTTTTCTTTTCCCTCAATATCCTCATCTTTTCCTTTGTTCTTCGAATTCTCTTCTGGCTTCTCCTGTTTCCGTCTTCAACATTGCCAGTTGCAATTTTTTTCTTTTTTCTAATTCTTTTTCCCATTCCCTGTCGAACCATTTCTGTTTTGTCTTTGCATCCTCATTCTCACTGCAACCCACCGATACTTTCATTCTTTCACTTATAGATTTCCAAAAACTTTCTACATCACTTGATTTATTTATTTATTGTTAAATTTTTCCCGATATTCTACTTTTTTCCTTTCTTCTCTTAATCCATTTAAACTAGTCTTATTTTTTAATTTCGCTTTTCTTTGATTTCTCGCAAAAGGTACAATTTGTTTCATTTTTACACCTAGCAAGAAACGATCAGAGTCTGCATCTGGCCCCCTATAGCTTCTTATGTTATTTATGCACTTTTCTTTATCTTTCTCTATTAAAACGTGATCAATCTGATTCACGTACGAACCATCTGGTGATCTCCAAGTTCCCTTGTAAATTTCCTTTCTTTGGTAATATGTGCTTTTAACTATGTTCTTTTCCTTTGCAAAATCAATTAGTAGTTGTCCATTTTCACCAAAGATATTCTATTTCTATAGATACCAAGATGCAATTTAATATAGCTGAAAACATGCGTGCGACAAGAAAATATTCTCTGTTTTCGTTTGGAGCACGCAAAGATTGATTTTGCATCTTTCTTAAGGCAAAAAGTCAAATATGACATTCACTGGGTAACCTTCATTTCACAAGTTTCCGAGTTGTCAGTGCTAGTTGTCAAATTAGATACGAGAAAATTAAATCTTTTAGGAGAGTAAGCATCGAGTTGTAGGCATGTTGAAAATGGTCTTAGAAATTAATATGTAGCGTAGGTATTTTAAAATAAGTAGGAAGCTGCTGAAGTAAATTATTAAGCGAGTAAGTAAGTAAGTAAGTCTAAAATGAAATGTATTTTGGGTGCTTCTTGTCAGAATCGATGTTACTTATATGTGACAATCGCCGTATTTTAGTACATTTTGGTATGTGTTGAAGAAACTTACTTGTGAAATGAGAGGGTACCATCTTTCGAGTTGGCTCCACAAACACAACAATATGAAACCATTTCTTAAACTAGGTACCAGTTCAGAAAAACACAAAATAGAAACATTTAACAACAAACAGAACAATAAACAGTAGACAGTAATAAAAATTTCTTCTCCCTTACGAAAAATAAAAATTCAAATGACAAGGCGATTTGACGTTTAAATGTCATGCAATTTAATTAGCGCGCTACGCCAAAAAAATAATTTTGACTTTTTGCCCAAAGAGAGATGACGTTAACACGGCAAAATTAGGTAGAAAAAGTGGGAGAGAAAAAGGCACGTCTTTTATGTTGGAAATAAGGTACGTATGCCGAATACATGGGATCTTGGTGTCTATTAGTATAGAATGTCTTTGATTTTCACTTGTTTTTACATACTTACTGTATTTTCCTATAGTTGGCCAAAAAACATCCTCCCTGCCAATCTTCGCATTTGCATCTCCCAAAATCACTTTTAGATGATATTTCGGTATTTTTTCATATTCCTCCATACTAGCTTCTCCGGTTGGTGCGTGGAAGTTAACGAACGTGATTATTAAACCATCTATTTTTACATTGCCACTTAAAACAATATGAGTTAGTCCTAGCCTGATCAATCAAGGTACTCATGTTTTTTGTAACCCCTGTAGGTTGTTCCACTATCTGCTTTAGCCCCGCTGCAAGCAGCCTTGTTTTGAATTCCACATCGAAATATTTTTCCCCTAACCAATCCAGATTAAAATCTCCAAGTAAGAGTATCTCATTATTTAACAGGCCACTACATCAAAACCAGTTAGCATACAAAGCAGGAATGTCTACAGAAACTGCTCTACACCACCTTACATGGAGAGTGGAGAAAGTGCTGGAGAACAAAGAAATCCTCCTAGTCGCTTTTCTGGACATAGAAGGAGCGTTCGATAATACATCATTCAATAGTATCTCCAAAGTCGTAGGCCAAACAGGACTAGAGGCTCTGTGCTGCAGGTGGATAGACTGCATGCTGAGGGATAGAGTGGTGTTTACTACACTGCTTGATGAGACCTTGGCAGTCAGGGAACGTATGCAAATGGCCCTGAGTATTGTAGCAGCTTGGACTGAAAAGGAAGGCTTGACCATTAGTCCAGAAAAAACAACAATAGTTCCATTTACGCGAAAGAGAAACATAGAGGCTCTTGGACCTCTATATCTCCGTGGTAGAAAGATCCCACTGTCAAGGGAAGTCAAGTATCTTGGGGTTATACTGGACTCAACACTTACCTGGAACCAACAAATCGATAGAATAGTCAGAAAGTCGGAAACTACTCTTGCAGTAGTTAGGCGAACATATAACAAAAAATGGGTCCTAGGCCAGGAATGGTGCACTGGCTGTACACCAGAGTGGCCAGACCAGGAATGATGTATGCAGCTTTGGCATGGTGGCCCAAAGTCAAACAGGTAACTACTAGGCTAAGGCTAAGCAAAATTCAGAGGCTTGCCTGCCTAGGGAAAACAGGGGCGATGCGGCATTCGCCAACTGCAGCCATAGAGACTCTTCTGGACCTTCCCCCTCTCCACTTCGTGATACAGGGGGAGGCGAGACTGGCACTATACAGACTGCAAAACTTTTTACCATGTCCGTCTGGGTACAGAGCATACTAGCATTATTGAGGACATAAAGGATCCCATGCTTGACATGAGGACGGATTACATGGTCCCCAAGAACACCGCACAACCACTCTTTCAGGTCACAATCGATGACCTTAGAGTAGAGAACCAAACTCTGAACAGCATACCTTCCGGCAGTCTGATCTGGTACACCGACGGTTCTAAGACCGACACAGGTGCTGGGTCAGGACTGTTTGGAGATAAACCAAGAGTGAAACTCAGCTCCTCTCTGGGCAAATATGCCTGTCTTTCAAGCAGAGGTCTACGCGATACTACAATGTGCGCGGGAAAACATTAAGAGAGGCTACAAAAATCAGCGGATCTTTATCTTATCAGACAGCCAGGCAGCTTTGAAGGCTCTTATGAGCCCAAAGATGTCTTCCAGACTGTTGTGGGAATGCTTCGAGCAACTTAATATCCTAGCCATGCGGAACGCAGTGACTGCTTTGGATTCGAGGTCACTGTGGGCTGATAGGGAACGAGGAAGCCGATAAACTAGCAAAGCGGGGCTCCAACAATCCTTTCGTTGGACCGGAACCTGTCCTAGGCATAACTAAGAGTGCAGTCAGACACCAAGTAAACAGATGGATTCGCGCTCAACATCACAATTACTGGAACGTGATTCCAGGACACAGGCACAGCAAGTCGTATATAAAGGGACCTTGCAGGAAAAGATGCTCAGAACTACTTTGCCTTAGTAGGATGCAAATTAGAATCGTAACAGGCTTCCTAACGGGACACACAACCGTTAAAGAACACCTGTGGAAGATTGGCAAATATTACGGAGACCTTAACTGCCGCTTGTGTAATAAGGAACGGGAGACAGCTATGCACATCCTGTGCAGATGTGAAGCTCTAGACCAGAAGAGGCAGCGAATTTTCGGGCGATGTCTGATGGAACCGGAAGAATTTTCCACGCATTCAATGTTTGACTTGTACCGTTTGGTCCAGGGTACCAAGATCATGGAATAGGTGTGACTTAGAATTTAGGGTGAGCACAATAAGCCCATTTTGTGGCTGCAGTGCATCTGAGCCTTCGGGCAGGCAGGCCCTAAGGGGAGAAAAAAAAATCTAATTATTCATCACCTCAACTGCATCGCCCAGAAACTACAATTTATCTTATGCGTACCCATCAAAACAACCGAGATGCAGTTTTTTACATAAACCAGCAATTATTTGTGCATGGGAGTTCTTCTACGACTCAGTTGTACATAACTGAACTTTTATGTCAACTTCCAGTATAATCGGAAGTGCTAGAAGTCTGAGAATATTTTAGAAAAGTAGATCACTACCAACTATAATTCCATGCAAAGTTTCAATTTTATCCCAGTTTTGGTTCCCCATAAACTTCTAACAAGAGACGATACAAACTTTGTTGACGTTACGTCCAATTTAAGCCACAAAAATTCGATTACCTGGAACGTGTCCTAGCGGCGTACTCCCCAAAACAAAAACATACAATTCCCTTCCTCTAACCGACTTCCCTATCGACTTGACATCCGTAATATTTGGATAAGTTTCATTCATATCCATCAAAAAAGTTTCCAGTTCCTCGTAACTGTGATGTTTGAATTCGGGCTTAATCATAAACCCGTATTTATCAAAATCTTCTACAGTTAGATCCCTTATGTTTTCAAAAGGTCCTAGAATCCCACTACACATTGGAAAAAATCGAAAAAAAACAATACAAGGATCAAGCAGTTAATGTTAGCTGCGTTTCGTGATTGCGAGCTGCAAAAGTGGGTTAATCGGGGAAAAAAATAAAAAATACACATGTTTTTTTCAAACTGCAACTTTATTTGATCACACAAATTACATTAAAGTATTCGGAATTTGATACATAAAAAATTATTTGAGCAAAGTACAATTTCAGGTATCCGTGCTAATTTTTCGTTTTTTTTTCGATATTTTTCACTAAAAACTAAAGCTCCATGCAAAAAATATTCATAAAAATAGAAAATAAATCAAAAAAATTGAAATAATAACAAAAAAAACATATGTATTTTCAATAAAAGAAAAATAGAGAATAAAGCATTAAAGAAGCGTTAAAACTTAATAGTAATCACAACTGACGTTAGTAAACTGAGTATTTAAGCAAATATTAGTAAAAAACCCCCAAAAAATCAAACTTAACCAATAAAAATATGAGAACACGTGAGATTTGTTACCAAAACCACTCGGAACCTGCCGTGTCAGAATTCTTAACTTTACCTGTATCATTTTCAGTTCTAAACAACTGGAAATGCTGTTCTGTTGTTTCATTAGCTTTTACCGTAACTAAAACCGGTTCGGATGGTTGAAAACTAAAAAATTCGCAAAGTAACTCGCCCCAATCCTAATTTTATCGAAACTTACCCGTAAGCTGTTGCATACATCTTATAATCCCCCGGCAATAGCAACCTCCAATACTCCCCTCTATTCGATGTAGTTACGTTGTGGTTTATCCCAACAACAACCACGTCTGCATCTAATATGGGCTCACCCATATGAGTGCGAACTAAACCTTTTACACCCCAATGCGTGGCTTCTATGAAAGACAGCATGGACTCTTTATTGTTACGCCACTCGGCCGGCAAAGAATTTGCTTGAGGATATTTGCAACAGCTCAATTCGAATGTAACTTCGAAGCAGTTCGAATGGACGTAATTAAAATCCTGCATCCCGCCTAAAATTTGATGCAATTAAAATCTGGGGAATTCAAATTTTCACTGTAGACAAACTTGTTATAAAGATCAATAAAAAGAAAATCAAAAGATTGGTGTGTAGAGGGCCTGAAAATAGGACTAAAACGAAAATACAAATTGGAAGCGACTGTGGACTGATAGGGAACGAGGAAGCCGATAAACTAGCAAAGCGGGGCTCCAACGATCCTTTCGTTGGACCGGAACCTGCCCTAGGCATAACTAAGAGTGCAGTCAGACACCAAGTAAACGGGTGCTTTTAGAAGATTCTCGGAAAAAATACGGAAGATTATGTAAACTACAATTTTCAAACAAAAGAGGTGTCTTTCTTACCTCTAACTTCATACCAGAAAGCCCCATTGGTAATCCCGTCGGTAAAATTATCATTTTGGCAAGCAACCCCGCTTTTCATGACGGGGTTGTTTTGGGCATAAGTGAGTGCCAATTTCTTAAAGATCTGATCATCGGGAGACTTGCTTTCTTTACAGCATACTCTGTGTTTGTTGCTTAAAGCGAAAAGATTATCAAATAACGTATTCATCGGAACGTCTACTTAAATCAGCGATTGATAATCCAATTTATGTAGACGTTCGTGTTTTTTCTGTAATTCTACCTTGAGTCGTCAAAAGGGTAACTGGCAACGACCGCGCCTCCGTGTAAGTTCCCCGATAACACGAACGGTCGAGAGACGATCCACGTCATCAAAGCGACCGTTTCTGGTTGCCTTCCTGATAAAACATTACCTGCTTTGACTGGATCAAACTGATCAGGGAAATCTCGGTTCAGATCTATATGATTTTCGTTTTCACGACCGATATATTTCGGCAAGGATTCGCAATGTCCCTCCTGTATAATAATATATGAATTCGGAGAAGCTGTAAACGAAGAATCGGAACTTACCTGAGAATTTTCGTACCCGTCGGGATTCATAGACGGCATTAAATAAATATCTGTTGTGTCTACTAATTTAATAACCCTATCATTAGTTCCATAATTATAAACCAAATATTTCGCTAAATAAATCAGTAGCTGTCTTCCCACACTCTCATCTCCGTGCATATTTCCGACAAATTTGAACATCGGAGTTAGAATGCTACGATTTTTTACATTCTTGTGTATTTCAAGCGCCCATAATTCCCGATTGCGCACAGATCTTCCTATACTGTGCAACTTAACATAATCAGGAAACTCTGTTTGTAACTGTCTGAACAAATTTGTTAATTCGTCGTAAGGTAAATATCTTGGCTTTCTCAAAAAACTCTCGTTCTCATCCCTTCTTAATCGATAAGATTGAGATTCACTTAGATATAATATCACATGAACTAATAAAACTAATTTGAGATACATTATTGCAGCTTTTTAAACTTAAAATTAAGTTTTTAAAACGCAAAACTCAGCCTACGGTAGACATGTTTGTTTTCAATCTGCAAATGTCATGTCGATGTCAACCCAGTGTTGCCAGGTGACAAAAACTCAATCTCTCCACCTCGTGCTCTTGACATCAATCAGAGTTACTTACGAAACATTTAACCTAAATTATGTTGAATAATAAACGATTTATCAAAACCATTATTGAAATTTTTACACAGTTTATTAATAAATAAATCATTTTTCAGTAAATCTATTTACAACTAATGGATATTATTCTAATTTCATCAAAAGGTTTGTCCGTTTTCGCGTTAGTTTTCACGTTACTTATATTCTGCACGACTTCCATGCCTTTGACGACCCTTCCGAAGACGGTATGTTTATTATCTAACCACGGGGTGGGTGTTAAAGTGATGAAAAATTGACTTCCGTTGGTGTTTGGTCCAGCGTTAGCCATAGAAACGGTGTACGGTCGATCGTGTCTTAAATTTGGTCGGATTTCGTCTTCGAATTCTCCGCCCCATATACTTTCTCCGCCTGTGCCGTTACCAGTTGGGTCACCGGTTTGGATCATGAATCCTTTGATGACACGATGAAATATGTGCCCGTTGTAGTAATTATTTTTGCTGTGGACGCAGAAATTCTCGACAGTTTTTGGACATTCTTTCATGAAGAGTTTCAGATGAATATCTCCGAAAACGGTGTGTAATATCGCGTTTTCGTACAAACGTTGGGTGATTGGGTTGTCAGTAGCAGCAAAAGTATCTTCTTTTGATGGTTTTTCGTTGAATACATCTCTGTCTTGACCATGGGCTTGTGGATCATCGGGTTCCCGTCTACTAAACAAATAGAACCTAGATTTTTTATAAGCAGTACATATAAGTGTTGGGTCTGGAATTATCGATTCTAAAGTTGGGTTATTCGAAGCCTCAATTTCAAAAGTGACTGCGGCTTTGGACTTTTTCGCCGAACCTTGATACAACGAAATTTGTAAAAGGCGCAAATTCTCGTTTTTACCAATAATTCGCACGCATCTGTGGGTGTGTAAGTTAATCAATTTAATCCCTAAAAGCGTAGCGTACATGATAAAATGCCCACTTTCATCAAAAACAATATTTCCTAACGATGTGGACTCTGATTTTTCTAAATCTCTTTCTACGGCCATTCTTCTCCCGAACTCCATGTTTGGCACCTGTTGCGTGCTTTGCTGGAGTTCAGTGAACCTCGGTAATGTCTCATCTAATACTAAAACCTAGCAAAACTGGTTAGAATAATGCGAAAACAAAAAAATTGAAACATACTAATTTCCCAGTAACGAAATTGAAAACCCTGACTCTCCTGTCTGTTGAAATCGTTGCGAATTTATTCCCTTGCGGAGAAAACGCTAATCCAGTTGGTAAAGTCTTCTTTTTAGCAAATTCAAACAGATCCGTATCCAATTTTGATTCGAAAGCAACATTTTTAGGAAATTCAAAACCCTGTTTCATACCACTCCAATATTCTACACAAAATACGATAAATCAGCCAAGAACGATTAGTTTCCTTCGATCACTCACCTAAAAACCCAGTTTTATCTACCGAAATAGCCACATCGAACTTCGGATTGTACCGTATCAAAACAACGGGCTTTTCATGGATTTTCTCTACGATTTTAATAGGAATATTTGTCGACTGCCCGTCATACACATAAATCTTAGTAGAATCAGCATCGGAGACAGCTACAGTCTGGATAGGATCACCCGCACTGTGAACCCATTCAATCTGATTCGGCACATACTCCAATCTCATCATGTTGATCATATCGAAGTTCAACACGTCAAAAATCTTCAACGACTTATCCATAGAAGCAGTACAAAGCAACGTACCTTCAACATTACAAGCAATCTTCGTTATCGGCCCCAAATGACTTCTAAAATGCTTCACAAACTCGATTCCCATCTCCACTTTTTTCCAAAACTTTATATGCCCGTCGCAACTTGCCGTTATAATAAAATCAGTACTAGTAACTAAACAATGAGTTATGGTATCCCTATGCATGTAACTCCTTTCGTACGATTCAGCAGAGGGTAGATTATCTAAATATAACCTCTCGTACTGCAAAATTTTACGTTTCTTCGGCTGAGAAGCTTCCAATAAAGACGGGCCAATAGTTTCAGAATCAGAATTCGATTCTGATTCGTGAGGACGCTTTGAATCGACCACTTCGCTCATTTTTAAGTAATTTTGGAGACTTTTTCTACAAAAATTCTAGAAATGTCAAACACACTACAACGCCATTTTAATATTATTTGATCTACTTTTGGGAACTATACAACTTCTGTCAGAAGTAGTTCATATTTCTTATAGTTCAAATTACGTACATAACCTTAGAATTAAACGTCAAAATGTCTAATATTTTTGTAGGTTTCAAGAAGTATGGGTCGATTAAACGCAACTTTAGCCAAGAATTATTAAATTTTGTACCAAGACATGCCCCTGTAATAGAATCGGACGTAGAGAAATTGCGTAATTTTATCGAAAATTCCAAGAGAATTTTGGTACTGACTGGCGCTGGTATATCGACAGAATCTGGTTAGTTCTTGTAAAAGTCGACTTTAAATCCCTTAATATCTGATATTTAAGGAATTCCTGACTATCGTTCTGAAGAAGTAGGTCTATATGCGAGATCTAACCATAAACCGGTTTTATACCAAGAGTTTATTAAATCCCCGAACGTTCGACAGCGATATTGGGCAAGAAATTACGTGGGTTGGGAACGGTTCTCTCGTTGTTTACCAAACGAAACACATAAATCAATTCGCAACTTAGAAATCGTACATCAAAAGGTAGACGCCGTCATTACGCAAAACGTAGATCGTCTACATCACAAAGCTGGAAGTAGGAACGTTATCGAACTCCATGGAACTGGTTATGAAGTAATATGTTTGGATTGTCGCTCAAGATATGACCGTTTGGACATACAACATAAAATACGTGAATTAAATCCAAAAATACACGAAACGTCTAAAATGATCAGGTGTGTCTGAAATTTTGATTTTTTTTTTTCTTTTAGTAATCAGGTTCTTGTATATTCAGGCCAGACGGTGATGTCGAGATATCTTTAGATAAAATCGACGAGTTTCAAACGCCGTTTTGTGAAAAATGTGGCGGGGTTTTGAAACCCGATATAGTGTTCTTTGGGGACAGTGTACCGCGAAATCGGGTGGAAAAAGTCAAGGAGAGTGTGTCAAACAGCGACTCTTTATTAGTTCTAGGGTCGAGTTTAACGGTTTTTTCCAGTTATAGGATAATTTTACAAGCGATCGAGGAAAGCAAGAAAATTGCCATCGTCAATATCGGCAGTACCAGGGCGGACGATTTAGTGCATTTAAAAATTAGTGCTAAGTGCGGGGATATTCTTCCGAAAATTTGCTAATAAGAAATAGCGTTTTAAGCGATCTTTAGTTAACTTTTCTTCACGTTTTGTCAAATTCTCATATCCTTAAATTAATGAAACAAAAAGTTTATAGCAACACTGAGCACGTTTATTAATTACGACCACGTATATGTAACAGTTAATATAATTTTAATATCACCATAAAAACATCGAGACACCAACTAATCTACCTCATTTTCTTTACATCTAACATATTTTCAAATTCGATAACTGCAACACCAATTAGCAAGAATAACGACTAGATGAATGGTTACTTAAAATAAATGCAATAAATCCGTCTAAAAAAATATTTTTTCATCTCTGCAGGGAAGTAACAAAAATAAATCGAAATTACCTATAAAAATAATGTTAATAAGGGATTTGATTCTGGTAATACTGAATCATATCGTAGGTCCTCGTCCTGAAATTCAAGTAGCTATTCCGTATAATGCTGATCATGTGCAACGCGGCCTCTTTATCGGAAGCTTTCGGCGCAAATCTCTCCCTCAAAAGCTTAATAGTCTGTCCCCGAAAGCAGGGCAGTCCTGTATCTAACATCAACGAAACCAAGGAGATTATCGGCTCTTGGTACGGCCTTTAAACACAATTAAAATTGCCGTTTTTGCATTTTTTAAGAACTACACTCACGAGTAAATAATTGGACACACTTTCGGTAACTTTGAATGCATTTTTCAGTCAGCATGATTATTATAAGTAGAAAATTCTGAATCCTAATATACCTATCCTGTATGGTTTACCTAAAATACATAAAGAAAATTGCCTCAGACATACTTAAAATATTTGTGCCATAAAATTTTATATCCAGGTAGTAATAAAATCGAATTAGTGAGACCCATGTTTTTACCCATCAATTCCTCTCGCCTTAAGAAAATTTTGGACTCATTCTAAATGCTCTTTCGATTGACAAATTGTCCTTTTTAATGTGAAACTTTGCAGTTATATCTAGCTATAATGATAACTGTCCTCTCACAGTAAGGAAGTCCAACAGGAGAGTGCCCTGGTGGAACGACGAACTTAATGAGATGAGGAAACAGGTAAGGAAGGTATTCAACAAAGCGAAACGAACTGGGGAATGGGAGGCGTACAAGGGCTCTCTCACAGGTTACAACAAAGCACTAAGAAAGGCTCGAAGGGCATCATGGAGGAGGCACTGTGAGGAGATTGAATCTACCACAGAATGCGCAAGACTCCAGAAGATACTTTCTAAAGACTGCCACGGGGCTATACATACCCTGAAAACTGAAGCAGGTATATTCACAACCACGGGAAGTGAAACAATGACTGAACTACTTCGGGTACACTTCCCTGGGTCACATACCGTGGATGTTGCCACCCTCGATTGGAGGGGCCAGGGGCTAAATGCACCTGGAAGCAGGGCAACAAAAGATGACTGGCGCACTGCGAGGAGTGTGGTAACGTTCCACGGAGTTAAACAAGCAGTAAACTCATTTGAGGCATACAAATCACCGGGACCAGACGGGATTCTTCCAATCATGCTGCAGAAGGGATCGGACCTTCTGCTGTTAAAGGTATGTATGCTATTTAGGGCCAGTCTGGCTCTAGGTTATCTACCAAAAATATGGAGACTTACCAGAGTAGTATTCATACCAAAAACTGGTCGGACGGACTACTCTCGGGCAAAATCATACAGGCCCATTAGTCTTATGTCATTTCTGCTTAAGACAATGGAAAAGCTGCTCGACAAGCATATAAGGGATGACATATTGGTAAACAGGCCACTACATCAAAACCAGTTAGCATACAGAGCAGGAATGTCTACAGAAACTGCTCTACATCACCTTACATGGAGAGTGGAGAAAGTGCTGGAGAACAAAGAAATCCTCCTAGCCGCCTTTTTGGACATAGAAGGAGCGTTTGATAATACATCATTCAATAGTATCTCCAAAGTCGTAGGCCAAACAGGACTAGAGGCTTTGTGCTGCAGGTGGATAGACTGCATGCTGAGGGATAGAGTGGTGTTTACTACACTGCTTGATGAGACCTTGGCAGTCAGGGTGGTAGGTGGTTGTCCGCAGGGTGTAGTACTATCTCCTCTCGTGTGGAACCTAGTTATGGACAGACTGCTTAGGAAACTCAGCGATGAAGGATATTCTCCCCTAGGATATGCAGATGATTTAGTCATCACAGTCGAGGGAAGATTTAGCAGTACGATTAGGGAACGTATGCAAATGGCCCTGAGTATTGTAGCAGCTTGGACTGAAAAGGAAGGCTTGACCATTAGTGCAGAAAAAACAACAATAGTTCCATTTACGCGAAAGAGAAACATAGAGGCTCTTGGACCTCTATATCTCCGTGGTAAAAAGATCTCATTGTCAAGGGAGGTCAAGTATCTGGGGGTTACACTGGACTCAACACTTACCTGGAACCAACAAATCGATAGAATAGTTAGAAAGTTGGAAACTACTCTTGCAGTAGTTAGACGAACATATAACAAAAAATGGGGTCTAAGGCCAGGAATGGTGCACCGGCTGTACACCAGAGTGGTCAGACCAGGAATAATGTATGCAGCTTTGGCATGGTAGCCCAAAGTCAAACAGATAACTACTAGCCTAAGGCTAAGCAAAATTCAGAGGCTTGCCTGCCTAGGGATAACAGGGGCGATGCGGACTTCGCCAACTGCAGCCATAGAGACTCTTCTGGACCTTCCCCCTCTCCACTTCGTGATACAGGGGGAGGCGAGACTGGCACTATACAGACTGCAAAACTCTTTTTACCGTGTCCGTCTGGGTACAGAGCATACTAGCATTATTGAGGACATAAAGGATCCCATGCTTGACATGAGGACGGATTACATGGTCCCCAAGAACACCGCACAACCACTCTTTCAAGTCACAATCGATGACCCTAGAGTGGAGAACCAAACTCTGAACAGCATACCTTCGGGCAGTCTGATCTGGTACACCGACGGTTCTAAGACCGACACAGGTGCTGGGTCAGGACTGTTTGGTGATAAACCAAGAGTGAAACTCAACTCCTCTCTGGGCAAATATGCCTCTGTCTTTCAAGCGATACTACAATGTGCGCGGGAAAACATTAAGAGGGGCTACAAAAATCAGCGGATCTTTATCTTATCAGACAGCCAGGCAGCTTTGAAGGCTCTTATGAGCCCAAAGATGTCTTCCAGACTGTTGTAGGAATGCTTCGAGCAACTTAATATCCTAGCCATGCGGAACGCAGTGAGACTGCTTTGGATTCGAGGTCACTGTGGGCTGATAGGGAACGAGGAAGCCGATAAACTAGCAAAGCGGGGCTCCAACGATCCTTTCGTTGGACCGGAACCTGCCCTAGGCATAACTAAGAGTGCAGTCAGACACCAAGTAAACGGATGGATTCGCGCTCAACATCACAATTACTGGAACGTGATTCCAGGACACAGGCACAGCAAGTCTTATATAAAGGGACCTTGCAGGAAAAGATGCTCAGAACTACTTTGCCTTAGTAGGATGCAAATTAGAATCGTAACAGGCTTCCTAACGGGACACACGACCGTTAAAGAACACCTGTGGAAGATTGGCAAATATTACGGAGACCTTAACTGCCGCTTGTGTAATAAGGAACGGGAGACAGCTATGCACATCCTGTGCAGATGTGAAGCTCTAGACCAGAAGAGGCAGCGAATTTTCGGGCGATGTCTGATGGAACCGGAAGAATTTTGACTTGTACCGTTTGGTCTAACGCACTAAGATCATGGAATGGGTGTGACTTAGAATTTAGGGTGAGCACAATAAGCCCATTTTGTGGCTGCAGTGCATCTGAGCCTTCGGGCCGGCAGGCCCTAAGGGGGGGGGAAAAATGTGAAACTTGCTGACAAAAAATGCATTCAAAGTTGAAGGCATTGATTTATATTTGTTCATGAGTGTATTGTGTATCGTATAATCTTACCTAACAGCCAAATATGCTCGTACGCACAGGTCACTGAACCATTTAAAGGGTGCTGCATCCATTTTCCCGCCCATAATCATCACCATTTCGTCCGTGAGCTTAATGTCAGGTTCAAAACCCAAGTTACCGCCTGGAGAGCTCTCGAACATGAACCCAAAATCTAAAAGAAACTGCGTTAAAGCTATTCATTGATTCGGCGTGTTAATCACCAATGTGGATTATATGCCCGGCGGTATCCAACATGATGTTCCCGTTATGTCTATCTTTGATTTGGAGCAAATAACCGATCACACTATAAGCTGCCATGGAAACTATGAAGTTCCGACGGGCACTCTGAAACTCTTTTGTACTCTCATCCCCGTACGTCGTCCTAAAGTACTCAAACATCCCTATATCTGTTTGCCTCCCCAACTGGTCTCGTGATTTCGCGTTCGGCACACATTCTATTACCCCACACTGTAACACAAGAGAATTTTACTTCAGTTACAGTCCAATTCTAGGACTTACACCAGGTGCTGTAGCCACTACCCTGTACGGAAACAAGAACAGCTCCAAGCCAACAGTCTGAAAGATATTCTTAAAAATCCCGATGACTTGCAAGGCCAACATGTCCTGCCTGACGTCGTCGCCAACTTTAAAAATAGCCGCCTGCCACAACTCCGGGCCTAAGCTTCGCAAATCTTTGGTTCTCTCGCCGTCGGAAACTTCCATCGCGATCGTCTCCAGTTCTTTAATGCCGCACCTGAGCACTTTGAATCTGGCCAAATACGGGGCCTTCGCGGCACTCTGCATGGGAGTGCCGCTCTTGTAATCGATATCCAGGACCATGGCTTCAGGGTTGCTCGGCAAATAGCACCCTGATTGGACCTAAAAATATTTACTTTAAAAATTCTACTATGACGTATTTCCCTTGTGTACACCTTAATTTGACTCAGAGCTTCAAGGCAAGCCCTCTTCCTCTCAGGCCCTTTAGGATAGGGCCTAATTACACCGCTTATATTTGTAATTTTATCAAAAAACTCAAATTCTCGCTCGTAGAAGCGCTTCGCCGACCCCGATAGCTCGGAAAGAACATTCGCAGATAAATGATCCAAAATATCAAATAAAATTGCTACAAAAATTGGATTCTTACAGGGTTAAAAAAATTAATAAACAGGGGGCACTTACGATCACGCTGCTGCATATCTTCATCGATATACATGTTCGTTTTCATATTCCAAATGAGCTGATGAGCCACAATTTGCGACCTCTGGGCAATTTTTTTGATGAATTCAGTCGCATAGCCCATCTACACAAACGCAATTACTAATTACTACTAATTGTACATAAATCACGACGAAACAAAATTAGTTGTAATAAATTAGGCAATATAATCTAAAAATTAGGTGTAATTAAGTACAAATTACGTGTAATTAGGTGATCCAATTAATTTATTAGGAGTGATTAAAGGAAATTAAGCATAAATTAGTACGAATTATAAGTAATTATATACGATTAAGACATAATAAAGTGTAAATTACTCACTGTATCATGTCGTACAGACTGCACGAGTTGTGGTATGTAGAAAAGAACAGCGTCCGCCTGGTAGGAAGCCAAGACTCTGACTGCGTATTGCGCAGAAATAGGATGTGGAGGGAACTGTCTGCTGAAGTAAGCAAGCGCTTGTATCGGGGATATCCGAGCCCAAGTAAGCATGTGCACCAATTTTATATTGTCGTTCAGTAGCTGGTCTGTCGTCACGAGATACTGAAGAGCTTCCGCTGTTTTAGACACAGCGACTGGGTTTAATTGAACCTGTCGTTGGACCTCCACGACAATCGCGTCATTTTTTCTGAAGCGTGCAGGGAGATACACAGCCAAAACCGGCGATATATCCCAAGCGAGGCGCGTGTAGTCTTGCCACTGCTTGTCCGTTATCGTTTTTGCCCTCCAAGCGGCGATTTTCTCTTCACCGGGGATTTTCAGTTCGGGCAAACTGTTCGGGTTGTGCCAGACCACTAAAAATTCTATTTCCACGGCGAGTAGTTCCAGAATCAAGTTGCGCTTCTTGATGTAACACTTAACGAAGTTATCGGCCATCGGGAGGCGCTTAGACTTAACCGAACGTTTGCTCAAAGTTGCCGAACTGTTGGAGAGCGGGACGGTGTTTATCCAGCCTGTAGAACGGTTATACTCCCCGGGTTTGATCAGGTCGTTTTGGGTCATCGTGGCAAGTGCCGGAGAAGGCCCCAAATCTAGATCTAGCAGAGGAAATTATTTAAGAAATTTTTTTAAATGATAGAACCATTTTGAATTGGTACTAACAATGCCTGGGGAACCAGAGTTATTGCAGGAGAAATTGGGAACGGGTGAAGGAGAGGCGATAAAACTGAAACAGAGGACGCAAAGCACTTCAAGGATAACGGAACACCTCAAGAGGAAGAGGAAGGAAGAAACTGCAGAAAATTATGAACAGTGGGAAAAGCTGCAATTGGTCTTCTAAAAAAGTTAGAAGATTTTGCACTCGCCATCCAACGAAGCTAATAAGACTTCAAAGGAGACAGAAGTAGAACTAACTGAAGAAGTGAAAGAAGAAGAAATGGAGGCGATTTTAAGGAAATTAGAACTTTAAGAAAATTATGGGAAAAAGCAGGAAGAGCTGCAAGAGCTAAAGAATCATTGGATGAGAAAGGAGAAAGAGTGGAAAGTGAAAAGGAGAACCATTGCAGTGATAAAGGGACTACAAGATGGAAGACCAGAATGAAGATGACATTTTGAAGACCAGAAATGCATAATTAGCCAAAACATGATAAAAAGCACCGGTAATTAAGTATAATGAAAAGTAATTAAAGTTAATTAAGAGCAGTTAAGTTTTAATTACAAGTAATTAGTAGTAATTAAGTTTAAATTATCAGTAATTAAGGGTAATTAAGAGCAGTTAAGTTTCATTTAGTGGTAATTAAGTGTAATTAAGTCTAAATTATCAGTAATTGAACGTAATTAAGAGAAGTTAAGTTTTAATTAGTAGTAATTAAGTGTAATTAAGTTTAAATTATGGGTAATTAAGAGCAGTTTCATTTTAATTACAAGTAATTAGTAGTAATTAAGTCTAATTAAGTTTTAATTATCGGTAATTAGTAGTAATTAAGTCTAAATTATCAGTAATTAAGGGTAATTAAGAGCAGTTTCGTTTTAATTATAAGTAATTAGTAGTAATTAGGTCTAATTAAGTTTTAATTATCGGTAATTAAAGGTAATTAAGAGCTGTTAAGTTTTAATTAGTAGTAATTAAGTTTAATTAAGTTTAAATTATCGGTAATTAAAGGTAATTAAGAGCAGTTACGTTTGAATTACAAGT
Organism: Xestobium rufovillosum; assembly: GCA_963966045.1. NCBI lineage: Eukaryota > Metazoa > Arthropoda > Insecta > Coleoptera > Ptinidae > Xestobium > Xestobium rufovillosum. Next base: position 30,620,049 of record OZ014497.1, read on the forward strand.
AATTACGAGTTGTTTAGTTCTAAATACAAGTTGGTTCAAGTAACAAATGATTCGAGAGTTGTGGAGAATACAAATTGGAAAGAAAGAGCAAAAGAGCCAATGAAAGGGTGTGCCGGTAAATGAACTTATGAGCCCAAAAATGGTGGCGAAACTCCCATAGATAGAATAATCGGTTATGATGGGACACAAACTTACCTCCGACGTCACTAGCTTTAAGGTACTTTTTATCAGAATGCATGGTGTCCCAGAACTTAAATAGGGTCGTGATGTCTTCACGGAGTTCCCAGCCCTCTTGCGAAGGGCACTCGACTGGTTTGCAGAAGTAATCTAAGCAACTGCAATAGATGCGCTCCCTCAGGACGTTCTTGGCTAGACTTTTGTTTAAAATGTCTCCTTGGAGTAACGATAAACCGCACTGTAGAAGTTTGAAGCGAACACCGACGGCCGAGACGTGTCGGGTTTGATTCGGTGGCTCCGCTCCGACGGACATCGTCAAGGAGCGGTGTATCAAAGTGGCCACCATTTCGACTTTCTCGTAACTGCTGTATTTAACGCTTTCAACTAATTCACTTATAAAATCCAGCCAGACACCGTGCGGTTTGACGAAAGGGACTTGAGGTCCCAATCTGCAACCCTCGTGAACGGCCAAGGGGCTAGTTTGATTAGTGGGTAACGAGAAGAGCCCCAAACGTTTCTGGACCGTGTGATTCCACGCGGAGATCATTTCTTGCAAGAATCGCAATTCTGTGTAAGGACACGTCGTTAGCAACCAACGCCAACATTCCACAGCTGTCGTGACGGTCTCTACCGTGAATAATTCCACCTGAATCAAATGAGTTAATTCAGTTTTTGATAAAAATAGTGATGGTAATTACCGGAGCCCAGGCTATCCGATGGAGCAACATACGATCATAAGGTTCGGGTCTTGAGATCAGCACAGCGGTTGCACGCCATAAACTTTCTTGATGAAGATTTTCAGAGTGTCTGTTGGACGCTGACGACAAGCTGGATAGGATTTTTTCTATTAATTGCGGACGTCCTTCTTCTCCGAAAACATTCAACATTCCTACGATCTAGACGGCAAATATTAAACAGTTAATTGAAAAAACTAGTGTGAAAGTACCTCTCCCATGTATCGACTGCGTAAATTCAGAGCTGCCATCACTTGAGGTATATTATTCTTAACGCATTTTGGTCGTTTTTCCAAAGTAAGGAAACTCAAAGATGCACTGTTCGTATTATAAGGGCTAAACGTCATTAGAGACTCCATTGCAAGTGATAAACCGGCGTGATGGCCAATCGCAGAATTTCTTACTTGATTGGCATACTCTTGAATATGGGAAGAAGTCCAACCGGGGGCCCATTTCATCGCTTCTCTCAGTATATGGTCGGAGTGAGTGGAGAAATCTTTCATTATGCTCTAGAAATTTGTTAAATTGCCAACTAATTTTGATTACACACACTGCTTACTTCTCTAGCTTCTAGAGTATCCATTAACTGAATCATGTAAGGGGAGGAAGGTACCGCTAAAGCAGGGTTCTCCTCATTTGGATCCAGTTGCAACGAACACGACAAAACTTGCAAAATATCTAACATTGTCCATAAAACCCTAAATCAAAGCAACTTAACAAAAATTCCAAATCGTTTCCGATTAAATACCGTCTATTCCAAAGCAGATGCGGGAAAGTGTCGACTAGGCTCGACAAAAACCTATCGGCAACTTTCCTGATTTGTTTGTGCGGGTTATTGAAATGTACCAATAAAAATTGCGCGTGCTCTTCCAGATAAATTTCCCTCGTCTCGTCTTTGGGTTTGTTCTTCATCAAATCCAAGAATTTCTCAAAAACCCTTTCTCCGACCGAGGAAACACAAATCCACATCCCAGATTTATCCTTTTGTAAAGCCCCATCGCTTAAATAATGATGAACCATGATTTGCAAGCTTGGTTCGGACGAATTCGATACCCTAACAAAACAAATTTATTTTTTCGCTTTAAAGCTGACGCAGATACTACCTTAAAGTTTCTACCCAGTAAATGCTCAACAAGAATGTCAATTGCGCAAAAGACAATTTATTAACATAAGCGGTAACATCTGCCGGATTTTTCAACAGCTCCAAAATTTGCGTGCGCAACTCCTGTAGTTCGGTAAATGACACGCTATCATTAGGCACCACGCTAAACAACTGTAACTCCCTCATCCCTGATCTACTGGAAGATGGCAACACCAACGGTGGCGACTTCACAGCTATTTCCTTTACCCCTTCATACCACTCTTTAGGCCACAAACCTTAACGTTAAAAACCTAATTAATTAAAATTAAATTAAGCTTACTTACGAACAAAATTAAGCAAATGTGTAGACCTACTTACGTCTAGTAGACGATAGGTGTGCTTGTGTGTAAAAAAAATTGCACAAATTCAAAAACAAGCGCAAAATTACTTATAATTAATTATGTACCTGAATCCGCTGCTGTGAATCCCATAATAACGCAGTATAACCAAAAATCACGAAACAATTTATGAATCCTCGGTTTAGGGTTTCTAATTGGAGGCAACCGCCTCAACAATACAGCAATCACCGGAATTAGCACCCCCAAATTACCTGCAGAGCTTGACGCCTTCAGTGTTCCTAAATTTGAATTTATTAACCAACAAATCAAGAAAAGCTTGTAATTAAACCACTAACCCGGCGATTTCTCACTGGCTCTTTTGCCCTCTAAACCCAATTGAACGAACAATTCCAAAAGTCGCCCCAATAACTCATTCATCTGCTGCTCACCCTGTATATTGGCAGCTATGTTCGCCAAAGCATTGATAACTGGTCGTGAAACATGCCTGAAATGTGTAATTAGTCAAAACATGATAAACAAGCACCGTTAATTAAGTAAAATTAAAGTTAATCAAGAGCAGTTAAGTTTTAATTACAAGTAATTAGTAGTAATTAAGTCTAATTAAGTTTAAATTATCGGTAATTAAGGGTAATTAAGAGCAGTTAAGTTTTAATTACAAGTAATTAGTGGTAATTAAGTCTAATTAAGTTTAAATTATAGGTAATTAGGGGTAATTAAGAGCAGTTAAGTTTTAATTACAAGTAATTAGTAGTAATTAAGTCTAATTAAGTTTACATTATCGGTAATTATGAGCAGTTAAGCTTTAATTACAAGTAATTAAGAAAATTAAGTTATAATTACAAGTAATTAAGAGAAACCAAGTTCAAATTACGGATAACTAAGTAAAACTAAGCCGTTATCAGTCATAATTAAGAGTAATTAGATGAAAATTAGTTTAATTGAGGCGCGAACTGACCTGTATTGAGCTCTATCATTGGCCGTGTTTCCGTAAGCGGCGCTGCTGCTCTCAACGGTGATCATAGTGAACATTTTCATGACAACCTCGTAGACGTGAGGTTCACATTGGGCGATGATCATGCAGCCGAGTTGGTCCACAATTAGAGTGTCCAATGCGGATGGTACCCGGCAGAAACGTTGCTGGAAGAATTGCAGGATGGTGTCTGTTGTTTTGGGGGTGCCCTTCATGGATACAGCGACGTGGCCCAGCATTATGACTATGTTTGTCGAGATCAGAGTGGAAGCACTATCGGATTTTTCTGCGGTAAACAGGCGGTTTGAGACGCTTGCCACTAAAGCACGGACGCAATCTGGGTCGATCATGTGGGCCGCCTCGAGAGCGAAACATAAGTTTTCTATAGCGGCGTCTCGTAATTTTTCGAAAGCCATTTGCGTGGACGAATGCGTTTTCACCGTGGATTCTAACTTTAAATTCCCAGAAAACGACGTTATTTTCAAATTGCCTTCTTTGTTGGCGCCCTTTTCGTTGGCCTGCTTGTGTAATTTTAGTAAAATTGGGGACGGGGTGATCAGAAAATCGCGTAGACAATAAATTGATGTAGAGGCGATATTCGGGAACTTTTGGGCCAACTTTCCGAGACCTTCAAGACAAACCATTAGCAGAGGCATGTGAGCCAAAACTAGCTTGTGGTTATCGTTGCTGTTGATTTTCTCTGTCAATCTTCCGCATAAGCTATCAGCACCTGTACAAACAAAACTTATAAACTAATTCTGAAGTGTCTTATTCGTCGGTAAATATTTGCAACCATTCCGTAGCAATCTGATTTCCAAATTGATGCAAGAACGGTATCATATTGGTCATATTAAATTATTAAATTAAGCTGCTACAGTGCGGCTACATATCAAAAGGGACAAAAACACTTTGTTAGTTTCATTTAGTTCAGAAAAATAAAAGAAAAAGTAGCTTTAGAAACATCTAAGAGTTAAACGAATGGTACGGACTCAGAATGGACATAAAAAAACACGAAATTAAAGCCTCATGTCACCTAAAACGATAACCAAGGCGTGCACCAAAGTTGCAAAGTTATACTCTCCATCCACTGCAAGAGAAAATAAATTAAAATGCACTTTATACAATTAATTCAATTAGCCAAAGCCGGAAATAGAAGTAGAACACGTTTATTATTTCGATTTCATTCCCACAGAAAACTCACCCGTTTCATCTCCGATGGCCCACACCAAAAGATCAACGCATGCCGCATTGGCCATCACGTTCACCTTAAACTTATTCACGAGAGCGTAATTACTCTCCTTGTCTTCTTTCTCGCTCGCATCGTGGTTTCTGCTTTGCAACTCAGTCTGGCCATTCAAGAACAGGCCTGAGGGCATAATTTGTCATATTTTAATTCAAAGTAATTGAGACTAATTTCAACTTAATTGTGTAAAATTAAAGCTAATTAACGATTAATGAAGCGTAATTAGGCAATAATTAGATGCAATTAAACAATAATTAGATGTAATTAAGGGTAATTGGATATAACTAAACAATAATTAAGAGTAATTAAGGGTAATTAAAGGTAATTAGATGTAATTAAGGGTAATTACGATGTAATTAAGAGTAATTACGATGTAGTTAAGAGTAATTAGATGTAATTAAGGGTAATTACAAGTAATTACGATAAATTAGGGATAATTAAGGATAATTAGGCAAAGTCAGAATACAATTAGGAGTAATTAGTCACAAATATGACACAATCAAACGTAATTAAGGCCACTTGGAGCGCAATTAGGTGCAAATTTACCTTTAACGAACTCCTGGACGTCTTTGGTGAACGGTCCTGGCAAATCTTTCTGCGGCTGCAACAATTCCCTCAATAGAGTGACCATGACCAGGTTGATTGTTTCGGAAAACGTCTTGTAGGGGAAGATCAAGACTTTGCCGGTGGCGTATACTTCGGATGCTTGTTCGTCGAGGTATTGCAACATATTCTTCGTGAGTAACTTCTTGGCGACGCTCAGGATTGTTTGTAGGTGGTTTTGGGAGAATAAAAGTGGGGGCTGTTTCTTTTCGACCATGTCGTTGAATTTCATGTGGGGGAATTGGTTGAAACTGGAGCCAAACTTGGCGAAGAAATACGTCTGGGAATCGTAGCTGTCTCGTGTAGAGCTCTGAGTGGAACTTCTTTTTAGGTTGTTAAAGGCTATATCTGAAGTGTCGTAACCCTTTTAAAGATCAGCAAATGTATTATATGCTTCAACACGTAATAGCTTTAGGTTTTAATAACTCACCTGTGTTATAGCGAGAATATCGACAGTTGCAGCTAAATTTCCTGATAAACTGCGCGGTATAATCGATCGGAAATTACTAAAACTCCTCTTGTTATCGTTCAGTTGCACGGAGGTCTTATTTTGGACAATCGGGGGTTCGGGTTTGGGGAACAATCGGCAAATTAACGGAGGATCGCTTGGCGAGAAACGCCCCAAGGCTCGAGCCAGACCAATCAAAATTGGTACCGTAGTCTTGCACAGATACAACTTTGCTTGAGTAGTGTTTGTACTTGATTCTTCCGCGCTTATTATAGCATTTGTTAAGTCTAATAAGCACTCTACTTGGGTATCTATGATTTCCTCGCAAAAATTCTCGCATCGCGCCGCAATATCGCTCAACAAAGTGTGCAAACAAAAACTTAATCTCTCCGCAACCGGTATGCCTATAAAAATTTTTTAGTCAACTATAAGTACATTGTTGAAGTATCTTTATGGTATCAACATTGAAATTAATAATAAAGAACTTACGATCTGATGGTTGTTGCTTAACTTCGTCCACAATAACAACTTTTACAAGTCCTTTCACCACTTTTAATAAGTACGTCAATATTTTATCACTATGCTGTAAGCCAGATTCCAGGAAATATATTCCTAGAGCTATAATTGCGTCTAAATCCCTATTATTTAATCTAAAAACTCCATTAGAACTGGGAGGTGGGCATAAAGCAAAAAGCCTGTTTACCTACGTACAAAAAATGTACTTAATTTTTTTGAGGTTAACTAATAAAATCACTTACTTTTTGCCATGGCGTGTTTTTAATACTTGCTAAAGATCTTGCTAGATGTTGCACTGCTTTATGGAAAAACAATTTTTCGTCACTCGCCATGATTATACCATTTTCGCTACGATAACTTCTTAAAAATTACACAAATATCAAACCACAAATGACAGCGATGAGTGACACTTCCGTGTCTACACGACCGCAAACACTAGAAAAAGTGTATCCGGCTCCGGCGATAGGTGAGAAAACCAATAGAAGCCGTATTTTTAACATTTTATTATATTCAACTAACTTTTACAATTCGTACAGATGTTAAAAGGACATTTCTTCAAAGTATATAAAATCATTTTCGCATATACATTTAAATTCTCTAAACACAAAGTTATATTAGTATTATATGGTAATAATACTGTTATTATTCATGGACGACATTATTATTATTATTAAAAAAGATTAGAAAAAATATTTGGACCCCTAAGAAGTTAAAGGAAATGCGAAGCTTCTTAGATCTGTGAAAAACGATAAATTATTTTTAAATATCTTATTATCACATTATAATTCTTTTTCTATTATTGTATATTATTAGGAAAATGACTCAGAGGAATATTTCATGAAATATATAACGTCTTCGATGGTTCTATTACAAGAAACGAATGAAAGTTAAAAGCAAACAACCATAACGAAATTTTCAACACACAAACTAACACTTTTTCCCTAAACACTGCTCTCGCCCCTATTTATTACAGTAACAGCCGGATAGACATATTTTTTTCTTCTAACATAGCTAGGAGAAGATTTCTCAACACTAACATGGCTCAAACCACTTAAAAGAGGCAGAGCCTCAGTTCTAGAAAAAAATTCGTCACTGTTTCTTCTTTTTGAACACAATATCGTTTTTGGCACTGGTTGATCGTTTTTTATCACTTTGACAGTTGGTACTACTTTCGGTTGTTTGTTTCTTGAAGGCAGCAAGCGCCATCTGTCGCTCTTCTTTTGTTTGCACATTGGACTATCTTCGGGGGATTGTCCGGAATTTATATTGACAACTTGAGGATTAAAAGTGACGTTTTTTGATTCGGAAGGCGTCCGACAGGTGCTACAAGAATCTACAGAGTTTGTTTTTGAGTTCGTCTGTGGCGAAGTTCGGAAAAATTGCGTCGAGCGATGTTCTTCGTCTAGGTTTAAATCTATTGCTAAATTCGATATTAAATCGGGGTCTTGCTCTTGCGGGGTCGAAGGGGAAAGGGTTTTGTCCTCGAAGAAATCAAAGTGAGTTTCTAGGAGTTCGCTTTTGTTGCTGAAGAAATCTGCACAACCTAAGACAGAAGAGAAACTAATTTTGATGGTCGGTAAAGAAGGGATTGATGAACAAACCTGCACGTAGAATTACGTTGTCCAAAATGTCTTCAGCTGATTGAAAATCGTCACTTTCGACTTTTTCTTCGACGATTCCACTTGCTGATTCATAACTTGCGTTGCTACTGCTGCTTTCATTCTTTTCGGCCCTTAAAACTTTTGTTCTTTCTCCTAGTTTCTGAAAATATGTGACTTGCCTGATGTCATCCGCGCATGTGCTTAAATTTCCCAAAATTTTGGGCGTGCGTCGCATCACTTTGGGCGTTTTTAGTTCGTAAGAAGCGCTAAGCGTTTGAATTTTTTCTAAATTACTATTCGTGAAGGACGTTCGGGAACTTATACTAGAAACTTCTGATAAACTTTCAGGACTCGCCAATGGGGCCAGGCCAAACCAGTCGTCGTGGATCAAATCAATTTTATCTGGGTTCGGGGTGTTGCTTCTCAAATTTAAGCTTAGACTGGTAAATTTTGGCACGGAATAATTTTTTTTGGTACTGGTAACATTTACGCTGATAATCGGAGACGGTTGATGACTTCTTGCAGAAAAATAACCGTTAGTTATAGAAGAAGCGTTACTGGGCATGCCACTGGGGCTTTGCAATGACGTGAAGCTGGTTTCTAAGAACAAACGATGTGTTGGAGGAGAAGGCGTATCTTGCAAGAGATCGCGTTCTTCCCACGTTTTACTGGAATTGTTGTTAGAGGCACTGCGCTCCGGTTTTCTCGGACCCAAAGTTGTTATAACCTATAAAAAAATAATCGTGAGTTATTTGGAATCACCAGAAGATGACTTGATGATCCAAGCAAGCTAAAATAATAATACAAAACTAAAGGAAATTGAAATAAAAATAAACGATGGATGGTGAGGTTAAAAATTAGGTTATGGCCGATACCTTGTGTCGATCGGTGGTGGTTTGTCATTTGGAGATGCTGTAGAGTGCTGGTGACGCACCTCAAAATCCTCCACCTGTTCCATTAAAAGAAATAGCCAATCTCAACTGATTTTACCCGCAAATCAAACGAAAAATACCAACTAAAATACGCAAAAACATAAAATTTCTCAATTAATCGACTTAATAAGTGGCAGTTAATCGTTTATTTACATTTTACTTAAGCTGACAGTTGAGAAATCGAAGGTACTGGGCCCATAACCTTCTCGAATACTTTAGAATGCCCGCCCCGAACCCCGGTCGAAGTAGGCGAGCCATTTGTAAAATTTATGCAGTGCGTAGCCAAAGAAGAAAGAAATAGTTTCGAAATTGGGCAAATTTGAAAAGAAAATATGTGATCGTAACAGCGAAAGACGTCACAATACAGGCTTGGCAGACAACTTGGCTTTTAGTAGTCTAAATTAGAGCACCTAGAAACACCAGGCATGATCGACCGCCATTTTGTGTCCTACTGACAGCTTTTACCCGAGTAAACTGGTTTGTCAGGAGCAATATTTATTTTAATAATTTGATTTAGAAAAATAAGAGAGCTTTGGTTTTGATACGCCTGGAACCAATATGGCGGTCGATCATGCTCGGTACTTACGTCAACTATCCTGAGGTCACTGTTATGACGTTTGCATAAACGTTGCTTGCTGTTTTGACATCTGGATCTGACGTGAAACTAGACGTTGACAAATGAAAATGTCAAAGATGCTGTAACTAAAATGTCTGGGGTTTTAAAGGTTTCGGCGCAAGCCATTTGAAAAAGTTGATCTTTGGAAGCGTTTTAAACAATACAGTACACAAGTGTCTCCGTCAAACGTCAGAGTTTCATTCTAAACAAAAGAAAAAAATCCCACAAATTTAATAGGGCTTTTCATTATAGAAAGTTGCTGAGGCGCATGCGCGATCGCGCCTTGACAGTTTCGGACCACGGCGATTTGTTTGCATGTTACGTCATTATTGGTTAGGTCTTTAAAATAAGTATTATTAATTTGTAGTTACGGAGTTGCGTGATTGAAGTATCTTGGTTAACATTCCCGTATTTCAGGCGCGTCTTCGGGATTCGGCCTCACAATTTCATGAGGGAACTAACATTTGTAACTTTCCTTCTTTCAAACACCTTTCTTATTTGGTATTCTAGTATTTACTTACGAATATTCTGCACGACATTCAAGACCTGTCGGTGACACTTGTCCGAAAACCCAGAACAGCTGATTGTCAGTGTACTTCTGCGCACGCGCACTGACGAAATGTCAAACGTCGCGAAAGTTGTATTTTTACATAGACACAGTACAGTCTTTTGAACAACTCCTTTCGCGATTTTTCTATTTATTTTTCAAAAATGATAAGCTTTACTTAATAATAGAAAAACACTGGTCCTTCGAGTTGGATAAGAATAGACAAAAATTTCATCTTCTGAACGTGACAAATGTCGAAATTTAATTGTATGGTAGCTGCCACTACATAAGACACTAAAAAATAATATAAGGAATAAACAAATAAAAAAAAATCGTAATAAAAATCGATTTATTAAAAAAGAGACTAGATATTTTCTTATCGCGTTAACAATAAAATAAAAAAATAAATCGGTAAGTACAAAACAAAAAGTAAATTAAACACAACTGAGCGAATGCAAAGTTGAGTCAAATAAGGGTCAAACATTTACAAGAGCGGTGGTTTCGGAATGGTTCCGATGTTCTTGTACCTTATTAAGGGCGTCCAAAACTTTATCCGGCATGTGGTCTTGGATCATCACCGGCGAAATTAAGACTTCATCGAAATCTGTTGTTTGGGCCCAGAGGGCTTCGTACACTGGTTCCTTGTTTGAGAAAGCTTGCCTGGGGAGGAAAAATGCATAAACATCAGTTTAAAGAAAAATTTTGAGCTTTTACTGTATCTAAAACACGAACGTCTACTTTGGCAGCCGCCATGTTGTGCCCCTTTTCATGACGTCATAGACTAGAAAGAGCACAGCATGGCGTCCTACTAATGGAAAAATAACAAACAGACAATTTTCCTATAACAAATATCAATGTACATGCTACTTTTTGTGTACCTAAAACAAAAATTTTGGTCCAAAAAAGGGTCACAATCATGCACATCTATTAAAATATGCATTGCATTTACCTCCAACGGTTTTCGTATTTTTGTCTGAAATAATATGATTTTTCTTAAATTACTTGTTGTGAAATTTTGATATACTGGGTGTCCCAGATAAATGGTAAATAGAAAACTTACTCTCCTTTAGTAGGGTGGTGTCGAACAACGTGTATTATCCTTCCTGGCGGATACAAGGGCTGATGAGACGTAAGAGCTATAGAACTGTCAGTAGGGTGCACTGCAACACATCTACTGCGGTCTTTGGATCGCATATACTCGCACACGTCTGCATCACCTGACGATAACTCAACAGCTGATGTTGGTTGAGAAAAATACCCGCAACACATGATGCTACAAGCTATGGTTTTCCACTAAACAAAAAAGAAAGGCCCAAATCGTGAGACGCGCTATATAAACAACAATAGTACCTTAGGGTCAACACTCCTTTTAATGGCGTTTATTAGATCAGCTCTAAGTGCCTCTAATTGATGTAAACCAATTCTAGGGACAACATCCTTGCCCATAACGACGGAGATCGTGAAAGATTTGGTGTATTCAACAGCTGGCATGCTACAAGATAAAATATGGGGCTAATTCTACTTCCACTATGCATGAATCTACCTGTACTGTAGAAACTAAACAGTAATAGCTGTCTTTCTTCCGCGTGAACCGCTACTGATTTGATTTATGACTTTGTTTACGCGCTTGTCGTTTTGTATGGAATATTCCGGAGGTATTATACTAATAAGCTTTATACAGAGTATTATACCAAAAGGTATTATTCATATTCTGACTTTGGATTTAAATAACATAATAAGGAAACAGTTTTTCTCGTCTTGAACACTCCTCGTATAAGATGGAATGTATTAGACTGGGTTTTCAAAGAGAGCTTTTCACAAGAAAACATTTTTGTCTGAACGAAAATTTGATGCGATAAGTAATAAAAGATATTTTTGACTGTTACGTACTTCTTGGAACAAACGGGACAAACTGTATAGTTTGTATACTCATCAGCATCATCATAAAGTTTTCTCCGACTCTTTCTAATACCTCTCTGTTGCTAATAGACCAAAAATTGTGCATAATAGGTTTACTCCAAAAATGCCTGGGATGTTATGATTTTTGGGTCGTGGAGCACAGAAATGCCCATGCCAGTTTTTGTTTTTGGTACAGTGATGTGTGGCAGACCTGTAAATGTGTAAAAAAATTGCTTAAAAAAGTATTATAGGTTTAGGACTGGGGTTTGTGGGAAGCGCTAAATAATGAAAAGTAATCCAGCGGACGCGGTTCGCTTGTTGTGAATTCTGGGACACTGACCCGCTACAGGGGTCAAATTGTGTAAATAAAACACCCCCAAAAAAATTATAGGTTTACGCATGGGGATTGGAGGGACCTCCTAATTTACCCCCAAACATCATGAATCTAAACTCCCATTCATTTTGGTTGGTACAAAGAGGCGCCACTCTCGCGACATTTTGTAAATTCACTCAGGTAAAAAAAAATCATAAGTTTACTCTTCAAAACTTGGAGACAAGTTATTTCAATCACAAAAGTCGAGTATTCACATTCCTTATCATTGAACGGTGGTACAAGGGCCCGCTAGAAAGCTTGAAAGAAAGCAATTATAAATTTTCACCCTTCATCATAAAGATTTCGGTCCGAAGACTGGTTGGATGTGTACCTCCATCTTTCCTATCCTGAGCTAACATACGCTTTTCCCTAAAAGTTGAACATCCTATATCCCTAACTACTTGAGAGCAGTAGTCCAATCTCGGCCTACCCTTACCACTTTTTATTCCTATCTCTGACTCTAGTATGTTGCGAACTAAGCCTTCGTGCCTCAGAAGGTGTCCTACTATCCTATCTCTCTTATTCCTTACTGTCTTCCATAAATTTCGCTTTTCTCCAACTTTTTCTAATACCTCTCTGTTGCTAACCTTATCTACCCACGGTATCTTCGTCATGCGTCTATAGCGCCACATTCCAAATGCTTCTAATTTTTTCCTGTCCGCTTCTATCGTCCAAGTTTCGCACCCGGACACTGCTGTACTCCATACATAAGTTTTTAAGAGCCTCATTTCCGAGCATAATAGTTGTTTCTTTTTTTTAAATGCAACTGCGCTATTCTTTGTCTGAAATCTAGAGTTATTTGACTTCCTAAATAGCAGAAATCTGAGACTTCCTCTATCTTCTCGTTTCCTATTTGTATTTTAGTTTTAGCCCTATTTTCACGCCCCCTACACAACAAAATTTCTGTTTTCTTTTTATTGATCTTTATACCACAGCCCTCCGTCAAAACCGCTTCCATTTCGTTCAGAGTCCTTCCTAATTCTTCTTTGTTGGATCGCTGGATGCTAATACTGCTATATCATTCGCAAATCTGAGCATATTAATAGTTTGACCCTGTATATTAATTCCAGCAGCTATTCTGATGTCTTTAACAATATTCATCGCATCTTCGATATATAAATTGAGAGCTAGAGGCGATAACGCACGTCCCTGCTTCACTCCCTTTCGGATATTTACTTCTCTATGTTCCTGCTCAAATTCTGTAACTGCCGTTTGCTCTTTGTGTAGATTATGAATAAATTATTCTTCTATCCCTATTAGTTAGGGAGCCGGTATAGTAAATTATGACTGTATTTTCTACCATGCCGGACATTATTAATCTTAATGTATGCAACAAGAGAAAGAAGAATATGACTATGAGAAAGTTGCATCTGAGCAGCACCGCAGATGGCGCTCTTAAGAAAAGTTTAGAATCGTCTGGCACCCACTCGCGACTATCTAATGTGTCTGGCATTGATATTTTGGCATTCTTCATGATACAAATAGTCAGTAAAAGAAGAATCAGATACATTATAAGTCGCGAGTGGGTGCCAGAGAACCTCAAACTTATCTTAAGCAGGAGCGTCACGTGACGCATTTTCTACCAACAGATTTTTCTTTTACTGAATTTTTGTATTATGAAGAATGCCAAAATATCAATGCTAGACACATTAGATAGTTGTGAGTGGGTGCCAGACGATTCGAAACTTTTCTTAAGAGCGCCATCTGCGGTGCGACTCAGATGCAACTTTCTCATAGTCATATTCTTCTTCCTCTTGTTGCATACATTAAGATTAATAATGTCCGGCATGGTAGAAAATACAGTCATAATTTACTATACCGGCTCCCTAACTATATACTTAATCCCTACCGTTTTGAGCACTTCGAACATCTTCCTCCATTTCACATTGTCGAAGGCTTTTTCCAAACCTGCAAATCCTTTATAGGCTCTCTTTCCCTTTTCTATTGCTTTTTCTATTAGTAGTCGTAAAGCTAGAATGGTCTCGCGCATTCCCCTATTTCTTCTAAATCCGAACTGATCTTCTCCTAATATTTCTTCCGCCCTTTTCTCCATCCTTCTTTGCACAATTCTAGTTAAAATTTTTGACACGTGGGAAGTCAAACTGATCGTTCTAAAATTTCCACACGTATCCGCGCCTTTCCTTTTTGGCAAAGCTACTATGATGTTCCGTTTGTATTCTTCTGGAATATCGCCTGTCTGGTATGTGCAGTTAAACGTTTCATAGAACCATTTTAATTTATTTTAATTTCTTGCATTTCATATTTACTGCAGTAATCTACACGCAGTAGGAACGAAGCTTCAGTGCACAATCAATTATCGTGAATGGCAAGACTTCTGTACCACTTTTCAACGATGGCGAATGTATTTCATAAACCTGTATTTCATAAACCTCCAATCCCCATGCGTAAACCTACGATTTTTTTTGGGGTGATTTATTTACAGTTTGACCCCTGCAGCGGGTCAGTGTCCCAGAATTCACAAGCGAACCGCGTCCCCTGGATTACTTTTTATTATTTAGCGCTTCCCGCAAACCCCAGTCCTAAACCTATAATACTTTTTTAAGAAATTTTTTTACACATTTACGGGTCTGCCACACATCACTGTACCAAAAACAAAAACTGGCATGGGCATTTCTGTGCTCCACGACCCAAAAATCACAAAATCTCAGGCATTTTTGGAGTAAACCTATTATGCACAATTTTTGGTCTATGGGCTCTTGGTCTATAACCTTATCTATCCACGGTGACCCAAAATATCTCTAGCTAAACTACTTTTAATGAAATTCCATTCTGCCTCTATGTATCCCTAACCCCGTCCCTAACCATATTTTCACCTGCGCCCTTTAGTACTTCGTTTGTCTTTAGTTTAGTTTCTTTAGGTCAAGATACCTTCTTCCGCTTCGTTTTTTCAAATCTGGATAACTTCTACAGTTTTTATTCTGTCCAAATACTATTTTCTTTGTTATAAAAATAAACGTTATATTAATTTGTTTTGTTGTCAAAAGAATACTTACCTACTTAGTTTGTATTTGTACCATGTTAAACTGATTTTGCATTTCCTTTGTTTTAGAAAAATAAGTATACGTTTATACCTATATAATTTTACAAATTACGGTATAATATCAAAAGAAGCAGGTATAATGCCTAAAAAGTATAATGCCAAAATGGTATAATACTTTGCATATTATAATACTTTGTTATTAAACCTTAAAAAGAAAAATACCAAAATTTGCCAAATAGTCCCAAATAGTCCCAAACGCTTAGTGTCTCAGTGAGAAAAATATTTCAAAGTTTAGCCTCTACAGCGCGATTCACACACACATAACGAGTTATCGCAGAGTTACCCTACGTAGGAATGTTAAAATTTAAAATTATTACCTTAATAAACCACCAGGGGGCGCGTAACAGAAAACATTCAAATCCGGAAACTCCTGCCTCAACAAAATCCCCAAAATACTCGCCGCACCAGCCCCCAACGAATGTCCCACTATAACCAGCTGAAAATCTCGAGTTCCCCTTTCCAGATTGTGTTCCAAAGCCCTCTCTATTAAATTCTCGGCTCTCAGTTTCTCTAAAATATACTGAGCGGCTTGCACCATCCCTTTATGCCCTGACCAGTCTTCCCTCGGAGGAGATAAGGGAAGCGCCTCACTTTCCGCGTTCAAATCAGTCAAAATATCCTGAGAAATAAAAAAATAATCGATTCTTTTTGTTTTCCATTAATTTTATATTCGATTATACCCTGCGTTCCAAAATTAACGTTAATTTTAGTTTTTTTTTCGATTATTTTTGAAATTGACCTATATACTCACCTTCATGCTTAAAGTACCTCGAATGCTGATGACGACTTTTTTTCTGTCGTAATCTAGGGCGACAAAAAAAGGTGTTTCGCCTACGTCGACGTGATAGGTTGCGTAAATCACTTCAATGTCGCCTATGTCTGTTAATTTTTGTAGGACAGCGTAATTGCAACGGCAGCAGT
This sequence comes from Xestobium rufovillosum, assembly GCA_963966045.1. NCBI lineage: Eukaryota > Metazoa > Arthropoda > Insecta > Coleoptera > Ptinidae > Xestobium > Xestobium rufovillosum. The sequence goes on from OZ014497.1 coordinate 30,636,130, forward strand.
TGTCGTCTACAATTTCCGCTGCCAGCGTTTTGTTGCAGCAGCAGTGTAAATTCGGGCATATGTGGCACACTCCCATGTTCGTGGACATGACGTATATCGGCCAACCGTACGCTCTTACAGCGTAATGGGCGTAATGTATGACACTCTGGAACAACTCTAAATCCCCATTTTCGTGTAAAGATAAAAACTGAGTGCGCGGGGTAATAGCCACCCCCGATAAGAATTCGTATGTATCATTTTTCCTTTGTTCCACGATTGCTTTGCGCTCGATTTTTTGGAATTTCCGCAGCAGTACCAAACCTGCCACTACGTCGGATGGCACAACATCTAAATCTCTAAAGAAATCGGATAATAAACGGGCTATGTCGGCAAAAGAATTTCTGTTGCGATCTGAGGGACGGGAACAACAGAAAAGAAATCGGCAACGTTGTTGCCAGCTGTCTTGGTATGCCCTCAACACTTTTCTATAAAAAAAAAACAAATTTTAAGTCATTCATATAATATGCAGGTATCCCAATAGTGCCGCCCTAGTTTTACGTCTTCATTTATTTTTAGTATTACTAAATATGGAAGATGCTATTAATATTGTTAAGGACAGAACAGCCTCAGGGATTAACGTACAGGGTCAAACTATTAACATGCTCAGATTTGCGGATGATATAGCAGTGTTAGCATCTAGCAAAGAAGAATTAGGAGCGGCTTTGAATGAAATGGAAGCAGTTTTGACACAGAGTTATGGCATGAAAGCCAATAAAAAGAAAACTAAAATTTTGGTATGTAGGGGATGTGAAAATAGAACTAAAGTTGACATACAAATAGGAAATGAGAAGATAGAGGAGGTCACGGATTTCTGCTATTTAGGAAGTAAAATAACTCAAGGCAGTAGGAGCACTAAAGATATAAAACAAAGAATAGCGCAGGGCCGAGTTGCGTTTAACAGAAAGAAACAACTGTTATGTTCGAGAACGGTTAATATTGAGACTAGGAAGAGACTCTTAAAGTCGTATGTATGGAGTACGGCATTATACGGGTGCGAAACATGGACAATAGGGGAAGCGGATCGAAAAAGAGTAGAAGCGTTTGAAATGTGGTGCTACAGGCGCATGATGAAGATACCGTGGATAGATAAGGTTAGCAATAGGGAAGTATTAGAAAGAGTTGGGGAAAAGCGAAAGGTATGGAAGACAATAAAGAGTAGGAGAGATAGGATGGTAGGACACCTTCTAAGACACGAAGGAATAGTTCGCGACATACTAGAGGCAGAGATAGGAATAAAAAGAGGTAGGGGTAGGCCTAGATTAGACTACTGCTCTCAAATAGTTAGGGATGTAAGATGTTCTACTTTTAGGGAAATGCGTAGGTTAGCTCAGGATAGAAAAGAGTGGAGGTACGCATCCAACCAGTCTTCAGACTGAGAACCTTATGATGATGATGATGATGGATAAATATCTGCATGTGTGTCCTAGCTTTGTGATTACGTGGTTGCCGACGAAGCGGCGAGGATAACACAATTCCAAAAATTGTGTCTTATGTAAATTGAAAAAACCAAGAGCAAGCAAAAGCAAAATAACAAAATAATGAAAGAATCGAGTTTATAACTCTTATCAATAATTATTATACAAGGTGTTTCTAAATTGAGTTCCATAAATTTAGGAGTTTGTAGAGAAAGTTAAAATAACACTAAAACCTTTATATAGTTTTGTACAAAAATGCTTCCCTTCCAAAATACAGAGTGTTATAATGTCGACTGGCGTATCAGTTATTTAGCTATATCTGTAACTAAAGCAGCCTGAGTAATCTAAATTTTTGTGGGCAAGTGCTACTCAAAACTACAGATAATCCAGCAATATTTTAAGTGCAATACGACAATTCAGTGGCGTAGGAAAAGGGGTCGTGTAATACCTTTTTGTTAATAAAAAGTTTGAGGTTAGGTTTTTTGGAAATATCGTTTTATTTTTAGATTCTCTAATCAAAATACTACAAAAAAGATTATCTTTTTAAATATCTCTAAAGTCGTTTGTTTTTGAAATATTTGTGGTTTTATGTAGCTGTGCTCATGAGAACTGGGGTATTACCTATTTATGGTTGATTTGTGAAAAAAAAATCGCATATGATTGCTACATGTTTTTGTAGGTACCCTCGTAATTTATACCTTCAAGCACTTCTAGATGATTTTGTTATCAAATTTTACATAACTAATGATAATACAGCAAAACAAAGACAATACTTTAATAGCACTGCCACATAAAATCGTGCATATCTCGAAAACGAAAGACTCTAGAGATATTTAAAAAGATTATCTTTTTTGCAGTATTTTGATTAGAGAATCTAAAAGTAAAACGATATCTTCAAAAAACCTAACCTCAAACTTTTTATTAACAAAAAGGTATTACACGACCCCTTTTCCTACGCCACTGAATTATTGTATTACACTTAAAATATTGCTAGATTATCTGTAGTTTTGAGTAGCTCTTGCCCACAAAAATTTAGATTCCTCAGGCTGCTCTAGTTACATATATAGCTAAATAACTGATATACCAGTCGGCATTTTAACACCCTGTATTTTGGAAGGGAAGCGTTTTTGTACAAAACTATATAAATGTTTTAGTGTTATTTTAACTTTCTCTACAAACTCCTAAATTTATGGTACTCAATTTAGAAACACCTTGTATACAGGGTGAGTCACTAAGGCGAAGCAGGTCTATAACAAGCGTACAGTTCAAAATGGAAGAAACTTTTTCAAATAAAAGTTTTTCAAAAATAACTGCTTAATGAATTAAAAATATTTTCAAATATGGCGGACTTCCGGTTATATCGGAAATGGATACTAACTATATTATTGCATTTTTGGATTTCTTATGAAAAATAAATGTCAGTTTGTTAATCAAACATTGGGTCTCAGTCAAACCGCTCTGAAGTTTTTTAATTCTTTTTGAAAATTTTGACGTTTGCAGTAGTTGGCGCCATTTTGAATATCTTCGAAACGAAAGCACTACTTAGGAGAATGCGGTGTTTACAGTCCGTTTCTGGAAGAAACGGCCTATCAGACACAAGTATAACATGGAATAAGTCTTATTTTTGAAAAACTTTTATTTGAAAAAGTTATTTAAAAAAGTTTCTTCCATTTTGAACTGTACGCTTGTTATAGACCGATTTCGCCTTAGTGACTCACCCTGTATATTGATGATGCTATTAATATTGTTAAAGACAGAATAGCTGCTGGAATTAATATACAGGACCAAACTTTTAATATTCTCAGATTCACGGATGATGATATAAATATAGTAGTATTAGTATCCAGCAAAGAAGAATTAGGAAGGGCTCTGGACGAAATGGAAGCGGTTTTGACGGAGGGCTATGGTATGAAGATCAATAAAAAGAAAACCAAAATTTTGGTGTGTAGGGGGCGTGAAAGTAGAACTAAAGCGAAAATACATATTGGAAACGAGAAGATAGAGGAAGTGGTGGCACTGTTGGGATACCCTTATAACACATTTTTACAACCTCTGTCTCCAGTTTCTGGTACTCCCCGACCTCTTGTATTGAAATTTCGATTCTGATTCCCTCATGGATCTCTGGTATTGTTTCATTTTGACCCAAGAACGTCCAGCGGTATCATAGGTACACCAAACAGTTATAATAACAGAAACCAGTATGCACCAGTTGCACACTACCAAACTTAATACAGCTTCTTTAGCCCTTTCTATGGGACAATCTATATAAAACTTAACCAACCAAGTAACACCTGCAGACAACCACCCAGCTTCAATCAACATTACCCCTAAGAAACAACGTCAAGTAGTTAGTTTATACGAGTCCTAGATCACTTTCATACCTAGCCTGATGTACAAGATATATTGCATCGAAGATCTTGGAGCTGTATCCAGAATACTGCCTCTTAAAGCGACCACGCAAATCCATATTTCTATGGCCATCGATAGCCCTAAAACGACCAAATATCCTATGATGAACCCCCATAGATATAAGACGCATTGTACCGAGTTGTCGAAATGTATAATGCCCAACAGAACCGCTAAAATTATTGTCCTGAAATGAAAAATTACTACATGAGGGTAAGCGCAATTTTAACCACTTCAATCATTGTGCACCCTCTTGAAGAGGGAAGTAATCCAGAAAAACGATCTAGGAGGGGACAAATGTCAATATATTGCACTAATATAAATTTTTGGCGAATTTTCGCGACAGTGCGATAGCCTGGAGGGAACAATCCCCTTAAATTTCCTTCATCGACCGCAGCGGGGGCAGAAACCACCCCAGAAACACAATTTCATGGGAATTGGGTTATTCTCGGCCTCCGTGTTCATAAAGTATGAAATTCAAGCACGAGTGAAATCTGAACTTCGCGTAGGTATCGGGTTTATCAATTATTTCGTCCTAAGTGGAACACGAGTAGTAACTCAGTGTTGTACTATTTTCTATCAAGTTGAATTGACAAATGATTTACAGGGATCAATGAAGAATGGTGAATGGTGGTGAAATAAAAAATGATTTACATAAAGCAATGAAGAATAGTCGAGAAGAAATGAAAAATATCCGAAAGAAAAAATGAAGAGCAGTCAAGAAGAATTGAAGGACAATCTAGAAGAAGAAAGAAATGAAGAAGCATCTAGAAGAAATGAAGAACAGTCAAGAAGAAGTGATGTCAGTCATAGAAAGAAGCCAAGAACAGGTAGCTACTAGATTTGTTGAAACAGAAAGCAGACTAGAGATCAGGATATCGAGAATTGCCTTGGTAGTCCAGTGGTCAAAACTGCCGTTTTCGTAATAAAATTGGGGAAGTTTTTTTCTCAACGGTTCTATATGTTTTCTGAGGTGCTGAATCCGAATTTTAAGTTTGCTGCCTTGTAGGTAGGAGGTCGGCTTCACAACGAAAAATGCAAAAACCTCAAAATTTTCGCACTTTCTTCAGTTTTTCGCTTATATCTCGAAGACTATGAATTTTTCGAAGATGACCATTCTATACAAAATTGAAGTAGATAAAATTTCCTACAAAATGCACTTGTCAACTTTGATTTTCTGACGAGAGGTATCGGCGCTGGAGCGCGCAGAAAAACAGCGATTTTTCGGCCCTTCTAACACTAAATGGATTCTTTCTTTTCCAGATGGAGTACCTACTCGAAGTGATGACCCAATCCTGGGTTCGACTTTCCCTCATTTCATGACACATGTGCATTAATACATACAGATTTCATATTCAGCTTTATATCTCGCTTTATCCAAATTTAAAGATATCTTTAGCTTACGAATATCTTCGATATTAACATGAATATCCTTTGATAAAAATCCCGAATTCTGAGTAATGATAGACTTTACACCCCGTATAAGAAATGAGTAGTCTGTTTTATCTGTCAACCTTGACCCGAACTAGTAATATTTATGAATCATAAAAATTATAATAGATTTTAATAATTCATTCGTTTTTTTTTTGTTGCAAAATCACGTGGGTTGTGAATTTTTCAAAATCTGTTGAACACATTAGATTTAATTGCTACTAAAAGTTTTACGAAGTTTTAAAAATAGACAACGGCTTTCTATATTTTTATTTTGCTTGTGCCAAAAATTGTTCTATAAAAAAACTTGCGTCCGTACTGATTTGGCTTTCAAATACTACTTTCATATGATATTGGGGAAAGGAAAGCCCTTTTATCGATTATATGCCCTCATTCTCTTCCCCACTGCACCCTCCCAGCGAAAGGACATCCAAAGATAGGCACGAAATCATATTAATTTTTTTAATTAAAAAACAGTGACATATATTTTCCTGTAGTTGAGTAAAACACTTAAAAACACAAGGGTAGTTTTATACAAATGGAATAGAATAGCGGTTTTCCAATATCAATTGCTTTATTTCACACTTTCTCTACACATATGAAAAACTAACGCAACAATTAATAAGATCGGAATACCAGGATAACCCTGTATATAAATGTGACTCACGAATTCTTTGTCTAAACTGAATTTGTGTGGTTTGTAGATCCGGTAACTGCAGTAGATGACATTTGAGTGAATTAATTTTATGGCAATCATTAAAAATAAACTATAAAAACTAAACCGGGTCTGTGGAATCCAGTGCGACCTTTGACATTTCAAAATGCCGCTCAATACGAACTCGTATAAAACATAATGCTTAAATAAAACACAAATACCCAGATTAGAACCCTGTGGTACGCCAGAAATGGACACCCTACAACTAGAATTCCAATAATTTCTAAACAAGACATAAATTTATCTATACAGAGGGGTGCATTCTAAAAATTGTATGCATGAGTCAGCTTCTGAGGGGTAGCACGTAGCAGACACTTGTACATATCCAAACAAGTGCGGGAATTGAAATTTATCGCCTTCCAAAGCGTCTTATCATTAATGCAAAGAAAATTTATAAGGGAGGTCCGTTTAAGTAAGAATTATGAGACCATTAGTTTGATTGGCGTTTCTCTTACCATATGAAGTGCATGGTGAACAAAAATAGTCCTGGTACCACCAAATCGTCGGATCCCACACCCCATCTTCTCCGAAAAACTACCATCCCAGGCATTTTTGGCTAAAAAAATATTCTAACTGGTGTTTTTCGAAAAATTAACGAACATCTTGTCTATCAACAACTGCACTATGAATTTCACCATTTTTTTAAAAACCCATTCAGTTGGCTTTATTTACACAACAAATTTACACCAAAAATTATTTGTGTACACAATTGTTTTATTCGTTATCGCCGCTTATCTGCTAGGTAGCTACTAAAAAAACCATAAACAAATATTGATACGACCACAAATCACTGTACCAACAAAACAATTCCACTTTTCCTTCATTTTCCAAACAATACCGTCATTTCTGTTTTATTCCCGAAGACGGACTGAAGCAAGTTTGGAATCAAGCACTGATAGATAACATAAAAATGCACAGGAAACAAAGATAAGAGATCCTATAAACCACGTGTAAAAAGGAGATAGCACAAGCGCCTAACTTAAAATATGGCTAAAGGATAGAGGTGCGCTCCTACTCGAGAGAAACAATGATGACATTTCATGGCTAGGGTTGACCAGACGCAGGCGTCGCTACGCTGGAACCGGGCGCACCATAGATATTTATATAAATATAGATTGCGATTTACCGTAGAGATATACAGAGCGCATAGTAATTTTTTATCGGATTGCTCATATTAAAAATAGTTTAGATTCCGTAGCTAGAGATATTTTAGGTCATAAACAGAATGAAAGTAGAAAACCATGGATAACAAAACATTTTGTGAGTCTAATAGAGGAAAGGCGAAAGTATAAAAATAGGTTAGATGAAAGAGGGAAACAAAGATATACTTATATGCAGGACAAGAAGTAGGAGATATATTAGAAAGGGAAAGCAGTGCACAAGGAGACAACTAGGCTGCCCTATAATGAGAGAAGAGTTTGAGGCCATTCTAGCGTTACAAGCAATAAAAGAGAAAAAACAATAGAAAAGGGAAAGAGCGACTGTATAGGATTTGCAGATTTGCAAAAAGTCTTCGACAATGTAAAATGGATGAAAACGTTCGAAGTGCTCAAAAATGTAGGGATGAAGTATAGGGATAGAATAATAATTCATAATGAGAGATAAGATGGTAGGACACCTTCTGAGGCATGAAGGCTTAGTTCGCGACATACTAGAGTCAGAGATAGGAACAAGGCCCAGATTAGGCTACTGCTCTCAAATAGTTAGGGATGTAGGATGTTCGACTTTTGGGGAAATGCGTAAGTTAGCTCAGGATATGAAAGGTTGGAGTCTTGAGACTGAAAACTTTATGATGATAACAATATATTCTAGAGATTCTGAATACCTGATGATAAGTCTCTGTAAACTCGGGATAAAATGGAACAGTTTTTCGGGTTGTCAAACGTTTCACATTAGTAGCTCTACACTTATACAGGAACCTTTTTTGTTTTTATACAATTTTTATAGGGATCCTTTTCTTTAGTGACATCTTTAGTCTAAAAGCTACAACCCAAATAACTGTTTGAACTGAAGTACAGAAATATGTAGTAGCGGCTATGCTCAGTGTTGCCGCTCCTGCCTTGATTTCCGTACCGACTTTTCGTTCCAAAACGTACTGAATCCCCGCCCTTCCGTACTGACCGGCGCGAAATTTAAATGAAACAACGCCTAGCGCTTCTCCATTTATTAAAAAAATTGTTTTAACAGTACAAAAAACATTATTGTTCAAATAAAACCCAACTGTCAAACACAAAATTTAAAAAAAATCAAAAATTCTCAAGGCCACTATTATAAAGCATAATATGAATACTAATCTGTCAAAATGTTTATTAAATATCAATATCTATTCCAAAGAAAACATACATTTTGCTTACTAACACTTAGATCCGCAGAACAACACTGCCGTAGACTTCAGTCAGCCGCCGCGCGCTGCGGGCTCTTTTGCGACATGCCGCCAAAACGATAAGCGGCATGTCTGCAAACTAGGTGGCCGAGTTTTAAAGATATAATTTTCATTTTGACAAGTTTGCAGATTGATTATTGGCAGAAAGATATTGCTGTTTGGTAATAAATTTCCTATAGCTTGTTTCGTACCGAAAACTGCATAAATTTCAGAAAGTAGTACTGACGTATTGAAATTACAAACATAGTACTGAATTCAGTACATTTGTACTGAAACGGCAACACTGGCTATGCTTTTTAAGATATGCACAATATTGCTTATGTGTTTACAGTTGCCTAGAAAATTTACCTCCATGAATTTCTAAGATCCTGATACAAATGTGCGGAATAGTCGGTCGGATAAAACCGACGGACCGGCTTCCAACGCACCGTGCCGGTTGGTCGCCTGCCTCTCCTCCCGTTGAAAAAAAAATAAAAATAAAAGAACAGAAGGAAAATACAAAATTAGGAACATTAGAAAATAAAACGAAACGCTTATGAATGATTAAAAATTGAAATACGGTGCTTATACTTCTTTTACGATTGCACGCCTCCAAGAAAACATGTAGGTTAACAAGAAGACCAGGGCGAAGGACTACCAGCACCAACGCCAAGTGATAACTGTTTTCGATTACGTCTCACTCGTCCGATATAGGGTGTTTTCCCAGTAATTTATAATTTCACTCATTTCATGCGGTGAATCTTTTGCTAGGGTCTCAGATGCTTTAATAACACCTTCAACTGGTACAAAACTCAATGCTAAAAAAACGCGTATTTTACCGTGCAGAAAACTGAATATTTCCGTCCCTTTCATCTTCGCAATTAAGTATACCTACCCACCTACCTAACATTACACTGAAATTGTGTGCTTTATGCTATATGTTATAAAATATGAATTATAGTATATTATACACGAGTTTATAATGAATGCTATTATTACCGAGAATGAAGTTTACAACACGAGCGAGTGAAACGAGCGAGTTTTGTAATCATCCGAGGAAATAATAGCATCATTATAACGAGTTGTATACTATACTTTGTCCACGACTATCAAAACAGATTCCCAGAAAGAATTTACCTTCATTTCCCTTCTCCAGTGTAAGAAAGATTCATACATACACTCTCAGGTATAATTTTCTTGGTTTTTTGGGCAATGAATCTAATGAGGCAAGTTTTGCAGCTTCTTTTATTGCTGGTGCTGTTAAAGAAACCTCGTTTTCACTCTCACTACTCATTATATCTTCTTTTTTAGAATATGCATTTCAAATTAAAAGCAAACCATGCTGATTTGACGTTTCAATTTGAACTGACACATCGCGATCGCGGCCTACTAAATAAATGTAAAAATGGGTCAAAGCGACGTTCCTATTGGTGTAGTGAATAATATTCATTAATGCAGTGATTAATGTATCTAATTATGATTGAAGAAACACAAGTATAAAGAGTATATTTATAAGATAGTCGTGGACAAAAATTTTTGCAGGGTTTTGGCCAGAATTGTCGTTAACCGTGCTAAGACTATTTCGCAAAAACACTGCTTGTGCAGACTGTATAAGAAGAGGCATTCATAATAAATTAATTGTATTTATTTCCAATTAGAATACAATACAAAAAAGTCCATGAAAACAAAGAAAATATTATCACAATCAACTAACTAGAGATTTATTAAATAAAAATAATAAAAAAACAAAAAAACCGAAATGAAAGACGTTTTGTCAAATAAATACGGATTTAAAAAATAAATTTAGAAAGTTTCTTTTAGAATTTTTTTAAGCTTTCGCTGTGGTGGTTGGCTCCTCTGGTACGGGGGCCACCGTTGGTATTTCTGGATACTCTAATTTAGCTCCGTCCTCGCATTTGAATATGGGACAACAGCCGGGGAAAGGCGCCGTTTTGTTTGTTTTTTCTATAAAAATAAAAAAAATATATTACTTAAATAAAAATATTAAAAAAAAAATGTTTACCCTCGTCCAATTTGCACTTGGGGTTGGCTAGAGGGAGCGGACCACAGTCTTCCACGAGTTCCAAAAGACGGGGTGGTTTGTCTTCTGATACCACGCAGGTGGAGCGACCGCAGAACGGGTGCAATTCCCAAGTTTTACCCGGTTCTACGGTGGCACAACGGGTGCTTGCGAAACACATTCCGGGAAAATCTAAAATATGGAAAAGCAACGATGAAATTTGCTTTCTACAGAATTACATAACAACAAAAGTTACATGACACAAGTAGCGACGAAAAAATACAAAATTTCAATGTTAAAATTATAATAAATATGTTGCAAAATCAAGGTGATGTTTTTGTTAAAACAAAATAATCAAGTGACCTACAAAAATAACAAAAACAATTGTGGCATTTGTTCCATACGTGTCTGACCTATCATTTTTTTTTAAATAAAAACCGCCTGACGTAAGCCGTTTTAATGGGGTTAACCACTTTCTGTTGGACTGGTTTTACTGGTTTTCGCTTTTTAAGAGACCCCAAAGAAATTACGAGGATTTGATATGTGAACTCCACTTTAAAGTGTGTCACCAATGCATTTTATGCAACTTTCCCATTTCCTTATATCGATTTTCACTTTTTTTCGACGCGTCGCCAAAACAAATGAATTCAAATCTAATTGAAACATTTGAAAGTGTCATTGAGTAAGTGAATGCAGTTCGATTAATAATAATAGTAATAAGGCATTGAAGGTTAAATGACACATACATAATATTATTGTACAGGAAGTAATTCAAATTAAAACGTCGTTAAAATTGTTTAACAATTGACTAACGGTTGGTTTTAACCGTATTTCACGAATATCCTGTGCGAAACAGAACAAAAGATTTGACCGGATGTGAAAAAAATGGACCTACCTCGTAGCACATCGGCTGGGATTAACCTCTTGAAAGTCTTCGGTCGCTCCTCTTCTTTTTCTGCGGCCCAAACAATCGCAGCAATCAAAACAACGCACAACAATATCTTCATGGTTTTGTTTTTAAAAAGTTAGCACTCAAAAAAAATTCACAAAAAAGTTTTTTTTCTGTACTTAATAGCAAGCAAAAGCGCTCTATCCGACTGAAAGGTAGACCTCCTGGTGCCGTTTTATATTTTATTGGGGCTTCCCAGGTGTGGCAAAGAACGACGAGGGGGGGGGGCATCGAGGTTTAATGCAGTGTATTAGTGAAGTCACGATTGTTGGATGATCTAGATATTACAATATACCACGTTTATTATGTTTTAAGTTTTAATGTAAAAAAACAAATTTTTAATTTTTTGAAACGCAAGCAAAATTATTTAAATGTTTTAGTGTAGGTGCCCTTGTATATGCACGATTTTCCCATCGAAAAATTTCACTAAAAACTGTCGCAAGTATACTTCCTGAACGAAAACACCAAAATTTTGCAATCTGTTTGTACTCGACGATTTCGCAACATCCAGCTACTTAATTAACTATTTCGTCTCCAATAATTATGTAGGCAGCTACTTTTATGTCCAAAACACAGGATACTCACAAAAGTTGCATTAGCCAAGGCAAAAGTTGTTGCAAGAACCTACATAATTTTTAGTGTCGTACGTCTTGCTTGAGTACCGATGGAGAAACCCAAATTTTTCTGGCGCTCTCCGTATAGTACAATTACTATTAGATTTCCGTGTTTCTATGGGTCGTCTTCGATCAGTTGTACCAACTTTCGCTTCCGCTTAGCCGATCGCTGGGTGCCAACAATGCGATTACAAAATTGGTCTGGTTTCAAAGCTATCTACGATGCGTTTCCCATATGCAAAACAAATCTCGAAAAATTACACAAACATTTTATTCCGACCTATTCGGATCCAAGACAGTTCTCTTAACTACAGTTTTACAGAGGAGTACCACAAGGTTCCATCCTCGGTCCTCTTTTGATCTTTATTTACATTTCGAATCTGTTTTCTTGCATAGCGAGTTCCGGTAAACGACATAATAAATGTTTTATCGTTGGTTGAGGCGACACCAAAAACTTCTTGTCGCGAAATCGAATCACAAGTTGGTGTTTCCAAAACAAAAGTTCAAAAAATATTAAAAAAGGCAAATATAGGCCATATAAAATTCAAATTATTCATCATCTCTTCCCGGGAGATCAAGAATGAAGGCTTAATTTTTGTAGATGGTACCTGCATAAAATTCAAGAAAATCCAGAATTCGGGAGGTCTGTCGTTTGGACAGATGAAACTCACATAAGCAGCGTAGGATTATTTAACAGGCATAATGTGCGTCACTGGTCTGATACAAATCAGCATCAAACTTTTGAACGTCAGAGGCAAGGACGTTTTGGATTTAACGTTTCGTGTCTTATTTTGGGTGGTCAACTAGCATACCAAATTTTTGATGGAGCCTTAACGGGATTGAGATACATTAATTTATTGAATATTAACGCAGAGACAATAATGGGAAGTGTTCCGTTAATAAACATAAACAGGGTATATTACCAACAAGATGGTGCCCCTGCACACAATTCTGCAATAGTTAGAAATTATTTAGAAAATCATGGGAAGATGGTTGGGTACAAATGGACCTATATTGTGGCCTGCAAGATCACCGGATCTGAGTATATTAGACTTTTCTCTTTGGGCATTTTTAAAAGAAAAAATATACATACGAAGATACAACAATCAAGCCGAGCTAGCAGCCCATCCTATTTTTTTAATTAATGCCATCAATCTATTAACTATTTATTAACTATAAGAAAACTTGGAAAAACGATATTCTATAATGGAAATTGCGAATGTTTGATAAAAATGAGTCACCCTGTATAAGTGTGTTTGGAGACTGTGAGATTTAACCTTTGTAGTAAAAAAAGATGCTAAAAATGGGGTCAATTGGTGAGAGAGGGATAGAGAGAAAGATGAGTCAGTCTTTCACCTGAAAATTTGCGATAAATGCTTATATTGTTTGAGATGGGAGTACGATGTTTTGAATCAATTCATCTATAAACTGCATTCACGTATGTATGCTTTATTAAAATGTCATTTTACCTTTCTATTCTAAAAAAAACAAGAGCTATTATAGTACTGTTAATTTGCATAGTTCGACCTCGTTTCTGTAACAATACACCATCATGTACTGCACTGACAATTAACTCCAATACAGTCACGATTTGCTAATTTCCACAAAAAGCCTATTATCCTATCAAACGCAGTGTTTAACATGCCAGAAAATGACATTCAGCCCACGACCATAAGTTTTCCGTTTTACAAGGGCAGGTCGTTGTAAATGCTACCGATTGTCGAATTCTGATACAAAACTAATGTTTTTGTTTCTTTCTTAGAGTCTTTTTTTGATCAAACCAAACTAGTTTTATGTAATACATATTTTGACATTCGTGTGACATTTTTTTTGTACACAAATTTCAGTCCTTGACGAAATTGTAAGTGGGTTTTTCTGTATCGCATGTATTTGTATTTACTGTCAGCAGTTGAATTTGTCAACAGTTCTTCGGGGAAATATCGCGTTTGAATTTTAAATTATGGACTACGGAAATTTTTTTATTGAAAACATCTTATGTAACGAATTTAAATAGAAATACGGAAACTTATATACTCAAAATTGAACAGCGATGTTAGCTTACAGAATCTTACATCAGTTGCTAAGCAAATTTATGCAATTTCTTGTTGTTATTATTATTACCATCATCCGAGCCTCCGTCGTCCTCTATTATTATGATGTATGATAAATTTGCGTATCATCTGCATAGCGATGTATACTGGAACTCGCTCTGCAAGGAAACAGGTTTCAAATATAAATAAAGAACAAAAGAGGGCCGAGGATAGAACCTTGAGGTACTCCCCGGTTTTGGATTATATCTCTTTAGGTGAGAAAATTTTAGAACGATCAGTTTAACTACCCACGTGTCAAAAATTCTAACTAGAATTGTGCAAAGGATGGAGAAAAGGTCAGAAGAAATATTAGGAGAAGATCAGTTCGGATTTAGAAGAAATAAGGGAACGCGCGAGGCCATTTTAAGTAATAATAGAAAAATATAGGAAAAATATAGGATTTGTAAATTTAAAATGGAAGATGTTCGAAGTGCTCAAAAATGTAGGGATGAAGTACTTATAGGGATAGAAGATTAATTCATAATCTATACAAAGAGCAAACGGCAGTTATAGAATTTGAGCAGGAACATGTCATCATCATCATAAGGTTCTCAGTCCGAAGACTGGTTGGACGCGTACCTCCATTCTTTTCTATCCTGAGCTAACCTACGCATTTCCCTAAAAGTAGAACATCCTACATCCCTAACTATTTGAGAGCAGTAGTCTAATCTAGGCCTACCCCTGCCTCTTTTTATTCCTATCTCTGACTCTAGTATGTCACGAACTATTCCTTCGTGTCTTAGAAGGTGTCCTACCATCCTATCTCTCCTACTCTTTATTGTTTTCCATACCTTTCGCTTTTCCCCAACTCTTTCTAATACTTCCCTATTGCTAACCTTATCTATCCACGGTATCTTCATCATGCGTCTGTAGCACCACATTTCAAACGCTTCTACTCTTTTTCTATCCGCTTCTCCTATTGTCCAAGTTTCGCACCCGTATAATGCCGTACTCCATACATACGACGTTAAGAGTCTCTTCCTAGTCTCTATATTAACCGTTCTCGAGCATAACAGTTGTTTCTTTTTGTTAAACGCAACTCGGCCCTGCGCCATTCTTTGTTTTATATCTTTAGTGCTCCTACCGTCTTGAGTTATTTTACTTCCTAAGTAGCAGAAATCCGCGACCTCCTCTATCTTCTCATTTCCAATTTGTATTTCCATTTTAGTTCTATTTTCACATCTCCTACATACCAAAATTTTAGTTTTCTTTTTATTGATTTTCATGCCGAAGCCCTGTGTCAAAACTGCTTCCATTTCATTCAAAGCCGCTACTAATTCTTCTTTGCTAGATGCTAACACTGCTATATCATCCGCAAATCTGAGCATGTTAATAGTTTGGCCCTGTACATTGATCCCTGAGGCTGTTCTTTCCTTAACAATATTAATCGCATCTTCGATATATAAGTTGAAAACTAGAGGTGACAATGCACATCCCTGTCTCACTCCCTTCCGGATATCTACTTCCCTTTGTTCCTGCTCACATTCTATAACTGCCTTTTGCTCTTTGTAGAGATTATGTATTATTCTTCTGTCCCTGTATTTCATCCCTACCTTTCTCAGCACTTCGAACATCTTCCCCCATTTTACGTTGTCGAAGGCTTTTTCTAAATCTACAAATCCTATATAGACGCTCTTTCTCTTTTCTATCGTTTTTTCTATAATTACTCGTAAAGCTAGAATGGCCTCGCGCGTTCCTCTATTTCGTCTAAATCCGAACTGATCTTCTCCTAATATTTCTTCCGCCTTTTTCTCCATCCTTCTTTGCACAATTCTAGTTAAAATTTTTGACGCATGGGAAGTTAAACTGATAGTTCTAAAATTTTCGCATCTATCCGCGCCTTTTCTTTTTGGCAAAGCTACTATGATGTTCCGTTTGTAATCTTCTGGAATCTCGCCTGTCAGGTATATGCGACTAACTAGTTTAAATAAACGATCTATTACCTCTTGACCTGCGCACTTTAAGATTTCTGCCTGCAAGCCATCTATACCTGGTGCTTTATTATTCCTTAAACTTTTTAGTGCTATCTCAAACTCTTCTCTCATTATAGGACTCCCTAGGTTATCCCCCTCTACACTGCTTTCGCTTTCTAATATATCTTGCACTTCCTGTCCCGCATATAAGTTTCCTAAATATTCTTTCCACCTATCTGCCTTCTCCCCACTTCCGATTAGGATATCTCCTGCCTCATTTCTAATGTTTTTGGTACTAGATCCAATTTCTCTAAAATTTCTCCTAATTATTTTATATGCTTCATCAGTCTTTCCTACTTCGAATTTATCTTCCACTTCTTTGCATTTATTATCGATCCATTGCTCTTTCGCTTTCCTACATTCCCGAATAATTTCCCACTTGATCGCCTTATATCTTTGTTTCCCTGTTTCATCTAACCTATTTTTATATTTTCGCCTTTCCTCTATTAGACTCACAATATGTTTTGTTATCCAGGGTTTCCTACTTTCATTCTGTTTATGACCCAAAATATCCCTAGCTGAGGAAACTAAACTATTTTTAATGCAATTCCATTCTGCCTCTATGTCCCTAACAATATTTCCACCCGTGCCCTTTAGTGCTTCGTTTGTCTTTTTCTCGAACTTATTGCGCATATCATCATCTTTTAGTTTCTCTGGGTCAAGATACCTTCTTCCGCTTCTTTTTTTCAAAATCTTAAATTTAAGATTGGCTTTCATAACGAACATGGAGAAGTAGATATCCGAAAGGGAGTAAGGCAGGGATGTGCGTTATCGCCACTAGTTTTCAATTTATATATCGAAGATGCGATAGCAGAATAGCTGTTGGAATTAATATACAGGGCCAAACTATTAATATGTTCAGATTTGCGGATGGTAGGGCACCTTCTGAGACATGAAAGCTTAGTTCGCGACATACTAGAGTCAAAGATAGGAATAAAAAGAGGTAGAGGTAGGCCCAGATTAGACTATTGCTTTCTAATAGTTGAGGATGTAGGATGTTCAACTTTTGGGGAAATGCGTAAGTTAATTCATGTTCATTCTGGTAGTTCTAGAAATGTTAAATTCATCCAGTTCAATGCCAGGCCCCGATTTAATGCTATAATTGCATTATTCCGCCAAATCTTGTTCCGGTTTAATGAAACAGTTTCCTGCTTGTACTTAGAAATATTTCTACATTATTTAGGAACAAGACAATGAGCAAAGCCATGTAAGAATCTGCACTCAAGGCAAATTTAATTAAAAAATCGGTCACGCTAATTCGCAACCGCAGAAGTTGCGTCACTTGCAGACTGGTGGGTGTGACACAGTACGCCAATTAGGGACCGACATTGTTACGTCCTGGAAAATCCAAATGAACGAATCTGTATTTATATTTTTTTGGGAAATTTTAGTGCATAAATCAGACTTACAAAACAGTTGCAGTATACGTGGGGAGATGAGAAAGTTTCGTGAAATAGGTACCTATTAGTCAGAAGACAAAAATTCGATTTATTGATATAAAATACATTAGTACAATAGAATAATTCTCACATATACCTAGGTACATAGCTTTACGGTCTTATTCATCCGCCTCCAACCATAAATGCTCCCACTTTAAGCACCAAAAACAAAACAAGAAAGTCTCATACATGTAAATTAGTTTCAAAGATTAGTCACTTGTTTATAACATAATCAAATGTCAAATTTTTAGATTTAGGGCGAGCCCCAAATATTTCCACGTGAGGCGCCAAACATATAACCAGCAAATTAAAGAAAAATTAATAGCTAAGTGAATAAAATATATCGGTAGAAACACACATTCATGTTGGGCACCAAAAATAAAATATAAACTTGAAATTTTTGGTATAACAATAATGGCATATTTATCTATTAGCGAGTCACTCTCATTCCTGTTCGTCACGGCGCCGGCGCAGAGCTAGGAATCAGTCGGGCATTGTAGTTAATGGTGGTGGGTCGATTTCTGTTTCGTGAAGATTTTGGAGGTAAGTTTGTGGTAACTTATCATAGAGGTAGCGTAATGCGTATCAGAGTATTGGGAAAGGGAGTTATAGGTTCAATATTCCAACATTTTAATGTGTTTACACATTGATTTACTGTAATTTTAGGGCGTTTCCACATTACCCGCACTTTTTTCAAAAATCTAAAAATGTAGTAAGTTAGCCAAATATTTTTTTATGTTTTAAGTACATGGTTTTTGCACTTGTGACTTATAGTTCCCTATTTCTAACATTATAAGGCATTTTAAGGCAATTTTCCAGGTTAAAATAACGATTCACCGATTTCTTACAAATTAAAAACAAACTGGGTGTCCACATTAGCACTACCTCCTCTATTTAATAAAAAAATAACAGGAAATATGTGGTAAATAGGTAATTGGTATAAGCCCTTTACCAGGTACTATTTAACTTTTAACAAACCAAAATTTTGACGAAAATTTGACAGTTCGGTGTTTGAACTTGAAGATTTCGCGGTCGCCTTTGACCGCAAATTTCTACCTTTAAACGTTAATTTTTTTAAAAACATAGCAACAGTTACTATTATAAAACTTGACCTATCGACGTTTTGGCAACAAACAAAATTTTAATGACTGAAAATCCCTTTTAAGTCGATTGTATAAACATTGCGCCCACCTTGAAAGGTTGCAGCTTTCAACAAATTATAATCTAATAAACAATGTTATTAAAATACAATTTCTTACTTACCTGGATGAATAGTGATAAACCGATGACTTGGCTTTGCTTCGATGCAATTAAGTTCGCCGATTGAAGTTATAGGGGCCCCGATTAAAAAAATGACCGGGCGTAGGTGCAGAAATAGCATTTGGGTCTTCGGATACAGGAAGAAGGGGTCATGAATTCAAACAACTTTCAACCCTCACCAGGAGAGTATAAATCTCCTCCTAATACCTTTTTTATGTGTGATTTTGCTGATATTATTCCTGCTTCCCACAAACCCCTAAAGTGAGGAGATCTAGAAGGAACGAAATGCCAAATTTATTTGACTTGATTTGTCAAGTTGGTTTTGGTTTAGGGCACGGGGGGATAACCCCTACCAGGTAGACCAACCTTTGATACTCAGATATCCAGGTCCCATGCAGGCGATAAAAATACTATTAAGTAAAACACAACCTAACAAAAACTCGTTTATTCTTAAAAAGTATCAACATCTTTCAAAAACTTTGTACAAATTAGGAAGATCCGCGATTTCTAAAACACTGTTGTTCTCGGTGAAACACCTGGGAGGGAGGAAATAATCTTTAATGGCCGGATAAAACACATGTTCTATAGTCCATCGCCAATTGGATTCTACTTCTTCCTCTCGGAATTGCGAGTAAAAAAGGGCAGTTTCACGAGCGAACGTTTGAAAACAAGCCTTCTCCGTTTGCCAGTCCACCTCAGTGGCCAAACGCACTACATACATTGGGAGCCCCGACATTTCTGGCGTGTGATTATCTATTAAAGAAATTATTAAATTCGCAGGGTCATTCTCAAATAAATTGGTGACATGATTTGATATGGAATTAAGTAGTGCTAATTTGAATACGGAATTAAGTAGTGCTCATTAGAATACGGAAATAAGTAGTGCTCATTTGAATACGGAAATAAGTAGTGCTACAATTTGAATACAGAAATAAGTAGTGCTCATTTGAATATGGAAATAAGTAGTGCTACAATTTGAATACGGAAATAAGTAGTGCTATAATTTGAATACGGAAATAAGTAGTGCTCATTTGAATACGGAAATAAGTATTTGAATACTTGCCAAGAAGTATGGGTAAACTCAGCAGTTGGCCGTTCTCATCAATTTCCATCGAGAAATACTGAGCCAACATTTCCCCTTTTTCCGTCAACAGTTCGGCTACTTTCGTAGCCAAATCCTTTTTGTCTCCATCTTCGGGAGTCCAACCAGTCTCGGCCAAGTCCAACGCAATCATGGCCAAATCGAACAAAGGCAACGGTTCCGAAAGCTTGATAACCCCGAAATTTTCGAAATTATACACGACAAGCTCGTAAAATAATTCTCGCATAATTGTCTGGGTATTGCAAAGGTAAAGTTTGGTGCTGTGCTGAACGAGACATCTGGTTTTGTCCACAGCCCCGACGTACACGTGTTGCGCAAATAAGTCTCGCAGCCCCTTATGACAGTTCTCCTCAACCTCTTTTCGTAATTCCAGGACACTTTGCAAGTTAGTTTGAACCCTGCGACAAAAATATTATGCAATTTCTTCGCAATTTTGACAAAAAAAGTACACGGTAGAGAATACGGTGCAAAACCCTCGTAGTTCACCTCACCTGGCACTCACCTGGTGATTTTTTCAACTAAAGCAGGACACAAATCTGGAGTTTTCGAACAAGATGGTTTTGGCTCCTCTTCCCTCTTTTTCTTTGCTTCCGTTTTCTTTTTAGGCGACGGTTCTGCAACAGTTGTCTTATTGACAAGCGCGTTTTCAAAGCTTACATTTGCTGCGGCAACTTCTGACGTGTCCAACTCTACGACCGACTCTTCTTTTGGATCAATTTCCTCTTTGTTCTCTTCTATCTTCTCCTCAGACTTCTTTTTCGTCGGTCCGAAGAATTTCTCTAATTTTTGCTCCTTGTAATCAGTTCTTACCATATCTTTCGGGTACACAACTCCATCCTTTTTTTCCTTATCTTTTAACTCGACAGATTCTACGTGAAAACCAGTGGGTAACCTAGCTTGAGTGTAAAAAACCCTCGAATTATTTGAACCCAACAATTTCGTTTCCAGATTCGTACAAATCAATTCTATAATGCGATCTTCGTTTAAGAAATGTACCTCATGCTTTGTCGGGTGTACATTAACATCAACACTTCTAGAATCAATCTCGAGACTCATATAAATAAAAGGGTGCATCCCTTTCGGTAAATACGTTGTGTAAACTTGATCTAAACATTTCTTCAAGTCTACAAGCACCATCACAGCAAAATTTAGGCAAAATATACAAATAAATCGACTTACTTTGACATTCTACTAACCGATGGTTAATAAACAACAAAAAAACAAACTTTTTTGACGTATAATTCACATTAGTCATCAACCCTCTAGCTTTAAATCTAAAGGCCGTATTTTCCATCTCAAAATCAACTAGTTCCCTATTTAAACATAAAAATACATAAAAAAAACGTAAACACCAACCCAGTACCTTGCTATTGTATTCCCGTAAATTATCCTAATATTATCCGTAGCTGTCGATCCAGGCTGCGTTCGAATATCTGTGTTTTCACCCGATTTCTTCAAACAAAACCCAGCATGGGCATTATGCACTGCGTACCTCCCAACTACATCCGAAACTTTTTGGTACTCCTCAGCAGAACCCTTTAAAGCTCTTTTACGCACTGTCATATTATAAAACAAGTCTTCTACTGTTATCTGCGTACCTTTATTTCCTGCGCATGGTTTAACCGTTCCATGTAGTTTTCCATCAATAAAATATGCTCTACAAGTTTAAAAACATACATTTAATCTAAAAAGTGGATTGGGTATGATTACTTATAAGCGCATTGAGCGTCTTCAGTTTTCGATTGGATCGTTAAGTGCGCCACATGACTTATACTAGCCAGGGCTTCTCCTCTGAAGCCATACGTTGAAATTGTACTTAAATCTTCAAATTCCCTTAGTTTTGACGTAGTAAAACGCTCACAAACTATTTCGAAATCATCTTTTCTTATACCACTTCCATTATCTTGTATCTACATAACCTCAAAATATTCATACTTGATTTATTTGAATTTACGACTTACCTGTAGCAATTTAAGCCCCCCATTCTTCACACAAACTTGTATATTGGTCGATTTAGCATCTAAACTATGAAAAACCCAAGATATAAGGCGGAAAAATTATATGGGAAGAAACTAACCTATTTTCAATCAATTCCTTCAATGCATTTGCCGGTCGTTGTATCACTTCCCCAGCCGCTATTCGATTGATAACTTCGTCGTCTAACTTCCATATTTTCTGAGCTTCCATCATTAATTAACTCGAACATAAGTTTTATTATAAATTTTTAAAATTGATAGAATAGCCCCTCTTTATGAAAATCAGAAATGCCAGCCGATAAAACAGTTGGCTTACTGACAACTGACATGTGACAGCTGTCAACAGTTGTATATTGTAGGTTAATTGCTAAGAATTATGTCTAATGAAGAAAAATCTTGGGAAAAACCATGGTCCACTCAAGAGATCATAGACAACGCCTCGAATTGGTCATTAGCAGGAGACGCTGCCGTTTTGAAATCACTAGAATCTTTCGCAGAAGTATGTAGAATAAAACTAACCTAAAAATTCGATTTTACGTCTCTGTTTTTTTGTAGAATTTATTCAATAAAACATCGGAAACGAATAAAAACTTAGACAACTTGTTGAATAATTTAAATAAAGCCAGTTTAAGATTAGATATTGTTAAAAATGAATTCTTAAGTTTACATAATACGCAATTCATCGAAAGTCGAGTATACGATGACGACGAGACGGTCTCTCCTGAAGCAGAACCCGAAATTCCCATAAAAAATGATGAAAAAGACAAAGAAAATGATTTAGCGGATATCGTAATGCGTGGTATAGAATTAATGGATAAATATTACGAAAAAGTCGAAGTTTCTGCCAGTGACAGTGAAGACGATGAATCTCCCAATTATATTCTGCGCCCCATCGACCGATATGTCGATAGACCACTTCCGTACGTTATAGGAAGCGAGCAGTGGCACAAACAGTGGCACGTTGGTTTAAAAGATTCGTCAAGCGAAGACGAAATTGAGAAACTTTCGGAAAAATACAGTGACACGGATTCCGAGAGCGATTTACCCATTTCGAATAGAATTAACGTGAGTTATTGCTTATTTTAACGTTTAATTAACAGTCATGCTCTGTTAAGTATGAAATGTATGGACGTGTGCTTCGAACAGGTTTTTGACCATTTTTCGTGAAATGGGGAACATCTTATTTTATTTCCAGATAAGGGGGATGTCTGAGACCAGTTCTGAAATCGATTTAAAGACTAATGTTAAACACCCTGTGGCTAATTCAACATTTAACGATAGTGCAAAAGAAATTAATATGTTCGAGGACAGTAGCAGTGAAAATGATCATTCTGTACCGGTTCAGGTGAGTTTTTGTGTATTTCTTTTTTAAGTTTGTATAAACTTGGTTGTGTAAGGCTCCAATTTCGAGTAACAACTTCGCCGAACAACTGGCAGAAAAATTAGGCAATGTAATAAACCAGCAACTATCGCAAAATGAAGAAGTCAACAAAAGGCCAATTCAGAAGCCTTCAGGACAAAACAAATTCCAAAGTAGCTTAATTTAAACATTCTTGATGATATTCCATTTATAAATTTGATCGTAGGCAACATTTTCTCTGATGTACCTCCTCCTATAGATAGTGACGATGATAAAAACATATTTTCTGGTGGTGGAGGTTTGTTTGATGATTTAGATGACGATTTGGATAGTTTTTGGGGGGATAAATCGAATATAAAAGATAATAACTCTGAGAACACCCCAATTTCTAATTCAAAATCGTTTTTCAAAGATGATGACGATAACTTCGTCAAAACACCGCAAAACGTAGGCATCGTACATTTTACCATAAAAATTTTGGGCTTAACAATATTTTTAGGTACAGTCTAGTAATTTATTTGATAATGATATGTCTGACGATGATGATGGCCTATTTAAAACAGAAAAAAAGGTTTCTATGGATGGGGATTCATTGAAAAAGGTATTATGTACAGAGATATCATCAAAACTCTTGTGTTGTATTCAAATAATTATAGAAACCCATTGGGGGAGTTAAGATGCCTGCTGTTGGTGATATATTTTCCAATAACACTGTTGGAAATTTGTTGAAAAAGACACGATTACCATCTAGCGATATGTCTGAGGAAGACTCTGAAAAGATCACAGAAAATCAGCCAAAAATAATGGAAAAACGTCCAGATATACCTGAAGTTATACCAGGTTTAGTTGAAACTAATAGAATTGAAGAAATTCCTAAGGACAAGACGAAAAAATTAAGCCTCTTTGACGACAATAACATTTTTGAAGACGATGACTTATTCTCGAACTTGACAACGAAAAAGTTCACGTCTAGTTTATTTGATGATGATTCTCATAATAAGGGGGGTCTGTTTGATGATTTCGATGCAATATCTCAAGATAAAACCAAAGAAAAACCAAGCATATTCGACGATAGTCCGGTTTTTGAAAAATCGGACGAATTTTTACCAGAAATTGAGAAAAAGCGATCGGATGAAGTTGATACAGCATTAAATAGGGAAGAGGTTATTGAGAAACCTCCAAAAATAACTCCCGTAGTGACTTTATTTGACGATACGGTCCCCCCCGATTTGGATGAAGATTGGGACACGAAATCGGAAAATAACCTTTTTGAAGATATTGAATCTGTAAATTTTGATAGTAATGCAGGTTATGAGGGACGTAGATCAAGTTTATTCGATAATGAGCCACCATCTCTGTTCGCTCATGATTCTGAATCGGGTATTGTGAAAGACGGAAGCTCCAGGTAAGACCCAATTTTTATTTTCACTTTGAACAGTTCTAAGTATATAATTCTTATTTCTGTGATGCAATAATTGTTTCTTTGAATTAATGTGGTGGTAAAATCTAAAAAATTTTGGAATTATGATGAGAAATTGTAGAGGAGAGACACACGATGGTTCGTCGTTTTATCCCGCGCTGTCTTCATCTCGCCGTCTTTCTTCTGACATATTTAGCGAAGAACAATCGAATGATAGTATATTTTTAACGAAAAATAAGTCTGATCTTACCACTACCGTCTCCGGCATGGAAATAATTCACGAAGTGTCTTTGGAACAAACAAAAATTGATCTTACGCCTAGTGGCAACTTGGAAGACTTATTTGAAGGAGAAGAATCTGATTTATCCAAAGAAATACAAAGCAAAATCAATCGAGATACTCCCAAAGTGGATTCTGGGGAACAAAAGTCGGCGAAACCGCCAGTTTTTCCAAGAAACGTGACGAAAGATGACGACAAAGACGAGACGAAAATTAAAACTGTTTCACCTGGAAAACTCAAGCATAATTTAAAAATTAACGTAGCTGCTCTGATGCCAGGTGCGGCTCCACCGAGAAAAGAAATAATAAAGTCCAGAAGTCTGGATGCGATGTCCCCTGAACGACAACCGAAAGATTCGCTCCTGCCTTCGTCTTCCGAAGCAAATATACCGTCTGACTCCACTTTCGATCAAGCAATTGAAAATGTGGAAACTTTAAGAAGTATTACTAAAGTAAGTAATGACAAAATATTATAAATTGTATTACTGAGTGGGTTCTCCAAAGGACCGGGCGAGGATTTCGATAAAAAGACGGCCGTCTACAAGAAGGGGGCGTAAAGAACAAATATTGCGCAATTCCGTACAGGAACTTCCACAAAATGATTCAGATACACAAGAAGAAGCTGCTATAAACACCAATTTGATTGAAAAAGACTTGGATTCGGAAGAAAATCTACCTAAAACTGCTAATTTGTTTGATGATGTTAAAAATACCCAAATAAGTATTTTTGATGATGAACATCGTCCAAATACAAATGAAGAGGCTTTAAAAACTGATGAAAAACCTAAAAGTGTTGTACAAGTCGTTGAGAAAAAAGAGAAACCAAATTTAAGTCTGTTCGAAGATGATTTCATTACAAAAGAAGTTATATCCGAAGAACCTACTCTAAAACAAGAAATAAAGAAGCCAAAGAAACTGAATAGATCTTTGTTTGATTCCCCGGACTCTGACGATGATTTGTTCAAGAAAATCGATCCGTTTCCTAAAGAAACTAAACCTATTTCGAAGATTGCGACGTCCGATTTGTTTGCCGAAGACGACGGATTATTTGGCTCAAGAAAACCTCCAATAAAAACTGTTCCAGAACCTCTAAAGTCTGATCCGTTTGCAGATGAAGACTATGACGATATTTTTAGCTCAAAAAAGTTACCACAAAAGTCAGATTTGTCTAAAAGATCTTTATTCGATGATGATGACGACGACGATATATTTGGAAGTGGATCTATAGGAAAAACATTAAAAACATCAGGTAAGTTTATTGTATAATCAATTGTTTTATAGTAAATTAGTTTTTTAGGGCATTCAGTTTCGGAAAAGCGCTCAGTTAAAGTCAAGAAATTGGACGCAACCGAAATGTTGGACGATCCATTAGATGCTTTAAAAAAATGAAGTTCCATTTGTATTTACCTATTTTTGTTAAGTTTGAATTGATAAATATGTGATAAACTTTCTTATTTACTCTGAAAATGTCTGTTGTTTAAATTTGACCACCTAGACCTAGTGTACCATCAATAGTTTACGAGACCCATGAAGATGACGTCCAACAAATTTTGCTTAAGAACTCGTTTTAATACGACTATTTTATTTTATCACCTGGATCACCTCTACCAGCAGTATTTTTATTGAAGCCATGAAGATGATGCCCAAAAAAATTCTTATTTACTCTGAAAATGTATGTCGTTTAAATTTGACCACCTAGACCTAGTGTACCATCAATAGTTTACGAGACCCATGAAGATGACGTCCAACAAATTTTGCTTAAAAACTCGTTTTAATACGACTATTTTATTTTATCACCTGGATCACCTCTACCACCATCATTTTCATTAAAGCCATGAAGATGATGTCCACAAAAATTTTGTATCGATGTAAAAAATATTTCCCACTACCTGGATATCACCTGGAGGTAAATAAATAATGCTCTTCCATGGCCCATTTTTATTTGCCGGCACATTTTTTTTCTCAATGAATTATTATGTTTTACAATGTTCTTAAATATTAAAAATATTGATAATAAACATGTGTATAAACAATTTTTGATTTTATCTTTTCGTGCTTACAAAAGCGTTCATATGCCAAAAAACAAGCATGAATTTTATTAACAATTTTTTATCACCCAAAATGTAGGCATATTTGTTACCGTCTTGTGGACTGATTCAGTCGTAGCTCAAATAAAATACAGAAAAAAATATGTATCACAATTTAAATGTAAGAATGTGTGATTGTATCAGACGTTGGATAATATTTTAAATGTAAATTCGTGTATTGTTGCAAGAATAAGTAATAACTGGACGTGAGGTTCAATATTTTCGATTTAAATGAAAATTTGTAGGTAACTGCAACGCCTCTTGCTGAAATATGGGGCAGGAAGCGTTTAAATAGACGTGATTTTTGGATAAAAAGAAAGTTAAATAACATTTTCTGCTTTTCATTTGGCAAAACGGCACTCGATAGCCTGTTCCAGACTCGTGTAAAAAATTATCAAACGGTGCTGTAAATCTTTCTGTTCTTGCCCAAAAATGGCTTTTCAACAAACGTAGACCAACCAACTATAGGTGGTTAACCATTATGGCTATTTCTTCGGTTTTTTTGGACTGTCTAATGTTGATTCCTATAATAAAATTACCGGTTTTACTATAATAAATCGGCTAATCAGAAGACACTCACTAATTCCAGTTCATCTAGTGATTCCAGTTTTGCTATGGGTGCAGTTTTTTCCTCCTCTTTCCTTTCTTCTTGTGTTTCTATCCATGGATCTTGAGAAGATTTATCGAAATCAAAAGCTTTGTTAAAAGACGCGAACCTGTGTAAAGTTTGGGAGGTTTGAGCGTTTGAAATTGGTTTTGGTTCGCTCACGGACCTTTGAAAAAATAGTCTAGCAGTTTTATTTGGATCTATCGGGATGTTTTCATAATCCGGCACCTAGAAATTAGGTACATTTTCTTGCTTCAGTTACAAACCAACGGATATAAAACGGTTCAGGTGAAATCTAATTTATAGATCGCTTACCTCTTCTTTCCTATCGACGTCCTTGTTCGATTGGGCTTTTAGGGTGCTTAAAATAGTTTTGATATCGCCCGCTATGGTTTCTTCTAAAGACTGGACCCGTCTCGTCAACTGATCCAATTTACTATTTAATAAATCAAATTGATTCCTACTTATAATTAAAGTATCAGAATGTGAAGCATTATCAATAACGCTGGAATGTTGCAAGTATTGTGCTACGGCCGGGGTGTCAAAATTATCCAGGATGACACCGGCTTCTTGGTTCAACCTTTGTTGATGGGGCGGAGACGGACTATTGGTATAATAACTTGTACTGCTGGACATTGGCGCCGCGGACGTGGAAGCCGCAGCCTGCTGTTGGGTTATGCTACCTCCAGGTTGATCCTGGTAGGCCCCTATCGACGACTGGCGACGAATAGTGCGGATTCTGTGCGTCGAAGGGGGAGTCGATTGAGCTGAAACACAATTGACCACCTAGATCAAACCCACGATCTATAGTTTACGGGAACTATGAAGATGACGCCCAAAAACTTTTGCATACGAACATAATTTAAGTAAAGCATTCCTCGTGATCACCTGGATTACGTATATAAGCGTTAGTTTTTGAAAGCCATGACGATGGTGTCCAAATAATAAATAATTCAATAATGGTGTCATGAATCTTTTCCACCACCTAGATTACTCAAACTATGAAGAAGATGTCCAAGGATCACGTAGAACTCCTGCATGCACTACGATTTTCAAATTTCCATGCAAATTCTACTGGTGCCTTATCTCATTAGTCACCTGGTACAGTGTGAAGAAGATACTGAGACTATGTGCTAATTTAATATACGGCTAGGACCAGAAAATTACATAGATACTTAAAGGACAGCACGATTGTTTTGTTGGTTTTTTCACATTGAACTTACCAATTAGGGGTTGATGTGTTTTGTGCAATCTGAGATCGGGTATGCTTCTTTTAAGTTGGGAAAACATGCCTAAACATTTAAATGCATTTTATAATTCTATTAATATCATTTTTTAAATTTTACAACACCAATTTTATAATGTATCTTATGATATTAATAAAATTTTTGTTTCTTTTTACTATTGGTCAAAAATGCTGGTATAAAACACGAGCAGGAAATGGGTTGGAATTCTACAAAAATATCACATGTTTTTTTTGTAGAATCAATCATTGTTAGCACTCAAATTCAATAAAAACAAAAAAAAGATGCATATATTATACCGACAGAATAAAAGAGGGGTGAAAATTGACGTTACCTGTTATTGAATTTAGGGTAGACGATCTCCGTTTTTCATCCCCGAAATCAAGGTTCATAGGGGTAACATCTTGCCCCGCCTTTTCCGTTGTGAACTCCAATATACCATGCCCTATAATTTACAATCATAAAACTAGTAAAATAACAGAGAATAAATATATACCAGATTCGCTTTCTTCACTACCCTGAGACTCTTGTCTTCCATTCAAAGAGTTACCCCTACTAGCTGAGTGCCCATTTGCTCGAACATTGGTATGATGAAAGCTGCGAAAATATCTTTCCCTTTCCCTGTCGTTTGATTGAGACCTGGGGCAGAATGCCCTTAGTTTCGGTGCCACCCCTGCTTGTTCTTCCTGAAGAAAATTTGTTAGATGATTTTTTCGAATTGGCGACACGAGTATACGAGTGTACTCCATCTGACTACCAGTCATATTTTACCACCAGAAATACTCTTTCATTAAAACTAATGATTGTGAATAAAATAGTATACATACTATAACTTACATCTCTTAAATTGAAAGTGATTTCGAGGTTCGTCATAAAGTGGTTGTAAAATTCTGGATATAAATCCAGAACATCCAACAAATCATCCCTGTGAATTTTGTGTAAATCGCAATATGTCAGAGCTCTAACGTTACAGCTTGATTTTCCTATTGTAGAATGTTGGCAAGGATTTTCGCCGAAGATATCGTATTTCCCTAAAGCAAATTGTCTAAAGTAAGTAATGGAATTGAAACATTTACACTGAAAGGCAAAAAAGCGACCACCCCTGAAAGAATCTTCATCGCACGTCAGTAGACAGAAAATGAGAGTTCGAAACCACTACTTCGATGTCGTTCTCATAAATTTTTTTTGCCTTTTAGTGAAGTTGTCTTACGCCTTACCTAAAATGGCCATAACTATATCATCCCTTAATATTTCAATGGAACCCCTCGAAATAAAATACAACGAATTTAACACGTCTCCTCGGTGCACCAAAGTATCACCAGGAGGCGCGTGCGTAGTCTTAAATTTCAAAGATAGAGCTCTGCAAAAGCATGTAAATGAACAAGAGTTTCGCAAAACAATTGATGGAGTACCTCAAGCAACCGGGACTGGCCCCATCGAATACGCTACAATTTTGCAACAAATTTCTGTTCAAGTGTAAACAAATATCAGCCTGAAGACACTCCGGAAACCCTTTCAAAACCGAATTCATGTCAATCCCATTCGTGTACGTCCAAGCGTGTTGAAAATACTCTTCCAATCTCTGACGTAACGGATTGGGAATTTGATGGAATCGAATAAATTCCCGCACCCTCAGCATTTGGGTGTGATATCGAGCTGTTCCTGAGTATAGTCGCTGAATTATCGCCGAAACGTTACCGAATATGCTGGCGTACATCAGAGCTTAAAAAAGACATAATATTACGCATTGGTTTATTTTATTTTTTATTTTATTTTTTTTATTGCATTTTTATTTTTTTTTATTTTTTTGATGGCTGACGGAAAGAACAAACAGGATACCTTAATTCTCACAAACAACAAAACAAAATCAAGTACTTATGCATTTGTTTCAATATTACTTAAATAAAATTTTAAAATATTTCTAATGATAATAACTTTTTACATAATAATCGAATTAAATAAAACCAAATACCTAAGGAAGTCTTTATTTAACTAGCGTTTTGCATTGCTTGCAAATATTTGTTTTGAAAACCGCGTATTAAAAATTATTGTTTTTATTTATTTATTTAAAATTTGATATTAAAAATTTAGTTTTCTACGGAATAGGTTAAAATAAAACTATGCATGTTGTTTGCTCTACAAAAACGTTTTCGAAGATGTAAATTCTCTTGCGAATAATTGTTTTGAAAACTGCTTATTGAAAATTATTTATTTATTTAATTAAAATTTGATATTAAAAATAGGTACGTTTAGCGTCCGGCATCGTTACTTGTAATAGTAGGAGAGCCCGCTGCAAAATTATGCACCCATCTGTTAACGAAATGGAATGTGCGGCAAAGGCATGTAAAAACATCGTACTCAACGGAACGGCACCCGTGCCGGTCACCATTTGGTGCAAAATGGTAAAAACAATGGCACTTCCGGTACGGAAATTTGCGGAAAATTGCGCGATTTGTTAACGAGATGAAAGTTGTGCCTTCTTGTAGCCTGCGATTAATTGAATTGAAATCGGTACCCGTGCCATCTTTTACCCTAGTACAAATCCCCGGCACGGCGACATTTTTGCAGCCCGTAACTCGGACAAATTCCCGTCATGTGTTAACGGCCTGAAATAAAGCTCAATGGAAAGAGCATTATGTCCCCTTTACGAATATCCAAACGTGCCGCGATTCAAAACAGTCAAAGTAGTTGGCACGGTCCGATTTATAACGCGCTACGCGGCGTCGAAATGTCACTTTTGAATCAATTTCAATGGTCGTGCAACATATCGTCGAATATTAAATGTTTTTTGTGTAATGTACAATTGACATCTGTCACTGTGACACCTGTTAGTGGTAACTAACTAAATCTTGATACAAAGAACTAAGTAACTACAGTCCTTCTTTTTAACTTGATCCTTACATCATCAACGCAAAGTGTAAGTTACTCCACACGGGCATCTGTAATATAGTGCATGTTGAAAAGAGACACTTTCGAAAAGAATGTCTGGAATGCCGGTATGGCGATTTGCATTGTGCAGAAAAGGACGGTAAATAAAAGTAACGGCTAAATTGCATGCCGGCTTACGTTCTTTTCAGCGTTCGGACTGCTGGACTGAGTGACATTAGGATCAAGTTAAAAAAAGGACTGTATAGGGAGTAAGTAACTAGGTAAACTTTTGCTATTAAATCATGCTGCAAATGCAACGCGTGACATTGTTGCTGAATTTCGGGCCTATACTACGAAAATAAAAACATTTCCAATGTTAAAAATTCGCGCGCACCGCTCCGGCTGCCGAATTCCCTGAAAATGACGCCGCGCAGCGCGTTATAAATCGGGCCGTGCCACCTACTTAGACTGCTTTAAATTGCGGCACGCTTGGATATTCGTAAAAGGGACATAATGCCCTTTCCATTGAACTTTATTTCAACTCGTTAACACATGACGGGAATTTGTCCGAGTTACGGACTTCAAAAATGTCGCCGTGCCGTTGATTTGTACTAGGGTAAAAGATGGCACGAGTACCGATTTCAATTCAATTAATCGCAGGCTACAAGATGGCACAACTTTCATCTCGTTAACAAATCGCGCAATTTTCCGCAAATTTCCGTACCGGAAGTGCCATCGTTTTTACCATTTTGCACCAAATGGTGACCGGCACGGGTGTCGTTCCGTTGAGTACGATGTTTTTACATGCCTTTGCCGCACATTCCATTTCGTTAACAGATGGGTGCATAATTTTGCAGCGGGCTCTCGGACTATAAAGTATTTGGTACTTTTCTGTAATCCTCTCAACCGTCAGTCAAAAATGACAGCGTAATTTCCTGCCTTGGAAAATATTCTGAACTTGAGACAAATCTCTGGTATTTCAAGAACAGTATTACACTAATACCAACAATGTCAGAATATGCAAGCGAATAATTTTTTATTTTCAAATATGAAAACAAAGTAATACTTACAACCAACTAGCATGACGCAGATGGTAAAAATTTTCTCGTTGTCGGTGTTAGGGGCAACATTTCCGAACCCCACGCTGGTAAGGGATGTAAAAGTGAAGTAGAGGGCTGTTATATATCGGCTTTTCATCGTGGGACCGCTTTTTGGATCGCTCTCATTATATTGTCTTTGAATGTCATTGGCTAAGATGTCCAACCAACCTATTCTTGCTGGCAGGACGGACCTTTCGGCATTACCAATAGCATACCTGAAAAAGTATTGTGAGTCTAATAGAGGAAAGGCGAAAATATAAAAGGCGATCAAGTGGGAAATTATTCGGAAATGTAGGAAAGCGAAAGAGCAATGGATCGATAATAAATGCAAGGAAATAGAAGAAGATGTTCGAGGTGCTCAAAAATGTAGGGATTAATGTAGGGATAGAATAATAATTAATAACCTATACAAAGAGCAAACGACAGTTATAGAATTTGAGCAGGAACAGAGAGAAGTAGATATCCGAAAGGGAGTGAGGCAGGGAGGAGCGTTATCGACTCTAGTTTTCAATGTATAATCGAAGATGCGATTAATATTGTTAAAGACAGAATAGCTGATGGAATTAATATGCAGGGCCAAACTATTAATATGCTTAATAGAGAGTGACTATATGTTATATAATAATTTGGTAGTGCGCATAAACTACCAAAGAGTAATCAGCGATTGTGTGTTAAAAACTTATATCAACTTCGCAACTGTCAAAATTTGACTTCCGACGACATGAAATTTTCGTAAAATTCATTTTATTAAAGTGACAGGATGTCTTCAGTTTATAAAAAATCTATGGCACAGTTGGACAAGTTAGTGCCTGCAAAATTGCAGCCCTTATGGCAACACCCTGCTGGTAGGTTATTAAAACGTTGCGAAGTGTTTTTTGGTGTTGATTTTTTTATGGTTTGAGGTCCGAAAACTATTTTTTTCTGGGCCCCCGCTGTCAAATGGGTACGTTATAATCAATTTTCTTGCATTTTTTTTGTAATGTGACTTTCGTAAAGGGGTTGGTTTTGGCGAGTATAAGCGATTTGGTCAGTAGGCCCCCAGAAAGTTTGAGTATAACACAATCAGCTGCTTTAGCTACCACTGGCTTCGTTTGGTCCAGATATTCTATGGCCATCATACCAAAAAACTACAGTCTCTTTGCGGTTAATATTTTCATTGGCACTACACAAATAATCCAACTGCTACGAGCCATAAAGTATAACGATTAATTTTTTTAACACAATTTTAATAAAAACTTTTTCAGCTACAAAAGGGGTTTAAGAAAAGTTTGACTTACCAAATGCAGGCTAACCAGTGGGCTATCAATGCAAAAGTTGCCATCAGAAGTAACAAAACTGCAGCCCCATATTCCGAGTATCTGTCAATTTTTCTGGCCACTCGAACCAGCCTCAACAACCTCGCAGTTTTTAAGAGCCCCATTAATGTAGTAGTCTGCAATTAAAGAAAACAAAACTTGCCAATAAAACTTCACGGGTTTGTGAGCATTTTTTTCTAAATTTGCAGATGTACAGAGGCAGTGCAGTGCTCGTCTCTTGGAACACTTTTATGTATGCTCGTGGTATTTCAAAAAGTTGGGCTGGGACCAAACTTTTTGAAACACACTGTACATGTATTTAGAGTTTTTCACGCTGCCTACATGTAGGCTGTCTACAATGTCAAAAATTCTGGTTCAAAGCAAATAAGCGAAAACAAGCATTCTATACCAGCGATTCTCAAACTTTTGCTACTGATAGTCCCTCTTCATATTGATGAAGATTAAATTTTAATTGGACGTTGTCAATAATAGGGAAGTTCCGAGAAAAATAAGATATCTATTTTTGGCATGAAAATGACAGAAAATTGTTTTTGTAATTGATTTACGGCGATTTTTTTTTCTAAAAAATTTTTTTGCGGCGTAATAAGCGAATGAAATTAGCTTATCACGCCCACATGCTAGTTCGCTTTGTTATTGGTTTGACGTCAGAGATTCGTAAGGCGCTCCTCCCACTTCTCTTGAAGTGCCCGTGAAGCGGTACCTATCTCATAACATACTTATTGGGACTATTTCCAGCGTGAATTTTTAAAGTAAGGTGTCAAGGAAACATAAAACAAAGACAACATAATCGATATAATGATGCAACAAGGGTATCAAAAGTCCGATTCACATAATTTGCCATATTTATGTAGTAGGTAGGTAAATGTCCCGGTAAATGTGGAAATGGTGTGTGATTCTTGCATCTAACCCCAATTTCATTCAACCTCAAAACAGTAGTGTATAAGTAAAACGAAGTCAACAATTTATTAAATGTACATGCCTTTTATAATTCAGTATAAGTAGGTATGTAGATTGTAGATACATGCTTACTTCTGTTTGTAAAATAGGTACCTACCTATATTATCTGATACAATACAATACATACCTACTCATTTATGTAGGTATGTATACCTAAGTGATTGACAAGTTATCAAGTTAACAGTTTTATAACGGATTGGAAATTTTTTAAAAAAACGGAAACATATACAACTCACGCGAATCAAAAATCTACGCTTCGTAGGTACTAGGTACTTGTTTAACAAAAAGAAACAACTGCTACATTCTGGAACGGTTAATGTAGAAACTCGGAAGAGACTCTTAAAGACGCATGTATGGAGTACGAAATTATACCTATGGGTGCGAAACTTGGACAATGGGAGAAGCGGATTGAAAAAGAGTAGAAGCGTTTGAAATGTGATGCTACACACGGGTGTTGAAGATACCGTGGATAGACAAGTTAGCAATAAGGAGGAATTAGAAAGAGTTGGGGAAAAGAGAAAAGTATGGAAGACAATAAAGAATAGGGGATAGGATCGTAGGATGGTAGGACACCTTCTGAGACACAAAGGAATAGTTGGAGCAGATTAGACTACTGCTCTCAAATAGTTGGGGATGTAGAATGTTCTACTTTTACGGAAATGCGTAGGCTAGCTCAGGGAAAGGATGGAGGTACGCGTCCTACCAGTCTTCAAAAGAGAACTTTATGATGACGTACTATTTAATTATTATTGTAAAATAGTTAATAAAATTTCCTTTTTTAGTTCAGGGAGGGAACGCTACGGCGATTCAGTATTTGGCTCCGTCATGCTGCTAGCATCCTGTTTCAAATTATGCTAACCGTAACACGTTACCAAGTACCAAGGGGTCCCAGAAAACTGTCGATAAATTACATTATGTTCGATTTTATTTATAGTTGGCTGCAATGGGGCAGCCGATAATTTTATAAACTTTTGCAACGATAAACTAACTCGCGAAAATATCGATAATGCTGACCGATTTTCCTTCTGGCTCCAACGAACCACTTTTTCCGTTTTATTGGTGTGCTGTACGATGTATTAGTCTCTGGGTACTGGGTTTTTTTTTTAACAAAAATTAACAACATAACTGCCTTCAGTATAATAAACTCTATCAATTTTAATGAAATTTGAAAATTACCGAACCTGCCTATTATTGACTACCTAATACTTGCGATAAAAATTATATCTCCATATCACGCTCGTTGTGTCGTTGTAAAATAAAAAATAGTAAAGGAAATATGACGAAAGGTGCATAAATCCTTATTTTTGATTAAGAGTATGAAGACTAAGAGGCGCTCACGAACTCCTCAAGGGGGTGGGCGACTTGCTTCTTCAGAAACAAAAATCTTGTAACTGCAGAAATCGCTCTGACATTAAATGAACGAGCTTTGTACTAGTGACTCAGTCCACTGACTGCAGAAATTATGTTGGGCGTAAACCATGCGAAACAATTTCAAAGCATTTCTCTGCCAGACGATAAATACCTACTCTGCTGCTCACAGTAACTTGAGGATATACCTACCAGTAAACACAGATGGATGGAAATCGTTTTTGTGAGCGGCTAGTAGGCCATGAACGTAAAACAATTGGGGCTACTGTTACAACTTTTTTAGTTGTCAAACTGATAGTTTCGTCTCTGGTTGTACGTCTGTTACAAGTAACTCCGTGGCTTTGGCCGCCCCGTTCGCCTGACTTAACACCACTTGCCTTTTACTTGTGGGGACGAATCAAAGAGGAAGTGTACCAAACAGAACCCAGAACTCTGGAAGATTTGACTGACAGAATTACGCAAGCTATGAACTCTCTGAATCGACATGGAATAAGAAGAGCCACAAACGACGCCGCTCAGAAACGTTTGATTGAATGTTTGAACCAAAATGGTGGACGCATTGAGCATATCTTGTAGTCTTGCTATAAATTATTGCCCTAAGTTAATTTCATAAATAAACCGTTAGTACCAAACCCAATTGCTCATTCTTCAATCATTGAAACTGCTTCTGGTTTGATTAAGTATTTATTGTTATAGCTATGTGAAAAGGGAACTATCAATTTGACAACAAAGAAAGTTGTGACTGTAGAAGCAATTGTTAGGCTAGGCGTCCCCCCTTTTACGGATTCCGCCCTCCTCCACTTGAGCATGCAGTACTGTTTGAGAACCGCCGTTCTACCCTACTTTATTTCTCATATTTATATTATTTATGGTGGCGAATGTTTTTATATAATTAAATTTGAAGGGAACCTTGCGTGTAGACAAGTATTACCTCACGTTCTTAATAATTAAAAAGCCTACATGTAACTTGTGTTTCCAATTCCTTTGTTAATTCACGTTTTGGGTAGAGATAGACATATCTCCTCCCTTACGCATTTAATTACGTAACTGATAAATTTCTCGGTGTAGATGTATGTAATTTTATTGGTGCTAAAAATGGCTAACAGCTTGCTGGAAATAAAGCATATTGCTAGAAACGTGCAGTATTTCAATAAAAAAATGAAAAATTAAAACATATAACGCATAAAATATTTGTACGTTATAAGTTTTTTTTTCTTAATATCAAGCGTCTTATTTTTAGAACTACCTCGTCTTTATCCGAGACCAACTATAGAAAAGAAAACATTTAAAACAGTTCAAGTCACAAAATCACTATTTTTATTATCACTCATGCATCGAAAAAATTTAATCCAAATTTTTTTGGAAAAATTAACGCATAAACTCTGTTTCACCAAATAGTCCAGTACTTAGTGGGCTTGCCTGGAAAAAAGTCTGGATTTTGGAAACTTGGTAGTTTCATGACGTGATTAGACAACTGCTCTTAAATAGTTAAGAATGCAGGATGTTCTACTTTTAGGAAACTGTCAAATGACTGTTCGAACTGTCAATTTACTGTTCGAACTGTCAATTTCAGTTGGATTTGGCAATTTTGTGTTCGAACTGTCAATTTACTGTTCGAACTGTCAACTTACTGTTCGAACTGTCAATTTTCTGTCACTGTAAATTGATAGTTCAAACAGTAAATTGACAGTTACAACTGTAAATTGCTAGTTCGAACAGTAAACTTACAGTTGCAATTGTAAACGGACAGTTGTAAATTTATTTTAAAAAAATGTGTTGGATGGCACTCCAGCGCCGTCGTAGGAAAGGAGGTATTGTCAAAAAACTGATTTTGGGCGCCATTTTTTCAAGATGGCGGCGTTAGCGGCAGCGTCAAGAGATCGCAAAGTATGTTATTCACAAGTTACAAAAATACTGAATTTTTTCCATGGTAAAAGCCTCTGTTGCCTAAAAGAATTTTCTTGTGAACGTCGAAAACACCTAGGGATGCCATGCGAATATCCAAAACTCACAACATCCACAAATATCCAAACATCATTTTCGGTGTTTTCCCACTGGTTTTTGTTACTTACTTCTTTACTTACTTCTCCTTGTTGGCTGTAGAAGAGTAGATCGAAGGGTATTGCAGCTACGAGGTCGATTAAGAACCACCCCTTTAGGTAGTGAACGGCAATCCGACCGGGGTGAGAAACAACTTCGTCATTGCCGCTCACGTAGGTCGTCCTAAAGTTGATTAAAATGTCCACTATGAAGGTTACGTCCACTGCAAAAACATCCAAAATGATTGTGTGGATATTACAGGGGTTTCTCGAGCTAAGCTACCTAATAAATCTATAATATCTATAGGATTTTCGCCATAGTTGAAACCATTTTGTTTATCTTGCTCATTGAACTGAAAGGCGGCTACGTAAGGGGTGCAAATTGCTGTATACATAACCAAGATTAAAATGATCCAATCCCAAGCTGCTTTGAACGGCGAATAGTGTAAGATCGTCCAATCGTGGATCCTCGGACTTTGCAGTTTGTACTCAGGAAGGACATCGGCACCCAAAGACAACACCTGGAACAAAAAACACCCACTAACAAAAACATCCAAATTAAGAATACCCACAAATTATTCTTGACCCACTCACTTTCCCAATATTATTTTTCTTGTGATTTTGAGACACCGGGCTTTTTAAATTGTGATATTCTTTTCCTATCATCCCGTTGCAAGGTTCGATCTTGATGATGCTCTTTCTGGAGTCTTCAAAACCCGTTCCCTTGATTCTAACACTGGACCATTTAGCTGGAAGAGCGATGGTGGTGGAAGATGAAGTTCTTCCGATATCGATTTTGAGGGACCCACCGCCGGTGATTCGGTTGTTACTGTTTCGTTTGCGGTTGCGGTTTTCGGGGGTACCGCTGAATATTGAGGAAGCATCTTCTGGATCGAGTGGTGGTGGAGAAGACTCAAATTTGCGACTCGTTTCAGGAGTAGAAGTAGACGAAGTCACAATTAGGGGAATATCCGAAGTTTTTAGAAGTAGGTCATCCATGTTTTTCAGATTAAGTCATTATTCCAATGTTTTTTGTGTTTTTAAGTATAGTATATACTTTGTATTTTATATCGGCAAATAGACATAGCATTTGTTCTTTATTCTGAGTGGGCGAGATGCAACAGCTTGTTTTCTAACATAATAACTTGTTTACAAAAGAAAAACAAATGATATTTTAACGTATCCGGGGCGGAAAACTTGGGAAACTTCGGTTTTATTAATTTATGGATGGATAGACTTGAATAACGCCAAGGATTTGACAGCAGATCCTTCAAAAACATACGCAGTTACTCAGGAACAAGAGCTCTTACAATTCGCTGAAAAACAAATGGGGATGGCATTATAAATGCATTAAAAGAGAGCTACCGCGCTGGCGCTCCGGTGAGCCAATCGCGCGCACACTACTCAAGAAACATGACTAAACGCAACGAGGCGTAACTCGACGCCTTCCGAAAAAGAAACATAAGCACACATCTTGAGTTGTTCGAGAAATGAATAATAGAGGGACACAGAACAATAAAATATCGACTTAGAAATGGGAACAATTCGCATAAGAATACAAACGGGGGGGTCAAATCAAATGTTCACAAATCCAGTGTCACGCGTAGGTATGTAACTAAATATCAATCGGAGAGATAAGCTGGGTGGTCGATGGTTTATCCATCATGCGGTAAGCAAACGATGCTGCGGATACTGAACGTGCTAAAACTAGAAACTATTAAACTAATTTGCCTAAGGAATTTACAATTTTGGTTATTGTCACAGGTTTCTGTATTAGTACCAGCGGCGCAGGTAAAATTTTCATTTACCGGTGAGCTTTTGAAAAGGTGTTTTACATTGGAGAATTTAATATACAGGATGTCCCAGAACAACGGGGCAATATTTCTGGACCATATAGTTTGGGTCAAAATAACACTTAAAGTATGTAGAATTTTTTTTCTAGGACGTCTCCCTTCGAAGCTATTCGCCCTTAAAGGTCAAGTCCCAAAGAAGGTTTTTTGCTGGTAATTTTCAAACTACTGTATCGAATGTTATAAAACTTGGACTGTAGACATAGTAAGAAAGTATCTGTGATCGAGTGACATGACATCTTCCGTAACTTGTCTAGGAAGCCGGGGGTGGAACACCCCTAATGCTTTTCACCCCTTAACTTTTACGTTGATGCTTTTAGCGAATTTGCAATGCCATTTTTAAATTCCTTAAACAATTTTCTCAAAAAAGGTACTCTTTTTTGAAACCCTTAAAATGGCCCGTTTCCGAGAAAAAAAATATACAAAGACATGGTTTATCATTTTTTCTACTACACAAAAATGTATGTGTCTACAAGGTGCTCACTTCGAAAATTTATTGTAGCTGCTATTATCTCGGCTATTATGTTTTCATTTCATTTTCATTTTCTCACGTTTCATGTAGCAGATCATATTTCATAATTCATAGCCTGGCTTGTATAGTAAAAATGATAAACCATATCTTTGTATATATTTTTTTCTCGGAAACGGGCCATTTTAACGGTTTCAAAAAAGAGTACCTTTTTTTGAGAAAATTATTTAAGAAATTTAAAAATGTCATTGCACATTCGCTAAAAGCATCAACGTAAAAGTTAAGGGGTGAAAAGCATTAGGGGTGTTCCACCCCCGGCTTCCTAGACAAGATACGGAAGATGTCATGTCACTCGATCACAGATACTTTCTTACTATGCCTACAGTCCAAATTTTAGAACATTCGATACAGTAGTTGTCCCGTTGTTCTGGGACATCCTGTATACTCTTGTCTGGAACATATTTTCGTAAACCTTCCCATTTCTGATGTAAATTTCCCTATTAGTGTCGAGTGAACACCCTGTATACATAATTTTCCGGCAAACAACAAAAATTTTACAGCCTGGCTTGCCTTTGGAGACATAAAATGATTAAATGGGGAAGTTTGTACAATTTAGAGCTCGTTAATATGCCATCGCAAACTTTGATTATACTCCTTCGGTTTTTCTCATACAGGGTGTCCCAATAATTTTACGCCTTTATGTATTTTAGAAATAAAAGTTATATGAGAGACTCCATATTTCAAAATGATTTCCATTTATACACGTTGTCCCACTTATTATGTACAGCATCTAAACTTGTTTTTTTAAATTGCATTTTTGGATTCCTTAATTGATTCTACTGTGAGGTTGTATAAGATATGTTTTCCCTAATTTGCATATTTTTGACGTCACCGTCATTTCTTTGAAGATTTTGACAGGTATAGACACAGAGTGTGCCATGACAATTTCTGTTGAGAAATTTAAATGATTAATTTGTGATGGCATCTGTAAACAGCCTAATAAACTGTAAAAGCAGGTTTCAAAGATTATTTATTATTAGCAAACTACGTTGAGTTCTCTGAATTGCTATCCGAAGTGCAAATTTGAAAAAGAAATTAAATTATTGTAATAAGTAGCTTCATCAGACTTACCTCTCGAAATAGGACAGTTAACATAGAGAAATGAAAAGATTTTTTAGCTGCCCGGAAAATGAGAACAGCTATAGAATAATTGAATATGTGACTGATGAAATAATTAGGAAAAGCTGTCTATTTTTTCCGACTCGATCAACAAACGAATTTTCCATCTAAGGCCATCAAGAATGGACCAGATGCACATCACATTAAATGGCAATTATTAAACTTTATTGACTTGGACGTATACCTAATACAGAAAAAGGAAACATTAAATTATGTATAGACTCAATAATATAGGTTTTCAATGTCACTAAATCCTTTTGGATTCTAACTGTATATTGTGCATATTATACACCCTTGACGCTTCTACTAACAATGTTCCCATAGAATGCAAAATTTCTACAAGAACTTTAAAAATACAAGATCGAAAATAGCTAATAATAATATCATCAAATCATCATATGATTTGAGCCACTCGCCTTCGGCTCGTGGGCTCAAACATCATCTTCGTGAATAATGGCTGTCATAATCGCTCATATAATAATATACTACTAAAAATGCCCAAACAAAAAAGTCCATCTACCCGGAAAATGATTTTCTAAATAATTTCTACGATCCCTAGAAAAACTACGTACGCCACTGAATTCCTTGGAAAAAGTTCTATATGAGTCAATCGTAACAGTTTTAGTCTGCTTAGTACAAAAAGAATTGGAGAGAGTTTTCAAAAAACGATAAAAATCAACATTATTTCTTTTCTCGAAAACTAAAAACGATATCCAAATTATGGTTTTAGCTTTCTATTATACTCAAAAGAGTAGCTCAGGTTCGCGAAAACCCCGAGGCTCTATCTCTGCTGCTTCTATGAGAAACCCTCAAATCACAACGAAAATAGGACAGTCTGTACATCAAGTTAAGAGACAGATGTATTTGACGTTTATCGATTTGTAAGCGATACCGTAAAAAACATTAAATTATGTACAGACTGAATAATCGATTTCCCTATGTCATTATCTCCGTTTGTATGTCCACCGATGAATTCTAAGGGTGTCTTGTCCCCGAGCACCCTTGACATGTAAATTAAAACAAACTTGAATTAACTACTAACAATGCGTATGCGGAATACAAAATTTATCAAAGAGCTTCAAAATCAAAGGCCAAAAAGCAACATAATCAAATTCGGAAACACCAAATCACTAAAAATAGCAAAACTTTACAACACAGGGTGTTTCAAACTCCCGTCCAAAAATTTTTATATATAAAAGTTTGTTTTTTTATAACCCAATATTATTATTATTAATATTATGTTTGCAAACGTTCATCCTAGAAATAAGATGCTTTTAACCAAACAACTATATATAATGAGTAACAGTTTTACGATACAGAGAGCTTCCAAGAAAGAACCGGGTCTGGGACACCTGTTAGAAATGAATCAAAATATAGTACGTTCCGGCGCCTCCACCAAAAACTGCACGTCTTTCTTAAGTAATAAATTTTTATCTCAAAAACTAAGAGCGATACAAACTCGTGCGTGGTTCTATTCGATTTATAAGACCCCATTTCATTAAAAAAACCTTGCCTACAACGTAAATAATAAACTAATAACACATAAACAAAAAACAATGTAAACAAAGGCTACGTCTATATGCCGTTTCAATTTAATCATCTTTAACGATATAAGGGTGTACTTATTATCTCACACACGCTAATTGTGATGCATAGTCACCCCCATAAACACGTTCTTTTAACCAAATTCACCCCATCACGCTTCACTAAGTTATTAACAAATTAGTCCGAAATTTAAGTGGAGATCTGTTAAAATTCAGCACCTGTCCGCTGTTGCCGCCCGAAAATGCGCGTCACGCACATGTTTCATCCCCTAAACCACCCTCAAACACAAGTGTTTGGTTTTAATAACAATTGTTTTAAGAAGAAAGTTATCGACCACTTTGTGTGGAAGAGCAAATGTATACTAGCTTGAGTTCGGCGATTCACGGGGTGGATTCAACCCTTAGCGAACTTGCGCGTTTGGGAAAGCGTGGAGGATTATCAGGAGAGTGGTTTTCGTAGACGATTTGACGTCTGAAAGAGCAGACGGGATAAAAATCTTTAAGCAAAACTGAGTTTTATGTTAAAAGGAATAAGAATTTGTTTCTGTGCACTTAGGGGTTTTGGTTTTTCGACCTTGAAAACGAGAATAGTTGAGGAAAAATTGATTTTTCTTTGCTTAGAGAACAAAATATGCTCATTCGGTACATTATATCAGGAAAACTAAGAAATATTTTATAAAACTCGCACATGCAAGCTGAAATTTTATGGAAAGTCAGTGCCGTATTTGGCCCCTGTGACA
Organism: Xestobium rufovillosum; assembly: GCA_963966045.1. Taxonomy (NCBI): domain Eukaryota; kingdom Metazoa; phylum Arthropoda; class Insecta; order Coleoptera; family Ptinidae; genus Xestobium; species Xestobium rufovillosum. The sequence continues at coordinate 30,680,348 of OZ014497.1, forward strand.
GAGATAGAAATTTCCAGATTATGCACATTGTAGTCGTAGGCACAGGGAGGGAAGGCGGAATAGTTGGCCCCTTAAATTTAAAATTTTGAAAAAACGAAGCGGAAGAAGGTACGAGTATCTTGACCTAGAGAAACTAAAAGATGATGATACACGCGATAAGTTTGAGAAAAAGACAAACGAAGTACTAAAGGGCGCGGGCGAAAATTTTGTTAGGGACCTAGAGGCAGATTGGAATTGCATTAAAAATACTCTAGATTCCGCAGCTAGGGATATTTTAGATCATAAACAGAATGAAAGTAGAAAACCCTGGATAACAAACATATTGTGAGTCTAATAGAGGAAAGGCGAAAATATAAATATAGGTTAGATGAAAGAGGGAAACAAAGATATAAGGCGATCAAGTGGGAAATTATTCGGAAATGTCGAAAAGCGAAAGAGCAATAGATCGATAATAAATGCAAAGAAGTCCCCCTCTACACGACAACTTATAGGGTATCCTATAATGAGAGAAGAGAGAAGAAGCAATAGGTTATAAGTAGCGCCCTCTATGGGCGACATCAAAAGTGTTATTGGAATCTATTTTCCCGTAAGAAAAACCATAGGATTGCAAATTTTCAAGTCGACAATCTAAGAAATTTCTTAGTTATGGCAAAAAAATGGAAATAAAATTGTAACTTTCAACACCCTGTATATTATTGGAACAACCAATCGGGAAGGGCTAGATGCGCCCCTGGGTTTTCAGTTGTTACTCTCTCCGTATAGAGGGCGCTGTACTGTAAAGCGCGCTCTCTACATCCCCGTATTGATTAAACTATAGTAAAGCCAGATAACCACCTGCCTTTTGAAATTTATTTTGTAAAGCCACTTTGGTAAGAAAAATTTGTGTTAATAGGTGTTCCTCAAGGCTCTAAATGGGGTGCTTACACTATACACATTTAAACAACTTTACCTCTTTAACATTCTTGCTAATTCTTTCTTCATTATCCTCGTTGCCAATCTTATCAATAGTAATAAGACTGTCTTCGCTATCAGGCTTTTTATCAATCCCTTGAGCACCCCCTTTTGCAATGCTCTTGGGCGTATTGGCGTCAGTGTTTTCAAAACTACCCCTAACCTCGTAGAAATCATAAAAAAAGTTGTCTTCACTCTTAGCCACAACTTTTCGTTTTTCGTCCAAACAGTTCTCGAAACTACGCCTTTTAGGAGCTGGCTCCCTTGTAGGCGATACTTGGGAGCGCCTGTATTTATTTATTAAACTGTCACTATTGCTGATTTTCCAAAATTTTTGTTTTTGTTGGGCACCGTCGACGGAAACAGTGTTTTCGAAATCGTCTATGATTTTCTTGATTATGTTTAAATTTTCGACACTCACGACACCTTTGTCCATTTTGACACTCTTTATTAACATTGTGCTGTAATGTAAAGTTGTTATTGCTGAATTTGAATTGGGTTTTCCACCCCGGGCACGTGACTACTGCGGTTAATACTCATGGTGCGCAGATCTTCGTATAGCCCTCTTTGTCTAAAGAAATCTAGACTTGCCAGTGACCTTAAAAATGTTTGGTGTACTTTAAATGCCGATAAATTTAAATCCTGACCTATATTTTCCAACCCCATTATTCAGTTTTTTATTAATTTACATACTCACTTTATAATTATCAATTTCTATAACGAAGAAAAATTGCTAACGTCAGAAATGACCTTGTGCCAGGAACAAATGAATGTTAATTTGGTTTGCTTGCGTGTAGTAAATCTTTTTTGTTCTATACCTACTTGGCAATGGAAATAACTTATATGGATTTTTGAAAGACACAAGCTTGCACCACTTTTAAAATCCAGTGACCCACAAAATGTCTCGCGGCGGTTAACTGGCGCCCTCTAGCATGTTAACTGTCACATGTCAGTGTCACTCCAAATAAATTCAAAAAAGTCATTTTTTTGGGCGAAACATGGGTTTTTTCGAGCAGGAGTGGATCGAAGTTTTGGCAGGATAACTCAAATTTATCAGTAGCAAAATCACTTTCTTAAAATAGGCACCAAAAATGTTTACTGTTGACGAAATTTTAAACAATAATGTAACGCAAGTTTTAGCTTGAAAAACTGTATCATACAATAGCATTTGACCTAGCCTGGAGAGGGGTAGAGGCAGCAAGAAGCAAAGTGCATTTTTTTAAAGAGGAAAAGAAATCGAATGGTCGGGGAGCAAAGTGCTCTAATTCGACACCCTCTATACAACTCGAACACACACAAGAAAATGAAGCTGATTCTTAAGTAAAATGATTTGACGAATTCGAATTTTTAGGTCGCCAAAAGATCAGGAATTGCGAAAATGCCGGAAAATCGGTTTTTCGTAAAATTTTCCTAAATCAATTTTCGACCATTTTTAAAACTTTTCTCGTTGTATTTCAGCAACGAAAAGAGTTAGAGATCTGTTTTTTTTTCGTGGAATATACACTGAAGTGTGCTGATCATCACAGTGTACTCCCGTTGCCTCTACAATTTTCCAATTCTATGAAAAATTGGTTTCTTGCTAGACCGCAAATTTGTGTAATGTATTTTTCATGCACCGGGTAAGTAATCTTATTTTTCGGAATTAACATATACATATGCGAGACCAAACACGGACAAAGGCTCGAAATTATTTTTGGTGAAAAAACGAAACGTTAATGTTGTTGCTGAAAAAAGTTACAGCGAGTTAAAACACAAATAATTCGTGCGCGCTAGCCGCGCTGAGCCGTGTAGTAGTAGTTTATGTGCGGGCGTACAAACGCTGCATTAATATCGAGAACATTCGTATTTTTTATTCACAAGAAGGGTTGCCAATTTGCTACATGAAGGGAATATTTCAAGAATGAATTGGCCAACAAACTCACCTGACTTGAATCCTTGTGAGAACGTATGGGATATGCTAAATAGGGCTATTTTAAATAGAGATAACCCCCCTTTCATCCTTCAGGAGCTTATTGTTGCTGCTCAAGAAGAATGGAACAAAATACCGCAGGAAGCCATTAATAACATTTTTATTGGAATGTACAGACGTGTTAATGTTTTGCCCGAAAACAGAGGAGGACATACTTGTTATTGACATCTTCGTTTCTCATATTTGGGAAGACTTTGGTATTTTCAAAAAAAAATTAATTCCTGGCCGTGTACTCCTTCCATGAAAATAACCTTACATGTGATAAAGTATTTCAATAAAATGTAGAATTGAATCCACATATTTGTTAAAATTATTTTTGCTTACGTTTCAAATTAATTTAGGGGGCCAAGAGTTTGGGCTATGTGTGCATTATCAAGGATAAAAGCGCCCGAACCAATGTCGCTACCTATCAACCCATCACCGCGGCTAGCGCGCACGAATTATTTATGTTTTAACTCCCTGTAACTTTTTTCAGCAACAACATTAATGTTTCGTTTCTTCGCCAAAAATAATTTCGAGCCTTTGTCCGTGTTTGGTCTCGCATATGTATATGTTAATTTCGAAAAATAAGATTACTTACCCGGTGCATGAAAAATCCGTTACACAAATTTGCGGTCTAGCAAGAAACCTTTTTTTTTCATAAAATTGGAAAATTGTAGAGGCAACGTGAGTACACTGTGATGATCAGCACACTTCAGTGTATATTCCACGAAGAAAACAGATCTCTAACTCTTTTCGTTGCTGAAATGCAACGAGAAAAGTTTTAAAAAAGGTCGAAAATTGATTTAGGAGAATTTTACGAAAAACCGATTTTCCGGCATTTATGTATTTACCCCCGAAAAATCTCTTGCGACAATAAAACCTTTCATATTTTTTTGTATCTCAAATAACACAGTTTAAGGGTAGTTTTTTTTCACTTACTTGTGCTACTTTTTCCCCCATCTTCGGCGTATGTATGCCACTCTGGAAATATTTGGCAGACCCATTGTCCTGTATAGAAAACTAGAAATAAAAATCAAATAATTTCGACTTTTCGTATTTTCCGATTTTAGTACCTTCTGGCGCAGGGACTCAGGGGCATTGCTGAGGGTGGGACTTTTTCTATCGTGCGAGTGCGGGGCTGTTTTGTATCTTTGCAGATCGCTTTCGGAAGACACATTTGGGAATTGCTTGACTAGGTTCGCTCTGTTTGCTAGAAATAAAAAAAATCGTGTTTTGTACACAAGAATTTTATACAGGGTGTCCAACATTAGGCTGCCAAACTTTACCAGCAGAATCTATGTTCAAGAGAACATAGATTCTGCTGGTTTGGCAGGCTAATTTTGGGACACCCTGTATACAGGGTAAAAGTGCAATAACTTACTGACACTAAAAGTAGGATATCCACTTTTAAAACATTGTCTTCTAGCTATAGCATCTAAACTTGTTGCATGGGCTACTCTATTAGGGGTATGTTGCCTAAAACACTCAATAAAATTAGAGAAATAAAAATAGTAACAAAAAAATTGACAGACCGTAAAAACACTTAGCATTCCAAAAATAACACTCGCAAGCACATATACAGGGTACAGGAGTTATAAAGACCCACTTACACAAGCAAAAGACGACAAATAATTTTTCCTACTGAATTCCTTACATTTTTTTTCTCACCTATTTGGAAGGGAAACGTGCCTATTGTTATTCGCCCTCTCCACACTTTCACCCCTCTCAAAAGAAGCCTGGTGCGACGCTGGGGCGCTTCTAGACACAGATAGGGCGGTAAAATCACTGCCCCCGCCGTAAGACGGTATGGGGATGGTTGTATGAGTTGTAGCAGTTGGTACGTCCGTTTTAGACACCCATGTTTGCTCCAAAATAGGCGTGGGAGAATTCGACCTTAATGGACTGAAAACATACTTCAATATTGGCTTCCTTAATATTATAACGTTTTTACCATTGTTCTAGAGTATCAGCCTCCTCTTCGGCGGCTGTTACATCACTAGGGGGGGTTAAATAACCAGCTAAACGAAAACCACGCCCTCTCAGACTCGATCCTAACCTCAAACTTTGACGAAATGACGCCCGTGCTCTGTCAACTAAAAATAGTAATATTTGCAATCAAACCCCCTGGTAGCTTAGATGAAATTTAGTTCGCTTAAAGTATTGATAAATTTTTGTTGGTATTGAACTAAATATGGATGTAATATAGCAAATAGGGCTAGTTTTAGCGTAAATATACGGAATTTCTTAGATTAATCGATAGGCACCTAAATGTTCTTAATGTTAGAGAATTTTGATAAGATTCGTGTATATGGAGTTCGTGCACCAAATAAGGATCGCTTTGCTATAAATTAATTAAAATTCACTATATAATATAAATGTCGTAGCCCATTTTGGCTTGTAATAAAATAAAATCATTTTATTGTTTATAAATACATATGTGGTTCATTTTATTTTGTATTAATGTTTGTTTTTATGACGTTATAAATTGTTTTATGGTTTTTTGCTCATAAATATTAATAATCAATAAGTAATAAAGTAGAAACTGTATTTCTCTGTTATGGATAAATTAATAATTTTAGAGGAATTAGTATATTATACACGAGTTTATAATGAATGCTATTATTACCGAGGATGAAGTTTACAACACGAGCGAGTGAAACGAGCGAGTTTTGTAATCATCCGAGGTAATAATAGCATTCATTATAACGAGTTGTATACTATACTTTGTCCACGACTATCAAAACAGATTCCCAGAAAGAATTTACCTTCATTTCCCTTCTCCAGTGTAAGAAAGATTCATACATACGCTCTCAGATATAATTTTCTTGGTTTTTTGGGCAATGAATCTAATGAGGCAAGTTCTGCAGCTTCTTTTATTGCTGGTGCTGTTAAAGAAACCTCGTTTTCACTCTCACTACTCATTATATCTTCTTTTTTAGAATATGCATTTCAAATTAAAAGCAAACCATGCTTATTTGACGTTTCAATTTGAACTGACACATCGCGATCGCGGCCTACTAAATAAATGTAAAAATGGCGTAGTGAATAATATTCATTAATCACTGCAGTGATTAATGTATCTAATTCTGATTGAAGAAACACAAGTATAAAGAGTATATTGTAAGATAGTCGTGGACAAAATGTTTTATATGAAAGTTACATCGTTCTGTACACAACTCAGCTTTTTTGCTATGGAAGGCAGAAGAATGGTTAAAAGGGCAAATTTAGACAAAAGTAAGAGTAATTAGATGGCATTTTTTGTGAGAACTTCGGTAAGATTTGTAGAACCAGAAAATGCCTGGTGGAATTATTATTACCACTTACATTTGCTAAGTCTTGTCTTGCACACAGGGCTGGCTTCTAAGGACGCCGAAGGCAGGGCCGTGAGATCTTCGAAATTTATGATTATCAAGCTTATGTCGTCCACTTCGCTTCTTATGGGTGCTATCACTTCTGAACATAGGAACTTGGATCCTGTAAAAAAATAGATACCTATGTTGTTAACATATTTGGTAGCTATAGTGCATTATTTTATTTTATACGTATTAAGCGGGGGGAAAGAAGGATGGAGAAAAGGGCGGAAGAAATATTAGGAGATCTGTTCGGATTTATAAGAAATTGGGGAACGCGCGAGGCCATTCTAGCTTTACGAGTAATAATAGAAAAAAACAATAGGAAAGGAAAAGAGCGCCTATATACAATTTGTAGATTTGGAAAAAGTCTTCGACAATGTAAAATGGAAGAAGATGTTCGAAGTGCTCAAAAATGTAGGGATGAAGTATAGGGATAGAAGAATAATTCATAATCTATACAAAGAGCAAACGGCAGTTATAGAATTTGAGCAGGAACATAGAGAAGTAGATATACGAAAGGGAGTGAGGCAGAGAAGGGCTCTGAACGAAATGGAAGCGGTTTTGACGGAGGGCTATGGTATGAAGATCAATAAGAAGAAAAGGGGGCGTGAAAATAGAACTAAAAAAATGGAAACGAGAAGATAGAGGAATTCACAATTACGAATATTTATTTTAGTTTGAAAAGGGCAGTAAATAATTTTTGAAGTGAAAAACACAAAATTTAACGCTGCTTGAATACTTATTAAAAAAATCGATGTTACCTACTGATAACTGCTATCTAAGCTTTTATCAAGCGATATTAGTAATAAAAAATCTATTAATACATAATAAATACACCGAAAAATTAAAATAAAAATCGTATGAAATAATTTTCCTTCTTTTGCTACACTAAAACAAACTGTTGTATTTCTTGACTCACCTGGTATATTTAAGCCGAAATTAACTTGAGGAGCGTGTCATGAACACTAAGGCTGGTATGAAAATCAAGTTCTTATTTTAATAACTAACCGGCGGCCTTTATCGGTATAAATCTTAGAATGTAACACTATAAACATGCGTATTAGAAATTGGGGTAGGATGACGTAGGTGCAAAATAGGGGAAAGGGTAATTAAGGGAAGATACTTTATAGATATTACAGGAAGAGGCATTTTTAGCGAGTGTACTGACCCAAATGCGGCCAGTAATTACAACGGATATCGAGTCTCGCGTCTGCCAAATACTATACGGGGTGACCGCGACACAGAAGGTTTGTATTTTGTTCAACCGAATTATTCGTAAGTGGGAGTTCTTCCACAGCTCGGTTGTACATATTCAATTATATACCGGGTGGGAATTTAGTGTGTAATGAGCTCCTATCTCTGGAACTATTTAAGATATCAAAATGAAATTTTGCACGAATGTGGGGAACCACATGGAGCATTTCCCAAAATTATTTAGGTATATACAGGATGTTCACATTCTAAGTACCAGACCAAAGTTCTATTTCTTTAAATGGAAACTCTACGTATCATTGCATAATATGGATTCCCCATAAAATTCCATGAAAATTGATATACTACTTGATGTGGTTTTGACTAAGGAATGTTGAGATATTGACGTTTTTGTGCCATTGTGGACCTACATTTATGACGCTACTGACGCAAGTCTACCAGTAAAAGTTTCGACAGAATGTACAATTGAATTATAAAAATATAGTTTCGTTAGTATTTTACATTATTTTTGACGATCTCCCCTATTTTGTCACCCAAAACTCCAAAAAAGGTCTGCATTTTGTTTCTATAAAATATTTAGCAAATGAAGTTTACATTAACACAAAAAATCCCATTACAAGATTATTTCTTTAAAGATAATATTTTCTTTCATGGCACTCCTTGTTTGAACATTAAAACATTATACCCAACTTTAAAAATACATTATACATTTAAGAATATAACCATCAAGAAACAATTTTACATAAGATTTATTGTCTTTATATTGATACCAATTTGCAAATACAAAATATAAACATTATTGTGAGTTTTGAGCAACAGAATAGGGGGAATTCGCCAAAAAGCGTATAAACTAATAATGAAATTCAAAAATTTTGATGTTCAATCGTATAATATCTGCCGAAACTATCAGTAGTAGACCTGGCAATATCTACATCAATTAAAAGCTTAGTTAACTGACTGTCAGTTGTGCAAATAATATACATGGTATTCTATTTGAAATTTTTGAGAAAAATTGCCTTTTGCATAACTTAACCACCTTGTATAATCCTAAGTATTGTGGTGAAAGTATATTTATAGATTTCACAAATAAAATAAAAAATAATTAGGTGGCTTTGGTCAGTAGACGCCAGTAGCGTCATAAATTTGGGACCGTAATGACACAAATATGTCAATATCTTAACAGTCCTTACTCAAAACCACATCATGTAGTATATCAATTTTCATGAAATTTTATGAGGAATCGAAATCACGCAAATACTTGTGGGGTTTCTATTTAAAGAAATAGAACTTTGGTCTGGTACTCAGAATGTGAACATCCTGTATATAAATAAATAATTTTACTAAATGCTCCATGTCGTTCCCCACATACGTGTAAAATTTCATTTTGATATCTTAAGCAGTACCAGAGATAAGAACCGATTACACATTAAATCCCCACCCGGTATATTACGTATTTTTTTCTAAAACAAAATCGTTAGTCTGCTTTCGCAAAAGAACGTCAATATTTGGTACAAAAGCGCCCTTGATATTTTCTTTGCAAAAAGTGTGCAGCAAATCTGCTTCACATATTTGAACAGGGTGAAAACCACCCTTACTTCCTATAGCAATATCTAGAAAAGAGAGTGTTGTGCAAGCGAGCAAAAAAATTGTAATAAAAGTTAAGAATACTGCGGTTAGCAGTGTGCTTATTATAATCAAGTAACCGCATCAATGTAAATACATGAAAACAAGCAATTTGCATTAAGTATGAGCACTTGAGCACCCTCATAGCTACATACACATAAAATTATCCAGCAATAAAACATTGCGACAAAATGCGGATAAATTGATTTTTATCTAAATGTCAGTCACAGCGTTCTGAACTCTGCATGGGCATAATTTTCACAATCACCGAAACAAAAGTGTTTTCAGTTTTCGGCCAATAAGACTTAAATAATGGCCTGCGTCATTACTAGCGCGAGATTCGAATTAAACTTGTTCAATTTCGATTTGATGGACGATAAGTACCTAATCGGAAAAAACGCTAGAATACTCGGGCCCATTTGAATTTCGTTCTAATCTAACTGAAAATCTATTTGCGATGCAAATGAAACATATAATTTTCTTTGCAGGACAAGAGAATTAAAGGGAAAAGTGGGTCAACTATACCGCATTTTCACCAAGAAAATGATTCATGGAACACAGTCACAATTTACTTTTTGGTAGTTTTTACACTGGACGCATTCAGAGCTCTTCCTAATTCTTCTTTGCTGGATGCTAATACTGCTACACCATCCGCGAATCTGAGCATATTAATAGTTTGGCCCTGTATATTAATTCCAGCAACTATTCTGTTTTTAATAATATTAATAGCATCTTCGATATACAGGGTGTTTCATTAACAATGGGAAATTTGTTAACTGGAGATTCTACACATGCTCAGATTTGCGGATGATATAGCAGTGTTAGCATCTACCAAAGAAGAATTAGGAGCGGCTTTGAATGAAATGGAAGCAGTTTTGACACAGGGCTTCGGCATGAAGATCAATAAAAAGAAAACTAAAATTTTGGTATGTAGGGGATGTGAAAATAGAACTAAAATGGAAATACAAATTGGAAATGAGAAGATAGAGGAGGTCGCGGATTTCTGCTACTTAGGAAGTAAAATAACTCAAGACGGTAGGAGCACTAAAGATATAAAACAAAGAATGGCGCAGGGCCGAGTTGCGTTTAACAAAAAGAAACAACTGTTATGCTCGAGAACGGTTAATATAGAGACTAGGAAGAGACTCTTAACGTCGTATGTATGGAGTACGGCATTATACGGGTGCGAAACTTGGACAATAGGAGAAGCGGATAGAAAAAGAGTAGAAGCGTTTGAAATGTGGTGCTACAGACGCTTGATGAAGATACCGTGGATAGATAAGGTTAGCAATAGGGAAGTATTAGAAAGAGTTGGGAAAAGCGAAAGGTATGGAAAACAATAAAGAGTAGGAGAGATAGGATGGTAGGACACCTTCTAAGACACGAAGGAATAGTTCGTGACATACTAGAGTCAGAGATAGGAATAAAAAGAGGTAGGGGTAGGCCTAGATTAGACTACTGCTCTCAAATAGTTAGGGATGTAGGATGTTCTACTTTTAGGGAAATGCGTAGGTTAGCTCAGGATAGAAAAGAATGGAGGTACGCGTCCAACCAGTCTTCGGACTGACAACCTTATGATGATGATGGAGATTCTACAGGTCAAATAATGACCATTAACCCGAACATGCCTTATCCGAATGTTGATGGTTTAGGAAATACAGGGTGTTGAAAGGTACAAGTTTATTTCCATTTTTGCCATAACTACGAATTTTCTCATGTTGACTTCAAAATTTGCAATATTATGGTTTTTCTTACGGGAAAAGAGATTCCAATCATATTTTTGACGTTGCCCATTTTCAAGAAAAAACGACTTAATGCAGATAGTGTTTAAATTCCAAACTTGTTCTAATAGGCCGTTCCGCATTAAGGCTGTCGGAACGCCGACGAACAGTTACTGCGGAGGGGCATCGGAAGGGACGTAGCATTCCAAAAGTACAAAGTAGGCGGACACTGAATGCAAAAATTGCTGGGCGCGCTAGATTAGGGGGAGCGTTTCGCAGCGTACAGAGTAGGACTCGGAGCTTCCCATTCACTTTGAGCTAGAACAAACACAACACCGAAGCTACAGACGAAACGCGGGGTTTATTGAATATCATAGTATAGTACATATTTACATATATTCCGACGAGTACCTGATAGAAAACAAAGAACGTTGAACCAAATTATAGGCGGGGAAACAAAACTCGTCTCGGGATGCTGGTTTCCCCAAGAAAACGCAGTGGGTTACTTATAAGTAAAAAAGAAAAACTAGGTAAGTATGTTTTGCGATTGACCGAAAGTTCGTGTGGTTAGAGTTATTTTAATAGCATTTCTCTAACAAAATTTTGCAATATTTCTTAAATCAAAAATAGACTGCAAAAAATGGAAAACTCAATTTTTTGACTGCCGCAGTACCCCAGAGCTAGCCGCGCGGTGGAAAAAATAATAAACAAAAAATGGTTTGCTGAGTCTAAATTTCCTTAATAATGACTTGTACCGTTATCATCTGCCGCAGTCAGACACGCTCAGTAAAGCCTCTTTTAGCGCTTTACGTATTGTAACTGATTTTTTTCCATAACGTTCTAACATTTGGAATAGACTTCCATGAACCTGTGTTCCAAATTCCCAAACGGTAAAAAATATTTTGTCATGTTGAGTGTGCATCTGACTGCAACAGAAAATCCAGGGTACACGCCACTCTTAATAATCAGTTCATTAAATGTTCAAATTCCAATCCTTCTGTGACAACACAAATTTTAAACTTTCCCTTTCCCGGCTAATTTCTTGTTCATCGTAATTCCGTGACAGATTTTACCTGATATGGCGCAGAGAACAGAAATAACGGAAGACGTAGTTGGAAGTTGACGTATATTATTTGTCTAAAAACGTTTTATACGAAATTAGTCCAATCCGGTGCTCATAGGATGTGTTATGTGTTCTCATTTGGCCAATAACATACTGTATTAATGCAATGGAAATCTCCGGTTGGGGACGGAAATCCAAAGGCAGTGTACAAGAAATCCACCAGTGATTCACTCCTCGGGAATCTGTTATACAGGTTGATCCATTTATCCATTTATGCGAAGTTATATGAGAGACCCCTCTTTGTTTTACCATTCTGTCTGTTCGTCCGTCTGTCTCTCAGTCTGTATGTCTGTTTGTCTCTCACAGTGTTCTTTTTCCTGAACTATAAGTGCTATACAACAATAAAATTGACGCATATGTAATGGCCCAAACTCAGACAAATCTAAATGGTTTGTTGTGTGCACATATTTAGGGCGGTTTTCATACATCGAAACATCGAAAAAGGGTCAAAAGATATTTTTTGTTTGCAACACTAGAGCATGTGAAACATTTTTTTTTGTTTTTATCTTTTTACAGTTCAGTACGACCACATGCGGGGAGTGTCAATTGTGTCCCCTTGTCGCAATTGGGAACTATTTAAAGTAGAATCGTGAATTTTGGTACTTTCGTAGTCTTCACGATTGCGACTAATTATGCAATAAATAAATTTTATCAAAATCGGTTCAGGATGCGGTTTCTGATATAAGTGCTTCAGAAACTTTGCTAGCCAGTACGGAACACTTTATGTACAAAGGGAGTTGATACTCGGTGAATTATTTAAATGGGACACTCTATACATATTGCGTTTTTTAATTCTTCGATCGATTTTACTAAGTATGCATACGAAGTAAGTTGCTTCTAAACTAAACCCCATATTTTTGTGTTTCAGTTTTCTTTTAAAATTTTTGTCACACGTAGGGATGTTTCAAAAATTACATTTTGAGAATGATAAACAGATGCCCAGTTTCACAATAAGTTCAGTCTAGAATGCAACTCTTAAACAATCATATAATAAAATCGAACAGGGAAATAAAAAGTGAGATGATATTACAGGAGTTCTATTTAAGAAATCCAAATTGTGTAGATTAGCATCTGCTGTACAGAAGAAATGAGACGCCATGTATAAGTAAAGTAATTTGAATTATGGAAATTTAAAAACAAAGAGAGTATCTATTTGGCATTTTTCTCTAAATCGCTTTTTCTGATAAATGGGATACCTGTGCACCTGCATATTCAATTCATATGTGTAACAATAATAAATTTTAGGAAGAATCGGAAATTACTTTGGAAGGTCGTCGATACGAAAAATAGGCCCCAAGAATAATACCTGAATACATACAAAAACTAGTCACGCCTGTTTCTTGAATCTGGGAAGTTTAAACATATCGCCGCTAGACACCGCCACCTCTAGGCCCTTCAAAAGGCGAACGCAGAGGTGCAGGAGCCAATTGATTACTTCATTATTATCAAAAATTTATTATATTTTTCTTGATACCGTCAAAATGAAAAGTCTAATCTATGACTCTACGATTATAATATCTAAAAAAAACGAAAAATGTGATAAATATTCTAGCTACAATATGTCCGATTTCCATAGATTGTGAAGTAGATTTTAAAGTTGAATTTCTGGTTTTTAATGAAAATTATTAGCGAACAGTCCTAGATCTATGTTTAATTGAAACAAGAAAAAAATAATCATGCGAATATCTTAAACCATGTTGGAATAATCCATTGGCAGCGGGAACGTTACATCCCTCAAATATTCCAAGCGTTCTAGATAGCTACGTTTTACAAACAGACAGTAGATCAAAGATATTCTATTTCTATAGATACCAAGATGCAATTTAATATAGCTGAAAACATGCGTGCGACAAGAAAATATTCTCTGTTTTCGTTTGGAGCACGCAAAAATTGATTTTGCATCTTTCTTAAGGCAAAAAGTCAAATACGACATTCACTGGGTAACCTTCATTTCACAAGTTTCCGAGTTGTCAGTGCTAGTTGTCAAATTAGATACGAGAAAATTAAATCTTTTAAGAGAGTAAGCATCGAGTTGTAGGCATGTTGAAAATGGTCTTAGAAATTAATATGTAGCGTAGGTATTTTAAAATAAGTAGGAAGCTGCTGAAGTAAATTATTAAGCGAGTAAGTAAGTAAGTAAGTCTAAAATGAAATGTATTTTGGGTGCTTCTTGTCAGAATCGATGTTACTTATATGTGACAATCGCCGTATTTTAGTACATTTTGGTATGTGTTGAAGAAACTTACTTGTGAAATGAGAGGGTACCATCTTTCGAGTTGGCTCCACAAACACAACAATATGAAACCATTTCTTAAACTAGGTACCAGTTCAGAAAAACACAAAATAGAAACACTTAACAACAAACAGAACAATAAACAGTAGACAGTAATAAAAATTTCTTCTCCCGTACGAAAAATAAAAATTCAAATGACAAGGCGATTTGACGTTTAAATGTCATGCAATTTAATTAGCGCGCTACGCCAAAAAAATAATTTTGACTTTTTGCCCAAAGAGAGATGACGTTAACACGGCAAAATTAGGTAGAAAAAGTGGGAGAGAAAAAGGCACGTCTTTTATGTTGGAAATAAGGTACGTATGCCGAATACATGGGATCTTGGTGTCTATTAGTATAGAATGTCTTTGCAGTAGATAGTAATATGACGTTAGTTTTAAAGTGTTCAGTGTTAACCCAATAGCTTTTTCATAAATTTATCAAAAGTATTAAAAATGCCGCGTCATAATGACTTTTCGAATAGTGATACGAGATGTGATTTGTGTTTTTGCTCAAACCAATTTTAATGGGCTCGCTGCAGCCCGAAGGTATTCAGAGTTATACTCCCACCGAAGGCAACCAAATCATAAATTATTTAGAAATCTTTCCGTCCAAAAGGTGAAAATTTTGAACAAAATCCTCTTCACAGATGAGGCAACGTTTACTCGGCGTGGAGTTTTCAACTTGCGAAACAATCATTTGTGGGATTCTGAAAACCCCCATGCCGTTAAAGAAAGACACTTCCAACACGAATTTAAGATCAATGTTTGGTGCGGTGTAATTTCAAATTTCTTTATTGGGCCTTTTCAACTTCCACCCAATCTGAACGGTCCACTTTATTTAAATTTTCTTCAGCAAAATTTGTACGAACTGCTTGAAGAAGTACCACTTAATTTAATGTTTCCTAATTTTATTTTTCTTGTACCCAAGCGTTTGTAGTGAATTAAAAAACTTATGGGTAAATTTATCAAAGCAATAGGTTATAAGTAACGTCCTCTATGGGCAACGTCAAAAATGTTATTGGAATCTTTTTTCCCGCAAGAAAAACCATAGGATTGCAAATTTTCAAGTCGACAACCTAAGAAATTTCGTAGTTATGGCAAAAAATGGAAATAAAATTGTAACTTTCAACACCCTGTATTTCCTAAACCATCAACATTCGGATGAGGCATGTTCGGGTCAATGGTCATTATTTTACCTGTAGAATCTCCAGTTAACCGATTTCCCATATCTGAATTATTACTGTTTTTACAGGTTTTGAAATTAACCTAACCATAACTACCCTGTCACTTTGCTGTAATTTTTTTTTACACTTTGCCCTACTTTCTTCCGCATAACAATCCCTACTTCCGAATTTCCTCCTACAGATCCTGTAGAAGTCTTCAGCTTCTGGCCATCGCACTTCACTAATACCTATCACGTCTAATGCTAACCTAGCAATACGCTAAATCAAATCAAAAAGGAAACAAACAATTTTAAATTAAATCAACACGAATACTTGCCAAAATAATCAGAAAACAAAAATTCATCGCCAAGACACACTGCAGAACTTGTCAGGTATCGAAGGATCACTCTGATATTCGTTGATCCATTTTTAAATGGAACCAGATGGCTTCTTTTATTATCTTCACCTTTTCTCAGTCTCAAGAGTTTAAAAATAGAATTATACGACCCAACCGTGACGTCCCACATCGAGAGTGACGTCACAATAGGCAACACGCCAAATCGAAACGCGGAAGTCCAACATTTGATTTACAACATAAACACTAATCATTCAAATTTCGCGCCATATGACGTATTTTAAATCAGATGTATAAGAACCAGTTTATAGCCAAGTCTAGTAGATTGGTTGTTGGTAGGAAGCATAGAAGCGGAAAAACTAAAATATTATGCATAGCTATGTCTCACCGTCTTTTCTGTAATATAAAATTTCCGCGTGTCTTTCGACGCCTTCTTGCAGAGCTTCCCTCAAACCAGAGACGGCTTGCTGGGAAGTCAGTGGGCCGCACAAAAACTCGCAGGAGGCTGGGCGTTGCATCACTTCTGCTCTCGAGTATCCTGTCAGACGACAAAAACCGTCCGAACAATATATTATGTGGCATTGTCCGTCCCGTATATTTGCTACCAAAAACGAACGATCTAGAACAAACCAGAAAAAAATTGTTGTAAACAATGCATTGTATAAACTTAAATAGTTACTTTATTATTAAGATGTATTTAACTAGCTCGGTTTGATTGTTGTATCTTCGAATGTATATTTTGTCTTTTGAAAATGCCCAAACAAAAAAGTCTAATATACTCAGATCTGGTTCAATTCAATTCAATAAATTAATGTATCTCAATCCCGTTAAGTTTCCATCAAAAATTTGGTATGCTAGTTGACCACCCAAAATAAAACAGGAAACGTTAAATCCAAAACGTCCTTGCCTCTGACGTTCAAAAGTTTGGTGCTGATTTGTATTAGACCAGTGACGCACATTATGCCTGTTAAATAATCCTACGCTGCTTATGTGAGTTTCATCTGTCCAAATGACAGCCCCCCAAATTCTGGATTTTCTTGAATTTTATTTAAGTACCACCTACAAAAATTAAGCCTTCTCTCTTGATCTCCCGGGAAGAGATGGTGAATAATTTGAATTTTATATGGCCTATATTTGCCTTTTTTAAAATTTTTGAACTTTTGTTTTGGAAACATCAACTTGTGATTCGATTTGGCGACAAGAAGTTTTTGGTGTTGCCTCAACCAACGATAAAACATTTATTTCTTCCTCTTCCCTATTTCCTTTATTATAAAGTTTGTTTCTAGGTTTATTGAATGACCCATAGTGAATTAAATTTGATTTTAATATCGAAAACATCATTTTCCTTGGTTGTCTTCTTTTTGGGTATCTAAATTTAATAAATCGATGGGTACGTATAATACTGGAAATGGGTATCTAGGAATTTTGTGTGTACCTGTTGAGATATAGATCCATTGATTCATTTACATTCCCAAGACATTCATTGAAAACAGCAATTACGTCCTATTTTTCGAAATTTTGATAATTTTGAAGTGCCATTATGTATATAGGTACTAAGTATCTATTAATAAAACTAGCTGCATGCAACTTTTGCTAATGTATGTCAACAGATAATTATTCAGTTGTTAACATAAAATCACAGGTATCTTGGATGTACCTACCTATCTTGCATTTTTTAAAGTTAAAACTTAAAGGGTACCAAAATCGTTGCCGTTTTTTGAAATAACAATATAAAAGTACATACCGTGTGACAAACTTCCATGTGTACATGGGGAAATAACTTGGGCAATTACATTTTTGGGGATTCCTGCTCCCCATCTGTAGTTACAGTGGTGGTAAAGGTAGCAATCGAAAGACTATTTTTTTCTGCGTATGAGGATATCAAAAACTCTGCAATTTTCCAATTTATTAAAGCATTAAAAGCAAAAATTACACTAATAATTTTCAAATTAAAACACGGATATTCATCAGATTACCTATGACAATTTAATTTATTCTAATCAAAGACTCCCTTGATTCTAATTTCTAATTCGTCTGAACTGTCAACATTATTTATCGACAATTTAAAATTTGGGTTTCAAAAATGAACAAAAATATTTATTCAGTTGAAGAAAAGGTTTTCATTGTGAAAACATTTTACGGCGGCAATAGTCTGCGGGTAGTCCGTGACTTATTTTCTGTAAAATTCATTAACAGTCCTATTCCTTCGGTAACAACAATAAAAAATTTAGTTAAGAAATTTGAAGATACTGGGAATCTCTCATTGAAAGAAGGGAATTTTTACTAATAAATTTACTTGGTTTTTATTTAGATAATTCTGATTCGCTTATTGTTATTACCTAGTTGCTAATTCCTTATTGTTCGCTAACTTAAATTTTACTGGGATTATTAAGGTAAGTACAGACCGGCCAACAAATTGTTGGCAACATGTTGCCAACATGTTGATATTGGTGTTGTCTGCATGTATCCCGTCAACTAGCAACAAGTTGATGGATACTCGTCAACAGCGGGCGGCATGACATCAAAGAAAGTTGTTGCCTGTTGCTTGTATACGTGTTTTCCATTTGAAGTGGATAACATCGCTCTGTCTGCTCTGTCTGGACGGTGTTGTCAACAAGTGGCTAGTAGGTACTTAAGAGTCCGGCAAAGCAGGTCAAAAGTTACAGCTGCGGGGCATCGGGTCGGTGAGGTATCCGTTAGAAATCGGAGCAAACTATGAGCTTTGTTGCAACACCGTCGCGCTAAACACATTTATGGACACAAGAACAACGCACATTCAAAGCCCGCGCTTTCGGTACCTAGTAAATGAGACAATGCCGCTCTGAGTTTACGCTCAGTTGGCACGGGGCGGCAGCACATACCATGGCATATTTTGAGTTTGCAGTGCTTTCGCTCTACCACGATTAAACCTTCATCCTAGTAAATTTAGCAACACGAAAGCCTGATTATGGTAAAAGAAGGTATAATTTATGTCTCGATTGAAACAATTTTTCGAAAACTGTAAATCTCTTGGCGCTATGCACGCGTGAAGTTGGCCAATTTCATGAGTGAACTGACACATTCTAAGATAAAATTTTTAACTTTTCTTTCTACAGAAACATAAAATTAATAAAGTTTCGTTTATAAACTGTCCAAAATTCAACACTTCAGTTTTCACCGTTTAGAAACAGGTACATTAGACTCGTAAACGAATTGCCTCTAGCTATATATCGCAGAGCAACCATCAATCTTATTGATGGTGGAATCGCGGCACGGTAGTTCGTATTCCTTTTGATGATTTTAGGGGTGACCAAACAGAGAACTTCTTCGAAATCAGATTTTGATAGTCTGACAAAATTGCGGAACGAACTACCATCATTCAAAAGCAACTCCGCCATTAAGTTGTCACCATAGCTTGTCCCATTTTGTAAAAACTGTCGCTGCCACCATCTTCTTTTTCGTTTCTGGGCATGGGCATGGGAAACTATGATGAAAGCAGCACTAACACCAGCAGCTGTAGACAGTTAAACGTCAACACAGCGTTTAGTTTGGACGCGCAACTGGTTTTGGTTTGGATGTGCAACACTGTTGACCACATGTTTCCAGATACAAGTTGCTGCGTCCAACAAATATGTTGCCAACAGCCGTCAACATGTTGCCAACAGTTGTCAACAATTTGTTGGCCGGTCTGTACATACCTTTAGAAATTTAACAAGTGATAACGTGGAGTGAAACAAAACTAAAATTAATCTTATCATTTATTTTTTTAGTCGTTCCAAGAAATCTAAATGTTGAGGTAGAGAAAATGGTAATAGGCCTGATAACTGCTAGTCTATTGCCCTAGAATGTAATGTTTGAAGAGAAACTGCCCGTAACATATTAAAAAAAACAAATATCATCCCTTTAAATTCCAATGTCACCAAGAGTTACTTCCTTTTGACGAAGAATCAAGGAAAACTTTCTGTGAAGAAATGCAAGAACGGGCTAATCGGGATCGCAGCTTCCTCTCATCAATTTGTTTTACCGATGAGTGTACCTTCACTTTAAATCAAGAGCCAAATTCACAAAATGTTAGGCATTGGGCCCAGGAAAATCCCAGTATAAATCTAGCCACTACAAAGCAATACCCTCAAAAAATCAATATTTGGGAAGGCATTTTTAATAATCGCATTATAGGACCATTTGAAATACAAGGAAATTTAAATTCAGAAGCTTATTTAGATCTTTTAATTAACCATATTGGCCCTACATTAGAAGAAGTTGCACATGCGAATCGGTAGGTCTGGTTTCAACATACGGATGCCCAGCACATTTTGGAGCACAAGTGAGGGAATTATTAAATGAAATATTTCCAGAGAGCTGGATTGGTCGAGGTGGTGCTATAAACTGGCCAGCTAGATCTCCCGATTTGGCACCGTGTGACTTTTTCTTGTGGGGTCATTTAAAAAATAAGATTTCTAAAACTCGTCACCCAAATATTGATTCTTTAAGGAATGCTATTTTTGCGGAATGCAACTTAATAAACGATCGGCAACTTGCGAATGTGAAAAATTCTTTCTATAATAGGCTGGGATACTGTCTGATACAGAATGGGGGTTTATTTGAATATTTGTTATAGTTATTTTTCTTTTTTTATGTTACTTTAATTTCATTGTATATTAATACGTTTTTGTCCTTACCTAGATATGAAATAATAGGTTAGACGACACCTACAATTTACCCTAAACTATGGACCAGCATTCACCAACGAAACATCCACACCAGCAATCAATTAATTGTCAACTATAGGTAATGACAATAATAATGTGAATGAAAATTATCTAAATAAAAAAACAAGTTTATGTATTAGTAAAAATTAACTTCTTTCGATGAAAGATTCCCAGCCTTCAAATTTCTTACTAAATTATTTGTTGTTATACCGCAGGAACAGGACCGTTATTGAATTTCACAGAAAATAAGGCACGGACTACGCGCAAACTATTGCCGCCGTAAAATATTTTCGCAATGAAAACCTTTTCTAGAACTGAATAAATATTTTTGTTCATTTTTAAATGTTGACAGTTCAGAAAATCCATAAAAATCAAAGACGTCCGTGATTAGAGTAAATTAAGTTGTCATGGATAATCTGATAAATTTCTGCGTTTTAGTTAGAAAATTATTAATGTAATTTTTGCTTTTAATGCTTTAATAAATTGGAAAGTTGTAGAGTTTTTGATATCCTCATACGCAGAAAAAAATAATCTTTCGATTGCTACCTTTACCACCACTGTAACTACACATGGGGAGCAGGAATCTCCAAAAATGTAATTGCCCATGTTATTTCCCCATGTACACATGGAAGTTTGTCACACTGTACCTATATTTTGATGCCCACATGCCGAGCTACATGATCAAGTTAGAAAATTTCAAACTGTCAAAACTTTCTTATTTCTTATTTTCGTAAAATATTTTTTTTTGGGATTTTGGCATTCGGAAATTTTTGATTTTTGCTAAACATTATGAAATTAGAACTGAAATCTTGGATTTAAAATACATGTTCATAACCCACTACCTTTGCATGCCAAGGTTTAGTTAGTTATGGAAAAACAATTTTGCTAACGAGCAATTTAAAAAAATGCGTCTTGACAAATAACAAAAAGGGGAGACAAGAATGGCTTGCACCCCCCCCCCCCCCCCCCCCCGAGAGCAACATCCTTGTCTATGTCCCAGTTCATTTGCGTTAAATAAAAAATCACCTGGCATGTCCCGCGGTGATAAAGGTAAAAAGAAAGTTATAATATAGGCATGAATAACATTTTGTTTCGTCACATTCATCCCCTAGTGGTGCAGGGTGATCAATAAGTCCGCTGAAGTTCAACATATCCGTCTTTAGCGCCTGGAGACACGCAAATATTTATGTGAAGACATACACGACTTATTACAAAAAATTTCTTTCACTTATTTGGTAGCCACCAAATTTCGTATAGGTACTGATAATGAAAAGCATACTTATTTGTTGTTTGCTTCTGCGAAATACGGAATCTGATGGTTTTCAGCAAAAGATTTATCGCTGTGAGCACGCACATCCTGAAAAACAAAATTAGGTCAATACACCCCTAGCTTTTAACAAGAAAGAGGCCTGGGTATTAAAACAGCAGAAATGAATTTGATTATAAGGAGGTATTCGTATCTATTTAATTTGAATGGGCTCGCTGCAGCCCGAAGGTACTCAGAGTTATACCCCCACCGAAGGCAACCAAATCATAAATTATTTAGAAATCTGTACAATCGCTTAGGCGAAAGAGGATCTTTCCGTCCAAAAGGTGAAAATAGCGCTCCGAAGATTATTTCGGCTGAGCAGGAAGATGAGGTTTTGGTTAGATTGCACGAAACTCCAGGCATAAGTACCCATCGTTTAAGTGCGGCAACAGACGTAAGTAGCTCTTCGATTTGGAGAATTTTGCACAAAAAGAAGCTTCACCCATACCACATTACTCCAGTACAAAATTTGTTACCGGAAGATCCTCCTGCTCGTCTACGTTTCGCTAATGTTTTACAAGAGCAGCAAGGCGCGGGTCCTAATTTTTTGAACAAAATCCTCTCCACAGATGAGGCAACGTTTACTGGACGTGGAGTTTTCAACAATCATTTGTGGGATTCTGAAAAGCCCCATGCCGTTAAAGAAAGACACTTCCAACAAGAATTTAAGATCAATGTTTGGTGGGGTGTAATTTCAAATTTATTTATTGGGCCTTTTCAACTTCTACTCATCTGAACGGTCCACTTTATTTAAATTTTCTTCAGCGAAGTTTGTACGAACTGCTTGAAGAAGTACCACTTGATTTAAGGGAAAATATGTGGTTCATGCAGGACGGGGCGCCCGCACGTTTTTCCCGGCCGGTGCGGGAGTACTTAGACAACGTCTTTCCACATCGGTGGATTGGCCGTGCGGAAGTGAATTCGCTTGGCCGCCTAGAAGCCCCGACTTAAAACCTCTGGATTATTCGATGTGGTCTAGAACGAAAAATATGGTTTATAAAGAAGCTGCTGATTCACCCGATGAGCTGTGGCGAAGAATACAAGCGGCTGCCAATGAAATCAAAGACAATCCAGGGGCATTGTTTAGAACTCGGAGGTCTCTCAGGAAACTCATTGAAAAATGTATCCAAGTGAGTGGTGGACACTTCGAACAACTACTTTAAAATTTAATGTTTCCTAATTTTATTTTTCTTGTACCTAAGCGCTATCCCAAAGGACTTGTACCTTGACGCAGTTCTAGTGATACTGGGACGGGTGGGATGGCTTGCGCGCTTCAATGATCTAAAGAGCCGAATCATAGGTTTAACCATATTGGAGGGGTTTTTATTTGAGAAGCCAGACTAAACCAAGTCCCTGAAAGGGGGCAGCAGCTCTTTCAGTAATCATAGTGGCAGAGGTCATGAGGGTCGGTATGCCACTGTGATACACACTACTGCGATGTGGAAGGCAACGGGAAACCACCACATTATTCTATCCCTAGTACAGCGTACTTTGAATTTATGACGATGGCACCTTCTGGAGTAAAATATTCCGGAGGTAAAATAGTCCCACATTCGGATCTCCGGGCGGGGACTGCCTCGGGGGGAGTCATCAGAAATGATAAGTGTAACATCTCACGAGTCGGAGCGTGGAATGTTAGAAGCATGAAACAAGTAGGAAAGTTAGAGAATTTGAAAATTGAGATGGATAGGTTAGCATTAGACGTAGTAGGTATTAGTGAAGTGAGATGGCCAGAAGCCGGAGACTTCTGGAGCGGAGATTTTAGAGTAATACACACAGGATCTGTAGGAGGAAATTCGGGAGTAGGAATTGTTATGCGGAAAAAAGTAGGGCAGAGTGTAGAAAATTTCTTACAGCAAAGTGACAGGGTAGTTATGGTTAGGTTAGATTCGAAACCTGTAAAAACAGTAATAATACAGGTATATATGCCCACTTCTAACTACAGTGATGAGGTCGTAGAGGCAGTTTATAGTGATATTGAACATGTGCTAGATTTTGTGAGAGGACACGAAAATTTAATAATTATAGGAGATTTCAATGCAGTCGTAGGCACAGGGCGAGAGGGCGGAATAGTTGGTCCCTTTGGATTAGGCAATAGGAACGATAGGGGAGTTAGACTGATAGAGTTCTGCGATAAACATAACTTAACGGTCGCGAACACTTTATTTCACCATCATGTTAGGAGACGCTACACGTGGAAGATGCCAGGAGACCTAGGGAGATATCAAATAGATTACATTCTTGTTAGGCAAAGATTTAGAAATCAAGTTAGGGATTGTAGAAGTTATCCAGGAGCAGATATAGATAGTGATCACAATATAGTCGTTATGAAGGCCAATCTTAAATTTAAGATTTTGAAAAAACGAAGCGGAAGAAGGTATCTTGACCCAGAGAGACTAAACGATGATGATACGCGCGATAAGTTCGAGAAAAAGACAAACGAAGTACTAAAGGGCGCGGGCGAAAATATTGTTAGGGACATAGAGGAAGAATGGAATTGCATTAAAAATAGTTTAGTTTCCTCAGCTAGGGATATTTTGGGTCATAAACAGAATGAAAGTAGGAAACCCTGGATAACAAAACATATTGTAAGTCTAATAGAGGAAAGGCGAAAATATAAAAATAGGTTAGATGAAATATGGAAACAAAGATATAAGGCGATCAAGTGGGAAATTATTCGGAAATGTAGGAAAGCGAAAGAGCAATGGATCGATAATAAGTGCAAAGAAGTGGAAAATAAGTTCGAAGTAGGAAAGACTGATGAAGCATATAAAATAATTAGGAGAAATTTTAGAGAAATTGGATCTAGTACCAAAAGCATTAGGAATGAGGCAGGAGATATCCTAATCGAAAGCGGGGAGAAGGCAGATAGGTGGAAAGAATATTTAGGAAACTTATATGCGGGACAGGAAGTGCAAGATATATTAGAAAGCGAAAGCAGTGTAGAGGGGGATAACCTAGGGAATCATATAATGAGAGAAGAGTTTGAGCTAGCACTAAAAAGTTTAAGGAATAATAAAGCGCCAGGTATAGATGGCTTGCAGGCAGAAATCTTAAAGTGCGCAGGTCAAGAGGTAATAGATCATTTATTTAAATTAGTTAGTCGTATATACCTGACAGGCTAGATTCCAGAGGATTACAAACGGAATATCATGGTAGCTTTGCCAAAAAAGAAAGGCGCGAAAATTTCAGA
The DNA here is from genome assembly GCA_963966045.1 of Xestobium rufovillosum. Classification (NCBI taxonomy): domain Eukaryota; kingdom Metazoa; phylum Arthropoda; class Insecta; order Coleoptera; family Ptinidae; genus Xestobium; species Xestobium rufovillosum. Next base: position 30,705,264 of record OZ014497.1, read on the forward strand.
ACCATCAGTTTAACTTCCCATGCGTCAAAAATTTTAACTAGAATTGTGCAAAGAAGGATGGAGAAAAACGCAGAAGAAATATTAGGAGAAGATCAGTTCGGATTTAGACGAAATAGAGGAACGCGCGAGGCCATCCTAGCTTTACGAGTAATTATAGAAAAAACGATAGAAAAGAGAAAGAGCGTCTATATAGGATTTGTAGATTTAGAAAAGGCCTTCGACAACGTAAAATGGGGGAAGATGTTCGAAGTGCTGAGAAAGGTAGGGATGAAATATAGGGACAGAAGAATAATACATAATCTCTACGAAGAGCAAAAGGCAGTTATAGAATGTGAGCAGGAACGAAGGGAAGTAGATATCCGGAAGGGAGTGAGACAGGGATGTGCACTGTCACCTCTAGTTTTCAACTTATATATCGAAGATGCTATTAATATTGTTAAGGACAGAACAGCCTCAGGGATTAACGTACAGGGTCAAACTATTAACATGCTCAGATTTGCGGATGATATAGCAGTGTTAGCATCTAGCAAAGTAGATTTAGGAGCGGCTTTGAATGAAATGGAAGCAGTTTTGACACAGAGCTATGGCATGAAAGTCAATAAAAAGAAAACTAAAATTTTGGTATGTAGGGGATGTGAAAGTAGAACTAAAGCTGACATACAAATAGGAAATGAGAAGATAGAGGAGGTCACGGATTTCTGCTATTTAGGAAGTAAAATAACTCAAGACGGTAGGAGCACTAAAGATATAAAACAAAGAATAGCGCAGGGCCGAGTTGCGTTTAACAGAAAGAAACAACTGTTATGTTCGAGAACGGTTAATATTGAGACTAGGAAGAGACTCTTAAAGTCGTATGTATGGAGTACGGCATTATACGGGTGCGAAACATGGACAATAGGGGAAGCGGATCGAAAAAGAGTAGAAGCGTTTGAAATGTGGTGCTACAGGCGCATGATGAAGATACCGTGGATAGATAAGGTTAGCAATAGGGAAGTATTAGAAAGAGTTGGGGAAAAGCGAAAGGTATGGACGACAATAAAGAGTAGGAGAGATAGGATGGTAGGACACCTTCTAAGACACGAAGGAATAGTTCGCGACATACTAGAGGCAGAGATAGGAATAAAAAGAGGTAGGGGTAGGAATAGATTAGACTACTGCTCTCAAATAGTTAGGGATGTAGGATGTTCTACTTTTAGGGAAATGCGTAGGTTAGCTCAGGATAGAAAAGAGTGGAGGTACGCATCCAACCAGTCTTCAGACTGAGAACCTTCTGATGATGATGTACCTAAGCGTTTGTAGTGAATTAAAATTTATTTTGTTAGCAGTACCTACTTAACAAGCGTTTCATTTCTAAGATTTAAACACTATCTGCATTAAGTCGTTTTTTTCTTGAAAATGGGTTGGAATATCAAAATGAGACACGAATAGGATTGCAAATTTTCAAGTCGACAACCTAAGAAATTTCGTAGTTATGATAAAAAATGGAAATAAAATTGTAACTTTCAACACCCTGCATTTCCTAAACCATCAACATTCGGATAAGGCATGTTCGTGTCAATGGTCATTATTTGACCTGTAGAATCACCAGTTAACGGATTTTCCATTGTTCCCTCCTCTAGAAAATACTAAATTATTGTTTGAGTTTGGAAATTTATCGATTAGATATATTAGAGTCTATACATATTTATTACCCTGGCTGTACTGTAATAAGCGTGTTGCAAAAATAATTTTAATTACGGGAGACACACTGCACCACATTCTCTGATCCCGATGAAAATTAAAAATACAGAAGCAATTCCAACCCCTAATTTGATCATGAGTTTCCGAGAAGATTGAAGGATCACTAATTCATAGGGGTCGAAAATGAAAATGTTTCCGTTTCTCCTCGTATCTGTTATACTTGCACCTAATAAATTTGATTGACATACATGCCCCTAACTTCAGTTTTTATGTTTTCACCCCCGTAAAAGTTTTACGATAGCTTCAGCTGTTTATAAACGACGAAAAAAAAATTTTTCGCATTTTCGGTGAATATTCGTGTATATACAAACAAAAATATAGATTGAAAAATCGATTTTAAGACAGAATGTAGTAAGCTACCCCTTGCGAAGCGTAGAAAGGATAATTTATTATGCTGGGGCTTTTGTTAGATTTATATAGTCACGGACTATCTTAGAGAACATGTGTTAATGATTTTGCGGTCCTTTACGGTACAAACAAAGGGCTTAACGAGTTTTGTACTTACTGTCAGTGTCAAATTTCCTGATGATGGTCTCTATAAGTGTTGTACGTGGGGCCACAAGACCTCTCCTCACGGGCATATCAAAGAAACTAGTCCAGAGAGATTACCATTGCCTGAAAAGTGGACTGTTTTTTCATATTTCCCGCTTCTTCGGCGTCACTATTCTTTTGTTTATTTTTAATGTAATAGTTCGTTGTTACAACCGTTATTATTTCGATGTACGATTTTGTTGGTTTTTTGTGCATTCACTTGTTTTTAAAATTTAATAACTAGTTAGATCTAGTAAGCGGTGGCCAAAAATGCGTAAAGAATCGATTTTACATCCGCACCTCTGATTAAAAATGTAAATTCATCAGCGTAGAAAAAACAAAAATAAGGCAGTTTAAGGCAAAAATTTTCAGCATACGAAATCTTTTTTATTCTTCTTTCTCTCTCTTTGGTTATTTTCGGTGAATTTAAAAATAAAACCTGGCATAACAGCGGCACTATCCTAGTACTATACCGTAAGAATCATGGCAATAAACTTTTTATGTTATTATCACAGTCTTCAGCAATTTTTGTCGAATTTCGGAACGTTATGCAAAAATCGGACTTGTATTTTAGTAGATCCATAGAGTCGACTGAGCCTGTCACGGAATCATGTTAAAAATACACCCCGTGAGCCCTCCATTGCGCACGCATACAAACGCGAAGGTCCAAATAGATTTCGATGATGACATCCTAAATCACACTGCAACCGCCTGATGTCTAGGCAACCCAACTGACAGTGCCGAACGCCGGTCGATAATCTAGCAGCCTACGTGACGAGAATCAGTTTCTTTCGTTCCTGTACAGTGGCGTCGACAAAAACCTAATTGTAGAGGACCAATTTTACGCTTTTGGGCATAAAATAATCGTTATGAATTCTTGGAAATTCGAAAGATAAAAAGGAACCCGTTAATTAGATGAGAATTTACGAAATAGCAGGCGGAAATTGCGACAAAAAATATATCCGACAGTCAACTCTGTCTATTTTAACTCGCTTCAAGGAGCATCAAGCTCATTTCAAATACAGCCGTACAGATAAGTCTAGCCTGGCGTCGCATGCGTTGGAAGCGGGTCATAAATTCAATATTAATAATCTCAAACTCTTAAAACCGGAAAATAATAGATTTCATTGAAACGCCTTGAAAAGTATAGCGATAAATAAAAATAAACGTAGGTAGTTGTCTTAACAGTAATTATGGTCCGATTCCAAACTCAACCCAAAAGTTCTAAGAAACCGTATAGGTTTATCGATTCATTTTACTTTAGTAGTACGAGGTTTCGTATTTATAGCATCGTAGTGTAAGTTTAGATTAATCTTCAACTCCTGAGGATGCTGACGTTGTCAGCGAAACACGCATCACTGTCTTTTGGCGTATGGTGTTAACTTATTAAGAATTCGTAGTGAATTTACGTCAAAGTTATCGATCCAACCACTGTGTGTAAAACAATCATGTTTTAATGAATAAGGTTGGAAAATATTAGCAAAGAATATTTTCTGATGTTACGTATTACTTACTTTCATTTTATGTTATAACGGATTTTTTTCCATTATAACGGATTTTTCCCCTTATAATTAATCTTGGTATGTAGGGGATGTGAAAATAGAACTGAAATGGAAATACAAATTGGAAATGAGAAGATAGAGGAGGTCGCGGATTTCTGCTACTTAGGAAGTAAAATAACTCAAGACGGTAGGAGCACTAAAGATATAAAACAAAGAATGGCGCAGGGACGAGTTGCGTTTAACAAAAAGAAACAACTGTTATGCTCGAGAACGGTTAATATAGAGACTAGGAAGAGACTCTTAACATCGTATGTATGGAGTACGGCATTATACGGGTGCGAAACTTGGACAATAGGAGAAGCGGATAGAAAAAGAGTAGAAGCGTTTGAAATGTGGTGCTACAGACGCATGATGAAGATACCGTGGATAGATAAGGTTAGCAATAGGGAAGTATTAGAAAGAGTTGGGGAAAAGCGAAAGGTATGGAAAACAATAAAGAGTAGGAGAGATAGGATGGTAGGACACCTTCTAAGACACGAAGGAATAGTTCGTGACATACTAGAGTCAGAGATAGGAATAAAAAGAGGTAGGGGTAGGCCTAGATTAGACTACTGCTCTCAAATAGTTAGGGATGTAGGATGTTCTACTTTTAGGGAAATGCGTAGGTTAGCTCAGGATAGAAAAGAATGGAGGTACGCGTCCAACCAGTCTTCGGACTGAGAACCTTATGATGATGAATTAATCTTACTTCGGTTATAACGGATATTTTTTCCGATATAACGGATCTCTTTTTCCGTTATAACGCATTTTTTTTCGTAATAACGATTTTTTTTCCGATATTCCCAAAATTTTGGAAAGATGATGTTAATATCAAATAATGATACATGGAATTGGTCGGGTGTTGTTTTCAACGGAAGCGTTCTGGTCGCACGTATTATTTATTTTAATTTTCAGTTATAACGGATTTTTTCCGTTATAACAGATTTTTTCCGTTATAACGGATCTCTTTTCCGTTATCACGGATCTCTTATTTCCGATATAACGCATCTTTTATTTCGTTATAACAGACTTTCCAAGAACTGTATAGTATTAAAAGTATTAATGGGAGTCATTTTACATAACCAATAAGTACCTATTTTACCAACTGTTGCACTGATTTAAATAAAGATACTAACCTAAAAAGATCCGTTATATCGGAAATAAGAGATCCTTTATAACGGAAAACTATCCGTTATAATGGAAAAGAGATCCGTCATAACGGAAAAAGAGATCCGTTATAACGGAAAAAATCCGTTACAACGGACAATGAAAATAAATACTACATGCCACCAGAGCGCTTAAGTAATTTTCCGATGATCGAAACAAAAACATCGATGTCTTGGAACATTGATATTTTGTACATAGACATATATTTTTTGAATCCTTAATTTTTAGAAAAATATACTAGATTGCTAGTGACGTTGAAATCAATGAAAACTGTGATGCAGATATTGGAGATATCGAAAAATTTTTTAAACAAGTTCCATCGAATCAGTTTAGATTATGAGGATTGTACGTTTCCTTCCGGGTGTTATCCAAGTTCACTTTTTCAAATGGAACACACCATATCTCATTGATTGGAATTAATAAAATAAAAAAATCCGTTATAACGGAAAAAATGCGTTATAACGGAAAAAGAGATGCGTTGTATCAGGAAAAATACCCGTCGGACAAATTATCCGTTACAACGAAAAAATTATCCGTTACAACGAAAAAAATGCGTTATAACGGAAAAAGAGATCCTTTATAACGGATTTTTTCCGTTATGAAAATAAGTAATACGTTACACAAGAGCGCTTGCGCAATATTGTTTTGTAGAGTAAGAAATTAGATATTACATTTTTGCAATAATGAATGCATGACATTTTATAAAAATATACTATCATAATCTCTGTTTTCTTCAAAATGTTTTTATTTCCAAAATTTTTCAGATTTCGTTCTTGGTAGTATAAATGGTGAAATACACTGGTAACAGAAACATGACCTTAACGAGTAGAAAAAGAAATATTTAGTTAGAGCTTAGGTAAATGTTACGGATTAAAACTTGTTTATATTCTAAGGTTAATGACTCTGAATTGTTACAGAAACTGTAACTAAGATACTCAGTAGAAGAAAAGTTTTTCTATAATATTGGATATTTCAATTAACGTGAGAATATTAAAGTAAATTTGGTTTTGTGTCTCGTAATATAATTATTTACCTATAAGTGTAGTACTAGCTAGCTAATTAATTAAATAATGAACAAACTAAGTAATTAAATATGTAGTATATTATACACGAGTTTATAATGAATGCTATTATTACCGAGGATGAAGTTTACAACACGAGCGAGTGAAACGAGCGAGTTTTGTAATCATCCGAGGTAATAATAGCATCATTATAACGAGTTGTATACTATACTTTGTCCACGACTATCAAAACAGATTCCCAGAAAGAATTTACCTTCATTTCCCTTCTCCAGTGTAAGAAAGATTCGTACATACGCTCTCAGGTATAATTTTCTTGGTTTTTTGGGCAATGAATCTAATGAGGCAAGTTCTGCAGCTTCTTTTATTGCTGGTACTGTTAAAGAAACCTCGTTTTCACTCTCACTACTCATTATATCTTCTTTTTTAGAATATGCATTTCAAATTAAAAGCAAACCATGCTGATTTGACGTTTCAATTTGAACTGACACATCGCGATCGCGGCCTACTAAATAAATGTAAAAAAGGGTCAAAGCGATGTTCCTATTGGTGTAGTGAATAATATTCATTAATCACTGCAGTGAATAATGTGTCTAATTTTGATTGAAGAAACACAAGTATAAAGAGTATGTTGTAAGATAGTCGTGGACAAAAATTTTTACTCATTCAATTTATGGTCCTTCTCGAAAAATTAGTTAATTTCCCACTAAATGAATTTAAAATTGTATCAGCAAAGTTTATGGGTATAAGGGTAGTTTCACGTTTCACAACCGTATCGCTTACGTATGTTTTTAAGAGTCTTCATATTTTTTACATTTACCGCTTCTGAGTCTTCATTTGCAATGTAATTTTTCAGTGATTCACGGTCATCTTGTATATCTAGGGGTATGTTCGTGGTGGTGGTTGTGTTTGTAGATTTATGTGACTGCCAGTGATTCAGTAGCTAGGCAGAGCACTAGAAAAAATTAATCGAAAACCAAAATATACTGCTACTTATCAAATGTGATCAATATGCTGCGAATCGTTTTGTTGTATCCTTGTCTAACTTATTTATTTCATGTACAGTTGAACTTTCTATACCGGATGGGGATTTAGTTGACAATCTACCGTAAATGAGTTTAGTTTTTAAATTGATATTGAAGAGATAGAAAGTGAGAATACGAGGGTTGTGCTATATCGAGTTGGCTTTATGCGTTTACTGATTTCTATGAAATTTTAGAGTTTGTGAATTGTAAAAAAAATGTTATGTTTGTGATAGAATTCTGTTAATTTTAAATTCTAGATTTTTAAGAGTTTTCTTTATTTTGTATATGTTGATGCAACAATCAGAAATAAGAATGTCTGTGTAGGATTTTTGGTATTTCAAGAAAATGTTGTTTATTTTATATACCTACAAATTTGAATTTTCAATATGAATATATTTCTACTGATATTAAACCCTCATAAACCGCTACAAGCAAGAGTCAAAAAATATTATGAAAGAAGAGGGCCGCAAAATCCTAAATTAAGACAGGATCCACGGAAAATTTTCCAGTCAGCCTAAGACCGAAAGGAACCTACGTGACTAAATCAATTAATTTTATTTTTTATAAGATTACTTAAGTGAACCAGACCACTCACAGAGATAAAACGGTCTAGATGATCTTTGTAACCGGATATACTTAAAAATTTAATTAGTGTAAGAGAAGATGCCCGTTGTTTATTATTTACTCTTACATTACTTACTTAATATCATAACACATTCGCATGCAACAAAAATGATCCAAATACATAAATGCGTAAAGCAACAAAGGTAAGTACCTACATAATGCAGATAAAGCAATTTTAAAACTAGCTTTTGGGCTCAAAATTTCGTTCATCATAATGAAGTTTCCAGTCCGAAGACTGGTTGATCGCGTACCTCCATCCTTTCCTATCCTGAGCTAACCTACACATTTCCCCAACAGTTGAACATCCTACATCCCTAATTAGTTGAGAGCAGTAGTCTAATCTGGGCCTACCCCTACCTCCTTTTATTCCTACCTCTGACTCTAGTATGTCGCGAACTAAGCCTTCGTGCCTCAGAAGGTGCCCTACCATCCTATCTCTCCTATTCCTTACTGTCTTCCATAAATTTCGCTTTTCTCCAACTTTTTCTAATACCTCTCTGTTGGTAACCTTATCTATCCACGTCATCTTCATATGCGTTTATAGCACCACATTTCAATTACTTCTAATTTTTTCCTATCCGCTTCTCCTATCGTCCAAGTTTCGCACGCGTAAATGCCGTACTCCATACATACGTTTTTAAGAGCCTCTTCCGAGTTTCTACATTTATCATTCCTTTTCTTTTTATTAAATGCAACTCGGCCCTGCGCTATTCTATGTTTTATATCTCCTTCCATGAGTATACAAAAAGGGAAATGATGCTGAATTCTTGAACTTGCTTCCATGGATGAACCTTGGTTCTAGGAAAAAGAAACGGGATCCATGAACCGGAAGGACTGGTTCTACAAGTTCTAGGAATATATTGCTAAAGTTTTGCTCTAAAGCTTTTTGAGGGCATTACTAGTTCACAAGCCAAAATTAAACAACATTTATGAGTTCTGAGTTCTGACTCTCAGGTAGAGATTATGATAAGCTCTTCGTGCACGATTCTTTAGCGTGCAAGTTGTCACGTTTCTCTCGCTCATGCATGTTTCTTATCTTCCCCACTCACTCTGGCAAACACTCCCATCCATTTACAAAACAAATTAAATCTAGCACGAGAATTTTAGTATTTAGTTGGCCAGTTCGGTTGCAGCAGCAATTTTGTTCGTTCGTCCACGTTTTTGTGTTAACAACTCATCAAGTGAAATTTACAGTAGTTGTTTTAAATAAAATACTAAAATATAGAATGGCACATTGTGAATTATTTAAACATAGTACACACTTATTTGTTACCTTTAGCAAAAAGTATAGTTGAACATTTTAAAAGGTGTAATCAGCATCCTCTGGGGCTGTTCTCTTCATTGGTGATTATTGGCAGGTAATTTTGACTCAAAACGTACTCGTATAAAAAATATTGCCCATTGTTTACATTAGTTATCTATTTTTATCTTACCTGGAATGTACAAAAATAGAACAAAAAAATGTATCAGTAACTAGGTAATATAAACAATAATTCGTTAATGACTTGTCCACCTGGAGACAAGTATGGACGAAAATATTTTTCGATTTTCAAGGACCCCGGGGCAGATTTTGAAGGTTATCATAAGGTACCTACAACCAGGGTTATCATCATTTTCACGTGTTCAACACGACGTCTGCAAAAGTTAAAAAAGAAATATTGAACATCAATAAAGATAACGACAATAAATTTTTGCAAAATATTCCCGGACTTTGCCTAGTTCCATTTTTTTCTGAACAACCCAGACAATATTTATCAAATCAAATTAATCATACATAACTGTACTTTAAACTCTAGTAATTCCCAATATTACGAAACATCATTTTCTATTTACAGATAACAACAAAAATGTCGACTACAATCACGCAATCCGAATTAGAAAAAATTCCATCCGCAAAACCAAAAGAACTAGTAAGAACCACATCCATGGACACCATAAGAAAATTCAACAGCTACATCTGTTCCCAAAACTACTACATATTACCATCTTTATTAATTTGGTTGAAAACGTCCCATACAGTGCTTCAAAAAACCACAGAAACAATTATTTACTATTCACGCTACTTATTGACCAACTCCTGTATGTATAAGAACTTAGAAACTAAAATAAACAAACAGAACATTAATTCCATTCAAATTCACACGTTAATATTGCTAAATATTTGTTTATACAGTGCTAAAAACATCGCAGTAAACGTATACAAACATTCACAAGGGACACTGTTGTTGCTCGGTGTGTACGCCGCTTTAAGTTTCGTTTTCGCCCAATTGATATTTTGTGTTTATTATTTAAGCCTGATACTAATGCCCTTGGGTTTAATTTTCCTTTTAATCTGTCTGTACACTATTTGTCATATAAAATATAAAGTCGACTTCTTTTATATACAAAAGAAAAGTGAAGAAGCCAAAAATGATTTCGAGAAGAAGAGACTGGAGAAGATCCATTTGATACCAAAGAAAATTCTGGGTGATAGGACCATTAGCAACTACAATTTGTTCTAGTTTTAAGTAACAAAGAATCATAGACTGCATTTTGTTAGACTAAGAAGTTTTTTTTGCATATTTTTTGTAATAAATTCTTATGATATAATTGACTAGTTGATTTATTTCTTTTTTTTCCTAGTCAAATTACGAAATATCGTCAAAATTTATGCACCGATAAAAGTATCGCAACAAAAGTTCGCAAACATGCACAGTGGACACTCTTGCCGTTCAGTGTGTACTCTGCTTTAAGTGTTGAATGATGAAGAAGTATTTTTGAACTCGAAAGTATTTTTTTAATCCCTCCCAAAAGATATTCCCATTAAACAAGCACAAATATTTTTATTAATTATAATAATTATTAAGTTAATTTTGTTGCTTTAACCCTTGGTTTTCCAGTATAAATATTCCTCATTTTTTGCGGTACTGGGTTGGTACTAGCTTCCCTCCAATCAGATTCAAGCCTAACCCAGACACCACCAGCTGGAGTAACATGTTTGGCCATGCCTTTTTGCCTGGTACCACATCTTTCCCCGTTTGCAGAAACTCGTCTGCAGAGGACAGAAACTATTTTCTTCATGGTAGTCTCTTCATAAGCTCTTTGCATATCTTGGTTAGACCTAGCCGAGGCGTTTTGTTGCCAGAGGCGTCCTTTCTTCTTCTTTGGTTTAGAGATAATTTTTCTTCTAGTTCTTGTCTACAAAAATAACATTAATTTTCTTCATATTTGTCCCATTTTCCGCGAATAAACTCATACCGTGGGAGATGTTGGACGACTTTCTTCGCTTCCCCGCCTTGAAGAAGAAGTGGTAGAGTCAGAACTTGATGAAGAAGATAGTTCAGCATCACTAGAATCTCCTTCTGTGTAGTCATCAGTTTGGAAGGATTCGTTCGCCACTACACCTTCCAAAAATACTCCCAGCAAACCCAGTTTAGGTCTTGGAGAGATCAACTGGAGACCATCCCACCAGAAAGCCTCTTTACACTCCAATTTACCGTCATTAGTACCCGTGGTATCTGTCAAATTAGATTGTTAAACACTTTTCTGGTGATGCAACTAAGAACAGTGACAACCTCTTGCAACCAGTCTTGTTAGTCTTTCAGGGAACATAAGATGCGGTGGTTCTTCTTCCACCAAGTGCCTGTAAGTCTCAATCATCGCCATGATTCCGCTTTCCTTCACATCCAAAGCACAAATGGTGTGTTCTTTAAATTTACAGCCGGAATGGTTGTCCAACAACTGGAAGCGGTATGCCCTTTCTCCACAGCATGGAAAACGACCAACAGGTAAAGGAGCCTTTTGGGCATCAACTGTAAAGAACTGGGGCGGATCCGGGTGGTACCTGCACCAACCTATTTGATGAGCAGGGAAGAATTTCTTGCAGGTGGTGCAATAGAGGAAGTGGGCATCTCCCCATAAATGCCAGTAAACTTTCCTCCAAGTCTTCAGTTGCTTCAACATTTTTAGGCAATAATCTTTGATATTCCAAAGAGGGTCTCTTCAAAAATTTGATGTAGTTGAAAGAGAAATTAACAGTAAATTGTGTAGGCAATACCTAACATGAAAGCTGGTGACTGTCCCATCAGGTTGTAACCTCATATTTGAAGGAATACAAGGAATTTCTGGACCCACAGAGGGACTCAACAACTGGTGACACTTTTCACACCTATAGACTTTGGCCAAAGACATCCAGTGCCCTCTTAGACTTTCAGGAACTGGATCAATCAACGACTTAAGCAATTTAAAAAATAACCTTGATTGTATCTTATCTTTTCTATCTCTAATACACTCCACTTCTGTGTTAGTATATTTAGCAGCCAGTCTAAAAGAATTTGATGAGTATTTTGGATACTTCGTCTTTTTTTCTCTTCACCTGTTGATGACCGAATCATTTAGACAACTCAGATTGGTATTGGTACGTAAAATGTCGTTCATGTGTTCATGGCAATACAACAAACATTCTTCCAAAAGTGGATCCATTTTTAAGAAAGCTGCTGATACTAGAATAGGAATGACGTTTTGGGAGTCCAAATTAGGCCAATCTTCCTCCATCAAAGAATCCTTTTTGACCCAACGCATCAGCCATTCGAAAATACCGATGTCACAATGTACAGATATATCCATATCTTCCAGCTTTTGGCCGGTGGTTACCTCGGCAAAGTAGCCCATCTTTTCGATCAGCAACGATTGGTTGCATTTGAAATCTTTTTTGGTATTCTTAATTTCATCGCAAACGTGAATTTCCACTTCTGTGGGAACACTAAATTTTGAAAACAACACAGTTGTATGAAAGCATCAAATAAAATTAGGTGTGAATTTAAGTAGAATTTGATAACTGATGTATCAGCATTTGCCAATGAGATATCAAAACTTCTACGTACTCTGTGTTTGCGGTGTTTGGTGGTGCATCTACGGATTTCTTCCTTCCGCCATTTTCTTTACTAATACTCGAATTTGAACTTCCGGAAGTTTTGTCTATTAACTTCAAAGGGGGCACTCTTTTTACGCTGATTTGAGAAGTAGTAGGTACCAAATAAGGCAACACAGAATCTAATAAGCCTTCTTGTAATACTTCGCTTAATTTATCTTTAATTTGCTCGTTACTCTCTGAAGGGCTCAAGGGATTTTCCGATTTTTTTCTTAAGGAGTCTGTTGATGCTAAAAACAATTCGACAAATAGCGCTAAAAACATTTACACGTGCAAGAGCTAACATTTCCTATCACCACAGTCTCTGACTTTTATTTCCGAAGTTTGACAAGAAATTTCTTTTGGTTTTACTAATTCTGATTCCTTCAGTTTTATCCAGTCAACTACTCCGTTAATCCCAGCAGCTACTGAACTGCCATCTAGATTATCTTGTACCTAAAACCGAATTTTAATTGACCCCTAGTCCCTTGCGGGAACTACGCCTATGTTTAAAAATACCTGGTAAGCCGTTTTTAGGAAATCCAAGAATTCTTTCACAGTAATTTCAGAAGTTTGTGGCTTTTGGGGTCTCTTATCTTTCTCCAAGTCGAGAGGATTTTGTATCTTAACAGAAATAGGGGTGCTATATTTATCTTCAGCCATTTCCGCAAATAAAATCACTGAATTAATTTAGAAAATCTACAAATACACGAGATATGTGCAAAATATCGATCAAACACTTCGGTTTCATGCTGCTGAAACTCTGATAGACAAAAACTTGGCTATAATTTCTGTCTGAAAGTCCGAAAAGGGGGTTTTGACGTTTCTAATTTGTCAAAGTTTTTTTGGCAATTTCATGCAGAAATTTATATGCATTATCAATAACTATGGCTTTTAATAGCTCGAAATATGATTTTGTTTGAATTATTTGGGCCAAATCTTCTTGTTGTTGTCTGTGGTTAAGTTAGGTATCAAACTACATAATCTTGTTTCCTATCTATTAGCACGCTCTTCTTGTATTTGTCTATGGTACCCACAAATGTCAAGCGAAGTTCAACTTTCTAAAATACTTGTTTAAAAAAAATCACCTTTTAAATGTAATGTATTTAGCGTATTTGTAGTATTTTAAATAGTAATTAGAGCATTTTGCCGTATTATAACATAAAAAAGTGTTTTTAAAATGTGTTTACAAAGTTTTACGCCTTACGCGCGAAATGTTTGGAACTTATAAACTCCATTGTGTGTTTTTAAACTAGTTTTTTTATAATACTTGTGATCTGATTTAATAATTTTGTGATAAAATTATACAATAAGGTAGGTACACCAAAAAAGCAGCGTTACATAACCTGCATTAAGTAAATCATATCTTTTTTTCGTATTTAGATGGATTTCACTCCTCGAAATAACAAATTGGAAGTATCGGAAGATTCAGGTTGTGCGACAGGCTCCTTCAACATTTCAAAACACTTATTCGAATCGACACCCAATGTGGAATCTCATTTAACTCCGAAACCCTCGCTAAAACGTAAATTCAATCGTAAACTCACTGATATCATCGAAACTTGCTCAACACCACAATTCTCTAGTACCCTAAACGATTCTTTGGTGAATAATTTGGAGAAATGTTCGATTACGGCGAATTTTTACTTGGAGCGAGAAGGCGAAGAGAGTTATCACGTTTCGAAATATATTCGGACAAGTTTCGGTAAAAGTAAGGCGCGATCAGCCCCAGCCACACCTGTTAAACAAATCCGGGATGAGGCAATGTGCTTGGACAAGTCGCAAAGTGTTAGCAGTAGTTTTAGGCCGGCGGCGGTGAACGAGTCGCCGTACAAAGAGGCGATCGAAATTCTGTATCCAAATAAGCCTGTTGTAGAGCCCCGGAAGTGTTTGACGCCTCACAAATTCGGTACGAATAAACGGCAAAGTTTAGGGACAGAAAAACGGATATTAGATGTGCCCAAGTTTTCTGTCGATCCTATTCGGTTATTTACCGGGAAAAGCTTAATATTAGAAAAGATCTTCTCATATCTGTCTAACGGGGACTTGTATCGCGTAAGCTTAGTCAGTAAGACGTGGCGAGAGTCATTGTACGAAGTTCCGAAAGTCAAAGAGCGCTATTTAGATTTCTTGGAAAAACATCGGACAAATAAGGAGAATTACACTTATACGCCTCCTGATTCACCCGAGAGTCCTGACAGCCCTCCGGTGAGTCCAGGAAGACGAAATTTCCAAAAATACACAAAAGTAATAATTACTTCCTTATTCGAATCGATATTATTTATAACGTCAATTTTTCACAGTTAGCGAAAAGCCTGCGCCCTGGACAAAGCCTTAAAAAGTGTCCCCTTTGTGAGAACCCTGCTGTAATCGACAAAAACATCGGCCAGTGTCAACGATTAAGCTGCAGCTACATTTACTGCCTCGAATGCGGCAGTTCTTCAACAACTGGCCCCGAGGACTTCCACGACCGTTGCCAAAAAGCCCAACTGGTAGTTTCGCACCAAAATCGATCAACGAACTCCTCTAGATCATTCCTAACTGACTGTTCCAATTCGTTCTTTGAACATGCCGGGCTGACTTCGTCGCCAATCTTCTCGTCGAAAGAACGCATTAACGACACCTCCGGGTTTGTTTCTGAGACTGAGTCGCCCATTTATAAGGTCAAAAGGAATTTAAGCTTAGGAGAAAAGGGCTCAGTTTTATCTGAAAGGAACAGAAATGTCCAAGTCGTGGTCAAAACTAAGCGCAGGTAAGTTTTTCGCATATAACTCCAAAACCGCCAATCCGACGAAGAAATTTTATGTAAATGAAAGATTCGCAATAAAATTCTGTATCATCCAGTGAAAGACTCATCCCCCTACCCTTCACAGTTCCTGAGATATTTTCAAATTTATCCAAAAAATTTCAACATCAGAAGTGGGATATAAAAGATTCTTGAATTTCAGATCTTCTTTGGTGCCTGTGGTAAGTAGCGACCCAAAACCGATGGAAATAGAGGAAACTCCAAGCCCACCACGGGTTAAAACAATCGTTTGTTCGAAACAGAGCAAAAAGAATTTGAAACGGTTGCTCTTTTGAAAACTTACATCACTAGTTAATTGTTTTGTTGGTTGTTGTTAGCTTTATTCATCACGTTGGGAAAACTCCCGTTTTTTTTCCTTTGGGGGGGTAAGAAATATGTTGCACTATCCCATAAAACACATCAGCTATTTTCCAATAGAAAATAGAAACTCAGCAGAGACCAATTTGTTGTTTTTTAACATTCCCTTAAGTATTATTTGTTAATATTGTAATATAATGGGTTTTTGGCCTTTTCTTCTAGTATTTTATGTATTTCCATGACATATTTGTTATAAAAACAACTGTACATTCCTCAATATACTTAAATAAACTTAGTTTTTTAATATCGTCTTTTTGTTTATCTATTTACCTAATAAAAGCATGCATTTGCATAAATCTTGGTGCCAAAGAAACAGTTGCATGCAAGATCTGTCAAGTTAATTTTTTGTTTTTTAGTTTGTTAAAAAGTTAACTGTTCAGTTCAAGTTGTGTTGCTTTTTAATAATTTAAAAATTCTTTTCAAGTGTTTTGAATTTAGTAGTTAGCCTGTTGACTAAAAATTAAGACACTTTCACAACCTTTTCGTAATTTTTATGTTCTTCCCTGTGTTTGACACTAGGATTTATACACCGGCGGTAAGTTCCTGATTTCATAACCACAAACGCTTTTTCTGTTGTATTAAATCATTTGTAGAAGCTAATTTTATTTTTAAACCTGATAGTTATTTTAAAATATCTGGATTTTTCAAATCCTAGCTTGAAATTTGGTGACATTCATTGTTCCCATATCGTAGTATGGTATGCCTGCATATTACGTCAGATGTTATCATGGAGAAACAAGTGGATTAGAGTATATTGACACCCCAAATTACATAATTTTTCCCCACAACATTTCCGTAATTTGATAGACATTACTAAGTAAAACTATTTTTAAATTTCTAAAATACTGAAAGTTGAAGTATTTTTAAGAATTTATAAAATTCTTTTGAGTAAGAGCGGTGACGTAAGGACTCTCACTTCTTGGGTTCTCTATGATAACCCGTTTCTGATTGGTCGACAACAGTGTGTTTTGTGATATAAAACTCTATTGGCCTTCGCCATTTTCAGTGGTTGATGTTATGTAGAGAGCGATCTTTAGTTTGTAAAGTTTTGTGTATTAGTTTTATTAATAGTTACTAATGAAACTTAAGAATTTCTCCACTGTAATATTCAGTGTAAGTTGTTTTTATGTATGTTTTAATATTTGTCATGGTTTCATACATTTTTTTCTTCGAATTGAAATTTTTGGTAGGTACTTCTATGTAGTTCCTTTGGCACATCAGCTGTGATTATATGATAATTCGGATTTGTTTACTTTCTTTGGTCAGTTTTCAGGTAGATGTATTTGTATTGAACGTTTTTATTTCTTTGTGACTGTCAAGAAATTATTTCCAAATTATCCACTAATTTTCCATGGTTGTTTGTATTTGATTTTTGTTTATGTTTTGAGTGGGTGTTTTTGTGTATTTGATTGAACTTGAAATGCATTTATTTAATCCGAGAAAGTCTGGGGAATTGGAGCAATCTGTAAAAGTGGGTCATGTCCTAGGGATTTTCTCGTTTTCACATAACCCTAAAACTTTTGCAAGTTTGCGGTATTTTTTGTTTTGTTTGGCTGTCACACCGGTCGTGATTTAAATTCAATAAAAATATTGATAAAAGCGGTTTTCGTGCAGTTTGCTCTAATGAAAATGAATGCATTTGAAGATATTTTTGGTCGGGGAAATTTATATACGTGTGTTGTTGGATTGTAGGTAGTTTTTCCAGTGTTTATATGATAAAAACGAAGATTTGAGTTTGGTCAGAATGTCGGGAGCTGCGAGTAACATTAAAAAGAACGGCAGCGGAAATAATTCAATTGCGAATACGCCGTCGGCAACTCCAGTCTCGAATTCTGGAAATATGCCCAATGGGCAAGTTCTTAACCAGAGTTCCCCGCCGCCGAACAACGCACCAAAATACGGTGAGTTTTTTAAAATGTTCAGAATGTCTACTTACAGCAACAAATCTGAACTGAAATAGCGCGCTATCAGCGCTTTTCAGTTGTTTTAAAACAAAGGAAGTAGCAGGAGAAACAATCCACGTTCTTATCTCCATAAACAAGTGATAGT
Organism: Xestobium rufovillosum; assembly: GCA_963966045.1. Lineage (NCBI taxonomy): Eukaryota > Metazoa > Arthropoda > Insecta > Coleoptera > Ptinidae > Xestobium > Xestobium rufovillosum. The sequence continues at coordinate 30,723,011 of OZ014497.1, forward strand.
GACTCATTTGTTTTAGTAATTTTGGTTTAGTTGCACAGGCTAAATCCGGATTTCTATTCAACTGGTTCTGGTTGAGCCAGGTACGATGACGAAATTTTGTGCCGCAAAAAACTCAGTTTGCCCAAAATTTCAGCCTAGGTCCGAATTTCAAGATTTTTTCTGCAAGGTGTTGCAAATGCTCGTTTTTTCCTTATGCTCAGAACATCCTGTGGAGCAATTTTACCCAAACACCAAAATGCATTTGTAAAATTCTAATAATAATGATAATAACTCGTGAAACCGAAGCAGCACATTCAACTCGTCCTTCAGACTCTTTGAATCTGCAGTTCGGTTTCAGCTCGTAGATATCATCGATTATAATCATGATTCTTGTTGTATTAGCTACGCTAATTATGTTACTTACCTTTTGCTACCATGACGACATTGCAAATTTAGTATTTTTGATTGTAAAATGTTTAAAAATCGTCTAAGTTTCGCCATACTCCATACATACGGTTTTAAGAGCCTTTTACATTTATCATTCTTGAGCATAATAGTTGTGAATTTAGGGGAAACATGGCTTTGTTTGTCCTGGTATATTACAAGTCGTTTTTTTGCATTCTACACATTTGATAATCTCAATTAATTTATACCTAAACAACTTGCATAAAAAGTTTTCAAATGACCAACTTGATCAAAATGTTTGGTGCAGGAAGTATGTACTTAGTTTGAAGAATTTTACCTGGGTGTCATAAAATGCATTAGACATGCAAACTCTTTACAAGTATTGAGGAGTAGTTGAAGTAAGGAATGTTTGTTAAATAGCCACCCTTTCCAGGTACTTGGATTTATGATATGCAAATACTGTGGAATTTTCCAAAGTTTAACAATGGTATTTTATGATACCTCTAAAATTTGCTTATTTCCAGCAGATTTTAAACCTTTTCAGGTAGTTTTAGGGGTGGATTAGTTCAAGGCAAGCAAATTTCTGCAGGAATTTTTGTAAATTTAAATATTACAACTGGTCAGGTAGGAAGGAGAGTCTGTAGCAAATTCCGCCCTTGTCTATGACCCTTTGAGACTACCCTGTTTGTTTATAAAGTATTCCTGTTCATATTAGTTTTCTTGCTGTTCTGCATGTGTTTTGTGTGTTTTTACACTCATGATGCTTGGAAACTATTCGCTATGGAGGTGTGAGTATACATAAATGAAAAATTATCTTAATAACTTTACTTTGGGTGGTGAGCCACTAATGAGGGGTGAATCTCCATTTTAAAACGTAAATAAAATGTTAGCATTACAAAAAATTAGGCTGTTATTAGAAATAAGTTAATTTTTTGTATTATATGTGACATTCCTGAGACCAAAATAGGCCAAGTTCGCCAAGTTTACCTCTATCTGAAGGTGCCTTGTAAAGACACTATCAAACATCAAAGAAATTAAAAAGAACTCTGTCGTTAAACAGCGAAGATTGGTTTTAGGGGTTTGATGTGAATTTGCGATGGAAAAGGATTTTTTTGGCATCATATCTTCTGCGCAAATCTCGTTTTCCGTATTTATGGCTTTTGAAGCTCCCCATTATGGTTGCAGTAAGTCAAAATTATTTTTTCTGCCTAAATTATGGCATATGGTATAATCGAACAAGACAGAAAATGTTTGAAACGGGAATGTCTGTCTGCAAAAGAAGTTTTAAGGGTATTGACGGAACTGTTCAAAATATAAGCGTCGATTATTGGGTCAATCAACGATATAAGCTTCTTCGCAAGTGGAAATTTGCTTCAAAAAGTGACTCGTTGACTTGCTATATTTGGCACAAATATCTTTGATTGCGGCCTTTTTTATACCTAAAACCCAGATGGTGCAGATTTGATGAGGAGATAGAATTTGTAAAAAAGAAACATTTGCTCATAATTTCCGTTACACTATTGGATAATTTGTAGAAAACTACTGTAAATAATTGGTTTAAGACGTTTGCGGGCGATATTAGAGAATTTTGGGGGTTTCAGGCACTCTGGTCCCGAACAGAATTTTCGTGGGCGGAATTTCTGCGGGCACCTCGGAAGGAGAACTGCACGCGCTCTTCAGCAGCTACGGTGTTGTGAAGGCGGCGAAAATCATCTCGGATCGTGCCGGGGTATCAAAGGGTTACGGATTCATCACGTTCGAGAGCGAGGACGACGCTAGGAGACTGCAGCGAGAGGCGGATAATATCGTGTTGCGCGAGAGGAAGCTTAACATAGCCCCCGCGATTAAGAAACAGCCGTTTGGAAGGGCCTTCGACGCTTCGAGTCCACCGGCAGTCGCCGCGACGAGCCCGCCGTACTATTTCCCTCCCGGGACAGCTGTGCCGTTCTACCAGAGCGGGATGGCGTATTATCAGACTCCGCAGGCACCTACGGCCGACATGGGCCCTCAGCAGCAGCCCACGGCCATTTACCAAGGTGGTAACTGCTCGTGCGGTGTCTTATCAGTTTCTTAACGCTCTCTTTGCAGCTCCGGCGATGTACCCTACTCAGACCGCTGCCTCTCAGAGTGCGTCTTTTCCCCCGATGATGTTCCCGCAACCGATCTACATGCCCCATCAGTACCCGATGCCGGTGCCGGTAAGTATTCGCAGTTGAATCCGGCTTTTTCGGGGGAAATTTCCAATTTCCGGTAATAATAATAATAAATGTGTGTGTGGCGACGACGAAAATGTGATCTGTTGTTGTTGTGTTGTTGTTTAGTCCAGCAATTACATGTCGGAGGGGCTGTACCCGGTGTCCCAGCCTGCGTACGTGTTGCTGGACGGCCTGCAGTACTGAGGGCCCCCTCTACCGTCGCAACAACAACCCCAGCAAAGGTCTCTCGCCGTAACTCAATGTTAACGTATTTTGTCGCAGGCGAATGCAGTACTAGCTCACGCGGGGGGCCCCCCGCCTCGATAACTTTCCCCACATTTACGAGGTTTGCTCTTTAAATGTCGAGATACCGGAAAATTCTGGTGTAAGCACTCGTGTGTAAAATCGCTTAGGTGGCGCACCCTGTACGCGCAGTTTTCTTGTGTTTCGAAATTTACGGAGTGGACCTCGTGCGTTTCGCAAAGAAACCAAAAAAAGTCTGGGGATAGTTTTTTCGAAGCACTTTTCGGCCCCTCGCGGAAGTATTTTTTAGTTGTTTTGTGCACGAGACTTGCGTTTGTTTTTTTTTATTATTATTATTACGACTCTTATAATTTCGGCTTGCCGGTACCTGCTCGGCTTTGATTTTGCCCCCGAGGGACGACTTTAAAGCATGAGTCTCTCTGATTTCTTTCCGCAAATCATCGAAAGATTTTTCTTGAATTGTCATGTGTATCTTTTAGTACGAGTACAATTACTACAATCCGCACAACGGAGGCCCCCAGTATGTGGTGGGAGGAAGCCAGGCAGGGCCGCCGACAGCAGCAGGCGCCCAGGGGGGTCCTCCAGTGCAGCCCCCAGGGAGTCCGCCCCGGCCGCCCTGTTACGCTCCACAGTTGCAGTACAATCCGGCCGACGCTGCGGCCGCCACAGTTTACTACGGTTTCCCCGTGTACAGCACCGTTGACGGTTCTCCGATGTACGCCACAGAGCCCGTCGACATGGTCGGCAACGGCTGCCCACCTTACGCTGAGGTGAGTGCGTCTTACTTTCTAAAGAGGCGCCATCTTCGATATCTCGTGAACACCGGTCTAAATTGCTAAACCAAAAAAAGGCTATTGAAATATATTTTTAGAGAAGAAATTATGACTGAGATAACGCAGATGATGCCAGTGTTTGTATATTTTTGCCCTGTTTCTATACCAGCCTTTCTGTGTTGTGGGAAACAGGAACCCTATCAGTTGGTCGATGGCCACGCCGCGCCAGATCTGATAGATCCGAGGCTCGCTTACAACGGGGTAGTCGAACAGCCGGACGATCACCATCAACCTCCTCCTTTGGTCATTGATGTGAGCGTCCCGCCGCCGCAACTCCCTCCGCCCTCGCACAGTAACACCACAGACACGACTCGCCAGTCATCCACACCCGTCGTCTCGCTGTTGTCCATCGGCGACCACCACGAAAGGGACTACAACTCGATGCAGGGAGGCCGCAGACGGAAATCCATACCCACCCCTCAGCAACCACATCAACAACATCATCCACCACAAATGTTACACCCACAACAACACGGACCACCACACCATTATAACGGGCATCATATTGTGTATTGCGATCAGTTTGGGTATCCTCAGAGACCAATCCACAATGGACGTCCCATGATGAATGGTTACAATCCCCGCCCCACTTACAATGGGAATGTGAGGAGGTACAACGCCAGGCGCGACTCCACTAATGTGCGTTCTAGCTCAAATTCTCCCCTGAGCGTTAACGGCGAGAATAAGACAGATGAGAAAGGACTGCAGCAAACGGGGGTGACATCTCCCCCGCCCGCTCCATACTCGCCAATCGCAAACCACAATGCGCACCGCAATTACAATGGACACAGAAACAACCGCGGTGGATATAACCGAACGCAATATAACTCGCGCCGTGTTCCTCGAAAATCCGAAACCGAAACGAACTATACTAACCAACAATCGGGGTGTGTTTCTTCTCAGATGTCGAATCCGGCCACTGTCCCAAACAGCGCCAGTTCGATGGGACAGCAGCAGCAACAACAGCACTTCGTCCCACCTGCGAGGAATCCGTCTACTTCCGCTTCCGCCGCAGCCGCGGCTGCAAACAACAGGAGCAACACTAGGATCCGCATCAGGAGGAACAACTCGTCGGGAGTGAGCGAGATCGGGGCCGGGGACGCACCCCTGCCCGGCGACGTGTCGGACGCGTGCAAAAAACTGGAATCCTTGAAGTTATAAATTAATTGTATGTATAATAGTATACTGTATTTTGTGTTGGCATGCATACACTGCTGTTTATATTTTTCTCGTCTTGTGTGTTATTTTTTTCTGTGTGTAAATACGAAACAAGAAGGTATTCGCGTGGTGGTGCGTGCCAAACGGACACGAGTGGCCTGTGTTGTTGCTGCTGATGACAATACGACTACATTGTTATTAATTTTTTAGTGAACGAGGGAGATGGTCGGGCGAAATCCGGCAGATATCCACCGGCAGACTCCAATCACCAACCACTCTTGTTATAAGATCGCTATCTGCCTTAAAATATCCGCCGCGTTTTGCCCGAAACCTTCTTTCTCTTTAAATACGCTGTGATGAATTTTTTAGTCGTTTAGAAATCGTCGCTGTTGAAGTATTCTCCTTTTTTTTCTCTCGGGATCAACGATCCTCGTGGTTCTGGTGTTTGAACCATCCACGCCTTTTTTTCGATTCAACGCGAAAACGACACATGTGGTTAATGAAAGTTGACAGTTCCTAAACTTAATAGGAGACTTAAAAGTCATCGGACATGCATCTTTCGAATGTAGATTTTTTTCAAAAATATCGCGAATACAACGCGTTTTAGCATTTCCCCGATTAATTTTAGGGGCGAGTTCGATATCTTCGGACGTTAGTTTAACGTGAGAAACATCGCGTTCATAAGTTCTCAGAGAACTCAAAAGCAGTGGATATATATCCGTTTCGTGCAGTGGACATCTCCGATTTAATGCAAAAATTGTGGTGAAATACTGTGACATTTTGTAACGAGTCCGCTGCCTAGAATTGTCCGCCGTGCTGCGGATATCGCCGTGGTTAAGTGTGAAAACAATGGATCGATTGTTAAATTTTAGATCATTTAACTTGACAACAATATATATTTGGTTCATAGACAGCGTCAAATATAAGGAAATGCGCGTTTTCTTGTTCCGCTGAAAAGTTATCCGCCGTGCGGACATGCTTTATAATTTGAAGTTCTCCTCGGGAATTATCAAATTTGGAGCTTATCCATTGTTTTCGCACCAAATAGAGAAAATTTCTGTTCTTGTCTGCTGTGCGGCGGATACTTTAACAAATGCAACTCATGTGGTTTGTGTAATTTGACATTCCTGTGCAGATTTTTCGATTTTCAATTGACGAGCTTCGTTGATCTTTTGTCGCGTCTTACCGACGTCGGACAATTTTGTGTCAGTTCAACGTTTCTGCGCCAGACGCGAGTTTTTTTTTACGGTTGTGTCACTAGGGCGTGTGTTGACGTAACTCGCTGGGGTCGTTTTCTGTTGGATTTTTCTAAAGCGAGCTGGGAGGAGAATGTATTTTCTAGTCCGCATGCCTCGATTTCACATTTTTAGGCTGTGACCCGTTTGAAAGTTTTGATAGAAAAAAATGTTTATACAAAGTTTTGCACCCCATTATTTTTTTTTTTCGTAGTTTTGACAAAATTTTTGCGAGGACTGAAAATACATTGCGTCGCGACTCTTGCGCAGTCGGAACTTTTTTTCTCTCTTTTTCTTTCGCTAAATCCAAAGAAAGTAATATTTAAATGAGGGGATGTGCGGGGTGAGTGAGAAGTATGGGAGTATGTTTTGTATTTTTAACTTACCCTGTACATCACGTTTTAGGTTAGGATATACAAAAAAGAAGTTAGATTTATAAAGTAGCTGTAGGTTCGTAGTTTTAAGTCTTAGTAATTTATTAAGTAGTATTTTTAGGCGGTCGGGCTCCCACGGGTTTCCCCAAGTCAATATGGTACCGAATTTGCACGAGAAACTTCTGAATTCCCTTTCAAAATGTTCCCCTTCCGTTTGTGCCCCAAACATATTTTTCTTTTCACCGGAAATGTCTCCCTCCGTTTTTTTTGCTCTTAGTTGTTGCTCCCAGATTGTCGGAAAATGTGCCATTTCTTCCCCTATTCGCCCAAATGTGTCAGTTCTTGCCACATTTTGCTCATCAAGTGTTGCTTTCTTTATGTCCCTGTCTTCATTTTCCTCATCATCTGTTGTCAATGTCGAAGCCATATTCTGACTCCCCCGTGCCATATTTCTCCAAATGTACCTGGTCAAGAGCGGCAAAAGAACACACGTACGTAATAGTATTTATTATGTAACGATAATATTAGAGTAGTTTTTTTTGGGGGCTGTTTTTACCCGGGAACCGGCCGCACCCTAGCAAAGTAAGTTAGCGATAAGTCTCGGATAAGTTTGGTCGGTTGGCGCGAAATTCCGAAAAGCGGAACCATTTTTCGTCTTCTCTGTTTTTACTCATTATATTTATTATATGGATTTTTTTGGAATTTCGTGTCGATTCGGACAGATCGGTAAAAGTAGACTACCGGACACTGAAGAGGTCAGTCAAGAGCAATATTTACAAGTCAACTTAATGGAACAGTGTCAATTTTCCTTTTGGGTGTATGTACGATGTAAAAAGTTGTCTAAATGTTGCGAATCGAGTGCGTGATTGTACGACGTACAATTTCGGACTTTGCTCGTACCATCGCTACATAGTTTATTTTAAATATAACAAATAGCGAACAGGAAAAATGCTCGGAAAAGGTTGTGATGTTTTTCGCGGAGAATTATTTCAGCTTCATGACTTTTGATGTTTGCATTTTTTGACGCTCAAAATTTTCTGTGTAATTTTTTCGGGAAGTTTCGTCGACACGACGAAATTGTCCGATAAAAATTACTTGTTTTCAAATTGTTTCGCTTAAATTTTTTTTAAACACACAACAAGCAAGAGTAATAAGTAACCATTAGATACATAGAAAGAATAGATCTTAGGAAGCAAATACCTATAAAAATACAAAAGCATAAAAAAAATAACATGTCAACTAAAAGTGAGCTAAATAAGGCTATATTACGTAATATAAGTATATGAGCCAAGTTTTTGTGATAGAAAAGCGTGTTTTAAAATGTCAATATTTTAAAATATGTTTTTTTTCGTGTCATTACTTAAAAAAAAAATGCAAAACGTGTTCATCATCGTTTTTATGATAATAACGAAAAAAAATTGTGATTTCGGGGTAAGGTTTTCAGTTTTGTACTGGGGGGTGTTTTCCCCACAGAGTGGATTGAGAATCCCGAAAAGTTGTTGATTTTTCGAAAGTCTAACGGCCTGTTTTTCTGTTGTTTCGTTATTTTGTGTAGGGGACGCGAAAGTTTTTTTTTTTTTTAGATGCAATATTTTTAGGTATGTTATTACTATTATTACGAGATATTGTATGATAATATTATAGGTATTATAAGTAAAAAAAGTGAGATCTATTTATTAAACAATAATAATATATAAGCTATGTACAAATTGTTTAAACTGTCTCAGAAAGTAAATTAAACGTAAGAAACATACTTTTTGGGTTTTGTTTTTTCCATTGCCCCGATGATTTTCGAATCCAGCAGTTTTGACGAAGATTAAGAAATTAAGGTAAGTGAAAAAATTTGTGCATTTATTTTATTTCTGTCTTCAATGATAAAAATATGTAACTATGTATTTTGGTATTTGGTGCGGCGGATACCAACTTGCTCTCATCTCGCGTAAGATGGTGGGTTGCGAACAGAAAGATGTTTTACAAACACGGGAAATAGTGTACAGAGTGTCTTGTTATTTTGAAAGTGAGAAAAGTGAAACAGAAATATTGGAAGAGAGAATAGTTCCGAAGGTGGAACAGGCCGGCCATGCCCAGGAATTCAGACCGATGGAATTTCAGTCGGGTTTCAGAAGTGATCATTCCTGTGAAACGGCACTTAATTTGGTACTTATGAACTGGAAAGAACAAATAGAGGAGGACAATTATGTCGTGGCTGTCTTTTTGGACCTGAAAGAGCTTTCGAAACAATCGATAGGGGAGTGCTTATGAAAAAAATGGAAAGGTGTGGAGTAAGGGGTACAACTAGAGAATGGTTTGGCAGTTATCTGGACAATAGGTCTCAGAAGTGTAGATATGGTGGTTATGAGTCTGAAGAGGTTCTGAATGGATTGGGTATACCCCAGGGTTCGGTACTTGGTCCTCTTCTCTTTGTACTGTATATGAATGATCTGGTGCAAGCGATAAAAGAAGGTAATATTAATCTGTTTGCTGATGATGCCCTTATAGCAAATGTGGACTGTGACTTAATTAGTGCAACAACCAGGAGTAATGAGGTGTTAAGGGAAGTGTCGAAATGGTTAAAGATAAACAAATTGAAGTTAAATATTGTAGGCCACTTATTTTAAAAGTTTAAAATTATGCCGCCTTCTGCGTTTATTTCGTTATAAAGTAATTCCAATAAATAATTTGTAACTAGAAAGTTGGCGAGAAAAAAATAAGTTTGACACTGTTGTTGAAAAAAAGCTATTGTATTGTTTTGAAGTGTAAAAGTTTTTTCGAGAAGAGAGACTTCTTTGAAAGTTAAGATAATAAAACATCATTGGAATATAATCAGAAGACGTTTTATCTTTCTCTTTATTTATTTTGTGAGCCGCTCGACCTTCTACAACTTCAAGTGTGGGGTTGCCAAGAGGTACAAGAGGTTGGACTGAAGGTTGGACGGTGGTCCGTTGGAACACAGATTGGACGTGTTTTGAGCTGGTTATTTGGACAAAGGTGTCAGACGGTGTGTTTTGAAATTTACTTTTGACAGAAGGTAGAATGAGTTATTCGGAAGAAAGTTTTGAGAATTTCGTTGGTGCTCCTGTGCTAAATGAAGTAGGATCCACTGTTAATGGAAACAGTGATGTTAAAGCAATGTTAAGTACGATTAATTTACTGGCCCAACAGAACCCACAAATGTTGACCATGTTGCAACAGCAAGAACAAAATTTTAGGTCTGCGAGTGTGTTATCATCAGATCGAGTTTCAGATGTACCAAGTTTCAATATAATGCCTGATTTATCAAAAGGTATTGATCAGTTCAATGGGGAAGCTGGAGGACAATCGGCTAAACTGTGGTTGGAACATCTGGAAACAACAGCAACCCTTCATTCTTGGCCTGAGCCATTCATTTTTGAAACAGCTCGTAGTCATTTCGTGGATGCTGCCAAGCATTGGTATGTAGGAAGACATGGTGAGCTTACTAATTGGCAGGCATTAAGGAATGCGTTTGAGAAAACTTTTGCTGCGGAAAAAAGCCAAACTGAAAAGTGGAAATTGATGACATCGAAGGTACAACATGCCAAAGAATCGTTAAGCCATTATTTCCACGAGAAAGCAAAATTATGTAGGCAATTAAGTCTAAGTTTTGATGAAGCTAAGGAACAAATAGCAGTTGGATTATTTTCAAGAGAATTGAGCAATTTTATTATGAGCAGAAATCACCTAGATGAAGATGATCTTTATCAAGATATAATTGGATTTGAGAGGATAGCTTGTAGTAGGAAGGAGAGGATTTTTGAACGGGAAGACAGAGGAAAATCCAATTTTAGCAAGCAAGTCGAAGTGAAGGATGGAAATAGGGAATATGAAAATTCAGTGGGCACTACGCACGTCCTGATGTAAGGAAATGTTTTAATTGCAGCAAGATGGGGCACACGTCAGCTCGTTGTCCTGAGCCAACTCGACCATGGGGTTCGTGCTACCAGTGTGGTTCGGTGGGCTATATTCGCAGAAATTGTCCTCAGTTTGGTGTAAAATCTGAAAATAGTTGTGCAGATAAGGTTGTCGCCCTAGTGACCGAAGAGGATACACCACCTTATATTGTCACAGCAGATATCGAAACAGATAAGTTTAGTTTTAGTATTAATTGTATTTTAGATCCAGGAAGTGCTATTTCATTAATTTCTCTTAGTTTAGTAGACGAATTAGATTTTGAGCCAATAAACACATCACAAGGTCATTATTTGGGTGTAAACCATTCTGAAGTTAATATTTTGGGAAGTTTGGAAACTTGTGTTACTCTTTCTGATGTTGTTTTGCCCGTAAAATTTTATGTTGTACCTGATTCTACTATTCCCAGTGTGCATAAATGTTTGTTGGGTAGAAGTTTCATTGCTAACCCTGAACTGAGTGTCACATTTATCGGTAACCGGGCAATAATCAAAAAGAAGCTTTGTAAAGATGTTTCTGAAAATAATTTTGAAACTGCAGCTCGAGAAATAATGTTAATAAATTGTGAAAACGGTGTGAAATCAAGTATGCCGGACTTGAAAATAAATGATTTTTTGTCAGAAAGGGATAAAAACAGGACAATTAATGTTTTTCTCAATGATTATCTCGAACCTGAAAGGGGTGTTGAGCCACAAACAAAATTTGAAATGCGAATTAATATTCTACGTGAAGAATGTTTTTCATTTCGCCCTCGACGGTTATCGTTTGTAGAGAAACAGGAGCTCCAGAAAATTTTGAATGATTTGTTGATGCGAGGAGTCATTAGGGAGAGTGATTCACCTTTCTGTTCTCCAACTGTTTTAGTGAAAAAGAAAAGTGGAGGTTTTCGTCTCCGCGTTGATTTTCGTTATCTGAATAATTTAGTTGTTAAAGATTGTTTTCCACTTCCACTTATCAACGATCATTTGGATTTATTAAAGCATAAACAATTTTTCACAAAATTAGATTTGAAGGATGCATTTTATCATGTGAATATTGATGAAGATTCCCGAAAATATACATCTTTCGTAACACCACGCGGCCAATTTGAATTCACAAAGATGCCGTTTGGATTTTGCAACATCATCATCATCATAAGGTTCTCAGTCCGAAGACTGGTTGGACGCGTACCTCCATTCTTTTCTATCCTGAGCTAACCTACGCATTTCCCTAAAAGTAGAACATCCTACATCCCTAACTATTTGAGAGCAGTAGTCTAATCTAGGCCTACCCCTACCTCTTTTTATTCCTATCTCTGACTCTAGTATGTCACGAACTATTCCTTCGTGTCTTAGAAGGTGTCCTACCATCCTATCTCTCCTACTCTTTATTGTTTTCCATACCTTTCGCTTTTCCCCAACTCTTTCTAATACTTCCCTATTGCTAACCTTATCTATCCACGGTATCTTCATCATGCGTCTGTAGCACCACATTTCAAACGCTTCTACTCTTTTTCTATCCGCTTCTCCTATTGTCCAAGTTTCGCACCCGTATAATGCCGTACTCCATACATACGACGTTAAGAGTCTCTTCCTAGTCTCTATATTAACCGTTCTCGAGCATAACAGTTGTTTCTTTTTGTTAAACGCAACTCGGCCCTGCGCCATTCTTTGTTTTATATCTTTAGTGCTCCTACCGTCTTGAGTTATTTTACTTCCTAAGTAGCAGAAATCCGCGACCTCCTCTATCTTCTCATTTCCAATTTGTATTTCCATTTTAGTTCTATTTTCACATCCCCTACATACCAAAATTTTAGTTTTCTTTTTATTGATTTTCATGCCGAAGCCCTGTGTCAAAACTGCTTCCATTTCATTCAAAGCCGCTCCTAATTCTTCTTTGCTAGATGCTAACACTGCTATATCATCTGCAAATCTGAGCATGTTAATAGTTTGGCCCTGTACATTGATCCCTGAGGCTGTTCTTTCCCTAACAATATTAATCGCATCTTCGATATATAAGTTGAAAACTAGAGGTGACAATGCACATCCCTGTCTCACTCCCTTCCGGATATCTACTTCCCTTTGTTCCTGCTCACATTCTATTTTGCAACAGTCCGTCTATTTTTACTAGATTTATAAATAAGGTATTTAGGGAGTTGATAAATACAGGGGAAATTTTAATATACATTGATGACATTTTGATTGCGACAGAGAGTGTCGAGGAAAATTTGCAGATAATGAGCAAAGTTTTTAAATTAATGGTAGAAAATTTATTATATCTAAACGTAGAGAAGTGTGGTTTCTTGGAGAATAAAATTGAGTATTTAGGATATCTAATTGACAAAGAAGGGATCCGTCCAAATCCAGACAATGTCAGTGCCATTTCCAATTTTCCTGTACCAACAAACTCAGAGCAGGTGCATAGTTTTTTAGGTATGGCAAGCTATTTTAGACGATTTATTGAGAAATTTGCCTGTATAGCAAAACCTTTGTATGATTTGATCAGAAAGAATACTACATTTCACTTTGGGGCTAAGGAGCTGGATGTTTTTGAGGACATTAAGTGCAAACTTATATCCGGACCAGTGCTTGCAATCTATTCGCCTACTTTGGAAACAGAACTCCATTGTGATGCAAGCTCTTTGGGGTACGGTTCTATTTTGATGCAGAAACAGGGGGATGAGAAGTTTCACCCGGTGTTTTTTTTTAGCAAACGTACTAGCGATTGTGAAGCTAAGTACCATAGCTACGAATTTGAGTGTTTAGCAATTATTTACTCACTGAAGCGCTTTCATGTTTATTTACAAGGGATACCATTCAAGATAGTAACAGATTGTGATAGTTTTAGGCTTACATTAGCAAAGAAGGACATTGCTCCTCGTATAATGCGGTGGTGCATGTATCTGCAGAATTACAATTATACTATAGAGCATCGGACAAACTCAAGAATGCGCCATATAGATGCCTTAAGTCGTGTGCAAAGCATACTTATTTTGGAAGGTAATACTTTTGAGCAGACTTTAGCACTGAGACAAACTTGTGATCCTGAAATTGTTACTCTAAGGACGAAGTTAGAAAGCTGTGAAGATCCTTTGTTTGAATTGAGAAATGGGTTGGTATACCGTAAGGTAGATAAAGGAATATTGTTTTATGTACCAAAAGATATGGAGTTTTCTGTGTTGTATACATACCACAATGAAATGGGTCATTGCGGTGTTGATAAAAGAATGGAACTTGTGGTACGGACGTATTGGTTTCCACGATTAAAAGAAAAAATTAAGGAACATATACGCAACTGTTTGAAATGTGTCGAATATAATCCAAAATCTGGGAAAAAGGAAGGTCTCTTACATAGCATCCCGAAGGGATCCAAGCCATTTGAGTGTTTACATGTTGATCACTATGGACCATTGGAGGTTACAAAATCTAAACAGAAATACGTACTTGAAGTCATTGACGCTTTCACTAAGTTTACAAAATTTTATTCATGTAAATCAACTAACACTTCTGAAGTTTTGAAACATCTGAAATTATACTTTACATGTTACAGTAGACCGAGAGTGATAGTTTCCGATAGGGGTAGTGCTTTTAAATCTCAATTATTTAAAGATTTCCTGGCTGAAAATGATATTTCACAGATTTTGATCGCAACAGGTGTTCCGTGGGCAAATGGACAAATTGAAAGGTCAAACAGAATATTACCTTCTCGGTTGGCAAAAATGGCCAATGAAAAAAACATCAGTTGGGACAAATTATTAGAAGACGTCGAATTTTGTTTTAATAACACGGTTAATCGATCTACTGGACAAACTCCAGCCAGATTATTGTTTGGGAGGGATCAAGTAGGGAAAATCCAGGATCACGTGCGATTGTTTTTGGAGCAGGAACTAGAGAGGGAGATTGGATCTTTGGATGAAATACGAGAAAAAGCCAGTGAAAAGATAATACAATCACAAGAGAAAACCTGCGCGTATTTATAAAGAGGGTGAATATGTAATGATCGCAAATGTGGATGCAACAGTAGGGGTTAGTAAAAAATTAATTTCCAAGTACCGTGGACCTTATGTTATTCAGAAAGTTTTGCCTAATGACAGGTATGTTGTCGCAGATATTATCGGATTTCAGTTTACTCAAATCCCTTATGATGGTGTTATTGATGCTTCAAGGTTGAAATCATACCCTAGCATATGATGACAAGATTTGCTGTACATTAGTTGTATTTGTTAGTAAGTTTCATCATCATCATAAGGTTCTCAGTCTGAAGACTGGTTGGATGCGTACCTCCACTCTTTTCTATCCTGAGCTAACCTACGCATTTCCCTAAAAGTAGAACATCCTACATCCCTAACTATTTGAGAGCAGTAGTCTAATCTAGGCCTACCCCTACCTCTTTTTATTCCTATCTCTGCCTCTAGTATGTCGCGAACTATTCCTTCGTGTCTTAGAAGGTGTCCTACCATCCTATCTCTCCTACTCTTTATTGTTTTCCATACCTTTCGCCTTTCCCCAACTCTTTCTAATACTTCCCTATTGCTAACCTTATCTATCCAGGGTATCTTCATCATGCGTCTGTAACACCACAGTTCAAACGCTTCTACTCTTTTTCTATCCGCTTCTCCTATTGTCCAAGTTTCGCACCCGTATAATGCCGTACTCCATACATACGACTTTAAGAGTCTCTTCCTAGTCTCTATATTAACCGTTCTCGAACATAACAGTTGTTTCTTTTTGTTAAACGCAACTCGTCCCTGCGCCATTCTTTGTTTTATATCTTTAGTGCTCCTACCGTCTTGGGTTATTTTACTTCCTAAGTAGCAGAAATCCGCGACCTCCTCTATCTTCTCATTTCCTATTTGTATTTCAATTTTAGTTCTATTTTCACTCCATCTACATACCAAAATTTTAGTTTTCTTTTTATTGATTTTCATGCCGTAGCCCTGTGTCAAAACTGCTTCCATTTCATTCAAAGCCGCTCCTAATTCTTCTTTGCTAGATGCTAACACTGCTATATCATCCGCAAATCTGAGCATGTTAATAGTTTGGCCCTGTACATTGATCCCTGAGGCTGTTCTTTCCTTAACAATATTAATCGCATCTTCGATATATAAGTTGAAAACTAGAGGTGACAATGCACATCCCTGTCTCACTCCCTTCCGGATATCTACTTCCCTTCGTTCCTGCTCACATTCTATAACTGCCTTTTGCTCTTTGTAGAGATTATGTATTATTCTTCTGTCCCTGTATTTCATCCCTACCTTTCTCAGCACTTCGAACATCTTCCCCCATTTTACGTTGTCGAAGGCTTTTTCTAAATCTACAAATCCTATATATACGCTCTTTCTCTTTTCTATCGTTTTTTCTATAATTACTCGTAAAGCTAGAATGGCCTCGCGCGTTCCTCTATTTCGTCTAAATCCGAACTGATCTTCTCCTAATATCTCTTCCGCCTTTTTCTCCATCCTTCTTTGCACAATTCTAGTTAAAATTTTTGACGCATGGGAAGTTAAACTGATAGTTCTAAAATGTTCGCATCTATCCGCGCCTTTCCTTTTTGGCAAAGCTACCATGATGTTCAGTTTGTAATCCTCTGGAATCTCGCCTGTCAGGTATATGCGACTAACTAATTTAAATAAACGATCTATTACCTCTTGACCTGCGCACTTTAAGATTTCTGCCTGCAAGCCATCTATACCTGGTGCTTTATTATTCCTTACATATAATAAAATAAATGTTTAGTTTTCTAAATTCTTGCAATGGCCGGGGGCGGCCATAATGTCAGGAAGGCCGAGTTGTAGGCCACTTATTTTAAAAGTTTAAAATTATGCCGCCTTCTGCGATTATTTTGTTATAAAGTAATTCCAATAAATAATTTGTAACTAGAAAGTTGGCGAGAAAAAAATAGGTGACACTGTTGTTGAAAAAAAAGCTATTGTATTGTTTTGAAGTGTAAAAGAAGTTTTTTCGAGAAGAGAGACATCTTTGAAAGTTGAGATAATAAAACATCATTGGAATATAATCAGAAGACGTTTTATCTTTCTCTTTATTTATTTTGTGAGCCGCTCGACCTCCTACAATATTAATAAGACAAAAGTTATGATCATAGGTAACAGAGCGACAAGGAAGGAATGGGAAGATGACTGTAAAGTGGTAATAGATGAGGAGGTGGAACGTTTTTTTTTTTCTCCCCTTAGGGCCTGCCTGCCCGAAGGCTCAGATGCACTGCAGCCACAAAATGGGCTTATTGTGCTCACCCTAAATTCTAAGTCACACCCATTCCATGATCTTGGTGCCTTGGACCAAACGGTACAAGTCAAACATTGAATGCGTGGAAAATTGTTCCGGTTCCATCAGACATCGCCCGAAAATTCGCTGCCTCTTCTGGTTTAGAGCTTCACATCTGCACAGGATGTGCATAGCTGTCTCCCGTTCCTTATTACACAAGCGGCAGTTAAGGTCTCCGTAATATTTGCCAATCTTCCACAGGTGTTCTTTAACGGTCGTGTGTCCCGTTAGGAAGCCTGTTACGATTCTAATTTGCATTAAGGCAAAGTAGTTCTGAGCATCTTTTCCTGCAAGGTCCCTTTATATAAGACTTGCTGCGCCTGCGTCCTGGAATCACGTTCCAGTAATTGTGATGTTGAGCGCGAATCCATCCGTTTACTTGGTGTCTGACTGCCTAGGGCAGGTTCCGTTCCAACGAAAGGCATATTTGCCCAGAGAGGAGCTGAGTTTCACTCTTGGTTTATCACCAAACAGTCCTGACCCAGCACCTGTGTCGGTTTTAGAACCGTCGGCGTACCAGATCAGACTGCCCGAAGGTATGTTGTTCAGAGTTTGGTTCTCCACTCTAGGGTCATCGATTGTGACCTGAAAGAGTGGTTGTGCGGTGTATCCGTCTGTATAGTGCCAGTCTCGCCTCCCCCTGGAACGTATTAGCGAAACTAAGTTTCTGGGAGTGATAATTGACTCAAAATTAAATTTTAAAAGCAATATAGACTTTATTGTTAAAAAAGTTGCTAAAACAATTGGTTTCCTGGGTAGAGTAAGCAGAAAGTTGAGTCCTTGGGCTAGGATTCTGGTTTATAAAACAATTTCGCCACATTTTGATTTTTGTTCAATTATATTATTTTTGTGTGGAGCTGGTGATTCGGAAAGGTTGCAAAAACTTCAGAATAGGGCAATTCGAATAATTTTGCAGTGCAATAGATATATGCCTATAAGATTGATGTTGGAAACGTTACAATGGCTAAGTATAAAACAGAGAATAACTTACAACACGCTTATTCTGATATACAAGATTGTTAACGGTAGGGTTCCGAATTACATGTCTCGTAATTTGATGCGTAGCCGGGATGTTCACAATTACCAGGTGAGATCGATGAAAGATTACAGACTTCCTCAATTTGTGGAGACTTGTTAGCAAAATTCCTTGCGGTATAAGGGGTTTAAATTGTCTAATAGCTGGGATGTTTTTTCAAAAATTAACATTTCGGTCTTTTTTATTAAAATATAAGTACAATCTAAAATTTGTATCTAAGCAATATTATCAGATATTTTAACGACTTCAGGTAAACTTTCCAGTTTCTCTAATAGCTTTGCGCAAGTTTCCATGTCACTGTCGCTGATCACTTGCATTTTATTTGGTATAAATTCGACACTAGCACTGGTAATTTCGTACTTAAATTGCTCTAAACCTTTCTCGACGCTGCGTAAATTTGATACACCGCAAGTGAACTGTAAGATGCCTTCCTCGAGAAGTTGGACGTCTTCTGCCCCGGATTCTATAGCGACATCAGTGGCTTTCTCTAAAATTTCCTCTTCGGATTTTCCTTCATACGGATTTTTTGTTTCGACAATGCCTTTTTCATCAAACATATATCGGACGCTTCCGTCGCAAAATTTACCACTAAAAACTCAAAATTCAATTCAAAAATAAATGAATATGGCATTATTACTTGTTTTTCCTTAAAATTGTGGCTATTCCTTGCCTTAAATGATGTAGATTATCAGTAAACACCTCGCAAAGTAAAATACAACTACCGGGGCCCCTTTGGAGTACAAATTCTTCGTTAACTTCAAAATTTAACCAGTAAATATGTTTAAAACTTACTTTAACTCAATTATGTGGCTCTGAAATTTGTCTTTATTCACTACTGCGGTTTTTAATACACTAGCTATGGTTGCCTGCGGCATATTAAACCGTTTGCATTGTTCAAGCAAATGTTCCAATTTTAAGTTTAATTTTGGATCAGCAGAACCTCCTTCTGCACAGAAAAGTTCAAATTAATCATCGGTTACGCTTAGAAAATTAATTACTTGCCTCTAATCGCCGCCTTAATTTGTCTACTAAGTTTTGTGAATATGTCTGCACGTTGTTGGTCTTTCAGACCTTTTATATGGCGAATATTTTGCCACTTTGAATGACCAGCGCTCCGTTTCGGCACATTTATTAGTAAATTGTATGTTTTTTGGGATAATTTATAGAAATTTCGCAGCATTTTTGGATAACTAACCTACAACATGACAGTTAACCTGCTGAGCAAAGAGCAAAATGACAGTGTAGGTAAAGTAGTTTGTAGTTATTATTGGGCAAGGTAGATTGTTAACTTGTTAGTTCGGAGGAGTCCTTATAGATGTCCTACGTAATTTTTTGGAAATAATTTAAAATATAAAAACAGTATTATGTAGTTTGTGAGGATAAAACGTATATTTCCTAAACAAATTATCTTTTAAAAGCAATTTGGTACATAAATAAGAGCTGAGAGTTGGAATATGTTGCTGTGAAATCAAAACAAATGCTGGTTGGTTCTATTCTTTTTTCTTTTAGTTCTTTGTCAAATCTGCGTCGGTAAGTGTTCCCTAACAAATTTATAAATTATAATAAATTGTAAAAAGTGCTTCTAAAATGCATAATTGATTGTGTCGGCATACAATTCAACAATTAATAACAACGGGCTTTTTTAAAAACGCGAAATTTGAATTCAAGTGACCTAGGAATGCGTTATTCGACTTATGATAAAAAAACTCTTTTTAAACCGGGATAAATTTATAGAAATCTCTAGTGGACTTCAATAGACTAAAAACTATGAAGAAACCGCGGTGAAAATGATGGAAAATACAGTTTTTATCGGTTTTTCGAAGTTTGCTGCGCGAACCCCTGATTTTCACGAAGTAGACCCCGATACGTCATCGCGAGATCGTGGCTGACGTCACGCTCGGCCATTCGGTTTTTGGAACTGTCAGTGTCAAACGTCAGTGTTGATGGTTTTAGGGTTTTTCTTCAGTTTTTCGAGTACGAGGGACGTTTGAAAGTTTTCTGGATTGTTATAGAAGAATATTTTTGGTGGATTTTGAAGGTAGGTGCAATAAAAGTCTTGTTTTTTTCAATATTTGCTATTTCCAGTAAGTTGATTACATAATTCCACACATACATGGCATACACATTGAATCCTTAATAAGAAAAAACATTTTCAACGTAATTTATCTAGGTCACAAAAAACTATTATTTTTTGTACAAATAATTTTTTTATCTCCATAATAATTTTGTTGTTTTTCAATTAATGCCTCTGTTTCGCAGATCAATTTTCATCTAAATAACTAATTTTACAATTTTGTCGTCATATCAAAAAATGTACAGTTATACACATTTTTTTGGGTTTGAAATTTTTTGGTCGCGCTTTTTCTATAAATATATTTTTTTCTAAATCTAACAAATATAGTTTTTCGTTTTTATTTAAAAAATATGTATATCATACATTCTCGAAAACGAAGGGCATTAATATCCATTCGTACCTACATCGGGTATAATATAATAATCAAAAAAATATATAGGAACTTAAATAAAAAAGAAACTAACGAAAAAGCATATAATAGGAATTGTTTAAAACTTAAAAATGGCAGTCGTTATTAATGGCAAATTGTTATTACATAAATTGGTTTTTCGTTTTCGCCAAAAAAATAAAACTAACATCGAAGTTTTCCTTCAATTTTAGTTGTACTTAAAAATAATATCGATCCATATTAAAAAATAACGTATACACTGCAACAAAACAAATAAATAATAAGAATAAAAATATAAATCATCTTTTGTTTAGGTATCTAAATAAAAAAATACACGAAAAAATAAAGACTATTATAATAACAATAAGATACAAAAAATAACACTTGAGCCATGAACATATGAATTAGACTTTGTTTGTTATTTATTTATAATGGAAACCTAAAACAGAAATATTTACTGTAGTACATTGTAAAAAGCATTAAAAAAATTATTAACAACGTAAGCCAAATTGGCAACTGGCTACAATTTTAAAAATCTTTCTTCAGTTGAGGGCACGTCCACACTTGTTTATGGTAACAAAAAACTTGTTTATACTATTGTGGCTATTATTATTATTATTATTATAACAATGAACATCCATGCTATTGTTCTATATAGTGCTTGAAGAGAGACATGTGCTTCCGTGTTCTCAACTGATTTTTAAATAGTTAAAAAACACAGTACATCATTCCATGAAATTTTTGGGGATTTTTAAAATGTACACTTAGTTGCCGGTTTTATATTTTTTTAAATTGGGATTAATTAACATATTAATTAACGTGACAGATAACAAACATAACATTTTCACATCAACTGCTAATATTAACTACATCAATGAAAATTAATTTTTTATACCTATTTGTTGTGGTTTTATTTTAATTTTTCGAAAAAATTTTGACTGTTTTTTTGTTGAATTGGTTTTGTTGAGGGCCGAAATTAGTTTTGTATGTTTCCCAAAAGTGACTTTTTAGACTTATTTAGAAGTGTTTGATTGTGTCGCCAAATTTCATTTTTGTTTTTGACAAATTTCCTAAAAGTTTCTTTGTAATTTTTGTATTTGTGTAAGTGTGTGATTTATCGGATTTTTTTTTATTGTAAAAAAGAAAATTGAAGAAAAATGAGTAGTGTGTCCAGTTTAAAGGTGCGTACACACTATACAGATTTTCTTCGTTAAAAAAGTTTAGAACAAAGTGTGGTTAAGATCTGAATTTTTGTGTAACATAACAGTGTGTTATGCGTTTAGGCTATTGTTTTTTTAACGAAAAACTTTAATAAAAACTGTTTTTTATTGTTGTATTCTTACAAGGACTTTTATATTGCATTTTCAATCTACTGAAGCTGTAATCAAAATTTTCATAAAGAAATACTACTTTAGCTTTATATTATATTTGCTCTAGCATGCAGAAGCTAACAAGTTATATATTTAAGCAAAATTTTGAATTTTTAAAACACTACGCAAACTATTTTTTTGATGTCCCCATGTGAATACAACAAAAAACGAATCAAACAAAAATTCAACTGTTTTTTTTAACAAAAAAATTGGTTTTATTTAAAAAAAATGCTTGTAATAAGCATTTCGGTGTGAGATGGGCTATTGCAAAAAAATTTAGTTTTTTTGTAATTTTACAATAATATTGAGGTCCATTCGGGCATTACTAGACTCTCAGATTTAATGTAAAATACATTTAATTGATAAAAAAGGGGCTAGAGAGTGTGTTACCACCCCTTTTTTATTGGGGCTCGAAAATTATTGAATTCAAAAATCATTTTTGCAATTGATGTTTTTCTGGAGTTAAAAATTGCAAAATTGATTTTTGATTGGGCTATTGTATTTTTTTATTTGTCGTTTTCTCTTTTGAAAAAACGAAGGCGGGCAAAATGTTTGAAGCACTCAGTGCAACCGGGCTATTGCAGTTTTTCTATATTATTTGTATTTTCATTTGATTTTATTTTTTCATATACATATTTATATTTTGTCGTTTTTGTGTTTAAGTCTAATGTGTGGTATACGGATAATTTATTTTGAGCTCAAAAACAACAAAATTTAGATATATTATTGCGTCTGGTCCGGGTGAATGTATTTTTTATTTGTTTTTTTAATTACATCATTGTCACTTTTTAGGAAATTGATGATTGCGATTTTCTCGTCGAAAATCTATTGTATTTTGTAAACTATTGAATACTATTGTGGCTATTGTATTAATGGGAGGTTTCCTTGAGAAATGTTTTTTTTTGTTTGAAAAAACCACCCCTCAAGTACAGGGTGTGTAGTTCAGCTGATTATGTACATCTGCGAATATATTTACAAAAAATAATTAAAAACCGCATAAAACCACAATTTGTTTCGTAATTAAGTAACGAAAATGCAGGTTGTGTCACCCCTCAAGTTACTTCCGGTTTAACCGGAAGTTGTCAAATTTACTTGAAATACACTATCAGATATCAAGTTTTTTATTAAATTTGTGTTAAAATGTTCAAAAACAGTAACTTCCGGTATAACCGGAAGTTGTCAAATTTACTTATAATACACTATCTTTGATTGAGAAATCAAGTTCTTTGTTATATTTGTGTTAAAATATCCAAAAACAGTAACTTCCGGTATAACCGGAAGTTGTAATTTTGAGTGTGGTGACACAGCCCGCATAGAAAATAAGTACGGAAGGCGCCATTTTAAGGATGAAATTTTTATCGAAACGGTCGAGATCAATTTTTGCACTTATTTTTTATCTTGAAGAAAAATGCTTATAGAAATACTTAAATGCCTAGCTCGCGTTCGTTCAAAAAGTGATGTTTTTTTAATCTAATTTGAACTTTTTTTAGTATTAGTATTTAAAGCTAGTAAAAGTAAAGTAATAATAATAATTAGAACGTTATACGCGAAAAAATATATTTATTTACCGATCACAGTTCAAGAATTGCAACGAATTTTTTTCCAATAAAGAAAATTAAAATAAAATAACTATTTTTTTATTGCAACGGATGTACAGAGTTGTCCTTTTCTGGGTCTTCTCTTATTACACTTGTCAGTCCAAAAAGAAATTTATGTTCTCAACCTTTTTTATATTGTCAAACGAAAACATTTTAAAGACAACTTTTACTAGAATTTCATAAGAGAAAACGGAAAAGAGGCCATACTCCGTCCAATTTATAAATTTCCGGCCAAAATTTCTCGCGCCAGTTTTTGAACCAACAAAAAATCTCAGTCATACCAACCCTTACACTCGACTTATAAACTATTATGTACATCTTACGCACTATTAAAAAAAATTCGCGCTCAACAAGGTGTCTGGAAAAAGAGCCCTTTTATAGTAATTTGATCAAGTTTTGTTTTAGGCGACTCCTCCATTTCTTCCATCATAACACTTATAATTATAGTTTGCTATACAATATTTGCTTATTTACTAATATTTTTTTATAGTTGACACTTTTAAAGTGTATATTAGAAACGTTTTGCTCCGTATGGCTTAGCCATAAACTAATACTGAACGCAAGAAACGCAATGTCGTAATCGAAAAATAATATTTGGCACACGTTGTTTTGTTTTCAAGAAAAATTTAGTGATAAAACGATTTTTTTGTTTGTTTTGTACGCTTGATTTTACGTTTGTGGCGTTCAGTAGTAACTAAAATTTCATGGTTGTTGATTCTGTTGTTGACTCGACAACGAGAAACCCAACGATCTGGGATCGCTGACGTGCAGACGCAGGGCCTGCTCTAACCTTTGCTCCTGGAGGCGAAGCGCTTCCGTCAGGTCAGGACTGACCTGCTGGGAGGACTGGCCCTGGTGGCTCTGGTAGTTGCCGTTGTGCCGCAGGGGACTGCCACTGTCTTGCTGGTTAAGTTGGGGTAGAGTCTGCAAACAATAATGTTGACCCCTATTAGGTGCCTATGAACTAGTGGCTGATTTGATTTACGACTTTGTTTATGTGTTTATTGTCTTGTGCAGAATGTTTCAGAAATGAGGGCAAAGAATTAATTAATTTAACTGACCTGCCCCACTTGGCTCATGGCTATCCTCAAGGCCGCTTCCGCTTGTTGCCTCAGTAGAGCCTCAGCATGTTGCTGGACCCTCAGGGCCTCTTGTTGTTGCGAAGGTTGCTGGGACATGTCCATGACGGAGGATCTCATGGCGTCCATGTTGCGGATGCTGTCCATCGCTCTCATCGCGTTCATGGCGTTCATAGAAGCGGACAGGGTGTCGTTGGAGATCGGAGGGGTGGAAGGGTTGCTCGAGTTGTTCACTTGGTTGGCTTGGGTGACGCCTAACCTCATCGCTAGGTTAGCTATGTTGGCGATGTTAGCTGCCGCTGACTGGGAGTCTGAACCTAGACCCGGAGGCACGCCGCCTTGGTTGACCATGTTGGCGATCACGGCCATGCGGTTGGCGTTGTGGAGCTCCTCGACGTTGAACTGCTGGTGGAGGCCGTTGTTCCCGGGAAGGCCGTAATTGCTTCGGAGGATGTCGCCCAGCTTCGTATTGCAGTTGTTGTTGTTGTTGTTCAGACCGCCGGCTTCCGAGCCTGCTGAAGACAGTCTTCCGTTGCCTGAGGAACTGTCGCTGTGGGCACTGGGGGACGCGCACATCGGGCTGCCGCTTGCTATAAAAAGGAAAAAAACATGTTTATGTGTCTGTACTTATTATGTATCAAACGGGGAAACTGGTCTGGAAATCCTGACAGAATATTACTTGGTCCTTCGAGTTGTGGGTTAGGGCAATGGACCTCCAAATCCATTGCAAAAAGCATGAAATTAAACCTAGACGGATGTTATAATAGACGATATTGTAAAAGGAAGAACACTCTAAAAAGACGTCAAAAGACGATAGTCAAATTTGGCTTTCGACACTGAGTGCATTTACCGTTAGACAAGTTGCCCACCCTGTACCTGCAGAGAAGGGTAAGTAATACAAGATTTGATTTTACTTACCTCCACCTCCCATGCCAGCTGTCAAACCCAGGAGTCCACTAGAGGAGGCGGCAGCTAGCAACGTCTCCCTTTCTCTCCTTTCGGCGGCCGCCCTTGACAGGACGTATTGAGCAGCAAATTGATGTTTCGGGTCCATCCTCATGTGTTCCATATGCGTGAGCAGTCCTGCAAGGCATAATGAGAAAACGCACGATAAGAATTTTGTGGTTCATAAAATGTGTACAAAGTCTATACGAAGAAAGCGAAACGCAAAGTGCAATGTATATAAAAAAAAATTAAGAGAAAAAAGGGAGGTGGTTGATTTAAAGGGATGGATGGGGTAAAATCGCAATTAGATCATAGGGTACTCTACTGTACAAAGTAGATTCGAATAAAATTTGTATGTATAATAAATTGGTCCAACCACGGAACTGATATGAGCTTTACTAAAATTCGAATTTCGCGCCTAACGTGACGTAGGCTGTTGTTTAGCCAATCCGTGCTCAGTTCAGTTCGTGATCCGCCACAACGTACCTGATTCATGGGTGAACACTGCCTGGCAGACTGAGCACGGCCACATTCGCAACGAGCTCGACAGCTGCGACGTTTCGGGGTGACAAGCCAAGTGCTTCCTCAGGGATCCCTCGTTCACGTAATGTTTCCCGCACACCGGGCACGGATGATTCGCCGTCCTTCTCTTCGCTAAATAAGGATCGATGACGTCAACAGAGAGAGAAAACAAGATAAAGCAAAGCACCCCAGGATCTTTATTAAAAAGCGATTATTGTTTTTTTTGTTATTACGTAGAGTGCAACCAGGAAACAAAAATGCGACGAGACGATTTTTGTTTCGGCTGTCGTTTGTTCACACAAAACAAAAGCAAAACCACAACCAAGCTGCGCTAAAGTGGAAGGGGTAAATGCGAAGCGTTTGAACTAAAAATTGCTTAGGAACTAATAAACACAGAAGTAAAGAAAATAGTTAAAAGCGGTTTATCGAAAAAGAAACATAAATGAGGAACAAAAATGCTTTTAATCTTTGTGGAGGCTCGAGCAAATCGATTCGATGTCGCTTGTTAGGAAAGCTGCCTGAAAAAAGCTCTCTTTATAATTTTTAAGTGCGTTCTGACATTGATATATTGTTGGAGTGATTCGGAAGGATAGCCAGAACGGGGAAAATTATTTTTCAAATAACAATTTTATAATGGTACATGTATTACAAGAGCTTCTCTCAAACAAACGTGAAATTCTACGGCCATCTAGATCTCCATACCCAACTCGCAGCGGTTTCAGCTACTGCCTTTGAGTCGTACAAAAAATTTCTGCAAGTTTCGTCCTGAGACATTGAGGATAAACACGTTGATGATTTTCTACTTGGCTGTGAACAAGCCGCAGTTGTTTATTACGGCGTTGACCTTGTTGTCTGTTTGATACCGGAAACTTCGGATTCTGTAACAATATTCCAGTTCCCAAATGTTCTATCAAGAGTATTTATTGGGAAACAAGAGGCCGGGAGGACAGTTTTTGAAGTTTTGGTTTTCAGGTGCGAAGAGAGAGCGATAGATCAGAGCAAGTACCTATTACAGTACATGCGTTGTTTGTCGTTCCCTGGACTCGCCCACCGCTGATTCGTTACTGAACCGTCATGAGTTTTGTTTGCAGAAATTTTTGGTACCACCTATGTGTGTGACAAGCAAGTTAAAAACTGTTAAGAGGAAAACCATCATGCGCATGCTCTAAGTGTCAAAAAGCGTACGACAATCAAACTGAAAAAAACTTTTATGAGACTTACTGGCGACTCCTGAGGCGTTCGGGTCCTTGTGGGTGTGCTTCATGTGCTCCATCAAGGCTTCTCCGCCCAGGAACATCTTGTGGCAGAGCGGACACGACGTGGCGTTGGGTCCTCCGATCAGCGCGGCGTGTTGCTGCAACCGACCAATACACTGTTGACAAAAGCGCGCGTTAATTTAAAAAGAAGAACCAAACCAAATCCGGAATGAATTTCCTAAAGTTTGTTGTACATTTGGTTTGATTTGTACACGGGCAGAAAGAGACAAGTCACTGTTTTTTTTTCTACTTCAACCCCTCGAGTATAAATTAGGGGTGTTTTTGCGCGTTTTAATATTTAATGTTCACGATAAAGAAAAATCAGGGAAAAAGTCGCCTCTTAGATGAACTCGAAATATCATAAAGAATACATAATAATTACTGAAGTGCGGGGCAAGCAAGGACTTACGGTTAAGAGGCATTTAGAGGGTTTGTTTTAGGGGACGTTAGGGGCATCTTGACTCGAACCTTGTCGGTAATAAATAAGCTATTAAGGACAGTTGTGTTAATTTTTATAAAGTTAACTCGGAAATGGAAATCTAGGAAGAACATTTCATATTTTGATGTACAGTGTCCAGGAAAAGTTGAGGGACAAATTCGATATGGTCCAAATGTCCACGTCGTAATTTGGTCACCAGAAATTATATAAAAACGAGAAACCTTATCGTCCGATTCCTCTACCTCGAATAAAACGCCAACCAGCTCCAATATATAGGACATTTATAACAGGTGTGAAAAAATGAAATCCCACATACAGACTCAAGTTGCAAGTTAAAAAAAAAGAACAATTTTTTTCAAATTTTGCTTCGTTTCCGAGTTATTGGAGTTCAAAAAATTCAAAACTGAAATAATAGTTTTTTTATCGACGTTTATACCGGGTGGGGATTTAGTGTGTAATTGGTTCATATCTCTGGTACTGCTTAAGACATCAAAATGAAATTTTACACGTATGTGGGGAACGACATGGAGCATTTCGTAAAATTATTTATGTATATACAGGATGTTCACATTCTGAGTACCAGACCAAAGTTCTATTTCTTTAAGAGTCAGGCAAAGCAGATCAAAAGTTACACCTGCGGGGCATCGGGTCGGTGAGGAATCCGTTAGAAATCGGAGCAAACTATCAGCTGTGTTGCAACACCGTCGCGCTAAACACATTTATGGACACAGGAACAACGCACATTCAAAGCCCGCGCGTTCGGTACCTAGTAAATGAGACAACGGCGCTCTGAGTTTACGCTCAGTCGCTACGAGGCGGCAGCACATACCAAGTCATATTTTGCGTTTGCAGCGCTCTCGCTCTACCATGATTACACCTTCATCCTAGTAAATTTAGCAACACGAAAGCCTGATTATGGTAGAAGAAGGTATACTTTATGTCGCCATTGAAACAATTTTTCGAAAACTGTAAATCTCTTGGCGCTATGCACGCGTGAAGTTGGTCAATTTCATGAGTGAACTGACACTTTCCAAGATAAAATTTTTAAATTTTCTTTCAATGGAAACATAAAATAAAGTTTCGTTTATAAACTTCAAAAATTCAACACTTCAATTTTCACCGTTTAGAAATGAGCATAGCACTACGAAGTCAGTTTTCGGGTTCATTTTAAAGGGGTTTGCCGGACTCTTAAATGGAAACCCCATAAGTATTTGCTTGATTTCGATTCCCCATAAAATTTCATGAAAATTGATATGCTACATGATGTGGTTTTGAGTAAGGACTGTTAAGATATTGACATTTTTGTGTCATTATGGTCCCAAATTTATGGCGCTACTGACATCTACGGACCAAAGCCACCTAATTATTTTTTATTGAAAGGCGTTTACACACTGCTGTATTTGTGAAATCTATAAATACTTTCACCATAATGCTTAGGATTATACAAGGTGGCTAAGTTATGAAAAATTGAATTTTTCTCAAAAATTTCAAATAGAATACCATGTATATTATTTGCACAACTGACATTCAGTTAACTAAGCTTTTAATTGATGTAGATATTGCCAGGTCTACTACTGATAGTTTCGGCAGATATTACGATTGAACATCAAAATTTTTGAATTTCATTATTAGTTTATACTCTTTTTGGCGAATTCTTCCTATTCTGTTGCTCAAAACTCACAATAATGTTTATATTTTGTATTTGCAAATTGGTATCAATATAAAGACTATCAATCTTATTGTAAAATTGTTTCTTGATGGTTGTATTCTTAAATGTATAATGCCTTTTTAAAGTCAGGTATAATGTTCAAACAAGGAGTGCCATGGAAGAAAATACCTATTATCTTTAAGAAATAATATTGCAAAGGGATTTTTTGTGTTAATGTAAACTTCATTTGCTAAATATTTTATAGAAACAAAATGTAGACCTTTTTTGAGTTTTGTATTAGAAAAATTATTGTCATTTTTTTATTCTTTTCCTTTCTATTCTAAATATATCTTGACAAAGGCCCTAAACAGGGCCGAAACGTCGATAAAAAACTATTTATTTTTACCTTATGCCAATTTATTTCACGAAACCAATAAATTTATTTAAGTATGAAATAATTTTTGTCAAGCAAACAATCGTGTACACCTACCTATCTAGTCATTAATTAAGTAAAATTTGAAAAAAATGTTCTCTCGTTTTAATTTATAATTTGATTCCGAATGTGGGATTTCATTTTTTCACACCTATTATAGAACACCCAGTATATCCCTCTAATTCCAAGCATCCGATGAACGGACAGCGTCAAGTACACGTGGAGTTGTTCACTCGCACGTCCTGTAGGTTTGCGTCAAGTTTGATCGCTCCAAGTCGAAGGATAGCCGAGATATGATACCCCAAAATTAGAGGATCATAGACGAGTTATCAGTGCTGCTTTACAGGAGAAAATCTACTATCGATGAGCTACATATCAAGAAAGAAGTGTTAGAGAAGTCTAGCACGAAAAATAGGAAGTTATGGGACAACAGCAAACGTCAAATTGCTAGGCAACAAAATTTAGTTCAAAACAGAAATTCATATCGCAAAATAAGACTTCTCGTCTAATCACGTATTGCCAAAAATTATTTTAGCTAAAATTTGTTAATTTTAAAACTTAAATAGACGTAGGGTGTTTTGGAAGATATCGAATTTGATATGATTTTTTTTCCGTGCGAGTTGCGAGCGACCGCAGAGGGTGTGACCGCCTTTTTTCTCGTCCCCTATAGCATTTTTTCCGCAGAGGAAATGGGCGTTCGTCAGCCGATTCGCGTGAGTGAAAAAACGTACGATGTGAAATAAAAATTGCGTTTCATTTGTTGGTCGACGGTCCCGCCTAAGGAGGCTCCAAGCAAATGAGATGCTCGAGATAATTATTTATAAACGCATGAATTTGCGGGTAATTTATGTGCGAATTTTTTCGAGGTAATAATAGGTAATTGGAGGAAGACGGGGAGGAGTCACGTGTGCCCCTCTGCATAATTTGTTTTTGTGTTCGGCGCGGATTTTTATCGGTGGATTTGCATACTGCGATGGACTGTAATTTTCCAGATGTTGGTCACTTGGCGGCTATCTTGTTTTCCATACGACGGAACGGAAGAAAATAAAAAAAAATTAAAAACAACTCCCTAAGCCTAAAATTGTACAAGAAAACTGAGCTCATAGCGCATATTTAAGTTTAAGCATACAAAAACTCCGAAAGTTGTTTGAGTAATGTTTGGAAAACGAACACCTAGTCCCCAAGGACAATCAATGAGCGTGAGAGAGACATCAGACGAGGCTCCCATTCATTCATTCATTCATTCATTCATTCATTCCATTCATTTAGATGGATATGACTGAAGTTCGAAATAGGAAAAACTGAAAAAGCGTATAAAATAATTAGGAGAAATTTCAGAGGAATTGGATCTAGCAGCAAGAACATTAGAAACGAGGCAGGTGATATCCTAATCGGAAGAGAGGAAAAGGCAGATAGGTGCGGTGCAGGAGAAGAACTAGGAGATTAGAAAAGGAAATCAGTATAGAGAGGGATAACCTAGGCTGTTCCATAATAAGGGAAGAGTTTGAGCTAGCATTAGAAAGTTTAAAAAATAATAAAGCACCAGGTGTAGACGACTTGCAGACAGAAATTTTAAAGTGTGCAAGTCAAGAGGTAAGAGAGCGTTTATTTAAACTAGTTAGCGGCATATACCAGACAAGCGAGATTCCAGAAGATTACAAAAGGAACATCATAGTCTCTCTGCCATAGTGCGAAAATTTTAGAACTATCAGTTTAACTTCCCACGCGTCAAAAATTTCATCTAGAATTGTGCAAAGAAGGATGGAGAAAAGCGGGGAAGTAATATTAAGAGCAGAACAGTTCGAATTTAGAAGATATAGGGGAACGCGCGAGGCCATTCCAGCTTTAGGTACACAAACTTGATGATGGAGCAACAGATGAATGATTATTTTTGATATCTAGGTTCTTTCTTTGATTTCAATTCTATGGAGACATTGTCAAAATTATAAATAAACAAAAAAATATTCTACAGAAAAATTTTGTAACAATTTATATTCGAAGTTAGAAGTTTTTAGTTCTATAATTCAATGCCTGGCGGGGTATTTGCCCGAGGAGTAGTTGTTCGAACGGTCCAGTACCTCTCAATTTATATTCGATTTTATATTTCCAATTTTAAAGAATAATTCATAAAAAAATATGTTCAAGAAATATTGTAAACTGTTTAATGTGATGCTAAAGTTTTAATCTCACTTTCCGTAAGTTTTTAACAATTAATTTTATGTAACTTTAACGAAATTCAATTATAGTATCCCTGACGAAGACGTTAAATAACGTCGAAAGCTCGGAAATTTGAAAAAGGAGTTTTCTTTTTATAAAATACTCCCCCCCCTTAAACGATACAGATATTTACGAGTAATAATAGAAAAAATAATAGAAAAGGGAAAGAGCACCTATACAGGGTGTCCCAGATAAGCCTCGAAAGCATTGCTATCTCACTTATCTTTAAAGATAGAAACACGTTTAAATGGGGAAAAAGTTTTTCAATTTGGAGCTCTTTAATATGCCCTCACAAAAATCGACTTCGCTCTGTTGGTTTCCTAGATATTTGAAAAAAAGGAAAAAATTGCAATTTGGTTTTTTGTTAATAACTTCGTTATTTATTAATATTTTAATGATTTTTAAACACAGGTTTAAATGGTTGTTTAACCCGCATATTTCTGTGTACTCTAAAATTGTCTCCGACGTTTCATACACTTGCAGTCATCATCAGGTTTATTTTTTCTTATGTACGCCATATTGGATTTTTGTGTCATTAAATAGCTTATTTTTTGCTGAGAATATCAACCTATAACAAGTTGATATACCAAAAATAATAGCTGCAGAAAATCAAATTCATAATTTAGTGAAAAAATTTAGTTGTCCATGGAGAATTATTAGTTTTATTTCGTTAAGTAGAAATCAATGAAGCACTCATAATTTGTAGCAGTAGAAACCGCCAAAAAATAGTTTAGTTCAAAATTGTATTTGCCGCCCCAGAAAATTATAATTTCAAAATTGAAAAACAAAAAACATCAAGAGAATAATAAAAACTAGTTACAAAACAAACGAAAACAACTTATTGTCGCTATAATGTTCAAAATGTGCCCCTTCATATTCGATGCAAATTTGCGCTCATCCTACAATTTCGCTGGTAGCGTTCGGCGTCTTTGTACGGCTTATTTTTAGGCCTTCAATAACTTTATTGAATTGGAATCGTCAATCGTACAAGTTATCGTAACTTAATTCGAAATATTACAAGTAGACAGATTGTTTTGTAAATAAAGAAAGTACCTATGCATTGGGAAGACACCAACTTTGAAACTCGAAAAAAATTAAACTTATTTCTAATTTCATCTTTAAGATTTTCTTTCACACTTTCTTATTGTTTAGAAAGTTCATATTTTGTAAAATTACATTTTTGTAATTCTTTTTTCCAAGTCTAACTAAATTGTAGTCCAAAATAATAGAATTTTATGTTCTAAGACTATTTGTGCTGGAATATTACCCATTTGTTATAGGTTATTGCTATTCTCAGCAAAAAATAAGATATTTAATGACATAAAAATCCAATATGGCGTCCATAAGAAAAAGTAAACCTGATGATGACTGCAAGTGTATGAAACGTCGGAGACAATTTTAGAGTCTGTGAAATATGCGGGCTAAACAACCATTTAAACCTGTTTTTGCAAATCATTAAAATGTTAATAAATAACGAAGTTAGTAACAAAAAACCAAATTGCATTTTTTTCCTTTTTTTAAATATCTAGGAAACCAACAGAGCGAAGTCGATTTTTGTGAGGGCACATTAAAGAGTTCCAAATTGCAAAACTTTTTCCCCATTTAAACGTGTTTCTATCTTTAAAGATAAGTGAGATAGCAATGTTGTCGAGGCTTATCTGGGACACCCTGTATAGGATTTGTAACATGGAAGTGCTCAAAAATGTAGGGATGAAGTATAGGGATAGAAGAATAATTCATAATCTATACAAAGAGCAAACGGCAGTTATAGAATTTGAGCAGGCACATATAGAAGTAGATGTCCGAAAGGGAGTGAGGCATGGGACGTGCGTTATCGCCTCTAGTTTTCAATGTACAGTAGTGGCCATAAATATAGCAACTTTTAAAAAATCAATGTAATATTAAACAACATTATTTTTAAGATTAGAAATGCATTCCAGCATTCACATTGCTTCTATGTTAAGTGTTTCCTGCAATAAAAATTAGAGCTTTGTGAATAACAAATTAATCCCAGCATTTGTTGATATTTTTGTTGGACAGAAACATAGCAACAACTGTCATAAATAAGTTTAAAGTAATTAAAACGCCAGTTAAGTTGTACTTATCCCGAGTATTTATCGCATTGGCACTATTTCTGGTTAGTAACTAAAAAATGGGTCGGGCTAAAACAGTTTCAATTGAAATTAGGAACCTTATTACACAAAAGTATGAAAACGGTGTCAAACAGGCTGAAATTTCAAGAAGTTTTAATTTAAATAAATCCGTTGTGTCCAGAATTTTGAAGCTATTTATGTTGAACCCATTCCAAATCCAGGAAGACCAAGAAAAACTTATGAAAGATTTGATCGACACGTGTTAAGAATATCGAAAGAAAACCCATTCCTGTCCTCTTCCAAAATTCTTGGAAAATTGGAGGAAATTGGATCAAAAGATGCTAGTGCTCGTACAATAAGAAGGAGATTAGTCGACGGCGGGTTATTTGGTCGCCGACCAGCGAAGAAACCGCTGTTGTCAAAGAAAAATGGGAAGGCCTGTCTCCAGTTCGCAATAGATCATATTAATTGGACCCCAGAAAATTGGAAGAATGTAGTTTTTAGCGATGAATTAAAATTTAATTTGTTTAAAAGTGATGGGCTACTCTATGTTAGACGACCAACGGGCAAGAGATTTGACAAGAAGTGCACATGTCCAACTGTTAAGCACGGTGGTGGTTCAGTTATGGTTTGGGGATGTTTCTCTAAGTTTGGGATGGGCCCAATCTGTCGAATCCATGGTAAAATGGATCAATTCATGTATTAAAATATTTTGCAATACCATCTGGTCCCATACATCGACGAAACAATGCCTTTAAGTTGTGTGTTTCAGCAAGATAATGACCCGAAACACTCGTCGAAACTTGTGCAGGATTGGTTAGCCGAGCAACACTTCGAAATTATGCGATGGCCATCACAGTCACCCGACTTAAATCCAATAGAAAATTTGTGGGATTACTTGGATGGCAAAATTAGAGGAAATAATTATACTAATTTGGAAAACCTTTATACTGCACTGGAAAATGCTTGGGAAATAATTGATGATGGATACATTACTAAATTAATAGAATCGATGCCCAAGCGATGTGCCCAGGTTATTAAAAATAAAGGTTATTATACAAAATATTAAACGCTTTTGTTATTTTTAATTAATACTTGTCAAAAAATTTTTTTTTCCGTAGTTGCTATAATTATGTCCAACAGAAAAATTGAAAAATATTAAAAATAATACTTGTTTTAATTACACATAAATACGCATTATGTACTAGAAATGTGTATGTATTTTAAGAACAAAAAGTAAATAAAAAGAATATTTTTGCTTAGAAAAAAAATTAAATTCGTAATTTCAGGAAGTTGCTATATTTATGGCCACTACTGTATGTATCGAAGATGCGATTAATATTGTTAAAGACAGAATAGCTGCTGGAATTAATATACAGGGCCAAACTATTAATATGCTCAGATTCGCGAATGATCCAGCAAAGAAGAATTAAGAAGGGTCTGAACGAAATGGAAGTGGTTTTGACGGAGGGCTGTGACATGAAGATCACTAAAAAGAAAACCAACATTTTGGTGAGTAGGGGACGTGAAAATAAGACTAAAACTAAAATACAAATTGGAAACGAGAAGATAGAGGAAGTCTCAGATTTCTGCTATTTAGGAAGTCAAATAACTGCATCGTTTTGTTTGTTGGAGTTTCTTGAGGAAATCCTGTAATTCTTGACTGCTTTTCAACCAGTCAAAACGAATAAACGTATAAATTTACCGACGGGTTTTGGTAAACAGTGAAACAAAGAGTTTTTACAACTCGAGACGTGGAAATCACACACAGGATTTATCTAATTGAACTATCATCAAGTATGCCGACTAGGAGAGCCAAAGAAACTTGTTCAGGCCGCGGAATACACGGTGCATTTCTGATTTATGTTAAAATTACAGGTCTGACAGCTAAATTTATAAGGAAGAATAAAATAATTCATACGCGGAGTATTTTTAATCTGATTCTTTCAATAGGTAAGAAAAGGGCAGGTGTCCGTTTTCTCACACAGCAATAACGAAAGAAATTAATTCTGCGCGGAAAAACTTGTGAAAAAGCTGGAAAAGAAACTTCAAAAGGGGTAGGGAAAAGTTTTTACCGAGAAGAATGTTTTAATAAATCGAGGTTTTGATTCGGCAGCGTCGCGAGACGTCCCCACCCCCCTAGGAAATACAAGAATTTTTTTATTGAATCATTTAAATGCCGGAAATTGATGAAATAATAAGTACATTCCCGTACCTACATAATACACTTAAATTGCGCTAAAGAAATCTAAAATAAAGCAATTATATGAAGTACCTGCATTATTACTATTACAGATCCAGTCCGGCTATGTAACTTATTTTCTTTCTGCTCAAAAGCAGCTTTATAGAACGCCTGTCTCTGTTCAGCTTTGCTTAGACCCGAGATTAGAGAAAGACGAAGATATTATTAAAAAATGCTAAGTTCATTCACTATACAAGCTGTATTTACGCGTAACCTCACTAACCTATCACAACAGCGTGCAATTCCAACAGGTCAGGAGTTAGCCCATAATATAACACACTATTTAAAGCTATGTTGCAATGCCGTAGTTTTATCGTATTTTCATAATGGACTCAGTGTTCTTTAAATCAAGCTAAAATGGATCTGATTGATAGCTAGGCAGTTTGATCTAACCGCTGAAACTCCAACAGATATTTTTCCTGAATGCGGCCCTGCGGCGTGAGTAACCCACACGGATTTTAATATACCGGTTCTGCAAGTATTATATACTCTTTTCTTTTGTTTCGAAATTACGGACTTTCTTTATTAGTTCGCGAGTGCACATTTTAAGCCTCGAACAAATTCGCTGCGATTTAAAAAAATATTAAGGGAAACCCTATACATAAAAAGTAAGTGGTCCGTTAACAACGACAAGTAATGATGTCCTTTCTCCCTTTTTTGTGCCGAGCTACCCCTTTTTTCCCCGCGTCCTATGACTCATCAAGATATAGGTCAAAATAACCCCTTCATTTTTCTGTCATCGTTCATAATCATTTGCGTTTGATGGGATGCACCGTTTTAAAAAAAGGGTCGCAGAGGACATTGTTTCGATTTTCTTTGTGTTGTACAGGGTGTTCATTACTGGTATAGAAAAGGGAAAGACCGCCTATATAGGATTTGCAGATTTGTTGATGGTTTAGGAAATACAGGGTGTTGAAAGTTACAATTTTATTTCCATTTTTTGCCATAACTATGAAATTTCTTAGGTTGTCGACTTGAAAATTTGCAATCCCACAAATGATTGTTTCGCCAGTTGAAAACTCCACGTCGAGTAAACGTTGCGTCATCTATGAAGAGGATTTTGTTCCATAAAAATTAGGATCCGCGCCTTGCTGCTCTTGTAAGAAATTAGCGAAACGTAGACGAGCAGGAGGATCTTCCGGTAACAAATTTTGTACTGGAGTAATGTGGTATGGGTGAAGCTTCTCTTTGTGCAAAATTCTCCAAATCGAAGAGCTACTTACGCCTGTTGCCGGACTTAAACGATGGGTACGTACGCCTGGATTTTCGTGCAATCTAACCAAAACCTCATCTTCCTGCTCAGCCGAAATAATCTTCGGAGCGCTATTTTTACCTTTTGGACGGAAAGATCCTCTTTCGCCTAAGCGGTTATACATACGTATTTCTAAATAATTTATGATTTGGTTGCCTTCGGTGGGGGTATAACTCTGAATATCTTCGGGCTGCAGCGAGCCCATTAAAATTGGTTTGAGCAAAAACACAAATCATATCTCTCATATCACTATTCGAAAAGTCATTATGACGCGGCATTTTGTAATACTTTTGATAAATTCATGGAGAAAGTTAATGAAAAAGCTATTGGATTAACACTGAACACTTTTAAAACTAATGTCATATTACTATTGACTGTCTGTTTGTAAAACGTAGCTAATCTAGATAGATTAGAACAAGTTTGGAATTTAAACACTATCTGCATTAAGTCGTTATTTCTTGAAAACGGGCTGGAATATCAAAATGAGACAAGAATAATTTTTTTATTTAAAAAAGATTGGTCTTTCAGATTTTGGAGCCGATTTGACGTTAGACGAGGGGTAAACCGCTGGCCATTTATCTGTACACTAATACCCCTTTTCAGTATAATACCCGATAATACCTAGGTATTTTAAAATAATACCTGATAATACCTAGGTATTACTCAATAATACCTTGTAATACCTAGGTATTATTGAATAATACCAATATTACCTGGGTATTATGGAATAATACCCCGTAATACCTCGTAATACCCCATAATACCCGTGCATTTTCAGTAATACCCCATAATACCTAGGTATATTATTTAATAAAATATGCATTTTAGGCAAAACATATCTTATACCACTTCATAGTAACAGTAACATCAATTAAGGAATCCAAAGATTCAATCAAATACAGGTTGTTCCATTTAAGAATAACTTAGGTAACAATACGGCGATCCTCTAAAGTGTTACCTCCTGTAGAAGAACTATAATTTATGATCGGAATTGCTAAATTGACAAAAAACAAACTTTTCTGTTTTGCGTAAAATCCCCACCAAGACTTAAATTATCCTTAAGATGTGGCGTATTGCGTCTCCTATGAAAGTTATTTAGATAGCTTAATAGCCGAGTTAACAGCTAAACAAGCAGATAAATAATACGCATTAATAATAATGCATTTGTTGTACCGAACTTACAACGAAAACGTAGGTAAAAGCAGAGGTAAAAGCTGACTTTCATGTGGGCCCTGAGGAGCGTAATTTCTAAACCCACCCCAAGTTTAT
Source organism: Xestobium rufovillosum (assembly GCA_963966045.1). NCBI lineage: Eukaryota > Metazoa > Arthropoda > Insecta > Coleoptera > Ptinidae > Xestobium > Xestobium rufovillosum. Next base: position 30,761,502 of record OZ014497.1, read on the forward strand.
ATAGGATATTTAATCCCATGGTAAACAAAGTTGCGTAACCGCTTGAACTTCTTTAAGTTCACGTCGAGGTGCATGTCAAAGAAAATTTTGATCAGCGATACCTCGTAGCACGTTGCGGACGCTTCAAGCGACTAATTCGCTGGGCCCGAGTTCGCGGCTCGCTCTCGGCGGGTTATTTTTTTTCTCAGCAAATTTTTTGCAACAAAGAGGGTTCCGTGGTTTATCACTTTCTGGTTTTGGGAGAGCGTATCCAAAAACGGCCGTTCATCGGGCAAAACGGATTGCAGTATCGAGTCTTTTCTACTTCCGTTTCAAAGTCGGATGAGTTTAGAAATTACGCCCCTGAGAAGGAGAAAATAAGTGAAAAAATCTGAATAAGAAAAGAGCGAGGAAAACAGAAACCTAACGAAGAAAAAATAGAAAAAAAGAAAGAAGATAATGGTAGAAGCAAAAGGATTTCTCAACAATTAGCCAGGACCCAGCAAATTTTCACAATACTGTTTAAACTAATTATTTACTATATTAAAACAGTGAGCAACTGCGGTATTTTATTCTACAATATGTCCCATAAAGTGTTCTACGTAGAATTTTCTTTATTCATAATTTCTCAAAAAAAAATAAAATTTGATGCATGAAAAATTTACTTTTGACAATGCCAAACTTCAGGTATGATTTACAGGAGGTTCAAGGAAATATAAAAATGCGCTTTCTAAAAATTAAAATTGTTTGAAATCAACATTTTCTAAAACAGTTAATAAAAGAACATAAAAATACAAGACAAAAGCCGTAAAGTTTTTCATGTGAGATATAATTACTGAGAACATTAAAGTTAAAAAGAGGATCTTTCACTTTTTCGTTTTAACCTTCAGTTTAGTCAAAAACTACACACAGTGATTAAAAAAACTAGAGCCAAGGGCAAAAATGTATGTTTTCAATTCTTAAATACATAACTCCTGCCTATATACATTTTTCTCCGAGTTTTCCTCCTAAAATGCGCATAACAAAGAAGTTTTCCCTTTGCCGCTGCTATTTCAATCAAGCTGAATACATTCCATTAAATTTATAAAGGTTTTTCCTCAGGTTTTTCCTTGTATTTTATCTTCTAATTCGCCTTTTTTTTAAATGTTGATTTCAAATAATTTTTCGAGTGATTTTCAATTCGCGAAAACACAGGTTTCTCGCCCGCATTTTTATCCTTTTTAATTTCTCCGTTTTAAAAATATTGATTTGAAATAATTTCCATTTTGCGAAAGCAGATTATTTTTGAATTGTTTGTACTCCTACACACCACACCTGAAGTTTGCCATTGCCAAAATAAGTTTTTTATGCATCAAATTTTATCAAAAATAACTTTTGGTGGATAATAAAAAAAATTTCCGAACGTAGAGAACTTTATGGTACACACCTCGGGACGCACATACAATGCGTTTATGTTAGAGTAAATGATTTGCAGAAGGTGGCTACGAAATGCACTTTACAACGCCAAACATCCCGCTAATGTGTAATATTAAATTTAAATTTTTCTCGTTTTATACCACCCTACAATCCCGTTTATAACCGTAAACTTCAAACTAATATAAAAATTTTTGCCTGTTTATTACTGCGCACACAGATGGCTTATTGACGCATGCGTAAATGCCGTTGTTTTGGTCGAGATGTAATAATGCTCCTCATAATACCTGCATAATACCTCATTATACTTGCATAATACCTGCGTAATACCTCATAATACCTAATAATACCCCTGAAATACCCGTAATATCCACAAAATACCATTAATATCTTTGTAATACACCTGTAATACCCATAAAATACCTATAATACCTCCATAATACCCATAATTCCCAAAGGTTGTACACCAAAATACCTCAGCGGTTTACCCCTCGACGTTAGATGTACATGGTAAAAAATTATGGGTCAATTTATCGAAAGAATAGGTTATAAGTAGCGCACTCTATGGGCAACGTCTAAAATGTTATTGGAATCTTTTTTCCCGTAAGAAAAACCATAGGATTGCAAATTTTCAAGTCGACAACCTAAGAAATTTCGTAGTTATGGCAAAAAATGGAAATAAAATTGTAGCTTTCAACACCCTGTATTTCCTAAACCATCAACATTCGGATAAGGCATGTCATTATTATTTGACCTGTGTCCATCAGTTAACGGATTTCCCATTGTTAATGAAACACCCTGCATTCGAAGATTCGATTAATATTGTTAAAGACAGAATAGCTGCTGGAGTTAATATACAGGGACAAACTATTAATATGCTCAGATTCGCGGATGATATAGCAGTATTAGCATCCAGAAAAGAAGAATTAGGAAGGCACGAAGGCATAGTTCGCGACATACTAGAGTCAGAGATGGGAATAAAAAGAGGTAGGGGCAGGCCCAGATTTGACTACTGCTCTCAAATAGTTAGGGATGTGAGATATTCAACTTTTGGGGAAATGCGTAGGTTAGCTCAGAATAGGAAAGAATGGAGGTATACGCGTACAACCAGTCTTCGGACTGAAAACTTTTTGATGATGATTTTTTCTCACTTTGCATGATAGGAAGCCTCATTTTCTCGACGCGTCGTGAACTTTTTGCCATTAGTCGAGAAATTTTAACAATAAATCCTGCCCCTTTGTTGCCCCACAATGCTCACTAGACATATTTTATTTTTCAAATAAATTAAAGAAAACTATATTGCGATTGTCTTAAAATAAAATATAAAGTTCGAGCTGTGTGGTACTTCGAGTAAGCGGCAAACAATTTTAATACAGACCCCTTCGCGGAAGCGTTTCTGAGAGATTTAAGGAGCTTTATAGTGATGGTGGCAAGAGTTATTTACAAAAGGGTCTGGGATTGAATGTAGCAGAGCATGCGATGTTTTTTAATGTTGTTAAGCACGCATATTTTGCTTTTAATCAGTTTTCTCCTTGTATGTTGTCGTATATTATCAGTAACTGTCTCTTTCTGGGTACGGATTGGTCATTTTCTTATTGCTCTAATCATTTGCATGTGTTTTGATTAAATTTGATAAAGGCAAGACCCCGGGGGACTTATAAATCTCTCGCCGAAAAGTGTATCAGGTGCGGAAAAATCTGCGGATAATCCCTTACTAATTTCTTAAACACTTCTTTCCCTCTCGCGAAGGGGGTGAAAAGTAGGGAAAGCCGAGTTTTAATATTTCTACTTGGCGCTTTAAATACAGGGCGAATCAATGCTATACGTATTTTTGATATTTTGCAAGGCCCTTCTGAACGGGCTTGCTTCGTGAAGGGCAAGGGCACACAGAACTGAGGGTATTGAAGAAACACCGATCGCCCTGTATAGCCACGATTTGGATAATAATCAAAAGTGATAATAAAACAAAAATAAACGAACAAAATTAGTATGGAAGTGCTGAAACAAAAAAAAGAGTAAATAAAACATTAACAACACTTAAAATAAATGCATGTTCAAATTAATGTTAAATAATTTAATGTTAATGGAAGGAATGTCCCTCCAACAAAACAGAACGTATAACTAAAAATTAAAATTAGTAAAAAAAATAATAAGAAAACTTGTGTTGGTACCTACATGGCTTACTTTTGATGTGTGGGTTCTCAAACTTGATTCTGTAGCGAATCCCTTTCCGCAAATGTTGCAATGGAACGGGCGATTTTTGGCCCTCTCCACTTGAGCATCGTGATTTCTTAAGTGCTGCTGAAGATTTGACAGCTGAATGAAGGCTCTGCCGCAGTCCGGTAGATGGCATTTGTATGGACGTTCACCTAGAAAAAAATTTGAAAAATATACAGTCCAACATATTTAAGTTGGCGAGGGGTGGGGTTGCGCATCAGCCTACCATCCAGATTTAAATTCCATGGGGTTAGTATGGACGACAGTGAAAAACAGCGTCGCTGCAAAAACACTGCCTCCAAATTAGAAGATGCGCGGAAGTTAAAGCAAAAGATGAGATGAGATCTTGTTGGAAAATTTTATTTATTTATTTTATTTAAGTACCACCTACAAAAATTAAGTCTCCTTTCTTGATCTCCCGGGAAGAGATGGTGAATAATTTGAATTTTATATGGCCTATATTTGCCACTGAGTGATTAATGAATATTATTCACTACACCAATAGGAACATCACTTTGACCCTTTTTTACATTTATTTAGTAGGCCGCGATCGCGATGTGTCAGTTCAAATTGAAACGTCAAATCAGCATGGTTTGCTTTTAATTTCCTTTTAATATCCTCGGTAATAATAGCATTCATTATAAACTCCTGTATAATATACTATTATTCAGTTGAAGAAAAGGTTTTCATTGTGAAAACATTTTACGGCGGCAATAGTCTGCGGGTAGTCCGTGACTTATTTTCTGTAAAATTCAATAACAGTCCTATTCCTTCGGTAACAACAATAAAAGATTTAGTTAAGAAATTTGAAGATACTGGGAATCTTTCATTGAAAGAAGGTAATTTTTACTAATAAATTTACTTGGTTTTTATTTAGATAATTCTGATTCGCTTATTATTATTACCTAGTTGCTAATTCCTTATTGTTCGCTAACTTAAATTTTACTGGGATTATGAGAAATTTAACAAGTGATAACGTGGAGTGAAACAAAACTAAAATTAATCTTATCATTTATTTTTTTAGTCGTTCCAAGAAATCTAAATGTTGAGGTAGAGGAAATGGTAATAGGCCTGATAACTGCTAGTCCAACATCTAGTTTAAGGTCTATTGCCCTAGAATGTAATGTTTCAAGAGAAACTGTCCGTAACATATTAAAAAAAACAAATATCATCCCTTTAAATTCCAACGTCACCAAGAGTTACTTCCTTTTGACGAAGAATCAAGACAAACTTTCTGTGAAGAAATGCAAGAACGGGCTAATCGGGATTGCAGCTTCCTCTCATCAATTTGTTTTACCGATGAGTGTACCTTCACTTTAAATCAAGAGCCAAAATCACAAAACGTTAGGCAATACCCTCAAAAAATCAATATTTGGGCAGGCATTTTTAATAATCGCATTATAGGACCATTTGAAATACAGGGAAATTTAAATTCAGAAGCTTATTTAGATCTTTTAATTAACCACATTGGCCCTGCATTAGAAGAAGTTGCACATGCGAATCGGGAGGTCTGGTTTAAGCATTACGGATGTCCAGCACATTTTGGAGCACAAGTGAGGGAATTATTAAATGAAATATTTCCAGAGAGCTGGATTGGTGGAGGTGGTGCTATAAACTGGCCAGCTAGATCTCCCGATTTGGCACCGTGTGACTTTTTCTTGTGGGGTCATTTAAAAAATAAGATTTATAAAACTCGTCACCCAAATATTGATTCTTTAAGGAATGCTATTTTTGCGGAATGCAACTTAATAAACGATCGGCAAGTTGCGAATGTGAGAAATTCTTTCTATAATAGTCTGGGATACTGTCTGATACAGAATGGGGGTTTATTTGAATATTTTTTGTTATAGTTATTTTTCTTTTTTTATATTACTTTAATTTCATTGTATATTAATAAATTTTTGTCCTTACCTAGACATGAAATAAATAAGTATTAAATTGTCAGATTACAAAATTCATTAGAGCAAAATAAATAAATGTTGTCGCTTGTTAAATTTTTCATAATTGCAGTAAAATTAAAGTAATTTAATTTTCATTATTTCAGTTTACTGCTTTAACATTTTCCCAAAAACTTTTTAATAGGTTTGACGACACCTACAATTTACCCTAAACTATGGACCAGCATTCACCAACGAAACATTCACACCAGTAATCAATTAATTGTCAACTATAGGTAATGACAATAATAATGTGAACGAGAATTATCTAAATAAAAAAACAAGTTTATGTACTAGTAAAAATTAACTTCTTTCGATGAAATATTCCCAGCCTTCAAATTTCTTACTAAATTATTTGTTGTTATACCGAAGGAATAGGACCGTTATTGAATTCTACAGAAAATAAGGCACGGACTACGCGCAAAGTATTGCCGCCGTAAAATATTTTCACAATGAAAACCTTTTCTTGAACTGAATAAATATTTTTGTTAATTTTTAAATGTTGACAGTTCAGAAAATCCATAAAAATCAAAGACGTCCGTGATTAGAATAAATTAAGTTGTCATAGATAATCTGATAAATTTCTCTGTTTTAATTTGAAAATTATTAATGTAATTTTTGCTTTTAATGCTTTAATAAATTGGAAAGTTGTAGAGTTTTTGATATCCTCATACGCAGAAAAAAATAATCTTTCGGTTGCTACCTGCTACTGAATGCAACTTTTGCTAATGTTCCTATGCAAAATCACAACGAAAATAGGAAATAGGACAGCCTGTACATCTGCTCTAAGTATATCATGGCCACTCCGCTCGCCAGACCTTACACCAATGGACTTTTTATGTGAGAAATTATGTACATTCTGTGAAAATTGAAAACCCAAATCAATTAAGAAACACAATGATTCTGGCATTACAAAACACTGGTAGAGAGAAATGTTTATCAAAAATATTGTAAATAATTCATAGAATTATGTGATTTGATAAAATATGGGTAATTTAGCCATAACAGAAGAAGGGGACACCTTGTATGGTGTATGCCTGGTATATTTGGAAGTTAATTTTTTAATCTGTCTCGGAATTCCCCGAAAGAACAAAACGTTGTTTGGGGCGGGGGAATCAATAACCAATTTTAATCTGCCATCGGGGATTGATCCTTTTTAATAAAACTCTTTTTAATTCGCATTGAACTGGTTATTAAAAATATCTGTTCGGGAATTTTACGGCCGATTTAGTTGGGGCAAAAGTTTTTAATTCTCTTTGGTCTTTTCGCTTCTGTGATTCTTTCGCGACACTTGACGGTTTTCGAGATTTAAATAAACCGACGTTTCTCGAAGCTGTGTTGCATTCAACGATCAACTATTTTTCTTATAAATACTTAATTCGAAGTGAAAGTTCCTTGGTCTAACAATATTATTAAAAGCACATCCTGTATGTTGAAGGGCCCGGACGCATCGGGACAAAACAGAACTTTCAACGCTCCTAAAAACCCATCACCTTCTGTTCCCCGAACCGTATAATTTAAAATTCTGTTTTACATATGTCTGGTTAATAACATCGGAGTGATATCACAATAAAAAGTGATTATCACTATCCGAATTAACCGTGAACGTGTATTGTAGTGTATTTAATTTGGTAATTCGGTTGATTTTTTTTATTACGTCGTGTGTGCTGACCCAAACCGAGCAGATGGTCTCTTGCTTGACCATGTGCATCTGTTTAGACTTTAGAGGGTGTATTGATCTTGGTCTACTAAAAAAACGACAATATCTCTTGGAGTATTGCGGCATAAAATTATACCTGCGTTCTTGAACGCAACTGACGCATGGCAGAGACTTAGTAATGTGTTATTGCTGTTGGGTATTCAGAGAAATGTGAAAAAAGAAATCCAGTATAATACCTATCCATCGATTTATTAAATTTAGATACCAAGCCAACCAAGCAAAATTATATTTTCGAGATTTAAATCAAATTTAATTCACTATGGGTCATTCAATAAACCTAGAAACAAAATTTATAATAAAGAAAATAGGGAAGAGGAAGAAATAAATGTTTTATCGTTGGTTGAGGCGACACCAAAAACTTCTTGTCGCGAAATCGAATCACAAGTTGGTGTTTCCAAAACAAAAGTTCAAAAAATATTAAAAAAGGTAAATATAGGCCATATAAAATTCAAATTATTCACCATCTCTTCCCGGGAGATCAAGAAAGAAGGCTTAATTTTTGTAGGTGGTACTTAAATAAAATTCAAGAAAATCCAGAATTTGGGCGGTCTGTCATTTGGACAGATGAAACTCCCATAAGCAGCGTAGGATTATTTAACAGGCATAATGTGCGTCACTGGTCTGATACAAATCAGCACCAAACTTTTGAACGTCAGAGGCAAGGACGTTTTGGATTTAACGTTTCGTGTTTTATTTTGGGTGGTCAACTAGCATACCAAATTTTTGATGGAAACTTAACGGGATTGAGATACATTAATTTATTGAATATTAACGCAGAGGCAATAATGGAAAATGTTAATAAGCATAAACATGGTATATTTCTTTCTGTGGAGCCAACTTAAATCAAAAATTTGGGGTAAAATATAATCTTATAGCTGTTCAAACCAGAAGGAACGCTTACGAGTAGGGACTAAAAAAATTTAACGTTAATAACTTTAAATTGCCCAGAAGTAATTGTCCTGAAATGTGTATGATCGCGGAGTCGCCCACGCATATGTTAGAAAACGTTTTAAACGGAACAACTTTCACTGGTGTTTAATTTTTTTTCTCTCCGTTCTCCTCGCTGTACATGTGTCTTAATACGTTTACGTTTTGCCCCCTCCCCTTCGCGGTCGCTTCCTCGTCAGTTTTTTTTTGGTGCAACTGCAACCCTTTTTAAAATTTATTTCCCCTGCCGCGGAACATATTGTGTGTAATTTGCATACAGTGCTCGATCGAATTCGAAATTTATCTGTTTCCTTTAGGAATCCAAATTATTCTTTGGCGCACGGAGGGTTGTTCGTGACGGAGGGCAGTAAAACAAAAATCAATTTTTTTATTGGGTTTCAAAAGGTGGACGATTATTTTTTTTGTAATATGGGGGTGTATTGGTATGCTCTACGCGGAGTGAAATGTTTATTATATTTCTATTTATTATAACCATATTAAGGTCAATCGGGGCAAATGTGAACACGGGTTAAACGAGTTTGCCCCTGTAACTTATACAGGATATCCCACGGCGACCTTACACCATCTGGATATGGAATTACACAAATTTGCACAAACGTTAATGGGGGCTATTTCGAACATTTGTTGTACTTTTTTGTTATTATAATTATTAAATTCGTTTGCTTATTTTGTTTATTTCAAACTGTTTATCGCACTCGCCAATGAATTCAATAAATTGAAAGAATCTTCGTTATTAAACCCTGAACGAGCCATGGTGTTGCTTTTGATGAAATTAATCTATCGTTTTTAATGTTCGACACAGGCAAAGCCAGCTTGATAGTTTTTGATTCCATTAATAACTAAGTCAAAAATGAAATGGTTTAGGTATAGCAACTTCAACATGAAATACCCTTATTTTTTGAAGCAGAATTGAACGTTGCGAAAAAAATATGGGTTTCCATTTAAAAAAAATGAGTTTTTGAATGTTTCAGAAATTGAAATTCAACCATTTTTCTGCAACACCCTGTATGACATCTGACAATTTTTTTCAACGTTTTGGATACCCTTTACGTTGTAGATTGAGAAATCATAAAAATAATTTGCCCTTTCGACTTCGTTTTTGAATAATAATATTTTTATAAACTACTGCAACTGTCAAAATATTAAAAAAATGAATATCTCGAAGAGGGTGCACTTTACACGTAATTATGATGGTTTGCATAAAGTGACCATAAAATTTGACCAAAAATCTAAATCAGTATGTGGGCATTTTTGTGTAATTCTACTGTATATATACTTTTCCATATACAGGTATCCCACGATGACCTTACACGATCTGTATATAGAAAAGTATATTGTATAGTAGAATTACACAAATTTGCACAAATAGGTAATCGAAGATGCTCACTTCGACTAAAATGTTTTTGACTTTCTGCCACTTCCGGTTATACCGGAAATAGACACCAACTTCCTTATTTTAAATGGAATGCCCACATTTTTATTACGGATTTAGATTTTTGGTCGAATTTTAAGGTCACCTTATGTAAAACATCATATGTGTAAAGTGCACATTTCATAAATTATAACTTGGAAACGGTACGAGATAAAGAAAAATGATCTGCATGTCCCTATCCTAGTTTTTAATTCTCTATCCAATGGGTGTGAAAAATACTGCTTCCTGATTGGCAACTTCTTGTCATTTCTTGACCAATCAGGAGGCACTATTTTCCAGACCCTTGAGGTAGAGAATTAAAAACTGGATAAGGGACATGTACGTCATTTTTCTTTATCTCGTACCGTTTCCAAGCTATTATTGATGAAATTTGAAAAATTACGATTTTTAACGACTAATATCTCGAAGAGGGTGCACTTTACACATATGATGTTTTGCATAAAGTGACCTTAAAATTCGACCAAATATCTAAATCCGTAATAAAAATGTGGGCATTCCATTTAAAATAACGAAGTTGGTGTCTATTTCCGGTATAACAGGAAGTCGCAGAAAGTCAAAAATATTTTAGTCGAATTGAGCATCCTCGATTACCTATTTGTGCAAATTTGTGTAATTCTACTATATATACTTTTCCATATACAGATCTTGTAAGCTGTAAGGTCGTCGCGGGATACCCTGTATTGTTTCTTTGCCAAAATGTCCAGGAGGCATTAAGTTTCATAAATTAGCATGTGGAAACAAAGATTTTTGAATGTCTTTTAAAATTATTTGCCGTTGTCAGTTACCCCACACGTTAGCAAAATGCGAGGCAAATGTGAACGCCAGTGTGGGGCAATTGCGGACGCCGTTCCCATTTACCCCATCGATGTCGAACAAACGCAATTCTTGCAAGAAAATTAACAACCCTTCCACTCTTTGTCTTCATTTGCCCCACAATGAGAAACACGCAATTTTAAGAAAAATACATTGCCGATCACAAATGCCCCAGAGTGTTTGCTTTTTAAGGGGTATTAATTTGATTGTACTGTAATATTTGACATTTTGTATGTAAGGATGAAGAACCGTTTAGGTCAATTAGATACCAATACACCCTGGTACGTAGGATTGTTGAGTACGAAAGAATTATGGTTGTTTAAATCAAAGCGACTTGAACCATGTGTTGCTTTAATCATACGTTGATCGAAGAAAAAAAAAGTGATCAGGCCAATCGTGTAATGGTTTATACGATGGTCGGGTGCCGGCAGAAAATTTCTTTGGGCCGCTGCAGCAGGTGCGATTCTTGCCTCACTTGAAACAATGTTATGGGGTTAAATGGATATACAGTGGGTGGTTCGAGTCTTGAAGTACGTTGCCAAGACGCAAGGTGCATTTTGTAAGAAAATAAAAACTATTTGTTTTCCGTATGTACCATATGGCCCTGAATTTTTATCGGGTGTATTGGATCGCTCGAAACGGAGCCTGATTATTTTCGAATCGAAAACACACAGATATAATAATTGGAGAGCCGTGTTTCAGCGTTCGCACCCCCTCGGAAAATGAAAAATCTGCCCCTATCTCCCCGTATGCATTTTTAAGCAAAAAATTGCATTCAGATTCAAAATGGCCGGCGCTGTGGAGTATATCGTGGTGTTGCAGTTTGCATCATGCATGTGTGAAGGGGTGCAACCCGAACGGGGGTGGTTTGGGGGCGGGCGGGGGACACATGCATGTGATATATCACGGTAGGCGGGGTTCGGCCTATGTACTGAAGGAATTTAGTATTGTGCAGGACGGAATTTGGCGAGCTCGAACTGTTTTGTACTACACGTCCATGTGCAATGCTAATTTTGTACAGGGTGGTTTTGTTTCGATGGCTTCAAATGTTACTTAAAAGATCTTTTTCATTTTTATTAACTTTTGTAGATGAATTGCTGAATTTGTTAATAGGTAATTTGACAGATTTGATTTCTGATACTACTTTTTTCTTCCGAGGGAAGCAAGGTTATGCAACTTTCAATGGTATGGTGATAATATTATTAAATGGAATTTCTGTATCACATGTTTTGTACAATATACAATTGTACAATTGTATCAATATTAGGCATAAAAATGTCTGCTAATAATGTGCTTGTAAGCATTACATAATTTTTCACTATTATACTAAACACTCTATTAGAAGTATCTGGAGAACTAAAAGAGATATTGATTTGAAATTTTGGCTGTGGCCGAAATCTGGTCGGATCTATTTAATGAAAATATTTTCAAAATGGTGGCATTTCCGGAAATACCGGAAGTTGACACCAACTTTGTTATCTTAAATGGAATGCGACCATTTTCTATTTTTGTTTGGATTCCACGGAAAATTTTAATGTCGCTTCAATAAAGGTTCGCTATGTCTAAAATTAATATTTTCGGAGATATAAATTTTTTTCTCAATATTTTGACAGTTGTGGTAGATTATGTAAAAATTAATATCTCGATAACGTCTAGCAGTAAGATGTTCGATTTTTTATGGTGGCAAGACGAGGTATTGGAATTACTAATCAGGCGAACAAATTTTCAAAATCTATTACATAAAATTTTCTAATCAACGACATATGTTGATCGCACAAAAGTAGCAAAAAGTCATTTTTCTTAAATAGAATGATACCATTTTCAATTGTTTTTTAGATTCCACGGAAAATTTTAATGGTAATTCATTAAAGGTTCGCTATGTCTAAAATTAATATTTTCAGAGATATGAATTTTTTTCCAATACCTATTTTGACAGTTGTGGTAGATTATGTAAAAATTAATATCTCGATAACGTCTAGCAGTAAGATGTTCGATTTTCTATGGTGGCAAGACGAGGTGTTGGAATTACTAATCAGGCAAACAAATTTTCAAAATCTATTACATAAAATTTTCTAATCAACGACATAATGTTGATCGCACAAAAGTAGCAAAAAGTCATTTTTCTTAAATAGAATGATACCTATTTAAAGAAACCAATTAAAGAAAGTGAAAAAATGGGCATTTAACAATGTATGGTGTTTCTCTACCTAAAATGAATAGTATTTTAGATATTTGCTGTTTTCTTATTTCATCGATCAAAATTGAAGAGCGCCGCCTTCTAGTAAGTAGACCTTGGCTTGTAGACAAAACAAAATATTCACAAATTTCACAAATAAATGTCTAATAAAATCAATCGGTATTTTTTAGTAATTTAGTACGGTTGGTGTTTAACGAATAGGATATGGCAAATGATAATTATTCTTACTCGGATATTATGAATTTATTCAACATTCATGGAAAATGCGATAAAATAATTAACAGGACATACAGAACATTTAATGGAACATATCCTGAATTACCACCAATCAACTTATTTTAACTAGTAAAACAATGTTAAAGAAACTGTTCAAAATGTAGTCCATTAACTTCTACACATTTAATAATTCGCTTATTTACGGCGTGTGTAGTAGCACTACGAATTTCATGTGGATCTAAGCCTGCAAATGCTGTAGCAATTCTTTCCACCAATTCATCCCTGTTGTTGAGTGGATATTGATACACTTTATCCTTTATACGGCCCCAAAGATAAAAATCCAACGGTGTAATGTCTGGAGACCTGGCAGGCCAACTCCATGGACCCAAACGCCGTATCCATCTATCTTCAAACATCTGGTACAATTCGTTAGTAACTGCTGCAGAACAATGACCTGGCGCCCCATCTAGTAGGTATCTAAAATACTATTCATTTTGGGTAGAGAAACATCATACATTGTTAAATGCGCATTTTTTCACTTTTTTTAATTGGTTTCTTTAAATAGGTATCATTCAATTTAAGAAAAATGACTCTTTGCTACTTATGTGGGATCAACATATGTCGTTGATTAGAAAATTTTATGTAATAGATTTTGAAAATTTGTTTGCCTGATTAGTAATTCCAACACCTCGTCTTGCCACCATAGAAAATCGAACATCTTACTGCTTGACGTTATCGAGAAATTAATTTTTACATAATCTACCACAACTGTCAAAATATTGAGAAAAAAATTTATATCTCCGAAAATATTAATTTTAGACATAGCCAACCTTTATTGAATTGACATTAAAATTTTCCGTGGAATCTAAGAAAAAATAGAACATGGCAGCATTCCATTTCAGATAACAAAGTTGGTGTCAACTTCCGGTATTCCCCGAAATGCCACCATTTTGAAAATATTTTCATTAAATAGATCCGACCCGGTTTCGGCCACAGTCAAAATTTCAAATCAATATCTTTTTTATTTCTCCAGATACTTCTAATAGACGGTCAAAAAAAATCATCCTGTGTGTGATACTAAGGGTCTTATAGGAACATTTAATTTATGATTTTTGATTAGACTATGTAATTTAGGTGCACAAACATTAGGTACATAATTTTTCACTATTATTGCGGCATCGAAAATGGACACAGTATTTTTCTTCATATATTTCCACGAGGGTGCGGAGTTATACTGACCCCTTTATTATGATTTATTTCCTAATCGATTTCTTAAAATAGTGAAGGGTTAAAAAATGAAGGGTTGAAGTACGCAGGAAAGTGCCCTTTAAAAGCCGCCCCGAAACAATCTATATTCGTATATTCTTGGGCTTTTGTGTAGTATAGTTTTTTCTCAAGTTTTATATTCTAGAGCACTTTGCGGGGGTTAAAAATGCCACCGTTTAAATTCAGGAGCACACCCCTCCGGTGGGAGACCAATTAACCCCAAGGTGATTGATGCAAAAAAGGTGTAAAAAATTTAAATATACTCTAAAATGATGTCCAATATTTCAAATTAGACTTGATCCCCGCTAATTGGCGGGGTGTTTTACGAGAGCGGCACGCGGAAAAGAATTTTAAAATACGGGGGATGGTGCAGAACTGTGACGCTGATTCGACCATGAAGGTAATTATTAATAGTTGGCGTTATGACTAATTATAATATATTTTTCATGGATGTAGATAAAACGCTTATTCATATCGTGAGCTGTATTAGAAATCAAGTTTCGAAAGACGTCAGCAGCGCGGGGTACGCAGTTCATTTAAGTATTTCACTCCAGGACGATCTTTTGATTTACCCTTTTATTGTACTTTTTTAAGTTTATAACTTTTGTGAATTTTTTGGCAAAATTGAAACTTCTTTTTGTAAAACACCAACGTTTCGCCTCCGTTAGGGGGCTTTATCAAGGTTTTATTCAAAATTGTATAAAGTATAAAAAAGTGACATTTTTTTTCTTAATAAAATTTGTAAATAACAGTAACTATGTTAAACTTAATAATAGAAATTATATCTAGCACATTTGATTTTGATAATTATGAATAAGGAAATAAATAATGTACATGAGTTAATTTAGAATCAAGTGGTAGAGAACAAATTACGTTATTATGTCACGGTATATTTGACTTAAATTTTGAATGTCAGATCTGTCATTTAAAGAATTTTTGTCTTTTTGGATGTGTATCATTTCTAAAATAAGTCTAGCTTTTAAATTTCTCTCTTGTTCAAGAATAGTAGTGTTATTAAAATCGAAATTATGTTTAGTATTTTTTATGTGTTTACTGATAGCTGAATTGCTATTTTGGTATGTATGTTGTTTTAACCTAGTCTCGAGATGATTTTTGGTTTGTCCAATGTATGTTTTATTACAGTTATTACAATTAATTTTGTATACGGTGTGAGTTTTCATCAATTTTGGAATGGGGGTTTTCAGATGAGAATATAAAAATTGTAAATTATTATGCTTTTTGTGAGCAATTACAAAATTATGTTTTCTTAATAAGTTACTAATATTGTGTGATATTTCTTTTATATAGGGTAAGGAAATGTAGTTTTTAGATTCTTTTTGGTTCTGATTAATATTGTTGTTATTATAAAATTGATGTAGTCTGTTTTTTATAATTTTGTCAATAAAATATCTTGGGTAGTTATTTTTTATTAAACAATTTATGGCTTTGTCAACTGCAGATTTTCTGAATTGTGGACTAGAAAGTTTGATTGCTCGATCGGCTAAACACATAACAATACTTCTTTTGTGACAAATTGGTTGTTTAGAATTAAAGTAAATGTAACGGCCAGACCAAGTGGGTTTAGTGTGCCATTCTGTTTCTATAGAATTATTAATTTTGTAAAGAGTTAAGTCTAAGAAGTTAATTTGGTTATTTTTTGAAATTTCTATAGTAAACTGTAATTTGGGATGATAGTTATTAAATTGATATAGTATTTCATTTTCTTTGCCAGGAGGAATAGCAGTGAGACAATCGTCCACATATCTTACAAAAAATGGTAAATTAAAAGATAATTTGGGAATAACAGTGCTTTCTAAATCTTCTAAGACTAATTGGGCAATAGTGCTTGAAATTGGAGAACCCATAGCACAGCCATCAGTTTGTTTGTAAATTTTATCTTTAAATTTGAAGTATGTAGTAGTTAAAGTAAGTTCAATTGCAGTAATAAAATTGTTTAAAGTAAGTGATGTGAAGGGTTCGATTTTATTCCAGTTTTTTTTGATAGTGGTAATTGCTAGATTTATTGGAATGTTTGTATAGAGTGATACAACATCCAGTGAAATTAAAGTAAAATTTTCCGGAATATAAAACGTTTTGCTTTTTTCTTTAAATGACCATGAATCTTTAATATAAAATTCATTTTGACTTGTAATATTAGATAAAATGTTGGATAAAAATTTTGATAATTTGTAGAAAGGACTTTGTATACATGATACTATTGGTCTAAGTGGAATATTAGTTTTATGTAATTTAGGGAGGCCATATATACGTGGGGGGAGAGAATTTTGTATTTTAAGTTTAAAGCTAAGATTAGGTGAAATGTTATTTTCATTTAATAATTTAGAAATAAAATTGTTATTTTTAGTTTGTAAGATATGTGGACGATTGTCTCACTGCTATTCCTCCTGGCAAAGAAAATGAAATACTATATCAATTTAATAACTATCATCCCAAATTACAGTTTACTATAGAAATTTCAAAAAATAACCAAATTAACTTCTTAGACTTAACTCTTTACAAAATTAATAATTCTATAGAAACAGAATGGCACACTAAACCCACTTGGTCTGGCCGTTACATTTACTTTAATTCTAAACAACCAATTTGTCACAAAAGAAGTATTGTTATGTGTTTAGCCGATCGAGCAATCAAACTTTCTAGTCCACAATTCAGAAAATCTGCAGTTGACAAAGCCATAAATTGTTTAATAAAAAATAACTACCCAAGATATTTTATTGACAAAATTATAAAAAACAGACTACATCAATTTTATAATAACAACAATATTAATCAGAACCAAAAAGAATCTAAAAACTACATTTCCTTACCCTATATAAAAAAAATATCACACAATATTAGTAACTTATTAAGAAAACATAATTTTGTAATTGCTCACAAAAAGCATAATAATTTACAATTTTTATATTCTCATCTGAAAACCCCCATTCCAAAATTGATGAAAACTCACACCGTATACAAAATTAATTGTAATAACTGTAATAAAACATACATTGGACAAACCAAAAATCATCTCGAGACTAGGTTAAAACAACATACATACCAAAATAGCAATTCAGCTATCAGTAAACACATAAAAAATACTAAACATAATTTCGATTTTAATAACACTACTATTCTTGAACAAGAGAGAAATTTAAAAGCTAGACTTATTTTAGAAATGATACACATCCAAAAAGACAAAAATTCTTTAAATGACAGATCTGACATTCAAAATTTAAGTCAAATATACCGTGACATAATAACGTAATTTGTTCTCTACCACTTGATTCTAAATTAACTCATGTACATTATTTATTTCCTTATTCATAATTATCAAAATCAAATGTGCTAGATATAATTTCTATTATTAAGTTTAACATAGTTACTGTTATTTACAAATTTTATTAAGAAAAAAAATGTCACTTTTTTATACTTTATACAATTTTGAATAAAACCTTGATAAAGCCCCCTAACGGAGGCGAAACGTTGGTGTTTTACAAAAAGAAGTTTCAATTTTGCCAAAAAATTCACAAAAGTTATAAACTTAAAGAAAAAAATTGGCACGAATAATTATATAAAATTATGTACTTTTTTAGTTAGGGCTGTTTTTGAACTTCTTTATAAATTCAAAGGTTAATGGTCACATACACTCGTGAAATGTTACACTTTTTTATTGCTGGTGGCTCCCCTGAAGTAGTCCCCAGTTTATACAGGGTGATCCAGATAAGCCTCGACAGCATTGCTATCTCACTTATCTTTAAATATAGAAACACGTTTAAATGGGGAAAAAGTTTTATAATTTGGAGCTCTTTAATATGCCCTCACAAAAATCGCTCTGTTGGTTTTCTAGATATTTGAAAAAAAGGAAAAAATTGCAATTTGGTTTTTTGTTAATAACTTCGTTATTTATTAACATTTTAATGATTTTTAAAAACAGGTTTAAATGGTTGTTTAACCCGCATATTTCTAAGTACTCTAAAATTGTCTCCGACGTTTCATACACTTGCAGTCATCATCAGGTTTATTTTTTCTTATGGACGCTATATTGGATTTTTATTTTTTATGTCATTAAATATCTTATTTTTTGCTGAGAATAGCAACCTATAACAAATAGATAATATTCCAGCACAAATAGTCTTAGAACATAAAATTCTATTATTTTGGACTACAATTTAGTTGGCATTGGAAAAAAGAATTACAAAAATGTAATGTTACAAAATATGAACTTGTACGATTGACGATTCCAATTCAATAAAGTTATTGAAGGCCTAAAAATAAGCCGTACAAAGACGCCGAACGCTACCAGCAAAGTTGTAGGACGAGCGCAAATTTGCATCGAATATGAAGGGGCACATTTTGAACATTAGCTACAATAAGTTGTTTTCGTTTGTTTTGTAACTAATTTTTATTATTCTCTCGATGTTGTTTGTTTTTCAATTTTGAAATTATAATTTCCTGGGGCGGCAAATACAATTTTGAACTAAACTATTTTTTGGCAGTTTCTACTGCTACAAATTATGAGCGTTTCATTGATTTCTACTTAACGAAATAAAACTGTAATAATTCTTGCAAAATTACTCATTAATAAAGTTGTTTCTCCATGGATAACTAAATTTTCCACTAAATTATGAATTTCATTTTCTGCAGCTATTATTTTTGATATAATATCAACTTGTTATAGGTTGATATTCTCAGCAAAAAATAAGCTATTTAGTGACATAAAAATCCAATATGGCGTCCATAAGAAAAAATAAACCTGATGATGACTGCAAGTGTATGAAACGTCGGAGACAATTTTAGAGTACAGAGAAATATGCGGGTTAAACAACCATTTAAACCGGTTTTTAAAAATTATTAAAATGTCAATAAATAACGAAGTTATTAACAAGAAACCAAATTGCAATTTTTTCCTTTTTTTCAAATATCTAGGAAACCAACAGAGCGAAGTCGATTTTTGTGAGGGCATATTAAAGAGCTCCAAATTGAAAAACTTTTTCCCCTTTTAAACGTGTTTCTATCTTTAAAGATAAGGAGATAGCACTGCTGTCGAGGCTTATCTGGGACACCCTGTATACCAATTCTTTATCGATATAAATATTTATTCAGCGTGATTTTTTAACGTGCCCATTAGGCCTATTCAAAAATTCATATCTCTCTTACTGTCAACTCAAGAAGCAGAAGGTTTTTTTTGATCGCTAGCCCAAAGTTTGAGGTGTCTTTTAGTGTGCCCCTTGTTGAGAAAATTGTACATTTTTATGGCACTCAACATGAATTAGAACATTGGGTAGCAAAATTTCAACGCGAATGTGGAGCTAAAACTCGTGTGATTTCGTACATTTGATTGCCCGACGTGAAGCAAAATACAACGGGTCGAGCTTGGGCACTCGGGGTAGCCAGCAACAATTTTCAGCTCTGGTTTGTTTAATCCAAATATCGAGAGAGCCACTTGAGGAGCTGGATGCTTATCTGGACCGTTGGCTTTAAAAAAAACCGGGCGAAAAAAACTCACCCCATTCCTTCAGCCGCCCCTAATCGCTTTAATAAAAACTAAATTAAATATTTTCTTTTCGCTCGCGGAATAATTAAAATAGTCCGGCGGCCTTGCGGAAAGAAAGGATTTTTCATCCCTTTTATCTTTTAATAGACGGAAAACATGTTAAATCTATTTTCTCTAATGGGCACCGGGCGCATGACATGACAGGGAATCGAAGTGTGCTATTTAGTTTACACGTCACTGAGCATTATCGAATAGGGTACTCACATAATTCACTAAACTCGTCAAAAATCATGTGGAAAATACGAGTGGGTATTTATACCCCATTAATCTAAGCAACTTTCCAGAGGCATATGTCAGTTTCGTTAGCATAGCTATCAGAATTTGCTAAAGGTGCGTCCTCACCTGTATGCAATCTCGTGTGTTGTTGAACGTGACTCAGTTGTTTAAATCTTCTGTCACAATAGGAACATTTGTAGGGCTTTTCGCCCGTGTGCACCCTGATGTGCTGCACCAGCTGGTGGTTGCTGCTGAAGGATTTTAGG
This sequence comes from Xestobium rufovillosum, assembly GCA_963966045.1. Lineage (NCBI taxonomy): Eukaryota > Metazoa > Arthropoda > Insecta > Coleoptera > Ptinidae > Xestobium > Xestobium rufovillosum. Next base: position 30,781,679 of record OZ014497.1, read on the forward strand.
CATTGCTGGCACTGGTGCGGCTTGACCTCTGACCTCCCCGTTAATTCTCTCGCGTGCATCTGCATCGCCGATTTGTGCATGAAAATCTGCAAGAGAAATGGACAAACATCTATTAGTTATTGCTTCGGTTTGTTTTGGCAGTGTTTTGTGTTTTTGTGTTAGTTGTTTAATATTAATATCGTATTATAGAAGTGACTGTTTAACAAGTTGATTTTTATACGAATAAAGTTCGAATTTTTAATAAACGTTATAGGATACAAGTACGATTTAATTCTTTGTACCATCTGCTCTTTTTTATTATACAATATCAGTCGATTAAAAAGCATGTGGATCGGCCAGCGAAAGACTGACTCCTACACCTTATAAAAACCTAATTTATTTACTTCCTGTTTGATGTATAAATACACGGTTCAAATGTAAGTAAAAAAGTTACGGTTACCTACGAAAATTAACAACCAATGAGTTGTAATACACCAAAAGTTTTTGCTCACAATCTTCATGTTACTTACGTCACTTATTAGCGTTTATTCTTTAAAAATCGATTTTCGCGTAACCGTAGTTACAGGTGTTGCCTGAGACCCGAGAGTAAAAGCCGGTGTAATAAATTTCATGATATGTACAAAATAATGGACTCATGTTTTGCATATAGTATATCCCATCTTTAAGGTCATCTTCAAACTCAGCCAAATTCAATCATTCCGCGGCCTCGTCTCGTCTGCAATCTTAAAAATCGCTCCTTAAACTCGGCGGGGCATAATGAAATATTAAAACAGAAGTATTATACTAATAATGACGAATTAAAGCGGGCAGGTAAGCGTCGAAATCTAGAGAGCCGTGATTAAAAAGGAAAGAGGGCAAAAAGTGTCGGGAACGATCCCGGCGACTTTTCGCGAGCCGGCAAAAAGTTGCAAAGAAGTTGAGAGATCCAGCGGGCCGACTCGATGCTCAACAGCTGGGGTGCTAGATGTAATTGCTGGAGCTCGCGATGGCCCGCTGGGATTCTTAAAATATTAAAAGGCGGATTTGAATTCGACTGCCGCATTTTTTACGGCGGAGTGGCGACTTGCTCGCGACCAAAACGCAATACTAGTGCAATAGTACGAAGGCTCGCTGGTGTCACCCAATCTTTTCTTTTGACAAGTCATTATATTGAGTTACAACTCATTATATCGAGTTTCTTCATCTGAATAAAATGAGTTTTGATATCTCAAAATAATGAGTTGGTAACTCAATATAATGAGTTACTGCAGGTCAATATATTGAGTTGTTTTTAAAAAATTACCTTATTTAACTGTTCAATAATCTTTGCGCCCTTCTGGAATAGTTCGATGACCTCTGACCCCCCGAACTTGAATAACCTTGAAATGAACTTATACAGCTGTATGCCTGTTCCTATGCATAACAGCTGCGGAATTCAGTAATCGCATATACTGATCTGAAATGACCTCTGATCTCTGAATTTGAATGAATAACCCTGAAATGAGCTCATACAACTGTATGCCTCTTTCCTCTGAACGTCATTTTCCAAATTTCTGCATAAAGCCGTTCTGGAACAGCTAGATAAGGTATTTTTTAAAACAACTCAATATATTGACTTCCAGCAACTCATTATATTGAGTTACCAACTCATTATTTTGAGATATCAAAACTCAATTTATTGAGATGGAGAAACTCAATATAATGAGTTGTAACTCAATATAATGACTTGTCAAAAGAAAAGATTGGGTGACACCAGGGAACCTTCGTACAATAGTCACTAGTTGTTTTATTGACATTGGTGAACTATGAACTCTTAATAAGTTAACTCCACACGCCAAAAGACAGTGATACTTACACTACGTTACTAAAAATACCAAACCTCCTACTACTGAAGTAAAATGATTCGATAAACCTATAAGGTTTCTTAGAAGTGGAGAGTAAGCATTTATGATTAGGGGAACTGTTGCACAAAAAATATCAGAAAATATTAATAAATATTAATAAATATCATGGTTCTCTCTCTTGTCACACTAACCCCTATAAAACTATCAAAGGACTGAGAGAGAAAGATTGTTTTTATCTTAAGATAAGGGTTACAAGGTTGTTTTATTGGACAAATGTGACTATTACGAAAAAGTAAACAATTTAATAGTAAACGGTCCATACGTGAAAATTAACAAAAATCCGTTGCCTAAAATGATTTCAGATACTCGGAAACAATTATAGAAGTATTTGAAATGTGGTGTTACAGACGCATGATGAAGATACCGTGGATAGATAAAGTTAGCAACAGAGAGGTATTAGAAAGAGTTGGAGAAAAGCGAAATTTATGGAAGATAGTAAGGAATAGGAGAGATAGGATGGTAGGACACCTTCTGAGGCACGAACGAGGGGTTTATCACTCTATGGAATGATTGGGACACCCTTTATGTAATGATCGGAAATGATCATGTAATGATCGGAAATGATCATAAATGATCATGTAATGATAGGAATAGGAAGAAATTACTGTAATGATATTGTAATGTTGGGAAATGACATGGAATGACGTAGTAATGGTGAGTATAATGGAGTTGGAAATGAATGCGAAATGAGTCGTAATGGTGTGAAATGATATTTGCACGCATGCGCATCAGCATACTACAGAAAGTTAGGTTAAGTCCCGAACAGTTGCGCCGGCGTTCTCAGTAAAGTTGTTGTGATACCTACTCGGTTTGATATGCGAGCTGATAAGTGATGTGATGGTGATCCATGCCTATGTGCTTCAAACTCGCTTCACGCCTCGCTTCACGCACGGTTATTGAAGGGGAGCGCTATATACGAGGCTAATTAGGTGAGTGTCGGTAAAATTTTGCTACAAATTTTGAGCTCGATTTTGAGACTTACAATACTTAAAATCGCTTAAAATGCTATCAACATTGACCGGTAATCCATATGTTAGGGGTACGTGTAGTTCTTCAATAATTTTTCAAGAGTTTCGTGTTACATATTTTTTGTTATAGATAATAACCCTTGAACCCGCTAAAAGCCATTCGAGAAACTATCTACTCCGAGACCTACTCAACTTAAAATATCCCAGCTCGCATCTGAGGGCTCGTCTGAGGGAATTGAATGTCTTCCGGGATGTCTTCTCAAACCAAATATTGTTCTGAATCCTCATCTGAATCGAAGTGTGAATTGCAAATGAATACGAGTGCTGATAACTCCGAGGATAACTCTCATAACCTTCAACCTTCATCGAGACCTTCATTCGAAAATGCTACCGAAAGCGAGACTGAAAATGTCTCCATTTTGTAAACAATTTGCCAGGCAGTGAAAATGAACAAGATTTGGTCGTTTTTCGAACATCAATATGGAACAGACGTCCCAATATACTTGAAACATTTTCTTCATTTATTTGGATTCGATTCGATTTTCGCATTGACTCCAAATACTTCACCGAAATGGAGACATTCGCCAAATCGGAACTTTCCGAGCTGTTAGCAAAGGAAGAAGCCTCGAAAAACATCGAGTTTTTGGGGATATTCCTCGGGATATTCGCGTCAACTCCCTCAAATTTTCGGATTCTTCCTGGACACAAGATTCTCATCGCCGAGTTGAAGACACTCTTAAATAACGAAGATTGTCTACCAAAGTTTTTACAGTTTGAGAGGAATTTCCGAAAGGAACGTCAAGAAAGTCGAAGTAACACGGTTTTTGAAAACAGCAATCAAATGAGTAGTACTACGACTATGAGCAATTATAAAAGTCGAGAAAATGCGAAGGAAAAGGTTCACAAAAAATCTTTGCTGGACGAGGAGTCGCTTCTTCATGATAAGATTAAAATTTTTTATCTAAAGCAGGATAAAGAATTCTATCCGTTATTTCAATTTCTGTCAAAGAGTCAGTCGAGAATAACGCAAGCCCTTTTGCACTCGCTTTTGCAGCTAAGATAAAATGTTGCGTTGTTAGATGTTGTTGGATGTTAGAACATAATAAATGTTTTTGTGGAATTTATCCAATGATTTTAATTATATACTAGAGTCAGAGATAGGAATGAAAAGAGATAGGGGTAGGCCCATATTAGACTACTGCCCTCAATTAGTTGGGGATGTAGGATGTTCAACTTTTGGGGAAATGCGTAGGTTAGTCTTCGGACTGAAAACTATGATGATGACTTGGAAAGGCGAAAGATAAAACGGAACCCTGTTTGTAAGTAACGTCAACGTCAAAGTGACAGTCAGCAAAAATTCAGTACGGATCAGTAAAATTAAGAAGTCATGACGTAACACTGTATCCTCGATTTATAAAGTATAGTGATATCTGTCATTTACTTCACTTCACTTCACTTCACTCAACTAATTCAAACACGTTTTAGGATATCATCGATCCTATGCTTGTTTCTGTGTTAAACAGAAATTATTTTTATTTCTTATTGCAAAGGGGTAAATGAGATAGCAGAATGTCTCATTAAGAGCACCCCGAGAGTTTACTACCCCCTATTATATATGGCCCGAATAAAACCGCGGCACTAGCGAAAGAAAGAAAAACAGAAGACATTATTTTCAACGGATGATTTAAAGTTTCCTCGTTTTAAAATTACTTTTTTCCAACCATGTTCTGGCTGTCGTCGGTTTTGTATGATGTATGCGTTCATATTTTGCGTTTAATGGGGTTTTTTATTGGTTCTCGTTTACCTGAGAGTAAGGGAAGCAAAAGAAGGCTTAGATAAAAGTGAAAGTAAGCCCAAGTACATGTAATCAATGAACTACTATACGTTTTTTGAAAAAAAAACTAAGTGCAATTTTTGCTTTAACTTTAAAAGAATAATATAATTATTACCTGAGGGTAGTCGGAATGTAACACTGGATACGGAGTGAAATGAAACTGGAAATGGCCATGACCTGATGATGTGCTAGGTCCTGGGTCGAAACTGGGGTATGCAGTGGTCATGTGTCCCGAAGAAGTCGAGGGGGTTGCGGTTGTTGGCACATGAGCGTCCCACGGTTGCTGATTCGGTGGATCATCGCCGCCGAACATTTTATTTAGCTCACTCACTGTTGCAGTTTGTAATCGCGGAATTTATTGTAAAAATCGGGGGCCATATTTATGTTTTCTTTTCGCGAAAGAAAAATGTTAGATTAGAGAGACCGAGGCGGTGCACCATGTCGAAGTTCGGCTGGTAAGTAACTAAAAGTACGCTTAAATTTGCTCCACATTTTATTGTAATTAATATAAAATCGGAATCGAATAAATCAATTTTATAATTTACGCAAAATTGGAACTTATTATTATTAACGTTTAGTAATTGTATATAGTAAATTGCTTAGAATAGAAGTTGTTTAAAATCACCAATTGAACGTTGCAAAGTAGGTCACTATATAAATAGATAAAACGGTACAAAATGCACCGGATTTTTTCGAAAATTCAAAAGCAACATGCGTTTGTTTTGTGTCGAGATGAGATAACTCGCAATATTTGTTTTCTTTTATCGTCTGTCGAGCAGAATTCTGAATTCCTCACTTACGGAAAAAAGTAAATCAAGGACGAGCACCCTCCCCCACGTAAACAGTTTGATAACGATCTCTCATACTCAAAATGAAGGTCCTTATTTAGTCTCTGTCAGCAATTTGATTGTCATCCAACTGTTTTTCTCGTTAAATTGCTAGGCAACAAAATTTCGTTCAAAACAAACTTATCCGGCAAAATAAAAACCCCTCGTCTAATTACAGTAGAACGTGTTTAAACACTGTATATTAATTCCAGCAGCTATTCTGACGTTGCCCATAGAGGGCGCTACCTATTGTTTTGATAAATTGACCCATAACTTTTTACCATGTACATCTAACGTCAAATCGGCTCCAAAATCTGAAAGACCAACTTTTTTCAGATAATAAATGTATTCTTGTCTCATTTTGATATTCCAGCCCATTTTCAAGAAAAAACGACTTAATGCAGATAGTGTTTAAATTCCAAACTTGTTCTAATAGGCCCTTCCGCATTAAACAAAATATTATCTAGATAGCTACGTTTTACAAACAGACAGTCGATAGTAATATGACATTAGTTTTAAAGTGTTCGGTGTTAACCCAATGAGCTGTGGCGAAGAATACAAGCGGCTGCCAAGGAAATCAAAGGCAATCCAGGGGCATTGTTTAGAACTTGAGGGTCTCTCAGGAAACGCATTGAAAAATGTATCCAAGTGAATGGTGGACACTTCGAACAACTACTTTAAAATTTAATGTTTCCTAATTTTATTTTTCTTGTACCTAAGCGTTTGTAGTGAATTAAAATTTATTTTGTTAGCAGTACTTATAAGCGTTTCATTTCTAAAATTTAAACACTATCTGCATTAAGTTGTTTTTTCTTGAAAATGGGCTGGTATATCAAAATGAGACAAGAATACATTTATTAATTAAAAAAGGTTGGTCTTTCAGATTTTGGAGCCGATTTGACGTTAGATGTACATGGTAAAAAGTTATGGGTCAATTTATCAAAGCAATAGGTTATAAGTAGCGCCCTCTATGGGCAACGTCAAAAATGTTATTGGAATCTTTTTTCTGAAACTTTTTAGTGCTAGCAACGTAGGACACCCTACGTTGTCCCCCTCTACACTGCGTTCCCTTTCTAATATATCTCCTACTTCTTGTCCCGCATATAAGTTTCCCAAATATTCTTTCCACCTTTAAAAGAAATAATCGTTTGATTATGTCAGGTTATTCAACTTCTAAGGGACAGTTCATTAATTTGCTCTAAAACGTTGCCACTAGACTCAGCGTGGCGGAGACCCGTTGCGGTACCGCTGGCTTGTCCATATAAGTCGATGCAAAATTAGAAATACTTGCCATACATCTTGGGAGTAAAATTGCCTACGCCCTCTACACGCAGCAGCTAAACAGCCGTTGTATTTTTTTCTCTCTTATTTTTATTTGTTTTTCGACGAGTTGCTTTTTCATAGTGTGTTAACCCGTGCCGTCCAACTCGACTACTCCACATCGAGAGTAGATTGCGAGGTTGTGAATTACCTGGACTGCTGCACAGCCATAACCTATCTCAACTAAGAAAATGTTGCTCTCGCAGATTTAAAAATAGAAATTTAATCTGGTTTGTGTATACGCAGTGAAAAAATGTATACACACACACACTGGTACTTTTTGTATTTTTTATATTATTTTTCATTTTACGAGGTATTTTAGACCGTCTTTAGGTATGTTTGCAATTTGCAATTTTGTTTTATTTTGGGGTGCAACCTATATTAGACTACTCAATTTTTTTTCAATTTTTCAATTGTTTGTTTAACACCCCCCCCCCCCCCCCCCACAATTGAAAGTTCTTAAAACGTCCCAATATTGGAATTGGAATGTTTTGTTGGAATATCTGTTTCTTGTTTGTTCGTTTCTAAATATCTTACTTTGATAAAAAGTAAAAGGAGGGACAAAAAGTAAATAAGTAAATAAAAATTGAAGAAAAATGAAAAAACTACAATATAGAAAAAGTCTAATATACTCAGATCCGGTGATCTTGCAGGCCACAATATGGGTCCATTTGTACCCAACCATCTACCCGGAAAATGATTTTCTAAATAATTTCTAACTATTGCCGAATTGTGTTCCATCAAAAATTTAGTGTGCTAGTTGACGCCCCAAAATAAAACACGAAACGTTAAATCCAAAGCGTCCTTGCCTCTGACGTTCAAAAGTTTGGTGCTGATTTGCATCAGACCAGTGACGCACATTCTGCCTGTTAAATAATCCTACGCTGCTTATGTCCAAATGACAGACCGCCCAAATTCTGGATTTTCTTGAATTTAATTTAAGTACCACCTACAAAAATTAAGCCTTCTTTCTTGATCTCCCGGGACGAGATGGTGAAAAATTTGAATTTTATATGGCCTATATTTGCCTTTTTTAATATTTTTTGAGCTTTTGTTTTGGAAACACCAACTTGTGATTCGATTTCGCGACAAGAAGTTTTTGGTGTCGCCTCAACCAACGATAAAACATTTATTTCTTCTTCTTCCCTATTTTCTTTATTATAAATTTTGTTTCTAGGTTTATTGAATGACCCATAGTGAATTAAATTTGATTTTGATCTCGAAAACATCATTTTGTTTGGTTATCTTCTTTCTGGGAATCTAAATTTAATAAATCAATGGATAGGTATTATACTGGAAATGGGTATCTAGGAATTTTTTGTGTACCTGTTGAAATTTAGGTCGGTTTATTATAATTCCACCCTTAACAATTTTCTTGGTCTGATGATCTGCAACTTGTGTGTCCGGCCCACCGCGAACGAGACAATTTTATAACGAAAATGAGCATATGTTAAAGCTTATAATTACCCTGATCAGCATCGTGTTAATGAGTGTACGAGTTGTACGACACGAATGGGCATGTTCGGTTTTTAAGGGGGGTTGAAGATAGAGACATAAATAAGGAGAAACACGTAACAAATTAAGAATGTTTTAATTGAATGGCTTTAATTCGATCTCTGGGAATAGAAATCGTCATATTAGTCCAGATGAAACCGTAAATCGAGTTTTTTTTTTGTAGTTACTTGTTAACAGCGTATGTGCAGATGTGAATACGCGAGAGAGACGCAAAGGAAACAACTGAAGCAACTAGTTTACTTCTGTCTCTCTCTCTGGCAAGACTTATTGCCAATATAAATTTCTAAACTGGGAAAAAATTACTAAACAACAATTTTAATGATATCTTTTATACGTTTCTTTACACTTTTCTATAATTAATGGTATTATACCTTGTTTAGCCGTTGCACAAATATAGACGTTTCGTCTCGCAACATCTTCATGTGCGTGAGCATGCGACAGCGTTCGTTTTATCTGTGGATTTCAAGGATGGCGCGAAAAAATCTTTTGTCCTGCTCGTCCCACGTATGAGCTCGCCTTGAATGGATAAAAATAATAATGAGTATCAACAAGTTGGCGCGGTATTGAAAAATCCAGACTCGTAAAAATAAAAATGCAAAAGCAGAAAAAGTCAACAAACTCCCATGTGCTTTGTGTACATGTACGACCAGTATGTATTGTATGTTATATTTATCCGTGGCCTTGTTACGTACACACATATGATACTAGCATTTTCAAAGTGCATTGCCTCCCTTTTCAGATTTTGCATTCGTAATTTCGAAAATACATCATCAGCCGCAATATCCAATTCAAACTTCATATATATAATGCAAATATGTTGTCCAATTTTGTCACTATCATCATCCATCCTTTCCTATCCTGAGCTAACCTACGCATTTCCCTAAAAGTAGAACATCCTACACCCCCAACTATTTGAGAGCAGTAGTCTAATCTAGGCTTACCTCTTTTTATTTCTATCTCTGGCTCTCCCTATTGCTAATCTTATCTATCCACGGTTTCTTCCAAATAATTTCCCATTTGACCGTCTTATATCTTTGTTTCCCTCCTTCATCTATCCTATTTTTATATTTTCGCCTCTCGTCTATTAGAGTCACAATATCCTTTGTTATCCAGGAATGCAGGAAATCTGGGACATGTTTTCTGTATAAATTGCATGGCTCGAGTGTGTAGGGCAAAGCACCGTACTGATGAGTCCTACAAGGACGAAATCAGTGATCTACGGTTTTTCCACGCCAAGGAGGCAAATTTATCGAAAATATTTTTCTTCTTCTTCTTTTTTGACATAAAATTTTAATTTTTAATTGTATTTCGATAATTTTCTTGGTGACGTACGTAGTGATTGAATGTCGATAAAATAATGCGGCCCGTTTTTTGATAGTGCATCAGGGAAGCAAGGGGTGAACTACCCCTTACCTTCTTAACTTCATATTTTTTAAGGGGCTGGATATTTTTAAGTTTTAACCTCATCTTTTGTTTCCCCGGACATTTTGCTAATAAAAAGTTACTCTTGTTAGGTTTCGATAAAATGAAGCGTTTTCGAGAAAATGAAACTCGACGAGCAAGAGGTACAGTGTTTCTACGATTTTCGTCTTTATTTTTTCTGGCATTATTTTCAAAGATATCAAAAAATCGAAAGCTCTTTCAATCAATTATTTCTTAGGAATTTTTTAAATATGATTTGACCCTACATTAGCTATTTTTTTTGAAATTCATCAAAAAATTTCCAGGTCCGTATTAAGAATAAATAAAAATTGACGATGTAGACAACAGACGAAACGTCGTACAAAAATAACCTTAACAGTTTGCGAACGGTGGTGAAAATCGTAGAAACACGGTACCTCTTGCGTGTTGAGTTTTATTTTCTCGAAAACGCTTCATTTTATCGAAACCTAACAAGAGTAACTTTTTATTAGCAAAATATCCGGGGAAACAAAAAATGCGGTTAAATATTAAAAATATTCAGCCCCTTAAAAAATATGAAGTTAAGAAGGTAAGGGGTAGTTCATCCCTTGCTTCCCTGATGCACTATCAAAAAACGGGCCGCATTATTTTATCGACATTCAATCACTAGGTACGTCACCAAGAAAATTATCGAAATACAATAAAAAATAAAAATTTTATGCAAAAAAAGCGTTTTTTATTTCTCCATTCTAAGGGAGAATATCTCGGCAGGGGAAGGTCGTAGGAGAAAACTTTATATGAACTTGGGGTGTTATTTTCGTGTAATCTATACGCACCCGAGAGATTTTTCACCTTCATCGGGACATCCTGTATGTACCTACTGATTTTTTAAGATAAAAATGTGTATGCAGAGTTCTTGCAATTTTTCTTATATTTTCGAAACTGTCTGCAATAAATTAATGAAATTTATTCACACATAACTATTCCCAATTGGCTAAGGACACATGCCAAATTTTCTGCCAAAACATTTATAGGGTGTGTGCAAATTATTGTGGAATTCAGCTGCCTGTAACTCGGTAACCAGTGAAAATTGGACACGTGTTCATATGAACTTTTTTGTTCAAAATGAACGGTACTATAATATACTGAAGTATGTACCATTCCTTCTAAAACACCCTGTATTGTCATATAAAATACATACTATTCAGGGTGTTTCAAAACAATATACAGATTTTTTAGAGACGATAGAGTAGGCAAAAACGAACATTTTTGTCAATAAACTCATGTCCTCCTGGGTTTCGTTAAGGTTCCAGTAGGCTAGAAACGTTTTTTACCCGCAGCTCGCGATTTTCTAGACGGATTGTATCCAGGCCATTGGATTGGTAGGTGTGGACCTGTGGGCTGGCCTCCACGCTCTCCGAATCTCAATCCCATAGATTTTTTTCTACGGGGGGGCATATGAAAACATTGGTCTATGAGACACCCTTAGAAAATGTTGAAGACCTTGCAGAAGAATAGCAGTCGGGGATGGAATAGTACGAGACAACCCAAACATTATTTTCTGGTGTTCACGAATCGCTATCGAGACACCTCGAACCGTTAACACGGAAGACAATTTCAACATTATTTGTAAATTTATTTTTTTATTAATTTTTTCTTAATTATTATTAGTGCGTTCTCTGATTTGGAACACAGAGTAGTTGGATCAAGAAGTAAATTCACTATGAATTCTTAATAAGTTAACCCCGCACACAGTAATATTAAACTCGACACGTGTTTCGCTGACAACGTCAGCATCTTCAGGAGCTGAAGATTAACTTATTAAGAATTCTCTCTGATTTGGAGTTTACCTCAGAGGCAAAAATACAGATTATTATTATAAAATTATTTTATTATTATAAAATGGCAAGAAAACAATTTGTCTGAACATGAACCTCCTGATTATTTGAATACAATTTGGGACAATGATTATTAGTTATTTGTAAATTCGTCTGGCTGTCTAGATATAAGGGCTGTAATTGAGAATGTTTCTTGCCTCCTGGAACCTTAACGAAACCCAGGCGGATATATGAGTTTATAGTCAAAAAATGTTCGCTTTTGCCTGCTCTATCTTCTCTAAAAAAATCTGTATATTGTTTAGAAATACCCTGTATATAAAATATCGACGTTTCTGCCCCGTTTAGGGCTTTTGTCAAGATTTATTTAAAAAAGAAAAAGTGTAAAAAGTGACAATAATTTTTATAATAAAATTTGTAAATAATAACGTATGTATCTAAAATAAAAAATATAAATTATAGGTACTTAGCAAATTTGATTTTGTTAAAATTATGAAATAGGAAAAAATGTACATATAGACATTTATGTAATTATTATATTAATTTAATATCAAGTGATAGAGAGCAGATTTACGTTATTATGTTACTGTAAATTTTACTTAAATTTTCAAGGTCAGATCTGCCATTTAAATAATTTTTGTAGTTTTGAATGTGTATCATTTCTAAGTCTAGTTTTAATTTTTTTTTCTTGTTCTTGTAGTATACTTGAGCCACCGAACAGACGGAGTGATCACCCTGCAAGAACGTGCTCTAGCGGGGCCAATAGTAATTTATGACGACCGAATTTGAGTCAGGCGACTTCGTTGGGTCTAAAGAAAGCGCATCACTGCGGTTCGGTCGTCCTAAATTGATAGTGGTCCTGCCTAGAGCTCATGATTGCAGGGTAATCACTCCGTCTGTTGGGCGGCCCAAGTATAGTATGTACTATTAAATTCGAAATTATGTTTGATGCCTTTCAAATATTTACTCGTATTTACTAATACCTGAATTATTATTTTGGTATGTATGTTTTAAGCTAGTTTCAAGATGATTTTTGGTTTGTCCAATGTATGATGTTTTGTTACAGTTATTAGGTTACTACAAAGATAGGCATGTCTAACGTAAGCTTAAATGGGAAGACCCCGTATATACTTAGGTACCTTAATTTGGATCAATAATATAAAACACCGAAGTTACTTACCCTTTTCAAATTAAAAACTTTATTCAAATATAAAATTTACCTTTGATATAAAAAAAATTCTCAATATTCCGAAAATCTGTCGTCAGCAGAGTTTGCAAAATCTAATATTTTGTTTTGTACAAGATATTTTGAACTGAATGAGCATTAAGTACTTGAATTAGAAGGAAAACAATCCAGTTGAATCTGATACGTAAGTGTCGTATTTTTGCGGAGTAGGTGGGTACGTTACCTCGCAAAGTGGGACATTTTGAGAACGGCCGATCGCGTGAGCGTGCGATAAAAAAAACGTACGCGATAAAAGTTTGCTGACCTACCCCAAGCAAAACAAGCTCGATAAAAATACGGTTTTTACGATGAAGTCATTGTAGTAAAACCGATTCTTTATTGTTGTTTTTATTTTATTGGTTTAAGCGAGCCATTATTTTGTGAATGGCTCTAATTTTTACCGATATGTAGAAATGACTCGGAAAAAATGGGTCTGTGTGGTTTGTGATAAGAAAGAGAGCACTAACCTACCTCAATGCGAGTGAGTACGTTCATAAAATATGCACACTCGACGTTAACATTGAAATATGCACTTTCTTTCTTATAATTTTCTGTTTGATCATGTTTATTTTTAGTTGTTTTAGTTTGATTTTAGTTAAATATGTTGCTAATAATTCACTTCCTGTTTTGCACAAACACCGAGAAAAACTATAAAATTACCATCATAAATAGAATATACAATATATAAAAAAATATTAATTAGTTTTTTTTGTAATCGTTGACGTTAATGTTTTCTTTCCTCAATCGAAATGAAAATGGTACTAGCATTTAAATAAACGAGTGCAACAATAGCCTTAGGCAAAATGAATGTAGCAACCTTATTATTTATTAACTTATATCTAATAACACTTCGCGAGTTGGCTCATGATATATAAAAAATTTTACGAACCCCATTATCGCAGGGCTCCATCGTAGGATGCTTCCTGAAGTCCTCCTGAATCATGACGCACACGAAAATCGACACAAAAAACTGTCACCGGCAAAAGTGAGGTTATACACCGCGATTTTTTTTTTGTTTCGTTCCTCAATTATATTTATGTGATTATACACATATTTGTGCAGCTATAGCGTTGCAACTGATCGGTGTAGGTAATGCATTTAGATAGACGTCCAACGTCCTTGCCAGCATGCCGAGGTACCCTGTATTAAAAGACGGTTTTTTACGAAGTGGGGGTACCCTTCAAGGGTACTAACTTTATGCAGTATGTTGCTAAACAGTTTGTTTATTAAAGTAGGTATACGCACTGAAAATATATGTGCTACGGAGGCGAATTGGTATGCAATCTGCCAGCCACGTAGCAGGCGAGTTTGTAACGTCAAATTGTTACGAGAGCTGTCATATTTGATATCAAATAAAACAATTTCATTTGTGATGTACTGCCAACTGATTTTTTTTTGAAAATTTTTGATGTTCAAAGCGAAGACTGGTGTGGGAGTGAATCAATGGATCTATATCTCAACAGGTACACAAAAAATTCCTTGATACCCATTTCCATTTTCAGTATAATGCCTATCCATCAATTTATTAAATTTAGATACCCAGAAAGAAGACAACCAAGCAAAATTATGTTTTCGAGATTAAAATCTCTTCCCGGGAGATCAATAAAGAAGGCAAATCCAGAATTTGGGTGGTCTGTCATTTGGACAGATGAAACTCACATAAGCAGCGTAGGATTGTTTAACAGGCATAATGTGCGTCACTGGTCTGATACAAATCGGCACCAAACTTTTGAACGTTAGAGGCAACGACGTTTTGGATTTAACGTTTCGTGTTTTATTTTGGGTGGTAAACTAGCATACCAAATTTTTGATGGAAACTTAACGGGATTCATCATCATAAGGTTCTCAGTCCGAAGACTGGTTGGACGCGTACCTCCGTTCTTTTCTATCCTGAGCTAACCTACGCATTTCCCTAAAAGTAGAACATCCTACATCCCTAACTATTTGAGAGCAGTAGTCTAATCTAGGCCTACCCCTACCTCTTTTTATTCCTATCTCTGACTCTAGTATGTCACGAACTATTCCTTCGTGTCTTAGAAGGTGTCCTACCATCCTATCTCTCCTACTCTTTATTGTTTTCCATACCTTTCGCTTTTCCCCAACTCTTTCTAATACTTCCCTATTGCTAACCTTATCCATCCACGGTATCTTCATCATGCGTCTGTAGCACCACATTTCAAACGCTTCTACTCTTTTTCTATCCGCTTCTCCTATTGTCCAAGTTTCGCACCCGTATAATGCCGTACTCCATACATACGACGTTAAGAGTCTCTTCCTAGTCTCTATATTAACCGTTCTCGAGCATAACAGTTGTTTCTTTTTGTTAAACGCAACTCGGCCCTGCGCCATTCTTTGTTTTATATCTTTAGTGCTCCTACCGTCTTGAGTTATTTTACTTCCTAAGTAGCAGAAATCCGCGACCTCCTCTATCTTCTCATTTCCAATTTGTATTTCCATTTTAGTTCTATTTTCACATCCCCTACATACCAAAATTTTAGTTTTCCTTTTATTGATTTTCATGCCGAAGCCCTGTGTCAAAACTGCTTCCATTTCATTCAAAGCCGCTCCTAATTCTTCTTTGCTAGATGCTAACACTGCTATATCATCCGCAAATCTGAGCATGTTAATAGTTTGGCCCTGTACATTGATCCCTGAGGCTGTTCTTTCCTTAACAATATTAATCGCATCTTCGATATATAAGTTGAAAACTAGAGGTGACAATGCACATCCCTGTCTCACTCCCTTCCGGATATCTACTTCCCTTTGTTCCTGCTCACATTCTATAACTGCCTTTTGCTCTTTGTAGAGATTATGTATTATTTTTCTGTCCCTGTATTTCATCCCTACCTTTCTCAGCACTTCGAACTTCTTCCCCCATTTTACGTTGTCGAAGGCTTTTTCTAAATCTACAAATCCTATATAGACGCTCTTTCTCTTTTCTATCGTTTTTTCTATAATTACTCGTAAAGCTAGAATGGCCTCGCGCGTTCCTCTATTTCGTCTAAATCCGAACTGATCTTCTCCTAATATTTCTTCCGCCTTTTTCTCCATCCTTCTTTGCACAATTCTAGTTAAAATTTTTGACGCATGGGAAGTTAAACTGATAGTTCTAAAATTTTCGCATCTATCCGCGCCTTTTCTTTTTGGCAAAGCTACTATGATGTTCCGTTTGTAATCTTCTGGAATCTCGCCTGTCAGGTATATGCGACTAACTAGTTTAAATAAACGATCTATTACCTCTTGACCTGCGCACTTTAAGATTTCTGCCTGCAAGCCATCTATACCTGGTGCTTTATTATTCCTTAAACTTTTTAGTGCTATCTCAAACTCTTCTCTCATTATAGGACTCCCTAGGTTATCCCCCTCTACACTACTTTCGCTTTCTAATATATCTTGCACTTCCTGTCCCGCATATAAGTTTCCTAAATATTCTTTCCACCTATCTGCCTTCTCCCCACTTCCGATTAGGATATCTCCTGCCTCATTTCTAATGTTTTTGGTACTAGATCCAATTTCTCTAAAATTTCTCCTAATTATTTTATATGCTTCATCAGTCTTTCCTACTTCGAATTTATCTTCCACTTCTTTGTATTTATTATCGATCCATTGCTCTTTCGCTCTCCTACATTCCCGAATAATTTCCCACTTGATCGCCTTATATCTTTGTTTCCCTGTTTCATCTAACCTATTTTTATATTTTCGCCTTTCCTCTATTAGACTCACAATATGTTTTGTTATCCAGGGTTTCCTACTTTCATTCTGTTTATGACCCAAAATATCCCTAGCTGAGGAAACTAAACTATTTTTAATGCAATTCCATTCTGCCTCTATGTCCCTAACAATATTTCCACCCGTGCCCTTTAGTGCTTCGTTTGTCTTTTTCTCGAACTTATTGCGCATATCATCATCTTTTAGTTTCTCTGGGTCAAGATACCTTCTTCCGCTTCTTTTTTTCAAAATCTTAAATTTAAGATTGGCTTTCATAACGACTATGTTGTGATCACTATCTATATCTGCTCCTGGATAACTTCTACAATCCCTTAACGGGATTGAGATGCATTAATTTATTGAATATTAACGCAGAGGCGATAATGGAAAATGTTCCGTTAATAAACATGAACAGGGTATATTTCCAACAAGATGGTGCCCTTGCACATAATTCTGCAATAGTTGGAAATTATTTAGAAAATTATTTTCCGGGTACAAATGGGTACAAATGGACCTATATTGTGGCCTGCAAGATCACCGGATCTGAGTATATTAGACTTTTTTGTTTGGGCATTTTTAAAAGAAAAAATATACATACGAAGATATAACAATCAAGCCAAGCTAGCAGAGGCAACACATGAAGCTTTTCGATATTTGCAAGCCCATCCTATTTTTTTATTTAATGCCATCAATCTATTAACTAAAAGATGTAGATTATGTGTTGAAAGACATAGCAATCAATTTGAGCAGTTCCTATAATTTTGTTATTTGTTGTTTTTCTTGTTTCTTGTTTGTTTTGTTTGTTTTGCCGTTTTTTCTATTTTTGTCACAGGTATCTTGGATGTACCTTCTTATCTTATATTTGCTAAAGGTAAAGAGTACCAAAATCTTTGCCGTTTTTTGAAATAACAATATACATAAAAGTATATATATTTTGATAGGTTAAAAAAGACCTTTCGAACTTGACCAAAGCCTGCTGTGGTTTCCATTTAAATTCAACTTTATACCATAACTCAAAAAATACGCTCCCTAGAAAAACTACGTACGCAACTGAATTCCTTGGAAAAAGTTCTATAGGAATCAATCTTAACAGTTTTAGTCTGCCTAGTACAAAAAGAATTGGAGATAATTTTTGAAAATCGATAAAATCAACATTATTTTTTTTCTCGAAAACTAAAAACGATGTCCAAATTCTGGTTTGGACATTCTATTATACTCAAAAAAGTAGTTCAGGGTCGCGAAAACCCCAAGGCTCTATCTCTGCTGCTTCTACGAGAAATCCCCAAATCACAACGAAAATAGGACACCCTGTACATGATGCAGATAGTTATTCCAAACTCTGGAAAATTAAGATCTAGCTAGTTCAAAATCCGGCTCGTTTTGATGCACACACGTTCAGCAATTTTCACGGGGACGTCCGAGATAATTGTACAGCAATAACACGGTATATTAAGGTGAGAAAAAGTTTTGTAGCAATCTTAAAATTCTTCTGAAGCGGCAGTACTGCATAAAGCGTTGTTCCATTTTCTCGAATGATGTTAGAAATTTTGCCCACGATATACAGAGTGTCCCTCGGAAACCGTTCCGTGGCAATTAACTACAGAACTCAAAGAAAAAGTGCAATAAGTGGAATACTACCGAGGGAGCGGGCCAATTTCTTTCCCCTGCGCGTTTAACTAATCACGAGACATCCTGTATAATGAGAGAAAATTTAAAATTAATCTTCTTTCGCAACTAAACGTAGAGAATTGGTATATAATTTCAAATATAATTCTGATCGAAACCCTCGAAATTGTTTCAAAACACGAGAGTCGTGTAAATCCATCCAGGTTTGCTTATTTAATGAATTTTAACACGATAACTACATATAATCAACGTACGGGGTACGGTCGGGAAAATTCGGGGACCCTGTATGCTAAATCCAATAACGTATTCATGGCAGCTCTTTGGTAAACATGTAGAGTCACTGCTGGAGTATTTATTTAATTTTTTTTGGTCCGAAATTAAATTTTCATTCGTACAATAGAAGTGTTTAGTAATGTCTGGAAAAAAAACGAACCCCTCGCTCTCATTCGATTTTAATATGGGGTGAATGTCGTTATTAATCCTTTGGTTGGACGCTACAGCATATGGTTTTGATTTTTGTTCCTCCAACTGTTTTGATCAGGCTAGTATTATTTAAAAAATAAAAAAATATCCAACTGCTGTGCCATTAAAACAAGCTATTATTAATACCCGCAAAATTCTAGAGTGGAATACCGTATTTTATCTGAAAAAACTCATAGGATGTTGTATTTTTTTGATTTTGCCGATTTGTTGTTAGGTAACTATTCAAAATTAAGAAATAATTGTAGTTTTGGTCTTTACAAAAAAATGTTCGATTTAAAATAATGAATTACGCATGTAATTTCAATTTGAATTATGCGTAAAAGCTAAAACAAGGTTTTGATTTTTGTCCGTTCGACTTTTTCGATCAGAGTAGTACAAATATGCAATAAAAATGATAAAACTACTACACAGAACTGACCCGCACAACATAATGCGGCAGTGAGCTGGACTTAAGTCAATGGTTAAAAACCAGCAGTAAAAAACCGGTTGGAGTTCAATAAAAATCATTCTTAACCTAAGGGGAAAAAACGTATACCGCCAATTTCTTCTATCGAGAAAATGCTACCAATCAAAATTGACGTATTTCCTATGAACCAGGATTATTGTTATTGTGGGTGATGAGATACGAGTGGAATTCAAATTTAAATTGGAATTTTGCTAATAGAGAATTGTAAAATAAAAGAGGACAAAAATTTTTATGGCGCAATGTAACGCCAGCAGCATTAATATAACTATAGAACTTTTATCAAACATTTAATTGCATAGGTTTTGTCCAGAATATCACATCCATAACACAAAAACTCAGGGTGTCCATAAAACTTGAATTATTTAAATGGGAACCACAGCAGGCTTTGGTCTAGTTCGAAAGGTCTTTCTTTAAGCTTTCAAAATATATATACTTTTATATTGTTATTTCAAAAAACGGCAACGATTTTGGTACTTTTTATAAGATAGGTAGGTAGGTACAGCCAAGATACCTATGATTTTATGTTATCAACTTTTAATAACAACTGAAATAAAAGCAACAAAAAACAGCAAAACAAACAAAACAAACAAAAACAAGAAAAACATCAAACAACAAAATTATTGGAAATGCTCAAATTAATTGTCATGTTTTTCAACACACAATCTACATACCGTGTGACAAACTTCCATGTGTACATGGAGAAATAACATGGGCAATTACATTTTTGGGGATTCCTGCTCCCCATGTGTAATTACAGTGGTGGTAAAGGTAGCAATCGAAAGATTATTTGTTTCTGCGTATGAGGATATCAAAAACTCTACAACTTTCCAATTTATTAAAGCATTAAAAGCAAAAATTACATTAATAATTTTCTAACTAAAACACAGAAATTTATCAGATTATCCATGACAACTTAATTTATTCTAATCGCGGACCTCTTTGATTTTTATTTTTCTGAACTGTCAACATTTAAAAATGAACTAAAATATTTATTCAGTTCAAGAAAAGGTTTTCATTGTGAAAGTATTTTACGGCGGCAATAGTTTGCGCGTAGTCAGTGCCTTATTTTCTGTAAAATTCAATAACTGTCCTATTCCTTCGGTATAACAAAAATAATTTAGTAAGAAATTTGAAGGCTGGGAATCTTTCATCGAAAGAAGTTAATTTTTACTAATAGGTACATAAACTTGTTTTTTTATTTAGATAATTCTCATTCACATTATTATTGTCATTACCTATATAGTTGACAATTACTTGATTACTGGTGTCGATGTTTCGTTGGTGAATGCTGGTCCATAGTTTAGGGTAAATTGTAGGTGTCGTCTAACCTATTAAAAAGTTTTTGGGAAAATGTTAAAGCAGTAAAATGAAATAATAAAAATTAAATTATTTTAATTTTACTGCAATTACGAAAAATTTAACAAGCGGCAACATTTGTTTATTTTGCTCTAATGAATTTTGTAATCTGGCAATTTAATACTTATTTATTTCATATCTAGGTAAGGACAAAAACTTATTAATATACAATGAAATTAAAGTAACATAAAAAAAGAAAAACAACTATAACAAATATTCAAATAAACCCCAATTCTGTATCAGACTGTATCCCAGCCTATTATAGAAAGAATTTCTCACATTCGCAAGTTGCCGATCGTTTATTAAGTTGCATTCCGCAAAAATAGCATTCCTTAAACCTTAAAGAATCAATATTTGGGTGACGAGTTTTATAAATCTTATTTTTTAAATGACCCCACAAGAAAAAGTCACACGGTGCCAAAGCGGGAGATCTAGCTGGCCAGTTTATAGCACCACCTCGACCAATCCAGCTCTCTGGAAATATTTCATTTAATAATTCCCTCACTTGTGCTCCAAAATGTGCTGGGCATCCGTCATGTTGAAACCAGACCTCCCGATTCGCATGTGCAACTTCTTCTAATGCAGGACCAATATGGTTAATTAAAAGATCTAAATAAGCTTCTGAATTTAAATTTCCCTGAATTTCAAATGGTCCTATAATGCGATTATTAAAAATGCCTGCCCAAATATTGATTTTTTGAGGGTATTGCGTTGTAGTGGCTAGATTTATTCTGGGATTTTCCTGGGCCCAATGCCTAACGTTTTGTGAATTTGGCTCTTGATTTAAAGTGAAGGTACACTCATCGGTAAAACAAATTGATGAGAGGAAGCTGCGATCCAGATTAGCCCGTTCTTGCATTTCTTCACAGAAAGTTTGCCTTGATTCTTCGTCAAAAGGAAGTACCTCTTGGTGACATTGGAATTTAAAGGGATGATATTTGTTTTTTTTTAATATGTTACGGACAGTTTCTCTTGAAACATTACATTCTAGGGCAATAGACCTTAAACTAGATGTTGGACTAGCAGTTATCAGGCTTATTACCATTTCCTCTACCAACATTTAGATTTCTTGGAACGACTAAAAAAATAAATGATAAGATTAATTTTAGTTTTGTTTCACTCCACGTTATCACTTGTTAAATTTCTCATAATCCCAGTAAAATTTAAGTTAGCGAACAATAAGGAATTAGCAACTAGGTAATAATAATAAACGAATCAGAATTATCTAAATAAAATCCAAGTAAATTTATTAGTAAAAATTACCTTCTTTCAATGAAAGATTCCCAGTATCTTCAAATTTCTTAACTAAATTTTGTATTGTTGTTACCGAAGGAATAGGACTGTTATTGAATTTTACAGAAAATAAGTCACGGACTACCCGCAGACCATTGCCGCCGTAAAATGTTTTCACAATGAAAACCTTTTCTTCAACTGACTAAATATTTTTGTTCATTTTGAAACCCAAATTTTAAATTGTCCATAAATAATGTTGACAGTTCAGACGAATTAGAAATTAGAATCAAGGGAGTCTTTGATTAGAATAAATTAAATTGTCATAGGTAATCTGATGAATATCCGTGTTTTAATTTGAAAATTATTAGTGTAATTTTTGCTTTTAATGCTTTAATAAATTGGAAAATTGCAGAGTTTTTGATATCCTCATACGCAGAAAAAAATAGTCTTTCGATTGCTACCTTTACCACCACTGCAACTACAGATGGGGAGCAGGAATCCCCAAAAATGTAATTGCCCATGTTATTTCCCCATGTACACATGGAAGTTTGTCACACGGTATGTATTTTAGTTAATAGATTGATGGCAATTAAAAATAGGATGGGTTTGCAAATATCGGAAAGCTGCATGCGTTGCCTCTGCTAGCTCGGCTTGATTGTTGTATCTTCGTATGTATATGTTTTCTTTTAAAAATGGCCAAACAAAAAAGTCTAATATACTCAGATCCGGTGATCTTGCAGGCCACAATATAGGT
Source organism: Xestobium rufovillosum (assembly GCA_963966045.1). Taxonomy (NCBI): domain Eukaryota; kingdom Metazoa; phylum Arthropoda; class Insecta; order Coleoptera; family Ptinidae; genus Xestobium; species Xestobium rufovillosum. The sequence continues at coordinate 30,804,113 of OZ014497.1, forward strand.
CCATTTGTACCCAACCATCTACCCGGAAAATGATTTTCTAAATAATTTCTAACTATTGCAGAATTGTGTGCAGGGGCACCATCTTGTTGGAAATATACCCTGTTTTATATATGTTTATTAACGGAACATTTTCCACTATCGCCACTATTCAATAAATCAATGTATCTCAATCCCGTTAAGTTTCCATCAAAAATTTGGTATGCTAGTTGACCACCCAAAATAAAACACGAAACGTTAAATCCAAAACGTCCTCGCCTCTGACGTTCAAAAGTTTGGTGCTGATTTGTATCAGACCAGTGACGCACATTATGTCTGTTAAATAATCCTACGCTGCTTATGTGAGTCCAAATGACAGACCGCCCAAATTCTGGATTTTCTTGAATTTTATTTAAGTACCATCTACAAAAATTAAGCCTTCTTTCTTGATCTCCCGGGAAGAGATGTGGTGAATAATTTGAATTTTATATGGCCTATATTTGCCTTTTTTAAATATTATTTGAACTTTTGTTTTAGAAACACCAACTTGTGATTCGATTTCGCGACAAGAAGTTTTTGGTATCTCCTCAACCAACGATAAAACATTTATTTCTTCCTCTTCTCTATTTTCTTTATTATAAATTGTGTTTCTAGGTTTATTGAATGACCCATAGTGAATTAAATTTGATTTTAATCTCGAAAACATCATCAAATCGAATCAAACTCGCTACCAAGTTGAGTGACCGTATAGCTCGTGAAGCAATAATGAAATCATTAAAAAATATGAATAACTTTTTAATCGTACCTGGTATACTAATTTTCTCCTTAGCATAATATAGGAGGTCTTGGGGTATGAGTACAAGCATTGAGATGTCGCGTATTGTAATTTTAGATGCTTTATTATTGAAATTTTTCGCAGTCATTATGAATTTTAATATTGCCGATATTGGACATGCAATATTGGATCATTATAAAATTACGTAGCCAATTTGCTGTTTGAAAATATATTTTGTCCCCATCCCGGTCATTCCATTAGCTTTGTATAAAGTATTAGAAATGATTGCGAAAGAATATAAGAAAAAAAACCTTCGAACAATTTTTCATCCCCCTTTAAGGGAATAAAAGAATAGGAAGAGGCACTTAGCGGGAATCAAATTATGTACATTTGCGTGCCACTTAAGGAAGAATAACTTTAAAGTACCTACCTACAGTCAAAATCGACAACTGAGATGAAAAAATAAAATTACCTTAAGTTGTGTATTGACAAACTTTTCTTTTAAACAACTCACCGATTGTAAGAAAGGGAGAAGTTTTGCTTCTTTACACTTATACGGGGAGACTTTCAAATAAGAAGCTCGTCATTGGCATCTCGCGAACCGTTAGAAATTCGATAAAGGTTAAATGACACTTTTCTCACGTTTTTTCTTGTTTTCGAAACCGGTTTTAGAAAACAATGGCATGTCTATTAACACAATCGGATTTTTTCTGTGAGAATCGCGGAGAATGCTCTAGGGGTGGTTCTCTATCTTCCTATTCCGAAATCTTATTCTATTAAAGAATAAAGGGTGTTGTTCTTCTACCTGGGCGAGAATTTGCATACCGAAATAATTTGGGGTTAATTTTTTTGCTTGAAACAATTGATATTCTGCGGGGTCTCTCGCCGCCCTTATGAAAGGGGTTGGATGATATGCATATATAACATTATTGTTCGTTTTGTTCTATTCATTTCGTGTGAATATTTTTTCTGGTTTTTTGTATAGGAGTGAAATTGTTATTTTAAGTCTCGAAGCAGAACGGGTTTTTATTTAAGGCTAAGAAAATGTGTATTGCGGTTTTTGAGGTTTTCTGAACTCGCCCCGTTTCCGTTTCCGGCAATATTTTACCCCTTTAACTGCGACGAAATCAACACGTTACTATCTCAAGAAAATAAGAAATCCGGACCTACTTTTTCGCGTCGGGAAATGAATTGTAGGGTGGAAAAATTAGATTTTCACACCCCGATAGATTTTCGCAAACAGAGGGTTCACTTTTTTAGTAAATCGATTGAAATTTGCGACTTGTATAGTATATTTCTGAAACAAAGAAAAGTATGTTTCGTATCGAACGGGATCTTGCAGCCCCGCTGGCACATAGTGGTACAAATATCACTTTATATGCGTAATGGAGGGTAATAAAATCAGAAAATCGTGTTCATACGCTACTTTCTGACAGCTCACTCGTATAAGTAAAAATGTCCGATGATCAAAGATGTAGAGAGTATTTTTTAGGGTAGTTCTCCCCTATGTTCCAAAACCAATACTTATCGACACCCCTCCGATTGCAACCCCTGAGCCAATATGAACTTTATGTGGCGTATTCTATAAGAGTTAGTATTAGGTTTTTTTTTTGTTATTTCATATTAATTGCGTTGATTGTTCCTTATTTTTAGGGGTGGCCGAATTTCGACCATATTTACTTGAGTGTGTCGTGTCTTTTTAGAGTTTAAATGTTTGAATACCTACCATTTTTTCAGACATGTTCCAATACCCCATATCATGTCATTTTATGTTCAAAATAGAATTATTAATAAACAGATCATGCACTAATTAGATATACAGGGTAGACCAAGATGAGTTTCTATTAGAAGATAGAAACTCTTCGTGGGACACCTCATAAACTACCAAAAAAATAATAAGGTGGCAGTCACACTACAGTTTCGTTTGTGGAAGAATACGCTACACGGTTGAATATGGTCCAACTCACTCTCTGAAGCGTGGTCCAGCATTCTTCTAAGGTTCTTTCCGATATAGCCGATGATGAGGTGCTCCTCTGTAGTTGGTTAAAATCCGGCAGCGTTAATAAGAAAAATAAGGAGGTTTAGTTAAGGTTAGTCTGAGTTATAAAAAGAAGGGGAAGAATTTGCAATTTAATTACCATAATAAAATCTCGTCGATTTTACACACTATCTTGCTTTGATTTTATTACCGAATAAATGGGAAGAAAAATATTAGAGTATAGCAATTAAAATTGTTTGTTGCATAATTTTACCATTTAACTTAACTAGACCGGTCTAGATCTCTTGTTCTATTCGAGATATCAATTTTGTCCACATTTTAAGGGCTCCGTAATTATTTATTTCTGCTATTTAAGAGGCTCTTAAAAACGTATGTGTGGAGTACGGCATTGTAAAATTCTTGTTTGATATCTTGAATAGTACAGTCGATACGGACCGGTCCCGTCCTGGAGGCTCACCCTGTAGCAGAATCTCCGCATTTTTGCTTTTCGCAGACCGTTTATTAGCCTAGTTAATTATAGAGATAGTACAAAAGAAGAATACTGATTAAAAGTAGTAATTGCCGGTTCTTTTTTCGTTCTGTTTGCACAGTATTATGCATCTGCTTCTTATAACGCACATAGAACATATGGTTGATTAGTACTCTTCTTTGCATGCATGTATATATATGTCAGGTAATTAGGCAAATTTTTCGAAAAAAAAACTTGCTTAACGAATACTTTCTGTATTAATTTATTATGACGACGTTCAGAAAGTGGGAAAAATTTGTTTTAGTTTCAACAAACTTCAAAATTATTTACATGGCATACAGGGTGGGCCAATAGTGCGTACACACTTGAAATTTTAGGTACTCAGAATGTGAATCGGCTCATATCTCTAGAACTATTTAAGATATCAAAATGAAATGTGGAGAACCACCTGGAGCATTTCCCAAAATTATTTAGTTATATAGAGGATGTTCGCATTCTAAGTACCAGACCAAAGTTCTATTTCTTTAAATGGAAACCCTACGTGTCCTTGCATAATATGGATTCCCCATAAAATATTATTTATTATTATTGAAATCTATAAATAATTTTATCATAATACTTGAGATAATACAGGGTGGTTAAGTTATGCAAAACAGAATTTTTCTCAAAAATTTCAAATGGAACACCATATTATTGGTACAATTGATGATCGTTTTACTAAGCTTTTTATTGATGTGGATATTGTCAAGTCTACCAGTAAAAGTTTCGACAGAATGTACAACTGAATTATAAAAATGTAGAGTTTCGTTAGTATTTTACATTATTTTTGACTATCTCCCCTATTTTGTCACCCAAAACTCCAAAAAAGGTCTGCATTTTGTTTCTATAAAATATTTAGCAAATGAAGTTTACATTAATACAAAAAATTCCATTGAAAGATTATTTCTTAAAGATAATATTTTCTTCCATGGCACTCCTTGTTTGAACAGTATACCCGACTTTAAAAAAGACATTATACATTTAAGAATATAACCGTCAAGAAACAATTTTACAATAAGATTTATTGTCTTCATATTGATACCAATTTGCAAATACAAAATATAAACATTATTGTGAGTTTTGAGCAACAGAATAGGGGGAATTCGCCAATGAAATTCAATGAAATTCAAAAATGTTGATGTTCAATCGTAATATCTGCCGAAACTACATAAATTAAAAGCTTAGTTAACTGACTTTCAGTTGTGCAGATAACATACATGGTATTCTATTTGAAATTTTTGGGAAAAATTCTCTTTTGCATAACTTAACTGCCTTGTATTATAATCCTGAAACTATTTTTTATAGATTTCACAAATACAGCAGTCTGTAAACCCCTTTCAATAAAAAATAATTAGGTGGCTTTGGTCAGTAGACGCCAGTAGCGTCATAAATTTGGGACCATAATGACACAAAAATGCCAATATCTTAACAGTCCTTACTCAAAACCACATCATGTAGTATATCAAGTTTCATGAAATTTTATGGGGAATCAAAATCACGCAAACGCAAATACTTGTGGGATTTCCATTTAAAAAAATAGAACTTTGGTCTGGTACTCAGAATGTGAATATCCCGTATATGTACAACGTGTCCAAGATAAGTACGGCCAGTATGGGGATATTGGAAACGACAAGAGATACGGATTTGGTTAAATGGGAAAAAAGTTGCGTAACTAAAGGATCAATAAAATGGCGCCTAAAAATCCTTGATATAATTTTCCGTTTTTGAGTTATTGAAAAAAACTGAATTTATGGATTTTTAACTATAATTTTTTCTGACTTTAATATTAAAATTAGAGCGAAACTGACAAAACTTCTTCGTAGCAACTTTTGATGAAATTAAAGATTTCATTGCCAATTCTTTTATTCTACGTTTCGTCTTCGGGCAACCATCATCAACTACATTTTTTTTAAATACGGTCCTGATTTTCTGATGCCAAATTTTCTGAGCCCTTCTTATTCTGAATTCAACAATGTGCCACACATTATGGTTTAATTACGTTTCGACCCGTTTTTGACTATCATCAAGAAATTTTTAGGATACGGACCTGCATTTCTCTTAATTTTCTAAAAATTATGAGAAATACAGTTAGTTGGACTTTCTTCTGATATCAGAAACGAACAAGATTTTCCAAAACTGCAAGATGCGCTATGCTTAGAGTATGGTAGGTGCTTATCGCTAGTATCATCTAACAGATTCGTAAAACTCTTGTGGTGCACTTAAAAATTGCCAAACTTATACTGTATGTACATATTTTTTACAAAACTATGAGACATACAGGTCCGTATCTTAAAAATTCTTTGATGATGGCCAAAAAAGGGCCGAAACGTAATTAAACCATAATGCGTGGTACATTGTTGAATTCAGAATAAAAAGGGCTAATAAAATTTGACATCAGAAAATCAGGACCGTATTTAAAAAAAATAAGTTGATGATGGTTGCTCGAAGACGAAACGTAGAATAAAAAAATTGGCAATGAAATCTTTAATTTCACCTAAAGTTGCTACGAAGAAGTTTCGTCAGTTTCGCTCTAACTTTAATATTAAAGCCAGAAAAAAATATACCTAGTTAAAAATCCATAAATTCAGTTTTTTCAAAATAACTCAAAAGCAGAAAATCTTATCAAGGATTTCTAGGCGCCATTTTGTTGGCCCTTTAATTACACAACTTTTTTCCCATTTAACCAAATCCGTATCTCTTGTCATTTCAAACATCCCCATACTGGGCCCTCCTTATCTTGGACACGTTGTATACATAAATAATTTTACGAAATGCTCCATGTCGTTCCCCACATACGTGTAAAATTTCATTTTGATGTCTTAAGCAGTACCAGAGATATGAACCGATTACACAGATGCTTCTTGAGATTCTCCACACAGATGTAAAATTTAATTTTGATATCTTGAATAGAACCTGAGATACGAGCCGACTACGCGCTATTGGCCCACCCTGCTTACAGGGTGGTCCATTAGCTATCTAAGATTTTTTTATCGAACTAGATTCACAGACTATTCTATTTGCAAATTCTGTTAATACCTTTGCCACAGCACTTTATACTATACAGGGTGGTCAACATACGCATAATCGAATTTTTCTCAAGAGTTTCAAATGGAACACCCTGTATATTAATTGCACATTTAATAGCCAGTTTACTAATCTGTTGAGTGTTGACCATCTGTTGACCATCCTGTATAATACAGAGTACTGTGGCAAAGCACTTGCAAAATTTCGTCGTCGCCGCACTAATGGACCGCCCTGTATACAGCAGCAATTTGAAAAAAAAATTAAACTTCGCTTACCTGTAATTCATTTACAAATTTCTCAGTCATTTTATCCGGCGAATTCTGCCCACTGGACAATTGTTGCTGTTGGTTCAGATGAGCCAATTGTTGTTGCTGAACTTGAACCAAAGCTTGAGCGTGCGCGTGAGAATTTGGACTCGCCAATTGCTGCTGCTGCTGCTGTTGTTGATTTGGTTGTTGTTGTTGCTGATTGTGTTGTTGTTGTAAGTTCGTTTGACTCGTTGGTTGTTGTTGGTTTGTGGGTGTGTGTGCTTGTTGTGGATTGGTTTGTTGTAGTTGTTGTTGCTGTTGCTGTTGTTGAAGGGCCAAAGCGCCAGGTGTGATGACGTGGTTTTGGCTGCTGTTCGACTGTTGCGAGGGTGAATGCGCTGGTACTGAGTTGGTGGAGCCAGGTACTGGTGAATTTTGGTTCGAATTCGACAAGTTCTGGGCCATGTTCTGCGGCGGCCCGCGGGCTTGGTTCCAAAAGTCGTTGTTCATCTTGAATACCGGCCTGTTGTTCACTTCGGCCATTGGTATTTGCAGGCTAAGCGGTGTGGCCCTCAAATCCAACGCGGCGTTCTCTTGAATCTTGAACGAATTTTGCAACCACTTTGCTACGAGATTTTCATGTTCGATTTTAATGTTGTTCAGCAGTGTTTGGTCCTCCGTGTTGACAATCTTTAATTTTTTACTTTTTTGAGTGGAATAATTCACGCTGGAAGGACAGCGTTTATTGCACCAATTGTTTCGTATACCTAGTTTCAATTCATCGGCTACTAGATTAATACTGCCGTGTTGCGGGTATACGTCAGGATGTTTAGCGAAGGGGTTAGATAGCTCCCTCTCTGTTTTGTACGTTTTTTTATTACGGCAGCTGGTTTCTTGGTACTGTTGACCCTTTTAGTTTCTTGTTGCGATATTAGTTCAATTAATCTGAAATCAAACAAAAGATTGAGTTAAATAAACTTGACACGTAAATAGAGTTGAAAGTTTTGATATTTTTCATTAATTTTTTTGAATTTTTTTCAGTGTTTCGTGGAAATTGACATTTCTTGAGATTGATCTTTAATGTATGTCTAATATACAGGGTAATTCAAGTTGGATCCACTAGTTTTTAAAGTAAGTGGCAAGGACACTAAGAAAGAAAGGAAATAGTAAAGGTCCCAAGTCGGAACCTTGGGGATCTCTAGAAGTTAAGCTAAAGGCATTCGAGAATTTTTCAAATGAATAAAACAAGAGCCCTATGATACGTAAAAATCAATTCGCATGGAGTAATAAATTAATATGTAAAGTATTTCTTTTACCACAGGTATTTAGATCAGGAGATCTAGGTGACTATGGGATCTGTCCTTCGCTACCGATCCACTAGTTTGAAGAATAATTTATTTAACCATCAGATTACGTGTCTTCGTTGGTGAAACCCATCGCGTACAATTTATAGTAAAGATCTGCTGAATATTCTGTGATTCTCTTTATACAGGGATAAAGCCTGGACTATATGATAAATCCGAATATGACAAGTAGGTAAAGATTTAGAATTATTTACTCTTGATTGGGATTTTAGACGCCGCAATGCAAGTGTCAAAACAATAAAAATCCCAAAAGAAAAACAGAAGAACCGAACAGTCTTTTCCGTTTAACATAAAATACTAACTTTTGCAACTTTGAAAATTGCTGTACGCTGTTTCTTAAATCTCGAACACTCCCTGTATGCTTGTTAGACATTGATGGCGTATAAACTATCGTAAAGTTCAAAACATGAGCTACTGTAAATTATATACAGGGTGGTCAATTTGTGCGGCGACGGCCTAAATATTCACGTTCCCCACATTATGGGGTTTTCAGCGGGGGATCTTAAGATATTGCAATTTTAGTGTCAATGTGTGGACCCGTCTTTGTGGCACTACTGACGCCTACTTACAGAAGCTATCTAAGATTTCTTTATCGAAATAGATTCACAGGCTATTCTATTCGCAAATTCTGATAATACCTTTGCCGCAGTACTTTGTGTTATACTGGGTGGTCAACATACGCATAATTGAATTTTTCTCAAGAATTTCAAATGGAACACCCTGTATATTAATTCTATTCTATTAATTTTACAGAAATTGAGATTGAAACTTAAAAATTTCCAATTTCACTGTTATTTTTTACAATCTTGTTCGGATTTCCCCTATTTTTTCACCCAAAACAATAAAAATATTTAAATTTGGTTTCTACGCAAAACTAAGCCAATAGAATTTACACAAAAAACGCAAATGACTTCTTGAAGGTAAAATCGGTTTCATTTTTAATAAGTGTACCCGCGTTTGCCTAAGACGGGTCGCTTTCAAGATATTCTTATCGAAAATTAGTATTATTGTGATAAAATATGTGTATCAAAAAGGATAAAAATAGCTCGAAATCACAATATCTTCCAGAACTAAGAAAACTTAAATTTGAGACGATCACTTTCTAAAATCAATTTAGTTACGTACTTGTGTTTTGTGTTTTCAATTTCTTCTTCTCAAATTTGGAGTTTTTCGAAAGTCAGAACAGATAAATATTTTAAAATCAGTAGAAATTATGAATGACAAATTTGGCTTTTATCATTAGTGGGATTAAGTTAAATGTGGAAATCTGAATAAAATTGCAAAAAAAAACAGTGAAATTATGGGAATTTCTAAGTTTCAATCTTAATTTCTGTAGAAACTGTCAGTCGCAGACCTGGCAATGCCGGTATCAATTAAAAGCTTAGTAAACTGGCTATTAAATGTGCAATTGATATACAGGGTGTTCCATTTGAAATTCTTGAGAAAAATTCAATTATGCGTATGTTGACCACCCTGTATAATATAAAGTACCTACTGTGGCAAAAGCATTGACAGAATTTGCAAATAGAATAGTCCGTGAATCTAGTTCGATAAAGAAATTTTAAGATACCTATAGCTTCGGTAAATAGGCGTCAGTAGTGCCACAAAAATGGGTCCACATTGACACTAAAATGGCAATATCTTAACATTCCCTTATGGAAAACCCATAATGTGGTATATCGTTTTCCATGAACTTTTGTGGGGAACGTGAATATGTAAAAAAATGAGGGTTTCCATTTAAAAAAATACAACTTTGGTTTGTTACGCAAAATGTGAAGGCCCTGTATACACCAAAATAATTTTACAAGATGCGGCATGGGATTTCCTAAGCAAAATTTCTTATTGATGCCTTGAATGGTTCAAGAGATATAGGCAGTCATTTTGTTAGAGGTTCCCTATTCCTAAAATTAATATTTTTTGATATTAATTTTTTTCTTAGAATTTGACAGAAAACATAGATTGCATAAAAATTAATATCTCAATAAAAAGTGATCATAGCACGCTGTATTTTACGGTTCATACAAAGAAATTATAAGAATTTCCTACAGGGAAGTTTCTATTTCGAGCCCATGTGTCGACCACACAAAAATAGCAAAAAGTATGTTTTCTTAAATAGCACGATAACTAACTACCTAAACATGCCAACCCAACCAAACCAAACTTTCAGATCAGTATCTTTTTCCGTTCTCTAATAGGCGGTCAAAAAGAACCACCCTGTATACATATACCCGCATATACCTATACTCTAAACTCTAATTTGCAATTTTGAACAACATAATGCAAATGCCATGATTTTCAAAAAAATAAAGCATGTTAACCTCTAAAGCAAATTCTATAGAGTTAAAAAATATATATAAAAAATTTGAAACATTATTCAAGCAAAAAGTTAGTTGTCAACTTTCGGTCCAATCTGATTAAAAATATTTTATTTGAGTAACCAGATTTTTAAAATTATATTGGAACAAGAAGTTTGAAAATTTTAAATGTTTTATTATGATACGTCGGTATATATATTTATATGGACAAATATATAAAAAAAACATATTTTGCAAAATTTTCCCCCGAAATAAAGTCCGTACTCACAGTTAAGAATGTATTGCACGTGGATTGCACTGAAAAACAGAGAAAAATCCCACAAGTAGAACTGTCGAGCGACGGAAAAAACTTTCTCCCGCTCTTATGGCCTGTTTGAAGTTTGAGTGGTTTCGGAGACGTCGCGGCGCGTCTTTACTATAAGAAAGTCCGGCGATAACTAAGAAAAGCGACGTCGTCTCCTAAAAGACGACTAGCGTCTAAAACCGGCGCCTTTAGACTAAGAAATTAAGGGTAGAATGGTGTAGAACAAGACAGATATATATAAGTGCAATGTATCGGAAAGAGTTCGCTTCTAAACACTGCCAAGGAAAAACAAAGACGGGTTTACCCAAGAAGCACGAGGATGACGAAGAGGGCGCGTTACAGCCAGGGTAGTTTACGAGAAAGGTATATGGAAGAAGAATGCTGAAAACAGAGAAGGAAGGTACCTTAGAACAGTATCTTATACAGACGCATGCGTCAGGAAAATAAGGGAGATATAAGGAGTGCGCGTTCCTACTACCCCCGCCACTCGTTTTTTCGCCCGATAAAAATTCTCTTTGCTCCTTGCTATTTTTTCGTCCGCCCCACCCCGATAGGGGAAGCATCGACAAGAGTATCCGCTTTTCTTTAGCATTAATATATATATTTCTTTTACCCTTATAGATTTTTATGAATCATGCCGTCGTGTGCGCTCGGCCCATTTTTACCCCACCCGATTTTTTTCACGAATCATCCCCTCTGTTAGGCCCTCTTATCCCTACCCCCAAAGCCGCTCTCTTTCATCTAAGATGACCTACCCCTACTCGATTTTTTTTTAAATCCCACCCCTCGTGTATCTCCTCCCAATTTTTTTATATATTCCGCTGAGAGCACGTGTGCGAGGTACATAACACGTGGTTCGATTAAAAACAACCAAGTTCATAAATTCGGCCTCTATCACTTGTAAAAATCGGCCCTCGGTCAAAATAACATCTGCTGTCGACAATTGCGTATATATACGTTTTTGTTTTTTTTTTCGGTAATTCACCGCCCACTAAGATGCCTAGATACGTCTTTTTAAAAGTGTGCTAATTTCTCAAGATTGCCCATTTCCGGCGTAAAAAGGGCCTTATCGTTCAAGGGGAATTAAATCGAAGCAAATTACAGGTTTTGAAATTTGGAACACCTGCTGCCCATACAGGGTGTATTTCACACATTTATAACCTTATTTTATACATAAAATATTCTTAATTACGTAAAATATGACATATGCAAGCAAGCGCATCCATATGTCTTACTCTTAATTGATTTTTTTCGCTTCCTCAGAATATATACGTATATATATGAATTTATAAGTACTCAAGTTTTGTTGAATCTGCTAAACAGGGTTCCACTTTTTTTAAGTTCCAGTGCGCGCCGGTAGATGCCTCCAAGGGTATCTTGGCGATGTTAAATTAAAGAAGGGGTAGTTCCACCCCTACCGCTGAAAGTTTGAACGGAACGAGTTTCAGTTCGTTAAGGGATGCCGAGCAGGGATGCACGAATTTCTATCGGGATATTTACGAGAGAATGCGCATTTTTGTCTGTAAACTTGAAATATATAAAAAGTATAATAAAAAATGTATAATAGAATAATGTATTATAGCGCTTAAAATTTGATAAGATTAAAATGGTTGGCGTTATATTTGATAGGAAACCAAATAATGTGATATTATGAATGTAAAGATTGAAACAAGTTAACTGATAATGGGAGATTATTTTTGGGAGCCATTTTCTTCGACGGAATTTGTTTTTAAATGGTCCAAATATTCCTGTTATTTTCTTAATTTGCTACATACTTGTTTATTTCAGAAAAATAATAATTCCTTTCATTGAATATTACTCAACTTTATGTTGAATTAATAATATCTATACTTTGCTAGGGGGCACAATTTTAAAAGAAAATAGGCAATCCAAATTAGTTTAATAACTTTTTGATCTAGCTTATGAAATAAGGGCTGGATGAAGAAAGAGTTCCATATTACCGGATTACTCGAACCAATTTTAATGAATTTGGTATCGTTGGAAAGGGAATTTATAGTGCAATAGAAATATGCGTTTATACTTGAATTTGATTTTACGAGGGAGCCGCTAGGTGGCGTTATTTCGAAACTTACGAAATTATCAAATTTTCTCAAAAATTTTAAATGGGATGGGATATTTTTTATAACATGTTGTCATTACGCATAGAATTAAGAACAAAATATCGAACACCGGAAGCTGTTATCTTTTTTCAAGCAAATACTGCATCTTCGTTTTTTGACAATAAAATAACTGAATGTGAAAGAGTATTTCTGGTAGTAAAATATGTCTGGTAGTCAGTTGGAGTACACAGTACACTGGAAATTATTTCGTATAATTTGTTGTTGTTGAAAAGTTTTTGTTCATATTTTCAGACATGTTGTCATTACGCATAGAATTAAGAACAAAATACCGAACACCGGAAGCTGTTATCTTTTTTCAAGCAAATACTGCATCTTCGTTTTTTGACAATAAAATAACTGAATGTGAAAGAGTATTTCTGGTAGTAAAATATGTCTGGTAGTCAGTTGGAGTACACAGTACACTGGAAATTATTTCGTATAATTTGTTGTTGTTGAAAAGTTTTTGTTCATATTTTCAGACTTGTGTTTTTTTTTGTATCTTATTCTCAGTATAAAATTATAAAATCATTATTTTGCAAGTAACTAAAATTAACAATTTCCAATTATCTATATGATTGAGAGTTTTTGGAAGAATTTCAATGTAAAAATAATAAAAATAAAAATAATAATATTAAAAAAATAAACGACCTAAATAAACTTTCCCCTTTTGATAGCCAAAGAACAATAATTCTAAGTAGGTACTTTTTTATATTTTTTAAATATTTCAAAATACATGTAGGTACCTATAGTCATTCCCATATGAATTGTGTTTGTTCCGAATAGGTCTTTAAGTTTATGTTAAGTTTACGTAGAGGGGAATTATTGAATTTTGAAGTTGAATTATTTAGCAGAGAAATTGAAAACGAATTATAAAAATTTAACAAACTGGCATATATAGGTATTAAATACATACATTGTATAAAATATAACAATTTTTCCCTGGGTATCTAACAATTCGAGAAAAACTTAATGCGACTTACATTTTTGGATTCAGAAATGGCGAGTCTCCGTAACGTGATTTCACAAGCCTCCATTCTGACTGGCGAGCCGAAAAACTGAATAAAATGCCGAGTTTTCCGGCGGGTCTATCTCTTTTATTTCTTTTCTCCCCCCGTTTCAAAAAATGTTCTCGACCTGAACTTCAATGTTCAATGTTATCTCTATCCTAGATAAAATTTGAAAAAATCGCCCCCATTTTTCCTAGATTAGAGAAATGGAATGTAGTTTTGATAACTTGATACGCTTTTTTGACCTCTAAAACTGCACCATATGTTTGTGCAAGTTGCTTGTTTATAAATGCAATTATTTCCAATTAGATCGCTGCTATGAATTATTAGATGGAGCTGAGGAGATTGTTTTTCTGTCTGGAAACGTTTTTGGAATGAGAATTTGGCTACTTGGTTGTACAAATGCAAAAAATTCCATATTCATAAAATCAGACCAATTTTTGAATTTAGAAATAAAAATTATACATGGCGTTTGCGAATGTGAGTACTTACATGCATGGTGGCTTTCTTTTTTTCAAAAAAATCCAACGAAAACCGCACCGGGAAAGTGAAGAGGATTTTCTTTGTGTTCGCAGCGCGTCGGAAAATTTTTCTTCTGCTCGCGGCACACCCTAACAAAAAGTTTCTAAAAATAATTTTTATCCGGAACTTTTGCCAACTTATTTCGGCGAAAAAATTACAAAAAATATTTCCGCGAATTAAAAAAAAATGCGTACAAAACGAAAAAAATGCGATGTATTGCGACGATTTTGCGTACGGATGGAGCGATTATAGCACAGATAAGTTTTTTCGCGAATAATCGTTTATTATAAAAATCAAAATGGCCGCGCCAATAGGCTATTTTTATCAGTCCAGATTATTCCGATGTTTATAGAAATAATTTTTGAGTCCTCCCCGCACTCGACTCGAGCTCCATGCTTAAAATCGCAATCCGATTCAAATTCGCACCATTTCCCGCCTTTCTTGGGAACAAAAAAGCGTCGCGTTAATTTTTTCCCGGCCGCACTAACCTCACATCACTTTTATTATTTTTTTTTCGAACCAAACTGTCAACAGATTGTCAATTTTTATGTCTGGTGGGCGGTACCGTCATGCCGGCGAACAAAAGAACATAAAACAATCGGAATCCATGAGCATCCCATCGAATTAGATATTATATTTGAAGTCAGTTCATCTTAGTGCACTAGCAAGAAAGCTGGTGCAGTTTGAGAAGGCGGCTTTGAATTTGTTTTGCCGGGTGGTGGGGGGCAAAGAAATTGCATAAGGCAAGTGCGCTCAAATTTACTATACGGGCAGAATAGAGATAGGCATAAAATGAGTTACTGGATGGCGAACATAGTAATTTCTTCTAATAAATGAATTTAGCGCGCCTCTGGATTTTTAAAAGCGCGTAGAAAAATGTTTGGAATATTATTATTATATTATCGTGTTATTGCTGCCGCACAGAACATTTTTTGAATAAGACGGTGTTTAAAATTTTCTTCCTGGTAGGCATAATATTATGTACCAGGGCGTACTAATATACTTATGCCTAGCCTATTATAGAATCTATTTGGAAATTCACTTTGAGATTTTTTTCATACTCAAAAGAACGCGTTCAAATTACGTAGATAGTGCTGTTTAAATTCCGAATATGACGTCATCTATATTTTTTCAAATGAGCTATCACTGATTGTGGAAATATAGAATACTTTATATTAATTTTCCACATTTTAATTTGGTGAAATTTTGACATAAGATAAAGAATAATAAATTCAGTTTTATTGACGTTTCGGCACCGTGAGGGACTTTCGTCAAGATTTATTTGTATAATTAAATGCGAAAAGTTGACATAAAATTAACTGTCAATAGGTACCTACGCATTTTTTTATAATAAAAAAATTATTCATACGGTTCCTTATTGTTCGCTAACTTAAATTTTACTGGGATTATGAGAAATTTAACAAGTGATAACGTGGAGTGAAACAAAACTAAAATTAATCTTATCATTTATTTTTTTAGTCGTTCCAAGAAATCTAAATGTTGAGGTAGAGGAAATGGTAATAGGCCTGATAACTGCTAGTCCAACATCTAGTTTAAGGTCTATTGCCCTAGAATGTAGTGTTTCAAGAGAAACTGTCCGTAACATATTAAAAAAAAACAAATATCATCCCTTTAAATTCCAATGTCACCAAGAGTTACTTCCTTTTGACGAAGAATCAAGGCAAACTTTCTGTGAAGAAATGCAAGAACGGGCTAATCGGGATCGCAGCTTCCTCTCATCAATTTGTTTTACCGATGAGTGTACCTTCACTTTAAATCAAGAGCCAAATTCACAAAACGTTAGGCATTGGGCCCAGGAAAATCCCAGAATAAATCTAGCCACTACAACGCAATACCCTCAAAAAATCAATATTTGGGCAGGTATTTTTAATAATCGCATTATAGGACCATTTGAAATACAGGAAAATTTAAATTCAGAAGCTTATTAGATCTTTTAATTAACCATATTGGCCCTGCATTAGAAGAAGTTGCACATGCGAATCGGGAGGTCTGGTTTCAGCATGACGGATGCCCAGCACATTTTGGAGCACAAGTGAGGGAATTATTAAATGAAATATTTCCAGAGAGCTGGATTGGTCGAGGTGGTGCTATAAACTGGCCAGCTAGATCTCCCGATTTGGCACCGTGTGACTTTTTCTTGTGGGGTCATTTAAAAAATAAGATTTATAAAACTCGTCACCCAAATATTGATTCTTTAAGGTTTAAGGAATGCTATTTTTGCGGAATGCAACTTAATAAACGATCGGCAACTTGCGAATGTGAGAAATTCTTTCTATAATAGGCTGGGATACTGTCTGATACAGAATGGGGGTTTATTCGTTTATTTGAATATTTGTTATAGTTATTTTTCTTTTTTTATGTTACATTAATTTCATTGTATATTAATAAGTTTTTGTCCTTACCTAGATATGAAATAAATAAGTATTAAATTGCCAGATTACAAAATTCATTAGAGCAAGATAAACAAATGTTGCCGCTTGTTAAATTTTTCATAATTGCAGTAAAATTAAAGTAATTTAATTTTTATTATTTCATTTTACTGCTTTAACATTTTCCCAAAAACTTTTTAATAGGTTAGACGACACCTACAATTTACCCTAAACTATGGACCAGCATTCACCAACGAAACATCCACACCAGTAATCAATTAATTGTCAACTATAGGTAATGACAATAATAATGTGAATGAGAATTATCTAAATAAAAAAACAAGTTTATGTATTAGTAAAACTATTGCCGCCGTAAAATATTTTCACAATGAAAACCTTTTCTTGAACTGAATAAATATTTTTGTTCATTTTTAAATGTTGACAGTTCAGAAAATCCATAAAAATCAAAGACGTCCGTGATTAGAATAAATTAAGTTGTCATGGATAATCTGATAAATTTCTGCGTTTTAGTTAGAAAATTATTAATGTAATTTTTGCTTTTAATGCTTTAATAAATTGGAAAGTTGTAGAGTTTTTGATATCCTCATACGCAGAAAAAAATAATCTTTGGATTTCTACCTTTACCACCACTGTAACTACACATGGGGAGCAGGAATCCCCAAAAATGTAATTGCCCATGTTATTTCCCCATGTACACATGGAAGTTTGTCACACGGTATAAAATTTTCCCTAAAGATCCAAAAGTTGAACATCCTACATCCCTAACTATTTGAAAGCAGTAGTCTAATCTGGGCCTGCCTTTAGCTCTTCGTGCCTCAGAAGGGGTGCTATAATCCTATCTCTCTTATTCCTTACGGTCTTCCATAAATTTCTCTTTTCTCCAGCTCTTTCTAATATCCACCAAATGTTTATAATTTTTTCCTATCCGTTTCTCCTATCGTCCAAGTTTCGCACCCGTACAATGCCGTACTCCATACATACGTTTTAAGAGCCTCTTCCGAATTTCTACATTTATCATATTCCCGAGCATAATAGTTGTTTCTTTTTATTAAATTCAACTGGGCCCTGCGCTTTTCTTGGTTTTATATCTCTAGAGCTCCTAACCATCGCGAGTTATTTGACTTCCTAAATAGCAGAAATCTGAGACATCCTCTATCTTCTCGTTTCCAATTTGTATTTTCGTTTTAGTCCTATTTTCACGCCCCCTACACACCAAAATTTTGGTTTTCTTTTTATTGATCTTACCATAGCCCTCCGTCAAAAGCAAATCTTTTTAGTATGATTGAGGTTCACAAAATATGAATTCAATAGCTTCAGTAGATTCGGAGATATTAAAAATAATCAATTTTTTTCGAGAATTTTCTATACCTTGTATCTTTGTTGGGAGCTATTTTAGGACAGATGTTCATGAAATATTTTTTCTTGTTTTGACTTCCTCTATCACCTCTCGAATTTTTTTACAATCGTTATGTATCACCCTGTATACCTGTACATATTATTACTGTAATTTTACAATTAGGAAAAATTAGATAAACCTTGATAAGTGAAAAACTTTAAGAGTTAGAGACGGACGTCCTATGATAAAGGACAGCAAATTTATTGTCTGAACTATACTCGATAAGAAGATAAAATATGTCTCCGTGTTTTGTTCAAGTGTGATGAACACCTTATAGCCTGCCACTGATGATCAATTTGTGAACTATTTCGTTTCGGTTGAAGCATAATTTTAATCAAAAAATTGCATGAGTATTTAATAACTAGAAAACCGTTGAAGATCTATTTTTATTCGCAATAAATTTTGGGACGACTTACCATAAATTGTTTCTAGATATTTTTTGTCATTACCTTACACTACTTTGAAGATAATTATATTCGTGGAATATCGAGTAAACATAACTTTTACTTCGAGTTTGACCTAGATAAAACGTTTTGTTGAGAATGAGTATAATATCTCTGCGAGTGTAAGTACCTATATGCATTTCATATTTTCTACAAGCGTTATAAGGGCAGCCATGGAGTAGGTATTACAGAAAAGGTGTCTAGGAAGAGCCCACCCTGTATATCAAATAGCTTAATATCTATGATACACTCAAACGATATGTCACAGTAATCGAAAGCAGCCGATTAATCGATTGAGTAATTTGCCCAGCCCTGAACCCTGTATACCATAATTCCTAATTATTTCCTGTACTCGATAAGAATTTAGCATATTTTATTAACAAATATGACCGTAATTGTGCCGACCGTCTTGGCTGTCGTATTTATTCACTTCCCATAAACCGTAGAAAAACTTGCCCGGTGCAGTCATTTCAATTTATTTCTAGCAGTTTCTCATTATATTTAACATATTCGCTTATTAATTAAACATGCTCTCACGCTATCGGGTCTGAAAAAAATGTGTCAGATTCCCAGTCATACGTACACTCTTTAACTCGAAAACGGCAGAAAACACAGTCTTTTTGAAATAAGCAAATCGCTGCCATAAATTTCTGAAAGTGTTCCATCGAAAGTGACGGATGAACGCAACCAACAGTTGCTTGAATTATTTGTATGTGGGAGTTCTTCCACGACGCGAAATACGAAAAATATATAACCAAGAATTGACGCAGCTATTCCATCATGGCTACGATTTTATTACCGAAGTTCCTTCATTCCATTCGTTGAAGCACTCTTTAAATAGAATTATAAGAAATGTCCGTGGCTCTATTATGGAACCATCCAGTTCTAAGCACATAGTTTTCCCAGAAGGATTGTTAATATTGGAAGACCAATCCAATTTTTTCTTCGCCGACGATCAAACCGCTGGGAGGATTTTAATATTTGCCACAACTAATGGGAGAGAGCTCTTGGCCACGAGCAATACTGTGTTTATTGATGGAACGTTCAAAAGTATTGCAGTAAGCAGTTCACGCAAATCTACTCATTCCATATCGATATCGGAAGCACTGATGAAGAAGTGAATGTGGTACCTGTGATGTTCGCACTTTTGCCTGATAAAAAGCAACGAACATACAATCGTATGTTTGAACTGATAAAGATACAAATTCCTGGATGGCGTCCGCAAACTGAAAATTCATTTTGAAAAAGCGGCAATCGGTTCCTTAAAAAATATGTTTCCATCTACGCAAATAAGTGGATGCAACTACCATTTTAACCAGTGTTTATGGAGGAAAGTGCAAAATCTTGGTTTAACAGAAGAATATAAGGTGAATGAAGACATACGCCTGCATATTCGAATGTGCGCCGCCTTAGCCTATATTCTGCCTACTCATATAGAAGATGGGTGGCTAACCATTATGGAAACTGCTCCCCAATACGAAAAACTGCACTAATAACGCTGTGGAAGGATGGAACCATCGCTTAAATAGAATTTTACAGATACATCATCCGAATGTTTTCGAGTTAATCAAAAGTTTGGAAGAGGAAGCGGTATACAGTGATTTTGTTTATTGTAGACGGTTTTTAAATTTGGAAGGCAATAAGAGGCGGAAAGTATTGTAGGTACGTAAAATTAGATAGGCGTATAGAAAAGGTTATGGACGAATACCTTAAGTCAGATGATATAAAAAAATGTTTAAAAACATTGGCATATAATATGTGCAAAAATTGGAATAAGCAGGAAAACAGATATAAGTAAAAATTTTACACTTTTACGTACCTAAATTAATATTGTAATAATTTCTTGCAGTTTTTTATTTTATTTTTATTAAATTAAATGACCTAAATTATGATTTTGCATTTTTCTTGCATGAAATCCTTATAGGTACGTTGTACGTTACAAATGTTAAAGAAGTCCTTATATTGTGTACCTACAGGATGATTCCCTGTTATTGAGACCATGGCTACAAAGTTTATTTATGTCTTATCAAAGATACAAACAGCTGAAGCAAATCCAAAAAAAAATTATGTACCTATAGAATATCTTTCATGCGCTTTCCTTGATGTTTCTAAAAAAACAGCTGAATGTCACAGAAAAAAATATGAAGTACCTAATTTAAAGTTAGATTTTTTAATGAAATACCTTGTTAATTGTTGCACTTTTGGGTAGATCTTTATTTCTGTTTTCAAAAATATAGTTTGCATTTTATGTTTAAAATCTGTTTTTTAAATATTATCACTCCCTAGTCCTTGAATAATTTCCAAAAAAATTTTTTGGGCTAACGAACTTCTTGGACTCGGGGTATTTTCCAACAACACAATAAAAGCATGAGTGAGTAGGTACGAGAAAAAATTTATTGATAATAGCCAAACACGCAGTAAATTCGGTAAGAAAATTTCACATCGAAAATGTGCATAAAAAGATGCAGGATCATCCTAAATTTAAGATTTCGAAAAAACGAAACAGAAGAATGCATCTTGACCCAGAGAAAATAAAAGATGATGAAGTACTAAAGGGCGCGGGTAAAAATATGGTTAGGGACATAGAGGTAGAATGGAATTGCATTAAAAATAGTTTAGATTCCGCAGCTAGAGATATTTTGGGTCATAAATAGAATGAAAGTAGAAAACCCTGAGTAACAAAACATATTGTGAGTCTAATAGAGGAAAGGCGAAAATAGGTTAGATGAAAGAGGGAAATTAAGATATAAACTGTTAATATGCTCATATTCGCGGATGATATAGCCTTTTGGGACGATGTATAAGTTGGCAAAGACACGGCTGTTTCAATTTTTATATTAAAAAACTGCTATTTTAAATGACGTTATTCTGTAGTCATTGCAAAATATTACTGTATATTTTAGAATCTTTAGCAATTACTGGGCGACTCTGGAATTTTAACACTAAAATCAATTAAGCAGAAAATAATTAGAAAATCGCGCACAGCTACGCTATAAGATATAACAGTAATAATAATCTTAGATTTTATGGACAGTAGCTAACTTGTTTGTCTGCTCCAAACTCAAACGACGTCTTAGATAGGTACGTTGGTTAGCCATCCAAAAAAACGACAATGTGAAGCCCAAAACATGTGTCGAAACAATTTTTTTAGTTGTCAAGTACAGAATTTTGAAAATTGCCGAAAAACCGAAATAAACTAGAAACTGATGTAAACTGAAAGATGTTAGAACAAAATTATACAAATAAAATAAACAGATAAAAAAATGCGCGCCATTTTTCTAACGTTTTGGTTCGCTGTGAGCATTTTTATCCAATGGACTGTCGGGTTTGGCCCGCCTCTGAATTTCGGCTAATTAGATAAAAATATCTCCTACTTCTCTACAAAAAAATCCGGCGTTTCTATTTGACTATCGGATCCCGCTACTCGTGTGCACAAGCCAGTTACGTACGGTACCACATTTTATCTGGCAAACAAGGCATGGCGCAACGCAGCTAGTTTTTACGTAATGTGTTCTCTAAATATTTACTTTCCTTTTATTATGGTAGTGTAAATTTAGGAAAAATTATTTTTCGACGCGCTGATCTCGATGTGCTTGTACAAAGACTATCGTGGTGATTTTTTCAGTAAGAATACTCATTTTAACCTGATGTTTTCATGACAATATCTCCTTGTCCATTCTTCTTCATATATTGGGACTGCTGGGGTTTGTTGACTCGATTGTGTTGTGGTAGCTTCGTCGCGCTTCCACCGCTCGCCAACTTAAATCTATTGGACTGTACCTACAATTCTTTTTGTACTAAGCAAATTAAAAATCCCCAAACAAAAAACTTTAATATACTTAGATCCGGTGATCTTGCAGGCCACAATATAGGTCCATTTGTACCCAACCCATCTACCCTTGTTGGAAATATACTCTGTTTATGTTTATTAACGGAATATTTTCCATTGTCGCCTCTGCGTTACCATTCAATAAATAAATTAATGTATCTCAATCCCGTTAAGTTTCCATCAAAAATTTGGTATGCTAGTTGACCACCCAAAATAAAAATTAAGCCTTCTTTCTTGATCTCCCCGGGAAGAGATGGTGAATAATTTGAATTTTATATAGCCTATATTTGCCTTTTTTAAATATTTTTTGAACTTTTGTTTTGGAAACACCACCTTGTAATTCGATTTCGCGACAAGAAGTTTTTGGTGTCGCCTCAACCAACGATAAAACATTTATTTCTTCCTCTTCCCTATTTTCTTTATTATAAATTTTGTTTCTAGGTTTATTGAATGACCCATAGTGAATTAAATTTGCTTTTAATCTCGAAAACATCATTTTGCTTGGTTATCTTCTTCCTGGGAATCTAAATTTAATAAATCAATGGATAGGTATTATATTGGAAATGGGTATCTAGGAATTTCTTTTGTACCTACCTGTTGAGATATAGATTAGGGTTTCGCAAGACCAAGACAAGACGAGACTTACACCAGGCTTGGTATTGGTCTTGTATCTTCGTGTTGGGCTTGGTCTCGGTCTTGGTCTTGAAACCCAAGACCAAGACGAGAACCACATAAGTCTTGGTCTTGGTATTGTTTTTTCTTGGTCTTGTTTGGTTTTTATAAGAGTACGAGAAATTTATGAACTTCAATGTTTCCACACCCACTTAAGGGGAGATACGGGGGGAGATAGTTCAAAAATAAGAAGCCCTGTTTCATATTTGCATAATTTCAAAATTTTTTGTTCGGAAAATAATGATTCAATAAGTTGTGCAGTTGACTGAATACAACTTTTGTATTTGGTTCATGGCTCTACTAAAATTGGTACATATTTTGTGTTAATATAATGTAATATTATAATAAACTTAATTTAAAAACCAAAATGAAAGCTCTAAAAAATTATCCGACATCTGAAATGCACTTACTTCCCATAAAATTTATTTTATTTATTCTAGTACAGATTATAGTATAAGGAAATACAGTGTATACATTTAAAAACGAGCCACCTCAAATATCTAAGAAAGGAACAGAATTATAAAAAACGCCGAGACACGTAAAGTTATGACGCAAGGGGGACAAATTTTGATGTACAGTTGACGTCTGTAAAACCTACCCCCTATCCCCCAGTCACCCTCACTTTAAAATCTCAAATGGCATCATATCGCTTGTGATATCTCATTTTAAAGGAAATCGAATGTGGAATACAGCAGCGATATTTATTTTGTAATTATCCTTATTTTGAGCTTTAAAAACTAAAATAAGGTCATTTCAAGCCTTCAATAAATTATAAAAATAATGTGTTAAACTTGACACAAAATAAGAGTTAAACCTTGTAGATATCAGATAATAAACATTTCGTACAAAAAGAAGCTCTGGAATTTAAAATAGGAAAATATAACTTTTAGAATAATTTAAGAAAAATCTATCTTAGATGCTCAAAATGGGCGCAGTTATTTATGATATACAGAGTGTCCCAGCGAAAACTATCACCTCAAATACCTCAGCAGTACGTAATTTTTGCTAAAAATGCTGACACACGTCAAATTTATTTTCGAGGGGGACATAATCCTTGTCATAAATACACTCACTTTGTGCCTACCACCTACGCGGGGTAGCAACCCCCTCAAATATCTTAAATGGCAATAGGGGTCGAGTAGCACATCATTTTAAAGCTACTTCGATTCTCTTTTCAACGGTACAATTTTTTTAAATTTTAGATAATACATAATAAAAATAATAATAAAAATTTGTTATCTTTCCAAGTTCTTAAATTGAATAATTCAGCAAACAATAATATTAAATAAGCTTTTTCTTAAACGGAAATGCCAGTTCGCACAATGTTAGGTATTGGAGCGATGAAAATCTACATTTCTTTCGAGATCTTCGTCAACGAATTCAAAACGAATGCAGAAGACTGGAAGCTGACAGAACAGTGTTTCACAAAGTGCGAAATGAATTTGAAAATCGACTTTACCATTTGTATGGCTGTAAATGGTGCACATTTTGAACAATTATTAAATTAGTGTTATGCCGTTAATGTGTTAGGTTAATGTTTTGAATCGTGGTTTATAAATTTTTAAATAAAGTTATTTAGTAGTTCTCTTTAATTTTGACCTTCCATGTTAAATTTTGATTATTAATTATTGATAAGTTGTTTCCATGGCAACCTCTGCTGAATCATTCGATTTGAGGTTTTCAAACCCAATTTTATTATTATTATTATTATTTATTATTATTAATTAAAATTCAAAATGTTTAGTCCCATTGTAAAGAGAATCGAAATACCTTTAAAATTATGTGCTACTCGACCCCTATTGCCATTTAAGTTATTTGAGGGGGTTGCTACCCCGCGTTGCTGCTTAGCCCAAAGTGAGTAGATTTATGACAAGGACATGTCCCCCTCGACAATGAAGTTGACGTGTTTCAGAAATTTTTGCAAAAATTTTGTCCTGCTAAATTATTTGAGGTGAAAGTTTTTGCTGGGACACCATGTATAATAAAGCCTATATTCTCGAATTGCCGTCTTACATTCAGGAATGTTTGGGAGGGAATATCTCTGCGTGTTTCTGATATTGTGCGCCTCAAATTAATTAAGTGTGGGTTTGACACACTGCTGATTTAAAATAGCCCCAAAAGAGAAAATCTAGCAGGCTGAGATAAGGAATAATTAAAAAACAAACATCACTGCTGCATTCCTCATTCGATTTCCTTTAAAATGAGGTGTCACAAGTAATATAGTGCCATTTAAGATTTTAAAGTGAGGGTGGCTGGAGGTTGGGGGGTTGGTTTCACCAACGTCAACTATACGTCAAAATGTGTCCTCTTCGATTCCTAAATTTACGTGTCTCGGCGATTTGACGTATTTCTATTCGTTCTTAATATATATTTGAAGTGACTCGTTTTTAAATGACCACACTGTATAGTATGCTCGGTAGGCAGCCCAATTTTGTCACCACTCGAGCATAACGTAGGTGTGAAACAGAGATTCGAGGGAAACATTTCTCCGTGCTGCGCGAACGCAATGATCAATGATGGGATGGTGTTAGAATTTTGTATTACGAGTATACGAATTTTAAGCATTATTTCCAATTTTTGTTATGAAAAAATTGCAGTTGTTTTAATTAATTTTTCAATAAACTAAAAAATAACTGTCAAACATTTTCTAAAATATCAAGACCAAGACTTTCCCAAGTCTCTTGCTCCAAGACTCTTGGTCTTGGAGGTTAAGTCTTGGTATTGGTCTTGGATCATTTATGTTAGTCTTGGTCTTGGTCTAGAATTCAAGACCAAGACAAGACAAGACCAAGACTTTTCTTGGTCTTGTGCGAAACCCTAATATAGATCCATTGAAATAACAATATAAAAGTATATACCGTATGACATGGGCAATTACATTTTTGGGGATTCCTGCTCCCCATGTGTAGTTACAGTGGTGGTAAAGGTAGCAATCGAAAGATTATTTCTTTCTGCGTATGAGACTATCAAAAACTACAACTTTCCAATTTATTAAAGCATTAAACGCAAAAATTACATTAATAATTTTCTAACTAAAACACAGAAATTTATCAGATTATCCATGACAACTTAATTTATTCTAATCACGGACGTCTTTGATTTTTATGGATTTTCTGAACTGTCAACATTTAAAAATGAACAAAAATATTTATTCAGTTCAAGAAAAGGTTTTCATTGTGAAAATATTTTACGGAGGCAATAGTTTGCGCGTAGTCCGTGCCTTATTTTCTGTAAAATTCAATAACGGTCCTATTCCTTCGGTATAACAACAAATAATTTAGTAAGAAATTTGAAGGCTGGGAATCTTTCATCGAAAGAAGTTAATTTTTACTAATACATAAACTTGTTTTTTTATTTTGATAATTCTCATTCACATTATTATTGTCATTACCTATAGTTGACAATTAATTGATTACTGGTGTGGATGTTTCGTTGGTGAATGCTGGTCCATAGTTTACGGTAAATTATTGTAAGTGTCGTCTAACCTATTAAAAAGTTTTTGGGAAAATGTTAAAGCAGTAAAATGAAATAATAAAAATTAAATTATGTACTTTAATTTTACTGCAATTATGAAAAATTTAACAAGCGGCGACATTTGTTTATTTTGCTCTAATGAATTTTGTAATCATCATCATAAGGTTCTCAGTCCGAAGACTGGTTGGACGCGTACCTCCATTCTTTTCTATCCTGAGCTAACCTACGCATTTCCCTAAAAGTAGAACATCCTACATCCCTAACTATTTGAGAGCAGTAGTCTAATCTAGGCCTACCCCTACCTCTTTTTATTCCTATCTCTGACTCTAGTATGTCACGAACTATTCCTTCGTGTCTTAGAAGGTGTCCTACCATCCTATCTCTCCTACTCTTTATTGTTTTCCATACCTTTCGCTTTTCCCCAACTCTTTCTAATACTTCCCTATTGCTAACCTTATCTATCCACGGTATCTTCATCATGCGTCTGTAGCACCACATTTCAAACGCTTCTACTCTTTTTCTATCCGCTTCTCCTATTGTCCAAGTTTCGCACCCGTATAATGCCGTACTCCATACATACGACGTTAAGAGTCTCTTCCTAGTCTCTATATTAACCGTTCTCGAGCATAACAGTTGTTTCTTTTTGTTAAACGCAACTCGGCCCTGCGCCATTCTTTGTTTTATATCTTTAGTGCTCCTACCGTCTTGAGTTATTTTACTTCCTAAGTAGCAGAAATCCGCGACCTCCTCTATCTTCTCATTTCCAATTTGTATTTCCATTTTAGTTCTATTTTCACATCCCCTACATACCAAAATTTTAGTTTTCTTTTTATTGATTTTCATGCCGAAGCCCTGTGTCAAAACTGCTTCCATTTCATTCAAAGCCGCTCCTAATTCTTCTTTGCTAGATGCTAACACTGCTATATCATCCGCAAATCTGAGCATGTCAATAGTTTGGCCCTGTACATTGATACCTGAGGCTGTTCTTTCCTTAACAATATTAATCGCATCTTCGATATATAAGTTGAAAACTAGAGGTGACAATGCACATCCCTGTCTCACTCCCTTCCGGATATCTACTTCCCTTTGTAATCTGGCAATATAATACTTATTTATTTCATATCTAGGTAAGGATAAAACTTATTAATATACAATGAAATTAAAGTAACATAAAAAAAGAAAAATGACTATAACAAATATTCAAATAAACCCCCATTCTGTATCAGACAGTATCTCAGCCTATTATAGAAAGAATTTCTCACATTCGCAACTTGCCGATCGTTTATTAAGTTGCATTCCGCAAAAATAGCATTCCTTAAAGAATCAACATTTGGGTGACTAGTTTTATAAATCCTATTTTTTTAATGACCCCACAAGAAAAAGTCACACGGTGCCAAATCGGGAGATCTAGCTGGCCAGTTTATAGCACCACCTCGACCAATCCAGCTCTCTGGAAATATTTCATTTAATAATTCCCTCACTTATGTGCTCCAAAATGTGCTGGGCATCCTTCATGTTGAAACCAGACCTCTCGATTCGCATGTGCAACTTCTTCTAATGCAGGGCCAATACGGTTAATTAAAAGATCTAAATAAGCTTCTGAATTTAAATTTCCCTGTATTTCAAATGGTCCTATAATGCGATTATTAAAAATTCCTGCCCAAATATTGATTTTTTGAGGGTATTGCGTTGTAGTGGCTAGATTTATTCTGGGATTTTCCTGGGCCCAATGTCTAACGTTTTGTGAATTTGGCTCTTGATTTAAAGTGAAGGTACACTCATCGGTAAAACAAATTGATGAGAGGAAGCTGCGATCCCGATTAGCCCGTTCTTGCATTTCTTCACAGAAAGTTTGCCTTGATTCTTCGTCAAAAGGAAGTAATTCTTGGTGACATTGGAATTTAAAGGGATAATATTTGTTTTTTGTTACGGACAGTTTCTCTTGAAACATTACATTCTAGGGCAATAGACCTTAAACTAGATGTTGAACCAGCAGTTATCAGGCCTATTACCATTTCCTCTACCTCAACATTTAGATTTCTTGGAACGACTAAAAAAATAAATGATAAGATTAATTTTAGTTTTGTTTCACTCCACGTTATCATTTGTTAAATTTCTCATATTCCCAGTAAAATTTAAGTTGGCGAACAATAAGGAATTAGCAACTAGGTAATAATAATAAGCGAATCAGAATTATCTAAATAAAAACCAAGTAAATTTATTAGTAAAAATTACCTTCTTTCAATGAAAGATTCCCAGTATCTTCAAATTTTTTAACTAAATTTTTTATTGTTGTTACCGAAGGAATAGGATTGTTATTGAATTTTACAGAAAATAAGTCACGGACTTCCCGCAGACTATTGCCGCCGTAAAATGTTTTCACAATGAAAACCTTTTCTTCAACTGAATAAATATTTTTGTTCATTTTGAAACCCAAATTTTAAATTGTCGATAAATAATGTTGACAGTTCAGACGAATTAGAAATTAGAATCAAGGGAGTCTTTGATTAGAATAAATTAAATTGTCATAGGTAATCTGATGAATATCCGTGTTTTAATTTGAAAATTATTAGTGTAATTTTTGCTTTTAATGCTTTAATAAATGGGAAAATTGCAGAGTTTTTGATATCCTCATACGCAGAAAAAATAGTCCTTCGATTGCTACCTTTACCACCACTGTAACTACACATGGGGAGCAGGAATCCCCAAAAATGTAATTTGCCCATGTTGTTTCCCCATGTACACATGGAAGTTTGTCACACGGTATATATTTTGATAGCTTAAAAAAGACCTTTCGAACTAGACCAAAGCCTACTATGATTTCCATTTAAAAAATTCAACTTTATGTCATAATTCAAAAACTACATTTCCTAGGAAAAAACTACGTACGCCACTGATTTGCTTGGAAAAAGTTCTATAGGAGTCAGTCATAACAGTTTGAGTCTGCTTAGTACAAAAATAATTGGAGAGTTTTTGAAAATCGATAAAAATCAACATTATTTTTTTTCTCGAAAACTAAAACGATATCCAAATTCTGGCTTCGGCATTCCTTTATACTCAAAAAAGTAGCTCAGGTTCTCGAAAACCCCGAGGCTCTATCTCTGCTGCTTCTATGAGAAACACCAAATCTCAACGAAAACAGGACAGCCTGTACTCTTCTGCCCCATTCGATGACTAATTTTCGTTTGCAATTTTTTAATTCTTTGTTGTTTTTGTTTGGTTTTATATCATTAAAGAACATGAGTAAGGGGGTTTTTAGACTTATAGTGTGTTATATTCCGTATAATGTAAAAATTTCAAAGACCAAATGGAAAAGAGGCCCTGAATATATACTTTCGTACCTACGTTTAAACAACAACTGATATATTCACTAATCTGACCAATTTCTAAACTTCAAACAAATAGAGACCAATTTTAAGAGTGGCCTAGTAACAATGTACAAAAATAGCTCGATGAAAATTGCGACGACACATGTTTTAATTTATTATGCATAAAACTGGATAAAACGTTTATTCTTGCCGGATTTTTCTAACGCACTATCTGTTTTTATCTGAAATTCTATAGTCGTATACACAGACCCATTTGGAAATTTTAAAGTGTTTCGTTCTCTCTCGGTCGCACTAAAAATTGGATATGTATAATGAACGACAAGGAATATTTTTTGCATCGATTTAATTGGATTGCAACAGACGAGGAAATAATAATAAAATAATTATTTATTGATCAACTGCATTTATTTGGTGATAAATTTTTGTAATCTCGGCCACGTGTTTTAATATATTTTATGTGTTTTATCTAGAAGTAAGTACTCTAGCGATGAACAACTTTGTTTTTATTACCTATTATACAATTTAGTGTTTTATTTATTCACTGAAATAAAATAGTGCTTTTAAAAATTTTGCTGATAAAGTTTTTAATCGGTAAATAGGTCTAAACGTCAGATTAATTATAGTAAGTAAAAATGCTTTCTCTTGGACAGTGCGAGATCGTGATGAGTTTCACTCCCGTCGCCAACTCACCTTGCCATCATGGGGTTAGAATGTTTTCATGTGAACTGCCCCAAATAGCAAAAAGTCTACGTCTTCAGTTTTTGTGTTGTCTCTGCTAGCTCGGCTTGATTGTTGTATCTTCGTATGTATATTTTTTCTTTTAAAAATACCCAAACTAAAAAGTCTAATATACTCAGATCCGGTGATCTTGCAGGCCACAATGTAGGTTCATTTGTACCCAACCATCTACCCGGAAAATTATTTTCTAAATAATTTCTAACTATTGCAGAATTGTGTGCAGGGGCACCATCTTGTTGGAAATATACCCTGTTTATGTTTATTAACGGAACATTTTCCATTGTCGCCTCTGCGTTAATATTCAATAATTTAATGTATCCCAATCCCGTTAAGTTTCAATCAAAAATTTGGTGTGCTAGTTGACCACCCAAAATAAAACACGAAACGTAAAATCCTCTGACGTTCAAAAGTTTGGTGCTGATTTGTATCAGACCAGTGACGCACATTATGCCTGTTAAATAATCCTACGCATCTATAGCATCTAGCTTATTTTCATGGTTCTGCATCTCCGCTATTAGACTGGCGATATATAGGATTTTCTGCTTTCATTCTGCTTATCCGAATGTGTTCGATATGTATACAAACGGTCCAGATGGCATGGCTCTGGAAAGTTAGGTATTTGTGATAACACGTATTTTTTTAATTTTATCCTCAGATGTGAGTAGAGGCAAGGCGTCCTGGGACAGTCTGTATCCGTAAATAATTTCTTCCTGTATCTCGCAATTTTTGTCCAGTGGGCGATCTTCTCATAATGATGCACAAGAAAATAAAACTACAGGTAATAAATAAACCAAGAAGGTATTAATCTAAGTCATATTGAATGGCGAATGCGGAACAGAACGAAAAGAAAAAGGAACAAAAAGGCTTTCTGTAAAGAAACTTATGGCATGTAGGGGGAGCAACAATCTGAACTCGAGACCTTTTGCTCCGGTGTCAAGCCAGTATGTATGATATACCCGTGCTGACTCCCGTAGATGCTCTCGGTGATGGTTATTACCTCCCCCCCCCCTCGCTCTTTAAAATATTTCTGGTGTGAGAAGTCGTAAATACTATGACCGTATGGGTTAAATGAACGCATTTTTAGACAAATACGAATTTCAAAATTGCGATGGCATTTTTAATCTTTATTTAAGTTTAATAAAAATGGTTTTATTTAGACTATGAATAATAAAAATCGCAGATCTGAAAACTCCGAATAATATAACAAATTATTCGCCAAACCACATAAAATATAGGTAGGTGCAAAACGATTTCCATTTAAGAAAAATATTTTAAGTTATGACATAAAGTTTTATTTTTTAAATCCAAATCATAGTTGCCCATGATACGGTTAAATAGAGCATTTTTTCCCCTTTTCAAATATACATGGTGATTCTTTTAAGGCGGCCATTAGAAAATTTCTTATTTGCAAATAAGATAGAAACTTGAAACCTGGGTTCCTGTCATAATCGATCATGGCGAATCCAAAAATACAATTTTCAAAATGGCGGCACTTTCGGAAATACCGGAAGTTGACGCCATCTTTGTTATTTTAAATGGATACCCCCATTTTTATTTTATTTTTGAATTCGGCATTAAATTCTGCGTATAATGCACCCAGGCTGTCAGCACTTATCTGTCATAGTTTTTGACATATGCCACTTTTTGTTTTAAATTTAGCATTTGCAGGGGTTCATTTAAAAATTCATATCTCTTAAACCATTTAAAGTGGGTAAATGAGCTTTTTTAGGTTGATTCCCTACAGTTCAAGGAATCATTTCCCTGTAGGGTTAATGTTCAACGACGTTTCCAATGGTTGCTGCGATTTTTTGAAGATGACAATCAAAAAATGCCAAAAAGTCATTTTTTTTAAATGGCAATGGGCAAATTTTATTATGGCAACCGACGTAGGATTAAATTTGAACGGGACTTATATCAAGGTTTCCTATACCTATCTCAAATAGTTTTTTAATTATTCGTAGTTTTTTGTAAAAGATTAAACGTTATTCCCAAAAAACATAGAAGCCTATGGAACCAAAGAAAAAAATTAGTTTTAGAACTGTCATCTTTTAGTTCTCCATTAATTAAAAGTTAAGTTAAGTTAAGCACGTTCTTGATTTTGTTTTGTAAGCATAAATGGCATTTTATTCGAATGAAGTTGTTTTTGATTTATTTCTCATACATGGCAACTGCCAAAAAATCGTTGCAAGAACATGTCGCGAGTTTAATGCAAAATATCAAAATTTGCCGCCGATGAATAAACAGAAGTTTTCTAGACTTAAAAACAAGTTTCTTCAGGGAGGAAATATTCATCCTGCAAGAAGAAGGACTAAATTTGTTAGGGAATCTGAAGATAATCAAATAAATGTTCTGGGGTATTTTGGCGCATTTCCACGATCATCGATAAGAGCAGCAAAATTTGATTTGGGATTGACGTTCTCATCGATACAAAGAATTTTACATGACCACAAACGACATCCCTATTCTTTTATACGACTACAAAAACTTCGTCCAACCGATTTTCCAAGACGAATAACTTTTTGTGAAGAGCTTTTGATAAAAAAACAGGAAGACCCAAATTTTTTGAGTCGGATTATTTGGACTGATGAAGCAAAATTTGTACAGGATGGAGTATTTAATAGGAGAAATCGACATTTTTGGGCCGCAGAAAATCCACACCTGATCTATGAAGTTGAAAATCAAATTCAATTTTCCGTAAACGTTTTCTGTTTATTAATGGATAATCGGTTGCATTGGTACATGTATGATGAAAATTTGAATAGAGACAGATATTTAGACATTCTTAACAATGTAGTCCAAGATTTTGTCGATAATCTACCATTGCAGCATGCCGTCAACTTATGGTATCAAATGGATGGGGCACCAGCGCATCCAACAAATGCCGTAGATTTAAGACTAAGACAATTGTTTCAAGACAGATGGTGGGGAAATAGAGGTCCATGGTTGTGGCCCCCAAAATCCCCGGATCTGACACCATTAGATTTTTATTTATGGGGGCGGATTAAAGATATCGTTTATGAAACTGCACCCACGTCGAGGGAAGACTTATTACTAAAAATAACCCAAGCCATGAATGGCATTGATGGGAATGAAATCAGAAACGCTACCAGAGCCGTCCAACGTCGGATTATTGAGTGTTTGAATCAAAACGGTGCACATATCGAGCATATTTTGTAATACCGACCTAGCTCATTAATTTTTGTATTGATTTAGGTAATTTAAATTAATATTTTTTGACACTGTTACTATGTTTGTTGCTTGGTAACAAGCTCGGTAACAAGTTAATCTTAATAAATTATATTTTTTTACAAAAAACTACGAATAATTAAAAAACTATTTGAGATAGGTATAGGAAACCTTGATATAAGTCCCTTTCAAATTTAATCCTACGTCGGTTACCATAATAAAATTTGCCCATTGCCATTTAAAAAAAATGACTTTTTGGCATTTTTTGATTGTCATCTTCAAAAAATCGCAGCAACCATTGGAAACGTCGTTGAACATTAACCCTACAGGGAAATGATTCCTTGAACTTTAGGGAATCAGCCTAAAAAAGCTCATTTACCCACTTTAAATGGTTTAAGAGATATGAATTTTTAAATGAACCCCTGCAAATGCTAAATTTAAAACAAAAAGTGGCATATGTCAAAAACTATGACAGATAAGTGCTGACAGCCTGGGTGCATTATACGCAGAATTTAATGCCGAATTCAAAAATAAAATAAAAATGAGGGGTATCCATTTAAAATAACAAAGATGGCGTCAACTTCCGGTATTTCCGAAAGTGCCGCCATTTTGAAAATTGTATTTTTGGATTCGCCATGATCGATTATGACAGGAACCCAGGTTTCAAGTTTCTATCTTATTTGCAAATAAGAAATTTTCTAATGGCCGCCTTAAAAGAATCACCATGTATACAGTGTTTCATTAACAATGGGAAATCCGTTAACTGGAGATTCTACAGTGATATGAGAGATATGATTTGTGTTTTTGCTCAAACCAATTTTAATGGGCTCGCTGCAGCCCGAAGGTATTCAGAGTTATACCCCCACCGAAGGCAACCAAATCATAAATTATTGAGAAATCTGTACAATCGCTTAGGCGAAAGAGGATCTTTCCGTCCAAAAGGTGAAAATAGCGCTCCGAAGATTATTTCGGCTGAGCAGGAAGGTGAGGTTTTGGTTAGATTGCACGAAAATCCAGTACCCGTCGTTTAAGTGCGGCAACAGGCGTAAGTAGCTCTTCGATTTGGAGAATTTTGCACAAAGAGAAGCTTCACCCATACCACATTACTCCAGTACAAAATTTGTTACCGGAAGATCCTCCTGCTCGTCTACGTTTCGCTAATGTTTTACAAGAGCAGCAAGGCGCGGATCCTAATTTTTTGAACAAAATCCTCTTCACAGATGAGGCAACGTTTACTCGACGTGGAGTTTTCAACTGGCGAAACAATCATTTGTGGGATTCTGAAAACCCCCATGCCGTTAAAGAAAGACACTTCCAACATGAATTTAAGATCTATGTTTGGTGCGATGTAATTTCAAATTTCTTTACTGGGCCTTTTCAACTTCCACCCAATCTGAACGGTCTGCTTTATTTAATTATTCTTCAGCAAAATATGTGCGAACTGCTTGAAGAAGTACCGCTTAATTTAAGGGAAAATATGTGGTTAATGCAAGACGGGGCGCCCGCACATTTTTTCCGGCCGGTGCGGGAGTACTTAGACAAAGTCTTTCCACATCTGTGGATTGGCCGTGGAAGTGAATTTGCTTAACCGCCTAGAAGCACCGACTTTATAAAGAAGCTGTTGATTCACCCAAAGAGCTGTGGGGAAGAATACAAGCGGCTGCCAATGAAATCAAAGGCAATCCAGGTGCATTGTTTAGAACTCTGGGGCCTCTCAGGAAACGCATTGAAAAATGTATCCAAGTGAATGGTGAACACTTCGAACAATGTTTCCTAATTTTATTTTTCTTGTACCTTCTTGCACAATCATTTTCCCTCATGTGTGACTAATGTGGTACAGGCCTCTTCTTTTCATACCTTAATTTCCATTGCCATCATTGTTTCGTTTATGTATTTTTCTTTTATAATATTCTCGGCCAGTTTGGAGATATCATAAGCAAAACTGAATAAGTGAAAATAATTTTACAATACATATGAGAAGAAACGCAGTTTAGGTGAGCACCCTGTATAAGTTAAATGAATGACTTCTTGCCCGAATACGATCGTTCCGAAAACCATATTTTGCAGCTACGAAACCTGCCTTAACTCAAAAATTCCATCGCCGTTCATTATAAAGTTCGCGAACATCCCATCGACTTTGCGAAAGAAAAAAAAAGGGAAAAACTCGTTTCGCCGGAGGAAAAAAGCGGCAACATTAAAAATCAACTCTTGAGAACCATAACCTATCCCAAGCTAGAGTTATTTCTGTTATAAGTAGGCTGTAAAAGAACGCAATAAGAAAGAAAAAAAGACATGCAAATAAAGTACTGTAGAAAGAAACGCTGGGTCAACGAACTAAGATGTATTTCTATCTCTCTCTCCCACACACTGGGCCGCTTATGTCCGACCATTGACGGCACCATTAAAATTCGTTTAACACGAGAATGTCTTCAAATTTCTATTATTAAAATTAACACTTTTCGATAAACTTGCATACAGAGATTTTCTTAAACTTTAACTATTAATTCTCTATTGTAGAATTTTTATTTCTATTAAAATCGATTTTATTTCGTTTTCACCGCAATTTCGTTTACTAGTACGGCACTGGCACGTATGTATATAACGTACACAGCCTCCTATGCTTAGAAGAATCTGTGTAGGGTAGGTCAATGCATTTTATTCTTGTTTTTATTTTCGAACTCGGTATAAACTCTTTCTAGTTTTATGCTTGTGTATACTTACTTTTTTGTGATTTTATTTTGCGTTCTTCGGGAAATATATTGCCGTATGCCTTCCTTCTTTATGTATTATTTTGTTAGGCGTACGTATACAGAGTTTTTCTCGTGGGGCGTTACATATTTCGGACGAATATGTTTTTATTTTAGTTTCTACACTGACATAAGCTGCGTCGAAATTTTATCGAACATTTATCTATAAATAATCTATAAATAATTTTATCATAATACTTGAGATAATACAGGCTGCTTAAGTTATGCAAAACATAATTTTTCTCAAAAATTTCAAATGGAAACCCACGTATATTATTTGTACAATTGATGGTCATTTTATTAAGCTTTTTATTGATGTGGATATTGTCAAGTCTACCAGTAAAAATTTCGACAGAATGTACAATTGAATTATAAAAATGTTAGAGTTTCCTTAGTATTTTACATTATTTTTGACGATCTCCCCTATTTTGTCACCCAAAACTCCAAAAAGGGTCTGCATTTTAACAAATGAAGTTTGCATTAACACAAGAAATCCCACTACAAGATTATTTCTTAAAGACAATATTTTCTTCCATGGCACTCCTTGTTTGAACATTATACCCGACTTTAAAAAGACATTATACATTTAAGAATATAACCATCAAGAAACAATTTTACATAAGATTTATCGTCTTTATATTGATACCAATTTGCAAATACAAAATATAAACATTATTGTGAGTTTTGAGCAATATAATAGGCGGAATTCGCCAAAAAGAGTACATACCGTGTGACAAACTTCCATGGTGTACATGGGGAAATAACATGGGCAATTATATTTTTCGGGATTCCTGCTCCCCATGAGTAGTTACAGTGGTGGTAAAGGTAGCAATCGAAAGACTATTTTTTTCTGCGCATGAGGATATCAAAAACTCTGCAATTTTCCAATTTATTAAAGCATTAAAAGCAAAAATTACACTAATAATTTTCAAATTAAAACACGGATATTCATCAGATTACCTATGACAATTTAATTTATTCTAATCAAAGACTCCCTTGATTCTAATTTCTAATTCGTCTGAACTGTCAACATTATTTATCGACAATTTAAAATTTGGGTTTTAAAATGAACAAAAATATTTATTCAGTTGAAGAAAAGGTTTTCATTGTGAAAACATTTTACGGCGGCAATAGTCTGCGTGACTTATTTTCTGTAAAATTCAATAACAGTCCTATTCCTTCGGTAACAACAATAAAAATTTAGTTAAGAAATTCGAAGATACGGGGAATCTGTCATTGAAAGAAGGTAATTTTTACTAATAAATTTACTTGGTTTTTATTTAGATAATTCTGATTCGCTTATTATTATTACCTAGTTGCTAATTCCTTATTGTTCGCTAACTTAAATTTTACTGGGATTATGAGAAATTTAACAAGTGATAACGTGGAGTGAAACAAAACTAAAATTAATCTTATCATTTATTTTTTTAGTCGTTCCAAGAAATCTAAATGTTGAGGTAGAGGAAATGGTAATAGGCCTGATAACTGCTAGTCCAACATCTAGTTTAAGGTCTATTGCCCTAGAATGTAATGTTTCAAAAGAAACTGTCCGTAACATATTAAAAAAAACAAATATCATCCCTTTAAATTCCAATGTCACCAAGAGTTACTTCCTTTTCACGAAGAATCAAGGCAAACTTTCTGTGAAGAAATGCAAGAACGGGCTAATCGGGATCGCAGCTTCCTCTCATCAATTTGTTTTACCGATGAGTGTACCTTCACTTTAAATCAAGAGCCAAATTCACAAAACGTTAGGCATTGGGCCCAGGAAAATCCCAGAATAAATCTAGCCACTACAACGCAATACCCTCAAAAAATCAATATTTGGGCAGGCATTTTTAATAATCGCATTATAGGACCATTTGAAATACAGGGAAATTTAAATTCAGAAGCTTATTTAGATCTTTTAATTAACCATATTGGCCCTGCATTAGAAGAAGTTGCACATGCGAATCGGGAGGTCTGGTTTCAACATGACGGATGCCCAGCACATTTTGGAGCACAAATGAGGGAATTATTAAATGAAATATTTCTAGAGAGCTGGATTGGTCGAGGTGGTGCTATAAACTGGCCAGCTAGATCTCCCGATTTGACACCGTGTGACTTTTTCTTGTGGGGTCATTTAAAAAATAAGATTTATAAAACTCGTCACCCAAATATTGATTCTTTAAGGAATGCTTTTTTTGCGGAATGCAACTTAATAAACGATCGGCAACTTGCGAATGTGAGAAATTCTTTCTATAATAGGCTGGGATACTGTCTGATACAGAATGGGGGTTTTTTTGAATATTTGTTATAGTTATTTTTCT
This sequence comes from Xestobium rufovillosum, assembly GCA_963966045.1. NCBI lineage: Eukaryota > Metazoa > Arthropoda > Insecta > Coleoptera > Ptinidae > Xestobium > Xestobium rufovillosum. The sequence continues at coordinate 30,842,809 of OZ014497.1, forward strand.
TTTTTTATGTTACTTTAATTTCATTGTATATTAATAAGTTTTTGTCCTTACTTAGATAGGAAATAAATAAGTATTAAATTGCCAGATTACAAAATTCATTAGAGCAAAATAAACAAATGTTGCCGCTTGTTAAATTTTTCATAATTGCAGTAAAATTAAAGTAATTTATTTTTTATTATTTCATTTTACTGCTTTAACATTTTCCCAAAAACTTTTTAATAGGTTAGACGACACACTGAGAAAAAAATTTATTACTCCTAAATAAAATAACATTTGCAGTAAATAGAATTCTTATTTAAATAGGGGACAAGTAGATGTTTTATAGCCGTAAATAATTACACATTATTGTGAATAATAGAAGTTCTTATTTATTGCAACACATTTTCTGATTTGTCACTAAAGTTTGCAATATTTGTCACCAATGTATTCGTATTTGTGTTGAATAGGTAACAGTATTTGTGACAGTTCATTAACTTTTTATCCTAAATAGAGAAAACATTTACTGGTAATACTTTTTCATTAATGACATAATTGTTAGTTTTCCTCCCAAATGAGAAAAAACATTAGGCACTAATATTATTTTTATTTGTGGCTAAAACGTGACTTTATAGTCACAAATATGGTTTTATTTGGGTTTTTCATATTTAACCCTTTTATATACAGTTTTTCCGAGTTTTTATTAGCAGGACATCAACAATCATTAGAGGGCATCATTTTATGAATAAAATGTTATATAAACATAGGTCATTTCTGGGATTCAAAGTGTTGAATTTAAAAGTAAAATAATACTTGTATTTTTCTTTAATTACATACATTAAATAACTGCTCCCAACAAATTCATGATTACTTGTTATCTTAGAGCAAATTATTTGAACAGAAAATTATTGTTTATTATATACAGTTGCGGAGACTGGGAGGAGGTACCTATGAATGTTTTTATCAAGAAAAGTATCGCAGGATTGAAATTTTATTATAAATCTTGAGAGTATTCCATTTTATCTACGAAAGACCCTGTAGTTAGAACTTAATAGAACGCACGGCTTCCAAGAGAAAACGAAATAATTGTTGATCGACGGTCAAATCTTTATCTTTATCTACTGAGTTCCGACAAGAAGGCCTCTTTTGGATAAAATTAAATACTCTCGCGACTTTTAACATAATTCAGAAAATTTCAATCCCGCATTACTTCAGTTTTTCAGCGGAGTTTATTGTGAGCAGTTATTTAGTAATTAAAGAACACCATTAGGTATTTTATTTTCAAATTTAACACCCCGTAACTCAGAAAATTAGCTATGTAATATGAACAAGTCAACTGTAACTGTAACTCCACCACACAAAAATGCTAGTTCCGAACTAACGCTAAAAACATTCGCAGCAACCTCTCGGCCGGGGTTTCATATGCACGATTTTTTTCGATTATTTCCGATTCCATAGTTTCTTACTTACTACAGATATTTAAACATTACTCCTAAATGTTTACCTTAATTGTGCCTAATAGAAACATTATTAGGGACAAATAAAACAGGCGGGATAATGCAAATATTGGTGGCAAATATATAAATTGTAACGACTAAATATCAACTTATTTATCACAAATAGAACAACCCAAAACTTTAGCTTTATTTGTCACAAAACTTTGGATTATTATCAAGATGTATATTTCTATTTGTGACAAATCAGTTAAAGCTAAATAGACATTCTATTTGGAACATTTTTCTCAGTGCACCTACAATTTACCCTAAACTATGGACCAGCATTCACCAACGAAACATCCACACCAGTAATCAATTAATTGTCAACTATAGGTAATGACAATAATAATGTGAATGAGAATTATCTAAATAAAAAAACAAGTTTATGTATTAGTAAAAATTAACTTCTTTCGATGAAAGATTCCCAGCCTTCAAATTTCTTACTAAATTATTTATTGTTATACCGAAGGAATATGACCGTTATTTAATTTTACAGAAAATAAGGCACGGACTAAGCGCAAACTATTGCCGCCATAAAATATTTTCACAATGAAAACCTTTTCTTGAACTGAATAAATATTTTTGTTCATTTTTAAATGTTGACAGTTCAGAAAATCCATAAAAATCAAAGACGTCCGTGATTAGAATAAATTAAGTTGTCATGGATAATCTGATAAATTTCTGTGTTTTAGTTAGAAAATTATTAATGTAATTTTTGCTTTTAAAGCTTTAATAAATTGGATAGTTGTAGAGTTTTTGATATTTTCATACGCAGAAAAAAATAATCTTTCGATTGCTACCTTTACCACCACTGTAACTACACATGGGGAGCAGGAATCCCCAAAAATGTAATTGCCCATGTTATTTTCCCATGTACACATGGAAGTTTGTCACACGGTATAAACTAATAATGAAATTCAAAAATTTTGATGTTCAATCGTAATATCTGCCGAAACTAACAGTAGTAGACCTGGCAATAACTACATCAATTAAAAGCTTAGTTAACTGACTATCAGTTGTGCAAATAATATACATGGTATTCTATTTGAAATTTTTGAGAAAAATTCCCTTTTGCATAACTTAATCACCTTGTTTAATCCTAAGTATTATGGTGAAAGTATTTATAGATTTCACAAATACAGCTGTGTGTAAACCCCTTTCAATAAAAAATAATTAGGTAGCTTTGGTCAGTAGACGCCAGGAGCGTCATAAATTTGGGACCATAATGACACAAAAAAGTACCAGAGATATGAACCAATTACACACACCCGGTATATGGTCTTTACTTTTTAAAATGAGTTGACCATTGCTAATTTTAGTCTCAGGTTATTGTTATTAAAATTTTAGTCTGACACAAGTTGCAGAATGAATGACTACCTACAGCAGACTGTTGATTTGCATTCGACAGTTATTTTTAGAATAATTTAACCCAATTTTTTGGTCTGGCACAGTTCACAGACATCGGGTGTGGCTACAATAATTTTGAAAAAAAAAATTAAACGGACTGATCATGCGTGTTTCGATCGCCATTTATTGTCGATACGAAATTTTAAATCAAATCGGGATCTCGATAAGATCAGGGGAGGAAAAATCGGTTAAATGAAGGCAAGACTTACCGAGTATGTTGTCCTGTTTGTGTCGTCACAATTTGGGAATTTCTTCGAATTTTGTACTTTCCAAAATTAAGCCACAAGGTATTTTACGCGATTTTTTTGTTTTTTTTTGTTTTAATTTTTTTTAGTAATATACAAATTTGTTTCTAATATGTAAGATTCTTAAGGCCGAGGATAAGGCACTTTAGTCGAGATTATGTAGAGAAAAATAGCCCAAGATTTCTTTTATTTGGCGAAATAAAAGACACCAAAAAAGTTGTTTCGAGATCACAGAATATATAGAAATTTGTTTAGGTTTTTTTATTATTATAGTAAAATAAATTCGGAATAATTATTCTGTTTAGTGTTTTCAGCCCTTTTAGCCCGTTGTGTTTAATAAAAAATATTTTTGGATGGATTTTTTAATGAACAAGTTGTTTAAGCCCACTTTTTCACAATAGTTAAAGTTAAATCTTGAAACTGCTCTTTGATTAGATGTTACGTGTATGCCCGATGCAGTTTTTTTCAAAAATTTAACCGTCTAAGAAAAACTTAAAATGGTAGAGAATCTTATGTATCCACTCGGTATAATCAATCCAAAGCCACTGCGTTGATTTTTTTTTGGAATATTTTTGGTGCAATTTTTTTAGTATTCGATAGGAACGATTTTTCAGCCAAAATGCTTATCACTGGTCAATTTTTTGTACTATAATTCGAATGATTAATTTCTGAAATGAAAAATAGAGTTAAAAATTTAAAAAAAAACAGTAAAAGTTGTACTTACGTTTTCGGTTTTTTGTTTAGTGATAGTTGTATTTTTTTATTAACTGTAGGTATAGATAGGTTGTTGGGGGTTTGTGTGAGGGTTTATTTTAACGCAGTTGGCTGTGCACTGATATTTTCCGGGCACGGAAAATGTTGGTACAGTTAGGTACATAGATTTGTACATAGGACATCGGTACATAGGTGTGCGTTCGGGACAGCCTACATCGGGAAAACCTCCCTGTAATGAAAGGGACGCAGAGGTAGACCGTTTGGACGCTGCCACCGAAATTCGACGTGTTTTAATTCTTGCACGTTTCATCATTTTATGGCCCCCATTTTAAATTAAGAAATAATAAAGCGCAAGGTATTACAGAAATTTGAATTATAATCTTCGGGATGGGGAAAAGGGCGGAAAAATATTGGAAAAATCAGTGGAAGAAAAAAAACTTGTGTGTGTCAGATCCGACGCACGACTGGAGTTTACTCGTTACGAACGATTATTTTAACTTCAATCACTTGATAATAGGGTACACGCGGATGTCAGTTTTATACCCAAATGTGTATTTATCAGATGGTTTATGGTCGAAAATGTCGAACTACATCAAAATATAAGTTGTTTATAAATTCAGTAATTAAGTGACAATCTGCTAAACGTCGATCCCACTGGCAATGAAATAAATACTTTTCCTGGTGTTCGAATAGGCGTTGATTCACATTTCGGCACTAGGCAATATTTGGAGTATTTAATATTAGGTTTTTCCATATTAAATCAAAAGATTCAACAAATTTAGGAACGAACAAACATTGCAAATGCTGACTTTTTCAACGCCAACTGTTATATCTACTCTATGCCACTCTATTTTCACTAATTCCATGCTCTATGCAGTCAGGCATAAACAGCCGTATCCTTAGATACGTACATAATTTCACTGTTACAGGTAACGTAACGCGTTACTTTTATTTAACGCGAAATGTAACGCTTGATTTTACTACTCGTAAAATTTCCGTATTTACCAATGAGATAGCAGAGAAAAAGCATATTAACATTATTTATACTTTTGTGAGCAATCCTCGTATTTTAAAAGCATTTTAAAACGTTTAACAGGCGAATAATTGACCGGCAAGTTACCTACATAGAAGCAGCTGCTTGTACTTGGTTGCATAATCTCAGGCAAAATTCTTAATTTGTGCTGTTTATGCATTTTTTGGGCTCTAGAGGAGAATAACTCTTTTGCTATTTTGCCAGTTGCTATTGGGGAATGAAAAATTTCATTAGGCATTAGTAAATTCTGATTCTTCACTAAAAAATATGATTTCCAAAATTGGTCCTCGAAGTTTGCAGATATTCCTGTACAAGGTAGCTTAACATCATTTTATATTAATGAAACAATTTAAGAGTGCCATCAAAAATATTTTACAAACGAAATTAAATATGCAAATACGCTTGCCTTTGTTTAAATAAATTATACTAATTCAAAACACACCAAATCGATATTTTCAGTCGGTCCTGTAATATAAAACCCGCCCCTTCCCTCCTCGCCCCCTCCGTCCAACAATAAAATACACATAATACCCCCGTCCTCTCGGTACCCCATCACATATGTATATTTTTTTAAATCCCGAGTGAAACCAATTGGGCACAATACTAAAGTCCAAAATTCTGATCAATATGCACGTATGCAGTTCTGCACGCATAGCTGTGAACGAAATGCATGTGGCTGGATGCAACTGCGTTAGAGGAAGAGGATAGGGATGCTTCGAGTAAGGGATGAAGTGTTTTGCGTCCGGCATGATGTGTCAGAGAGCACCAGAGATCGAGTATCCAATGGTGGTTAAATTGGCGTTCGATTGATGCCGCCTCTCTCTCTCTCACGTGATTGACGTTCTCCTATATTGGCAGTTTTTTAAATGTCTGCATGTTGATAAACACTTTTAGGCTGGCAGTTCTGATGGTAAATGCAACAGACGGTTCGATAATTCTTTCACTCCACAGTATTCCAGGCTATTATTGGTACGAAGCAGAGTAAAATAGTAAAATAGTTGTTTTATAATATAAATTATTCTCTGCTATCTCATTGGTAAATACTGAATCGTCATTAGTACTAATTAAGTTAGCTAATTTTAGTTTTTGTTATTGTAATACTCATTATTAGGAAATCCATTGATTATAATACAAAGTGTACTTAAAACGTCGTGAATTCTAAACTGGCCAAATGGTCGCACTTATTACTGACTTCAAGTCTCTTAGCTCAACAAGTAATCGTGTATCGTGTTTATTTTGTGATATTCGAGAAGAGGCCCACTGGGGCACCCTTAGCCAGATAAACGTTATCTCTGCTTCGTTATAATGGCGATAACCGTTAGGGAGAACGCCAATAAACGTAAAAAGAAACAAAACCTTAACGACACCTGTTTGATTGTTGTCTGTAGTAAATTATAATAAATATAGTTTGCATCTCGTTAGAGAATACTAAACACTTTTTATTTATGATTAATGCAGATGGTAACCAATCTAATTTTATACGAAAATGATTAACGATAATTTAAAATTCAATAATGCTTCCAAAGATATGATTAAATCTTGATATCTCAACTTTATTTGTGTTTATTATTAACATCCTCGCTATAGTGATTGAAATTTTCGGGGATATAGAAATTTTTAGTTTTTTTTAAAGACCAGGAGTCTGATGTAAAATTCATTTTGTCCTGTGATGTTGGCTAAAAATTTTGATAATTTATAAAATGGGCTTTGAATACAAGAAACAAAAAAATATTGACTGGTCACGAATTAAAACATATATATAGGTATACGTAATGAAGCAGTGTTCGACTCCAAACCAACCACCATGGACACCCTGTATAAATCGCACAATTGATAGTCCCCTTTCTGATTAATAACATGAAAAAACTGAGAACACTTTTCGACCATCTGCTCTTTGGGTTTGGCCACTGTCCCTAAATTATTTGACCTTATTGTTTGGGCTGACCCTTTTTTGACCGTTCTCCTTGTTACTTGTACCTACCTGGGATTTAATCATATTGTTTAACTTTAACCCCCGTTCCAGGTGAACAGGGGATGCTAGTACACGTAATATCTTTTTTCTGTCATTCATTAAAGTTATAGGTATATTGAATTCTGTTGGCAGAACGTACCAGGGTGTACCGATGTAGTTTTAGTATACTGTAGAGAGAAATACAAAAATTTATCCAACTTTCTAGCCCTATAGACTAGATATAACTAGATCGATACGCCCTCATATTTCTTCAAAAACGATCGTTCGCTTTCTTAAACAGCAAGAACAATGAAGTCATTGATTTTAAATTATCTAAAGGACCTTTGTGAGTTTCCTTTGCAAAAATAACAATGGTCACGGTGTCTTTAAGGCTCTATGATTCATTCAATTTTCATGAAAATTAAGGAGGATAAATTCTCACGCTGCTACCCTTCCCGATTTTTTCGCTTTTTTCGCCTAAAAATAAAAATTGTCCTCTTGATATAATTCGCTCGGATTCTCACGTCAAACGGGTGCGAGAACTGTCTTAACATCGCGTGTGTTTAAGGGTGAAATTCGGTCCTCCCAGCGCACCCTTTCCTGTAGATTTTTTACCGCCATTTTATACTACCTGGCTCTTTTTTGTTTCACTCGTAACTTAACACTGTATTTATTTAAGAAGGTAGAAGGGTCAGTTAAAATTAAAAATCTGACCCTTTCCATTCAATTAATATAATAGAAACTCATATGTCCATAAGGGTTTTATAACGGCTGCTGCTCGTAATGAATTTTGTCTTTAAATACATAGTAGATTTTTTTCGTTCCGGACGAGACAACAGTTTGCAGGAATAAAAGAATCGGAGAGTGAGGAAATTAAATCAATAACTAATCAAGAAAATGCAAATTGAGGAAATGCAGGAAGAACTGAACACAAAACAACCCCGCGATTTTAAAAACGTGTCGTACACAAAATGGACAGATGGGGGAGGGTGAAAAAAGGCGACCCTTCAAGACGGAGTTGTACAATTCTCCACAGACTGCGGGGAATTTTTTATAATGCTTAGTTGGAACATAACGACGACTACAGGATTACAAAAACATTATCGACTCAAGAAAAACAAATAATAACAAAACAGAATTGTAAAAATACTGACAATGAACCTATTGGTATAGTTTTATCTTTTATTTTATCTATAAGATCTAATGAATTTTTTTAACCAAATTTGGGAGTAAAATTTGTAATATTTTTAAATATATTATTAATATTTTTAGCTAAATTTCTAGTAGGGGCATTAATATACCGTGTGACAAACTTCCATGTGTACATGGGGAAAGAACATGGGCAATTACATTTTTGGAGATTCCTGCTCCCCATGTGTAGTCACAGTGGTGGTAAAGGTAGCAATCGAAAGAATATTTTTTTCTGCGTATGAGGATATCAAAAACTCTACAATTTTCCAATTTATTAAAGCATTAAAAGCAAAAATTACACTAATAATTTTCAAATTAAAACACGCATATTCATCAGATTACCTATGACAATTTAATTTATTCTAATCAAAGACTCCCTTGATTCTAATTTCTAATTCGTCTGAACTGTCAACATTATTTATCGACAATTTAAAATTTGGGTTTCAAAATGAACAAAAATATTTATTCAGTTGAAGAAAAGGTTTTCATTGTGAAAACATTTTACGGCGGCAATAGGTAGTCTGCGGGTAGTCAGTGACTTATTTTCTGTACAATTCAATAGCAGTCCTATTCCTTCAGTAACAACAATAAAAAATTTAGTTAAGAAATTTGAAGATACTGGGAATCTTTCATTGAAAGAAGGTAATTTTTACTAATAAATTTACTTGGTTTTTATTTAGATAATTCTGATTCGCTTATTATTATTACCTAGTTGCTAATTCCTTATTGTTCGCTAACTTAAATTTTACTGGGATTATGAGAAATTTAACAAGTGATAACGTGGAATGAAACAAAACTAAAATTAATCTTATCATTTATTTTTTTAGTAGTTCCAAGAAATCTAAATGTTGAGGTAGAGGGAATGGTAATTGGCCTGATAACTGCTATAGTCCAACATCTAGTTTAAGGTCTATTGCCATAGAATGTAATGTTTCAAGAGAAACTGTCCGTAACATATTAAAAAAAAACAAATATCATCCCTTTAAATTCCTTTGTCACCAAGAGTTACTTCCTTTTGACGAAGAATCCAGGCAAACTTTCTGTGAAGAAATGCAAGAACGGGCCAATCGGGATCGCAGCTTCCTCTCATTAATTTGTTTTACCGATGAGTGTACCTTCACTTTAAATCAAGAGCCAAATTCACAAAACGTTAGGCATTGGGCCCAGGAAAATCCCAGAATAAATCTAGCCACTACAAGGCAATACCCTCAAAAAATCAATATTTGGGCAGGCATTTTTAATAATCGCATTATAGGACCATTTGAAATACAGGGAAATTTAAATTCAGAAGCTTATGTAGACCTTTTAATTAACCATATTGGCCCTGCATTAGAAGTTGCACATGCGAATCGGGAGGTCTGGTTTCAACATGACGGATGCCCAGCACATTTTGGAGCACAAGTGAGGGAATTATTAAATGAAATATTTCAGAGAGGTGGTGCTATATACTGGCCAGCTAGATCTCCCGATCTGGCACCGTGTGACTTTTTCTTGTGGGGTCATTTAAAAAATAGTATTTATAAAACTAGTCACCCAAATATTGATTCTTTAAGGAATGCTATTTTTGCGGAATGCAACTTAATAAACGATCGGCAAGTTGCGAATGTGAGAAATTCTTTCTATAATAGGCTGGGATACTGTCTGATACAGAATGGGGGTTTATTTGAATATTTGTTATAGTTATTTTTATTTTTTTATGTTACTTTAATTTCATTGTATATTAATAAGTTTTTGCCCTTACCTAGATATGAAATAAATAAGTTTTAAATTGCCAGATTACAAAATTCATTAGAGCAAAATAAACAAATGTTGTCGCTTGTTACATTTTTCATAATTGCAGTAAAATTAAAGTAATTTAATTTTTACTATTTCATTTTACTGCTTTAACATCGAAGATGCGATTAATATTGTTAAGGAAAGAACAGCCTCAGGGATCAATGTACAGGGCCAAACTATTAACATGCTCAGATTTGCGGATGATATAGCAGTGTTAGCATCTAGCAAAGAAGAATTTGGAGCGGCTTTGAATGAAATGGAAGCAGTTTTGACACAGGGCTTCGGCATGAAAATCAATAAAAAGAAAACTAAAATTTTGGTATGTAGGGGATGTGAAAATAGAACTAAAATGGAAATACAAATTGGAAATGAGAAGATAGAGGAGGTCGCGGATTTCTGCTACTTAGGAAGTAAAATAACTCAAGACGGTAGGAGCACTAAAGATATAAAACAAAGAATGGCGCAGGGCCGAGTTGCGTTTAACAAAAAGAAACAACTGTTATGCTCGAGAACGGTTAATATAGAGACTAGGAAGAGACTCTTAACGTCGTATGTATGGAGTACGGCTTTATACGGGTGCGAAACTTGGACAATAGGAGAAGCGGATAGAAAAAGAGTAGAAGCGTTTGAAATGTGGTGCTACAGACGCATGATGAAGATACCGCGGATAGATAAGGTTAGCAATAGGGAAGTATTAGAAAGAGTTGGGGAAAAGCGAAAGGTATGGAAAACAATAAAGAGTAGGAGAGATAGGATGATAGGACACCTTCTAAGACACGAAGGAATAGTTCGCGACATACTAGAGTCAGAGATAGGAATAAAAAGAGGTAGGGGTAGGCCTAGATTAGACTACTGCTCTCAAATAGTTAGGGATGTAGGATGTTCTACTTTTAGGGAAATGCGTAGGTTAGCTCAGGATAGAAAAGAATGGAGGTACGCGTCCAACCAGTCTTCGGACTGAGAACCTTATGATGATGATGATGATGAACATTTTCCCAAAAACTTTTTAATAGGTTAGACGACACCTACAATTTACCCTAAACTATGGACCAGCATTCACCAACGAAACATCCACACCAGTAATCAATTAATTGTCAACTATAGGTAATGACAATAATAATGTGAATGAGAATTATCTAAATAAAAAAAACAAGTTTATGTGTTAGTAAAAATTAACTTCTTTCGATGAAAGATTCCCAGCCTTCAAATTTCTTACTAAATTATTTGTTGTTATACCGAAGGAATAGGACCGTTATTGAATTTTACAGAAAATAAGGCACGGTCACGCGCAAACTATTGCCGCCGTAAAATATTTTCACAATGAAAACCTTTTCTTGAACTGAATAAATATTTTTGTTCATTTTTAAATGTTGACAGTTCAAAAAATCCATAAAAATCAAAGACCTCCGTGATTAGAATAAATTAAGTAGTCATGGATAATCTGATAAATTTCTGTGTTTTAGTTAGAAAATTATTAATGTAATTTTTGCTTTTAATGCTTTAATGAATTGGAAAGTTGTAGAGTTTTTGATATCCTCATACGCAGAAAAAAATAATCTTTCGATTGCTACCTTTACCACCACTGTGTAACTACACATGGGGAGCAGGAATCCCCAAAAATGTAATTGCCCATGTTATTTCCCCATGTACCTACACATGGAAGCTTGTCACACGGTATAAAATTTTCCCTAAAGATCCAAAAGTTGAACACCCTACATCCCTAACTATTTGAAAGCAGTAGTCTAATCTGGGCCTGCCTTTACCTCTTCGTGCCTCAGAAGGGGTCCTACAATCCTATTTTGTTTCAAAAAATTAAAAATGCTTCAAAGACTATGAGAGTTATGTATAGGGACTTCGATGAAACTTGTTAAAATTGAGTGAAGATTCCAAAAATTCGAGAAAAATGTGCGGGCATTCTTTTTAAAATAAGAAAGTTGTTCACGACTTCCGGTATAACCGGAAGTGCAGTGTAAGTGAAAATTTTTTAACAAACAGATCCTTATGAAAAATCCACAACTGCAAATTTTCAGAATTTTAACATAAACGTCTAATAGGTCAATGAGTTTGAATCGCCCTGTATATTGATCCATTACAATGGTAGAAATTTAAAATATTTCTTAAATTAATAATTATCTGCACACGAGGCTTGACCGATTCACCCGAAGGATACGTAAGAAATTTTAAATGAAACAACTTAATTGTCGGGTAGCAATCGATTGGGGTTGCGTAGAGAAAGCATCCCCGGCATCAGAAGAGTGCTCCGCAAAAACGTTGGAAAACAGAGGCGAAGGGGGTAATTAAAAATGATCTAAAAATAACAAACGGGCAGAACTTAATTGGCGAAGAAAAACAGGCCAATTTCGAAAGCTTAAATACTTCGTTAGATTTTTTCTCGTTTTCGTCGACGGCTGTTTTTACCCCAAGTTAATTTTCAGCGGGTTTTTACCGAGAGGCACAACAGATTCGGTTTGTTTCGCGTAAGGGTAGGTTTGTTTCTGTATTGGCAAACTTTTTTGATGCAAAATCGTACATTTTTTCTTGCGGAAGAGTATAGCAACACCGAAATTGTGAAATTTGTTCAGAAACGCTGATTGTTGTATCTTCGTAAATGTATATTTTTTCTTTTAAAAACACCCAAACAAAAAGTCCAGATCCGGTGATCTTGCAGGCCACAGTATAGGTCCATTTGTACCCAACCAGCATCTACCCGGAAAATGATTTTCTAAATAATTTCTAACTATTGCAGAATTGTGTGCAGGGGCACCATCTTGTTGGAAATATACTCTGTTTATGTTTATTAACGGAACATTTTCCATTATCGCTTCTGCGTTAATATTCGATAAATTAATGTATCTCAATCCCGTTAAGTTTCCATCAAAAATTTGGTATGCTAGTTGACCACCCAAAATAAAACACGAAACGTTAAATCCAAAACGTCCTTGCCTCTGACGTTCAAAAGTTTGGTGCTGATTTGTATCAGACCAGTGACGCACATTATGCCTGTTAAATAATCCTACGCTGCTTATGTGAGTTTCATCTGTCCAAATGACAGACCGCCCAAATTCTGGATTTTCTTGAATTTTTTTTAAGTACCACCTACAAAAATTAAGCCTTCTTTCTTGATCTCCCGGGAAGAGATGGTGAATAATTTGAATTTTATATGGCCTATATTTGCCTTTTTTAAATATTTTTTGAACTTTTGTTTTGGAAACACCAACTTGTGATTCGATTTCGCGACAAGAAGTTTTTGGTGTCGCCTCAACCAACGACAAAACATTTATTTCTTCTTCTTCCCTATTTTCTTTATTATAAAATTTGTTTCTATAGGTTTATTGAATGACCCATAGTGAATTAAATTTGATTTTCAGCTCGGAAACATCTTTTTACTTGGTTGTCTTCTTTCTCGGATAATTTTGAAGTGCCATTATGTATATACTAAGTATCTATTAATAAAACTTTTGCTATGTCAACAGATAATTATTCAGTTGTTAACATAAAATCACAGGTATCTTGGATGTACCTACCTATCTTATATTTTCTAAAGTTAAAACTTAAAAAGTACCAAAATCTGTGCCGTTTTTTGAAATAACAATATAAAAGTATATATATATATATTTTGATAGCTTAAAAAGACCTTTCCAACTAGACCAAAGCTACTATGTTTTAATTGTTATTTCAGAAATATCGAGTGCATTTCCTTGCGCGGATTGCTGCCGGATGAGGGTGAGTTTCAGCGGTCTCCCCCGAAATTTTAATAATTTTTCTGGGATTTATACAATCGAGAATTAATTGGAGTCATTTCTTAATTTCGCGTTTAGCTCCTCTGTCTGTGCGTCTCTCTCGCTGCCACTGTCGAAGATTACTCGTTTTTTCCTTTTTCGGATACTTTGCACGCCATTTCAACGTCTCATAATTAAAAGCACAAAATTAATTTAATTTTCGTATAATTGAATTTTTACCCCGCCGCTCCCCTCTCGCTCCCTCGGCTGAATTCTAAATATTAGGAACACCATCCAATTAGGAAAAAATCGAACCTAATTTTTTGAAGAAGAGCTGAAATATTTTTATCTCGGGCGGCCGCGTAATAAGAAGAGTCCCACCCTCTCGGGCACAAACAAATGGATTTTTTCAACCCCATTGCACTTAGCGAGAGGGTCTCTCGCCCGACCTGTTCCCTGGAGAATTTTAAAACGCCACATCTCGCCATTTTTCTTTAGGCGTCACACACCCTCTGTTAAAGTATTTTTTTGCGGTTTTCGAAGAAGAGGTTGAATATGAAGTTCTGCTTCACAGTATAATAGATGGGCGAGCAAAAATTTATTAGCCGAAATAAAATTACGGGCAATTACAGAAAGTGGAATTTCATATCTGCACATTTTCAAGAAATGCAACACTACCAGAAAATTTACTACACTTTTAGCAGAATTACAAAACGTAATGTCGCCACTTTCGAGCCATCAGTCACAACAGAAAATTTCAATCTTACTTTTTCACCTTTCTTACAAACAAAACGTAATAACTAAGGAAAAGAGTAATTTAAAAAGTAATGAGTGTTTCAAGGGTTTGAAAGCAACCGAAAATTTTTGTAAAGAATATTTTTTTAAGAGATCAAAAATTAAAAAGAGACCTTTGTATTTTAAGTTTAGTGCTAAGATTAGGAGAAATATTATTTTCATGTAGTAGGTATAATATAGAAATAAAATTGTTATTTTTAGTTTATAAACTTATGATAGGATCTTTGGGTTAGTAGATTAAACATTTTATTTTCGAAGTCAATGGAGTCCATAATTACAGTTTTATTACTTTTATAGGGTTTTTATTACTTAAAAGTTTTTAATTTTTTTAATTTTAGTTGATGAATTACTGAATTTTTTAATAATTTGCCAAATTTTATTTGATATTATTTTTTTCTTCGAAGGGAAACAAGGATATACAACTTTCGATGGTGGCGATAATATTACTATTATTAGATTATTAGATTCTTCTTGTAATATGACTTGTAATTTTTGATATTTTTGAGATTTTCTTAACTCTTAAGTTTTCTTACCAATTTTATTGGAGTTTACTCCTTAAGAATCGATTTTCAGTTATAGCCCACGGTACGGAAATTTTATGAATAGTAAAATCAAGCGTTATGTTATCTATCACATCGAAATTATACAGCTGTTTATGTCTGACTGCATAGAGCATGGAAATAGTGAAAATAGAGTGGCATAGAGTAGATATGACAGTTGGCGTTGTAAAGTCAGCATTTGCAGGGTTTGTTCGTTCCTAAATTTGTTGAATCTTTCGATTTAATATGGAAAAACCTAATATTAAATACTCCAAATATTGCTTAGTGCCGAAATGTGAATCAACGCCTATTCGAACACCAGGAAAAGTATTTATTTCATTGCCAGTGTGATCGACGTTTAGCAGATTGTCACTTAATTACTGAATTTATAAACAATTTATATTTTGATGTAGTTGGACATTTTCGAACATAAACCATCTGATAAATACTTACACATTTGGGTATAAAACTGACATTCGCGTGTACCCTATTATCGAGTGATTGACGTTAAAGTAATCGTTCGTAAGGAGTAAATTCCAGTCGTGCGTCGGAGCTGACACACACATGTTTTTTTTATACGTATTTTTTCTTTTTTAAATAAATCTTGGCAAAGGCTCTAAATGGGGCCGAAACGTTGATAATTAATATACAGTGTATTTATTTTCCCAGTATTTCACAAAACCACAGTAAATTGTTGATTATTAAAAACTGGAACAAATAATAAAAAAAAACTTATTTAGTACGAATAAACTTTAAACATAAAATCTAACTGATAATTTTATGAAATATTATATTGGCTATAATAAAAATACTTTTATAAAATAATCTACGTTTCTTTCAAACTGGCACGATTTGTCAGCCTTGATGCAGAGTAACTGATCGACTGGTATGGAGTATATCCTGTATACATATAGGCGATTGTAGAACTTGGGTAACTTGTTCGAAAGTCTTCTGGCTCCGTTACGTTTCTTTCCCGAACATCTTAAAGTGGAGATTTATCTGTTCAGGACCTTATATTCGTTCTTCTCTTTCTTTCTTTCCTGACATTCATTTATTTCCAACAAGCTAGCGGCCTGTTTTTAATCTTGGGTAGGTACCCCGAAAAGTTGAAAAAGTTTGTGAATTTATTGCCCTCTCCGACACTCTTTACTTTTAAAAGAGGGTATTATGTGGACTTTTGTTTCTTTTCTTCGCAAATACAATTCGTTTAATGAGATTTTCCGTCTAAGAACTTGTTAACTTGTTGTTAACTGGACAATGATCTACAGAGCAAAACAATTTTTAGGCATTCCAATGAAAATAAACTTCAGGATTATATCTAACGAAAAATCTGTTATAATTTGTCAAAAAAAATTATGGCAATGCATGGAACAAAAGGGGACAGACTCAGACACAAGATTTTAAAGTTTGAAATATAAGATGTGAGAGATTTTAGAGGAAAGCACTCTAACCGAAAAAATAAATTATCTGCCAATATCGGCCAATCCATCGATGTGGAAAGACGTTGTCTAAGTACTCCCGCACCGGCAGGGAAAAATGTGCGGGCGCCCCGTCCTGCACGAACCACATATTTTCCCTTAAATTAAGTGGTACTTCTTCAAGCAGTTCGTACAAATTTTGCTGAAGAAAATTTAAATAAAGTGGACCGTTTAGATTGGGTGGAAGTTGAAAAGGCCCAATAAAGAAATTTGAAATTACACCGCACCAAACATTGATCGTAAATTCATGTCGGAAATGTCTTATTTCTTTAACGGCATGGGGGTTTTCAGAATCCCACAAATGATTGTTTCACCAGTTGAAAACTCCACGTCGAGTAAACGTTGCCTCGTCTGTGAAGAGAATTTTGTTCAAAAAATTAGGATCCACGCCTGGATTTTCCTGCAATCTAACCAAAACCTCATCTTCCTGCTCGGCCGAAATAATCTTCGGAGCCCTATTTTCACCTTTTGAACGGAAGGGTCCTCTTTCGCCTAAGCGATTGTACAGATTTCTAAATAATTTATGATTTGGTTGCCTTCGGTGGGGGTATGACTCTGAATACCTTCGGGCTGCAGCGAGCCCATTAAAATTGGTTTGAGCAAAAACACAAATCATATCTCTCATATCACTATTCGAAAAGTCATTATGCCGCGGCATTTTTTAATACTTTTGATAAATTTATGGAGAAAGTTAATGAAAAAGCTATTGGATTAACACTGAACACTTTAAAACTAATGTCATATTCTATCGACTGTCTGTTTGTAAAACCTAGATAATATTTTGTTTAATGCGGAACAAGTTTGGAATTTAAACACTATCTGCATTAAGTCGTTTTTTCTTGAAAATGGGCTGGAATATCAAAATGAGACAAGAATACATTTGTTATTTAAAAAAGGTTGGTCTTTCTGATTTTGGAGCCGATTTGACATTGGATATACATGGTAAAAAGTTATGAGTCAATTTATCAAAACAATACGTTATAAGTAGCGCCCTCTATGGGCAACGTCAAAAATGTTATTGGAATCTTTTTTCTCGTAAGAAAAACCATAGGATTGCAAATTTTCAAGTCAATTTCGTAGTTATGGCAAAAAATGGAAATAAAATTGCAACTTTCAACACCCTGTATTTCCTAAACCATCAACATTCGGATAAGGCATGTTCGGGTCAATGGTCATTATTTGATCTGTAGAATCTCCAGTTAACGGATTTTATTAGGTATTTAGTAATTTGGTTTTACAAGAAAACCTTCTTCATCCATGTCTTGTTTCCAAAGTAGGTACAGACCCTTTATGAAAGTGATAGCATGACCTGATTGAATTTCTGCGACATGATATTCTATTGTCATTTTATGGCCCGCGAGATCCCCCGATCTAAATCCATTAGACTTTTTCTTGGGGTTAAAAGAAAATTTTACACTACGCCTCCAACAAATGCGACCGTATTAGAAATCACTCCTCGAATCTTGAACGAAGATTGCAAACTTTGATCCAAAACATTCACGGGGTATCTTTTCTTGCAAACTAGTGGTTTACGAGAGAGAACATCAGATAGACAAATTAGTAAAACATTATACAGGCAATTTTTAAACGTGCAGACTTACTACCTACCTTGGGTATTATGTATTTAGTTTCCACCACATATATTACACTTATATACAACGAAAAACTATTATTAAACTACTTATATTAGCCCGGTTTGCACTATTATGCCCTGAGAAGATTCCATTCCATAAGTATCAAAAATTGCCCATTATTAAAATACTTATCTCGCTTTAGATTTCTCTGCTACCATGCCCTCAATAGCAAAAAAACCCTTGCGATCACAAAGTTCTCCTTCATCGTCACTTGCGTCCTCATCGCTCGCGAAAAGAAATGAAAAAATTACAACGGGAATTTTTGACGATTTTCTTCCGAAACATTTTCAAAAAAATTTCTAGACCTTCTTCGGGTGTAATCGCGATGAATACTGAAAGGGCCAGACGAAGAGGGGTCGGTCCAGTCTGTAAAATGTGCGGGATTTAAAAAAATCTTATTCAATTGGAACAGGTAATACAGTGTACGACTACCCTTGTGCGCTCCGGAGACAACCCCCTTTTCGACTTAGCACCGCTGTTACCGAGGTCGTACTCGTATACAGCTTGACATATTTTTCCTTTTCCTTTATCTTTATTGGTCCGGCGAAGATTAGTTTTCTGTAACATTAACATCAGATAAATTAAGAATGAGTGAAAACATGAAATTCGACTTTCTCCACTTTTCCAATAATTTTCCAGACGCCCTCGTATATTTATCAATTCTATCTGAAACACGTTAAATGAAAATATTCCTATTTTTTGAATAATACAACTTTATGTACTTATTTTACAAAGATATTATGCAATTATGATATAAAACTTCGTTACTGAAACCATCTAAAACACAAACCGACATCTATTACCTATCTCTTGAACTACCGACTGCGCCATCTGTCTCACAATGCCCGAACTCCCGTATCAACTGAAGGCAGCTGCCCGCTTATGAAACATCCCTAACTTACCGCGGAACGTGGCAGGTAGAAAAAACCGTAAGGGGTGACAGAGGGTTGATTATATAAAAACCACAAAAACACCCCTGTAATTGTTCTTTAATAGGTTTTTTTCCATCAGGGGGATGAAACCTTATTTAACTTGTCGGCGAGCGTTTTTTTGCACGATTTTTTTCATCCGTTCGGCACCCCGATAGTAATTTTTTTGTGTAGATTTTTTTAACATCTGGATAATTTGTTTTTTTTTTTACTTTGACACGTGTTGATGTTTGTAATGAATACTTTATGGAGGTATATTACAGGATATTGCTCTCTATGTATATACAAGGCTTAACCAAAATTATTTGTGTTTTAGCGTTATTAGATGAATGTTGTTAATTATTAAATATCAGCATTTTTCGTAGAACGACTAACACGCTTTTAGACTAAGTGGCAACTTTAAAATATCACTTGTTATTGTCAAAAAATACCGGGTGGGAATTTAGTGTGTAATTGGTTCATATCTCTGGTACTGATTAAGATATCAAAATGAAATTTTACACGTATGTGCGGGGAACGACATGAAGCATTTCGTAAAATTATTCATGTATATACAGGATGTTCACATTCTGAGTACCAGACCAAAGTTCTATTTCTTTACATGGATACTCCACAAGTATTTGCGTGACTTCGATTCCTCATAAAATTTCATGAAAATTGATATACTACATGATGTGATTTTGAGTAAGGACTGTTAAGATATTGACATGGACCCAAATTTATGACGCTACTGGCGTCTACTGACCAAAGCCGCCTAATTATTTTTTATTGAAAGTGGTTTACACACTGCTGTATTTGTAAAATCTATAAATACTTTCACCATAATACTTAGGATTATACAAGGTGGTTAAGTTATGCAAAAGGGAATTTTTCTCAAAAATTTCAAATAGAATACCGTGTATATTATTTGCACAACTGACAGTCAGTTAACTAAGCTTTTAATTGATGTAGATGTAGGTCTACTACTGTTACTTTCGGCAGATATTACGATTGAACATCAAAATTTTCGAATTTCATTATTAGTTTATACTCTTTTTGGCGAATTCCCCCTATTCTGTTGCTCAAAACTCACAATAATGTTTATAATTTGTATTTGCAAATTGGTAATAATATGAAGACAATAAATCTTATTGTAAAATTGTTTCTTGATGGTTATATTCTTAAATGTATAATGTCTTTTTAAAGAAGGGTATAATGTTCAAAGAAGGAGTGCCATGGAAGAAAATATTATCTTTAATAAATAATCTTGCAATGGGATTTCTTAATCCCATTGCAAATGACCCAATTATAATTCTGAAAAGTTTCTTGACACTCCGGGTAATATGATGTCTTTTAACGATTCATCGTAGTGTTCTTGAGCGTAGGAACACAGCGATAGCGCGAATGTATACATCAATTTTTGTCCTCGAACTTGCGAATTTGCGAGTCCCCGTTCGGGGGCGAGAGAGCCACCCCTTCGTCCCCGCGCTTCGAAATAAATTACGCCGAAGTATAAGAATTAAGAAGAGGCAGTCCGCGCCCGTAGAAAGGAACTGACGTAGTCGAGTGTTCGGCCATTTTGCTCCAGTCATTAATATGAAAATGTCATTATACAAAAACAGTCGGTCTCAGTCTGACCGTAGTCTTGTCGACGTCTCCCGTCTTCCTCTAGCTCCGCTTTGTCTTAACGCCGTTCTTCCTTCGTTTTCGAGCTTTTTCTCTACTTATAATACGGCGGAGCGCCGGAGTTTTGCCCGCTCGCTCCGGGTTTTGTTGTGAAAACCTTCTATATTTATAAGTTCTGCCCTAGATGTTCAGGGCAAATTGCGTTTCGGAAAGTGCACCTTTTAAGACTGCGCATAAATAAGACATTTTCGACAAATAATGTCGGTTGCCTAACTGAGACTAAAAAAAATAAAATAAACCCTTTACTTTAGACCGTTGCAATCGACACATGTTGCTGGAAATCCAGTATACCTACACACAAAGACTGAATGCGATCCTTAGGTAAGAATACTTTCATTTCAAAAAGTTACAGTTGGTCATATTGCCCACAGGGTGTCGAGATGGCCATGATGATGTATCTAATATTTGGCCATAATCCTCTACAATGGCAGTTTCTTCAACACAACTCTTTCAGTTAATAAATTAACAATTTTTTGGTTGAATGCCGGTTGAATTCTTGCATGAAACTGTCAAAATTCGAGCCAATTTCAAGAAAAATACTTAGGCTAAATGGTATCGAACAAAGCAAATAGGGAGGTTCGGAGAAAAATAAGATATCTATTTTTGGCATGAAAATGACAGAAAATTGTTATTGTAATTGATTTACGGCGAAATTTTTTTCTAAAAAGTTTTTTTGCGGCGTAATAAGCGAAAGAAATTACCTTATCACGCCCACATGCTAGCTCGCTTTGTTATTGGTTTGACGTCAGAGATTCGTAAGGCGCTCCTCCCACTTCTCTTGAAGTGCCCGTAAAGCGGTACCTATCTCATAACATACTTATTGGGACTATTTCGAGCGGGAATTTTTAAAGTAAGGTGTCAAGGAAACATAAAACAAAGACAACATAATCGATATAATGATGCAACAAGGGTATCAAAAGTCCGATTCACATAATTTGCCATATTTATGTAGTAGGTAAATGTCCCGGTAAATGTGGAAATGGTGTGTGATTCTTGCATCTAACCCCAATTTCATTCAACCTCAAAACAGTAGTGTAAAGGCAGACCGGTATAAGTAAAACAAAGTCAACAATTTATTAACTGTACATGCCTTTTAGAATTCAGTATAAGTAGGTATGTAGATTGTAGATACCTGCTTACTTCTGTTTGTAAAATAGGTACCTACCTATATTCTCTAATACAATACAATACATACCTACTCATTTATGTAGGTATGTATACCTAAGTGATTGACAAGTTATCAAGTTAACAGTTTTATAACGGATTGGAATTTTTCTAAAAAAAACGGAAACAAATACAACTCACGCGAATCAAAAAACTACGCTACGTAGGTATTAGGTACTTGTTTAACAAAAAGAAACAACTGCTATATTCTGGAACGGTTAATGTAGAAACTCGGAAGAGACTCTTAAAGACGCATGTATGGAGTACGAAATTATACCTATGGGTGCGAAACTTGGACAATGGGAGAAGCGGATTGAAAAAGAGTAGAAGCGTTTGAAATGTGATGCTACAGACGGGTGTTGAAGATACCGTGGATAGACAAGTTAGCAATAAGGAGGAATTAGAAAGAGTTGGGGAAAAGAGAAAAGTATGGAAGACAATAAAGAATAGGGGATAGGATCGTAGGATCGTAGGATGGTAGGACAACTTCTGAGACACAAAGGAATAGTTCGCGACATACTAGAGTCAGAGATAGGAATAAAGAGGTAGAGGTTGGAGCAGATTAGACTACTGCTCTCAAATAGTTGGGGATGTAGAATGTTCTACTTTTACGGAAATGCGTAGGCTAGCTCAGGGAAAGGATGGAGGTACGCGTCCTACCAGTCTTCAAAAAAGAACTTTATGATGATGTACTATTTAATTATTATTGTAAAATAGTTAATAAAATTTCCTTTTTTAGTTCAGGGAGGGAACGCTACGGCGATTCAGTATTTGGCTCCGTCATGCTCCTAGCATCCTGTTTCAAATTATGCTAACCGTAACACGTTACCAAGTACCAAGGGGTCCCAGAAAACTGTCGATAAATTACATTATGTTCGATTTTATTTAGAGTGGCTGCAATGGGGTAGCCAATAATTTTATAAACTTTTGCAATGATAAACTAACTCGCGAAAATATCGATAATGCTGACCGATTTTCCTTCTGGCTCCAACGAACCACTTTTTCCGTTTTATTGGTGTGCTGTACGATGTATCAGTCTGGGTACAAAACAGAAAACACCAGTTAGAACCAGTTAATAATATTTAACAATTTAACTACACATGCATATGCATAATACTTATGGGACTGCTGCGCGCTGAAGCTGGGACTTGTACGTTGTACTAAGTTCTGACGTCACGCGGCCTACTCTCGCTGCAAGGTACGATTTCTAGCGTCGCACCGACGGAAAACTTTGCAACGGCTTCACAGGCGAAGGAATTTTTTTTTAACAAAAATTAACAACATAACTGCCTTCAGTATAATAAACTCTATCAATTTTAATGCAATTTGAAAATTACCGAACCTGCCTATTAGTCGCATATACCTGACAGGCGAGATTCCAGAAGATTACAAACGGAACATCACAGTAGCTTTGCCAGAAAGAATAGGAGCGCCGGATAGGAAAAAATTAGAAGCATTTGGAATGTGGTGCTATAGACGCATGATGAGGATACTGTGGATAGATAAGGTTAGCAACAGAGAGGTATTAGAAAGAGTTGGAGAAAAGCGAAATTTGTGGAAGACAGCAAGGAATAGAAGAGATAGGATGGTTAGGATACCTTCTGAGGCACGAAGGCTTAGTTCGCGACATACTATAGTCAGAGATAAGAAAAATAGAAAATAGAGGTAGGGGTAGCCCCGGATTAGACTACTGCTCTCAAAAAGTAGTTAGGGATGTAGGATAGGAAAGGATGGAGGTGCGCGTCCAACAAGTCTTCGAACTGAAAACTTTATGATGATGGATTGTTACCAGATTTGGCAATCTGCGACAAATCTACATACAGATATTTTTAAGTTGTGTTTATGCCAGTTTTAACTCACAGTGCGTCGAATTTCCGGGGAGGATAGAAATAATGCGCCGGGTCTTTGGTCATTGTGTTCCGTTTTGTTGCCGACGACACAGAGCGCTGTTTTGCTGTATAAACAGAAACAAAGGATGTTTTACACACTCCATTGTTTCGTTATCTCGAAGACATTGATAAATTAAGGTTACTTTTAAGGAAAATGCGAAACGCCCAGCTGGAAAGCGGGGCGCGCCATTTTACTGTCTTCCGAGGAATCGTGCGTTTTAAATTTTCGTCAATCTATCCCGAGGGGGTTGGAAAAACAAAGCGTGTGATCTAATTAAAAGTGTGAATAAAGAAAAAAGTTCGAGATGATAAAATTAATTTTGTTGGAAGTATTTCTCTTTTCTAAGGGAAGGACAGCTCGCATTCGTCTTTTTTTTTTAAGAAACTCCCGTCTTTCTCCTCCCGCAGCAAGGTGTGTTATCCCCGTCCTTCTTCAACGTCTAAAGAGTTGCACAGCGTCTGAAATACCGATCAATAAAACATCTGAACGTTGCGGAGTTTTCATTGGTCCACCAAGGAGTTTTTCCCCCACTTTTGCACGGAAATGTCCGTCAGAAGGCTTTCTTTTGTTTCAGGTTTTATATTAGATTTTCCCTGGCGCGATACCGAAA
This sequence comes from Xestobium rufovillosum, assembly GCA_963966045.1. Classification (NCBI taxonomy): domain Eukaryota; kingdom Metazoa; phylum Arthropoda; class Insecta; order Coleoptera; family Ptinidae; genus Xestobium; species Xestobium rufovillosum. Next base: position 30,867,021 of record OZ014497.1, read on the forward strand.
TGAGCTGAGAAGTTCCTAACAGAATGGGAAATAGGGGAAAAATTGGGGGAGCTGAGGGGTGGGAGGCGGCGGGAAAGCTAGAGAGAGACAGGTTGGAATCGCACGCTCTATCACTCTCTTTCGAGAAGATATTTCAGTTACTGGCGATAAGAAATTTATCCTCGGCCTTTTTTTCATTTCTCCCAAGAATTAATTTAAATAACACTATGTCTAATACCCGGAGGGTCCCGCGGGTCGAAAAATGTCCGTTATAAAATTTCCCACAATGACCACTGCAGTCGGCCAAACGAAATTTACATAAAATACCAGTTTGACCAGTTCGAGGGACCCTTTTAATTTTGATGTCCAGCCTAAGACGACAAAATGCCCTTACGTGCAACCCTAACTAACCCGGGGGCACCTAAATAATGTTATCGTTTTAAATCGCGCGAGGCACCACAAGAGGCACGTACGTGAACCGAAGGGACGAACTGGTCGCAAGAATTCATGAATGTGCATTAAAATAATAAAATTGTTTCATTTCGTAGATCTAGTCGCGTCTGACGTCATACAATCATCTGAATTAAAGTACTGCACTTAACGTGATATTCGCGGTCAATATTGGTCCTTCGAGTTTTCTATTTTTAGTCAAATCTATAACTAATTCAAGAATCAATTGTACCCCTTTTTTAAATCTATAACTTTTGGTAACACAATCTGTTCAGCATTGTTTGAACTCCCCATGTGACCTACGTAACGCAATTCTTGCTTGCACTGTTTGATATTTAGGGGACGGGGGCTGGCGATCACGTGCGTTTCCAGTTTTAAACTTGATGAGTTAGTAAAGTGGTATAATTATTAAAGTGGTCGCAAATTGCTATCAGTGTCACCTAATTGGCAAAACAGGAAGTTGGTCAGACTAGCCTATATCCGTTCATTATAATTTCTACAAGTGCATCCGCAAATTGCACTATAAACATAAAAAAAAGTTTAATCAATAAGTTTTTATTTTAAAAGGAAAAAAATATGTAGGGCAGTGTAACGATGTATTTCACCACCTGTTTGATTTGTATGAATGAGACCTGCAGCATCCCCAAGGCGCTCAGGTATCTCAGAATCTATTATACTAGTTCGTATACCCTTTTATTTTTTAGGCAACGAAATTTCATGCTCACTAACTACCTGGCTCACGATATATTTTATTTATAGTCAAATTATTATACATAATACATTGTGTAACGTAAAAAACCCTACGTTATCTATTAAATTATCCTCCAGGATTTGTAGGATTTTCCGGAAAAGGCTTCCCATCTTCACAAGAAAGTCTTTCTAATCTTGAAAAATAAGAAGACCAAACAATCTGAAAAATCCATTCATCCAGGGCTGCAACAAAGAAATTATACGAATTAATTTGGATTTATGATAATTATTTTCAAGAATATTATTACGATCTTTTAACCAATCTTTTATTTTTTGATTTGCTTGATTGTTGTACCCTCGTATGTATATGTTTTCTTTTAAAAATACCCGAACAAAAAGTCTAATATACTCAGAGCCGGTGATCTTGCATGCCACAATATAGGTCCATTTGTACCCAACTATCTACCCGGAAAATAATTTTCTAAATAATTTCTAACTATTGCAGAATTGTGTGCAGGGGCACCATCTTGTTGGAAATATACCCTGTTTATGTTTATTAACGGAACATTTTCCATTTATAATTTTTATGTTTATAAATTTCTGTAGACTCTAATATATCTAATTGATAATTCTTTCCAAAATTAAACAATAATTTAGTATTTTCTAGAGGACGCAATTTTGGTTGTCGTTTGGATCATAACAATTTTGAGTATTATTCAAATTTTTTACATCCATTAAGGTAATTTCCCGGATATTTCAATAACAAAATATTTTCGATCAGGTATGTCGTGAAATTTTTGCCGATCATTCTATAAAATAATAAAAAAATAAAAGTAAATGAACGTCGCTTGCTTAGATTACATTATTTACGTTTGCGGTTTACAAATTTTGTTGAACCAACCCTGTATACCGACAAAAGTACAGATATATTTTAAGTGGGAGGTCAGGGTAGTTTTATTACGCTGGCGGAATGGCATTTCGGTGGAAACAAAAGACAGGACAGTAGCTATAGAAACGAAGAGGAAGGATAAGAATAGGTAAATGAGTTGGAACAAAAGCTAGTGAGCAGTGTTCACTTGATAAACATGCCCATTACATTTGCATGTGAATTCGGAGCGACTACATGTGTTTTTTTAACTGCCGTATAATTACTTTCCCCCTCCCCCGCCGCTTTTTCAACTTTTGAGTCCTTGAAAGAAATTCGCTTACGTAAAACATCTTCGCGTCTCATTAAATTAACCAAGTGAAGCAAAAACAAGATGGCCGTGCCACAAAGAAAGCGCGAGTGTTTTGTTTTGGTCGTTAACGATAATGACGTTCAGGGCACACTCGATCAAAATTTCCCCGTCGGTCCTGTAGTCCCATCTCTATGCTCGGGCGGGCGCCGGAAAAGGAAAGGACGACGCTCTTTTCTTTCCAGGGAAAGGTTGAACGGGGCACTTGGGAAAAATGTTTTCTTTCGAAGGGGGCGGACGGGGAAAATGTCTTTGCTACCCTCTCCTTAATGAGCGCGATAGGGGATGACGTTGAAGAAATTGTTGTGTATACAAGATAGAAGGGAAGGTTTTCGCTATAATTAAAAATGATGTAGGCAATGGCGTAGCAACTATATTATTTTATAAAAATACTGAAACGTTTATAATTACAACACGCTTTCTTGAACACTCCCTTGTCCATATAAGCATCAGGCCCTGGATTTTGATTTATTATGCGTTTCTTAATTGGAACATAGGCGTCGGTGTTTGGAGGTTTGGTACTGATGAGTTCCTCATATATTACGGCTAACATTTTCTTATATCAATCGAATTTTTACCTGTGTGCGTTGTCTGAGGGTATACCTACTTAGAATATTTAATTCTAAGAGTGGCGCATTTTTGACGAGTTCGCTTTTAAATTAATGCGACTGGTGCTTTACCCTCGTAATACTCTGAACCAGGAAGGCAATTCCCAGGGCCCCGGAGGGTCGCATCATAAAAATGACCAGTCCTTTTCGAAATATAAAAATCAAAACACGTTTGTCCAGTCCTGGGTGACCGGTACAGCAACCCCTTCGGTCGCACGTAGATTTCGTCCTTTTCTTGCCCTCGCGCGCGACCGTATGGCTGTCACTTTAATGGGTCAGAGTGACCCTTTCTTGAAAGAACCTTTAAAAAAATAATTGTTGTAATGCTATAGCGGGATGACAGCTGTGCACGAGCTTGACACCAAATCCGTTCAGAGTGGTCAGTCATCGGATAAAATTCGACGTGTTAAGACTGTAAGAAGCAGGTCGCGATATATTAAAGTGTTTCGGATCTGAATCTTGTGAGTATATGCACACTCTTTCATTGAGCAGTTTAGATAAAGGGGGTGGGTTATAAAAAATCAGTTTAAAGTTAACGTGTTTATGCTCGAAATATGCTGCAAGTATTACGCGATAGTTGGCTGTGTAAGGAATGAGCGTCGCGACGCTCAGTGGGTTCGGTTTGCGGCAACGTTTATTTAATCTTGGCCGCAACATCACCCCGAGTGTATCACACATAGGCAGCCGACTTCGAAACACACATTTTAACCCCCCAAACAACCGCTTGTTTGAGATACAAATTGACATTTATATCATCATAAAGTTTTCAGTCCGAAGACTGGTTGGACGCGTACCTCCATCCTATCTCTCCTATTCCTTACTGTCTTCCATAAATTTCGCTTTTCTTCAACTCTTTCTAATACCTCCCAGTTGCTAACCTTATCTATCCACGGTATCTTCATCATGCGTCTGTAGCACCACATTTCAAATGCTTCTAATTTTTTCCTATCCTCTTCTCCTATCGTCCCAAGTTTCGCACCCATACATACGTTTTTAAGAGCCTCTTCCGTATTTCTACATTTATCATTCCCGAGCATAATAGTTGTTTCTTTTTATTAAATGCAACTCAGCCCTACGCTATTCTTATTTGTTTTATATCTCTAGAGCTCCTACCATCGTGAGTTATTTGACTTCCTAAATAGCAGAAATTTGAGACTTCCTCTATCTTCTCGTTTCCAATTTGTATTTTAGTTTTAGTCCTATTTTGACGCCCCCTACACACCAAAATGTTGGTTTTCTTTTTAGTGATCTTCATACCATAGCACTCCGTCAAAACCGCTGCCATTTCGTTCAGAGCCCTTCCTAATTCTTCTTTGCTGGATGCTAATACTCGTAAAGCAATTCCATTCTGCCTCTGTGTCCCTCACCATATTTTCAAATATCCCAAAAACCAAAAAAAAAGATATTTAAAATTTGACTGTAAATTTATGGTGGTCATATAAACTGTTAAACTGAAAATTCTAGTACTTATTTAATAGATTTTATTTGAACTTTTTCATTGCCTGTTGTTATACAGGGTGTTCTGTAACAGGCGAGAAAAAATAAAATCTCTTATACAGATATCTTAAAAACAGCATTAAGAATCCTTCGCGTTAACTCTTCTATGGTATTTATTTCGACGGCATGCACCAACTGTTTCAAATGTTACCACATGTAAAAATTCAACGAAGTTAGGTCGGGAGATCTTGGATGCCCCTCAATTACTACTCGTCTGCCAATGGACAGGAACAGGAGACATTTTGTGCGAGAAGAGAACAATACACATCAATATCAAGGATTTGTCTGAACTTGATGAGAAAAAATCGAAAATGTACCTAAATGAAAATGGAAATGGGTCGCCCCGTACATTTTTTGTTTTGAGCAAACTTGGGCCTTAAATTTTCTCTGAACCAAGTTTAAAAGTTGAGGCAACTCCGACTCTTTGCGTAAATATACTGTTTTAAGGCGGCCCAGGCGGAGTCATTTAAAATTAAGATTAATTATATGGCTGTTTTTCATCGTTGTGTACTTTAAATTATTTCGGGTAGGAGCCCAAGTTATTTAGTTATATTTAACTTGGATATATACTTTCGAAACTTTTCGCTCTTACGCAGTATTTCAGCAAGAAAGGCTTGCAGAATTTATCGCCCCGCTTAAAAACATACTCAATTTCTAATTTTAATTTTAACGAGATATTCGTGTTTATTTCGATCCCCGGAGGGGTGGCGGATTCCGAAGGGTGCTAGTGATGGATCTCAAGTGTTTTAATTAGACGCTATATATTTTCTTCCCCAATAAACGAACGACGGATCTCCGAAAACAAGCCCCCTCGAAAAATACTCGCAACAAACGGAAAAAGTTAATTTCGAGTTTAATTTGCAAACCGGCGCAGGGGTTGATTAAATTTTAATTAAAATGAATGAATATTTGTTAAAATTAGAAATCTGCTTTGTAGGTCACCCAAGACGAAACGAAATAATTGAGTTTTAGTTGCAGAGAAATTCGGTAATTCATCTGGTACGTTGTGGCTTTTTAGTTACTGAAATTTTCATCATATTTTATGCAACAATCATATTCTTGAATTATAGTGTTAGTTACGTTTCATGGTGTAAAATTCGTGAAATACGTAAAACGCATGCGCGTGTATGCTACGACGCCATCTTGTAGTAAACTGGCACTGACAGTTCAATGTTTCTAACCTCAAAGTCTAAACGACCATGTGCCTCTAGCCTCGCTTTGAGTTTAGAAAGTTTAGAAAACTGAATTAAATATTGAAAATAGTTACTATGAATTGGTATTCTGAATGAATGCTGTAAGTTTGTGGTAGGATATTGTTAATTTTACATTCTAAGTATAATACTAACCATCTTCGAAAATAACCCACAAAATAATGACTGTATTAAAACCTGATAAAAGTAATAAAAGAGTAATCATGAACTCCATAGATTATGAAAATAAAATTTATGAACTATTAGATGACCGATCAACATACAATTATCCCTAAAGATCCTACTATTAGCTTATAAAATAAAAACAATAATTTTATGTCTAAATTACTTGATGAAGGTAGCATTTCCCTAAATCTCAGTAGCAAACTTAAAATTCAAAATTTTCTACCTCCCCGGATATACAGGGTAATTCAACGTTCTGGAAAAGTCAACTGGTGCCTTTATTTTTGAAATGAGATAAAAAAGTTTTACACAAAAGTTGTTGCACTGAAAGATTTCTCTTTATTAAAATTATTTTTTGCCATACAGCATGTCCCATATTTCCTGTATGGAAACCAGCTTCTTTATTTCAAATGGAACACCCTGTATTTGGCTTTATTTTATGATTGCTTGATCGATTTTAGTACGAGGTTATAATAAGTGATTTTGTCTGAACTTCGTATTTTTTGAGTTATTGGCATTTTTCTTCAAATTTTGACAGTTGGAGAGCAGTTTCGAATAATCAATATCTCGGGATTAAATAAAGCTGTAGCAATGATATTTTGGAGAAGTGAAAGCAAGATGTAGGAGTAACTGCCTTCATCACTAAAACCAGAAAATATTGTACATGGTTTGAGAAATTACATGACGAAATCATAAAATTCCGAAACCCTGTAACTTGCTAATTTCAAATAGAAGTGTACATTTTTTTTTTTATAAACAGCATTCCTTCATTTTGTATCTCCGGTATGGTATTTCACAGTAAATGTCCCATCAAATCTATTAAATCTATTTTTTACTCTTTTCAAATAATTTACCATATTTCTATACCAACTTACTTACCTACACCATTGTTAGAAACTACTAACTAAGAAGAACCCAACTATGCTTAGAAGAAAATGGGCACTATGAACATTTTACTTTATTGATAATCGGTTAAAATGTAGGAATGTAGGAAAGCGAAAGAGCAATGGATCGATAATAAATGCAAAGAAGTGGAAGATAAATTCGAAGTAGGAAAGACTGATGAAGCATATAAAATAATTAGGAGAAATTTTAGAGAAATTGGATCTAGTACCAAAAACATTAGAAATGAGGCAGGAGATATCCTAATCGGAAGTGGGGAGAAGGCAGATAGGTGGAAAGAATATTTAGGAAACTTATATGCGGGACAGGAAGTGCAAGATATATTAGAAAGCGAAAGCAGTGTAGAGGGGGATAACCTAGGGAGTCCTATAATGAGAGAAGAGTTTGAGATAGCACTAAAAAGTTTAAGGAATAATAAAGCACCAGGTATAGATGGCTTGCAGGCAGAAATCTTAAAGTGCGCAGGTCAAGAGGTAATAGATCGTTTATTTAAACTAGTTAGTCGCATATACCTGACAGGCGAGATTCCAGAAGATTACAAACGGAACATCATAGTAGCTTTGCCAAAAAGAAAAGGCGCGGATAGATGCGAAAATTTTAGAACTATCAGTTTAACTTCCCATGCGTCAAAAATTTTAACTAGAATTGTGCAAAGAAGGATGGAGAAAAAGGCGGAAGAAATATTAGGAGAAGATCAGTTCGGATTTAGACGAAATAGAGGAACGCGCCAGGCCATTCTAGCTTTACGAGTAATTATAGAAAAAACGATAGAAAAGAGAAAGAGCGTCTATATAGGATTTGTAGATTTAGAAAAAGCCTTCGACAACGTAAAATGGGGGAAGATGTTCGAAGTGCTGAGAAAGGTAGGGATGAAATACAGGGACAGAAGAATAATACATAATCTCTACAAAGAGCAAAAGGCAGTTATAGAATGTGAGCAGGAACAAAGGGAAGTAGATATCCGGAAGGGAGTGAGACAGGGATGTGCATTGTCACCTCTAGTTTTCAACTTATGTATCGAAGATGCGATTAATATTGTTAAGGAAAGAACAGCCTCAGGGATCAATGTACAGGGCCAAACTATTAACATGCTCAGATTTGCGGATGATATAGCAGTGTTAGCATCTAGCAAAGAAGAATTAGGAGCGGCTCTGAATGAAATGGAAGCAGTTTTGACACAGGGCTTCGGCATGAAAATCAATAAAAAGAAAACTAAAATTTTGGTATGTAGGGGATGTGAAAATAGAACTAAAATGGAAATACAAATTGGAAATGAGAAGATAGAGGAGGTCGCGGATTTCTGCTACTTAGGAAGTAAAATAACTCAAGACGGTAGGAGCACTAAAGATATAAAACAAAGAATGGCGCAGGGCCGAGTTGCGTTTAACAAAAAGAAACAACTGTTATGCTCGAGAACGGTTAATATAGAGACTAGGAAGAGACTCTTAACGTCGTATGTATGGAGTACGGCATTATACGGGTGCGAAACTTGGACAATAGGAGAAGCGGATAGAAAAAGAGTAGAAGCGTTTGAAATGTGGTGCTACAGACGCATGATGAAGATACCGTGGATAGATAAGGTTAGCAATAGGGAAGTATTAGAAAGAGTTGGGGAAAAGCGAAAGGTATGGAAAACAATAAAGAGTAGGAGAGATAGGATGGTAGGACACCTTCTAAGACACGAAGGAATAGTTCGTGACATACTAGAGTCAGAGATAGGAATAAAAAGAGGTAGGGGTAGGCCTAGATTAGACTACTGCTCTCAAATAGTTAGGGATGTAGGATGTTCTACTTTTAGGGAAATGCGTAGGTTAGCTCAGGATAGAAAAGAATGGAGGTACGCGTCCAACCAGTCTTCGGACTGAGAACCTTATGATGATGATGATGATGGTTAAAATGTTTGTTGTTAAATTTTGTTTTGGTTTTAATCCTTAAGTATAAATACATACTGTAAATATTCATTATTGTTAACTTTTTATTTATTTTGCATATCTTAAGTTAAATTGAATATTTCATATTTCATAGTTCAAGTTTGCAATCTTTAATTTGACATAACCTGCTAGAAAGCTTATGAGTACATAGAGACAAACTACGAATGTTCCAAAGTCAGTGCACAAATCTGAATTTAATTATATAGTGGCGTGGATACTTACCCGAGTAGTAGTTGTTCGAACTGTCCCGTAGGTACCACTCATTATGCACATCTTATAAAAATAATAAAATGAGTACTCAGCCTTCCTTTTTTCCCATGTGGTGAAGTTTAAATCGGTTTTTCTTTTGTTTTGCTTATAATATAATTTGAATTACCTATTAATTAATTGATCTAATATGCAATTGTTACTTTTTAATTCAAAATGCATAATATTGTTCTAATTGAGTTGCCTGATTTGACACTTTTTACAAGGAACTGCAAATATTTCAAAAACTGTTAACTCTAGGTATACGGAAGTGTACAATAACGTGAAAGTAAATTTTATGGGGAGTTCAATAATGGTTTAAAAATGTACACTTCTATTTGAAATTAGCAAGTTACAGGGTTTTGAAATTTTCTGATTTGGTCATATAATTGCTCAAACCATGTATACTATTTTCTGGTTTTAGTGATGAAGGCAGTTACTCCTACATCTTGTTTTCACTTCTCCAAAATATCATTGCTACAGCTTTATTTAATCCCGAGATATTGATTATTCGAAATTGCTCTGCATCTGTCAAAATTTGAAGAAAAATGCCAATAACTCAAAGAATACGAAGTTTAGACAAAATAACTTAGTATAACCTCGCACTAAAATAGATCAAGCAATCATAAAATAAAGCCAAATACAGGGTGTTCTATTTGAAACAAAGAAGTTGATTTCCATACAAGAAATATGGGACATACTGTATGATAAAAAATAGTTTTAATAAAGAGACATCTTTCAGTGCAACAACTTGTGTAAATCTTTTATACCTCATTTCAAAAATAAAGGAACCAGTTGGCTTTTCCAAAATTGCATAAAACTAATATTCCTCTCAGACCAATTTATTGTTTCTTGTACTCAAGGTACATGATACCAAAATTTTATAACAAGAAAAAAAATTAAAATCTCCACTATTCTTAGAAATGTTCTACATAAAAAAGAACAAAACTCTATTAATGATAGAATTGATAGAATTAATGATAGAATTTACTGTAATACAATAAAATAAATCATACTCTCTGCTACTTACTTATTAGTATCTATTATTGTTAAATTAAATACATTATGTATGCCTTTTTCTCTTTCATAAACTCAAATGTTTCCAAAATCAAAAGTGCTAAAATTTTTATGTTTATATCATAGTTACCGTATAAATAGGTTTTTTTTTGTTTGGGAAGAAATTTGTCAAATATTTTATTGTCAATTTTATATTTTTTATACTTTTAAATAAATTTTGACAAAGCCCTCGAACGGGGGCGAAACGTCGATTATATAATCAGTTATTTATTTACGAGTATGCCAGAATTTCACAAAATTTAAAAACTTAAAAGTTATACTGGCACAATTTAAACAAGAATTTTTAAATTTATAGTAAGAAATTTCGAAATTAATTTGTTTGGGGTTGATATAATTTAAAAATTTTAGAATAATATGATGCTGTTTGCACTTTAACAAAGAATGTATTATTTTCAAGTTTTGAAAAATGCTTTAAAATATTTATAACTTGCATACCAAACTTATGTGTAACTTCTTTGTAAAAATTTATTTGTGGATATTGTCCATAGTTACTTCCTTCCGAAAAAAAAATAATTAAAAATCAAATTAGTCAAATTATTAAAAAATACAGTAATTTAATAGTCTACAAATAAATTTTGACAAAAGCCCCAACCGGTGCCGAAACTTGGATTAAAAAAACTATATTATTTACCTTATGCCATAATTTCACAAAATTAAAATAATATGAAATTATACTGGCACAAAAATTCGACATCAATTTTCTTATTTTAAGTTCAACAGAAACTAAACTGCTGCCCGTGCGTTATTATAACGGATGCACGAAATTGCCAACTTTCGCGCCTGCTTAATCGTGTGTAAAGTATTGCTTTCGTACAGGGCCGTAGCCAGAGGGGGGCCAGGGGGGGCGCAGCCCCCCCTAACATACCTGTGCGCCCCTCCTGTACTTACACGTATAAACAGACCTCAAAGGCTGGCTAATTTAACATTCGTGGCATTTGGCAAAGACCGAACAAAAAACGTTGATATGGAAAAAGTGCTCCGAAAATTTAATGACAGTCGAAATAGGGAACTGCCATTATTCTAGATTTTCTGTATAGTTGTATTTTGTTTTATTGCAAGAAGTGAAGATTTTAGTTTATTGTGAAGTTTCACTGAATTGTTTTTCATTCTTCGTTGTTCAGTTTTTTACAAGAGTATTTATTAGTCGTACTGTTTATTCTCAAACTGTATATTTATCTAGTTTAGTAAAGTATTACACTTTCCAATTTTTGTTATAATTTTAATCGCATATTCCAAGAGGCATCCTACCAAATATTTTGTTTAAGCCCCCTCAAAAAATACATAAGCCCCCCCTAAGTTTTGATCCTAGCTACGGCACTGCTTTCGTAGGAGGTTGTAAGAAAAATATTAAACGCAATAGTTTAAGAGGGAGATCGCATACTGAAACGGGCTATAGGTCGAGATCGAACATGTAGATAACATCATATTCTTAGAATAGTAAGAAACGTTCGGAAATATTAAAGAAATGATAAGCAACTACTAAGAAAATAAATAAAAATAAGGCGCCCGTGAAAATTTTTCTCAGTAAAAAAACAACACGGCGTTCCGTATGCGGAACAAAATAAAACTGCAAAATGGTGAAACTAGCATGGGGGTGCGTTTCTACCCTCCCGCGAGTCAAACAATCGAGTCATTTCTTTGTCGGAGGGTTGTCCCCGGTTTTTCCTTTTTCTCCCCCTTATTCTTTGTGCGCTGCATCTCCTTCCATTATTCATTCTACTTTCGCATTAATTTCAGTTGTGTTACTTAAAAACGTTTCGTTTCTCCACCATCCCTGTCTTATATTAATAATGGGAATATTAATGTTCGTGCACATTTCGTATTCCACGGTGCCGGCTTTTACTACGCATCGCTGTCGGCGTCATTTATTCCGGCCAAATTAGTTCATTATTTCCGGATACGGGATACAACAATGCATCGAAGACCCCGATATTTTCCGAATCATCTCGCAAATAGCCGATTAAAAATCGTCTTCACATAGCAAATATAAGCGCACCTTTTTTTATATCTACCTTAATTTCAGAGTGGTGTTGGAATAAAAATGTCCCGTTTCTAGTGCTCAAATTCCCCACCCTTAAATAAGTTCATTATTGGAAGGAAAATGATGTAATACGGAGATCCCCGAGTTGCGCCCGAAGGGTGCACGTAAACATATTCGTGACTAACCGAGTAATATCCGTCAGCGCGCCGAAATATTTTATCATTTTTGTATTTGAAGAAATTTTGCAAATTTAAGTTTTCACATAACAAAAAGTAAATAGTGATTGTTGTGATACGCGGATTCCTATGTTGCGCCCGAAGGGTGCACGCAAACCTCTGGTCATGACTAACCTAGTAATATTCGTGAGCACGTTGACATAATTTTAACATTTTCATATTTTAAGAAATTTTGCAAAAATGTTGTCCAATAATAACAGATTATTGTTGTAAGTATTCTTTTGTTATACACAATGAACATGGAAGTTATGTATGGTTCCCCCATACCGATTTTATTTTCGATTTGTCTGTATTTCGTAACATTTCTGCTCACAAACAAAAACTTTTGTTACAAAAAGTATTTTCTTCGAGTTTATAGGTATATAAGCTTAGATAGATGGGAATTTTGCTAGTCGTTTTCAGTTTTTGTTTCAAATAGGAACTCAAGTAGTAGCAGAACTGATTTTAATATTTTTACAACATGAAGTGTTTTATCGTGTGAAACAGAGGTAAGAATTAAAGTATAGGTACTAAAAGTTTTTAATTAATGTTTTATTTCCTAACAACATTTCGAAATGTGTTTTCTTTATTACTTTTTGAGAAAAATCAGTTAAAACACCATTTGGTATAGAATTCTGCATTGTAGTGCGGCCGTACTGACCTTGAAATTAATTTTGGCGTTCTTGTTGAAATTTACAATATTTACAATATTTATTTAAGTGTTTCATATTTACCTAGTTTTTCAGTGTTTATGATCATGGATACGGTCGAGTTATATTTTCCCCAAATATGTACATATTGCCAGTTATTTGATTTCCTCCAATTTGTCGCTTCCAATTTGTTATTTTAGTCCTATTCTCGTGCAAAAAACCACCTCTTAAAAATTTTTGGAATACCTAAGGACCACCTGTATTTATAGGACATTTTATTCTTAAAAAGGAGTTCTCTAACGAACCATGGTAGACCTGCAGTTGTTTGAGTAGTTTGCCAGTTGTGTAATAAAAACGTTTGCCTGCGGTCCACTGTATGGGTGGACCTGTGGCAGTAATTTATGACCCACCGGCTGCTTCGCAGCTATTTACCTTGTAAAGAGATTTCTATTTTGCAAACACCCTATTTATGACCGTCAACAGTTTGGTCCTTCGTGTAACTCATCGGGTAAGATGTAAATAAAGAAGACGGGGGGGTGAGACGAGGAAAAATACGCATTAATAGCCGCCGTGATGCAGATCCGCAGGTTTAGGCAGTAAGTTTGTAAAGTAGGGAGTTTTAAGACGGGCCCGAGCTCGGAATTAAAAATCGATAAAACCCAAATGGCGTTCTTAAAATCCCCGCGATATAATTTATAAAATGTATTCACCCCCTCTGGGGAAGACGTCGGCGGAGGCAGCGGAGCGCGTTTCGTCCGCTTGCGCTCCCGAGAAAATCCATCAAGACTAGCAATTAAGTCGAATTCAAATTTTATTCATTATAAATTGCTAACGTATAAAACGAGCTTCTTTGAGAAGAGCGAACGAAGAAACGCCAATTTAAAGTTTCCCCCGTGTAAGTTGCAGCCAATCCACCCCCGGATTGTCACAAACCCCCGTTGATCACTCTTAAATTGATAGTCGTAAAAACCGGAGCTTAAAACTTTACCTTCTGGGAAATTAAATTTTGTCGTTCATTTTATTTTTTAAATTTAGAAAAGAAGCCATTTGAAGCGTACGAAAAAGTGCAGAAAGTAACAATTTCGCGTGCAAAAATTAGGTATTAATCACTGGTGGCTCGTAATGGGGGGCCGGTCTGCCAGAAAATTTTAAAAGAAAATTAAATAAAATCACATGTCGGTATATTTCTGAAGAAAAACATTTAACTAGAAATCAAATTTGCCAAATTATTTCAAAATACACCAATTCATCTTCAAAAGTAAATAAAAAAGAAAAAGAAATTTTAAGTAACATTAAAATTACAAAAACCTTCCTCAAAAGTAACCTACAAATAATTGTATTAAAACCTGATAAAAGTATTAAAACCGTAATTATGAACTCCACAGATTGTGAAAATAAAATAATAATAATAATAATAATAATAATGAAATCAAATTTAATTCACTATGGGTCATTTAATAAACCTAGAAACAAAATTTATAATAAAGAAAATAGGGAAGATGAAGAAATAAATGTGGTCAACTAGCATACCGAATTTTTGATGGAAACTTGAATATTAAAGCAGAGGCGATAATGGAAAATGTTCCGTTAATAAACATAAACAGGGTATATTTCCAACAAGATGGTGCCCCTGCACACAATTCTGCAATAGTTAGAAATTATTTAGAAAATCATTTTCCGGGTAGATGGTTGGGTATAAGTGAACCTATATTGTGGCCTGCAAGATCACCGGATCTGAGTATATTAGACTTTTTTGTTTGGGCATTTTTAAAAGAAAAAATGTACATACGAAGATACAACAATCAAGCCGAGCTAGCAGAGGCAACACATGCAGCTTTCCGATATTTGCAAGCTCATCCTATTTTCTTAATTAATGCCATCAATCTATTAACTAAAAGATGTAGATTATGCGTTGAAAAACGTGACAATCAATTTGAAATAACAATATAAAAGTATATTTATTTTGATAGCGGCGCTCTGTATTAGGTATTTATTTTTTTATCTTTAAAGAGACTTCATGCACATCTCGAGTACTAAATTTGCCCATAAAACGCAGAGAGTTTTAGAAACTCCGGAGAACCTGCTTGCTTTACCTAATATCGACTTCAATTTAGATAAGTAAAGTAATATAAAGTTGCAGGCAATTTAAAATGCGCCCCGGGCTCAGAAGTTACATCCAATTGGCCCTATCGCTGATAAAACACAGCAGAAGTAGAAATTATTTCGCGGTTAGAGGGAAACTTGCAGAATACGGGGAAACCGAAAGGTTTTTCGTTTCTAATTACTTAATATCGAAACAAAATTTGATGTAAACGGGGGGGTGGTGTCTTGGAAGAGGTTGTAATGGGGTGATATAAACTATTTGTAAATGGAAGTCTTAGAATATAGACCGATAAATATCTATTATGCCCTATGACGTCACAAAACAGTATGAGACCAAATGGCGCGTATTGGACAAAAATATTTTAAAATGTATTTTTGGGTTTATTTGGCGCGTTTGAGGTGCTGCATTGTTCAGAATGTACTGGTTACGCAAAATTCTAATTAATATCGAAACAAAATTAGATGTAAACGAAGGGGTTGTCTTGAAGTGGGTTGCGATGGGGTGGGTTAGCGAACGGTGATATAAAAGAGAATTGAACTTAATTTCCAACAATTTCTGTGCTCGAATGAGAAGAAAACTGAGAAGTATTTCCATAAAATCCCCTGTGAGTTCTGAATAAATAGAAGTCTGTCTTTGTTACCCCGGTTTATAGGGGTTAGAATCGGCCAGAACGCCGGCTGCTACTCTACAAAAGTAGACCTTAAGGAGACTTATAAAGAAATTTATATAGAATATAAGATTCCTCGTGAAAATTAATGAGTACAGTCGGGGACGGAATTTTACACCGCCCGCCGTTTTAATTTGGATACCCGAGTATCCAGCGCTAATTTGATTTCCACGAAAACTTCAAGATGGAAATTGCCAAGTTCGGTGAATTTTGCGACGACTTTTTACTTCGCGTCAGGTCATTTTCAGATGTAAAGTTGCGTCTTGCACTGTGAAATCGGAAAGGAAAAAATTGAGAAGCATAGTATACGAGTTTATAGTTGTTTGTGGAATCGTGTCCATGAAGCTGGTCTTCGTTCTCGTCGACCAATAAGAGTACCTGCACTTCGCCACGGCAATCGCGAAGCTCGTCTTGAATGAGCTGAAGAGCATGCTCAGTGGGGCGAAGCAAAATGGTCCAATGTTCTGTTTACCGACGAATCTCTGTTCGGATTTCAACCTGATAGCAGAAGAACGAGAGTGTGGTGATGAAGCGGAGCCTTGGAGAAGACCAGGCACTTTCAGGAAGTTCACAATTACCGAGGTCAAGTCAGGTCATAGGACGGACCTCGTTTGTCTGCATGGAGCCATAAACCAACGACGTTCTATTGAACAAGTTCTTGTACCAGTTCATAAGTTGCTGGTCCAGATTTGGTTTATATGCAGGACAATGCTCGCCCTCACATTGCACATCAGGTACAAAATTGGTTTGAAGAAGAGAACATTGCAATTTTGCCATGGCCTCCTCAGTTTCCCGACCTCAAGCCCATTGAGCATGGGACATGCTGCAGAGACAACTTCTTCCAGTTTTGACAGACATTCAAGGCCCTTTTACATTTGAAGATGCATTGAGAAAGCAGTGGGCCCTTTTGCCACAAGATGCTTCCAATAAGAAATATGTGTATATAGGTTCGTTACAGTCTCTCTGGAGATTACATTCTATGAAAAACTGTAGGTAAAGTGATACAGAGATACGTTCAACGAAACAGGGACCCTGTATATAATTATTCGCGAATTCCGCGGGCGAATGCAATAATTCTCCAACGCACACAGGTGATAAGGAAAACAAAGTAAAATGAACATTTCCCTGGAGTAACAGAGAAGTATATAGCACGGGTCGCCATATTTGATGACATCGTAACCGGCTGATAAGATAAGAAGGTCTTAAGACTTAAAGAGAGTCATTAAGTTTTACTGCGCCACTTTCTAAGGGATGGGAGCGGAGCATTGGGCGGGAGAAAAATGGCCCGATAGACGGTGGCGGCGTTGTTAACCCAAAACTTCTTTAATATATTCACGTAAACGGATTTTTACATAATTATACAACGCTTGGAACATCCCCTTCATAATTAGTGGACCATCGAACAACTACTCCTTGGGCAAGTACCCCGCCAGGCATTGAATTATTAGAACTAAATCCACCTAAGGCGGCTTTGAAGCAATCATAATGTGTGTCTATGTACGTACGTGCTTATTAGCAGGTTTTTGTTTAAATAGTGGAAAACCACAGACCCTTGTGGGACTCTTTAGTACTGTGCTTTCCCCTACACACTCAAACCATGCAATTTAACTTGCTATATACAATAAAATAACTGAATATGAAAGAGTATTTCTGGTGGTAAAATATGTCTGGTAGTCAGTTGGAGTACACAATACACTCAAGCAGAACTCCCCGATAAAAACGGTAGGCAAAATTATTACATAATACATACTTAAGTATAGAATCAAATAGGCACTGAATTTTCTAACCCATTGTGAATAAAATATTATTAAAATTAAAGATATTTTCAAAGATTCTAAACCAACCTGTGAATGTTTGATAGCTACTGTAAATTATACATTTTTGGGTTTCTATCTCTGTTAATAAAAACATAATTTCTGTGTACAGTCGTCTTGCTTTGAGCAGGCGATAGCATGTAGGTTTACCCTAGCACTTTTTGCTGTTAATTTTTCTAAGTTCCACTAGACTACTGTTTTCGTAAAAAGTGCTATGCCCATTCAATAAACATATGCTCAGCATTTTGTGGTTTCTGCGTGTTTTCAATAGAAATCAGTTTTTTCGATGTCCGGTCCCGGAAATTCCTATACGAAAGTTTTTTTGCCTTTTTGTGTAATACAAACTAGCCATATGTTACGTGACGGGCAAGATTGTTTTTTTTTCTTAATTGCGGGGTAATTATCGACTGTGCCTAACTGTAAATTTGTGAAATACACATCCGCGTGGCCGAATTGGGAGACCAGCAGATGTCGAGAGAAATTTTATGCTGTCTGTACGAAACACGGCCATCTTAGATCCCCCTTTTTCAGACATTAATTTCGTTTCCCTTTTGTCTTTAATTTCTGTTTTAATTTCATGGCCGCCTCTACTTTTTACCCTCTTATTTCACAACCCTCGCGCTGGCTGTGTGTTTCGTTTTTCTCCACCCTCTCTTCAACTTGAAATGTTCTCTCCTTACACCCCCGAACCCCTGTTACCACCCCGTTTACACTGGCGATCGTTTTCCGAATGTATTATATTATAATATGTATGTATTCCACTTTCTCTGTAATTTTTGAAGGCCTGTAATTTGAGGGAATTGATGGTTGCTACATCAAACATGTTTTTTTTGGAATACCCTCTTTCGTCGTTATAGTTTTTTCTTCAATAATTGAAGGTGACGTGACTGGCTCTTGTAAATAATTAAGATGAAGAAGAGCAGATAGCCGTCTTGTTGGTTTATGTACCTACTTATTAAATGTGTCCAGAAGAAGTTATATGAACAGCGTAAAAACTAAAAAGTATTCCTTGTGTTAAGGGCAGAATGCTAATGAAACTGATACTCGATGAAATCCTACCGACTGCGCCAGTTAACTCTGGAAACACGAATCATTTTTTTGTTTGATCATACTATGAAATAGTTTCTGAGGGTATCTGTACAAGATTGTATTGCTGCGCGAATGTCGGTATTCAATTTCTGAACTACCCTCTTTCAGCGTCGGTTTTTTTCTTGGATAATTGAAGGTGACGCGACCCGCTCTTGTAAATAATGAAGAAGAGCAGGCGAACGTCTTATTATTTTATGTAAATGAGCGAAAAGAAAAAGCCCTTCACTCCGGTTAACCGAGCTGATTTGCATAATGTGAATATCAAACATCCGAGGCAGTTTTTACAGACGCTAAATCACGTTCTATATACGACCCTAGAAGTTTCTTAATGGCTCGAGCTTTTTCAGTATCACAGTAGAGCTTAATTAAAATTTTCGCTTTATAACTCCGGCTCTTTGGATATTAAAATATAAGCTCCCGTTGTATTTTATAAACGTTGCACATAATTAAGCCCCTCTGACGTTTTACAGAAAAGTCCCCAATACATTTTTGTCGCCCAAAATATTTGCGAACGTAAGCAGAAGAGAGGCGTACATATTTATTTTTAATTATACCCTATATTTAAAATTATTTTCCCTCTTATCTACAGACTGTACCATTTTTTCTACGTATCAGCTAATTTTGTATGTACTCCCCTTAAATGATTTGCAGTTATAGGATTTTTTTGCAAATTGTAGCAGATTTCCTCTACATCTGCTTTGGAAATGAAATAACTTGGAAATGAATAATGTGGTAGAATTATTCTTTTTTATCTGGTGCGCTCAAAAAGCTTTCTTACAAGCTACAACAAAAATTATTTGCAAGTGTATAGCCTGTCCCATCCTACATTTTTTTGGTCCATGAATTTCATATTCTTGCATCTGTTGTTGCAGATCCAAGCTGAGGTACCAGGTGGTCGTTAAATATTTTTGGAAAAATCGTTGGTCCACATTTCTTCGAAAAACGCCGAAGATAATACTTCACAGATTTTGTGATAACCTTTTTTGAAGTTCAGAGAGGATTGCAAGTCGGGAACGTTTTGAATGTTCAATTTCCCCCACGATGGTAAGGGAGCGTGGGGCAAGACAGAAGACACATTGAGCATATTTATTGTAAACTTTACAAATCAAATAAATTTTATGGGAGAATAAAATAGCACAAAGTATTATGCACGTATTTTTTTCTAAATTTCTCTTACTTTCAAGATTCTAAAATTTCAAACTAAATTCCTCAATTTCTATGAAATAAAAATAATTTCCAAATTTATCAACAGATGGCGCACTCTTGGTACTCGCTAATCTTTCTAGAAAATTAACAAACTTCAGTTTAAACCAGTCGATCCATAAGGAACGAGGAAGTACCGAGACCGCGCCATCTATCGAGAAATTTTCAAAGTAGATTTTTCTCAAAAAAAATGAGAAGTGTCTCTGGAAATTCGAAAATCTGTATCCATCTCGAGCCCCGACCGCCGACCCTAATAACACACTTCCTTTTAAACTAGCCGGTCGATGAGGATCGAGCGAGTACCATGGCTGCGCCATCTATTGAGAAATTTTCGAACCAGATTTTTCTCGAAAAATGAGAAGTTTGTCTCTGGAAATTCGAAAATCTGGACCCATCCCGAACCCCGACCGCCGACCCTAATAACACACTTCCTTTTAAACTAGCCGGTCGATGAGGATCGAGCGAGTACCATGGCTGCGCCATCTCTTGAGAAATTTTCGAACTAGGTTTTTCTCGAAAAATGAGAAGTTTGTCTCTGGAAATTCGAAAATCTGGACCCATCCCGAGCCCCGACCGCCGACGCTAATAACACACTTCCTTTTAAACTAGCCGGTCGATGAGGATCGAGCGAGTACCATGGCTGCGCCATCTCTTGAGAAATTTTCGAACTAGATTTTTCTCGAAAAATGAGAAGTTTGTCTCTGGAAATTCGAAAATCTGGACCCATCCCGAACCCCGACCGCCGACCCTAATAACACACTTCCTTTTAAACTAGCCGGTCGATGAGGATCGAGCGAGTACCATGGCTGCGCCATCTCTTGAGAAATTTTCGAACTAGATTTTTCTCGAAAAATGAGAAGTTTGTCTCTGGAAATTCGAAAATCTGGACCCATCCCGAGCCCCGACCGCCGACCCTAATAACACACTTCCTTTTAAACTAGCCGGTCGATGAGGATCGAGCGAGTACCATGGCTGCGCCATCTCTTGAGAAATTTTCGAACTAGATTTTCTCGAAAAATGAGAAGTTTGTTTCTGGAAATTCGAAAATCTGGGAACCATCCCGAACACCGACCGCCGACCCTAATAACACACTTCCTTTTAAACTAGCCGGTCGATGAGGCTCGAGCGAGTACCATGACTGCGCCATCTATTGAGAAACTTTCAAAGTGGATGTTTCTCGAAAAAAATTTAAAAATCTCAAATACCGAAAAAAATTCCGGATGATTTCCGAATTTCTCAACAGGTACTTGATCATTTTGTATAGCGTGATGCCAAAGGATTCTTTTAACAATAAGTTTACCCGCACTCAAATAAATTCACACTTTTCTATAACAGCGCGTTTCTTTATTTCAGTAATATAAATAATAATACAATATAAAAGTAATAAGAAATTAGTTAAGAACAAACAATAAATATTGGAAATAAATATATGTAACACGTTTTTAAGTCTTCAATGGCTGGTTTCTTCCACTTGGGAAACTGGGATGATCTGGAACAAAAGAACTCTGTATATATAACTATGGGGATACTTTTCGGGGAATAGTACAGAAAACTTTTTCGTTTTTTTCTGCATTTTTCTCTTATTATTATTGCTATCAGTAAATTACAGTACATTAAAATGCTTTGTAGTTGTATACAATGTGGTACTTTTTATTTTTTCTACCAACACATTACCCGAAATAAAATTACAATATTATGTATGTACTTAAACCTGTCAAACGAAAAATCAATTAGACAAGTCTAAATTAAAAACGAGGGTCATTATCTTAAATAATATTGATTAACGAATCAAATTACACAAAGAAGGGTGTGTTTTAAAACGTGAAACAAGGGGGCAGGGATATCTGAAACGAGTTTATTTTTACCGTCACTCTAAGGACGAATAAGAACCACGTTTAGCAACCCCTCTTTTCAGTTTCTTTTGCTGCTCTCTTTCTATCGTACGGCCGAACTCTTATATTGCACACCACCTACCTACCCGTCCCTTTCCTTTCCAGAACCAATTACGCAAACTACCTTACTGATATTTACCTGCTTCTGAAAAGGTGAACATACAGGGTGAGTGATGAAGAAAGCCCGCTTATTCTTTAAGGGTTCGCCCGATCGAAAATGGGAGTGAATGCATGGACTACGAAAATTCACTATTTCCATGAAGCGCACATTTTTAATTATCTGAACCCCTGGGGGTGCAGAATGGACGCCGCTTTATTGACTCACCCTGTATTGCACTGTACGATCAAATTTCTGTTGTCGTATACTCGTACCTGAGTGGAGCAATTTGTACAGCAAGAAATAATTAATAATACGTAGTGAAAAACGATAAATCTTCGCGGCAGGCCCAAAAACCATTTATTAATACGTTAAGTATTGTTTCGGAGATTTCGCTGTGGAGAAAACAAACCACCCACATTTTACAAGGCCTGGGGGGTGGTGCTCTTCGTTTGGGGGGCGGTTAAAAATCGATAAGGGGTAAGAAACACACAGAGTGTAGCAGAAAATCCATTTACAATTTAAATTTAAACCCTGTTCGGGACAACGCCGACCGGAGAGGAGTAAAAGAAGAAGAACTGAGTGACAAATTAAGACTTAGACATTTTGAGACACATCTTAATCTTAATTCTAAGATAAATTAGTCAGGGAAATACTTTCATTAATCTAGATCAAGTTATCCGAGTTATCTAAGGCTTGTCGTTTGCGTTCAAGGAATAAAGGGATTACTACTTTCATTGGTCGTTACTTTCCCCCAATGGACCAATCGGGCCCCCTCCAAAAATACACGCAAAACTTTTTCTATTCCCAGCAATAATTATTTTTCTTTAATTGCAGGTACCCGCTTCACACAGCAGATCGCAGTTCGCAGATGGCGACAACGATGCTTTCTGGACACAGGTGTCCAAAATTTAGTGCGCACCATTGGTAACTTCGTTAGTATTGGACCTACGAGGTCGATTAAATGGTCAAAGAATTAGTATTCTTCAAGAAAATTGAACTTTGCATTTTGTTAAATTTTCTTAACTCGAAAATTATTTTTAATAAAAAATGTTAGGTAGGTAGGTAGTCAATCAAAAATCAATCTTCAATAAGTTGACAACTTAATTATTAATTTTGGACAGCTTGTATGTATTTGCCGTAAACATAGTAGCTAATTATAATAATAAAAAGTTTGTATTGTCAGTCTTTAATTTTCCCTTGCCACACAACTTCTAAAAAATAAACAAAAAACTAAAATAATAATGTGTTATAAAAAGGAAAAACCGCGGCATGAAAAGAAGGAACTGTCCGTAACAAAATATCAAGGAGGAGGCAAAATTAATTTTTATACAAGGTGTTTTATTTAGGCGTCCATATATCGCACTGTTAAAAAATTATGGAGGTCTTAAGATGTGAATGGCTTAGTTTTTGCAATTTGCCAGTGGCGGTTCGTGAGTCAATAACCAGGGGGTCGTTTTGATTTTGGAACTTATAATTAATAGGTACTAAAAATATACATATATGTAAGTATAGTAGAATGCAAGCTAATGGGCCCTGCCTTTTTACGGTTATACCAGTATACCATAAAAAAATTTAGAGTGCCATAACATAACCATAAAATTGTTAAAATAAAGCATACCATAAACGTGCTTATATTTCAAGTCAATTCTCCTCTCCTTCAGTTCGGCAAAATGGTCTATGAGTAGCGGAAGAAACATGCTTCTTAAATTTTGTCTTTTAAATGTTTAAATATCGGTTACTCCATGTTTAGCTCATATAGCACCATTAGAAAATAATAAGCACGGGTAGCAAAAAACGCATTTTTCACGCTACATCCACAAATCCAATTGCACAAATTGCAGGTACTTACATATCGATTCCTTAAAATATCTTTGGTCATCTTTAACCCTATCCTTTGTTGTTTGCTTCAAATTAAGTTTTGGTTTCGGTCGCCCACTTTCCTTTTTCAAGCCAGCTGACTTTAAAGCAAATATCTCCTCAACAACACTCATATTGTTTTGATAAAAGCAAAATTTCCCAACAATCACAGCTGCGACTATAAACACTCCAATCTGCAGTCTGAGAAGAACTGGATTAGGTAACTCAATTCTCAGTTCTGCGTAATTGTAACAAAACATTCATAGGGACATCTCAGGCCGTCGACCACATTAGCGATATAGGAGTAAAAGGTGACTCTCACTTTTGCTCAAGAATTCACTATCTGCTGTCACTGTTCTTCTTTACATGCATTTCTCCATAAGCCATAAGAGCTGTGCAATTTGAATTACGGCTTTGTAATTACGTAGTTGCTGACGCATCGGCGACGATAGCATTCGGCCATCCTGCAATATCGGTTGTCCCCAACCTAACTGCAGAGCATGAAAAACATAGCCTCGGTATAAAATGATGCCCACAGGTCCTCTTATTACCTAGGAAGAATATAGTGTGATGGGCTAACAATACTTCAAAGCTCCCTCGTATTGCAAACAATGAGACTTTAAAGTATGCCCTGACCAAAATGAATAATTCACTTTGGTCCTAATTAAATTGACACTAATAAACTAACTTAAAAAAACAAATTGGTGTCTGTCCATTATTTAAAAAAATCTATAAGTTGACCTTCACTTACAAAAAAGAATCTTACGAAAACTAGTACAATGCACCTAATATCGTTTTGGAGGAGCAGTATTTCAAAGGCCACTCGTCCGTTCAATACTTCTTATTTCCCTTCCTACAAGTCTATCCCCACCTCTAACCACCCCTGGACGGTCTGCACCCTTTCACAGGTTTGTTCTGTATCTAATTACCCACTAGAATAAAAACTACTCAATAATAAACAAAACAGGCACTTTTATTACTTTTCTTTTAAAAAAAATGACGTTTTGACAGCTGACTGATCGACGAAACTAACGAATTTCCCATAAAATATAGCCCATAACAAATCAATTGATCGGGTGCGTCCACCATATGCCGGTTGTGCGACATCAAAAAACCAGTAGGTATATACAAGTTTTGAACCAAATAAAATTCTAATGAGCAATATTTCGGAGCCGTGTTTTGAGTTAATCCTTTCTTATATGGCATGTACTGTGGATTAGTTTAAAACTTGACTAATTCTACCAACTTAAGGGTTTTAAAACCTCTAATCCAACTGCGGTTTCGTTAAAATGTCGTCTTTCGCGTGCATATTTTAGGAGCGGCGCAGAATATGAATTTAACGTTATTAAGAAACATTAGGAAAATTCCATCCCCCTCCCCCACGACACTCACCATAATGGTATTTCCATGTTTCACGTCCGCCATCTCCCAGGCCGCATTTTTCCCAGACTCTGAAAAAGACGAGAGGAACATTTTTAATAATACATCCAGCAGGTAAGTACCTACACTTTACTGGAAATTATATGATAAAGAATTGGCTACGAATGTACACTACATACAAATTTAGTTTGCAGGATTTATTTGGATTAAGATGTTAGAGTGTGGTTAAATAATTAATTCAAAAATCAATTAGACCCCTAACCACACAAAATTTTTGAAATACTATATACGTATTTCGGCAACTAAGTTGCCATCCTCAGTAGCACTAAAAATATAGGTACCAGAACACAACAGGTAAAATTTAATAATATGCTGTCAGAAAAATTATATGCGAAATTCGGTGTACCCCAGGGTTCTTTGTAGGGGCCTCTGTTCCTCATACTGAACATACCTAAACGATATAACACGTTGATGAAATAGAATATTACTTTGCAAACTACCATTATAACAAATTATTTTATTATTTAACCGGTTTCAAGATTTACAACGATCTCATCATCAGAAAATTCTTTAGGTGGAACATTAGAAAACATATTTGTTACATCAAAAGAAACTGAAAATGGACCTATTAGTATAGTTTAATCTTTTATTTCATCCAAGTATAAGATTTAATGAATTTTTGAAGCCAAATTTGGGAGGAAAATATTGGTAGTGCACATAACAGTGATAAACTCAATATTTAAAATTTAATATTTTACTATGAAGTTTCTACATAAATTATTGAATGGGGTATTCTCATAAGCACTTTTATAGAAAAATATTTAAATAGAAAAACATTCTTATATCAGAGGCCAAAGACTGAACTTGATAAGAATTCTTTAATAAAGGAGTCTGTTTAAGAAAAAATGAGAAGTTATCAGAGGATGTTAGGTCAGGTAAACTAGGTGGCCATCTGCAAAGACCATTAGTTGTATTTATATAGTAAAACATTAATCTAGTTAGTTTTTGATAAGAAATTGTCGGATTTCAGGTCAACCACATTTAAAAAGGGTATTTTAGTGGTAGAACGCAAAATCACTCCTTGTTACAATAAGCTTCGGCGCCCTTATAAATTTGACATGGATAATCACAAAGAAAGTTTCTTGGGGTGTGAGAGAGGTGGGGCTGTGAATTTCTCCTGTGTTCAAAGTAATAAGTGAAACAGAGTAATTTATCAAATAAATAGAAGTCTATTGTTACTTCCACCTTCTGTTTTAACGAAATACATCCAAAATATGGACTAAAATTCATCATCTTTGTGTTCGTTTTCGTCTGTTAAAGCGCACCGTACGTATTGTTTTTGCGAGCCCTTTTATCCCCCTGCACGGATCGAGCCGGCTCCTGGAAGAACGTAAAGATGCTCTACACGTAGACGCGAGTTTGTTTCGGATAGAAACTCGCCTACTTAGAAATATATGGTATCATTAATAACTTTATATTAAATGTTGTACTATTTATTTTCATTTATTTCGGGGGGTTGAGAAGGAAATGTTTAAATCATATCTCTTCCACAAAGCACTTTACATATTTTACTAAAAATATCGCTATAGAATTCGATGGATCTTATTTTAGCACATTTAACACATTTAGCAAAGTAAGGGCAGGGGAGGAAGACCTTATGCCAAAGAAAATATAAAGTTTTACCCGAATACTGGGTGACAACGCTGGGATACATCCACGGGTGGCTCCCGAAGTAGAATCATACTCTATAAAGCAAGCACTTTCAAATAAAACTGTCCCTAGAGCACAACTCGACAAAAAACCAGATAAAACTGCAGTAGTTGCATAATTGTTTCCACCGAAAGTTTGTTTATTAACAACTCTCCCAGTGCGAGATGCAAACTTTAAATTAAAATTCAACTACCAACATATAGCGCTATTATTTTCTAGTTGGACAATCATGAGAAACTTTGTATAATGTAACTTGCCGACGACATAAAAAAACTTTTTTTATTTTGTCAAAACAAAAAAAAAACGAGGGTCAATGAGGGTGAAAAGTATGCAGTCTTAGACCGCCACCTAGTGGTAAGCGGCTGCACTAAACAAAGCGCGCAGGGGTTGCTCGAAGGGGTTAAAATACAATCTGCAAGCTGGATTTTACAGTGACCCTTCTTATACTTAATTAAAAATTCAGGGAACTGTATGATTGTATAGTACCTGCTATTTAAAATCGATACACTATTAGTTTTTCTATTTTTTTTATTATTAGGTAGGTGAAAATGTTGCTTACAACTTACTCAAAATACACTCATGGTCAAAAATATGGAATATTTTTGATTTTATTTATTTCTCGGGAAACTTTGTTACGAACAACTGCGGCAGCATTTTATATTAGATACTGTAAGCCTGGCAATAACAAGCAAGTATCAGAAACTGTCATTGTGTTCTAAAAATCGAATTGAGTAAACTTTGTGTTCACACCTGACTTTTAACTTTTCCAAGTAGATAAGTTTACTCGTCAAGCTAGATGTACAGAGGTAAAATTTAACATTTGTTGATTATTCTGTAGCATTACTGTCTTCGATAATGCCAGCAGTTCGATGTTGCACTGAAGTTGAAGTAGCAAAGGTTGTGACTTTGTCAAATGTTGGTTGGAGACAAAGCCATATTGCAAGATTTGTTGGAATAACTCAGTCTGCGGTTTCAAAAATTTTAAACGGGCACAGACAAACTGGAAATTTCAAGAGGAGGCCTGGCCAAGGACGGAGACGGTGTACAACTCGCCGGGATGACAGATTTTTAATGTTGCAGTCACTACGAGATCGTACCTTAACATCAACTCATTTAAAAAACCAACTTTTAAATGCGAAGCAAGTTAATGTTAGCTCCAAAACAGTTCGGCGAAGGTTGAAGGAAGCAAATTTGAAATCGAGACGGCCTGCTAAAGTCCCTCGACTCACTCAAAATGCTAGGGTTCGTAGACTATAATTTGCTAGAGCATATGGTGACTGGACGGTTGACCAATGGAAGAATGTTATATTTACCGACGAAACAAGAATCGTACTGTGGAAGCCAGATGGACGTAACCATGTGTACAGAAGAATTGGAGAAAGATATTCCAACTGTGCACTAACTCCAAACGTCAGTTTTGGAGGAGGTGGGATAATGTTTTGGGCAGGCATTAGTTGGGAGGGTCGTACAGAACTTGTAGAAGTGCGTGGAAGGATGACAGCTGACAATTACGTTGAAAACATCTTGTCAGAACATGTTGTGCCATCTTGACTTCATTGGTTACAACAGATTCATCCTAATGCATGACAATGCACGACCACATGCTGCTGCAATTGTAAACCGGTATCTTAATGAAGTGGGAATCCAAAGTTTGGACTGGCCACCATACAGTCCAGACTTAAACCCAGTGGAACACTTGTGCCAATGACGCTAAATCAATTAAGATTTGCCGCACATCAGGAGTGGGATGCAATTCCGCAAGAATGTACACAAAATTTAATCTCCAGCATGCCTAGAAGAATAGAAGCCGCAGTCCGCGCTCGGGGAGGCAATACTCGATATTGAGCAGCCCATGTTTTGTAACTGGTTTCGTTCTTTTGGTGTTAATGTTTGTCAGACTGTAATTTATCCATTCTATACACATTCAACTAATTAAGTTTTTGTTATTTGGTGTTTATTGAGGAGTTATTTGATGAACCGTTGTTATTAGATTACTCTTAAAATAGACAAAGATAACTTGATTCTTTAGTTTTCTATCTTCGTAATCTGTAATTATGAAAATTTTTAAATATTCCATATTTTTGTCCATGAGTGTATTTCTGTGGTGAAAACATTTAACAAACTCTTATCTGTGAATAAACCAGTAACATAAAAATTACCAAGATCAAATTGTTGAGATGCGTAAATAAAAAATACGAATGGTAGTCACAGGACGTCCCACCAATGCCTTGGTTTTTAAACGTTAAGTTTTGACAAATTTACAAGATGTCACTAGAGGTAAATATAAAGCTTTTGCAAAACCCTTGTTCATCTTTTGCACTCTACCGTATTAATTATTAAACGCCATAAGTTAAACAGATACATATAAAGATACTGGAACCTAGAAGTGTTTATCTAAAAAAGTGTAACCACATTCAGGTTTTCGCTGCAAAATTGTATCATCTAAAATGCGACCTACGATGGCAAGTATGCCAAAGTATTTATTAGAATATATTTTTTATTTATACAAAAGAAGTGTAGAGAAAAGGGGGATGGCTATATCCATTATTGGTCCAAAACAGTCTGCAAAACGTGTGAAGCATTACAAATGTTTTTGCGCAAGAAATTCGACACCGTACAATAATTGGACACCAAATCTCTAATCAACCCTCTCATAGAACAATCTCCTCAGGAATAAACGCCTCGGCACCTTCTCTCGTATCTCCACCGTCGCCATAGTTCAAATTACAAAGTTCCCAACAAATGAATCAAACTTCTACGCGGCGTATATTTTAAGTATGAACTTTCGCCATTACTGAAAGTCCGGGGGGCGGAGGAGGGTGAGAAACACGCCAGATTCTCCGCTCGAACCCCCAGAAGGAACAAAGATAGAAGCTGAATTAAAATCCGAAATGTCTAATTATCTCGAGTTCGGAATTGACGCCATCTTGAAACTTTAACGCGCTGAACGAAATCATTTTATTCGAGACTCGTGCTCATCCGTTCTATAGCAGAGCAGCCAAGCTATAATAAACCCAAGTATGTATTGTTTTTCTAAATCCTGCTCGGGTATTTTCACTCCCATTATTAAACTCTAATTTTGCATACAGGCTGCTTAATTTTTAAGCCACAAGAATTCTTTTACTCTTCTGTGATGGCTCTATCTCAACGGACTTGTACCTTGACGCAGTTCTGGTACCTAATACTGGAACTGGTCAACTGGTGGGATGGCTTGCGTGCTTCAATGATCTAAAGAGCCAAACCATAGGTTTAACCATATTGGAGGGCTTTTTTATATCAAAAGACAGACTAAATCAAGTCCCTGAAAGGGGGCAGCAGCTCTTTCAGTAATCAGAGGAATATGGGGCAGAAGCGACACAGAGCAAAAGCGACACTAGCACTAATAGTAGCATATGCGACCAGAAAGATATTCGGAATGAGACATTCTCAGTGGTTGTAAAAGCGACACTCTGGCTCCCACATTTTTATGCGCATTTTCGATGTGAAATTTTCTTACTGAATTCACTGCGTGCTTGACTATTATCAATAAACTTTTTCTCGACCTACTCACTCATGCTTTTATTGCGTTGTTGGAAAATACCCCGAGTCCAAGAAGTTCGTTAGCCCAAAAATTTTTTTGGAAATTATTCAAGCACTAGGGAGTTAAAACTATATTTTTGAAATCAGAAATAAACATCTACCCAAAAGTGCAACAATTAACAAGGCATTTCATTAAAAAATCTAACTTTAAGTAGGTACTTCATATTTTTTTCTGCGACATTCAGCTGTTTTTTTTAGAAACATCAAGGAAAGCGTGTAAAAGATATTCTATACATAAATTTTCTTTTGAATTTGCTTCAGCTGTTTGTATCTTTGATAAGACCCAAATAAACTTTGTAGCCATGGTCTCAAAAACGGGGAATCATCCTGTAGGTACACAATAAGGACTTCTTTAACCTTTGTAACGTAAGGATTTCATCATCATCATCATAAGGTTCTCAGTCCGAAGACTGGTTGGACGCGTACCTCCATTCTTTTCTCACCTGAGCTAACCTACGCATTTCCCTAAAAGTAGAACATCGTACATCCCTAACTATTTGAGAGCAGTAGTCTAATCTAGGCCTACCCCTACCTCTTTTTATTCCTATCTCTGACTCTAGTATGTCACGAACTATTCCTTCGTGTCTTAGAAGGTGTCCTACCATCCTATCTCTCCTACTCTTTATTGTTTTCCATACCTTTCGCTTTTCCCCAACTCTTTCTAATACTTCCCTATTGCTAACCTTATCTATCCACGGTATCTTCATCATGCGTCTGTAGCACCACATTTCAAACGCTTCTACTCTTTTTCTATCCGCTTCTCCTATTGTCCAAGTTTCGCACCCGTATAATGCCGTACTCCATACATACGACGTTAAGAGTCTCTTCCTAGTCTCTATATTAACCGTTCTCGAGCATAACAGTTGTTTCTTTTTGTTAAACGCAACTCGGCCCTGCGCCATTCTTTGTTTTATATCTTTAGTGCTCCTACCGTCTTGAGTTATTTTACTTCCTAAGTAGCAGAAATCCGCGACCTCCTCTATCTTCTCATTTCCAATTTGTATTTCCATTTTATTTCTATTTTCACATCCCCTACATACCAAAATTTTAGTTTTCTTTTTATTGATTTTCATGCCGTAGCCCTGTGTCAAAACTGCTTCCATTTCATTCAAAGCCGCACCTAATTCTTCTTTGCTAGATGCTAACACTGCTATATCATCCGCAAATCTGAGCATGTTAATAGTTTGGCCCTGTACATTGATCCCTGAGGCTGTTCTTTCCTTAACAATATTAATCGCATCTTCGATATATAAGTTGAAAACTAGAGGTGACAATGCACATCCCTGTCTCACTCCCTTCCGGATATCTACTTCCCTTTGTTCCTGCTCACATTCTATAACTGCCTTTTGCTCTTTGTAGAGATTATGTATTATTCTTCTGTCCCTGTATTTCATCCCTACCTTTCTCAGCACTTCGAACATCTTCCCCCATTTTACGTTGTCGAAGGCTTTTTCTAAATCTACAAATCCTATATAGACGCTCTTTCTCTTTTCTATCGTTTTTTCTATAATTACTCGTAAAGCTAGAATGGCCTCGCGCGTTCCTCTATTTCGTCTAAATCCGAACTGATCTTCTCCTAATATTTCTTCCGCCTTTTTCTCCATCCTTCTTTGCACAATTCTAGTTAAAATTTTTGACGCATGGGAAGTTAAACTGATAGTTCTAAAATTTTCGCATCTATCCGCGCCTTTTATTTTTGGCAAAGCTACTATGATGTTCCGTTTGTAATCTTCTGGAATCTCGCCTGTCAGGTATATGCGACTAACTAATTTAAATAAACGATCTATTACCTCTTGACCTGCGCACTTTAAGATTTCTGCCTGCAAGCCATCTATACCTGGTGCTTTATTATTCCTTAAACTTTTTAGTGCTATCTCAAACTCTTCTCTCATTATAGGACTCCCTAGGTTATCCCCCTCTACACTGCTTTCGCTTTCTAATATATCTTGCACTTCCTGTCCCGCATATAAGTTTCCTAAATATTCTTTCCACCTATCTGCCTTCTCCCCGCTTCCGATTAGGATATCTCCTGCCTCATTTCTAATGTTTTTGGTACTAGATCCAATTTCTCCTAATTATTTTATATGCTTCATCAGTCTTTCCTACTTCGAACTTATCTTCCACTTCTTTGCATTTATTATCGATCCATTGCTCTTTCGCTTTCCTACATTTCCGAATAATTTCCCACTTGATCACTTTATATCTTTGTTTCCCTATTTCATCTAACCTATTTTTATATTTTCGCCTTTCCTCTATTAGACTCACAATATGTTTTGTTATCCAGGGTTTCCTACTTTCATTCTGTTTATGACCCAAAATATCCCTAGCTGAGGAAACTAAACTATTTTTAATGCAATTCCATTCTGCCTCTATGTCCGTAACAATATTTCCACCCGTGCCCTTTAGTACTTCGTTTGTCTTTTTCTCGAACTTATTGCGCATATCATCATCTTTTAGTTTCTCTGGGTCAAGATACCTTCTTCCGCTTCTTTTTTTCAAAATCTTAAATTTAAGATTGGCTTTCATAACGACTATGTTGTGATCACTATCTATATCTGCTCCTGGATAACTTCTACAATCCCTAACTTGATTTCTAAATCTTTGCCTAACGAGAATGTAATCTATTTGATATCTCCCTAAGTCTCCTGGCATCTTCCACGTATAGCATCTCCTAACATGATGGTGAAATAGAGTGTTCGCGACCGTTAAGTTATGTTTATCGCAGAATTCTATCAGTCTAACTCCCCTATCGTTCCTATTGCCTAATCCAAAGGGGCCAACTATTCCGCCCTCTCGCCCTGTGCCTACGATGTAAGAAAAATTGAAAATCAAAATTTAAGTCATTCAGTTTAATAAAAATAAAATAAAAAACTGCAAGAAATTATTACAATATTAATTTAGGTACATAAAAGTGTAAAATATTTACTTATATCTGTTTTCCTGCTTATTCCAATTTTTGCGCATATGCCAACGTTTTTAAACATTTTTTATATCACCTGACTTAAGATATTCGTTCACAATATTTTCTATACGCCTATCTAATTTTACGTACAATACTTTCCGCCTCTTGCCTTCCAAATTTAAAACCGTCTACATTAAACAAAATCACTGATGTATAGCTTCCTCTTTCAAACTTTTGATTAACTCGAAAACATTCGGATGATGTATCTGTAAAATTCTATTTAATCGATAGTTCCATCCTTCCACAGCGTTATTAGTGCGATGTCGTTGTCCAAAATTGTTCCACATAGAACGCTTACCTAATTATGGAATTTTCCATCCATTCGTCTACGAAGTAATCAAAAAAATTTTGTTTTTCGTATTGGGGAGCAGTTTCCATAATGGTTAGTCACCCATCTTCTATATGAGTAGGTGGAATATAGGCTAAGGCGGCCCACATTCGAATATGCAGGCGTATGTCTTCATTCACCTTATATTCTTCTGTTAAACAAAGATTTTGCGCTTTCCTCCATAAACACTGGTTAAAATGGTAGTTGCATTCACTTATTTGCGTAGATGGAAACATATTTTTTAAGGAACCGATTGCCGCTTTTTCAAAATCAATTTTCACAGTTTGCGGGCGCCATCCAGGAATTTGTATCTTTATCAGTTCAAACATACGATCGTATGTTCGTTGCTTTTTATCAGGCAAAAGTGCGAACATCACAGGTACCACATTCACTTCTTCATCAGTGCTTCCGATATCGATATGGAATGAGTAGATTTGCGTGAACTGCTTACTGCAACTTTTGAATGTTCCATCAATAAACAGAGTATTGCTCGTGGCCAAGAGCTCTCTCCCATTAGTTGTGGCAAATATTAAAATCCTCCCAGCAGTTTGATCATCGACGAAGAGAAAATTGGATTAGTCTTCCAATATTAACAAACCTTCTGGGAAAACTATGTGCTCAGAACTGGATGGTTCCATAATAGAACCACGGACATTTCTTCTAATTCTATTTAAAGAGTGTGTTACGTTATAAATTTATTTAGAAAAGTTAATAGAAGTTTCGACAGTTTATTCAAGTTTTGTTAAAATGTAGTCGCATTATTTGTTTATCCGCATAGTATTCCAGCTGTTCTTTTGCCCTTTTTGCCGATAGACTCTCAGTTTTTGTCTGCTTTCTTCTATTCTCGACCGGTTGGATTTTTAAAAGGATTTCACGCGGAAGGCACTCTTCGAGCGTCGTTTGAGGTTTATAGTTTTCCTTGTTGATGGAAATTAAAACCGTAAGGGATTATCCTCATATCGATTAATTGAATTTTGAAGTTGTCGTTGAATTTGTTTTGTCTTCAAAATTACGCCAAATTTTTGGGATTAAAAAAAAAACTCGAAAAGTATCTCATACTTTTGTTAACGTTACCACGCAGTTTCCCTCTTGTGAGGTAGGTGATTATTTTTAATTTATTCCCCAGGTTAAATGTTTGCATTATTTTAGGGAACTTGATGCGACTAACTAGGTTGGACACTTATAAGTAGCGAACTATCTAGATCTGGTGGTACGAGTTGGTATTGTTCATTTGGAATTGTTTGCGGCAGCCGTTTGTTAGTTTGAATCGTACGCAGAATAATAAATTGTAGAGGAGAATCTGGAATTGCTGTATCGTCCGGCAGGATCCAATTCATTAGATCAGCAGATAAGCCATTGAGTATTTTTTTAAATAATTAACTATAATAAAACAGTTCGTTTTCTTACTCCAGTACTTGAATTATTTTAGCGCTACCATCAGTTGGAAGTAGCAATACTTATTTTCGTGTTGTTTACATTCTTTTTCTTTGCACACCTAATAAAAAGATTCTGTTAAAAATTGTATTTGATACTAAGTATCTATTAAAAGAAAACGTTGCTTCACGAATATTAAGATTGATTTCACTGCTTTCATTTGTACTTTTAGAAGTGATTCATTTTCACCATTGTTCAATTAATTAATTCTTAACAGTCAATTCAAATTATCTTACATATATAATTCTAAGTCAGAAAATCTTTTGTTGTATGATTTTGTGACACTGGGGCATAGCGCTATGTTTGGGTGATTAAATATTTTGTCGAGGAAAAGAAATTGCATATTTGAAATAAATTAACATTTCTCCTTTTGTAAGAGAATTTCTTACATTTGTATTTGACGTATTAATATTATTAATATTATTGATTAATTCATATTATTATATTAATATTATCGCGTTGCTGTTCTAAAGAATTTAGGAAGTTTTGTAGTTTGAGAATTAGATATTTGAATTTAGAGATTTACCTGTTTTCGAATAAATCGTACTTTGTTACCGCTTGCGCAAACCATCGTTTATTATTTTCTTTTTCCTCACTACACTTGTGGACATTAGACATTGATTATTGCAATACTATTGCTTGGTGTATTTGTGTTTCCAATTTTGTCGCGAATTCATTATTACTACCACCTTGGTCTGGCTACAAAAATTGGTGGCGCCCCTTTATTTTTTTCGTAAGTATTCGTCTAATTTGGTTTGGAAAATGAACCCAGCCTTCTCCACTCGAGCAAAGCCGAGGACCAGCAGCCCGCTGTAATTATTATTTTGTCCGGATCGTTCATCTCATTTAAGACCGTGACAAGTGCTTCAACGAATGGAATGAAGGAACTTCGGTAATAAAATCGTAGCCACGATGGAATAGCTGCGTCAATTCTTGGTTATATATTTTTTGCGTATTGGAGCGCCTTCCTCCCGAGCTCTCTTCTTTGCCACACAAATTTGTTTCTGCACTTCCAAGGCAGCAACATCTGGCTTGCAGGAATTCGGTATGGCACTTTCTACCCAATTCTGTCCGTCTGGCCTTTGCACTTGTGGCTCTTCTCTTTAGAACAAAGCCAACGAGTATTCCCATTTTTAAAACTTCACTGCATTCTGTATTTATGTCCTTCGTAAATAGCTGCAGGTATCCCTTTGTTTGTTTGCAATAGTTCAAACTCAATTTTACACAATATTATACTTTATTCACAACTCTAAACAATTATACTTGCGAAGACGATCCGACACTGATTGGTAATGAGGAATTTGTACCTAGTCGTTACGAATCGTACTCGTATTATCAACTGATTGAAAATTGTATGCTTTCGTACTCTTTGTAGAGGGGTTGTGGAGTAATTCGAAATTAGGAATGCGATAGAAAAGTGTTGAAGATTTTCAGTCCATTCTATGAATTGTATGTATACATTTCATGAATACCTACTATAAGAACTAAATAAATAAAATACCTATCAGCCTCGAGGATAATGAGCAATAATAGTTTGCCGTGCTTGGACATTTCAAATTTCATAGAAACTGTATAATAGGTTTAGACATTCTTAATCCATCTGAATGGGGTGTCTAAACATATACCCTACTTTGCGATATTCACTGTAGTGTCGCTTTTGCTACCACACAAGTGGCCTGGGCCCATAACCTGATGTTTTATACGCTTATTTACCTAATTCAAAAATAAAGTTTATAATGGAATTAACTTATCGAAAAATGAACAATGACACATTTATTTTACAAGAGTGCATCTTCTTCTTCTATCTAAGTATGTTGAGACATTAATTCTTATTGAAGGACAAGTGTGAAAATCGAATTTGCCGTTATACTACGTTCTCGGCGACAGAATTACGCAGTTTTTGAGCCCCGAGGTCCCGCGGCAAGCTCCCTCCTCATAATTTCGCGAAATTCGTGTTCAATAATTTAATATTTCAAACATCATGAATACATTATTTGTGTGCCGCGACTGCCACCGCCTAGACTAGCGGAGAAATAGTTTAAATTTTGCCGAATAAGGAACCCAATGTTCATTTATATTATATAACTGTGCGATATTAGATATGCAAATGAAGTTTCTCGAAGAGAGGCACGCCGCCTTCGCCCTGCCTCCCGGCCGCCCGCGAAACCCCCCTAGCGGCAACACAGTCAACTAATTGGCAACTTCTTAATGTCGTTTAGACTCTTACTCTGCGAACCTAAGCACGTCTCTTTGATAAATTTACTTCAGTATATTCTAATACAATTCACTTCTATTATAAGACATTGGGTGTGGTGGATGCGCCGCCCGGGGGGCTCAGCGAGGGCGCTGCCATCGCCACACACCAATTTGCGATTTCTTAGGCGGGCTCCCGGCGAAAGCGACAAATGTGAAGAGAAACAATGACGCAGGAGGCAAAAATTTTAACTTACGAGGGCGTTTTGACATCAAAAACTATCAAAAGTCTTTAATCACTCAACCGTACACCAAAAACAATAAATTTATAGTTGAGGTACTATATCTAGGAGTAGTATTTTGTTCGTCAATGTAATGAGCAAGAATACACCAATACACCCTTGTATTCAAAGAGAATTAAATAACACAGTGTCTCGCATAATTTCTCACGGCTAAGGCTGACCTATGGTCTTCAAAGTTTTCACAGTGACACCTTTATTCGC
The DNA here is from genome assembly GCA_963966045.1 of Xestobium rufovillosum. Lineage (NCBI taxonomy): Eukaryota > Metazoa > Arthropoda > Insecta > Coleoptera > Ptinidae > Xestobium > Xestobium rufovillosum. Next base: position 30,904,671 of record OZ014497.1, read on the forward strand.
TTTGATATTTAAACAACTAAAAAATCTGACCACCTATGCTTTTAAGAACTTGTTTTGGTAGCCGAAGAGGGTCCTATGATGAACATTATGGTAATTTTCTAGAGCAGGTAGGAAAGTGAAAAAGGATTCGGTACGTCGACCTGTCTTATCTGGGCAATCTTCTATTAAACTGACAAAATAATATACCTAGAGCAAATGAGGAAATACTCAAAAATATCATTTAACTTTGTTCATACAGGGTGTTTCATTAACAATGGAAAATCCGTTAACTGGAGATTCTACAGGTCAAATAATGCCCATTGACCCGAACATGCCATATCCGAATGTTGATGATTTAGGAAATACAGGGTGTTGAAAAGTTACAATTTTATTTCCATTTTTTGCCATAATTACGAAATTTCTTAGGTTGTCGACTTGAACATTTGCAATCCTATGGTTTTTCTTATGGGAAAAAAGATTCCAATAACATTTTTGACGTTGCCCATAGAGGGCGTTACTTATAACCTATTGTTTTGATAAATTGACCCATAATTTTTTACCATGTACATCTAATGTCAAATCGGCTCCAAAATCTGAAAGACCAACCTTTCTTAAATAATGAATGTATTCTTGTCTCATTTTGATATTCCAGCCTATTTTCAAGAAAAAGCAACTTAATGCATATAGTGTTTATAAATCTTAGAAATGAAACGCTTATTAAGTACTACTACAAAATAAATTTTAATTCGCTACAATCGCTTAGGTACAAGAAAAATAAAATTAGGAAACATTAAATTTTAAAGTAGTTGTTCGAAGTATTCACCATTCACTTGGATGCATTTTTCAATGCGTTTCCTGAGAGACCCCCGAGCTCTAAACAATGCCCCTGGATTGCCTTTGATTTCATTGGCAGCCGCTTGTATTCTTCACCACAGCTCATCGGGTGAATCAACAGCTTCTTTATAATCCATATTTTTCATTCTAGACCACATCGAAAAATCCAGAGGATTGAAGTCGGGGCTTCTAGGTGGCCAAGCAAATTCACTTCCATGGCCAATCCACCGATGTGGAAAGACGTTGTCTAAGTACTCTCGAACCGGCCGGGAAAATGTGCGGGCGCCCCGTCCTGCATGAACCGCATATTTTCCCTTAAATTAAGTGGCACTTCTTCAAGCAGTTCGTACAAATTTTGCTGAAGAAAATTTAAATAAAGTAGACCGTTTAGATTGGGTGGAAGTTGAAAAGGCCCAATAAAGAAATTTGAAATTACACCGCACCAAACATTGATCTTAAATTCATGTTGGAAGTCTTTCTTTAACGGCATGGGGGTTTTCAGAATCCCACAAATGATTGTTTCACCAGTTGAAAACTCCACGTCGAGTAAACGTTGCCTCATCTGTGAAGAGGATTTTGTTCAAAAAATTAGGATCCGCGCCTTGCTGCTCTTGTAAAAAATTAGCGAAACGTAGACGAGCAGGAGGATCTTCCGGTAACAAATTTTGTACTGGAATAATGTGGTATGGGTGAAGCTTCTCTTTGTGCAAAATTCTCCAAATCGAAGAGCTACTTACGCCTGTTGCCGCATTTAAACGACGGGTACTTACGCCTGGATTTTCGTGCGATCTAATCAAAACCTCATCTTCCTGCTCAGACGAAATAATCTTCGGAGCGCTATTTTCACATTTTGGACGGAAAGATCCTCTTTCGCCTAAGCGATTGTACAGATTTCTCAATAATTTATGATTTGGTTGCCTTCGGTGGGGGTATAACTCTGAATACCTTCGGGCTGCAGAGAGCCCATTAAAATTGGTTTGAGCAAAAACACAAATCATATCTCTCATATCACTATTCGAAAAGTCATTATGACCCGGCATTTTTTAATACTTTTGATAAATTTATGGAGAAAGTTAATGAAAAAGCTATTGGATTAACACTGAACACTTTAAAACTAATGTCATATTACTATCGACTGTCTAGAAAACGTAGCTATCTAGATAATATTTTGTTTAATGCGGAACGGCCTATTAGAACAAGTTTGGAATTTAAACACTATTTTTTCTTGAAAATGGACTAGAATATCATGCAAATTTTCAAGTCGACAACCTAAGAAATTTCGTAGTTATGGCAAAAAATGGAAATAAAATTGTAACTTTCAACCCCCTGTATTTCCTAAACGATCAACATTGGATAAGGCATGTTTGGGTCAATGGTTATTATTTGACCTGTAGAATCTCCAATTAACGGATTTCCCATTGTTAATGAAACACCCTGTATAGATTAGGCACGAGTTCATTTTAAAATCGAAAAACTAAATTTTATGATAATTTTATAACTTACCCCTGGTTTTAAAGAATGTTTCCATTAGGTACTAGGTAAGTACCTATGGATTTCCGCTTTGTTCTTTGTGTTTTCACAGACCAATTTAATCACAAACTTAAAACGACGTAATAAAAACAGACAATGAACAGAAGGACTTCAAGAAATCAACTAAAATTGAGGAAATAAAATAGTACCGATGATGAAATTCGTATGAATCATCAAAACAGCTCAACCGATAAATCGGATAGGTGGCACTGGTAACAATTTTGCCGAACAATTTAGTAAAACACTTCCTTAAATAATCGTGAAAATAAAGTAATATCAAATGAGTATTATTCAAAAAATTAAGAAAATTATCAAACTGTCTTGCAGTGCCTCTAAAGCAAGCTAAAATGTCATCGACGTATCTGAACCAAAAGAAAATACCTATATTGTTTTCCTATATCGTAATATTAATAACTAGTAACATTGGAAATGTTAATGTTCGTGTATGGGGGCCAGAGTTACGATTTTTGTCCAAGGCCACCGACACGAAAGTGTCCATGTCACATGACGTATACTGAGATAACGCAGCGCTCGAGTGGTGGGAGCCGGGAGCCTACTATAGCGTGAAGTGTGCACAGTATGAGTATGCCCGGAGAACGTGACGTAAAAAATTTTTGAATCAAATTTTCTTGAAGCATCAAAAGAAAGAGCTTGGAAGGCGAAATAGAAAAGCCAAAACTCATTATTTATTTAACTTAATACCCTCTAATGTCAACTTTGAAACCCTAAATTTGCTAATAATAGTTGCACATAACGTTTCTTAACAAGCAGCAGGCTTGAAAAAATAATAATCGATATTAAGATATTGAAAAACAAAATATCGATTTTAGTTTTAACATTAAATATCTTAGTAACTGTAGCTTCTACGAAAAAAATGTATTTGGCTTTTCGATTTCTCCTTCTAAGCTCTTTCATCTTGATGCTTCAAAAAGTTTGATTGAAAAATGTTTAATTTTGCAAATCTACATTTTTATATTTTCAACGTACCTTGTACAACAAAATCAAAATTTATCAAGGTGATGAAGAATGACTTTTTTCGAAAAACTGAAAATAAAAGTTAAGTCCATCCGTGGACACACTATATAATTATTATATACCACTCACTCTGGGACTCTATAAAAATATCTGGTTATTTTATTCCTCCATATCATCAAAACGCAGTTGGAATTCTGAGCCAAATAACGAGTTATACAGCTTGTTATTTTCATGCAGAGTGGTCAACAATGGACACAATACTATCCACAAAAACTACTCGAAATACAGGATGTCCGATATATTTGACGCAAGCAACGCAGTAACTAAACAGTCCCAATTTTTCCTACCCCGTGCATCGGGAAACAACAATGCCCCGATTGAAAACAAGTATCTACTACCCTCCTAAAATTAAAAAAAAATCAGTCCAAGCACTGGTCAGTCAGGAACCTGTTCCAGAGTCGTGTGAATGCAAGAAAGGGTCAGTGTGTTTGTTGCGAAGGGTTTTCGGGTCTTCTCACCCTTTAATACTACAAGAAAATGTACCCTCGTGCATTTACACAATTGCAGTGTCCGGCAACTTGAAATTCTAGTTTTGCTACATTTAAAATTTCGGTTAGGATGACCCTCCAAGTCGATCTGTTTCCAATTGTCCAATTCGGACATCAGTCCGATTCTAAATTTTGAAGTGATAGCATCGGCCACTGGGCCCTCTGCGACCCATGTAAGTACCAATACTGATTTATCTTTAATTGTACATTCCAATAATATTGATAAACTTCTTTTGCTACTAATGGAATGGCAGTACATATTGAAATAATGTCAACAAGCAATTTGATTTGTAATTCTTCATCTCAAATAGGGGAATGTGGAAAATACATTATTTATAGCAGGTGCTATATTATCGTAAGTAATATAACAAGTGCTATGATTATCATCGATGATATCTACGGGCTGAAACCGAACTGCAGATTCAACAAGTCCGAAGGACGAGTTGAATGTGCTGTTTCGGTTTCACGAGTGAGATCTTCGATTATTAATAATCGGCGTCTTACTGAAAGCTCGCAATTGCATTGGTTCTACTATAATGAAGTATATTATGGCTGTCTGTGACAGATTTTATTTGCTTGGATGCAAAAACATATATGTTCTAAAGTGACTACTAACAAAGATACAGGGTGTAAAAGTTTTAATATTTTTTTTAAATATCATAATGTAATAATTAATGTGTTTCTCGTTCTTCTTGTTAGTTTTGTTAGTGTTATTCTTAATAAACTATTTTTTTCAATTTTCACTTTCCGTGCATATCGGTGAAGCCATTATTGCATTATGGAAAATTTCAGTGCATGTGCACGATTTCACAAAAAGCTATTTCATTCAAAAACTAAGCATTTTATGAAAAATTTTCAAGATGCCAATTTCTTCCCAAATTGAACGTAGATTTCAAATACATTAATATCACCTGCATTCGCCAGAGGCGTAACATTGGATTGGGGAAATAAATAAACGGCCTACCCCGTAGCAACGCTATACTGATGGGGCTAGCAGAGCAAATTTAAACTTTCCATACATAGTCTGAAATATGCCGAATCCGTTGCCATACATAAATGTGCACTAATGTGTAAAGATATGGTAGAAAAATAATATTTTCGTCGCAGACCTCATGGATTTTTCAGTAACTGCATTGAGAAAGTTGGTATCGAGGTAACTTTTTTATTATTGGAGATAGAGTAATAGTATAAGCGAGTTAAATATAGTTTAAGGTCTGAATTAATTTATAAAAAACAAAAAAATGTTGTTGGTAAAAGTTTGGTGGTCATAAAAGGTTAATAAAGTCGAGCGTTGTACGCGCTACGTTGTCTCCTGGGTTGCACAGAAGCAGACCGCGTGGAGAACTTCAATGAGAACTGTTCTTATTTTTTTTAAATTTGTACTTACAGAATAAATACATTTTTATTATTTGATATACGTACATTTTCCTTCACAAAAACAGCTTATGGAACACAGTACATTAGCTTTTAAACAAATATAGGTTGTGCTATACAATTTATTGAAATATTGACATTTGCAAAATGGTGTTATATTTACAAAATCTGGTTTCGCACTTATTGTGGTCATGATTGGCATTACGCTACCGTTTTCTTTCATGCACCACCCAAATTCCAAAAGATTTGGGCCCGGTTTTTCAAAGAATCCAACACCGAATTAAGTCTGACACCGGCTTCGTTGCTAATTGCTATGATTCAATCAATCAGAAAGCCGGTATCATAGCAACGAAGCCGGTGTCAGACTTAATCCGGTGTTGGATTCTTTGAAAAACCGGACCTTGATAGTTTTGGTCGAACTAGGTATGCAGTTTTGTAAACGACGTCCTGAGGACATATGAAAACGAAACGTGTTTTCGGTGGGTGGTAAAGAAGCTAAATTTGTTTTGTAATAAATAGGTACCTTACTGATATTCGTTTGCTTACTTAGGTACCTAATGTCTGTTTTGCATTTTGGAAACAAATGTGCTCTTAAATGGTCCATACTGCCGGTAAATTCTGGACGACCACAATATGTAATGAATTTCACTCTGTTCTCGCTTGACATTTGGTGGAACATATTGAATATTTCAATAAAACAAAATTTTTTAGTGTTTTCAACGGGTTTAATCGTTATCGACAATATTGTTTCGACTTACTAGGTCATCATCAAAGGTTCTTACAAAACAAATCTTAAAACTAAAACAGTGCCTTACATACAGTATATTCTATTTTATTTTCGTGTGGTGGGGTAAGACTGCTTCTATGATTGGTGAATGGTTAAATTCCAACTGGTCATTTGTTATCTGTTGATCTAATTTCTAAGCAAACTTGATCAAAACCCGGTTTGCTTAAATAAAAGAAATTTAAGTTCATTATTGGTCAATAATAAAGAAAAAAGAAACACAGGAGATAAAAGTGGTGTTTCTCAAGTTAAATTGCAATGATTGCAGCGCGATTTACATAGGTCAAACCGGGAGGGATTTCAATACCATACTAAAAGAACATAAAGTCTATTGCCAACAATTCAAACAGGACGGGTTTTTGGGAACATTGTACATATTGTAAACAATCATAATTTTGTCGAAAGTGATTTTAAAATATTATATAAGGATCTAAAGGTAGAAAATTAAATTAAGTGGAAAGTTTTGAAATTTGCAAAGCCATTAAATTAGATCAACAGATAACAAATGACCAGTTGGAATTTAACCATTCATCAATCATAGAAGCAATCTTACCCCACCACACGAAAATAAAATGGAATACTGTATATAAGGCACTGCTTTAGTCTTAAGATTTGTTTTGTAAAAACCTTTGTAGGTAAAGATTGAACCTGTGAAAAACACTAAAAAGTTTTGTTTTATTGAAATGACCATATAATGATTTAAGAAAAATGCCCTACACACATTTAATAAATGAAAACTCTAAACTCCGACGGCGTTGGCACGGCAGTCAGCTTTTATCCGCGACAACGCGCGCAGGGCGCGACATATGACTCACGTTTAACACACTTTTTCTGACTTACTATGCATTTTATGAAAAATTACTCAAAATAAAAAAACATCCTCATTTTATGCGCTACAATTTACTCGTTTATAGTATAAGTATATCTTCAAAAATAAAAAAGTTACCCCGATACACACTTTTTCGCTGTAAATGACACAAAAGTGGCAACTCTTCCTCGAATATTTATTAATTTTTCAGTCAAATCACAACAATTACTATTTTCTCGTACATCGTTAGAAAGCGGATAGTTTCATCATCCTAATGCTAAAATTTCAAATTTGTACGACAATGGGTGACAGATATACAGAAGGAGAAACAATAAAAGTGCGAAAATAGCATATTTGAGAAGAAAAATGAAAAAATTCAATTTTCTTCAATTTGGCAATTCCAAATCGAATCGCGACCTCAAAAATATGTTTTGTCAGGTGTTTTTACGTAAGAACTCATCGTCTGTTTTTGTATGTTCGAAAGTTGCATACCATGTGTTGAATTCAGAGCTCTTGCTCTCCGACTAAAAGGTTCTACTTAAGTTTGAAGTCAGAATATTATTTTGTTTTAAGTTTAAATAAAAGCAATTAATTTAAATAAGCGTTAATTTGCCCAACTTACGTCAACACATCATCATAGGTACTTAAAAAAACGTATAGGTCAACGTATAAAAACGAATATAGCACTCTGTATTGTGATATTGCATTTTTATTTCCCCGCCCCTTAAAACTTAACGCGAGGACAGTTTTCTCCGGAATAAGTCGTTCGACTGAGGGGCTGGCGGGGTGCGACCGGGGACGAGGCAAAAGCAGGCAAACTTCGTAAAATAAACAGCAATTTCCTTACCAAATAACCAGTCTTATTTGCCAAACGCTACATTTTCGCCAGGATACATAAAATTACTATGTATTTTGCTTAAACTTCTGTTTGTATAATACCTACTTTCCCCGAAAAATCCCAGCGCCCCAACCCGCGTCTCTCTCTCGCCTCACCCTCTGCCACTCGCTCCCTCTCTCTCCCGCATCTGACGTATGGAATTAAAACTCAAGATGAACTTTATAAATGGGAGAACATTAAGCAAAATGTTAGGACTGCGTTATACAAGTTCTCGGGCAATTTCAGGCTCAACTTTCGGTTGTTTTAAGGACGAGAGTCGAGGAGCGCGAAAGAGCCAATAGAAATCTCAGGATTTTAATTGCATCTTAGGTTGCTTTTGTTTCCACCCTTAAATTATAGCGCTACGTTCGGAATAAGTTGGGTGGAGGTTATATGCCACCCCCGCGCTCGCTATCTCATCCCTTTCCTTTGCCCGCGTTTATAACGCGGCTCTTGATGTTTTACGAGCTACAGTTCGAAAGGGTCGTTTTTCAACGAGGAAAAATCGTTACGGACAACAAAATTTTTTACGAACGATTTTTTCATGTCACTCCATTGAAACCCTCTATAAACATTGCGCCAGTAAAGTATATACTAAAACGACATAATAAAATATTGTAATCGTAGGTATACAGTCTGTCCAAGTATACCTACTTAGATAGGTATGGGATTTTTAGATTTGTCATTATTCTGCTCACCTGATGTAGTTCCTTTAAAACAGTGGCTTAGAAGTTACCAGACGAGTAAAGGGGATAGCCTAAGACAGATAATCTATAACAGAAAACAAAAAACTGCTGGTAACACTAAAAACATTAATTTTAGGTAACAAATATCTAATGCAACCTGAAGTAAAATCAAATACAGAATCCAAAGATGCAATCAAACACAGATGTTTTTAAAACAACAATGCTAGGCCATGTGTAGAAGAAATAAATCAAAGGGGTGCGTCTCATATAATAGATATGTTTCTCTAAACTATGTAATAACAGCGCATCCTGTATAATTTTCAGAAATTACATAAAATATCGGTAAGCTGACCAACGAAAGACGACTAGACACCTTAACACTTTTAACTAAGAAATAAATAGCGAGAAAACAAAACTGTCACAAGCAGAAATTGTGCAGAGCGTCTTTTCTCAACGAGTCCGTGCATGAGTAGAACGAAAACGTTGAATTTCTTGAAATCGCCTGCCGTAAGACATAAATGTACTGTTATGATGTCACGTGATGCCGAGTGAATTTTAAATATTTTTTCTACACCTATTTAATTATATGACAATTATTAGCATTTTCTTTGTGAAATATCGTACCTACAGGGTGATCAGTTAAGGTTACGGAGCGGCTGTGTCACGGAAACCGTTCACGCTACAATTTTGGGATCAAAAATTTATTAACAAATATAGCCAAAAGAATTTAGCCAAAAATATTTTTAAGTTCGTAACTTCATTGCTAGGGATCGCATTTACTGTGGCGTTACAAAAAATCTTTAATTTCTCAAAATAGCTGAGATATAATGTAGGTCGAAAATACACTTTTCAGAATCTTTGTTAAATCCTCTATAACTTTTGTTTAAACATTTTTTCTCTATTTACCACGGCAGCGGCAGGGCGAAGAACTACAATTATTTTTTTTTTAAATGCTGTAATTTGCGTTTGGCTTACCGAATTTAACAAACTATAGCTCATTTTGAAGGACTCTTTAAGCCGATTGACTTTTGTTATAAGAACTTTAAAAATTAATTTGAATGCTAAATGATAATTGGCGCTATTAAAAATATGTCATACTTGATCTGATTTCTGCAAAAAATTAAATGCAACCCTACAGCTTTTTTTACTCTGTTTCATAGGCCATTGGTTGAGATAAACAAATCTGAAAACCAGAGGTGAATATCTCTTTTCGTTTTAAAATTATTGCAGAAATAGTAGATGAGGATCGGAGTTTCCGTCTTTTTAATACCCTAAATAAGATTAACTTATTTTAAATGAACAATAAATGATCATCTTCGTGAATAATGGCTGTCATAATCACTCATAATAATATACTATAAATGAGGCAATTTAAAAATATGTCGAATTGAAATCAAGTAACAAATAATAACAAGACGTACAATTTTATTCGTACTTTTTGAGAAACATTGCTTTGGAGGTCAAACTTTTTCAAAATATTTTTTTAAACCGGAAATCTCCATCGGACATTTCAAAACTGTAGAAGCATCAATCCATGGAAAAGTCAAAATAATTAATAACATATTATTTCAAATGTAATATTATGTATGGTCTGAACACAGTAAATTGTATAGGTATGTACGTTATTTGTGCCAGTTTCTTTAAATATTTTTTTAAATTTGGTAAATTGCTGGCATCTATAATAAAAATAATAAAACAAACAAAATGAAAACAACTCAATTACCATTAATCACCATTAATACAAATAAAAAACTAATTGCAGTTAACAATATTATTGCAATTATTAAAAGTAACATACAGGGTGTCTGGGTGAAGGTGGGAAATCTCTCGGGTGCGCATAGATTACACGAAAATAACGCCGCAAGTTCAATAAAGTGTTCTCCAACGACCTTCCCCTGTCGAGATATTCTCCCTTAAAATAGAGAAATAAAAATAGTTTTCTTTACAGAAATTTTTAATTTTTAATTGTATTTGGATCATTTTCTTGATGACGTACGTAGTGATTGAATGTCGATAAGATAGTGAGGCCCGTTTTTTGATAGTGCATCAGGGGAGCAAGGGGTGAACTACCCCTTCCCTTCTTAACTCCATATTTTTAAGGGGGTGCGTATTTTTAATTTAATTTTTAACCGCATTTTGCTAATAAAAACTTACTCTTGTTAGATTTCGATAAAATGAAGCGTTTTTGAGAAAATAAAACTCAACCAGCAAGAGGTACAGTGTTTCTACGATTTTCGTTTCTCTGGCATTATTTTCAAAGATATCAAAGAATCGAAAGCTCTTCCAATAAATTATTTCTTATGAATTTTTTAAGAATGATTTGACCCTACATTAGCTATTTCTTTTGAAATTCATTAAAAATTGTCCAGGTCCGTATTAAGAAAAAATAAAAATTGACGATGTATAGACAGCAGACGAAACGTCGTATAAAAATAGCCTAACAGTTTGCGAAAAGTAGTAGTAATTTGCATTAAAAAATTGATTTCGGTTTTTCGAACGCCAGAAAAAATGAAAACCAATATCGTAGAAACACGGTAGATACCTCTTGCTTGTCGAGTTTTATTTTCTCGAAAACGCTTCATTTTATCGAAACCTAACAAGAGTAACTTTTTATTAGCAAAATGTCCGGGGAAACAAAAAATGAGGTTAAAAATTGAAAATATCCAGCCACTTAAAATTTATTAAGTTAAGAAGGTAAGGGGTAATTCACCCTTGCTCCCCTGATGCACTATCAAAAAACGGGTCGCATTATTTTATCGACATTCAATCACTACGTACGCTACCAAGAAATTTATCGAAATACAATAATTAAAAATAAAAATTTTAAGTAAAAAAAAACTATTTTTATTTCTCCATTTTAAGGGAGAATATCTCGGCAGGGGAAAGTCGTAGGAGAAAACTTTATATGAACTTGGGGTGTTATTTTTGTGTAATCTATACGCACCCGAGGGATTTCCCACCTTCACCGGGACACCCTGTATAACACGCAATCGACGTTTTGGTCTCGTTTGGCGTTTGTCAAGATTTATTTGTGAAATGGAATGTATAAAGTTGACCTAAATTATTTGTCAAAAACAAATTTTTCTAAACATCAAAAATTATTTATACAGCAACTATGCATGTAAGCATAAAAATTTTAGCACTTTTGAGTAGTGGAATTATGGAAGAAATACGCTAACGGGGGACACCCTGTATAGTTACTTTTGTATTGTTTAAAAATTTTATTAGGCATAAAAAATGATTCGTCACTTTTTTATACATTTCTAAATAAATCGCGAGAGAAGACGCAAACGGGGCCGAAACGTCGAGTTTTATTTATTAATTTACCGAATTAAAAAATTCACCGCCTTCGCAAAGATGCAACCGGGGGAGACATTGAAAATGACGAAGCAGGCTGTAACCCTTGTGCGTTTGGGATATTTTCGCAAACGCGAGCGTGTTAACTAATTATTCAAAACACCTGCGTCGATTTATATTAACTGCATTCCTGTTGTGGGATTCTCTCACATTTGCGACGCTAGACGCTATACTGAGCGGTCTAGCGGGCCGCCAGTCGCTCGACTTGAACCGCTACCGCTCGGCGTGACGTATGTGGCAAATGCAACACAATCTTTTCGGTGAATATGATCCCTGTACTAGGATACTAAAAACATTTTCAATGTTAAAAATATATTACAATAATCATAAGAACGTCACACTTTTGCCATACAACCACGACTGAAATATAATGAACTGTTTCCTTGATACTAGACATATACGTGGTCACATGTCACCCTAAATGAGAAGAATTTGAGTACATATTTGTTTTATTTTTGTAGCTAACGAGACATTTGTGAGTTAATTTTCGATTGCATCTACTTTCATGCTTCTACAGCTGTACATGGAAACAAAAGCAAATTTATTCAGCGAATTTTCTGGATGAAAAGCGGACGCAAACTTTATAAATAACCAAACAACCTGTCTCACTTAAAAATCATTTTAGTTAAAAGTGTCGGGCCATTTTTCAAAGCCGGGCGAGCGCGGATGTTTCCCGTCTTCTTCCTACCCGTTTGCACCCTTTTATTAGCCTTTCCGTTTTTCCGGACACCAGATAATTTTTCATTTGTTGCGGGTAACCGCCAGAAAATTAGCACTTAGCCTCCAGTTTTATCAAATTTACTTGGGAGTTGCGGTCGAAACGAGCTAAAGTGGACTGAATTTAGGGGCGGAATAAGGGCGTTTTTTTGTCGGACTACACTCGTAATTTATTTTCCTCTTGTTTAAAGCCCGGGAAATTCTATTTTGCGTACACTTTTTCGTTTATTTGGTATCATATGTCTCTCACTTTCCAACACGACAATTAAATTTAATCCGGAGCTCTTAAAACGACGTCATTCAAAAACAAGTGACAGGAGGAGAAACAAAATCCCCCTAGACCACCCACATCAAACAACAAAAGACAGTCGGGCGCGGCGGGACGAATTTACTTCGACGTCAGAAGTGGGATGAACGGTCCGCTCTCTGGAAGACGTCAAAAACTTGCGAACGACCCCGACTGCGACTTCCGCCGTCACTTTATGACGCTGCTTTCTTATCTTTTAATTTCCGTTTTAATATTAGGGAAGTTTGCGGAATATCAGCTTAAGTCTGGCGAGCTCTCCTCCAAAACTAATTAAAATTTAGAGTGTGCTGACGTACAGAGGTCGCTTGTTCGGTTTCCTTCAAATTGTTGCCATTACAAAAATTTTATTCAAAAGTTGACTAATCTAGTCTGCTCAGCTTGCTGTGATAATATTAAATTATTATTAAATTCTTGGTGCCTCAAAATTAGAAGTTCAAAGTTCAAAGGGGTGGTTTGGCAAAGTCGCTCTAAAGGCGCGATCGAAAAAAATTTCAGGCCAGAATTACTGCGTTTATGATGAGTGTAACTGGTCCAAAAGTCTTTAAGTAACAAGGAGACGTTTAAAAGTTATTGCAAAAAAACTATTTTCAAAATTCAATTTTAAGGATGAATATCTCCTCAGGGGTGAATATTTTACTAAGGCGATTTTTTGTAAATCAAACTACATATTTTTGTGTGGCGATTATACTCCTAAGAGATTGTCCACCTTCACTGGGAGCACCTGTGCAGAACAAAAAAAGAACTTAAAAATCTAGAATTTAAAATTAATAAAATCCTTCGACAATTTACAAACTACCATTCACAACATCAAAAATGTATCAACTTAAATGAAACAAAATGAACCAAATTAACAAAACTTACAAACAAATATGAAAACAACAACTATTAAAGAATAGTATATTATTATATGAGCGATTATGACAGCCATTATTCACGAAGATGATGTTTGAGCCCACGAGCCGAAGGCGAGTGGCGCAGGTCATCTGAGTGAATAATGGTCATAGTTGCGAATATAATACTATGCTTTTTCTACACCTATTAAACAAATAAATTAGACTCAAATTTGATAACTTTAATGGAACACTATCATAATATATTAATTGTTATTTTTCAATAAATGAACTATATACAGGGTGTCCCGGTGAAGGTGGGAAATCTCTCGGGTGCGTATAGATTACACGAAAATAACACCCCAAGTTCATATAAAATTTTCTCCTACGACCTTTCCCTGCCTAGATATTCTCCCTTAAAATGAAGAAATAAAAGTAGTTTTTTTTACATAAAATTTTTATTTTTTATTGTATTTCGATAATTTTCTTAGTGACGTAGCTAGTGATTGAATGTCGATTAAATAATACGGCCCGTGTTTTCATAGTGCATCAGGGGAGCAAGGGGTGAACTACCCCTTACCTTCTTAACTTCATAATTTTTAAGGGGCTGGATATTTTTAATTTTTAACCGCATATTTTGTTTCCCCGAATATTTTGCTAATAAAAAGTTATAGTTATAGTTGTATAGGTTTCGATAAAATGAAGAGTTTTCGAGAAAATAAAACTCAACAAGCAAGCGGTAGGCAGGTACCGTGTTTCTACGATTTTTGTTTTCATTTTTTCTGGCATTCGAAAAACCGAAAGCAATTTTTTAATGTAAATTTTCACTACCTTTCGCAAACTGTTAAGGTTATTTTTATACGACGTTTCGTCTGTTGTCTACATCGTCAATTTTTATTTTTTTTTAATACGGACCTGGAAATTTTTTAATGAATTGCAAAAAAATTATTGATTGAAAGAGCTTTCGATTTTTTGATATCTTCGAAAATAATTCCAGAAAAAATAAAGACGAAAATCGTAGAAACACTGTACCTCTTGCTCGTCGGGTTTCATTTTCTCGAAAACACTTCATTTTATCGAAACCTAACAAGAGTAATTTTTTATTATCAAAATGTCTGGGGAAACAAAAAATGCGGTTAAAATTAAAAATATCCAGCTCCATAAAAAATATGAAGTTAAGAAGGTAAGGGGTACTTCACCACTTGCTTCCTTAATGCACTATCAAACAGCGGACCGCATTATTTTGTCGACATTCAATCACTACGTACGTCACAAAGAAAATTCTCGAAATACAATTAGAAATAAAAATTTTATGTTACAAAAAATTATTTTTATTCCTCCAATTTAAGGGAGAATATCTCGGCAGGGGAAGGTCGTAGGAGAAAGCTTTATATGTGATCTATACGCACCCGAGAGATTTCCCACCTTCACCGGGACACCTTGTATATTGAAATTTGGGCAGTTAGTAATATATAAATTTGGAGTTGTCCCCTTCCATTGTAAAATTCTGGCAGTTTTAGTGGTTGAATTGTTAGTTTGCACGGATTAATCGGTACCTACTCGAACGAAGTGCATACGTTGGAAAACGTAAACAAGTAATATGGCGATATACTTAGCTGTCATCCAAGTCGATTGTCAGCTCCAGCAAGAGTTGATCGCGGTCGATATAAAATATGATTGGATCAGCGAAACATTGATTATTGAATCTATATTTGTGATTGGCCGAATACCGTGAATTATGAAACCATAATTCACTGCAGTGAATTATCGGTACGATATTTCACAAAGAAAATGCTAATAATTGTCATATAATTAAATAGGAGTAGAAAGAAGTTTAATTAGAAAACCAATTTTGGAAAATGATCAAAAAAACAATAATTCACCTACAGAAATAAACAAAAATGAAAGAGACATTTTAAATAACATAAGCTCTACGAGCTTAGAAGATCCAAGGTTTTACTGACTATTTCCTTCCATTTCTCTATCCAATGTGTTCCTTTTCCAGTCAGTAATTCTCATCCCTCTCTCGGTCTTTCCCTTCGTTACCTCCCTCCAATGCCCCACGTGAGCAATATCTTCGGCAGTCTCTCCTCTGGCATCCTCATTTTGTGGCCTAACCAACTCACTCTCTTTGCTTTTATTATTCCTGTTATAGGTAGGTATTTGTCTCGTTATCCATACACAATTCCTTAAGATTCTCGTTCGTTCTTCTCTCTCACAAGCCGTCGTTCTTCTTGTCAACTACATATTTGCAATATATGTATTTGGTCAACAATTCCCCTGCCAGCTCTAAAACCGCACTGGTATCCACCCACTGTCTCATCCATCTTGGTCACTAATTTATTTTTTATGGTTTTCTATGTTTTATCGGCTACGTTGAGAAGAGCTTGTAAATATAAAAAGAGGAATTCTAATTTAGCACTTTGATTTGGAAAAATTTTAATTTTTTTTATAAAAGAGTAATAGAAATTTAACAAGAATAATAATAAGTAAGTAGTAGAGAGCAGGATTTAATTTATTTATTACAGTAAATTTGACTCAAATTTTGTACGTTTAGGTCTTTTATGATATAAATCATTTCTAAAACCAGTCGAGATTTTAAATTTTTTTCTTGCTCTAAAATTTTGGTATCATTAAATTCAGAAGACTGTTCTGAATGATCAATTTGCCTGAAAATTATTTTATGTTGTTGGTTGAAACACCAAAAGTCTTTTTGACAGTGCAAACGGTTTAGCCAATATTTATACACGCTGTATAAACCTCCTACAACGCTGCATCTCCAAAAGTGATCGTGCTAACGACTATGCCTTCAGCCAGCGAAAATAAGATAGATGAGAAGCCATTTTCCTGCCTTGCATTTCATTGTGAGAGGAGTCGCCCGTCCGAGTACTCCCTTAAGTTCGTTTACGCCGCAGAGGAAATCGCTCGAGAGTTTGGCTGAGCCAGTGTGCGAAGTGTTCCTCAAAGTAAAATTACGTTCCTTGAAGTTGCACAAAACTCCGGTGAAAATTATGAAGCCCGAGTGGGTGGAGAGAAATGCGAGGAGGTTCCTCTGTGTGCACGCTTTTGCAGGCGCTATTCCTCATTTCGTGCAAGAAGTTTTGAGATTATTTAATAGCGTCGAGCTCCTGACGACGGCAATTTCCTTCATAATTCGCTGTAAAGAGTACCAACGAATTTCGGCGTAATTCTGACTAAAGCCATCTGCACAGAAACACAAAATGACGTTATACATTATATTTCCTGACCCGTCAAAATAGCCCCATAAAATTGTTCGGAAAGCTGCATGTGTTGCCTCTGCTAACTCGGCTTGATTTTTGTATCTTCGTATGAATATTTTTTCTTTTAAAAATGCCCAAACAAAAAAGTCTAATATACTCAGATCCGGTGATCTTTCAGGCCACAATATAGGTCCATTTTTGTACCCAACCGTCTACCCGGAAAATAATTTTCTAAATAATTTCTAACTATTGCAGAATTGCGTGCAGGGGCACCATCTTGTTGGAAATATACCATGTTTATGTTTATTAACGGAACATTTTCCATTATCGCCTCTGCGTTAATATTCAATAAATTAATGTATCTCAATCCCGTTAAGTTTCCATCAAAAATTTGGTATGCTAGTTGACCGCCCAAAATAAAACACGAAACGTAAAATCCAAAACGTCCTTGCCTCTGACGTTCAAAAGTTTGGTGCTGATTTGTATCAGACCAGTGACGCACATTATGCCTACGCTGCCTACGTGAGTTTCATCTGCCCAAATGGCAGGCCGCCCAAATTCTTGAATTTTATTTAAGTACCACCTACAAAAATTAAGCCTTCTTTCTTGATCTCCCGGCAAGAGATGGTGAATAACTTGAATTTTATATGGCCTATATTTACCTTTTTTAATATTTTTTGAACTTTTGTTTTGGAAACACCAACTTGTGATTCGATTTCGCGACAAGAAGTTTTTGGTGTCGCCTCAACCAACGATAAAACATTTATTTCTTCCTCTTCCCTATTTTCTTTATTATAAATTTTGTTTCTAGGTATATTGAATGACCCATAGTGAATTAAATTTGATTTTAATCTCTAAAACATAATTTTGCTTGGTTGTCTTCTTTCTAGGAATCTAAATTTAATAAATCGATGCATAATTATTATACTGGAAATGGGTATCTAGCCCTTGGACTGAATACCATAATGATGACTGACAGACTGACGTAACACGGAAATAAGACGATTGCGCCAGTGTCCTGCGCATATACCAAAACAGCTATTCGATCTTTGCTTGACCACCGTGAACATTCGGTCCAATGTCGCGCGACTTATATTGCCGATCCTCGTATACTCGTGGAAATGACACATCACTGTTTGAAATTTTCCTTCATTAATAACCCAGAGAAAACATCTTCGGAGTACAAAAGGGTGAGAGCACACGAGGTCTGGGATAATTTATATTGGCTCGAACACTTCCGAGGGCGTCGAGAGAGTTCATAATGTCAAAGGAAAGTTTCATTTTGTTCCCGAGAAATATGTCTTATATTTTGCACCTTAAATTGGAGCAACCGTGCGTAAAATTATTTCGGCTTAATTAAACTGGATGTGAGCCAGGCTCACAGCTCAGAACATTAAGGATCTTACACGCCCTGTGCCTCGATAAATGCATTATTGCCTTTTGGATCGGTTAACAACTGACAAGACATTTTTGATAGCAGAATCTTATGATAGGATATTTTTGCTATGTGTCTGCAACAAAAAGCTGCTAATAGCAATATTTTGGTACACCTACAAGTCGGTACGCCAAGGGTGTACCACAAGGTTGTGTCGTCCGACCAATTTTATTCCTAGCGTGTTACAAGAAAAACACGCCGCTTCTTGTGATGACATTTGATTTAAGGGTGGTCTACCTATGCCACGGTATGAAATATTCTAAAAATAAATAGAGATCGAGGTATAGCATAAGCCAAAATTTTTGCCGATGGCTGTCGGCCAGCACGTATACGTGTTTGTGGCAGCTACAAATGTCGTGTTCTATACTTTTAATAGGCAGGTTCAGTAATTTTCAAATTTCATTAAAATTGATAGAGTTTATTATACTGAAGGCAGTTATGTTGTTAATTTTTGTTAAAAAAAATTCCTTCGCCTGTGAAGCCGTTGCAAAGTTTTCCGTCGGTGCGCGGCTAGAAATCGTACCTTGCAGCGAGAGTAGGCCGCGTGACGTCAGAACTTAGTATAAACGTACAAGTCCCAGCTTCAGCGCGCAGCATAAGTATTATGCATATGCATGTGTAGTTAAATTGTTAAATATTATTAACTGGTTCTAACTGAAGACTAATACATCGTACAGCATACCAATAAAACGGAAAAAGTAGTTCGTTGGAGCCAGAAGGAAAATCGCTCAGCATTATCGTTATTTTCGCGAGTTAGATTATCACTGCAAAAGTTTATAAAATCATCGGCTGCCCCATTGCAGGCACTCTAAATAAAATCGAACATAATGTAATTTATCGACAGTTTTCTGGGACCCCTTGGTACTTGGTAACGTGTTACGGTTAGCATAATTTGAAACAGGATGCTAGGAGCATGACGGAGCCAAATACTGAATCGCCGTAGCATTCCCTCCCTGAACTAAAAAAGGAAATTTTATTAACAACATATTTTACAATAATAACTAAATAGTACGTCATCATAAAGTACTCTTTTGAAGACTGGTAGGACGCGTACCTCCATCCTTTCCCTGAGCTAGCCTACGCATTTCCGTAAAAGTAGAACATTCTACATCCCCAACTATTTGAGAGAAGTAGTCTAATCTGCTCCAACCTCTACCTCTTTATTCCTATCTCTGACTCTAGTATGTCGGGAACTATTCCTTTGTGTCTCAGAAGGTGTCCTACCATCCTACGATCCTATCCCCTATTCTTTATTGTCTTCCATACTTTTCTCTTTTCCCCAACTCTTTCTAATTCCTCCTTATTGCTAACTTGTCTATCCACGGTATCTTCAACACCCGTCTGTAGCATCACATTTCAAACGCTTCTACTCTTTTTCAATCCGCTTCTCCCATTGTCCAAGTTTCGCACCCATAGGTATAATTTCGTACTCCATACATGCGTCTTTAAGAGTCTCTTCCGAGTTTTTACATTAACCGTTCCAGAATATAGCAGTTGTTTCTTTTTGTTAAACAAGTACCTAGTACCTACATAGCGTAGTTTTTTGATTCGCGTGAGTTGTATTTGTTTCCGTTTTTTAAAAAAAATTCCAATCCGTTATAAAACTGTTAACTTGATAACTTGTCAATCACTTAGGTATACATACCTACATAAATGAGTAGGTATGTATTGTATTGTATTAGAGAATATAGGTAGGTACCTATTTTACAAACAGAAGTAAGCAGGTATCTACAATCTACATACCTACTTATACTGAATTATAAAAGGCATGTACAGTTAATAAATTGTTGACTTTGTTTTACTTATACCGGTCTGCCTTTACACTACTGTTTTGAGGTTGAATGAAATTGGGGTTAGATGCAAGAATCACACACCATTTCCACATTTACCGGGACATTTACCTACCTACTACATAAATATGGCAAATTATGTGAATCGGACTTTTGATACCCTTGTTGCATCATTATATGGATTATGTTGTCTGTGTTTTATGTTTCCTTGACACCTTACTTTAAAAATTCACGCTCGAAATAGTCCCAATAAGTATGTTATGAGATAGGTACCGCTTCACGGGCACTTCAAGAGAAGTGGGAGGAGCGCCTTACGAATCTCTGACGTCAATCCAATAACAAAGCGAACTAGCTTGTGGGCGTGATAAGCTAATTTCTTTCGCTTATTACGCCGCAAAAAATTTTTTTAGAAAAAAAATTTCGCCGTAAATCAATTACAATAACAATTTTCTGTCATTTTCATGCCAAAAATAGATATCTTATTTTTCTCCGAACCTCACTATTGCCTCTCTCCTTCCATTGCAGACATTTTCGTGGGCAAATTTGAAACCGAACTGAAAGATGAGCTCCCATATTTCCCAAAAGTGTGGGTGAGATATGTAGACGATATATTTGCCACACTAGTATAATGTAACATTAACGATTTTTTGAGCATCTTAAATAGTAGCCATCTAGAGAAATATAATATTAATGCTTGAATAATTAAGGATTAATTGTCAATGTTTTATTAATTATTTGTAAACCGAGAGCTGAAAAATTGGTGCCGTGACCAGGATAAGAATAGATTTATATTTGTTTCAGAGAAGATACCTGCTGTCCCCGTTCCCCAATCTAAATTGCGATGCGGCCCGCCTCTGTATCATCCTCGGATCGATACCCGAACCCTCATTCTCAAGAACAGTTTAATTCATTAAAAGTTACCGCAAGATATTAATTCCCTAGCTGGTGATTGGTACCGACCCTGAAATTTTCCGAATTTCCTATATCCTACCCTCTAATAACTATATACCCATAATATTCACTAATTATTTAAAGCAGATTGATTAGATTTCAGCCACCGTTATGCAGTAATCTTATTAGTAGTTTAATTTTAATTTGATTCCGCAAAATCTTGCGATATCGGCACCGAAGGAAAACCGCGACGTCCCGGCCGGGGAGGGATTGAGAAAATCGCATACATAACATGGTCCTTCACATTATGTTCGTTTCAAGAATGGATCACCGTGTATGATAATCTCGCAATATCTCCTAGACATACATTTAAAGTTAAATATTCAGCATAAATTCTCCCCGCGTCAGCTCAACGCAATTATCCCGAAAATAATTATTCCTTGCCTACTTCTTCAAGTCTGAACTCTCATTTCTAACCTGAACCAGCCCCTCTTTAAAATAAACCCTCTTTGCATTTCTCCCGTGAGCGCAAAGAAAAGCAACCCTTATGTGCCGAGTCAGTTACACCTAGCCTCCCCTGCGCGAGCCGAATTCTAAAGCCCATATACAAATATCCCTCTAGAAAACTCCAACCCTCATCTAAGTGTAAGCCTTAGATTTTATTTAAGAAACTCACCCTTATTTTCAGTAGAATATAAGGGCGGTTTTTGTCTGATTTTTGCAGTCCAAAATGGCGCGCTCGTATTTAATGTAGGGAAAGTAATTCTAATTTGAATTTCTGCTTGGATTTCAGATTTTAGTTATGTTTAAGTTTAAGGCGAAGGATTTTATGACGGAATAATTGCCCCAGGGGAGGGAGTGCGCGGGACAATTCGTTAAATTTATCGCTGCTAGGGTTGATTTGTTGGTATACACAGGGAAATCTTTTATTTCTAAACTTATGGATCTTGATGCTTTGGGTAAGAAAATACGTCATGGAGAAACCGAGAGCTGAAAAATTGATGCCGCGACCAGGATAAGAATGCAGCCATGCATATAAGTAAATAAATAATTAAAATACAAAAATTTTAGTCCGTAGTTGTTATCTCTGGTGATAACGGACAATTTAGAGGTCGCGAGGTGGGGACGAAAACGGGGACGAATAGATTCATTACTAAATTAATCTTTGGAACAAAGGAGCAGAGCCATTTTCCTCAGGTCTTATTCATCAAAGCCAACTCATTTATTTAGTTACTTCCCTCTGGAGTTGTCTTTCAGCCATCCGCTTTCTACAAAGGAGAATATACGTCGCAAAAAGACCACCGCGACACAATGTAATTAATTTTATTGCGAGCCAGATAACGTCAACGTCTTTCATAGACAAACTGAACTCGGAAAATAATGCTCAGAAAACGTTATAGTCTATTGCCATACCGGGTAGTTCAGAACTTATACGAAAAGATTTAATATTAAATTACCTTTCAGTCACCCATACCTGAATATTTTGATAAAGGTTTATTGATTAATCAACAATTGATGAGACAATCGACAGTTAACTGACTGCTGGTAAAAACAATAGCTGATCCAGTTCAATCAACAAACAAATGCTTCATGAATTTCATGTTAAACTGTTGCCGAACAATAATTCTGTTGTTGATGCCACATTCATTTTATAACTCATCAATCAATGTCAGTAAATGGTGTATTAGATAATACATATTGGCGATCAACTGATAAATCACTGATAAATCATTGGCTCAATTGTTCATTTTTGTAACTACGGCAGCATTTTGTTGTTCTACTGAACAACTGAATTTATTCAATGATAAATGACTGGATCAGTTATTCATTAATCTGTGCAAGAAATTGGAGTTCCATAGTTTCTTTGTGATCACAGCGACTTTTTGATCTCCAAAAATCCATCAACTGATTGTTCTACTGAACAAATTGTTTTAATCAATGATGAACTACTGGATCAGTTGTTCATTGATTCACCAAATATTGAAGTTTCTGCGACTTTTTTATCTCTTAAAGTCCATACTGAACAACTGGTTTCAATCAGTGAACAATGATAAACAACTGGATCAATTGTTCATTAATTTATCCAATATTGGAGTTTCAGTTTTCTAAAAACTGATCATTTTATAGCTCATCAATCAATGTCAGTAAATTATGTATTAGATAATACTTATTGGAATTCAACTGATCGCGTTTTAAATACCAAAAATCAACTGGTTGTTGACATACTCGTTGAATAAATACCTAAAAGGATAGTAAGAAACATAAAACAATGGAATGACTGATAGAATGACCGCCTGCTCAATTGAACAATTGATTTTTATACATGACAAATTGATGACTCAATTGTTCATTGATTCGTTAAATATTGGAGTGTCATAGTTTTTTTGTAATTACAGTGACATTTTGGTTAGGGCTGCAAGTATTTAGAAAAAATTTCGAATATCGATAATGAGATTATATCAATATTTCCGATATTACCGATAATTCCTATAATATCGATACAGCAACATTTTGATCCCCAACATTCCATCATCTGACTGTTCTACTGAACTACTGAATTTATTCAATGATAAACCACTGGATCAGTTATGCATTAATCTGTGCAATATTTGAGTTCCATAGTTTCTTTGCGGTTACAGCGACTTTTTGACTCCAAGAATCCATCAACTGATTGTTCTACTGAACAAATTGTTTTAATCAACGATAAACTACTGAATCAGTTGTTCATGAATTCGTCAAAAATTATTGAAGTTTCATAGTAATCGCAGCGACTTTTTGATCTCGAAAAGTTCATCAACTGATTATTCTACTGAACAATTGATTTCAATCAGTGAACAATGATAAAAAAATGGGTCAATATTGTTCATTAATTTATCCAATATTGAAGCTTCAGTTTTTTATAACTGATCATTTTATAGCTCATCAATCAGTGTCAGTCAATGGTGTATTAGATAATACATATTGGCGATCAACTGATAAATCACTGGCTGAATTGTTCATTGATT
The DNA here is from genome assembly GCA_963966045.1 of Xestobium rufovillosum. Taxonomy (NCBI): domain Eukaryota; kingdom Metazoa; phylum Arthropoda; class Insecta; order Coleoptera; family Ptinidae; genus Xestobium; species Xestobium rufovillosum. The sequence goes on from OZ014497.1 coordinate 30,928,619, forward strand.
CGAGCAATATTGGAGTTTCATATTTTTTGTAACTACAGCAGCAATTTGATCCCCAACATTCCATCAGCTGAATGTTGTACTGAACAATGGAATTTATTCAATGATAAACCACTGGATTAGATGTTCATTAATCTGCGCAAAATTGGAGTTCCATAGTTTCTTTGTGATCACAGCGACTTTTTGTCCAAGAATCCATCAATTGATTGTTCTACTGAACAAATTGTTTTAATCAACGATAAACTACTGGATCAGTTGTTCATTAATTCGTCAAATATTGAAGTTTCACAGTAATCACAGCGACTTTTTAATCTCCAAAAGTCCATCAACTGATTATTCTACTGAACAAATTGTTTTAATCAACGATAAACTACTGGATCAGCTGTTCATTAATTCGTCAAATATTGAAGTTTCATAGTAATCACAGCGACTTTTTGATCTCCAAAAGTTCATCAACTCATTATTCTACTGAACAATTGATTTTAATCAGTGAACAATGATAAACAACTGGGTCAATATTGTTCATTAATTTAGCCAATATTGAAGCTTCAGTTTTTTATAACTGATCATTTTATAGCTCATCAATCAGTGTCAGTCAATGGTGTATTAGATAATACATATTGGCGATCAACTAATAAATCACGGATAAATCACTGGCTCAATTGTTCATTGATTCGAGCAATATTGGAGTTTCATATTTTTTGTAACTACAGCAACATTTTGATCCCAACATTCCATCAGCTGACTGTTCTACTGAGCAACTTAATTTATTCAATGATAAACCACTGGATCAGTTATTCATTAATCTGTGCAATATTTGAGTTCCATAGTTTCTTTGCGATCAAAGCGACTTTTTGATCTCCAAGAATCCATCAACTGATTGTTCTACTGACCAATTGAATTTAATCAATGATAAACCACTGGATCAGTTATTTATTAATCTGTGCACTATTGGAGTTCCATAGTTTCTTTGTAATTACGGCGACTTTCTGATCTCCAAGATTCCAACAACTGATTGTTCTACTGAACAATTATTGATTTTAATCAGTTAAAAATAACTGGATCAATTGTTCATTAGTTCGTCCATACTGCAGTTTCTGAATTTGTTATGTAATCGCAGTGTATTTTGTATTTCCAGCAGTTTATCAACTGATTATACATTCAATATCTAAGTCAATTTGTTTCATCCTTCAACAGCAATCAATATGAACTTATCAATCAATCTGAAGGCGTTGATGATATCAATAATAATTTACATAGTTTTTCTGCAAATTATAGAAATGTTTTTTTCTGTTGCACACAAATTGTGTGCCTATAGAGTGCCTACATTAGTCAGAACAGACTTTTGTTCGGATTTTCTCTTAGCAAGTTGCGTCATTGTATAAAAGATTTCCCAATTTCCACGGCAACGGCGAATAGGCACTCCTTTCCTCTTTGTATTCACTAGCTATTTACCACGCGACTTCAATTGTCAATATATTCAAGACACGCTTTTACAAATTGTTTAATTAAATCATGGGAGGCCGGGAGCCGCGCTCCGCTGTCTTGTGTTCTTCCCCGTCTCCTGCGCCCCTCCGAAAGTGCCAAGAGACACTTGAAATTAAATTTAAGAGACTACTTGTCTCTGAGGATCCGCGCTTTTTACTGCTCGGGGGGCCGGGCGGGGGTGGGACGAAGTTTCCGAGATAACTCGATTCGGAATTGCGTGTTGAGGAATTTCCCTCCGATTAAGGATTAGAAGAGAATAAATATTTCTTAGAGTCGTATAGAATTCCGGAAGTTTCTCGTACCTGACGCTGCCAGGCGCTTAGGAATTCTTAAACCGCGTTATGCCTATTAAATTTTCCTTCTGTCAGGAACATCTGTTGTCCTGACTAAAATACGACCAAGGAACTTTAATAATTATTATTTACAGTGCGCTAGTTGCAAGACGGGGGCGGCTTCTGGCACCCCGTCGTGCTTTACTACCCTTTTAAGCAGCTTCAATAAAATTGTGTATCTCAATTTGTGTTTCCTAGTTTCTCGCGCATTGGGATATTTTATTCGTTGAAATTCGAGTTGTCGTGCCACCTTATCAGCGCGCAATCCCCCAGGGCGTCTAAATAGGTAGACGTGCACTAGGTACTGCCACCCAGATAACGTCAAATGTTTCTATGGGTCTCTCAGGGACTTGACTTCTCGAAAATCTTAGAAATTACTGCTTGAATTGATCGAAAAGAAACAGAAAATTTTACATTTTCTCCGTAAACATTTTACAGTGGTATTTTTTGTTGCAGTTTGAAATGTGGAGTCGGGCTCGACCAAGACGAACCAGAAACTGAAATTCCAAACATAAATATTCAAAATGGAAAAGATATTCAAGAAAACACGTCCGATAAGAATTGGAACAAAACGAAGAACTTGTCTGCAAAAGAATTATACGTCACCTGCAGTGAGAAGACGTCCGAAGAATCTGCATATCTACCACAAAATCAACGTTATTTTGAATATAATAGAAATTTTTGTCAATAAATTAATTATAGATTCGAAGGTAAGACTCTGGGTATTTTTAATAGTAAAACAGACAAATTTTTGAAAGGTTGTTAACACATGTTGCAGCTTTGACACACTTACATGTTTCAGTACCAATTATAATACAACGTGTCCAAGATAAGGAGGGCCAGTATGGGGATATTGGAAATGACAAGAGGTACGGATTTGGTTAAATGGGAAAAAAGTTGTGTAATTAAAGGATCAATAAAATGGCGCCTAGAAATCCTTGATATAATTTTCCGTTTTTGAGTTATTTTGAAAAAACTGAATTTATGGATTTTTAACTATATTTTTTTCCGACTTTAATATTAAAATTAGAGCGAAACTAACAAAACTTCTTCGTAGCAACTTTTGATGAAATTAAAGATTTCATTGCCAATTTTTTTATTCTACGTTTCGTCTTCGAGCAACCATCATCAACTTCATTTTTTTAAATACGGTCCTGATTTTCTGATGTCAAATTTTATGAGCCCTTTTTATTCTGAATTCAACAATGTACCACACATTATGGTTTAATTACGTTTCGACCCTTTTTCGGCCATCATCAAATAATTTTTAAGATACGGACCTGTATGTCTCACAGGTTTGGAAAAAATATGTACATACAGTATAAGATGGGCAATTTTTAAGTGCACCACAAGAGTTTTACGAATCTGTTAGATGATACTAGCGATAAGCACCTACCCTACTCTAAGCATATCGCATCTTGCAGTTTTGGAAAATCTGATATCAGAAGAAAGCCCAACTAACTGTATTTCTCATAATTTTTAGAAAATTAAGAGAAATGCAGGTCCGTATCCTAAAAATTTCTGGATGATGGTCAAAAACGGGTCGAAACGTAATTAAACCATAATGTGTGGTACATTGTTGAATTCAGAATAAGAAGGGCTCATAAAATTTGACATCAGAAAATCAGGACCGTATTTAAAAAAATGAAGTTGATGATGGTTGTTCGAAGACGAAATGTAGACTAAAAAAATTGGCAATGAAATCTTTAATTTCATCAAAAGTTGCTACGAAGAAGTTTTGTTAGTTTCGCTCTAATTTTAATATTAAAGTCAGAAAAAATATAGTTAAAAATCCATAAATTCAGTTTTTTCAAAATAACTCAAAAACGGAAAATTATATCAAGGATTTCTAGGCGCCATTTTATTGATCCTTTAATTACGCAACTTTTTTCCCATTTAACCAAATCCGTATCTCTTGTCATTTCCAATATCCCCATACTGGCCCTCCTTATCTTGGACACGTTGTATGTGCACCCTCTTCGAGATATTCATAATTTTTTTAATATTTTGACAGTTGCAGTAGTTTACAAAAATGTTATTGTTTCAAAAACGAAGTCGATAGAGCAAATTATTGCGAAAATCAAAAATGAAGTGGTTTAGGTATAAGCAACTTCAACATGAAATACCCTTATTTTTTGAAGAATTGAACGTTGCGAAAAAACAGGGGTTTACATTTAAAAAAATGAATTTTTGAATGTTTCAGAAACTGAAATTCAACCATTTTTCTGCAACACCCTGTATAGGACGTCTGACAAATTATTTCAACGTTTTGGATACCCTTTATGTTGCAGATTGAGAATTCATAAAAATAATTTGCCCTTTCGACTTCGTCTTTAAAATAATAATATTTTTGTAAACTACTGCAACTGTCAAAATATTTACAAAAATATCTCGAAGAGGAAGCACTTTACACTATGATATGTTTTGCATAAGGTGACCTTAAAATTTGGCCAAAAATCTAAAATCGTAAAAAATGTGGACATTCCATTTAAAATAAGGAAGTTGGTGTCTATTTCCGGTATAACCGGACGTCGCAGAAAGTCAAAAGTATTTTAGTCGAATTGAGCATCCTCGATTACCTATTTGTACAAATTTGTGTAATTCAACCATTATATAATTTTTCATATCCCGGACTGACTTCACATAGGCACAGTATAACTGTACGTACTGTAGCATAAGTGTTTAAAAACTACAAATTTTTGTTTGTATCCAGGGCCCGCAATTTTTCCTGCGCTCCCCGCCGCGTTTCCACGGCACACTCGAGGGGAAGTGCCCTTCCAGGAGGGGGCATTAAGGACACAGCTCACCTCTGAGAACGAAGTAAAGAAAATACGAAAAGCAAGACAGCTGCACACGTAGAGGATTCTCTTATATGAACCGGGGTAGCGAACGTACGATCCTTCCAAGGATCCGCGCGGGTGGGGGGAATAGGGGTGAAGTATTTAAGGAGGGATTGCTAGATTTGGGAACTGGGGGTGTGGCCTCGACGTAAGAAATCAATGTTTTCGGGACGATGTGGACTGAGAACTCGTTTTTCTAAATCATTCACTGTACACACAAACAGATACAAAATTACCAATCAAAAACAACTCAAAACTACACTAAAAAATGCTCGCAACAAATAAAAATTAATGATTTTAAAAAAATCTAGGTACAGTCGGGCTGCAGAAAGAAGAAATAAATTACTTAGATTCTGGCTACAAAGCTCGGATGTGTTGAGCTTAATATGTGTTTGCAAGTAGTTAAGAAAATCACCCCCTTCCCCTAAGCACAATTCATAACGTAAATTGCTAAAATACCCCATTAATTACCCAGACCGTGATTTCTCGGCAGAGGAACATTAAGAATATTTCATACTAGCTAAATTACCCCACGTTATCCTGTTCTAAAGCACCGCTTTATACCGCAGATCGTTAGAACTGCCTTTACTCCATATTAACGTCATACTAGAAAGAAATCATTAAAATACTACTAATGTGATAAATTACAAAAAATCGTAATTTCTGTTCCATACGTAAATTAAAAAATTGATAGAATTGACCCTTGTATAATACTATTCAACTAAAACTTATTCATTGACAATCTGTCGATTAAAAGCAACAATGGGGACCTAAATTGGTCCTCGGGGAACTCCTGCAGTTAAGAGAATATTTTACGAAATTTAAAGATTCTCAAATGAACAAGTTTAGAAAATAATCTTGCCAAATGCTAAGTAAATGTTAAGTAATTTTACTCAAGCGCTTGCATATTAACCAATCGTGTCACTTTGACAAATTCCAATTTCAACTTTTTTTTCAAATTAATTTATATACATATGTATATACAGGATGCTACAGACACTTAGATGTTAAGAAATTGTAAGGGCAGATTCTGCATCTAAAAATATGAAAATAAGTTCAAACTCTTCATTTTCGATATAAAAATTAATTTACTAATCATTACAATACAAACAAATACCTACATAATTATTTTATTTATTTATTTTATTTTCTGTTTTTAATTTTTTTTGTTGTTTGTTGATTTAGATTAAAAGTAATTGCTGAAAAAATGGCTATCCTGTGCTTTAAATCGTCTTTGCATATTTCTTCTGACTCTTCGGAATATTTGAAGCGTTCGGCGTATTGTTTCACAAAAATTGGTAACTCGTTCCACCAATGTGGCTTCATTCGCTATGGGAGTGGAATACACCAGTTACCAGCTGCTTCAGATGCCCCAGAAGTAGAAATCTCATTTAAGTCGGATGATCGGGGTGGCCAAGGAGTAGACCCAACCGAACCAACCCAATTTCCTTTAAACAAGAATCAACTAGATTTTTATTGTAACGGACCCTACCCTTGCAGCTTTCTGCTCATCTGTCTATCTACCTGCTCAGCATGGTCGTCTATTACCTTCGTTGTGTATTACCTATGCCATTAGACCATTGCAGACCCCATTACTTTGATAAGAAAGAATCACAAGCGAGAATGTTACTAATAGACACACAAATAAAATTGAGGCATCAAGGTTTATTCAAATCGTTGGAAGCATTATTAAATTATCGTTAATCATTTTGGTGCAAAATCAGATTGGTTATCATCTGCAATAATCATAAATAAAAAGTGTTTAGTGTTCTCTATCAAGATGCAAAATGTACCTATTTATTATAATTTATTACTGACAACAATCAAACAGTTGTCGTTAAAGTTTTGTTTCTTTTTACGTTTATTGGCGTTCTCCTTAACGGTTATCGCCCTTTTTTATTGGCGCTCTCCTTAATGGTTAACGTCTTTATAATGAAGCAGAGATATACTTCTATCAAGTGCCAAACACCCTGTCTCTTTCCTAACTAACTTTTCCCGCGTCTCTCTAGTCTGGAACGTAACCTTCTGAACCTACATTTGTTTATATTAGTCTACATTCCAGTGAGGGTGAACAGTGTCTAATACAGTTTGTCTCAAAAGTAACCCATTGAAATAAATTGGTGGTTCTAAAGGCTGATTTCCTAATAATGAGAATTACAATAACAAAGACTTCAGTATTTACCAATGAGATAGCAGAGGATAATTTACATTATAAAACAACTAGAACAAGCACTCTCTAAGATTTTCCGGTAAAAATAGAGACTTACCAGCTCGCACGCTACTGGTACAAGTACGTTAGGGAAGAAATTTTTACACGTAAAAGTAAAAATAAATTTAAGAAAATATTAAACACGCTGTATCTCACAAAAGGGGGCCTTTTAGGACCCATGTTTGTATGAACTTATTTTCGTATTTTTAGATGTAGAATCTGCCCTTACGATTTCTTAACATCTTTCTGTAACAATGGAAACGGCAAAATATAATGTACGGATTCAGTTACAAAACGGTCTTAAAAAATTTAAAAAAATATTTTTCGTTTTTGGGTCATTTCTAAAAAAGTAAATTAATGAAATCTTATTGCACTTATTCTTTTTTCTCTTTATTATCAGAAATAGCGAAAAACTAAAAACACTCCTTCATTACAATTTGTGATGAACTTTAATGTGGAAATGTCATTTATCCTACAACAATGACCACATTTTAAAAAATGATGACTAAAACTAGCTCGGAACGGAATTCAACCACTGTGTGATACATAAATGGATTTAAAATAGAAAAGGCCAAAAAAGTTCCAGGTCCATATTTAAATAAAGTTAACCTGATGATGGTTTTATGGAAACGAAACGTCGTAGAAAAAAAATGACACTGCCACATAAAAGCTTACTACAAATTGCAATGAAAAAGTATTTTTAGTTCTACGTAAAGGGATTTGATATGACTGGAAATGAGTCAGCATAATTGATAAAAGACAAACAATTTAAATCTTTTACTAAAAGTGAGGGCGGTGGAAATGGCTCTTATACATTACACTCAAGCATAGTAACTTTGTTCTTAGCTAATTTAAATCAAATGATTTAAATAAAAACTAGAAAACAATCATAATTTGGTCCTTCGACCCTTCTATTCTTAAGCAGTTGAAAAAAAGTTTACGAAAAATCTAGTATAAGCGTAGCTTTAGAAACAAAACATTTTTATTTAAAAAAATAAAGAAAGGTATTCAAAAATTTTGTTACCACAGCTCTAAAACCACCCTTTAATAATAGACAACCTCATATTTAATTCTATGAATCTGAAATTCGTTCTCGTCCCTCTGCACCCGCTCGCCTTTCTCTATTATTTGTTTAGTGCTCAAAAGACATCTCATACCTAATGTAACTAAATAACAGAAAAAAAACAATCGCACAATTAAAAAGTGTTAAAACACGGCCGCAAAATCTACATAAAAAAGTAATCAACCCTTCGAGAGTGTCGGGATAAAAAACAACCCCAAAACACCCGTTAATTGACCCTCTAACCGCGGCATTTTAATTAAAAACCTACGAAACAGCTAATTGTGAAAAAAGGAAGCGGATTTCGACTGTTGCAACTGCAGAAAAAAGCACCCCTTTTAAAGTAGTTTATCCATACTTTTTTCGCCCCCATTTTTTTCCACTTTGAAGTCAACATTTATCACTTGAGGCGAGCAACAAGTGAGACGCCCCTGGGGGTGCGATTTTTCCGAGCTCGGTGGAAAAAGAATTTACACAGATTTGGCGCGGATTTAGCAATTAACTTGATTTAGGGGCGGTTTTTCTGCCCTCTCTGGTTCGAAATCGTTTAATTTTATTTTAAGCTTAAAAAAATCTTGCTATTGTCGATGAAATTGCAAATCTGGTATTAAATAAGTTTAGATTTGTTAAAGCTTTAAAATTAACCTATTTTTAAGAAAAAAAATGAATGTAATACACGTACAACTGTTCGAATAATTAATTTTTAAGTTTATTTTTACTTATACTGTATTGGTTTTTATATAGATATATTTTGGTTGTATTTTCTGATAAATAAAGGCGCATTTAACATTTGTTCAGTTACTGTAAAAGCCCCGGTTCTATTCCAAGAGCTAACCATCAAGTTTTATGAACTATAATTACTGCAAAATTAATTGCTCGGAAAATAGGAAAATCGGCGACAAATTTGAGTTTAAGAACACGTACGTCGGAAAATATTCCAGGAATTTCCCGATGCATATTTCAGAATACTCCAGGGAGGAATGTGCACTGCTTTACGCTGCATCCAAGACCCCGTTTTCCATTCGATCGCGCTTATCGCGGATTAGAGGGGTTGCAAAACTATGACCGTAATAGCTATTCGCTATCGATAATAATTATTTAGAACTTCCAGGAAGTTCGCGAAGAAAAATCGAATTGCCGTATTTGTCAGAGTTCTCAATTTTTTTTTTTAATCTATAAATAATTTTATCATAATACTTGAGATAATACAGGGGTTAAGTTATGCAAAACCGTAGTCTACGGCAAAACATATTTTTTCTCAAAAATTTCAGATGGAACACCATGTATATTATTTGTACAATTGATGGTCATTTTACTAAGCTTTTTATTGATGTGGATACTGCCAAGGCTACCAGTAAAAGTTTCGACAGAATGTACAATTGAATTATAAAAATGTAGAGTTTCGATAGTATTTTACATTATTTTTGACGATCTCCCCTATTTTGTCACCCAAAACTCCAAAAAAGGTCTGCATTTTATTTCTATAGAGTATTTAGCAAATGAAGTTTACATTATCACGCGAAATCCCATTGCAAGATTATTTCTTAAAGATAATATTTTCTTCCATGGCACTCCTTGTTTGTACATTATACTCGACTTTAAAAAGGCATACATTTAAGAATATAACCATCAAGAAACAATTTTACAATAAGATTTATTGTCTTTATATTGATACCAATTTGCAAATACAAAATATAAACATTAGTGTGAGTTTTGAGCAACAGAATAGGGGGAATTCGCCAAAAAGAGTATAAACTAATAATGAAATTCAAAAATTTTGATGTTCAATTGTAATATCTGCCGAAACTATCAGTAGTGGACCTGACAATATCTACATCAATTAAAAGCTTAGTTAACTGACTGTCAGTTGTGCAAATAATATACATGGTATTCTATTTGAAATTTTTGAGAAAAATTCCCTTTTGCATAACTTAACCACCTTGTATAATCCTAAGTATTATGGTGAAAGTATTAATAGATTTCACAAATACAGCAGTATGTAAACCCCTTTCAGTAAAATTAATTAGGTGACTTTGATCAGTAGACGCCAGTAGCGTCATAAATTTGGGACCATAACAGTCCTCGAGCATAGAAAAAGTTCATCATCATAATAAATGAATAGATAGTTGAAGGTCATCGGCGTAGAGGAGGCACTGGCAGTCGAAAGCAGAAGTAGGTACATATACTGAAAACAGTAAAGGCCCCAATACCGAACCCTGAGACACACCACAGCCTGAAAGTCGATTACTACATTCAACCATCTGGGTTCTGCCAGCCAGACAACTGCTCAGTAACCTAAGGTTGATATAATTTAAAATTGCCGAAAGAAGTTTATAAAACCAGCAGCCCTGGAGTAAAATCATCTGCGCCTTCTAAGCTCCAGGAAGACAATGTGAACAAGCGAAAAATTTATTATAGATACTGATTAAAATAAATAAATTAAAAAATATGAAAAAGGAAAATTCAACTGCCAACTCGAAGGACCATACTAGCGACAGCCTGCGAATTGCATTACCGTTTATACCTAAGGGCGCGTCAAGCGACTTGAAGATGGCTCCAAAGTATTGTCGTGCAAATCAAACTCGTTGTAGACATGTTACGAGAATGCTAATGTAGAAGAAAAATTGTAGATACATCTACAATTTTTATAATAATTAAACGTTACCTGTTAGAAGTTGATTAGAAGAATTCCCAATAAATTTAGCCTCCTGGATTTACCGCCCGAAGAGCGAACTGAAATAAGGGTCTTAATTCGCATCCCTTCCCATTCTAACTTAATGTGATAATCAAGGAAGTGACATTTAACCGATGACTGACATTAGCCTACAGTTACGCGAACTATTATATGTAATCTTCACTTAAACTTTAGAATCTTGCCTAATGATTCGTTAAGATTCAATTTCTCGTATCGATTCTTATACCTCATTTCCTCCCCCCGAATTATTACCCTCCATAAGGGAAACATTCTCCGTTGAATTACGCAAAATTAAGGTATACAAAAATGCAAACGAAATTTGCCGCTGTTAAATTGCATTAAGTCTCTAAATCTAGTGAAACAATAGCGAAGATAAGAAAATAATAATAAGCATAAAATTAGAAAAATTATCCAGCAACTTAAGAGATGAAATAAATTCACCAATTTCCTAAATAAAGTAAGAACTAAAAAGGATTTGATAATCTATACTGTTGGAGAATTAAATTATTGCGATGAAGCAGCCCTCTATATAAGGGTAGTGGAACAGTTAGACAGGCAAAGGGGTTGCAATCCTTTACGGAATCATTAACGTAAAGAACCCTATTGCTCTAGCTACTGAAATAATTTAGAACTCTACAAGCAGCGCAGAAAATCTAAACCATACATTTCGTAGTTGATTTTACTACGAGGTTGTAAAAAATATTTATTTCTTGAAATGTGTATTTTTGACGTTATTGGCATTTCTTTAAAAGTTTTGGCAGATGTAACGGAGTTTTGATAACCAAAAATTTTCGAATTGAACAAAGTTGTGGCAGTCATATTTTGATAAAAGAAAGCAACCGTTGCAAATATTTAATAACGAATTAGCAAGTCCATGGCCAAACAAGAAAATTTCAAAACGCCAAAATATTATTTTTTTTAAGTGGAACCATATAATTTTTATATCATAATTATTTTACTAAACATAACCCAACGGTCGCGATTTGGGACTGTAGAAGTTATCCAGGAGCAGATAGATAATTATCACAACATAGTGGTTATGAAGGCCAATCTTAAATTTAAGATTTTGAAAAAACGAGGCGGAAGAAGGTATCTTGACCTAGAGAAACTAAAAGATGATGATACGCGCGATAAGTTCGAGAAAAAGACAAACGAAGTACTAAAGGGCGCGGGTGAAAATATGGTTAGGGACATAGAGGCAGAATGGAATTGCATTAAAAATAGTTTAGATTCCGCAGCTAGAGATATTTTGGGTCATAAACAGATTGAAAGTAGAAAACCCTGGATAACAAAACATATTGTGAGTCTAATAGAGGAAAGGCTAAAATATAAAAATATTATATAATAAATTTTCAATAATTCAATAAGAATCAATTGTACCCTTAACCACATAAATTTTGAAACACTATATACGCATTTCGGCAGCTAAGCTGCCATCTTCAGTAGCAGGGAAAAACCTATAGTAATAAAAATAGCAATAACAATATTAATGAAAAAAAAAAACAATTATATATATGACAATAATAATAACAACAATAATGATGATGTGAAACAATGATAGTGACAATAACAATAATATAGGTCAGGTATTTTCTGCTCACCACTCCGAAAGAATCGAAGTGCACTCGATCAGCTCTCAAGCTAGAATGAACTCCGCACGGAGAAAATCCCCAAATATATAGTACTTAAAGTGACGTAGCACTGACGTTACTTGTGACATCAACATTAATCACACTAGGATAGAAAATTCAATATCCGGGCATACGCTCATTTTCATACCACTCTATTCTTATTTTCACTATCACAAATGTACAAAAAGGTTGCCATTGCCATCTTTACTGCAGTTTCAATTAAAATATCCTATCTTCAGGATAATTGACTTGAATGAAACAAAAAGAGAAAATGAATCCCATATTACCAAATAACCTCGAAGGCTTATATGGGCTAGCAAATAACTACAGTAAACTGCAATAAAGAAGACCTTGACCCCTGCACCCTTTCATTTTTCTACACTCCTACACATTAACGACATCTAACAATACGGAATCAGAAATTGGACCTAAATCTGAATTAATAAGTTTACCTTCATACTTGCGAATAAACATACTCTCATAAGCGTCTAATTCCCTATTGTCCGATACCGACTTCATAAGCCAAAGATCCTTCTCATGTACAGGGTGGCCAGTATCAAAGATATGTTGGGCAACACTTGACTTCTCAATCCTATTATATCTAAAATGTGCCATATGTTCCTTAAACCTAGTGACGATTGTACGCCTTGTTTGCCCAATATAACTCTTGTCACAACTACTACACTTTATTTCATAAATTCCCGACTTCTGCTTGTCCTCTACTTTATCCTTGGGATTTCCCAACAGCTGCTTGATGGTATTCTTAGCGGTATATGCTACACATAAATTTTGCGACTTAAAAATAGGTTTCAAGCCTCTGGTATGTGCCAAGCTATACGGAATTTTAACATATTTCTTATTCTCAATAGGTGACATGGAGAAAGTCGTGGAATCCTTAACAAACTTTTTGTGTCTAATTCTGCTTATCAATCTATCAACTAAGACAGTCGTGTACCCATTATGAATCGCAACATCTTTTATATATTTTAATTCTTTTTGATATCTTACCTTTGACAGAGGAAATGACAACAATCTGTTGACCAGAAAGTGCAAAGCCGAAAGTTTATGTTGTATTGAATGTTGTGAATCATTCACAATAAACCTACTTATATTAGTATCCTTCCTATACACATCAAATTCCAATCCGCCAATGCTGTTCCTAACAACCAATTTTATAACTTTTGTGAATTTTTTGGCAAAATTGAAACTTCTTTTTGTAAAACACCAACGTTTCGCCTCCGTTAGGGGGCTTTATCAAGGTTTTATTCAAAATTGTATAAAGTATAAAAAAATGTCACTTTTTTATACTTTATACAATTTTGAATAAAACCTTGATAAAGCCCCCTAACGGATGCGAAACGTTGGTGTTTTACAAAAAGAAGTTTCAATTTTGCCAAAAAATTCACAAAAGTTATAAACTTAAAGAAAAAAATTGGCACGAATAATTATATAAAATTACTAACAACCAAGACATCCAAAAAAGGGATTGAACCATTTTGTTCCATTTCAAATGTGAATTTCACACTATTATAACGTGAATTTAAATTATCTAAAAAATCCTCAATTCTACTCCTCTTGGTATCCAAAAACAGCGAACACGTCATCCACATAACGCAACCATACTCGAGGGAAGTACTCACTATCTCTTTTAAACAACACTTCAAACCTACTCATGAACAGATTAGCCAAAAACGGAGATAAACTATTGCCCATAGCAGTCCCTTCCTGCTGTTCAAAAAACTTACCATTAATTTGAAAACAATTCTGGGACATACATAATGAGGTCAATTTTAAATATTCATCCACTACAATTCTGTCCACTTCATTTTCAGTCAGTAGCTCCTCCAAATATGCAAGCGTGGTAGGTATAGGTACACTTGGAAACAACGATACATCGAAAGAAACCAACACCTCACCCTCTTCAAGTACTATATTTTTAATTTTATTAATAAACTCCAACGAATTCACAGCTGAAAAACTTTCCGGAGCTGTGGGCAATGCGGTGAATTCCTTCGTTAGCCATTTAGAAAGCAGACAGGTTGGCGAGTTAATACCGGAAATGATGGGTCTCACCGATCTACCTGGTTTATGAATCTTAGGAAGGACATACATTTTGGGAACTACAGGATTAGACACACTTAACCTAAATTTGTTTTGGGGGGTAATAAGATTTGGACAATCTTTCATGGCATTCTTAGCCGAACTGACCAATTTTGGCAATGGATTTTTCTTAACCTCTTTGTATGGACCATCCTTCAAAAAGGTTTCCACTCTATTGAAGTAATCTGCTTTATCTAATACCACAATCTTATTTCCCTTGTCCGCTTTCAAATAAAAACAATCTTTTTGTCTGAGTCCTTCAACGATACTATAATAGTGATTGTTTTTCACTGTGCTCTTACTTTTATATTTATTATCCTTTATGTTCTTAGTAATTTGTATTTTGCATGCGCTCCTAATAAAGTTCCTATCCAAGTTATCCAATTTCTGAACAGAACTCTCAATACCCGCTACCATACCCATAACCGGCGATTTTCGAAAAGGCAAATTAAATTTTAAACCTTTATTAAGGAAGGCAATTTCTGTATCATATATATAATTGTTTTTTTTTTCATTAATATTGTTATTGCTATTTTTATTACTATAGGTTTTTCCCTGCTACTGAAGATAGCAGCTTAGCTGCCGAAATGCGTATATAGTGTTTCAAAATTTATGTGGTTAGGGGTACAATTGATTCTTGAATTGATTATTTAACCACAGTCTCTTACATCTTAATCCTTGAATAAATTTTCGACCATTTTTAAAACTTTCTCGCTGTATTTTAGCAACGAAAAGAGTTGGAGATCTGTTTTTTTCGTGCAATATACACTGAAGTATGCTGATCATCACAGTGTACTCACGTTGCCTCTACAATTTTCCAATTTTATGAAAAAAAATGGTTTCTTGCTAGACCGCAAATTTGTGTAATGTATTTTTCATGCACTGGGTAAGTAATCTTATTTTTCGAAATTAACATGTACATATGCGAGACCAAACACGGACAAAGGCTCGAAATTATTTTTGGTGAAGAAACGAAACATTAAGTTACAGGGAGTTAAAACAAAAATAATTCGTGCGCGCTAACCGCGCTGAGCCGTGTAGAAGTGGTTTATGTGCGGGCGTAAACGCTGCATTAATATCGAGAACATTCGTATTTTTTATTCCGACAAATTGCATTTCCCTTCACATAAACATGATATTATACATTGCACATTAGATTTCATGCGTGCACATCGAAAAGAACAGGTAAAATTTTTACATTTGGTTTTGAAATATAAAACACGTATTTTAATTCTCTAGCTGAACTCTGATACAAAAGCTGCTACAACACAACTAATTTTCGTATATTTTATTGCCTTTCTCGATTCAACATCAAACGGCGCGAAAATCCAAATTACGTAAAACTAACGCTAAACTTAAACAAGTCCTTTGTGAAACCAGCGAAACGTGACATCCAAGACTTTGGGATTCATCTTACAATCGAGAGGAATTGCAAATTTCCATCGCGGCAGATTTAGCTTTACCCTTTCGCGACAGCTAAGATGGCGTTCGGCTGACAGCCTGATATGCCCCGATGCAAGAGTAATTTCACCCTCGGGGGATTGAGGAACAGCGACTGGGGGGGGGGGTGGCGAGGAAGCTGGCTTTTAGCGATTTCTCTCACAATACTTGTTTATGTACGAGGGTGAATTGACAACATCTTTGCCTAATATAATGGGAAACGTTGACATGAAGCTCACTATTTAAATAGAACAACCTCTAAATATACTAATAATTATTGTTTTTAGGCCTTCTTTTCATATTTTTATTTCTTTTGTAGCAG
This sequence comes from Xestobium rufovillosum, assembly GCA_963966045.1. Taxonomy (NCBI): domain Eukaryota; kingdom Metazoa; phylum Arthropoda; class Insecta; order Coleoptera; family Ptinidae; genus Xestobium; species Xestobium rufovillosum. The sequence continues at coordinate 30,944,733 of OZ014497.1, forward strand.
AATTTTTAATATTTTACTTACTGTGGCATCCTTATTCACAATTACCACATAGTCATCGCAAGAAACTGCGACAGCAAATTTGTGAAACACGAAACCTGGTAGCCAACGGTCGTACCGTAGGATGCATTCAACTTGTCCGAGTTCTTGGTTTAAACATCCACGACCCCCATAGAATTTCAGAACAAGCCTCAACCAGACCATTATACCTCTGCAACGGATCAATTGACGTATATTTAATTATTGATAGCCTCACAGCAACAATAATTAAATACCGGCACTTACTTAGTGCACAACAGTAAGTCACACCACGCAACACAGGACTGGTAGTCATACTCTCAATGGTTAATAAAGTTAATCGGAAAATGTCTGGTATGAGTTGCCCATACTGACGCCTCTAAATTGAGACACTGTGCAGCGTCAACTTTATGAAGTAAAATAACAGGTGATAAGTACGACATGTGTACCCTTAAGTCGGTCATGTTTTTCAATTGCTACCATTATTAACCCCACGCACCACTAACATATAAGGGGGTGTCGTGAAAGCCCTACATTTCTTACAATAGTTACACACCCCTACGCATAAACATGGTTGCCAAATTAAGCTGCGTCTGGCCCCACGTGATGCGCCAAAAATGGCACATCACTTTGATTTCTTGGTGGGGAGTTTTTTATTGAAGTTTGTCGAGGTTTTGGGTATTTAAGACGGTTTTCGATAAGTAGTACAAGGGTGGGAATCAAGCTATTCCAGGATATGTATTTAGTTTATAACAATAACTAAAGGACAAGTTGCCCTACTTGATTTGACCTGAAAATAACAAGTTTCGTGAGGTCTAAAATTATTTTCTCACGATCGTGGCAAAGATATCACTATTGCAAATGTATATTATAGCAGTGACCAGTGTCCAGTTTGGACAGCACAAGAAAAACAGGTATTTGTGTACCGTGCTTGCTTCTGTATTATTATTCGACAATAGTCGGTCTCAAAATTTACAGTGTTCGGGGAAATTGTGGCATAAAATTTCGTGCATTGATAATTTTAGTTGCGTTTAATAAAATTAAAGTTTAGTACAAAATTTGGGACATTTTCGAATCTTTGAGTCAAATTTCCACTTTGAAGCATTAACTTTGAAAAGTGGGGCTCCTCAAGTTTCCATTTTAGGGCCTCTTTATATTTCGCGGGAATTTCAAATGGAACTCCCTGTATATTAATTACACATTTAATAGCCTGCATTGATGCCGGCATTGCCAGGTCTGCGACTGACAGTTTCAGCAGAAATTAAGATTGAAACTTAAAAATTCCCAATTTCACTGTTATTTTTTACAATTTCATTCAGATTTCCACATTTAACTTACATTTGGGCATTTCCCATTTTAAATCGATTAAGTTTGGTAACTTTGTTGCGTATTTTTAAAATAAACTCTAACAGGACCTGTTTTTCTAAATTTAGTGCAAAACAATTTACCCAATCTTTTCAATAATGTGGCCCGAAAATGTGCAAAATGATATGTGGTTTCAACTAGACGGCGCTCCAGCACATTTCCAAATGAACTTTTTCGTAATAAATGGATTGGTCGTGGTTCCGCAGTACCCTGGCCTGCAAGATCACCTGACTTTACCCCACTCGACTTTTTCCTGTGTGGTTATGTGGAAAACAAAGTACACGTTGAAACACCAACAACCCGTGAAAATACGCAAGAACGGATAAGGCAAGGATTAGTCGAGGAGCAGGCCTGAAAGATGCGTTTTAAACACTCTCTATACAACTCGAATACACACAAGAAAATGAAGCTGATTCTTATGTAAAATGATCTGCCGGATTCGAATTTTGAGGTCGCGAAAAGATCGGGAATTGCGAAAATGCCGTAAAATCGGTTTTTCGTAAAATTTTCCTAAATCAATTTTCCACCATTTTTAAAACTTTTCTCGTTGTATTTCAGCAACGAAAAGAGTTAGAGATCTGCTTTTTTCGTGGAATATACTTACACTGAAGTGTGCTGATCATCACAATGTACTCACGTTGCCTCTACAATGTTCCAATTTTATGAAAAAAAATGGTTTCTTGCTAGACCGCAAATTTGTGTAATGTATTTTTCATGCACCGGGTAAGGAATCTTATTTTTCGGAATTAACATATACATATGCGAGACCAAACACGGACAAAGGCTCGAAATTATTTTTGGTGAAGAAATCAAACATTAATATTGTTGCTGAAAAAAGTTACAGCGAGTTAAAACATAAATAATTCGTGCGCGCTAGCCGCTCTGTTGGGTTGATAGGTAGCGACATGGGTTCCGGCGCTTTTATCCTTGATAATACGCACATAGCCGAAACTCTTGGCCCCCTGAATTAATTTGAAACGTAAGCAAAAATAATTCTAACAAATATGTGGATTCGATTCTACATTTTATTGAAATGCTTTATCACATGTAAGGTTATTTTCATGGAAGGAGTACACGGCCAGGAATTAAATTTAAGAAAATGTCCGAATATGTACCAAAGTACATATTCCCAAATGTGAGAAACGAAGACGTCAATAACAAGTCCTCCTCTGTTCTCGAGCAAAACATTGACACGTCTGTACATTCCAATAAAAAGGTTATTAATGTTTTCCTGCGGTATGTTGTTCCATTCTTCTTGAGCAGCTACAATTAGCTCCTGAAGGATGAAAGGGGGGTTATCTCTATTTAAAATGGCCCTTTTTAGCATATCCCACACGTTCTCACAAGGATTCAAGTCAGCAGGTGAGTTTGTTGGCCAATTCATTCTTGGAATATTCCCTTCCTGTAGCAAATTAGCAAACGAAATTTTCTCCAATGGAAGAATGATTGGTTGGATAATGTTTTGGACGTAAATGTTTCCCGTCATGGTTTGCGGCACGTGAATAAGTGGAGTGCGACGACCATACATTATACCCCCCTCAAAACATTACTGTTCCGCCTTGATAAGGAACAACTTATCTGGCAAAAGTAAGTTTTTCTTGTCGTCCCGGTCCCCTAGAGACGTCGATAATCACTCATAAACCCAATTTTTGTCTCGTCAGAAAAATGATAAGTTTTGCTTTCAGAGATCTGCCTCCTACGGAAAACGCATTTAACTTTCATGTTAAAAGAGCTTTTTTCAGTGTGCTGTATATAAAACGGCTTCGCAAATAAGCCCAAATATTCCAAACATCCTGGAATATGGATGGTACATGGAAAATGACGTTAAAAATTTTACCTGTTCTTTTCGATGTGCATGCATGAAATCTAATGTGCAATATATAATATCATGTTTATGTGAAGGGAAATGCAATTTATCGGAATAGAAAATACGAATGTTCTCGATATTAAAGCAGCGTTTACGCCCGCACATAAACCACTTCTACACGGCTCAGCGCGGCTAGCGCGCACGAATTATTTATGTTTTAACTCCCTGTAACTTTTTTCAGCACCAACATTAATGTTTCGTTTCTTCACCAAAAATAATTTCGAGTCTTTGTCCGTGTTTGATCTCGCATATGTATACCTATGTTAATTCCGAAAAATAAGATTACTTACCCGGTGCATGAAAAATACATTACACGAATTTGCTGTCTAGCAAGAAACCATTTTTTTCATAAAATTGGAAAATTGTAGAGGCAACGTGAGTACACTGTGATGATCAGCACACATCAGTGTATATTCCACGAAAAAAAAACAGATCTCTAACTCTTTTCGTTGCTGAAATACAACGAGAAAAGCTTTAAAAATGGTCGAAAGTTGATTTAGGAAAATTTTCGCAATTCTCGATCTTTTCGCGACCTCAAAATTTGAATCCGGCAGATCGTTTAAGAATCAGCTTCATTTTCTTGTGTGTATTCGAGTTGTATAGAGAGTGTTTAAAACGCATCATTCAGGCCGTCTGCTCCTCGACTAATCCTTGCCTTATCCGTTCTTGCGTATTTTCACGGGTTGTTGGTGATTCAACGTGTACTTTGTTTTCCACATAACCACACAGGAAAAAGTCGAGTGGGGTAAAGTCAGGTGATCGTGCAGGCCAGGGTACTGCGGAACCACGACCAATCCATTTATTAACTCTTTTCGTTGCTGAAATACAACGAGAAAAGTTTGAAAAATGGTCGAAAATTATTTAGGAAACTTTTAGGAAAAATCGATTTTCCGGCATTTTCGCAATTCCCAATCTTTTCGCGACCTCACAATTCGAATCCGGCAGATCATTTTACTTCAGAATCAGCTTCATTTTCTTGTGTGTCAAATTAGAGCACCTTGGTCCCCGACTACATTTGCAACAATCACGCCGCAACTGCTGGAAAATGTTAAGAGTCGGTAGCAACTAGAGCTCGAAAATGTATTGAACAACATGTAGTGAACCAAATTTAAACATTTTTTTTGTTTTGGGTGAAAAAATAGAGGAAATCCGAACAAAATTGTAAAAAATAACAGTGAAATTGGAAATTTTAAAGTTTCAATCTTAATTTCTGTAGAAACTGTCAGTTGCAGACCTGGCAATGCCTGTATTAATTAAAAGCTTAGTAAGTCGGCGTCAGTAACACTGCACAAAGATGGGTTCACGTTGACACTAAAAGGCTTTATCTTAACATTCCCTGTTGGAAAACCCATGATGTGGTACATCGTTTTCCATGACATTTTGTGGGGAACGTGATTATGTAAAAATGGGGGTTTCCATTTCAAAAAATACAACTTTGGTTTGTTACGCAAAATGTGAAGCCCCTGTATAGGTACACCAAAATAATTTTACAAGATGCGGCATGGGATTTCCTATGCACTTGCAAAATTTCATTTTGATGCCTTGTACGGCTCAAGAGATATAGGCCGTCGCCGCACTAATGGACCACGCTGTATAGATATAAACCATGCATCGTAATAGGTAAGAACTTATGGCCAGAGCTGGGTCGTATCCGAGTACTTAGGCATATGGATACAGTATTCGAAAACATTTTCTGTATCCAGGGCGTGTATTCGAATACTTCCGAGAAAAAGTATCCTTTATCCGTATCCGTAACAAATCTTGACGAGTATCCAGTATTCGAATACAATTTAGAGGGCTCGGATACAAAAAGTATCCGGATACTTTCAAAAACTTACGGATACAATTAATAACACGAACTTAATGTTGAGTGGATAGATAGTAAAACCATATTCTGACATCACATCTGACCGGACTTTTTTGATTTCGGTAATAGCCGTAGTCGGTAATAGCGGCGGCGGCCGATGACGGCGATTACACAGTCAGCTGATTCTGATTTGCACAGGCGGTGATCCGGAGATCGCATGGGTGTTTTTGTTTTGTTTGTTTTTCGTTGTGTACCTATTATTTGGTTTCCTTTCTATTGTTATTTTGAAACTGTAAAATGTTTATTTTGTTAAATTTAAAATTATTTTAGTGTAGTTTTAGTTTAGTTTTTTTTATATCAGTATTTATTTATTTTGGTTAGTTTATGGATTTTAAGAGAATGTTCACTCTCAAGTACCGTTAGTACTTATGTAGACAAATCACCAATTTATTGTATTGTTGATCATTTCCACATTTGTAATATTGCGAAAGAAATATATTCTATTCTATTTTATTCTATTCTATTCTATTTTGAAATACATAGGTAATACAGGGTTTCCTTTAATTTTTCTTTTACTCAACGTATGCTGATGTATCCGTATCCGGTATCCGGAAAATAGTATTCGGATACAAGTATTGGGATACATTTTTACTATAGAAGTATCCGTATCCAGTATCCGGTAACCGAAAGCAGCAGGTGTATCCAGTATCCGGTATTCGAATACTTTCAATTTGTATCCGTACCCAGCTCTGCTTATGGCATATAATATGTGTACAGAAAAGTCGGCCATGTTTCTCAATTGTTTCAATTATCCCCACGCATGGATGACATATGAGGGTGTCGTGAATGCACCCTGCCCTACATTTCTTTCAATAATTACACACCCCTACGCATAAACATGGCTGCCAAATTAAATTGTGTCTAACCCCATCAAGTGACGTGCCAAAAATGGTTCCTTATCAGTCGGAACCTTGATTTCTTGGTTGACAGTTTTGTATTAAAATTTGTGCATTTCTCGACGGGTACAACTAGTACAAGGGTGAGAATCAAGTTTTTCCGGGATACTTATTTAGTTTACAACAATAACTAAAGGACAAGTTGCCCCACTTGATTTGACTTGAAAATAACAAGTTTTATAAGGTGAATTGAGACTGAAATTATTTTCTCACGATCGTGGCAAAGATATCCCCATCCGCAAATGTATAATATAGTAGTGACCAGTGTCCAGTCGGGACTGCATACAAGACAGGTATTCATGCTAGACACAAATACTTCTGTAACTATTAGTGCCAAAGTTAGTCTTAAAATTTAAAGTGACCGAGGAAATTCGTGTACCTTATGACAGTTTAAGTGACGCTTTTAATATAAGAAATACTGCTTCATATAAGAAGTAAGTAGCATAGAACAGCGATGTGTTTAGTTGTGTCGGCCATCCAATCTTGAAATAACTTCTTATAATGTAGATACCGTAAAATCGGGCAACTTCAACATTTTTGAGGATTCCTTAAGATTTTATTGCAAGCAAGCAAGCATTGGAATCGAACATTTGCCATTCTACATCAGGTATGATGATTGCTATTTGACCATATTCCACTCGTCGAATTTTAAAAAAATCAAAGCTCGTATTGAACAAAATTATTTTCAATTTGATAATAAATATTATTTTATACGCTTCATCAGTCTTTCCTACTTCGAACTTTATCTTCCGCTTCTTTGCATTTATTATCGACCCATTGCTCTTTTGCTTCCCTACATTTCCTAATAATTTCCCACTTGATCGCCTTATATCTTTGTTTCCCTCATTCATCTAACCTATTTTTATATCTTCGCCTTTCCTCTATTAGACTCACAATATGTTTTCCTTGTACATAAGCGTTTGTAGTGAATTAAAATGTATTTATTTTGTTAGCAGTACTATCTGCATTAAGCCGTTTTTTCATGAATATTAAAATGAGACAAGAATACATCTATTGTTTAAAAAAGGTTGGTCTTTCAGATTTTGGAGCCGATTTGACGTTAGATGTACATGGTAAAAAGTTATGGGTCAATTTATCAAAGCAATAGGTTATAAGTAGCGCCCTCTATGGGCAACGTCAGAAACCTCTATAGATGTATGAAAAATTTCGAAAATAAATATAGCGACTTGTTCATTTTCCTAACTTAGTCCATCTATATCCCCAAAAGCAAACACGATTAACGCAAACTAACATTAACCCTTATTACAAACTTGCTTAGAAACGTGTATCACCATTGCCCCATAATTCAATATAAATGCAAATACGAGCCCTTCCCCGTGCACCCCCACATTAAGATGCGGCCGTGCATTTTCGTTAAGACAACAACACGTCTAAGACTTCGAACATATTTTATGGCGTGCAGGGGAATAGAGGCCTTAAGGGAGGACCCGGATAGGGGTGGAAATTCCGCGTATCACGGCTAGTTAAATATACACATAGTATACAAGAGCGAAGACTCGCTTTATTATCAGAAAGCCTCCCTTACATAGGTACTTGATCAATATAGTAAGAAATATGAGGTACTTTCCAAAATTTGGTATAGGATGACTTTGTTTGTACTTTTTACTTCAGTATTTGTAAGCCTCCTAAAAGAACCACGTCGACGTTGACAACAAGTCGGGGCAATTATTTTAACCACTACCCCCGCAATAAATTAATTTATAATTTGTTAATTAATAGAGCGATTTAAAATTATCGTTCCCACAACAGGTGTGCTATGCCCCACGTAAATAATGTACGGGTAAATAATTAAATAAAGGGAAAAATCGCTCTCGCACATGTCTCTCTGATTGTCCGGATAATTGTAACAGAAACTTCGATAATAATTATACGTATTACGGTCTATGTGAACCGCACAAGATGTCAGATATCCCATAAATTCTTAAATTTATCGAATTATGAAAGAAAAAAATACTTGCACGACATACTCTTAATACGAGCATTATTATTACCTCCTAACCTGAATGTGGTATAGAGAATCCTCAGAATTGAGAAAATTAATAAGAAATTACACGATGGGGGATTATTTCTTCTACATCTTTAAAACAGAAGATTCAGCCTGCATTTAATAAGAATCACTTAAAACAGATTCAATTTTCAAATCAAGATGAACTACTGTATTTTCAAAAATTTCCCGTGGAACGCCAACCGTCCATATTTAGTTTTAGAAAACTTGACAAACGATTTGGTGGGGAATACGAAGGCATTACAAAAATTATAGCGTTCCATTTAAAATAAGAAAGTTAAGTCAGCTTATTTTTCAACGCATAGGGCATTTTCTTTAAAACATCCTGTAGAATATTATGTTGATTCTTTTGAAACGGTCAGCACTACAGGGTTATGATCTATGAGTTACCAAAATTTCAATTTGAAGAATAGTACCTACATATTAAAAACGCAACATTTTTGGAGTTTACTCCTTAAGAATCGATTTTCAGTTATAGCCTGCGGTACAGAAATTTTATGAGTAGTAAAATCAAGCGTTAACTAAAAGTAACGCGTTACGTACATAGCTCAAAAACTATACACTTTTCACATAGTCAGTCTTGAACAAAGTATTATCAGAATTAAGCGTTGAATTGGAAAATTCATTAATTCATTTCCCGAGAGCAAAACTACAATTTTTGCTTGGAGAAAATGGGAATCGGTTGCCCAGGTAACGTCAGACTTAAAGACGTACGTAATCAACCCCTAAATGAGGTGCACACACGCTTCTCAGAGGAACCCTCTTTAGAAACACGCCTAGATGTTAATCTTACTTCTGTTTGTAGTTGAAATTACATCTCAAGACGCTTTCAACCATAAATAATGACAGCCAGCATAGCAGCACGTAAATTGTGAATTCTCGGAGGTATTAATCTAACTTAGCGTAGAAATTCGCCCTCCTGCACAACTCCAGATTACATTGCTTTAATATATTCTAAAACTTTATACTCCGCTTGAATAATCTACGGAAGCTGCTTCCTCAAATTCCCCGGCAACCGAAAAATCAGTCTTCTCCCTCGCACCCGGGCATCCCCTGCGGAACAGGACAGAGACAGAGTCGCCAGGGTGTTTTAAGAAAACGGCGGGGGAGATCGCATTACCGCCATCTTAAATCAATATAATATAAAATGGGCGAATCTCAGCTCCGGGCAGACAAAGAAAACTCTCTCTCTGCACCTTTGCGGAAAAGACGGAGAGAGCAGGATGCCGCTCCGCGACGGACGGAGAGGGAGAGAGACGGGGCTAAAACGCGTCTTGTCCTGGAAAGGATTTCCCGGGAACGCTTTCCCAGGAAGCAGCGGCGGCACGTCAACTCACTTCTGAAATTGCTTTCAATTTCGAAAAAGTAAGAAAAAAAATGTAGGTTTGCAAAATCAAAATTTTTTGAATCAAATTTTCTTGACGCATTAAAATGAAAAAGCTTAGAAGGAGAATAAATAAAATAAATAAATGACAAAGAGTATATGTAGTTAATATTTTCACTTTTCACTATTTGGTAGAAATCCATGATTAAATAAAAAATTACTTCGCGTACTACCAATAAGTATAACAAAATTATTTTATTTAACCGGTTTCAAGATCTAAAAACGATCCCATCATCAGAAATGTTTAAGAAAAATTGTAAACAAATTATTATGACATTAGTTTCCTTGTCAACTGTCATAATAATTTGTTTACAATTTTTCTTAAACATTTCTGATGATGGGATCGTTTGTAGATCTTGAAACCGGTTAAATAAAATAATTTTGTTATACTTATTGGTAGTACGCGAAGTAATTTTTTATTTAAACAAAGAGTATAATTTTATTCATAACCTGAAACCCTCCAATGTCAACTTCGAAACACCCTTTACACCTAAATCTGCTAATAATAGTGGCACATAACAATAATACTCGATATTAAGATATGGAAAAACAAAATATCGATTTTAGTTTTAATATTAAATATCTTAGTAACTATAACTTCTATGAAAAAACTTTATTTGACTTTTCGATTTCTCCCTCCAAGCTCTTTCATTTTGATGCATCAAAAAGTTTGATTCGAACATTTGTAATTTTGCAAATCTACATTTTTATATTTTCTGCGCACCATGTACAACTAAATCAAAGTTTATTAAGGTGAATCGTATTTATAAAACAAGCAAAAGAAATTAAGAAGAATGATTTTTTTTCGAAAAAATGAAAATAAAAGTTTTTAAGAGTACATATAGTTAAGTCCATCCATGTACACACTGTATAACAATTAACATCATGTGCTAACAAAGGCAGACAACCTGACCCCTTTATTCAAATCACGTAAATAACTAGGGAAAATTAAGAAAACTAGCAAAAGAAGCCAGAATTCTAGGTCTATAAATAAGACCAAGCATATACACGTAGTATCTAATGGAAAGAACCAGAGAGAATAGAACCAGAGCCAGAAGACTATGCAACCCAGTTCCCTGGGTTACCAGGCTGCTGCTCAGCAACTCAATTCATATACAGGGTGAGTCGGGGTTAAACGGCCATACGTAAACTATGCATAGGAAATAGGAAATTTGATTTTTAGAAAGAAAGTTCATATAAATGTGTACTCGAAAATGCATTCTAAGAGCGCTACAGCGTTTAGTAGGTTTAGCAGGTTTTGACAAAAATTGAGGATTTGTTTGTGTCGAAGTTTGACAGTTTTTGACATGTCAGTTTATGAAGTGAGTAATTTTAGTGCATTGTAGGTGCGTTTATGCGTAGATTGCGGAATAATGCCAAAAATTTACAATAAAGCTGAATACGCGGATATCGTGTTTGTCTATGGGTACTGTGACGGTAATGCGCGCGCTGCAGTAGCTGAGTACGCCCGCAGATTTCCTCTAAGGAGATTGCCCCACAGGTCAGTATTTTCCAGTACGCTTCAAAGTCTAAGAGAAACAGGATCAACTTCATTGCAATCGCGAACAGACGGTATTTTCGCACCCTTTCAAAATATTAGAAGAACAGAAAATATCTTACAACACTTTGATGAAATTCCTTCCAGTAGCACGCGGAGATGTTCTTTACCATTAGGATATTCGCAGAGCATTGTGAACAAGACTCTGAAAGCAGATGCTCGTCACGCATATCATTTGCAGAAAGTTCAGCCTTTGCTGCCTGAAGACTTGCCACGAAGAAGAGAATTTTCAGAGTGGTTCTTGGGGCAAATAAGAAATGATGCTTCTTACTTTCGAAGGTTGATTTGGACTGACGAGGCAACTTTTACTCGTGCTGGTATTTTTAATCAGCATAATGCTCATATTTCAAATCAGCAAGTTTCAGCATCAATTTTCGTGCAACGTTTGGATGGGATTATGCGATGACTCACTCATTGGCCCGTATTTTCTGCCTCCACGGCTTAATGGTCCGGCTTTACTTCTTTTCTTGGAAAATGATTTTGAAGCAGTCTTAGATGACATGCCTCTAGTTACTAGAGCAAACAGATGGTTCCAGTTAGATAGATGTCCCGCTCATTACACTCTACCAGTCCGACGATGGCTGCATGACAATTTTCCAGAAAGATGGATTGGTCGAGGTCAAGACTGCCCCCGTCCTTGGCCTACGCGCTCCCCGGATTTGACCCCCTTAGATTTTTTTTGTATGGGGTACAATGAAGAGCAAGGTTTATTCTGAGCTTGTTAACGACAAAGCTACTCTCCGGGAAAGGATTGTTGAAGCAGCCCAAGAATCAAGAAATCACACCAGCAGAGTGCCGCGCAGCTGCACAATCTGTCGTCCGTAGATTCGAAGTTTGCATTGAAAATGTTGGTGGCCATTTTGAGCCATTTTTATAAATTCTTGAAAATTAACTGCTGTTTGACGACGCATTTTCTTCTCTTTCTTTGTCTATTTGTTTCTTATAAAGTTGTTGTTATATCGAAGCGTTTTTTATAAATCTTTTTTTTTTTTTTTTGTCCAAGCCTACTAAACGCTGTAGCGCTCTTAGAAAGCATTTTGGAGTACACATTTATACGAACTTTTTTTCTAAAAATCAAATTTCCTATGCATGGTTTACGTATGGCCGTTTAACCCAAACTCACCCTGTATAAAAGAAGTCAACGGCTGTGACATTGTTATTAAAAAAATAAATTACATTTTTCTCACTTAATAAGTTTACGTTTGAGTTTTGTGATCTCTTCTGTGTAATAGTCATGAAGAATATTATTCGAGTTTAGATTTTGGATTTGCCCAGTTTGGCTTGACTGATGTCTCGTAATTTTTATGCAATATCACTGATAAAATTGCTAGGCAACCTCTCGTTACAACAGTAAAGGCTTTATGTATCATTGAGTTGTAAGCAGAAAATTTTTGAGAATAAAGATGAAATGAATTTGACGAAAGTGTGACGTAGGTTTCTTAAAAATATCGAAATTGTTTATTAATGTTAATGGTCAATTATTGCTGTATTTTCTACCATGCCAGACATTATTAATCTTAATGTATGCAACACGAGGAACAAGAATATGGCTATAATAAAGTTGCATCTGAGTCGCAGTGCAGATGGCGCTCTTTCAAAGTTAACGGTTAAATTAAAAGTTGCTACTGACATATTTTCTGCAAACAGATTCTTATTTTACTGACTCTTATTTGCACCATAAGGAATACCAAAATAACATTGTCAGATACATTACAAGTCACAAGTGAGTGCCAGAGAACCCCAAACTTATCTTGAGCGGGAGCATCACGAGACATATTTTCTACCAACAGATTTTTATTTTACCTACTGACTCTTTGTATCATGAAGAATGCCAAAATCTCACTGCCAGACAAATTAGATAGTCGCGAGTGGGTGCCAGACGATCCCAAACTTTTCTGAAGAGAGCCGTCTGCGGTGCGACTCAGATGCAACTTTTTTATAGCCATATTCTTGTTCTTCGTGTTGCATACATTAAGATTAATAACGTCTGGCACGGTAGAAAATACAGCAATAATTTACCATTGCGGTTCCCTAACCATAAAATGGCATCGACGTATCTATACCAAAAGAAAATATGTATGTTGTTTTTTCAGATGTGAAATAATAATTTTTTCTTCAATATTTTTATTACTTATATTAATTGAAAATTTAGGACCTTTTGAAAGAAATTCTATTTATTTGTGGACATTACTCATGAAAAATTATTTCAGTAAAAATTTATGTCCTAACTTACTTCATTTTAAATATACGGGGTGTTCAAATTTCTCGATTTCATTTCTATATTTCCTGTGCTGTTTTTTATGAAAATCCGTTGGAACAAAAATGGAAATTCACGGTATTTGTAACCAGTTATTTATGCAACAAATAAAATGTTATACGAAGAATTTGGATCGATTACTTGAACATTTAACTTCCCCGTCTACGCCACTGGTGTAAACTAAGATGCGCATGAGATACGACAGAATAGGAGGATACCATTAAGAAAGACGAAGATGCTCAATACGTTCTTCAACATTGATCAAACAAAGACAGAAGGTGTACCTGTTAAATATGTATGAGGCAAGGAAATATTGGATATAAGGAGGAAGTGCGCCATTTTCTAGCAACGCCCCCTCGGAGGATTTTTGTGCGGGCGCCCGCCGCGCGCTCCGGAGGAAACTTGCCCCAACACAAAGGCGAGGGTTCGATATTTCGCTATTGTTGAGGAACCGAAATTAGGAGGTGCCGGAATGGGTGGGTAGATTCTCCCGGATAGCGTTGGACTTTCACGGAAAAATTTCTTAGAATATTCTAATACATCCAGTCAAATGCAAAATTGACTCGAATAAGATGTTTCAGAGATTGAATAAAAAATTTTGTTTTGTAATTCATACTTGAGTAGCCAGTCGCATGACTGACAATATAAAAAATACACAAACAAAAAAGTCTAATATACTCAGATCCGGTGATCTTGCAGGCCACAATACAGGTCCATCTACCCGGAAAATGATTTTCTAAATAATTTCTAACTATTGCAGAATTGTGTGCAGGGGCACCATCTTGTTGGAAATATACCCTGTTTATGTTTATTAACGGAACATTTTCCATTATCGCCTCTGCGTTAATATTCAATAAATTAATGTATCTCAATCCCGTTATGTTTCCATCAAAAATTTGGTATGCTAGTTGACCTCCCAAAATAAAACACGAAACGTTAAATCCAAAACGTCCTTGCCTCTGACGTTCAAAAGTTTGGTGCTGCTTTGTATCAGACCAATGACGCACATTATGCCTGTTAAATAATTCTACTCTGCTTATGTGAGTTTCATCTCTCCAAATGACAGACCGCCCAAATTCTGGATTTTCTTGAATTTTATTTAAGTACCACCTACAAAAATTAAGCCTTCTTTCTTGATCTCCCGGGAAGAGATGGTGAATAACTTGAATTTTATATGGCCTATATTTGCCTTTTTTAATATTTTTTGAACTTTTGTTTTGGAAACACCAACTTGTGATTCGATTTCGCGACAAGGAGTTTTTGGTATCGCCTCAACCAACGATAAAACATTTATTTCTTCCTCTTCCCTATTTTCTTTATTATAAATTTTGTTTCTAGGTTTATTGAATGACCCATATAGTGAATTAAATTTGATTTTAATCTCGAAAACATCATTTTTCTTGGTCGTCTTCTTTCTGGGTATCTAAATTTAATAAATCGATGGATATGTATTATCTAGGAATTTTTTGTGTACCTGTTGAGATATAGATCCATTGATTAATTTACATTCATTGAAAACAGCAATTATGTCGTATTTTTCGAAATTTTGATAATTTTGAAGTGCCATTGAGTATATGTATACTAAGTATCTATTAATAAAACTAGTTCGGATTCGATAATCTCCTGTCTGACTTAACACGTTTTCGGCATTTTAACAACCCCTTGTACCTACTCGAACCCTCCAGCAGTAGGTAACGCACATGGAACTGAATTGGTACATCATCACTTCATTTGAAAAATAAAACAATAAATGAGGAATAAAGTTGAAAATTGCGCATGCCTGTGGCCTGCAAATCTAAAATCACGATGAAAAAGACAAACTGAATGCCCTCTTTTATTCTAAGGGGTGTGAATCTTTTTTAATCCCGCGGCATCATCCGCGCGTTGTTCGTTGGTGAACAGTGGCCGATTTCGTTAAGGGTAAGTACCTAAATTTGTTCTTGGGGCAAACGATTACATTTTTGATCAGGTAAAAATACATCGTAGTTAAAATTACCTATTTTCTGACTGAACTTAAGGATTTTGAATAAAGAAAATATAATAGAATAGAACTTGGACGTTTGACGTCTGGTTTTATATTTTTGGTTTGTGTGGATGTCTCTAATAAATTCAGAGTGCACCATTGACATCTCCAATGGATACCTTGCAAAGATATCGGGGGTGTATTTCTTGATTTCTTTAATTCACAACTTGTCCATATTACATCGAATATCGTGAACATTGTGGTCGGAAGACGGTCAACCACTTTGTTGTAAGTAAAGCAAATGTGTCAAAATGATTAAACGATTTCTCCACATTTTTTTATTCTTTTCTTATTGCAGCTGCTGCATTGTTTAACAAAATTCGATACAATATGAAACATATACCTATAAGCACATACTTTTTGAGATTATCAGATTTCTTAATGGAATATTAATGAGCACCAAGCGAGATCCCATTGGTGACCCTCAAATTTCAATCACCATGTACATACACACAGGGTGTGAGATTTAAGCGTGATGGGTGGAAGATTACAGTTACGAGAGCGAATACACATAAACTGTTTTAACAAACTTGCATTCATTTCAGAAGTACTATACATATTTTAAAAATGTTTTCAATCATACGAGGTGTGTCCAAATAGTGTAAACCGAATGCAACTTTGATTTTTCTAATAGAAGCAATATAATTTTATAGATTTTGTCAGATTCCTCATAAAATTTTAATGGTACTTTATTTATAATACTTTATGTCTATCTTTATTAGTTTTCTAGAAAAATATATTTTGGGAAAATTTGACAGATTAAGTGGCACAGTTTAAAAATTCATATCTCAAAAATGGTAGCATAAGAAAAAATTACATTTTCAAGGAATGCCTTCGATGGTGTAGATTATTAGTTACCTACAGGTTTACTCATTTTTTTTAAAGTTGTACCGGGTCCGACCAAGAAATAATTATTTGTAGACTAGCGGGCCCGGCAGACGTTGTCCTGCCCGACATTAAAAAAATTTTCGTAAAAAAAATCCTAGAACCCGACTGCAGCGCCACCTACCGGGTCCAATTGTGAATGTAAACCATCCAGCGACCCACTCCAACATACACAAAAAATTTCATACATTAAAAAAATGTTCGTGAAAAAAATTCCTAGAACCCGATTGCAGCGCCAGCTACCGGGTCCAACTGTGAATATAAACCATCCAGGGACCCACTCCAACACACACAAAAAATTTCATCAACATCGGTCCAGCCGTTCAAAAAAATTCCTAGAACCCGATTGCAGAGACCTACCGGGTCCAATTGTGAATGTAAACCATCCAGGGACCCACTCCAACACACACAAAATTTTTTATCAAAATCGGTCCAGCCGTTTAGGAGGGAATTCGGTGACATACACACGTACAGATTGCGTCAAACGCGCGAAGTTAAAATAGTCGTTACGTTTTCTCAAATTTTTCAATTTTCTGCGCAATTTTCTTAATTTTTCGTTCCGTAAGAACCTCCTACAAAGTATTAGAAACCATTAAAAAAAGATGAATGAAATCGGTTAAGTCGTAGATTGTTCATACAAAAATACTAAAATCGGGATTAAAAATGGGAGGTGGGGGTAGGAAGGTGACAAATACTTTACGACCTATTCTCATACCTACCAAAAAATTTCAATTATTTGGATATTGTTCATACAAAAATACTAAAATCGCGATTAAAAAATGGGGGGTGGGGGTAGGAGGGTGAAAAATACTTTACGACCTATTCTCATACCTACCAAATGTGCAAAAAAATTTCATAAAAATCGGTCGAGTCGTTTCGGAGGAGTGCGACCACAAACACCGTGACACGAGATTTTTATATACAGGATGGGCCAATAGTATGTAGTCGGCCCATATCTCTGGTTCTATTCAAGGTAGCAAAATAAAACTTTACAGGTATGTTGAGAACCCCACGAAGCGTCCGATAAAATTATTTTTGTGTATACAGGGTGTTCATACTCTGAGCACCAAACCAAAGTTATGTTTTTTAAATGGAACGCCCCACATTTGTTTTCATATTTGAATTCTCATTGATATTTTATGAAAGATGGTGTACTACACGATGGGGTTTAGAGTGAGCAATTTTTAGATATTACCATTTTAGTGCCAGCGTAGACCCAAATTTGAGGAACTGCTGACATCTACTGGTCGAAGCTATTTAAGACTTCTTTATTGGACTAGGTTCACAGACTGCTCTATTTGTAAAATTCTTGAATATTTTTGTCACAGAACTTAATATCATACAGGGTGGACAGCTTACGCAATATGCATTTTTTCTTAAAAATTTCAAATGGAACACCCCATATATTATTTCCATATTTGATAGACAGTTTACTAAGCTTTTGATTGATGTAAATATTGTTAGGTCTGCGACTGACGGTAGAATTGAAAATTGAACTTTAAAATGTAGTAATTTTACTGGTATTTTATTCGTTTCTCCCATATTTTAGCGCCCAAAACACAAAATATGATTTCCATTTTGTTTTTGGAAGTTGATTTCACATTGAGACAAACAATTTCATCACCAGATTGCTTCTCCATGGTAATATTCTTAAATAAATGGTAACTTATTAAACCTATGTAGGTATAAATTGAAACAAGGAGTGCCGTGGAAGAAAACCGTCCTTTCAAGAAGTAAACTTATAATGAGATTTCTTGTGCCGGTGTAAACTCTATTCGCTAAACTTTCTGTAAAAACAAAGTGTAAGCATTTTTCTGAGTTTTGGGTGGCAAAATGGCGGAAATTCTCCAAAGATGGTACAAAATTACGGCAAAAATCTCAGTTCTTAAGGTTCAATCTTTATTTATGTCTAAATTTTCAGTCGCAGACCTGCCAATACCTACATCAGTGAAAAGCTTAATAAACTGGCTATTAAACCTGCAAATAATATACGGGGTGTTCCATTTAACATTTTTGAGAAAAGCTCCATTTTGCGCAAGTTGACCACTATGTACAATATGAACTATTTTGAAAAAAGTGTTAATGGATTTTACAAATAGAGTGTCCTCTGAACCTAGTTCAATAAAAAAATCAGAGTTACCTTTGACTAGCAGACGTCAGTAGCACCACAAATTTGGGTTCACACTGGTACTAAAAATAGCCATATCTTAACAACGCTTACTCTAAACCCCACCGTGTAGCATATCAACTTTCATGAAATTTTATGGGGAATCCAAAAATGCAAACAAATGTGGGGCATTCCATTTGAAAAAACATAACTTTGGTTTGGTACGTAGCACGTGAACGTCCTGTATACATCAAAATAATTTTAACAGAAGCTTCGTGGGGTTCTCCACGCACACGTAAAATTTCATGTTGATATCTTGAATAAAATCACAGATATGGACCGACTACGCACTATTGGCCCACCCTGTATTAGAAGGTGACAAGAAAATTGCAAAACGTCATTTTTTTAAATAGCATGGTCATCGGAAAAAGTAGACATTTTGCATAAGAATCATCACGCATTTGCAACTATTGCGTAAAGAAATTTCAATATTGGAGGTTTTTATATTTTCCTCCAATTTTGAGGCTATTGTTAGCCTTGAAAAGTCAAGTGGTTTTATAAGTGTTTCAGTGCCTAACACAAAAAATAAATATGATCTCTGAATTCATTTGCTTCTCTTGTAAATATTTGGACCTTGTAACCGTTCAATTTCCGTAGAAGGAAACTTTAGCAGTCTGAATGATAAAACGATACCATTAACTTAGAAGGGGTTGTTCGAACGATAAATTATCCAAGATTTTAGGTGAGGGGTCGAAGGTGTTACTGGAACGCGGGGTTTAAGTACCTTATATACAATCTGCACTTAGATTTAATAAAGGTTTAAGCTATATCTAGGTATATACTAAAATTTGTTTTGGGGGGCAGTCTAGAAACAACCCTTTCACGGTGGTGGCTATACAGACTGACCATCTTTCGCAAAAGCACCAGTATAATTATTTTATGTTGCCATTATTAACATTATTAATATTAGTGTTACTACAGTGTCTAATTTTAATGTGTTTAAGCGTTCTTAACAAAGAAGCAAATGATTTGTTTTAAGACGTTCCCCTAAAACCGCCCGATTTCCTTGAGAGAAAACGCCCGGGGCTAAATTTCTCTCAGAATAATAACGAAGCCAATATACCTACATCCTTGTTCTCGTATCTAAGTTTTCTATATGCAAATCGGGCGCGGAAGCCATTTTGAAAGCTCGCAGAAGTAAAGCAGCTCGGGGGGTGGCTCGGGGGGTGGTTGGAGCTAGTGGGTGGCTGGGAGCGAAGACGAGAGAAGGGGAGACGTGGCGGCTCAGGTTCGTGAAGGAAATTACATGAACCTTAAGTAAGCGAGCTTGACGTGAAACTGTCAGAGAGAAATGCTTCTAGAATATTATGATTAATTAGTTCAAGTTTCTGCTCTAGGTGGTTGGTTGTGTGTGTAAATACAGGGTTGTTTTTGCTTTTATACAAAATTTTTGGCGTAGGTTCCCACTGTTTGACTGTAACCTATAGGTTACAAGTTTCAAGTGAATAAATGTGTCAATTTATTGATATTGTTGCAACAAGCCGAATATATATCCCACTAATATCAAGCATCCTATGAACGGATACCGTTAAATACGCGTGAGGGTGTTCGCCAGCACGTTCTGTAGGTTAGTCATGACTAAGTTTGTGTGCACCCTTCGGGCGCAACACAGGAATCTCTATCACAACATTTTCCGTCCAGTAATGAACTGAAGAAAAATATTTGCAAAATTTAAGTTTATAACACGATCACTACCTACCTATTTACTTAAATTTGCAAAATTTCTTAAAACACGAAGATGTTTAAATATTTCGGCGTGTTGACGAATATTACTCGGTTAGGCATGACTATGTTTGTGTGCACCCTTCGCGCAACACAGGGATCTCCGTATCACAGCATTTTCCGTTCAATAATGAACTTATTTTCTTGTACCTATAAAAACAACTTTGCTCAACGTTTTAAGGTTACTTTAATACAAATCTGATCTTATCTGTTATCTCGAACACTTTTCCTTACGGAACATGGAAATGATAGTTATTTACAATATCTACAAGTATCATAACAGTTTATATTACGATACGAAATGGCAAAATTTCGGTTCCATTTGATGACCCATCGAGTATCGTAATATGATGCTACGATAAGAGTATAATGTACAACGATTTATCTACTATCATCGTGACCACGACCATCGTATTATCTTAAGGTATAATATTTTTTAACCGAGGAAAAATATTATGCAAATGTAGGACGCTACATTTTTTACTCTTTAGGGCAAAATTGATAGTACCTATAACAAAATCGCTTCATTATTATTACCTACACTTAGTTGTGAGAACGTTTTACTTGGAGTCTATAGAGTTGTTTGGTCAAGATTTCTAAGACAGGTTCGCCCAGTCTAATTTTAACACGCAAGAATATCGAAGGGTTTGGGTTGTACAAACTGGACAGTGGTCACTACACATTGATACAATACCGGATATCTATAATACTTACAGGGCAAGTTTTCGTATAGGTACCAGAATTGGAATTTGACGGTCGTGAGAGAATTTTAAGTTGCGATAGTTTTATAAAAGTGACAAAACTAGATTTGGAAAAAGGATAACTTGTTAGCCTTTTTAAACCCTATGGGAAATATCTACATTTCGTAGAATGGTTTGAGCTCTATTTGATTGTATTCTTGTTAGACTTGCTTTTCATTTTTGTATTAAGACTGGTTCGACGAATTTACATTTCTAGCAGTTTCTCTAAGTGAATGAGAAGGTGAATACAATTCGTGGTCAAATGCCCCAATTAGAAGAATAACCGTTTTATTCACTAGATCTGTCGACTTAAGTTAAATAATAACAATAATAAAGAAATGTAAAATAAAAACATAAGAAAAGCAGCCATAATCAAATCTTCTTTCCTGTATAGCGGTAAAAGCCTCAAATTAAACTTAAAATATTTACAGGGTGTGAGAATTATACGCGTGGGTGAAAGAATACCTACTCAGTTATGAGAGCAGATAGACAAAAACTGTTTTAACAAACTTGAAGTCATTTTAGAAGTACTGTATTCTTCCCAAACCAATCCATCTTTTATCGAATTGCCTATACAACGTGTCCAAGATAAGGAGGGCCAGTATGGGGATATTGGAAATGACAAGAGATACGGATTTGGTTAAATGGGAAAAAGTTGTGTAATTAAAGAACCAACAAAATGGCGCCTAGAAATCCTTGATAAGATTTTCTATTTTTGAGTTATTTTGAAAAAACTGAATTTATGGATTTTTAACTATACATATTATTTTCTGGCTTTAATATTAAAGTTAGAGCGAAACTGACGAAACTTCTCCGTAGCAACTTTTGATGGAATTAAAGATTTCATTGCCAATTTTTTTATTCTACGTTTCGTCTTCGAGCAACCATCATCAACTTCATTTTTTTAAATACGGTCCTGATTTTCTGATTTTATGAGCCCTTTTTATTCTGAATTCAACAATGTACCACACGTTTCGACCCTTTTTTGGCCATCATCAAAGAATTTTTAAGATACGGACCTCTATGTCTCATAGTTTTGTAAAAAATATGTACATACAGTATAAGTTTGGCAATTTTTAAGTGCACCACAAGAGTTTTACGAATCTGTTAGATGATACTAGCGATAAGCACCTACCCTGCTCTAAGCATAGCGCATCTTGCAGTTTTGGAAAATCTTGTTCGTTTCTGATATCAGAAGAAAGCCCAACTAACTGTATTTCTCATAATTTTTAGAAAATTAAGAGAAATGCAGGTCCGTATCCTAAAAATTTCTTGATGATGGTCAAAAACGGGTCGAAACGTAATTAAACCATAATGTGTGGTACATTGTTGAATTCAGAATAAAAAGGGCTCATAAAATTTGACTTCAGAAAATTAGGACCGTATTTAAAAAAATGAAGTTGATAATGGTTGCCCGAAGACGAAACGTAGAATAAAAAAATTGGCAATGAAATGTTTAATTTCATCAAAAGTTGCCACGAAAAAGTTTTGTCAGTTTCGCTCTAACTTTAATATTAGTCAGAAAAAAATATAGTTAAAAATCCATAAATTCAGTTTTTTCAAAATAACTCAAGAAGGGAAAATTATATCAAGGATTTCTAGGCGCCATTTTATTGATCCTTTAATTACGCAACTTTTTTCCCATTTAACCAAATCCGTATCTCTTGTCATTTCCAATATCCCCATACTGGCCCTCCTTATCTTGGACACGTTGTATACATAAATAATTTTACGAAATGCTCCATGTCGTTCCCCACATACGTGTAAAATTTCATTTTGATATCTTAAGCAGTACCAGAGATAATATGAACCGTATGGCCCAGCAACGTAATTTTCTATCACACCACACCAAACATTTACTGTCCATCTGTTCTGATGGTCCACTCTCCTCACAAATCTTGAATTTAGATCGTTGTACATAATATGAAGGTTTCTCCTATTTGGAGGTGCAAAATTTGAACAACTTTATTCGTCTGATGTGAGGAGGATGAAATCCAAGAAATCCGGCAAATTGTTCATCCGATTTCGTATCCAATCTAGCATCCCCAAATCTCTTCGTGGTAGTTGTTGCTACTTGATCTTTATTTTGAAGGATTTGTTGTCTATGTTATAACCTCGGTTATAACAGATGTTAAAATTTCCAAGTACACTGAAAAAAGTATTTTGTAAATTTACTGTAATTATTGTTGGTTATTTGTGTACAGCATTAGTATAGTATATTTACAAGGAGATTGTAAGCCAGTTACAAACCCTAATGTAAATTTAAGAAGTTACCTTAAATGTGAATTGTAAATTTAACGCTCGTATGTAAATTAATCAACAGTTGCGTATTTTTCATTACTAAATTTCCATAAATTTTGTAATTACTTGGTGTAATTCTACATTTTTTTTGTAATAAAGCACTGTGGCATTACCATGTGTTTCGTTACTTTGTAGTTTTACATTTTAATCTGTTTTTATTACTATTGCTGCTTGGTGATAGGTAAATGAATCAAACTCGAAAATTAAAATACGTTATTTATTATATAGTATCTATGTACAGTATTGGCCAAAAGTAAGTTGACATTTGGTATTTACATTATAAAACAGTTTTTGGTCATTATGAATTAAAAGCATGTAGGATATTAATACTTCGAATAAAAGGTACTGCAATTGGCTTTTGTTACAAGGATCATAGTTGCCTGGTTAACAATGATGCTTTATGTCAAACTAAATTGGAACAAAATACTGATATTTTTGCTGGTCAAAAGTAAATTGACATTAGTTGTATAAGTAACAAGGCTTAGTTCTGCGTCTGAATTTTGAATTTATATAAAGTTTTAATCCTTTTGTTTGTGCTTAAACTGCAATTTTGACATGCCAAGTGGAAAATCATTCTCAGAAGACCTCGGAATAAGAATTATTCGTGAGTACCAATATGGAGCTAAGCAAAGCAGCATTGCTAGGAAATATCAAGTTTCAAGGAAGGTTGTTTCTGCTTTATTAAAGAGGTTTGAGCTGCGGGGTGTCTTATACGATAAAAAGAAAAGTGGTCGTCCACGAAAAACCAGGGCTAGACTAGATAGGACCATAATTAAAATAGTAACTGAGGATCCGTTTAAATCTTCAAATCAGGTTAAAGCTGCTCTGCATGCTCAGGGGTTGGATACCATTAGTGCAATCAGGTCAATAAGAAGGAGACTCGTGGAAGCCAAATTATTTTCCAGAAGAACTGCAAAGAAGCCTTTGCTTTCCGCGAAGAACAGAAGAGCTCGTTTAGAGTTTGCCAGAGAACATCTTCACTGGATCATGGATGAATGGAAAAGAGTTTGTTTTAGTGATGAATCCAAGTATAATTTATTTAACAGTGATGGTATTCGACATGTAAGGAGACCTCCAGGTTATCGTATGGATCCTAGATTTACTAGGCCAACAGTGAAGCATGGAGGTGGGTCAGTGATGGTGTGGGGCTGTTTTCCGGATTTGGTAGGGTCCCTCTTCATAGAATAAATGGTATAATGGACAGATTTGTTTACAAGGATATAATGCAGAATGTTATGCTACCATATACTGAAGAAAATATGCCCCTGCTGTTCACATTCCAACAAGACAATGACCCCAAGCATCGATCAAAAGAAGTCCAGGCTTTCTTCGACAAAGAAAAAATTAAAGTTCTGAAATGGCCTTCGCAGTCGCCGGATTTAAATCCGATCGAAAACTTATGGGAACATTTGGAAAGACTAATTAGAACAAAAACATACAAAAACCAACATGAATTATTCCGAAGTTTGCAAGAAAATTGGGCCAAAATTGATGAGGGTGTCATTAACAATCTTTTGGAATCCATGACTAGGAGATGTCAAGCTGTTATTGATAATAAGGGTTTTTTCCCAAAATATTAAATGGAGCTAGGGTTATTGTTGTGTTTTTGTTAAATTTAATTAACAGTTCTAAATAAATTTGTATGTTTAAATTTTGTCAATTTATTTTTGACCAGTTATTGAACCTACATACAGTTAAGAATAAATTAATTTTAAAATTAAGTTCAAATCAGGTAACATTTAGAATGCATATTCTAGGTTCCCATACCTGACAGAGGATATTGTAAACATCGAACCTTTGTAAACATGAATAATTCACCGAACATAAGACCAAAAACATAAAATTTAAGTTTGTCAATTTACTTTTGGCCAATACTGTATACATAATTACATTAAAAAACATAATATTTATAATATTTATTCAGACAAGTCGACAATACTGAAATGCTAATTTCAAGAGTAAAATTGTTTGGAAATATGTTTTTCATATTAGGTACTTAAGGGGCCCACTCACACAGAAGGATAACTGAAGACTTGAATGCACACGCCGCGGGGTACAGTTAAAACTTACTGTGTATGGGGAAGCGTGTGGCGTGCACAGTCAAGTCGCTGGGAATCAAGCGCTGCTTGATTTTTGGAATGTGCAGTTATAACTGCACGGGGAAGAGTCACCGTGTATGGTGAAAAAGTCCGTGCACGCCTCGGGTCGGGCCAATGGCGTTTGTTTAGCAGCATTGCATCCGCGATTTGACGCATCAACATGTCGGATTTACACAATTTTTCACGCGAATTTTTAACGGAGTTTATTGAATTGTTCACGTGAGAATATTCATGACGTTTCAGCAACCATTCCTTCACCCATTTGGATCTAGGTCTTTTGGTTTTTGTAACACTTTGTTTTTTTATTATTAAGCACGCCACTGTCATCAACATAAGGTCTTTTCGTGATGCCATCGTACCCAAAACCGACGATATTACTCATTGTGTGTGTGGGGAAGGACAGGCTACAGGTTTAACTTAACGTAAAAGTGTGCAGTCAAACCCGCGCATTCTTCCCTCTGTGTGAGTTGGGCGCCTTTACATACATCAGATTGCTTAAGGCGCCCACTCACACAGAGGGAAGAATGCGCGGGTTTGACTGCACAATTTTACGTTAAGTTAAACCTGTAGTCTGTAATTCCCCACACACACAATGAGTAAAATCGTCAGTTTTGGGTACGATGGCAACACGAAAAGACCTTATGTTGATGACAGTGGCGTGCTTAATAATAAGAAACAAAGTGTTACAAAAACCGAAAGACCTAGATCCAAATGGGTGAAGGAATTGTTGCTGAAACGTCATGAATATCCTCACGTGAACAATTCAATAAACTCCGTTAAAAATTCGCGTGAAAAATTGTGTAAATCCGACATGTTGATGCATCAAATCTCGGATGCAATGCAGCTTAACAAACGCCACTGGCCCGACCCGAGGCGTGCACGGACTTTTTCACCATACACGGTGACTCTTCCCCGTGCAGTTATAACTGCACATTCCAAAAATCAAGCAGCGCTTGATTCCCAGCGACTTGACTGTGCACGCCACACGCTTCCCCATACACAGTAAGTTTTAACTGTACCCCGCGGCGTGTGCATCCAAGTCCTCAGTTATCCCTCTGTGTGAGTGGGCCCCTTAAGATACATATACCACTCTGAGATTTGGAAAGTGATATAAAGTTGTAATGTTCACAAAATAATTTATTTATTTAGTTTGGTAAAAAAATGTAACTCAATCTAGAAAACTTTGAATTGTAAACAAAATAGATTTTTTTAAATAAAATTAAATTCAACTAATTCAGCGAAGTGTAAGATCCCACATGCACTTTTTCGAAAAAAAAATATATTTCTTGCCGGGTGCATCTGTAAAGCAAATTAAAAATTATCTCAGCGGTTTTTTAAAAACAGGAATGAATTGTAACATATTATGTAACAGGTACCGACTAGGTACTTTATTGGAAGCCACTAAATCAAGAAGTACGTAATATTTTCTACAATTTAACAAATTGCTAAAGTATACCTACTCACCTACCACTTCTACCGCGCTGTGCTCCTCAATAGCAATAATTGTATCCTGAAACAATTTCGATGATTTGTACCGCGGTAATCGGTAAAAGCATAGAACATTTTCTTATTATCTTAATTTTTAAATAATAAGTTATGATGCAGTTATTCTTTATGAATTTTCAACTGAAATTTGTCATAAAGCAGGAAACTATGGATTTTTTGATTCATTGTTC
The DNA here is from genome assembly GCA_963966045.1 of Xestobium rufovillosum. Lineage (NCBI taxonomy): Eukaryota > Metazoa > Arthropoda > Insecta > Coleoptera > Ptinidae > Xestobium > Xestobium rufovillosum. The sequence continues at coordinate 30,971,581 of OZ014497.1, forward strand.
ATTGTCAAAATTTTGATCTAACGTATTACTATCGTTTATCTGAAACTGTTCATCCAAATTCAAATGCATACGTATCTTTTGCATGCACCATTACTTGAATTATTTGCATCTGTGTCGGCACCTATGTTGGATGTTACATAGGAGTGTTTCCGCATTATGTGATTTCTGAGGTTATTAACATTGCTAAACGACTGCGACGCGACGTCTCGAATTTACAAAAAACGTTATAAGGGCAAATGACGCCAATGCCATCTTTCAAGTGTTTATAAGTATGTTTATGAAACTCTTTTCTGTCTTTGCACTGAAACACACAACTTCGAACGTTACAGATAAAATTTTTGCTTGATTTGTGTTAGTTTAAATTTTTAATATTTTTATATACCGTGTGTCCCCGGATTGAGTTTACAAGAGGAAAAACTTTTTTATTTTTGATTTCTCAGAAAAAAATATTCTTTATAAAAAGTTTTGCTTGTTTTCAAACCCCTAATACACCCATCAAATTTTATTATGCCCCATTGGTAGAATACTTATTACATCTTTTTCGTAAAAAAATGACTTGGAACATTTTTAATTATTGTATAAAAAGAAATTTTTCTAGTAGGCTTATTTTACTTTAATTGTCATAATATTAAGTATGGCAGAATCTAATGATACTAATTCAACAAAAAAAAGTAAAAATAAAATTATTCGATTAACTCTCCACCCTTTTCTACACATAATTCTAATCTTAGCCTCAATTCATTAAAACTGTTCCTGATTTCTTGAATTGTTAATGATTCTACAGCTTTCCGTATTCTAATTTTTAAAACTTCTACGTTGTTCGACCAATCTTGCTTGTAAACAATCTGTTTCAAGCGTCCCCATAAATAGAAATCTAAAATCGTCAAGTCGGGGCTTCTTGGAGGCCACAGAACTGGACCATTTCTGCCAATCCATTTGTTCACAAATTGTTCATTTAACCAATTTTTCATTAAATTGCTCAATTACGTGGCGGTAACTTTGGTTTCCCATACCGTAACACTGAACTAAACATATTTTTTTGCTCGAGTGTTAACATATTGTTAATGATTTAAATAACTGGTAATGACAGATTGTAACTAATTATTAGTTTATTAACGTCATTCAATATAAAATGAGCCTACTAGAAAAATTTCTTTTTATACAATTAAAATATTAAATAATTTTTTTACGAAAAAGATGTAATAAGTATACTACCAATGGGGCATAATAAAATTTGATGGGTGTATTAGGGGTTTGAAAACAAGCAAAACTTTTTATATAGAATATTTTTTTCTGAGAAATCAAAAATAAAAAAGTTTTTCCTCTTGTAAACTCAATCCGGGGACACACGGTACATTTTGTGAATTTCTGGCAATAAATAACTGTATAAGTATATAATATATCGACGTTTCGCCCCCGTTCGGGGGCCTTGTCAAGTTTTATTAAAAGAAACATGTAAAAAATATAAAATATTTGACACATTTTTTGTTTCAAACGGGGACGAAACGTCGATATATTATATACTTATACAGTTATTTATTGCCAGAAATTCATAAAATTGATATAAAAATGTTACAGATAAAGTTTGAGTTATAAAAATATCTAGTTTCGCTGAATTTAGGTATGCAATCTATTTAGAAACGTGATTTTTAAATTTACTGTAGGTATTTAAAACTACCTGGAAATTTGGACGTAGGCAATAAAATGGCATTTGCAAATTTCGATGACAGTACTGATGGAGTTCGTAGTTACATTTGTTTTACAAAATTTGCAGGTGATCATTCTTTAATAATGTATACTTATCAATTAATAACTACTTATATTATATATGAATAAGATAACCACTTACCTTAACAAAACATTCAACTGTAGCACTTTATAAAACGCGCACACTAACAAAAATATTGTGTGATTCTGATTTTTGATGCAACAACTGTAATATGCCGCTCGAACGCAAGCGCCACCGTTTCTGTTCACGTGTTTAGCATACTATGAATCCGATTGGCCAGACGTTACAGAGTTTCCGTACTATTATAGTTCTGTCAAAAATTTTACAATTTTATGGTGTTATTACGTTATATCCAACAAAACTACACTTTAGATTTACAACTTTCTAGATTTTCACATACTTTGAAAGGAAATATACATTTATTTGCAAAACATTTACATTATTGTGTATTTTTATGAATAACGCCACTGTAATTATTTTTTACAGTATTTCTTATGTAAATATTACAGAAACTATTATGTAAATTTAATGTGAATTTACATACATTTTTTTCAGTGTAGCCTACTAACTTACTAAGAGCATATTCTGATAATTCCGACCGGCTCATGAATGACACGCCAATACATAAATGAGATAAAAGATTTTTCTGATAAAAAATTATTAGATTTAAAAAGAGACGCGACAAGATATTTAGTCAGTAAACGTCAAGATCTCAAAGCTGCCTACAAAATTTGAATGAACCTGTGCGATTTCCAAATATTACAGCACATTCAAAGAGAAGTATCCACATTTGACACCCACGACTGAGAAGAAATTCAGAAGACTCAAGTCAAGAAATTTTCAAGTGAAATTGCTCCCATGGCGACGTTGCAAATCTCGTATTTTTGAATGCAAAATGTTTAAAAATCGAGTCTTCCATATGCGTATTCTCATATGCATTAAATTATCTTCCGATAATGGTTCAATCCATATTATAATGGACTAAGAATATATCAAGACAACCTCCTGTAAATTTCACTCTGCCCCAAGTTATTTTCGATTTGCTGGGAGTGTGTTTAAGTGATATGGAAGCAGTAGTGCACAAACTTTCTCGAAGGATGTTTGATAGAGCAAAAGCAAACTATAAGGAAGTTCGCAATTAATTTTGTTACACGAGCCAAAGTTTCCTAATTTAATCTGTCATATGCCGAGAGTTTTAAAAGAAAAACCGAACTCCTGCACTCGACAGCTCCTCCTACACTCAACAAATTTTGATTGATCGGCTCAATTTTGACCTAAGATGCAGGAATTTGCCGAACCGTTGCAAGAAATGCCTCCACAAGTACCTACATCCAACAAGTATAAACAATTTTTTTAAACTATATATATTTATTTATTGTCTGAAGCAAACAACCAAAAGAAGTGAGAAGACGGAAACAATTTTATTTATTGTTTGAAGCATGGTAATAACTAATTTTAAAGTGTTACCATACATGACCCCAGAGGAAAACTTTATTTTGTATAAACATCAGGACAACGTGGGACGCGCAGAAAATGGAAAATCTCGTCGCGCGTCCAGTGTAATCAAACTGGTTTAACAATTACAATTAAAAAGTTTACAGCGTAAGTTGTACCTACAAACTGAATAACTATTAATAATGAAACTATATAGATGATGATGGTCGTCCGCAAAAGTTTATATAACTACATATTCACAAATCACTAGCAGTAATAACATTAACAAACAGTGTTGCCAAAATAAAGTGTAAATAAATAAAACAAACAATAAAAAATACAAGGAAAGATTACCACATTTTCTCGGTTTACATAAAAAAGTTCTCGAACAACCCCTCGTAACTTCCTTACAGCAGTCGCCTATATAAAGTCTTAGGGCCCCAGAGAAAATCTATTGATGAAAGTATAAGGACACGCCTAGCGTATCCAAGGTAACACAGGCAGCCAATGGCAGCCCCATAAGTATCCTGCATCTTACGTTATAGGGGTAAAACTTTTCTATATATAACTTAAAGGGTGGTAACTAAGGTTGAAATTTGCCTGAGATACGAACCGGGGTGGATTATTTTTTCAAAAGGAGGCGCTTTCTCATTTCGGGGGTTGGGTGTGCGCCGAGGGGTTGGACCCGTTAAGCTGCAGAATAGTAGGGTAGTTTTAAGGGCAGCCACGGCATTCTCTCTTATCCTTTAGGGTTATTTCTGTTGCCCAGATTGAATTTCTAATGTGCATGTGTATACTTCGTTTTGATTAAATTTATGCCCCCGGTTTCAGGGGTAGTTCCGCCATTAAGGACGTAATTATTTCACCCAAGTAAGATTAATAAGCTGCAAAGATTTTCAGTGTGCACCTACTTAGGTAGTTGTAGACCAAAAAGATAAAAAGTATTTTTGGAATAAAAGTTACACAAAATACGTCTCACAAAAACCAATTCAATGTTAATCACAAAATAATTCAAAAAAATGAAAAATTACTAGTTACGGCATATCATAGTTTTAAACTACATTAATGCAGAGCTCTGTACTACCCGCGAGATACAGCTCCCTTCTCAACACCCTAATAAAATATTACGGTACCTGCAAGTCAAGTTGAGCTAGTACCCACAAGAGGGAGCCACAGTATAAGAGCTCGGATGAGCGCTCCACTATTACAGACTTCGTGATTTGAAGGATTATTTGAATTAAAATTTATAGATAAAATAAAAGGTAAAACTATACCAATAGGTTCATTTTTAGTTTCTATTGAGATAAAACGAATAAATTTTGTAGAACAGGTGTAAACCAACTAAAATGCTCTCATTGTAATAGTATTTATATTGGTCAAACTGGTAGGCCTGTTCATAATGAGATATAATGAACATTTAAGATCATTTCGATATTTTTTTTTATTGTGTTTTGTAAAGATGTGATAAATTTCGTTCAGTCATTTGGCTGACAGAAAGTAGGCAGTCAAAATCAATGATGATTGCACCCTCGAAGGTACTTTAGGTCGTGGAGTTCCGCAAGGCTTAATACTAGGTCCTCTTCTGTTCTCAATTTACGCTACAAAATTTATATTTCTATTTCTTGGGCTTAAACGTCTGCATTTTTATCTATGCATGATATACAAATATACAATACTCTTGCACTTGAATAAAAAATAAGACGAAAAATAGTAACGGATCGTTAATGAATTTATTTAGAGAAACAAAAACCCTATATAACTCTAAAGCAAGAGTAGACAAAATCCCTTTTTATTTCTTGGCCTGTTCCACAGAGACGGGCGATTCCACCCCCGCCAGCCCCTACGAACTCGCCGGAGCATAGACAGTCAAGGAAATCATTTATCAACCCCCCAGTTTCGTCTTTCTATAAACTCCAGATATTTATTGGGCGAATTTGTAACAAAAAACCCAGTCAATACAAAATATTTTTCACCCCCAATAATATTAATTAATAGGGGGTAAACTTCGCGCCTCGCCCGTAAACTCGCCTCTCTTAGATTGAATTTTCCTAATTAAAAGTTCAGAAAACTTGGAGAAAAATGCGCCCTCTTGTAACGACAATTAATTACTTTGCTTGGCTCGTCCGTAAGACAACCACCCCAATCGATAACTAGTTTATTCCAAGAAAAAAGACATACCGGGTGGTTTAGAACCAATTTGGAACACAATTATTAATTAAAAATGAAACTGATTAAAAATATTTACTTACATACCATTGATACAACACTTACAATACATGTTCTATTAAACTTTTATTTGTTTGTAATATCAGTGTCACCCAGTATACAGGGTGTCCCATAATTAATGCGTCAAACTGTGCCAGCAGATTCTATGTTCAAAAGTAACGCAAAAAGTCTGAATAAACATAGGTTGAAAAATGCTTCCCAAGGGAGCTACCGCCCCTGAAATGTGTGACTCTGAAGATGGTTTTTATGTTGTAATATCTCCCCAACTAATGACGATAACAGAGTGAAGTTTGAGGAATTTACTAAACGTTTTATTATCAAAAAGATGGGTTAATAGCAACTTCCTACAAAATTTATTTGTTTTCATGCCATCTACGACCCCTGACAGTTTGACGCATTAATTGTAATTAATTAATGCGATTAATAAATTAATCATTGCAATAAAACTTTCGAATCAATGTAGTAAATTCCCCAAATTTCACTCTGTTTAGTCATTAGTTGCGGAGATATTACATAAAAACCATCTTCAGTGTCACATACGTATTTCAGGAGCGGTAGCTCCCTTATGAAGCATTTTCCAACCTATGTTTATTCAGACTTTTTTCATTACTTTTTAACATAGAATCTGCTGGCACAATTTGACGCATTAATTATGGGACACCCTGTAGAATTTGAAATTCCTGTTCATTATTTGTGCGTTTTGGACTGTAAGTAACAGAAAAGACAATATCTTTGATAAAACCTCCCGTCTCTGTCTTTAAATAAATACAAATGATGTAGACTGAGCGAGACGAATCCAGACAGATGTTGCAATTAAAGAGTTGTCCAATTATTCCAATCTGAGCACGTTGTTTCGAATAAGTTTGGGTCGATTTCTGGTCTTTGATGATTCTCAAAGAATGGTGTGTGTCCTAAACAGTATTTATAGGTATACACTGAAAAACTTGGTGCTAATTGTACGAGGGTGGGATCGGATAGAAACAACTGAAGAATTAAAAGACATTTTTATATTTTTATTATTATTATTATTATTATTTATTTATATTATTATGACAGTTTCTAAACCGATAAATGTGTGATAACAATGTAACATTCGTTCGAGCATATTTTGTAAAAAACTTACACATGCCGTATAAAATGGAAGGAAATGGAAGGTGTTCCACTGTTTCATAAGAAATTACAAAGTTATCAGGGATATACCGTTTGCGAAACTGCGGCAACAAACAGCGATTGGCAAACAGTCTTTAAACATTTTAATGTAAATCTTAGAATTATTATGTTTACTACAATGTTATGTTAAGAAAAAATAAAGTTGATGGTGGCCTGACCTAAACGAAACGTTTTTCTGTAAATCTGCAAGCATGTTCTAATAGAGCACGAAAAAGTGCTCTAATAATGTATCCATTTCTTTCCGATACGAGGTCAAATTATTGGTCGAGCTACACGAAAAAAACGAAAAGAGCATGTTTTTGTTTTTCGGCCATAACTCGTATACCATCTGAGATGGATCAGATTTCTCAACTGCATATTAATGAACATCAAGTTTTGCAAAGTGCCAAATTTAAACCTACCCTCTACCATTTCAAATAAGCCAGATCCCAACGGTGGCCCTCGAATTTGAATCACCCTGTATACATACCGATACATACAATATATTATTACATTATTATGTATATTTTTGACCATACCATATCTAGGAGTACACCTACCTAATTGCTGTAGATGCCGCAAGAAAGTAAACACAATCAAAGATATATAGAGAGATGTAACGGTTTCGGTTCAGAAATTGTCAATAGGTTAATTAGGAAACGTAAATTTAAAATGCTATTGCGAAATTCCACCATTTTAAACGTGGATAACCAAATTACTAAATTTATTAAAATACCATATGTACCTACCGCAGATAACTATAGGTATGAATACGATTTTAGGGAAAACCGTCTTCAAAGTGGTTCACACTTCGAGCTGCAATTTACAAAGTCTACTTGGAAATGCGAAAGATAAAACGGGACCCATTCATAAAGGGGGAATTTACGAAATAGTATGCTGAAATTGCGACAAAAATATATCGGGCAGTCAACTCGGTCTATTTTAACTCGCTTCAAGGAGCATCAAGCCCATTACAATGTTCTTGACTTGATTTCAAATAATTTTTGGTGTGCAAATTTCGGAAGATTTGAATTATTATTAGAAAATTTGTACCGGATTCAGTGGTTCTACTGAAAAATTAGTAGTCCTGGCAACACTGACTAGAAACAGATATTCTGATGTAGCTGGTGCCATTTAACTTACCTCTGACGAATTTTAGGCTGAATTCGGTTGGTTCACCTAACATATTTTTTATTATTTGAATAAATAAAATAAATTATTGGTAAAAACGAAAATAATATATTTAAGAACGTAAATGGTATAGTTTAATAAAATTTCAGTCGAGAGTTCCAACATTTTTTTCAAAATCCCTGCCTTTCCCCTGACTTTTTGTGTTGATTTTAAATTCCCCGACTTTTCCCGGTTCTCCCAGTTTTCCAGACCTCTACGAACCCTGTATACAGATGAGTCAATAGCGCGGGATTCTTCGATATACACTGCTCAAAAAAATTAGCGGACCACTATTAAAAATATAAGTATTATCAAATAATACGTAGATGTATAGAGTTTGTTTTATATATATTTATAAAGTTAGAGCTATTCTAGTTCAAAATGACTCCTTAAGAAGCATCCCTGCCTTAATATTCTTAATTTTTGAATCTTTTTAGCCAAGAGATCTAAATAAAGTCAGCTAAGTTTAAATCATATCGATTTAGTAAGTCATGTAAAATTGGTGACAATTGAATGTAGACGTCATAATTAGTTGCATTAGTAAAAATTTACACTTTGCGGTACAAAATGAGACATCTTTCAGAAAACGAAGTTGCAAAAGTAGTTGCTTTGATAGAAGATGGTAGAAGCTCCCTTATGCTGCAAGGGTTGTCGGTGTAAGTCATTCCGTTATTTTAAGGCTGTGGAATCGGTATCGGGAAACGGAAAGTCTAAGTAGAAGACCTGGACAGGGCCGGAAACGCAAAACAACTCCTCGGCAATATCGTTTTATTGTCAATTGTGCTTTGCGTAGACGCACTTCTACAGCAAGAGACATCAAAAACGACTTGCAGAGGGCCACTGGAATCCAAATTTCTGAGCAAACTGCGAGGAATAGGTTAAAGGAAAATCATCTGAGGTCCCGCGGGCCAGCCCGCAAACCGCGTTTTAACTCGGGAGCATAGAAGAGCGAGATTAACGTTCGCTTTAGATCATGCAAACTGGGATGTGGACCGGTGGTTGTCTGTTCTCTTTTCGGACGAGTCTAGGTTTCGCCTTACATGTAGTGATGGCCGAGTTAAGGTGTGGGCTCATCGTGGAGAGCGTTATGCTAAAGGGTTGGTCATGGAAACCGACAAATTTGGAGTTGGATCCGACATGGTCTGGGCAGGCATAAGTTTGCATAACAGAACGAACCTCGTAGCAGTTCCAGGAAGGCTAAATGCTGCGAGGTATGTAGAAGAAATTCTTGCAGATCACGTGGTACCTGCAGCCATCGTTGTGGGTCCTGGATTCATCTTCCAACAGGATAATGCGACACCCCACATAGCGGCCCTAACCAGAAACTTCCTGGAAGAACAGCGAATTCCAGTCATGGAGTGGCCTGCTTTAAGCCCCGACTTGAATCCTATTGAAAACCTTTGGGATGAGCTTGATCGGAGGCTCAGGGCCCGTCCGGCGGCACCAGAAACTCATGAAGATTTAACAGCTGCACTGGTACAAGAATGGGAGGATATTCCGCAGGACAACATCCGGCGGCTTATTCTGAGTATGCCCAGAAGATGCCAGGCAGTTATTTTAGCCCGAGGAGACCACACACGGTATTAGGTGTTATCGAGAATGTAAAAAGAACACTTAGGTAATTTAATTATTGTTATGTCACTTTCAGGAATTAACAGCATCTTGTATTTTGTCAATTATAAATCTGGTTGTTTTATTGCTTTTCTTGTTGTTCGTCGTAAAATACTTTACAGTTACTATATTAACCCATTTTGTGCCCTTATATTAATAAATTTTAAGATCACTATGATTTTTAATACTGGTCCGCTAATTTTTTTGAGCAGTGTAGGTATCTCTAAACAGTTAGAAACAGTAAAACACGTTAAATACAAAAATTATCCTCAGTGACAAGCCACTCCAGCTAAAACTATTTTCAGCTATACAGCTTGTCCCATATTTGCTGCGTGCGGTTCAACTTCGTTATTTTCAATGGAACACCCTCTATTTAACTTCATTTCAGAATTCCTTTTCCGATTTTACTATGAAGTTGCATAACATGATTTTTGTCTAAACTTCACATGTCTTGAGTTACGACCATATTGTTAGTGAATACTGACAGTCGTAAAGCGAAGTTTGAAATTTAAATATCTCGGAACTAAATGAAGGGATGAAAGCAGATTTAGAAGCAACTGTTGCTATAGGTAATAAAGAAACGAAAATATTATATAGGATATCAACAATTACATGACCAAATTAGAAAATTTCGAAAGACCATAACTTTATTTTGCTTTCCCGTAATACTTCTTTTGAATTCACTATAATTATGCTTCCCCATGCCTAAAATTAACCGTTTTTGAAATATTTGTAAAGTGTCAAATCAGATGGCTAAATAAAAACACATTGGAAAATTTCAAAATCACGTCAAGCACATCTTATAAATAAGTAAATACCAGGTGCAGCTGATGTGAGCAACGCGTGCGTCGGTTGTGCGCATCAAAATATATGGAGTATAAACAGGTAACCTGTTTTCCCTCACTACTTTTAAAGTATAGTTACTAAAGTATCGGTCAGCAGCTCGCATAACCGTATGGTTAGTGTGTAAGGAGTGTAGTCAGACGGGCGTAGATCGAGTCCTGCGTACGGCGTCAGCGCGATTTTTATTTTATTTAGTTACCTGATTTAATACTGTTCAAGAAAATATTCTAAAAAGACATAGTAAAATTCCGAGATATCTAAATTATAAACTTGCTCTGAATCTCTCAATATACACCCTGTCCAAGATAAGGAGGGCCTGTATGGGGATATTGGAAATGACAAGAGATACGGATTTGGTTAAATGGGAAAAAAGCTGTGTAATTAAATGACCAACAAAATGGCGCCTAGAAATCCTTGATAAGATGTTCTGTTTTTGAGTTATTTTGAAAAAATTGAATTTATGGATTTTTAACTATATTTTTTTCTGGCTTTATTATTAAAGTTAGAGCGAAACTAACAAAACTTCTTCGTAGCAACTTTTGATGAAATTAAAGATTTCATTTCCAATTTTTTTATTCTGCGTTTCGTCTTCGTGTAACCATCATCAACTTTTTTTTAAATACGGTCCTGATTTTCTGATATCAAATTTTATGAGACCTTTTTATTTTGAATTCAACAATGCACCACACATTATGGTTTAATTACGTTTCGACCCTTTTTTGGCCATCATCAAAAAATTTTTAAGATACGGACTTGTATTTCTCATAATTTTATCAAAAATAGGTACGTACAGTAGGTATAGGTTGGGCATTTTTAAGTGCACCACAAGACTTTTACGAATCTGTTAGTGGTGATACTAGCGATAAGCATAACGCATCTTGCAGTTTTGGAAAATTTTGTACGTTTCTGATATCTGAAGAAAGTAGCGAAGTCAACAGCGCATTTTATTTTACAACTTATACTGTATGTTCCTATTTCTTTACAAAATTATGAGAAATACAGGTCCGTATCTCATAAAATTTGACATCAGAAAATCAGGATCGTATTTTAAAAAAAATGAAGTTGATGATGGTTACTCGAAGACGAAACGTAGAATAAAAAAATTAGCAATGAAATCTTTAATTTCATCTAAAGTTGCTACGAAGAAGTTTTGTCAGTTTTGCTGTAACTTTAATAATAAAGTCAGAAAAAATATAGTTAAAAATCCATAAATTCAGTTTTTCAAAATAACTCAAAAACAGAAAATCTTATCAAGGATTTCTAGGCGCCGTTTTGTCGGTCATTTAATTACACAACTTTTTTCCATTTGAGTAAATCCGTATCTCTTGTCATTTCCAAGATCCCCACACTGGCCCTCCTTATCTTGGACAAGGTGTATTCGCTAAAAAAGGCCGTAACTCAAGTTTCCACAAAAATTACTTTATACAACTTCATAGTAAAATCCACCAGAAGCTGTACGAAAAATGTGACGGCACGCAACTGGGATTCGAACCCAGGTTTCCCATACTTTCCGGGCAGGTGTTCTGACCGCACTAAACTACCGCGGGCCGCATATAATCTCTAACACAGCAGTCCCTTTTCCAACTGTCTGTCGAAGAATTCCGCACTATTGACATACACCCTGTATATACATGATGATTCAGAACGGGTACGCCAAACTTCAGGGGAAAATAGAGGCACTCAAAATAAGAAGAAAAGTTCCTAATGAATAAGTGTTCGAAAGTGCGACTATCAACAAAGCTACAGGGTGAAGAAATTTCCTTAAAAAATTATTCTTGTTTTAGTATCTTAAAAACTAGGTACCTGCTATGGAAGCTAGTGAATAATGGCCCTATCACTTGTATGTTTTGCTTAGAACATTTTATTCTAATGAACAAGATATGTTGGTCAACAAGTTTAGAAGGCTCTTGGCACTTGTAAAAACGCGGCTACGGTCCTGTGATTAGTCCTATACTTACTCGCAAAACACGAAATATTAAATAAACCAATTCAAGAAAACACCGAAATACAACCTAGTACTTGTATAAAACTCGTCTTGGAATGCCGGCATAAAGTCGCACTAGGAAAACTTTTAATAGAAATATCGTTCTTTTTTCTCTCCTTTTCCGTGAATTTCCTTTCAGCCGGCTCCGATAAAAAGCGGAGGCGGCGGTGTGTACGAACGGCACTCGCCTTTCTTTTCTCTTCTTCTTCCTCGCAAAAAGCCTTTCATTTAATATATTCTTTTTGTTCGCGTCCGACCAATGGCGATAAGAGCTGGAACGTCTCGAGCGGGGAAAATGAATTAAAATGAAAAATTAAAGACAATTGCTTTGCTTGGGCTCACTTTATTGCTCCAAATGAAAAACGGAATACCTAATGGCGACGGCGCACTTTTTTCCCCGCTCCAGAAAGACTACCCGCTGGGCCAATTTGCAATGCAAATATTTATGCAAAAAAGATGCGCCAAATTCAGTTCATTTGTCTCATAGAAAACTACGTAGGTATGTAATTATGATACTGATAAATACGTTCCAAAAACATGAACTAATCAAAGTGACTTGTCATTGGCAAAAAGCAAGCAATGCTCTAAATATTGACTTTGCATCAAGATGATTGTACTTTTTGTCACGACCCCCTCCCTAAAAAAGCGACACGTTGCATAAAACTAAGTAGGCGCGGAAGTTAACAATTGTGTCCACCCGTGTGCTACTTTCGAGCACTTCGGAATCATTAGAGTGGCCTACTAGATAAAATTTTATGATTTCAACAAAAACCGTTTTCCGACCCCTCAGGGTCCTTCCTAAACGAGCTAATGATTAAGAAGTACCAGCAAGAAATCACAGCTAATTTCAACCCCGCGCGTATTCTTAATATCTCTCATTTTTCATCTCCTGTATCTGACAGACCCTAATAAGAAAAATAAAAAGGGGTGGGAGAGTACAGTCGAGCCACAGCCGCCCCCGGAAGATGGGGGCGAGAAAAATGGACCGGCGCGAGGAGGACGGGGGCATCCAGCAGGGGACAGAGGAGAAAAAACTTATCAAGGGGTAAAAATTAAGTTAAAAGAAGGGTGCGTATTTAAGTTCTCGCCTATCGATTTTATTTTTATAAGGGCGCCGGGGGATGCTATGATTCATCGAGAAAAATATTCTAAATCTTTACAACACATTTCTAGATTTTCAAGAATACCCAATGTAATATATGAGGGTGTATTAATAGCTGGTTAGCCTAGGGTAGTCTTTTTAGCAAAGCGGCGAAATAAAAGCTGGTATTTGTTTCTTAAAAGTAGCTCACGTTAAGCCGCTTCGAGAGGGTGGAAGTACGGGATAGGGGTAGGTATGTAAATTAGCCATTTTCGTTCATTCGTTCTCCTTTCAAGTTGAGATTCAATTTTTTTGTCCGAAAGACTAATGGTATCCTATTCAGACGGTCTATTTACGCATTTTGTTCGACTAATGGATATTTATAGACTTATTCAGCCCCCTGTGTATCGAAATTTGCTAGGCGATTTTTCCCGGGACTTTGGAGTTATACGGAAATAGATAAAAACACCGGTATAACATTAAACTTTTACGAGAGCGAACCGACGCCGCTGAGAACGGGGGCGAAACAAAAGAAAAGTGACACTTGGACAAAAGGTAGTTAAGGCTGCGTTTTGTTTGGGCCGAAGACAAAAGACGGACGCTTCTCGTTGCAAAGAAATAAATGAATGTCGGAGGATAAGAAGCGAGCGCCCGTTAAAAAGATATCACAAAAACACTATTTACATTCGTCCCTCTTTTGTCTTCTCTCCGGGAAATATATCTAAGGACCCGAGAGGAGGGTATTATTGATATTTGGGGTGGAAAACAGTTTAGACAACAAACAAAAAGTTTTGCGCCACTTGCTGTGGATTCCACCTCGGAAGTTCAAATTTTTGAGGAACTATCAATTTTATAGCCGCTACATACGACGGTTAAATGATATACAGGTGTCCCAGGTAAGAGAATCGGCTGATTTTGACGGGCATGTGCGCATGTCTGACCACACACCATTCAGACGGCAATCTAAAAACAACTTTGCTCAACCTCTTGAGGTTAGTTCAATACGAATCTGATCTTATCTCGAACGCTTTTCCTTAGGGAACAATGGAAGTAATACAAATATCACAACAGTTCATATTACGATACGAAATGTGGAAAATTTCGGTTCCATTTGATAACCCATCGAGTATCGTAATATAGAGTTACATACGAGTAGCGTACAACGATTTACCTACTATCATCGTGACCACGACCATCATATTACCTTTCGGATATCTACAACGTGTCCAAGATATGGAGATATTGGAAATGATGCACAGATGCACAGTAAATGTTTGGTGTGGTGTGATAGGTAGGAAATTACGTTGCTGGGCCATACGGTTCATATTATCTCCGGTACTGCTTAAGATATCAAAATTAAATTTTACACGTATGATGTGGGGAACGACATGGAGCATTTCGTAAAATTATTTATGTATACAACGTGTCCAAGATAAGGAGGGCCAGTATGGGGATATTGGAAATGACAAGAGATACGGATTTGGTTAAATGGGGAAAAAGTTGTGTAATTAAAGGACCAATAAAATGGCGCCTAGAAATCCTAGATAAGATTTTCTGTTTTTGAGTTATTTTGAAAAAACTGAAGTTATGGATTTTTAACTATATTTTTTTCTGGCTTTAATATTAAAGTTAGAGCGAAACTGACGAAACTTCTTCGTAGCAACTTTTGATGAAATTAAAGATTTCATTGCCAATTTTTTTATTCTACGTTTCGAATTCGAGCAACCATCATCAACTTAATTTTTTTAAATACGGTCCCGATTTTCTGATATAAAATTTTATTAGCCCTTTTGATTCTGAATTCAACAATGTACCACACATTATGGTTTAATTACGTTTCGACCCTTTTTTGGCCATCATCAAAGAAGTTTTAAGATACGGACCTGTATGTCTCATAGTTTTGTAAAAAATATGTACATACAGTATAAGTTTGGCAATTTTTAAGTGCACCACAAGAGTTTTACGAATCTGTTAGATGATACTAGCGATAAGCACCAACCCTACTCCAAGCATAGCGCATCTTGCAGTTTTGGAAAATCTTGTTCGTTTCTGATATCAGAAGAAAGTCCAACTAACTGTATTTCTCATAATTTTTAGAAAATTAAGAGAAATGCAGGTCCGTATCCTAAAAATTTCTTGATGATGGTCAAAAACGGGTCGAAACGTAATTAAACCATAATGTGTGGTACATTGTTGAATTCAGTATAAGAAGGGCTCATAAAATTTGGCATCAGAAAATCAGGACCGTATTTAAAAAATGAAGTTGATGATGGAAGACGAAACGTAAAATAAAAGAATTGGCAATGAAATCTTTAATTTCATCAAAAGTTGCTACGAAGAAGTTTTGTCAGTTTCGGCTCTAATTTTAATATTAAAGTAAGAAAAAAATTTAGTTAAAAATCCATTAATTCAGTTTTTTCAAAATAACTCAAAAACGGAGAATTATATCAAGGATTTCTAGGAGCCATTTTATTGATCCTTTAGTTACTCAACTTTTTTCCCATTTAACCAAATCCGTATCTCTTGTCATTTCCAATATCCCCATACTGGCCCTCCTTATCTTGGACACGTTGTATACTTCTCTATGTTCCTGGTAAACGCAGGAAATCCAAATTATGTGGTAACATAAACATTTACTTAATGCGAAAATTTAAAATTACTTTTTAAGGATTGAGATTTGAAAAAAAAATAATTTTCGTTCAATATTTCGTATGAAGAATCTCATGTAGCACTTTTTGCATACAATTTAGAATCACTCTGTATAAACTAGAAATAATAATAGATCTCTAATAACATGATGTTATATAAAACAATGCTATTGTTATTAACAAAGCTATTCAACATGTTGGCGAAACTTCGTTAAAAATTAACAAGTTATTTGTTATTTCAACAAGTTACTAGAACATGATACTGAAACATCTTTCTTGTTGATAACTTTTTAGCATCCCAATTAGGTATTTTAACTGAATTACAACATGAAAATGTCCAAAGAAAAAGACTTACTTCTGCAGCTTGTGAAAAGAAGATGCGATTTTGTGTATGCCCTGCTTTACGATCCCGACGAAATACAGTGTTAGTAACCAAACGAAAAACATAAATATATATACGCATCTGCAGCTTGCTACAAACCAATAGTTCCCAAATTCCCAACATTCTTTGATATTTAGCGCTCACTGACCTGTAACAAGTAACTTGTTAAAATAACAAATAACTTGTTATTTTTGCGGCAGTTTCGCTAGCATGTTGAATAACTTTGTTGATGTTTATACTATTGTTTTGTATAACATGTTACTAAATGAAAACGGACCTTTATCATCTTAAATTCTGTCTACAACGACCATTTTCCGAAAAGTGTCTTCCGAAAAGTGTCTTTAGTAGTCTAGTGCCTAACCCAAAGTGGTCAGTGCCCTGTAGCTACGCACAATGGCGTTGTTATTATTAAATTCTCGTACCGTTTCAAAAAACCCAGCATATATAAACCGCCTCTACAGCCTCATCACTGTAAATTTACCTGTCCTGAAACACGCAACCCAAATTTTTACAGTCGAGACTTAATAATGGGTCAAACTGTAAGCAATCAAAGTAGTACATTAAAAAAAATTGTTCACTTTTCACCCTGTACACGCAAGGAAAGTGGCCCTCATTACAAAAGGAAATTTTTAGAGGAAAACTCGAGGGAGAAGTCATCGCAGCGGGCCGAGTCGAGTTTGAAATTAAAACGCTAATCGAAAAGTGCCTCGAATAAAAATGACTCGGGGTGGGGATGGGGGGTTTGTAAGGAAACGGGGTGGAGCGGTTGGGTGACGCGAAAAAAACTTAATGAAATCCTTGTTTTTATCGATTTTCTTATAGCAAATCGAGGGAGACGATTAAAAAGCTCTTTCTTATTTCGGAAAGAAACGCGAGCGAGAAGGCGATTGCAGAGAGAGAAAGGCAAGGCGTTTAAAAAGTTTTAATTTAAAAGTTCTGGGGGTGTGAGATTAATTTTCTGTTCTTCCAGTTTGGGATGTTCGGGCAACTTCGATTTATTTCTTTGGCTCGAAAATTCAGGTGCAACCCTATAGAGGAATCTGCACTTCTCTGATAAAAATCTTAGCGTCATTAGGGTGGCGACAGCAACCCTTTTTCCAATCTGCAATTTAAGTACACATAATCTAATCAGAGTGTCTCTTCCCTCTTTTCTTATTTCATCCCTCTGTTTCCTGTTTGTTCAGCCCTTCACACTTAGAGAAAAACAAAACCCAAGACTCCAAAATATTTCAGAAATAATATTTAATTGGCCAATTTTTGCGGTATAACAACACGCTGACTAATTAATAGACACCTAGTGCTTTTATAAAAAAGGTGAGAACAATACGAGGGTTAAAGTCATTTGCATCATACAGGGTGGTATCCAGCGGTCAGCAAACAAAACCATGTGGTTAATTTGCGGTTACATTTCTATATGTATTGTAAAAGCGCTACTGTAGGATGCAAAATTATAACACTTAATTGGCAACATCAGAAAATAGGGAAGAGGAAGAAATGTTTTATCGTTGGTTGAGGCGACACCAAATCACAACTTGGTGTTTCCAAAACAAAAGTTCAAAAAATATTAAAAAAAGGCAAATATAGGCCATATAAAATTCAAATTATTCAACATCTCTTTCCGGGAGATGAAGAAAGAAGGCTTAATTTTTGTAGGTGGTACTTAAATAAAATTCAAGAAAATCTAGAATTTGGGAGGTCTGTCATTTGGACAGATGAAACTCACATAAGCAGCGTAGTATTATTTAACAGGCATAATGTGCGTCACTGGTCTGATACAAATCAGCACCAAACTTTTGAACGTCAGAGGCAAGGACATTTTGGATTTAACGTTTCGTGTTTTATTTTGGGTAGTCAACTAGCATACCATTATTTTCGATGGAAACTTAACGGGATCGAGATACATTAATTTATTGAATATTAACGCAGAGGCGATAATGGAAAATGTTCCGCTAATAAACATAAACAGGGTATATTTCCAACAAGATGGTGCCCCTGCACACAATTCTGCAACAGTTAGAAATTATTTAGAAAATCATTTTCCGGGTAGATGGTTGGGTACAAATGGACCTATATTGTGGCCTGCAAGATCACCGGATCTGAGTATATTAGACTTTTTTGTTGGGGCATTTTTAAAAGAAAAAATATACATATGAAGATACAACAAGCCGAGCTTGCAGAGGCAACACATGCAGCTTTCCGATTCCGGGTATCTTATATTTTCTGAAGGTAAAAAGTACCAAAATACCTAGCAAGGGACCTGTTTTTCTAAAATTACCCATTTTTTCCCTTATCAACGTGGATCCCGAGGGGGTGTCGCGGAGCGCACCAAAGAAAACACGACTGCAATTGTCCACTTATTTTAATTTAAGTTTTTAATGAAGGCTTTATACATTTCTTCGGGGCGAATATTCTCTTAAAAAGTTTTAATAGAAACTCGCTTCGTTTCGTTCCCTTTTTCAATGAGATGAATTTTAATTTTGTATATAATTGGGAACGGGGCTTCTTTCTTTGGAAAGACGAGGACGGAGAACGCGGCCGTTGGAGGGAGACGGGAGACCCCAATCGATATGTACTGTATTTTTGTAATTTTCTTCTTCTGAAGAGAATATTTTAGCTTAAAATATTCACGTTTCGTTAAAAACCCCCCTTCCATCTCTTATTTACTTCATACCGGGCTCCACAAACAATTATTGGTTGATAGAGCCTACGCAGTAAAGCATCAGCTTCGTATGTATATTTTTTCTTTTAAAAATGCCCAAACAAAAAAGTCTAATATACTCAAATCCGGTGATCCATTTGTACCCAACCATCTACCCGGAAAATGATTTTCTAAATAATTTCTAACTATTGCAAAATTGTGTGTGGGAGCACCATCTTGCTGGAAATATACCCTGTTTATGTTTATTAACGGAACATTTTCCATTATCGCCTCTGCATTAATTTTCAATAAATTAATGTATCTCAATCCCGTTAAGTTTCCATCAAAAATTTGGTATGCTAGTTGACCACCCAAAATAAAACACGAAACGTTAAATCCAAAATGTCCTTGCCTCTGACGTTCAAAAGTTTGGTGCTGATTTGTATCAGACCAGTGACGCACATTATGCCTGTTAGATAATCCTACGCTGAGTTTCATCTGTCCGAATGACAGACCCCCAAATTCTGGATTTTTTTCATAATTTTGAATTCTGTTAATAATTTTGAATAATGAAAACATTATCTGATGATGGAAAGAAAACTTCCTAAAATGCATTTAGACAGTGACTATATGTTATATAATAATTATTGGTAGTGCACATAATAGTGATAAACTCAATACTAAGCCATGTAATTTATTACAACCCATATTAGAGTACATACTTCCTCTGCTACCAACAGCTGTTCCGAACAAATTTCTCTTTCATTGTGCATATATACACCGGAGTGACCGCGTGCCAATTTGCATACCAGCCTGACCAGTTCTTCGATATTTCCGTTGTCCTAAAGGGTTCCGTATGCCGATACACTGACCCCTTGCACACTGTGTCACGGTCGCCACCTTTTGCCGGTGACCCCTTCCATCATCGCCGTTAACATTCTGCTTTCGGCGACAACCAAAAGTGATTCGATCTCCTAAACCCGTGTGTGTGTACCTAGTGATTCGCTAATTCTCGAGTGCAAATAATAATTAGTGAATTTACGTCATGTTTTTAAGTGTACAGTAAATAAAAAATTCGCCAGTCATTGCTTGTGTTGTTTACGCAGATCTATTTAAATGGTGCTGAGTTGTGCGGACAATATCCTGTTTCACTTGCATTAGTATTCTAACATTTGAAATTAAAATTTTAAACAATGGAATTGAAAATTAAAAATATACAAAGGCGCCGTTAATGCAGTGAGGGTCAATTGTATAGCATTAACAAACAACGTTAAAGATTAATTCAGTTTTAACTGCAATTTCATCTTCAGAAAAAATATATATTTCTACAGATTTCATAACATTTTCTAAAATGTATACTAAATATATTCCCTTCTTCAAAAAAAATGTAAATTTGTGGTTATATTTTTTAAATAGAACACCCTACATCTGACCACATTTTTTGATTCCTTCATTGATTTAAATATGAAGTTAAGAAAGTAAAAACAGATTATATTTATGCCACAGCTGTTTTCCATGTCGAATTTCCTTTCGATTGCGTATAAAACTCCCCTGGTTCTAAAATTGCAATTTTTGCGATAATCGCTCTCAAATACCAAACCGTATAATTTAATTCGAAATACACAAAAAATTACAAAATTACAAAAATTAAAAGTGAAAATGGACGAAATATTGTTTTTGTTCTAGAGCCCTTATTTGTTGATATTTTGATATGAAATTTTAAAGTAAGTTATGCTTGCAAATTCTCAACAGGCCGGTAGTATCCATTTTTATACAGGGTGTTTAATTTAAGCGTACCAGGGGTTAAGTTTGTTTTTACTTATGGCCGCCATATTGGTACTGGTCATATTCGAGTAGACGGTTTCAAGAGCTTTTCAACCATGTATAATAGTCCGCATAAAAACTTTCAGTTAACAATGAAAATCGAAAAATTTGCCTTTAAGATTAACAGTCTATTAAAAATGCCACAATTCTCTTCTCTAGCAAGCTATGGAAAACAAAGCATTATGTTTATTATGACAACAATTAAATAAGCCAACTTAATTATCGCAGGTAAATGTAGTTCTGAACGTTTGGTTGCAGAAGGATGGTGCACCTCTTCACAATACACATAGGATTCGTCAGTATCTAAACAATTTATTTGGTGAGAAATGGATAAGTCTGTTTCAAATTTATGATAGTAATAAGTTACATCCAACGTATTTTTAACATGCAGGATCAATAAACTGGCCAGCTCGCTCCCCGGACTTAACCCCCCTAGATTTTTTCGCGTGGGGTATACAGTCAAAAATACGAAAATCAGCATGCTCTGTAGTGACCGCTCTTAGAGAACTTCTTCGTCAATTTTTGATAAATGCGCCCAACTTGGTGGAAACTCGATGCAGAAACTGTTTAGATGCTCACAGAGGACTTTTTGAACAATTATTGAACTAGATAAGAGAAGCTGTGGCATTCTTAATGGACTGTTACATCTTAGAGGCAAATTTTTCGATTTTCATTGTTAACCAAAGGTTTTTATGCGGACTATTATACATTGTTGAAGAGCTCTTGAAACCGTCTACTCGAATATGACCAGTACCAATATGGCGGCCGTAAGAAAAACAGACTTAACCTCTGGTACGCTTAAATTAAACACCATGTATAAAAATTGATACCACCGGCCTGTTAAGAATTTTCAAGCATAACTTACTTTAAAATTTCGTATAAAAATATCAACAAATAAGGGCTCTAGAACAAAAACAATATTTCGGCCATTTTCACTTTTTCCCGATTTTCTCAGAAACAGAAATAGTTTCCGAAGTTCTCTTAGTACTGCTAAATTACAATTATAATAAGCAACATTTTTTTCCCATTTGAGCACCCTTGCAACTACCGCGGTTTAAAAGTTCCCCATACTAAACAAGTTAAGTGGGACACTGTGTATATAGCCTTTATAATTATGTAACTTAGAAAAATAATTGAATACAATAATCATAATTGCTATTAATAATGGACTCAAAAAATTAAAAATTGCTTATACAGTATGTCCCTAAAGTTTGGAATAAAATTTATCATATTAAAATGAACGTTTTTTGGAGAAATTCCTCGGACACGTCGATTTTTATTTTCAAAATAACACCTGCAGGGATTGTTTTCAACTTCTCACCACCAACCCCCTAAGCCCTAACAACCCCAACTTTAAAATTTCAAACATGAACATACCCCGTGTGATACCTCGTTTTAAAGAAGTTTTTGTGCCGAATTCAACAAAGATTTTTTTTCAAAATTTGGTTAATAAACAACGGAGATATTGAACAAAAATCTTTTCGAATGGGTATCTATGCAGATCTAGTAATAAGGAGTTAAAAACAATTGCTGGTCGTTTGTGTTTGACAAGTACATTGAAAATCACATTTATCAGTCACTGCGGTTCGTTTTGCATTTGTACACAAGATAATTTGTCAAATTGCAGCTATTTTCAATATGCCGAATTTATCAGAAAAGCAGCGAATTGAAATCCTAATTATGATTGGATGTGGAGATAAAATGAGAAGTCAGCTTGAAGTTTGCGATATGTTTAACAATGTTTATCCCGATCAACAAATTTCACAATCAACCGTGAGTAAAATTTACCACAAATTTGAACAAACGGGCTCTGTAAAAGATATGCAAAGATCAGGCCAACCCAAAAAATTGAATGATGATTTGAGGCTTCAAGTAATGCTCGATTTAACGGAGAAACCAATTAATTCGATGAGAAAATTAGCTCAGCAATATGACGTTTTGAAATCAA
Organism: Xestobium rufovillosum; assembly: GCA_963966045.1. Classification (NCBI taxonomy): domain Eukaryota; kingdom Metazoa; phylum Arthropoda; class Insecta; order Coleoptera; family Ptinidae; genus Xestobium; species Xestobium rufovillosum. The sequence goes on from OZ014497.1 coordinate 30,994,248, forward strand.
CAATTCATCGTTATGTAAAAAAACAAAAATGGTCTCCATTTAAAGTACATGAAGTTCAGGAGCTCCTACCTGATGATGCTGACAGAAGACTGGAATTTTGCGAAACAGTGTCGATCAGAATAAATGATGACCCATACTTCTTGCATAATGTACTTTTCTCAGACGAAGCTACATTTAACCTTAAAGGCAACGTAAACAAACAAACTACAAGATACTGGAATGACATAAATCCTCATTGGATACAAGAGACCCATTCGCAAAGATCACAAAAAGTTAATGTTTGGGCAGGAATAATTGGCGATAGAATTTTGGGACCATATTTCTTCGAGGCAAATGTGAACGGAGATGTGTATTTGAATTTTTTACAATTCGAATTATTGCCGGCTTTAATAGTCTTGTTCCCACATGATGGTGAACCCGATTTGGTTCATGAACGTATTTGGTTCCAGCATGATGGTGCTCCTGCACATTATGCTGAAAATGTTAGAAGATTTTTAAACGTAACGTTTCCAAACAGATGGATAGGCAGGCGAGGAACAGTAGAATGGCCCCCAAGATCTCCAGATCTAACCCCTTTAGATTTTTATTTATGGGGTTACCTGAAAAGCAAGGTTTACGAGAGTCGCCCAGGAAGCATTGAAGAACTGAAGATTAGAATAAAGGAAGTTATTCGCGAAATTCCGCCTGACACAATTGTTTCTTCTATAAATGCTGTCCAGGATCGAATAGGTTATTGCCAAGTTCAGAATGGTGGTCACTTTGAACAACTGTTGTAAAAATTTCTGTTTTGTCGAGTTTCGTTGTTCGTAATAGTAAAATTAAGGATATAGCTCCATTTTGTTGAATATCTCCGTTATTTATTAACCGAATTTCTAAAAAATTTTTTTGTTGATTTCGGCACAAGAAATGCTTTAAAATGAGGTATATGACGGGGTATCTTCGTATTTAAAATTTTAAAGTTGGGGTTGTTGGGGTTAGGGGGGTGATGGTAAAAAGTTGAAAACAATCCCTACAGGCGTTATTTTGAAAATAAAAATCGACGTGTCCGAGGAGTTTCTCCAAAAAGCTTTCATTTTAATTTGATGAATTTTATTCCAAACTTTAGGGACATACTGTATAATAGCATATACAGGATGAGTTTTTTTTTAATTGTCACTACAGGGATCTTGGAAACCAGCAGAGATAGAAGGTAGGTTAAATGAAGAAAGAAGTGTACTTCTTTGAGCTTAATAAATAAGCAAATTCAAATTTTCGAAAATTTGCATAGTCTGCTAGATAAAACGGAAAAGTCAAATTTTGCGAGATTTAAAAATATTTTATTCACAATCGGTTAGTAATAAGTCAATTGCCAACTTTTAAAAAGTTTGCAAGTAGGTTATTCCTGACTTCTACTTGCCGACCGGGTTGGAAAATTTTCCACCCTTGGGTGGAAAATTTTCCAACCTGAGAAATCAGTGCCTATATGATTTTATACTTAAGTATGTATTATGTAATAAACTTGGAATAAAATTTCATACAGTTTTTTCTGCGGTCTCGGGGAGTTCTGCTTGAGTGTATTGTGTACTCCAACTGACTGGCAGATATATTTTACCACCAGAAATGCTCTTTCATATTCAGTTATTTTATTGTCAAAAAAACGATGCTTGTCAGTTTAATAATTAATAAAAATACAAATGTCAATTTCACTGCCTACCAAGAATTATCGAAAGTGCATTGCTTAAATTTACTTCAATATGATGTGTAATATTGACATAATTAATAATTGTCAATTTCACAGCCTGCCAAGAGCTATCGAAAGTGCAATGTTTAAAATAATATGAAATATTTATTCCTTAATAATTGTTCATTAAAACTAATGATTGTGAATAAAATAGTATACATACCTCGCTGGAAAATTTCATTACAGCCTCGCGCTATAGATGACCGCGGCGCTTCGCGCCTTGGTCATCTATCTAGCCCTCGGCTGTAATGAAACATTTTCCACCTCGGTACGTAATATACTATTCTAGCCGGCTTGTAACACCAAAATATGAAAAAATGGCAAAGGAAAAAGTTGTACAGAATTAAACTTAGTACTATCTCAAATAATCAAAAGTTGTATTATACCAGTCGTGTTCGAGAAATAATACAAACTTATGTAAACCATATGCGACTATGGCACCACTAAACAGGATATTTTTTTCTGATTTCTGCGATACAACATTGTCCATACTTATTTGAAAAAAAATTTCAGTTGTAGGGTATAAAATGCATGAAGATAAAAAGCAATCGGTAACTGCAAGTTGAAGGTTTACTACGCCACCGTGATTCACTTGTAGATACATACTTGTTATTTTTTTTTGTTTTCCATGGATAATAATTTAAAATTGAAAAATTCTTATAACTCCTTCATTTTTTAAAATAAACATGCAATATGATATATCGCCGAAATCAGGAAAAAATATCCTATTTAGTGGTGCCGTAGTCGCATATGGTTTCCATCAAAAAAAAAACATAAGCTTGCATTATTTCTCGAACACGACTGATATAATACAACTTTTGATTATTTGAGATAGTACTAAGTCTATAATTCTGTACAAATTTTTCCTTTGGCACTTTTCCATATTTTGTGTTACAAGCCGGCTAGAAAATATTTTTAAATCTCGCAAAATTTGATTTTTTCATTTTATCTAGCAGACTATGCAAATTTTCGAAAATTTGACTTTGCTTATTTGTTAACCTCAAAGAACTTCACTTCTTTCCTCATTTAACCTACCTTCCATCTCTGCTGGTTTCCAAGATCCCTGTAGTGAAAATCAAAAAAAAAACTCATCCTGTATACCCAAACTTATCAGACAAAAAAGATATTAAATTTTGTCGTATAACTTACACAGGAAATGTTTCCGAAAGAAACATTTTGTCAAAAAGAACAGTATAGGTACAATTTATCCACGTATTGATTTCGGAAGGGGGAATAAAATTTTTATTTGGCATTTTACGGAAAAATTGCATACTTTATAAAAATGCCTGCTAGTTCTGAAACATCTAAATTTGACAGGAGTTTTAAATTTTCTTCTGCAGGGTGGACAATAATTCACAAAATGTAAAAATTACCAGGTATGAAAAAATATCGTTTCAATCAAAAAGTTGTAAAGGAAAAAGTTGTTTAGAATGACGAGATGAAATCAAATATGAAGTTTGCATTGTTTTCAAAGACATTCATATTTTGTAGGATCTTGAGAAAACATATTTCGTATTTTTAAATTAAATCTTTATGTTATGAAACTTTCTTAGAATATTGCCTTCTGCGGCGAATTAGGAAATTATAGGATTTTCCACCGATCAATATCTACTATTCTGTCAACTGACAGACCCGTTCGTTGTAAAAGTGTAGCTTCATCTGAGAAAATGATGTCGCTTCTCTTCATCGCCTTCTTCCAAAGTATGGATGAATCTTGGTTTGAATGGATCAATTTTGCAATTTTTTGCAATAGTGGTCTACTAATATTACCATTTTGGGAAGACCTTTTCTTAAAGACATTGTAGGAAATTCTCTTACTGAATTCCCTTTTTGTTCTCAAAACACTCCCCGCTCTCACAAATTTACAAATAATACTTTTAACCGTATTATCAGACAGTGAAACTCCTGGCCATTTCATTTCATTTTTTCCCTTGCATCAGGAAAAAAGAAACCTCAAGGTTACCATAGCGCTACATCCAGATGATATAATTTATCCTTAAGTTTTCAAATTAAAGACGCTATCATTCTTGTATTTAAAAGATAATTTGCGTCGCTTTTCTTGGGCATAAAGAGAGACGGCGGGCTCCGGGAGTCCGGACGTAAATTCCGGAGCGAGATAAGGAGGACCAACTTGGCCGCGTGAATGGGATATTTTTAATGGATCGTGTCTTGTGTATCCGAGGAGAAACAATTTTGAAAAACGACTTTCTTTGTGTCCGGACCATTAGGGAACTAATTGCAACGTTTTAATTTTAAACTCCGCGCCCGAGATAAGTTTTGACAATCTTTTGTGAGGCGAGTCGGGGAGGGCTGCAGGGCGGATAATTTATTTTCTTAATGGCGGTCTCTTTAGATTTTTTCTTCTGAATGGAGCGAAAATTATTACTCGAAACGTCAGCTATAAACAAGATGAATTACGTAAATATAATATACCCAGCATTTTCCACATAAGGTCAGGGAAGGTCAGGAAGATCAGGAAAGGACAGGGAAGGACAGTAAGGTCAGGGAAGGGCAGGAAGTTGATCCTACATCGTATACATATAGAAGCATATTTCTTGAACTATGCCTCGGATTTAAAATAATTTTGAATTGAAAATAATTTTGTTCAATACAAATTTCAAATACAGTTTCTAAATTCATTTATAATCACAATATTTGTATGAGACTTCTAAAGTATCTGCTAACAATTTTAAGCATTCTTTAGGTGGACCATTAGAAAACATAAATATATTTGTTACATTAAAAAAACTAAAAATGAACCTATTGGTACAGTTTTACTTTTTATTTTATGTATAAGATCTAAAGAATTTCTTAGGCCAAATTTGTAAAAATTTGTAATATTTTTCAAATATAGGTATTATGTACAGGCTGTCCTATTTTCGATTTATTAAATTTAGATACCCGGGAAGAAGGCAACCAAGCAAAATGATGTTTTCGAGATTAAAATCAAATTTAATCCACTATCAATAAACCTAGAAACAAAATTTACAATAAAGAAAATAGGGAAGAGGAAGAAATAAATGCTTTATCGTTGATTGAGGCGACACCAAAAACTTCTTGTCGCGAAATAAAATCACAAGTTGGTGTTTCCAAAACAAAAACAAAACAAAAAATATTTAAAAAAGGCAAATATAGGCGATATAAAATTCAAATTATTCACCATGTCTTCTCGGGAGATCAAGAAAGAAGGCTTAATTTTTGTACGAGGTAGGTACGTAAATAAAATTCAAGAAAATCCAGAATTTGGGCGGCCTGTCATTTGGACAGATGAAACTCACATAAGCAGCGTAGGATTATTGCGTCACTGGTTTGATACAAATCAGCACCAAACTTTTGAACGTTTTGGATTTAACGTTTCGTGTTTTATTTTGGGCGGTCAACTAGCATACCAAATTTTTGATGGAAACTCAAGGGATTGAGATACATTAATTTATTGAATATTAATAAACATAAACAGGGTATATTTCCAACAAGATGGTGCCCCTGCACACATTTCTGCAATAGTTAGAAATTATTTAGAAAATCATTTTCCGGGTAGATGCATGGTTGGATACAAATAATGGACCTATATTGTGGCCTGCAAGATCACCGGATCTGAGTATATTAGACTTTTTGTTTGGGCATTTTTAAAAGAAAAAATATACATACAAAGATACAACAATCAAGCCGAGAGGCAAGACATGCAGCTTTCCGATATTTGCAAGCCCATCCTATTTTTTTAATTAATGCCATCAATCTATTAACTAAAAGATGTAGATTATGTGTTGAAAAACATGGCAATCAATTTGAGCAGTTCCTATAATAATTTTGTTTGTTGTTTTTCTTGTTTTGGTTTATTTTGTTTGTTTTTCTATTTTTTCTGTTTTTGTTGCTTTTATTTCAGTTGTTATTAAATTTCTAGTAGGGGCTTTAATATATGATAATACGGGTTGTCAAAAATACCTAGATAACGTCATAACTGAAGCTCTGGAATGGCCAGCACCTAATAGTCCTGAGCTAAATCACTTGATGGCCAGTTTTTTAGTTTGGAACACGTGTTGAAGTACTTACATCGAAAAAGTGCATCCATTCAATCTTCTAAGAAACTCAGCAGACCAACGGTGGGTCCGTACCGAAGGATAACATGATCAAATATATTCGGCCCGTTTTGCTTATTAAAAATGAAAATTCCGGGGCGCATAAAATAATATTAAAACAACGGAGAAGCGGCAGAGTTCAGAAACGGCCAATATAATAAAAGAAGTAAGATGGCCGCCTCGAGAGGCGAAGCAATCAACTCTTTCCGATGTAAATTTCGAACCCCCCATTTAAGCATCAACCCGCCACCCTCAAACACCCCCATTTATATACCCCTCTTTTATTCTTTCACCCTACTTTTACACTTTGCAAAAGGGGTCGGACGGCGGAACTCTGTCTCAATAAGTTGAAAAAGGAGCGGGACGCTCCGGAGAGACGCGCGCGAGAGGGACGGAAGCAGAGATGTCCGATTGCTGCTTTGTACAGTTTCGGAGGAATTTTAAGTTTCTTGGAGTTATCTGACGTTTTTGTATCGATTTCTTTGCCAGGGGGGGAAAAAATTGCCCGTCGCAGGCTCCGGGCACGATAAAGGGAAATTATATTTTGCATCTCGTTGGGAGAGAATTTAAAACGGGAATTAAGCAACGGCGATTCATGATACTTTTAAGAAAGTTTTGTTTACAGAAAAAAAATACATTAGGTAGAGAAAATATTTTGCACTGCGTGCCCCACTTCACTTTCCTCGATATGGGCAACTCGTAATGTCCAGCGATGAAGATAAAAGGCGTCTGCGAAGCATCTGGTAAGTCATAAATTACTGTCGCGACTCCACCCATACAGCAGATAGCGTGTCGCGGGCAAACGTTTTTATCACACAACAGGCGAACTACTTAAACAAGTGCAATAATACTTGTGTATAGGGAGTAAATCGGAATACTAATTAATTACTTTATCGTAACCCTGTATATCTACCTCGATATCTATGAAACTCTCCTCATCTCAACACCACATCATACAGTGTGATCAGCTAAGACTACGGAGCGGCTACATCTCGGAAACCGTTTATGGTACAATTTTGGGATAAAGAATTTATTGACAAATATGGAGAAAAGAATTTGACCAAAAATATTTTCAAGTCCCTAACTTCAACCTTGATATGGCATTACAAAAAATATTTAATTTCTCCAAATATCTTAGATACAACGTAGGCCGGAAATACGATTTTTAAAATGTCTGCTCAATCATCTATAAATTTTGTTTAAACATTTTACCTCTATTTACCATGGCAGCGTCAGGGTGAAGAACAACAAATATTTTAAATGCTGTGACTAGGATTTGTCTTAACAAAATTAAACAAACGATGGCTCATTTTAAAGGTCCCTTTAATCTGATTGAATTTTATTGCGAAAAAATTAAAAGTTAATTTGTATGCTCAAACTAAGAGAAAAATGCATAATCTGTTGCAATGCATTCTGTCTAGTATTCACGAAAAAATTTTGTCTATAATTTCTTCTTTTTTTTTAATAAGACCAGTGGAGAGTCCCTAAGTTTATAAATTTCAACAAGAACCCTGGTGCCCGATATAGCTCTGTCACACATAACTAAATAAAAGTAACATACTTTCAACCATGGCGTAAATATATATGGTGAGTGCATAGGCAGACGCTATTCGGTCGGGAGCGCGCAATGACGTTGCTTGGGAGCGCCAAACCCTCGAATATTATACGGTCCGCTATGCACGGCAAAGCGTATCTATAGCTTTCTCGTTTATATTAGAATGATTTTGTACACCTACCAAGAAAAATTAAACATATTTGGTACAATAATTAATTTATTATAGAGTGGCACAAAATAAAATAAAATTAGTTAAATATGTTTGAAAGAAATAAATCAAAACTAAATAGATGATGAATTTGGAAGACTTATGGTTCGCGCAATATTGTAAAACGTGGTTAATTATTCAAATGTGAAGCATAACTTTGATTTTCGAGTAAACTTAAACTTTTATTTATTAATTATAAAACCAATTCGGTAATAATTATCAGAAGACTACCTTAATGTATTCGAGAAAAATATTTTATAAACTTGAGAACGAAGTTAACGCGAAGGGTGTTTCCTAAAAGCAACACTAATTTTGTTAGAAAAGGAGAAAAAGTATTTGAATATACATACTAGGAAGGTCGAATGATATTGCAGTATATTATATTTATAATTTCCCTCATCTAATAAGCAATAGAAACATATTATGCAAGATAACTTTACTAAATCTAGCCTCCTGATTGATCGATATCGGTGCAAAAAAATTAATACAAAATGACTAATTATATAACTCACATACATTATACAGGGTGGCCCACTGACAACAATAAGTGAGATTTTATACCATTTGGCATAATTTTTACGCAAAAAGCTCAGACAGAGCTTCATCTTTCAATTCTCTTTATAACAGTTTTCCATTTTTTTAAAACGGACCTCTGACTTCTGAGAAAATGTGCTTCAAATGGTATAAAATCGCACTTACTGGTGTTAAAAATTGCCTTAATTAATGTTATTTTTAAAGTGCATTTTCTTGGAGGTTAGTGATCCAATTTTAAAAAATGAAAAACTGTTATAAAGAGAATTTAAAGGCCTTTCATACGGTGTGCATCTTGACACTACCTCCTATTTAAAAATTTAAGGGTGCTTTCCCCTTCCACTTTGGGATTGAAGTTACATGAATGAAAACATCGAAGTCAGATGTCCCCCTTACAACCAAAATCGACGTGCCCCAGCTTTTTTCGTGAAAATGATGTAAATGGCATAAAATGGCACTTACTGTTTTCAGTGGGCCACCCCATACAACGATAATTCACATGACAACTGTTATTTCAATCGGTGAATTACTTAACAGAATCGATTATTTGTGAAAGGAGCTAACTAAATATTTAATAAATTTAATAGGTGACAAGAAAACATTGCATTTTCCGAAAGCTAGTTTTTTTCAGAGGAATTTTAGTATGTACATTAACAGAGATACCTATCTGTAAACATTTCTGATTACTTTAGTTCAACTTATTAGGTTATGTATATTTAAGGTATTTTTGTCCAGTCTAAAATTTGTTAAAATGCTTAGTCCCTTTTAACAATAACCGATTCTAGCTCTTGCTTGGTGATTTTGTTTTACAAAATACTTAATGCATGCGTTAAAATATACGGCGCGAATCACAATCACAACAAAGTTAATTTTAGTTTGCTATTTTTCGCATTTTCTTCACAATTTTACCCTTATCAGTATCTGATAAACCCTGAAATCGTAATCTTAATTGTTTGATTCTCAAATTACGTGCGCGTCCGAACTAGATCACGCAGTACTTTGTCTGCACTTTTACATAGTTGAGCTAGCTAGTTGCTAGCGAAGAATTCTGCAGAAATCTAAAAAAGTTAACGTCATTTGTATTTCAGTTATTGTTGTAACAACCCACGATAGCACAATTAGGCATTATAAATTTGTCGAAGATACTAGCAAGTTAGTAAAGTCTGCAAAGTCTTCGGGCGATAACGCCGCTGCCGTAAAGATAAATGCCCGGCTCCCAGGTTCGCGCTCCCAATTGACGTCACGTTCCCCCACTTACGTAACACTAGATTCTATCGGTACGGCTTTCAACATACTGACCCGAATTTAAGACAAAAAAATTAAAGCAAGTGCCAGACTACCAATAATTATTATACAGGGTTGCCCAGATAAGCCTCTACAACTTCGTTATTTAGGTACTAACGTTTTGATGATTTGTAAAAACAGGTTTAAATGGTTGTTTAACCCGCATATTATACAGTACTCTAAAATTGTCTCCGACGTTTCATACACTTGCACTCATCATCAGGTTTATTTTTCCTTATGGGCGCCATATTGGATTGTTATGTAATTAAATAGCTTATTTTTTGCTGAGTACAGCAACCTATAACGAGTTGATATTCTACCAAAAATAATAGCTTCAGAAAATAAAATTCATGATTTAATGGAAAAATTTAGTTATCCAAGGAAAAACAACTTCATTAAGGAGTATTTTTGCAAGAATTATTACAGTTTTATTTCGTTTAGTAGAAATCAATAACTTGTAACGGTAGAAACTGCCAAAAAATAGTTTAGTGTTAAATTTTATTTGCCGCCCCAAGAAATTACAATTTCAAAATTGAAAAACAAAAAACATCAATAGAATAATAAAAACTAGTTACAAAACAAACGAAAACAACTTATTTTATTGTCAAATGGAATCGTAAATCATGCAAGTTACAAGTTAGACAGACTGTTTTGTAAAAATAAAGAATAAAGAAAGTATGCATGGAAGACACCATCTTTAAAACTCAAAAAAAAATAAAACTTATTTCTAATTTCATTGTTAAGATTTTCTTCCACATTTTCCTTTTGTTTAAAAAGTTCATATTTTGTAACTTTAAATCTTCGTAAATATATTTTCCAAGGCCAACTAAATTGTTGTCCAAAATAATAGAATTCTATTTTCTAAAACTATATTTGTGCTGGAATAATATCAATTTGTTATAGGTTGCTATTCTGCATAAGTAACTAAGTGATGAATAATGCCAGAAAATATGTAACACCGGTTTTTAATGATATTCCACAGAAAATTTTTCGAACTTTCTTTAAGAGGCTGACATCATGATGGAAATTTCTAAAATCCATACGCCACCTCATCCCGGACATCCTTTATAACAAGACACTGTTGTGCACGTTTAATAGTTTGTTTTCCTAACAACGTAACAACCGCTCTTTAATAGTAAGTTCCATGTTGCAGTTGTCTGTACATCAATGCAGAAAGATCTAGAAAGAGAGGGAAAAAGATGTTCGCTGGCATAATGCGTTTTCCACGTTTCTAACTCTCTTATTTTCTTAATAAAGAATGATTTCAAAGCAGGGCTTTTTAAAGGATCTCGCTTTGATGCTCAGATATTTATATTTCCCTCTCGGGGCAGGTACATTCCCGCACAAAATTTGTTTCGTTTCGTCTCGAAACACCGCCGAATGGAATTTTTCATTGTAGACGCCAGTGCGTGTTTATGTTCGAAATTCAAATGAAACAACCGCGAATGGCCAAGCAACTTATACAGAGCGTCTCAGATTCACGCTTTTCTTACATACAGATTAGTGCGTCCAAATAGGTTTTTTGATACAACACCCTGTATAAATAATTTTTCATACCTCTTAAATTAAGAGCAATATCCAAAAAACTTGCGAGTCTGAGACAGTCTGTATAACACCGAATGAATAATTATAGAAAACTTTCCTTCAAGCAATTTACTGATTATGGCCATAATTAGAAATTGATTACATTCTTGGAAGTACACCTTTTCTGAAAATTAGTAACGTGAGCTGTACCTATTTAGAAAAAATCCCGAACACTAAATATAATTACGTATAGGTACTTAAACAACTCTTAAGTTGAAAATGCGACAAATTCTCGATGAACACCCGATTTTACGAAAATACACAATTAAATCAGGATTGAGAAAATCAAAGATTCCTAAAAAGTTTTACAACACTCTAAGCAGCTGCCGAAAACCGTTGGCAAATGAGCAAATGACCATTTAAAAAAAATCGGGACATTGAAAAGTTCTTAGGCCAAAAAGACCCTTAAGCATACTCCACAAAAAGCATCCCTTAAATTTTCTCACAGTGGTCATACCAGTATGCAAATGAAGGGTCAACATTTTTAATTTCTCTTAAAAGACTACAATAGCTACAACCCTTTCTTTAGGGCTGGTCAGAACCGGTTGAATTTTTATTTTTAAGGGTCATCTCTTATAGCATCTTACTTTGGGGTGTTGATACAATGCGCAGCTGAAAAGGCAGGTATAACATCCAGATTTAGCATTTATTGAAAACTCAGGTACAAATGCATACGTTAAAAACATAAAATATAAAAGCATGAAAGCAGAAAAATTATAATTATTATAGAAAACAGTCTCATGCTCGTTTAATTACAATGTTCTTACTTATCGACACCAAGAGAAACCTGCAAAAAAGATTTGCATCTGAGGAAGAAATAAGGGATGATAAATAAATCGACTACTACCCACCACAACATCTTGTCGCTTGCTGCCGGATCGTTTCATAATTTGAAAAGTATATAGATGCAAAGCAACCTTCAGTCAAACTAAATTTTTGGCTAAGTCATTCTGAAATTTGTTAAATATGCACCTTAACATTTAAACATAAAAATCACGATAGAAAAAAACGTATAATAATAATTATGATCATAAGAATGACCTTGATGCGAAGCACTGTTGGAAAGGTTCGCAACGTGGGATGATGTAATTCTGCTACCCTTCGTAATAACCTCACGCCGCTACCTACAGGGTTACGAAAAATTTTAAACACTACAATGAAGGAAGAAAAAAATAAGGGACGAAATAAATCTACTACCACCCCCTGCAGTTTCGTGTCTCTAGCTACCGGGTCATTGAGCTTTTCAAATGTAAATATTAATATACAATCAATTAAATGATTAGTCATTGTTAAATGTTGTTTAACTAATAATCACATCAATTTTGTATTTAAAAATAGAACTCGTAGTACAAATTTACATACTAGCCCAAGCAAATAAGCCAAAATAACACCAAAACCCGAAAAAAAATACTAGAAGTTTAAAAATTAATTTGAAAAAAGGTTTACATGTATTAAAACAAATTTTAATTCTTTCACTCGTTCTTTCTGTTTTTGAACAGCTTTTGAATCAGCTTTTTGCGTAAAGTATTTCAGGATAACTAAAAATATGCTCAGTCATGTAAAAAAAGGTTTGCAACGTGGATAACGCAATTCTGCTACCCCTCACTCTAACCTCACGTCGCTACCTACAGGGTTGAATTCTAAATCGATTTCTTACACAGGGTGAATCTATCAAGTCGCAAAGTGCATTTGTTTTTAACGGTACATAAGATTAAAAATGTAAGTGTACTGTTGGATTACGTCATATATTAAAATATTTTCTTTTATACAGGATGGTTCGCCAAGATGAAGGTAGTCCATCTAGACCGGCATGCTCCGTACCTTGGGGAAAGGAGATAATTTCAGATCGAGGGCGATCAGTCTTTTAATATGGGAACAGTGTTACGAGAGAGTGGTCCCACAAGCGACGCCCATGTTGTTTACTCGAGTTAACCCTGTTTTGTAAACAAACCGCAGATTACTTATGAATCGAATTGTAAAGAAATATTCCACAAACTACGACGGCTAGAAGTTTCTTTGGATGGTACATAAGGACAAGTAAGAGGCCGAGTTGACAGTTTTGGAGGTGCGGTAAGAGGAAAAGTGATACTAATTAGAAGTGGATACTCCGAGTGAAGCGTTGATAGTTGTGAATGCGGTATAGTGATTTATGATGGTGCATTTCGTGTTGTAGTGTATACCAGGGCGTTTTGAGGCGATAAAAACCGTTGTTTAAAGAAATATATTTAATTGTTTGCTTATTGTTTTATCGTTTACTGGTAGTTGTTTAACTGTTATTGCTTGTTGTTTGTTTATGGCTTGTTATTATTACTGTCGATTATAAATTTTACGTACTCTCATCATTACCTTTAATTGTAAATATTTGTTACAATACTTTTCTTGGTTTAGCAGTTTTAGAAATGCAGCCGACCAAGAAAAAGTGTATTTCTTAATAGTGAAAGTAAAATGACAAATTCAAAGACGCGAAAAACTTCAATGGGTTGTACTAGTAAGTGTTTGGTAAAAAAAATAATTAATTGTTTCTAACAACTAAAAAGATTTGCCAATTCAACTGTGTCCAAATATGTTTCTTATGTTTCTTGTATTTACGAGTATTTAATTATAGAAACAACAATAGAAAACGGAAAGAGCGCCTATATAGGATTTGTAGATTTAGAAAAAGCCTGGAGATGTAGGATGTTCTACTTTCTTCAGGGAATTGCGAAGGTTAGCTCAGGATAAGAAAGGATGGAGGCACGCGTCCAACCATCAGTCTTCGGACTGAGAACTTTATGATGATGATGGATGAGAAGGAGTCTTCACATTCCTGAGGATGCAGATGTTGTCAGCGAAACACGTGTCGAGTTTAATTACTGTTTCGACGTGTGTTGAGACATGACCCGGCGACCTTGAAACACTGCACCAACTTCCTGGTCCAAATTTACGTTTTCATTGTTTACATAATTCGCCTCCAAAGTAAGCCGTGCCGTGACTGTACAAAAACAACAAAATGTTGTTTTCCAAATTCATTAAACGCGAAACGAAATTTTCCCGCTCGGGCACGTCCGGCCCACTTTTAAGGCTTAGAATATCTTCAGCTTCAAATATTCGCTTCTAATACGCGCGGTAATACCGACCTGACCTCTGCTCGGTACGCGTGTCTGTGCTCCTCGTCATCAAATCGCGCGAGCAAGCAAAAGTGTCGACCTGCTTGTCACTGACATTCACCTAGTGATCGAATTCGAACAGTGCAGTTCATTGAACAGAGGTAAGAAAATTTCACTTCGGCGGCACCAGTTTCACACAATCCGATTTTAACTACACCAAAAATCTTTCCTAACAATTTCTTAAGCAAAACAGCTTTTACCACAAGTTTCTAAGTTTCTGAGACAGTAGAACATTCTACACCCCCTACTATTTGCAACAATAACCTAATCTCGGCCTACCTCTACTTCTTTTTATATACTTGTATCCACCTTGTGCCTATTCTATATTGTCTTAAATCTATAATTTTTTTCCAATACCTTCCCAATTCGCATTTGGTAGCTAGGAATATTAATAATATTTCGCTTTTTAGTGATGTGTCATAAGTTAAGACTTGGACTAAATATGGCGTCGAAATTTCTTGTGAAGCTACATTTTAGATGGGCATGCTCTCTTGATCACTTTAAAACAATATATTTTTATCTTAACTCAAATGCTATGGAAGTTGTACATCATTTAAGGACAGGACTCATATTTCTCCAACTTCAGTATTTCCTGATTTTTTTTTTAATTGCAGAGAACATGACGGTCATCTCAGCAACCCAACCTAAAGAGTTGTACTCCCCAGTCAAAACAATCGAAGACATCAAGGAAGAAGACTTTGAGGACCCTCTAGAAAAATACTGCCCAAAATCTCGATCCCACAGGAAACCGCCCGCGAGAAACTTCAAATGGTCGAGGGAAGACAGCGACATAGTGAATTTTTACAAACACCGGAGCATTTTCGTCACAGGAGCTACGGGATTTCTGGGGAAAGTGCTGGTGGAAAAACTCTTGCGGGCTTGCACTGGAATCGAAACCATCTACATCCTCATGAGGAGCAAGAAGGGAAAAGACATTCACACCAGAATCGAGGAAATCTACAGCGACCCGGTAAGCATTTCTTCAGTCCCAGAAGAAACAGATTAGAGACGACTGTTCCCAAATATTTAAGGATGTAGGCTGTTCTACTTTTGGGGAAATCCGACGTTAGTTCAGGATAAGAAAACATTGGGTTTCTAATGATGATCATGATGATGGAATTTTTATGTTGATTGTGCAATTTCGTCGTTTAAGAGGAATTACCAAAACACCTTTTTATCATTATTGTTGTGATCAACGACCTGCAATACCGCAACGGAGCAATACCTACCACGTAACACAGCACCGTGTTGTTTCCGTCCATCAGCTTAGTTACAGCATTACCAACAAACAGCCTAACTATTGTAATTAAAAATAACCGGTACAAAAACATTTAATAAATTTTCCGTAAACTTTAATTTCATACTTGACAATTACTCTGACGTACGACTAAATAGTAGACCGGTATTGGGGTATTGCACAATCAGTTCATGCGTTCTATTCGAGATACCAAAAAAACAAAAATACGTACGTATAGTACGTATTGTGGTATACAGAGTGATTCAATTAATCGGATGGGTGCATTATTGGGTTCAATAACAATAATGTACACAACGACTTTGCTGACCACCGCAAATTTCTTTTAGACCCGGACAGAAATGTTTTTTGTTACCTTGAACTTGCTATCGGCACAAAGACTAATTACATTTTGGTTTTCCCCTATACAGGTATTCTCAAGGCTGGCGAAGCAACAACCAAAATTTAGGCACAAGATTGTCCCCATCACCGGAGACTGCGGTCTGGCAGGTCTAGGAATATCTCCAGCGGATCGTGAGCTCATTAAATCGAAAGTAAGTTGGGAGTCCCGTTGATTCTATCGACTCTATTTAGATAAACATTCCAAACCAATTAAGTGTATAAAAAATAAATAGCCGTGATCGCATTTCCATGCGAAATAAAATCTATTGTCGAAACGAGGCTAGAATAGCAACAATAAGTATCGAAATACTTTTTTAAGGATGAGACGCGCGCAAAATTTCAACAGTATTCATAATTCGCTAAGTATATTAAAAGTTATAACATTATTCGTATATTTTATTTTAATGTGGCAGGATAACACACTCAGTTTCATACCTAAACGTACAGAAGTACCTATTTTTTCATCATCATCATAATGTTCTCAGTCCGAAGACTGGTTGGACGCGTACCTAAAATAGCAGAAATCTGAGACTTCCTCGTTTCCAATTTGTATTTTCGTTTTAGTCCTATTTTACGCCCCCTATACACACCAAAATTTTGGTTTTCCATTCTTCTTCGCATTGCTCTTTTGCTTTCCTACATTTCCGAATAATTAATTTAATTTAATCTTTGTTTCCCTCTTTCATCTAACCTATTTTTATATTTTCGCCTTTCCTCTATGAGACTCACAATATGTTTTGTTATCCAGGGTTTTCTACTTTCATTCTGTTTATGACCCAAAATATCTCTAGCTGTGGAATCTAAACTATTTTTTATGCAATTCCATTCTGCCTCTATGTCCCTAACCATATTTTCACCCGCGCCCTTTAGTACTTCGTTTGTTTTTTCTCGAACTTATCGCGCGTTTCATCTTTTAATTTCTCTAGGTCAAGATACCTGCTTCTTCCGCTTCGTTTTTTCAAAATATGAAAGTTAAGATTGGCCTTCATAATCACTATGTTGTGATCACTATCTATTATATCTGCTCCTGGATGACTTCTACAGTCCCTAACTTGATTTCTAAATCTTTACCTAACGAGAATGTAATCTATTTGATATCTGCCTAGGTCTCCTGGCATCTTCCACGTATAGCGTCTGCTAATGTGATGGTAAAATAGTGTTCGTGACCGTTAGGTTATGTTTATCGCAGAACTCTATCAGTCTGACCCCCTATAGTTCCTAATGCCTAATCCAAAGGGGGCCAACTATTCCGCTTTCTCTCCCTGTGCCTACGACGGCATTGAAATCTCCTACAATTATTAAATTTTCGGCAGTCCAAAGTTACAGTTTTTTAAATGGAACATCCTATACTTTATTCGTTTTTGAATTCTTTACTGAATTATTAATAGAATTTGTATAAGGAAGATCATGCTCTAAAATGTTGACGTTCTTGATTTATTCCACTTTTCTCGAAATTTTTGGCATATGATAGATAGATTTTGTCGCAGCTGAAACGGAAATCTTTACAAAAAAAACAAGATTTTCGTAAAGAGATCAGCAACGAAATCAACACAATAGAACTTACCTAAAATACTAAAGTGTTGAATATAACAATAAATTATTACATATAGGTTTCTACGAACTAAACGTTAAAATAAGTGTTTGAATCCAGTGGCCTGGACCTGGCCTCCTAGGTCACCAGATCTGACAATCATAGATTTGCTCTGAAATAATAATCCAAACATTTATTTTAACATTTTGTCGGCACAAATATTTGCAATAACTTATTCGTAAATCAATGCTTTAGTTGAGTTCGTCTGTGTTTAGAAATAACTGTCAAAAATCTGTGTTGCTGATATTTATAATGTTCTCTTCTTCTAATCCTGTTCCTGACAAAGTAATTTCTAAACTGTAGCACATTCGTCACCTTGTTGGTACTTAATATACATAGGTACCCGATCAGACAAAAGAAAGTATTAATTATTAATTACTTTTTAAACAACCATTGTTCAGTATTTTATTCAAGGTCATTATTCTATTGTAAATAAATCAGGAGTCAAAATAAATGTAAGCAACGATAAAACGTATGAGCGTTGACCGAATATACAGGGTGCCCCATCTCTGTGTCGACGGAGGATAGCTCTCCACTCAAGCAATAATATTAAGATTCTGCTTTGACGAGACTCCCTTATATGGACACCTTGTATAAACGAAAATAATTTTAAAATGTGTACCTGACCTAAAAAACGACCAATTCGTTCTAAGTTGAGTTGTTCAAACTCAGTTTTTTTTAAATGGAACAACCTGTAGTTTTTGCATTATCGAATTGAGAAATGAATACTATTTCAATCTCTGTCAATATTTCCTATATATATACACAGTGTCCCACTTAACTTGTTTAGTATGGGGAACTTTTAAACCGCGGTAGTTACAAGGGTGCTCAAATGGGAAAAAATGTTGCTTATTATAATTATTGTAATTTAGCAGTACCAAGAGAACTTCGGAAACTATTTCTGTATCTGAGAAAATCAGGAAAAAGTGAAAATGGCCGAAATATTGTTTTTGTTCTAGAGCCCTTATTTGTTGATATTTTGATATGAAATTTTAAAGCAAGTTATGGTTGAAAATTCTCAACAGGCCGGTGGTATCAATTTTTATACATGGTGTTTAATTTAAGCGTACCAGAGCTTAAGTTTGTTTTTTCTTATGGCCGCCATATTGGTACTGGTCATATTCGAGTAGACGGTTTCAAGAGCTCTTCAACCATGTATAATAGTCCGCATACCAATGAAAATCGAAAAATTTGCCCCTAAGATGTAACAGTCCATTAAGAATGCCACAGCTTCTCTTATCTAGTTCAATAATTGTTCAAAAAGTCCTCCGTCAGCATCTAAACAGTTTCTGCATCGAGTTTCCACCGAGTTGGCCGCCTTTATCAAAAATTGACGAAGAAGTTCTCTAAGAGCGGTCACTACAGCTGCCCGAAGAGCATGCTGATTTTCATATTCTTGACTGAATACGTGATTTTTATGCAAACCCACAAGAAAAAATCTAGGGGTGTTAAGTCCGGGGAGCGAGCTGGCCAGTGTATTGATCCTGTATTCCCTGTATATTAAAAATACGTTGGATGTAATTTATTACTACCATAAATGTGAAACATACTTATCCATTTCTCACCAAATAAATTGTTTAGATACTGACGAACCCTATGTGTATTGTGAAGAGGTGCACCATCCTGCTGCAACCAAACGTTCTGAACTACATTTACCTGCGATAATTAAGTTGTCTTATTTAATTGTTGTCATAATAAACATAATGCTTTGTTTTCCATAGCTTGCTAAAGAAGAGAAATGTGGCATTCTTATTGGACTGTTAATCTTAAAGGCAAATTTTTCGATTTTCACTGTTAACTAAAGGTTTTTATGCGGACCATTATACATGGTTGAAAAGCTCTTGAAACCGTCTACTCGAATATGACTAATACCAATATGGTGGCTATAAGAAAAAACAAACTTAACCTCTGGTACGCATAAATTAAACACCCTGTATAAAAATTGATACCACGGAACTATTGAGAATTTTCAAGCATAACTTGCTTTAAAATTTCGTATAAAAATATCAACAAATAAGGGCTCTAGAACAAAAACAACATTTCGGCCATTTTCACTTTTTCCCGATTTTCTCAGAAACAGAAATAGTTTCCGAAGTTCTCTAGGTACTGCTAAATTACAATTATTATAATAAGCAACATTTTTCCCCATTTGAGCACCCTTGTAACTACCGCGGTTTAAAAGTTCCCCCTACTAAACAAGTTAAGTGGGACACGGTGTATACAGGATAATTCACAGAAACCATTGACTATAGATATTTCAATGAAAATATCGTGAGTCACCACTTTTAACTTTCCCAGGATGCCTCTCATTTGTTTAAGATACATATACAGGGTGTTGGAGAACCCACGTTGATTATTTATTAGAATTTCCCTCTTCAACAGGTGTCCGTAATTTTCCATGTGGCTGCCACGGTCCGATTCGACGAGAAACTAAAACTGGCTGCTGAAATCAACGTGAGAGGAACAAAAGAGGTCCTGCAGCTGGCCCGCGAGTGTCCCCACTTGGTCGCCCACATCCACACCAGCACCGCATTTTCCTACTGTCCCCTAAAGAAAATAGACGAAGTATTCTACAAACCACCTTTCACGACACAAGAAATTATGGACGTCGTGGAAAACACTCCGGCGGAGACTCTGGAGAAACTGGGTCCGAGGTAGGTAAACCGAGGTATGGCACATCCAGCAATTTACATGCTGTTTCTGAAATAATTTCTTCTTTTGTATCTGGGCCCATAACCTGACTATTAATACGTTTGTTGGATGAACTATCAAACCTCTTCAGAATATCCGTTACAAAATGATTTATACTAAACCAATTATTTTCTAGGTTATTGGGAAAATTTCCGAACACTTACGCATTCACAAAAGCCATATCTGAAGACACCGTTCGAGAATTTGGACAAGGCCTCCCCGTTGCGATGGTACGACCTTCAATAGTTGTACCGACATACCAGGAACCACTGAGGGGTTGGACTGACAATTTGTATGGCCCTAGCGGCGTATTAGTAGGAGCCGGCACTGGAGTCCTAAGATCGTTATACTGCAACGATAAACTTAAAGCTGAAATTGTTCCTGTAGACTTGTTGGTCAATTCTATGATTGCTATATCGTACAAAACGTACCTCGATAAGTAAGTTTAAACTTGGTCCTTCGAGTTTCTTTTCTTAACATGTTTTTATTTACTGCAGCAATAGAAATGAAATTCCTATATACAACTACGTTTCGACAGTAGAAAATCCGCTAACATGGGGCGAATACATGGAGGACAACAAAAATTACGGACTACCAGTCCCAACAATGCGTTGCTTCTGGTATTACAACTTCACTTTGAACAGATATTGGTTGCTGCACAAGATATACGTGCTGTTCCTTCACTATCTACCCGCCTTAATTGCCGATACAGTCTCGTGGATATCAGGGAATAAAGAAATAAGGTATACATCATCATCATCAAAGTTTTTTCCCCAAAAGTTGAACATTCTACATCCCTAACTATTTGAGAGCAGTACTCTAATCTGGGCCTACCCCCACTTCTTTTTATTCCTATATCTCGAACTAAGCCTTCGTGCCTCAAAAGGTGTCCTACCATCTTATCTCTCCTATTCCTTACTGTCTTCCATAAATTTCACTTTTCTCAAATTCTTTCTAATATCTCTGTGTTGCTAACCTTATCTATCCACGGTATCATGCGTCTATAGCACCACATTTCAAATGCTTCAAATTTTTTCCTATCCTATCGTCCAAGTTTCGCACCCGTACACTCCATACATACATACGTTTTTAAGAGCCTCTTCCGAGTTTCTACATTTAACATTCCCGAACATAATAGTTGTCTCAGCAACAGTGCCCGCGGTTTGGCTATGGATGGGTGACCCATTTCTGCGCTGTGGCTAGGGCGCGCCTTGGATCGCCTATCCAGCTTTACCTAATGAGGTTTTCCAGGTTTTCCTCATTCTCGCACTAAATGGTGGGTAGAGTACTAACAACTGTAGGTCGTTCCTGTGACGCACCTGCGGCCAATAGTAATATGCCGCCTCCTCCGTCCCGCACAAGCTAGCACTAGCTTCTGGGGCTAACCTTAGGGTTAGTTTGGAGTGAGTAGAGATATTATTATTAAATGCAATTCGGCCCTGCGCTATTCTTCGTTTTATTTCTCTAGAGCTCCTACCATCGCGAGTTATTTGACTCCCTAAATAGCAGAAATCTGAGACTTCCTCTATCTTCTCATTTCCGATTTATATTTTCGTTTTAGTCCTATTTCCCCCCCCCCCTCCACACACCAAAATTTTAATTTTCTCTATTCATCTTCATATACTATAGCTCTCCGTCAAAATCGCTTCCATTTCGTTCAGAGCCCTTCTTGATTCTTCTTTGCTGGATGCTAATGCTGCTATATCATCTGCGAATCTGAGCATATTAATAGTTTGGCCCTGTATATTCATTCCAGTAGCTATTCTGTCTTTAACAATATTAATCGCATCTTCGATATACCGGGTGGGGATTTAGTGTGTAATCGGCTCATATCTCTGGAACTATTTAAGATATCAAAATGAAATTTTGTATACGAATGTGGGGAACCACATGGAGCATTTCCCAAAATTATTTAGGTATATACAGGATGTTCACATTCTAAGTACCAGACCAAAGTTCTATTTCTTTAAATGGAAACCCTACGTGTCCTTTCATAATATGGATTCCCCATAAAATTCCATGAAAATTGATATACTACATGATGTGGTTTTGACTAAGGAATGTTGAGATATTGACATTTTTGTGCCATTATGGACCCAAATTTATGACGCTACTGACGCATACTAACCAAAGCCACCTAAAATTTCTTTATTGAAATGGGTCCACACACTGCTGTATTGTTGAAATCTATAATTAATTTTATCATAATACTTGAGACAGTACAGGGTGGTTAAGTTATGCAAAACAGAATTTTTCTCACAAATTTCAAATGGAACACCATGTATATTATTTGTACAATTGATGGTCATTTTACTAAGCTTTTTATTGATGTAGATATTGTCAAGTCTATCAGTAAAAGTTTCGACAGAATGTACAATTGAATTATAAAAATGTAGAGTTTCGTTAGTATTTTACATTATTTTTGACGATCTCCCCTATTTTGTCACCCAAAACTCCAAAAAAGGTCTGCATTTTGTTTCTATAAAATATTTAGCAAATGAAGTTTACATTAACACAAAAAATCCCATTGCAAGATTATTTCTTAAAGATAATATTTTCTTCCATGGCACTCCTTGTTTGAAAATTATGCCCGACTTTAAAAAGACATTATACATTTAATAATGTAGCCATCAAGAAACAATTTTACAATAAGATTTATTGTCTTTATATTGATACCAATTTGCAAATACAAAATATAAACATTATTGTGAGTTTTGAGCAACATAATAGGGGGAATTCGCCAAAAAGCGTATAAACTAATAATGAAATTCAAAAATTTTGATGTTCAATCGTAGACCTGGCAATATCTACATCAATTAAAAGCTTAGTTAATTGACTGTCAGTTGTGCAAATAATATACATGGTAATCTATTTGAAATTTTTGAGAAAAATTACCTTTTGGATAACTTAACCACCTTGAATAATCCTAAGTATTATGATGAAAGTATTTATAGATTTCACAAGCACAGCAGTGTGTAAACTCCTTTCAATAAAAAATAATTAGGTGGCTTTGGTCAGTAGACGTCAG
This sequence comes from Xestobium rufovillosum, assembly GCA_963966045.1. Classification (NCBI taxonomy): domain Eukaryota; kingdom Metazoa; phylum Arthropoda; class Insecta; order Coleoptera; family Ptinidae; genus Xestobium; species Xestobium rufovillosum. Next base: position 31,017,298 of record OZ014497.1, read on the forward strand.
TAGCGTCATCAATTTGGGACCATAATGACACAAAAATGTCAACAGTCCTTAACAGTCCTTACTCAAAACCACATCATGTAGTATATCAGTTTTCATGAAATTTTATGGGGAATCGAAATCACGCAAATAAGTGTGGGGTTTCCATTAAAAGAAATATAACTTTGGTCTGGTACTCAGAATGTGAACATCCTGTATATACATAAATAATTCGTGTAAAATTTCATTTTGATATCTTAAGCAGTACCAGAGATATGAACCGATTACACACTAAATCCCCACCCGGTACTATGCGACTAACTAGTTTGAATGAACGATCTATTATCTCTTGACCTGCGCATTTTTGCCTGCAAGCCAACACTGTACCTGGTGCTTTATTGTTTCTTAAACTTTTTAGTGCTAGCTCAAACTCTTCTCGTCTCTTCTCTCTGGTCTTTCCTAGTTCGAACTTATCTTCCACTTTGCATTTATTATCGATCCATGCTCTTTCGCTTTCCTACATTTCCGAATAATTTCCCACTCGTTTAAAATATTCTCAATTTATAAAATTCAACTTTTCTTGCAGCATGTTGAGCGTTTACAGAAAAATAGACAAGTTCGTCGGCGTCATCGAATACTTCACTACGCAAGAATGGAAATTTACAAACGACAATACGCAGAGTCTTTGGAAAATGTTAAAAGCAGAGGATAAGAGCATTTTTCAGTTTAACATAAAGGACTTGGACTGGGACTACCACGCACAAACCCAAATACTGGGTTTGAGGGTGTACGTGGTTAAAGATGACGTATCCACCCTGCCGCAGGCGAGGAAAAAATGGTTTCGGTTGAAAATTCTACATTACACTATTACTTATTTATTTTTCGGTTTTGCCTTACTCTATTTCTTCAGCTTAGTTTACAGAATTATATCGAGTATATGAATAACAGAATAGTTACTATTATTTTATACATAGTTACCTACGTATTTATTTTTATGTTCAAGTAAGTTATGTGTATTGTTGTGATCTTGAATAAAGTGTTTTATATAATATGCTTTAAACTCTAAATGTACCGTTCCTATTTTTTACAGTTTTAAACTGAGAAAAGTCATTTTCAAACAACTAACGATTTCAACTCAAAACGGACAAAGTCAAGTTTCTATCACACTACCCTCGTATTATCACTTCTATCGCTTTATTCTCCTTTTATCGCTTCGAAACACCAAATGAAACTGACTTCATTCGGGGACAATTCTAGAGGCAGGGAAGTTTGTACATAATCGAATGGACGACCTGCCATCTATCCACATTATTCTGACACACATTGACATGTATATTCAGCCAATAGCACAAGCACCATAAAAAATTAGTGTTAAACTTCGTGTTGAACCCCAAAAATTACAATAAAACATGCAGATATATTCCCATTTTTTACGTGTCACCTTTTTCCCGGTTTACAGGCCAAATATAGTACATCCTAGACTTTGGAATACATTCAATTGTTTATTTTTAAATGGCACTTTTACGACACCTTTCCCCAATAGTGCCGATGACCCACAACTAGTGCAGCAAACACAATAGACTGCATTGTCTGTAAAAAATTGATTTTTTAAAACCCCATTGTTGCCGGAATTTTTGCGGAAAACTTACAGTAAATATGCACCGTGAATCATTAAGCGCTTAAATACAGGGCGTTACTTGCATGGATGCGCCTCACGAAACAGTTTATAAGGAAGGATATTACAAACGGAACATCATGGTTGCTTTGCCAAAAAAGGAAAGATGCGGAAGTTTTAGAACGACCAATTTAACTTCCCATCACACGTCAAAAACTTTAAACAGAGAAGAACATGAGAAGAACAATGACAATACAGATAAATAGTGTAAACTGTAAACAGCAGTGGACCCGAAACTGATCCACGTGGCACACCTCAAACCAAATTCCTACTTGCCTGCCTGTTAATGCCTAATAATTCTGTGTACTGCCCAATAATGCCAAGGACTGTCTAATTATTCAATAGTTCTGTTCATTAATCAATAAAATTAAGATTTCTATGAATTTCTTGGGTAAAGCCAACAAACACTAACATAAAGATAATAAACTAAAGCATCTTAAAAAATCAGCTGAAACTGCAAGGTAAAACACTGAGAAAATAAAACTGAGGAATTGCTGAAGCAACAATATAGTAACGACAAAATCATTGAAATTGTTTAGAACAACAGCACGTAAAAAATGAAAAAAAAATAAAATTAACTAAAATTCTCAATAAGTCACGAAATACATATTCTAACAAAGCATCTATACACGAGGCTATTTAAATTGGATTCAATTGGATATGGATACTCTGCAGACACAATACGAGGTACAGTTGAAATCTCTTATTTATGGATGACATGTAAGTTCAAATTTATAATAAAGTTTTAAAAACCTTGTATCCCAAACTGTTTCCGAAATTTCCATTGTGAGCTTAGTTAAATGGGACACGCTGTATATATAAACGGGATTCCATTCCAACAAAGCCTATCAGGTTTCGAATTTTTTCTGCTAATCACGGTTTTGTGGAATACCATATTTCATATTTCTAGATTTTGTGGGAACTTTGGCGAAAATTGGGGAATAAAAAAAGGCAGATAAATATTCAAAAGCATTGACGTCAGAAACATTAAGAGTATATTATCTGAAAATGTTAATAAAAAAAATATCTGTTTGTAATAGTTATCAGATATAATTAAATTATTTTTGAAAAACAAAGCGTACAAAAAAGCTCATTTACACAAATTACGCAAAATCTATCTAGGTACTGCGCATTATTAAATTTTTGGTGGTACACCAAAAATTATTATTTTGATATTCTTCTATGAAACAGCGTAAAACGAAACTGTTTCAAAGTGAAGGAATAAATGGATTTTGTTGCTACCTGACCCCCTGTATTTCTTCGTAAGTCAATTTAATTTTATAAATTATACAATTTTGTCCATTGAACCCGCACGTGAAATTTCCATGCACTCAAGACAATGCAGGGGGGGAAAAATCTGTAAAACCCTTTCCCGTCATAATAATTATACAACAACTGGATTATAATCCCCTCTCCCCTTTCCATTGAAGATTCAGCAAAAAAACAATTCTTTCGGCGCATATAAACCGCTGGCACCTCCTAAATGTTGCACTCGGTATCGCGGAATATTTTCTTGGTTCATCATGACGAATGCGCCCGACCGCAGCGAAATCGTCAACTTTTTCCGCGGAAAAACCGTCTTCGTTACCGGCGGAACTGGATTCCTAGGAAAAATTCTGATAGAAAAATTACTGAGGTCCTGCGCCGGCATAGAGAAAGTCTACGTCCTCGTCAGAGAGAAAAATGGAAAGAACGCCAATATCAGGGGGCAAGAGTTGTCCAAGAATGCCGTAAGTTTTATTTTGACTTCTTAAACTTAACAAAACGTCCCGCTTCTTCAGAGACCCAGAGGTAACTGTTCAATTTACATCTTGACAATACATAATCAAAATTCTTAGCAAATAAACAAACAAAATTACGGTATTTTGCGATGTTATTCCACACAGCCAAAACAGTAACAAATAATTAAATTCGACACGTGTTTCGTTAACAACTTCAGCATCCTAGAAATCGGCAAGAAGAAAGTTTCCGCATGTTCACAACTTCAAGCAGAATTAAAAAATTTAGTAATGTCCCATTTAAAAATTGCAACATTATTTGGCCATACATACTATATGAACATATGAACAACCCTAATCCCCAAGCCTGCATAGTGTAGTGTGCATAAGAGCGTAGATACGTAAAAACTATACGCGCAGTCCTGTTCCTGTTTTTCCAGACAAATTCAATGGCGAACTTGAATTTATCACGTCAAGTCAATATTGATTTTCGTTCGACTTCAAAAAATTGTAGCTTCGTTATTGTTATTACTAAAAATATGAAAAACTTTTACTAAACTTCTTAAACGGTTTTGTCATTAAAGAATTCAGAGGCATAGTCAGTATTTTTCTACATTGAACCAGTTTCAAAATACAACATAAAATTATTTTTTTTAATGGAAACCTCGATGGAAACTATATGTATGTATAGTTTGTGATCATTGTTTTCACAGATTATGAAAAATTCCGCATTTTTCTTAACCCATAAATCTAGTGCGTCATGAACGACTAGAGGATTCCAACTTTTTGTGCCACTATTACTTGGTAAATATTCCAAAGCATGTGGTTAACCAGAAAATATTAGAAAGTTTGTTATCTAGGTACGAGCGATTCGATAATTTGCCTGCGCATACTTGGAAAGTGGTAGGGACAAAGTGGGTGCCAGTGAATTATACTTTGGAAGATATCCTGAGCAGCGCCAACCGAACTGAATTGTTTTTAAAAAAAGTAAGGCAAAATTTTAAAAAACCAAGCCAGCAAAGAATAAATCCAGGAATATCATAGCAGGAAATCGAAAATACTGTGGGAAATAATAAAAGAAATGTTTCAAGAATTTTGAAACAACGTAGATACAAGCCTTGTCTATCATATATAATATATATAATATATCATATATAATAATGTATATAAACAAGGATACAAGTCATATAAATATACAGGTGTCCCAGATAAGCCTCGACAACATTGCTATTTCATTTATCTTTGAAGGTAGAAACACGTTTAAATGGGGATACAATTTGGAGCCCTTTAATATGCCCTCATAAAAATCGACTTGCTCTGTTGATTTCCTAGATATTTGAAAAAAAAGGAAAAATTTGCAATTTAGTTTTCTGTTAATAACTTCGTTATTTACACACATTTTGATGATTTGTAAGAACAGATTTAAATGGTTGTTTAACCAGCATATTTTACAGTACTCTAAAATTGTCTCCGACGTTTCATACACTTGTAGTCATCATCAGGTTTATTTTTTCTTATGGACGCCATATTGGAGTGTTGTGTCATTAAATAGCTTATTTCTTGCTGAGAATAGCAACCTATAACAATGGATATTATTTCATCACAAATAGTTTTAGAAAATAAAATTCTATTATGCATTTTGTACTACAATTTAGTTGGCCTTGGAAAAATAGATTTACGAAGATGTAATTTTACAAAATATGAACTTTCTAAACAATAGGAAATTGTGAAAGAAAATGAAATTAGAAATAAGTTTATTTTTTTTGAGTTTTAAAGATGGTGTCTTCCAATGCATACTTTCTTTATTTACAAAACAGTCTGTCTACTTGTACAATAACTTTACGATTCCAATTCAATTAAGTTATTGAAATAAAATTTTGATCTAAGCTATTTTTTGGCAGTTCATACTGCTGTGGGTGTTTCATTAATTTCTACTAAACGAAATAAAACTAATAATTCTTGCAAAATTACTCCTTAATGAAGTTGTTTTTCCATGGATAACTAAATTTTTCCAGTAAATTATGAAATAAATACATAACGAGTTATTAACAAAAACCAAATTGCAATTTTTTCCTTATTTAATATCTAGGAAACCAACAGAGCGAAGTCGATTTTTATGAGGGCATATTTTAAAGGGCTCCAAATTATAACACTTTTCCCCATTTAAACGTGTTTCTATCTTTAAAGATAAGTGAGATAGCAATGTTGTCGAGGCTTGTCTGGGACACCCGTGAAATTTTGACTAGGTTAAGCCCAACATTTTTAACATTCTTATTTTAGACGGAGATTGTACCAGATGAAACACCATTAGAATTTAGCGTGAATATCAAAAATGTAATCATACACAGATTGTTCCACTTAAAATAAGATAGTTGATAGCCATTTCCCGTATAATAGGAAATGCCAGAAAGTCAAAAATATTTTTTACTTCGAAAGAACAGCCTCGAAAACACCTACTTAATTCCAAATTTTTAAAAATTTTGCTAATAAACCTATAAACGGATTAGCTGCGAATCTCCCTGCAGTAAGAGTGCAATATTTGCAGAAAAAACTGACTACAAAAGTAGTGACGTAACCTTGAGGCAGATCAGGTTTTGATTCCAAATAAACAAAACTCAACAGTGTTCCTTGACATCTGTCAGTGTAAATTACAAAACATCTACCCGTAATTTTTGAAATATAATTATAGTTTGAATACTTAGTCGTTCCTGCCACACTAGATTTATTATACTTACTAACTTATAGAATAAGAAAAATGCGGAATGTTTCTAATTTTTGAAAATAATGATCACAAACTACATAATACCTATTTTAGGGAAGGTAGCAAATAGTGTAGTTCGTTGACCCGCACATAAACTTCCAAAACAATGCAGTGCAACAAAAAAATGTGTAAAACCCTCGTCCGACGTAACTATGATACAACTGAATTATAATCCCCCCTCCCCACGTGAAGATTCAGCAAAAAACTCTACTTCTTTTTGACGCATATAAACCGCCGGTTCCCCCCAAATCTTGCATTCAGTATTGCGGAACAATTCTTCGCAAATCATGGTCAGTGTAGCCGAACGCAGCGAGATTGCCAATTTTTTCCGCGAAAAAAATGTTTTTGTTACCGGCGGAACTGGATTCCTGGGGAAAGCTTTGGTGGAAAAATTATTGCGGTCCTGCACTGGCATACAGACGGTCTACGTCCTCGTCAGAGAGAAAAAGGGGAAAAACGCCAACACCAGAGTTCAGGAAATGTGCAAAAATACCGTAAGTTTATTTTGGCTTCTTAAACTCTCTAATGCGGTACAACGGTCACGCCTTAAGAATGATCTCAGCAAATTTTGTTTTTATTATTTCAGTAGTTCCTCAAGCGACGACAACTGTGTAACTACAGGTTGTCTCACTTTAAAGTTTCCCCGTCCCATATTTATTTTTTATTTTCACTTTCAGGCTTCAACATCAATATCAAAAACTATTTACCCTGTCAATAAGTTTATGTTTAATCTAATTCTTGTCCATTTAATCGACCTTGTAGATTCAACAATAACAAGATTAGCAATGATGCACACTTAATTTTGGACACCCTGTACTTATTATGCAACGCGGAAAAAGATCCCAAAATTTGTAACATGCTTAATCAATTACCTATTTCCAATTCAGTATTTTGAACTTTTGAACTCTATTGTAAACGATTCCGTTGCTTGCTGAATCCCTGGGTATTGAAATTTATTGACCCTATAGAAATTAGGCCGATGTGCCAAGGTATGTAAAAATACGCATAACTATATGTAGTTGCAGTTCTTCTTTTATGTTTATTTATGAAATTAACTTAGGGCAATAATTTATAACAAGACTACAAGATATGCTCAATGTGTCCACCATTTTGGTTCAAACATTCAATAATACGTTTCTGGACGGCTTCATTCGTGGCCCTTCTTATTTAATGTCGATCCAGAGTTCTGGGTTCTGTCTAAGTACACTTCCTCTTTGATTCGTCCCCACAAGTAAAAGTCAAGTGGTGTTAAGTCCGGCGAACGGGGCGGCCAAAGCCACGGACCTCTATTTCCTAACCACCTATCTTCAAACAAACCTCTGAGTCTCACTCTGTATACCAAAATAACTTTATGAGGTGCCCCAAGTACAAAATTTCACTTTGACAACTTGAGTAGTAGCGTATAATGAAATAGGCTCTGATTGTTACTGATTACTTTTATGTGCAGGTATTCGACAGATTAAGGGAAGCCCAGCCGAATTTCACGGAAAAAATTGTGGGTATTAGCGGAGATGTGGCCTTGACCGGACTGGGTATGGACGTCCAGATTCGACATGAACTGGCCTACAAGGTTTATATTGTTATTTTACACATTTTCTCCAAGAAATTACTCTGAAAAGTGACGAATTACCTAGAATAACCTGTTTTTTCTACAATAAAAAATTGTTAAGAACAATTACACTGACGGACAAAGTGGCACAGCTAGATTTCCTCCCTCCCCCCAAGTTTGATGTTCAATAAGTATAACTTTTGATCCAGCCAATCGATTTTGACGATTTTTTTTATTCAAAAAAGTGCACCACTTTTCTGTTCATCACTGTGTACTAAAAAAGTAACAACATTTTTACCTACAGGTGTCCATTATTTTCCACGTGGCGGCCTCAGTAAATTTCGAAGAAAAACTAAATAAGGCAGTGGCTATCAATTTAGAAGGAACCAAAGAGATCATCAAATTTGCTAGGGAGTGCAGAAATTTGGACTCCATCGTACACGTTAGCACAGCTTTCACACAGTGCCCTTTGAACAAAATCGAAGAAAAATTCTACCCAACTCCGTACGATCCCGAAGAACTGATCGAATTAGCGAAAAACACCCCAGAAAGTAACTACCCTGAATTACTACCAAAGTAAGTTATGATAAAATTAATAAAAACAGCTATACATTATTTTGCAATAATACTTCATTATTGCATAATATAAAATTGCACTTTACTTATTGTGTCAAATAGATAGGTACGTATTCCTATAATAACTCGAAATTAAAGTAGGTAATTTAAGTATTTTCCAGTGTAATCGTCACACAGGGTGTTTTCAAGTAACTTGTTTTCGTAACAGATTGGAAAATTTATCTTGTCAAAAGTTTCCATATACAGTGTGTCCACGGATGGACTTAACTATACTTGTAAAAACTTTTATTTTCAGTTTTTCGAAAAAAAGTCATTCTTTATCATTTCTTTTGCTTGTTATATAAATACTATTCACGTTGAAAAACTTTGATTTTGTTGTACAGGGTGCGCAGAAAATACAAAAATGTATATTTGCAAAATTAAAAATTTTTGAATCAAGCTTTTTGAAGTCTCAGAATGAAGCAGCTTAGAAAGAGAAATCGAAAAGCCAAATAAAGTTTTCCCATAGAAGTTATACTTAGTTGCTAAGATATACCGGGTGTCCGGTTAAGGTTGGCGACCGGCTATCTTAAGAACTATTCTTCCTACAGATTTCGGAAAAAAATCTTCTGACAAAAGTGACCATAAAAATTCATCAAAAATGTTTTTAGCTTTCAATTTTCCCCGCTAGAGGGCATAATTTTAAAAGAAAATAGACAATCCACATTTTCTTCAAAAATTCAAATGGAAATGGTATCTTTTATCTTTCTGAAAATCTCATCGTAATATCCAGCAAATTAGTTTAATAATTTTTTGATCTAACTTACAAAATAAGTGCTGGGAGGAGGAAAGAATTCCCTTACACCAAAAATGCCATGTCTCCGGATTGCTTGAACCAATTTTAATGAATTTGGTCTCGCTGGAAAAGGAATTTATAGCGTCATAGAAATCTGCATTTACGCTTGAATTTAATTTTACGAGGGAGCCGCCAGATGGCGTTATTTCTAAACTTGCGAAAATGTCAAATTTTCTCAAAAACTTTAAATGGAATGGTATATTTTTTATAACATGGCGTCATTACAAATAGAATTGAGAACAAAATGGCTCAAACCGGAAGTTGTTATCTTTTTTCAAACGGAAGTTATCATCAAGAATATGGTTTAACCAAATGTCAACGCATAGGTACCAAATTTTTTCAAAAATTTTTGAATGGAATGGTACATTTTCATAACATGCTGCTAGTACAAATAGCATGAAGAATAGAATGCCGCAAACCGAAAGTTCCTACATTTTTTCAAACGAAAGCTACCTATGATCAAAAATGCTGTTTAATCACATTTCATTGCATGGGTAATTTTAGGAAAATAAATTTTTTTAAAGAATATTAGGGCATTTTTGAATCTCTCATCAGATAGAATTATAAGAAATATTACAAACAAAAAGCACTCCATGGAAAATAAAAACAAATACCATCCTGGTCATAGTATTGTCACTAATTGTTAAGTTTAACTTAACTAAGTATTTGAATTATTAGTTAATTTAAATTCGATTTCAGTGTCTGTTCGCTAGAATTTATTATAACTTTTTAAATAATGTCTAGCTCTGTTGCTGAAGCGTATGACAAGCTCGCGGTGTTTTTTCAAAATGAAGAAATTGCCGTTATTGCCTCCCGAGCCTTGGCAAGGCGTTTGAGAATAATTGAATATTTACTAAATTAAATTGATATTCATTTAGGTATTTAATTTTTCTCAGATTTACCCACGCAATGAGATATGATTAAACAGTATTTTTGATCACAACTCTCGTTTGAAAAAGATAGGAACTTTCGGTTTGCGGCATTCTGTTATTTATGTTATGTGTACTAACAGCATGTTGTGAAAATGTACAATTCCATTCAAAAAAAATTGAGAAAACTTGGTACCTGTGCACCGGGATTTGATTAAACGATATTCTTGATAACTTCCATTTGATAAAGATAAAAACTTCCGGTTTGCGGCATCTTGTTCTTAATTCTATGCGTAATGACAACATATTATAAAAATATACCATTCCATTTATAATTTTTGAGAAAATTTGACAATTTCGTAAGTTTCGAAATAACACCATCTGGCGGCTCTATCGTAAAATTAAAATCAATTGTAAATGCAGATTTCTATTACGTTATAGATTCCCTTTCCAACAATACTATATTCATTAAAATTGGTTCATGCAATCCGGAGATATGGCATTTTTGGTGTAAGGGAATTTTTTCCTTCCCCCACTCCTTATTTCATACGCTAGATCGAAAAGTTATTAAACTAATTTGCAGGGTATTACGAGGAGATTTTGAGAAAGCTAAAGGATTCCTAAATTTCCATTTGAATTTTCGTATAAAATGTGGATTGTCTATTTTCTTTTAAAATTGTGCTCCCTAGCGGGGAAAACTGAAAGATAAAAATATTTTTGATTAAGTTTTCATGGCCACTTTTATAGGAAGATTTTTTTCTGAAAGCTGTAGGATGAATAGTTCCTATGATATAGCCGGTCGCCAACCTTAACCGAATACCCGGTATTTCTTAGCAACTAAGTATAACTTCTATGGAAAAACTTTATTTGGGTTTTCGATTTCTCCTTCTAAGCTCTTTCATTTTGAGACTTCAAAAGGCTTGATTCAAAAATTTTTAATTTTACAAATATACATTTTTGTATTTTCTGCGCACCCTGTACAACATAATCAAAGTTTCTCAACGCGAATCGTATTTATATAACAAGCAAAAGAAATTGTAAAGAATGACTTTTTCTCGAAAAACTGAAAATAAAAGTGTTTACAAGTATAGTTAAGTCCATCCGTGGACACACTGTATGTTAAAATTATTTTCTTATCTCTCCCGTTTTTTATTGTTTTCCATATACCTTTCGCTTTTCCTCAACATATTTTTTTATTTCTCAAGCAAAGTAATAACTTCTACTTTTCTGAAATTCCTATGAAATTTTTACTTCCCGAACAAAACTATCGCGGACACGCCACAGATTAGTATACGGTATACGGCAACTCTTCAAGTCACGGCGCATCTTAGACCACGCCCCGTACTCTTGCAATTTTGAGGCTACTTTATCTCAAAGTTATTATATAGTTATATAGTTATAATAACTTTGACCTCGACTTTGACTTTACCTATCCATTTCAATTGATTAACTTTAACGTTAATTTATTTTTAGATTACTAGGAAAATGGCCAAATATCTACACGTTCTCAAAAGCAGTAGCAGAAGCATACCTATCAAAAACATGCCAAGATTTACCCATTTGTATATCCAGACCGGCAATGGGTAAGGCATATATTAGGGTGTGGGAATAAAAAAATCTTCTTGAGCAGACAAGATATTAAATATTAAAATAGGGTTTTCTTAGGAGGATAGATACACCCTTTGTTCTCGTGCCCTACAATTATATATACCTTCCTATTTCAGTTACTTGTGCGATGAAAGAACCCATACCAGGTTGGATAGATAGTTTAAACGGTCCCGCAGGATTTATCCTGGGTGTTGGCTGCGGGGTTTTACGAATAGCGCACGTCAATGAATATTCAACAGCAGAATTGGTTCCAGTTGACATGGTTGTGAATTCTATGATAGCATGTGCCCATAAAACGGCGAAAGATTACAGAAAGGTCGAAAATTCTGGGTAAAAATAAAATCCTACCTTGATTTCTGCTAATGCAATCACCAATCTCAAAAAAATCATCACGTAGAATCACTTTCGATCACTCCTCGTATACTAAATTATATAAAAACGTTCAAAAACCAGTAATTTTAACGTTTGTTGACATTTCTAAGAATCAAGATGGTTTCCGTGACGTCACGATGACTTAAGATAAAACTCGCCGGGCGCCGGGGTTCAGTTTTTGAAAATCACGGATTCACTTGTAAAACTTTCAAAAAACGGGAATTTACTTGATAATTTTAAAGAAATAACGTTTTTGGATGTTTCCAGGCATGGCGTAATCACTAAATTTCATCGCGCACATGAATACGATAAATTATTATTCAAAAAATTCCCTTTTATAAATATATTTTGCGAAAATATCGAACACCATCACTCCATAAAATCACTACTAAACTAATAAACCAATCGCAATCGGTGGACGCTGAACGCTCTTCTTGCATTTGTTCAAAGCATACTTTGGTTTTAATTTACGGGAATATTTAAAAATAAATAATAGTCATTATTTTAGGTTTTTTGAAATTCCGATTTATAATTTCGTTTCATCCAGCCAGAACAGATTTACTTGGAAGGGTTACAAGGAATATTTACTGGAACACGGGCATAAAGTCCCTTTAGAACAGGCTTTTTGGTATATGGATATTTGGCTTTGCAACAGCAAATTTTTATTCACCGTATTTTCTTTTCTTATGCACACGGTACCTGCAATATTAGCGGACTTGTTTTGCTTAGTTACCTTTCAAAAAAGAAGGTAAAAAAGATTTTAAAAACACTGATCAGATAAGAATAATCGAAAATGCGCCAATTTCTTTTAGATTTTACAGTCTGGTGGGTAAAATTGACAAATTCTTGTCTGTTATAACATACTTTGCGACACAAAGCTGGTCTTTTACCAACGATAACGTCAGATTTTTGTGGCACGATTTGTCGGAAACGGACAAAGAAATATTTCCGTTTGATGTCGCAACAATAAACTACAACAGTCTGATGAAAGACATGTCATTGGCAGTCAGAAAATACATAGTAAAAGACGATATATCTAGTATACCCAGGGCAAAAAGGAAGCAATTTATGTACGTTAATTTTTTTCGACATTTTCAAATTAAGTAATCCTTTATACGTTTCAGGTTATACCTTGTACACCAGGCCGTCAAACTTCTAATATATTTTCTACTATTTAGGCTATTTTATAGAGCTCTTATTAATATACATTATATTTTATAATTTTCTTCTGTTTGTGTTATTTTCTGTTTTTATGTATGTATATCTGTATTTAACGACGAAAAGACAATCCAACAAGAAAACTGCATTTTATTCGCACTAAGTTTATAAATAATTACACGCATTCTACATAAAATAATTAATGAACTGCTCACTTCAATTTAGAGAACAAAGTTTTGGTCACACAATGATCTAAAGCGTGCAAAAAGTCAAATAACTCTTCAACACAAGTTTCAGTGGTACGCTTTCTGGAATTTACCCTATCGTTACACTCCTCGTATTTTTCCAGAAACCCCTTTACATGTTCAGTCTCACGACACTCATTCTACAATACAAAATAGAGTTAAAACACATTTTACGTAAGAAGTGAGGTTATGATATACTCTTAAAGTTTCTTGTGGATCAACCAATTCGGGCTCCTCTTCAGCTGCTTCTTCTTGTGCTTTCACTTTAGGCAGTAAGTTTATGTTGGCGAAGTGCGTAAAAATTTTTGGGAAAACCATTGTAAAAGCCGAAAAATGCTGTGTTATTATATAACTTGACGTTTACAAATTTCATTGACAATGACAATCGTCATGCGACATCTGTGAGAATATAGTGAAACTAAACTAAAATCCCTATATTACCAGCCATATTCAATTCTTAGCGGGTTGTTTTTTACTTGTTTAAAATTTGAATTATAAAATAAACAAATAAAAAATTGCAATTATTGCTAATAAATAGGCGCATATAAATCCTGCAGCATCATAAATAGAAGTTATTGGTGCTATTTTATGAAATTAAAATAAATTTTCGGATAACCTCTATTTGACATTTGAAGTTGCGAAGGTCAAATCGGTTTCCAGTTTTCTGAAGAAGTTTAGTTCAGTATTAAATTGAATCGGCCAAATCGTGTGTGTTAAACCAAAAGTGCACAATGGCTTTGAATAAAATCGGCATTGACGCTGTGAAATTAGCCAATCTCCGCGTTTTGATGAGGTAAAGTAACCTAACCTAAAAATTATACAAAAATATGTGAAATTCACACATTTTTAGGGTTGATTTCAATGTTCCTCTGAAAGATGGCACGATAACTAACAACCAAAGAATCGTAGCTGCTTTAGACTCCATAAAATATGCTTTGGACCAGAAAGCGAAGAGTGTTGTTTTGATGTCGCATTTGGGGCGACCCGATGGCTGCCCCAATGCAAAATACACCTTAAAACCGGTTGCAGAAGAGTTAAGGAAGTTGCTCGACAGGTATAAACGTTCCAGTACCTCAATTGCCGAGTGTGAACCCATCATAAAACCCGAAGAACCATCCAAAAGGTTTTTACCTCCTTTTTTATCCTGTTATCCTGTTACTCTGTCTTTCATTTACACTTCATTCCTTCCAATAAAATGGTGCCTATGTAGGACTTTAGCTTTTTTCTTGGGTGTAGGGATGTACTTTTCCTGTCGGATTGCGTAGGGCAAGAAGTAGAACAGGCCTGTGCCGATCCTGCGCCTGGCTCTGTCATTCTCCTGGAAAACTTACGTTTCCATGTGGAGGAAGAAGGGAAAGGTAAAGATAAAGATGGAAATAAAGTAAAAGCAGACCCGGAGGAGGTGAAAAAGTTTCGAGATGGTTTACGAAGATTGGGGGACATTTACGTAAACGACGCTTTCGGTACGGCCCATAGGGCTCACAGCTCCATGATGGGGGATGGTTTCGACTGTCGGGCAGCTGGATTTTTGCTTAAGAAAGAGCTAACGTATTTTGCCAAAGCTTTGGACAACCCAGAACGGTATATTAATACGATTTTTTTAAACTTCTTCGTGTAAGTCCTGTTTTTAGGCCATTTTTGGCTATCCTGGGTGGAGCAAAAGTAGCAGATAAAATCCAACTGATTGAGAATATGTTGGATAAAGTAAATGAGATGATAATTGGTGGAGGGATGGCTTTTACATTCCTGAAAGAACTGAAAGGCATGGGGGTAAGTTTTCTTTTCGGTATCGCTGAAAAAAACAACAAAATTACCGCATAAACTGTATTTTACATTAATTTCTCGGCAGAAAAATTTAATATAACGCTACATGATTAATTTTCCGATGAATAGGGGCACTGGAAGTTGAAGCTCAGAGCCAAATAGGCTAGCGAAAAGACCACACTGTACAGGGTATTCAACATATGCACGTGCCTCTCAGATACCGGGTCTCTCCCCACTTCCTTGGATCTCTCCATCAGACATTTCTGCAGTTTCATGTGGTCTTCATTTAGTTTCTTCAAGATCTCGATTGGATCCGGTTTTTTCTCAATTTCTTTTGCAATCGTTTGAGTCATTTTTACCTTCTCGATCACTCTTGGAGTCTTTTTTGCCACTTCAATTATTTTTGGTGTCATTTTCTCCTCTACAATTAAATTTGGGGTCATTTTCTCCTCTACAATTATCTTTGGGGTCGTTTTCTCCTTTGCAATTATTGTTGGTGTCATTTCCACTTCTTCAATTTCAATTGGATGAAGCACTTCGACCATGTAATATTCGATTGATTCGTACATTTCTTCAGCAACTCCGACCTTTTCTTCGCAGACAGCAGAAGTGGCGACCGTCAACTCTTCATTAACTTTCGATAAACTGTCCAAAAACTCTATGATGTCCCGGTAAGAGTCATCTTTTTCCATTTCCGACACCTTTGCTTGAGATTCTTCGATTTTGCGGTCACATTTGGCTTGTTGCTCGAATTCAACGGCAGTTTCTTCCATTCTCTTCACCATTTCCTCAACTTGCTTGCCGTACTTTGAGGAAGAGGAACTGGAAGCTTCTTTCACGCTATCCTCGCAGTCTTGGATGTCGCTTAGGTTGGCCACTTCTTCGTTTTCCGTGAGACTCGACTCTTTTTCCTCATTTCCCACCGGAATTGAGCATTTATCTTCGTATACTTCATCCACTACTTGTTCGGTTTTTTCTTCATCTTTTTTCGGACACCTAGTCTTTTTTATTGGTGAACAAGCAACAGTGACGACGCACTTTTCTTCAGCACTCGATACGGTCGAAGCAGACTCTATGCTCTTCACGCCAAGCTCTGAAATAAATTCCTAAGACAGTTGAAGAATTGCCGTAAGATGTCTTTACCGTCCTTGATGTCTTCTTCAATTTTCATGACTGGATATTCGTCGAGGCGACCTATCATATCTCCAAAGTCGCGCGGAGTCGATTCTTCGCTGATTTCGGGATCTTCGGGCTTGAGTTTCTGCAGCATGTTTTGTATGTCTTCTTCCAAACTCTTGCAGACGTCTGATTTTTCTTCTTTCGTCGGCACGGATAGCAGATCGACCATCCTAGCTTCGGTGGCGCTGATTATATTCGTTATGGCCTTCATGTTGTCCATAATCTTCGACTTGGTGATGTCCACCGGTATCTCGAACATTTCGATCCTCTTGGGAATATTTTTCGTCTTCTTCGGCTCTTGAGTTCCAAAGAAACTGATGATTTGTTGGGCGGCAGTTTTCTTTAGTGGTCTCTTTTCGGTCGTCAATTTTGTAGTCGTTTTTGACTTTGAGACTTTCTTCTTCGGTGATTCTAGACCTGATTCGAAGTTGGTCTAATTTGATCAAGATATGAATAAAAACGTAACTTACCATTGTCGCCAGAAGTGTACAAATAATGAACATTGTGGTCCGGGACCGGCTTCACGGCTCTTGGTGCAGATTTGCATCTTTGCGGGACGGCAGAAACTGGGCGATTTTGGGAAACCAAGACGGGCATTACCGTGATCGCCGTATGGAAGTGCGGATTGGGGTCTTTCAGGTACGGCTTCAGCGTTTCCGCGACGTGTTCTCCCACCAAAACCTTTCTTCTCTCTTCGACCCAGTCCGATTCTTTCCGTTTTTTGACCGGGCCTTCTGTGTGAGCGATATTATTCCTCTTCAATTGCCTCGAATTGATCTTCATGTTCTTCTTGCGAATTTCCAGGTTTTTCGGAATTTCGCGACTCGTCAGCAGCTCCAGTACGTGTCGATTAACCTTTGTACCGTGGACGAACTTGTACAAAAATGATTTGCTCTGCAGAAAAGAGAATCTCGTCAAATATCATCGAGACAACCCGTTGAACTTACGATGTTTTGTTTTCCCGTGCAGTAATCTTTGCGTGGATATTCGCTCAAAATCGGGGCGACGTCTTTCTGGGTGAGATCGTCCAAAATGTCGATGCAACTCAGGGCGGGGGTGTTTTGTCTCGTTAGCCCTTTAGACGCTACGCGCATCAAATGTTCCACGTGTTCGGTGAAGCTTTTCCTTGGGGTCACCCTGCACGACGCGGGTCTCACATTTTCCACCACGACTTTTCGTGGATGTTCCACGTGGTTGCTCGCAATCGTCTTTTGCCTCGAAGAAGTCTGTTTTAAATTGTCGCACTTGCTCTTCACGACCTCGACAACTGTCTCCAACTTCTTCTTGTATTTGGCGCACTTTTCTTTGTTTTGCTTAAAATACAAACTGTCCACATATTTCGTTGGAGGCGCCGCAACTTTCTTCTTCTCGATATTCGCTTTCTCCTGCTTCGGTTTTGCTTTGAGTAGGCTACTTGTAACTTTCACGCTACTTGTCGTTTTCGAGGTGCTCTTTTCAGTTTTGTCTACGCAAAAGTCTTTCAAAAACTAGTCTACAGTAATTTTTAAGCGAGACGCTCACCTTCTTCCTCATCAGAAATTTGAGCAGCCGCGAGAATGGGACAGGCATCCGGATCGCGACTCATGTGCTTCTCAAATTCGATCAAACTATCGCCGGCCTCCAACTGTTTGACCAATTTTTCGTGCAAGTCTTGTACAGCCCTGCTTTTTGGGATGTAAACATTCGGATCGGGGTCTTGGCAAGCCACGGATTTCTTACTTTTCAAGGATTTCAGCAAAACCTGTTGCACAAAAAACAAACATGCCGCATGTTGTGAGAGCAAGATGGACAAATGACCCAGAGCACTGGAATAGTTACAGGCAACATAGAAACAAGATCGTCAATATGATAAGGAAAGCTAAAAGACAATATGTGGAAGAACTTAAATAAATTGATGAATGGACAGGAGAAAAGCAGCCATAGCAGTATAATATTTAATAATGACAAAATTTTCAACGAGTTAGAAATAGCCAATAGATTTAATGTCTATTTCCTGGAGAGCATAGATAGATTACTTGCAGATATTATTAGCGACACAACAATTAATTTGGAGGAAATAGAGGATGGTTTATTACTCTCTTTATTTGAGGAGGTAAAGATGATGGACTTAAGGAGAGTGGTTAAAAATTGATCAAATAAAGAGAGTAGCACAAATGGAATTAACTCTAGATTGTTGAAATGTGTGTTTGAGGTGTTGGGGCATAAACTCCTTGAAATAGTCAACTCTTCGTTGGATACAGGAATATTCCCGGAAACATGGAAGTTATCGACAGTGGGACCAGTGGAAAAAGTAAGAAATACACTACAGTGTGAGGAATTTCGACCCATAAATATGCTACCTCCATATGAAAGTATTGGAGACCATAGTAAAGGACCAGCTCACAAAATTTATGGAAGACCACAATATCCTAACACCACATCAAGCAGGATTCAGAAAAGGACACTCCTGTGGAACAGCAGTACCTCGAGCAGTACAAACAGTTATTGGCAGATGGAAGGATGCTTTATACAGAAAAAAATGTGTTGGGGCGGTATTCTTGGATTACAGAAGGGCTTTTGAGACGGTGAATCGTGACTTGATGATGTGCAAATTAAAGAAAATGGGAGTGGGGGGCAGTGCACTGAAGTGATTTGGAAGTTATTTGAGCGACAGATTCCAAGTGGTGAAGTACAATAATTCAATTTCAGGGAAGGTTCAAACAACACATGGTGTGCCGCAGGGTTCAGTGTTGGGGCCGGTACTGTTTACATTGTACATAAATGACATTGTCGATACGTTGGATAAGTGTTGTATACAAAAATGTTTGTAGATAACATTCTTATTTATTACATTGGGGAGAGTAAGGCTGAGGTAGCAGAAGTTATCAATAGTGAACTGAAGGCAATTTCTAGGTGGTTGAAGAACAATATGGTGGTTATAAATACTAATAAGACTGAAGTGATGTATTTGGGGGCAAGAGTGTAGCAAATCAATTGTGTCCCATATGGTTGAACGAACTCGAGTTAAAGCGTGTTTGCAAAATTAAGTACTTAGGGGTTATTATAGACAATGAGTTAAATTTTAAAGAGCATGCTAGTTATGTTTTGAAGAAAGTATCTCAAAGAGTGGGCCTTCTGTCTAGAATAAGTGGCAAACTTAGCTGCTTGTATATAAAACTATGGTTGGCCCGTATTTTGAATATTGTACAACAGTTCTATATATGGTGACGGATTTTTTTGTTCAGGAGTTTCAGAAAAGACAAAATAAAGCAATGCGAGCCATATTGAACTGCAGCAGGTACACTAGTATTTCGTTTATGTTGGAGACGCTTCAGTTTATGAGTGTTGCGCAGAGAATTAGGTATAAGACATTGATTTTTGTGTATAAAGTGAAACATAATATGCTTCATATGGATGATCCAGTTAAACTACGAACGGATGTGCATGATTACTACACAAGAAGGGAAGACATTTTCGTACCTGATGCAACTACTGCATTTGCTCAAAATCAAGTGTTTGTTAAGGGATATTCTTATTTTAATAATTTGCCTACTTACTTAAAAGATGAAAGTAGTTTTAGGATTTTTAAAAAGAAAAGTGCAATTTATGTTAAAAATAGATAGTGGTTGCATTTCCTACTAGTGAAGATTTATTTATTTTGAATTATATTAGTGCAGTTTTATTTGTTTATTATTTTTGACATATGTCAGTGTCAGGCACAAAACTTCATAACCTAACTTTTGCAATAAAATTATGCGCAACAGAAAAATTGTATAAACCGTTTCAGCCGCAGCTAGTATTCAAAACTTCTATTTCACAAGCGGAGATAAATAGTTATTGACCTACCGTATTGTTATCGTCCAGAAGTGCGGTAGAAGCCGATTGAATATTGAGTTTTATGGCTTCGAGGCACTGGTTAAACTCTACTTGCATCATCTCTAGAGACTCTTCAACATTGTCCGGCTCTGCACGATGGCCCTGGGCATTTTTTTCTTTAGATTTAACATGACTTAACGTCTCGTCACTCAGAGACACTTGCATCGATAGAAATTGCGTGTCATCCTCGTTAATTAGTTGAAAATCACCTACGGCCTGTTATAATGCAACATTTTAATTCAAAATCATCGTGATTCTACCCGTACGAACCAAAAAATTCGGCGTTGAGCGCCCTCTTTCGCCGTTGTAAACCAAATCGTTATGTTCCATCTCTTGCAGGCAACCCCGCACTTTTAGACAGATGTCGTTGATTCCTCCGATGCTACTCTGCAAAGCGGCGCTGATTTCGTTGTTGAAAAACATCAGCGATTGCTGCAGGTTATGGGTGAAACTGATGCACGCTTTTGCGTATTCGCTGGTACCGCCGCAACTTGATCTGAAAGAGTTTTTCAGAGTTTCGTGAGTGCGCGGCCATTTTGTTTATGTTAAAATACCTACACGACGCTAACGGAAGATGAAGAAGTCTTCAAATTAATTTTTTCGTCGCCGCCATGAGTTAATATGACAGTTGATATTTCCCGTTGATTTTTAGGCGCTTTTCGGCAATCTCCGTACACTTCTTGCGCTTGCGTGGACATTTTTGCGTTTTCTGGTTTAAAATTCGTCCAAGAACATGAAGACATTTTGTTGAATTTTGAAATGCGGTAACTGTCACTGTTTTTGACACTTCCAATTTTTCTGTTTGCTCCGAGTAAATAATTTATTTTCCCGGTCGAAACTCGTTAAAAGTTTTGCACGGGCGAAAAAATAGTTGACATGTCATTAAACGGTATTCGGAACCATTTTTTTCTTTTCTTGCTTGAGTAAATTTTGGTGATTTAAGACTTGACAAATGTGAAACTGTTTTTTCTTGTACCAAACAAGCCTACTAACTGATTGTTTTATACTGTGCTAATTTCAGATTGGTAATTCTTTGTATGATGGGGAGGGGGCAAAAATCGTCAAGAAATTGATAGAAAAAGCTGATAAAAACAAAGTCCAATTGCATTTACCGGTAGATTTCGTAATTGGTGACAAATTCGACGAAAACGCTACGGTATTTCGTTAAAATTTGTACCCAAGACGACCCGTAATTAATTTTCTTTAGGTTGGCACTGCTGGTGTTGAATCTGGGATTCCCGATGGCCAAATGGGCCTTGATATCGGCCCAAAAACAAGGGAATTATTTTTGGAACCCGTCAAAAGAGCAAAAGTCATAGTCTGGAATGGGTAGGCCCTTAAAATTCGATTTTAAACAACTTTTAAATATTCGTTTTAGACCCCCAGGTGTTTTTGAGTTTCCTAATTTCGCGAATGGTACTAAAGCTTTGATGGATGGTGTTGTTGAAGCCACGAAAAGTGGAGCAACTAGCATAATCGGTAATTTACATGATTCACAATAAAAATTTTGTATTTTAATTGATTTTTGTGTTAGGTGGTGGCGATACTGCAACTTGTTGCGCTAAATGGAAAACCGAGGACAAGGTTTCTCATGTATCCACAGGGGGAGGGGCTAGTTTAGAGTTATTGGAAGGAAAAGTATTGCCCGGCGTGGCCGCTCTATCAGACGCATAAATATATGTTTATTTTAGTCTTATATACATTATAAATCGATTATTGTGAACCCTTGTGATTATTTTACTGTTAAAAATAGAAATTATGTTAAATAACTGGATTATCTTTTATAACCAATCATGTGTGAGGATCGTAATCTAATCCATTAACTGATGTCAATGCATTTTTTGTTGAACGTCCATGATTCAGATTTGACGTTTGTGACAAATGGCGGCCCAAGGCGAAGGTGTTTTGGGTTCGCCAGATGACGACGGTTATAAGCACTTTACTGAGGACGTACGAAATGTGTCATACGGATCCAATTACTCTTGTAAGTTGATTTAAAAATCCTTATCTTATCGCTAGTTGTAAATTAATTAACTAATATTTGCAACCGTATACTTAGGTTATGTTCACTTGACATTAGAATTTATGTACCATAACAATAAAGGCGAAAATCGCAAACAATCAAAATGTTGAAAATATTATTTATTGGAGTGTTTACTTAAAAGTTATAAAATCATAAAAAAACTATTAATTTAGTGGTATTCGTTGAAAACATTTCATAATGACGACTTTCATTAATTTTATCCGCACAAGTATGTTCGGGGTTAAAAATAATCAATTTTTTATAAAGTAATGCCATTTTCAGCTGTTACTGAAGAAATGGGCAGTAGATCTAGCCTTAGTAGGGACGTTGGGGAGGGTGTCGACCATTGGGAAATGAATTACCATGAAGCAGCAATATTTCTTGAAGTGAGTACTATTAGTGAATTCAACAAGAGACAGCCGAAAATTTGTTTATTTAAGGAAGGGGAGAATAACGAGAAGTTCGATTCCCATCCGAGGCACCCGTCAGCTTTACCCGCTTATTTACTAGTCCATAATTCTTGGTATTACGGACTAGACTTGGCTACTTCTATAATACTCATGTTGTTAGCATTAGTGGAAAATCCTGCAGTTGACAAGTTCATATTACCTGTAGGAATTCACGGGACGTTAGAATTGGTCGCTCTCGCAGTCATCGGGATAGAATTAGCTTTGAAATTGCGGTGGATAGGCTGGACGACAATTTTAAATCACAAGCGAACCATGTTGAAGGTTTTTAATAATTTCCACGTCGGTTTTTAGCTTTAATTCGTGGTTTTTTTAGTGCGTAACGCTTGTAATCATGGTTTTTGAAGCTCTAACTGTCTTGATAAGGCAGTCGTCGCATTTTCGAGTCACAAGAGCGTTACGACCTATATTTTTGGTCGATACGCGTGCCTGTGGAGCCGTACGGCGCTTTATAAGACAGATACTGCAATCTTTGCCTCCGATTCTGGATATGTTGGTCTTGTTGATGTTTTTTGTGTGCAGTTACACGCTTCTAGGGTATTTTTTATTCAGCCATCATCAAACGAACTTGTATTTTCGGACGCTGAGCGATAGTTTTGTTAGTATGTTCGTTTTGTTGACTACGGCCAAGTAAGTTGTTAAAAACTGTTGAAACGTAAATAAAATTTGGTCATTTTGTAGTTTCCCTGACGTTATGATGCCGTCTTACGCGATATCCAAATGGAATGCCGTTTTCTTCATATCGTATATATCTACCGTTTTGTATGTTTTAATGAATTTAGTAAGTCTGTTTCTGCTGTAGTTACAAGTTTTAGGAGCTAAATGAGTGCCTTTCAGATGCTGGCAGTTGTTTACGAAACTTTCACAGGCATCGAAAAAGATAAGTTTCGAAAATTACTGTTGCATAAAAGGAAGGCTTGCCATTTAGCTTTTCGTCTGTTAGTAAGCAAACAGCACCCTGATTCTATCCGTTTCCGGCAATTCCAAGGCTTAATGCGGTATTATTCACCAAGAACAAGTATGTACTACAAGTGAAACAAATCGAAAACATTTACGAAATGTTCGTAGGTGATCGCGACGTCATCTTGATTTTCCGCCAACTAAATGCTTCAGGAACAGGGAATTTAATCCAGGATGAATTTATAAATATATACGACGCTTGTACCTTGAAGTGGCACATTAAGGACCCACCGGATCCTTGGTTTTCAGCCGCCTGGCCACCTTTACGGACGCTATGTCGTGCAGCTCGTACCTTCGTTACTTGGGCTTATTTTGAACATGTCGTCTGTTAGTAGCTTAGCTAATGTGCTTTTGGATTACAAATTATCGTTTTTGCTTTACAGATTTTTTAATAATCGCTAATACAATAGCCATGTTCATTAGGGTAAGCGAATATTCTGATAATTTAGAAGAATCGGCGAGAAAATTCTGCGCCTCGTGGGATACATATTTATTTCTATTATGTACTATTACTATTGTTTAATCTTTCATATTTTACATTAATTGGTACATTTTTCAAGTGTTTCTATTAGAAGCTTTGCTGAGAATCATCGGTTTGGGTTGGAACGAATACATTTCTTCGGGATGGAACATGTTCGACATAATAGTAACATTCGCCGCTTTTTTCGGCTCTTTCTTGCTATTATTAAAACCATCTTTTACTGCCGTAGTTATTTTCAGACCTCTAAGGTACACTGATCAAGGGAAAAACCAAATTTTTAAAGTAATTAACATTTTTTCCAGATTATTGCGAGTTTTTAAAATCAAGAAGCGATACCGAGATATTTTCGGTACCCTAGTCCTTTTATCGCCCCTAATGTGGTCGACGGCTATCGTTATGTTGGTTTTATACTATTTTTTCGCTATAATTGGTATGGAACTTTTTTCCCCGTATGACCTACGGAACTGTTGTGTGTACGACCTTTTTTTTCTTACTCCCGCTCTCATAATTAATTTTCTCGGCTTTTAGTAACACAACTGTGGAAGATTTTTACAAATACACAGTGAACAGCAGCAGTCCTTTAAGTTACTACTACTTAAACAGCTTCTCGGATCTCCTAACGTCAGGCGTGACTTTATTCGAACTGACTGTAGTGAACAATTGGTTTATCGTTATGAACGCTTACGCTTCGGTTGCCCATCCGATGTCGAGAATTTATTTTATGCTTTTTTATTTATTTACGATGGTAGTTTTGACTATCGTGGTCGCTTCTGTATTGGAAGCTTTTAGATTTAGGATACAGTACAAGAAACAAACCAGCAAAAGAGACGGTAAGTAGATGTTTGGAATTTCGAATACACCGAAAAAAATTGTAATTTGCAGAAGAGCAAATGTTACACGAAGAGGTTTCTGTGGATTGGAGTTCTCTGCAAGCACAGCTTGACAATTCGCTCCTCTTAGAATCCCTAAAAATGGACTTCATACCAGGGGTAATCGATACAATCCGCAATTTTCACCTAATTAACTTAAATTCTATATGTACCCAGGGAGTCACCACGTACATCGGAAGAAGACGTAGAACTCGAGACGTACTGCAGCATCGCATGTACATTTCAGAGATTTCCACGTGGTTAAGAGAAGATTTGATCGAAGATAGCGCAAATGAAGTTAACTTCGTAGATGATAATATGATAGAAGCGAGATTGATAAATTCCTAGAGCAATTTAGCGAAGTTAGTGAGAAATCTAGAGAATTTTTGATTTCACAAGTACAAATTGAAATTTTTTAGTCGCTTATATCTGCCGTAAGAATGCTAAAAAAACGCACTGCTAATATTTAAAAAATAACATAGTATTTTGTGATATATCGGTATTATTTTATAATTTATAGAAGGAACATAACTAGTCTTACGATATTCCCTTTTTTTGTACTCAAAAGACCAAATATTTTTTTGTTTTTAACATATACTTATTACAAGCCCGAAAAAATATATGTTTTATACAGTTTTTGTATTTTGATTTATTCCTCAACTCACAAGATCCTGTCTTTGCATAAACTTCATCCCTACTCCTTTATAAGACTGCAAAAACTACGTCCAACGGATTATCCTAAACGGATTGCCTCTTGCGAAGAACTTTTGGTCAAAATACAAGAGGATGAGAATATTCTGAAACAGATCACCTGGAAGGACAAGGCCAAATTTGCTCAAAGAGGAGTATTTAATAGAAGAAATCGTCATTTTTGAGCCACCGAAAATCCTCATTTGGTCATAGAAGTGGAAAATCAAAGCCAGTTTTCAAACAAGGTTTTTTGTTTGTTGTTTGACAATCGCGTGGCATGGGACATGTATCAAGAAAATTTAAACAGGGGATCGTTATTTGTAAATTATTAGCAATTTTGTTGAAATAAATAATGATGAAGTGATAGACAAGATGGAGAAATATGATTCGAAGTTGGATAAATTTGAAGAAGTGTCTTTCTGCGAGTTGAAAAGAATAGTTAAGAGCCTGCCAAATAAAAACAGTAGTGTCGATGGGATCAATACTACAATTTTGAAATTAATTGTGGAAGCTGTGGGAAATAGGTTACTGGATGTTATTAAGAAATCCCTGCGAACCGGATTGTTTCCTTCAAAATGGAATTGAAATTCTTGGGAATTATTTTGGATGACAAACTTGTCTCATATGCAACTATGCTGTAAGGGTTGCATATGTGATTGTAGCATTAAGTTAGACGTAAGGTAGGTTTACGTTACGTAGTAAGAATGATAATGTTCAGTTGTTATTGTTAAATGTTAAAGTTATTAATAAACTAAATAATAGCAAGCAACGTTGATGTTAATAATCGCTCTTGAAACGAGACATGGTGTCAGAGTTGGGGTTAAAGAAAAGAAGTAAGAAATAAGAAGATATAATTAAAAGAAGAAAAACTAACCTAAAAATACTTTAAAAGATGAATCAAAATTACAAACCACCAAGAGGTCTAATATTTGATCGTAATATAAGTAAAAACTTTGAAAAATTTATGCAAAGTTTCAATATTTATCTATCGGCTTCAGAGTTGTCAGGTGCAAACGATGAAAGGAAAATTGCAATATTTTTGAATGTTGCTGGAGAAGAAGCTTTGGATCTTTTCAATACATTTAGGCTAAATCCAGAACAAAAGAAGGACTATAAGGAGGTAATAAAAAGTTTTGAAGAATATTGTAAACCCAGAAGTAACGAAACCTACGACAGGTTCAAATTCTTTTCGAGAGCGAAGGAAGAAAGTGAAACTTATGATTCTTTTATAAAAAATTTGAAACTTTTGGCAAAACCATACAAGTTCGACTTGCAAGAGGATTCACTAATTCGAGATAGGTTAATACTGGGAATTTCTGATCATCAATTACAAGAAAGATTGTTGCGAACTCCGAACTTAACTTTGTTGGAAGCAGAGAAGATAGTAAGAGCTGCAGAAGTGACCCAACAACAGGTCAAGGGACTTAAAGGAGAATTGGAGGTAGAAGAAATAAGAAGTTTTAAGAAAAAGATGGACAGAGTGAGCCGTGACACAAGTTTAAAGGTGGGTAACCAAATGTATGACTGTTTAAAATGTGGTAAAAGACATAAAGCAGGGGAGTGCATAGCATTTGGTCAACAATGTAATATCTGTAATAGATATAATCATTTTGCAGTAGGATGTAAAGAAAGGAATAAGTATCAGTATAAAAAACAAAGCATAAATAGCACTAAAAACTTTAAGGGTAATAATAATAATAATTACAGAAATAATAAGAAAGTACATTGTTTAAGTGAAGAAGATGATAATTTCTGTATAGATGTCATTGAGGTCAGCGAGGTAGGAAATTTTAGTGGCTGTAGAAATTTTGTATGGAAAGAAAATGTTGAGATAAGGGGTGTTAATATTTGTTTTAAGCTTGACACAGGGAGTCAATGTAATGTGTTACCTTTGAGATATATAAAAAATTTAGGAATGGAAACCCAAATAAAAAATTGTTGTGAAAATATTATAGCCTATGGGGAAAGTAAAGTAAAAGTAATAGGTTCTATTATTCTAAGGTGCATAGTAAGAAATAATGAATATAGTATAAAATTTGTAATACCTGATGTAAAAAGTAAGCCAATATTAGGGTTAAACTGTTGTGTAAAATTAAATTTAATAAGAAGAATAAATGAAATACAGCTAGATGAGTTAGGAGAGGAAAAAAGTGAATGTGGAAAAATTAAAACAGATGAAAATTTTAAGGAAGAGTCAAACCAGATAACAGAAAAGGAAAAGTTTATAAGAAAAAACAAAGATTTGTTTGAGGGGGTAGGAAAAATACCTATAGAGTATGAAATAAAATTAAAAGAAAATTATGTTCCTTTCTCAAGTTCTTGTAGAAGGTTACCAGGTAGTATAAGTAATGAATTAAAAGATACATTAAGGGAATTAGAAAGGAAAGGAATAATAGAAAAAGTAAATACGCCAACAGAGTGGGTAAATAATATTGTAGTAAGGGAAAAACGTAACAAGAAATTAAGAATTTGCCTAGATCCACGAAAATTGAACGAACATATCTGCCTGGATCAACATCCAATTCCTACAACAAAGGAAATAGGTTTAAAATTAAAAGGGAAAAAGATTTTTAGTGTCATAGATATGAAAGACGGGTTCTTTCAAATACCATTAAAGAAGGAATCTACAGATTTATGCACATTTATAACACCACATGGGAAATGGAAATTTCTTAGGCTTCCGTTTGGATTATCGGTTAGTCCTGAGGTATTTCAGAAAACAAATGAAAATATATTTGCAGATTTAGATGTAGGCATTTATTTTGATGACTATATCATAGCAGGCAGAACAGAACAAGAATATGATGTTCTAATGGAAAAATTTTTAGAAAGAGCTAGAAAGTTCAATATAAAATTTAATGCAGATAAGTTACAGTACAAGGTATTTAGTATTTAGGGAAAGTATATACAGAAGAAGGAGAAAGACCAGATTCTGAGTATATAAAAGCAATTTTAAGATTAGAAGATCCCAAGAATAAGAAAGAACTGTTATCAGTTTTGGGTATGGTTAATTATCTTATAAAATATGTACCTAACTTGGCAGAGTTGAGTGCACCTTTAAGAAATTTAACAAAGAAAAAACATAGGATTTTTGTGGGATAAAGAACAAAAAACCTCATTTGAGAAAATAAAACAAATAATAAGTGAAATACCAACATTGAAAATTTTTGATCCTAAGGAAAATATAATAATTCAAGCAGATGCAAGTCAAAATGGCTTAGGAGGATGTTTACTACAAAATGGCAGACCTATAGCATTTTGTTCGAGAAGTTTGACACAAACAGAGAAAAGGTGGGCGCAGATAGAGAAAGAATTCTTGGCGATAACTTATTGTTTAACAAAATTTCATCAGTTTATTTATGGGGAAAAAATTTTGGTCAACTCAGACCACAAACCTTTAGTTGCAATACATCAAAAGGAAATAAACAACGTCAGTTCTCGGTTACAAAGATTAAAGTTAAAAGTTTTGAAATACAATTTTGAAATTAAATATTTGCCTGGTAGAGAAATGTACATATATTGCAGATCTTCTATCAAGATCTTTTATAAAAGACAAAGTCAAAGATGATCCTGAATTAGAAGAAATCGTACATTGTATAGAACAAGAAATGCCCATTAAAGATGAAAGATTAAAAGAAATAAAGGAGAAAACAAAAGAAGACGACATTTTAAGTAAAATAATAAAACAAATCGACGAAGGATGCCAAGGAAATTTTAAGAGTGAGTTAAAAGAATTTAAAATTTACTTCAAGCTAAGAGATAAGATAATAAATAAAGATGGAATATTATACCTAGAGGATAAGATAATTGTTCCAAAAGAACTAAGACCTTATATGTTAAATCAGTTACATAAAGCTCATTTTGGAATAGAGAAAACTAAAAAGAGGGCTAGAAAACTTTTGTATTGGCCAGGAATTACGGCAGAAATCGAAAATTTTATATCAAAATGCAAAATTTGTGAAATGTTTAGAAGATCTAATGTAAAAGAGCCATTAATTCCTTATGAAATACCTGATTTACCTTTCCAGAAAATAACGTGATATACTAGATTTTAACTGTGAATCATATCTAGAACTAACAGATTTTTACTCAAATTGGATAGAACTTAAAAAATTAGAAAATAAAACTATGAGGGAAGTAATAAATCATTTGAAGGAAATTTTTGCTGTACATGGGTATCCCAATGAATGTGTATCAGATAACAATCCATTTAATAGCATGGAGTTTAAGAATTTTTCAAAAAGTATTGGAATGAAACTAACTTTCGTAAGTCCAAGATACTCACAGTCAAATGGGTTATCTGAAAGATCAGTAGGAATTTGCAAGGATATGTTAAAAAAGAGTAGAGAGTCAGGAAAAGATGTTCGGGAATATTTGTTAGAATATAGAGCTACACCATTATGCACATTGGGTGTATCACCATCAGAATTGCTTTTTAATAGATTAATTAGAACAAGTATACCTGCACATGAATCACATTTAAAACCAAAAATTGTAAATATCACCAAAAATGATTTCAAAAATAAACAACAGAAACAAAAAATGCACTATGATAAAACTGCTAAAATACGACCTGGTTTTGAATTGAAACAGAACGTGATTCTGCAAAAGGATAAAAAGTGGATACCAGGAATGATTATGGAGAAATGTGATACTCCAAGGTCTTACATAGTCAGAGATGAAGAAGGATCAGTTCTGAGAAGAAATTCTAAATTCATAAGAACATCCAGAAATAATCCAAATTTTCAAAGTAAGGGTGACAACGAAGAAGATGTGAAACAGGAAGAAACTCCTATTTCTGAAAGAGGAAAAGAAATGATTGAAGAAGAAGGAGAAAAGAGATATAGCGTAGAGAAGTCCGCTGAGAAATCAGAAAGAGATAATAAAGTAAGTGTAACCAGAACTGGGCGTATTATACAAACACCTGTATGGCTGTATGGCTGAAAGATTACACTACATAAAAATCTCATTTAATAAGTAAAGGAAATTGTAATTTAAGTTTAAGTTTTCATTTTAGAAAAAGGGAGGTGTCTCATATGCAACTATGCTGTAAGGGTTGCATATGTGATTGTAGCATTAAGTTAGACGTAAGGTAGGTTTACGTTACGTAGTAAGAATGATAATGTTCAGTTATTGTTAAATGTTAAAGTTATTAATAAACTAAATAATAGCAAGCAACGTTGATGTTAATAATCGCTCTTGAAACGAGACAAAACTCAATTTTAAAAGCCATGGTAATTATGTTATAAAGAAAGTGAGCCAGAAAGTTGGAGTTTTACGAGTAGGAGTTAACTTAAGTTTATGGTCAAGGTTGCTTGTTTATAAAACTATTGTGCTTCCACATGTAAGTTACTGCTCGACGATTGTTAATCTGTTCACACTGGAATATTTTCGTAAATTAGAAGTGAAGCAAAACAGGGCATTGCGGATAATTTTGAAATGCGATAGGTATACTCGGATTGAGTGGATGTTGGATGTGTTGAGATTGACGAGTATCAGACAACTAGTAACATATAACAGGTTGGTATTCATATTTAAGTTAAAATACAATTTATTTCAATGTAAATTGAGTGATTTAAAGTATAATGCGGATATTCATTCTTATTCCACAAGAAATAGAAATGATTGTTATGCGCATTTGCACAAAATCAGTTATTGGTGAAGGGGTGTGTTTTGTTTAATAGCCTACCAGTTGATATAAAATGTAATATGATTTTATCATCTTTTAAGAAGCTTTGTAAACAGTATGTGCGGGATAATTTTTAAGTTTATAGAAGATTGTTCATTCTAAATAAATGTATGATGGGAATATTGTATAAGTACATATTTAGCTTATAGCGAAGCGCCTCCATTTCGAAAATATTTTCATTGAATTGGGCAACTCTGATTATGGCCGGGTTCCAAATTTCAAATCTCTAGACCGATTTCAAACTGAAAATCTCGTATAAAAGAAAATGTTTTTAAAATATGACCTTCATAAATTATATAAACATAAACAAAAATTAGTTTGAAATCTTATTAAAGTAAGATTTAAAGTTGCAAGTTATTACAGATTTTATCGATATTCGTTCAAATCATCTTTGTAAAAAATAGTCATGACTCTTGTTAACGCCGTTTCAAAACTGTAAAAAAATTTGTAGAAAAATTAGTTTGAGGCGCTAAAATTTTCAATCGATAAAACTTTATTAATTATTCTCCACGCTTACATCAAAGTATCAACAATTAAAAAATACAAAAGTCAAAGGATTAAAGACTCAATTTTTTCCTATAAAAAGGATTAAGCGGAGTACTTACAGCCGTGGGTTTCAATAAAGGTTTAGAAGGTTTCTTGTTGGTGTCGAACGGAATTCCAGGCGAACTCAAGATCTGCGCATGGTGTTCGTGGATTTCTTGGGATTTATTCAACTTCAAATCAATTTTAACTTTTTTGGCACCGGGAGACGGCGAGAAGGGATTCTTCACCAAGACATCGGCGGCTGAACTGTTTGAACGTTTTCGCCGTTTTCTCTTGAAGGATTTCTCGGGTTGTTCCAAGCCATTTTCCACGATAGAATTTGTCATTTCTTCGGTGGGATTTGATGAGGATGGAGCAATTTCGTTTGCGTTTTCTTGGTGGTTTGGATAAACGAGCCACACGCCCGAATTCCGTTCGAAACTGTATTCACATCCATCCAATACTTGCGGAACACTCTTTTTCTTGGATCTCTTAAGCTTTTTGGTCCTATTTTCTTGCAAAAACTCCTCTAATTTCTTCCCAAAAAAATCACTCGACCAATCTTTACTCATCGTCTTTTTTCTCTTTTTTCTAGGCACTTCTTCAAATTCTTCTTCCTCTTGCCGTTCAATTTGTAGATCTTTCCTCCTCCTCTTCCTCTTCTTCTGATCCCCTTCCATCAACTGCTTCTCGAACTTCACCAAACGGTTAACAGATTGTTTTAATTTCGTCGAATACTGTTCTTTCGGAATATCGAATTTCTTAATGCCCAATGGGTATTCCCCACGAGTCTGCTTAGAAAAATCTGAAACAAGCTTATTGAAAGCTTTACGACCTCTCGTGGTACAATTGACATTCATTCTGAACTCGGTGAGCAAATTTAATATCT
The DNA here is from genome assembly GCA_963966045.1 of Xestobium rufovillosum. NCBI lineage: Eukaryota > Metazoa > Arthropoda > Insecta > Coleoptera > Ptinidae > Xestobium > Xestobium rufovillosum. The sequence continues at coordinate 31,050,031 of OZ014497.1, forward strand.
CTTTCGGACTGAAATTTATTTGAGGCAATATAACATCCACTCTTCCCGCTCTCGGATCTAAAATCCTTTCTTCTTCCTCCTCCTCATTACCATCTTCATCTAATTCATCATTTTCAACCGTTTCTTTCACGATACAATCGATGGAATCCCCTTTGAAGCCTGTACGCTTCCAGGCCTCATATTTCTCGTCATACTCCAAACCTTTGTCCGATTGTTTCAGTAAATACTGAAATATATATTTAACTACATGACTGACCAATCTCCCATCATCAGCTTCTGATAATTGAGCTACAAACGGGCGCACGAGCAACGTAATCAATGACGGATGAATTTTACCACCTGAAACCTAATTTTGCGTCATAAGCAAAATAAAAATAGAAAATGTACCTATAAAAACATACCTTAGCCAATTCCTCCCAATAAATCTCAATGAAATGCATGATGAACCCCAGATGGAAACCGAAATCTTTATGTAATACAGTATCAGACAGTGCTGCACAAAACTCTAAAACCCCGTTCTTCTTCCATTTGTTTCTCTTTAATATCTCGAATCCTTTACGCAGTAACCTCCTTGTTAACTAAAATGAATCGATAAATCCCTCAATTTTAGTCGAATTTGACGAAATTTACCATCTGAAATTTGTTTATACGAAAGTTGTCTAAACCATACCATTCTTGCTTGATGGTCAATATACCGCATTTGAAAAACAAAATGGACGATTTTATATCTTCTAGAAACACCAATTGCGATATATTTTCGGCGCATTGTTCCTAAAAATTCACAAAATCTAATCTTAACCTAACTTTTCACGTGTTTAGTAACTAACCTGATATAACAATTTATCGGACATCCAGTGAGTGTAAAACAAACCTTTCCAAATGCGCATAAAATCTTCTTGCGTAAAAGCTATAAAAATATCTAATAAACCACACAATTCTTTCAGGAAAAATTAAAAAACTCACGTATCATATTGGGCCGACTTTGTAACCATCTTTTAAGACTTTTCAAAGCTCTATCGCGCACTTTCTGATTATTGTCCGCCAAAGCCTTCGCTAATTTAATTTCTTGTTGCACTAGTAATTCTCTTCGGCGGCTTAAACGACGGCTCTCCGATTTTTTATTCATTTTGTTATCATAATCTGGGAACACATCACCTTGGAACACCGCCATTTATGACAGAATTACCACGCGGTTGCACGGTCGATAAAGTAGACAACTCGATTGTGTGAATCAGTAACGTACGGACACTATAGACCACGAAAACGTTGCCCAACTGACGTGAGGAACGTAAAAGCGTTGATTGGCTAATTTTTGTGACGTCCACCCAATCATGAGTCTGTAGGGCAAGGTTCCTTATTTTCTTAATATTTATATGGCAAACGCTCTACTTTTTCAAATTTTCAATTTTATTATGAAATTTTAACTACTTTTTACGTATGTAATGAATGGCAAATGGAAAATTGACAAAATAAAACGATTAAATCGTTTTTTTTTTCTTTTATTTTAACCAATATACAAATTTTTATACCGATTCTTGTACAGGTGGTTCGTAACCTTCCGGCCTGTCGACTTTGGCTCCGGCCTCTCCAGGCTCTCCAGAAACTCCTTTGCCACCGTCTCCGTGCAATTCCAACAGTTTGGAAAGGTCAAAACGTGGTTTCTTCAACACCTTAACCTAAAATAATTTGTTTGAGTGTTTTCTGCAGTTTTCGGTTGATTTTTGACTCACTTTACGGATGTATACATCGTGTAAGGGGTAAATACCCTGACAGGCTTTCTCTATGTCTTTAGCGATGGAATCGGGGAGCAATTTGTTGACGACGTCCTTGAGTTCGCTGTCTTTGACTTCCCGGGTGATACTATCGACCATTTTCTTGCGAATGGCCCTTACCTGGATAAACGTGACGTTAAGCGAAATTTTTACCGCAAACAAGAAAACCAAACAATTATTCGAGTGTTTCTTCAGATAATAAAATATTTTTGCGTCGTTTATAGGGAACAATGAGTTTTCTTCATCGATTAACTCGAAGCGAGCTGAGGTTTTCATCATTTAAACACTCGTAGGAAAATAAGAATTTCTGATTTTCTGACGAACGTACTTACTTGAGTATGTTGGGCGTAGCAAGTCTTTCTTTGTGAAAGTTGGTCTTTATTCGTAAAACCGATGCAAAAAACTCTCAATAAATAGCCGTCGGTCGTTTTAACATCGGCCGAAGCCTCAATCAGCGTCTGCCACTTTTTGACCATAGATCGCAACTTATCGGTCGTCAAATCCATCCCGTGGAAGTTAGTCAACACATTTCTACCTATTGAAAACTACTGTTTAGCAAAAATCGGCAAACTTATAAATTATTTATGAAAAATTAGCACCTACCTTGGACATCTTCAGCGATGAGCCTAAATTTCCTAAACGAACGCTCCGCATCGTTGTCGTTTTGCAAATCTGTTAACGATACTTCGAACACACGATATTTCAAACCTTCGGATGCTATTTTTGTACCCTGCGTTCTGTTAACTAACGTTTTCCCGATTAAACGGGTCGCAAACATAGACGGTGCTTTCACATCGTACCAATCTTTACGAGTGAAGGGGTCCACTCTGGAAACATAACCAAAAAAACATATAATTTTTGTAAATACAATAATTAGAATATTATTCGCTAGAAACTTTCAGATTTAAATAAATTAGGGAACAGGTAGTTTTCATCATCTGTTTTCAATGCGAGCTGGATAGAATCATCATGTAAATAAACAAGGTGCCACGAGCAACCCCATCGAAATCCACTTTTTTCGTAAACATCCAGTAAATTTACGAAAAAATATGAATTATATTGGAATATACACACAGTAAAGAATTGAATTTATTGAAAATTTATACTTACACCTTCTTTTTAACTCCTTTCTTGCCACCTTTGGATAAACCTTTATTTTTACCAACAGCCATCTTACACCTATTTGTGTGTGAAAGACTGGCGCTGGTGCACGTCGTTAGAATTTGGAACTATCAACTGCAGAGCGACTAGGGATGTGCGATTATGAATCGATTCAAATTAAAAAGTATTTATGCTAAAATTATGGGAAAATGTCATTTTAAAAATTGAATTAATTGCATTAATAAAACATAAATAGTATAGTATGTTCCGTGCTGGCTGCCATGTCGTCAAACAGATACACTAAAAGGCATACTTAACAACTTAACTTTACGAAATTTTATTGACGATTTTTAAAAATTTTAAAAACTATAAAATTTACCGGTATTTAAGCCGATTAGAAGTGATAATTTTGGCTCACATACCAATCAACGCTGCATAACGCAAAGGAATTTCATAATATAGGTGTTTTCAACTAATTTTAGTACATACTTTGATATACTGAAAAAATGCTCTATTAATCGAATCAAATTATTAAGATTTGCCCATCCCTAGGTATGACAAGAAGCACGCGGACCAACCGCAATCCAACGTAGTGCTGGAATTTTTCGCAATTGGTGACAGGATGCCAGGATTAAAGAGAGGTTCTCGTTGTTGTTTGGGCAATTACTCAAAAGATGGTGCGGTAATATTTTGAGAAAACTAACTTGTTGCTGAAATCTTCATCGGAAATGAATGGAAAATAAAAAAAGAAGTATTATAATAAAGTTTCATTAGAATCCCTGGGACGATTTTTAAAAATTTGAAAAACATTGTAAAATTTACCGGTATTTAAGCCGATCAGAAGTGATAATTTTAGTTGACATAACGCAAAGGTAGTTCATAATACAGAAAGTGCCTATTGTTTGTTTTCAGCTAATTTTAGTACTTTGATATCCTGAAAAAATGCTCAATTAATCGAATCAAATTATTGATGAAGATTTGCCCATCCCTAGGTACGACAAGAAGCACGCGGGCCAACCGCAATTTAAGTTAGTGCTCAAAATTTTCGCATTTGGTGACAGGATCCCAGGATTAAAGAGAGGTTCTCGTTGTTGTTTGGGCAATTACTCAAAAGATGGTGCGGTAATAAGTTGAGAAAACTAACTTGTTGCTGAAATCTTCATCAGAAATGAATGGAAAATAAAAAAGAAGTTTTATAATAAAATTCCATTAGAATTCCTGGGACGATTTTTAAAAATTTGAAAAACATTGTACAATTTACCGGTATTTAAACCGATCGGAAGTGATAATTTTAGTTGACATAACGCAAAGGTAGTTCATAATACAGAAAGTGCCTATTGTTTGTTTTCAACTAATTTTAGTACTTTGATATACTGAAAAAATGCTCAATTAATCGAATCAAATTATTGATTAAGATTTGCCCATCCCTAGGTACGACAAGAAGCGCGCGGACTAACCGCAATCCAAGATAGCGCTCGAAATTTTCGCAGTTGGTAACAGGATACCAGGATCGAAGAGAGGCTCTCCTTGTTAGTTTAAGCATTTACTCAAAAGATGGCGTGTTAATAATTTGAGAAAACTCACCTGTCGCTGAAATCTTTTAACATAAATGAGTGGAAAATAAAAAAGAAGTATTGTAATAACATTTTAATATATAATAAGTTAGTGCAAGAACAAATATCTTCTTTTTTTCAATAGGTATATTTTTTATTAAAGTAAAGCTAAAAAGGAGAGTATTTTTGTTAAATTAATAATCATAATCACACGGCACCTAATAAATAAAACATAAAACATCTAAAAAAAAACAACAAAAATCATATAACTTTCTCGCGTGTGCGAAAATATTCGCTTTCGGTGGATTCCCTTCTATATTCATTAATTTTATTTACAAAAAAACTGCATTTGCGCGAGTATCATCGAAAAAAAAAGCTTGGTGTAAACGCACTCACGCCTCACATACAAGACTAGATCCTCAATTTAAATAAAAACCAACTGCACGCCAAAAACATAAAAATTAACATCTACAAACAATAAAATATGTAATTGCTGGGTGGGGGGAAGGGAGAGGTGTTGAGGGCAGATAAAAAACGTGATCTCTTTCATTTACAATAAATAATTTCAATAGAAACTTAAAAACGAGGACGACGTCTTTTCCTTCCTGCGTTCTCTCCTCGTACTCACAGATGGGACTTTTGACTTTCCAGTTCGTAAAACAACACATATGCCTCGCCGCTGACTATATTTCTCGGCGATATGGACGACACTCTGCAAAAAAACGGCGTACATTGGCAAGCGAAACGTACAGGCCGTCCTCAAAGTTGAGGCAGTTATTTTAACAGGATGTAGAAAGAGGAATCTGAACTGAGTAACTGTCTCTCGTTGTGTAGTGTGATTGACTGATGCGCAAAAATACCGACGGTAGACTACCAGAAGTAAGTGCCGGTGGTTAATTATTGTTGCTGCGAGGCTACCAATAATTAAACGCACGTTAGTTGATCCGTTGTAGGGGTATAACGCACAGCTGAATGTCGATTAATGGCTATTCTATTACGGGATTGCACACAATGGCTGGATTGCACATCTGTGCTGTAACGACAAATCCGACACCGGGTACACAGTTTAAATCATCCAACGAGGCGACCGGCGGTTGCCAAAGGCACCGTCACTGGAAGAATTGCTTGCGAAACCTGGTTCAAGACCCAGTGTTCGTTTGCTATTCGCTCTCATGAATAAATACAGATTAAATTTTATCCCAAGAAGCTCAACATGAATTTCCTGTAAATATTTTGTATTATCCCATTATCCTATTTTACACTGCCGGACAAAAAAAAACGGACACATGTTTTTATTTTTATTTTGAGGCCCTACAATATTTTTATGTTACTTAACTTACGCAAATAATTAACGATTGCCCTACTAGTGAGGAAAAAGAAAGTTTTAGCTGAATATTGCACCTTTCGTAAGCCTAAACAGCCAAATCAGCATTTTGACTCTTCATGCACCTTTATTGAAACATCCAAATCTTTTACCTTATTGGGCTGCTCTCTATTTTCTATTGGTTTTTTGGTGAAATTTCATTTGTAAATGTCAGTTTTTAACATTTTCCATACAATGCACCCCGAAATTTGTTCACAAATTGTCGCTTTAAGCCACGATGGCCGAAGAGTGCGGTATATTGCTCAAGTGCTGAATATACCCCGTGAAACTCATGGGTTTGTAAAGAAGGTCGGATCTGGTCGTCCACGGACTGCGAACCATCAAGATGTCCGTTTTCTCCATGTTGCTGCGCTGCCCGATCGAGCATTGCCATCACCTATTCTTGCTGGACGCTTAGCCGAAGTTCGAGGAGTGGCAGTTTCAGCCAGAACAGTTCGGAAAAGACTAAACAAATATGTTTTGACTTCAAGAAAGCCAGCTACGGGTCCCCTGTAGACCGTAGAACATCGCAGAGCATGACTTGCATTTGCGCTGCAATACGTAAATTGGGACGAACATCAATGGTGGAACGTGCTCTTCTCGGACGAGTCAAGATTTAGTGTCAGGTCACCAGATGGACGTGAAAAGGTGTGGCGAAGACCAGAGGAGCGGTACAGTCAATGTAGTAATATCCCAAGGACAGTTTCAATGGTGGTACCATTACGGTGTGGGCCGGAATATCTCTGAGGGCTCACACAGAATTGATTTTCTTTTAAAATGGAACAATGACTGCACACCGATACATTGTTGAGTGCCTGGAACCCCATGTCACACCATATATGCCATTTATAGCGGACAATTTTGTGTTTATGGATGACAACACCCATCCACACACAGCAAGAATTGTTACCGAGTACCGTAAAGAGGTTGGCATTGGATGTCTCCCATGGTCAGTCAATAGTCCAGACCTGAAGCCCACTGAACATCTGTGGGATCAGCTTGGAAAAAGGATTAGACGTCGCCAACCCCTACCAGAAACATTAAATGGCGCTTCAAGAAGAATGTGAACAAATACCCCAAGAATCTATTGATAGCCTCATTTAGGGCATGCCACAACGTTTAAGGAAAGTAATAAGAGTTCGTGGTGGTAACACCCATTATTAATTTGGTTCTACTAGTGTGCTTTTCCTTTTAATATTGTTTTTGTTTGTCTTTTCAAGTTCTTAAGTAACAGGTTGATCTCTAAAAAATACTTTTGTTAGGTTTTTGTTGACGAATCATTTTGTTTCTTGTTTTTTATTTATTGTTAAGATTAAAAGAATATAGTTAAATATCATTTCAAACCGTCCGTTGTTTTTTATTCACTAAAATAGTAATCCTGAGTGTCCGTTTTTTTTTGTCCGGCAGTGTATATTCTGTTAAAATAAATGCCTCAACTTTGAGAACACCTGTATTTTCGATCACAACTTTTGTCCTAAGAATTAAAGCATTAACAGTTCTTGAAAACGGCAAAATTTCCTCCCAGTACAATAAAATTCTAACTACAATAGAAAATTTGCGCAAACTGACCTGGAATCATTGTACTCGTGCCACGATTGCGAATAGGGATGCCGACAGTAGGCTGTATAGTGGCCGCTGTACGTCGTCCCGCTGTGGTTCGAAACGGCGTACAAATTGTACCGACATTCCGACGGGCCGTCAGCCGCGTAGTTCCTCAAGTCCAGGCCCTCCCGGGGAAAATCCACAGTGACGCCCAACTTTCCCCGGAAACGCTCCGTCGGGGAGAAACGCTTTAAATCTTCACTTGCATTAAGGAAACTTTAAGAAACGCTTACACAAACCCCTGTTAATTTTCAACCTCTTATCTCAACCCCCTATATAAATTACGAAATACCGAAACTCTGTTCGAAAAAGGATACGTATGACGAGAATTTTTGGGAACTTCTGTATAGAAAACGATTTTGTGCATCTCCTCCTCTCTTTACACTTGGAACAGGTCTGAAACAACTCGATAAGTGATCGCCGACCAGATCGATCGAAACTTACAGGTTTCTCATCTCCGTCCAACGTTTCTTCTTTCGTAAAGTGATCGAGACACTGCGACAATCGCAGTTGCCCGGTTCTCTGCGGTATCGGCAACGACAAGTCCCAAAACGGGTCGAAGGTGACGGAACAGTGCCCGCAATGGGTACACCTCAGCGTCGATTTCAGCTGCCCTACGAAAATGTCGACTATCCGCGAGTTGTCCATCCGCAAGTACCGGTGCCACGCCTCCGCTGCCTTCTCGGAATCGCTACAATTACACGCCTAAGTAAACGAAAACGATGGCGAAAACAATAAAAAACCTGAGTTTTTCATCGATTTCCGTGATGATCGGTTTCGGCCTCTCCGTGACCCTGTTGACGTCCTCGTGAAGGCCTTCCAGGAGATAACGCAAGAATTCCTGGGCGTCCTGTTGGGCGTAACCCATGAAACGAGGCGCGAACCTCTGTATCTGGGATTTTAAGGACACGGTGTTGACCACACGGTCCAAGGAGTCGTCACTCCACAGTTCTTTAATGACTTGTGCGAAAGCTACAAGAAATAACATTTCTTCAAGACTGAAGAATAAAATATCATAAAATGTCGCACAAATTTTCATTCTATGAACTGGAACAAAGGAACAAAGCACCCCTGAGGAGATATAGTCCTCCAACTATCACTGCCATATTATTTTCGAGTTTTCTTGCAATGCCGTTTTAAAATGGCAAGATTTGGCCAAGAATCTTTGGAAGATATTCAAAAACATAAAATTTGAGGAGGTAAAGATGATGGACTTAAGGAGAGTGGTTAAAAATTTATCAAAGAGAGTAGCACAAATGGTTTAACTCTAGATTGTTGAAATGTGCGTTTGAGGTGTTGGGGCATAGACTCCTTGAAATAGTCAACTCTTCGTTGGGTACAGGAATATTCCCGGAAACATGGAAGTTATCGACAGTGGTACTAGTGCAAAAAGTAAGAAATACAGTACAGTGTGAGGAATTTCGACCCATAGATATGCTACCTCCATATGAAAAGGTGTTGGAGACATAGTAAAGGACCAGCTCACAAAATTTATGGAAGACCACAATATCCTAACACCACATCAAGCAGGATTCAGAAAAGGGCACTCCTGTGAAACAGCAGTACAAACAGTTATTGGCAGATGGAAGGATGCTTTATACAGAAAAAAATGTGTTGGGGCAGTATTCTTGGATTACAGAAGGGCTTTTGAGACGGTGAATCGTGACTTGATGATGTGCAAATTAAAGAAAATGGGAGTGGGGGGCAGTGCACTGAAGTGGTTTGGAAGTTATTCAAGCGATAGATTCCAAGTGGTGAAGTACAATAATTCAATTTCAGGGAAGGTTCAAACAACACATGGTGTGCCGCAGGGTTCAGTGTTGGGGCCGGTACTGTTTACATTGTACATAAATGACATTGTCGATACGTTGGATAAGTGTTGTATACAAATGTTTGCAAATGATACTCTTATTTATTACATTGGGGAGAGTAAGGCTGAGGTAGCAAAAGTTATCAATAGTGAACTGAAGGCAATTTCTACGTGGTTGAAGAACAATATGGTGTTCATAAATACTAATAGAGAAGTGATGTATTTGGGGGGCAAGAGTGTAGCAAATCAATTGTGTCCCATATGGTTGAATGAAATCGAGTTAAAGCGTGTTTGCAAAATTAAGTACTTAGGGGTTATTATAGACAATGAGTTGAATTTTAAAGAGCATGCTAGTTATCTTTTGAAGAAAGTATCTCAAAGAGAGGGCCTTCTGTCTAGAGTAAGTGGCAAACTTAGCTGTTGGTCACGGCTGCTTGTATATAAAACTATGGTTGCCCCATATTTTTGACGGATTTTTTTGTTCAGGAATTTCAGAAAAGACAAAATAAAGCAATGCGAGCTATATTGAACTGCAGCAGGTATACTAGTATTTCGTTTATGTTGGAGACGCTTCAGTTTATGAGTGTTGCGCAGAGAATTAGGTATAAGACATTGATTTTTGTGTATAAAGTAAAACATAATATGCTTCATATGGATGATCCAGTTAAACTACGAACGGATGTGCATGAAGAAGAAGGGAAAACATTTTCGTACCTGATGCAACTACTGCATTTGCTAAAATCAAGTGTTTGTTAAGGGACATTCTTATTTTAATAATTTGCCTACTTAAGTACTTGAAAGACGAAAGTAGTTTTAGGATTTTTAAAAAGAAAAGTGCAATTTATGTTAAAAATAGTTAGATAGTGGTTGCATTACTTACTAGTGAACATTTATTTATTTTGAATTATATTTTTGGTGTGTAGCTTTAAGCGAAGAATAAAGTTCATTCTATCATCATGATTTTGTTCAATTCATTACCTGTACATATTAGAGATTGTAATAGCATGTTAACATTTAGGAGGGAGGTTGAAAAAAAATCAAATGGCAACGTAACCGGAAGAATTGAATACAACCTGATTCTTTCCAAAACATGCCAGGGTGGAGCTCAAAAATTATCAGACAGTAAGTGGTTAGTGCCTAATTACAATAATCTCGATATGTGCCCGGTAAGGTTATTTAAAAAGCTTATTTCTAAACGCACCAATGGAATTACGTCAGCTCGCCTATTTCTGACTGTAAATCCTTACTGGAATAAAACCGATTCTGGATGGTACAAAAATATGCCTTATGGAGTAAATGAGATTGGAAAATGGATGAAACAATCTGCTGAAAGAATAGGGCTTGTTACTCTGACAAACAAAATCACGAATCATTCAAATCGATCAGTGCTGTATCAAATCTTGCTAAATCAGGTGTTCCCGGAAGAACAGTTTATCAAAATGACTGGACATGCAAATGCTAAGTCACAGTGGCGGCTCGTGACTTGGGGAATGGGTGAAGCAGCTTCGCCGCTCCACACCCACGACCCACCCCTTGCGACCATCAACAAAAGAAGTGTTTCAATCCTCGCGACACATAAAAGTTGCGTTTTACACTGCCTTGCCCAAAATAAAATTACATTTTTAGTAATAATACTTTTTTACCCACAATCGGTCTGTAATCAGAGACTAATATAGAGCACCGTGAAAAGAGGATCTAAATCTAAATAGTATTTTACCGCCCCACTGCGCTAAAAATACTTTATTGCCCTAAGGGCGTTTCTTTGCAAAATGGAATGAGTCAACAAAAACTGCTTGTGGCCCAGCTTCTTTTATTTTCGCTTGAAGACCATGTAATTGCCCTGACATCATGCTTGCACCATGAAAACATTGTCCAATAAGTTTCGTTTTATAGCCAAATTTTTCGAGGCACCTTGATACAAGGTTAAACAATGTTTCGGCAATCCTGCTGGAACCGACATCATAAAATCCTAAAAAATCTTTCCACCAACTGTCCGTCGGGATTAACCGATTAACCGAGGGATTAACACACCTAATTTCAATGCTACTCTAAGATTTTTGGACAATATCTGTGGAATCATCCACATGAACAGAAAAAAAATATATTCTTTTATTTCCCTTTCGATATGCTCGTCGATAGGTACCTATATTGCGAAATGCAGTCAATTATGTATTTCATTTTGAATAGTCTTAGAATTGGCAGTAAACACGGGCGTGATTTTTTATAGTGCTCTTGAATGTCTTATGCGGCTTTTCGATACATAGAATTCTAACAGTTCTTTACAGTTTCCGCGATTAATTCAAAACACATCTTGGAAACTTCCGCGAAATGATAGATCTTGTTTACCTAAGTAAAAAACTGCAAGAATTCAATAACCTGCAGCTGCAGCTGCAGCCTATACGGCCTATAATTTTCTTTTAAGAAAGCATCCTCAATAATACTTATATTCTTCTTCAACTTTGAGAAACCAAATGCACGTATATGTGCTCAGAAGATCCTTCATGTTTATCATTAAAACCGCTCTTATTCGACACACCTGACTTAACACTAATAATAAATAATTGAACACGGCATACAAAAAAACTTATTCAAATAGTAACTGCCACACAACTACTCGAATTCGGAGTACCACCCCTTTTTAAAATTTCGATTGTACACTTTGTTTTTATTTTTGTTACCACCTAAAACTGGCACATGTTTTTCACAACTTAAAAAATCTTTCTTCCACCGTGAATAAACACATACGAGATCACAAAACGCATCGCAGTGCGCAGCGCATGATTTCCAAGATACAAGTTTCCAACAACGAAACGTATACCACGTGACATGCAAAAACTGAGGGTATCGCGTCACATATGCTAGAATACCAATGTCTCCTAGCCTTGTTTATATACGTAAGATAGACAAGGCTCCTAGCTAGGTTACCATGGCAACCACGATTACACACGATTATTAGGAAGCAAACAATACTCTATATGTTGAACGCGTGCACGGTGCCGTCAACGCGTAGAACTTGGGAGTTGCTGTTTCACATGAGCGCAGAGCGGCGGAGAGAAATTATAGGACTTCGGATGAACAATGAACATAAGCTAAAAGGACTAATTCTAAAGGTGATATTTTATAATTCTAATAATATAAAAGGAATTAATTTTGAGATCAAAATAATATTTGACGAAAAAAAATTAAAAATAATATTAGAGAAAAGAAAAGTTATTCCGGAAATTTTAGGTGAAGCAACGCTTCACCTGCGTCATGGGACGAGCCGCCACTGCTAAGTCATTAGGCCTTTATTTACAGTTAGTCGAGAAACATCAGCTAGTTTAATAAACAACCTGAGACCTGGACCTTCTGGAATCCAAACTACAAGAGATATAAACATAAGACAAGAAAATTCTACTACTGAAAACATTAATAATATGCAAAAAAAATCTGGTCATAATATAACATTATAATTTATAACCATTGCACTTTCAATGTTAAGAATGTAGCGGATGCTTTGGAGGGCTATATCTCCCCAGGGGAACAATTTGGTATCCAGATAACATAATTTTCTGGAGCACAGTAAAGACACTGCGAGGTAACAGACGGAAAAGAAAACACCAAAACACTCACCTTTTATCAGACTGCCCTTCATGCTGGACACCGTGGGGTTAATATCCCCCAAGTACCCGTCCTTTCGGACATACTCCAGCAACAATTTAGTGTTGGACAGGCACTGTATGACGGAGTTCATGAAACAGGTGTTCCCGATGTTTTTCAGGCCTTTGAGGCCCAGCTGCTTGACCCCGTTGGCTCTATCCAGGTCGTCTTCGTAGCTGCCCCCGCCGCGGTCACGCTCCAAACCATACGAGTTGTTCGTCACTACACTGTTCGAAGGCGAACTGGAGGTCGAGGCTCCCGCCTGCGGCAAGGCATTCCTGGTGAGTCGCGGCGACGCAGAAATGTCCTTTAACAAAAAAAAACACAACGATCGCAATCGAGAAAAACGCAAAATTTCAAAGGCAACAAATTAACTGCAAGTAGTTCATTTTAAACGACTAAAGAAATTTTAATACCTTTGCGGGGCATTTTCCGTTCACTCTCTGATTATGTAAACGCCGAAAAAATGGCTGAACACACACAAGACAGGACGTACCGTTTTGAGGCTGTAATACGAGCAACTGATACCGTCGACAGAACGGACGCTAGAAGCCTGTTTCAGGCCGGAAATAAAACCATACAAGACGATTGAAAGCAAGGTGGTCCATAAAGAAAATACGGCCAAATCGAATCCCGTCAAGTTCATGTTGAAATGACAGGGCACCGTGCCAACGGAGAAAATGAATTCTCCGACTACGATGTATTAAAAATAAACGCATTTAATTTTAGAAAGTTTATACACATTTCGTGAATCAAGTTTCGTGGCGGGGATGGAGTCGAGTGGGGGGAAGTGACAGCAACTTTGTCCATAGTTTTCACAAATTTACAAGCTCCAGTTGATTATCCCAAAAGTTCTCATTCATCTTTTTTCCTAAATCTTCCCTCTGACTGTTTCTTTGCTACTTTCACCACCCACCCAACTTCTGCTCTTTTTTCTTTACATTGTGCATAATCTTCTGTCTTTATACTAGTTAAATATTTCTTCCACTAATATTTTTTCTCTTTTATTCTATTTTGGATTTCTGTACGCCACCATTCCATTCTCTTTTAATTCACTACAAAAGCTTAGGTACAAGAAAAATAAAATTACGAAACATTAAATTTTTAAGTAGTTGTTCGAAGTGTCCACCATTCACTTGGATACATTTTTCAATACGTTTCCTGAGAGACCCCCGAGTTCTAAACAATGCCCCTGGATTGCCTTTGATTTCATTGGCAGCCACTTGTATTCTTAACCACAGCTCATCGGGTAAATCAACAGCTTCTTTATAAACCATATCTTTCATTCTAGACCACATCGAAAAATCCAGAGGATCTAAGTCGGGGCTTCTAGGCGGCCAAGTAAATTCACTTCCACGGCCAATCCACCGATGTGGAAAGACGTTGTCTAAGTCATGCCAATAATTTTAATTTTTGGCAGCCTCTTGTTTGGTATCCTTACATCATATTGCTTGCTCAACTTTTCCACCACTTTTTTTTCCCCCTTAGGGCCTGCCTGCCCGAAGGCTCAGATGCACTGCAGCCACAAAATAGGCTTATTGTGCTCACCCTAAATTCTAAGTCACACCCATTCCATGATCTTGGTGCCTTGGACCAAACGGTACAAGTCAAACATTGAATGCGTGGAAAATTCTTCCGGTTCCATCAGACATCGCCCGAAAATTCGCTGCCTCTTCTGGTCTAGAGCTTCACATCTGCACAGGATGTGCATAGCTGTCTCCCGTTCCTTATTACACAAGCGGCAGTTAAGGTCTCCGTAATATTTGCCAATCTTCCACAGGTGTTCTTTAACAGTCTTGTGTCCCGTTAGGAAGCCTGTTACGATTCTAATTTGCATCCTACTAAGGCAAAGTAGTTCTGAGCATCTTTTCCTGCAAGGTCCCTTTATATACGACTTGCTGTGCCTGTGTCCTGGAATCACGTTCCAGTAATTGTGATGTTGAGCGCGAATCCATCCGTTTACTTGGTGTCTGACTGCACTCTTAGTTATGCCTAAGGCAGGTTCGGGTCCAACGAAAGGATCGTTGGAGCCCTGCTTTGCTAGTTTATCGGCTTCCTCGTTCCCTATCAGCCCACAGTGACCTCGAAACCAAAGCAGTCTCACTGCGTTCCGCATGACTAGGATATTAAGTTGCTCGAAGCATTCCCACAACAGTCTGGAAGACATCTTTGGGCTCATAAGAGCCTTCAAAGCTGCCTGGCTGTCTGATAAGATAAAGATCCGCTGATTTTTGTAGCCCCTCTTAACGTTTTCCCGCGCACATTGTAGTATCGCGTAGACCTCTGCTTGAAAGACAGAGGCATATTTGCCCAGAGAGGAGCTGAGTTTCACTCTTGGTTTATCTCCAAACAGTCCTGACCCAGCACCTGTGTCGGTCTTAGAACCGTCGGTGTACCAGATCAGACTGCCGGAAGGTATGCTGTTCAGAGTTTGGTTCTCCACTCTAGGGTCATCGATTGTGACCTGAAAGAGTGGTTGTGCGGTGTTCTTGGGGACCATGTAATCTGTCCTCATGTCAAGCATGGGATCCTTTATGTCCTCAATAATGCTAGTATGCTCTGTACCCAGACGGACACGGTAGAAAGAGTTTTGCAGTCTGTATAGTGCCAGTCTCGCCTCCCCCTGTATCACGAAGTGGAGAGGGGGAAGGTCCAGAAGAGTCTCTATGGCTGCAGTTGGCAAAGTCCGCATCGCCCCTGTTATCCCTAGGCAGGCAAGCCTCTGAATTTTGCTTAGCCTTAGCCTAGTAGTTATCTGTTTGACTTTGGGCCACCATGCCAAAGCTGCATACATTATTCCTGGTCTGACCACTCTGGTGTACAGCCAGTGCACCATTCCTGGCCTTAGACCCCATTTTTTGTTATATGTTCGCCTAACTACTGCAAGAGTAGTTTCCGACTTTCTAACTATTCTATCGATTTGTTGGTTCCAGGTAAGTGTTGAGTCCAGTATAACCCCCAGATACTTGACCTCCCTTGACAATGAGATCTTTCTGCCACGGAGATATAGAGGTCCAAGGGCCTCTATGTTTCTCTTTCGCGTAAATGGAACTATTGTTGTTTTTTTTGGACTAATGGTCAAGCTTTCCTTTTCAGTCCAAGCTGCTACACTACTCAGGGCCATTTGCATACGTTCCCTAATCGTACTGCTAAATCTTCCCTCGACTGTGATGACTAAATCATCTGCATATCCTAGGGGAGAATATCCTTCATCGCTGAGTTTCCTAAGCAGTCCGTCCATAACTAGGTTCCACACAAGAGGAGATAGAACTCCACCACTTTATCCATAAGCCTCCTCGAGTTCTCCTGTCCATGACAACTCCCCTACTAACTTTTGGGGTTCTTCACTTTTGGTCTAATAATAACAGCCTCTTTATTACATTTAACAGCTTCACTGTAACCAAGTGACGTTCTTCTGTTTCTTCCAATAACCATTTAAATATTCAAGCAACTTAATTTTACCCTTCAATGTACTTATTAATTCCTCTTTGACTGCCACATAATCTTTCAGTAATATAATTTCGTTCCAATTTTCAGAGGCAACCTCACTTTCGTCATCAGAAGAACAATGCACAAATTTATCCTTTCCTACTGCTTTAATGCCCTTACAACAAAATATACTGCTAATGCGATACACAGTCTCACATTTCCTGCAAGTCATCAGCTTTTTTGATACGTACCGACATAAAAAGCATTTAATTTATAAAATCAAAACGTTTCATGTTCCACAAAGAATGCATGCAAATTTTCAAGTCCCATAAACTAGCCTACGAGTTATGCGGACATTTTCACCTTTTTCCTTTCAAAAAAATACATAAAACCATCCAAAAAATGCTGGTACAAGAAATTTACCTCCAAAAAGCTGACAACCAACTGTCAAAGTCGGTCAAAGTTGACAAATAACGAACTATTTTAAGAACTCAAAAACGTACCAGCGCTTGAATTCTTGTCACAATTCCGTGGGTACGTCGGGACATATTGAGGCACCTTTCGATACTCTGCACATGGTTTTTCAGATTTAACTGACAAAAATGCGAAAATACAAAACAAAAGACAAAAATTTTACCTGAGTCACTAAAGAATATGTTATGGAGACGTGGCGCCGATCTGATTCCCTTTTGGGGACGCAGAAGACAGAGCGACGTGAGCGCATCATTTTTTAACAATGATCTTGTCACGTTGCAAGGTGACAACAAAATTAAAAATGACAAACGACACGAGGTGTTATTAAAACAAAATTAGGGCAAAAACCAAGGAACTTACGTTTTTCGGTTGGTAGCAATGTCCGCCTCTGACCAACCCCCTTCCGATATCCTCCTCCAGGCCTTCGTCGCTGCCGGAAACACTTTCCCGCTGCAAAACACTGTCCCCCTTTCTGTAATCCTTGCTGGGTATAAAAGACGCAAAATTACTCGTATGATTATGATTCCTATTCAACTCCAGCTCATCGGACCCTTCGAGCTCTCCTGCATTTTCTTCTTCCGAGAATTTTGAATCGTTTTCCGAAATCCTGTCACTTTTCGCGTCACTCTGACTCGTGTCTTTGTCGTTTTGTTTTTTATCAACCGACTTCTTCGCAACTGTTTTATTTGTCATCTTCTTGTCGAATTTCTTGCACATTTCCGCGACGGAGGTCCTGTTCCCGTTATCGTCTTCCTTCAGGCCGTTGTCGTTGTTAATATTATTAGTGTTGTTAATGGAAAAACTCAACTGGTTATTGTAAACCGGGGTGTTTACCTTTTTCTTCAAGATTTTCGAGTCGCTTCGTTCGATCGGAGGCAGGCCTATATCGTTTATACTTTTCGAGCGTGTCACATTGTCGTTCTTTCTTTGACACGCGGGGATGTAATTCGCTGGCGAATACCTATTGTAATGTTAGAATAAATAGGTAAAAATCAACGTACAATGCAGGAATATCGAATGAGTTCATAGCTTTTTTCGACGATCGAAAGTGACCTAACTTTATTATCTGGGACAAGAAAGAAAAGCTAAGTTACGCCCCCCCGGTCCCTTTAAATCATGAACACAGGGACAGGAAGTACGAGTTATATCAGAAAGGGAAAGCAGTGTACAGGGGGACAATCTAGGGTGTCCTACAACGAGAGAAGACAAAAAGAAAAGGCGTGAAAATTTTAGAACGATCAGTTTAACTTCCCACGTGTCAAAAATTTTAGAATTGTGCAAAGAAGGATAGAAAAAAGGGTGAAAGAAATATTAGATTAGGTAATAATAGAAAAAACTATAGAAAAAGGAAAGAGCGCCTATATATGATTTGTAGATTTGGAAAAAGCCTTCGACGATGTAAAATGGAAGAGGATGTTCGAAGTGCTCAAAAATGTAGGGATGAAGTATCGGGAAAGAAGAATAATTCATAATCTATACAAAGAGCAGTGTGATACTTGATTCAATATGGTGAACGTTGTGAGACGTTGGAGCATCATTTGAAAACTGTTCATCCTAATTTGAGTGATCGACCGCCACAATTTTTTAAGGGAAAATTAGAGAATTTAAAGAAAATGCAGCTTGGAATAAGTGGTACAAGATTCGCTTTATTGGAATTGTTTGAAATTTCACATTTGATTGCAAAATCAAAAAAAATGCACACGATCGGTGAAACATTAATAAAGCCTTGTTTGTTGAAAGCAGTTGAAGAAGTTTTAGGCGAGGAAGCAAAGAAAAAAATTCAAGAAATTTCACTGTCAAACAATGATGTGAAGGGGAGAATTGAAAAAATGTCTTGCATAAAATCAGAAGTTCGCCTTATTTTGCTCTATGTGATGAAACCACCGATGTAGCACAGTGTTGCCAATTGCTTGCCTTTGTCCGATTTTTGGATGAAGACAACACAATCCAAGAAGAACTATTACTGTCAAAAGAATTAGAAACCACTTCAAAAGGAGTAGACGTCTTTAAAATAATCAATTATTTCGAGGAGAATCTGATTATCTGAGAAAAGCTTGCCAGTTTTTGCACGGATGGAGCCCCCGCTATGCTAGGATCGCGCCCAGGTCTGGTAAAAGAGAAGAACCCTTTAACTTTAACCACGCACTGCATCATTCATCGGCAAGCCTTAGCTTCGAAAACCTTGCCAGAAGACTGAGCTAATACTGTGGTTTTAAAAATCTGTGCGCCGACTTCGATTCTGAACACGAAATGCTCCTTTTTTATACTGAAGTTCGTTGGCTTTCAAAAGGAAATATGCTGGAACGATTATATGGGCTAAGGGAGGAGTTGAAATTGTTTTTAATTGAGAAGAAAATGAATGATCTATTGGAGCAGTTTCGTGAACGGAAATGTGAGATGCAGCTGGCTTACCTCGTGGACATATTCGCTCATTTGAACAAGCTAAACTTGCAGCTGCAAGGTTCAGGCAATATAAAAGTCGAGGGCGTCGGGAACATTTTCGAGCTTTTATTGAAAAATTAGAACTGTGGATATATAAAGTTGAGATGAATAACTATTCAGCATTTCAGACTCTGAAAGCTCTGGTTGACGACGAAAATTATTCCCATGTCACTGCCGAAGTCCTTAAAACACTTAAAGATGAATTCACCCGTTACTTTCTGGAGGTCGATGACGATGGAGCCGAAATGGTTGCTATCCGGAGGATGATTCCGAACCCTTTTGCTGTCAATTTTAGGGAGCTTCCTGACGAAATCCAAGAAGAGGTAATAGAATAGGAGATAGGGCACGAAGGCTTAGTTCACGACATACTAGAGTCAGAGATAGGAATAAAAAGAGGTAGGGGTAGGCCCAGATTAGACTACCGCTCTCAAATAGTTAGGGATGTAGGACGTTCAACTTTTGGGGAAATCCGTAGGTTAGCTCAGGATAGGAAAGGATGGAGGTACGCGTCCAACCAGTCATCGGACTGAAAACGAAGTATGAATTTGCTAAATAGTCGCGAAGCAGTCGGTAGATCATAAATTACTGTCACGGCTTCACCCACACAAAAGACCAGATAGTGATTCAACGGTGTGTTGAAGGCAAACCAAACTGCAGTTCTAGTATTACAATGTATATAATGCCCGCTTTTCTTTGCTGTCCCGGACAGTACGAAAAGATTAACATCTAACCCAATCACAAAAGAAATTATGAGCATCAAATCGCAGTAAATTCGACTCACCGATTTCGAAATTCCGCCACAGTTTCAGCAACACTCAAAGAAGACAGGTCCGATCTGTCTGACCGAGATACCGAACTGTCCCTTCTCGGGACATCCAAAATAGAATTTTCTCTAATCGAACTAATACCAGAATCGCGCGAAATTGAATCTCTGCGGACACTGTTTTCACGCGATTCCTCTCGGTATCTCGTCGTAACCCCATCTTCCGTAATACTCCCCGACCTAGAACATTCTCGTGTTCCACCTGCGGTTGATTAGTAAACGTATTTACCTTGAATAAATCCGACTGCCATCTGCGTCAGTGTAACTTCTTGATGTATATCTTTCGCTATAGCTTGTTATCCTCGGACTATACGAACTTGAATAATACGGTCTATCCAAACCCGAGGAACTAAATGTTGATCGGTAAGAACCAGCTAAAGACGAAGCACTACTTCTATGCGGTGATAATACGGGCATCTTTCGAGTTGAATTAATATTAATATCGGTATAATTTCACTAAAAATCTTGTTCACGTATTGAACGCTATAATCTCATATCTTTACTTCCAGCCCAACTTTTCGGCGATTCTAACCTACAATTCAACACATTTATGACTGGGCTGAATACAAAATTAGTAGAAATGTTAGAAAAGAGGGTAAAAATACCGAAAATACGCATCGTATCTCAAGTCATGAATATATTTTTAGATCTAGCCACCTAGTTTTAAAACAATTTTAGTATACTCACACATATTTAAATGCAAATCATTTAAAGAAATACGCTCCAATTAATCCAATTAATATTTAATTAAAAAAACTATCGAATTCCTCACAAAAATTTTAACAATTCATGGAGAAAATTGACGCCGCTCCCTGCAATACTAATTAACCGGAAAAATTAACTTACCGTGATTAGCTGTTACGTAATGGCAATTCCATTCTAGAATTCCACGACAAACAACTATTTTGAATAAAGCAAATAATTCAACTAATAAAATTTCTTCTCGTAGGCAGCGGCCATTTTAATGACGTCATTTGGACGTACGATTCTTCAAAAGCACTTTTCTCGAATACGAGATACAGAAAAGTATTTAGATGACGCATTTTATTTATTTTCAAAAGGAAAGCTGAAACTCTGGACGGGATTTATTATTAGGAAATACTGTTATCCTAATTTTAGAAAATTCATTGCGGTTCGGGTGTAGGGAACTGTAAGTATTAGTACGACTTCCCTCCCATAGGGTAATTGTCAATTATCATTCATGTGTCAGTGTGCTATTTTTGTATAATTTTTAAACCAAAATAGCTTATTTTCTTGAAACGCAAGTATTTTTGTGTATTTATAAAGAAATACAAAAATGTCCAGACCTACAGTTGCGTATGATTCTCACAGTGAAGGCCCTGGTTTCGTTGGTATAAAGTTTTGCCAAGAATGGTATGAAATTATAGGTCATGTTTTGATATTCCTGGTTTTATAGCATAAAAACTTTATTTTAGCAATAATATGTTATATCCTAAAGAAGATAAGGATAATAAAATTCTTTTATACGCCTGCAGGAATTGCAATTACAAGCAACATGCCGATTCTAAATGTATTTACGTTAACAAAATTATGCACGAAATTGAGCAAGTACACATGTCATTTTGGTATGAACTGGAAGTAATTTTATTTATTTTAGTGAATTAACCCATATTGTGCCTGACGTTATATCAGATCCAACGTTGCCACGTACAGAAGACCATGAATGTCCGCAATGTCATCACAGGTACGTTTTTCTTGTACCTTAGCATTTTTCGTGAAATTGTTTTGGTAAATTTTGTAGAGAGGCCGTTTTCTTCCAAGCTCAAACGCGTAGAGCAGAAGAAGAAATGAGATTATACTATGTATGCACTAACCAACATTGTGCCCATCGTTGGACGGAGTAAAGCCCTTTTGTTAATGTAAATTAAGTTAATTTCCAATGAAACTTCCGTGAAATCTCAAACTGTATTTCCTCAAGGTCCAAACAAATTTAAAGTGACTTATTCGAAGTGTAGCAGAAGATACATGATCGGTTACGAAGGTAAAAAATAAAAATGATAATAATGGCAACGTATTTTATTATTTGTAAAAACAATAATTGCATTATATTGTAATATAGGAGTATTTATCTTACCTAACACGAATTTTTTTATATAATTTGAATTAATGACGAGACACACGAAGTTCTTCGAGCTAAAGTAAACGAAAGAGAAGATGAAATTAAAAACTTCATAAAATCAACCGGCATTACGAAATTCTCTTTAAAATAGCAAAAATTTGCATTAAAGCCAATGGTTTTTGAGTTATTGTTGTGCGTAAGCAGATATTTCTTTAAGAATTCTCTTCAAAATGGTGTCGATTATCGAACGTTTTTAATTTTTAAAAAAATCATTAGCTTTAAAGTTTTGAACCATTTCTTAGAGAATTTGATGCTGATTATTTCAAAAATTATCTGATTACGCACCATAAGTTCCCAAGTCCTTGAAAAAATCAACAAAAAAACCCCGAAAACATTTACCCCCGAATCACCACATTAACACCCATCTACGACAAAACCGCGAGCACTGAAAAACCATTTATACACTTTAACCGCAGTCTCGATTACAAAAACTAAGAGAAAAACTCTCGATCAAATCGATAAAAGTATTTACCTCTCCTTCAGAGTCGACAGATTCGCTTTCATCGTCGCTACCGTGGACGGAAGCAGCTGGCGTAGTCACCCTGCTGGAACTGGGACTCGGGGGCTCAGACAACGGCCTGGGATACTTGTAATTCCCAACGCCGTTCTCGAAGTCTTCCTTAAGTTCAGGGAAAACTGCGTGCAGCGCTTTCATGCGGGCCTGACGATAAAACAAACCCAAATTCCGCCAATCCAACAGATCGCTCAGGCGCTCTGTCCGATTTCGTTGAATGATACGTTGCCGGCGGCTCAAACGCGCAAAGTCGTACATATATTGGGCTAGCTGCTGCACCGAGTTCTCCAAAGAGATGAATCTTCGGTCAACGATGTAAATTCCTAAGTGCGTTGATAATTTTTGTCAATTTCTCGTACATTTTTTCTTTGTAAAGAGCACACTTGCTTGAAATGGCAATGGAGTGATAAAACGAGGGATATCATCGAAGACCACTTACCATAAGACATGGGGTCAGCAATGTGCTCCTGCATGAAACAGCCGAAACCAGAGAGATTTGTGGTGATACTAGGGATGCCCATCACCGTACATTCTGCAGGAGTGTACCCCCAAGGCTCGTAGTAACTCGGAAAGACCCCTAAATGGCAACCTCTAACGAATTCCTCGTAGTCTAATGCGAACAATGGGTTTGTTGAGCTTAGAAATTCGGGATGGAACACAATCTGAAGAAAATTTGAGCTTTCTCATACGATTTACAACAAAAATTTATTGAAAATGCCCCACCTTAACCCTGTCATGTTTCTGATTAAAAAGATTGCACCTCCTTAAAGAAGATAAGACTGGGTCGTTCCAGTCGTCCACGATGTTATGCGTGGTAATGGGCGGCAAACTATTCCTTTGCAAAGAAAAGATGCACCTCTTCAGCCGAATCAGTTCCTCTTTTTGTAAAAGTTCGTTGGCATCGGGAAGCCGTTCGTTCAGGCAAATTTCGTACAGTCTCTTGCCGATCTTTTCTTGTATGTCGTTTATCGTGTCTCGTAAACTCTTCGTAACGGCGTGCCCTCTAAGAGACTCTACGTTAAAGTTGTTTGTTTTCGCTGGGAAGATCAGAAAGGCAACTACTGTTACATCAGGATGAGTCGACTACAAACAAACTGTAAAGTCATTTTGGACGGGTTTTTGGGGGCAAATATTACTTTTAAGTAGTGGTTTAGTCTAGCGAGAGCTTCTATGAAGATGTCGGCTCCCTTGTTCCCAAATTCGTACCTCCCCGCGGTAAAAAAATACAAGGTTTTGTCCAAGTCGAAATCGTAGTGTCTAAAAAATTATTCTCGAGATTTTACCAAGTTTTCAAAGTCCTAACTTAACCACAAAAAAATTAGACAAGCTCTATAACAAATACAACTACAGTGGAACTCCCATGAGTCGAACTTCCTTTAGTCGAATTTTTCCCTTGACCTACACGGCAAATCATACGTATTTTGTAGTCCGTATCCACAATATACAAGAGTCGCGATGCAATCCTGTGTGTATGAAGATATCAATGAAGCAATGTTGAAGTGGGTTAAGGTTTGCCGTGACAAGAAACTGCCGATATCGGGAACAATAATTCGGGAGAAAGCACAAGAATTCGTGAAAACTTTGGGACATTTGGATTTCGCTGCGAGCTCGGGATGGCTGCACAAATTTAAAGTTCGTCACACAATTGTGCAAAAAGTGGTTTGCGGTGAAAGTGTAGACGTAAACGAAAAAGAGTGTGAAAATTGGAAAGAAAATGGATTACACTCCCAATATGACATTTTCAACACCGACGAAACGGGTTTGTTCTTTAAATGTTTACCGGACAAAACCTTGGCTTTTAAAAATGAGAAATGTTATGGGGGAAAGCAAAGTAAAGAACGAATTACTGTTATGGTTGGTGCAAATATGGACAGGACGCAAAAACTGCAACTTTTGGTGATTGGGAAATCAAAGAACCCTAGATGTTTTAAGGGCATCAAGTCTTTGCCGGTCACTTATCAGAATAACAAGAAGGCGTGGATGACGAGTGACCTGTACGAGAAATGGTTATTGCCTCTTGACAGAAAGTTTTCGGTCCAAAAGAGAAAAATGTTACTTCTCGTAGACAACTGCCCGGCTCATCCTACAATAGGGAGGTTCGGAGAAAAATAAGATATCTATTTTTGGCGTGAAAATGACAGAAAATTGTTATTATAATTGATTTACGGCGAAATTTTTTTTCCAAAAAAATTTTTTTGCGGCGTAATAAGCGAAGGAAATTAGCTTATCACGCCCACATGCTAGTTCGCTTTGTTATTAGTTTGACGTCAGAGATTCGTAAGGCGCTCCTCCCACTTCTCTTGAAGTGCCCGTGAAGCAGTACCTATCTCATAACATACTTATTGGGACTATTTCGAGCATGAATTTTTAAAGTAAGGTGTCAAGGAAACATAAAACAAAGACAACATAATCGATATGATGATGCAACAAGGGTATCAAAAGTCCGATTCACATAATTTGCCATATTTATGTAGTAGGTAGGTAAATGTCCCGGTAAATGTGGAAATGGTGTGTGATTCTTGCATCTAACCCCAATTTCATTCAACCTCAAAACAGTAGTGTAAAGGCAGACCGGTATAAGTAAAACAAAGTCAACAATTTATTAACTGTACATGCCTTTTATAATTCAGTATAAGTAGGTATGTAGATTGTAGATACCTGCTTACTTCTGATGTTTGTAAAATAGGTACCTACCTATATTCTCTAATTCGATACAATACATACCTACTCATTTATGTAGGTATGTATACCTAAGTGATTGACAAGTTATCAAGTTAACAGTTTTATAACGGATTGGAAATTTAAAAAAAAAACGGAAAATACAACTCACGTGAATCAAAAAACTACGCTACGTAGATACTAGGTACTTGTTTAACAAAAAGAAACAACTGCTATATTCTGGAACGGTTAATGTAGAAACTCGGAAGAGACTCTTAAAGACGCATGTATGGAGTACGAAATTATACCTATGGGTGCAAAACTTGGACAATGGCAGAAGCGGATTGAAAGAGAGTAGAAGCGTTTAAAATGTAATGCTACAGACGGGTGTTGAAGATACCGTGGATAGACAAGTTAGCAATAAGGAGGAATTCGAAAGTGTTGGGGAAAAGAGAAAAGTATGGAAGACAATAAAGAATAGGGGATAGGATCGTAGGATGGTAGGACATACTAGACATACTAGAGTCAGAGATAGGAACAAAGAGGTAGAGGTTGGAGCAGATTAGACTACTGCTCTCAAATAGTTGGGGATGTAGAATGTTCTACTTTTACGGAAATGCGTAGGCTAGCTCAGGGAAAGGATGGACGTACGCGTCCTACCAGTCTTCAAAAGAGAACTTTATGATGACGTACTATTTAATTATTATTGTAAAATAGTTAACAAAAAGAAACAACTGTTATGTTCGAGAACGGTTAATATAGAGACTAGGAAGAGACTCTTAAAGTCGTATGTATGGAGTACGGCATTATACGGGTGCGAAACTTGGACAATAGGAGAAGCGGATAGAAAAAGAGTAGAAGCGTTTGAACTGTGGTGTTACAGACGCATGATGAAGATACCGTGGATAGATAAGGTTAGCAATAGGGAAGTATTAGAAAGAGTTGGGGAAAGGCGAAAGGTATGGAAAACAATAAAGAGTAGGAGAGATAGGATGGTAGGACACCTTCTAAGACACGAAGGAATAGTTCGCGACATACTAGAGTCAGAGATAGGAATAAAAAGAGGTAGGGGTAGGCCTAGATTAGACTACTGCTCTCAAATAGTTAGGGATGTAGGATGTTCTACTTTTAGGGAAATGCGTAGGTTAGCTCAGGATAGAAAAGAATGGAGGTACGCGTCCAACCAGTCTTCGGACTGAGAACCTTATGATGATGTTAATAAAATTTCCTTTTTTAGTTCAGGGAGGGAACGCTACGGCGATTCAGTATTTGGCTCGGTCATGCTCCTAGCATCCTGTTTCAAATTATGCTAAACGTAACACGTTACCAAGTACCAAGGGGTCCCAGAAAACTGTCGATAAATTATATTATGTTCGATTTTATTTAGAGTGGCTGCAATGGGGCAGCCGATGATTTTATAAACTTTTGCAATGATAAACTGACTCGCGAAAATATCGATAATGCTGACCGATTTTCCTTCTGGCTCCAACGAACCACTTTTTCAGTTTTATTGGTGTGCTGTACGATGTATTAGTTTGGGTACAAAACAGAAAACACCAGTTAGAACCAGTTAATAATATTTAACAATTTAACTACACATGCATATGCATAATACTTATGGGACTGCTGCGCGCTGAAGCTGGGACTTGTACGTTATGCTAAGTTCTGACGTCACGCGGCCTACTCTCGCTGCAAGGTACGATTTCTAGCCTCGCACCGACGGAAAACTTTGCAACGGCTTCACAGGCGAAGGAATTTTTTTTAACAAAAATTAACAACATAACTGCCTTCAGTATAATAAACTCTGTCAATTTTAATGAAATTTGAAAATTACCGAACCTGCCTATTGACGAAAAGCTGAAGTCCATCCGCGTCGTATTTTTGCCACCTAATATGACGTCTAAGTTACAACCAATGAATCAGGGTATAATTAAGAACCTGAAGATGAATTACCGGAAACGGATTCTGAAACAAACTATTGCTGCCATGGAGGATCATAGAACATTAGCGGTAACTTTATTAGATGCTATTAGAGAAATAGCAAGAGCATGGGATACAGATGTCTCAGCAACAACAATTCAGAATTGTTTTAAGAAAGCTGGATTCTCCTGTGACATTCGTGAAAATGAAGATCATTGGTTGGATGAAGATGATCTTAGTCTTGCAGAATTAAAGGCAACGCTTGCGAAATACAGGGAATCGGTACAAATGGAAGATATTGACGCAGAAGAATACATTGCCATCGACGACGACATCCAAATTGCAGAATTTCAGAACAAAAGTGAAGGTGCTGAGACCGGGACAACAATACCGACAAACAAGCACTTTTTTATTAAACAATGATTTGATTGGTTACAGAATTGTAACAGCCTGCATTTTGTATGGGTATATTGTGTATAGTTACGTTATACGTTATGGGTTATGAGTTATTATGTGAATAATGCAAAGTATGTAAATTTTAATAAAACGTTCTTAAACTCGAAGTTTCTTTAACTCGAACTTATGGATTCGACTTATGGGAATTCCACTGTATATTATTTACCCATAGAAGTGTCCACGTACAAATTCGTGCAACTTTTCCTTCGAAACAGCGTGTAAATTTTGGAATTCATGGAGTGCCGCAAACTTTTTTACATTCAAACCATTAGGAGTGATAACATCGGGTTTTCTTTTTAACAAATGTTCGGCTTCATAGCCTGTTATATCCGAAACGGTCGTAAATGCATGAGCTAAATGTGCCGCAGCTCGTTCCATGCAATACCTGTGATAGATCTGCCTTTTCCCTGCTTCCTCATCTACGCTAAACTAAAATAAAGCATTTACTACAAAAACTAGACGTATCAGAATCGAAACATTACTCGGGCAAGATTATTATAGAAGTCTGTGTTGCCAGCGCACAAATATCGTCCTAATAGCGTGGCGTGCGTCGTGAAAACGGTAGCGACGTTAATGTGTCGCGTACGGATAGCAATTAACCCAACCCCGGCTTGCCATTCGTGAAAGTGCGTCACTATTTTCGGTTTGCTCCCGTCTCCGCTCGCATCAGCTGCATCTCTGAACTACAACTTTAAAAATGGATCGAATGTTCTGTTAGTTCCTCGTCAATACCTCTGAAACGAAATCGGCGACCATGTATCCTAGAATAATAGCATCGTTCGCTTCTATATCTAAATGCGGTACTCCTAAGCTACATTTCTCCCACAGCTCGCTTTTGTACTCGTCCAGCTTCCAAGCCGCAGAACCTATGTCCATAAGGATTATCTGGGGGTTCCCGTCCACCAGCCACCTCCCTGTATGTACCTAAATATTCGATATCGAAAGTATTTCATTATCTCGCCAATAAAAATAACGTTAAGTATTTTTATCAACATTTTTACGACTAATTGCGCAAACCTTACTTTGAAACCTTTTTGTCTAAGTACGTCAGCAGCAGTATTCATAGCAGGGATCGCTAATGGGCCGTCTTCAACTTCAGTACGGGCGCAAGCTTCCTTATAAGGCCCAATCAGACAATACTGGTCACCTAATTCTTCTGTCGATACATACGCTTTTGATCTTATTACCGTATAAATCCCTCCAACTGTTATTAAAACAAAAAAATTGGCTAATACCAACAAATCAACCAATGAAAACAACGTAGTCATGGTTACGACGATCTGATTGGTTGAGAGAACTGTCACCACAATGACATATAAGTTATACTGGTATTAGTACCTTTATTTGCAGCTTCCCAGGCAACTTCTATGGTAAATCTGTTTTCTTCTTCTGCTTGCAGCCCCCTGTCCATGTAGGCCAGTAAATTACTTGTTGACTCCCCCCTGTAAAACCGCCTCGACGAAGATCTGTCTCTGAACATTTTTCCTGCTGCAAAAACACGATATTTTGGGTTCATGCGTGAACTAATAAAGACTTATCAAGTTTATCCTGATTATCCAACTTAATACGCGAAAATAATATCATGTTTCACTGAGCAAACACACTTACCTGTTTGGAAATTGTATTTTTACACTTCAAACCTGAGAAACTTCGTAACGCCTTTCAACAACTATTAAAAAATTAATTACGCTCAAAACTACCTACAAATTATTTATTGACTACACCGCTGTTTGATTCTATTCTACCAACTTCCCACTGATGAAACTTCGCCGAAATTACCTAAGAAAATGATAAGAAAAATTCTATATCAATTTTCATTCATAATTTTTAAAAACAAAAACGGAACGTAATTGAACGGTCTAAAAAAGACTCACGTCACTCAATGAGAGTTCATTAGCGGTGAGAGAGAGACTGAAATAACTGCAAGGCGCACAGAAAGCCAAAAAAGAATTTGAAGATCATTTTTATAACTAAGGTCACCTTGCCGGCACGCTTTCAAAGTTGGCGCTACTGCTCACTGACAGCGCAGTTCCCGTACTTACCGACCACATTCATAGTAATCATCAACTACAGTGAAAATAGACTAAGAAAGATGGAATACTTTTATTAGTTTAATTTAAGAGAAGCTTAAAACTTTTGTAGCCAATAGTAAATCAGCCAGGACTTTCAGCATTTGAGGATGACCATTTTGGACCTTATTTCTGGTGGAAAATCCACAGGTGGCTCTCATTAGATGCAATAAGTCTGCATAAAACTGGAAATAAAAATTACGTTACGGGAAAATGTTTTTTTAACGTTTTTATGTACTTTCATGGATTCTAATCCTGTTTCGTTAAAAACCGGGCTGACTTCAGTACAGTCGACATGCAGAGCTTTCAACGGTGTAACCAGTAACATGTTGTGAATGTCCTAGCACAAAAAAGATACCTAATATTTGTCGAACTTGCACTAAATTTTCCGTTACCTGTTTCTGTCTATCGGGGTTGTAACTCCTCATCTGCATGATGATTTTTCTGCGTCCCGCTTGCATATTCCAACGAGACCAAGCGAAATTGAAAGCCGGACTTAACTGGGCCATGTGGTAGTATAACATCCTTTCCATGGCCCAGTGCTTCACACAAGAGTTCTCCACGTAGCAGAAAGCGTCGCTTTCCGGGAACACATCTACTCCAGAGTTTCGTAGGATCTATTATGGGTAATTTTCGGCAAAATAGCTTATTTTTCCTAATTCTACGATGTTAAGATAAATGCCTCACCAATGGTTATAGCTAGGCCCGTGCGATTATTACATTTCATAATCGATTAATCGATTATATTCCGATTAATCGATTATTTTGCACAGCCCTAGTTATATCCAACTAGTTCTGCGATCTGTCGGGATGTAGGGGTACATATGTGCTTGTAAATTCGCAAATTGAAGGAAATTGTAGCAAAGAAAGGTATTACCAACCCTCATAAGCTTAGGCAACTTGAAGTAAGTCCCAACAATGTCTTGAAGAGCCTCATTCGGTCCGTTCTGCAACTGAACGATGCTGACGCGTCCCTCCTTCACGTTGAAATCAATCATTAAAATTGCCGCCGTTAGTTGTAACGTGACACTTCCGCTGCAAAAATATCTTTAAAGGATTGATCGTCTTCTCGAAAAATTGAGCGTACTCAGTTTCCGGTTTCAACTCCCACGCTTGGTAAGGTAAATTCGCGTATCTGTTTGTAGCAACGGCGAAAATTCCGAAACGACTCGTGCGAAAAGTGACGATGCATTTCTCTTCGTAGTTCTTGAGATCGTGAATGTCTGTGGTCGTCCACTGATTGTAAATCTTGTCCCAACAACAGACGACGGGCACGTCGAACCACATAACATTTTGCGGCAAACTGGGACAAGCAAACATGGTTTTTGTGCGATACAAAATATATCGAGTCGCCCGACCGTTTAAGACCGAAAACTTACTTTACAGTTACAAAAATGAGATTATCCAACTCTGCTTCTTGTTCTTTAAGTTCTTGCTCTATTTCTTCAGGTAAACGGGTCACACCAGGTTCTGGTTCCGGAGGTTTCTTATATTCGGCGAAAAATGGGACCTCGGCCAAGCATAGTGGCATTTGTACTAAATTTATTACAAGAACAATTAAAGCAACCTGCGAAGTTGACTTTTTAAAACGTGCGACGCCATGCTAGACTTATCTGAATGGCCGTATTTGTAATGAACTTGATACTCTTTTAAGCGAGTTAAAATAGACTGAGTCGATATATTTTTTGTCTCTATTTCGTAAACTCCCGCAGATAACTAGAGGTATGAATACGATTTTTGGGAAAGTGGTTCGCACTTCGAGCAGCAATTTACAAAATCCACTTGGAAATGCGAAAGATAAAACGAAACCCATACATCGGGCAGGCAACTCAGTCTAATTTAACCAGCTTCAAGGAGCATCAAGCTCATTACAAATACGGCCGTACAGATAAGTCTAGCATGACGTTGGAAACGGACCATAAATTCAATATCAATAATCTCAAACTCTCAAAACCGGGAAACAATACATTTGATTTACTTACGTCCAGTGACCAACATATCGAAAGGCACCACATTTCTGGGTTGTGGAGGCTGATAGAACAAATTAAGATGATATACACCCCCCAACACCCGATATTTCCTCATGTTAACCACCCCTTCGTCGAGTTCTTTCAGCAAATCAATCTTAGTACCGTTATAAAATTCATCTACAAGATTTTCGAATAAACCACATTTTTTTAAATAAAAGACAAGTAATTCTACCCTCTAGATTTTCAAAGTATTGACTGGGTGATGGTTCCAACGTCTGGAACGGAACCATGGGTATAACTTCGGGAATGGGCATTTTTTCGCCCTTTTCGTTGGTTTGCTGAGCCAAAGGGGAGTTTTCGTACTTGTAAAGCATTTTTAGGTTCCATTCCTCTAAAGTAATTTCCAGCAAATCTTTCTCGTATTCGTCGTTGAGCTCAGGACACGGAAACGATGGACTCTGGTCGCTGAGATGATCGTAAGCAAGATACATGGCTCGTATAGCCATTCTTTCGCAGTCTATGCTGTTTGGAAATACCACTTCGATTTTCCCAGAGAGAAGAGGGATCTCTATCCTCGGTCTTCAAATAATTAGACAACAAAAAGATTAAAATAGAACAGGTATGGTACGTACTTGGGCGGCCGTCTAGGATTTGGATAAAAAGTAGGCAGTTGATATCTCAACCAGATCGAAATGTCCAAATTTTCTTGGCAAAGATTGTAGGTAGACGTTTCGATATTAACTCGTTCTAAGTTCTTATCAATGTCACGCAAGAGAATGTAAGTTGCGGTATCTAACGTGAAACTTTGGTGGTCTCTGAACAGCTGTCTAATCCACTTCCAATGATCCATTTGATACGAAGTAACGTCAGGTCCGGAATCGTCCAAGATATCTTCCAATTCATCTAGTAACTTGAGAAAATCGCTACATTTCTTTCGGAAAAAGCTTTAAAAAGTAAACTAACACCTTTACGATATCGTAAGTACGAGTAGAAGCGAGTTCTAGAGTGAGATCGTCTATGTCTTCTTCCCATAAGTGAAGATACGTATTCATTTGGCTGTAGTTCGACGGATCCGGCATCCCATCGCATTTTAAATACTGCTCCCACTGCAATTAATAACAATAAAGGAGCTAGTGAGTGTTTTGGATCAAAAGTTATTAGCAATTTTTCAAGTGGAAGAAATGTGCTACTGATGTCACCGTACCTCAATTTTCTTCTTTTCCTCCTTCTCCAAGAGGATGTTTTCCTGCAATAAATGGTTTATAAACGAAATGGATTGCTGTAGCTGGTCGATGCGCAAAATTTGCTCCGACGTATCTTTCTTCTCTTTCTTGATGCCCTCTTTGCGCTCTTCTTCCTTTCGTATCCTCTCTATTTCCAAGGCCATCTCTGCCTCCAAAGCTTCTTGCTTCAGTTCTTCCTCGGTCACCTTCTTGGTTTTCTTTTTCGTCTTCTTCTTATCTTTTTTCGCTTTCTTCCCCTTCTTATTTTTATCGCTCTAAAAGAAATTCTTTGTTGCTTGAACATTTCGAATATACTAAAGTGTTAATCCAAGATGAAATTAGTCTAATAATTATCGTACCACTTGTCCGATTGACATCGACAATGGGGTTGAATGCGTAGAGGCAACTTCATCGACTATAATAGATTCCCTATATTAATATGATATATTTAAAAAATAAGGAAGTCATACTAGTTTTTCGATCAGTATCTTTGTCATATTCTCGCATGCTTCTCTAAAAAAATTTGGAATTATAAGTGCTATTTAGGCATCAAGTTTTGTATATGAAAAATGATGTCAAAGAGAGTTGCAGGCCATGTTACAGGAAATGGGCTACATGGAGGCGTCCAACAACTCCTTCCCAACAATTTGCAACTTTCCCCATCGACATCAGTTATCGTTTTAACCCGCAATTTGCAAAGAGGCAAACCTCTGCATTTCATATCTACCTTTCTCTTCTTCTTATCTTTAAGACTTTTTACTTCTTCTTCTGCTTCTTCATCGGAGTCACTTAAGGAATCTTCCTCCGTGTGTGTAAAAGACGCCGCTTTAACCTCTTCGGTTTTCAAGGCAGTTTGGCTTTGCCCTGAAGTCTAAAACACCTTTTTTCCATTTGTCAACTTTGGTAATTTTTTGGCCGTGACCCCTGACACGCTCCGGCTTTTTGACGGTGCGCACGCTTGACGAAAACCGGATTCACGGATTGTGGCGTATCAAGAGCCACAACCCATTTTTTAGTTACCGTTTTGGATAAGATGTATGACCGACTCATCATGACCTTTTCTGATTGCAAGTTAACATTAGAAGCCGACATTTGAACTAAAATTTTCGATAAAACCTCTTGAGTTTTCGATAACTTATCCTCGGGATCGCGCATGTCGACCGTAGAAGATTTTACGGCCAGCAAATCTTCCTCTGTTGGGATTTGTTTCTCTGGGGGCCGTTCACTGACCGATGTCTTTCGTTTTTTCGCATGCCTAGTTTCCTTTTTCCCCGCTTTCCTGCCTTTCTTCTCTTTCTTCCCCTTCTTTCCTTTCTTTTCAACCATTTTCGAGAGATTTTACACAACTTTCGATGAATAACGAAAAAATGTCAACACACGTCAGTGAGATTGTCAAAAACAGCTTTTATTTAAGTTTTAATTGATGACAGATGGCGTTAGCTGCAGGCTTCCGTGGATATTGACATACCTCAATTCTCTCAAACGGGCCGAATTTCGAAATTCCGCTTTTAGAAACAACAAATCAAATTTTGCACTCTTCATTCTCCCAGCTGATAATGGTAGGCGACCCAGTTTGTCTTTGTACAGACAGGGCGAAGGATGTCGTTTGTTCGTGTACAAGCCGTTAAATTATGTGCTAAAGAACTCTGCACCTGATTTAACCTCGAGAGCAGGTACTCGCTGCTAACTTTGCTAACCGAATTGATATTACTATTACCTGATCAAAAAGTGGCGTTGTTAGGCTAAAACAATAGATAAACGTTTACAAATGTTGATTTTAAGCTAAAAAGTGGGTACAATGTCCCTTAAATTTCCGAATTAATTTGCATCCGTTTTAATTGTTAATGTATTCAAATTTATTAAGGTGAATTGACAAATACTGAACAATTCACAATGGAATCTTATAAACTATTCGAAACTTACACGTTCTTCGTCACTTTCGTGTGTTCTAAATAGAAATAATGTCAATTTTCGCAGTATCCCAAACGATACCCGAATTTTTCTCGGAAAAATGTGTTTTTCTCACTGGTGGCACTGGATTTATGGGAAAAGTACTCGTAGAAAAAATATTGAGATCCTGTCCGAAGGTGGACACAATTTTCTTACTTATGAGGCCAAGAAAGGGGGCTTCTCCGGAAGAACGGCTGAAGAACATATTGGATTTACCAGTAAGTAATTTCGATCTTTACAAATAAAATGTTTCCGTTCCAAATCAGGTATTTCCGGCTACACCGGAAGTTCATTAATTCATTTTGGAATCCTAGTTTTCAAATCATGTTAGTGCCAATATTTCACCAGGAGGTGCTGTCCCAATTCTTCATTGCAGTAGATAAGCTAAGCCGGTTCTTGCTCACAATTCCATGCATTTTCTTACGGAGATTCACTTATTATTAACATAACATATGCTGCTGCTTACGTTTGTTATTCTATTAATTCTGCATAATACAAGCAGAAAAAGTTCATTAATTTGTAATAAAACCAACATTTTCATGTACCCATCTGTATTATGTATTCATTTAGCTTTTCGATCGGGTGAAAACAGAACAACCAAATGTGGAAAATAAACTACGTATCGTTTACGGAGACGTAACTGAACTTAATCTTGGTAAGAGAAATAAAAAAAAAGTTCAACAACCATTGAAGATTGGAATTCAAAATTTGTAGGATTAAGCGACGAAGATAGACAAATTATTACAGAGAAAGTAAATATCCTAGTGCATGCAGCTGCTTCTGTCCGTTTCGACGATCGTCTATCGGACGCCATATTGATGAATACGAGGGGTACGCGAGAAGTGGCAAATTTGGCACTCGAATGCCAAAATGTGCAAGTTTTTTGTCACATTTCCACTACCTATTGCAATACCCACAGAAAAGTGATCGGGGAACAACTGTACCCGATAGATGTCGCCTGGCGGGACGCCATAAAAATCGCGGAAGAATTAGACAAGAACGTCGTAGACGTAATGCAGACCAAATATTTGGGCACATACCCCAACACTTATACTTTTACAAAAGCTTTAGCGGAACAGGTTGTTAACGATTTGTGCAAAGGAAAAGTTCCAACTGTCATATTCAGACCTTCTATAGGTAAGATATAAAATTCATCTAACCTCTGTATACGATTTCTTTCTAACATATTTTACAGTCATTTCAACGTTTAAAGAACCAATGGCTGGTTGGTTAGACAATTTCAATGGTCCCGTAGGATTACTAGTAGCTTCAGGCAAAGGTACGTAAAAAAGTGTTTTTGCGAATTTGGTCCTTCGAGTTGTATAAATATTTTATGGCAGGATTGACAAAAATCGTCTACGCCAACCCTAATATTGTGGCCGATTACATGCCCGCCGACCTTGCAATTAAAGGGCTCATGATAGCACTTTGGGAAAAAGCCACTTGCAAGTAAGTCATCAATGTCATCTTGGATTAACTTCCTACTACTAGATTGACTAAATTGTGAAGAGTGCATTAATTTAAAAAACTTACCATTTTGTTTTCTCTTATTGATCAAACAGAAATCTGTCAAAGAGGGCGGAGATTTCTTTCTACAACTGCAGTAGTTACCAACAGCAAAATTTAACTATGAAAGAAATGTGTCATCTGGGACGATCGCTAGCTTGGGACATTCCGATGGAAAATCAACTTTGGCACCCCTGCGGCGGAATTACAAACAACGCGACGGTCTTTTACATTCTCGTTATACTTCTTCATGTACTACCAGCACTCTTTTTCGATCTGCTACTTAAACTATCCGGCAGAAAACCGCTGTGAGTACTTGTTGTGAAATGTGGAATTTTCGGCAGCCATCTTGGCAGGTCGATTTTTTGTTTCTAACAAACATAAAATGCCGATCGTCAACCACTAAAATACATGTGTCTTGTGTTAATTACTCTAATAGAAATTGTTGAACAGCTGCCGACTAATACACCCGCTCAAACAACTACACCTCGAGCAAATACTCCGCCAGGCATTGAATTACAGAACGGGCCTACGTCGGCAGAATATACATTAGGATGCACACAAGAGGCCTACCCCAGCAAAGCTGGCCTTGAAAGCCTCCATACGTGCCCCATCGTACCACAGTGAACCAGGTTCACTATTCAAGCTAGAAGCCTGCATGGTGTGAATGTGCACAGCAATCCGCAGACCGGTTTCGTCCTATTGGGACTCTTCAGTACGGCGCCGCTATGCACAAACACACCCTGCCCAACGATCTCCCTATAAATAACTGCGATAGTCATCCATAAGGGAGAGCCAAAATCACGCCATCTAGAACGTAAATTGTTGAACAGCTGCCGACTAATACACCCGCTCAAACAACTACACCTCGAGCAAATACTCCGCCAGGCATTGAATTACAGAACGGGCCTACGTCGGCAGAATATACATTAGGATGCACACAAGAGGCCTACCCCAGCAAAGCTGGCCTTGAAAGCCTCCATACGTGCCCCATCGTACCACAGTGAACCAGGTTCACTATTCAAGCATGCAGGCTTCTAGCTTGAATAGTGAACCTGGTTCACTGTGGTACGATGGGGCACGTATGGAGGCTTTCAAGGCCAGCTTTGCTGGGGTAGGCCTCTTGTGTGCATCCTAATGTATATTCTGCCGACGTAGGCCCGTTCTGTAATTCAATGCCTGGCGGAGTATTTGCTCGAGGTGTAGTTGTTTGAGCGGGTGTATTAGTCGGCAGCTGTTCAACAATTTACGTTCTAGATGGCGTGATTTTGGCTCTCCCTTATGGATGACTATCGCAGTTATTTATAGGGAGATCGTTGGGCAGGGTGTGTTTGTGCATAGCGGCGCCGTACTGAAGAGTCCCAATAGGACGAAACCGGTCTGCGGATTGCTGTGCACATTCACACCATGCAGGCTTCTAGCTTGAATAGTGAACCTGGTTCACTGTGGTACGATGGGGCACGTATGGAGGCTTTCAAGGCCAGCTTTGCTGGGGTAGGCCTCTTGTGTGCATCCTAATGTATATTCTGCCGACGTAGGCCCGTTCTGTAATTCAATGCCTGACGGAGTATTTGCTCGAGGTGTAGTTGTTTGAGCGGGTGTATTAGTCGGCAGCTGTTCAACAATTTACGTTCTAGATGGCGTGATTTTGGCTCTCCCTTATGGATGACTATCGCAGTTATTTATAGGGAGATCGTTGGGCAGGGTGTGTTTGTGCATAGCGGCGCCGTACTGAAGAGTCCCAATAGGACGAAACCGGTCTGCGGATTGCTGTGCACATTCACACCATGCAGGCTTCTAACTCTAATAGAAGCCTACTACGAGTATGCAGTTTATTTTCAATTTGCTTTGAGAGCAAGAGCTTCAGTACGTTTACAACTATACTGCAAAAGTTAGGTTAAGATGTTTTGTATCTGACATCTGTCAACAGCACGGGACGCGTTTATTTGTTTCTTGATAAAAACTGACAAAGCTTCGCAGCTGACGTCACACTTTTAGAGCCCATCTAGTAGAAATCTTCTTAGAGTCGGTAATATAGGAATTTCAGGCACAGGATATTTCTGGCACAGGACAGTAATCAGGAATATTTGGAGGGGCATTTAACAATCTTAGCGATTTTGTTCTTTGTTGGCATAATCTATTTTAGGCTGTTAAAAATTCAGAGGAGGATTTTCATAGCCAATTCCGCACTGGCTTATTTCATAAATGACGACTGGTCCTTTTTAAATGAAAAAATCTTGGAATTAGAGGGTCGGCTGCTACCGGAAGACAAGGCGGATTTCGGTTACGAAAAAGACGAGGTGGATGTTTACGAATACTTCAGGAATTGTTGCATAGCTGGGAAAAGATACCTTTTAAAAGAAGATATGTCGGAAGAGGGATTGAAGAAAGCGAAAATTCGCTCTAGAAGGTGCTAAATTCATTATTTTAAACGAATTATCGGAGTATTAACGTGTTATTTTTCAGAATGTGGATCTTGCACTGCACTACAGTTATTTTATTTAATTTTCTTGTTGCTTGGGTCGTTCTTTCAAAAATATACTCTTATGTTCCTCATTATTTTTAAGTAATGAGTTTCATATTTGTTTATGGAGATTCTTGAATTTTTTAATGTTATCTACATGTTTATCTTAATTGCAAAAAATTATAATTACAAATATGTAAGTACATATTTAGGTAAATAATTATTGTAGCAAAATAAATACTTATACTTTTTTGTGCAATAACTTGCAGTTTAATGAAAGAAATTGCAACCCCGCATAATTGTAACAAATTTTTCTCAAGCTAAAGGAGAAAAATCAGGAGAAAATTACAACAGAATAACACACTAAAAACAGACAACACCCATTTATTATTTTAAATTTAAAAAATTATAAATTATACGTAAATAAAAACATTAAGGCAATGTAGTAGAATAAAGCGTTAAGCTACATTGCGTAATAACCTTCATATACTTTTCCCAAGCTGCCCTAAGGCTGTTTTCTCTGAAACGTTTAATATTAACGTACGTGTTGAATTGTAATCTAATTTTTTACCTCAATACGTCTAAATCTAGGGCGCACTGCGTGTAAGCATTCAAAAACGCTTCCAAATCCTGAATCGTCCAATTATTTTGTTTCCACATTTCTAAGATTTGCGTCAGCTCTATAAAAAAGTTTCTCATATCCCTAGCTCTATGTATAGCAGTGGCTAAAGTCAGAATTGAACGTGAATACAATTTAAAATTGTTGTCCAATTCCGCGTAGCTCTTCTGAAGCATCTTCGGCTTCAGACACCCACAAACCAGACTGGAAACGTTGAAAACGCTTTTAGTACGAAATATTCTAAATAAACATGTTTTTAATATCGCGTACGACATTCACGAACTTACTGTTTGTGTTCCTTGTCTTTGTCCATCAATATTTTCAATTCTCTCAGTTCTAACAAAAATTCTTTGTCCATTTCTGTATCGTAATACTCTGGGACTTAAATATAAACCTCAGAATTACCGATAATTTTTTGAAATCATTCTACAGTAATGTCTACTTATAAAAAACTCAGAACACAATTATTTTGAAGCCCCTGTTCGCTATAAGTGAACATACTGTATTCATGCTCACCAGTAATCTTATACGTCCAAAATTCCATTATACTCTCGGTACACTTTCTGAGTGAACTAAAACTGAAGTGTTGTAGCCTCCGTTTGGACATTTCGAACCTTATGCAAGCGATAAAAACAATAGACGCATATTTTTTAGTCAGTTCTTCCGGAAGATAAAATGAATTTTGTATGTTTTGTACGAGAGAGCCCGGCATCTCCTCTACCATCTTAAAAACGCGTTTAATATTATCAAACTGTCTCCGACATGATTTCAGCGGAACCCCAGTTTTTTCCGCTACTTCGTCCAAGTCTTTTCTATGTCTGGACGACAGTTTCTTGCCCAATAACTCTCTTACAACAGAGTCATCCAGTTCGTAGTAACTTAAAAGGGGAAAAATTAAACAAAAACATTTCCTACCTTCGATTTTGTTACTTTTCTATTAGCAATTGTCTCGTTTGCGGCTCTATTTGAAAAGCGAGTTGTTCTTGCAGTTTATTCGGGTTGCTCAACAACTTTTCTAATAACGAGTAAGTTCGGTAATGATCCAATACATCGCTCGCTATTAATTCCAGCGAAGCTCCTGTTATCTGTCCCAGACCTCTATGATTCAAAATAGAAACAGCCTCACTCGCTATAAAAAAATAAATAAGAGCGAACCCTTTAAAGAAACAGAAATTCTAACCTGTGTAACCTTCAATCCATAATTGATAAATTTCTGGATCCACTAAAGTATAATTGCTTATAAATACATCTACTTCAGTACCCATAATTTATAATTATTAGAAAAAGAGTATTTGTAGGTTACAATAATGACACAGGCAGTGACATTTCTCCACGACAATTCCTAGTTTACCGGCCGATCACCGGATCTTTTTTATCGATCGCGGGATTGTTTGTGTTTGAAAGATTGACGTCTGTCACTATCTGAAAATTATATTAATTTTATTTTACTTAGTTTAATAATAAAATGAGTTTGGTGCGTGAAAATCGGGACGTAGTCAACAGACAAATACATTCGATTGAATCAAATAAAATAGTAACACCGGAAGATGTGTTACGGTTAACGAAAATAACTGATCAGTATCTTTGTGCCCCAGATGCCAACGTATACGACATTGATTTTACTCGTTTTAAAATAAGGGATTTGGATAGCGGTGCTGTTTTATTTGAAATTGCTAAACCAGATACTGTTGA
Organism: Xestobium rufovillosum; assembly: GCA_963966045.1. Lineage (NCBI taxonomy): Eukaryota > Metazoa > Arthropoda > Insecta > Coleoptera > Ptinidae > Xestobium > Xestobium rufovillosum. Next base: position 31,091,220 of record OZ014497.1, read on the forward strand.
AGATAATCAAGACAGTAGGAGTGAAAATGATGAGTTAATTGACCCAAATTCTGGGAGATTTGTAAGGTACCAATTCACGCCGCAGTTTTTGAAATTAAAAACTGTTGGAGCAACGTAAGATGCTTTTAGTTTCGCGCTGAAAGGCTTATGATTTTTTTTTGGCGGTTTCAGGGTAGAATTTACGGTGGGCCAGAGACCTGTCAATAGTTTTAGGATGATCGAACGGCACTTTTTTCGGAATAAGTTACTGAAGACCTTCGACTTTGAATTTGGTTTTTGTATACCATTTTCGCGAAATACTTGCGAGCATATTTACGAATTTCCTTGTTTACCACCAGATTTAGGTAAGAAATCACATTTGTTTGTAACATAGGGTCTGCCGTATTACAGTGCGCAACAGTTTCTTACGGTATTTTGTTGCAGTTAACCAAATGATTGCGTGTCCATTTGAAACACGCTCTGATAGTTTCTACTTTGTAGACGATCATTTAATTATGCACAATAAAGCAGATTATGCGTACAACGGAGGTCTGTCAACATAACGTCGGACGGTGTGGTAAAAACAGGGTCTCAGTCGCACTTTTTCATATTTAGAGAACAGCTTTGTGTTTTGAGTGTGTTTTTAAGCATTTACTAATGTAGGTTTTACGCGAATTTCGTGCACACTCATTTGTTTTCGATATATTCGTTTGTGCTACCAAGCGCTTGTGATTTTATAATATAAAAAGGTGTTTGCGGTTGGCAGGGTTTAAGATGTTTTTTGAGGCTCGTCTTAGAATAGATTTTTCAAGAAATAAGTCAATAATTTTGTTGAAGTTAATGTTAAACCTCGATATTAAAAATTTGTTGAGACTGGAGTTGTTTGTTGTTTAATAAATGTTTTACACGGTTTTATTTTTGCATTATATCGTTTATATATTAAGAACTGTACTGCATGTCTGCGGAATGTATTCTGCTAAATATACTTTACGAAAAGATACGTGTACCTATTCTATTTTTTTCCCAAAAGACCCAAGGAAGAAGAAAACTAATTGAGAAACCTAAACAATTTTATTAAGCTACTAACTCTACAAAGGATTGCAGAACTGCATCAATTTATAAGGATTATGTCCGCTTAAAAATGCCAATTCTTCTTCCTGTCTTTCGCGATTCTGTATCCACAGCCTTTCCTTGTAATAATCCAAGCAACTTCCCAATTCTTTAGCACTATAATTCGGGACCAGGATCGGCACAAAAGGATCGATGTGTTCGAACCCTTCCTTGCTTAACAAATATTTCGGTAAGTACGAAAGTTTATCTTCATTATTTGCAACGAGTTCGTCAACTGTGAGGATCGCTGCTGAATTATTCCAGTCAGATTTCGTCAAATTTAGGAACGCTTCGGTTAAGGTGATTTTACTTGGAGGAACCTTCTCTTTCTTCTCTGTTCTCACAGTCGTTTTAGGGTAAAAAAACGCATTGTAACCGTCGATACAAACTAACGCTTTACAAGCATTTCGTTTGGCTAATTTCTTTATTTCCTCTGCTAAAACAACTACTGTGTCTGAAGCAAATTTAACTCGATTGATTCCATGTTCTACTAATTCAAGAAGTGGCGAATCTTTCACGGTACTTTCTCGTTTTGTCCAAACGACATCTTCTGAAAGTTTCAGCTCGGGATTTTGTAGCAGATCGGCATTCTGAGTTTTAAAATGCATTAACCAAGCTGCGGCATCTAAATTGAGGTCTACAAAACCTTCTTTCGTTTCCGAATCACTGTATTCTCGGCAGCGGCGCATCCACTCACACACCCACGGCACATGAACCAACAAGTATCCATTATTAGATCCGTAATGTAAAATGTGGGCTAAAGTTAACGACTTTCCTGTGCCAACTTTACCGTAAAGCACGAATTTCAAACAAGCCTTTGACTCGTCTAACAAATTAAGACAACTTATAATATCGACAGCTGGCTCCCTTACCATCAAACATAATTCGTTGAAAGTTTTCGTTTGAACAGCGAAAGTCTTTGGTATTCCACCATGAGTAAACAATTTTTTCCGGAATTCTTCAGGAATCTTGTAATATTGCCCTAAATGCTGTGAAGTATGTTTTTCAGGATTTGATTCGCCAGTACGAAAAGTTTGTAGTTTCTCTTGAGCAAGAGCTTGAGTAGCTGTAGACTGTAGCCTTATTAAAGGAAATGCTCGTTGCACGCTTTTTTCTACTATTTTAAACATATTTTTTCGTTAAAACTTATAAACACTATTTGTAGGTTATAAAAGCGACGTTTTATTAACATGGTCGCGGGATGCACTGCATTACCGACAGACAACCACAGACATTTAATACAAGCGCAGATTGCTTTTAGAGCAAGCAAAATCTGGGACGTGGTCTAGGAACCACGTTTCACCTGTAGAAGAGAAAATCATCGACGGAACACAAACCACAATATCCTCTGGAAACTCTTGACGTTTTGATCACCAGTTGTGCGTTTTTAGCTTTCATTTATGCATTGCTAAGTAATTCCCATAGACATTTATAAAAATATAGATTTCTGAATGCATCTATGAGAATCACAATTTTACAAATTCTGACAACTCTTGGAAGACAAAAAATAAACAAGGCGGCGTATTAGATAATTTTTATTTGGCTAAATACGAACAAATAATTTATAAAAACAACAAAAATTGCTACTTAAAATAATTGTACAAATAAACATATACCTACTAAAATTAAAGGCTAAAACACAAACATTCCAGAATATTTGCGTAAAACACAGAAAAAAATTCGACTATTTTAAAAAACCTAATTTGCTAATTCTGTTATCGACTCAAATTCATCACGTAGATGTGTTTCAATTCGGTTTTTGGTTGATTCTCGAATAGCGCTGCCCGATTCTGACCTTCGCCCTTTTTCACCCAATGCCCGTACACACGAAAAGCACACCCATCGACAATCTAGATTTAAAACCAAAAATTAGTTTTGGGCATGGCATAAAAGAGAGGTAGTCCAGTGATAGCCTGGGAAACAATTATTTACAATTTTGCCTGTTTAACCATATTTCTAGCTTCAATACTAAGAAAGTTACCCATATAAAAAAATAGAGTTTTGCAGATTTTGCCCACACTACTTCTCTTTTATACTGCAGTTTTGGGTTAAGAAAAATGTTTTTTCATCACCTTTCTAAGCAATTTAATACGGTATGGATCGGTGCGTGCCGTATTCACATTCAATGGTTCTGGAGTGAACCTGAGCCTCTGTATCCTTACCACAGCACGTACAACTAACACAGCCCACATGAATTTCTGTCTAGGATTGAATTGCCTCTGTTGTAGTCTCTGTGACAAGAACATCACAAAAATGAATTCCAACAAAAATCTAGATACCTATATTTAGGTATATCTGGATACAAACAATGGACAAACAACACAAATGAATTAATTCAAATGTTTTTAAAACATTTGCGGAAGCTCAAAAGCAACAAACGAAGGTTAGTCCGTCGAACTTCTCTAACTTTGTTTTCCAGCACGAAAATGCTGGTCTGCACACAGACAGCAAGATTTCTCCAACAGTGCAGTGTATAATAATTATGTGCAACACAAATCAGTGGCGGCTCGTGGGTTAATAACCAGGGAGGGTCACTTTGGTTTTGTAACTTACAATTAATACTAAAAATATAATTATACATATAGTCCAGTCAATCGGTGTTCAAAACTGCCGTTTTCGTACCAAAATTGGGGAAGTTTTTCTCAACAGTTCTATATGTTTTTTGGGGTGCTGAATCCGAATTTCAAGTTTGCTGTGATGTAGGAGGTCGGCTTCAGAACGAAAAACGCAAAAAACCTCAAAATTTCCGCATTTTTTTAAATTTTTCGCTTGTATCTCGAAGACTATGCATTTTTCGAAGATGACCACTCTATACAAAATGAAAGTAGACAAAATTTCCTACAAAATGCACTGGTCAACTCTGATTTTCTGACGAGAGGTATCGGCGCTAGAGCGCGCTGAAAAACAGCGATTTTTTGGCCCTTCTGCGAAAACGTCAAAAACGCCCACTCCCACCCCCTACAACTCGAAAAATATACATGTTGTCAAGAAAAACCCTGATACCACGTGAAAGTACATTAAATTTCCTACAAGAGACGTCTCTAACATTCAGTTTTCTCAGAAGGTGGGAGGGAGCAAAGCGAAAATTACGAAAAATGCCTTCTGCGCTCTACAGCCAACACAGTCCCTCCCACCTGTCCATCTCTCATCGGCGCTATACTTTCGATGTATTACGCTTAAAAGAGGTTGTTTTGAATGAATTGATGGCAAAGCAAGTTTGATGAAAACATTAACAAATTATATTGATAACATATTAGGTACACGACACTGAATATAAAGCTGAATATGAAATCTGTATGTAATGCACATGTGCCATGAAATGAGGGAAAGTCGAACCCAGGATTGGGTCATCACTTCGAGTAGGTTCTCCATCCGGAAAAGAAGAAGAAGCCGTGGGATCTTGCTGGCATGCGCGAGTGAGTAGTCGTTAATGCTCAGCAACAGTGCCCGCGGTTTGGCTATGGATGGGTGACTCATTTCTGCGCTGTGGCTAGGGCGCGCCTTGGATCGCCTATCCAGCTTTACCTAATGAGGTTTTCCAGGTTTTCCTCATTCTCGCACAGTATCTTCAAACTTTGACAAAATAACGCTTCGCGAATGGGAGAAAATGGTGGGTAGAGTACTAACAACTGTAGGTCGTTCCTGTGACGCACCTGCGGCCAATAGTAATATGCCGCCTCCTCCGTCCCGCACAAGCTATTTAGTTAGCTTTTGGGGCTAACCTTAGGGTTAGCAGGAGTGAGTAGACATATTATTATTATTATTATATTTAGTGTTAGAACATGGTTACAATAACAGATAAGTTGTATAGTGAACTGTCGATGTATGAAGAAATACCTGATGTCATGTGCGCAGTTATTTTAGTCGTCCCCGTTTGGTTGTTGGTGGCCCAGGCAATGTATTTTGGGCACTAGAAGGTTCAGGCAAAGGGTCAGGGGCTGTGGAAAGTTTAGGCTGAACAGTGAGTTGTAGCTGTTCTTCAACTGAAAAAATTGTAATTGAATGGTTAATGATATTATAGAGAAAAATTGATTAGTAAAGATGCATAATGCTGCAAAATATTACATGAATTATGTAATACCTCCTGTCGCATCAGCTGCTTCAGACATTCGTACTGCAAGAGGCTCGTCTAGGTCGTCTCCCTCTTCTGAATTTTGCAGCATTATGCATCTTTACTAATCAATTTTTCTCTATAATAACATCAATCGTTCAATTCAAAAGACATTGCCTGGGCCACCAAATTAAGTTGCTTGATTTATATTGTTACCGTCTTCCTCCTCATCAATGATTTGCTCCAATCTCCAAACAACATATTAAATAATCTTTATAAGTGTGTTCAGTTCCAACACACTTTGTTGAAAGCCCATCGAGTGGGTGCAGCTTTAGGTAATCTCACCTTAACCACCCTATCCAATACCGCCGTACGTTTTGGGGATCGTCCGAAAAAATACGAAAATGCACGTAAATTTGCAAAAAATATTTTTATCGGTTTGAGTTAACTCGCCTCTTTTTGGAGGATATCTCCTCAACAACACACATCTTGTTTTGCTAAAAGCAAAATTTCACAACAATCACAATTCACAACCGCAACTATAAACACTTCCGCCCGCTGTCCGAGTAGAACTGAGAACTGAATTACTGAATTCTGAAGAACTGATGGTTTTGACTAGAATATTTGAGGAGGGTCATTGACCAATTGACCTTAAAGAGAAACCGCCACTGACACAAATATATCAACATTAAAATTAGAGAAGTTTGACTTTATCAGTATTCGGTGTAAAACGGACACAACTGTTAGTAGTGTTAGACGAGACCAGAGAATAAAAAAATAACGTATCGTCGGTGTTACCAGTGCCATGGCAGAGATCCTGCTAAATCTACGGCTAGTGCGCCTTAGCGAATGCTTTAGGGGGGCTATGTCCTGGTCCCATAGCGGCTAAAAATACACATATGCACAAAAACTAAAACTACGCAGTGTTAAAAACCTGACAAAATTGCAGTTACATCTACAAACATATCCGACACACGAAGTTTGATACAAAAAATAATCGAACCTGGCTTTTCGCACGATCGCTAGAAATCTGATGAAATCTTTTCATACTTTTGTTAATATCATATCAAACTTAAGGCGGTCGAACAAAGAATGCACAAAAAACTTACAACAGTCTGGAAAAATGGGTGAGATAAAGCGTCGTGGATGGAAATTCTCATTTTCGGGTCGACGACCAACAGTTTCCTAATCAGATCTTTCGGGGCCTCTGAAAAATGTTCGACAAAAGTAGATTTTTATTTTCCGACAAGATTTAATCAGACGCACCCGTAATATCGGCCCATTCCGGCGAGGAGAAGGAATACTTTCCTTCCATTATATTTCGTAACATTACCATCTGTTTGCGGTGCCAAAAAGGGGGACAACCTACTAAGCTACAAGAACATCGAGAATACATTTTTGTACAAAAAAAATTGTACATTTACAACAAAAGGTTAAGTACTCACAGCGTGTACATAATCACTCCACATGCCCATCTAAAAAACAACACCAAATTTGAACTTATTTAACACGAGCTAAGTAGAAATCTGACCTACATGTCTACCTCAAACGAATAACCAGCAGAATCCTCCAACATATTGCTTTTCAAAGTCTCCGGTGCCAAGTAACCAGGCGTACCGCATAAATCTTCAAAAACACGAAAACATCGCACCAAATGAAAAATTTCTCTAACGAAACTTACCGAACAGCTGTTCACCAAGATTTAACTTCTTCGCAAATCCAAAGTCGGTAATTTTAACATTCAAAATATCGTCCAATAAGATATTTTCTGGCTTTAAGTCTCTGTGTACAATACTTTTCGAATGTATGTACTGTACACCTTCTAAAACCTGCCGCATGATATACCGGGTCTTTTTCTCCGATAACGTAACCACCGTAGTTAAATAATCGAATAATTCGCCATTCTTGCACAATTCAAACACAAGAAATATAAATGTACTCGATTCGAACACGTCTTGCAATTCAACTTGAAATTAACAAACAAAATTACGGTCACGAACACTCAAAACCATCTACGACAATTAACTGCTATCGTTGTTCCAAACTAGCATAAGCAAACAAATAGCTTATTTGGAAAAACGAAGGCAATTCCGCAGTTTCCTAATATGACTCACTAATGAATGGATGCCCCGCAACATGCCTCAAAATCGCTATTTCTTGCCTCGTCGCTTCGAAAGCAGACCCCACATTACTGTCACCATTATCATTACTTAAATCAATAATTTTTGCAGCAAATTCTTTACCAGTCTCTTTCTCAACGCATCTACGCACCGTAGAACTAATTCCTCTACGATAAAAAAAGTACATAAGCAGGAAAATAAATATTGTGAAAAATCCTAACCTTCCTAAAATTTCCTTTGGCTCATACTTGGCGTAAAATTCTTTAGCCGCGTCTTTATCCGGTAACTTATCGTCTTCCTCTTCTTTGGCCATTATAATTACCTAACTAGTTAACAATAAATTTATTATTAACAATAGTTTTTGTCATAAAAATATCACGACCTTGGCCAGACGTCACTCAAACTCAATGTCAATATCTGCCTTACCGACATCTCGTGGAGTCGATTTGTCCATGCGTTTTTTATTGTTGTTTGGTACATAAATCGCGCATTCCCACTGCGCACCACAGGAATGAGTGTGGATATGAAAGGGGGGCAAATAATCACATGACCCATGACAAAACAACGCAATTTCTTATTTTAATTCAAGGGATTTAAAAAATCAAACCTATGAAATTCAAAAGTTTGGTGCCCAATGGATAGCAAGGTATCAAAATATCGAACAAAAATAGATTAACATAGAGTTGTAAAAGAAAATAACATAAATTTCTGGCACGCGTAGGGCGTTTACGCTAGAAATTACGTTACAAGCGCAGTTGTTTCGGAAGCTTATGCTTATTGGTCGATACAGCCAAAGCACACGTGATGTGGATGAAACGCGTGGAGTCGTGTTAATATACCTGGTCGCCCAGACTTGGCGTAAGCCTTCTCAGGGGCCTTCCAAGTACTATTTTCCCATTTTTGCGGCTCAAAAACGCGTTCAAATCGAATTGGACAATTCGGGACGCGGTTTTACAGCCTCAAAACGGGAAAATTAGAGTAAAATAGGTCCGCGAGTGAAAGTTATAGTGCGTATGACACAGGTGTCATTATAATTGTGGCCGATATTACGTTTTAAAGGTAAAAAAATGCATGCTAAGTTACGTGTATAAGGTTAAATAATCTAATTAAGCGATTCAGGCTTATTTATCTGTTGTTGGTTGTTGTTTTTTTGGTAGTTTTTGGCACGTTTGCGATACCGTTCAGCTCATTGTGTTACTGTTGTATAGTGCCGGCCAATGTCCGGGTAGAAATAACGTGACGTTGCATGTGCTCTGCTCCCATTGGTCGGGAGAGGTCTATGCCCGTGCTGCTCCGAGGAACGATTATTTTGATGATAACGCAGATCGCAGATGGCCTATCTTTGAGTTTCTGTTTGTGCTTTTGGGATCGCCCAAAATCACGGGATCCTCGCAAAATTTGAAAATTACGCAATTTAAACAAATTTGATTAAAATGATTCACCTATTTGTTAATTTAATGGGAACAAGTAACGGTAAAATTGGATTCTGAGTTCAGGCAATGTTTTGAAAAGATTGCAGAATCAGTTTTTTATTCCGCTTTCGTAACGTTAATCTGCTGCAGAACAACAACTGCTATGATTCATTTTGTCCTAAGTAATATACATTTTAACTTCCCCGCTTTCCATGGATAAAAATAGAACTACTGTTTTGATTGAACTCGCGGGACTTGATCCCAAAAAAATTACCTTTATCTATCGACAGTTGACGTCTAGTGTTCCTTGTTTGACAGTATGATCATTCGTGACGGATGTCACGTATTTTTTATTATTGCTTGCAATTTTTATAACAAAAAAATGTATTTTTGTGCAGAAACAACTTTAAATCAGGAAAATTCAGGAAATTTTGAAGAAATGAGTTTAGATACTCTACTGGAAGCTGCTCGATATATAGAACTTCAAGAATTAAAGCAGCAACATAACAGAAGGACAGAAATCTCCACATGTAGCACCACGGCAACAAATTCAATTGTAAATTCGGTTACCCTTAAACACATACGACCGTCATCTTCAGATTTCGCGATAAAAAATGTTTCTTGCATCAGTCCGCAGGTCTTGCCATCGGTCAGCGTTAAACAAGGTAAATATTTGAATCAATTTTGTTTCTTCTTGAAAGTTTAGTAGAGTTTTTTTCTGTAGAAAATATTTCGAACCATCAAATCCCAACGCATCGAATAATACGGAATAGTTTCGATATAATTAATCCTCTGATAATTGACGAAGCCAGTGGAGAGCACAAGCGAAAACAGCCCCCTCTGGTGTTCCGATCCGGCACACGGGAAGTCCACAATAAATTAGAAAAGCACCGAAGGGCGCATTTAAAGGAATGTTTCGATTTTTTGAAAAAACAGCTGCCGGAATCGGACGATGAAAAGAAGACTTCAAATTTGAGTATTCTACATTCGGCTTATCGCCATATTCAATCGCTGAAGCGGCGAGAGAGAGAATTGGAGCACGAAATGGAAAAATTGGCTAGAGATAAAATTTCCGCTCAACAAAAAATCGCGGCTTTGAAAAAAGATATTTCTATGCAATTCGAGAACGTCGATTTTTCAAAATTGCTGCCAGATGTCGTTCCATCACCCCCGGAAACTAACCAGGAAACGGTTGCTAATGAAAGGGTGGCCATTCCACCCCTTTCAAGGCCGCAAATCCAGGTGTCGACGGTCAACGGGACAAACAAAGAGATTCAACAACAACCGGTACAAACAACGGCATTGTCAGTCTTGCCCGTTGGTTATCCGGTCAGCCAGGGTCTGGTTCTTCAGAAAGTTGCTCTGGTCCCCAAGGGACTGACGGACTTGTCTCCTTTGGTCTCTAGCCCAACTGTGGCCCATTTCATTACAACCCCTCAACAGTTAAACGGAAAAGTGAGTCTCGGAACTTGTTTTTCAATTAAATATTTCTTTTAAATTCTTCTAACAGGTTGTTCCGTTGGTGAATGCCCAATATGTAGTCAAACCGGTTGTGGTTGTAAGCACGGCTTCTCGTTCCAGCTAGCACGGGTATTTAAACCATGGGTCGTTGTAAAAAATAGGAAAGTGAGAGTCGTCTTCCCCCAGAAAAAAATTCGAAAGTGAGAAAAAGATAAAAATCATTCCAAAAAAACGCACGGGAAGAGTTTCAAAACAATTAATTTATATATGTGTATTTAATAATCTGTGGTTTACTTAAAAAGTTCAAAAAAATGTATGCACGAGAGATTTTCAGTTCTTTTGAAAATCTTAGATCTCTAGAATGTACTAAAAAAGTTTATAATTGTACATATCTATATTAATTTTAATTTAAATATGATTTTTTAGGTTTTAGAATTTTAATAGAGGCGTGACTGCGTGTGGAAATGTTTGAATGGTAATTGTTGTACATAAAAATTATGTAGTTTAAGTTATAGAATTAAAACATGATCAACGCAATTTGTTTTTATTTAATCAAAGGCGAGAGTTGCGTCATCGCCTTCTGTGCTTATTGGACCAATCGGGAGTTCAGGAATAAAATCCCTTTTGCCGCAATTTTAACCATAGCTATGAATTTTGACGTATGAGTTAGGTTATGTCTATGTTGTCAAATAATGGATGATTTATGTTGTATTTGCTTAAAAGTGGAAAGTTTTTTAATAACAACGAGAGAAACTGACAAAAACTCTGTTAAATACTATGACAAATTGAAAATCTGTGTGCCAGAAGTTGTGAGTTATTTTATAACTTTTGTTATCCTAAGACACATCGTATTATTATTTATATTTTAAGGAATGGATCGAAGATAATTTAATTTGTCAATTATGCACGAAGCAGTTACAAGACGCTTATGATTTCAGAAATTTATGTATACAATCAGGAAGTATTAGAGAAAACAAGTTAACCGATTTTTGCGAAGACGATAATATATCTATCTGCGAAAACACTTTAAAAACTGACGAAGAAGACTGTGTTATATGTTTTCATTGCAATGACGTATTTTCCGATAAAATAACGCTTATTGAACACATAAAATCGAAACATACGGTAAAAATCGAATTGGAACAAAACGACAAGAAAGTAACGCCCAAAGCCCCAAGGAGCAGCAAAGCTATAGTGGATAAATGTGAGAAGTGTGGTCAAACATTCACGGCAAAGTATTTATTGAAACGTCACCTGAAAAACGTACACGCAGAAGAAAAAAACTATAAATGTGAACTGTGTGAGCAAAAATTTGCGAGTCCTGTTTATTTGTCGGCTCACAGACGGTATCATTCCGGAGATAGATCGTATATTTGTTCGTTTTGTGGTAAAGGGTTCATCACTGCCAGCGATTTGTATCACCACGAGAAAATCCATGCGGATACTCGGACTTATCGGTGTCAGAAGTGCCCTAAAGCGTTTAAGACTTCTTCGGATTTACACAAACACAACTTATGTGTTCATACGGACCATGTTCACTGGAAATACGCCTGCGATTTTTGCCAGAGGAGGTTTCCCTTGAAAACAAACTTGGATAACCATATCAAAACACATACCGGAGAGAAGAATTTCCCTTGCCACCTCTGCGATCGAAAATGTATAAATAGGAGTGTATTAATGCGACATGTAGAGTCTCACTCTAACGTGAGAACTTTTTTATGTTCCCTGTGTGGCCAGGATTACAAATACCAGAAATCTTTGGATATTCACATGAAAAAAATTCACGGTATCGGAGACGTTAAAATCCCGGAGAGAATTAAAAAGCACTTTTGCCACGTTTGTTTCAAATCGTTCGTGGCCCGAAACAAACTGGATAAACACATAAGATCGCATACCGGAGAGCGACCGTTCACGTGCCAAATTTGCGCTAAAAGTTTTATCGATAAGTCGTACGTTAAACAACATTTAAAAACGGTTCATAACTTCAACGGCGATTAATTTTTATTTATTTTTTAATGTACATTTTCTACAAATAAATTAGAAAGTAAGATTCATTTCTCCTTATTCAAAAATTCTAAGCAAATTTGCAAGAAATCTGCAGGTCTCTCACTGTGCAACCAGTGTCCCGCACCCTCTATATACTTCAATTCTGCTTTAGGGAACAATTTCTTTATATGAGGATGATCCGATTTTCTGTAGGAAAATAAGTAAAGTTTGTTTTATCCACTTACAGTAGAAAAATAGATTTCTTTTGTACAATAAAATTATAGTGGAACTCCCATAAGTCGAATCTCAAGGGGCACAAAATAAATTCAAGTTAAAGAAACTGAGTTTAAGAACATTTTATTAAAATTTCCATTCCTTGCATTATTCACATAATAACCCATAACGTACAAGGTAACTATACACAAAATTGCTTATTAGGTGGCAGAAATACGACGCAGATGGACTTCAACTTTTCGTCAATTGTAGGATGAGTTGGACAATTGTCAATTCTCTTTTGGGCCGAAAACTTTCTGTCAAGAGACAATAACTATTTCTCGTACAGGTCACTGGTCATCCACTCCTTGTTATTCTGATAAGTGACCAGCAAAGACTTGATGCCCTCAAAACATCTAGAGTTCTTTGATTTCCCAATTACCGAAAGTTGCAGTTTTTGCGTCCCGTCCGTATTTGCACCAACCATAACAGTAATTCGTTCTTTACTTTGCTTTCCCCCATAACACTTCTCATTTTTAAAGGCCAAGATTTTGTCCGGTAAACAGAACAGACTCGTTTCGTCGGCGTTGAAAATGTCCTTAGATTCATATAGGGAGAATAATCCAGGGAACACATTTTCTTTCCAATTTTCACACTCTTTTTCATTTACATCTGCACTTTCACCGCAAACCACTTTTTGCACAATAGCCAGGTTCGGTAATTTTCAAATTTCATTAAAATTGATAGTTATTATACTGAAGGCAGTTATGTTGTTAATTTTTGTTAAAAAAAAAATCCTTCGCCTGTGCAGCCGTTGCAAAGTTTTCCGTCGGTGCGAGGCTAGAAATCGTACCTTGCAGCGAGAGTAGGCCGCGTGACGTCAGAACTTAGTATAACGTACAAGTCCCAGCTTCAGCGCGCAGCAGTCCCATAAGTATTATGCAAATGCATGTGTAGTTAAATTGTTAAATATTATTCATTGGTTCTAACTGGTGTTTTCTGTTTTGTACCCAGACTAATACATCGTACAGCACACCAGTAAAACGGAAAAAGTGGTTCGTTGGAGCCAGAAGGAAAATCGGTCAGCATTATCGATATTTTCGCGAGTTAGTTTATCATTGCAAAAGTTTATAAAATTATCGGCTGCCCCATTGCAGCCACTCTAAATAAAATCGAACATAATGTAATTTATCGACAGTTTTTTGGGACCCCTTGGTACTTGGTAACGTGTTACGGTTAGCATAATTTGAAACAGGATGCTAGGAGCATGGAGCCAAATACTGAATCGCCGTAGCGTTCCCTCCCTGAAGTAAAAAAGGAAATTTTATTAACTATTTTACAATAATAATTAAATAGTACGTCATTATAAAGTTCTCTTTTGAAGACTGGTAGGACGCGTACCTCCATCCTTTCCCTGAGCTAGCCTACGCATTTCCGTAAAAGTAGAACATTCTACATCCCCATCTATTTGAGAGCAGTAGTCTAATCTGCTCCAACCTCTACCTCTTTATTCCTATTTCTGACTCTAGTATGTCGCGAACTATTCCTTTGTGTCCTTTGTGTCCTACCATCCTACGATCCTATCCCCTATTCATTATTGTCTTCCATACTTTTCTCTTTTCCCCAACTCTTTCTAATTCCTCCTTATTGCTAACTTGTCTATCCACGGTATCTTCAACACCCGTCTGTAGCATCACATTTCAAACGCTTCTACTCTTTTTCAATCCGCTTCTCCCATTGTCCAAGTTTCGCACCCATCTGTATAATTTCGTACTCCATACATGCGTCTTTAAGAGTCTCTTCCGAGTTTCTACATTAACCGTTCCAGAATATAGCAGTTGTTTCTTTTTGTTAAACAAGTACCTAGTACCTACGTAGCGTAGTTTTTTGATTCGCGTGAGTTGTATTTGTTTCCGTTTTTTTTTAAATTTCCAATCCGTTATAAAACTGTTAACTTGATAACTTGTCAATTACTTAGGTATATATACCTACATAAATGAGTAGGTATGTATTGTATTGTATTAGAGAATATAGGTAGGTACCTATTTTACAAACAGAAGTAAGCAGGTATCTACAATCTACATACCTACTTTTATACTGAATTATAAAAGGCATGTACAGTTAATAAATTGTTGACTTTGTTTTACTTATATCGGTCTGCCTTTACACTACTGTTTTGAGATTGAATGAAATTGGGGTTAGATGCAAGAATCACACACCATTTCCACATTTACCGGGACATTTACCTACCTGCTACATAAATATGGCAAATTATGTGAATCGGACTTTTGATACCCTTGTTGCATCATTATATCGATTATGTTGTCTTTGTTTTATTCATGCTCGAAATAGTCCCAATAAGTATGTTATGAGATAGGTACCGCTTCACGGGCACTTCAAGAGAAGTGGGAGGAGCGCCTTACGAATCTCTGACGTCAAACCTATAACAAAGCGAACAAAGCCTGATAAGCTAATTTCTTTCGCTTATTACGCCGCAAAAAAATTTTTTTGAAAAAAAATTTCGGCGTAAATCAATTACAATAACAATTTTCTGTCATTTTCATGCTAAAAATAGATGTCTTATTTTTCTCCGAACCTCCCTATTCCTGTAAATTGTGGATAATATGTTTGGCGCAATTCCAAACTCGGCAGCAATATCTTTTTTCCGTTTTACACCTCGATTAACTTGTTCGATTAAATGAATTTTGTCGGCTACCCACAAAATGTTTAATTTCCTCTTCGCACTTCACATTTTTAGCAACAGCTCTGAATGCAATCAGCAACAAAACTAAACTAACCAGCAAAGCAGTAATTTTAGAATCTCAACTGGGTTTTCCAGCCATTTGCTTATTACCCCTATTTCTAATAAACAAATACCGATTTCAAAGAGATATGGAAATTTACTAATTCTAGAACTTCGAGATACGGACTACAAAATACGTATGATTTGCTGTGTAGGTCAAGGAACTCGCATTTTTATTCGAGTTACGGAAAAATTCGACTAAAGGAAGTTCGACTCACGGGAGTTCCACTGTACTTGCCGAGGTACTTGCTTTATAAAATCCGACGCTCCTCCTCCTATAAACAAAACAGGCCCTTCAAATTTCAAAGCATTCACATCGGGGAATACCGCAATATGCGACTGGAAACTTTTTCTTAATACCTTAATATTTATTCTCCAAGTAAAACTGCAAGGTGAAAAATTAAAAGTCTCGTCCAATGAGAATATTCATTTTTTCGTACCTTCCATCACCTTTCTGAATCAAATTCGTTAATAAAAAAGCCCTTAATCCTCTATCGCTTATCATTTGTGATAATTGGAAGTCTGCGCTGTTCCTAGCTGCGGAAATCGGTACGTTGTTCGGAAACTGAATTCTCTCTAAAGCAGTAAACAAACCACTCATGGAATCTAAGTTAGGACTTGTAGTTATAGGAGAAATATCTGCTACTATTAATTTTTCTACCAAATTTGGCTAAAAAACCAACGAAAAAACTTCAAAACCGCTTTAACTCACAAAAACCACTTACATATTTCAAAGCAAGTAACATCATGGCGCGTCCACCCATAGAATGACCCAAAAGCGTTGCCTTATTAATTTCTAACTTTTCACAAAGTGCTTTAACGTCTTCTACTAAATGATCGTATGAATGCTGGTCATCGTGAGGGCTGTCACCATGGTTCCGTGCGTCCAGCGCTATAACTTTCCGTTGAGGAATTGTTTGCTTATGAAAAGCTTTACACAAGCTGTTCCAATTAGATTTAGACCCTAATAGTCCGTGCATCACAAGTAAAGGAGGAGGATAATTTTCTGTAACAGACTGCGTACTCTCGTAGGTAGCGTAAGATAAATTCACCGGTATAATTGGTTCTTTTTTCGTTACAGCCGTAGAAGATAATCTGTGAAAAACATTCTTCTTTATTTTAAGTAAGGTTCTTTTAAATATCACATTAGATTTGGGCAACATTATTACTTTTATAAAAAGTTTAGGTTATATTTATATTTTGAATTATGTCAAAAATGTCAGGAAATCCAGAAGATTCCTGTAGTGTCACTTGATTTATTTAGTTTCGGTGCACACCGCGGACCATCTTGGCGCTGTCTTTCTTTGAATTGTTGTGTTGGAGGCAAGGTAAGTTTAATTTTTCCGTAAATATCTGTACAATCTTGGGTTAATTATTATAGTTGTTATTGTTTTTTATATTAAAGAAACCTTGGTAAAATGGTTCAAGTGTATATTTCTTGTGCATCTTTGAATTTTTGTTGGTTTATTGAAAAAAGAAGACAAGTCATGTTGTGTTTTGAAGGTGCTTTTATTCATTATTTCCGTTTGTATTGCTTATTGTTAGAAATGAGTTTAAAATGATGATATTCGTTACTTAGGACACCTCTGAAAAGAATCTTTGATTATAAAAAGTCGAACTGATTGTTGAAACATAACCTAGCTTTCGTTAGTTTGTCAGCTGGTTCTGCTTGTAAAACGTGTTTTGTTTTCTTTGCAGATGGCTCCGACCGCGGCTGTCAAACCAGCCCAGGGCGAAGAGAAGAAGAAAAAAGGTGGTAAACCTAGAAATTACGATTTGGGCAATGGTGTCTATAGGTTTTCGCGAACTAGGATGTATCACAAAAAAGCGTTGTATAAATTCGTAGGTAAGAAAGTAGCCCCTGTAAAAAAGCCCGCGAAACCTTTGTATATTGAGAAACCAATCGGCGGGGATAAAAACGGAGGAAAACGATTGGTCTTGGTGAAGAAACGAAGGAATTATTATCCGACCCAAGACAAGTAATGGTGAATTTGTTGCGGTGTGTTCAGTTTGATAATTTCCGAAGTTTGGTTGCAGAATCAAGCCGAGGCCTGCGAAGAAGTTATTTAAGGAACATAAAAGGCACATAAGACCGTCTTTGACTCCTGGAACGATCCTTATTCTCTTGGCGGGAGCGCACAAGGGAAAACGTGTCGTGCTTTTGAAGCAGCTGGAATCTGGATTGTTGCTGGTTACCGGTGAGTGTTTTGGTGCTCTTCTGCTTGCGTTTTGCTTGAAAGTGTACATTTAAAAATTCAGTATTTTCAACGACGGTTAACAGGTCTTCAGAAAGTCAATTTAAGCACTTTTCTTTGAAAATATTTTCTGATTTGTTCATTTAGTTATTAGTGGTAAAATCTTAATGACAGTTGGCATTTAAAAAAATCTTAATTCTTGCATTATTTTGTATACTATTATGTTTATTAGTTAATTTTATGATACAATGATATGAGGCACACGTATCGTATAGGTTAAAGGGGGTGTGCTCTAAAAATACATTTTAACATATGTTACAAAGAAAAAGTATCCAAGAACAAAATTTTAAAACAATAAAACTGGAGGAAGTCAGAGAAGTGGTAAACAGATTAAAGGGTGGAAAAGCTGCAGGGGTGGATGAACTACAAAATGAAGTATGGATACATGGAGGTGAGGAAACTCTTGAAATGGTAAGGAAGATATGCGCAGTGGGGTATGGGAAAGCAAAGGTTTTCCAGAAAGGCGAAGGGAGGGACTGATAGTGCCAATAAGAAAGAAAGAAAGGAGAGGGGAGGGAAACAACAGATTACAGAGGAGTAACACTGATGCCAACAGCATATAAAATGTATGCATCAGTACTGGTAAACAAATTGGAAGAAGAAATACAGGAGAAGAATATATTACCAGAAGGACAAACGGGATTCAGGAAGGCAAAAGGTACAATGGAAAATATTTATACGCTGTATCACGTAATTGGAAGAGAAACGAAGAAGAAGGGAGGGAAAATAATTGCATGCTTTGTAGATCTAAGGGCAGCATTTGACAGGATTAACAGAAAAAAAATTATTTGAGATGTTGGAAAGAAAGAATATAGGAAGGAACTTGAGAGAAAGAACACGGGAAATATATAATGGAACAGGAAACAGGGTAAGGGTGGGAGGACGGCTAGGTGAAGTATTTTGGATGGAGAGAGGAGTCAGGCAGGGGTGTCCCCTGAGCCCGTACTTGTTTAACATCTTCCTGTCAGATTCAGAAGAGGTAATGGGAAATGGACAGGCAGGAGGAGTGATAATAGCATAGTCCTGTTGGCAAAGGAAGAGAAAGAACTAAAGGAGATGCTGAGAAGAATGGAAAGATATTTGGAGAAGAGAGAACTAGTATTGAACACGGAGAAGACTAAAATTATGAGATTCAGGAAAGGGGTGGGAAGAAGTCGCATAGAGAAGTGGGAATCGAAGGGGGAAGAGTTGGAGGAGGTGGGGGAGTTTAAATATCTAGGATTCACCTCACAAAAGAATGGGGGCCAAGAGAAGCATGTAAGAGAGGTAGTAAGAAAGGCTACAATAGCAATGAAGCAGGTATGGGGAATAGGAAAGAGGAATTTTGGGGGCGACTGAAAAAGAAGAGTAAAGTTCGAGGTAAACTTGTTTGACGCATTGCTGAGCAGCGTAGCCATGGATGGAGCAGAAATTTGGGGGTGGGAAGAGAGAAAGAGGATAGAGGGGATCCAGGAAAAGTACATAAGATGGACACTGGGCTTAGATTGGATAACGCCAGGATACATGGTAAGAGACGAAACAAACAGAGTAAAACTAAGAACCAGGGCAGGAAAGAGAGCCATGAAATATGAGGAAAAGTTGAGAGGTGGGGGCGGGAACGAGTTAGCCAGGCAGTGTGGGGGAGAGGTACGGAAGGAAGGAAGAGAAAAATCAAAATGGGAGGAGAGGCGAGAGAAATATTATCAGGAGTGAGGCTATGCAGCAGAAGAAGTGGAGAACTTGAGAACAGCAGGATGGAACATGGGGAGAGAGGTAGAAGAGAGAGACGGGCAAGTACAAGTGCGGGATAAAGAAGAGAAGATAAGACAATCAAGATATATATATATATATATATATATAATCGAAGTCCCCCTTATACCATTAGGTGTGGGGGTGTTATGCCACTAATCATCCATGCACGAATTTGCACCACTCCCTCTTATTTTGTGCCAACACTTTTGCATCTCTCTATTCCATGTTTTTATTCTTTATTATTTTTCCTATTACACTATCCCACGTTTCTTTTGGTCTTCCTCTCTTCTTTTTCATTTGCACTCTTGCTTCCCACACCTTTTTAACTTGTCTATCCCTGTTCATTCTACTCAAATGCCCCCACCAACTCAACTGTCTTCTTTCTATAAACTGCAAAACCGATTCTACCTCTAAATCTTCCTTGACTTGTTCATTCCTAACTCTGTCACGTCTCGTTATCCCTTTCACTCGTCGCAAATATTTCATTTCTGTTGCTTGTACTTTACTTTTTTGACTTCTCGTCAGCACCCATGATTCACAGCCATACGTAAGTATTGGTCTATATATTGCTTTATATACTTTCATCTTCGTTGTTTTGGATACTTATTTTTTTTGTTGATAAAGCTGTTGTTCATTGCATAGTATAACTTTATAGTTTTCTCAATCCTCTCATTAATCTCTAGTTCTTGTCTCCCTTTTTCTTCAATAGTCACCCCCATATATCGAAATTGACTTACTTGTTCGATCTTTACACCATCCACCATTATATTTAGATTTCTCTCTTCTTCAGTTATTGTCATCACTTTCGTTTTATCTTTATTCATTAGCATACCACTTTTTTTTAGTTCTTCATTCCACACTGTCAAATTAGTTTGTAAGTCCTGTACACTACCTGTCACAATAACAATATCGTCGGCAAAAGCATATTCTGACATTTCAACTTTCTGTAGGTTTCTGTATCCTACATGCAGACTTTTGGCTCTTTGGTTGCTTCTTTGTATAATGTCGTCCATAAAAACTGTGAATAATGCTGGACTCATGACTCCTCCTTGCCGCAATCCTTCTGTTGTTTCAAATAGATCTGATCTCATATTTTTGGTGATGACACAATTTACATTATTTCTGTAAAGGCTTTTTATAGTCCTTACCAGTTTATTGTTAATTCCCCTGTTCTGTATACTTTCCCATACTTTTTCCCTAGGTACTCGATCAAACGCCTTCTCCAAATCTATAAATGCCTAATAAACTTTCCTTCCTTGTTGCTTTGTCTTGCTGATTATTTCTTTAATGGTGAATATGTGATCTTGCGTACCTCTACCCTTCCTAAATCCGCTCTGCGCTTCCATGAGTGTCGGTTCTATAATAGGTCTCAGTCTTTTCTCCAGTATTCTTTCATAGATCTTAAGTGCTGTACTCAATAACGTTATGCCTCTGTAATTATTACAGTCCTTGTTGTCACCCTTCTTAAAAATCGGCACTATTCTTCCTATTTCAAAGTCTCTTGGAATTGCTTCCTCACACCATGCTCTGTTACAAATTTGTAATAAATAGTCCGTTCCTTTTTCTCCCATACATTTCATCATCTCTGTTGTCACATTATCATCTCCCGGTGCCTTGCCATTTTTTAAACTTCTAATTGCGTCTTTAAGCTCTTCCAATGTTATTTCTTCTGGATATAAAATATCTTCATTTTGTTCTTTCTGTACACTTGCTTCTTTACTTTCACTTTTCTTTTCTTCTGCGATGTGCAACAAATCCTGGAAATATTGTTTCCATCTCTCCATTGCCTCTTGCTCCTCTGTGACTAATTCTCCATCTTTGTTTTTAATTGACACTGTTTGGTACGCTTTTTCTTTCCTAAGGTTCTTTAACACTATAGAATAGCTTTTGATTACCTTTGCTGTTAGTTTCTATTTTAATTCCAAAGTCTTCCCACGATTTCTCTTTTGCTGCCACTACCAACTCCTTGACAAGTTCTCTTTGCTCCTTGTAGCCCTTATAATTTTCTTCACTTCTGTTTCCCAAGTAAGTTTTCCATTTCTTCTTTTTCAATTTTATTTGTTCTTTAATTTCCTCGTTCCACCATGCTGTTTGTTTTTTGCAATTATTTATTCTGCAGATTCCACACGCCATTTTTGCTGCTCTCAATATAAGCCCCTTGAAACTGTTCCATGCTTGATCAACATTTTCCAGTCTTAGATTCACTTCTCTATCTATTATTTCGTCGTACGTTCTTGCTATATCGTCATCTTTCAATCTGTATGTTTTTATGGTTTCAAATTTAATCTTTCTCTCACTTTCTATAATTTTCTGCTCTTTCTGTTCTCTTATCTTTGCAACCAAGAGATAATGGTCACTATTTATTTCCGCTTCTCTTTTAACCCTTACATCCATTACCATTTTTCTATTTCCTCTCTCTACCAGTATGTAGTCTATTATTGATTTCTCGTTTCTATTCGGCCCTTCTCTTGTGTATTTGTCTATGTCCTTGTGTTCGTATAATGTATTTGTAACCACTAGATTATTAAGCTGGCAGTATTGTAATAGTCTTATTCCATTGTTATTTCTAGCTTTTTCGCCATGCTCACCTATAGTCGCTGCATACATAATATCTTTTTTTCCCTACTCTTCCATTAAAATCTCCCAATACAAATAATTTTCCTCTACTTTTTTCAGTTACTATCATTAAGTCTTCCCAAAATTTATCCTTGTTTTCCACCTTTTCATCCTCATTGGATCCATAAACTGTTATGAATGTTTTATATGTTCCATCCTTTTCCTTCATTTCCACTACAAGTATTCTGTCTGACCATGCTTCCCATTTATTTACCCTGCTTTCCAGTTTTTTATGTATTATACAGCCCACCCCTGCTGCCGCTCTTTTATTTCTGTCCACTCCACTAAATATCAAGATATGTCCATCTTCGAGTTCCAATATTCCCTGTCCTTTCTTTTTTGTTTCGGTTATAGCCAAAATATCCAAACCTGCCTTTATAAATTCTTCAGTTAATTCGTTGTCTTTGCCCTGAATACTTCGTACATTCCATGTTCCCAATTTCCAAATAAAATTTTTCTTCACATCAACTCTTGCACCTTTTTCTTGCCGGGTCGTTGCCATTTTTCCGTCCATCCTTTTTCTTGCTCCTAGTTCCGTCCGTTTTTTGAGCCACTAATATTTTCCTGTGCCTCCACCATTCGATTTTCACCTTTATTCCAAACATATCTTTTTCCATTTATCATAATTTTCTGGTATCCAATTTTTACATCGTGATTCTTTCTTTTTTCTTCTTTAGCTAGTTCTCGTATTGTTTTTTGAATTTTTCTCTCTTGCACTATGAAATCATCGTTAATGTACACTTTGTCGACAATCAAGATACAACAACAAATATAAAGAAATAAGAACAGCGGGACTGCCGAGATATCTACGAAGTAGGGGAAGGGAAGAGAAGATAATAAGGGTGGCAATGTTTAGGCTGGGAAATGAGATGAGAGGTGGGAGGTATTGGGAAAGCGAAGACAGAAGAATGTGTAGTGTAGGGTATGTGGGGACGGAGAAGGAGACATGGGAATATGTGTTGGTTGAGAGAGAACATGGAACAGGTGAGAGTGGAGATGATACTGGAGGAAAGTGGAAGAGGGGAGAATGGATGGAATTGATACAGAGCGGAAGGAAGGAGAGGGAGGGGTGATTATACATAAATGGGAATTAGACAGGTCGAAATTAATTGTGAGGAGTTTATTTTTTTTTTTGTTTGTTCCATTTATTTATATGTGTATTTGCTTATTTTGAATTGTAATCCCAAATGGGAAACAATAAATCCATTATCTAATACACAGTTCTAGCAAATTATTAATAGTTTCGAAAATAATAGATTTGGAATCAAATTACCGAAAGTTTTAAAACGTTTATACGTTTTCTCGTGTTTTGCGTTTTATCCGATCATCTGGTATCGAACAGAGTTAAGACACTGACCCACTGACGTCACGATTTCAAGCCGAGCAGTTGCTGGAGCGTCTAATGTTCGAACCGCTTGACGTCGAGCAACTTGGTTTGGATGTTTGTTCACCTACGTTTCGGGTTTTTGGTGTACACCCCTTTAATAATTTTTCGAACTGAAAACTTCGTGATTTGTGGCGGTTCTCGGGGGTCAACAAGTGACATGCGCCTGCTAGGGGCACGTATGCAATATCGTGCCTCATTATCCTTGTATCATGAAGTTTAGGACCATTTTTGCATGCTAAAGCATAGGAAAACTAGGTTATTTTCTTAAAGCAAATTTTTCTGGCCGTCGAAAGGTCCGTTCCTAATAAATGCGTGCCCATTGAGGCGTATCAGCCAACGTTACGTCATCGGGACTGAAACTAAGGTCGATATAAGCTGCGTTAAGCTTCCCGGGAACATAAACGACGCTTATTTCCGCCGCGAGAGGAAGAAGAGGGCCAAGAAAGAGGAGGGCGATATTTTCCAAACCAAAAAAGAGGTAGGTTTGAAAATGTCTGTTTTCGGTGTGGTTTGAGGACGCTTTTTCTTAACGCAGGGGTACAAAGTGAGCGAGCAGAGGAAGGCCGATCAGAAGGTCGTGGATAAAATGGTTTTGGAGGCCATCAAGAAGAATCCCGACAGAAAAGTCTTGTACGCTTATTTGTCCGCCATGTTTGGTCTTCGGTCTTCGCAGTACCCCCATAGAATGAAGTTTTAAGTTATTCGACCACGATCTGTTAATAAATTGTGGATTTGTATGCGTTTTTTGTTTTTTTTTAACCTATTTTTGTATTTTATTAAGGTAAACAAATATTTCTTATTGGCTCTAAAATTATTGAGTAGTTTTGGTGTAATTTTCTTTGTGAATTACTGGGGTAAGTAAATATTTTTATTTTTTTAATAATAAATTTGTCGTGGCGGAGAAATTAATGTAGGATATTTCAAATAAAATGGAATATTAAAGAATTACATTATTTAAAATCAAAAGTAATTATTTTCCTCAATTACTTAGCCTCTGTATGCATGCAGATCGTCAACAACAGGAAAAGAGGGGAAAGATGAGAGAAATATTATACAGCATGTATAATTCCTTGGTGCTTTAGAGGCGAAGACGTGCGGAGCATTTTATTACATATTTCGTATTTGTTGTGCCACCTATTCGTTCAGAATCGAGTGCTGATGAGGGGCCGTACTAATGCGAAATATGTAATAAAAATTAAATACAAATTTCGCATTTGTAGGGCTCCTTGTCGGTGCAGTACATCGTTTAGACACGACACTTTAGAGTTAGAAATGCTTTATTACATAACTTCCTTTAGATCTTAAGCAAAGCATGTTCTTTTCTAAAAATGTTTATATTTCAGCAAAGCCAGTACCCAGTAGGAAACAATTTTTCCAGGACAAGTAATTCTAATAAATCGGTCTACTTATATGAACTTTTGTAACTGTCTAGGTTAGTACTCTGCCCTATGCTAAGCAAAAAGGGTATATATAAGTATGTCCTAACAAGATTCAGGTTAAAACACACATGATCAATTAAGGATGGGGAATTTGAGTACTAAAAACGGGACATGTGGACACATTTTTATTCCAACACCGTTCTGAAATTAAAGTAGATAGGGCGTTAAATAAGAAAACGATTTATCAATAAAGGGATCAACTTAGAGACTGGCACTACTTTTCTAGTCATATTTTTCGTTCGCCTTAAATAAGTCCCTCTCAAATTATTGAAAGAATCCGTCGACACCTTTTGTACACATTTATCGTATCGTTGATACGTTATTTGGTTGAGCTGGCGTGTTGGAATAAAAATCATATTGCAATTTCTCAATCTTGTTTACATTTAACCGAGATGCACATTTAAACTGGGCATTTATTAGTAGTAGTAGTGTGGCCATTGCAATGCAGATCGCGCTGGAATTCAGTTTATTCTCTTATTTCTAAATAGTAAATAATTCATTCCAAGATAGGACTAATCCTCCCAGATTTATTCGGTTGCCGCCAGAGCAAAAACCTTGAAAATTCCAAGGTGGAGGTATTCCGTCTAAAGTGGTTGAAGCTGTGATAGAAACCAATCATAATAGATTGTGACTATATTTTGCATAATCCTAATCACACTTTTGGGCGATAGGTGGCAGCACTTTATAGACGTTTGTTCAGAATTACTATTTAACAGCTGATAAATCCCACCCTTAATAGCTGGTATTGCACAAATACAGCTACTAGTACGATAAAATTGTAGCTTTATTTGTTTACCTACAATAACTTCATTAAGTAACACTTACCTAAGTGAAGACCCACCTGACGTTTGCTAATACTTCCTGTTTTCCGGCTGTATTGGCCACAATATTGGTAGTGCAAAAACGCTGTGTTTAACATTTTATAATAAACAAGAACGTGTAGGTAAGTGTTTTAGTAAGCCTGTAGGAAGTTGTATTAGCGGTCGTCCAACAACGCATTTTATGTTAGGTAAAGCTCATAAGCGTGCATGACTGTTTGAATCTTAGGTCGTTTGAGTTTACCTAAGTGTGTATATAACCTATAGCACATAATGAAGCATTAACAAAACACCCAAAGTCTTGACATATTTTTTATTTATTTTTTTTATAATTTATTTCTACTATGTATAATTTATATTCTCATAATTCATTTATCTACAATGTTCTCTTATTTATTATTACTCTTTTTGATGATAAATTACTATAGTAAGTTATTATTATTTATATTCTGGTGTGTGGTCACAGTATTTTTCCCTATAACTTTTTTATTTAACAATAAATTTGATTTTTATTTGTTTTTTTAAATATTGCCGCCAATTTTAATAATATAATTCGAAATTTGAAGAAAAATACGGACTTCTTTAGATTTAGTCACCTGCCCGCAGGTTTGAAAATTTCATCTCAACCCAAATGTCAGTCTTTTCTGTAATCTGCGCTTCCACCTCTTGCCAATCTCCTTCTAACAGGTCGCCCATGGTCTAAGCTTTGCGACCTCCGTTCTCTCAATTGATCCGCCAACATTTCCAACTCCCAGTTTGAACTTGAGTTTTCGAATTCACCAGACTCGTACCCCGGTTCAGATGAATCTCCAACATCAGATTCTGTATCGGTTGCAGAGTCCATCTCTAAGACGATGCTTGAGGAACGGGGGGTCAACGTAGTGGGGAGGCCTTGAATTTCGCTGGATTCTGCTTGCGATGGATCATCCCATGACCGAGAAACTCCACCGACTACCGTTTCTATTGAATCCTGCACAAAAAAATACTTTTTATACGCTGCGACTATCGTTTTATCAGAGACAAACTTTTACTTGATGGAAATTCATGATTATTATAATATAAAACGCTATTTATTAATTACATTGCACAAAGAAAATTATCCTGTCACGCCCATTACTAACAAAACATTGCAAATTTAGATCAAAATGAGTATGTTAAGTTGCCTCCCCAGTTACGTTTTTGTTAAACTTTTCCCAGAATTAACTTGCACGCACCTAGCACACCCAGAACTAAAGGTGGCACACCAACAGCTTAGAAACTACAGCAAATTGTTTGTGGGAGGGGCCAACTTAACACTAGCCCCCCACCCAAACGATTTTCTAAAATTTTGTTGATGATATTAGATACTAGGGACCTAGCACACTCAAAATGATGTCTAGCACATTCCGGGAAATGCCAGAAAGTCTGTTCTCGAAAATAATTCTACTCCCCCCAGTTTTTGAAAAATGTGCTAGATAGTACGGATGTAGCACAACCTAGCACACTCAAAATTATGTCTCGCACATTCTAGAAAATGTCGGAAAGTCTGTTCTCGAGACATACTTCTAGCACCCCGCTATTTGATTTTTCAAATTTTGATAAAATTGCTAGATAGAAATGAACCCAGCACAACCTAGCACACTCAAAATTATACCTAGCACATTCCAGGAAATACCGGAAAATCCGTAACCATCCCCCAGATATTACCATTTTCACGTCCGTAACATTTTTGTGAACTCTGGATAAGTTGATTTGATTCATTTATTCAGATCCACCTCACTAGACTGCATTTGACTATATTTACGTAACCAGTTATGAAAAGACTAAAATTGCACCATTTGACGTGCAAAATTTATTCCCCCTAAAGATATTTTGGAATTAGAAAATAAATTGAATAATATAATCTTCTAAAAGTATTAAAGTTGGGTATGCGAAGATGAAAGGGGCGGAAATATCCAGTTTTTCTTTACTTGCACAGTAAAATACGCGTCTCTAAAATTAGTTGCTATTTGTATTTCGAATTGTGAAGTCTTGTGGTATTAGATAAAGGCAGTTTGTGATATGGACAACTCATTGACCACCTCCTAACAGAACAAGATAAATAAAGTAGTTTACCGTGAATGAGTCGTCTGCCGCCTTCTCCAGTTCCGTTATATGAGTCTTTAATTTATTTATGATTTCGTCTCTGTTCCTGACTTCTTCCTCCAACTTTTCGAAACGTTGCTGGAATTTTTCCTGCACCTCCTGAAGATGGGCTCCCATCACTTGCTTGATGGCTAATAGAATATCCGCAAAGTACTGCTGTTCGTCTTCTAAAGAACCTACACGTAAAATACCGTTGTATAATACGATAATAAACGAAGTTCATGTTTGCCTACCTTTCAATAATTTCATTTGGTTGGCTGCTTTTGTTGAGATCAGTTGTATACCGCACTTTTCTAACTCGTGGCGTTTCTCTTCTGCCGCCTCTTTGAGCTGCTCTCTAAAGTCGCTCTCTGTGGGAACTAAGGAAAATAAATTTGGTTGTTCCGGTAAATTTCCGCTGTTCGGCGGACTTTGAAGAGTGTCTCTGTTGAAAGTGACACTTTTGGCTAGTTTGCTGTGTCGGGCGGCGTAACCTTCGATCGTCGGAGCTCTCATGAGCTTCCTGAGCTCGCTGGAGTCTATTCTTTCAGGCATCGCGGACGTTTGGATGCTCGTCCCGTCCTCCGATAGTTTTTTGAGAATGGATTTTAGCTGTCGTCTCTCTAAAGTTTCGTTTGATTCGGAATTTGATAAATTGGCGTTTGGCAAGTGGCTCTGCAACAAGTCTACACCCCTATGCATTGTACTACCTGAAAATGGGGTACATAAACATTACACTAATAACAAAAATTCTGGATAATAATGAGTAGCGTGTGTGCAGTCCAACAAATTGAAATATTAAATAATAAAAATTCGGTAAATAATATTCAATGTGTATTAAGAAAATTATTAGTACCAAAGGTAATTTAGAATGTAAAACAACTGCGCGCAGGGATCTGGGCAGCTGCACTGGTCGTACCGCCGATATAATTGATAAATACTCACCAACTGAAACCGCTGTTAGTGTGTCATCATAATCATGATAGCTAAGGTTCTACAAAAACGAGTACTAAATTGGAGATGGACCTAAACATACGTGAGGCATTGAGATACTGCCGCTCTTGGGGTTAAATTCGATGCAGAGTTCTTTAGCACAGAAAATTAATTGCTCGTACACAAACAAACCTCCATTACTTACACAGAAAGGAATGGTTCCAATCGCAAGACGGAATAATTCTCTTCTCCGCCCACTCATTAGGGAAAGTTCGCGTCAGAAGGCTCGCCAACTTAAATCTCCTAGACTGTATCTTATTGAAATTTACCTTCAGAGTGTGATCTGGTGAGGGTATCAGCATCTATACCCATCATCTGGGTATCGGGGATGTCCAGACTGAAACTCCTGGTTTTGATGACGGTCTCCAGTTCTTCCAATTTCTGCCTCTCGTTCAAGATTTTCAATTTTTTAACGAAAGGCAAACCGCCGTATTCCGGTGACAAGTCGTCTATACTCCTGTAGTGTTTAGCTGTCCTCGTTAAAACTAACTTATGTCTCTTACTACTATTATTATTATTTTTACATGCAATAGTTGTTGGCACTCTATTTTCGATATTATCACTTTTTTTATTACTATTACTAGACGAGGGTTCGTGGGTCGCACTTTCCCTTACGATAGCCGCTTTTTTCAGTTTACTCCAGGGCGGTTCATTATTACTATTATCACTAATTGTGGCACTAACACTTGGCGTGGACGGTTCTTCTTTTCTTTGGACTTGGACCGAGCTGTTGTGGTCCTTGTGGAGTTTTAGACGGTCTCGAAAAGAGATTTTTGGCGGTTGCAGTTTAGAGGGCGATAGGGTGAGTTGGGCCGGGGGGTCAGTCGAGTTCCTCCTCCTGTAATAGAATCCAATATATAAAATAATAGAGACAGATTTTTACTAATACCCCGTGGTGTTGGAAGTTTGGACGGTTGATTCCTCCCTTGCCTTGAGCAAAAGAATTCTTTGTAGAAGTGGCAGACCGGCTCCTACAGCTCCTCTATCATCTTCCTCGGGGATGGGAGGAGGACTTTTTATACTGCCTGGCGACAAAATAGGGGAAGTTCCGTTCTTCTTCTCCTCGTGTTCTTGCTTTTCTTTCAGCAACCTCAAACGTGACAGTAAGGGAAGACCGGCTCCTAAAGGAGATGTTTGTTCCGAAGCGTTGTGTTCGTGAGTCGTGGTTGCTTCTTCTTGACTTAAATCGTGTGATTTCACTCTCTGCATTCTTCTTAACGTACCCTTCACAGTTTCTCCACTAGGCGGATGAAGAGGTTGGAGTTCCAAAGATTCGTTGGATCTTCGGTGGGTTCTCGACTTTCTCAACGCGTTTCTTAGACCCTAAATAAAGAAAAGGAATTCAGAGGGAAATGAAGGACTACTGGGAAATTTACCTTTGCTTCACTTTTGATTTTATCAACAAGTCCTTTAGGATCTGGAAAGTGTTGACCACCATGGTGGTGGTGGTCTTTGTGATGAGGTGGATGTCTCGCCGATGCTTTGACTTCCATGAGCCTTTTTCTGCCAAGCGCTTGTAATATTTCTTGGGCTTCCGGGTAATCTTTCATGGCTGCCAACACATCTTCTCTTGACAAGGAAAATAATTCTGAGTACCCCACTGAACGAACATCCGCAGTTCTCCTAGAACGGTGAGGGCCAAAATAATTTGAATAAACGGTGTTACCGACGTTTGAAATTTCAATAGTGAATTTAGGATGGTAGTTATTAAATTGATTAAGAATTTCGTTATATTTACCAGGAGAGTAGAGTAAAGTGGACAGTTCTGGATGCACCCCCCACCACTCGACCTTGACCTTGGGCAAGGAGCATCTAGACCTGTCCACTGTATAAGACCAAGGTCAAATATGAATTCAAGATGAAGGATTGTTGAACTTTTCAAGGTCAAGATTAAGAGTATCTCTACTTATTTCCCCACCACTATCCCTACTTCTTCCCCCACCATCATCCCCACTTTGTTCTTGCTACGTCGCTCTTTCGTCAGTCTACTAATACCCAGCAACCATCCGATGTCGAGAGTGAAATGTTCGTGAGTGAAGGTGAGGACAGTGATGGTGATATCGGTATTGAGCCGGAGTTATCATGGTCTCTGAATCCAAATTTTGTGGCGATGGACAGGTACTCTCCTGAGAGTCCCTCGCCACTAGACCTGGTGATGATGGGTTCCGAATCACCACCACCATCGTCATCCGATGAGGAGATGGAGTCGGAAGTGTATTCCGACGTTGACGCCGTCTTCCTCATCGTCACCAACGGTGATGACGTCGACATCGACATCGACAATACAGTGTACTTCACAACAAATGCTCGAAATTATTTTTGGTGAAGAGACGAAACATTAATATAGTTGCTGGAAAAAGTTACCGCGAGTTAAACATAAATAACTTGTGCGCGCTTGCCGCGCTGATACGTTGATAGGCATCGATATAAGTGTTCGCGCTCTTTTATTCTTGATAAAACGTTTTGTTGTATTATTAGTGATTTATTAGTAATAGTAATCAGTACTTACTACGCTACTTTGTATGCTAAGCTGTGGTGGTGCAGTTTTGAAAATGAAGAAACCTGAATGTCGGAAGTGTTTTTTTATCATGCACCGATTTCTTATAGGTTATGAAAGAATTTGGTTTTATACATACTTCCGCACGTTTCAATTTGTATAGCAGTACAACTTGCTCCGAGTGACTCCGAAGACGATCACGTTTATGAGATTAAACGCGGACTGTCGTACCGCCGATATAATTGTTAAATACTTGATAGTTACCAACCGAAACCGCCGCTAGTGTGTCATCGTAATACCTAAGGTTTCACATACGTGAGGGGAGATTTTCCAATAATACGTAAAAGCAGGTAATTGATTAGAGCTAGTCGAAAGGCAAGCCTAATTTATTACATTCCTAAGTAGGCAGGCAGTGAAATATCGCCGCTCTTGGGGTTAAATTCTATGCAGAGTTCTTTAGCACAGAATTTAATTGCCTATACACAACCAAACCTCCATCACTTACACTGAAGGGAATGGTTCCAATCGTAAAACTGAACAGGATAGGTCATTGTAACATTGTAGTTTCTTTCTGTTTATATCACATATGATCGTAGAGAAAGTATAGTACGAAAGTCGCACTCATATGCCTGTTAGCAATGAACGAATCATTTTGGTTCTTTGTTTTGTTTTCTATACGCACTTGTTTAGCCCGTCCAGATTTAAAATGCCGATTTCGCCGAAGAAATCACCAGCTTTCATTGTAGTTAGGACTTTTCCAGTTTCACTAAGGACTTCTAAAATTCCGTCGGCGATTATAAACATTTCTCTGGCAACTTCGCCTTTCCGGCAAATCGAATCCCCCGGGGTGAAGATGTAGGCCTTCATTTTTAACACTAAATCGCGCAAAAACTCAGGTTGGCACTCTTGGAAAATCGTTACCTGTTGAATTTGTGTTTGTTAGTGTTGCATGTACTTTAAGTTTGTTTTTGTACCTTTTTTAACACACTCAAATTGACGTGCAAGGCTAGCTCTGTTTTTAGTTTATCAGGGAGCAAGCCCAAAGCTGTATTTATGTCCCCACCGCCTTGTATCCTCCCTCTGGACCACGAGTAGTCGTACCATCGTAGCACCCTCCGTTTCATCCCACCAGGTACCTGAAATTCGTAAAAAAACAATTAAACTTAAAAGCCAAGACCTCACACTTTAGGTACCGGCACCTGCTAGTTTTACCTACCTTATGATGTCGCATGTACGTCTTAGCACCATCGAGTAGTCTTTCGAATTCCAATCGGTTGGCGTTTCTGTTAGTTATCACATTTCCAACTTGCCCTAAACGTTTTTAGTTATAGCACCACCTCTTTTATTACTTATATTTTATGTTTCTTACCTACTATTGTCGCGAAAATGAACACCCCAATTAAATAAGAAACTATGGTGAAAACGTACCTGAAAAACACATTTTTCTAAATCAATAAAAGACTAAAATGGCTCAAAGTTGTCGAACAGACAAAAATAAAAAATCATCCCACAAAGAAAAAAGAAAAAATCGCGGCAGGACTGGCCGATGCATACGCCGTTCGATAACTTTGAGGAAATACATATTTTTTTAGTTTTTGTAATTTTTGTTTTATGAAAAAACGGCTCCGGTGATAGCCGTCCAGTCCTGCCGTTTTTGTTTTATTTTTTTTCTTAATTACGTACCCTCCGCTCGTCTTGAACTGCAAAAGACGCGATTTTACGCCTCGGCGAGGCAAGGATCTGGGGCCATCCACAGAGCCGGTTTTCCTTCAAATAAAAGTGTTTTTGTGGAATTTTCTCGCACTATACTGATTTCCATAGCCATAGCATTGAAAAAGAAACGAAAAAAAGGCCGTCTCAAATGAGACGCGAATCGGGGCGTTTGCTTTTGAATGCACGCCTTTATCTATTGAGCTATGACTTATAAAATATCGAAACAAATGAAGAATCTTACTCAGCGTTTGTTTCTGGCGTCGGCAGATCGCCGATGGTTGTCAGCGTCAGAGTTGACCAATATAGCGACCCCAAATATTTGCGAGTGAGGGTGGCGTAATCCCCCGGGCGGTAGGGGTACACCCAATCGCCCTGAAATATTTAAAAAGCAATTTTGGGCGTAATGTCGTTTTTATTTTGATTTACTTGGAATCCTTCTGCTTCGGATAGCAGAAAATAAAAACAGCCGAACCAGTGAGCCAGGATCAGGAGGATGTGGATTAAATTAATTACCCTCCATAAATTCGGCCAGACTGTGCGCGATTCCACCATGTAATAGTAATTTACAGCCCTGTAGACCTGAAAAATTAGTAATTTAATACATCTGTTGGTTGCGTTGAAGAATTCTAATTCTGAACGTGTGTACAATTTAATCACTGATTGAAAGCTGAAATATGACCACTACCATGCACGCAGTCTCACGTCCTGTACTCTGAATATTAAAAGACTACACTAGCGTTAGCGTAGGGCCCCCAAATAATTTCTCCTCCCCCATCCAAGATACCCGAATAGGGCTTGACGAATCAAAAATCGATTTTCCTTTTCAAATAGATTTTCATGATTAATCGAATCGATTCAACGCATATCGGTTCGAATCGCATATCGGTGAAGCCATTATTGCATTATGGAAAATTTCAGCGCATGTGCACGATTTCACAAAAAGTTATTTCATTCAAAAACTAAGCATTTTACGAAAAATTTTAAAGATACCAATTTTTTCCCAAATTGAACGTAGATTACAAATACATTAATATCACCTGCATTCGCCAGTGGCGTAACGTAGGATTATATATCTTCTCAGGGGTGCAATTTGATAAAGAGATAAGTTTGGTTAAATCGTCATATTTTGACCTGATTTACCCATAGTTGCTTTGTCCCCTTACTTACGGTACACCGTAAGTAAATATTCACGAGTTCACCCAAGTCCAATCCTGTCGTAGAATAATATCAATTAATGCATGGTTCTATCTTGTAGATCTATATATAGAATTGAATTTGGAATTATTGTTAAGTGAACGATCACACTTCGCGTAAACAAATCTAGGGGCGTCGGTATGGGGGTTACTTTCGTAACAGTACGTTTGATTTTTTGGTCAATGTGATCAGATAAATTATAACTTATTTTTTGGAGGATATGTCGATATGTGTTGCACGGGGTCATGCAAGTGTATGGCACAAAGCCTGTACAACTCGAGCAACAACAATGTCTCCATCTGATTCAAGGTCTTCTTCATAAGATCAGTAAAGGTTTTATTAAACTTAATCCTGTATGTGTTGTCGGATTTGTGACTTACCTTGAGGAACCTGGGGAACCTCAGCAGTGGCTGAGGCCCAAATCGAATCTGCAGCAAATCCAGAGGGCAGAGGGCCGACAAATCGAGTAAAAAGGCACGTGAACGCAAATAGTGACTTGCTAGTTTTTTGGAGTCATAAACCATAAGACCCTGTTCCAAGTAACCCGTCCTCAGCTGCACCACAACGTCTAAAATGAAGGCTACGTCGCTTAAAGAATCGCAGATCATCCAAAAAGTGGATATCAACGCTTGGAGTTCTGGAAAACTTTGCCGGACGATCAGCGTCCACATGTTGTACAAAACGCAAACAGTTTGCACTAGTAACCAATAAAAATAGAAATTTTCGTCTGGATTCACGACGGAACGGGGCTGCTTTCTTGGACGTCTTCTTCTTCTAGGGGCGGCTTGATTATCACCTGCAGTTCCTCCCTCACTCCCCGTATCTTCTACCGTTTCTTGCGTTTCCGGTATTTGGCGCGTGGAAAACCTTTGGAGGAAAGAGTCTTCGCGTTTCAACGGAGGTTTCTGTTAGAGAAAAATAAACAAAATTTGCCATATTCTTCAAGAACAAACCATGTAAATTGTATATGAGTTTGGAAGAAGGGAATAAGAGAACCTTATGGTCCTGGATCTAGCTAAGCGGACTCAAATACTGTTTCGTTAAATTTGACAGTCAACACATTTAGTGGCTCAGTACACAATGCGGTATTCAATAAATACGCAAGGCCAGGGGTTCGCGGCTCGCTGCGGTTAATTTTCGTTATGATGATTTCCTTTTGTTCTAAACAAAAGTATGTCAAGTTATCCCCATCACGTCACTAGTCACTAGAGTTTCAGTCATTTGTTTTTTTTGTATTGATTTTCGTCATAATGTTTTAATGACATCGGGAACAGCAATTCGCAAGAAAGAGGGACGGAGTGGAGAATATTTTTTACAGCAATGCGATAGAGTACTTATGGTTAATTTAGATTCTAAATCTGTAAGCAGAAGCAATAAGAATAACGGACCCAACACGGTACACAAGCAACGGTATGGCAATATGCAGGGTGTTGCACATTATGACGTCAGGCGCGAAGCAGATTTGGCAAATGTCATACCTAACTCAAATTGCCCTTAATTTTGTTCTGTTGGTACGAATTTTTGGGAAATTTTAAATAAATAATATTAGTACTTCTGATTTGATGATGGCAGAACTAAGTAACACTTTGTTATTTGTCCTCAAAATTTCTGTATTTATTATTTACATTACCCATCTTACGTAAATATACACCTTGTGTATAATTTCGTATTTCAAGTCAGTCATACGAATACAATGACCACCCGAGATGCTCCCGTCTCGAAATTATGACCCACACTTCCAGACAGTTCTCTCACGTACATTGATAAACTAACTGTTATAACAACATTGCCAATAGATTTGCAAATATACAGGGCGAGTCAATAGTGCGATATTCTCAAATAACTTAAGCGATTGAAATACAACTCGAACACACACAAGAAAATGAAGCTGATTCTTAAGTAAAATGATCTGCCGGATTCGACAAGAAAGACTTACTTTTGCCAGAGAAGTTGTTCCTTATCAAGGCGGAACAGTAATGTTTTGAGGGGAATATAATGTATGGTCGTCGCACTCCACTTATTCAAGTGCCGCAAACCATGACGGGAAACATTTACGTCCAAAACATTATCCAACCAATCATCCTTCCATTGGACAAAATTTCGTTTTTATGGACGATAACACCACGCCCCACCGCACAAGAAGGGTTGCCAATTTGCTATAGGAAGGGAATATTCCAAGAATGAATTGGCCAACAAACTCACCTGACTTGAATCCTTGTGAGAACGTGTGGGATATGCTAAAAAGGGCCATTTTAAATAGAGATAACCCCCCTTTCATCCTTCAGGAGCTAATTGTTGCTTCTCAAGAAGAATGGAACAACATACCGCAGGAAGCCATTAATAACCTTTTTATTGGAATGTACAGACGTGTTAATGTTTTGCTCGAGAACATAGGAGGACATACTTGTTATTGACATCTTCGTTTCTCACATTTGGGAAGACTTTGGTCTTTAAAAAAATTATTCGGACATTTTCTTAAATTTAATTCCTGGCCGTGTACTCCTTCCATGAAAATAACCTTACATGTGATAAAGCATTTCAATAAAATGTAGAATTGCATCCACATATTTGTTAGAATTATTTTTGCTTACGTTTCAAATTAATTCAGGGGGCCAAGAGTTTCGGCTATGTGTGTATTATCAAGGATAAAAGCGCCCGTCGCTACCTATCAACCCATCAGCGTGGCTAGCGCGCTCGAATTATTTATGTTTTAACTCGCTGTAACTTTTTTCAGCAACAACATTATGTTTCGTTTCTTCACCAAAAATAATTTCGAGCCTTTGTCCGTGTTTGGTCTCGCATATGTATATGTTAATTCCGAAAAATAAGATTACTTACCCGGTGCATGAAAAATACATCACACAAATTTGTGGTCTAGCAAGAAACCATTTTTTTCATAAAATTGGAAAATTGTAGAGGCAACGTGTATATATTCCACGAAAAAAACATCTCTAACTCTTTTCGTTGCTGAAATACAACAAGAAAAGTTTTAAAAGTGATCGAAAATTGATTTAGGAAAATTTTATGAAAAACCGATCCTGTAGAATATTATGTTGATTCTTTTGAAACGGTCAGCACAACAGGGTATGATCTTTGAGTTACCAAAATTTCAATTCGACAAGTAGTACACATCAAGAAACACAAAAATTTGTCATAGAGCATGCAACTGTCAAAATTTTTGAAACGAAATTATAACTCTAAAACTATACACTATTGACTCACGCACTATTGACTCACCCTGTATATGTACCTATATTGTTTACTTTTCATCAGTAGGTATTGAAAAAATTGAGGATTTTTAAAAGTTCTATGATTCCATCTCAGAGCACTGCTGAGAGAGAGCTACCCTGTATACTAGAGATAATTAATTTATTAATTAAGAGAGGGTTCTTTATTATAAGGGCAGTATTCTTAAGCGCCCTATTTAATTTCTCACAAACTTCCCTTTATTTAATGATAGACGCTCAAGAGAAGATTAAATATTGAAGTTCGTCAATGGTAAAGGTGCGGTTTCACTAGTTCAGTGCAAGCTATTAGTGCCTATATAAGAGCAATTTCAGATTGGCGAAAACAAATACAAATTACACCGTTGTAGCAGCTGAGAACACGGGCAGAACTTTTAACGGCGAAACTAATTTTGTGGTTGCGGTCGAAGCCTCTGAAATTGAATTCCCAAATGAACATTCCGTTAATAATTACTAAATCTGTGCGGAACAGCGGGAAGGGTTGGGGGCGGTGATTTATTATACGCTTTGGAGGTGTTTTTTATATGTTTCAAAATTTATGATAGTGGTGTCGAATACCTTTTGTATGGCTGAAGATATTTGTACCGTGGTTCTTAGTTTCATCCATCTTTGGTTCGATTTCGTCCTGGAAAAGAATTGCTCATTATTTTTAAGAATTTTTTGTCTTCAACCATAGAAACAACAGACACTAACATTAACAAAATATGTATGTTACAAAAGAGAGATTTACAAACTGTTCAAAATGTTTTATTTTTCGTTCACTATAAAAAGACCGTTTCTGTCAGTTTGCGGATACTATCGTTTTAACAAAAAACCGCGTTAAACTATGTACCACCATGAAAACGGACCTTTATAATTGACGTTTTGAGCAGTTCTTTTAAATACAATATTTACATTAGGATGTATTGCTTTCTAAAAAAAGAAGTCACATGAAAGACAACATTTACGGGGAGAGTTCAAAAATTCCTATACAAGGTGTCCTTAATATAGCCATGACAAGAGAAACGCTGGTTAGGTGTATCTTGTAATTTGGTCGCCTTTGCTTACAGGAATTTTCAATGCTCGCCCCGTATTCCTATAACTATACACTTACTAATTATTTTCGATCACCTAGAACACCAAAATATTTGCAATATTCGGAAAATACTTAGAACTACGACATGCCAAGTAAGTTTATATGCAAGAGTGTCAAAAAATTGACCACACCAAAAACTATTTACCAGATACAATTGTTTTCAGAACACGATAGTATTAGATATATGCGAGGAAGAGAGAGGAATAGAGAGAGACAATTATAAACCTCTTTATCTTTCGCAGCGAGTGGTAGTAGGCCATGACCGCCCGCAGATTCTTCCAACTTTGCGTGGCCACTTTGGCCGAATCGACCGGACGCTGGCGACCCTCATGGATACTCTTTGGACCACTGCAAAGAGGCCTCGTTCTCATTTTCTCAATATTTCCCCTGCTTTTTTTTGTTAAATCTCTAATTCCTTCACTTTCACAGTGGACACTACAGGTATACTAAGGTCACGTTGTAAAATAGTCAGGTGCTAGTTGACAACTTCCACGCCGTGAAGTAGATAATTCATAATAATCCGCCATTTTTTCTCACACATTCGGATGATTGTATGACGTCAGAGTAAGAGTACCACCTTACTATTTTACATCATGACTAAAACTAATTTATTAATGAATATAACTAGTTTAGTGTGTACCTGAGTTTAAATAGATTTACGTTAAAATACGTAAATATTAGTCAGAAGTTTGCCGAAAGTCAGTTCGACTTTTGCTGATTTCAAAGAGCATAAGATACGAATCTGAGAAACAAATAAAAGAGGCCAGTAAAGCAGGGAAATAACAAGGGTTTCCTACTTATATACCCTCTGAAATTCAACGTTAATCTCGGCTATACTCTTGCGCAAAATCTCTGCTCTAAATTCTGATCCTAATCTAACCAACTCTAAAATTTAATTATATATTTCGTTCGGCTCCTGGCACAACTGGCTGCTTTCATTGTAATTGTAACAAAAAGAGGGGTTTAATCGTATACAAATCGACGGGGACAATTAAGTTTCTCGCTATAGACCTAAAAGTGACGGCGACACTTAGAAACTTAATTGTTTACATTATTTGAACCGAAATACTGTTTGATCGCAGTTACCTTTGACTGGGACTCTTGCTGTCCGACTCGTTGGCGTTTGAACTATCGTCCTCTTCCCTACTGGTGTTTTGCGACCTTGGAGAGTGCAGTGGTGTGTTGGCATCGTCTGAACTGCCATCGTCAACCAATACGCCCATCATCCCACTTCCTCCACCCTCATTTTGACCAACATCTGTTGGTGGATCGATCTGTAAAAAAATGAAGTGTAATTTAGTAAAGAAAAGCGAATGGAAAAAAAATAAAAATTTTGTACTGGGTGGATAAGAGGAGTAGAAAAATGAGAGTTCCAGATCAATCCTCCCAGTTCTCTAGGTGTTATCAACTTTGTTCGCTCCCATGGATTTGTTACAACATCCTTAGATGTCTTTCAAGGTCATCACAGAAGAAGTATTTAGTCGATAGTATGTTTTTACGTAAGACAACCGAGTGCAGCTGTAAGAAAACTGTAGCCACATCTTAATACTTTTATTTTCATAATATTTTTCCTCGTTTAAAAATTATATCTTAAGATAATACGATGGTCGTGGTCACGAAGATAGTAAATAAATCGTTGTACTTTACTCTTATCCTAACTTTATAATACGATACTCCATGGGCTATCAAACGAACCGAAATTTTCCCATTTCGAATCGTAATATGAACTTTTGTAAGTGTTCGAGACAAATTTCGTAGATGGCGCATACGTACAAAATTCATATTTCCTAGTTTCAGCTGGGAGAATAAATATTTTATCTCTACGGCCGGCAACTACCATCTCCACTCATGACGAAAATCACACTAGAAAAGTCTGTCGCTGATAAAATGATAGTCGCAACTTATAAGAGTACCGTCGACTTTAACAGAACTTAGCCGGTGAGAAAGTCCTTGACTTTTACCGGCGTGTATGAATTTTTCAAATTGATCATAATCTGTGATTAATGTGTGAACATTGTGTCCACCACTTCTTGGAAGACGCCATGAAAGTGCTGCAAGCAGCTCATGGCCACCGAAG
The DNA here is from genome assembly GCA_963966045.1 of Xestobium rufovillosum. NCBI lineage: Eukaryota > Metazoa > Arthropoda > Insecta > Coleoptera > Ptinidae > Xestobium > Xestobium rufovillosum. The sequence continues at coordinate 31,131,498 of OZ014497.1, forward strand.
AAATTTATGACACTTGGAGAGCTGGCTGTATTGATCCAGAACTCTCATTATTCTACTACTAACTATTATACCAATCGGGAGGTATTAGAAAGGGTTAGGGAATGCAATAACGATTAGAAGGGATGAGGAATATATTAGATTAGACAATGACTTTATGATGATACTTCACAATATTTTTACAAAATGGATTTTCAGTACACTTGAGTTTATTAACGAAAACATTTTGTTACGGCCCTTTTATACGAGACGCCGCTGAGCTATTACCCGTAAGATAAATCGAGTAGCCATTTTGCGCGTGAATTTTTTCTTCGAGCTTTTGTATGTTGTTCGATTAAGTGGTCGAATTTACCCACGAGCTAAGTGCATTGTGCCCTCCCCACTTTCACCCTTAAATTGTATGGCAATCACGTTGAGTAGCGGGGAACGTTATTCTTTTTACTCGAGATGTAAGAAGCAGTTTCAGGCGTTCTCCTTTTCATTTCTCACAATGTTTAGTTTTTTTTCAAATTTTAGGCGTTCGAGTGCCGCGGAACACTCCACTTCCCGGTGATCTAAAAGAAACTGACTAATCGGGAAATGACTGAAGCCGCACGGTCACATGCAACTGAAAACATATACGCGTCCATGTAAGGGGTGATTATCGAATAAAATGACGTCTCGAACTTGCATTCAAGGGTAAATCACGCAAGATGAATTATTTCTGCTCAATTTTCGTGATTCGTTCTAGTTCTATAATTGCAGTAATGAATGCACTACCAATTTAAATGAACCAACTCTGTTAGTACCTTGTGGTAACAATCTCGAGAGTTTCTGAGAAGATTATCTCAGAAACCACATCGTGACGACTACGTAAATACCAAATTTCATGCTTCTAGGTCAAATAGTTTCCAAACACGACAGAATGACGCAATTAAGACATGGAAGGCTGCGACTTACAGAATAGTGAGAACAATACAGCACCAATGGCGATAGGGAAAGCCGTAAGGCCCACAGTTTCAGCTACAGATTGTCCTGCTTACAAACTGTCCAAATGTTTGGTCAATGAATTTAATAACCTCGAGATCAAGCAGTTAAGTTTTTTAGTAAAGAACTCTACACAAAATTTTATACATCACATTGCATGATAACGAATTATTAATTTCATGGAAAGTCAGCTCACTTTTTCCCAGTGTACCTGTACCAAAGGCTTTGGAGTACTTGTATGAACTCTTTAGTAAAAATAACATTGACGCACAAACTGTAAAAGAATATATTAATTTAACCAATTTGGGTATGCAGCAAAATTATTTCAAAGTCAGTGGATAATTTTTTCAACATGGGAAATTGCCTCTCTCCTTTCATTGCAGAAATGTTCATGGGCAAATTTGAAACCCAACTGAAAGACGAGCTCCCATATTTTACAAAGTTGTGGGTGAGATATGTAGACGATATACTTGCAATTTTTGACACTAAAGCATTAAAGATTTTTTGAGAGACTTAAATAGTAGACTCAATTCTATAAAATTTACTAACCATGCTTGAGATATGTATTAAAATTTTCAAATCGATTTTACTAGAAAACGGTTGGTCCTATTGAGTTTAATGATAGCACATTATTGTTGTAGAAAATCTTGAATTTTCGTAGTTTTACGCCGGAACCGAGAAAAAGACACATGCAGAAAAGTTGGGGCAGTTTTTACCCCACCTCATCCCTGTTTGACGCACACCTAAATAACATTTAGAGATTGTTGTCAGCCAGTTTTGTTGAAAACTTTTTGCATTATTCTTCAACATAGAATGGCTGGCTAATTTTGGGACAGTCTGTATAAACATCATGAATTTCATATATTAGAAAAAAGCATTTAAAAAAGCATATAAAAAAACATCAAGTTAGTTTACCTTCAAGCGAAATCCGAAAAGATTCGTTGCCATTAACAAATAGCAAAAAATACGTGAAGAAAGCACGAATATAATAAAGAAAACACAACAAACATACTATTATTACAAATGGAAGTTATTGGGGTGTCGCATCCCTGCTGTCATCTTGTGAGTTGAGGGATGGTTCCACCCAATTTGCACACCCTTGTGCCCGATAGCCAGAGAGTAACTAAATTTAGAGAAGTTAAAAGCAGATCCAATTAAATATTCCACGTGATAGCTATTGATTCAGCCATGTTGATATAGTTTGAACTGCGCTTAAATTTCGCAAAGAATCGACGAGGTAATTCGAACTACTTCCAGAGGCGCCTCCGATCTTAATTTAATTCCAGCTAGCGAGATTTTTCTAGAGAAAATTAAACTTATTCGGGTTTCCAAGAGTTAACTACAAAGTGCTGCGCTGCTCGTGATTACACACTGTGAAGAACTCGCAAGGAGGTGATAGAGGATAGACGAGCGATTTTTGTCATTGAAAATCGCAGCGTTTAGATTTTCAATCGAGAGTTACCTACAAGAAGTTGTTACAAACGAATCATCATCATAAGGTTTTCAGTCCGAAGACTGGTTGGATTATGAATTATTCCTAGTTTTAAGTAAACGGTCTATTGACTTCTGATGAAATTCGACACCTGCTCGGTAAAATTCGTCGCCTTCTCAGTGAAATTCGAATGCTGCAGTTTGATGTGTGGTGTTAAATTTCATCAGAGTGGATTTAAATTATATTAAATTATATTACCTTGGCAAAATCCGTACACAGTACTGTGCATTAGCGTAGTTGATGGTGGGGAAATTCACCACTGTTTAACAATAGGAAAGGTTCCAGCAGTGGTTTTAAGTACACAGGTACTCGAAACGATTTCAATTTGATAAAATATTGCTCGGCGACACGTCTGAGATGTTGAGAGGGTATAATTTGTGGTCTAATCGATTTTTAAATCGTCTCTGGAATCGCACCTCGGATAAGAATGAACGACATCCTGAATACTGAAATTTATATAACCAGAAATCTGAACGAATAACTGCTGCCGATCGCGTAGCATAAATTATGTTCAGAACGAAAGAAATATCAAAAATGATTAATTAAACGAAATATCCAGAGCTTAATTACTCGAGGTAATTTATTTTCCGCTCTCTTTTTCGATCTGGAAAATACGAAACGAGTTTCGTGAAAAGAACATTATCCTGTCGATTTTTTCCACAAAATTGTTTTATTTTCTTATAGTTGCACTGCAGGCGTCTTAAGGCTGTCGGAACGCCGACGAACAGTTACTGCGGAGGGGTATCGGAAAGGACGTAGCATACCAAAAGTACAAAGTAGGCGGACACTGAATGCAAAAATTGCTGGGCGCGCTAGATTAGGGGGAGCATTTCGCAGCGTACAGAGTAGGACTCGGAGCTTTCCATTCACTTTGAGCTAGAACAAACACAACACCGAAGCTACAGACGAAACGCGGGGTTTATTGAATATCATAGTATAGTATTTATATTCCGACGAGTACCTGATAGAAAACAAGGAACGTTGAACCAAATTATAGGTGGGGAAACAAAACTCGTCTCGGGATGCTGGTTTCCCCAAGAAAACGCAGTGGGTTACTTATAAGTAAAAAAGAAAAACTAGGTAAGTATGTTTTGCGATCGACCGAAAAGTTCGTGTGGTTAGAGTTATTTTAATAGAATTTCTCTAACAAAATTTTGCAATATTTCTTAAATCAAAAATATACTGCAAAAAACGGAAAACTCAATTTTTTTACTGGCCACTTCCGGTGGCTTTTTCTGGGTTCAATCATCATGTCATAACACATTTTCTTTTCTGAGAGCATCGAACTGGCTACCTCTGGGGTACTGCCGCAGTACCCCAGAGCTAGCCGCGCGGTGGAAAAAATAATAAACAAAAAATGGTTTGCTGAGTCTAAATTTCCTTAATAATGACTTTGTACCGTTATCATCAGCAAAGCCTCTTTTAGCGCTTTACGTATTGTAACTGATTTTTTTTCCATAACGTTCTAACATTTGGAATAGACTTCCATGAATCTGTGTTCCAAATTCCTAAACGGTAAAAAATGTTTTGTCATGTTGAGTGTGCATCTGACTGCAACAGAAAATCCACGGTACACGCCGCTCTTAATAATCAGTTCATTAAATGTTAAAATTCCAATCCTTCTGTGACAACACAAATTTTAAACTTTCCCTTTCCCGGCTAATTTCTTGTCCATCGTAATTCCGTGACATATTTTACTTGATATGACGCAGAGAACAGAAATAACGGAAGACGTATTGGAAGTTGACGTATATTATTTGTCTAAAAACGTTTTATACGAAATTAGTCCAATCCGGTGCTCATAGGATGTGCTATGTGTTCTCATTTGGCCAATAACATGCTGTATTAATGCAATGGAAATCTCCGGTTGGCGACGGAAATTCAAAGGCAGTGTACAAGAAATCCACCAGTGATTCACTCCTCGGGAATCTGTTATACAGGTTGATCCATTTATCCATTTATGCGAAGTTATATGAGAGACCCCTCTTTGTTTTACCATTCTGTCTGTTCGTCCGTCTGTCTCTCAGTCTGTATGTCTGTTTGTCTCTCACAGTGTTCTTTTTCCTGAACTATAAGTGGTATACAACAATAAAATTGACGCATATGTAATGGCCCAAACTCAGACAAATCTAAATGGTTTATTGTGTGCATATATTTAGGGCGGTTTTCATACATCGAAACATCGAAAAAGGGTCAAAAGATATTTTTTGTTTGTAACACTAGAGCATGTGAAGCATTTTTTTTGTTTTTATCTTTTTACAGTTCAGTACGAACACATGCGGGGAGTGTCAATTGTGTCCCCCTGTCGCAATTGGGAACTATTTAAAGTAGAATCGTGAATTTTATCAAAATTTTATCAAAATCGGTTCAGGATGCGGTTTCTGATATAAGTAGTGCTTCAGAAACTTTGCTAGCCAGTACGGAACACTTTATGTACAAAGGGAGTTGATACTCGGTGAATTATTTAAATGGGACACTCTATACATATTACGTTTTTTAATTCTTCGATCGATTTTACTAAGTATGCATACGGAGTAAGTTGCTTCTAAACTAAACCCCATATTTTTGTGTTTCAGTTTTCTTTTAAAATTTTTGTCACACGTAGGGATTTTTCAAAAATTACATTTTGATAATGATGAACAGATGCCCAGTTTCACAATAAGTTCAGTCTAGAAACTAGAATGCAATTCTTACACAATCATATAGTAAAATCGAACAGGGAAATAAAAAGTGAGATGATATTACAGGAGTTCTATTTAAGAAATCCAAGGTGTGTAGATTAGCATCTGCTGTACAGAAGAAATGAGACGCCATGTATAAGTAAAGTAATTTGAATTATGGGAATTTAAAAACAAAGAGAGTATCTATTTGGCATTTTTCTCTAAATTACACAATACAGATGAATAGCGATTTCTGATAAATGGGATACCTGTGCACCTGCATATTCAACTCATATGTGTAACAATAATAAATTTTAGGAAGAATCGGAAATTACTTTGGAAGGTCGTCGATACGAAAAATAGGCCCCAAGAATAATATCTGAATACATACAAAAACTAGCCACGCCTGTTTCTTGAATCTGGGAAGTTTAAACATATAGCCTCTAGACACCGCCACCTCTAGGCCCTTGAAAAGGCGAATGCAGAGGTGCAGGAGCCAATTGATTACTTCATTATTATCAAAAATTTATTATATTTTTTTTGATACCGTCAAAATGAAAAGTCTAATCTATGACTCTACGATTATAATTTCTAAAAAAAACGAAAAATGTGATAAATATTCTAGCTACAATATGTCCGATTTTCACAAATTGTGAAGTAGATTTTAAAGTTGAATTTCTGGTTTTTAATGAAAATTATTAGCGAACAGTCCTAGATCTATGTTTAATTGAAACAAGAAAAAAATAATCATGCGAATATCTTAAACCATGTTTGAATAATCCATTGGCAGCAGGAACGTTACATCCCTCAAATATTCCAAGCGTTCCGATAGCCTTAAAGACAGTTGAAACTTCGGAAAATTCCTTTTAATAAGTGAATCAATAAAGTTTATCCTAATTTTCATTATGAAGAGTGCTATGACTTGACAACTGTTTGACAATTACAACCTTCAACCGAATTATTCGTTCGTGGGAGTTCTTTAACGACTCGGTTGTACAAATTTCAAATTTAAATAGGAAATTCTGGTTCAGAATTGTAAAAATTCCCTCTTAAGTTTTAAGCAGATGGTTAAATAAACCCCGAATGTGAAGGTGCATCTCCGCCAGTGGGGTTTTCATCGATTGCCACTGAGCAGCACGCGAAACTTGTTTATACCGTCGAAATAAAGAGATTGCAGTAGACAGAATGTCATCAGCGTTGTGATAGAAAATAAGTCTCCGGCCCACTAGGCGAAAGTCTGATTTGCCAAGAGGGTAGTCATGGTTACGGCCGGGACTGGCTTACTACGATGCCCTACATACCCAACAAAACGGATTCCGGTTAACACTAGAACTGATACGTGTATATCAGTGATAGATAGATTCCCTCTGTAACATTTCGGGATGCGGGTGTGTATGACAGATCTGATAAACCGGGATGAATTGCCCCGAAAGGGACACGGCGACACCCTCAATATGCTCCCGGAGTCGGCCGAAGTAATTAGAACTTCTGCCCTTATCAACTTTGCCAAGTCAGAGGTGGCTTCGGAAAATTCTGTAATACCAGGGCGATTCACTATTTTCTGTCCCTAAAATACAGTTTTGGTTAATTCACTTTTCAAAATTAAACAATAATTTAGTATTTTCTAGAGGAGGGAATTGATGATTGTTTTCAAAGAAATGATTAGCAAAACTTGAATGATCATTTTTAAACGAAATTATCTTAAATGTTCATTATACCTAATACGTATACATACATATATTCCTACCGGAGATCAGGGTCGTCCCAATAGGGAGGTTCGGAGAAAAATAAGATATCTATTTTTGGCATGAAAATGACAGAAAATTGTTATTGTAATTGATTTACGGCGAATTTTTTTCTGCAAATTTTTTTGCGGCGTAATAAGCGAAAGAAATTAGCTTATCACGCCCACATGCTAGTTCGCTTTGTTATTGGTTTGACGTCAGAGATTCGTAAGGCGCTCCTCCCACTTCTCTTGAAGTGCCCGTGAAGCGGTACCTATCTCATAACATACTTATTGGGACTATATTGAGAGTGAATTTTTAAAGTAAGGTGTCAAGGAAACATAAAACAAAGACAACATAATCGATATAATGATGCAACAAGGGTATCAAAAGTCCGATTCACATAATTTGCCATATTTATGTAGTAGGTAGGTAAATGTCCCGGTAAATGTGGAAATGGTGTGTGATTCTTGCATCTAACCCCAATTTCATTCAACCTCAAAACAGTAGTGTAAAGGCAGACCGGTATAAGTAAAACAAAGTCAACAATTTATTAACTGCACATGCCTTTTATAATTCAGTATAAGTAGGTATGTAGATTGTAGATACCAGCTTACTTCTGTTTGTAAAATAGGTGCCTACCTATATTCCCTAATACAATACAATACATACCTACTCATTTATGTAGGTATGTATACCTAAGTGATTGACAAGTTATCAAGTTAACAGTTTTATAACGGATTGGAAATTTTAAAAAAAACGGAAACAAATACAACTCACGCGAATCAAAAAACTACGCTACGTAGGTACTAGGTACTTGTTTAACAAAAAGAAACAACTGCTATATTCTGGAACGGTTAATGTAGAAACTCGGAAGAGACTCTTAAAGACGCATGTATGGAGTACGAAATTATACGTATGGGTGCGAAACTTGAACAATGGGAGAAGCGGATTGAAAAAGAGTAGAAGCGTTTGAAATGTGATGCTACAGACGGGTGTTGAAGATACCGTGGATAGACAAGTTAGCAATAAGGAGGAATTAGAAAGAGTTGGGGAAAAGAGAAAAGTATGGAAGACAATAAAGAATAGGGGATAGGATCGTAGGATGGTAGGACACCTATTGAGACACAAAGGAATAGTTCGCGACATACTAGTCAGAGATAGGAATAAAGAGGTAGAGGTTGGAGCAGATTAGACTACTGCTCTCAAATAGATGGGGATGTAGAATGTTCTACTTTTACGGAAATGCGTAGGCTAGCTCAGGGAAAGGATGGAGGTACGCGTCCTACCAGTCTTCAAAAGAGAACTTTATGATGACGTACTATTTAATTATTATTGTAAAATATGGGGCAGCCGATAATTTTATAAACTTTTGCAATGATAAACTAACTCGCGAAAATATCGATAATGCTGACCGATTTTCCTTCTGGCTCCAACGAACCACTTTTTCCGTTTTATTGGTGTGCTGTACGATGTATTAGTCTGGGTACAAAACAGAAAACACCAGTTAGAACCAGTTAATAATATTTAACAAATTAACTACACATGCATATATGCATAATACTTATGGGACTGCTGCGCGCTGAAGCTGGGACTTGTACGTTATACTAAATTCTGACGTCACACGGCCTACTCTCGCTGCAAGGTACGATTTCTAGCCTAGCACCGACGGAAAACTTTGCAACGGCTTCACAGGCGAAGGATTTTTTTTTTAACAAAAATTAACAACATGACTGCCTTCAGTATAATAAACTATCAATTTTAATGAAATTTGAAAATTACCGAACCTACCTATTGTACGTTACACTCGACACGTGTTTCTCCGACAAGGACTGAAACCTTTATGATGATGGTAAAATTATTTAGAACGGAAGAGCGTGAACCAGTTCCAACAACCGTAAGGTATACAAACCTTATTCCAACCTTCAAACAATAATTGTTGCAATAATCTTTTTTGCCTTTTACGATTCGGCCAGAGCTCGGAATCGTCAAACATAAAATCTCGAATTTTATGTAATTCCAAATACATAAAGGCCTGCGAATCGTCATTAAATCCCTTTACCTACTGCCAATAAAATATTTAAGCGGCCTCGCGGAACAGGAACACCAATATCATAACAATAAAAATAAAAATTACGGTAAGGGGAGCGAAACTGTTACACGACTTAATTTTCTTCCTGGGAAACACGTGGAAGTGTCTTCGGGACAAAACAACGGTAATAATGAAAATGAAAACAAACCTAGAAATCACTAAAAAAATTATTATAATAAATAGTATAGTGGTGCATACTCGGTAGCAAGAATTGAAAAGAAAATCTTTTAAGTATTCGCAGAATATTCACAGAGGGAAGGGATACAAAAGAATATATATCATCATTCACAAGGGATGATGTAGTGGCGCTCGGATCGAAGTTGGCGGAGTCCGATTTTTGTCCAGTAAGGGATTTCGGAAAGGGTAGATAGCCGACGGCTGGAGCTGAACTTTAACCCTGCGAACTCAATCCCGCAGAAAGATACCCTGTTCTTTTTATTCCTACTAATCTCGGGCGACAAATAAAAAAGGGGTTGAAAATATTTCCGAACATGATGCTGTCTTAAAAATTAAAATAGGGGAGAGTATCTAGATAGACTATAATATTGATTCGTTTGAAAAGAAGGTTCTTGGACCGCTTCCAAATGCGCGAAATTTACGTGTTGGATATTTCAATTCAATTTCAATTTGTTTACATTCTTCTTGAAGCGCCATTTAATGTTTCTGGTAGGGGTTGGCGACGTCTAATCCTTTTTCCAAGCTGATCCCACAGATGTTCAATGGGATTCAGGTCTGGACTATTGGCTGACCATTGGAGACATCCAATACCAACCTCTTCACGGTACTCGGTAACAATTCTTGCTGTGTGTGGGTGGGCGTTGTCATCCATAAACACAAAATTGTCCGCTATAAATGGCATATATGGTGTGACATGGGGTTCCAGGCACTCAACAATGTATCGGTGTGCAGTCATTGTTCCATTCTAAATGAAAATCAATTCTGTGTGAGCCCTCAGAGATATTCCGGCCCACACCATAATGCTACCACCATTGAAACTGACCCTGGGAGATATACAACATTGACTGTACCGCTCCCCTGGTCTTCGCCACACCTTTTCACGTCCATCTGGTGACCTGACACTAAATCTTGACTCGTCCGAGAAGAGCACGTTCCTCCATTGATGTTCGTCCCAATTTACGTATTGCAGCGCAAATGCAAGTCATGCTCTGCGATGTTCTACGGTCTACAGGGGACCCGTAGCTGGCTTTCTTGAAGTCAAAACATATTCGTTTAGCCTTTTCCGAACTGTTCTGGCTGAAACTGCCACTCCTCGAACTTCGGCTAACCGTCCAGCAAGAATAGGTGATGGCAATGCTCGATCGGACAGCGCAGCAACATGGAGAAAACGGACATCTTGATGGTTCGCAGTCCGTGGACGACCAGATCCGGCCTTCTTTACAAACCCATGAGTTTCACGAAATCGCAAGAGTACATTTTGCACTGTGTTACGGGGTATATTCAGCACTTGAGCAATATACCGCACTCTTCGGCCATCGTGGCTTAAAGCAACAATTTGTGAACAAATTTCGGGGTGCATTGTATGGAAGATGTTAAAAGCTGACATTTACAAATGAAATTTCACCAAAAAACCAATAGAAAATAGAGAGCAGCCCAATAACGTGGGCATGAAGAGTCAAAATGCTGATTTGGCTGTTTAGGCTTACGAAAGGTGCAATATTCATCAGCTAAAACTTTCTTTTTCCTCACTAGTAGGGCAATCGTTAATTATTTGCGTAAGTTAAGTAACATAAAAATATTGTAGGGCCTCAAAATAAAAATAAAAACATGTGTCCGGTTTTTTTTTGTCCGGGAGTGTATTTGAGAGCTGTAGTCTAATCTGGGCCTACCCCTCTAGTATGTTGCGAACTAAGCCTTCGTGCCTCAGGTGTCCTACCATCCTGTATCTCCTATTCCTTACTGTCTTCCATAAATATCACTTTTCTCCAACTCACTCTTTCTAATACCTAACTGTTGCTAATCTTAGCTATCCACAGTATTTTCATCATGCGTCTCTAAGCACCACATTTCAAATACACTGGCGAGCAAAAAATTGAGGTCACTTATGAAATTGCAAATAATTTTAGAAGCAATATAAATAAGGGCGTTATTGTAATAGTAGGCACTGAATCATTTGTTTTCTGAGAATTGTTATCTGTCACTCGGCTTATTTGACATAAAGGGCCACCGTATTTACAACTTTTATAAAATAAAGTGCATTCGCGCTAATTGAAAATTCACATTTCGGTGCCTATTTTTCGGTTAGTTTATTTATAAACTGATTTCTCTCTATAAAACCTATCAGTCGCAAGGTGTAGAGTTTATTTAACAGGCCACAATGTCTTTGGATTCTATTGTTGCATCGAGAATTGTAGCGTTGTTACAAGATGGTCGGGGGCAACGTGAAACCGCAAGAATTGTTGGTGTGAGCCTTTGTGGTGTACAAAGGGTGTACCAGCGCTATCAGGAGACTGGCCTAATAACCAGAAGACCAGGATCCGGGAGAAAAAGAGTCACAACCCAAAGAGATGACCGTTTTTTGGTGTCGGCAAGTTTGCGGAATAGAACGGCTTCTGCGGTTTTGCTGCGAAATCAACTCGAAGAAGTTAGAGATGTAAATGTTAGTGAGTGGACCGTTAGAAGGAGGCTTCATGCTGCTGGATTGTCTTGAAGAAAGATGGCTACAGGTCCACCGTTGCAACGCCGGCATCGAATTGCAAGATTGGCTTTTGCCCGAAATCACCTAGCATGGAATAATGAGGACTGGAGTAGGGTACTCTTCTCAGATGAGTCGCGTTTTTGCCTCACTGGATCAGACGGACGTCAGCGAGTATGGAGAAGACCCGGAGAAAGGTACGCTCCAGTTTGTATTGACGAGCGACTTCCATTTGGCGGTGGGTCAGTTATGGTTTGGGCAGGAATCTCCTCACAATCACGTACAGAGTTGGTCTTTGTAGGGAATGGCTCACTGACAGCTCACAGGTACATTACGGAGGTTCTAGAAGATCATGTTATGCCTTTCATGATCACTATGGGCGAGCATGGCATTTTCATGCAAGATAATGCTAAACCTCACACAGCCAGAGTTGTCAGGGAGTATATGGATGAGGTGGGAATTAGGCGGTTCGATTGGCCAGCCCGCAGTCTAGACTTGAATCCCATCGAACATGTCTGGGATGAGTTGGGACGACGTATTAGAAGGTATACACCAGCTCCAAGAACTGCCCAGGAGTTGAGAGAGTTGCTATTGCAAGAGTGGGATAACATCGATCAGAATGTGATCCTTAACTTAATCGAAAGCATGCCTCGTCGACTTCAAGCAGTCATAAACGCAAGAGGAGGGAATACACGTTATTAGTGATTAGTTTTTCATTTTTTTAGTTCCATATTTGCCGTAATAACAATACTTCGTTTTAAATGTTAACTTGTTGTTTTTTCAGAATAAATCATAAATACCAAAAATATGCTTTTCCGTTCAATATTGAATATTAAATTCAGCCTACAAAATACAGTACAATGATTTACAATTTGTAAATATAAGCTTGAAACAGAAAATTCCAAAAAACACCACAATTTCAATAAATTATTTGCAACTTCGTAAGTGACCTCAATTTTTTCCTTCTAATTTTTTTAAAATTAATTTGGGTAGGTAATTTTTAGTTTTTGTTATACATATACCTTTACGAATGTAAGTTTGTACGGAACCAATAATTACATTGATCCTTTTGAGTGTTTGACCTCGTTTAGTGTGCCCGACATGTTGAAATATTAAAAATAACGTAATGGGATTACGTTTTATCCCCTTGTAATATAATCCCTATGTTGCGGGCACACAGGACCTATTAATTTAGATAAATGATGGGGCTTAGTTATTTTCTAACAATTACACGGCATCGGTAAATATTTGAACAGAACATAAAGTGGAGAGGAAGGAAGTGTTTTTATTTTACCCTCGAGCGTGGCAATCCCCAAATAAACCCTTAAAATCATCCCCTGGAATTTGACGCCACATTATATTATAAGTGATGCCATTGTTTCAATTTTTTCCGGCCTCTCCGGCAAATGTAGCCTTTCTTTGTCAGCATTTTACGAATTCAGCGGACGCAGCACAAGATAGACAGAGAGATGGTAAGAAAACAATATAGAAGCGGGAGTCTCAAGTTTGAAATCGATTCTGTTTTATGATGGACGACCAGCGCACCACTTTGTGATGGTCTCTATAGTGCCAGTAACACTCCGAATGGAAATAAAAAGATGGATATCTCCCCGCTATAACTCGCCTCGTTTGGAATCATTTATTTTCTCCCCAAGGCACGGCTCCACTACCAAACTAATCCCCGCAATGAAACAGACAAAGTACCCAACGGCTTTTGTGTAATACAGGGTGTTTTTTCCTATCCGCTTCTCCTATCGTCCAATGTCGTACTCCACACATACGTTTTTAAGAGCTTCTTCCGAGTTTCTACATTTATCATTCCCGAGCATAATCCTATCTAATAAAAGTGATGTTAGTCGTGGAGAATGCGCAATAGACATGTATCGTTTCGATCTAGCGAGGTCAGATTTTTCGTTTCCGTCTCTTTTTAATACGTACGGGAGCCGATCGCCAAAAGTGCGTACGTCTGAACTATCACAGGTAGGTATCATGTTTGTTGTCGTTGTAAAAGTATACGCCGTCAGAAACACTTCAAAGTTATTGGACGCATGTACTCCGTAAGCCCCAGCCAAATTGATCTATTTCATTTTCGATTATTATTACTTCATATTAAAGGAGCAAACAAATTTGAAGATCTGAAAACAGTAAACGGAGAAATACAGGAATCTTATGTAGCAGCGTGTTAAAAATTAGGTCTTATTTAAGATCATCACGAGTGGAAAAGAGCCATGAATGAAGCTGAAATTTGGATGATGCCCAGACAGCTGAGATATTTATAATTCATTCGTATTTTAATGCATTGCCGACCAATTTATCAGGAAGAATTGTGGGAAGAATTTAAAGAAGCAATGTCACAAGATTATGAAAGACGTTGCAGCAATACTGAAGGACAAAAAAGCCTATATTCAAATTAGTTCCATGCTTTATGCGGAAGGTTACAATCTTTCAATGTTTCCTACCATGCCACGACATTGAATATGCAAATGAAGAACAAGCAATAGAAATAGGATCACGACAATATAAACACCTAAATGAAAAGCAGAAAGAAATTGTAGATATTATTTTGGGTAAATGTGATGCTAACATAAATGAATCAATGTCTGAATCTTCATGTTTTTATATAGATGGTCCAGGAGGCTCCTGTAAGACCTATGTTTATACAACCCTTTACAGCTTACTGAAGAGTAAGAATAAAATTGTTTGTACCATGGCCTTCACGGGCATAGCAGCAACACTACTTCCTCATGGCAGAACAGTTCATAAAACGTTTTGGTTACTTGTTCCTCTGTTTTTAGATTCATCTTCCAGTTCCAACATTAAGAAAAATTCAAAAGAAGCAGATTATTTAAGGAGTGTAGATGTTTTTATTTGGAATGAAGCTCCTGTGGCGTCAAGGTATGCTTTAGACATTGTAGACAGAACCTTACGAGACTTTATGAATTGTGATGTTCCGTTTGGTGGAAAAATTTTGGTGTTACCAGGAAATTTTTGACAATTGTTACCAGTTAAAATAATTATTGCTACCCGCTGTGAAACAGTGAATTTAAGTACCAAATTTAGTTCTCTTTGAAGTTATTTCCGTAAATTTTCTTAAACACAAAATATGCGGGCTCTACCACAGGAACAAGAATTCACCAAGTTTTTATTGGATGTTGGAGATGGAGTTTTGAACGATATCAATAGCAATTTAAAATTGCCACAGAGATGTATTTATAATTCGGATATCGTTGAACGTATATATGGAGGAATCAATTAGAGATAAGCGATTCATAGATATGACCAAATCAGCTATTCTGACGTTGAAGACATTAACAAAAAAGTGGTAGAACTGTTAGATATAAAAACAGAAAAAATATGTACAAACTTGGATAGTGTTAAAAATTGTGGTAATGGAGATTTAAACGTTGCTATTCTTCCTGAAGATTTAAATACTTTAAACCTGCCAAATTTTCCTCCGCATGAATTGAAGTTGAGAGTATATTGTATTGTGATGTTGGTTAGAAATCTCATCATTAATGAAGGCTTATGTAATGGTACGAGATTGTTAATTTTACAATTGGGAGACAATATCCTACAGTGCAAAATTTTAACAGGCGATAAACATGGAGATATAGTTTTCGTTAACCGTATAACGTTGTACTGTGAAAATGTTTATCCTTTTACTTTTAAAAGACGACAATAATTTCCCATTAAACTAGCGTTTGCAATGACTATTAACAAATCACAAGGCCAAACATTTGATCAAATAGGAATTGATCTCCGAAAAGAAATATTTACTAACGGACAATTATGCCCAAACAAAAAGTCTAAATACTCAGATCCGGTGATCTTGCAGGCCATAATATAGGTCCATTTGTACCCAACCATTTACCCGGAAAATTATTTTCTAAATAATTTCTAACTATTGCAGAATTGTGTGCAGGGGCACCATCTTGTTGGAAATATACCCTGTTTGTGTTTATTAACGGAACATTTTCCATTATCGCCTTTGCGTTAATATTCAATAAATTAACGTATCTCAATCCCGTTAAGTTTCCATCAAAAATTTGGTATGCTAGTTTGTTGACCACCCAAAATAAAACACGACACGTTAAATCCAAAACGTCCTTGCTTGTGACGTTCAAAAGTTTGGTGCTGATTTGTATCAGACCAGTGACGCACATTATGCCTGTTAAATAATCCTACGCTGCTTATGTGAGTTTCATCTGTCCGAATGACAGACCGCCCAAATTCTGGATTTTCTTGAATTTTATTTAAGTACCACCTACAAAAATTAAGCCTTCTTTCTTGATCTCCCTGGAAGAGATGGTGAATAATTTAAATTTTATATGGCCTACATTTGGCTTTTTTAATATTTTTAATTCAATGGCGAACATTTACAAGTCAAAATTGATTTTAGTCCGATTTCTAAAAATTGTAACTTCGTTATTACTGAAAATATTCTGAAAAACTAAAACTAAACTAAATTTCTTAAAAGGTTTTGTCATCAAGTTCAATTTTTTTAAATGAAAAGGTGGAGACCCTGTATACTTTTCCACTTATCTATTATTACTAATATTCTTACTTGGCATGTAAGTTAGTAGTTATATCTAAATTTGAGATTTGGGACACCTGTACTAGCATAAATCCGATATATCCAATAGCACCCTGTCGATAAAAAGACTGGGAAACGCTGCACAAGTCGCCCCAGTTTCATTTTATTTACCCTATTTTTCCCGATTCGCGACTCAGGAAATCCAATAAATTCCTTTAAAATCTAGACGATACAGAAATCACCAAATCACGCAAACAAGCAATGCACAATTTCGACCAAATCTTCCTCAAAAACATGAAAACAAATACTTAATGTTATTTGGGTCTCCCTCAGACACTGCGAATTATCTTAGGTTTATCAACATTTTTAACCTTTTACAAGGAATAAATACTACCGCATTTGCAAATTTTTCTAATAGTGCTTTAAAGATGTTGAAGGCTTTGTTTTTACTCGTAAATGTTCTTGCGGCAGTCAAATTGGTCGAGTGCAAATGTGATTCTGAAATATTGTGTAAAGGTTCTGTTCTCAATTACATATACGGGGTATACATATTTTTCGTCCCGAACAAGAATTTGACTGAACTTCAACCGGGGTCTTTGGAAGCCTTGAAGAATTTCACAAAGCTGGACTTTTCCCATAACTCCATAAGTGCCATAAACGACAATACTTTTAATCGTTTCAACGTCAAAGCGATAGACTTATCATTCAACAAAATAAGTTATATACAAACGGAATCTTTTGATGAAATGCCCAAATTGCGTTACCTAAACTTGGACAATAATTATCTGGATAGGTACGATCCATCGTGGTTTAAAAATACCCCTAATTTACACGAAATATTGTTAGCAAACAACAATATAACAAAATTAGAAGCGTACTCTTTTAAAAATATCAACTGGAGACACAAAAGCGAAATCGCAACACACTACAACACCCTACTGAATTTCAAGAATAACAGCATCCAATTTCTAGACGATGAAGTTTTTGGAGAAGTGACAGACATCGGGAGACTCGATTTAAGTCACAATTCCATTGAAGAAATAGACAAAATCGTTTTTGAAAACGTCTATTCTATTCAACACCTAGATTTAAGCGATAATTACTTAACTTGTAAAACAATTAAAATGTTACTAAATTTGGAGAATGCGGACGTACATCTGAAGTTTCAAAAAAATGCGGAATAAAGGTTGAGAAGAGCATTTTGTTTTTTGTTTCTCTCTTGAAGTTAAAATTAACCCAAACCACACAGAAATGAGCGACAGAGAAGCAGCAGGTTCTCAAATTAGGGATAGTTTTTTGTACCGAAGTAGTTTTGAAAACGTATTCCGAACCCGATAACCTAGCATTTCCCTAAAAGTAGAACGTCCTACATCCCCAACTACCTGAGAGCAGTAGTCTGATTGGTTTTCCTTACGGGAAAAAAGATTCCAATAACATTTTTGACGTTGCCCATAGAGGGCGCTACTTATAACCTATTGCGTTGATAAATTGACCCATAACTTTTTACCATGTACATCTAACGTCAAATCGGCTCCAAAATCTGAAAGACCAACCTTTTTTAAAGAATAAATGTATTCTTGTCTCATTTTGATATTCCAGCTCATTTTCAAGAAAAAACGACTTAATGCAGATAGTGTTTAAATTCCAAACTTGTTCTAGTAGGCCGTTCCGCATTAAACAAATTATTATCTAGATAGCTACGTTTTACAAACAGACAGTCGATAGTAACATGACATTAGTTTTAAAGTGTTCAGTGTTAACCCTACAGCTTTTTCATTAACTTTCTCCATAAAGTATTAAAAAGTGCCGCGTCATAATGACTTTTCGAATAGTGATATGAGAGATATGATTTGTGTTTTTGCTCAAACCAATTTTAACGGGCTCGCTGCAGCCCGAAGGTATTCAGAGTTATACCCCCACCGAAGACAACCAAGCCATGTCATTAATGCTACCGCCGGCAATTGTTTCGATTTGAATTTGTTTCTTTTGCCGCAGACGCCAGAGTACCCTGCAACTGTAAAAAATTTGAAAACTGGGGTATATCTTGGAAATTTTGACATTTAGAGGTTATTTATGTTACATGAAGCCCGTCTAAGATTTGTGTAAAAAATTAGGTACCTAGTTCTATTTAAAATAAGGAAGTTAGGTGCCACTTCCGGTATAAGAGGAAGTTGGATTAAGTTGCCTTTATTTTCATTAAATAGAGAATATTTGAAAACATGATATTACAAATTTTCAGAATTCTGTGTGGTACTGAACCGTTCGAATAACTACTCCTCGGGCAAGTACCCCGCCAGGCTATGAATTATAGAACTAAATCCAGATTTTGGGTACTACGAGATCTTATACGGGATGCTACCTCAAACATATCGTCGGGATTGAAACATCCTTAGATCTCTACGTAGGTACTTTTCTGCTCTACCAGCAGTAGTCTTATGTATGTCAGAAGTTTTTCAATATTACATGTTTTGAATGTGCATGGAAAACCGTAGACCACTGGTTTCGTCATTTCGAGACTCATCAGTACGATGCTTTGCCCTACACACTCGAACCATGCAATACTGCTTGCTGTATACTTACACGCTTGGTGCAAGTATTTGCAAGAGCTAATTATTAGCCGAATTATGCGCTTCTCCACAAACGTCTAATAGGAACTCGTCGTGACACACCCTGTATGTAGGTATAGTTATCTTCAAAAACAAATTGTCGACATGTTAAATAAAAAGAGAAACAAAAAATTAAATTTCTATAATGCCCTCAGTTCGTCCATCCATATCCAACAGGGTACCTAGGTACTGCAAATAAATTTTACTTTCAAAAATGGCAACCATTTTGAAATTTTTGGTGATACCAAAAAATATCATTAGAACAGGTTAAGAGCCTGCAATTTAAATAAAAATGTTATATATTTTACAATTTTTTTAATATTAGCGAATTTAACAAAATTTTTAATTAAAATTGGAAATTTGATGCCATTTTGAAAATTTTATAGTTATAAATAAAATATGGTTTGAATTGACTTCAGCGATATCAAATCAATATAAAATGACATACTACTTGCCCACATTGGTTATTATTTAATTATTTTTGAAATTCAAGCCCCTTGGAATATGTTCCGCCCCTGAGCTGCTCCTACGGGGTATTTTTTTGGGTACTGCGGGCAAAATCTCTTAATTTTACCTATTTAAGCTGCCCACCAAGTTTCATGCTTTTAACACAATTTGCAGGGTTTCGGCCAAAATTGTCGTTAACCGCTAGGACTATATGGCTTCTAAATAATAAAACACAAAAAGAAAGTTAGATAAAATGAAAACAGTAGTCTGAACTTCCCTCGTATAACACACAAAACAGATTAATTCGGATAAAATCATTTATTTGGTAACAAGTAGGCTTAGAAATTCCAGGCAGATTCGTCATTTTATTATGATCGTTACCATGGATGCAAGTTACAAAAAACAAAAAAGTAGTGGCAAGTATGTTGGAATTTTGCTCAAGTTGGATAATTTTATGTTAGTCTGCTGCGATTTCATCTGACTTGTGTAGTAAAAATGGTGGGCTTTTTTTAATAAATTTTAAGTGGTTAAATAAACGTTTGATCGGTTTTAAATTGTGATTTGTGGATAACGCGGGCACATTTAATGAAAATTAGTTAAATTAATCAATGAAAACACTGTTATTAATAACTGTGTGCGAAGTTTTTCTCAAGTGATACAATTATTGAAAAATTATGCAACCATTATTTAGGATTCAAGGTAAGTTTAAACTTTTTTTTGTTGTTATTAAAGGTGATGATAACACAAATTGTATTTCAGGTAGGTGGTAAAATTATTTAAGAATATCGGTTTCGATATACAGAGTGAGTAAATTTATAATTTTCAAATCTGAAAAATCGTGCACATCATAAATGGTGTAGAAGGGTAGTTTAGGTATTCAAGGGTACAAACATTAGGGGCGTAGTAAACAAGACGTGTGCAGGGTAAAGAAATCCTCTATCAGACTGATATATTGATTTGCTCTCGGGGAAGATACCCCATTGTGTCATTGACTGCTGGGTAGAGCTACTAGAAAATTTAATATCATCCCAACTTTTGATCTAAATCTAACCTCCGTCCATTTTCTTACTTTATGGAAACTAAGCAAAAATAAAATGCCTCAAACTGAATTCTTTCCTCCCTACTCAAGCTAAGTAGTTTAATCAAACAGGGCGCTGTTTCTCGACGATAAGGGGATGATATATATTCGGAGTAAATCGTGTCGTCCTGAATAAATACTAGCAGGGTTTCAGTACCAGAATACATGGATACCTGAACATTAATTACTCGCATAATTGATGGTAATGCTTGACGTTGTCGGTTTTGGTATTTGCACCGGCCAGTTTGGGGTTGCAACCCTATAATTTCGCTAAAATATAATTGATTTCACTCCTGATGATGGAGTGAGATGCCTCATCAATTAGTACTAAAAGTCTGCGGTATACTCAATAACAAATTCAAACGCAGTGACGTCATCATTGCAGAATGACAGAATTACAGTGTATCACATGCCTATTGTTGACTTGTATTAAATAACACGACCAAATTGATCCTAACTGAAACGGAACCCGATTAAGAATTTATGGGGGAAAAAACATAAGGTAGAAATGGAATCAATGTTGTAACCGAACAGGCTGGCCCATTTTCATTGCTAGAAACTTTCTTATTAATGGAGTTACAAAAATATTGATGGCACCTTTTAAATTAAATACTGTTTAATGAATAAAATATGACATAAACATTTCGCCATTGCCATATTTTGCTTTCCTGTATTGTTTCAAAGCCTACTTTACCATATCTAAAAATGAACACTTACTCAAAATAATATTTTCGGTTCATGGTCTTTCTGTCTATAATAGGTGTTATACCGTGTGACAAACTTCCATGTGTACATGGGGAAATAACATGGGCAATTACATTTTTGGGGATTCCTGCTCCCCATGTGTAGTTACAGTGGTGGTAAAGGTAGCAATCGAAAGACTATTTTTTTCTGCGTATGAGGATATCAAAAACTCTGCAATTTTCCAATTTATTAAAGCATTAAAAGCAAAAATTACACTAATAATTTTCAAATTAAAACACGGATATTCATCAGATTACCTATGACAATTTAATTTATTCTAATCAAAGACTCCCTTGATTCTAATTTCTAATTCGTCTGAACTGTCAACATTATTTATCGACTATTTAAAATTTGGGTTTCAAAATGAACAAAAATATTTATTCAGTTGAAGAAAAGGTTTTCATTGTGAAAACATTTTACGGCAGCAATAGTCTGCGGGTAGTCCGTGACTTATTTTCTGTAAAATTCAATAACAGTCCTATTCCTTCGGTAACAACAATAAAAAATTTAGTTAAGAAATTTGAAGGTACTGGGAATCTTTCATTGAAAGAAGGTAATTTTTACTAATAAATTTACTTGGTTTTTATTTAGATAATTCTGATTCGCTTATTATTATTACCTAGTTGCTAATTCCTTATTGTTCGCTAACTTCAATTTTACTGGGATTATGAGAATTTTAAGATTTTAACAAGTGATAACGTGGAGTGAAACAAAACTAAAATTAATCTTATCATTAATTTTTTTAGTCGTTC
Source organism: Xestobium rufovillosum (assembly GCA_963966045.1). NCBI lineage: Eukaryota > Metazoa > Arthropoda > Insecta > Coleoptera > Ptinidae > Xestobium > Xestobium rufovillosum. The sequence goes on from OZ014497.1 coordinate 31,153,243, forward strand.
CAAGAAATCTAAATGTTGATGTAGAGGAAATGGTAATAGGCCTGATAACTGCTAGTCCAACATCTAGTTTAAGGTCTATTGCCCTAGAATGTAATGTTTCAAGAGAAACTGTCCGTAACATATTAAAAAAAAACAAATATCATCCCTTTAAATCCCAATGTCACCAAGAGTTACTTCCTTTTGACGAAGAATAAAGGCAAACTTTCTGTGAAGAAATGCAAGAACGGGCTAATCGGGATCGCAGCTTCCTCTCATCAATTTGTTTTACCGATGAGTGTACCTTCACTTTAAATCAAGAGCCAAATTCACAAAACGTTAGGCATTGGGCCCAGGAAAATCCCAGAATAAATCTAGCCACTACAACGCAATACCCTCAAAAAATCAATATTTGGGCAGGCATTTTTAATAATCGCATTATAGGACCATTTGAAATACAGGGAAATTTAAATTCAGAAGCTTATTTAGATCTTTTAATTAACCATATTGGCCCTGCATTAGAAGAAGTTGCACATGCGAATCGGGAGGTCTGGTTTCAACATGACGGATGCCCAGCACATTTTGGAGCACAAGTGAGGGAATTATTAAATGAAATATTTCCAGAGAGCTGGATTGGTCGAGGTGGTGCTATAAACTGGCCAGTTAGATCTCCCGATTTGGCACCGTGTGACTTTTTCTTGGGGGGTCATTTAAAAAATAAGATTTATAAAACTCGTCACCCAAATATTGATTCTTTAAGGAACGCTACTTTTGCGGAATGCAACTTAATAAACGATCGGCAACTTGCGAATGTGAGAAATTCTTTCTATAATAGGCTGGGATACTGTCTGATACAGAATGGGGGTTTATTTGAATATTTGTTATAGTTGTTTTTCTTTTTTTATGTTACTTTAATTTCATTGAATATTAATAAGTTTTTGTCCTTACCCAGATATGAAATAAATAAGTATTAAATTGCCAGATTACAAAATTCATTAGAGCAAAATAAACAAATGTTGCCGCTTGTTAAATTTTTCATAATTGCAGTAAAATTAAAGTAATTTAATTTTTATTATTTCATTTTACTGCTTTAACATTTTCCCAAAAACTTTTTAATAGGTTAGACGACAACTACAATTTACCCTAAACTATGGACCAGCATTCACCAACGAAACATCCACACCAGTAATCAATTAATTGTCAACTATAGTTAATGACAATAATAATGTGAATGAGAATTATCTAAATAAAAAAACAAGTTTATGTATTAGTAAAAATTAACTTCTTTCGATGAAAGATTCCCAGCCTTCAAATTTCTTACTAAATTATTTGTTGTTATACCGAAGGAATAGGACCGTTATTGAATTTTACAGAAAATAAGGCACGGACTACGCGCAAACTATTGCCGCCGTAAAATATTTTCACAATGAAAACCTTTTCTTGAACTGAATAAATATTTTTGTTCATTTTTAAATGTTGACAGTTCAGAAAATCCATAAAAATCAAAGACGTCCGTGATTAGAATAAATTAAGTTGTCATGGATAATCTGATAAATTTCTGTGTTTTAGTTAGAAAATTATTAATGTAATTTTTGCTTTCAATGCTTTAATAAATTGGAAAGTTGTAGAGTTTTTGATATCCTCATACGCAGAAAAAATAATCTGTCGATTGCTACCTTTACCACCAGTGTAACTACACATGGGGAGCAGGAATCCCCAAAAATGTAATTGCACATATGTTATTTCCCCATGTACACATGGAAGTTTGTCACACGGTATACATCCGTAATGTTAATCCAGTGGCGTAGTTATTCGGGTTCTTCGGTAATTTCTCGTAAATATCTCGTATGCCACTGAACATTTTCTAAAAATTAGACAATTTTTAAGATTGCTGATCGATTCTTGAGAAAAGAAGCTCTTACAAAATTTTTGTGGTATTCATCGTTTTCCAGTTATTCGTTCTCAAAGTTAGCTATGATATTTTCAAAATGTGCTAAACTAAAGCTTATTGGTTTTGAATTTGGCAAAATGTTTTCATGAATTAACACCCGTCGATGGACCTCATTTGAAGAAATACAGGTAGGTACCTACCAAATTTGAAACCAATAACTTTGATAAGTTTTGGGTTATTAAATAAAAACGTTTTTCAACAGAAAACTTCAGCTTCTTGTATCTCAAAAATGATAGGTTTTTGGTTAAAATTTTGTATAGCAAAATCTGGACTACTGTATACTGTATACTGTGGACTACTGTATACAGGTTGGGCCAATAGTGCGTAGTCGGTCCATATCTCTGATTCTATTCACGATATCAACATGAAATTTTATGTGTGTGTGTCTGGTAAGATTATTTTGATGTATACAGGTTGTTCACGTGCTACGTACCAAACCAAAGTTATGTTCTTTTAAATGGAATGCCCCACATTTGTTTACATATTTGGATTCCCCATAAAATCTCATGAAAGTTGATATGCTACACGCTGGGGTTTAGAGTAAGTGATGTTAAGATATAGTCATTTTCGTACCAGTGTGAACCCAAATTTGTGGTGCTACTGACTGCTGCTGGTCAAAGCTAACTATGATTTTTGTATTGGACTAGGTTCAGAGGATCCTCTATTTGTAAAATCCATTAACACTTTTTTCAAAATAGTTCATATTTTACAGAGTGGCCAACTTGCGCAAAGTGGAGCTTTACTCAAAAATGTTAAATGGAACATCCCGTATATTATTTGTAGGTTTAATAGCCAGTTTATTAAACTTTTGACTGATGCAGATATTGGCAGGTCTGCGACTGATAATTAGGCAGAATAAAGATTAAACTGAGATTTTTGCCGTAATTTTGTACCATTTTTGGGGAATTTCCTCCATTTTGCCACCCAAAACTCAGAAAAATGCTTACACTTTGTTTTTACAGAAAATGTAGCGAACAGAGTTTACATCGGCACAAGAAATCTCATTGCAAGATTACTTCTTGAAAGGACGGTTTTCTTCCATGGCACTCCTTGTTTCAATTTATACCTAGGTTTAATAAGTTGCCATTTATTTAAGAATATGACCATGAAGAAGCAATCTGGCGATGAAATTTTTTGTCTCAATGTGAAATCAACTTCCAGAAACAAAATGGAAATCATATTTTGTGTTTTGGAGCTCTAAAATATGGGAGAAACGAATAAACTACCAGTCAAATTACTATAGATTTTAAAGTTCAATTTTCAATTCTACCGAAACCGTCAGTCGCAGACCTAACAATATCTACATCAATCAAAAGCTTAGTAAATTGTCTATCAAATATGGAAATAGCTTCGGTCAGTAGATGTCAGCAGCTCCTCAAAGTTGGGTCCACACTGGCACCAAAATAGAACCAGAGATATGGGCGGACTACACGAAATTGGCCCATCCTGTATAATAATTATTGGTAGTGGGCATAGTAGTGATAAACCCAATACGAAAAGTTTAAATTGTACCGTTAGATTTTTGTGAATCAGTCCCATTTACAGTGAAAACATTCTGTACATGTAGAAAGTTTAGTAGTACAATCGAAAATTTGTATACGTGTTAGGAGAATTACAATCCGAAAAGGAATGACGAAAATAAAGCTGGGACGCAGTTTATTTAGCTCACGTCGAGTTTCTCGAGCAGAATGCGAAAAGGCATTGTCAGGCATGAGAATATCGCGTGGGACACACATGCCTCGCATTTTTAGGCACCCCTCGCCCTCATAATTTAACTACATATGTAAATCATTTCAAATTTATTCTGTCATGAAAGACACCCCATTAAAAATTGTCCGACAAATACCGAAGAAAGCAGAGTTGTAACCAAACACGTTCTATACCAATAGACCTATACACTCTGCTCCATTTCACACCACGCTGGCAATATGGATTGGCGAAAGGAGTTAAACTCATCACGACATGCCACATTGAACAGGTTCATAATATTCAATAGTGCATATGTCGTACATGCTCTCAAGGAGCTAAAGTGCCACTTTGTATATATAGAAATAGAACGTCTTGGTCGTAGCAGTTGCTGTACTCGTAACTTAGCTTGAATACACAAACGGCGGAATGGAAAACAAACTGGGAAAGCTTAGAGGAGAGAATTGAAACAAATGGTCTTAGTTTTCAGAATAAATTTCCACGGTTTTGTTGGAAACGTCGTCGGAATCGCGGGAATATTTCTTTTAGAACTTGAAGTCGCACAATTGCGTTTCTTAAATCGTCCTTTTTAGCAATTATTCTTTCGTAAATGGACCGTGGCTGCTTGATGGTTGTTCACATTGCTGGCGGCCTCGGCCCTCAATAAAAAATAGTTTAATGCTTATTCATGTTCCTCTGGATTTGTAAGGGCTCATCATTTACCCAAGTAAAATCAAAAGAATTCCAATAAATCGAATAAACTTCCTCTGCAGCCTCATGAAAGTTCCGACACACATTTTTCATACAAGGACGTATGTAATAATAAATAATTATTAAGATACTCACATTCTAGTGGCTTAAAATTTGTTTTATGTCGAGGAAAATTTGAAGTAAACACCTCCAAAAGCGTTCTCGCGTTCTGTTGTTTTTCCAGGGGCAATATTGATAAACGGCGGGGGTGGCAAGGAAGTTCATCAACACTGAAGAGTTTCCTCATTAATCTGACGGAGTTTTTGTTCGCTGTCAATTTTAAAAGGTGTCATTTGGTCCTATTGTTTACTGCAGGGTTTTTGTCTGGGTGGAGATTTGTTTAACACAACAACGCTGGCAAAGTTTTGTGCGTGGGTGAAAATATCGATGTTTCTTAGGTAATAATACAGAAGCTATCCAGGAGCATATATAGATTAGTTCGCGACATACTACAGTCGGAGACAGGAATATTGCTATTGCTCTCAAATAGTTGGGGATGTAGGATGTCCTACTTTTAGTTAAATGTGTAAGTTAGCTGAGGATAGAAAAGGATGATGAGAAGTATTTCTAGTGTTTTTAAATTATTATTTAGTATCCACTCACCTGAAATCCTGAGCAGGTAGGGTGATGCTGGTGGGCAGCAGAAGTAGAACCATAGTTGTGTTGGTAGGCTGTGTCTAAAATTTTCTTGTGGGCAGATGCATGGGCGCGATATGCCGACACACTGAGCTTCATCGCGGTTTCTTAGGGGGTGATCTCAACCCTCGAACTACCGAGGGTGGATGATGCATCTCGCCCTGGATCGGCACCACCGACCAGGACTTCCTGCACAAAAATTTCTCTTAATTCTATTTATAAAGTCAACGCCGAGAACAAACCCTTTGCATCACAAAGAGTATACCTCTTAACCCACTTTCCCTCGAGGTCAATCCGAGGGTTGCATTTCACAGTTTCTCGTTAATTACGCGAATAACAGAGTTTTTGTAGTCTGAGTTCACCCCTGTTAAAATTAATCTTGCTATTTTATGTAAAAGAGACGGAATAGTGGAAGTTCTGGGAAAACCGTTTAAGGAGAACCAGAGGGTACTTCATGCAAATTGGGAAGGAGCTTAAATGGCTTTTAAAAGGGGGTGTTAGTTCATCTTTGTCGCTTTTTTATTCAAAAATTGATTGCGCACTTTAGGAACTCTTAGACTGTGGAGATCCAGATCTGACACTATAAAATTATTTGAATGGAACATAAATTACATATATTATGTGCGAGGTAGGATTGACATAATTATATAATTGTAAAGATTAACTAGAAAATAGAGAAGAGGAAGAAATATAGTATATTATCCACGAGTTTATAATGAATGCTATTATTACCGAAGATGAAGTTTACAACACGAGCGAGTGAAACGAGCGAGTTTTGTAATCATCCGAGGTAATAATAGCATCATTATAACGAGTTGTATACTATACTTTGTCCACGACTATCAAAACAGATTCCCAGAAAGAATTTACCTTCATTTCCCTTCTTCAGTGTAAGAAAGATTCATACATACGCTCTCAGGTATAATTTTCTTGGTTTTTTGGGCAATGAATCTAATGAGGCAAGTTCTGCAGCTTCTTTTATTGCTGGTGCTGTTAAAGAAACCTCGTTTTCACTCTCACTACTCATTATATCTTCTTTTTTAGAATATGCATTTCAAATTAAAAGCAAACCATGCTGATTTGACGTTTCAATTTGAACTGACACATCGCGATTGCGGCCTACTAAATAAATGTAAAAAAGGGTCAAAGCGATGTTCCTATTGGTTTAGTGAAAATATTCATTAATCACTGCAGTGAATTATGATTGAAGAAACACAAGTATAAAGAGTATGTTGTAAGATAGTCGTGGACAAAATGTTTTATCGTTGGTCTTTCCGAAACAGAAGTTCAAAAAATGTTTAAAAAAGTAAAATATAGGCCATATAAAATTCAAATTATTCACCATTTGGACAGATGAAACTCAATAAGCAGCGTAGGATTGTTTAACATGCATAATGTGCGTCGCCGGTCTGATACAAATCAGCACCAAACTTTTGAACGTCAGAGACAAGGACGTTTTGGATTTAACGTTTCGTGTTTTATTTTGGGTGGTCAACTAGCATACCAAATTTTTGATGGAAACATAACGGGATTGAGATACATTAATTTATTGAATATTAACGCAGAGGCGATAATGGAAAATGTTCCGTTAATAAACATAAACAGGGTATATTTCCAACACAATTCTGCAATAGTTAGAAATTATTTAGAAAATCATTTTCTGGGTAGATGGATGGGTACAAATGGACCTATATTGTAGTCTGTAAGATCACCGGATCTGAGTATATTAGACTTTTTTGGACACCCTGTACACATTGGAAAAAGGTTATCAATTAGATATTTTGGAAAGACAATTTCCGAAAATGCGTTTAGAAAGTGACTATCGCCACCCGATTTTTTGCACACTTTGTGAATCATCCTGTAAATAAAATTGACTAAGAATATGTCAATACAACCTAGCACACAAGATTAAAATTTGCATGTAAAGCTTTTTGGCGTTACCTCAGAATTTGAATAACAAATTGGTTTAAATTTAGTCAAAGCAATCAAGGATGGAATTTTCTAATCGGTTTTTTGATTAAGTGGTCTAGAATACAATTTCTGGTCATATTTTTCCGAACTACTATTTTTTATCACGCATAATGTTAGAAATGCACTTTTGCGGCTTCTCCGAGGAAAACTACCCGAATTTCGACCACTCACCTTTAAAAATGTAAAACATATCCATAAGCGACTCAATTTCCTCTACACTTTTCACAAAACATTTTTCCTACTCTGCTTTCATATAATATTTTCCAGCCACCGGAAAAACATGTTTTCCACAGTGAAAAACGCACTTCGCGCTCTGCATTTTCCACCTAACAGCGACTAAAAGGAATTTTCTTGAAAATGCGCCGTCGGAAATTCACGATAGCTCCCACGCATCCAATAGGGGGCGCATGCGTCGGGAAAAACTTTTTCTCGTTTTTTCTTAGGTGTAAACCGCTAAAATGAAGCGATGTCGAGTATTTTCTTTTCTGATGCAGTTCGTAAAGTGCACAAAAACCAATGGGGAATGTCGATTTTCCATTTTACAAACCCTCGCATCGAAATTAAGGATTCATTAGTTTCATTTCTAAATTTTTTTATTTACCTGAATTTATTCATAAAACTATGAAGTAATTCAGCATCGGATCACATAAACTATAACATTTCGTCATTGATATACAGGGTAATTGAAATTTGAGAGCCGCCATTGGGTTCTCGCTTATTTGAAAAGGTAACGAGTAGGTTTAAATTCATTAGCAGTTGCTTCATTCATAAATAAATTTAATTGTACAATTTGTATGAACTGTCACCGACAGGTAATCTAGTGATATCAGTAATATCAATACTCCCTCATAGGTTGGTAAAATTGTTTGCGTGTTTTAAAGATTCATCTTTTTGAGCGAAAGGTTTCAAACTATTTTACGGTTATTGTCGAATGTTCTTTAATTTCGAGTGCTCGTTGAGGGCGGTAGTTAGTAGAGGGGTAGCTACAAAGTAAGGGGTAATTTCACTTTACGAGATAATGGGTTTTCTAGATTGTTTCTTGTTATATCATCCTGCTGGGTTGTCAGTTATTCCAAAATCAGGTAAACTAATTTGCTAATTAAATTTGCAGTGATTAGTCAAGTAATATTCGGCAAGGGGATGATAAAATTATGGTTAACACCCTCCAGGGAGCTGTTTATGCAATAAAATTAATGATGGCTGGTATATTTTGCTTGTTGGAAGCATTTGCATTGAGTGGAAGACTCCTTTATTCTATTTTAAACATTTAAACGATGTTAAATCAAACAAGAACATCGTCAAATCAAAAAAAGAAGTTATAATGGAAGCAGAATGAAAATGACCAGTATGTTTCCTTTTTTCGTTATGCGCAATAATTAATTGTGTTAATCCTTAAAAATTGTAAATTGAAATACGCAACGTGTGGGTTTTTCAAAGGGCAATGTGTAAAGCACTACGCATCTCGAACTTCCTTTTATTACCCCAAATTTTACTTCCTTGAGTTCAGTCGTTGTTTATGTAAATAGATTAGGCCTACGTCGCCTTAGATGCGAATAAATCTTCGGATTCAGTGATTGAGGACTATAGGGATTGAATCCTCAGTATAGAAACCAACAAAATTAGTGAAATACAAAAAATCCTTGATAGAACGTGTTATGCGCTGCTTGTTTTGCCTGTTCGTATAGGCAACACAGTATGCACGCATTCTGAATATCTTGTCCTTTTTGGATGCCATTATGTAATCAATTTCCGGTAATGGCGCCCAGACAGTGGCGCCGATCCGATTATCTTGCCTGGGAAAGTTTTCTGGACTTCTCCAAACACAATGCTCTGTGACTTGGGAGAAGAACAGTACACTTCTGTCACGTAAAGGTTTTCCCTTAATAAAGGTAAATGGATTTTTCCCAAGAGGTTTTCCCGAAAATATAAGAGAAATACAAAAGGTTTTCCTTTCGAGCGGCGAGATCTCAGAGAGTGATTGTTCTAGTTGTTTTAAAATGTAAATTATTCTCTGCTATCTTATTGGCAAATGCTGATTCATCATTAGTAATTAAGTTACCTAATTTTAGTCTTTATCTCTAATTTATTTCAATAAGTTACTTTCGGGACAGGCTGTATACTTAGAAAGTTACGTTCATTGGAATATAGACTAATGTAAACAAAAGTAGGTTCAGAAGGGCAGACTCGAGACGACAGGGTAGAGAGACGCGGGGAAAGGTAGTTAGGCAAGGGACACAGGGTGTTTAGCACTTGAGAGAAGTAGTCGCGTTTTTAATATCGTTTGCCCCGAGGAAATAATTATAAATTCATTTTAATACAAATATCAGGTATGTCTAAAAACAATTTTATTGTTTTGTATATTAATGTAACTGCGTATTATAATACAAAAGTGTACTTAAAACGTCGTGAATTCTAAACTGGCCACACGGTGGCACTTATTACTGACTTCAAGTCTCTTTAACGACAGCTGTTTGATTGTTGTCAGTAATAAATTATAATAAATATATTTTGCATATCGATAGAAAATACTAAACACTTTATTTGTGATTAATGCAGACGGTAACCAATCTGATTTCTGGTCGACCTTTGCAGACGTCTTCCGCCTTCTTCTTCCCCGTTTTCATATTTAAATTCTTCGGTCTTTTTCTCCTTGTTCAGTTTTTCTTCTGGTTTTTCTTCTTCATTATTTTTAATTTCATCGTTGTCATACACAAAAAAAATGTTTTCTTTTAACTTTAACGGGAAGAAATGGCAGAATGCAAGACTGCAGACAAGAATTATGTACTGAGATTATTGTGTTGTACGTCTCTGTACTCTGGTGTCGCCTTCGCTTCGATGCCCGTAAAAAGAAAGTCGGAATGTAGTCGGAATTCATTGATAATCGTGACCCCTTTATGCAATGGAACGCAGGTTCATGTTTTGACAGTTCTAGTGTCAAGTCATGTGTTTTTCCATACCGCGAGGTTAGTTTCATGTTTTCACAATATTTAGGTAATTGCGTGAGTATTACAGAAGGAATTTTCGTTTGGTCAGTTAGAGTTTGGATGTTTTTAATAGACTGAATAGTTTTATTGAAATTAGACATTTTTATTACGGGAAATATTGAATTTTTATGTTAAGTTGACAGATTGGTAAGTTTTTGAATAAGTTGAAGATAATCATGCCACTGGGGTATCTCAAATCAATAAAAATAGATCAAATTTATGATGTACAACCAAATTAATAAAATGAGAAGCGTTTTCGCGCAAGTTTGATACGCACTAAGCAGCATCCGAATGTCAGTTTCCTTGAATGATAAAATCATAATTAATAAAGTACTGTTGTAGGTCATTTTATTGTAACCTTGTATGTTCTTTCCAAACGTTCGCTTGTTCGGCGCGATAATATTACTTTCATTCAGTTTGTGATAGCACTCTTCTAAGTTAACATTACTTCCAGTATTTTAACAAAATTATAAAATGCACCCTTCGAAAACATTCCAACCCAGAGGGGTGTATTCATTTTCAAGGCCATGGATGTCGGAGACGGGCGCCGCAGCCCCGGCAGCCCAAAATACGGGCCTCAAAGGAATAGTTGCTGGTAAAAAAGATCGTAATTTCCCGCCATTTTCTTATAACAAGTTTTGTTTATTATTAGGTGGTATTACTGGCGGAATAGAAATCTGTATTACCTTCCCCACGGAGTATGTAAAAACTCAACTGCAGCTCGATGAAAAGGGCGCCAAAAAGCAATACAGCGGAATTGCAGATTGCGTCAAGAAGACTGTCAAAAATCACGGATTTTTCGGACTATACAGAGGCCTAAGTGTCTTAATCTATGGTTCCATACCTAAAAGTGCAGTCAGGTAACCCTTTACGCCTGATATAAGGATAACAAGATATGATATATATCCCACTAATTCCAAACATTCGCCATACGAATCACGTCAGATACACGGGTACTAGGGACACATGCGCAATACAGGGTAATACTTTTTATGGGGTGTGTACCCATCGGAATTTTTCTATGTTGCGCCACTGGTTAACTTTCATCTTAAACTCGGAAATTAAGCATTCTTGCAATGTAGTTTATTAGAGAAACCCTAATAGGCAGGTTCGGTAATTTTCAAATTTCATTAAAATTGATGGAGTTTATTATACTGAAGGCAGTTATGTTGTTAATTTTTGTTAAAAAAAAATTCCTTCGCCTGTGAAGCCGTTGCAAAGTTTTCCGTCGGTGCGAGGCTAGAAATCGTACCTTGCAGCGAGAGTAGGCCGCGTGACGTCAGAACTTAGTATAACCGTTATAACGTCCCCGTTATAACGTCCCAGCTTCAGCGCGCAGCAGTCCCATAAGTATTATGCATATGCATGTGTAGTTAAATTGTTAAATATTATTAACTGGTTCTAACTGGTGTTTTCTGTTTTGTACCCAGACTAATACATCGTACAGCACACCAATAAAACGGAAAACGTGGTTCGTTGGAGCCAGAAGAAAAATCGGTCAGCATCGATATTTTCGCGAGTTAGTTTATCATTGCCAAAGTTTATAAAATTATCGGCTGCCCCATTGCAGCCACTCTAAATAAAATCGAACATAATGTAATTTATCGACAGTTTTCTGGGACCCCTTGGTACTTGGTAACGTGTTACGGTTAGCTTAATTTGAAACAGGATGCTAGGAGCATTATGGAGCTAAACTGAACTAAAAAAGGAAATTTTATTAACTATTTTACAATAATAATTAAATAGTACGTCATCATAAAGTTCTCTTTTGAAGACTGGTAGGACGCGTACCTCCATCCTTTCCCTGAGCTAGCCTAAGCATTTCCGTAAAAGTAGAACATTCTACATCCCCAACTATTTGAGAGCAGTAGTCTAATCTGCTCCAACCTCTACCTCTTTATTCCTATCTCTGACTCTAGTATGTCGCGAACTATTATCCTTTGTGTCTCAGAAGGTGTCCTATCTTCCTACGATCCTATCCCCTATTCTTTATTGTCTTCCATACTTTTCTCTTTTCCCCAACTCTTTCTAATTCCTCCTTATTGCTAACTTGTCTATCCACGGTATCTTCAACACCCGTCTGTAGCATAACATTTCAAACGCTTCTACTCTTTTTCAATCCGCTTCTCCCATTGTCCAAGTTTCGCACCCATAGGTATAATTTCGTACTCCATACATGCGTCTTTAAGAGTCTCTTCCGAGTTTCTACATTAACCGTTCCAGAATATAGCAGTTGTTTCTTTTGTTAAACAAGTACCTAGTACCTACGTAGCGTACTTTTTTGATTCGCGTGAGTTGTATTTGTTTCCGTTTTTTTAAAAAATTTCCAATCCGTTATAAAACTGTTAACTTGATAACTTGTCAATCACTTAGGTATACATACCTACTTAAATGAGTAGGTATGTATTGTATTGTATTAGAGAATATAGGTAGGTACCTATTTTACAAACAGAAGTAAGCAGGTATCTACAATCTACATACCTACTTATACTGAATTATAAAAGGCATGTACAGTTAATAAATTGTTGACTTTGTTTTACTTATACCGGTCTGCCTTTATACTACTGTTTTGAGGTTGAATGAATTAGATGCAAGAATCACACACCATTTCCACATTTACCGGGACATTTACCTACCTACTACATAAATATGGCAAATTATGTGAATCGGACTTTTGATACCCTTGTTGCATCATTATATCGATTATGTTGTCTTTGTTTTATGTTTCCTTGACACCTTACTTTAAAAATTCACGCTCGAAATAGTCCCAATAAGTATGTTATGAGATAGGTACCGCTTCACGGGCACTTCAAGAGAAGTGGGAGGAGCGCCTTACGAATCTCTGACGTCAAACCAATAACAAAGCGAACTAACATGTGGGCGTGATAAGCTAATTTCTTTAGATTATTATGCCGCAAAAAAATTTTTTAGAAAAAAAAATTCGCCGTAAATCAATTACAATAACAATTTTCTGTCATTTTCATGCCAAAAATAGATACGTAGGCTGCTAGATAAGTTTCCGCAAACACATAAACAAAACAAATAAAAGCAGTAGTTTCTGGATTTATTGTTTTTCAAAATATTCGCCTTTATATCTTATACACTTATGCATTCGATTAAACCAACCGCGGAAGACCTGCGCCCATCGATCAGAAGGTATCTCCGAGAGTAAATTTTCGTACGCCTCGACTGCCGCTTCCGGGGTGTTAAAATACATTCCGCGCATTTTATCCTTTATTGTCGGGAACAAGAAGAAGTCGCAAGGTGCTAGGTCCGGACTGTATGGCGGATGATTCATTAATTCCGCACCACAGTTACCCAAAAACTCTGTAGTTCGAGCTGCAGTGTGGGACGATGCATTGTCCTGATGTAGGATCAAGCGGCTTTGTGGTCGTCTTTGGCGAACTTTTTGGAAAACTGTGGGTAAGCAAATGGTCGTATACCAGTCAGCATTCACAGTACGACGGTCTTCTAATGAAATAGTGGCCACTGGACCAGATCGTCCAAAGAATGAGGCGATCATCCTTTTGCCTGCAACGCGAGCTCTCTTTACTTTTGTGGGCTTTTCTTCATTTGGAAAGACCCACTGTGCGGATTGTCGTTTACTTTCCGGATCGTAACAGTAGATTCACGTTTCATCACCTGTTACGATGTCAAACACGTGCTTAGATTGACCGTCATCGAATTTGGTAATCATTTGCTTGCACCAATCCACTCGCGCTACTTTTTGAGGTTCCGTTAGTGTGTGCGGAATCCATCGAGCGCACAGCTTCGTTACAACCAAGTGTTGATGCAGGATAGTTTTGATGGCAGTCCCTGAGATCCCTAAGGATGCCTCAATATTCTTATAGGTGGTTCGTGTGTCCTCTTCTAGCATTCGGCGCACAGCATCAATGTTACTCTCGGTAACCGCAGAGACTTTGGTCGACCTTCGCGGTCTTCGTCACCAAGAAAATTGCGTCCATGACGGAATTCTGCATACCACTCATAGGCCTTCCTCTCTGATGGTGCTTCATTGCCAAATGCATTTCGAAGCCGTTCTATGCATTGCTTCGGAGTTAACGACAATTTAAAGTCTTAAAAGATCATAGCTCTGAAATCTCGCCGACTTAATTCCATTTTTTACGAAACCTAACAACTTTCAGGGGGTGTAAAAATCAAACGAGTAATGATTTTTTAAATCTGTCAACGACAATTTTCTACTAAAATGTCAGACTTTCAAAGCCTGCGACCGAAAAATAAATTCATTAATTCCTTATATGACTTTGTGGAAACTTATCTAGTGGCCTACGTATCTTATTTTCCTCCGAACCTCCCTATTATGTTGGGTTATCTTGTTATCCTCGTATTGTACCCATTTTTATTGACGATTTAATTTTCTACCCCGAAATTGTTTTTAGGTTTGGATCTTTCGAAAGTTTCAAAAATATTCTTAAAAACGACCAGGGCAACTTGAGCCCCGGGGGGAGGTTACTGTGCGGTTTGGGGGCGGGTGTCTGCGAAGCAATTTTCGCAGTTACGCCCATGGAAACTGTTAAAGTAAAATTTATAAATGACCAGAGGAGTGCTCAACCAAGATTTAAAGGTTTCCTCCACGGGGTGGGGATTATCATTAAGGAACAGGGTATTGGGGGTGTGTATAAGGGTTTGTCAGCTACTATTTTAAAACAAGGGTCTAATCAGGCTATCAGATTTTTCGTAATGGAATCATTAAAGGAATGGTATAGAGGGGATGACGTAAATAAGAAGGTTCCTAAATTGGTCGTTGGAACTTTCGGAGCAATTGCTGGTAATTTTTTTTCAGGAATTCCAAAGAATTTTTTTGTTCAATGATGGAATTTACAGGGGCTGCTTCAGTTTATGGAAACACCCCTATAGATGTGATCAAAACGAGGATGCAGGGTTTGGAAGCTGCGCAATATAAGAGCACTCTGGATTGTGCTGCTAAAATTTGGAAGAACGAAGGACCTAGAGCCTTTTATAAAGGCACGGTGCCTAGGTTGGGCCGTGTTTGCCTGGACGTGGCCATAACTTTCATGATCTACGATAGTTTTATGGAATTATTTAATAAAGTTTGGCCTTGAGAGATGGGGGATTACGGTTTTTCGGTTTTATGAATTTCGACGAGGCAACTGCCTTTGTAGGTTATGTTTTATTATGTATTTTATTTTATTAAGTTAATTTTTCGTATTTATCATTCCATTGTTGGCATTTATTATGTTGTTGTTATTTGATGTTTTAGAAAATGTAAAGTGCAAGTCCAAGAACATTTTTATACAAGTTGATTAAAGTTTATTAGTACCTTCTTGTAGACGCGTTTTGCCGCTTTAATCCTACGCCTCTGTTCAGGACTGCGCCATCAGTAGATATGAGGACGATTCTGCTTATATGCTTTATAATTTAAATCCGCTCTGATGAAATTTAACACCACACATCCAACTACAGCATTTGAATTGCACCGAGGAGGCGTCGAATTTTACCGAGCCGGTATCAAATTTCATCAGAGGTTTCAAATTATGCATGCGTAGATTTATTCAAACTCGGTGTAATAAAATGCGTCGCATCATATTGAAGATTATTCAACTTCCGGTTTCACATTATATTTGCCGGCTCTATATGTCTACTCAGAGTTTTCTGTTAAAGAAAACAAAAGTTAAATTCGTGGGTTCTGTCCTCCAAGTAGAAATGAATGTATTACAAGTTCCCATATTAACGTTTGGGGACCTGGACTGTTTCTGTCTTTTACGAAATCCAAGTTAGCTTTTTCTTGTAAACTCTGTCAAATATAAACTATTGTCAAAGTGACGGATTATGTCTGACAGGGAAAAAACAAAATGATATCTTTAAAAAGGAATGTAGAAATAGCTTGTAACAAAAATTCCTTAGGAATATTTTAATCCGCATGGATCGCCAGAAGATCTGCGATATTCTCAATAACAAAGGTTGCAGCCCTTTCCGACGACCTTGGTTAATTGAATTAGGGGCAGCTTCTGCTGTTGATTCCCATTCTGGCCTAAAGGGGGTAGTTGCGGGTAAAATATATGCGCATTCCATTCCCGAAGATTTCCGCTCCAAACTTTTATTTTAACAGGTGGCATAACCGGTGGAATAGAAATCTGTATTACCTACCCCACTGAATACGTAAAAACTCAACTGCAACTGGATGAGAAGGGGGATAAAAAGCAGTATCAGGGTATCGTTGATTGCGTCAAAAAGACCGTTAGAAATCACGGGTTCTTCGGATTATACAGGGGTTTGAGTGTTTTAGTATACGGATCCATTCCAAAAGCGGGGGTTAGATTTGGTTCTTTCGAAACGTTCAAAGGCGCCTTTGCCAATTCTGATGGTACTCTGAACCCTCAGTACAGAGCTTTAGGAGGTACGTTTGCTGGTGTATCGGAAGCTGTTTTAGCTGTCACTCCAATGGAAACCATCAAAGTAAAATTTATAAATGATAGAAGAAGTTCAAACCCCCGTTTTCAAGGTTTCTTGCACGGTGTTGGTATTATCATTAAAGAAGAAGGTTAGAGAATTTGAAAAATGGGGGTGCAACCCAACATGGCCGCCGAAAGTGAGGTTACGGCCGCCGTCAAGCCATGTTGGGTCAGAACTCTCACCTTTCTACTACTAATTCTCTAAATTCAAACCATATTTTCTTCCGCTGATAGGAATTACGGGTATTTACAAGGGGTTAGTACCGACCATATTGAAACAGGGCAGTAATCAAGCTATTAGATTCTTCGTTATGGAATCCCTTAAAGACTGGTACAAAGGAGGTGACAAAAGCAAGTCGGTTCCTACATATATTGTGGGTGCTTTTGGAGTTGCCGCCGGTAAGTCGTAAAGACACTTTATATTCGATATTGTTATGAATGAAGTTTATTAAGGACGCCGCCGTTGTTTATGCGAGATTGACAGTTTTATAGCCGAAAAAATTTCAGTATTGCAGTGCTTTGGAGAACCCTCTTATCTCGTTTATTCTCGATTAACAGTCGCCGCTCCGGGAGTAAACGATGAGCGATGACTGTTTGAGTATTTTCTGGAATATGAGTGAATGTTCGATTCTTTTATAAAATAGCCGAGATCTGCGGCAAGTTGGTTAGTCTTTGTATATAATGTGGTACATATGGTATACGAGGAGTGTCCAAAAGAGTAGTGCGATACTGAATTGACTTTGTTGAGTTGTAAAGATAGTTGGACTGTTAAAATTGTGTTTGTTCGTTAGTGTTAAATAGTTGTTGTTAATTAATGTTCCTAATATCTAATAATTATAATTATTTCATTTATTTCTTTCCGATCAAATTTTACAAAAAAGTTGAAAAAGTTAAAAAAAATGAACAGTAACTAAAAGCGATTTTATTTTAAAAAAGGAACTTATAGTTTGTTCAGCCGAATTGAACGGCGAAAGAAATGATAGTTTCTACTTCTGTTAATTTAGAATGCTTCATCCAAATTGAACACGACTAAAGACCAATTTATACGCTGCGCATTGGTTGTGCATAGCCGATTCAACCATCAACAACCAAATTGAACAAAGAAAGAAGTTGAAAGAGTTTCTACTAATGTCCAATGCGGTTGTTCTTTATTCGTCCAAGATGATTCATCTAAATTGAACACGTTTAACGGCGAATTTACGCTGTTCTCTTTGTTTTAACTATGCAGTTGATTCGTCCAAATTGAACAATGAAATAAATTGATAGCTCCTACTTTTGTTCAATGCTGTTTATTCATGATCTATCCAAATTGAACATGCTTAAAAGCGAATCCACACTCTCCGCTTTAGTTGAATCAACAAAATTGAACAATGAAAGAAATTGGTAGTTTCTGCTTTTTTTCATTCAGGATGCTTCATCCAAATTGAACACGGCAAAAGACAAATTTATACGCTCCGCATTGGTTGAGCATAGCCGATTCAACCAACAACCAAATTGAACAATGAAAGAAGTTGAAAGAGTTTATACTTATGTTCAATATCCAATGCGGTTGTTCTTTATTCATCAAAGATGATTCATTTAAATTGAACAAGTTTAAAGGTGAATTTACGCTGTTCACTTTGTTTGAACTATGCAGTTGATTCATCCAAATTGAACAATGAAATTAATTGGTAGCTCCTGCTTTTGTTTAATGCTGATGCTGTTCATTCATGAAGATATACCCAACTTCAATATGTTTCAAAGCAAATCCACACTCTCCGCTTTAGTTGAATCAACAAAATTGAACAATGAAAGAAATTTGTAGTTTCTACTTCTTTTCATTTAGAGGATGCTTCAGCCAAATTGAACATGACTAAATAAAGACGAATTCATACACTCCGCATTGGTTGAGCATAGTTCATTCAACCAAATTAAACAATGAAAGAAGTTGAAAGAGTTTATACTTATGTTCAATGTCCAATTCGATTGTTCTTTATTCATCCAAGATGATTCATCTAAATTGAACAAGTTTAACGGCGAATTTACGCTGTTCACTTTGTTTTAACTATGCAGTTGATTAATCCAAATTGAACTACATATTAAATAAATTGATAGCTCCTACTTTTGTTCAATGCTGTTCATTCATTATGATCTATCCAAATTGAACAATAAAATTAATTGATAGCTCCTGCTTTTGTTTAATGCTGATGATGTTCATTCATGATGATATATGTACCCAAATTCAATATGCTTAAAAGCAAATCCACACTCTCCACTTTAGTTGAATCAACAAAATTGAACAATGAAAAAAATTGGTAGTTTCTACTTCTTATTTACAGGATGCTTCATCCAAATTGAACATGACTAAAGACGAATTTATACGCTCCGTATTGGTTGAGCATAGCCGATTCAACCAAATTGAACAACGAACGAAATTGAGAGAGTTTATACTTATGTTCAATGTCCAGTGCGGATGTTCATCTAAATTGATAAAGTTTTAAACGGCGAATTTACGCTGTTCTGAACTATGCAGTTGATTAATCCAAATTGAACAATGAAACAAATTCATAGCTCCTGCTTTTGTTTAATGCTGATGCTGTTCATTCATATGATATATCCAAATTCAATATGCCTAAAAGCAAATCCACACTCCACTTTAGTTGAATCAACAAAATTGAACACTGAAAGAAATTGGTAGTTTCTACTTTTTTTCATTCAGATGCTTCATCCAAATTGAACACGACTAAAGACGAATTTATTTATACACTCCGTAATGGTTGAGCATAGCCGATTCAACCAACAACCAAATTGAACAATGAAAGAAGTTGAAAAAGTTTATACTAATGTTCAATGTCCAATGCAGTTGTTCTTTGTTATCTAAATTGAACAGGTTTATCGGCGAATTTGCGCTGTTCACTTTGTTTAAACTATGCAGTTGATTCGTCCAAATTGAACAATGAAATAAATTCATAGCTCCTACTTTTGTTCAATGCTGTTCACTCATGATGATCTATCCAAATTGAACATGCTTAAAAGCGAGTCCACGCTCTTTGCTTTAGTTGAATTGAATTGAGTTGAAGTGGCTGAATTGAATTATACAAACTGAATTGAATTATTTGAATTGGATTGAATATTTTAATTGAATTGTACGTACTTCTTGAAGTACATAGTAGAAAATAGTTTGAATTTTATTTCGAAAACACTGAAATACTTACCAAAGTTTTAGGGAGCATAAATGAGCGAATAAAATTTATTTTTGGTGGATCTAGGGGCTGCGTCTGTTTACGGGAACACTCCCATAGACGTAGTTAAGACACGGATGCAGGGATTGGAGGCAAAACAGTACAAAAGCTCCTTGGACTGCGCTCTTAAAATTTGGAAAAACGAAGGACCCCTGGCTTTTTACAAAGGAACCGTGCCCAGATTAGGCAGAGTTTGCTTAGACGTCGCCATCACATTCATGGTGTACGATAGTTTTATGGAGTTATTCAAGAAAATTTGGCCTTAGAATTATTTATACTTACTTTGATTATTTTCACGAAATAAAACGACAAAAAAAAAATATATTTACATAAATTTTATTAATGCGTAATAATAAAGGAAAACAACACTCGCTAATATCGCAAAACGAAAGAAAATCACATCGGCTTCAACTTAAAATTATCGTTGAAAACTTCCGAAACCTAGTCCTACACCTCGCATAGTGTGCGTGGCCGTTCTCGCGACTTCATACTGCTGTTCCATCGAACTGAACATTTCTTCTTGTTTCTTTAGTGTATCAGTAGCGGGATTATTGCCTTCGCTTGCACCCCTTATGCCCATGAGCCTCTTAAACTTACTAGCAACTTTACCTGTTCGAACGGGAAATAATTAAACTAAAAATTTTGCCGCAGAACATTAACTCACCATCTTGGTCTTGGGCAAATGTTGTGGCCTCCCAAACTTTCCCAGGAGCCCGAGAAGTACCAGCAACAGGCTGCTGGATTACCGCAGCCCTTACTTGTTCCTTTTTCTCCGGCTCTTTCTTTTGCCACAATAATTTCCGCCTCTCTATTTGTTCCCGAAAACGCCCCGTAATACCGGGCATGAAAAAACGATCTTTTTCCCCGCTTTCGGCATTTTTCTTTTTCTGTTCTTCCATGGACTTCTGGAGTTCTGACGGGGTCAAAAACTGACTATCCGGTGTCTTGATTTCTATACCTTTTGAAAAATTCATACTTTAGATTTAATTCTTCAAAGGAGAGGGGAGTTTACCCAATTTTTCTAACTGAGCCATCTTGTTACTTGTCCTATCGTACCTCTTGGAATAACCACTCCTTTCACGACTTCCATCTCTTCTGTTCCTCTCTGTACTACCAGATATCTTACTTCTTCTACTAGGAGATCTGCTTCTGCTTCTCCTCCTTTCTCTTTCCCTACTCGATGATCTTCTCGAAGAATATTTCCTATCTTTATTATACCTATCCCTCTCTCTATCCCTATCTCTGTCATACCGACTGCTGCTTTTGCTGTCGTGATGTGATGCTGACGATGAAGAAGATTTTCTATCATAAGGGCGCGTATCCCGTTCCTTCGAATGCCTAGTAGAGTATTCCTTGGAAACACGCGACTCCTTCCGTGTCGCAGATCTTGGTTCGGAATCGTCAGAGCCCTGTTGAAAAATGCGGCGTCTTTTTTTGGCGTAATTCAACTGTTTTAAGTTTCTTTTTGGGTGATTCATTCATGATTTTTTTCTTCAAAGGCCCAAATATTTTACAGGGAAATTTAAAGATGCAATAAAGTCAAAAAAGTAAAAAAAACTAAGAATTTAGTAACGATTATGACTGATTTACTTTAAGTGTACGTTACCTGTTTGTATTTTTCAAATAAGCGTAAGGGGTGTTGTTACGGTCACCTGATACTCACCGATTGCTCGGGTGGGTGTCGAAGCCCCATTTAATGTGTTTCACGTCGGTCGAAAGTGATGGGAATTTGTCGCTTCGTCAACACCATATCTTAGTCTTTACATATATATTAACAGAGCAAGTTAATATCGTACGAACTTTTTTTTATATAGAAAATAGTGTAAAAAGACGCGACAAAAATACTTGTTTGGTTAAATTAGAGAAATTGAATGATTACCTCGCTTAGTTCCATCTGAACCTCCTCGTAGTTGACGTCTTCTTGTTTGGTGTGTTTCGGAATCGCATCTCTTGATGCCGATCTCCAATCCTGTTAAGTTACGATGATCGTACTAAGATTTATCAAATAAAATATTAAAATAACTGCTTTAGCAACAGATTATCTATTAGTTTTACTTTACAGTTGAAAATAAGAGGAGAATTTTGACAGCAATGTTTATAATAAAAATGTACTGGCGAGGCAGAAGAAAATGTAAAAAAATACCTGTTTTTTGTCTTGAGAATTTTCCTCATATTCATCATCGCTGCCGTAGTTCGCTAGAGAATCCATTGCATCGATTTCTGAAGGTTTTTTAAAGAACGTAAACGAAAATGGCGTTCGTTCAAGTGACCAAGAAATTAATTATTGACAGCTGTGTTTGTGTCGGTAATACAGGTCACCATAGGTGTGAACTCGCTTTAGGACAGTATGGTTAACTATAGTTATCCGTAGGACATAGGACGCAAAAATAGTTGGGGAATATCCCAGAAGAGGTCGAGGTGCACAAAAGATATTTTTTTTGTATAAGATGTTGAAAATGGAAATATTATACAGGATACAGGAAGTTCCACGACCAAATTAAGAAATTCCAAAACTCAATAATTAATATAATTTTTACATTGCAGTTCCTTTCTACTACAAATTATCTTTCTGTCATGTATGAACTTCCATACGTCTAAAATTAATAGTTTTTGTGATAATCAACTTCAAAGAAACGTCAAAACGGATACGTAATACTAGGGTCCCTGTATTTAGAGAGTACCGCAATCAATAGCTCCACTATGTTTCAGAACTGTGAGTAAATATGGCGGACTGCCGTGTCAGCAGCAAAATGTCATTCTGACGTTCCGCCACAATTCAAATTTGGCGGCTGTTATTGTGAGTAAATATGGCGGAGATTGCGGTACTCTCTAAATATAGGGACCCTACGTAATACCTAATAATTTAAGTAGAAGAGGGGGTGCAAATGTGGAAACATGAGGGTAATGTGGAAACGGCAAGTATTTCGACTGCAGAGAGCTTCACTCTAGCGGCGATTGCCGTAAACAGTCACTCTCGTTGCCATTCGTCATGGCGCAGCGCTAGGAATCAGTCGGGCATTGTAGTTAATGGTGGTGCGTCGATTTCTGTTTCGTGATTTTCGTGAAGTTTTTGGAGGTAAGTTTGTGGTATTATTTAGACTAACTTATCATAGAGGTAGCGTAATGCGTATCAGAGTATTGGGAAAGGGAGTTATAGGGAAGGTATTGTTGGATTTCAATGAATCATAAGCTAACGTTTTCTTGACTTAACTCTTAAAATCCAGTTTTAGGGTGTTTCCACATTACCCGCACTTTTTTCAAAAATCGAAAAATATAAGTTAGCCAAATATTTTTTTTTTATTTCTAACATTATAAGGCATTTTAATGTAATTTTCCAGGTTAAAATAACGATTCGCTGATTTTTTACTAATTAAAAACAAACTGGGTTTCCACATTTGCACCACCTCCTCTATAAATTCTTAATAAGTTACCACCACACGCCAAAATACAGTGACACAGTAATTAAACTCGACACGTGTTTCGCTGACAGCGTCAGCATCCTCAGCAGTTGAAGATTAATCTAAATCTAAACTTGCACTACATTGCTTTAAATACCAACCTCCCACTACTGAAGTAAAATGATTCGATAAACCTATAGGGTTTCTTAGAACTGGAGGGTAAGTATTTATGGATAGTCTCAAATTCCATCTAAGTACCTGATAAATCTATGCAGGGTTGAGTTTGGAATCGGACCATAATTACTGTTAAGACAACTACGTTTATTTTTATATATCGCTATACTTTCCAAGGCGTTTAAATCGAATGTATTATTTATTTTAGATTATTGATATTGAATTTATGGCCGGTTTCCAACCCGTTTGACGCCATGCTAGACTTATCTGTAGGGCCGTATTTGTAATGTGCTTGATGCTCCTTGGAGCGAATTAAAATAGATCGAGTTGACTGCCCGATATATTTTTTGTCGTATTCATATTCATATTCATGGCAAATATATCGCCTACATATCTCACCCACATCTTTGGGAAATATGGGAGTTCATCTTTCGGTTGGGTTTCAAATTTATACATGAAAATTTTCATTCAAGATACTGTCGTACAAACAAGTCTAGTATAGCCTCGCTCACGTAAATTTAATGTTAATAGAAAGAAATCCTAGTTTTATTGACTTCAGGTACTTAAATACGTAATCTTAAGTGGCAGAAAAAGTCTTTCTGCAACGTAGTGTAACTTTAACTTTTAGTTTATCTTTATATCCCTGAAGAAATGAAGATGATGGCGTTGTCAGCGAAACACGTGTCGAGTTCAATAGGGAGGTTCGGAGAAAAATAAGATATCTATTTTTGGCATGAAAATGACAGAAAATTGTTATTGTAATCGATTTACGGCGAAATTTTTTTTCTAAAAATTTCTTTTGCGGCGTAATAAGCGAAAGAAATTAGCTTATCACGCCCACATGCTAGTTCGCTTTGTTATTGGTTTGACGTCAGAGATTCGTAAGGCGCTCCTCCCACTTCTCTTGAAGTGCCCGTGAAGCGGTACCTAATCTTATAACATACTTATTGGGACTTTTTCGAGGGTGAATTTAAAAGTAAGGTATCAAGGAAACATAAAACAAAGACAACATAATCGATATAATGATGCAACAAGGGTATCAAAAGTCCGATTCACATAATTTGCCATATTTATGTAGTAGGTAGGTAAATGTCCCGGTAAATGTGGAAATGGTGTGTGATTCTTGCATCTAACCCCAATTTCATTCAACCTCAAAACAGTAGTGTAAAGGCAGACAGGTATAAGTAACACAAAGTCAACAATTTATTAACTGTGCATGCCTTTTGTAATTCAGTATAAGTAGGTATGTAGATTGTAGATACCTGCTTACTTCTGTTTGTAAAATAGGTACCTACCTATATTCTCTAATACAATACAATACATACCTACTCATTTATGTAGGTATGTATACCTAAGTGATTGACAAGTTATCAAGTTAACAGTTTTATAACGGATTGGAAATTTTTTAAAAAACGGAAACAAATACAACTCACGCGAATCAAAAAACTACGCTACGTAGGTACTAGGTACTTGTTTAACAAAAAGAAATAACTGCTATATTCTGGAACGGTTAATGTAGAAACTCGGAAGAGACTCTTAAAGACGCATGTATGGAGTACGAAATTATACCTATGGGTGCGAAACTTGGACAATGGGAGAAGCGGATTGAAAAAGAGTAGAAGCGTTTGAAGTGTGATGCTACAGACGGGTGTTGAAGATACCGTGGATAGACAAGTTAGCAATAAGGAGGAATTAGAAAGAGTTGGGAAAAAGAGAAAAGTATGGAAGACAATAAAGAATAGGAGATAGGATCGTAGGATGGTAGACTAGACATACTAGAGTCAGAGATAGGAATAAAGAGGTAGAGGTTGGAGCAGATTAGACTACTGCTCTCAAATAGTTGGGGATGTAGAATGTTCTATTTTTACGGAAATGCGTAGGCTAGCTCAGGGAAAGGATGGAGGTACGTGTCCTACCAGTCTTCAAAAGAGAACTTTATGATGACGTACTATTTAATTATTATTGTAAAATAGTTAATAAAATTTCCTTTTTTAGTTCCGGGAGGGAACGCTACGGCGATTCAGTATTTGGCTCCGTCATGCTCCTAGCATCCTGTTTCAAATTATGCTAACCGTAACTTGTTACCAAGTACCAAGGGGTCCCAGAAAACTGTGGATAAATTACATTATGTTCGATTTTATTTAGAGTGGCTGCAATGGGGCAGCCGATAATTTTATAAACTTTTGCAATGATAAACTAACTCGCGAAAATATCGATAATGCTGACCGATTTTCCTTCTGGCTCCAACGAACCACTTTTTCCGTTTTATTGGTGTGCTGTACGATGTATTAGTCTGGGTACAAAACAGAAAACACCAGTTAGAACCAGTTAATAATATTTAACAATTTAACTACACATGCATTTGCATAATACTTATGGGACTGCTGCGCGCTGCAGCTGGGACTTGTACGTTATACTAAGTTCTGACGTCACGCGGCCTACTCTCGCTGCAAGGTACGATTTCTAGCCTCATGCCGACGGAAAACTATGCAACGGCTTCACAGGCGAAGGAATTTTTTTTAAACAAAAATTGACAACATAACTGTCTTCAGTATAATAATGAAATTTGAAAATTACCGAACCTGCTTATTGCTGCGTCGCTGTTTTGGCGTGTGGACTAAACTTACGACGAATTCATAATAATAATTCTTGGGTAACCAGGTAAATTATTCATAAAATTGAAATGTTTATATTTAATTTTTCTATTTACAATTATTACAAATAAAGTGAACGATAGTATTAAAAATATACAAAATATACAAAATTATTCACGGTAAGTGAACGTTTTTCAGTCATTTAACCCAATTAAAATAATATTATCCGACGAATTCAGAATTTCATTACCTTATTTACATATACCTCTAAAATATTCACTCATTTTATGTGCAAATTTAAAACAAAACTATAAATAACAACAAAAGTATATAGTTCTTGGATAATGTTTGTCAGTACCATCCATAGAACGCAGGCTGGTGTCCGAAAGTTTTAGTACCATTGTGGGCCGAAGAATAGGCCGAATGGATCCCATTTTGGACGAAACCCGCGCCCGAAGTGTGACTAATACCCAAGTGACTCAAACCGGGACTTGGATTTCTGTGCGCCTGACTCCACTGACTCACTGGAAGGTGCTGAAGATTTGTGTTACCGGTTGAAACGTCGGTCGATGGACATACACCATCGTTACTGTTACTGTTTGCTATGGAGAAAGGGGAAAATAAATTCATACCCTTATAGGTAATGAAATGGCGAACATACCACTATTGGGGCCCAAGATCGTGACCATACTCGTAGGGGTTGGGGGCATATTTCCCCCATATCCGTGTTGATGGCCAGGACTAGAACTTTCCCCATTTTCATGATTACCCGAAGATTCTTTACCATACAAAGTTTGTATGGTGCTACTTCCAACAGTCGACAAATTTGTGATTGGTGAAACACAGGGTTGGATATTAGTGGAAGAAAGGGTTGTGGGAGCTGACATTGGCATTAAGTTTGATGTGGGGTAGATAGGGTGAGATGCATAAGGATTGTGAGAGGAAGAAAGCGCTGGTAAGCCTGGTGATGTTGAATGCCCATGCCCATGAGTTGGGTATAATTCTGTCACTGAACAACAAGAGTATAATGCTTGGTGTACTCAAAATAGTTCTATGATACTTACGTTGATTGGCCGAAACGCTGGTAGCAGTAGCGGTGAAGCTACTTTCGCTTAGACTCTGCCCTATCGCATAGGGAGTAGACGGTGTGCTGTAAGGTCCCCCAACGACCCCCAAAGAAGAATAAGATGAAGACGTCGAAGCCAGCTGTTTCCTGAGTCTGGCCCTTCTGTTGCTAAACCAAACTTGGATCCTTGCTTCCGTTAATTTCGTCCTTTGAGCCAGTTCTTCCCTGGTATAGATGTCGGGATATTGGGTCCTTTCGAAGGCTTTTTCCAACTCGTCTAGTTGGTGAGCGGTAAAGGTCGTTCTCGATCGGCGTTGCTTGCGTTTTAGGGGAATCCCCGGCTCGCTGTCGCAATCCGAACCCCCCTCGTTATCCGAGGACTTGTCTGCAACAAATTTAGTTATTATGACTGTGCGATTGACTACTTAGGCAAACCGAAAATCAATAATCGAATTTTCGATTAATAAAAAAATCTATTATAGTCGAGTTTTCGATTCACAAAAAATCGATTATAATCGGGTATTCGATCCACAAAGAAATCGCTTATAATCTATTTGCAGTTTAACAAAATTTGTGGGCCAGTTTAGAAGTATTAACCAGCGAAATGGAAGCAATGAAATCGATACACCTACATCCGAAACAATCGCGCATGAAGCAATAAATCAACAAAACGTGAGTCATACACAGCGTAAAAATCAACTGTTTTGTCACGGTTGGTTTCCCTGGGCATACACAACCGCCATCTTGTTACAGTCGGCCATTTTAAATGTCTATCATAGTTCGTGAGCGTCAAAGCGTGACACTTCAACACGTAAATGAGACTACTTATTACCAATTCAAGTCGCAGTAGGCGCGGGAACAAATATAATGCAAGAAGAGTAAAACAAGGAAGAAAATCTCAGTAAACTGGGCACGATTTAAATCATGCTGGGTGGTCCATGGTGTTTTTCTCAGTTTGTCAGACAATTTGTTGAATTAGGTTTTTGTGGAATGAGAAATAGCAGACCATTCACGCTTCTTTTTCAGCTTAAGTACGCAATATTCTAAATTTGGTAATCAACCTAATATTATCTATATACGAGGTAGTATTGATATCTAGTTAGCCTTCATAGTTTTCCACACATGATAGAAAGTTCCGTTTATAAATATTTTTTTTGAAATGTCGCTGTGACATTTCATTTTACTTTCAAAAAGAAGAGACAAGAGAATATGTCGTCTAAATAGAGAAAACCCATAAATTGTATCTAGTATCGGAATTAAGACTTAAATATAGCGACTGCTCGTCTCACAAATGAGTTTGCAACCGATATCGTTTGTTAGCCTAGACGGGAAAGTTGTTAACGGCTGGGATTGATAACGCTCCCTCCGCTTGATCAAAACCTAAATAAGCTAATTCGTGAGAGAAGATATTACGTTTTAAGCCATCCATTCGCAGAGTTTACAGCGAATTTTGTCGCTTAAGACGAAGGGATGACCGAGATACGGCATCCTCCAATTAGGAATAGTTTTTATTTTAACTGAATTGTACCGGGTGGCCAGATAAGAATGCAAAGTGCTGTATCTCGGAAGCTATTCATTATAGAGTCTTGCGGTAAAAAAATTATTACTAAAGTGGCCAAGAGAAGACCGTGGAAAATATTTTCAGATTTCCAAGATGGTCGCCAGGGGGCGTAACCGCCATCTTAAGCTTTTAAAGTGATTTTTCACTGAAATCCACCTAGTAAATGTACCAAAAAAAAATATGTGTTTTATTCGAGTAACTCTCGTTTAACACTTTTTGACGTATCTATTAAAATGAAGTGGTGGGGGGTGATTCAATGTTTTTTTACATAAACAGCTGTAACTCCTAAACGACTGAACGGATTTTAACAAACTTGGTCTCGTTGGAAAACGCATTTATTGCTCCATCAAACAAATCTTACCTGCGATATGTCTAATTCTTAGTGATGCCGCTAGAGCGCGTTTTTTGATATAATAATAGAAAATTGCAAAATTCTCTAAAAAATTAAATGCAATAGTATGACTTTTTTCATAAAAATGTAGTGAAATGATACCTAAATAGGCTAGTGAAGACCACATCTCGATATCTTATTCCTAGCCAAAAATATCGAAGAAAGAAAATTTAGTTATCATAAAATTTTAGAGAGACTCTATTACACCGATTTATTCTTATTTATTTGCCTTTTTTCAAGATTCAGTGATAAAATTTCATAATTTTATAATTTTTAAATAATAAAAGTACATATTCTTAGTTCAAACAATTAAAAAAACGTGTAGGGGCATAAGAAGAAAGAAGGACCGATTTTGGAATAAAACTAATGCCTCCTTAAATGCTCGAACTGTCTTCCAATGTATTGTTGGAGCCGCTCATGCGTAGACATTACAGCAGCTTCAATTTCTGCTCTTGACAGGCTACGAATGGCCTCTTGTATTCGTATGTTCATGTCGTCTCTCGTTGTTGGTGGAATTTGGTAAACAATATCTTTTAACCGACCCCATAGATAGAAGTCCAAACAGGTGAGGTCTGGGGATCGGGGTGGCCAAGGAAATAGACTTCCTCGTCCAATCCACCTACAAGTTTTTTTAAATTGTTTGAACTAAGAATACTTTTATTATTTAAAAATTATAAAATTATGAATTTTTATCATTGAATCTTGAAAAAAGACAAATAAATAAGAATAAATACTGGTGTAATAGCGTCTCTCTAAAATTTTATGATAACTAAATTTTCTTTCTTCGATATTTTTGGCTAGGAATAAGATATCGAGATGTGGTCTTCACTAGCCTATTTAGGTGTCATTTCACTACATTTTTATGAAAAAAATCATATTATTGCATTCAATTTCTTAGAGAATTTTGCAATTTTCTATTATTATATCAAAGAACGCGCTCTAGCGGCATCACTAAGAATTAGACATATCACAGGTAAGATTTGTTTGATGGAGCAATAAATGCTTTTTCCAACGAGACCAAGTTTGTTAAAATCCGTTCAGTCGTTTAGGAGTTACAGCTGTTTATGTAAAAAACATCACCCCCCACCACTTCATTTTAATAGATACGTCAAAAAGTGTTAAACAAAAATTACTCCAATAAAGCTTATCTTTAAAAAACACATATTTTTTTGGTATATTTACTAGGTGGATTTCAGTGAAAAATCACTTTAAAAGTTGAACATGGCTGTTACACCCCCTTGCGACCATCTTGGAAATCTGAAAATATTTTCCACGGTCTTCTCTTGGCCACTTTAGTAATAATTTTTTTTACCACAAGACTCTATGATGAATAGCTTCCGAGATACAGCACTTTGCATTCTTATCTGGCCACCCGGTACAAGGATGGAGAAAAAAGGATGGAGAAAAAAGGGCGGAAGAAATATTAGGAGAAGATCAGTTCGGATTTAGACGAAATAGAGGAACGCGCGAAGCCATTCTAGCTTTACGAGTAATAATAGAAAAATAATAGAAAAGGGAAAGAGGGCCTATATAGGATTTGTAGATTTGGAAAAAGCCCTCGACAATGTAAAATGGAAGATGTTGGAAGCGCTCAAAAATGTAGGGATGAAGTATAGGGATAGAAGAATAATTCATAATCTATACAAAGAGCAAACGGCAGTTTTAGAATTTGAGCAGGAACATAGAGAAGTAGATATCCGAAAGGGAGTGAGGCAGGGTTGTGCGTGATGCGATTAATATTGTTAAAGACAAGATAACTACTGGAATTAATATACAGGGCCAAACTATTAATATGTTCAAAAAAATAAAAGAAACTACTATTATGCTCGGTAATGATAAATGTAGAAACTCGGAAGAGGCCCTTAAAAACGTATGTATGGAGTGCGGCATTGAAGGGGTGCAAAACTTGGACGACAGGAGAAGCGGATAGGAAAAAATTAGAAGCATTTGAAAGGTGGTGCTATAGACGCACGATGAAGATACCGTGGATAGATAAGGTTAGCAACAGAGAGGTATTATAGAAAGAGTTGGAGAAAAGCGAAATTTATGGAAGACAGTAAGGAATAGGAGAGATAGGATAGTAGGGCACCTTCTGAAGCACGAAGGCTTAGTTCGCAACATACTTGAGATAGGAATAAAAAGAGGTAGGGGGAGGCCTCGGTTAGACTACTGCTCTCAAGTAGTTAGGGATGTAGGATGTTCAACTTTTGGGGAAATGCGTATAGGATAGGAAAGGATGTCAGCTAATAGGACTATGCTCATTCGCTGAACAACCCTGTATAAGGTAATTTGAGAATTCTATAAAAGCAATTAAGTTGAAGAATTAGTGGCTTGGGGGTGTAAAACATCAGATCTGATTTATGTTCTTTTGGTGTTAAACCGAAGGCAGGCGGTAGCTTTGAAACACCAGGTGGGCTTTGTTTCTTGAAGCCACAGGGATGCGACTGAACATTTTCGCCGAAATTTGACTATTT
This sequence comes from Xestobium rufovillosum, assembly GCA_963966045.1. Lineage (NCBI taxonomy): Eukaryota > Metazoa > Arthropoda > Insecta > Coleoptera > Ptinidae > Xestobium > Xestobium rufovillosum. The sequence continues at coordinate 31,184,510 of OZ014497.1, forward strand.
TGTGCACAAGTCAATCAAAAGTCGTAAGGTGTTGACGATCAGTAATTTCCGTAGTCCCGGCCCTTTTTGAGCGACGCGGTCGCCTGTGCAACCGTATATGTGTGAGATTAGAAAAAAATTTCGGCAAACATCAGAGAGGATCGAATATCATCGGTAAAACTTAAAAAGGTACCCGGTTAATGGTTCTACAATGATGGAACAAATTATTTTTTGCTACCGAACAACTTGCATTATAATAGAAGAAGTAATTATTAAAAGTCTTCTTCAAAAATTGGTCTGAAAATTAAGGAAACTACAAAAATACTTCTGCCGAGCCGTACACGCCGCGATGATACATTATTTCGAAACAAGGTGTTGCGGCAGATGGCCTTTACAACTTCCGACACTTATCTATGTGTGAAGATTAGTTCCACTCAAAAAACCTATTATTAAAGTACAAATTACACCCTAGTATCATATTCAATTTATTAATGTTGTGACATTTTTATTAATCCACGTAATAAATTGATGTATACGAGTGAAGATGGCTGCTACAGTGACCGACGGCACTGAAAATTTTAAAACTCAAATAATAAAATCCGCAGGTTGTTTTTAAGATGTCTGCTATCTACCAGCGATGAACGTATCCATATTTTAATTTATAACGTTTTAATATATGAACAGATTTCAGTATTTCAAAGTGATCTGTGGTTCCAAAGAGCAGATTTCATCAGAGAACCTTTTTTCACCACGTAATGTCCGGAGTCCTTAACTCCAAAGAAAGACGGTGTTATAAAAATGGAGGAATTGGTGAATTTGCGGTTTGATTGTCAATAGCCATTTTCGAAATTTTCTCTTTGTTAATACTTAAAAAAATCAATGAAACATAACTCACCATCGCAATCCCCCCCTTTTCCTCGCAACAATCTTGAAATTGCCGAGACACTTGGAGCAGTACTTCTGTCACAAATGCCTTCCTTTACCAGTCTGTCGCGAATTTCCCAGCTGAAAATGGACGGATTTTCTCTCTTGTATTGCTCTATCCTCGTTTCAACTTCAGGGGTAGCCACCCTTGGCTTCGATCCTCCTATAACCCCCGGGCGTATAGAGCCAGTTTCCTAAAATTTAAATATTAAATATTTTTCTCTTAATATTTTCGATAATTCTCCCAAAAGTGATCGTCCGTGAGTGTTCAGTTTTTGAAACATTATACAGAAAATTACTGTTCGAAATTTAGAAAGGCGGTATTTGTAGACGAATCGAAGTAATAAAAGGCGCGGATTGATAACAAATGCAAAGAAGTGGAAGATTTTTATAAATCATACGGGCATACGACAGATTTGAAAAGATTGCTAGTCAATATATGTAGGTACCTAGTTGCTAAATACATGTTCTGTTACTTGGTTTTTATTTATTTTATGACAGTTCCTTTTTGTTGAACATACTACTTCTTGTTTATTTTGATTATGTGAACTGTTCACTTTTTGAAAATATATTTTTTATTCTATGGCTTGATATTCTTTCTTTTAATGAACACCCATTTTGTTTAAACTTACTTTATGTCCATCTGCTTATTTTATCTTCTATATACACAATTAAAGGGGCACTATTGGTAACTTTGCTATGTTTGGAGATACGATTCCGGTTAAATGGACAAACTAGTAGTATTGTTTACGTAGATTCATGTCGTGAAATAAGAAAATAAGATAAGAAGATCGGGTTTTCGAGTTATCAGAAAAAATATTTTTGGAACTTTTTGGAGTTTACTCCTTAAGAATCGATTTTCATTTTTCAGTTATAGCCCGCGGTACGGAAATTTTATGAGTAGTTAAATCAAGCGTTACATTTCGCGTTAACTAAAAGTAACCCGTTATGTTACATTGAACATTGAAATTATGTACGTATCTATGGATACGGCTGTTTATGTCTGACTGCATAGAGCATGGAAATAGTGAAAATAGAGTGGCATAGAGTAGATATGACAGTTGGCGTTGGAAAGTCAAATTTTTCAAATTTTTCTGCTTTCACGACCACAAGCTACGTAAGCAATACTACTAGTTTGCCCATTTAACCGGAATCGTAGCTCCAAGGATAACAAAGTTACCAACAGTGCCATGTTAACTGTGAACACACTGTATATAAAAATGAAATGATGTCCGTTGGTAACGCCATAACTAATGAGCGGCTCGACGGATTTGAGTGTTTTTTTTATTTAGTTGGTAATTGTGTGAGGATGTTCATAAAACAAAAAAAAATGGAAAATTAAGAAAAACAATTCGAAAATCGAGAAAAAACGAAGTTATTTTTTGTGTTGATTCAAGATCGTGGCTAATAGATGGCATTGCATCGATCACAAGTGCCAATAGATGTCGTTGCTCGATCAAATGTAAAATTTCCAAAAAACGGTGTTTTTACGGAATAAAACCACCCGTCCCCGCCCATCGTCACACTTGCGGTGGGGAAGGCCCCGCTTCGTCATCCCCCGCTACAAGCGACCGGTGGCGAAAACGTCGAAAATCGAAAAAAAAATTCTCCGCGAGGCAAACCGTCTGCCGGATCCGCTAGTATTATGTATATATTTTTCAGATTTGTTTTTTTACAAAAAGAAAAATATTTTTAACATTCACTGAGAAGAAAAATTGAGACACATTAAACTTTGCCCCCCCCCAATTTTGCTTCGCCCCAGCCTGGAAATTTTGGAGGCGACGCCCATACCCACGCGTCAAAGAAGGATGGAGAAAAGAGCGGAAGAAATAGGAGAAGATCAGTTCATATTTAGATGAAATAGAAGAACGCGCGAGGCCATTCTAGCTTTACGAGTAATTACAGAAAAAACAATAGAAAAGGGAAAGAGCGCCTATTAGGTATATAGGTATTAGGTATTAGGTATATAGGACAGAACAGATTAATGTACAGGACCAAACTATTAACATGCTCAGATTCGCGAATGATATAGTAGTTAGTATTAGCATCGAGCAAAGAAGAATTAGAAATGGCTCTGAATGAAATGGAAGCAGTTTTGACAGAGGACTATGGCACGAAAATCTCAAAAAAATTTAGAAAACAACATTTTAGGACGCAAAGGGCGCGAAAATAATACAGCAATGGCTGTTTTAGACCTAAAATTTACAAAGTTACAAAATTTCCTGCCTTTTTTGCCATCAGGACTACACAACGTGTCCAAGATAAGGAGGGCCAGTATGGGAATATTGGAAATGACAAGAGATACGGATTTGGTTAAATGGGAAAAAAGTTGCGTAATTAAAGGATCAATAAAATGGCGCCTAGAAATCCTTGATATAATTTTCCGTTTTTGAGATATTTTGAAAAACTGAATTTATGAATTTTTAACTATATTTTTTTCTGACTTTAATATTAAATTTAGAGCGAAACTGACAAAACTTCTTCGTAGCAGCTTTTGATGAAATTAAAGATTTCATTGCCGATTTTTTTTATTCTACTTTTCGTCTTCGGGCAACCATCATCAACTTAATTTTTTTAAATACGGTCCTGATTTTCTGATGTCAAATTTTATGAGCCTTTCTTATTCTGAATTCAACAATGTACCACACATTATGGTTTAATTACGTTTCGACCGGTTTTTGACCATCATCAAGAAATTTTTAGGATACGGACCTGTATCATTGTATCATTTTTAGAAAATTTCTCTTAATTTTCTAAAAATTATGAGAAATACAGTTAATTGGGCTTTCTTCTGATATCAGAAAGGAACAAAATTTTCCAAAACTGCAAGATGCGCTATGCTTAGAGTAGGGTAGGTGCTTATCGCTAGTATCATCTAACAGATTCGTAAAACTCTTGTGGTGCGCTTAAAAATTGCCCAACTTATACTGTATGTACATATTTTTTACAAAACTATGAGAAATACAGGTCCGTATCTTAAAAATTCTTTGATGATGGCCAAAAAGGGTTGAAACGTAATTAAAACATAATGTGTGGTACATTGTTGAATTCAGAATAAAAAGGGCTCATAAAATTTGACATCAGAAAATCAGGACCGTATTTAGAAAATGAAGTTGATGATGGTTGCTCGAAGACGAAACGTAAAATAAAAAAATTGGCAATGAAATCTTTAATTTCATCAAAAGTTGCTACGAAGAAGTTTCGTCAGTTTCGCTCTAACTTTAATATTAAAGCCAGAAAAAATATAGTTAAAAATCCATAAATTCAGTTTTTCCAAAATAACTCAAAAACAAAAAATATTATCAAGGATTTCTAGGCGCCATTTTATTGGTACTTTAATTACACAACTTTTTTCCCATTTAACCAAATCCGTATCTCTTGTCATTTCCAATATCCCTATACTGGCCCTTCTTATCTTGGACACGTTGTATTTATAGATTTAATATGTTAATTTTCGAGTGTAGCGTATTATACCATTAATAATAGTAATAGAATCAAGCTTATGTTCGGTTTAGTGCGAACTTGAATGGAAGAAGGGTATAAAAACCGTGGTTCTAAGTCGTACAAAGACTCAGTTCTTGCATAAAAAACTTTCTGCTCCATATATTTCGTTGTAGACTAGAATTAAAAATTGTCTGATGAATACAGAAGTTCGAATAATAATTATTGTGCAGGAGGAAATGAATGTGTTTGGCTCAAACCGATAGGATGCACTGCCAGTGGATTTTTTATGCTCAAAAACCAACAAAATTCTAGAATCACGTTACACCTTGTCACGTCTCTTAAATGTCATTTTTTCGCCGAATAACTTTGTTATTACAGCTTCTAGGTTATTTTCCCACGTCACAGTCGTGCCGTTTTTTCCCCTCCCTCTCTTTCAATTGCGATCCATAACAAATAATAAAAAGATCGGGATGGTTTTTCGGCCAGATACTGTTTATTGTAATAATTTTCGGGCAAAAAGTGTTGAAGCATCTCACGTTTTCAATTGGCGTGCTAAGTAAAATAGTTTTAGCTGCATCATGATTTCTGGTAGTGACGTTATATAGGGTTGCTCTCATCGTAAAGTGTTCAGCTGGAGGACTGGTTGGATGTTGGAGGCGCATCTCTTCCCTGCTTATATCAAATACTCAAATTGTCTCTCATTATGTTGGGTACACATCTTGTTAGAAATATACCCTGTTTATGTTTATTAACGGAACATTTTCCATTATCGCCTCCGCGTTAATATTCAATAAATTAATGAATCTCAATCCCGTTAAGTTTCAACCAAAATTTTGGTATGCTTGTTGACCACCCAAAATAAAACACGAATCGTAAAAATCCAAAACGTCCTTGCCTCTGACGTTCAAAAGTTTGGTGCTGATTTGTATCAGACCTGTGACGCACAATATGCCTGTTAAATAATCCTACACTGCTTATGTGAGTTTCATCTGTCCAAATGACAGACCGCCTAAATTCTGGATTTTCTTGAATTTTATTGAAGTGCCATTATGTATACCGGGTGGGTGGGGATTTGGTGTGTAATCAGCTCATATCTCTGGAACTATTTAAGATATCAAAATGAAATTTTGTGCGAATGTGGGGAACCACATGGAGCATTTCCCAAAATTATTTAGGTATATACAGGATGTTCACATTCTAAGTACCAAACCAAAGTTCTATTTCTTTAAATAGAAACCCTACGTGTCCTTGCATAATATGGATTCCCCATAAAATTCTATGAAAATTGATATACTACATGATGTGGTTTTGACTAAGGAATGTTGAGATATTGACATATTTGTGCCATTATGGACCCACATTTATGACGCTACAGACGCATACTAACCAAAGCCACCTAAAATTTCTTTATTGAAATAGGTTCACACACTGCTGTATTTTTGAAATCTATAAATAATTTTATCATAATACTTGAGATAATACAGTGTGGTTAAGTTATGCAAAACATAATTTTTCTCAAAAATTTCAAATGGACCACCATGTATATTATTTGTACAACTGATGGTCATTTTACTAAGCTTTTTATTGATGTGGATATTGTCAAGTCTACCAGTAAAAGTTTCGACAGAATGTACAATTGAATTATAAAAATGTAGAGTTTCCTTAGTATTTTACATTATTTCTAACGATCTCCCGTATATTTTGTCATCCAAAACTCCAAAAAAGGTCTGCATTTTGTTTCTATAAAACATTTAGCAAATGAAGTTTACATTAACACAAAAAATCCCATTGCAAGACTATTTCTTAAAGATAATATTTTCTTCCATGGCACTCCTTGTTTAAACATTATACCCGACTTTAAAAAGACATTATACATTTAAGAACATAACCATCAAGAAACAATTTTACAATAAGATTTATTGTCTTTATATTGATACCAATTTGCAAATACAAAATATAAACATTATTGTGAGTTTGAGCAACTGACTGTCAGTTGTGCAAATAATATAGGTACATGGTAGGTATTCTATTTGAAATTTTTGAGAAAAATTTCCTTTTGCATAACTTAACTACCTTGTATAATCCTAAGTATTATGGCGAAAGTATTTATAGATTTCACAAATACAGCAGTATGTAAACCCCTTTCAATAAAAAATAGTTAGGTGGCTTTGGTCAGTAGACGCCAGTAGCGTCATAAATTTGGGACCATAATGACACAAAATTGTCAATATCTTAACCAGTCCCTACTCAAAACCACATCATGTAGTATATCCGAGAGTATATCAGTTTTCATGGAGAGAATTGAAATCATCACGCAAATGCTTGTGGGGTTTCCATTTAAAGAAATAGAACTTTGGTCTGGTACTCAGAATGTGAACATCCTGTATATACATAAATAATTTTACGAAATGCTCCGTATGTCGTTTCCCACATTTATGTACGTGTAAAATTTCATTTTGATATCTTAAGCAGTACCTACCAGAGATATGAACCGATTACACACTAAATCCCCACCACAAACATGAAAATATCGAGTTTTTGGACATCGAAACGTAAAAAATACTAGTTTCAATCCCGCGTCTCAGTTTACCAAAAATTATTTTGTACAAAAGTTTGACTTGGTTTTTGACACATACCTAATCATTGCAGCTCACATTCTACATAATTCCTATGTATCCCTATTAATTTTTGAATTACAATTACAAGGTTTAAAAATATGGCAACCCAAAATGACGTACCTGGTATCTGTTTAAAATCTTGCTGACGCATCCGTGTGACACTCGTAATTGTCTTGATATGACGCAGGGACGCACCCCGGCGGCGGCCATTTCAACAATTTTTAAACGTATGTGGTTCGGTAAAGGCCTCCCATTGATAAACACCCCTCCTAGTTGGTTGACACGACCCTGTCCTGGAAGAAAATATTGGAAATAAATTTTTGGAAAAGTACTACCTAGCTTACAATTCTCATAATTGGGAAATGTGTGTAATTCTACAAAAAAGTGCCCTATTCACTGGCTAGCTTTTCAGAATTTTAGCCTGTATTATTTCGTCCCTGTCGCTCACCAGTAGACAGCGGCCTGTGGGAACACCTATCGTATTACACACCGTGGTTCGAACTAGATAGACGTTTGCCGATGAAATTGTGTAATAGATCACTTTTTGCGTAATACTGTTTATTGTGCACAGCGATGGCGACAGTAATAAAAAGATTGTTTGTTCTACTCTACAGGTGTTGAAATACAGTGGTTCGGCATTCTGAAACGTTTCGTTGCAAAATCCCAATATGAAATTGGAAGGTGTAGGTAGGTACTTTCCCTTATCACAAAAGCGGCGTAATAAAATCAAATTTTAGGGTAGGTGCCCATAAATCTCAGTTTATGGGACATCCGACGGGGGTCGGCGGAGTCGAAAATTTTTCTATAAAAACTAAATTTCTTTTTATTTTACCTTGAAATGGGTATCCAGAGAAGCAAGGTCTATGCATAATTCCAAGACTACCGGTAACTGTCATTTCGATAAAAACGAAAACATCAAGTCTTTATTTTTACCTAAATCTATATTCGTCTTGTCCCCCTCGATTAAATAGCACAAGAAACGCACAACAGAATAAAGCACCAAAATTTAGTCTATCACAGAATCACGCCGCAAAAACGAATACAAAAATCAACTGTGAATACAAAAAATGTTGAAGACGTGGACTGCTGGAATCAAGTAGCTCTTGATGACTGAAAATTTGTGTAAGTTGTTTCCAAGTTTAGTGGCCTGACTCCTCCCACTGTTCCTGAAGCACCGCCTGTTTGATTTACAGGTAGCTTTTCTGAAAGCTACGAATACAGTTGAAAATTGCTCGAGTTTATTATCGCTTTGTTAGCTTTTTTATGTTTTTGTGCATTTAGACAAGCAGAATTGAATTTATATTTGAAATATTAACTGTTATTCCATTTTTGGCTCTTTTCTAGTGTTAATAATCATACAGTGTGTTCTCCTTTACCTTGTAAAGTTTTTATTAGAATTTCACTTAACGCTTATCCTTTTTATAATTTTAATGGAACTGTCTGTATATTGATACATTATTGGATTCCCAGAACGATCTGTAAATTTTTACATTGCCTCTACAGTTCACACTGAATTTCTTGAGTAAGATAACTTTTTCGATTAAGAATGTAGTCTAGTCGGAGTGCAAGAGTGTCGCACGCTCAAAAAACGAATTAATCGCCTTTTCAGCGACGAAAACGTGACAGAGAGAGACGGTAGACGGTTTTATAAAATTCAATTTGTTAGTCTATTTCGAGACGATGGAGTTTTTGCACCGTAAAACTATATCAAATATAACGGACCGTATTTGTTGTTGTTGTTGGTAATAGATACGAAACTGGACGTTATTTTTTGTGTTGGCAATCTTTGAGAGATGACGCTACTGACGCATACTAACCAAAGCCACCTAAAATTTCTTTATTGAAATAGGTCCACACACTGCTGCATTCTTGAAATCTATAAATAATTTTATCTTAATACTTGAGATAATACAGGGTGGATAAGTTATGCAAAGCAGAATTTTTCTTAATAATTTCAAATGGAACACCATGTATATTATTTGTACAATTGATGGTCATTTTACTAAGCTTATTTTTATTGATGTGGATATTGTCAAGTCTACCAGTAAAAGTTTCTACAGAATGTACAATTGAATTATAAAAATGTAGTTTCGTTAGTATTTTACATTATTTTTGACGATCCCCCCTATTTTGTCACCCAAAACTCAAAAAAAGGTCTGCATTTTGTTTCTATAAAATATTTAGCCAATTAAACTTACATTAACACAAAAAATTCCATTGCAAGATTATTTCTTAAAGATAATATTTTCTTCCACTAGTAGACCTGGCAATATCTATATCAATTAAAAGCTTAGTTAACTGACTGTCACTTGTGCAAATAATATATGTACATGATATTCCATTTAAAATTTTTGAGAAAAATTCCCTTTTGCATAACTTAACCACCTTGTATTATGGTGAAAGTATTTATACGGTGTGACAAACTTCCATGTGTACATGGGGAAATAACATGGGCAATTACATTTTTGGGGATTCCTGCGCCCCATGTGTAGTTACAGTGGTGGTAAAGGTAGCAATCGAAAGACTATTTTTTTCTGCGTATATGAGGATATCAAAAGCTCTGCAATTTTCCAATTTATTAAAGCATTAAAAGCAAAAATTACACTAATAATTTTCAAATTAAAACACGGATATTCATCAGATTACCTATGACAATTTAATTTATTCTAATCAAAGACTTCCTTGATTCTAATTTCTAATTCGTCTGAACTATCAGCATTATTTATCGACAATTTAAAATTTGGGTTTCAAAATGAACAAAAATATTTATTCAGTTGAAGAAAAGGTTTTCATTGTGAAAACATTTTACGGCGGCAATAGTCTGCGGGAAGTCCGTGACTTATTTTCTGTAAAATTTAATAACAGTCCTATTCCTCCGGTAACAACAATAAAAAATTTAGTTAAGAAATTTGAAGATACTGGGAATCTTTCATTAAGAGAAGGTAATTTTTACTAATAAATTTACTTGGTTTTTATTTAGATAATTCTGATTCGCTTATTATTATTACCTAGTTGCTAATTCCTTATTGTTCGCTAACTTAAATTTTACTGGGATTATGAGAATTTTAACAAGTGATAACGTGGAGTGAAACAAAACTAAAATTAACCTTATCATTTATTTTTTTAGTCGTTCCAAGAAATCTAAATGTTGAGGTAGAGGAAATGGTAATAGGCCTGATAACTGCTAGTCCAACATCCAGTTTAAGGTCTATTGCCCTAGAATGCAATGTTTCAAGAGAAACTGTCCGTAACATATTAAAAAAAACAAATATCATCCCTTTAAATTCCAATGTCACCAAGAGTTACTTCCTTTTGACGAAGAATCAAAAGGCAAACTTTTTGTGAAGAAATGCAAGAACGGGCTAATCGGGATCGCAGCTTCCTCTCATCAATTTGTTTTACCGATGAGTGTACCTGCACTTTAAATCAAGAGCCAAATTCACAAAACGTAGGGTTTCGCACAAGACCAAGAAAAGTCTTGGTCTTGTCTTGTCTTGGTCTTGAATTCTAGACCAAGACCAAGACCAAGACCAACATAAATGATCCAAGACCAATACCAAGACTTAACCTCCAAGACCAAGAGTCTTGGAGCAAGAGTCTTGGGAAAGTCTCGGTCTTGATATTTTAGAAAATGTTTGACAGTTATTTTTTAGTTTATTGAAAAATTAATTAAAACAACTGCAATTTTTCATAACAAAAATTGGAAATAATGCTTAAAATTCGTATACTCGTAATGCAAAATACTAACACCATCCCATGATTGATCACTTTTCTCTTTTAGGGCTATTTTAAATCAGCAGTGTGTCAAACCCACACAGAAAATTTAATTAATTTGAGGCCCACAATATCAGAAACATGCCGAAATATTCCCTCTCAAACATTCCTGAATGTAAGAAGGCAATTCGAGAATATAGGCTTTATTATTGTTTTGCAAATAACTGGGCCCATTTTAAGCATCTAAGATAGATTTTCCTTAAATTATTCTAAAAGTTATATTTTCCTGTTTTAAATTCTAAAGCTACTTTTTTGTATGAAATGTTTATTATCTGATATCTACAAGGTTTAATTCTTATTTTGTATCAAATTTAACCCATTATTTTTCTTATTTACTGAAAGGTTGAAATGACCTTATTTTAGTTTTTAAAGCTCAAAATAAGGAATAATTAAAAAATAAAAATCGCTGCTGTATTCCTCATTCGATTTCCTTTAAAATGAGATATCACAAGCAATATGATGCCGTTTGAGATTTTAAAGTGAGGGTGACTGGGGGCCAGGGGGTAGGTTTTACAGACATCAACTATACGTCAAAATCTGTCCCCCTCGCGTCATAAATTTACGTGTCTCGGCGATTTTTCATAACTCTATTCGTTTCTCAGATATTTGAGGTGGCTCGTTTTTAAATGATCACGCTGTACATCCTTAAACTGTAATCTGTACTAGAATAAATAAAATAAATTTTATGGGAAGTAAGTACATTTCAGATGTACAGCTTTCATTTTGGTTTATAAATTAAGTTCATTATATTACATCTTAACACAAAATATGGAGGTACCAATTTTAGTAGAGCCATGAACTAAATACAAAAGTTGTATTCAGTCAACTGTACAACTTAGTGAATCATTAGGTATTTTCCGAACAAAAAATTATGAAATTATGCAAATATGAAATAGGACTTCTTATTTTTGAACTATCTCCCATTCAGTGGGTGTGGAAACATTGAAATTCATAAATTTCTTGTACTCTCATAAAAACCAAACAAGACCAAGAAAAAACAATACCAAGACCAAGACTTATGTGGTTCTCGTCTTGGTCTTGGGTTTCAAGACCAAGACCGAGACCAAGCCCAACACGAGGATGCAAGACCAATACCAAGACTAGTGTAAGTCTCGTCTTGTCTTGGTCTTGCGAAACCCTAAAAACGTTAGGCATTGGGCCCAGGAAAATCCCAGAATAAATCTAGCCAATGCAACGCAATACCCTCAAAAAATCAATATTTGGGCAGGCATTTTTAATAATCGCATTATAGGTTATAGGACCATTTGAAATACAGGGAAATTTAAATTCAAGAGTTTATTTAGATCTTTTAATTAACCATATTGGCCCTGCATTAGAAGAAGTTGCACAGGCGAATCGGGAGGTCTGGTTGCAACATGACGGATGCCCAGCACATTTTGGAGCACAAGTGAGGGAATTATTAAATGAAATATTTCCAGAGAGCTGGATTGGTCGAGGTGGTGTTATAAACTGGCCAGCTAGATCTCCCGATTTGGCACCGTGTGACTTTTTCTTGTGGGGTCATTTAAAAAATAAGATTTATAAAACTCGTCACCCAAACATTGATTCTTTAAGGAATGCTATTTTTGCGGAATGCAACTTAATAAACGATCGGCAACTTGCGAATGCGAGAAATTCTTTCTATAATAGGCTGGGATACTGTCTGATACAGAATGGGGGTTTATTTGAATATTTGTTATAGTTATTTTTCTTTTTTTATGTTACTTTAATTTCATTGTATATTAATAAGTTTTTGTCCTTAGATATGAAATAAATAAGTATTAAATTGCCAGATTACAAAATTCATTAGAGCAAAATAAACAAATGTTGCCGCTTGTTAAATTTTTCATAATTGCAGTAAAATTAAAGTAATTTAATTTTTATTATTTCATTTTACTGCTTTAACATTTTCCCAAAAACTTTTTAATAGGTTAGACGACACCTACAATTTACCCTAAACTATGGACCAGCATTCACCAACGAAACATCCACACCAGTAATCAATTATAATTGTCAACTATAGGTAATGACAATAATAATGTGAATGAGAATTATCTAAATAAAAAAAAAACAAGTTTATGTATTAGTAAAAATTAACTTCTTTCGATGAAAGATTCCCAGCCTTCAAATTTCTTACTAAATTATTTGTTGTTATTCCGAAGGAATAGGACCGTTATTGAATTGTACAGAAAATAAGGCACGGACTACGCGTAAACTATTGCCGCCGTAAAATATTTTCACAATGAAAACCTTTTCTTGAACTGAATAAATATTTTTGTTCATTTTTAAATGTTGACAGTTCAGAAAATCCATAAAAATCAAAGACGTCTGTGATTAGAATAAATTAAGTTGTCATGGATAATCTGATAAATTTCTGTGTTTTAGTTAGATTATTTTTCCGACCCAAATATCGACCAATAGAATTGCACCATTCGACGTCACGTGGTACAACCTACATGGTATTATACTGATTATTTTTCGACGTTTCTATTTTCCAATAAATGAACAGTATTTTTGATCACGCGTTTAATTCTGACCAATTAAATCATTATTATAGTGAGAATTTTTTACCTAACTTATCCCAGCGGGAATTTTTTTTAGTATTTTGTTTTTGTTGATAAAACGACTTGTTTTCTGGTTTTGACATATTGTCTTATATGTTTTAATCGCAAATTGTGACATTGAAAGAATAATATTGACAGTTGTTTCATATTTGAACGTCAAAAAATAATCTTTCGAATACCACACGAGAGTAAGAATAACTTGGAAAATAATTCTCCACATTTTACTCAAACTTGTCGCCATTCGGCAATAGCCACTCGAGCCCTACGGGCTCTCGTGTCTATTGCCTGGCGACAAGTTTTCGAAAATCTGTCGAATTATTTTCAAGTAATTCTCACTCTCTTGTGATATTACTACTGATAATTTTTTGATTATTTTCTCTGGTAGTTGCTATATATAAAAAACATAACATAATCCAGTCAAATTAACCACACGTCAAACTGACAGGTTGAATTCAATTGTGAAAATCGGAGATTTTGCATGAAAATGAGTCGATTTGGAGTTTGTTCTCTGTCCACCATCGATAAAAAAGTCAAAGGAAATGTTCCCATTAATACGGAGAAGGCAAAAAAAACAGTTTGGAACCAATTTACTACTTTTTGTACTGAGAGGGAATACACATTGAGTGCTGAAACGAGTGAAGCGCAATTGGCAAACATTATGAAAGATTACGCTTACAATATGAAGAAAATGGATGGAGAAGACTATAAGGAAGGTACAATAAAAACAATGTGGAATCAGACTGCCAAATCACTTCAAGAAAAGTATTTGAACGATTTCGACATCAAAATCAACCCATTTTCGGATGCTGCATTCAAGACCGCTCGAGGAGCTCGTGATGCCAAGCGTAAGGCTTTACAATCTATTCCTGAAAAACGGAGGGCAAGTGCAGCAGCGTTGGAGGAAAAAGATTGGGATGCAATGACCACTGTTTGGGACGAGGAAACTCCTGATGGCCTCCAGAAAAAATTATTCATGATAATATCAGTGGAATTGGCTTGGAGAGGTGGTGAGGGCAGCATGGCGTCAATACATCACTTCAAGGCAGAACAGCGAAATGACGGGGAAACAACTGGGAGAATTGAATACAATCCAATTTTCAGCAAGACCACACAAGGTGGTGATAAAAAATTATCAGACAGCAAGTGGCTGGTGGAGAATCGGGAAATCCCTGACAAGTGCCCAGTGAGACTGTTCCAGAAATTGAGAGAGAAGAGAGATGCCAATATCAAGAGCGACAGACTATTCCTGACCCAAAATCCATTCTGGAATAAAGTTCCAGGCGCTAGGTGGTACAAGGATTCCCCAGTAGGCCAAAACACGATTTCAAAGTGGGTTAAGGAGTCAGCACAAAAAGCTGGGCTTGACCTTGGTAACAAAAAAATCACCAATCACTCCAGTCGTGCAACAGCCGTCTCCAATCTAGCGAAATCGGGCCTGGGAGAGCAGCAGATAATCAAAATAACTGGACATGCCAACAGTAACTCCATCAAGCCGTATCTCCAACTCGACCAGGAACACCACGAATTAATTGTCAAGAAACTGCGAAGGAGTGAGCCTACTGCAGAAAATGCCATCAACAGCATAAACCTCATGCCATCTACCTCTTCTGGGACCATTACCGATAACTCTGACTTGAAGAAAACATGCACCAATGTTTACAACAATTGTATTTTTAATTGCACTAGCCTGAATCTTAATTAAATGTTGTTTTATTCATTATGAAATTCTTATTTGTTAACTGTTCATTTCATCTCATGGTGCAATTCTATTGGCCGACATTTGGGACGGAAAAATAATCCCCCGAATACCACACGAGCTTCAAAATTATCTGGCATTTCCCTCAAGGTTCCCTGCAAACAAATAAAGTCGTCAAGTTTTTCAAGAAAAATCACTCGCGCTTCGCGCTCGTGATTTTTTAACCTGAAAAACTTGACTCCTTCATTTGTTTGCAACGAACCTATCGGGAAATACCCGATAATTTTGAAGCTCTTGTGGTATTATAAGTGAAAATTATTAATGTAATTTTTGCTTTTAATGCTTTAATAAATTGGAAAGTTGTAGAGTTTTTGATATCCTCATACGCAGAAAAAAATAATTTTTCGATTGCTACCTTTACCACCACTGTAACTACACATGGGGAGCAGGAATCCCCAGAAATGTAATTGCCCATGTTATTTCCCCCATGTACACATGGAAGTTTGTCACACGGTATGTGAATTGAGACCAAAGAAAAGGAGCGGAAGAAGAAGACTCAGAAATATATGGCAACGCAAGATAAAAGATAAAGATGAAAGAAGATGGAAAGAATATTGGAAAGGAAACTCCAAAGAGAGGTCAATTTCAAACAGCGCGTGCAGATTATTGGACAAGATATATGTTCTTTGGGGAAGTGGATATCTACATCAGTTGAGGAAAGGATAGATGATGATTAGAAAATGACTTCAAGTTAGTGTCTGAAAAGTGCATTTTTTGTTCTCGCAAAATCGCGCCTGTATTAAATTCATTTAAATTCTGAGCCAACAAAGTGCACTCGTGTAAAAATTTCTCGACAAAAACTATACAACTATTAATATTTATATACAGAAGCCGGGCGTAAAGATATCAACGAATCGAAGCACTGCCAGCAAAGAAAGGTAACAGACAGCGCGTATCGTAGTTACAAATGAATTCATTAATTTCTTTTGTAATAGAAAAATAAACGATCAATTTGCTCTTTCCCACGATGTAATTTCTGTTTGCACAAAAAGCAACGGTTTCTTTCGACGTCCCATAACCAAGAAATTGACACCGCTACACTGCTATTAATGTTCAAATAGTTTTGTTGCGTTCTTCGCACACGATTTTATGGTGGATCGCTGAAATTCAGGACATAATCATGAAACCTGTAACGCAATACCTAAGTATTAGAGAATTTAAGAAATGCACAACGTCATCGCGTTTTGATTTTACCAGCAAATGTTGGGCAATTCAAATATTATTTGTTTTACAATTTGTGCCAGAATCTTGTGAATTACTAATGTTATTCCATTATAAGTAGGTATATGGAAATTTTATGAGGAGTAAAATCAAACGTTACGTTATCTGTCACATTGAAATTATGTATACGTATCTATTGATACGGCTGACTGCATAGAGCATGGAAATAGTGAAAATAGAGTGGCATAGAGTAGATATGACAGTTGGCGTTGTAAAGTCAGCATTTGCAGTGTTTGTTCGTTCCTAAATTTGTTGAATCTTTTGATTTAATATGGAAAAACCTAATATTAAATACTCCAAATATTGCTTGGTGCCGCAATGTGAATCAACGCCTATTCGAACACCAGGAAAAGTATTTATTTAATTGCCAGTGGGATCGACGTTTTTTCCTGAGATATGTGACTTAAAAAAGATTCCCAAACTGTTTCTACTTGATCGGAACATACATGTTTTTCGTAATAAGTTTTTGCGCCTTAAAAAGGCAATGATTTGGAGGCAGGCACAATATACCTCATGACAGCATAAATTTTATCTTGTTTTGTTTTTTTATAATTTACTTTGAAATAAAACAGAAAATAATCGTATACCTAGCATTTATACATCTAAACTGATCATTTCGAGAGAAGGTAGCAAAAGAAATTGAGTATTCGAGATACAGAGGGCTATACCTCCATAATTTATTGACATTTGGAACAAGTGATGAGTTCCAGGCACTAGCTACTAGATGCAACAAAGAATTATCATGGCAGCATGATGTCTAGCGAGGAAGAGCCAACTAGATTCATTCAGTGCCCAACAAAAGTCGAGAATAATGCTTTTATTGCCGTTATAAACTGAGAGTTGTAAACATTTCCAAATAATTCATTTGGGATGTCAATACATCACCGGGAATTTAGGCATGCCTTTCAGCAATAACAGCTTCAGAAGTAGATGAATACCTTGCACATTTACAGGCTGTCTTGTATATAGCACATAGAAGGGGAAATAAAAGCTTAGCCTACGCAAGAGGTTTCCGGGACAACCTGTATTTACGCAGTGAAGTTAAATGCTGACAGGTTGGGATACTTAACTTATAGCACCCCAATAAAATGTCTTTTTAAAGTAAATCATCTCGCCTATAGACCAGTAGTCAGGACGGTTAACTGCGTTTCTAATTCGCTTTTAAAACGTTGTTTTCAGTGACTAATTTTCCACGAACATCTATTGTCCATTGTACAGTTACTATTTGTTATTTCCAAATAGACTGGAAGGTTTGTGTGCTGACCTGACGTTGCAGTCTCCATATATATCATTACGATTAAGTGAAAAAATATGTCTTTTTCTGGAATTGAGTTACAAAAAAATGTTTCATCAGTATTAGATTATAGGGTTCACGTATGTAACTCATTCATTGGAAGAGTAATGGCCAATACTGTGGCATATAGGCGGGGCTACACATCCCAACATAATATTTAGTATTATATTATCAAAATGCTGTATGTTCAGAGTCCTATTTTCGTTGGGATTTGGGGGTTTCTCATAGAAGCAGCAGAGATAGAGCCTCGGGGTTTTCGCGAACCGGAGCTACTTTTATGAGTATAATAGAATGTCGAAACCAGAATTTGGATATCGTTTTTAGTTTTCGAGAAAAAAAATAATGTCGATTTTTATCGATTTTCAAAAATTATCTTTTTGTTCTAAGCAGACTAAAACAAAACAAAAACAAGAAAAACATCAAACAACAAACAACAAAATTATAGGAACTGCTCAAATTGATTGCCGCATGTTTTCCAGCACATAATCTACATCTTTTTTAAAAAATAGGATAGGCTTGCAAAAGTTTGGTGCTGATTTGTATCAGGCCAGTGACGCAAATTATGCCTGTTAAATAGTCCTACGCTGCTTATGTGAGTTTCATCTGTCCAAATGACAGACCGCCCAAATTCTGGATTTTCTTGAATTTTATTTAAGTACCACCTACAAAAATTAAGCCTTCTTTCTTGATCTCCCGGGAAGAGATGGTGAATAATTTGAATTTTATATGGCCTATATTTGCCTTTTTAATATTTTTTGAACTTTAGTTTTGGAAACACCAACTTGTGATTCGATTTCGCGGCAAGAAGTTTTTGGTGTCGCCTCAACCAACTATAAAACATTTATTTCTTCCTCTTCCCTATTTTCTTTATTATAAATTTTGTTTCTACGTTTATTGAATGGCCCATAGGGAATTAAATTTGATTTTAATCTCGAAAACATCATTTTGCTTGGTTGTCTTCTTTCTGGATATCTAAATTTAATAAATCGATGGATAGGTAGGTATATTATACAGAAAATGGGTATCTAGGATTTTTTTGTGTACCTGTTGAGATATAGATCCATTTATTCATTTACATTCTCACGACATTCATTGAAAACAGAAAATATGTCGTATTTTTCGAAATTTTTGATAATTTTGAAGTGCCATTATGTATATACATAGGTACTAAGTATCTACATATTAATAAAACTATGCATGCAACAAATTGGAAATGAGAAGATAGAGGAGGTCGCGGATTTCTGCTACTTAGGAAGTAAAATAACTCAAGACGGTAGGAGCACTAAAGATATAAAACAAAGAATGGCGCAGGGCCGAGTTGCGTTTAACAAAAAGAAACAACTGTTATGCTCGAGAACGGTTAATATAGAGACTAGGAAGAGACTCTTAACGTCGTATGTATGGAGTACGGCATTATACGGGTGCGAAACTTGGACAATAGGAGAAGCGGATAGAAAAAGAGTAGAAGCGTTTGAAATGTGGTGCTATACAGACGCATGATGAAGATACCGTGGATAGATAAGGTTAGCAATAGGGAAGTATTAGAAAGAGTTGGGGAAAAGCGAAAGGTATGGAAAACAATAAAGAGTAGGAGAGATAGGATGGTAGGACACCTTCTAAGACACGAAGGAATAGTTCGTGACATACTAGAGTCAGAGATAGGAATAAAAAGAGGTAGGGGTAGGCCTAGATTAGACTACTGCTCTCAAATAGTTAGGGATGTAGGATGTTCTACTTTTAGGGAAATGCGTAGGTTAGCTCAGGATAGAAAAGAATGGAGGTACGCGTCCAACCAGTCTTCGGACTGAGAACCTTATGATGATGCATGCAACTTTTGCTAATGTATGTTAACAGATAATTATTCAGTTGTTAATATAAAATCACCTATTTTATATTTTCTAAAGTTAAAACTTAAAAAAGTACCAAAATCGTTGCCGTTTTTTTGAAATAACAATATACCTAAAAGTACAGTATGTCCCTAAAGTTTGGAATAAAATTCATCAAATTAAAATGAAAGCTTTTTGGAGAAATTCCTCGGACACGTCGATTTTTATTTTCAAAATAACGCCTGTAGGGATTGTTTTCAACTCTTTACCATCAACCCCCTAACCCCCACCAACCCAACTTTAAAATTTTACATATGAAGATACCCCGTGTTATACCTGATTTTAAAGCATTTCTTGTGCCGAAATCAACAAAAAAAATTTTAGAAATTCGGTTAATAAATAACGGAGATATTCGACAAAATATTACTATAATATTTAATATTTAATATTTACTATTACGAACAACGAAACTCAACAAAACAGACAATTTTACAACAGTTGTTCAAAGTGACCACCATTCTGAACTTGGCAATAACCTATTCGATCCTGGACAGCATTTGTAGAAGAAACAATTGTGTCAGACGGAATTTGGAAAATAACCTCCCTTATTTTAATCTTCAGTTCTTTAATGCTTTCTGGGCGACTCTCGTAAACCCTGCTTTTCAGGTAACCCCATAAATAAAAATCTAAAGGGGTTAGGTCTGGAGATCTTGGGAGGCCATTCTACTGTTCCTCACTTTTGCGAATGGGTCTCTTGTATCCAATGAGGATTTATGTCATTCCAGTATCTTGTAGTTTGTTTGTTTACGTTGCCATTAAGGTTAAATGTAGTTTCGTCTGAGAAAAGTACATTATGTAAGAAGTTTGGGTCATCATTTGTTATGTTCGACACTGTTTCGCAAAATTCCAGTCTTCTGTCAGCATCATCAGGTAGGAGCTCCTGAACTTCATGTACCTACTTTAAATGGAGACCATTTTTGTTTCTTTACATAACGATGAATTGTTGATTTCGAAACGTCATATTACTGAGCTAATTTTCTCATCGAATTAATTGGTTTCTCCATTAAATCGAACACTACTTGAAGTCTCAAATCAGCATTTAATTTTTTGGGTTGGCCTGATCTTTGCATATCTTTTACAGAGCCCGTTTGTTCAAATTTGTGGTAAATTTTACTCACGGTTGATTGTGAAATTTGTTGATCGGGATAAACATAAACATATCGCAAACTTCAAGCTGACTTCTCATTTTCTCTCCACATCCAATCATAATAATTAGGATTTCAATTCGTTGTTTTTCTGATAAATTCGGCATATTGAAAATAGCTGCAATTTGACAAAATTTGACAAGATAATTTAATTATTATCTTGTGTACAAATGCAAAACGAACCGGAGTGACTGGTAATAGTATATTATACACGAGTTTATAATGAATGCTATTATTACCGAGGATGAAGTTTTGTAATCATCCGAGGTAATAATAGCATCATTATAACGAGTTGTATACTATACTTTGTCCATGACTATCAAAACAGATTCCCAGAAAGAATTTACCTTCATTTCCCTTCTCCAGTGTAAGAAAGATACATATGCTCTCAGGTATAATTTTCTTGGTTTTTTGGGCAATGAATCTAATGAGGCAAGTTCTGCAGCTTCTTTTATTGCTGGTCCTGTTAAAGAAATCTCGTTTTCACTCTCACTACTCATTATATCTTCTTTTTTAGAATATGCATTTCAAATTAAAAGCAAGCCATGCTGATTTGACGTTTCAATTTGAACTGACACATCGCGATCGCGGCCTACTAAATAAATGTAAAAAAGGGTCAAAGCGATGTTCCTATTGGTTTAGTGAATAATATTCATTAATCACTGCAGTGAATAATGTATCTAATTATGATTGAAGAAACACAAGTATAAAGAGTTTGTTGTAAGATAGTCGTGGACAAATGTGATTTTCAATGTACTTGTCAAACACAAACGACCAGCAATAATTGTCTTCAACTCCTTATTACTAGATCTGCATAGATACCCATTCGAAAAGATTTTTGTTGAATATCTCCGTTGTTTATTAACCAAATTTTGAAAAAATTCTTTGTTAAATTCGGCACAAAAATTTCTTTAAAACGAGGTACCTATAACACGGGGTATGTTCATGTTTGAAATTTTAAAGTTGGGGTTGTTAGGGCTTAGGGGGTTGATGGTGAGAAGCTGAAATCAACCCCTGCAAGTGTTATTTTGAAAATAAAAATCGACGTGTCCGAGGAATATCTCCAAAAAACGTTCATTTTAATATGTTACATTTTATTCCAAACTTTAGGGACATACTGTATATTTTGATAGCTTAAAAAGACCTTTCGAATTAGACCAAAGCCTACTATGATTTACATTTAAAAAAATCAAGTTTATGTCATAACCGAAAAAATATGCTCCCCAGAAAAAAACTACGTACGCCACTGAATTCCTTGGAAAAAGTTCTATAGGAGTCAATCATAACAGTTTTAGTCTGCTTAGTACAAAAATAATTGGAGAGAGTTTTTGAAAATCGATAAAAATCAACATAATTTTTTTTTCTCGAAAACAAAAAACGATATCCAAATTCTGGTTTCAGCTTTCTTTTATACTCAAAAAATTAGCTCAGGTTCGCGAAAACCCCAAGGCTCTATCTCTGGTGCTTATATGAGAAACTCCCAAATCACAACGAAAATAGGACAGCCTGTACAAGGTGTCCCAAACTGGACGCGTTCTTATGGGAACACCCCTTATTTGAAGAGATAGAAAAAAATTAACCAAGGTGTCCGGAGCTCAAATTTAATACCACTGGCGCAAACAAAACTTTGCTATCTCTTAACGTTTGGCCGCTAGAGGGCGATTCTCAAATTTCGTCGATTTCTTTTATGTCCTGTAACTTGTTTATTAATAAAGATAATTAATTTTGGTAAAAACTTTCTTAAGGCACTTTTTTCCGTAGAATTCATTGCAATAGGCAGTTTTTTTACAGGGCGTTTAGAGTTTCGTGCACCACCCCAAACTATTTTTTTTTATACAGGGTGGGCCAATAGTGTGTAGTCGGTCCATATCTCTGATTCTATCCAAGATATCAACATGAAATTTTATGTGTATGTGGAGAACCCCACGCAGCTTCTGTTAAAATTATTTTGATGTATACAGGATGTTCACGTGCTACGTACCAAACCAAAGTTATGTTTTTTTAAATGGAATGCCCCACATTTGTTTACATATTTGGATTCTCCATAAAATTTCATGAAAGTTGATATGCTACACGGTGGGGTTTAGAGTAAGCGATGTTAAGATATGGCCATTTTAGTACCAGTGTGAAGCCAAATTTGTGGTGCTACTGACGTCTGCTGGTCAAAGCTAACTATGATTTTTTTATTGGACTTGGTCCAGAGGATACTCTGTTAGTAAAATCCATGAACACTTTTTTCAGAATAGTTTATATTATACAGAGTGGCTAACTTGAGCAAAATGGGCTTTTCTCAAAAATGTTAAATGGAACACCCCGTATATTATTTGCAGGTTTGATAGCCAGTTTATTAAGCTTTTAACTGATGTAGATATTGGCAGGTCTGCGACTGATAATTTAGGCAGAAATAAAGATTGAACCTTAAGAATTGAGATTTTTGCTGTAATTTTGTACCATTTTTGGGGAATTTCCCCCATTTTGCCACCCAAAACTCAGAAAAATGCGTATAGTTTGTTTTTACAGAAAATTTAGCCAACAGAATTTACACCGGCACAAGAAATCTCATTGCAAGAATACTTTTTGAAAGGACGGTTTTCTTCCATGGCACTCCTTGTTTCAATTTATACCTCGGTTTAATAAGTTACCATTTATTTAAGAATATGACCATGAAGAAGCAATCTGGCGATAAATTTTTTGTTTCAATGTGAAGTCGACTTCCAGATACAAAATGGAAATCATATTTTGTGTTTTGGGCGCTAAAATATGGGAGAAACGAATAAATTACCGGTCAAATTACCACATTTTTTAAGTTCAATATTCAATTCTACCGAAACCGCCAGTCGCTGACCTAACAATATCTACATCAATCTAAAGCTTAGTAAACTGTCTATCAAATATGGAAATAATATATGGGGTGTTCCATTTGAAATTTTTAAGGAAAAATGCATTTTGCGTAAGCTGTCCACCCTGTATGATATTAAGTTTTGTGATGAAAGTACTCAAGTATTTTACGAATAGAGCAGTGTGTGAACCTAGTCCAATAAAAAAATCTTAAATAGCTTCGACCAATAGATGTCAGCAGCTCCTCAAAATTGGGTCCACACTGGCACAAAAATGGTAATATCCTAAAATTGCTCACTCTAAACCCCATCGTGTAGTATACCATCTTTCGTCAAATTTTATTGGGAATTCAAATATATAAACAAATGTGGGGTGTTCCATTTAAAAAAACATAACTTTGGTTTGGTGTTCAGAGTGTGAACACCATGTATACACCAAAATAATTTTATCAGATGCTTCATGGGGTTCTCCACATACGCGTAAAGTTTTATTTTGATATCTTGAATAGAACCAGAGATATGGGCCGACTACACACTATTGGCCCACCCTGTATAGACCACCCTATATATTATGAGATTTTTGAAAAGCTCGTAAAATTTCCTAAATTTTGATGTATCACTTGTCATGTTTATCTTAAAAACCATTAGCAACATTTAAAGAATTATTAATTTAATATAATAACTATGAGTAATCTTATCATGAAACTTTAGATCTGTGGTTTTAATCATAACATGTTAGCATCCTATGTCATTTTATTAGTCATGGCAATCTTGATTTCTGTAGGCACAATATTTTAATTTTTAAATCGTAATAATGTTGCTAATGGTTTTTAATATAAACACGACAAGTGATACATCACAATTTAGGATATTTTACGATCTTTTCAAAAATCTCATAATATATAGGGTGGTCTATATAAAAAAAATGAGTTTGGGGTGGTACACGAAAATCTAAACGCCCTGTAAAAAACTGCCTATTGCAATGGATTTTACAGAAAAAAGTGCCTTAGGAAAGTTTTCACCAAAATTAATTATCTTTATTAATAAACAAGTTATAGGACATAAAAGAAATCGACGAAATTTGAGAATCGCCCTCTAGCGGCCAAACGATAAGAGATAGTAAAGTATTGTTTGCGCCAGTGGTTTTCTCATTAAATTTGAGCTCCGGACACCTTGTACAATAAGAACAATAATTGCTATTAATAATGGATTTAAAATAGAAATAATGAACAATAAAGAATAAAAATTACTTATAATAGCATCCCCCATAAAATCAGTAGTCTGTTTAATGTTCAGTACGGAAGAGGTGGTAATATAATTCAACCATCTTACATAATAAGCACTTTCCTGGCTCAACCTTTTTTGTCAAGCACACAATACAAATGTACCTAACATAAAAATAATAATAACAAGGAAGCAAATCTGAATATCTAATGAAACAGAAATGCACAAATTGAAGTCTATAGTTTTCTCATTAATGCTCTGAAACCATATTTACCACAAAAATAATGAAAGTTTCAGTTAGAAAGATCGTGGGAAAAATGAAATCTGTCTCGACCACCACCACTCTACAATTTAAAGGTATTGAACACTATTAGTTTATAGATTACTTTGTTATTATGTTAGTAGAATGAAAGCTGCAAGTAATACACCTGTTTTTAATAAATAAATTGTTCAAAAAGTGGATTTCACACGACAATGAACTTCTTTGGTATTAATAGTCACGGCGGACCAAGAGAAAACGCCTTCTATTGATCCGGATAAGTGCCTATGCATATTTTAATCAAATTTTGCGGAGACCGAAGCGAAAAAAAAAATAATTTGCTTATACAAGAATAACGGTGTTATATCCGGCAAAGAAAACAAGCAACTGTATTATGATACATAATTCTTTTGTAAAAAGGCTATGTTAGCATAGTATAAACATAATTGGGTCCTTCGAGCCGGACCATATTAAGTTCCTTATGTACACGTACACCCCTCCTCAAAATCTTCTACTTCTACAATATCAGGTAGTATCAGTGTATTTTTTGCTGTAAAATATTAGTTCTTCTGTTTCTAAAACAACCTTGCCGTCCCTGATGCAGATTTTGTCTGATGATTTTCAGGACTGTGTGGAAGCAGAAGTTGTCGCATGCCGGCCGGGTTGTGATTAATGAGACGTTGAAACTCTTAGGACATCCGTGACAAAATCATTAAGACCAATTAGTCAGTCGCTACGGGCCCGTGCCAAAATTTTCACTTAATTTCTCGAGTTCATCCCACCAAATTAGTTCTCCACTGACATTTGTTAGTAATTAAAGACGACTTAAAAGTTTAGACATTCCCGACCTCACACACGTTAACTCTTTAGAGTAGGTACCTCTGGAGAAAAAAGAATCTCGATTTGAGAAGACTGCATAGGCAGATGTGTCCTTTCGTACAGAGCGAACAAAATTGCTGGTTAATAGTAGGAAAATTGAAGCTACTGCTACTGTTACAACTTTTTTTAGTTGTCAAATTGATAGTTTTCTTTTCTCGTAGCTATAACAGTAAAAAGGTACTGAATCAAGCCAGAAGTAGTTTCAATTATTGGAGAATGAGCAATTTGGTTTGGTACTAACGGTTTATTTATGAAATTAACTTAGGGCAATAATTTATGACAAGGCTACAAGATATGCTCAATGTGTCCACCATTTTGTTCCAACATTCAAAAATATTTCATGTCGATCCAGAGAGTACAACATAAAAAAAGAAAAATAACTATAACAAATATTCAAATAAACCCCCATTCTGTATCAGACATTATCCCAGCATATTATAGAAAGAATTTCTCACATTCGCAAGTTGCCGATCGTTTATTAAGTTGCATTCCTTAAAGAATCAATATTTGGGACGAGTTTTATAAATCTTATTTTTTAAATGACCCCACAAGAAAAAGTCACACGGTGCCAAATCGGGAGATCTAGCTGGCCAGTTTATAGCACCACCTCGACCAATCCAGCTGTCTGGAAATAGTTCATTTAATAATTCCCTCACTTGTGGTCCAAAATGTGCTGGGCATCCGTCATGTTGAAACCAGACCTCCCGATTCGCATGTGCAACTTCTTCTAATGCAGGGCCAATATGGTTAATTAAAAGATCTAAATAAGCTTCTGAATTTAAATTTCCCTGTATTTCAAATGGTCCTATAATGCGCTTATTAAAAATGCCTGCCCAAATATTGATTTTTTGAGGGTATTGCGTTGTAGTGGCTAGATTTTCCTGGGCCCAATGCCTAACTTTTTGTGAATTTGGCTCGTGATTTAAAGTGAAGGTACACTCATCGGTAAAACAAATTGATGAGAGGAAGCTGCGATCCCGATTAGCCCGTTCTTGCATTTCTTTCACAGAAAGTTTGCCTTTTGATTCTTCGTCAAAAGGAAGTAACTCTTGGTGACATTGGAATTTAAAGGGATGATATTTGTTTTTTTTTAATATGTTACGGACAGTTTCTCTTGAAACATTACATTCTAGGGCAATAGACCTTAAACTAGATGTTGGACTAGCAGTTATCAGGCCTATTACCATTTCCTCTATATCAACATTTAGATTTCTTGGAACGACTAAAAAAATAAATGATAAGATTAATTTTAGTTTTGTTTCACTCCACGTTATCACTTGTTAAATTTCTCATAGTCCCAGTAAAATTTAAGTTAGCAAACAATAATGAATTAGCAACTAGGTAATAATAATAAGCGAATCAGAATTATCTAAATAAAAACCAAGTAAATTTATTAGTAAAAATTACCTTCTTTCAATGAAAGAGTCCCAGTATCTTCAAATTTCTTAACTAAATTTTTTATTGTTGTTGCCGAAGGAATAGGACTGTTATTGAATTTTACAGAAAATAAGTCACGGACTACCCGCAGACTATTGCCGCCGTAAAATGTTTTCACAATGAAAACCTTTTCTTCAACTGAATGAATATTTTTGTTCATTTTGAAACCCAAATTTTAAATTGTCGATAAATAATGTTGACAGTTCAGACGAATTAGAAATTAGAATCAAGGGAGTCTTTGATTAGAATAAATTAAATTGTCATAGGTAATCTGATGAATATCCGTGTTTTAATTAGAAAATTATTAGGCCTGGGTTTTCAAAGAATCCAACACCGGATTAAGTCTAACACCGGCTTCGTTGCTATGATACAACCATGGATAGAGGATCCTCTATCCATGGATACAACCAATCGGAAAGCCGGTACCATAGCAACGAAGCCAGCGTCAGACTTAATCCGGTGTTGGTTTCTTTGAAAAACCGGACCTTAGTGTAATTTTTGCTTTTAATGCTTTAATAAATTGGAAAATTGCAGAGTTTTTGATATCCTCATACGCAGAAAAAAATAGTCTTTCGATTGCTACCTTTACCACCACTGTAACTGCACATGGGGAGCAGGAATCCCCAAAAATGTAATTGCCCATGTTATTTCCCCATGTACACATGGAAGTTTGTCACACGGTATATAGCACTTTGTATTGAATATTGATGGTCCTATTATTATTGCTCAAAAGATTTCACCCTGGATTTCTTCTTGTTTTGCAAAAAACTGGATGAATTATAAGTTTATGATGGCCACTGATAGTTTTACGATTTTACCGAATTTCTCCAACTGTAAACTAGATATTTACGACCTGTAGACGTTCTGGAAAGTGTCACAAAAGACTTTACTTGCTCATAAAGTAATAAACCAATAAAACTCCCTTATTCAGAGGAATTTCAAGGGAAATTTTGTACGCTACTGATTGTGCTCAACACATCTTCATAAAATTGGACAGAAACGAGAATTATACAGTGTTCGACCGAGACCCCCTCTCACCTCGTAATAAAATCGAAACAGAATCTTATCAAATTAAGTTGTTGTTATTTAAATATTTAAAGATTCTGCTTCAGTTTTATTAGGACTCTTCAATTCGTTCAAAAATAACAGGAGTGATTGGAGTTTTAGGCGGGCACTGTACAAATTCCTTTCAATGCCACAGGTGACTTTAAAAATGGGACGAATTTTGCAACTTCACGCGGCAAAAAAAAACAGAAAACGGAAGGACTTCAACAATTAGTTTATTCACCGGAAATTGAAAACAAATGACAAGCTATTGAGTAGACATCTCAGTCGGCCGTGACGGATAAATTACAGCCGCGTTTTCAAAGCATTTTTCAGGACGTTGATTAATTAATATTTCATTATTTGTTTTTTTTGTGTTAATTAGTTGGATGTACACAAATTTTCTAAGGGATTCATTTTTGTAAATAGTATCTTCGCTCGGAGTAGAATATGCGTGCAGTGGTTGGATCGGTGTAACTTTGACGTAAATTAGTGGAGGTCACCAACGATGCCAAATAATTATATGAAAAAAATATGTTGAATCGGAAGAACTTCATAATTTACTGTCAGAAAGGGCATCTGTTTGCAGAGTTACGAAAATATGTTTCCTACAGCTTAGATTTAACTTCTCTATTTCCCAAAATTATTTAAAAGTATATAGGGTGGTCGTATTCTATGGTACCACAAATAACTTTGTCTTTTTAAATAGAATGTGTTATTTTTCATTGCATTTTTGTATTCTCCATGTAAAAATAACCTAATTTTAGTGAAGCTGTAATGGCGAATGTTCAAGTCGTTTTCACAGTATGTATTTGCGTTCTACTGAAAAAAATACATTTGCGGCTTGGTAGGAAAAAAATTATTTCTCATACACCCTAACTAGCGAGGTCTATAAAATTTCACCATTGTTCTACCCAGGGTACCTGCCAACAGTAGAAATGCTGAAACATTCACAGGGTGTAAGATTTTGTATGCCTCTTTTTTGCAACTTATAAATCCAGACACTAGTTTCTTTTAAATGATGGCACTCCCTAATTTTTATTTTATTTTTGGATTACACACAAAAAACTAGACCAAACGATGTCTCAGTCATTAATCGTTTTAAAGATTTACTTATTTTCTCGTAATATTGTAATATTGAAATCATACAATTTAAAATTTTCGAGAAAAAAAAATAGGTAATACATAGGTACCTAGTTGCTAATTCCTTATTGTTCGCTAACTTAAATTTTACTGGGATTATGAGAAATTTAACAAGTGATAACGTGGAGTGAAACAAAACTAAAATTAATCTTATCATTTATTTTTTTAGTCGTTCCAAGAAATCTAAATGTTGTGAGGTAGAGGAAATGGTAATAGGCCTGATAACTGCTAGTCCAACATCTAGTTTAAGGTCTATTGCAATAGAATGTAATGTTTCAAGAGAAACTGTCCGTAACATATTAAAAAAAACAAATATCATCCCTTTAAATTCCAATGTCACCAAGAGTTCGGTACTTTCTTTTGACGAAGAATCAAGGCAAACTTTCTGTGAAGAAATGCAAGAACGGACCAATCGGTATCGCAGCTTCCTCTCATCAATTTGTTTTACCGATGAGTGTACCTTCACTTTAAATCAAGAGCCAAATTCACAAAACGTAAGGCATTGGGCCCAGGAAAATCCCAGAATAAATCTAGCCACTACAACGCAATACCCTCAAAAAATAAATATTTCGGCAGGCATTTTTAATAATCGCATTATAGGACCATTTGAAATACAGGGAAATTTAAATTCAGAAGCTTATTTAGATCTTTTAATTAACCATATTGGCCCTGCATTAGAAGAAGTTGCACATGCGAATCGGGAGGTCTGGTTTCAACATGACGGACGCCCAGCACATTTTGGAGCACAAGTGAGGGAATTATTAAATGAAATATTTCCAGAGAGCTGGATTGGTCGAGGTGGTGCTATAAACTGGCCAGCTAGATCTCCCGATTTGGCACCGTGTGACTTTTTCTTGTGGGGCCATTTAAAAAATAAGATTTATAAAACTCGTCACCCAAATATTGATTCTTTAAGGAATGCTATTTTTGCGGAATGCAACGATCGGCAACTTGCGAATGTGAGAAATTCTTTCTATAATAGGCTGGGATACTGTCTGATACAGAATGGGGGTTTATTTGAATATTTGTTATAGTTATTTTTCTTTTTTTATATTACTTTAATTGTATGTATATTAATAAGTTTTTGTCCTTACCTAGATATGAAATAAATAAGTATGAAATTTCCAGATTACAAAATTTATTAGAGCAAAATAAACAAATGTTGCCGCTTGTTAAATTTTTCATAATTGCAGTAAAATTAAAGTAATTTAATTTTTATTATTTCATTTTACTGCTTTAACATTTTCCCAAAAACTTTTTAATAGGTTAGACGACACCTACAATTTACCCTAAACTATGGACCAGCATTCATCAACGAAACATCCACATCAGTAATCAATTAATTGTCAGCTATAGGTAATTGTTCAAATATTGCATGTTTTGAATGTGTATGGAAAACCGCAGACCAACTGGTTTCGTCCTTCTGGGACTCATCAGTACGGTGCTCTCCCCTACACACTCAAACCATGCAATTTAGCTTGCTATATATGCTGCCGCGTTCTGGACAGATATCAGCAAGTGACAACTACTTTGAGTAATTATCTAGTATTAATTAGTGGTACTGGACCGTTCGAACAACTACTCCTCGGGCAAATACCCCGCCAGGCATTGAATTATAGAACTAAATCCAGATTTTTTGTACTACGAGACGTTTCAGACTGCTACCCCATCTAAGATGGCTTTGAAACAATCCTAATTTGTCTCCATGTACGTACGTGCTTTTAAGCAGGTCTTTGTTCAAATATTGCATGTTTTGAATGTGTATGGAAAACCGCAGACCAACTGGTTTCGTCCTTCTGGGACTCATCAGTACGGTGCTCTCCCCTACAAGGTATAATGACAATAATAATGTGAATGAGAATTATCTAAATAAAAAAACAAGTTTATGTATTAGTAAAAATTAACTTCTTTCGATGAAAGATTCCCAGCCTTCAAATTTCTTACTAAATTATTTGTTGTTATACCGAAGGAATAGGACCGTTATTGAATTTTACAAAAAATAAGGCACGGACTACGCGCAAACTATTGCCGCCGTAAAATATTTTCACAATGAAAACCTTTTCTTGAACTGAATAAATATTTTTGTTCATTTTTAAATGTTGACAGTTCAGAAAATCCATAAAAATCAAAGACGTCCGTGATTAGAATAAATTAAGTTGTCATGGATAATCTGATAAATTTCTGTGTTTTAGTTAGAAAATTAATTAATGTAATTTTTGCTTTTAATGCTTTAATAAATTGGAAAGTTGTAGAGTTTTTGATATCCTCATACGCAGAAAAAAATTATTTTTCGATTGCTACCTTTACCACCACTGTAACTACACATGGGGAGCAGGAATCCCCAAAAATGTAATTGCCCATGTTATTTCCACATATACACATGGAAGTTTGTCACACGGTATACTAAGTAACTGTTAATAAAACTAGCTGCAAGCAACTTTTGCTAATGTACCTAAGTCAACAGAGAATTATTCAGTTGTTAACATAAAATCACAGGTATCTTGGATGTATCTAGCTATCTTATATTTTCTAAAGTTAAAACTTAAAAAGTAGGTACCAAAATTGTAGAGAATTTTTGAAAATCTATAAAAATCAATATTATTTTTTTTCTCGAAAACTAAAAACGATATCCAAATTCTGGTTTCAGCTTTCTATTATACCTACTCAAAAAAGTAGCTCAGGTTCGCGAAAGCCCCGAGAGAAATTTGAGGGTTAGAGATTCGGTTGTTTAAATATTTTGAAACTCAGTTCAACCGTTTTTGTATGATTGAACGCA
The DNA here is from genome assembly GCA_963966045.1 of Xestobium rufovillosum. Lineage (NCBI taxonomy): Eukaryota > Metazoa > Arthropoda > Insecta > Coleoptera > Ptinidae > Xestobium > Xestobium rufovillosum. The sequence continues at coordinate 31,216,714 of OZ014497.1, forward strand.
TTATATCGTGCAATCTAGTCAAGTGGTGGTAAATACATATTTGAATACAAATAGGTATTTGTTTTTATTGAACGAGTTCATGACGATGCGAAGAAATGGCGTCTGATAGCACGCCAGATGCAGCAATATAATATTATATACAAAGATAGACTAATTTCTTTACGCTTCAATCTAAAAGTGCTACTGGGTATACTGGCGGATACCAAAAAAATATCAAATTAAAATATAGCACTATCACGCTCATTGTGTTCCTGCGTCCTTCATTTCAGTCGAGCGGAACAGTCGAGAATATACATAATATGTAAGCATATGATACGTAGGTCGCATGTCGTTCTTGCTTACTGTTTATACAGTGTGTCCAACAAATAGTCACCAAAGTCGTCCTAATTTAATTACTCTGCAAGATGAAGAAATTATTTTGGATGTAATCGAAGATCATCCAGAAATAAGCACTAGAAATTTAGGTCTCCAAACGGGTCTGTCCAGAACATCAATAAATAGGATTATAGGACGCCAACAGCTTCATCCATACCATGTGCAACAAGTGCAACAGCTTTTGCCGCACGACTTTAATTTACGCTTTATATTTTGTCGATTTATCCTCAATCAGAACTTTAATTTTCCCAAGAAGATTGTTTTTAGGGATGAAGCTTTTTTTACAAGAAGAGGTATAACAAAATGTTCACAATGAACTAATTATATTAATTAATATGAATGCATGTGCCCCTAATCAAAAACTATAAAATTAATACACTTATAAGAAAGTAGTATCCTATATTATTAATGCTCCCACAAGAAATTTAGCTAAAAATGTTAATATACAGGGTGTCCCGGTGAAAGTGGGAAATCTCTCGGGTGCGTATAGATTACACGAAAATAACACCACAAGTTCATATAAAGTTTTCCCCTACGACCTTCCCCTGCCGAGATATTCTCCCTTAAAATGGAGAAATATAAATAGTTTTTTTTCCATAAAATTTGTATTTTTTATTGTATTTCGATCATTTTCTTGGTGACGTACCTATTGATTGAATGTCGATAAAATAATGCGACCCATTTTTTGATAGTGCATCAGGGGAGTAAGGGGTGAACTACCCCTTACCTTCTTTACTTCATATTTTTTAAGGGGCTGGATATTTGTAATTTTTAACCGCATTTTTTGTTTCCCCGGATATTTTGCTAATAAAAAGTTACTCTCGTTAGGTTTCGATAAAATGAAGCGTTTTTGAGAAAATAAAACTCGAGGAAATAAAACTCGGCAAGCAAGAGGTGCCGTGTTTCTACGATTTTCGTTTTCATTCTTTCTGGCATTTGAAAAACCGAAAGCAATTTTTTAATGTAAATTTTCACTACCTTTCGCAAACTGTTAAGGCTATTTTTGTACGACGTTTCGTCTGTTGTCTACATCGTCAATTTTTATTTTTTCTTAATACGGACCTGGAAATGTTTTAATGAATTTCAAAAGAAATAGGTAGCTAATGTAGGGTCAAATCATTTTAAAAAATTCCTAAGAAATAATTGATTGAAAGAGCTTTCGATTTTTTGATGTCTTAGAAAATAATGCCAGAAAAAATAAAGACGAAAATCGTAGAAACACTGTACCTCTTGCTCTTTGAGTTTCATTTTCTCGAAAACGCTTCATTTTATCGAAACGTAACAAGAGTAACTTTTTATTATCAAAATGTCCGGGGAAACAAAAAATGCGGTTAAGACTTTAAAATATCCAGCCCATTAAAAAATATGAAGTTAAGAAGGTAAGGGGTAGTTCACCCCTTACTTCCCTGGTGCACTATCAAAAAACGGGCCGCATTATTTTATCGACATTCAATCACTACGTACGTAACCAAGAAAATTATCGAAATACAATTAAAAATAAAAATTTTATATTAAAAAAATGATTTTTATTTCTCCAATTTAAGGAAGAATATCTCGGCAGGGGGAGGTCGTAGGAGAAAACTTTATATGAACTTGGGGTGTTATTTTCGTGTAATCTATACGCACCCAAGAGATTTCCCACCTTCACCGGGACACCCTGTATAGTATATTCAAAAATACAACAAATTTTGGCTTCTTTTTGGTTTCTTTTGATGTTACAAACATGTTCCCTAATATTCCTCCTAATGAATGCTTAAAATTAATTATAAATATTTTAGATTATTTTTTTCATCGTCAAATTGACCAATAGGAACCTTTCATTTGGGTCTATATCCTGTTTATTGAACAGATGCAGTAAATGACATTTGTGGGAGTGACTTGATTGCGCAGTACAGATTGCGCAAAAGTCAGCTTCACATGCTGCAAATTAGAAGACGTTGGGGAATTCAAAAATACCTAGTTTAAAACTGTTGAAGAACTTGAACAATAAATGTTACATCATCATAAGGTTCTCAGTCCGAAGACTGGTTGGACGCGTACCTCCATTCTTTTCTATCCTGAGCTAACCTACGCATTTCCCTAAAAGTAGAACATCCTACATCCCTAACTATTTGAGAGCAGTAGTCTCAAATTCTCTAACTTCCCTACTTGTTTCATGCTTCTAACATTCCACGCTCCGACTCGTGAGATGTTACACTTATCATTTCTGATGACTCCCCCCGAAGCAGTCCCCGCCCGGAGATCCGAATGTGGGACTATTTTACCTCCGGAATATTTTACTCCAGAAGGTGCCATCATCATAAATTAAAGTACGCTGTACTAGGGATAAAATAATGTGGTGGTTTCCCGTTGCCTTCCACATCGCAGTAGTGTGTATCACAGTGCCATACCAACCCTCACGATCTCTGCCACTATGATTACTGAAAGAGCTGCTGCCCCCTTCCAGGGACTTGATTTAGTCTGGCTTCTCAAATAAAAACCCCTCCAATATGGTTAAACCTATGATTCGGCTCTTTATATCATTGAAGCGCGCAAGCCATCCCACCCGTCCCAGTATTACTAGAACTGCGTCAAGGTACAAGTCCTTTGGGATAGAATATAAAATAAAAATATAAATGTTACGAGAATTTCAAAAATGTGAAATAAAAATATAATAATTACTTCAAAAAATTTTAGGTATAACAAAATAACACATATCTGTCAAAAGTTTATTTATTATTAGTACATTACCTGCCGCTTTTGCAGTAAATGCGACGTTTTCGGTCTTGATGTTGTCACTTGGTTTAGTAAACCAAAGAGTTGTCAGGGTTTTGGTGAGCATAAACTTTATAAATATTTAAAATTCGCTCCTTGCCTTCAATAGGACTTTTCATTATAAAAAAATGCTGAGGCGCATGCGCGAACGCGCCATGACAATTTCGGACGTCTTGTATCAATATCCCCTAGAGGGGTAGGCGGTATTGCTTGTTTGAAAGTGTTTATTAATTCTTTGGTAAAATTTTACTGCAAACGTGCAAAATTAGTGATAGTTCGGAACTAAAACACTATGGAGCATCCAAGCATTGTGCTTTTGGTGACTGCCAAGGTGATAGCAGTGCGGGAAGGCCAAGTTATCGCTTGGGAGTACGATTTTATCCATTTCCTAAACCCTGCCTAATACTGGGAAAAATCGAAGTTAATAACTAGGTTGGCGACCATGTGAGGAAGTGAGGATTAGTTCCACCTATATAAATGATGTTGCTTGGATAAAAATGTGTAAGAGGCAAGATTCGAAATGGAAAAGTGTATTGAACGTTTCCAGGTTTTATGTCATTATTTGTTAGGTCTTTAAAATAAGAATTACTTGTAGTTACATACATTCATTTCAGAAAAATACGCATCTGTACTTATATTAGACCCTTTTTCTCCGTTTTCTTTTAAAAAATTTATTAATTTTCAGGGCTATATTAAAAACCTACATGATTGAAGTATCTTGGTTAACATTCCCGTATTTCAAGCAAGAGCCAGGAGCCAGGCACGCCTTCGGGATTCAGCCTCACAATATTATAATCAAAAGAAAACCCTTCCTACCCCTAAGGGTGTAAGAGTATAAATACAACAGATTATTTACATGTCAAAATAACAATATTATTTTATCAATATTATTTTAAGTAAAAATTGAAAAATAAACAAAATTCCTCGTCTAGTCTCCTTGGTGTACGAAACGGGCCCATCGTTTTTTGTCCAGCGCCATCATTTTTGCACTATGCCAGGTGTGTCCCATTTGTTGTAAAACTTTCCCAATGCTGTTATTCCAAGTTTCCCGTGGCCTTCCTCTTGTTCTTCTCGGTCCAGTTTTTGCCTCCCATATTTCTTTCGCTTGTCTATCATTGTTCACTCTCAATAGATGACCTATTTACTTACGAATATTCCACACAAAGTTTATATCGCCTGACAGCTGACAGTGACTCTCGTCCGAAAATCTAAGAACAGCTGATTGTCAGCACATGCGCACTAACGAACACAGAACGAAATGAAAAGGTCTATTGAAAAACAGGACCTATGGCTGACAGCTGGCAACTTTTTGACGGAGAAAGAAATACTTGCTTATCCAAAATCAGTTAATACTTACAGTTATTCGTATTTTTCCTAATGTATTCACAAAATTCAATGAACTAATCAATGCAAGTACCTATTGAAAAATTCTATATTATAAACTGAATGGGCATAACAGTAAATTCAGTGACAACGTCAAAATGACAGATCGGTTTTGTTCAGTCAAGTTATTTATCTAGGAGTAGAGCTGTGTAAAATCGGTCTACCAGTGGTAATTTTCTATTCAAATTTAGCGCTCATTTGTGGAAGGAGTTTTTACTGAATCTGTTCGTTAAACAGAATATAGAATATATATTATTTCGGTTATTTTTTGACGTTTCTATTTTCCAATAAATGAACAGTATTTTTGATCACGCGTTTAATTCTGACCAATTAAATCATTATTTTAGTGAGAATTTTTTACCTAACTTGTCCCAGCGGGAATTTTTTTTAGTATTTTGTTTTTGTTGATAAAACGACTTGTTTTCTGGTTTTGACATATGTCATATGTTTTAATCGCAAATTGTGACACTGAAAGAATAATATTGAAGAGTTGTTTCAGATTTGAACGTCAAAAAATAACCTTTCGAATACCACACGACAGTAAGAATAACTTGGAAAATAATTCTCCACATTTTACTCAAACTTGTCGCCATTCGGCAATAGCCACTCGAGCCCTACGGGCTCTCGTGTCTATTGCCTGGCAACAAGTTTTCGAAAATCTGTCGAATTATATTCAAGTTATTCTCACTCTCTTGTGATATTACGTACGGTTATTTTTTGCCGTTTCTATTTTCCAATAAATGAACAGTATTTTTGATCACGCGTTTAATTCTGACCAATTAAATCATTATTATAGTGAGAATTTTTTACCTAACTTATCCCAGCGGGAATTTTTTTTAGTATTTTGTTTTTGTTGATAAAACGACTTGTTTTCTGGTTTTGACATATTGTCTTATATGTTTTAATCGCAAATTGTGACATTGAAAGAATAATATTGACAGTTGTTTCATATTTGAACGTCAAAAAATAACCTTTCGAATACCACACGACAGTAAGAATAACTTGGAAAATAATTCTCCACATTTTACTCAAACTTGTCGCCATTCGGCAATAGCCACTCGAGCCCTACGGGCTCTCGTGTCTATTGCCTGGCGACAAGTTTTCGAAAATCTGTCGAATTATTTTCAAGTAATTCTCACTCTCTTGTGATATTACATACGGTAATTTTTTCGATAATTTTGCTTGTTGACAAGTTACCGTAGTTTCGAATTTGTAGGTGCATTTATAATGTATAATCTAGTTACTTTAGTACCTGCCAAACGTCAAATATACCCAACATATTTCTTTGTATATGAATTAATTGAAATAAAATTTCGCTTTGAACAACCTTGCTTCAATTCAAAAAATAATCTTGTCAAATACAATTCGTGGTCTGGAATTTTTAGGTAATTTTACTCAAGCTGTTACTTTTACTAACCACTCGTGTAAATTTGACAGAAGATCACTCGCGCAAGCGCTCGTGTAGGTGCATTTATAATGTATAATCTAGTTACTTTAGTACCTGCCAAACGTCAAATATACTTTCGCTTTGAACAACCTTGCTTCAATTCAAAGAATAATCTTGTCAAATACAATTCGTGGTCTGGAATTTTTAGGTAATTTTACTCAAGCTGTTACTTTTACTAACCACTCGTGTAAATTTGACAGAAGATCACTCGCGCAAGCGCTCGTGTTCTTTTAACTGCCAAATTTACACTCGTGGATACCAAGCAACGCAACAGCTTTCGTAAAATTTCCGACAATTCCAGACCACTAAATTGTATTACTACAGAAAATTACATAGAGTAAAAAAATTAAAATTCAATTCTGCAAAACAGGAAATGAAACTTTTACATAGGGGTGATCCACCCCCAGTGAAAACCTTGTGTTACTCCAAATAACTTCATCTTAATATCAATTGAGGTGCAATGTGCCCAAGTTGTGTTAGGTACCAAATTTTTTCCTAAATTTTAGCGAATACTTCGGAGGGCTACATCTCCTCAGGGGTGCAATTTGGTATAGAGATAAATTTGGTTAAATCATCATATTTTGACCTGATTTACACCTAGTTGCTTTGTGTCCGCACTGGCTGTCGTTTGAGCAATGTAATACAGAAGAAACCGGGCATTTAATGATCTAAATGACGCGTTCCCGCTGACCGCTCTGTTGCGACTGTGGTAGGCTGTGATACCCGTGAAAAAATAAATTGGATTTTTTCTAATACACACGATCTCGGAGGGACCTTGTTGTGGCCGACAATAAAGACGATAATCGAGTTTCAAATAATATGTGCTACTTCATTTTTCATTGAGTCAACTTTAAAGCTAAGAAGAATGAGAGTGTAAAAAAAGGAAAACAGAGAATCGTCTTACAAAGGTCGCCGCTACCACTTCTGGAATTTTTATAAGGTATATAGTGTTGTACCAACGTGTTTCATAGTGTATTTTAACACCCAGGAGTGATGCTTTAGATTTGAAAAGGTTTTCTCAAGGCTGGGTGAATTGAGACAAAAATTTGACAAAATTTATGCTTTTGAATGTGGGGCAGAACAAAAGCGACACTAGCACTAGTAGTAGCATATTCTCGGTGGTTGCAAAAGCGAAACTGGCTCTCAAAGTAATAAAATTTACCTGCATCTTTTTATGCACATTTTCGATGTGAAATTTTCTTACCGAATTCACTGCGTGCTCGACTATAATCAATAAATTTTTTCTCGTACCTACTCACTCATGCTTTTATTGCGTTGTTGGAAAATACCCCGAGTCCAAGAAGTTCGTTAGCCCAAAAATATTTTTGGAAATTATTCAAGCACTAAGGAGTGATAATATTAAAAAAAACATATTTGAAACATAAAATGCAAACTACATTTTTGAAATCAGAAATAAAGATCTACCCAAAAGTGCAACAATTAACAAGGCATTTGCGTATGGAAACATATTTCTTAAAGAACCGATTGCCGCTTTTTCAAAATCAATTTTCACAGTTTGCGGACGTCATCCAGGAATTTGTATCTTTATCAGTTCAAACATACGATCGTATGTTCGTTGCTTTTTATCAGGCAAAAGGGCGAACATCACAGGTACCACATTCACTTCTTCATCAATGCTTCCGGTATCGATATGGAATGAGTAGATTTGCGTGAACTGCTTACTGCAACTTTTGAACGTTCCATCAATAAACACAGTATTGCTCGTGGCCAAGAGCTCTCTCCCATTAGTTGTGGCAAATATTAAAATCCTCCCAGCAGTTTGATCATCGGCGAAGAGAAAATTGGATTGGTCTTCCAATATTAACAATCCTTCTGGGAAAACTATGTGCTCAGAACTGGATGGTTCCATAATAGAGCCACGGACATTTCTTCTAATTCTATTTAAAGAGTGCTTCAACGAATGGAATGAAGGAACTTCGGTAATAAAATCGTAGCCACGATGGAATAGCTGCGTCAATTCTTGGTTATATATTGCGTATTGGAGCGTCTTCCTCCCGAACTCTCTTCTTTTCCACACAAATTTGTTTCTGCACTTCCAAATTCGAACAGATCTTCTCCTAATATTTCTTCCGTCCTTTCCTCCATCTTTCTTTGCACAATTCTAGTTAAAATTTTTGACGCGTGGGAAGTTAAATTGATCGTTCTAAAATTTTCACACCTATCCGCGCCTTTCCTTTTTGGCAAAGCTACTATGATGTTCCGTTTGTAATCTTCTGGAATCTCTCCTGTTAGGTATAAGCGACTAACTTTAAGATTGCCTTCTTTCCTCATCGTGACTATCTTAATGATATGTCGCTTATTTATTTATTTGTTAGCTCGATTCACACGATTTTTGATCGCCACGTGCGCTCAGTCGATCGTAGCGAGTTTTGTCTTCTTAAACTAGAACAAGCCAACTTCCTCAAAAAATTAGAAATGCAGTGTACAGAAATGCATAATGTTCAGTTTACGTAACTCGGGTTCAGAACTCCCCTTTTTTCTCGACTCGATAATGACGATAACGAATCTAAAAAAAAGAAGTTACCGCAGCGTGGTGAGTTCCTACTACTATTATTATTATTCCCGCGGCCCACTAGATTTTCTAGGTAATGACAAATCTAAATTTTTATTGTTATTCAGTAATACAATGAGGCATTTTTTGTGCGGCGAAAGTTTTGCTTTGTTCAGCTAATTTGAATACGTTCTGCTCGACGGCTTTTTTGACTAAATTGTGAAATTTTGTAATATCCCGTCAAAGTTTTAGGTGCATGCACATTTTCTCGACTAAACACATCTGAATACTCGCTCACCGTAATCGTTTCCGCAGAACGGCGACATAACCGCACAAGAACACCTTGCTCATTGATAAAGTAGGTACAGTCAAGAACAAAAATTTATTATTTCCAGCCTGTGAATTATATACACTCATCATCATCATAAAGTTCTCAGTCCGAAGACTACGCATTTCCCTAATTTGTTGAATCTTTTGATTTAATATGGAAAAACCTAATATTAAATACTCCAAATATTGCTTAGTGCCGAAATGTGAATCAACGCCTATTCGAACACCAGGAAAAGTATTTATTTCATTGCCAGTGGGATCGACGTTTAGCAGATTGTCACTTAATTACTGAATTTATAAACAATTTATATTTTGATGTAGTTGGACATTTTCGAACATAGACCATCTGATAAATACGCATTTGGGTATAAAACTGACATTCGCGTGTACCCTATTATCAAGTGATTGAAGTTAAAATAATCTTTCGTAAGGAGTAAACTCCAGTTGTGACCTGACTCTCACTCTGTATATTTTACATAAAAAACTATACCTACACAGAAAATGTCAAAGATACCGTCTTGTATGGGCTTTAGAGAATTATTAGGACGTCACGTTGGTACAACAACAAGGTACAATCTCAACTAAAAAAAATCCTAAATAATAGTAAACTTAGAGCAACAATATCTTTGAATAGCAGCAGGAAAGTGTTTGCCATGGATGACGAAACATTCAAAAATCAATGAATAGTGAAACTGTCGTTAAAAATTCCCACAGCAAAATTTCTCACTGAAAACTGGGACGTTCAATATACAGAGTAAACGTTCAAGCGTTTCTTCCTTTTAAAAAATTTGACTCATGTCCCGCAAGACCATAAAAATATGGTGTCACGCCAGTTTGCATTGGAATGCCTTTCGGAACACGCCGCTCGAAGAACTTTAAACCAATGTTTTAGCGTGCCGAACAACCATTTTTTCACAGGTCAAAGGTAAATTTAATTGCTATATAGTATAGTCGAGACCACACACGCAAATCTGCTAATTTTAACGGGATTCAAAACTTAGAATTCAGGATTTGTCTTAATTTTAAGATTATTTTCTTCTATACAGGTTGTCTCAAGATATTCGATCCGATTGAACTGGTAGACGGTGTTTTGAGCATTAAAATCTGCATCACTAGACTACGTATAAAGTTTGTAGCATTATAAATTGTTTTAAACTCCTATTTTACACCATGAACATAGATGTGTGTGGTCCAATTTTAAATCACGATGACGTAGCATGTTTTAGAACACTGGCTTCCGTGAACCCGCAGTGAAATCTAAGTTCAGTTCAGATTCTGTGGAATTAAAAAATAAAAAGTCGTTTCGAGTTTATGATAATAATTAATAGGAAAATCCATATCTTCAGCTGTTTTTGTTTCGTATTTTGTGGTCTAATTGTTTTATTGAAGCCGCTGATTAATTCAAATAAATTCGTTTTAGCAAAAGTGAAACTGATTTCTTGTTTACAATAAAAGAATTCCTCAAATTCAGTTCAGCAATTCTATTACTGTAGTCTTTTAAAAAGTTTAAATGCATCTCTCCTGCTATGGACTACACCTTGATGCAGTTCTGTTAATATCGCAATATTATGGAGGGCTTGCAAGACTGCCAGACAAAATAAGCCAGAATTGTTCAATCAAGAATGAAAGTAGAAAACCCTGGATAACAAAACATATTGTGAGTCTAATAGAGGAAAGGCGAAAATATAAAAATAGGTTAGATAAAAGAGCCGAAGATATAAGGCGATATAAAACAATAGGCAGGTTCGGTAATTTTCATAAATTTCATTAAAATTGATAGACTTTATTATACTGAAGGCAGTTATGTTGTTAATTTTTGGTTAAAAAAAATTCCTTCGCCTGTGAAGCCGTTGCAAAGTTTTCCGTCGGTGCGAGGCTAGAAATCGTACCTTGCAGGGAGAGTAGGCCGCGTGACGTCAGAACTTAGTATAACGTACAAGCGCGCAGCAGTCCCATAAGTATTATGCATATGCATGTGTAGTTAAATTGTTCTAACTGGTGTTTTCTGTTTTGTACCCAGACTACTACATCGTACAGCACACCAATAAAACAGAAAAAGGGGTTCGTTGGAGCCAGAAGGAAAATCGGTCAGCATTATCGATATTTTCGCGAGTTAGTTTATCATTGCAAAAGTTTATAAAATTATCTGCTGCCCCATTGCAGCCACTCTAAATAAAATCGAACATAATGTAATTTATCGACAGTTTTCTGGGACCCCTTGGTACGGTTAGCATAATTTGAAACAGGATGCTAGGAGCATGATGGAGCCAAATACTGAATCGCCGTAGCGTTCCCTCCCTGAACTAAAAAAGGAAATTTTATTAACTATTTTACAATAATAATTAAATAGTACGTCATCATAAAGTTCTCTTTTGAAGACTGGTAGGACGCGTACCTCCATCCTTTCCCTGAGCTAGCCTACGCATTTCTGTAAAAGTAGAACATTCTACATCCCCAACTATTTGAGAGCAGTAGTCTAATCTGCTCCAACCTCTACCTCTTTATTCCTATCTCTGACTCTAGTATGTCGCGAACTATTCCTTTGTGTCTCAGAAGGTGTCCTACCATCCTACGATCCTATCCCCTATTCTTTATTGTCTTCCATACTTTTCTCTTTTCCCCCAACTCTTTCTAATTCCTCCTTATTGCTAACTTGCCTATCCACGGTATCTTCAACACCCGTCTGTAGCATCACATTTCAAACGCTTCTACTCTTTTTCAATCCGCTTCTCCCATTGTCCAAGTTTCGCACCCATAGGTATAATTTCGTACTCCATACATGCGTCTTTAAGAGTCTCCTAATTATTTTTTTATTGAAAGGGGTTTACACACGGCTGTATTTGTGAAATCTATAAATACTTTCACCGTAATACTTGGGATTATACAAGGTGGTTAAGTTATGCAAAAGGAAGAAAATATTATCTTTAAGAAATAATCTTGCAATGGGATTTTTTGTGTTAATGTAAACTTCATTTGCTAAATATTTTATAGAAACAAAATGCAGACCTTTTTTGGAGTTTTGGGTGACAAAATAGGGGAGATCGTCAAAAGTAATGTAAAATACTAACGAAACTCTACATTTTTACAATTCAATTGGACATTCTGTCGAAACTTTTACTGGTAGGCCTGACAATATCCACATCAATAAAAAGTTTAGTATAATGTGAGCCGGATGATATAGCAGTATTAGCATACAGCAAAGAAGAATTTGGAAAGTCTCTGAACGAAATGGAAGCGGTTTTGACGGAGGGCTATGGTATGAAGATCAATAAAAAGAGAACCAAAATGTTGGTGTGCAGAAACTCGGAAGAGGCTCTTAAAAACGTATGTATGGAGTACGGCATTGTACGGGTGCGAAACTTGGACGATAGGAGAAGCGGATGGGAGGAAATTAGAAGCATTTGAAATGTGGTGCTATAGATGCATGATGGCCCAGATTAGACTACTCCTCTGAAATAGTTAGGGATGTAGGATGTTCAACTTTTGGGGAAATGCGTAGGTGAGCTCAGGATGGAGGTACGCGTCCAACCAGTCTTCGGACTGAAAACTTTATGATGATGATGCCCATAGTACTGATAAACTCAATATATTCGTTAAATAATCATTCTAATTGTACTTGAGCATTCTGGGTGTCGTTCGAATTTTGTTCTCTGCCGCTTGTCGAGAGAAACACGCCCCCCTAAGAGTGTCTCAATTGATGACAATAAGAATGACAGGCAGAAAAGTTAAACAAAATTATAACCGTGCAAGTGGGTTTTGTGTTATTATGATTCTAAAAATCATGTACACAGTAGTGGGTTGATTTTGTTGATTAATATTCTTGGTGTATGGGTGGGTTTCTTCACGCTAATTAGTACTTAATTAAGTTAGTTCTGGTTGTCTAAAGTACATAATGCCCCTTTCGTTCAAGCATCTCTAAGTACCCAGACGTATCACTGGCTGTTCCCAATGTTTCACCGTTATACAGAGTATAAGTAGTGTATTTCGTCTATAATTATTGCTTCATAATGTCATACAGGGTGTATGGTATCCTGTCCCTTTTGTAATGTTCCAGAATAATAATAATAAAAACCAAATAACACAATCTGCCTGTGGCATTTTCATGAAGCGAAACCTGAAGTCTGCAATTAATTGATATAAAGACGTAGATGATCCCCAGGTAATTTGAAACTCTAAATAACGGCTACCTTCTTTGGAAAGTGTATTAATTTGACCGGCCATCAGCTACCTGTAAAATTCCTCACAAAATTAATGATCTCCCGTCGAATGAATGAAAACACTCTAACAAAAATAAAAAAAACAAATCAGAAATGTAATTTGTTCATCTTTTCCAAAGACCGACACCTCGATAGACCTTACAGTGGACCACATCAACTGTTTACCGTAATTTTGGTCTCTACTACCAGTTATTGGTTAGTGCGATAGCATACAAGTAATTTAGTCCAGAAGATGGTTTCTGGTGAAAAGGTACCAGGGAATGACCGGAAACTGTCAGAAAAGTAATTATTTTGCGTAAAACTTCATTGCCATAAATGTGGTCCTGCCAAAAAACTTCTCTATAAATTTCTTTTGTGCCTCATTTTTCGCCTTAAGAGTTGGCAACCCATAATAAAGTGTGTTTTAATGGTTACGATAGAAGATGGCGCTATTAGTAATATGTTGTAGCATCTGTTTTATCGGCGTTTGTGGGTGCTAGGTTAAGTGGCGTGTCAAAAAAAGATTTGTTCATAAAAATATAAATAATACACAATATGTCGGATCGTTTAACGCAACTTCAAGATTGCATCAACCAACAAGCAGAGCATTTCTGCAATAGCATAGGGATTTTGCAACAATTCGCTACGCCAAGTAAATTTCCTGGTTTCGACAGGAGTGGTTCTCAAACACCTCAACAGCAAACTCAAGAAGATTACGTCCAGCTATTCACTACACTAATTTCTAGATGTTCCAAAGATATCGACACCTTAATAGAATCTTTGCCGAGTGAAGAAAGTTCCACAGAATTACAGGTAAGTTACGAAAGTCTTAAAATCTGCTTGCTCTTCCACATCTATGATTTTATTTGTTAATAATAACTTTTGGTAGATACAGAGTTTAAAAATATTGGAAACTGAGAACCAGGAAGCTGCAGAGAAATTAGAAGGTATAGTGAGACGAGGACAGGAATTACTGGAACAAATTCAAGCTGCATTAGGCGACATCGCTCAAGCACAGCTAGATATGCAACATTTAACGAAAAACGCATCTTAAAAACTGGGAATAAATAAATTAAAACAAATTAACACGATTTTTATTAATAAAAATGTTTTATATACAAAAATAAATAAATCAGACCACTCTTCGCACTTCGAAAAATCTTTTTAAATAATAAACTTGTCCCATCGTCATCGCCACCAAAATTAAGGCCTCAAAGAAAGACCACATCACGACCCGTGAATTTGTACTTTCATTTATGCTTCTGTGTATTCTATCGCGTACTTGCATGTACTCTTGTTCCTGCTTGACTCCCATGAGAGAACTGCGAAGTTCTTTTATCATATCCTCAAGTTTCTTACCATCTTCCGACTCGTTAGTCGAATTGGGTTTATGAATTTCACCAATGGCCATGTTGAACATTACTACTTTCGGCGTCATCGTCGACATTTTATTCGAAAAACAGTACGTGTAAGTTCCTGAACTATGCGCTGGGAATATATATTTCCCCGACGTTTTTCGCTCATCCTCATGGATAGTTTTACCGTCAGGACCAACAATACGGATGTCTATATCCAGAAAACCGCCTTCTGCTATCTCAAAAGTCAAAGCTGAAGCAAAAAAATTGTTACGTGGACATAACCTTAAAATAAGAATTCATGAAATACCCATATTTGTCCCCGCTTCCACTTTATCGAAGAAACATTCTTCGGCGTGTGCATCTACCGTTATGAAATAACAATAACTCGGGCCCAAAAAACTGAAAATCACACACAAAATTGGTAACAGATACATTTTCTCAGTAGACATACACGTCAACGTCAATTTAGTAGACAGGTTCCTACCTTATCCATGGTAATCTTGAGTCACAGAATGCAGCCAGAATAGTATATCTGACAGCATCGATCTTTTAAGGCCAATTTTGTATTCTGGTTATTTTGTAATCTATGAATTTTCTGACCTTGATCGTCACATGACATTAGTCATAACCTAAAAAAATTGTTAGCAGTTGCAGTTTAAAAATGTGTGATTAACTGTAAGGAATGGATGTATATTTGTGGCTGTGCATATTTTTAAGTGTCCACTCTTCCACTCGTTGTTTAATTCCTGTATTAAGGAATGCCAGTTATAACGAAGAAATCAATTTGTCAGTCAACGAGTCGTTGGAGTACATCATTCAGTTTTATGGGGAAATTGTACGTATATGACATGAACTGTCGTAAAATTGGTGTCTTTAATAATCATGTACGATGGTAGGAAAAATATAATATGTATTTGTCATTTTTCAGCATTTGCCTCCTGTTGTAAAGATTTCTAGCGACGATGGTGATGTTGAAACGCCTCTACTGGTCACCGTTAGACAAAAGCGACAAGTGCTGTCTTGGCAAATACCGATGATCGTAGACACTGAAGTCGGACCTGTTTACTTTAATGAAACTTCGCGCATTCTTTGTTATCTCAGAGTTTCTGATAATTTAGGTATGTACAAGTTCTCGCCACTAATAAAAGGGTCATTTATGTCATTTCGTATGGTTCATCTTGCAGTTAAGAATTCTGGAAAAAACGAATACGTACAGTACAACCCAATTATTTCTATCTCTAGTGCTTCATTGCGAAATGTATCTTTTAATCTGAAAGTTGACCCGGTTAAAGAATTTTTCATAGAACCGAACGTAGAATATGAAATCCTGATATCTCCGAGTGAACCAAAGTATGTATAATGCCAGAAACTATCATCTCCGATTTTTTGATATAAGTTTTTTTCAGATATTATTTTTATAACTTTACGTCGAATGTGTCTGTTCCGAAAATGAATCTTGACACTGTGGTTTTAAAAGCTACGTCAACCGATTCAGTTTGTATGACAATAAGTATTCAAAATGCTAGCGTAAGTTGGTTCTTCTATTTTATACTAGAGAATAGGCCACCACTGGGAGCGAAATTGCCATAATCATAGGATCGTGATTATTCGGGTGATGGCGAGTATTCTCTAGTGTATTTCATGCGTAATTTGTTTGGTGCTTTTAGTGTCCTGTGATGGATCTCAATAGCGACATCACTTATTCAGGTTTTTATGAGACGGTCGTCACTAAAGGCGGGATAACAATACCGGTAGGACTTAATTTTAGGATATCTGTCTCAGATAAGAAGCAACAATATTGCTGTATCACTTATTTTTAGAGAAAATAATGATATAGCGATGTTGTACCCCCTGAACAGTATTTTTCTTTCAGAAAGATAAATTCCCGGACGGCTTCTTTATTGTATTCGTGGCAAACGGGGATGACTATATTTGTACTGGTGACGCGAAAGGTTCTGTAAAGAATCGCACGAAATCTTTACAGTTCATCGTGAAGCCGAGTATTTCTTACACTGATTATTTGAATGCCGTAATAGCAACGCTGAGTTGTATAGGAGCTTTTTACGTGTTTTTCGGTTTAAGTTTTTTCTATTGCTCCAGACGGGGTTACCGGCCGAGAGCCATGGAGTTTGTGCAGGACGACGTTGCCACTGGCAGCACACCCGGTAAATTCTTTTACAAACAAATTCTTTTGCAAACAAATTTTTTTGTTAGTTCTGGATAAATCGGAAGATAGTATTTCTGTAGACGAAACGGAATATGACTCCATTAGCGATGCTCATTCTTATCGAGAAGTGTTATTGAACAAGCCCGTGGTGTTTTTAAACGATCTAGCCCGGAAGGATCCGAGAATTTTGAAGAGGCGGTCCTATTTATACTTATATAATGTTTTAACTGTTGCGATCTTCTATGGGCTCCCTGTCGTGCAGCTGGTCATCACCTATCAACGCGTACGTTTTAAATTGTTCTCGGAATACGAGATTTAGTTGTTGCCTTTCTAGATTCTCAACAAAACTGGGCAACAAGACCTCTGTTACTACAATTTTTTGTGCGCCCATCCTCTCGGCTTCTTAAGCGACTTCAATCATCTGTTTTCCAATACGGGTTATGTACTGTTCGGGATCTTATTCCTCTGGATTACTTACAGAAGAGAGTTGATGCATCGGGACCTCAACTTTGATAGGGTACGTTGGAAAAATATGTACAAAACTGCCCTAAATGCAAAACTTGTTTTTGCAGCAATACGGTATTCCTCAGCATTACGGCATGTTTTACGCCATGGGGGTCGCGCTTATAATGGAAGGGGTGTTATCCGGAAGTTACCATATCTGTCCGAATCACACAAACTTCCAATTTGGTAAAAATCGAACGATTTGTGATTAAAAAAAAACTGCATTGCGTTATTTCAGATTCTAGTTTCATGTACGTAGTGGCGGTGCTTTGCATGGTAAAACTATACCAGAATCGACACCCGGATATTAACGCGACTGCTTACGCGACTTTTGGACTACTAGCGATCGCTATATTATTGGGGATGATTGGAATTTTAGAAGCCAATATTTATTTTTGGATAATATTTACTATTATACACATTTTGACTTGTTTATACTTAACTTTGCAGATTTACTTTATGGGTTGTTGGAAATTCGGTAGGTTTGGTTTATTCTTTTATTCGTTTGTTTAATTTGTCGTTAATTCAAGATGGGGGCATGTTTATAAGGGTGTACAGATCATATTCGTTGGAGTACCAGAGCAATGGAGCGCTTAGTGTTTTAAAGCCGAAATATAAAGGTATTCGTTTGTTTTATCGTCGTTTTCAATTGTTTTATTCGATTGTCTCATAGCTCGAATGGCACTCTTGATCATAGGCAACTTGTGTAACTGGGCATTGGCATTCTGGGGCATGTACAAACACCAGAAGGATTTTGCTCTGTATCTGCTGTCGGTGTTCATGGCAAATACACTTTTATATTTTACGTTTTACATCGTAATGAAGGTAATGATTGAAAAATATAAATAAGCGGTTTTCTATATGGTTTTTTTGCAGCTTCTGTGCAAAGAAAGGGTAAATAAGTTGCCCTGGTTATTCCTATTTTTCTCGTTGTCTTGTGCGGTGTCTTCCATGTACTTTTTTTTACATAAATCTATTTCGTGGGCGGTAAGTTACAATTTAGTTTATTTAATAATAAAAGAGTCGTCAAAGAAACTTGGAAAATTGTTTTTTCGTAGTTGACGGCAGCTCAATCGAGAGAATTCAATCAGGATTGCGCTTTGATGAGGTTCTACGATTTCCATGACATATGGCACTTTTTGAGTTCCGTCGGAATGTTTTTTACGTTTATGGTTTTGCTTACGTTGGATGACGACTTGTCGCATACGCACCGGTCAAAAATACACGTGTTTTGATTAATTTTTTTTGTTATTCTTATACTAGTCTGCTTTAGTATTAAAAATTGTTCGTTTTGTTTTACTTTATTTCTAATAAAAACTTAAACATGTCATTGTTTTATTCAATAGCGAATGCTGAGTCATCAGTTAGTAAATTGGCTTTAATAAAATCTTCGGTCGATGGTTCTTTTATCAAAGTATGGAGGACTAATGGTAAAGGTAAAACACAATGTAGGTAAAAGACGATCGACAAGTTTTATGTAAATTCTTATTTAAGTTTATTCATTGATGTGTGAGAACGTTTTTAGACAGGTAAGCAAAAGTTACAACAGTACGATTCACTAGAACACTGACGTTTATGAAGAGCCAAAACCCCTGACCGCCACCACTGGTAAAAACCACGTGCGTGTGAATTAAAGATGGCCGTCTTTGAATACAATCATCAAAAATTCATTAATTTATGCTTTAGCGAGCAAAATATTTCGCAATTACTTTGTTGTGGATTTGATAACATCAAATAAATGTGTTTGTAATGGGTTTTGGTCACTTTTAGGGCGTTCTTCTGTTAGAATTTTAGATAAAATTGGGCGAGTTCATTTTTGGTGTTGGAGAGGTCAGTTTTAAGTTTTCCAGATCGATTTTCCTCGTGTAGTTCACGACACTATGTTTTCCTTCTATCCCTTTATCGATTTCCATTTGCATTTCCGTATTTACAATTTTCAAATAAAAATATTCGCTGGTCAAACTCAATTTTTCCCGTGTATTAAATAAATTCGATTTTAAATTTTCGTATGAAGGAAAAATAATGCCTTTGACCGATTAATGTTTTATCTTTTTGAACCCAATTTATTTATGTCAAAAAAATTCGATACGAAAATGTTAGTTGAAACGCCAGTGGTATTCGCGAATTTCAGTTCGACGGGCAACCGTTAGATGTCGGTGGCGCTGTTTAATTCGCGAATATGGTCTGTAGTATTCCAAACAGACAATAATCTCAGAGAATGCAGATTTTTTTCGTGGTTTTTAGTGAATACGCCGTGCTGGGCAAAGTGAAAATATACCAATGAGGTTTTTCGGCGTTTCCTTCTTTTTACTTGTGGATGTTTCCGGATTTTAAAAGGGGATATTGAGTAAGACAGTTTTTTCGTACTTTGTGAAGATGACCTACATTTTATTTTTTTAAATAATGAATTAAATGTTAATTTAGGCCTTATTTTGTATCAGGGGGGTGCTCATTAGGGGTTTACTTGTATATTAACCCTTTTATTCTTTTTGTTCTGTGTTCATGTGTGACAAAAATCGCCCGGGTAGTTGAGGTTATTTTGTCGTCGGATTTAGGCCTAAGATTTTTACAAAACGTTTTATAGGGCTGCCGTAGGTATAAATGTACACTGATTATTGAGTTTACGGTATAAGTGGTCTGTAAATTGATAGGAAAATGGCAGGAATCGCCCTAAAGGCTAAAGGACTCCTGAAAGACAAAAAAGGCTTCTAAAATGTTTAGGCGTTATAAAATTAAGAAATCTAGGGAGCTTGTAGTGTCAAAAATAGTAATTGACGATTGCTTTTGTTCGATTTCGTCCAGAAAATCGGAGGAAAAATGAATTTCTTCAAGAAACATGGCCATTTTTAACAGTCGTCTGAAAATGATATTTAAGAGAAAAAAATGGGTAAAATGTGTTTTCTTTCTAAAAAAATGTGTTAAAAGTAGTTTGTGTTTTATATTGCTTCAAAGGGCAATTTGAAAAAAAAATAGGAAGCCGGGAAATGTATTAAATTTGTTTCTATAGGCCAAAAAGTTCCGAATTTTTTACAAGTTCGTCATTAGGGTATTTTGCTTTATTTACTGTTATTTTTAGGGTTTTTAGCGTGTTTTTTCCGAAATTAACAATGCAGGATCATGATTGTCAGTTCAGAAAATGATGAAACTCATTTTTAGACGTTTTTCGCAATAGGCAGAGGGCCATGGAGTTCTTTGTTTTTAAGCGACGGACGCGATGTACATCTCTAATTAAGTACCTATCTGTCATTTAAAAAGAGCCATTTGGTTCGTAAATATTCCGTTTTTCCCTTTAGTTTTATATCTAGGAAATTAGTTGCCCCAAAGAAGACATTTTGTTTCTTTGTTAGCACTGCAATGGACCTCGCTCTTCTAGGATAGGGCCAATAGATAAAGGAGGGTGGGGCGACCCTAGTCCCTTTCGTAGGTACCTGGCACCCTTGTCAAAAAGAATTCCGGGAACTTTCTATGTTAGGGGTGCCAATCACTGGCTATTACTTAACTTACGATTTTTTTTGTTAATACACTCGTTATCAAACCAAAAGCGTGTGACGTCATTATTGAGTAATTTTTCCAATACCTACTTAGGTATGAATTTTAAAATATTTGGCTGTTGAAACTTGTCGGATCCATTGACCCCTGTTTTAAGAATTGCAGACCAGATAGAAATCCGAATTTGTACTACACCAATCCGCCTTACGTTGTAGTGGCTGTGAAGTATTGATCAGGGCATCTTCCCGGTGTCTACGGCGTTGCACTTTAAGTCTAGACTTCTGCTAGACGTCCTATAACCTATGCAGAGGCTCCATAACAAATCGAACCGTTCAATTCGTTTGTTTAGGGTAGAAGTCGCGTCGGATGAAATTTTTTTTGCACGCGTTAAATTCGGGACAACCTGTAGGTATTATTTGGCATATATGTCATACCACGACTTGGTATTTGCGGCCAAAAAAAAAATCAAGAGCTTAAAAATCCACTACCTATTTTAACTGGGTTCAAAGAGCATATGGTTCACTATAAATATGGTCGTAGGTACTGGTGAGTCGAGTATGCTCTCGCACGCGTTGGATTTGGGCCGTGAATCTTATACGTTAATAATTTGAAACAAATTTTTTGATTGGTAGGTACCTAGGTAAATAACAGCCCATTAAATGAAGGTATAATTTGACGGTTGAAGATAATATGACGTCATTAATTCTGCGCTAATGTTAACGTGCCACTGACTCTCTGCCGTTAGTTGCCCGGCAACGTAGTGTCGCTAACAGAAATCGGGTTCTGCGCATGACGTCACTCGTTTTCTCGGCTGGAGTAGATTTGGGCGTCCAGTTAAGCAGAATTAGAATGATTAGATGTATCTTTAATTTGTAATAGCCAAGTAGACTGTGGCGAATAAGGCTCTAAAAGCCTATCTACCTATATACCAACCCAAAATAGTGCATTTAAAAGTAGGCGGTGACGTCAGGGAGCGACCAGGAGCGCGCATGCGTAATTATGATAGCTGTCATAATATTTATTTAAGACAGTGTATAACTTTTAATTGGATACTGTCCGCACACGTCCAACTGAATTATATATACCCTGTATACTACAAGCAATTCTCGTAAAATTGAGTTGGTGAACGACCCCGTTGCATAGCTGCACCGGTCGCCCTCCCCTCTACCGGTTCCGCCACTGATTGCACTTTGGCTGCATCGATGAGCGCACTGGATGCGTTTTTGAAGTAACGGACGTACGTCCGGCCATTTTAGGTCGCTAAAATGCACTCGGGAGTTGCATTTGCACGGTTGGTCCGGACTAAGTTCGAGCGTTCAATTCAGCTTGCACCCTGCTGGACGAAAACGGGCAAAAAAGAAGCAAATGCTTGAAGAATAGCAGCGTGCTAGTGCTTCATGTACGTTGGGAGTAGCTTGGTGTCGTTTCGTGAGTCGTTTTTGAGACTCCCCAGTGAATTTTGTGGTGAAATTTGCGTTTTTTTTTGAGTTTTTATAGTGCGACTGTACTTGCGTACAAAGATGTACATTATCGACGTTATTTGGATAAAAGAAATTCGGAATTTTTGGTATAGTTAATCGTACATTCTACTTTTATCTCTATAAGAATATCATTTTATTTTAAGTCTTTGGCCTATATAGGTAACTGTTGGCTACGTTTCTTCAAATATTTTACAATTTTTTGCTCTTAAAAATTGATTGCAGACATCCAGACAAAGATTGCGTACTTCATTGTTGCATGGAAACCCAATTTTTTCTTGCTACCAAGGGATTAACTGTAATTTCGGTACTTACTGTGAATCTTGAAATGGAAATTTGCGTATATCCTAGTCTTATTGGGTTTTAGAACAGTTCTTTTTTCATCATTCGACCCCAGTACTCATTCAAAAGAATGCGTATTTCGAAAATCTTTTGAAATTCAACGGTTCCCATAGTCTAGTTCGATTTAGAACAGTTCTTTTTTGCCTAATTCAGTTGAGGCAATGAATTTATGCTTTTATATTTCGAACAACAGAGAATTTCATTCTTTTAGGTCCATATAGGCTGATGATTCAGTTCATAGAATCGTTCTTTTTCATAATCTGCTCTTTACCGTCACATCAGTTCACCCAGAGGATTTTTTTATTGTTCTAGATTCGGCCCTAAATTTATAGTTGATAAAATCCTATTTCGAAAATCATTACAGAAATGTCACAAGTCACAAGTCTAGTGCCATTTAGAACAGTTCTTGTCCGTTTTCGAACCTTTGAGAAAATCTTCTCTCAGATCTTTTGAAATGCAAACTTGCACGCATAATATAGTACGATTTAGAACAGTTCTTTTTTACCTAATTCAGTTGCGGAAAGGAATTTCTACTTTTATATTTCGGACAACAGAAAATTTAATTCTTTTGGAGCCATAGGCTGATTCAGTTCATAGAATCGTTCTTTTTCACAATCTGCTCTTTCCCGTCGCAGTTCACCCAAAGGATTTTTTTATTGTTCTAGATTCGGTCCTAAATTTATAGGTGATCAAATCCTATTTGGAAAATCATTACGGATATGCCTTTAGTCTTATTTGAAGTAGAAGGATACTTTTTTCTTAAATTCCATAATAGAACAGTCATTTCATTACAATATTTTAAAACCCTAAGCATTAGAAAGTCTTGGACCTCGTCTTGGACGTATAAGCCGTTCAAAAAATTCATATTTCAAAAATCTTTTGAAATACAACAGTTCCCATCGTATTTAGTTTAGGTAGGTATATTGTCCTGATAAAATTCTACCTACCTATTTATAAAAAAATTATATCTTGAAAACCATTAACTGGATATATGGCCTCGTCTTACTGTGTCTAATTAGAACGACCTACAGGGTGTTTTGGCAAATTCCACAAATATAACGAGTCTTTTATAAAACTAGAAAAATTGGAAAGTTTTTTCCTTAAAAAAATGCACTTTTAAAATTTCTTGAATGGCAAAGTTTCACAATTCTAGTTCCATTTAGAACAGTTCTTCTTTCGTAATGCAACGGTACTAAAAATTTCGCACAGAAGAAAATTTAATTGTCCTAGATTTGTAGATGATAAAATTCTGTTTGTAGAAAATTTCTGTCCGTTTTCGAACCTTGGAGAAAATCTTATCTCAAATCTTTTGAAATACAAACTTGCACACATAGTATAGTACGATTTAGAACAGTTCTTTTTTGCCTAATTCAGTTGCGGAAAGCAATTTCTACATTTATATTTCGGACAACAGAAAATTTAATTCTTTTGGAGCCATAGGCGGATTCGGTTCATAGAATCGTTCTTTTTCATAATCTGCTCTTTCCCGTCGCAGTTTACCCAAAGGATTTTTTTATTGTTCTAGATTCGGTCCTAAATTTATAGGTGATCAAATCCTATTTCGAAAATCATTACGGACATGCCTTTAGTCTTATTTGAAGTAGAAGGATACTTTTTTCTTAAATTCCATAATAGAACAGGTCATTTTATTAGGTACAATATTTTAAAACCCCAATCATTAGAAAGTCTTGGACCTCGTCTTGGACGTATAAGCCGTTCAAAAAATTCGTATTTCAAAAATCTTTTGAAATACAACAGTTCTCATCGTATTTAGTTTAGGTAGGTATATTGTCCTGATAAAATTCTACCTACTTATTTATAAAAAAATTATATCTCGAAAATCATTAACTGGAGATATGGCCTCGTCTTATTGAGTCTAATTAGAAAGACCTACAGGGTGTTTTGGCAAATTCCACAAATAAAAGGAGTCCTTTATAAAACTAGAAAAATTGGAAAGTTTTTTCCTTAAAAAATGCACTTTTAAAATTTCTTGAATGGCAAAGTTTCACAATTCTAGTTCCATTTAGAACAGTTCTTCTTTCGTAATGCAACGGTACTAAAAATTTCGCACAGAAGAAAATTTAATTGTCCTAGATTCATAGATGATAAAATTCTGTTTATAGAAAATTTCTGTCCGTTTTCGAACCTTGGAGAAAATCTTATCTCAAATGTTTTGAAATGCAAACTTGTACGCATAGTATAGTACGATTTAGAACAGTTCTTTTTTGCCTAATTCAGTTGCGGAAAGGAATTTCTACAGTTATATTTCGGACAACAGAAAATTTAATTCCTTTAGATCCGTAGGCTGATTCGGTTCATAGAACCGTTCTTTTTCACAATCTGCTCTTTCCCGTCGCAGTTCACCCAAAGGATTTTTTTATTGTTCTAGATTCGGTCCTAAATTTATAGGTGATCAAATCCTATTTCGAAAATCATTACGGGTATGCCTTTAGTCTTATTTGAAGTAGAAGGATACTTTTTTTCTTAAATTCCATAATAGAACAGGTCATTTTATTAGGTACAATATTTTAAAACCCCAATCATTAGAAAGTCTTGGACCTCGTCTTGGACGTATAAGCCGTTCAAAAAATTCGTATTTCAAAAATCTTTTGAAATACAACAGTTCCCATCGTATTTAGTTTAGGTAGGTATATTGTCCTGATAAAATTCTACCTACCTATTTATAAAAAAATTATATCTCGAAAATCATTAACTAGAGATATGGCCTCGTCTTACTGAGTCTAATTAGAAAGACCTACAGGGTGTTTTGGCAAATTCCACAAATGGAACAAGTCTTTTATAAAACTAGAAAAATTGCAAAGTTTTTTCCTTAAAAAATGCACGTTTAAAATTTCTTGAATTGCAAAGTTTCACAATTCTAGTTCCACTTAGAACAGTTTATTTCTCGTAATGCAACTGTACTAAAAATTTCGCACAGAAGAAAATTTAATTGTCCTAGATTCGTAGATGATAAAATTCTGTTTATAGAAAATTTCTGTCCGTTTTCGTACCTTGGAGAAAATCATATCTCAAATCTTTTGAAATGGAAACTTGCACGCATAGTATAGTACGATTTAGAACAGTTATTTTTTGCCTAATTCAGTTGCGGAAAGGAATTTCTACTTTTATATTTCGGACAACAGAAAATTTAATTCTTTTGGAGCCATAGGCTGATTCGGTTCATAGAACCGTTCTTTTTCGCAACCTGCTCTTTCCCGTCGCAGTTCACCCAAAGGATTTTTTTATTGTTCTTGATTCGGTCCTAAATTTATAGGTGATCAAATCCTATTTCGAAGATCATTACGGATATGCCTTTAGTCTTATTTGAAGTAGGATACTTTTTTCTTAAATTCCATAATAGAACAGGTCATTTTATTACAATATTTTAAAACCCTCAGCATTAGAAAGTCTTGGACCTCGTCTTGGACGTATAAGCCGTTCAAAAAATTCGTATTTCAAAAATCTTTTGAAATAAAACACTCGATAAAACAGTTCCCATCGTATTTAGTTTAGGAAGGTATATTGTCCTGATAAAATTCTACCTACTTATTTATAAAAAAATTCTATCTCGAAAATCATTAACTGGAGATATGGCCTCGTCTTATTGAGTCTAATTAGAAAGACCTACAGGGTGTTTTGGCAAATTCCACAAATAGAACGAGTCTTTTATAAAGCTAGAAAAATTGTAAAGTTTTTTCCATAAAAATGTACCTTCAAAATTTCTTGAATGGCAAAGTTTCACAATTCTAGTTCCATTTAGAACAGTTCATTTTTCGTAATGCAACTGTACTAAAAATTTCGCACAGAAGAAAATTTAATTGTCCTAGATTTGTAGATGATAAAATTCAGTTTATAGAAAATTTCTGTCCGTTTTCGAACCTTGGAGAAAATCTTATCTCAAATTTTTTGAAATGCAAACTTGCACGCATAGTATAGTGCGATTTAGAACAGTTCTTTTTTACCTAATTCAGTTGCGGAAAGGAATTTCTACTTTTATATTTCGGACAACAGAAAATTTAATTCTTTTAGATCCATAGACTGATTCGGTTCATAGAATCGTTCTTTTTTATAATCTGCTCTTTCCCGTCGCAGTTCACCCGAAGGATTTTTGTTGTTCTTGATTCGATCGTAAAATCCTATTTCGAAAATCATTACGTATTGCCGTTTTAAAGTAGAGATGTTCTCGTAAAGTCACCGTTATAACGAATCATGTTATCGTTAAATTTTGAAAACAAGAATTGGAGACAAAAAATGTCTTTTTTAATTTACTTAAATGATGCCTATATTTTCGTAAATTATCCAGTTTAAGTGTTTTAGGTAGGTACCTACCTAAGTCATTTATAATTCATGTTGAAAATTTAAAAAAATATCTTGCAAAAGTGCGGATATACCGTAAAAGGTTTTAGAGACACCCACAGAAGGTATTTAAGAAAATTGTAGTCTTCACTTTCCTATCCCTCTTTGTGTGAAATTAGTTTCTACAAATACCTATGCATCTCGAAAGTCATTGGAGATAAGTGGTTTTCCACCCCGATTCCAATATAGATTCTCGTCTCAAAATATTCGTATAGTGTATTGTGAATTACTCCAAAGCTTTTGTTTTCTAACTCGAAATTGTTTAGAGTTATTCATGAATTTTTATAGGAATTATAGAAACGATTCGCCCGGAGATTTTCCGTTTTGTTGGTAACGAACATGTAAACAGATCTTATCTCGAAAATCGCGAGATACGTATTAATTTTTTGTGATTGTTATGCTACTTACAAAAATTTTCCGGTTGAGAAATAAATTAAACAAGTCAACTTGAAGAAAATGAAACCTGTTTGAAAATTCAGTAGGAATCTTGAAAAATCTCAAAAAGTTTTAGGATTTCCTCCTCTTAGGTATGTCAAATTAGATCCCAGAATTGTGCATTTCGAACGTCATTAGAGTTAAGTGGTTTTTTCGCTGCAATTCCACGAAAGATTTTCGTTAGGTACCTAGGTCCTTTTTCCTTTGTTGAAATTAAAAAAGTCATCGACAACGTATTTATCTTTTGCAAAAAATCTTATACAAGTTATTTGTCTGTGTTAAATTTTCTTCTCGCAGTACGTAATTCGCGTTATAAAATTTATAGATATCTCGAAAGTCTTTGAAGTCTTCAATTGTGGGAAACTTCTATTTAAAAAGTTCTTATCTCGAAAACCACGGGATATAATTTTTTGTTGTATAGTTCTACCTATTCTGCAAAAATAATTCCAGTCGAAAAATAAATGAAATACTTTGACTTGAACAAAATGAAGTGTGTTCTTAATTCAGTAGATCTTGAAAAATTGTTTCAAGAAGTTTTAGAAATATTTTCACAAATCAATTTCGGTCGTCTTTTCTTCCCTTTATGTCAAAATTGTGCATTTCAAAAGTCGTTTTCCATCATTGAAGTTAAAAAGTTCTCAACTTGGTATTTAACTTTTGTGTAAAAAGATTTCGTATATTTAACTCGAAAGTCGAAATTGTTTAGAATTATGTACTCGCGTGATTCTTGAATTATTTTCGAAATCCCCGAAATCTAATTTACTAATGTAGAAAACTAAACACATTGGTGGTATACCTAACTTTAAAAATATCTTATCTCGAAAACTACGAGTTAATTTTGTATACATTTTTTGTTATAGCTGCAAAAAAATCCGTTTGAGAAATAAATAAAATACATCGCATCGACTCGAATAAAATGAAGCTTGTTTGAAAATTCATTGGGTTTCTAGGTATCTTGAAAAATTGTGCCTCAAAATAGATATAGGTACTAAAATTGTGCATTTCGAAAGTCGTTAGAGTTAAGTGGTTTTTTCGCTACAATTCCACGATAAATTTTCGTCAGGTGAGTTTTCCTTTGTTGGAATTAAAAAGTTTTCGACAAAGTTTTCAACTTTTGTAAAAAATCTTATCCTGGTGAGAAAAACTACGTTTACCTAACTCGAAAATGTTTAGAATTATACTTATGAATCCTCTTCGATACCTACGTATTTAAATTCCCTTTTCTGGAAGTAATTCGCTTCATAAAATCTATATCTCGAAAGTCTACATATAAGAACTTACCTAGTCAACCTTAAACTACTGTTATTAGGACGTTTTTCTCTATAGTTTTCTCCAAAACAGATAGTTTTATCTCGAAAGTTTTAAAATATAAGAACATACTTATAGTTACGTCTTCAGCCTACCTATGTGGGACGTTTTTCTCTCTGTAGTTTTCTCCAAAACAGATTGATGTTTTACTGTAATATGTAGTCAACACAGCTACCTAGTTTTCCATTGTTGATACCTAACTTTAAAAAGATCTTATCTCGAAAACTGTATGTATACATTTTTTGTCAGAGCTGCATGTCCGTTTGAGAAATAAATGAAACACGTCGACTTGAATAAAATGAAGCTTGTTTGAAAATTCAGTGGGTTCCTAGGTAGGGTAGGTATCTTGAAAAATTGTGTCTCAAAAAGTTTTAGAAAATCATCCACACAAAATTCTCTTCGATACCTACCATGTTAAATTCCCTTTTCCCGTAGCAATTCGCTTCGTAAAATCTATATCTCGAAAGCCTTTAAATATAAGAACGTATGTATTTTACTTACTGTTATGGATAACGTTTTTCTCGCTCTAGTTTTCTTCAAAACGGATAGTTTTACTGTAATCTTTATAGCGAACGAAAACTAAACGCACCTATCTGGTTTTCTATTGTTGGTAACTTCCATTAGAAAAGATCTTATCTCGAAAACTATGAGATATTGTTTTGTCATACTTGTACTGCAAAAAATTTTCCGCTTCAGAGATACATGGAATTCAGAATTTAGAATTGCCCATGGAATATTAGAAATCCCTAAATGTTAAATTTTCTTCTCGAAGTAATTCACGCTGTAAGATTTATAGGTACTTATCTCGAAAATCTTTAAATATAAGAAAGTAGGTAGGTATGTCTTGAACCTACTTCTATAATGGAATGTTTTTCCACTGCAGTTTTCTCCAAGACAGATGGTTTCACTATACTATCTTTAGAGTTAATGAAAATTGAAGCACCTGGAAGAAATATCTTATCTCAAAAACCATGAGATATATTTTTTGTTGTGTAGTTGTACCTACTGCAAAAAGAATTCCAGTCGAAAAATAAATGAAATACATCGACTTCAACAAAATTAAATCTGTTCTAAATTCAGTATTAGATATCTTGAAAAATTGTTCCAAAATGTTTTAGAAATATGTACCCACAAATCAATTTCAATCTTCTTGAAAATGGTTAGAATTACCTACTAATAAATTCGGTAGCCAGGTACCTGATGTTAAATTCCCCTTTTCTTGCAATTAGGTACCTACCTAATTCGCTTCAGAGAATTTGTAGGTATGTATCTCGAAAGCTTTTTGATATAAGAAGACGTATGTCTTTAATCCACTACTATGTAGAACGTTTTTCACGCTATAGTTATCTCAAAAACAGATTGTTCTAGTGTAACCTTGCGGTTTCTTCCATTTTTGGCGAAAGTTAGATCCTAGACTTGTGCATTTCGAAAGTCGTTAGAGTTAAGTGGTTTTTTCGCTACAATTCCACGATAAATTTTCGTCAGGTACGTTTTCCTTTGTTGGAAGGTGTCTGTCTTCGACACCTGCCTATGTTAAATTCCCTTTTCTCGTAGCAATTCGCTTTCGTAAAATCTATATCTCGAAAACCTTTAAATATAAGAACGTATATCTTTTACTTACTGTTACGGATAACTTTTTTCTCGCTCTAGTTTTCTTCAAAACAGATAGTTTTACTGTAATCTTTATAGCAAACAAAAACTAAACGCACCTATCTGGTTTTCTATTGTTGGTAACTTCCATTCGAAAAGATCTTATCTCGAAAACTATGAGATATTGTTTTGTCATACTTGTACTGCAAAAAATTTTCCACTTCAGAGATACATGAAATTCAGAATTTAGAATTGCCCATGGAATATTAGAAATCCCTAAATGTTAAATTTTCTTCTCGAAGTAATTCACGCTGTAAGATTTATAGGTACTTATCTCGAAAATCTTTAAATATATGAAAGTAGGTAGGTATGTCTTGAGCCTACTTCTACAATGGAATGTTTTTCCACTGCAGTTTTCTCCAAAACAGATCGTTTTACTATAATATCTTTAGAGTTAACGAAAATTAAAGCACCTGGAAAAAAGATCTTATCTCGAAAACCATGAGATATATTTTTTTGTTGTGTAGTTGTACCTACTGCAAAAAGAATTCCAGTCGAAAAATAAATGAAATACATAGACTCCAACAAAATTAAATCTGTTCTAAATTCAGTATTAGATATCTTGAAAAATTGTTCCAAAATGTTTTAGAAATATGTACCCACAAATCAATTTCAATCTTGAAAATGTTTAGAATTACCTACTAATAAATTCGATAGCCAGGTACCTGATGTTAAATTCCTCTTTTCTTGCAATTAGGTACCTACCTAATTCGCTTCAGAAAATTTGTAGGTATGTATATCGAAAGCATTTTGATATAAGAAGACGTATGTCTTTAATCCACTACTATGTAAAACGTTTTTCACGCTATAGTTATCTCAAAAACAGATTGTTGTAGTGCAACCTTGCGGTTTCTTCCATTTTTGGCAAAAGTTAGATCCTAGAATTGTGCATTTCGAAAGTCGTTAGAGTTAAGCGGTTTTTTCGCTACAATTCCACGATAAATTTTCGTCAGGTACGTTTTCCTTTGTTGGAAGGTGTCTTCGATACCTGCCTATGTTAAATTCCCTTTTCTCGTAGCAATTCGCTTCGTAAAATCTGTATCTCGAAAGCCTTTAAATATAAAAACGTATGTCTTTTACTTACTGTTATGGATAACGTTTTTCTCGCTCTAGTTTTCTTTAAGACAGATAGTTTTACTGTAATCTTTATAGCAAACAAAAACTAACGGCACCTATCTGATTTTCTATTCTTGGTAACTTCCATTCGAAAAGATCTTATCTCGAAAACTATGAGATATTAATGTTTTGTCATTCTTGTAGTGCAGAAAATTTTCTACTTCAGAGATACATGAAATTCAGAATTTAGAATTGCCCATGGAATATTAGAAATCCCTAAATGTTAAATTTTCTTCTCGAAGTAATTCACGCTGTAAGATTTATAGGTACTTATCTCGAAAATCTATAAGAAAGTAGGTAGGTATGTCTTGAGCCTACTTCTATAATGGAATGTTTTTCCACTGCAGTTTTCTCCAAAACAGATCGTTTTACTATACTATCTTTAGAGTTAACGAAAATTAAAGCACCTGGAAAAAAGATCTTATCTCGAAAACCATGAGATATATTCTTTTGTTGTGTAGTTGTACCTACTGCAAAAAGAATTCCAGTCGAAAAATAAATGAAATACATCGACTTGAACAAAATGAAATCTGTTCTAAATTCAGTATTAGATATCTTGAAAAATTGTTCCAAAAAGTTTTAGAAATACCCCACAAATCAATTTCGATCTTCTTGAAAATGTTTAGAATTTCCTGCTAATGAATTCGATAGCCAGGTACCTGATGTTAAAGTCCCCTTTTCTCGCAATTAGGTACCTACCTAATTCGCTTCGGAAAATTTGTAGGTACTTATCTCGAAAGCCTCTTGATATAAGAAGTCGTATGTCTTTAATCCACTAATGTAGAACGTTTTTCACGCTATAGTTATCTAAAAAACAGATTGTTTTAGTGTATAACCTTGCGGTTTCTTCCATTTTTGACAAAAGTTAGATCCCAGAATTGTGCATTTCGAAAGTCGTTAGAGTTAAGCGGTTTTTTCGCTACAATTCCACGATAAATTTTCGTCAGGTAGGTACGTTTTCCTTTGTTGGAAGGTGTCTGTGTCTTCGACACCTGCCTATGTTAAATTCCCTTTTCTCGTAGCAATTCGCTTTCGTAAAATCTATATCTCGAAAACCTTTAAATATAAGAACGTATATCTTTTACTTACTGTTATGGATAACTTTTTTCTCGCTCTAGTTTTCTTCAAAACAGATAGGTTTACTGTAATCTTTATAGCAAACAAAAACTAAACGCACCTATCTGGTTTTCTATTGTTGGTAACTTCCATTCGAAAAGATCTTATCTCGAAAACTATGAGATATTGTTTTGTCATACTTGTACTGCAAAAAATTTTCCACTTCAGAGATACATGAAATTCAGAATTTAGAATTGCCCATGGAATATTAGAAATCCCTAAATGTTAAATTTTCTTCTCGAAGTAATTCACGCTGTAAGATTTATAGGTACTTATCTCGAAAATCTTTAAATATAAGAAAGTAGGTAGGTATGTCTTGAGCCTACTTCTATAATGGAATGTTTCCCCACTGTAGTTTTCTCCAAAACAGATCGTTTTACTACTATCTTTAGAGTTAACGAAAATGAAAGCACCGGGAAAAAAGGTCTTAGGTATCTCGAAAACTATGAGATAATTTTTTTTTGTATAGTTGTACCTACTGCAAAAAGAATTCCAGTCGAAAAATAAATGAAATACATCGACTTGAACAAAATGAAATCTGTTCTAAATTCAGTAGGTAGGTATTAGGTATATCTTGAAAAATTGTTCCCAAAAAGTTTTAGAAATAGGTACCCACAAATCAATTTCAATCTTCTTGAAAATGTTTAGAATTACCTACTAATGAATTCGATAGCCAGGTACCTCATGTTAAATTCCCCTTCTCTGGCAATTAGGTACCTACCTACCTAATTCGATTCCGAAAATTTGTATCTCGAAAGTCGAAAGTCTCTTGATATAAAAAGACGTACCTATGTCTTTAATCCACTGTAGAACGTTTTTCACCCTACAGTTTTCTCAAAAACGGATCGTTTTAGTGTAATCTTCTTTCGTTTACGGCAAAAGTTAAATCCTAGAATTGTGTATTTGGAAAGTTGTTAGAGTTAAATCGTTTTTCCGCTAAATTTCCATGATAAGTTTATTTTCGTTAGGAAGATATTTTTGCCATTCTTGAAATTAAAAAGTCCACAGCATAGGTGTTTAATTTTGGGTAGGTATATAAGAAAAATGGCCGTTATAGTTCTATGTAGGTATAGAAAGTTAAGAGGCAATTTTTTTCTAACTCGAAATTGTTTAGAGTTATTGGTAGGTACACTAGGTACTAGGTACCTATATGTATATGGAAATTTTACAGAAATTAGATGAAACGGAAACTAGTGGCAGATATACACTGGCCAAAATTGTCTAAAGAACAAAACTATTAGGTAGGTATTTCAAAAATATTTTCGCTAACAATTCGTAGCAAATTGAAAATGCGCCATGTATGGTGCTAGGTACCATAGCATGATAAAAGAAGGACGTGATTTGTAAAACTTGTGTGTGTCAGCTCCGACGCACGACTGTGGAGTTTACTCCTTACGAACGATTATTTTAACTTCAATCACTTGATAATAGGGTACAGGCGAATGTCAGTATTATACCCAAATGTGTATTTATCAGATGGTTTATGTTCGAAAATGTCCAACTACATCAAAATATAAATTGTTTATAAATTCAGGAATTAAGTGACAATCTGCTAAACGTCGATCCCACTGCCAATGAAATAAATACTTTTCCTGGTGTTCGAATAGGCGTTGATTCACATTTCGGCACTAAGCAATATTTGGAGTATTTAATATTAGGTTTTTCCATATTAAATCAAAAGATTCAACAAATTTAGGAACGAACAAACACTGGAAATGCTGACTTTACAACGCCAACTGTCATATCTACTCTATGCTACTCTATTTTCACTATTTCCATGCTCTATGCCAGTCAGACATAAACAGCCGTATCCATAGATACGTACATAATTTCAATGTTGCAGGTAACGTAACGCGTTACTTTTAGTTAACTCGAAATGTAAGTTTTACTAAGTGGGGTACCTATACTATAAAATGATACCTATCATTATATAGGTATAGGTACATTTTTTATTTGTCTGCATTGTAAAACATTTTTGTAGACGAAAACGGCAGTTAGTTGCCTCCAGCTGTCCCCATTCATCGACTTTACTTAAAAAATTGCGTCATAAATGAAATGCGACGAGTTCCTGGCTTTTCACTTCTCCCACCGCCCGTGACTAAGAAAAATTCCGTGCCTGCAAAACCAGATTTCCATTTTTATGTCTATGCAACGCATCGTGGAGGGTTAAATATTTTTATTGACCCCTGTATATCTAAAAATTGAACGTGTTTCGTTTATTCCATTTACTCGAATTAAAATTAATTCTACTGGAAATTTTACTCGGCCCACGAAAAAAATCGCCAACAAATTTACTATTGGAATTCGAAAATATGTTAATCAGGGCCAACTAAATAAATAAAGTTCGTTGTTGCTAGACGGTTTTACAGAGAGGTTGCATTATTAGGAGACGACCATTATAGAGTTTCCGTCACGTAGCAACAGCCATTGGTATGAAATAGGCGTGTACGTTAGAATAGACTCCGCCCATCCTAGTAGAGATCTAAACCGTCTCGTTATATAATTTTGTTAGTCGAGGGCGCTTTCAGTCGGATAGCGTTCCGGTTGCCATCCAACCAGTGGCGGCACCACAACCAAACCCCAGGGGGCGACTTAATGCTATAAATTATTCGTTTATTATAGAAATTTAGGGTAAATGTGATATTATTACGCTTAAATTATAGAAATAGATACTGTTTGCGCGATTGTCACTTTAAATAATTGAACCTTTGAACGATTTAAGAAAAAAAATATTATTTGCTTATTAATTGGGAATAGAAGTAAATTATGAAGATTTTTCCGTTTTGCCCCCGCGTTGACGACCCACCACTGCGCGTCACGCAACGCCTGCGTCTTTAGTTTGAAATTTTCAGTTGGTTCGGGTAAATTCGGCCCGTGCGGTGTGATGCAAGCGTGTTTTTAACAGAAATTTGAGGTTATGTTCCTTTATTTATTTTTCTACGAGCTCCGGTAGGTGGTAATTTAAATTTGACAGCTCAGCGGGAGGTGTGCTATTGTTTTTTAAAAAGGAAATTACGTGAATTTGTCTATTGTGTCGTGTTTTATTAAGTTGGATAATATTTGGCGTATAACAAAAAGGTTTGTCTTTTTTTTAATTCTTCTGTCATTTATTTTAGCAATTCTTTTATATCTCCAATTCGTTTTATCAAACCATCAGCCTTGGTTTTTGTTCCACTTAAATTAATCTCCAACCTCTGGTGCTTAGGCTATTACTTAAATGGAGTGGACTGCATGGTAATGTCCTACAAAATTTTTGAACTTAAATAAATCAACTATGTAATAATAGTTTCATCTCGGCCTACCTGTGCATCTTTTCGTCCCTATCTCCGCCACTAGTATATCACTTACATACAAAATTTTTGTGTCTCAGGAAATGTTTATTTCGCCACATTAAATAAACAAATTTGTGTTATAGCTTTAGCCATGTTTCCTGCCTCCTACATATCAAAATATTGATTTTAGTTGTATTAGTCTTCGTTGCCCTAGCATCCTGTCAAAACTGCTTCAAATTCGTATATAGAAAACCCCTAATTTGGAATTAGTGGGATATATATTCGGTTTCTCAGGGTACACCGAGCTGGTAGTTGGTGACTGGGTGTTTTATTTGATCTAGAAAAATCGGACGCGCAATGATTTAGTCCCATTTCGTGCGTCATCCCAAACCTCTACCTGGTTTGAGTGCCGTTTCGTGCGCTGACCTGCTGATAATGCAGTAAGCCACTAATTCGAGTTTATCTTTACAACACACCGCTGTTAATAACTAGACTTCAATGCGGAAGTGTATGTTGATTTCTCTCCTGTTGTTTTCAAAAGTTAATGTTTTTTGGGGGTGGAGGGAGACCTAAACGCTCCGCTCGCTTCGCTTGCCCACAGACCAGAAATAGTGAGCCGTGGAACCATTTTTTTGGCCGTCTTCAGTGACGGGCAACTATAAAACAAAGCAGAACGTTTTGTATGCCTTTATTGCAACAAGTACAACATGTTCAAAGTAAAGGATATCGTTGTGCAACGCACGAACTGGCACTACTTAATTACCCAGTAAATTCTTGACGCTCGAATCGGCACGAAAACAGGTAGAAACCCTAAAACGCCCGAATCGGGAACGCACGGAACGGGAAGACACCATAAATTTAGCCCCCCCCCCCTACGTTGACCTTATAATCAAGTCGATTCTTGGTACAGATTTGCTTCACTTTGTTAGATGGAGACGACGCATAACGAATAATACAATACCCGGTTCCGGGATAACCCGGGTACCGGCGGGCACACATTTTTTATTTGACCCCTCTAACCCCTCCCACTGGGTATGGCCCTGCTTCTTTAAACCATTTAGTAAAACTCACGACCAAAAATAATGCAAATTCTACAAGAAAAATATGGAGATATTAATTCTAATACCGGTAATACTCCCCTTTCCCCCTATACCGTCAAATCTTTGAGCGTAAAGCTGATACCGTGGAACGAAAAAAATAACATGCGGGGGATTGGAACCGCAACAAACGGCGATTCTCCATGTGCTAGTTATTTACGCTTTATTTTTAGATTTACCTTAATTTTACCGGTTTGAACCCGTTTTTTATGTTTTTAATAAGTTTTTTCCACTGTATTATGGACAATATTTGGACGGTAAAAACAAAAAGAAAATTTTTAAACCGGTTAAAGCCGCTGGGCTTGATTTTTTTGTTAAAACCCCGGGTTTTGCCCGGGTACCCGATTGATTCTCTAAAATGAAGTTACAAAAGTCCGCAAAATTCAAAGCGACCATTGACACAGTTCTGTTTGGTATACTTAAGTTTTGTGCTTTATTTTTTTAAGTTATAATTTATAATTTTACGTGTTCAGATAGGTATAAAATGAAAAGTAACCATTGTAATGCAAACGGACTCATTTTCACAATAAAAATGTAGGTATTCGAAGTTGTCTGATTTTTGTACCCGGTAGCAGCTTTTACTACCCGAGTCATAAAGCTGTACCCGGGAATATTTTCTAAAAGTTACAAAAATCTGGAAAATTATAAGCGACCATTGACACAATTGTTCCGTATGGTGTACTCAACAATTGCCTAAAATTTTAAAAAGAATCCGGAAATGCACAATATCGAGTCCCATTGAAAAAATACATTTTTATTAGAAAATATGTCACGTATCATTGCTACGTTTGCTTACATCTTTAATCCTCCCTGCGGACCTTTATAAGCTGTCACAGATAAAATTGGACTTCAACTTTTGAAGAAATAATGGGTAGTGGTTTTTTCCGGGTTTTCCCGCTGATTAAAAGGCAGCACCTCAAATTAACCCGGTTTTCACCGGGTTTTTCTGGTTTACACCATTTAGTAAAACTCACGACTAAAAAGGCAAGTTCTAGAAGAAAAATATGGAGATATTAAGTCTAATACCGGTAATACCCCCTTTCCCTCTGATTTTTACCGGTTTGAACCCGTTTTTTATGGTTTTAATCAGTTTTTTCCACTGTATTATGGACAATATTTGGACGGTAAAAACAAAAAGAACATTTTTAAACCGGTTAAATTCGCTGGGCTTGATTTTTTGTTAAAACCCCGGGTTTTTGCCCGGGTACCCGATTTATTCTCTAAAATGAAGTTACAAAAGTCCGCAAAATTTTAAGCGACCATTGACACAGTTCTGTTTGGTACCTATACTTAACAACATATCCAAAGTATCCTGAGCGGAAGTTTTTATTGTCGAATTTGAAATACGCCACGCAAGTATGACGCTTGCTGCAACA
Organism: Xestobium rufovillosum; assembly: GCA_963966045.1. Lineage (NCBI taxonomy): Eukaryota > Metazoa > Arthropoda > Insecta > Coleoptera > Ptinidae > Xestobium > Xestobium rufovillosum. Next base: position 31,254,775 of record OZ014497.1, read on the forward strand.
CCGGGTTTCATAGAGCGTGGACATAAACTACTCTAAAGGACACCAGGTGACATCTAATTTAATTTTGAGTTCTGTTTCTGGGTCGTGGGCCCAACAGTTTGCTCTTAATCTAAATTTTCTGATCCGGATTTATTCAGCGTTTCAGGGAAACCGATACGGGAGGTTTGAGGACTGCTCAGTACGCACAAAACGAATAAATGCCAGTTTTTAGCCATGCCAAAATGAGCGTGATAACCCGGGTACCGGCGGGCACCATTTTTTGCCGAGACCCGGGATTCTATATTCTGTGATACATACATATTTAATCCCGGTAGAAATTTCGTGTTTAAAAATTTTCCTTAAAAATTAGCACTTTTGGGAAAGAAGTATCTTCTTTAACTGTAGTTTATGGGCGGATGGCCAACGTCTGACGTGGCAGTTCGAGATGTCAACTCGATGACAGCAACGAACGCTAAAATGGAGTAGAGAATACAAAACGGATCCGGGTACCCGATTTAAATACCCGGGTAGGTAATTATTGTCAGATTAGTAATCTTTTGAAAACTGTTGATTTTTACTGCTTTATTTTTTTAAGTTATAATTTATAACTTTACGTGTTCACATATAAAATGAAAGGTAACCATTGTAATGCAAAAAAAACTTATTTTCACAATAAAAATGTAGGTATTCGAAGTTGTCTGATTTTTGTACCCGGTAGCAGCTTTTACTACCCGAGTCATAAAGCTGCACCCGGGTATATTTTCTAAAAATTACAAAAATCTGGAAAATTATAAGCGACCATTGGCACAATTGTTCCGTATGGTGTATTAACAATTGCCTGAAATTTTAAAAAGAATCCGGAAATGCACAATATCGAGTCCCATTGAAAAAATACATTTTTATTAGAAAATATGTCATGTACCATTGCTACGTTTGCTTATATCTTTAATCCTCTCTGCGAACCTTTATAAGCTATCACAGATAAAATTGGGCTTCAACTTTTGAAGAAATAATGGGTAGTGTTTTTTTCCGAGTTCTCCCTCTGATTAAAAGGCAGCACCTCAATTTAACCCGGTTTTCTCCGGGTTTTTCTGGTTTACACCATTTAGTAAAACTCACGACCAAAAACGCAAGCTTTAGAAGAAAAATATGGAGATATTAAGTCTAATACCGGTAATACCCCCTTTCCCTCTGATTTTTACCGGTTTGAACCCGTTTTTTATGGTTTTAATCAGTTTTCCCGCTGTATTATGAACAATATTTCGACGGTAAAAACAAAAAGAAAATTTTTAAACCGGTTAAATCCGCTGCGCTTGATTTTTTTGTTAAAACCCCGGGTTTTTGCCCGGGTACCCGATTTGTTCTCTAAAATGAAGTTACAAAAGTCCGCAAAATTCTAAGCGACCATTGACACAGTTCTGTTTTTTAATCATGCCTAAATGAGCGGGCTAACCCGGGTCCCGGCGGGTAAAATTTTTTGCCGAAACCCGGGATTATATTATATGATATCTAATCCTGGTGAAAGTGAACGCTCTCTGGTATTCTCAAGGTCTAGGTGTTTCGTGTTCACCCGAATAACTTTTGCGGTCCTAGAGAACGATCTTGGGATTTTATCACAGTGCACCGGGAAAAACTGCCGCAGATAAAATTGAGATTACCTACTTCAATTTTGGAAGAATCTCTGTCTTCATTTTCAATTATGGATAAATGGATGGCCAACGTCTGACGTGGCAGTTCAAGATGCCCAGCCTATGGCAACAACGGGTGCCGAAATAAGGTAGAGAATACAAAACGGATCCGGGTAAATACCCGGGTGTGCCCGGGTAATTGTGGGATTACAAATCTTTTGAAAACAGTTGATTTTTAGTAGTCTATTTTTTACGTTCTAATTTATGTTTTTACGTGTTCAGTTTCAAAATAAAAAGTAACCATTATTATACAAACAAATTTATTTTCTAATAAAAATTACACTTAGGTACAATTCCAACTTTTTAGGGGGCATTGCCTATGGGAAAAAACTTGTGTGTGTCAGCTCCGACGCACGACTGGACTTTACTCCTTACGAACGATTATTTTAACTTCAATCACTTGATAATAGGGTACACGCGAATGTCAGTTTTATACCCAAATGTGTAATTATCAGACGGTTTATGTTCGAAAATGTCCAACTACATCAAAATATAAATTGTTTATAAATTCAGTAATTAAGTGACAATCTGCTAAACGTCGATCCCACTGGCAATGAAATAAATACTTTTCCTGGTGCTCGAATAGGCGTTGATTCACATTTCGGCACTAAGCAATATTTGGAGTATTTAATATTAGATTTTTCCGTATTAAATCAAAAGATTCAACAAATTTCGGAACGAACAAATACTGCAAATGCTGACTTTACAACGCCAACTGTCATATCTACTCTATGCCACTCTATTTTCGTTCATAATTTCAATGTTACAGGTAACGTAACGCGTTACTTTTAGTTAACGCGAAATGTAACGCTTGATTTTACTACTCATAAAATTTCCGTACCGTGGGCTATAACTGAAAAACGATTCATAAGGAGTAAACTCCAAAAGTACAAAAGGATAAGTACCTATTGTTAACGTAAAAAGCGTCCTAAATTTCAAACACGTACCTACCGCCACTCGGTTTCACAATAATAATGTAGGTAGGTATTCGAAGTTGTCTAGTTTTTGTACCCGGGAACAGCTCTTACTACCCGGGTGATAAAGCTTTACCCGGGCACCTACTCGGTGTATTCTCTAAAATGAAGTTACAAAAATTTGGAAAATTTGATTTGATACAGTTGCTATCCCCTGAAGGTTTTCTTGTCGTCTAAAAATTAAAATGCTTCGCACAAATACGACGCTTGCTGCAGCATCAGGTTTCTTAGATATCATTTATTAATTGCCCGAAACTTTACAAAGAACCCGGAAATGCACAATATCGAGTTTATGAGAAAATATGCTACATTTACTTACATCTTTAATCCTCCCTGTGAACCTTTATAATGTAGAATAAAAGATCTCTGTTTGTCCCTGGAGTTATTTTTACATGGGGTACCTAAAATTGATTTTTTTGCCAATTTTTTCGAATTTCGGGGATTGCTGGTGTCGAAACATCTACCAACCAATTACGTAATTTCGGCGTAACACTTTCTCTGATCCGGGAGACTGGATTTTCTGCGGTGGCGGCGTTGCCGGTATTCCGCACTACCGGTGCGCTGTGGATGGCAACGCCGCGTCTGGCCCCGCGTCGCGAGGCAATGCCCTTGAATCTCTGCGAGTCGGGTTGAACAACCGGCACTTGTGACACACGTTGCGTCTTTGTTTTACGGGGATAGGTCGTCTCTGTTTGATCTGCTGGCATACCGCCCCCTCTTTCGCGAATTTTACGCGCTTCTTCGGTCCACGGACTGCTGGATGGAAACAGCTGGTTTACGCACGGAATTTTATTTTAGGCCGAAATTTTTGGATCGTCATTTTTTGTTTTATTCCGACATGTTTGGGTCTATTTTCGGCGTAGCGATATCGATTCGGCCGTACGGCATCCTATTTTCTCCATTTTAGTAGGCTATGAGGCATTCAACAAGTGAGTGACACAAAAACAAAAGTACGTCGGCGGCCCATCTCCGCCACTCGGCTCATTTCGCGTCTGTACATGACCAGTATAACGCGATTTTTGTTGCGTAGGTCTAGGGTAAGTCGCAGCCTACTAGACAAACAAGTAACTGTTATTTTTTTGCCGAGACCGCATAATGCTTAAATGCAAGCCAGTGTGAAATTTAAATTCTGCAAGAATCGTGATTTTGCTTTCTCTTAATCGGGGATCTGTAGCGTTGTAACCAAGGCAACAACCACCATACTATCGCGGCACACTGGACTCCAAATTCGCTACAAGAATGAGCTGATCTCGTACGTTGACCCCTTTCTTGTCTTGTTCTACAAAGCCGTCTGAGATTTTCGCGACTTAGCCCCCAATTTTCTTAAAATGGTATACAGGGTGAGTGCGTCTTCTTCGATTTATCATAAACAATCAGAAATAACTAGGTGGTACCTATTTTTATATGGTCTATAAGTGGGACATTACTCTAGGTACTTTTTTATACACGTTGTCCCATTAAATCTGCCTCTCGTGTTGTATATGAATCGAACTATTGATATACAATATTTTGGTAATTTACTTGTAAATTATTGTTTAAAATATGTACCTAGTTGTGATTTCTAAATTGAAAACGTTATACAGGTGGTCCAGCGCTCTAGCCTTTATTATACATTTTATGGAACGCCGTTTTACTCTTTATTCACAAAATGTTTCAAGAAACATTTTATTAACAAATAATTTTATGTGTGTAATTTTCATGTTAGTTGCATTTTTTTGTTACAGTTAGAATGATTGTTGGAAAAAGTCATGATTTTATATATTTGTTTAAAATCCCCGAAAAAATATTACAACAATTAAAATGTTTGTTATATTATTTATCAAGGAACTGTTTTTATTCAACAAACAATAATTCAAGAAAAATGTTCATTAAAGACGTAAAATTTGCGAAAAAGATAAAACTTCCAGGATTAAAATGTTTGTTGAATCGTTGTTTATTGAATTATTACGTTATTAGTTGATAATTTTTAAACAAACGTATTAATTCTAGGATTTAATATGGTGCGTGAATTAAATTGTTTGTTTCAAAAATATGGACAAATACATATAATATTAAACAGATTGAAAAATTCTGCTTTTATTCAGTGGGAATTAAAATACTATTTCAATTTTTATGTTTGTTGATAATCTTAAAACAAACGCATTAATTTGCAAAATTATTTTGTTTGATTTTACGTTTGTTGAATTAATTGTTATTTGAATTTTTATGTTTGTTGAAAATTTTTAAACAATCACTTTAATTCTACGAATTATCATGTTTATCTATGGAACGCCGTTTTACTCTTTATTTACAAAATTTTTCAAGAAAACATTTTTATTGGCAAACAGTTTTATACGAGTATTTTTTTTTACTTGAAATTTTTCGTTACATTTAAAGTGGTTATTACAAAAGTTTCTTTGATTTAATATGATTATTTAAAAGTTGCAAATAAACATGAGAAAGTATATTGTCAATAAATAAAAGAGCTTCCTGAAATATTTTGTTTAATTGGATTTTTCAAACAAACATTTTAATTCTTGTAAAATTTTTAACAGTTAAATATGGAACGCCGTTTTACTCTTTATTCACAAAATTTTTCAATAAACATTTTATTAACAAATAATTTTGTGTGTAATTTTCATGTTAGTTGAATTTTTTCGTTACAATTAGAATGATTGTTGGAAAAAGTAATGATTATATTTGTTTAAAATCCCCTAAAAATTATCACAACAATGGTACGAATGCCGTGAATTAAAATGTTTATTATATATTTATCAAGGGACAGTTTAATTCAACAAACATAATAATTCAAGAAAAATGTTAGTCAAAGACGTAAAATTGCGAAAAAGATAAACTTCCAGGATTAAAATGTTTGTTGAATTGTGATGTTTATTGAATTATTACGTTAGTTGATAATTCAACAACAAACATTTTAATTATGAAAGTTTATCTCGCGGATTTTACTTTAATTAATATTTTTCTTGAATTAAACTGTTTGTTGATAATTCTGTAACAAACACTTTAATTTACGACATTCGAATATCAACGTTTTTATTAGCAAATAATTTTTGTGGGCAATTCTAATGTTTCTTGTCACATTTAAAATTATTGTTGCAAAAGTTTCTTTGATTTAATATGTTTTTAAAAAAATTACAAATAAACATAAGAAGGAATATTTCCAATAAATAAAAGAGTTTCCTGAAATATTTTGTTTCAAACAAACATTTTAATTCAAGTAACATTTTAAACCGCGTTAACCAAAATAATTCGTAGAATTAAAGTGATTGTTTCAAAATTTTGAACGAACATAAAAATTCAAATAACATTTTAATTCCCAATGAATAAATTTTTTTGGTGGATTTTCATGTTTGTTGATAATTTCAAAACAAACCTATTAATTTACTGAATTATTTTGCTTGATTTAATACATTTGTTGAATTAATTTGTTTGTTTTAACATTATCAATAAACATAAAGATTCTAATAACATTTTAATTCTCAATGAATAAAAATGTTTGTTGATTTTTTCGTTTGTTCATAATTTTAAAACAATCTTATTAATTTACGGAATTATTTTGTTAGGTTCCATTATATTAGTTGTATTAATTTATTGTTTGTTTTAACATTATCAACAAACATAAGAATTTCACAAACACTTTTATTCAGTGGGAATTAAAATACTAAGTACATATTTCAATTTTTATGTTTGTTGATAATCTTAATTCAAGAATCAATTGTACCCCTAACCACATAAAATGTGGTTTATGTGGTTAGGGGTACAATTGATTCTTGAATTGATTATTTAACCACAGTCTCTTACATCTTAATCCTTGATAATCTTAAAACAAACGTATTAAGTTGCAGAACTATTTTGTTTGATTTTATGTTTGTTGAATTAATTGTTATTTGAATTTTTATGTTTGTTGAAAATTTTTAAACAATCACTTTAATTCTACGAATTATCATGTTTAACTATGGAACGCCGTTTTACTCTTTATTTACAAAATTTTTCAAGAAAACATTTTTATTGGCACAGTTTTATAGGAGTATTTTTTTACTTGAAATTTTTCGTTACATTTAAAGTGATTATTACAAAAGTTTCTTTGATTTAATATGATTATTTAAAAGTTGCAAATACACATGAGAAAGTATATTGCCAATAAATAAAAGCTTCCTGAAATATTTTGTTTCATTTGATTTTTCAAACAAACATTTTAATTCGAGTAAAATTTTTAGCAGTTAAATATTTAACGCTCTTTCACTCTCTATTCACAAAATTTTTCAAGAATCATTTTATTAACAAATAATTTTGTAAAATTTTTCAAGAATCATTTTATTAACAAATAATTTTGTATGTAATTTTCATGTTAGTTGAATTTTTTTGTTACAATTAGAATGATTGTTGGAAAAAATCATGACTTTATATATTTATTTAAAATCCCCGAAAAAATATTACAACATGGCACGAATGCCGTGAATTAAAATGTTTGTTATATATTTATCAAGGGACAGTTTAATTCAACAAACATGATAATTCAAGAAAAATGTTAGTCAAAGACGTAAAATTGCGAAAAAGATAAACTTCCAGGATTAAAATGTTTGTTGAATTGTGATGTTTATTGAATTATTACGTTAGTTGGTAATTCAACAACAAACATTTTAATTATGAAAGTTTATCTCGCGGATTTTACTTTAATATTTTTCTTGAATTAAACCGTTTGTTGATAATTCTGTAACAAACACTTTAATTTACGACATTCGATTATCAACGTTTTTATTAGCAAATAATTTTATGTGGGCAATTCTAATGTTTCTTGTCACATTTAAAATTAATGTTGCAAAAGTTTCTTTGATTTAATATGTTTGTAAAAAAATTACAAATAAACTAATAAACATAAGAAGGAATATTTCCAATAAATAAAAGAGTTTCCTGAAATATTTTGTTTCAAACAAACATTTTAATTCAAGTAACATTTTAAACCGCTAATTCGTAGAGTTAAAGTGATTGTTTCAAAATTCTGAAGAAATATAAAAATTCAAGTAACATTTTAATTCCCAATGAATAAATTTTTTTGTTGGATTTTTGTTTGTTGATAATTTCAAAACAAACTCATTAATCTACTGAATTATTTTGTTTGATTTAATACGTTTGTTGAATTTATTTGTTTGTTTTCAAATTATTAATAAACATAAAAATTTAAATAACATTATTTTTTAATTCTCAATGAATAAAAATGTTTGTTGATTTTTTCGTTTGTTCATAATTTTAAAACGATCGTATAAATTTACGGAATTATTTTGTTAGGTTCCATTATATTAGTTGAATTAATTTGTTTGTTTTAAAATTATAAACAAACATGAGAATTCGACAAACACTTTTATTCAGTGGGAATTAAAATACTATTTCATTATGTTTGTTGAATTGTTATTTGAATTTTTTAGTTTGTTGAAATATTTTAAACAATCACTTTAATTCTACGAATTATCATGTTTAACTGTTAAAAATTTTACTCGAACTAAAATGTTTCAACAGAGTCATTCAACAAACATTTTAATTCTGAAAGTTTATCATTCTCGCGTATTTTACTTCTTTAATTAATATTTTTCTTGAATTATTACGTTTATTGAATTAAACTATTTGTTGATAATTCTGCAACAGACACTTTAATTTAGGACATTCGTACCACTATTGTAATATTTTTTTGGGAGATTTTAATCATGATCTTTTTTCCAACAATCATATTAATTGTAAAAAATTGTTAAAAAATTACAAATAAACCTTGGAAGGAATATTTCCAATAAATAAGAGTTTCCTGAAATATTTTGTTTCAAACAAACATTTTAAACCGTTAACCAAAATAATTCGTAGAATTAAAGTGATTGTTTCAAAATTTTGAACAAACATAAAAATTCAAATAACATTTTAATTCCCAATGAATAAATTTTTTTGTTGGATTTTCATATTTTTTGTTGATAATTTCAAAACAAACTTATTAATTTACTGGATTATTTTGTTTGATTTAATACATTTGTTGAATTAATTTGTTTGTTTTAAAATTATCAATAAACATAAAAATTCAAATAACATTTTAATTCTTGATGAATAAAAATGTTTGTTGATTTTTTAGTTTGTTCATAATTTTAAAACAATCTTATTAATTTACGGAATTATTTTGTTAGGTTCCATTATATTAGTTGAATTCATTTGTTTGTTTTAAATTTATCAGCAAACATAAGAATTCGACAAACACTTTTATTCAGTGGGAATTAAAATACTATTTCAATTTTTATGTTTGTTGATAATCTTAAAACAAACGTATTAATTTGCAGAACTATTTTGTTTGATTTTATGTTTGTTGAATTAATTGTTATTTGAATTTTTATGTTTGTTGAAAATTTTTAAACAATCACTTTAATTCTACGAATTATCATGTTTAACTGTTAAAAATTTTACTCGAATTAAAATGTTTCAACAAACATTTTAATTCTGAAAGTTTATCTTTCTCGCGGATTTTACTTCTTTAATTAATATTTTTCTTGAATTATTATTATTTGGCACTTCACCTCCTAAATATTCATAGTTGATTTTCAACACCCTGTATCTTCGGTGGAAATCACTTTAGCAACTTTTCATTCTGTTTTGAGATTCCTTATCTTCCATTTAGGTTTGCTTCACCGACGTGAAGATGTGCTCTATTTGAGAATGCAAAGTTTTTGATTTCCGAAAATTTAAAACCTATTATTTTTTTTATAAATCGCCTTCTTCATAAGATAGGTACCATGTCTACAGGATGTCCGATGAATACCAAAGTCTAGTTGTGATCGCGCAGGAACCCGTAGTTCCGAACTTGTGTGCCTTTTTGGTAGCTTCACAAGTTCGTTTTTACCGGGCTCTGCCGACATGACAACGCCGCCCGCGAAGATGGTCTTCTATCTCGACGAAACGTTTCGAGCAGAATCTGGTTGAGGTAGTAGGTTGTATAGTAATTGTATTACACCATTGGGGAGTACTGTACAGCCTGCTAACTTTCCTAGCTTTTGCTAAATCTACATTTCTTTCGAAAATTGCCCAAATGCTTTTTTTGTGTTTTGCAATGACACTGACTTGCCTGTTCCCTGAGACCCTAACTTGTGATGTTAATAGAACTCTCACAAGCTAGCGACTCGGGTATTGGCGAACAGAAAATGCCAATTTTCTACAGGAAAAAATGGTACTGTGAAGAAAAAATACAAAAGAGCGCCAACCTGCAATTAGCCGTTCATCCGTACTTCCCTGTAAATAGTAACGCATAGAATCGGTAAAACAGTTTGCTTTGTACGTTTGACGTTTCACGTTTGTTTTGTAAATTTTTAGGTTATAAATGGCTTTTCTCGATTTAGATGTTCTTATTAAGTTTCCTTTGATATTTCCCAAGGAAAATGGCAAAGAAAAACGTTACTCAGGATATTTAACAGTTGATGTAAGCATTTAAATTTATCCAACTTGCTTTATAAAAAGAAATTGCTGTTTTTCAGGGAGAAGATTTTGAAGTCGACATTAAAGAAGTCAATTCAAAGTTAATTTTAGAAAGTACGCCGCAATTAGAGCCGTATTTAAACGAATTGCGAACAAAACTAAATGGCAAAGAGAGTTTAAGCCAACTTTTGGAAACTTTACAGAACTTAATTGGTTCAAGAAGAAGGAAACGTGATGTGGATAACGTAACCAATTTATATCGTATCGTACTCAATGAGTACAAAGATTTTTGTGAGGAGTATCAAGATTATTGCTCAAATATATCCATCACTAATGATTTAAGCGAAATAAACGTCGGTTTATATGATGAACGGAAGAGATTGCATAAAATGTCTGTAGTCGTGAAAAACTGTAATGGAAGCGTTCTGTATATTACGAAACATGATTTACCTGATTTACAGAGTGTATCGAACAACTTTTCTACTCTCAGGGGAGCTTATAATAAATTTTTCGATCAAATACAGAATCTACAGAATTATTTCGATACGTTTGACGTAATTGACAGGAACTTCGTTATTTTAGATCCGCAGAAGCCTACGAGGAAAGATAACCATCGTAGGATTGTTTTAGGTCAGTAGCTACAATATTTTTACCATATTTACGCTTTTAATATACTTTTTTGTTGGTAGAAAGTAACGTTTCTGCAGTAATCACGTTTGATCCGTTTAATATAAACTGTGTGCCTGTTATTAAATTTTTGGGCCCCAAGAGGAAAACGGATACATATAGGGATATTTTATCTGTTAATTTAACAAAATGGTCGCCGAATGACGAAGACATTGCTTCAAATTTGTTGCTATTATTTGGTAAAAACATTTTTTTTAATATCGTGACAAAGTGTGTTTTAAAATGTATAAATTTAGGTTTGTCCCAGTTTCCCGTGAAGAGCGTTGGTGGTAATTCGGATAAAGAGGAGATTGTTCTTTGTTCTTCGGGAGAATGTTGTATTTGTTTTTCTTCTAGGTTCGAAACGAAGCTGCCGGAAATCGTTTGTTCTTGCGAAGTTCAGTTTCATGTGGCTTGTCTGTTTCAGGTATACATTTTTATTTCGGGTTGATTTTCTTTCGTTGATATTTTATTTAAGTGGTTAGTGGCCTTGGGGTGCAGGAGAAGTTTCAACGAAATCCATGGGAAATGCCCGAATTGTGATAAGGTACGCGGTCGTATTTGATGTCAATTTTTGGTTAATTGTGCGTTTCTTATAGGGAATATTGTGTCCAGTTGTAAGTTCTTAGAATAAATGTGTTTGAATATGAACTTGTTTTATTGAATTTTTGAACCTTTTGATAAAACGGGGCGACTCATGCCCATGGTTCACATCCAAGTAAAAGGCAATTTTCAACTGCAGAGTGATCTGGAAGAAGCAGTAAATGAACAAATAGCAGAAACTGAAAGATTGTTTAACGCCACCAAGAAAACTTAGTCGCAGGCTTTAAGACATTCTTTAAATGTATTTTTCAATCGTACGTAGACCTTCTGCGACATCTTCTTTGATTTTGTCTATTGTAAACGATATCAGAACCCCGTTTTTGATTTAGAGAAGACCAAGAAGTCGCAAGATGTTCGGGCCGTATTTGTCCCGCTTTCTCACACAAGCATGTCAAAACTAGTACTCTCAAAATCGGCAGAAATGTAAAATCGATTAATCGATTTCGTTTTTATCAATTTTGCTGGTGGGCACAAATTTTAAAACAATTACTGCATTACTAGTTTTATGGAAAGAACACTCGATTAACTGTAAAAAAGGTATACTTGTTGCAAATCACCAAAACGTGTCACTTTAGAGAAAATTATGAAGTTAATGCTACTTTGGCATACCGACAACGCTCATCATGAATTCGACCTCCGTTTTAAGCACATTAACCGTAGTAGGCACCAAACATGCAGAACATGAGGCAGTGCGCGCCGGGAAATTATGAAAACGTGAAATAAAAAATTGTTCTTCGAAGTTCCATAACTTTTTAATGAAGCAGAATTGTACTAAGATAAATTGGTTCAGATCAGTTTCTTTTGACCCAAGGAAACTAGATTTGAAGCTTGGGCCATTCTTGTCTGGACACCTGTATACCAGGCACGGGCGTAATTCTTTCCTTAGGTCTTAAAATTACTCAAGGATAGGCACAATTCATTAATTTCTGAATATATTTCTATCTGCATTTTACTATTTATCATCATAAAAACGAATGATGACCAAAATGTTTTAGGATTTAGCCGAAATCGGAGACGCCAACAAATAGTGTTAAAATCACTCGACAATGTCTGGATTATTAATCGCCTTTGTTAATACACTTGTTCGTTAAATAACTAATAATTTATTTTAAAAAAACCTACATATTTTGAAAATCTGTTTTCAGTTAACATTAAAATCGACTTAAATATCGATTTTTAAAATCGATTTCAAAGTCGACTTTAGAATTCTATTTTTAAAATCGATTTTAGTGATGCCGCGGATCCAATTTTAATAAAAACCGGGTAACGGATACCCGGCGAAATTTGTTCGCCGAATACCGGATATCATTAAGCGGGTACCCGTGCACCTGGATACCAGGTATCGCCCCCGAGCCATACCCGGACAGCGCAGAACTAGGCTGTAAACTCGTGAACAAGCGTGCACCGACTATAATATATTAACGGAGTTCTGTTTGCTTATCTATTTGTCTACGTTTTTTATAAATTTATAATACTTATTAGAAAGAGTTGGGGAAAAGCGAAAGGTATGGAAAACAATAAAGAGTAGGAGAGATAGGATGGTAGGACACCTTCTAAGACACGAAGGAATAGTTCGTGACATACTAGAGTCAGAGATAGGAATAAAAAGAGGTAGGGGTAGGCCTAGATTAGACTACTGCTCTCAAATAGTTAGGGATGTAGGATGTTCTACTTTTAGGGAAATGCGTAGGTTAGCTCAGGATAGAAAAGAATGGAGGTACGCGTCCAACCAGTCTTCGGACTGAGAACCTTATGATGATGACTTATTTGTGTTTGTCATAAGGACGAAATTGTTCTTTAGGCGAAGCGGTTCACACAGGAAGACTGCGACGATTGCGCCACCTACAGTGATTTAGGTATTACTAGGATTAAAATCATTGTATCATGGGTTAAAATTGTTTTCTTATAACGTGATTTCTCTTTAAACGGACCCCTTAGTTGTCCTCGAACCAGACACACGCATTTTTTATAAAAAAGATAGTGTGGGAACATAAGAAAAACAAAACAAGTTTTACGGGAGTCGACCCCACTCAGCCGAAGAGTATCAAATCACAAGCTATATGCGATACTTACCAACCACGGACGCTGCTGGTTCGGTTTGCAGCTAACAAGTTACTTATTAATCCGCTAGCGGTCGGGTATTAAATGACAAATGTAGGTAGCGCTCTTGTAGCGGCCTTCCTGTGCGGACCGCTTCCTGTTCTTTAGTTACAGAAGTCTATATTTTAAGTTTTCTTTATTTTTAAACATGTTTTCATTTTCTATATACTTACTTTAATATGTAATAAAAAATAAAAATTCAGTTTTAAGATTAAACTGTTAATTTTTAACTTTGCTACTATCCGGCCGGATAGAGCACGTTATCCGGCAAAACCGGGTATTTGCAAAAATTGGGTGGATAGGACGAATACCGGGTAATGGCCGGGACCCGTGGCATCCCTAATCGATTTTTAAAGTCCACTTTAGAATTCGATTTTTAAATCGGTTTTTAAAGTCTACTTTTAATATCGATTTATAGTCTACTTTAAAAATCGATTAATCAGTTTTCGATTTTTCCCAAAATCGCGATTAATCGAAAAATCGATTTTTGCTGCCAGACCAGCCAAAACCTTAAACTAAGTAAGCAGTAATTTGTGGTATGATTCACTCTAATCGTCAATAAAGAATATCGGGACTACGGACTACTACCAGAATATTTAACGGAGGTCTAGTGAGAGAAAGGGTGTCACTGTTTTAACAGGGTTGCCACTTTTCTAGAAAACCTGGAAATGTCAGGGAATTTAGGAATCTCAAAAATGTCAGGGAAACGTCAGGGGATTCTGTAGAGTCATGGAAATTTGCAATATTCTACGGAGTGACTACTGAACAGTCCAACCGCATGCGCATTACAGAATGTAACCTATATTTGGCATTTTGGAAGTGTAAAAAAAAACTAAAGCTGAAAGAACGCTTTTTTAAAATAGACCCTTCAATTGCCCTTTCGCACCAGACACACGCATTTTTTGGCAAAAAGATGATGTAGAAACAAGCAAAAAATGCGGACCCGTGCGGGCGCAGAACTCGTGTAGCCAAAGGAGAACAATATGGCAGCTCTGTACTAATACCCGAACACCCACCGAGATTGCTGGCGTTATCTTTCAATAACAAATTACTTAAACGTCATTTTACTGATATTGTGACGACTGTCCTGGAACAAAATTTAAGTCACTCCCATATTCTACTTACAAGTCATAGAATTTAATAATCTTCATATTTTTCTGTGTTTTAAAATTCAATTAGTTAATAGAAATGGCAATTTTTCTACCTGTAAGAATTATTTATTATTTTTGTTTTGTTGTCCGATTTCTATACTCCACCGCTTCCTGTCCTCCCACTGGCCGTCCTGAAGGTTACGGGCGCTCATTGCTTTTCTTATTCCTTCGTTCCAGTTCTTTCTCGGCCTTCCCCTTTTCTTGCGCTGCACCGGGGTCCAGTTCATGGCTTGCTTGGGCAGTCGAGATTCATCCATTCTCTGTACATGACCGTACCAAATAAGTTGTTTCCTCTCGATGTCTCCAATGGCTGTTTCTTCCAATCCCATTCGTCCGAGCACTTCTTCATTTCTTATATGTTGTAATCTTGATATTCCCGCTGCTCGCCGCAAAGCATCCATCTCTACAGCCTCCACTCTTTTCCTGTTCCTCTCCGTCAGTCTCCACGTTTCCGCTCCATGCATAAGGGTTGTTTTAATTAAAGAATTGTATATGTTATGCTTCCGTTTCTTTGTGATGTTTTTGCTCCACAAGATGCTGTTCAAGCAACCAATCGCCTTCCTTGCTTGGATGATTCTTGCTCTTATTTCCTTGTCGTCAGTTCCAGATTTGTCAAAAATAGTCCCCAAGTATTTATACTCCTCACATCCTTCTATCTCTTCTTTGTCGTTAATCCGCAGATTGTTACTTGAATAAATGTTTATTTTGTTCTTTTTAATGTCGGAGCATTTATTATATTTTTCATGTGACTCCTCAAATAATTTAGAATAAGTCATGGAATATTACAAATTTGGTCAGGGAAAAGTCAGCGAATCCCAAATGAGAAATGTGATGGCAACCCTGTTTAAGATCAGGTAGATAAGGGTGTGTTGTGCGTTACAGCAGGTATATGAAGGATATTTTTATAGGGCCGTCACAGAATAATAAATTGCCACATGGTTATAAGTTGCTGTCTAGTATTTGTCTATCATTCGGGTTCGGGTGATTGCATCTTACTCCCGGCGTCCTAAACTAACACCTAAGTCGTCTTCAGTGATCCTTTTACGTAAGAAATTCGTATTTGGTCATTTGGGCGTAAAACAGGAACAAACATTATACATGTCTCTAAATTTTAGGTCAGAATTGTGTGAACTGAGCTGACAGGCAGCTGAACTCCATGAGCAGTCTCGTTAACAATTATTCTCTTGCCATTTTGTACCAGTTCCTTCGCTTTGTACAGTTTTAACTTCAAGCGTAGTCTTGTCTGTTTTTGCATCAACTAAACCATTTGTAAACAGATGCTTTCTTTAAAGCATCATCTCTATAAGCTGTTCGTGTTTCTGCATCACTTTTGCCTTTCACAATTCGACAAAAAGTCAGCGATTAAGCATATTCTTACTTACCGCAGTGTTTGAAATTCAATGCGGTCAAAAGTCTGTCCATTCTAGGTCTCTAGGTACTAGAGAGATTAAAATAGTACAGTGCCTGCCTATCAGTCAATGACCAAAGTCTATAAATGTGATTTAATAGCAAATTATAATTTTTTTTATATGAAATCAAACACCGGTTGATTGATTTATTTATTTAACCACTGCTACTTAAATGTATTCCCTATTTATGGTAAAAAAAACAAATTAAATTTTACATTAAAGAACCTAAAAACTTATTTATCAAACTGAAGCATACTTTCAATAATAATAGTACAATGTCCTTAAATTAAAATGAGTAACGATACCAATTTTTATTCCTTATGTACCGTAGCAGCCTGTCGTAGTAAAATATATATTTTTTCTTTAATCCAATCTTTGTTGTACGGTGCATAAGTATTCGTCGACTTTTGGTATACCAGACAACTTAAATCTGACAACTACAACAAAAACAAATGATTGTATAGTCCTTTTATCACAAATTGGAGCGTATGCAGTAGCGATCCAACATTTAGTCTCATCTATCGTGTTGCGACAAAAACTAGACAAAACTTCAACTTACCTGATCAATGAAGTCAAAAAGCTGCGATATATCATAAGTAATAGTCGGCGTATTTGGATTCCTATGCTTTAAATGCTCTTCGTAAATTTTGCACACTCCTTCCATGCAGTCGTTTACGGTCTCATAATCGGAATACGTCCGAGTTTCTGGATTCGCACCTGGTTGAATTAACAATATCGTGTGCGACTGAAACAACGAACAAAACATTTAAACTTGGTTTTTAGTATATTCGTAGATAACCGGCTTACCATTTTGGATTGTTTTTGGCAGAAACGCTTCCCTATTTTGAGGTTATATGACATAAAAGGACGCCTCTATGACAATGACAAACTGCAGAACTAACACTTAAACAAAAACCACGTTGGTATGAATGATTCCCTAGTTTGACTTTGACATTTACATTTTTAGACATAACCTATTAAATTAAGTTGTTCATAAACTTATTTTATTCAAAATGAGTGACGAAAAAAAGAAAACTGAAGAAACTGGGGACCAAAGTGACAAAGAACTGGCCGATTTACTAGATAGTACGTATATTAATACATAGAATATACTTACATAAGAGAAACTCGTGATTTTTGTCACTTACATAATTTTTCACTTCAAGGTGCTTTAGCAGACTTCGGTAAAAATGAAACTTCTACGCCTGAAGCGAAAAAGAGCTCTAACAATGAAGTTTCGAATATCCCAGCTTCGAATTCAGAAGCAGAGTGGTCTGAGGAATTTATAAAAGAGGCCGCACAACAGTTTGAAACAAACATGGCCAGTTTCTTGGATAGCTCAGGTTCTAATATCACAGGGGATCAGTTACAGCAAAGTTTTTTCAAAATTGCCGGTCAAGATTCAAAAAGACGATCGGAATTCATTATTTTTATTTATTGAAACATTTTAGAAGCTGCATCGAAGGTAATAGAAAACCCCGGTGGAGATACGGAAGAGAGTGCAGTTTTTGCCGAAACCATATCGCAGACATTGCAAAGTTTAAATCAGGATACGGAAAGTTTACAAAACCCTCTCTCGGAGGCTGAAATTATGAATTTATTTACCGGGTCTAATGAGGAAGAGAATGCCTTTCTGCCCTTCATGCAGGGGATGATGCAATCTCTATTAAGTAAAGAAGTACTCTATCCTAGCTTAAAAGTTCGTTTTTATCGCTTTCGCTGTAGTTCTTTTCGGTAAATTCGAGTAAATTATTATAGGAAATTCTTGATAAGTATCCAGATTGGTTAGAGCAAAACGAAAGTAATTTAAAGGCGGAAGACATAGAAAAGTATAAGAAACAACAGGAAATTATGCAGCAAGTATGTGCACAATTAGAGAAGGAGCCTGAAATGGTCAGTTCGGGGCAGAAAAAGGAACATTTTGAAATTGTCTTAGCTTCGATGCAAAAAGTAAGCATAAAAATTCAATTTCAACATTTTTTGCAGCCTTTTACTTAGTTACAGGATTATGGCCAACCCCCGACTGAGTTAGTTGGCCCTGGTTTCCAACAATTCGACCCAAATGCGCAGTTAGATCCAAATCAGTGCAGTCTCATGTGATTCCCCTAAAAATTTGTTGTTATTGTTATTTTTTTTATCAAATAACGTAGGGGTCTTGGCAATCCTAATTTATAAAAATTTGTTATTATTAATAATGTATAGGTAAAGAAATAGATTTGGGAAAACGTACTAGGCGATTTATTTCCAAATTAATGGTCCATTTCGAGTTTCTTAACGATGTCGTCCAAGTAGGCGGGCCAAAAAGACTTTAATAGCGGGGGACATCTATTCGGCTTACGACGCACTACATTTTATATCGTCGGATATGATTACAGTGAATCTGTTTTAACGGCCAAATTACAGAATGTATGAAATCGGTAAAATTATTTGTCATTATTTGAAAATGGCGACCGCGACATTGTCACAACCTATAAGCGACTTTTTATCCAAAAAACAGAAAGAAAGCCCCTCAGATTTAGCAGCAGAATGGGCCGAAATTGAGGAATTGCACAATAAAAAGTGAGTTTAATTTGTTTTTTACAATTTTGAGTTACGGTTACTATAATTAATTTTTTTGCAGACTATGGCACCAGTTAACATTAAAACTGTTGATTTTCATTAAAAATCCTTCGTTGCAAAAAGGAGACAGTTTGATTCAACTCTACAACCACTTTATATCGTCTTTCGAAAACAAGTAAGTCATCTTCTGTCAACATAACCTCAAATTCTTAACAAAGAATTTTTTAGAATCAATCCCTTGTCTTTGTTGGAAATTGCTGCTGTAGTTGTCGAACAGTTCACAAATAAGAAAGAAGCAGTTACTTTTTTGGAAAAATTTGAATCGAAAGTCAAGTTAAACTCGGACGCGTATAATTTATGTAAAGTTCTGCAAGGGCAGATTTATTTGGAGAATTTGAATGATTTGGAAGCGACGAAGAAGATTATCGAAGAAATCGAGGCTACTTTAGATAATGCTGATGGTGTTACTCCGGTGCACGGCCGTTTTTATCTGCTGGCGTCACAGTATTACAGAATTCAAGGCGATCACGCGCAGTATTATCGAACGGCTTTGAGATATTTGGGGTGCATCGATTTAAGTACACTTTCGCAACAGACACAACATCAGCATGCCTTTTTCTTGGGTTTAGCCGCACTTTTAGGCGAAGGAGTATATAACTTAGGTGAGCTACTTGCCCATCCTGTGTTGGAGACATTAAAAGGTACAGAGAACGCTTGGTTGATCGATCTACTTCTCGCATTCAATTCTGGGAATATAAATAAGTTTGAGGGTATGAAATCGCAGTGGTCGACCATTGCGGACCTTGCCGCCCAAGAATTATTCTTGAGGCAGAAAATTTCGCTGTTGTGCTTGATGGAAATGACTTTCAAGCGACCTTCGCATAATCGGCAGCTGACTTTTGCTGAAATTGCGAGAGAAACCAAATTACCTGTTAACGAGATCGAGTTGTTGGTCATGAAAGCGTTGTCTCAAGGTTTGGTCAAAGGGGCCATCGATCAGGTGGCAAATACGGTGAACATGACTTGGGTACAGCCCAGAGTCTTAGATCGTAGCCAAATTACTACGATGATCGAGAGGTTAAATGAATGGTGCAAACACGTTGGGGTCATGGAAAATTTGCTCGAAGAGAAAGCTTCGGAGATTCTGACTCTGTAACTCAAATAACTTATATATTGTGCGTTTTTTAAAGGTATTAAAAAATCGAAAGTAACCTGTGTTGTTTTTTCTATTTTTTAAATCTGTCTGTTTAGTTCAACTTTAGTAAGGAGGGGGGTAAACTTAATTGCACAGAATGCGGCCCAAGTGTGTAAGAGAGATGGACCATATAAGTTGGGGACAGTTCTACTAGATGGCGATAACTGTTTCAAAGCCTTTGTAGACCAAAGAATTTTTCAGTTTTGACCCGAACATGTCTTATCCGAATGTTGATGGTTTAGGAAATACAGGGTGTTGAAAGTTACAATTTTATTTCCATTTTTTGCCATAACTACGAAATTTCTTAGGCTGATGTACACAATATCAATGTAAGGAGCAGGGGCCTCATTACCCCGCCCCAACATAGGACTACTATATTCAAAAGGTCGTTTTCCTACTGTATTTCTAAAATTTATAATGGGTTGCCTGATTCATTTAAAAAGTTACCGTGCCGCTCCTTCAGATCGACTTTACGTAGGTATGTTTTTGATCGGCAGCTGATGAATCTTCCTTGTGAAGACTAGTTCTTTCTGGTTTATATTTTTGTGATATTCTGTGATATTTTAGAACTATCAGTTTAACTTCCCATGCGTCAAAAATTTTAACTAGAATTGTGCAAAGAAGGATGGAGAAAAAGGCGGAAGAAATATTAGGAGAAGATCAGTTCGGATTTAGACGAAATAGAGGAACGCGCGAGGCCATTCTAGCTTTACGAGTAATTATAGAAAAAACTATAGAAAAGAGAAAGAGCGTCTATATAGGATTTGTAGATTTAGAAAAAGCCTTCGACAACGTAAAATGGGGGAAGATGTTCGAAGTGCTGAGAAAGGTAGGGATGAAATACAGGGACAGAAGAATAATACATAATCTCTACAAAGAGCAAAAGGCAGTTATAGAATGTGAGCAGGAACAAAGGGAAGTAGATATCCGGAAGGGAGTGAGACAGGGATGTGCATTGTCACCTCTAGTTTTCAACTTATATATCGAAGATGCGATTAATATTGTTAAGGAAAGAACAGCCTCAGGGATCAATGTACAGGGCCAAACTATTAACATGCTCAGATTTGCGGATGATATAGCAGTGTTAGCATCTAGCAAAGAAGAATTAGGAGCGGCTTTGAATGAAATGGAAGCAGTTTTCACACAGGGCTTCGGCATGAAAATCAATAAAAAGAAAACTAAAATTTTGGTATGTAGGGGATGTGAAAATAGAACTAAAATGGAAATACAAATTGGAAATGAGAAGATAGAGGAGGTCGCGGATTTCTGCTACTTAGGAAGTAAAATAACTCAAGACGGTAGGAGCACTAAAGATATAAAACAAAGAATGGCGCAGGGCCGAGTTGCGTTTAACAAAAAGAAACAACTGTTATGCTCGAGAACGGTTAATATAGAGACTAGGAAGAGACTCTTAACGTCGTATGTATGGAGTACGGCATTATACGGGTGCGAAACTTGGACAATAGGAGAAGCGGATAGAAAAAGAGTAGAAGCGTTTGAAATGTGGTGCTACAGACGCATGATGAAGATACCGTGGATAGATAAGGTTAGCAATAGGGAAGTATTAGAAAGAGTTGGGGAAAAGCGAAAGGTATGGAAAACAATAAAGAGTAGGAGAGATAGGATGGTAGGACACCTTCTAAGACACGAAGGAATAGTTCGTGACATACTAGAGTCAGAGATAGGAATAAAAAGAGGTAGGGGTAGGCCTAGATTAGACTACTGCTCTCAAATAGTTAGGGATGTAGGATGTTCTACTTTTAGGGAAATGCGTAGGTTAGCTCAGGATAGAAAAGAATGGAGGTACGCGTCCAACCAGTCTTCGGACTGAGAACCTTATGATGATGATGATGATGATGATATTCTGTCTCCATAGTTACCTGGCTAAAAGGTTTAAATGTGTATCTGGTGGGAACAGGTGCTGCTGCGCATCACCATGCAATTGTTTAATTTAATTAGAATCTAGTAAGTTTAGTTTTAGGCTATTTTCGAAGTAAATTTTTCATTGTTTGCTGGGTGGAGTGGAGGACTGGGGAGTGACATTGGACTGTTCCTGTCGCTTGCCTGAACTGCCACCCTGTGATTTCCCAATGCAATATCCATTTTTATTTTCTTTTTGTGCATATTGTTGTGTGTTGAAGGAAATAAATTTATATTATTATTATTAATTGAATTAAATATTTTATTTTTACTTTGGAAATAATGGAATTATAAATAAATAACTGTTAAAGGTATTCTGTTATTCATTGATTATTATTAATAAAAATAAATAATTTCTAACAGAACTCAACTCTCAACTCAACACATTTTTTGAATTATGTAATCTAATATTCAAAATTTGTACGATCTACAATTTACTGTTATAAAGTAAGTCCAAGTTCCCTTACTGCACATAGATTGCACTTAATATTAAATTTTCATTTCCACTTAAAACTTAAAACATATATTTCAGAAAACAAATCTCCAGATGGGCACTCATATTTTCCTGACTTTATCTACTGCTCGGCTGCAGGAATATTTAAAATTTCGTCAGAAAAACCGACAGCGGATGGAGCGGCACGAGCAGATCGCGGCATGCTCATAAACACGGCCAAATTTAACGAATTTGTTACATTACTCGTTACAATACAGGCCCGGTTCGCCAAGTGTATCGCTACCTTTACGTTTATAATTTACCTATTTTCCTCTTTGGGGAAATTAAAAAAACTATAGGAACAATTATTATAATTATTTAAGCACCCAAGAGCTGCACAACTTTCCCTTCCTTTGCCCATTGTTCAAACACAAAAATATCAGTCACTAAAAGTGCAACATTGATAACTGAAATACAGGGGCAACAACTCAACAACCTATAAACCCGCAAAAAATCGCTCTTAATACGCCCCAGGACCGCTCGTTCTATCTCCTGTCGGCTCCAACTACGAAATGAGTCCTCTTCATTCCGGCTTCAGTCCGCCGGACAGTCTCGTTACTCGGTGGGGATGGCCAAGTGGCGGAGCTATAAGAATTTCTTAAGCTATGATAAAAGTACGAAGGTTTTCTTCTTTATTGACGTACAAGTAGGACATAGTGATACTAGATGTCTATTGTGAAATAGGCTTCAAAGTTGCCTTCTGTATTACTTGATTTATCTAGGAACTTTAGTAGCAAATCATCAAATCCAGAAAGAAGAAATTAAATTCAATGCAGCTGCAACACAAACAGTGATTTCCATCGCGGACAGTATCGCACTCCCGCTGGCAAATGAAATCGCTAAGGGGTCGATCAAGAGTTATACGTGCCTTGGGGGGTGATTTTATCTAATCTGTCTGTCGACGGCAACTCGCAAGAACATGTCGAGTCAGCAGCACGACCCGACAGGATTTTGCCAATGATTCGATTATTTCGTGTTCGCTTCAAAGAACTTGTTCGTACTTGCTTTTCATGAACTTCTATAAAATGAATGATGGTTCATGAGCTTCCTACGAAATTTGGAGAGTCGCGCACTATCGGTGAGGAATTAATTTTGCCCTGCATTGTTGAAGTGTTTCGCACTTCACAAAACTTCGTTATAGAAAATGTGGGGACTAAAGCGAACATCTATAAAGTCGGAAAAAACACCAAAAGTTGAACATCCTACATCCCCAACTATTTGAGAGCAGTAGTCTAATCTCGGCCTGCCTCTACCTCTCTTCATTCCTATTTCTGATTCTATTATATTGCGAACTAAGCTTTCGTGCCTCAGAAAGTGTCCTACCATCCAATCTCTCCTATTCCGTACTGAATAGTTTTAACAATTTTCTTCTATTTAAGAGAATACTTACATTTCTTTTTTGTTTTCAAAAATACAGTAAATATTAAAAATGAGGGTAGCACTGTTAAAAGGCTTATCTTAAAATCAATGAAAACAATCGTAAAGTACTTGATTAGACAGTGAGTTAACAGATAAGATTTCTACATGTTTTGAAGAGCGTCACTTATTTTTCAACGCACGAGTCCTGGAAATGGCGAAGCAAACAGCCATTTTGATATTTATCCTGATTTTTATAAATCTTTCTCGAAGCGTACGTTACATTTTCTATTAGTTGTATAGTGTGTAATTTTCTACAATTCTCTAGCAAACTAATGAATTATTTAAAGCCGCAATGGATGAATATTGCCCTATCCAGAATACAACAAGTATAAACAGATGTAAATCAAATGGTATGTTTACTGATTTCGATTACCATTTGAATCACCTGCTCTAGAATTAATTAGACAAGGTATACACAATTTTATTTCTTCTCAATTAGAAGTGGATGATTTTGAATCAATTCGTGATCAAATTGAAGTAGAAAATACTGTTGAAAACTTTTGTCATGAAGACGATAAGAAACAACGTTATAGCTCTTGTAACATCACAATTGAAAATTATTTTACTCGAGAACCAAATGCTTACTATGGCAATCATTTAACTGCATATTATACGCAAGAGATTTTCCGCGAGACTGCCGTCCATTTGCCTCCATTGGTCTTTCTTTATTTTCTGCTGCTTTATTTTGTTTCATTTTTAATTTATTGTTTAAATTTTTTTGTTAAATAAAAGTGACTTGTTTCTTGTTTATTTTATTAATGAACACTGTCCTCTTCTAAAGGCAAAGAACAGGATCATCAGGGCAAGATCATCTTATGTGCATTATTTACAGCTGCATACTTGGTTATCTACCAATAGTATAATTAGTAAATTTGATAAGGTCAGACCACCCGTTCAAAAACTAGCATGATTAAAGTGGTTATATTATACAGTAACAGCATTATTACTGCTTATCTTAAAAACAATGAGAACTATCTTACAGATTTTGCTAGACGTGGATTATCAGATAACGGTTATTGCTTCAAAAAAGGTCATTACTTTTTCAGGTTCCAAGCTTCAAAAATGTTAAAAGTAACAGCAGTTCTAACTCTGCTTTTAACTTTTACAACTCTTTGTCGAGGTGTAAGTTAATTTTTTTGTTAATTATGTTCCCTAATTTTACATACACAACTTTCAGCAATCCAACGACTTTTATACAGCCGCAGTAGTTGAATATTACCCTATTCAGAATACCTCGGCAAGTATAGATGATAAATTAAACGGGAACGTAGCCGAATACGTAAAAATACTTTCAGAAATCAACGAAGTATACCAATTTATATTTTCGTACATAAAACATTCGTATCAATTCATTTTATAGGATTTAGATATTATCGTGTATCCTGAGGCGACTATCACAACAGGTTCTTATGGCACAGACCCAGATTTTTATGTACAATTAGCGACTGAAGTACCAGCAGCCGACGAAAATATCGCTCCGTGTAATAGTGAATACCCGCAGTTTTTCAAGACTTTATCATGCGCCGCAAGTCAATATAATACTTATTTGGCCGTCAATGTGATAGAAAAAGAAATTTGTACTGAAGAAACACAAGAAAGACTGGGAGATAACAGGCCTTGTGCAAGTTACGGTTACAATTTGTATAACACCGATGTTGCATTCGATAGAAGCGGTAGAGTAATTTCCAGGTATAGGAAATTCAATTTATTCGGTGAATTTGAGAAAAATACCACCCTCAAACCCGATATATCCATATTTACTACCGATTTTAACGTCACTTTTGGTATGTTTACGTGCTTCGATATATTGTTCGAAACACCAGCTTTAGAAATTATTCGACAAGGTATACGCAATATTATTTTCCCTACTATGTGGTTTTCGGAGCTCCCTTTCTTAACAGGTATTATGTGTTTACTTCAAAACCTTTTAAATACGATAAAAGTTCAAATTTTAGCTCTACAAGTACAAGAAATGTTTTCTGTATCTACGAACGTTAATCTTTTGGCATCAGGTGCGAATAATCCTAGATTAGGGAGCGGTGGCAGTGGGATTTATCAAGGAAAGCATGGTCCTTTAGTGTTTGATGTTATAGAAAATGCGGGGACTAAAGCGTACATCTATAAAGTTGGTAAAACACCGGAAGTGTTATTAGACGACGTCTTTGAGGATGCATCGCAAATTAACGCGGTATCTGCTAAAGAAATGGATGATTTCGAGTTAATTCGCGATCAAGTTGATGGTAGTACTATTAAAATTGATACAACACGATTTAACGCAACTAATTTGTAGCATACACGACAATTTTACTAAACACTGCGGCTGAAAATACTGTTGAAACGTTATGCCACGAAGAAGACGAAGAAAACAAAATTTGTTGCTTTTTTAATATCACAGTTACACGTGATTCTATTAAAGAAACAAATGATTACTATAAGTATCGTTTAGCAGCGTATACAGGTGTTCGATCGTATTCTGGCGTCTATAACGGTGGAGTGGAATTATGCGGAATTATTTTCTGCCAAAATACTACTCAATCATCCTGTGGTTATCGGTAGGTTACTTCTACTAAAAAAATATGTTTACGATAAATTTATTGCAGATTTACTAATTATTCTACCGTATCTTGGCCAACGACGTTTGAAAATATACAAATTGTATCGAATTTTACTAACGTACATACGAAAATGCAATATCCCAATTCTTTGTTGAGTTCTATTAGACCTATTTTCCCTAACTTTACGGAATGGAGCAGTGTGGAATACGAAAATGATGGTTTAATAGAAAGAAAGTTCGATTTGAAGAAGCCGCAAGGGCAATTACTCACTTTCGCTATATACGGGAGAGATTTTTCAAGAGACAGCGATCCATTTGCTTCCTCTGCCGTTTCCTTACATTCTACAACTATTTTCTGCTTATTTTTCTGCGTACATTTTCTTGTTAAATTTTTATTCAATGAGTTGAAATGCTAATAAATCAATAACATTTCTGTAAGCTATTCTTTTCTTGCTTAAAATGTCTCTTCTTCCATCTAATAGTCCAAAGACTGGTTGGATGCGTACCTCCATCCTTTCGTATCCTGAGCTAACCTACACATTTCTCCAAAAGTTGAACA
The DNA here is from genome assembly GCA_963966045.1 of Xestobium rufovillosum. Taxonomy (NCBI): domain Eukaryota; kingdom Metazoa; phylum Arthropoda; class Insecta; order Coleoptera; family Ptinidae; genus Xestobium; species Xestobium rufovillosum. The sequence continues at coordinate 31,281,478 of OZ014497.1, forward strand.
TCCTACATCCCTAACTATTTGAGAACAGTAGTCTAATCTGGGCCTACCCCTACCTCTTTTTATTCCTATCTCTGACTCTAGTATGTCACGAACTAAGCCTTCGTGCCTCAGAAGGTGTCCTACCATCCTGTCTCTCCTATTCCTTACTGTCTTCCATAAATTTCGCTTCTCTCCAACTCTTTCTAATACCTCTCTGTTACTAACATTATCTATCCAGGGTATCTTTATCATGCGTCTATAGCGCCACATTTCAAATGCTTCTAATTTTTTCCTATTCACTTCTCCTATCGTCCAAGTTTCGCACCCGTATACAATGCCGCACTCCATACATACGTTTTTAAGAGCCTCTTCTGAGTTTCTACATTTATCATTCCCGAGCATAATAGTTCGTTTCTTTTTATTAAATGTAATTTGGCCCTGCGCTATTATTTGTTTTATATCTGTAGAGCTCCTACCATCGCGAGTTATTTGACTTCCTAAATAGCAGAAATCTCAGACTGCCTCTATCTTCTCCTTTCCAATTTGTATTTTCCTTTTAGTCCTATTTTCACGCCCCATGCACGCCAAAATTTTGTTTTTTTTATTGATCTTCATACCATAGCCCTCCGTCAAAACTGCTTCCATTTCGTTCAGAGCCTTTCTTAATTCTTCTTTGCTGGATGCTAATACTGCTATATCATCCGCGAATCTGAGCATATTAATTGTTTGGCCCTGTATATTAATTCCAGCAGCTATTCTGACTTTAACAATATTAATCGCATCTTCTATATATAAATTGAAAACTAGAGGCGGTAACGCACATCCCTTCCTCACTCCCTTTCGGATATCTACTTCGCTTCTCTAAGAAGCCTGATCGAAAAGACAAAGAAAAACTGTTGCAAGGAAAATGATGACGATCCCTTGGGGCAGGCATAATATAATATCGTAGTTAAAAGGATGCGTATGAACCCACCTCGTCATCCAATACCAATAGAAAAGACAGAAGAGATAGCAGATGCACTGTTTCCACTGCATCCGCCAGTGGAAACGAGCTGAATTCCAGTGGAAGTGTCTCCTTTCACAAGCGAGGAACTGGCAGCTGCTGCTGCCCGTCTTAGAAATGGAAAATCTTCAGGACTGGACGAGATACTGGCTGAGATTGTTAAGCTTGCGGTCAGAGGGATCTCAGAGACAGTGCTCAGAGTGATGGACGAAACCATTCGCACAAGAGTATTCCCGGAGATATGGAAGCGTGCAAAGTTATGCCTCTTGAGAAAAAAAGACAAGCCCATGGAGTTACCATCAGCATACAGGCCTATATGTCTGGTCGATTCAACAGGCAAGCTGTTGGAGCACCTGATTCGGTTTAGACTTCAAATAGAACTAGACCAAAAAGGAGGTATCTCGGAGGAACAGATAGGAAGAGATAGGTCTACGGTGGAGACAATCGAGAAGATTGTTAGTATTGCAAGAAGCGCAGAAAAGATAATAAATCGGCAGAGGTCCATCTGCCTTCTGATCACGTTTGACATCAAAAATGCCTTTAACTCAGGAAAGTGGAAGTGGAGGAAGTGAGGTAGAGGTTTTTTAGTGGGTGGAAATCCCACACTACCATGAGTTGTGGTGTCTTTAAAAAATTTTTCCTCTACCGTTATAAAAAAAAACTTCTCTATGTTCCTACTCAAATTCTATAACTGCCGTTTGCTCTTTGTATAGATTATGAATTATTCTTATATCCCTATACTTCATCCCTACATTTTTGAGCACTTCGAACACCTTACATTTTAAATTGTTGAAGGCTTTTTCCAAATTTACAAATCCTATATAGGCGCTCGTTCCCCTTTCTATTGTTTTTTCTATTATTACTCGTAAAGCGAGAATGGCCTCGCGCGTTCCCCTATTTCTTCTAAATCCAAACTGATCTTCTCCTAATATTTCTTCCGCCCTTTTCTTCATCCTTCCTTGCACAATTCTTGTTAAAATTTTTGACGCGTGGGAAGTTAAACTGATCATTCTAAAATTTTCACACCTACCCGCGCCTTTCCTTCTTGGCAAAGCTACTATGATGTTCCGATTGTAATCTTCTAGAATCTCGCCTGTCAGGTATATGCGACTAACACTATACTTGGGCCGGCGAACAGACGGAGTGATCACCCTGCAAGAACGTGCTCTAGCGAGGCCAATAGTAATTTATGACGACCGAATTGGAGTGATGCGATTTCGTTGGGTCTAAACAAAGCGCATCACTGCGGTTCGGTTGTCCTAAATTGATAGTGGTCCCGCCTAGAGCACGTTCTTGCAGGGTCTGTTCGCCGACCCAAGTATAGTTATACCGGATATTAAAAAGTAAAATTTTGTAATCATTATTTCAAAATGTAATCATGTACCAATTTAACCCCAAGTATTTACCCCTCACACGGACATAAACTTTACTTTGCCGACGTTATTTTATATGACGATTTCTCAGATAAAAACTTTCAATTTATCTTTGTTAATGTATATTTCAACCACTTACAAACTAAACTACAGATTCTTTTATCACAAAAATCACAAAATCAAAATTGTTTCTCCTCAAAACTGAAAAAATATTCTATTTTTTTAAAGTCCACTGTATGTTGCCATTATTAAACGGCTCCCCACTGGATAATTTATTTGTAAGCACCCCATTTACTATAAAAAATATATTCGGAAACATTTTTTTAAATAATATTTTCAGACTTACACTTTGCAGTCTCGCGATTCTCTTTTTCAAGTTCTTCTATTCGTTTCCTAGCGTTGAATAAATCATTCCTTAACGTGTTGAATTCTTTAATATCAAAATCCCGCTTGTATTTCTCGAATTCTTCGAATATAGAGTTTATCGTGGATTTCTGTTCAGAGATAATTTGGTCGCGCTGTCTAAGTTCCTCCCGTAAATTTTCTGCCTAAAATCTCTCGTTTTTTCAAACACTATTTAGTCGAACTTCTGCAACTTGATAATCAAGTTAGAGAAGTTCGAGCGTATTTGTTTGAGGACATCACCTCTTTGGCTACGGTGTCGTAGTGGTTGTTAAAATTGACCAACATTTGATTTGCCTGCACCAAGTCTTTAGCCAGTTCATTGTGGGTTTTTGTTTTTTGCGCGATCACTATCGAAGCTTCTTGCATATCCTTTTTTAATTCCGTCTTAAAAACACATAGAATTACTCCGAAATCTTCACTAAACAATAAAATACTCACAACATGTCTCTGTAAATCTTCTATTTCAGTTTCTTTCCTCGCCACCTCTAATTTCAGATCATACAGACTTCTCTCCGCCTTATTCTTCAATTTGGTTAAACTATCAATCTCGAATTTCAACTCTTCGATAGTATTACCATCTTTCTCGCTTTCTAATCGCATATTTTGCATAGTTTGCACCAATCGTGCGCTAGATTCACACTTCAACTGATTTTCAATCTTAATCGTACTTACTTGTTGCATTAAATTCGTTAATTTCAAAGACAACAAGCGCAACTTTTCTAAAATATAGTTTTCAAAATACTTTATTTGGCAATTTACCGAATTTTCCACATTTTGTAAATCCTACGCATAAAATTAAATGTTGAATATGAAGATAGTACGTTTAGAACAAGTGTACCTTTAAAAATTGTTTCTCCAACATTTTATTGGTCGTTTTAACTTGATTCAGAATTATTTCCTTATCGTTTAAAAGCCTCTGAAAGTTACTTATTTGCGTCGTTAGGTTTTGTTTGCTCTCCTGTGAAAACATTGTACAGATAACTTTCTGTCAAAAAAATCACAAGAACATACCTTTAATTCTAAAATACTCGCAGTCATTTCATTTATTATATCATGCTGATTCGTTAAAATTAGGTCGACGGTTAAAAAAATAAGAGATTTTATTTTCGATTTCTCGTAAAATATTATTTTGCAATATTTCTCATCAGCCTCAATTCTAACCATCCTAAAATCAAATAATATTAAAATAAATAACAGAAAATGAGAAAATAATTCTAATTACATGGTTTTTAACACAGTTTGTTGCAACAGTTCCACCAATTGCGTCTTGAATTCCTGATAATCGATGTCTAACGATTGCTCCTGTTTTAACCTCTCGAAACAAATACAATCAATATCTGTGGTATAATTAAACGAGTATTCGTTCACATTCCTCAGTTTAATTTGCTAGAACCACCGTAATTACAATAAAAACGCTAAAATACTTCCATAAAATCATACCAGGTATCCATCACACTGGAGTATTTTTATTAAAATCTTCCATTCGCTTTGAATGTCATTCTTAAAAAGCACGTTTATTTCATGGATTTTTTCGTAAATTACATGTTCCCCTGTGTACGGCATCGTTTAAATCATCACTTTTACTGCAGTTGTAAGAAATACAACGATTCTTGACGGCAATATTTCTAGGTTAGTTTTTCAAAGTCACTAGAATTCAGCTGCGACAACCGTAGAGCAACAAAATTACTGATTGTAGTAATTTTTTGGTTTGGAATTGGTGATAGTGGAAAAAATTCAAGTATTTTGACTTTTATTTTACAATTTTAATGACGTTTTTTCTTTATTTTTGACTATGGTTTAGCAATTTTAAATTGTTTTCGAAACCGTTCATTTACTTTTATAAAGATGGTTATATTGCAGTTACAAGAACAGGTGGGGAAAATTGAGTTTGTAATTTATAGGTTATCTGTATGCTAAATTCTTGGAAATACTATTTCAGCCTCCTTTAATTCGTTCTATTTTCTCTGGGCAAGTTGATGAAATTAGAACTCTTCTGACTCTCCAACAAGACGTTAATTACCAAGGTATGTGTCATAAATTTTTTAATGTCGCTTATAACCGCTTCATTTGTAGATATCGAAAAACGGACACCTCTACATGCGGCTGCGTTTAAAGGCGATGCTACCATTGCTTCCATTTTATTATTCCATGGGGCTAGGGTCGATGCGAAAGATAATAAATGGTACACGCCTTTACATAGAGCATGCTACGTTGGTTCCGAAGTGAGTCTAAAGAAAACTTATCGTAGCCCTTTGATTTATGTTCTTCGTATTTAGGAAACAGTGAATTTGCTTCTGAGGCACCAAGCGGCGATTAACTCCCGCGATAGGCTGTGGCAGACACCGTTGCATGTCGCTGCCGCCAACGATGCTTACGGCTGTGTGGCGCAACTTTTAAACTTCGTGCAGAATCCGAATGTGACTGATCGGGCGGGTAGAACCGCCTTGCATCACGCGGCGTTCAACGGGCACACGCAAGTCGCAGAATTGTTGATTTCTAAGGGGTGTATTGTCAATGCCTGCGACAAGAAAGACGGCAGGTGAGTTCCAGTTTTTGTTCGCAATTTGCAATAAGTGTTGTTGTTTTTGTGCAATGGTAACGGTAGTCGCAAGAATGGGGCTCGAATAAACTAATTTTGTATCAAAATATATTTGTTAAAGTGTAAGTTTTGTGTTTTCCACGTAGGCCTTTACATTGCGCGAGTTATAAGGGTCACGTGGAGATGATGGACTTATTGTTACGCAGTGGGGCGGATATAAATGTCACGGATAGGAACCAGTATGCTCCTTTGCATGTTGCCGCAGCCAGCGGTGAGTCTGTCATTTCCGCCTCGTTTGTTGGATTAAGACGGTAATTTTAGGCATGGACTCTGCGTGCAAGCTACTGTTGGACTACGACGCGAATCCCGATGCGAAAAATGCGTACGGAAACACGCCGTTGCACATAGCTTGTTTGAACGGGCATCTGTCCGTTTGCCAGGTTTTAATCGAGTATGGAGCTGACATAGAAGCCGTAAATTACAGGGGGCAGACTCCCCTGCACATTGCTGCTGCCAGTACCCACGGGGTTGAATGTTTGTTGTTTCTTTTGGAGCATAAAGTCGACATTAACAGGCAGAGTGCCGATGGCAGGACGCCTTTGCACATGACAGCAATTCACGGCCGTTTTACTCGCAGCAAAACGTTAATAGATAGAGGTATGCAATGTAACTGGGTCCCTGTACCACCCAATGCGGTTTAAATTTTTTTAGGGGCGATCGTTGATTGTACAGACAAAAACGGTTGTACTGCTTTGCACATTGCCGCACAATATGGACACGAATTATTAGCGAACACGCTGCTTTCTTTTGGAGCAGATGCTTCCAAGAAAGGGTAAGATCGTCGGTACTTTTCTGTCCCGAGATACTAATAAATCTGTGCAGTTTCGAGGGACGTACTCCTTTACACATGTGCTGTCTTTCTGGCTACGTTGAATGCTGTCGAAAATTTTTACAAGCGGGAGTGGACTTGGACGTCCAAGACGATTCGGGAAAGACGGCGACTCATTGCGCTGCTTACAAAGGGTGATTTGACTGAAGTAACGAATTTTTTTGCGTAATTTTTTCTCGCTTTTCCTAGCTCGGTGGAATGTTTGGACTTACTAGTAAGCAACGGAGCGAAATTTCAAATTACCGACCAATACGGTCGAATACCGTTGCACTACGCCGCCTCTCAGGGTCACTACCAGTGTGTTTTCACTTTAGTTACCATCGGGAGTAAAGTTAATTTGCCCGATTCTGAAGGGTGCACTCCCCTTCATCTCTCCGCTTCGTACGATCTCGACGGGAAGTAAGTATTTAAGAAATTCCTTGGGAGACTGTTTTTAATCGAAATTTTAGGTGCGTCGATTATTTAATCGCCCACAAAGCTGATCCTACTGCCAAAGATAAGAATGGTTACACCCCGATACATTACGCGGTGGCCGGGGGCAGTTATATAGCTCTGGGGTTCATTTTGAATGCGGTCGGCAAGCAGTTTTTGATGTATGGTCCACACATGCCTCTGACAACACCTATACACTTGGCTGTAAGTAGTTCTCACTCAGGTATCTAGTTTTTTTAGGTATTTTGTTGCCCAGTGCATTATCTTTATAATTCGAAGCTCTCATAGGGCCAAGGTAAAATTTTATACGAATATTAACGCAATTTACTACCTCGAAGGTTGACTTTTTATGCCGCCTTAGTATCTCGAAGGTTTACTTAACTATGTCGAAGATCGACCTCCTAACACGACTTTCGGGTTATTATCTCGAAGATTGGCCTTTTAGGTCGACTCACGAGATTAATATCTCGACTGTTGTCTTCCTAACACGACTTTCGGGTTATTGTCAACTTAGTATCTCAACTCGTGAGATTGATATCTTGATGGTCGACTTTCTAAGACAACTTTCAGGTTATTATCTCAAAGGTTGGCTTTTTATGTCGAATGTTGACTTATTATCTCAACGGTTGACTCAATTATGTCGGCTCTCGAGATTAATATCCCGGCAATCGATTTCCTAACGCGACTTCCGGGTTATTGACTTTTTATATTGAATGTCGACTTAGTATCTCGATGGTTGGCTTCATTATGTCGACTCCTGAGATTAATACCTCAATTGTCGACTTCCTAACTCGACTTTCGGGCTATTATCGCGAAGGTTGACTTTTTATGTCAACTTGTGAGATTAATATCTCAATGGTTGAATTCCTAACACGACTTTTGGGTTGACTTTTTGTGTCGTATGTAGATTTAGTATCTCGATGGTTGACTTAATTGTATCGACTCGCAAGATTAATATCTTGATGGTCGCCTTCCTAACACGACTTTCGGGTTATTATCTCGAAGGTTTGCTTTTTATGTCGAATAAATATCTCGACAATTCACTTAATTATGTCGACCGTGAGATTAATATTTTGACAGACTATTTCCTAGCGGCTTTCGGGCTATTATCTCGAAGATTGACTTTTTATGTTGAATGTCGACTTAGTATCTCAAGGGTTATGTCGACTCTCGAGATTAATATTCCGAGGGTCGATTTCCTAACACGACTTTCTGGTTATTATCTCGAAGGTTGACTTAATTATGTCGACTTCCTAACATGACTTTCGGGTTATTATCTCGAAGGTTGGCTTTTTATGTCGAATGGCAAATTTTTATCTCGACGGTTGACTTCATTATGTCAATTCGCGAGACTAATATCTCGATAGTCGACTTCCTAACATGACTTTCGGGTTATTATCTCGAAGGTTGAATTAAGTCAACTGTCGAGATACTAAGTCGACACTCTACATAAAAAGTCAACCTCCGAGATAATAATCCGAAAGTCGTGTTAGGAAGTACGCTATCGAGATATTCATCTCTCGAGTCGACATAATTAAGTCAACCGTTGAGATACTAAGTCGACATTCGACATTAAAAGTCAACCTTCAAGGTAGTAAGTCGCGATTTGCGTTAATATTTGTATAAAATTTTACCTTGGCCCTAGGAGAGCTTCGTATCATAAGATTGAATGAATCTATACTGGTTTTAATGTAAATTACTATTAAATCAGGCCAGGAATGGAAATATGGAAGTGCTCTGTCTCTTGCTGCAATATTTCCCCGACACGAACATCAAGACCGAGAAAGGGAGCACTCCGCTGTTGCTGGCGGCCAGAGAAGGTCATGCCCACTGTGTTCAAATGTTGCTGAGGTACGGTGCCAAAGTCGGCTTGACGGAAAATGTGTTGGGAATGAGCCCCATTCACGTGAGCGCAAAAAACGGGCACATGCACTGTTTAGCGTTACTTCTGGACAACGCCGAAGACAAATCTATCGTAGACAGACCCGACAAGTGAGTTTTTATTGGTTGCTGTTGTACTTTGATCGTAATTCGAGTGTTAGGCTTCAGAGAACTGCCTTGATGCTGGCAGTTTCGGGGAAACATAGCGAATGCGTGCTCACGTTGCTGAAATCTGGCGCCGATCCGAATGTATTAGATGGCGATGGACACTCGTCCTTATTCAGAGCTGTAAGTTGAATTTTCTTTGGGGTTTTACGTTGGAATTGTTGTAAATGTGTGCGGACAGGTTATGAGCGGCCAGCACAATGTAGTTCAGCTGTTGATTTCCGAAGGAGCGAAAGTAAACTTCAAAGATGTTCATGGAAAAACGGTTCTTCATTTGGCCGCCGTCTGCGGTCATTTGGCTTGCCTACAGGCTGTGCACAATTATATGAACGAAGAAGAGGCGATTACATTGGACAATCAACAGTGTACGGCCCTCCATTGGGCTTGTTACGCGGGTATGTCTAATTTTTTGTGTTCTTATTTTTACGTTCGTAATTTGCGTATTTTAGGTAGTGCAAAGTGCGTCGAATACTTCCTGGAGCACGATATATTCAAAACTCTGGACGGGAACCCTTATTCTCCCGTGCATTGCGCTTGGTAAGTTGTTGATTTAAGATTCAGTGAAAATCGGTAATTTTTTTTCGCCTAGTTTCTTCGGCAACGAACGTTGCGTCGAATTATTATGTAAGAAGTACGGGGGACAAATCGTGCACTTGGAGGACTCCCGGAAGCGAACGCCGCTTCATATCGCGTCCATACAGGGTCACGTCGAGTGTGCTAAGCTTCTTTTAGAGCAGGAGGCTCTCACCGAAACTCAGGACGATGAGGGACGCACGCCTTTAATTGTAGCCGCACAATTTGGCCAGAGTGCGACAGTTGGTATGTTTTAAGGAATTCTTCTAGCTGTGTTTAACGAATTTTTTGCAGATTTACTGCTGTATTTCAAAGCAAAAATCGAAGCGAGCGATAAAAACGGCAATACAGCTCTGCACATGGCTTGCGTAAAGAAACACAGTCACGCAGCCTTGATGCTTCTAGAATCCATAAATAATCACGCTATAGTCAATTTAACGAATACAGAAGGCAAAACGTGAGTCATTTTTAATATTTTTTGAGGTTTTTATAGCGGGAATTTGTAGTGCTTTACATCTGGCTGCAAGAAACGGTCTCGTTGAGGTTACAAAGAAACTATTGGAAAAAGGGGCTTCCATTGCGGTCACGGACAACGAGGGATTCACCCCGGCTTTGGCGTGCGCCCCCAACACGTACGTGGCTCAGTGTTTAGCGATAATTTTGAAGAATTATTCGTGTACGTCTCCCGATGCTTCTAACGGTAAGTTCTCTCATTTTCACGTATGCCGATCGAATTTTCTCCAATTCTTAGTCCCTCCCCTCGATTTTTCCCTGCCCCCGCTGAAAGCACCATTGAAACTGAGGAGTTTCAAAGCACAGAAGTCTCAGACGGACATTAGTCTGTTGCAAAATCCTGATATCTTCGAATGCGAGAGATTGTCTAATTCGGAAGAGAAGAACGTCAGTATTTTGTTCCCGCCTGTGAGAAGCAAGAGGGAAATTAAAACCGTGCAACGTTTGGACGAAGATTTCGATACGCAACTTGATCTAAAGCGGAAGAAATCAGATATGTCGATTTCTCAGGCGTACGATGATGAAGGCAACTCGACTGTTGATCCCAAGAGGTCGCACGATCAGTTTCTCGTCTTGCACAGTAACAAAACGTGCCACGAATGCCTTAGACTGCAGAAGAAGTGCGCTAGTTGCTTGCTGAAAAGGCTCATGAAACAGCACGTCACAGGTATTCTGCAACGCCATCCACTTTACCGTGGTTTAAGCGATCGTGATTATTTTCCTCAGGCAAGTTGAAGATTACGGAATTGAGGACGTTGCTGAAAGAAGTATGCACCAACGCCGACGCCGATTACAAGAAATCGCTGATTAAATCGTTGGAAAGTTTCAAAGCTTGTTTGAACGAGAAGAAGGCGACGAATCAGGAAATTTTGAGTTTGAGCGTTAACAGGAGTTCCGAAAATATTGCGAACCCGACGAAAACTAATCTGGAGATTAAAAATCGGGTTCAGAGTGATCCGAAGCAAGTTCTGAAGAAGACCGTGAGGCAGATGAGCAAAAGTATGTCTTTTTCTTCGGGCGCTGTAAGTAGAGTCCCTCCGGGGGTTGTATCGGTGAGAAATGTACCCGAAGGGATGATCGATAGGTTTCAGAAGAGAACTAAAGTGGCGAGGCCTAAAAAGGATTTAGAGGTACTTAACTTAATGCAACTGTCGTAAATGTGTCCCACAAGTCACTGACACAGTCAGCAAAACATACAGCGTGATGTTTTTAACGTGCCCATTAGAAGATAGAAAATTAAATTTTAAGGGCACTTTTATTACTCTTTCTTATGTCTCTTTCCATTACTGAAGGAGATATTTAGGTTTTTTGAGAATTTTCTATCGCAAATATCGTTTTTGCGAACGGCTTGTTGGCCATGAACGTAAAACAATTGCTGCTACTGTCACAACTTTTTTTAGTTGTCAAATTGATAGTTCTCTTTTCACGTAGCTATAACGATAAATACTGAATCAAACCAGAAACTGTTTAAATTATTGAAGAATGAGCAATTTGGTTTGGTACTAACTTAGGGCAATAATGTATAACAAGGCTACAGGATATACTGAATGTGTCCACCATTTTGGTTCAAACATTCAATAATAAGTTTCTGGACGCCTTCGTTTGTGGCTCTTCTTATTTCGTAGCTTGCGTAATTCTGTCAATCAAGCCTTCCAGAGTTCTGGGTCCTGTTTGGTACACTTATTCTGTGATTCGTCCCCACAAGTAAAAGTCAAGGGGTGTTAAGTCCGGTGAACGGGGCGGCCAAAGCCACGGACCTCTATTTCCCCACCACTTCAAACAAATCTCCGATCTACGGTTACTGTAATATGTGCTGGTGCATCGTCCATTTGATAGCACGTATTAATCATTTCTTGCAAAGGCAAATTGTCTAGAAAATTTTCAACAAAATTGCTAATTATTTGCAAATAACGTTCCCCATTTAAATTTTCTTGATACATGTACCATGCCACACGATTGCCCAACAACAAACAAAAAACGTTGGTTGAAAACTGGATTTGATTTTCCACTTCTATGACCAAATGAGAATTTTCGGTGGCCCAAAAATGACGATTCCTTCTATTAAATACTCCTCTTTGAGCAAATTTGGCCTCGTTCGTCCAGATAATCCAATTCAGAATATTCTCATTCTCTTGTATTTTGACCATAATAATAATAATAATAATCTTTATTTAACAATAAGCTAATATTACATCAATATTGTGACAATACACTGCCACAAAAAAGAAAACAGAAAAATGAAAAAACACCCAAACACCAACGAATGTCACAAAATGCCTCGAACAAAAACACAACACATTCTCTTGAAACTGCTCAAATTCAGGGCTTCCTTGTTTTCATCCGGCATACTATTAAACAATTTAAACCCCTTATACCGCAAGGAATTTTGCAAACAAGTCTTCATAAATTGAGGAAGTCTGTAATCTTTCACCGATCTCACCTGGTAATTGTGAACATCCCGGCTACGTATCAAATTACGAGACATGTAATTCGGAACCCCGCCGTTAACAATCTTGTATATCAGAAGTAGCGTGTTGTAAGTTATTCTCTGTTTTATACTTAGCCATTGTAACGTTTCAGACATCAATCTTATAGGCGTATATATCTTATACCTATTGCACTGCAAAATTATTCGCATTGCCCTATTCTGAAGTTTTTGCAACCTTTCCAAATCACCAGCTCCACACAAAAATAATATACTTGAACAAAAATCAAAATGTGGCGAAATTATTGTTTTATAAACCAGAATTCTAGCCCAAGGACTCAACTTTCTGCTTACTCTACCCAGGAAACCAATTTTTTTAGCAACTTTTTTAACGATAAAGTCTATATTGCTTTTAAAATTTAATTTTGAGTCAATTATCACTCCCAGATACTAAGTTTTGCTAACACGTTCCACCTCCTCATCTTCCCACTCCTTCCTTATCACTCTGTTACCTATGATCATAATTTTGTCTTATTAATATTTAACTTCAGTTTGTTTATCTTTAACCATTTTGACACTTCCCTTAACGCCTCATTATTCCTGGTTATTGCACTAATTAAGTCACAGTCCGCATTTGCTAAAAGGGCATCATCAGCAAACAGATTAATATTACCTTCTTTTATCACTTGCACCAGATCATTCATATACAGTACAAAGAGAAGAGGACCAAGTACCGAACACTGGGGTACACCCAATCCATTCAGAACCTCTTCAAACTCATAACCACCATATTTTCACTTCTGAGTCCTACTGTCCAGATAACTGCCAAACCATTCTCTAGTTGTACCCCTTACCCCACACCTTTCCATTTTTTCCATAAGCACTCCCCTATCGATTGTTTCGAAAGCTCTTTTCAGGTTCAAAAAGACAGCCATGACATAATTGTCCTCCTCTATTTGTTCTTTCCAAATTAAATGCCGTTTCACAGGAATGATCACTTCTGAAACCCGACTGAAATTCCGACAGTAAGCCATTATCTTCTAAGTATCTTTTCAATTGTTCTTTTACTACGCATTCTAAAACCTGCACTCCTGCACATATTTAGGAAGCATATTAATCGGTCTGAATTCCTGGGCCTGACCAGCCTGTTGCATCTTCCGAATAGGAACCACCGTCGCCGTCTTTCTCGATACAGGAAAAATGCCCGTTCTCAAGGATTCATTTATAAGGTTTAATAACAAACGTCCCGTCGTTGGAAAACTATCTCTCAATACCTCTTTATTTATTCCATCTGTGCCACCTTTAGATTTAATTCCCAATATAATTTTTTCTAATTTCTCCAATGTAATTTCCTGGAGTTCTAAATTGCTGCATGTTTCCGGAATTTCCACCAAAAGTTCTTCACAAAAGGCAATCTGTTTAGGATGATCCGTTGGCCGGAGTTTTTGCGGTTTTATAAAGGAGTAGGGATGAAGTTTATGCAAAGACAGGATCTTGTGAGTTGAGGAATAGCTCAATCCCAAATCGTTGGCGTCCGCTCTTATCGACGCTCTTGGAAAAGCGGCAAAATATCCCAAAACATTAATTTTATTTTCCTCACCTCTGTTTACCACTTTAATCTTGTTTCTGGGCGGATTTATTCTTTCAGTAAGAATGAACTTCTGGCAAAGACATGAAAATTTCTTTCTATTCATTGGAGGTAACCTTGGATATTTCAAATTAAATTCACGACAGGTTCTTTCCGCTATTTTATCACAGCTTCCGTAAGTAGAAAATAGATCAAAAATGACACCGTTAGGGTAGTGATTCATTTCGATAGTTTGAGTTACTTGTAACTGACGTTCAAGAAAACTATCAATTTGACAACTAAAAAAAGTTGTAACAGTAACCGCAAAAATAAATATCTCCTTAAGTAATGGAAATAGACATAAGAAAGGGTAATAAAAGTGCCCTTAAAATTTAATTTTCTATCGGATGACGAGATAGAAAACAGGTATGTGCCATTTGAAAAAATTGAGTTCTTGAAGTTTTTTTGCAGTGTCAAACAAGACAATTTTCTCAACAAGGGGCATATTAAAAGACACCTCAAACTTTGGGCCAGCGATCAACCTTTTTTGTCGAGTTTAATAAATACTGTTATTGTTGTGGCGTGTGGGGTTAACTTATAGAAACTGATAACAAAGATCAATTCCCCGGTTCGTGATTTAGGTTCCGAAAGATTTAGCGGTGGTAAAGTCAGCTTGCGAAGATGCCATGTTGCGCATAATGCAAGTCCAAACGATTCAAAAGAAAATCGACGAAGAAGTAGCGGAAATTGTTCAAGAGATTTACTGCAAAGAATCAAAAAGAAACGTTACCGAAAAACCCTCGCCATCCGAGAGCAGTTTGAAAGTCCTGGAAAACGGTCACGATGGCGATGTTTTCAAAGTGGAAGAGGCAGTGAAGGAGTCGCAAATGAAAGACGAGGAGCTGGAGAAGATGGCCGCGGAAAGTTTGAAAAACATTCAGAGGCAGACGATAAACGAGAAATTGTACGGGCATTTGCGTCAGGATAGTCTGAAGCAGTTGGATATCATCCAGGACGGGATTGCGGAGTTGAAAAATACGGAATATCTGGGGGATATTGCGCAGTACGTTCAGCAGTTAAAAGAATCGAAATCGGCAGATGGTGGGTCTGAAAATATTTCGAGGTTTGTGCAAATGAATTATCGCACAGCTGTATGAGTTTTTGCTACGTTTAATTTAATTCATTTTAAAGTTTTTTCGGGTTTTTCTCTAGCGAGGCGTGTAAAAATGAAAATGACGACGGAGATACCGTGGTAAAAGAAAGTCTTAACAGTGATGGAGCAGAAAGTATGCCGGAAACCAACGATGTTCAAAACACGACAAATTTTATAACCGAATCTGTTTGTCTGAACGCGACGAAGGATAATTTCGAAAAACCCATAGTGGATGGGAATATATGTTTGGTTCCTTTTGATTTGGTGAAGCAGGACACTCTGTGGGAGAACATAGAACGTTCTTCCGAAACTTTTTTGCGTAATAAGGTGCAGGAACAGAGTAACGAAGGAGATGATGTTGGCGACGAAGAGGACGACGATAAAAGCGAGGTTGAGGAGGAGAGTGAAGTTGTCGACAAGGATATTCTCGTGGTTTCGAAAGGTCCGAACTTTAGGAAAAAATCGGGCAAAAATAAGGATGTAGCTTGTGTTGTATCATAATTTTTTTAATCTCTCATTAAAAACTGGTTTATTTCTTTCTGTGTCTTTCTGGTTTCAGTAGTTTCACGGGATCTTGTGAATGGGGAATGTTCGAATGATGCGGACGTATCGATCGTAAAAAAAGGTTTAAAAAAACATGACAATTCTAATTCTAATAGTGATAATGACTTTTATTGAATGAAGCGCGATCTGACGCGTTGTTTTTTAAACGGATTTAACTGGGTGTAGGTCTAATTCTTTTTTTAATTTTCATTGTGTGGTGCTACTTTTTGATAAGAAATTTTTTTAAAGCAATAGGAATCTTCAGGTTTTAAGGAATACTAAAAAAAATACACCAATTATTGTGATTTTTAACTGAAATTTTAGATACAGTTCGAAGAGAGACTCAGGTTGTTTTCAAAACCGTAGAGTGTATCGATTTTTTTGTATTTGTCTCGGAGTTACAGCTGTTTTTTGTGTATACATCACATCTATTACTAGTCAATTTTTTCAACATAATAAAGAATATTATTAATAAGATTTTGTGTCATTATCGTCATACCCAGATGTTAAGAACTCTTCTAAAGAAAGGCGATTCTTAAGCTAAAAAATACCAACAGCTTCGATGTATATGGTTTGAATAGCAGGATCATTAAGGAGACGATAGATTTTTTAATAGAGCCTCTCACTAGTATTATTAATAAATTTTTTTCTAAAGCAGTTTTCGCAAGAGTATTCAAGATGAGTAAAGTGGTACCAATATTTAAGAGGGGCGACCTCAATTTGTGTTCAGAGCTGTTGCTAAAAATGTCAAGTGCGTAGAGGAAATTAAAAATTTTGTCGGTAGCCGACAAAATTCGTTTAATCGAACAAGTTAATTGAGGTGTAAAACGGAAAAAAGATATCGCAGCCGAGTTTGGAATTCTGCGATGCAATTCTTGAAAAAAGGTCTGACGTGTGTGTATGAAGATATCAATGAAGCAATGTTGAAGTGGGTTAAGGTTTACCGCGACAAGAAACTGCCGATATCTGGAACAATAATTCGGGAGAAAGCACAGGAATTCGCGAAAACTTTGGGACATTTGGATTTCACTGCGAGCTCGGGATGGCTGCACAAATTTAAAGTTCGTCACACAATTGTGCAAAAAGTGGTTTGCGGTGAAAGTGCGTACGTAAATGAAAAAAGTGTGAAAATTGGAAAGAAAATGTGCTCCCTGGATTATATATTTTAGCACACAGACCTAGTAGGCCCATGGCTTGATTAACCAATACTCTCCATTCCTTTTTATTTTCTGTTTTCTCCCTCCAATCTTCAATGCCTAATTGCCTTATATCCTTCATTACTTCTTCCCTCCACCTCGCTCTCGATCTTCCTCGTCTTCTTCTGCCCCCTATATTACTTTCAAATATTATTTTTGGCGTTCTGTTTATTGTCATCCTCGTAATATGTCCCAACCATCTCAGCCTTTGTGATTTTGCAATTCCCACTATATTCGGTTCCCCAAATAGCTCCCTTAGCTCTTGGTTAGTTCGCCTTTCCCACACATCATCCACTCTTTTACCTCCGTATATCTTCCTCAGCATTTTTCTCTCCCACACTCCCAGCATTCTTTGTTCTGTTGATCCTAAAGTTCCACACTTCACTTGCAAATGTCACAATTCGCAGTATAACAGTTTTATAAATCCTCAGTTTTAACCCCCTTGATATCTTCTTACTATTTAATAATCTACTAAGTGAGTGTATGCATCGGTTTCCTGTCATTATTCTTTGCTGTAGCTCTCTTTGGATGTTCGGTTTTCTGCAAAACATTGTCCCCAGATATGAAAAACTCTCCACTTCAAATTTGTAAATTATGCCTTCGTTCGTTCTTAATTTTAGCTCTCCACTCACTCCCAAATCTCTATCTGTCCATGTCATGAATTTTGTTTCAGTTTCATTGATAATTAGACCCATTTTCTTTGCTGAACTTTCCAATCTCTGCATTACCACCCGCAGTTCCTGTTTACTTCTTGTCACAATCACCACATCGTCTGCAAATGCTATGCACTGATGTCGCTTATTGTATACCAGGTCAGACTTATTAACATTGGCATCCCGTATTACTCTTACCAATGCAAAATTGAACAGCATGGATGATAGAGGGTCACCTTGTCTTACTCCTTTCACTCTAAATTTCTCTGAAGTTTTACCGTTTACAGTGAAAGCTCTCTTTACGGACAGCTCTAATAAGCGGATGTCTCTCATGACCGGACAATTTTCTTGGAACCAAATTTTTGCGTATTAATACCTATGTTAAACACGTTTCCATAAGCGGACGCTCTGTAGGACGGACGCGGACACAACAATTTTCCCCAACAGGCTCAAAACGCTCTCATGAGCGAACACGAAGCTCCGAAAATGGACAAATTGAGAGCTGCGCAGAATAAAATTTGGAGTAAAATTGATACCGGGGAATACCCGTTATACCCGTTGCGTATTTACAAGAATATTTAATGATTAGTGTGTAGGTAGTCTTGTTGGAAACTGTGTGACAATGGCACCAAATAAAACCTTTCTTACATTAAGGCAAAAAATGTAGGTGATTAATGCTGCAGAGCGAGAGCATTTGGGTGTTCGCAAACTGGGTGAAAGGTAGGTCATTATTTCACGGTTTTTATTTAAAAAAGTAGGTAGTGCCTCCGTAACCGGCGCCGGCTACAGTTTTATAGGTGTATTGTTGCCGGAGCCGGTTTCCATAACTTCGGACGGCCGTACCAGTTCACGAATTAATAATAGGGCAGTTTAAGTACCTTGTTAGTAACGCATCCAGCAGCGAAGGATAGGTAGGTAGGTATTGGCTCCCATATAGGTTAGTTGTTTCTCTCTCGTTTTTACATTATCTTTTTGCAAAAAATGCGTGTGTCTGGTGCGAGAGGGCAGTTAAGGGGTCTGTTTAAAATGCGTTGTATCAGTCTTTTTTGTTCCCAAATAGAAGCGCTCCGGCAACTATACGCAAGGCCGGTGCCGGCTAAGGAGGCACTCCCAAAAAAGTATGTGATAGTAAATTATTTTAGATTCAAGATAAGCAAAACTCAAGCCGCACAGATTGTGAAACAGAAGGAAAGCATTTGCAGACAATGGCAGTCAGGTAATAATCTGGACCAAAAAACAGTGAAACTGAAAAATGAAGCAGCACAGATTGACAAGATTTGTTTTGAGTGGTTCGCCCGTGCCAGGAGCCAGCACATTCCCATGTCAATAATAATAAATAATATAAAATAAAAGCCAAAGCCAAGGAAGTAGCTAACGACTTGAAGGATTATAAGTTTAGCGCATCTGATGGATGGCTACAAAAATGGAGAAGGAGGCATAATATTAGCTTCAAGTGTATTTCAGGCGAGTCAGCGGATGTTAATCAAGAAGATGTGAAACAATTTTTACAAAAGTTGCCAGCAATACTATTGGGGTACAAACAAGAGGACATCTATAATGCTGATGAAAGTGGCTTGTATTTTAGAGCTTTTCCAGACAAAACTCTGACATTTAAGGCCGAGAAATGCGTAGGGGGCAAAATGTCAAAAGAAAGATTGACTGTTTTGTTTTGTGCTAACATGTCCGGAGAAAAAGAAAAGCTTTTGATCATAGGAAGAGCTGCTCGACCACGGGCATTGAAAAATGTGTCGCTTAACAATTTGCCCGCAACGTGGACCTCTAACAAAAAAGCTTGGATGACAAGAATTATAATGACTGACTGGCTTCTTGATATGGACAAAAGAATGGGATATCAAAAACGAAAAATTTTGCTTTTTCTGGATAATGCTGGGTCACACCCTAGGGAACTGAACTTGAGAAATATTAAAATAATTTTTCTACTCCCTAATACAACATCTGTGTGCCAGCCCTTGGACCAGGGCATAATTCAAAATTTTAAATTTTTTTACCATGGTCTGATTTTTCATCCGGCTCAGATCTTTAAAATCGGTTAACGTTCTGGAAGCTCTCTATTTCATTAAAATGGCCTGGAACAAGGTGACTCCGAACACTATTCAAAACTGCTTTGCCAAAGCAGGCTTTAAAAAGTCTGAAGTTCAAAGTGTAGGCACGGAATATGATGCAGAAGATGATGTGCCCTTAGCAACCCCGGCAGAGTTTTGGAGGAACTTACATGAAATCGACCAATCTGAAAGCCATGATGACTTCATTAATTTGGATCAAAGGCTGTTAACTGAGGAACCGTTTAATGAAAATGAAGAAAATGAGAAAAGCGAGAATGATGTAGCAGATGAAATCATGGTTATACATGAGAGTGATGCAGAAGAAGAAGAAGAAGATAATGGTTCCATAAATCATTTTGTGCACAATCTTGAGTTCTGTGTAATTATATGTATTAGGTACATAAATGTAGTTTTTGAAGTACGTTTGCCATATGTATGTATTTACATATGTACATAATATATTATGTAAACGTTCCTTAAATATTATTCAATTAAATAAGTATTGAAACATGCCAAGGAAGTTTTTTGTTTTTATATTTATGATTTAGTAATTTTTTGCATTTGAGCTTCCTTATGAGAGGGCAGCTCTCATAAGCGGAAAAAAAAGTTGGAACCGTTAGTGTCCGCTTATGAGAGCTTTCACTGTATTCTGGCTCTGTTCTCAGTTTCGTTTAATGTCAACTTCACCATACTTACAAGTTTTTTGCCTATTCCCAGCTGCTTTAACGCTTCTTGTCTAAAGTCAACAAACATAACATATGTTTCCTTTTGATACTCGTAACTTTCTGCCTGTAATTCTCTCAAAGTAAATATCTGGTCTACAACCGATCTTCCCCGTCTAAAGCCACACTGATAATCTCCCAGTTCATTCTCCATTCTTACCATTAACCTATTCTTTAAACATGATGCAAGTATCTTCTAGGCAACATTAAGTAAGGCTCCCTGGATTACTTTCCCAATATGAATCTAAGGACATTTTCAACGCCGATGAAACGAGTCTGTTCTTTCAATGTTTACCGGACAAAACATTGGCTTTTAAAAATGAGAAGTGTTATCGGGGAAAGCAAAGTAAAGAACGAATTACTGTTATGGTTGGTGTAAATATGGATGGGACGCAAAAACTGCAACTTTTGGTGATTGGGAAATCAAAGAACCCTAGATGTTTCAAGGGCATCAAGTCTTTACCGGTCACTTATCAGAATAACAAGAAGGCGTGGATGACCAGTGACTTGTAGGAGAAATTGTTATTGTCTTGACAGAAAGTTTTTGGCCCAAAAGAGAAAAATTTTACTTTTTGTAGACAACTGCCCGGCTCATCCTACAATTGATGAAAAGCTGAAGTCCATCCGCATCGTATTTCTGCTACCTAATATGACGTCCAGTGAATTACCGGAAACGGATTCTGAAACAAACTATCATTGCCATGGAGGATCGTAGAACATTAGCGGTAACTTTATTAGATGCTATTAGAAAGAGCATGGGATACAGATGTCTCAGCAACAACAATTCAGAATTGTTTTAAGAAAGCCAGATTCTCCCGTGACATTCGTGAAAATGAAGATCATTGGTTGGATGAAGATGATCTTAGTCTTGCAGAATTAAAGGCAACGTTGCGAAACATAGGGAATCGGTATAAATGGAAGATATTGACACAGAAGACTATATTGCGAGGGGTTAACGGATCGTGAATTCAGGTGTCACTTCCTCTGTATTCGAATGCATATTCCGGGGGGGTAACCACTAGAAAAAAATTTGTTCCACGGATTTCATATGACATTGGATTTCACAATGGATTTCATCGGATTTCACATGGATTTCATCGGATTTCACCAGATTTCATTGGATTTCACAGGATTGCAGAAGATTTCATTAAATTTCACGCAAATTGCTAATTGATTTCACCGGATTTCACATGGATTGCAAAGGATTTCATGATACTCCATATGGATTTCATGAGATTTCATGCGGATTTCATAAAATTTTATGCAGATTTCAAAAGATTTCACATGAATTTATAAAGCTTAATTATTACCAAAAATTATTCATGTTTATCCTTCCACTGAGGCATGTTGGATTTGTTTATTATCGTTAAGCTTCTTAGAAGATGGTATCATCATCATGAAGTTCTCAGTCCGAAAACTGGTTGGACGCGTACCTCCATCCTTTCCTATCCTGAGCTATCCTACACATTTCCCCAAAAGTAGGACATTCTACATCCCCAACCAGGGCCGTACCCAGGGGGGGGGGGGGGTTAGAGGGGTCAACCCCCCCCCCCCCCCCACCCGAAATACTAAACCGAGAACGTCATAACAGCAGCTGGCTACGGAAAATTCGAAAATTTTTCAGAAATTCGAAATTTTTTTCGAAAATTGGCGGGTGCATTATTTTTCCAATAATTTGGAAGATGACGTGAATGGTCGCGGAAAGTTCTCCTGCGCTGCTGCGCTCTCCATTAATACTCCATTAATACTTGTAATAAAACATTTTCCTCATTATTATTTTCGTTCGTCGTTCGTAAACTTATTTTTGAACTCACCGCTCTCAAAATGACATTTCGCGAACCCGACAGACAAACGCACTAGTGCGCGAAATCTAGCAAAAAGGACTGGCCCTTTCAGGCTTTCTAGAAATAATTTGACTTGATAGTAATAAAGTTTGGTTAACAAAACGCCATTTCTCCAATTTGGATGTTGAAAATAGTGAAAGAATAAAGATAAATCGCTATTAACTCGATTGACACTTTGACAACTTAATTCAATAAATTAAACCAAATGTCATTTTCTACAATTGTCAAATGGAAATTTGTCAATGTAACCATTTGATTTTTTGAAATTTTAAATTGGAAACGTATTAGATAATAATTAAACAATTATAATGCTCGTTTCAAACGAACCTCGATGCGAGAAGCCGTCTTCGGCGCATTCGCGCAAATGAAGCACTCGCTCCTTCGTCGCTCGTACTTCAAATATTGCTCTCACTCGCGAAAAATGTCTTCTCGCACTCATTTCGTAAATAACTATTAATACCATACCATATCGACAAATGAAAAATGATCTTAGGTTACTTTTATCATTATATTTACAGTTATCATTCAAGACGAAAAAGGTACGATAAATGGGACTCGGGGTCTACTACTATATTTTTATTTCCAGATACTAACCTCCCCCCACTCCCCCCAAAAAATAATATTGGGTACGGCCTTGGGATGTAGGGTGTTCTACTTTTAGGGAAATGCGAAGGTTAGCTCAGGATAGGAGAGGATGGGTACCCCCCCCCCCCCCCCGAAAAAAGATTCTGGGTACGGCCCTGTCCCCAACTATGTATTTCAGAGCAGTTGTCTAGTCTGGGCGGTGGGCGTACCCCTACTTCTTTTTATTCCTACCTCTGACTCTATAGTATATTGCGAACTAAGCCTTCGTGCCTCAGAAGGTGTCCTACCATCCTATCTCTCCTATTCTTTATTGTCTTCCATACCTTTCGCTTTGCCCCAATTCTTTCTAATACTTCCCTAGTGCTAATCTTATCTATCCACGGTATCTTCATCATGCGTCTGTAGCACTACATTTCAAACGCTAATATCTACTATTTCCAGGTCCAAGTTTCGCACCCGTATAATGCCGTACTCCATACATACGACTTTAAGAGTCTCTTCCGAGTTTCTACATTAACCGTTCCCGAGCATAACAGTTGTTTCCTTTTGCTAAACGCAACTCGACCCTGCGCTATTCTTTGTTTTATATCTCTAGAGCTCCTACCATCGCGAGTTATTTGACTTCCTAAATAGCAGAAATCTGAGACTTCCTATACCTTCTCGTTCCCAATTTGTATTTTAGTTTTATTCCTATTTTCCCGCCCCCACACCAAAATTTTGGTTTTCTTTTTAATGATCTGTCTTTAACAATAGGTATTAATCGCATCTTCGATATATAAGTTGAAAACTAGAGGTGACAAAGCACATTCCTGTCTCACTCCCTTCCGGATATCTACTTCTCTTTGTTTCTGCTCTTTGTAGAGATTATGTATTATTCTTCTGTTCCTAAATTTCATCCCTACCTTTCTGAGCACTTCGAACATCTTCACCCATTTTACGTTGTCGAAGGTTTTTTCTAATCTACAAATCCTATACAGACGCTCTTTCCCTTTTCTATTATTTTTTATACATATAATTACTCGTAAAGCTAGAATGGCCTCGCACGTTCGTCTATTTCGTCTAAATCCGAACTGGTCTTCTCCTAATATTTCTTCCGCCCTTTTCTCCATCCTTCTTTGCAAATTCTAGTTAAAATTTTTGACGCGTTGGAAGTTAAACTGATGGCAGGAGAATTAAAAAAATATTCATACCAACTAAAAATGTGTATTGAATTTTAACATTTCAAATACAAAAATAATAAATCGAACGAAAATTTAACTAAAGAAACAAAACAACAAACGTTAAACATAAATAAAAGAATACGAAACCATAAAGAACAAAGTTATACATCAAAAAATAAACTACACCTCTCGCGGTATCTACATTAAGTAGGAACAACATAAAAACAAATAATCATGCATCCTGTATGTTAAGAGGATATTCGCAGACTGGATAAACTCAGAGTTAAACTAAGGTTACTTTTATTTAATTATTATGTGAAATTGAAAGACAGTTACGTCAGTTACCACGATTAAAATTGAAATTTACAAAATTTGGTACACTCTGATGGCTTATTTGTGAATATTTAAAAAATTTCAAACTAAAAAATCAATAGAACGTTAGCTTAACAGAATGACGTGAATTGAATTTCCCGCTTTCAATTTTCGCATTTTTTTGGTATCTGCTAAAAATCTAAGACAAAAATTAAAAATCTATTCCCGCCATTCGATTTGTTTGTGATTAAACTTTGTGTCCTGAATATTTCAAGTTCGCCAGATTAATTATAGCTTGTAGTCCAGTGTCTAAAATTTTAGCACACTGCGAATATCCCCTTAACTACTCTGCGAGCTACTCTGATAATCTCGCTGATAATAGTTAGTTACAAAAGAAACAGGGTGAGTGAATAGGTCGGGATTCTTCCATAGCACCTTTATTATACAATTTAGATGAAGATGTTAATACGAGAAACAACTCTGATTTTTTATTTTATTTTCACTTATGCAGGTGTTCCATTTCTTCTGAGGAGCACTTAAGTTTGTTTTTAAATTAAACTCCCTGTATTTCATTACATTTAGGGATTTCTTATTTGATTTTGCAACAATGTGAATATTCCTCGGCAGCTTTTCAGGATTTTGGCCGAGATTTTGACATAAGTAAAACAACTGACGTAAAAATATGGTTCCACTTGAAAAATTTGGAGTTTTGAAATATTCAATCTTCTCTGTTTGTTTTCTGTTTTTTTAATTCTGTGGGTGGCAGTTTCTCCTAGATAGTTTGTTATTCTCACCAAGATATTGCTACAACTTCGTATACTAATCCAAAGATATTTTCAAGATTCCTCTACATCTGTCAAAATCTTTAAAGAAATGGTGGTAATATCAAAAATATACATTTCAGGCAAAAAATATCTTATGCAACCTCATAGTAAAATCGCTTAGGGAATTCAAAAATCCAATAAACATAGGAAGTTCCATTTAAAAAAAAACAAAGTTACGCGTCGTGCAGAGGACGTGGGACAGCGAGATTTTGTGTGATAGAATAGACAATAGAGCATCAAAACCTCCATCAAAACTAAACGGGGGTCTCTCGTGTAGCATTTTTCTCTAAAAAGAATAATGAATGTGATATGGAAGAATCCCGTACGATTGGCTTACCGGCTTACCGTGTATAATTTGTTGCGATTAAAAAATAAATTTTCCAAAGATCCTGCTTAGTACAATTAATAAAACATTGTATAAACTATTAACAAATTTCTCATTAATTCTGGTAAAATCCGGATTTCATCGGGATTTCATCAGGATTACATCCGGATTTCATCGGGATTTCATCAAGATTTCACCGGATTTCATGGGACTTCATTAAATTTAACAGGATTGCATCAGATTTCAAATGATTTCATCGATTGCATTTGGATTTCACTGGATTGCATGTGGATTTCTTTAGATTGCACGAGGATTTCACATGGATTTCATCATGGCTGTTCCACTGATTTCATTAGTGGTTACCCCTTGGCATATTCATTTGTAATCTTGAATTCCGGTGTAATCTAAATGTATTCGAATGTATTCCTGTATTTTTCTGAATTCATTGTGTATTCACAGTGTATTCGTGAATTCATTGCGCATTGTTGCTGTATTTAACTGTATTCACTGAGACCTTGGATGAACCAATAGTATGTTTTCTCTCCAATTTCCCTCCTATTTCTTATATCTGACAGACATGTTCCAACAAGTCTATTAGTTCTGGCAACTTCCGAGTTCTGTTAAGTTGTAAAAAAGTATCTTATTCAAATCTTAAAATGCAGAAAAGTGAGGCTAATCCCTTTTGTTCCAAATCTAACGTAAATATATAGGGTGTATTCGAATAAGTGCGAAAAAATTTAAGAGGCGATTCCTTGTTGAAAATTAAAGGGGGTGTTTGATATAAACAAATCCTCATATGTATCTCCCTTAGGAGTGACGCTCCTCCAGAGTGGGAGGTGGAAATTAGGTTTTTATTTATTTTCCCAAAATCTGAAATGAAATTTGGTGGAAGGCTCCTAATGTTAAAAAGGCTACATTCGAATATTTTTTGACCTATCCATATTGTTATAAGTGGATGAAACTCGCAACCCCTCTTAATTTTTTCCCTTTTAACGTTTTACATTTTTACCGTGTAAGAATTTGATTGTTTAAAAATATGCCTTAGAAAGCTTCATTCATTTAAAAACTTTCGTATCTCTTTTGCTGTTTTTGTAAAATCAATAGTTTTCGGGAAAAAAAATGATTAACTTCATCATGCACTGAAAGAATTAAATTCCAAGTAAAAGTAGTAGGCGGCACCAAGTTGTTTAGAGGGGTTGCGAGTTTCATCCACTTATAACAATATGGATCGGTCTAGAAAATCTTCGAAAGTAGGCTTTTTAACGTTAGAAACCTTCCACCAAATTTCATTTCCCTAACTATTTCAGATTTTGACAAAAAAATAAAAAACATAATTTCCACCTCCCACTTTGGAGGAGCGTAACTCCTAAGGGAGGGACATATGAGGATTTGTTTATATCAAACACCCCCTTTAATTTTCAACAAGGAATCGCCTCTTAAATTTTTCGCACTTATTTGGATACACCCTGTTTATTTATATTGAGCTGAATGTTTTCTACGAGGTTTTCTGTAAATGATAGATCTAGCAGAGGCTCAACAAATTAATTTGCGGGGGTTCTTCTTTTACTTCTCTTGCTGTGTTGTGGTAAATTTTGGGAGTAAAGTTACTTACAAAACCGACAGCGTTATTAATTTACTGGTTGCTGCTTGCTAAGATATAGTTTTGTTCTTTTTCAGTTTTCTTACTGGAAATATTTTTATTTTACTATAACAAGGTAATAAGTATGGTATCGTTGATTTTGCCTCAGAAAAATCTTTTCAAAAATTTATTGATATACCTACAGGTGTACTTTTTAGTAAAAAAAAATAATTCAATACAGGGTGGCCCGAAATTAGCGTGCAATATTTTACCAGCGTGTTCTGTGGTCAAAAATAAGACAAAATAAGACAAAATATAGCTTGACAAGGGAGCTATAGCTTTCTAAAAGAGGAGGCCTGAAGATGTTTTCTTCTAAATATCTTCGAAACAAGTCAAGTTAAAATTATTAAATTTAATGGAATGTGTAAGTACCAAATGCTGAATCTTTTGCTGTAAACATAATTTTTAAAATCTAACAGGGGCGTCTCAAATCTGGGGGTGGCGGGGGTAAGACTTACCCCAACTTTTTTGTAGAACATGTAGTTTTCAATTTTTCCGTGAAAATTTGCAACTTCAGAGTTTTTTGGAAAAAAAGTGCTCCTGTCTTGTTTAAGTATACAAACGAAGTTTTCCACTTCTTGTAGGAATTTTTTGGGCATGCAGCGAAATTTTTGAATCGATTGTGCTCGATAACGGTGCCTCCTATCAAAACGAGACAGGAGCACATTTTTTTGCAAGAAACTCTGAAGTTACAAATTTTTATGGAAAAATTGAAAATGACATGTTCTACAAAAAAATGGGGTAAATCTTACCTCCGCCACCCCCAGATTTGAGACGCCCCTGTTAGATTTTAAAAATTATGTTTACACTAAAAGATTCAGCATTTGGTACTTACACATTTCATTAAATTTAATAATTTTAACTTGACTTGTTTCGAAGATATTTAGAAGAAAACCTATTCAGGCCTCCTCTTTTAGAAAGCTACAGCTCCCTTGCGAAGCATATTTCGATATACGCTTATAGGAACTTTTTATCTTATTTTTGACCACAGAACACGCTGGTAAAATATTGCACAGTAATTTCGGGCCACCCATATACTCTCTTTAGGACTTTTTACCAAATATGTATAAATGAGGTAGACATTGTCGGCTGTCACCCTAGTTGTCAACAAAATGAGACCTTGAATGAGACTCACTTGGAGTGCTCTAGATTGTGATACTTATTCAAACTGTGATTTTGACAATTCCGAACCTGATACAACACTGAAAGGCAGTGAAGATGACTCCGAGGATGAATCTCATTCATCATCAAATGTACAACAAAGCACCGAAGAGTTACCAAACGAAATTGAAATGGACAAATCTAAAGTTGTAATTACCGACGAATATGGGGGGTCATCTATAAAGAAAAGTACGCTCTGCTGGTTGCTACAAAAAACTAAATGTCATTTAAGTAGTGATCGACAAAAACGTGTTATGGGAAAATAAATTCCTTCCAGATTTATTTTTTATTTTTAAATTTCGTTTTGAGTAAATTTATAATTTTTGTTATTGTAGAGAATTATACTTTTCTCGTTGTTCTTACCTGCAGTCATTGTTGGTTTTTTTTTTGTAAGAATATTATTTATGTTTTCTGCTCTAAGAAAGAAATAATTTTCTCTTTAAAGTCCTAGTATTGAATTAATGCCTGTATTCACCCGTATTCCAAGGAATTCTATTGCAGTCTAATGAATTCAATGTATTTAATTTGTATTCGTGTATTTAACCGTAGTCTTAAGTATTCAATCTGTATTCGGTGTACGGAATATTTGTATTCTGTTAACCCCTCGATATATTGCCATCGACGACAACATCCAAATTGCGAAATGTCCGACAGCGAACGTGTAACATTATATGTTATGGGTTATGAGTTATTATGCGAATAATGCAAGGTATGGAAATTTTAATAAAACGTTCTTAAACTCGAAGTTTCTTTAACTCGAATTTTGCGTCCCTTGAGATTCGACTTATGGGAGTTCCACTGTAGTATAAAAAAAACTGCCGAGGTTTCAGAATTTTTATTCGAAAAGTCGAAACCGACATACATTTACCGAAAAATAATACTCTGAGACACAGAAGTCGAAAAATCCTGAATAAGAAAAGGCCAAAAATATTTTCGACTTTTTCTCGAAACACTTATTGCACCATATACAAATTAAAATCATCGATACTTTGAAAATACAAATATATAAAAGACTGACGTGTTAATATCTAATACACATTTATATTTATTCACTTATTTCTTCACTTTGCAGAAACGATCACATTTTTTATCATAAAAAGAAAAATATTTGGCTACAACGCAAACTTTATAAATTAATATTGGTCCGAGGAAAATAAAAAAAAAAACGAACAAGAAAATATAATAAACACTATTAACATCACAATAAAGGGCGAAAAAACTAAAAAATCACCTGCCGGATAAAAAATACACATAAAAATTTTGTGAGTAAACTTTTATTCATAATAAATGATCGTACCCGTAAATTTTCGAGCCTCTGACACAAATACGAAAGTCACAACAAACAACGCAAATTTTACTTCCCGCCCAGGTGATTTCAAGTTTGCCGAACGAAATAAAACTATTAGAACCTCTGTCGTTTATCCACCAGTTTAATATCGCGAACCTGCAAGTCCTTTTCGCTCTTTGCCGCGAATTTAATGAGCGCTTGCGTGGAAACCTGCGACGCGTGCCTGCAGTCCAACCGAACTAAATTCTCGCACTTCCCTAAATGTTCCAAGGAGACTTCCGTCACTAACTTCGCCCCGCTCAAATCCAAACTGATCAGGTTTGCCACCGTGTTTGCCGGTTTGGTGGTTAACTGCGCGATACCGGCGTCGGTGATCCTCGGGCACGAACTTAAACTTAAATGCTGTAAATTAGGCACAAATTGTGTGATATAACGCATCGCGATGTCCGTAATGTCGGTACCCGCGAGTCTAAGAGTTTTTAAGCCTCGAAAACGGACTTTCTCGTTGCCTAAACCTTGTCGGTTGTCGTTGTTCGGACCCAAGATTTCGCGTAACGCCAAATCGCTGAATTCGGAAATAAAACTCAAGTCTAAAGTCGCTAATTGTCCGCACTGGCAAGATCTCACTGCGATTGCACTTTTCACGTTAACACTGACCAAAGAAAGTTCCCGTAAGTTCGTGGAACGCTGGATCAGCCAAGGGAGTTGGTATTTATTGATGTGCGCCCAGTCCAAGTACAATTTCTCCGGCTGTCTTCGAACTATGCCCTTCAGGATTTCCGAGGAGATTTTCTGGCGCGTAAAGTCCATTTTCTTCCATAAACTGGGGTCTATCGAATACTGCGCCCATAGTTTACAAACCAGAGAACACCGAAACAAATCCGAAGTCGATAAGTACTTGAAAACGTTTAATACTACTCGTTTATCTAAAGCTAAATTGCTCATGGGGGCGTTATTTACAACGGTAACGGGCGCGGGTCGCACTACAACCATCGGTTTCTTCAAAATCTTGTTCGAGTTGCTCGTAAGTTGTTGGGCGAGCTGCATCCGTAACGCGTTCTTCCTCGGCGGCTCTCCCGCCTGCACTTTAACTTCCACATCGACTCCTTCGCTGCTCCTCCGTTTCTTAATCGGAACCGGCTCTTTCGCGTCCCCCTCGCTGCAAGAATCGCTCAAATGATCCTGGTGCACTTTAGACTCAAAAGCGCTCGACGCATCCGACGATATAGACATCCGACGCATATCCGAACTCTTCTGGCGCGCTCGAAAATGCCTCGGCCTGTAATCCGTGTTTTTGCCCGACTTGCAACAAATGGGACACTCCCACGAATTAGGCATGTCTTCGTTCATATACCCGGTGAACTGCGGACACAATCGCTGCACGCAATCCGGATGAGCAATTTCGTAGCACACGGAACACTCCATGAGGCGGCTGGCACTCTCGCACCTCTGCGGACCCTTCTGTAACGGCACGACGGGGGTTTGACCCCAGCCGTCCAAACCGCAATGAGCGCAAGCCGCGGTGACCGGTAACATCGGCTGCAGGCACTGCCGCATGTTGCAGGTCTGCTTCGCCCTGCCCGGCCCCCCAAATTTGACCATGTCCAGGCAGAAACTGCACTCGCCGCAGTCACTGCGCATGCAGGCCTCGCATTTCTTGCATCTGGCGGAAAAAGACATAACACAATAGGAAAATTGAAAAAAAAATTGAACGTGTACCTTGTTCTTCTTCTTCTGGGTCCCCCTTTGTCACCGGGTCCAGAGGAGGTCCCTTTTGGGCTTTTAGGACTCTTCCCGGGCCCTCTGCCCCCTTTAACGTACGGTCCCCGCGAATAAGAAATCTTCGCCTTGTTTTCTGCATCTTCGGTAACTGAAATCGATTATTTGATTATAGATTTTTACAATTGATTAATCAAATAATCGATTACTCAAAAACCGATTAATCGATTATCTGATTAATCGATTCATCAATAATTTGATTTATTGATTATTCGATTAATCAGATAATCGATTATTTGATTAATCCAAATAATCGCTTAGTCGATTAATCAAACAATTATTTAATGGACTATCGACTAACTTATTAATCGAATAATCGATTGATCAAGTAATCGATCAGTCGATTAATCAAGTTATCAGATAATCAAATAATCGATTAATCATATAATCGATTAATCAAATTTATCGATTACTTTACAGCAATCAATAATCGATAATGAAATGTAATAAATGTGGAGCTTTACCAGTTAAAATAGGTCTCCCCGTGACTGCTAATTCCCTGCTGTCTTGCCTGTGTACACCTATTAACGTTCTAACATCTTTAATCAAAGCGATGGGGTCCTTGATCAAGTCCGGCACGTTTTTCTTGTTCGGCGGCAACATGTGTAAAAATAAAACGATTTCTTTGAGTCCGTGTAACTCTGCGTACGTTAAATGGATGTGAGGCCTCTCTGGAGGTATCGGTACGTCACCGCTAGTGGTCAAGTGTGATCTA
Organism: Xestobium rufovillosum; assembly: GCA_963966045.1. Lineage (NCBI taxonomy): Eukaryota > Metazoa > Arthropoda > Insecta > Coleoptera > Ptinidae > Xestobium > Xestobium rufovillosum. The sequence goes on from OZ014497.1 coordinate 31,313,184, forward strand.
CCGAGTAAGCAAAAGACGTAACGTTCCAAGACGTACCAAAGCATTTCCGTGAAGAACGGATAACGGAATTTCTGCGGCACCTACAAATATCGATAAAAATCTCAAAAAGAATCGTGAGAGTAAGTTTTACCTTTGTGGTATCTTCAACTTGGGCTATCTTCAGTTGTTTATCGATGCCGAAAGAGTGTAGAAAATTGCCGCCGAATACCAACGAGTCTTTCGGCGTAAATACGGCGTGGATCCAACCGGTGGGGATAAAAAACGTATTGCCCTCTGTTAGAGTTATCCTGGTGCATCTGTCGACGGTATCGCCGAAGAAAATGTCCGATTGTTTGCCGGACAAAACCCAACGTTCGTATAAATCCAAGTTGTGTTCCGTTGGGGGGATAAGCCAAAAAACTTTACACCCTGCAATTGAAATGGGGATTGAGTTAAGTGGAGGAGCATCGTCGGGGAAAGTACCTTTTAGAATGTGGTACCACACGGAAGTACCGCCGAAATCCACGTGAAAATCGGTGTAGCACCCCTTGACCGACATCAAACAGTATTTTTGTACTTTGGGGTATTTCATGTCTTCCAGCAAATTTGTTGCTTCTACTTGACTTTCTTTTAAGTGCCGGGGCCACACGCAGTCCACCCAATCCACTTGCCTATGAATATGACAATTACTTTATCAGGAATACTAAAATCGAGGATATGCACCTGACTACCGTAGGTGTTTGGACATAGTTTTCCAAACGCGTATGAGAGAATTCTAACGAAATGACGTTCAATAGTTTATCTTTATCTGGATCTTCGTAGTATTTCTGCCACTCCTTCATCGTCATTTCACTATTTTTCTGGGTATTCACGTCCATCACGTCTAAAACTCTTCGGGACCCAACGCACATCCTCACATCGTTCACCGTAAAATTTGACGTCGGTACTCTCAAACCTATTCACGAACAAATTTAATGCAATTCACTTCAGAAGTGACGGATTCTTTACCCAATCCAGTCTTTTCTCTGAATAACAACGGCGTATTGAAGCCGTATCGTTGAAAATACGCAACGTTCAGTTCGTTGCCGTGCATCTCTTTTACGAGACTGTGAGAGGCGAACGCCGGGTCTTCCAGCTTTTCTTGTATGGAGAACATGCGACGTCCTTCGATGTCTTCATCCCCAAGGGCCCAGTCTTCCGAATATAATTTTTTCTGTTTGCGTTCTCGCTAGAAACGGTTAATATAGAAACTCGGCAAAGACTCTTAAAGACATATGTATGGAGTAAATGGGAAAAGGAGATCAAAAAAACTTTATATTTATAGTGATGATCAAATATTGTGATTGTTAACTTAGAAAAGAAAAAAGAACAATTGCTATTAATAATGGATTCAAAATAGAAATAATTAACAATAAAAAATAAAAAATTACTTATAATAGCATACATATTATCCCAAAATTATCAAATAAAAAAATATTAAATTTTGTCGTATAACTTTACTTAACGAACAAATTGATATTTTAAAATTATTGTAAATTAAATTATTTAGGAAGGTAATTTTGATTTTTTAGGTGCGCATAGCAGTGATAAACTCAATATCCACATAAACTACCAAGGAGTAGTTCAAAATTGTTTAATCACAACGCATAAAAAATCTACGAATGTCATCCTACCTACTTTGCGAACAGACTGCATATCTACTTACAAAATTTACTATAAAATATGTTCCATTAATTTGATTCAAACAAAATTTCTGTCACACATCAATCAACATTTCTTTTACATCGCACTAAATTTAAATCCCTCAATTTCAACCCCCCCATTCTACGGAAAAAATTAAAAACGTTCCGAAAGTCTTATGCAGCAAAAACCTTCAAAACCGAATAAATCGATAATAATCCCCAGCATTTCTTGCAAAAAACACCCCTTGAAACATTGCAACCCCTTCAGAAACAACGAAATCAAAAATCCTGAGCGAAAGTCCCCAATTTCGTGAAAAACTGGATTACGTACCATACGTTCGATGTAACTATTTTGGGGGATGATTTTACCCCTGTGCGCCATCTTGAGCTACTGAAACGCTCGAGCCCTCGAACGGATCGCCTGCCCGCAAACCAAAGCTATTTAAGAGAAATGCGCAGTCACCCCCGCAAAACACGAATATTTCAGTTTTCCTAAATTAATTTTGAGAATTCTCGGAAATTTGGAATTAATTTAATTTTCATAGTTTAAAATTCCCAGTTGGGACCAATGCAGTAAAAAAATGATTTTTAATTAGTATATTTATAAATACATAATCGTAAACGTATACAAGATGCAATGGAATGGAATTTAAATAATTCAAATCGAAAAACAAACAAAAATGATGAGCAACTTCGAAGTAAAATCCGCAACTTCTGCAATTTTATTTTTAGCTAAAATCTAGATCAAAAACCACCTGAGAAACACATAAATAACAAAAATATAAAACAATTAAGAATGAAAAATACGTGCATGAAAATTACGTCAAAATATCCCCGCCCGCTAATTATTGGATCAAAAACAATCCAGCATTCTACAAAAAAAATTGTTCCGCAAACAAAGCGAACCTACATTTGAAAATAATAATAACTCAGGCATGGCTACCATACCAAAACTGTTTTACGTGACCAAATTAAAACACATTATGGCGACTGAATTTCCTCAGAAAAACTACTATTTTCCACACTTACAAGCTGCCTGGCGGACTGCCGCTTGCTCGGAGACGACACCTGCGACATTTCCATCCGTTTTCCAACAAATTTACGTGTATTTTCGTAATATTTGTGTCAAATTTCTGCACGACACATCTACACCAAGCGCCTTCCACAGCGCAACTAAAAATGAGAGGCGCCATGAACGCCAATAAAGACAAGCAGCAGAGAATCTCGTTTTGTAGTTTGTGGTTACCGGAGGAGTAAACGTATGTCGATACTTGGACGTTAAGAACGCACTTTGCTGTGATTGGTTGAAATGTTATAAGTTTCATTTATTTACTGAAATGAAATTTTGTGTTTCACACCAAATATTTTCATTTGAAATTGGGCAAATTGAATTAATTAAGTTAAAAATAGTTTTGATTTATAAACTTCTACAGTGCCATCTTTGGTTTATGTGTCAAAATAAAAAGACAACAAAATGGCGGTTGGCGGCTACCATGTTAGTTTTTGGCTGCTGGCCTGCAGGTGTCGCTTTCTTGAGTAGGTTTTTTATACAAAAATTGTAAATACGCATTGTTATAAACAAAGTTATTTTATTTATAATCCGATTCTCTTAACATTAAACTTAACGTTTATAAATCAGTTCTATTTCTACATTCTGGGTACCATTCCTTACGTGTTCTTCTATTATTTCTTCTTTACTGGTGGCTTTATCGTATAATTTTTTTGCGAGTTTCTGCTCACCTGTCTATCTACCTGTTCATCGCTGATTAATTAACCTAAATACCTGTCGAAGTGGCCACGTGACCGTCCATTATCTACGTTGTGTATTACCTACGCCATTACAAACCCCATTATACTTTGATAAGAAAGAATCACAAATGAGTATGTTAATAATAGACACAAATACAGAAGACGTCAAGAGTATTATTAAATTTTTGTCAATCAGTTTGATACAAAACCAGATAAGTTACCATCTGCATTAATCATAAACACAAAGAGTTTAGTATACTCTCTATTGAGACGCAAAATATATTTATTTTATTACTAACAATCAAACAGCTGATGGAATTTAGTATTCACCAATGAGATAGAAATAAGGTAATATTTACATCTAAAAGCTACTTTTATTTTTTACTAAAACTAATAAGGAAACTTTTTAAATGTGATATTTTGCTCGCCATGAACTTAACTTTGACAGAGCCAATATTGCCATTCCCGTACGACTGTCAAGAATGTTTGTATGCACCCCGGCCATGGAGCGTGCAGAAAAGTTCTCATCTATGCTAATATTGTAGCCTTCTGTACCATTTTCCCGGCAATTCTGAGAAATTATGGATAAGGATAAGTTGAACAGATCAATGTTAAAACTGGATAGTCGCCCATAAATCTAAAAATTCGAAAATTGAGAACTGTCAATGTCAAAAATGTAAGTTAGGAGATTTTGAGTGACCGGACGAGGCAATTTTTTGTTCCTACCTTATCAACGTACATCTTGTCGAGCGTGCTTTGACGGGACAGAATGGTTGCTGATTGGCGGTAGCGTTGGCCGGATGTTGCTTTTTGACAAGTGAAAATGGCCGCATAGTTATTGTAATAAGCCATGAAAACTGTATACGAGGCTGTTCCAAGATAATCTGAAATAGAAACGTATTTACAAGAGTATTTCCAAGCTTTGTTATGAAAAACGTACGACTTGTAGGTAAGGAGGTGGACATCCTTGCCGGAACAGAGCTGTCTGGTACTGTCAGTGTAGTACCGGTATGTTTGTACTGGTCTCCTGAATGTCGGCTGATTTGTTCAACGTAGTACGTCCCGGGCTCGTCGGTTTTTGTGAAATTGTGAGTAATGCAAGAACCGCCTGCGGTAGTTTTTTGAATAACATACCACAAGCCTAACATCTAAAGAAATTTTTATAAAAATACATCTCAAAAGTGGCTCGTCCTTGACGTCAGATTTTCATTCCAAACAAAACAAAGCCATGTGGTACCTACCTGACGTTTTAACCTAACTTATTCGATATAATTATGGGAGTGACTACTGCTTCGGCCGCCGGCAACCTGAAATTTTGTTTGAACACGGTCGGGCATGCGCATTACAGAATGTCAGCACAATTTGCATTTTGGAGGCGTAAAAAAAATTAAGCTGAGAGAACGCATTTTAAACAAAGCCCTTTCTTGCCCTCTCGCACCAGACACACGCATTTTTTGGAAAAAATATGATGTAAAAACAAGCAAAATATATCAAACCGCTGCGGGGTCAGAACTCGTCTAGCCGTAGGAGAACAAAATGGCAGTTATGTACGATATCCGAACACCCACCGAGACCGTTGGCGTCACTAGCCGATAACAATATTCTTAAACGTAATTTTGCGGACATTAAAGCCGTTTTTTAGGGGCGCAGCGGTTTTAAAAAAATTGGGATGTTTTGAAATCTTTTTATTTTAGCGTTCAAACAATGACGTCATGACTGGAATGTTTTGAAACAGAATACGAGCGTTTTGAAGTATCATCCGGAGGTACTTCAAAGCGTTTTCAACGAGTAATCTTGGGGTGGGGTGTTGTCACTGATCTACAATGGCGCCAATTTGTGCATAACATAACCTAGCAAAGTGTTGTCGCTGAACAAAATTCACGGTCAGATTGTTAGTATATTATTCAGTGTTATTAGTTCATTAATTTTTGATACAGTGTTCGTAAGTTTCATGTTTCAAGTTCAACTAGAGGATGTACTTGTCACCGTGGATGCAGAAACTGCTGAGAAATTGAAAGGTAAGTGCTACCCATAAAAAAAATAATGCCTAGGTCTATTGAGGTTTATTCTCGTAGATTTGAGTTTTGCCGACGAATATTTAAGAATGATAAAAAGTCAATTATCAAAAGAGCTACAAGTTGACAAAAAAGTTTCAAACCTTTGGAAGACATCCAAAAGTCCAACACAAGAAGACCATGATGCAACTTTATTGTTGTCTCTTCGACAGACCTACAATAAGGAATTTTCGGACAAGAAAACTGCAAAAAATGACTTATGGCTAAGAATCTCCAAGCAGATGAATGAAATGGGGGTTTTTGTAGGAGAAGGCGTTGAAGCTCGAGAGAAAGTCAGACAAAAGTTTAGTAATTTACAGACTTCATACATAAAATATAATGATGCCAGAAGGACAACAGGGGAAGGCAAGATAAAAAAGCCAAAATTCTTTGACGAATTGGATGCCATACTGGGCGATAAACATAAGGCGAAACCTGTATTGGTTATCGACTCTTTATCCCCAGACGAGAAATCTTCACCGTTAGATTCAGATCTGAGAAATTACTGTTCAAGTTCGAGCAGTGTTACCAATGATGATGATAATTTAAAGATCTGTTCTGATAAGTCGTTTTGAAGAAGTTAAAACAAAAATTAAGCCAGGAACTACAAGAAAAGCTGCATTGGAAGAAATGGTAAACATTCAAAAAGAAAACCAGACAATTAGAAGAGAAGAGTTCAAATGTATGATGGAATTAATGGAAAAACAGAGCACTCAAAGACATGAACAAATCATGGCTTTGCTAGAAGCTATGAATAAACATGGGAATAAATCGAAGCGCAACAAACGTAAAGCACCCACCAGTGATGATGACAGTGATTAATAATTGTGCTACCAGTGTTAATTATTACTTAACCCATATTAAAAGTTCCCATTTGTTATGTTTTTAGAATTGATTTTCTGTTATTTATAAAAGAATGTTTATTTTTGTAATTACAACATGTTCATTATTCTATTTCTTTTTATTGTTGCCTCCCTCTCCTCAATTCCGCCAACTTCAATGTCACCATCATTTTCGATTTCTTCATACTCTTCCCAAAAATCATAATTTATAAAACAGTAGTTGTGTAAAACGCAACATGCGGCTATTATTTTGACTGCCTTTTCTACGGTATTCACATTGATAAATTTAAGAATTCTCCATCGTGATTTCAATAAACCAAATGTGTGCTCGATGACGATTCTTGTGACGCTGTGACTGTTATTATGTCTCCGTTGCCTGTTATTTAAATGGCCATTGTCCCTAAAAATAATCAATTTTGTATTCCACTTTTACAGAACATTTTGTACCTACTTGTAAGGCGTCATTAGCCAATTGCGCAGGGGATATGCTTTATCTCCAACTATGTGGAAAGTATCATCGTAGAAATAATTTCTTAGCAGACCATTTTGTTCTACGTCCAAGTATAATTTTGAATTTCTTAGTACCTGCAAATAAATGATTTATCAGTTTTAACCATACTTTTATTAGTTAAAGAAGTATTACTCGGCTATCGTGGGCTGAACCTGGATATCCAACCATTATATTGGTAAATATTTTTTTACTTGTTGCTACAGCCTGGAGTTTGATAGAGTGATTATTGTTTTTGTCAGTGTAGCTATCTTGCTGGTCTGCTGGAGCTTTAAATTTAATGTTGCAAACATCAATTGCCCCAAGTACATCTGCAAAAATTTAATTTTCAGGTGCGTGTGCAAATAAATGTAAATATACCTAACGTACCTACCTGGATATCCACTTCGATCTCTAAAATCACTCACTACCTTTGCAGTCTCTCGTCGATCAGGCCATACTATGACTCTGTTTTTAAGGGTTATTAACTTTGCAATCATGAATTCTGTGCAATTATATACAGTTGATACTGCCACACCAAATTTATCGGCTACTAACAGTAGTACTTCGCCCTTTCCAAGAAACCATAATGTTATAAGCAATGCTTTCTCCATAGGTACTGGTTCTTGGCCCCCAAGATATGTTTTTTCACACAAATTTAAAGAACTCAATAAACTTTTAAAGGTGTTTTTAGACATTCTAAATAATCCATAAAAATCGCTGTCCAGATATAAAGAAATCCACTTTTCGGAATAATCTGTGATTTTCACATGGGGCACATTTGAAGTTACTGAAACATTCAAAAGACTCTCACTGGCGCTCTCATTATTGTCGAACCATGTTTTGAGAATTATTGGAAGACCTAGACACGGCTCTTCTATCAGGCACAGAATTTTTGGGAATTCTGTTCCCATTATTAAATAATTCAGCCAAACTGCCAAACACTAATAAAGCCACCGAACAGAAACAGGCCAAATTGAAACCTAACCTCAACTGCCACCATCAAAAAGTCTCTTGTCAAAATCATAAATTCGTTTCAAACAAGTTTAATTTTTGCGAGTATTGTTTTTGATGACGCCAGAGATGAAACCGCTTCAAAACCCAATTTTAAAAGTCTGCGTCGCTAAAAAACGGCTTAAGTAATGCGCGCGTCCGACCGTATTGGAATAAAATTTCAGGGGGCCGGCGGCCGGAGCAGTAGTCACTCCCTATAATTATAGTAGTTTTCAAGTTTTTGGACGTAAGCGCAACACACAAATTGAAAATAAACGGTTTTTACTGCAAAACTTCTATAATTACATTGCAAAAGTTAGTTTTAAGACGGTGTGAATAACACTTATAAACGTCAAATTGCACGTGCATTTGTTTTGTTTAGAATGAAATTTTGACGTATGACGGAGACACTTGTGCAGTGTATTGTGAAATACGTACGCTCTAGTGCATTTTTTCCATTGCTCCTTTATTATATATTTTAAAGAAAACATTAAACTAAAATAAAAATAACAAAAATCAATAATAAAAAAAGTTTTCCACAAATGTTGCACATTTTCCGACGCACTCACGCACTTGATCTGAATAAATGGGTCAGAGCCTGTGTAAGTGAAAATAATTTTAATTAATAAAGACTGAAAAGTGTCTCTAACATTATGGCGAACGAACAGTGGGAAAAATGCGCACTGTACAGTAAAAAAACTTACACTATTCATGTTGAAATCGGGTAGTGGATCTATCAGGGGGCATACCCCTGAATGATACGTATATGCTTCAACCTCGACTCCATTTTGATAAAAACAAAGCAACCCCAGGAAAAATAACTCGCGACAAAGCATATTTCTAGTTCCGCAGTTCAACGTTAGTTGTAATTTAAATTTAAATGTTTTTAAATCGGGACCCTTTTATTCATAACATTTAAAACGATAACCTAACCAAATAATGGACTGCACTACTTGTAATGTACTTAAGTTTCCTGGTAAAGTAGTACTGGTCAACTTGGTCTACTGTGTGACTCTTGACCATTCCATTGAATACTCAATAGGCTAGTTGCGTATAGCTCATGTGGCGCCGATCTGGTGGCAAAACAATGCAAAACTGAATTTTTTAAGTCATTAAGAATCAAAATATTAAATAATGGATAATTTTTTACACTGTAGCAGTTGTTAATGAATGTTTTAATACGATTTCCTAGCATTTTATTCTTTTTTCGAAAACAATAAGCTTTAAAACTTATAAAACCATAAGCGGGCCTCCGCGGTGGTGCACTAAACTTAAACTGGTCAGTGTTGCCAACAGTACATTCATATTTTCTCCCCCTATAACAAGGAAATTCTCCGAATATCAGTTAAATTCTCCGCATCCTGAGATGCATGATTTCATTATGTAACCAGTATGCGTTCGGCTATTCGAAGATGTCATGTAACTTTATCAAGGCTTGAACAGATAATGCGGTGGCTCTGCGTTTGCTGAATTTTTTCGTTAACTCCGACTCAGAATCTGTGTGTCTGGTGCCCCGTCAGATAAAGGAATCACGATTCACGTCCCCAAGAAAACGATTTATTTCTTGGCTACCGTTACGATGTTGCCCTTTTGCCGAAGCCGAAGAGATGATTCAAATTGTACAACAGATCCCTATTAAAATAATTTTAAATATTAATTCATAACACTTCTTTTTTAGAATTTTGGTCTTATCTTTAAATTCTCCGCCAAAATCAATTCTCCGCCATATTCTCCGAGGACCTTAAAATTCTCCGAAAAGCGGAGAATTCTCCGCCGATTGGCAACACTGAAACTGGTGTTCATAAAGTTGATTTTCTTTCGGCGTTCCATATTATTTCAAGTGCAATCAATAAGTTTAACCAACGCCACCACGATTTCAAGCAGGAATTAACAGTAACTTAACAACCTGCCTTATCGGCCATATTATTCGTAAAATTTGCCAACACGGATTACGAGAACCTGGATATCTGGTATGCGGGGTACAGTGGCAGCCATATTAAGCTCATTTTGAGTAATTTTTGTCTCGGTCTAGTGAGAATTGCTAAATTGTTGTCGTGTTCGTGTGTTTGTCATTTGTTTGACGAAAATATTCTAAAATTCCACCATATTTTAACAAATTAAACATAATTAATTATGATTTTATTAATTTTATTCAATTCGTGGTGCTGGTGGAGATACATACGTTCGATTACAAAAAGCAAACAGTGGTTAAGGAAGTGTTCGCATAATTGTTTAGTTGTGTACTATAGAAAAGTTGCAGTGCAGGTACATGAAATGCATAATTCTATCTAAAAGAATGAAATGGTTCAAAAGGCTGTTTTATTGCATAATAATAATTCTGCTCTTAAATTACTTGAAAAAGTCGCTTTATTATACGTATTGAATCAGACTATTAGCAGCACTAATTTTAAGGTAACGTGTATCCGCCGAAAACACAGGCTAATATTTTCTTTGCTATTATACTGCCTCAAAGCTACCGTTAAAATACTTATTTCAGGGTCAGGTGTAAATATATGAAATAGGTTAGGAATCGTTTGAGCGGTTGTCCTATTGGCTTACGGTAACCAATCGAAAGCGGGCTTAATATGGCGGCCTCTATATCCCACTCATTTTCTGATGCTAAACATATATGTCTTCTAAGCAGATATGTAACCCAAAGATATACTCAGAACGCCAGAACAAATTAATGTCAAATAAATGGTTTACCAGGTTAACTCAAACAATTTGTTTGTAGTTGTGTAAATTGAATTAAAAATTGCTTTTGCTTATAAATTTCTACAGTGCCATCTTTGGTTCATCTGTCAAAATAGAGGAACAACAAAATGGCGGCCAACACATGGGTTCTTGGCGGCTGGCCTACAGATGTCGTCTTCTTCAACAAGTTTTTTTTGTAAAAATAAAAGTGCATAGATTTTAGAACAAAGTTATTTTATTTAAAATCTCACTCATTTAACATTAAACTTAACATACAGGTAACATTTATAAATCAGTTCTAGTTATTTCAAGGTAACCATTCAGCGTTTGGGTTCACTTCCATAACTTTCTTGCTCCCATCTCTTACGTGCTCTTCTATTACTTCTTCTTTGCTAGTGGCTTTATCGTATAATTTCTTTGCACCACCAGCTACGTACTCAATTCCGTCACCTATTTTTTCCCCAGTTTTTTTCACAACCCCAGCAACGGAGTGCGCAGAAAATGTGTCGTCGTCTATGTTGATATTGTAGCCTTCTGTGCCATTTTTCGGGCAATTCTTCTGAGAAATTATGGACAAGTCGAATGGATCAATGTTAAAACTGGATAACCGCGTGCGAATCTAAAAATTTGAAAATTGAGAACTGTCAATGTCAAAAATGTGAGTTAGGACTAGGAGATTTTTAGTGGCCGGACGAGGCAATTTTTTGCTCTTACTTTATCAACGTACATCTTGTCAAGCGTTTTTTGACGGGATAGAATGGTGGCTGATTGGCGGTGGCCAAATGCTACTTTTTGACAAGTGAAAATGGCCGCGTAGTTATCGTAATCGGTCATGAAAACTGTATACGAGGCTGAACCGAGATAATCTGAAATAGAAATGTAAGTATGTACTTGCAACAAAATTTTCAGACTGTATTATAGAAAATCGTACTTAGAGGGAAGGAAGCGGACATCCTTGCTGGAACAGAGCTGTCTGGTACTGTTAGAGTACCGGTATATTTGTACTGGTGCTCCAAGGGTGTTAATCCCAAAACGAAATGTTGGCTGATTTGTTCAAGGTAGTACGTCTCAGGCTCGTCAGTTTTTGTGAAGTTGTACGTAATGCAAGTACTGGCTGTACTAGTTTTTTGAATTACATACCACAAACCCAACATCTAAACAAATTTTTGTAAAAGTTGGGAAATACGTACGCTACAGTGCGCATTATTTCTACTGTGCATGCATTATACATTTTAGAGAAAAAATGAAATAACAAAAATAACATTTTCTGAAAAATCAGTACCTAATAAAACAGATTTCCATATTGTCCACATTTTAAAAGACTGAAAATTGTTTAAAATTTGTAAATGCACAAAGGGAAAATGCGAACTGTGTACTAAAAAACTTACCCTGTTCATGTTGAAATCGGGTAGTGGGTCTATCAGGGGACATGCCCCCAAATGATACGTGTGTGCTTCAACCTCAACCCCATTTTCGTAAAAACAGAGCAACCCCACGAAAAATAATGCGCGACTAAACATATTTCTGGTCCTACGTTCAACGTTCAGTTGTAATTTGAATTTAAATAATGTCTTTAAACTCGAACCCTTTTATTTATAACATTGAAACGTTAATCTAATTGGTGGAATATACACCGAAGGAAACCAAATAATAGACTGCACTAACTTGTAATCTAGGTACTTGAATTTCCTGCTAAAGTAACATTGGTCAACTTGTTTTCTAAGAAACCCGACTACTTCCCAGTCAGCCATTTCGTTTTACCATACGTCTGAAACATTATTTACTCAACTGCTTAATTTGTTCCGTTGTATGACTCTTGACCATTCCATTCAATAAGCTGACTCATTTTAATTTGTTTATAAAGAAAGTGTACAAAAGTATGTGTCACGAAAGATAATATTTTTTAATGTGTTTAATATGTCTAGAAATTCGAATCTAATTATAAGAATTTGTAAATTCGGACTTTAGATTGGAGGTTTAAAAATACTAAAAGGGCATCATAATAATGTACTTTTCTATAAACAAGTTTTCTGTATTGAGTATACGAGATTTTTGTCTTCATTTTTGTAGGTAGTACATTTTCCGGTAGATGGTAGCGTGTTAATGCTATCTGTATTGCGCCGATAAAACAGTTTAGTAGCGTAGGTAATCTACTTGTCGATAGATGGCCAGTTTCTGCAAGAACCAATAGTTATTTCTGTTTTAGGAGGTTGGCAGTTTTGGCATATGCATAACTCCATAACTGTCATCTGTCATTTGTCAAAACTCGAATGTGTCAAGAATTTGGATTTGGAATCTCTTACTTCATTGAGTATTGAATTTGTTTTCTAGAAATGTGTTTGAACAAGAATGGAAATGAAGCAAATGTAAGTAAATAAGATTTTTCATATTGTGTTACTAGTTTAATCAGCTTCTCTGTTTTGTGGCCCCACAGCATTTCTTTGGGCGAAACACTACTGATTAGATTTATTGAGTAACATTAAACAGTAACAGTAACTTTATCGCTGGTTTTGTTGTTATTATCAAAGTGTAAGAAAGCGTTTATCAAAATTACATCATAGGTAATAAATTCATTCTGTTGCTGGATCCCTTGTTGTCGGTTATCAACACATAACCCCTTCAAGCAGTTCAGTTGCTCTTCCTCTGTCAATGTTAAGCCGTGTATAGACAGAGGCAACATGTCATTGCGACTTTGTCGACTGTTTCTGTTTCGTGTCACAAAAGGAGGTAACCTAGTGTCCACATTAAAAAAACAAGTCGACTGAGGTTCCAAATAAAACGAAACAAGAAGAAACTTAGTGTCCACATAACACAGTAATGTTTGTGATATGGGACGAAGAACTCACGGATGTCACAACACGCACTGATGACAAACTGTCCAAACCAAAGACACAGTCGTAACTTGTCGACATTTGTTACCTATTTTCTTTTGAAGTTTACCGCCTCGAGAGCGAAACACGCGACATTCGGAAACATTTGCTTTGGCGACAGAAACAACTAGAAACAAGTGGCAACTTTGTTTCGGGAAACAGGTCATCAATGACAAAAGTTGCTATTTGTTGCCTCTGTCTGTACCCGGCTTTAAGCTTCTGGTTTCCATCGCATATGTGACCACTGACCTTATCATCATTTGATATATTTTAATTCTCGTTTGTTTTCTTATCGTCTATTCAATATATTTTTATTGGCAAAGTATGCTCTATGCCTACCCTAACTGTATTCTTGCTTTCACTTCATGCTCTTGAGTTACATTTATTTGTGTTCCTAGATAGTGATAGTTGTTTACCTCTTCAAATTTGTAATTATCCACCTGTAAGTGTAAATGTTAATGATTGGTTAACTCAAAATGTGTTTAATAAAATGTAGCTAGGTCCATGTGCGTCTTTATTGAACTGGTCTAATACAGCCAAAATATATTGTAGCAAAAAGCAAGTTTTTGTCTGCGTTTCTTATTTACATTTTATGTACATACAGGTAGGTATCAATACTACTACTACTACTACATCCCCCGCTTTTTAAACTTAATTACAATTATTTTACAATAACTAAAAATTAATAAGTATATGGGTAGCTGAAAAAAAACAATATTCTATTTTACGATATCTTCGTAATAAGTAACAATTATGTCTAAATTGAAACTAAACTTCAAAACGATCTGGTTTTCGAACTGCTCTACCTGAACGAGTTCTATAAGTAAGGGACATTCTTTTTGGATTTACAGAAGTCTCACTGTCAGTAGAGCTGCTTTCTTCATCGTCAAGTGAATCATAAATTGGAACGAAATTTCTATCAAACATAGGGGCTGCTCTGCTCACAATGTGTCTTCTGTTTCTCACTACTGCATTTCCAGTATTAAATAATTTAACATTGATTATTATTTTGGTTAACAATTTTACCAGGTATATTTTTTGGAGATGATTTAATATAAACTGTTTCATTGTTGCTTAGCTTTCTTAAAGGTTTTGCATTTCTGTCATAGTAATTTTTTTGTTGATCCTGTTTTTCTTTGAGAATTTGTCTAAATTGATTTGAATTTATTTTTGTTGATTTTAAGTGCTTGTTTGTGACTGGTAAAATACTTCTAAGAGGTCTGTTATTTAATATTTGTGCTGGCGATTTGGTATTTGTGTACAAGGGGGTATTGCGCAGCTCAAGTAAAGCTATAAAGGGGTCAGTCTTAGTTACTTCACATTTTTTCAGCGTATTTTTTATTGTCTGAATGGTTCTTTCTACAAATCCATTGGATTGCGCATAACGTGGACTGGAAGTTCTATGAACTATGTCCCATTCTTTACAAAAGCTTTTAAATATTTGAGAAATGAACTGAGGTCCATTGTCTGAAAATATTTTTTCTGGTATGCCTTGCCGTGAAAATATATTCTTTAATTCATTTATAACAGATTCAGATGTAAGTTTATTTAATTTTGTGATTTCAAAAAATTTTGAAAAGTAATCGACTACGATTAAATAAATTTTTTGTTTTAAGTCAAACAGGTCCATAGCAACTTCTTGCCAAGCTCTATGAGGTATTTCATGTTGAATTAAGGGTTCCTTTTGATTTGATTTTGCATACATTGCACAAGCATTACAACTGGCTATAAAATTGTCAATGTCACGTGACATACCCGGCCAATATAAAATTTCTCGGGCCCTAATTTTTGTTTTTTCTTTTCCTAAATGACTTGAATGTAGTTTGGTTAACATTTCTTTTCTCAAATTCTTAGGAATTATTATTCTAGAACCTTTAAATAATAACCCTTCAGAATATGATATTTCGTCTCTAAAAGAAAAGTATATTTTTGCAATATCTTTCACATTTTGTTTATTTTCAGGCCATCCGTTTTTTGTAATTTTTATTAATTCTAACATTTCCTTGTCATTTTTCATCTCTTTCCTTATGTCATTTAATTTATTATCACTAACAGGTAAGTTTTTTGTCACTAAATGAATTTGTGCATCTAAATTATTATCTAATTCTGATTCCATAATTTCATCATTCCTTTTTATATTTTCATCATGAGCTCTTGAGAGTGCATCAGCAATAATCATTTTTGATCCTGGTTTATAAATTAATTCCATGTTATATTTTTGTATCTGAATCAGCATTCTCTGTAATCGGGCAGGGCAAGAATTTAAGGGTTTTTTAACAATAGTTGACAAAGGCTTATGATCACTTTCGACAGTAACATTTTCCCTTCCGAATACAAACTGATGAAAACGTTCTAACCCAAATACAACCGCTAGCATTTCCTGTTCTATGGGTGCATATTTTTTTTTGGGTTTCATTTAATGATTTAGACGCATAATATACTGGAAGATTATTTTGTAGGAGTACAGCACCCATTGCCGTTTTTGATGAGTCTACTGAAACTGTTATTGGCTTATTTCTATCATAATATTGCAGAATTGGGTGCTGACACAAAACATTTTTTAATTCGTTAAAGGTATTTTCATGGTGGTCTTCCCAATGCCACTCAACATCTTTCTTCAATAATTCACGTAAATGTTCAGTTTTGCATGACAAAAATTTAACAAATTTTGACACATAGGTTATCATACCCAAGAACCGTTCAACATCTTTTTTGGATGACGGCCTTTTAAAATTTTTTATTGCTAAAATTTTTATTTAGTTTGGTTCAATGCCACTATCTGAAATTTGATGTCCTAAAAATAGTAAGCTTTTTATCCCAAATTTACATTTATTTAAATTTAATTTCAAATTTACTTCGTTACATCTTTTTAATAAGTTTATTAAATGTTTATCATGCTCTTCTTTGGTTGAACCATAAACTAAAAAATCATCAATATATGATTCTACGCCTTCCATATTTTCAAATAAAAATCTTATTTTCTTATGAAAAATTTCAGACGCGGGAGTAATTCCATACGGAAGTCGCAAAAATCTATATCTGCCAAAGGGAGTATTAAATGTGCATAACAATGAACTTTCATAATCTAATTTAACCTGCCAAAATGCATCACTTGCATCTAAAACTGAAAAGAATTTCGCACCATTTAATTTAGATATGATTTCATCAACTGAGGGAAGTGGATAATATTCTCTTTTAATTGATTTATTTAAATCTTTAGGATCCATGCATATGCGAATATCTCCATTTGGTTTGTTTACAATTACTAATGAGTTTACCCATTCTGTTGGTTGTTCAACTTTAGCAATTATTTTATTTTTTTCTAATTGATCTAACTTATTTCTCAATTTATTTTGTATCGCAAATGGAACTTTCCTCGGAACATGTATTACTGGCCTAGCATCTTTTTCTAATTCTATTTTATATGCTCCTTCCAGACATCCTAATCCTGTAAATACATCTTCCCACTGCTTAATTAATTTATCATAATTTTCATTTCGTATTTCAACAGTTTCCACTAATTTTATCAAATTTAATTTTTCACAGTCAGATTTACCTAATATAGGCGTTACGTTTTTACTATCAACTACGTAGAATAATAATTTACTTGAAATATTTTTATACTTGCAATCTAATTTACATAACCCTAATATTTTAATTTTTTCACCTGTGTAGGTAGATAAGTTTGAATTTGATTCTATTAAATTGTTTTCAGAAATATTTAACATTTCTAAAAAGCATTTTGGAATTAAATTTACTTGAGCTCCGCTATCTAATTTAAATTTAATGTTTATCAAATTGTTAACTTCAATATTTGCTTTCCAATCATTACCATTTTGGTTAATATGATTAATTTCAATGCAGTTTATATATATATCATCTGTATCAAAAACAAGAAACCGATGCATACACTCACTCAGCAGATTATTAAATAGTAAGAAGATGTCAAGGGGGTTAAAATTGAGGATTTATAAAAGTGTTATAAGGCCAATTGTGACATTTGTAAGTGAAGTGTGGACTTTGGGGTCACACGAACAAAGAATGCTGGGAGTGTGGGAGAGAAAAGTGCTGAGGAAGATATATGGAGGTAAAAGAGTAGATGATGTGTGGGAAAGGCGAACTAACCAAGAGCTGAAGGAGTTATTTGGGGAACCGGATATAGTGGGAATTGCAAAGTCACAAAGGTTGAGATGGTTGGGACATATTACGAGGATGACAATAAATAGAACACCAAAAAGAGTATTTGAAAGTAGTATAGGCGGCAGAAGAAGACGAGGAAGACCGAGAGCAAGGTGGAGGGAAGAAGTAATGAAGGATGTAAGGCAATTAGGCATTGAAGATTGGAGGGAGAAAACAGAAGATAAAAGGGAATGGAGAGCATTGGTCAACCAAGCCATGGGCCTACTAGGCCTGTAGTGCTAAAAAAATATATATCAAAAACATCATTTTCATAGTTTACTAAATAAACCGACTTACACATTCTTGAGAAATGGTTGTTTTTGTTACATTTCATACAGGTTTTTCCAAACGCAGGGCACTGGTTTTTTGCATGATTTGTACCACACCTAGAGCACTTGAATTGAATACAAGGAGCATGCACTTTTTCACTTCTCTCATATGTGTGAGAGTGAGGCCAATAATTTGTTGTCTTCTGACGTTGTGTTCCAGATAAAGATGGATGCTGCTGATGTAGTTGCGGTCTTCTTACAGGGTTTTTCTTGTAATTTTTTATTTGATCCACTGTTGGTTCTGCCTCTGCTGTTGGTGAATTATTTGTAGAACATATATTTTCTAATTGAAATTTAGTTTGTTCTGCTGATCTGCATACTTCTAAAGCTTTTGTTAAGTTTAATTTTTTAATTCTTAATAATCTGTCTTTTACTGCAATATCCTTAATTCCCAAAATCAATTTATCCTTAACAAGACTATCAGTTAATTGTTCAAATTCACAAGTTGCGCTTAAATCACGAAGCTCGGTTACGTAAGAATCTATAGTTTCGCCGTCCTTTTGGTTTCTTAAAAAGAAAATGTGCCTTTCATAGGTCACATTCTTTTCTGGAATGAAGTAATCCTCAAATTTTTGAGTAACTACTTCGTAATCCATGTTACTTTGATTTTCTTCATAAGTAAAATTATTATAAATTTTGAGTGCTCTATCTCCGATGCACGATAGTAGCAACGAAGTTTTAAATTCTGCTTTTTCATTTTCTGACCTTGTAGCTTGTAAGTATAAAGAAAACTTCTGTTTAAAAAATTTCCATGAATCTGCCAAACAACCTTCCCATGACATTTGTGAAGGGGGTGGAATTGTTGTGCTTACGTGTGTAATTTGACGAGGTGGCTTGTTTTCAGCAACTGTAGGTCCAGGCATTTTTCTTTCCTTTTCACTTGCACTTTTTCTACACTTTTTTATTACATTCGGTGATACTTTGAATGCAATATTTATTTTTAATTATCTTATTAATTGGACTGCGCCATGTAAATGTTAATGATTGGTTAACTCAAAATGTGTTTAATAAAATGTAGCTAGGTCCATGTGCGTCTTTATTGAACTGGTCTAATACAGCCAAAATATATTGTAGCAAAAAGCATAAGTTTTTGTCTGCGTTTCTTATTTACATTTTATGTACATACAGGTAGGTATCAATACTACTACTACTACTACAGTAAGTAGGCTGTGACCTCCCTCTTCTACGTGCCTTCCATATCTCATGTATTTCATCTTCTGTTTGTTGACTTGTATTCCCACACCTTCTGCTGACCCAATCATTTCTTTAAATACTTCTGTTAGGTCTCTCTTCGATCTACTTATGATTACCATATCATATTTTTTTTTAATTTGATGGTTAAAAACAAAAAATAATCTTTCCTTACACAGCTCATATCATACATCACATATTATACCTAAAGTTTTACCGCAATTACTAGTTTATTAAATTAAAATTAGTCAGTTTTTTGGATTAATTTATAAAATAGCCTTTATTTGTTCAAAATTTGCTTTGGAATTTAAATAGTGGTACTGGACCGTTCGAACAACTACTCCTCGGGCAAATACCCCGCCAGGCATTGAATTATAGAACTAAATCCAGATTTTTTGGAATTTAAGCCAAAAACGATTTACCATCTAAGGAAGTTTTGAAAATTTCGTGAAACTTCAGGGGAAACTTCTATAACGTTTTTTCCAAGAAAAATACTACCCATTTTGTGAAATAAGAAATTTTTATGTGCAGGCTTTTGAGTAGCAACGAAATGGTGCTCTTCGAAGTCGACATGGTTGGACTAGAGTGAAAAATTATGACACGCAGTATGTGCTGCTAGGATAAAATGCGGTATTTTATTTTAAAATTGTTGTAACGTTGTAAGTCATCCTAATTCTTTGACTTTCTGTTCAGAACAAGCGTAAATTATCGTCAAGAGAATTTGGAAGAAAATTTTCATCCAGTATCACTTCCATCGCTTCCAGTCTTCGACATTTTCAAGAACTATTTTAGGATTGTGCATATTTTTTAAAAAAATCTTAGGTATAATGTACTTTTTCTTTAATATTTAATGTTTATATTTATTTCTCTTTTTAAGACCTTTAGTCATGTCTTTTTAGCGAAATATGAAAATTTTTGTATATTTATGTACTAAGTTTTTGAAACTCTCTTAAAAATAAACGTTTGTCTGTATTACTTGCTTGTTTATATTTTTTTGTAACCTACCAGAATTTGCCAAACTAAATTATTCTTTGTACAAACGTAAATTTTTTTCTGGACGTATCAGGATAGCAGAAATACATAGGAAGTTTTAGCATTTTAATTTTAGTATTTTACGCAGAAGATAATTTTTCTTTCGAAGTATCAGGCTCGCAGAAATATATAGGTTAGCGACTCTCAATATAAATTTTACTCGGTTTTGTACAAACGTTAATTTTTCTCTGGGAGTATCAGGACATCAGGATTACATAGAAGGTCAATTGTGACCCATGAACGTTAAATTTTCAAAATAAGTACCAGGATAGCAGAAATATAGAGAAGGTTAGCAACACTCGGTATTCGTCTTGGTATTCATTTTAATTCTGTAGAAATTTAATTTTCTCTCAAAGTATCAGGATGGCAGAAATACATAGGAAGTTTTAGCATTTTAATTTTAGTATTTTATGCAGAAGATAATTTTTCTTTCGAAGTATCAGGCTTACAGAAATATGTAGGTTAGCGACTCAATATAAATTTTACTTGGTTTTGTACAAAAGTTTATTTTTCTCTGGGAGTATCAGGACAGCAGGATTACATAGAAGGTCAATTTTGATTCCATGAATGCTAAATTTTCAAAGTAAGTACCTACCAGAGGATAGCAGAAATATAGAGGAGGTTAGCAACACTCCGTATTCATCTTGGTATTCATTTTAATTCTGTAGAAATTTGATTTTCTCTCAAAGTATCAGGATAGCAGAAATACATAGGAAGTTTAGCATTTTAGTTTTAGTATTTTACGCAGAAGATAATTTTCCTTTCGAAGTATCAGGCTTACAGAAATATGTAGGTTAGCAACTCTCAATATTTTAGTTTGTTTTGTACAAACGTTAATTTTTCTCTGGGAGTATCAGGACAGCAGGATTACATAGAAGGTCTATTTTGATTCCACGAACGTTAAATTTCCAAAATAAGTACCAGGATAGCAGAAATATATAGGAGGTTAGCAACACTCAGTATTAATTTTAATTGTAGTAATTTAATTTTCTCCAAGTATCAGGATAGCAGAAATAAGGTCAGCAACATTCAGTTTAATTTTAGCTCTTATGCCGAAGTAAATTTTTCTGATGAAGAATCAGGATATCAGAACTATGCAAGAGGTTAACAACATTCAGTATTAATCTTAGATTACTTTGTCCAGCATTTAATTTTCTCTCTAGATGTCAGGATAGGGTGAAAAAAAGATACGATGAGAAGTACTTGTACTTTTTTATTTTCAAAACATCAGTCCTATAAAAAATGCACTTTCCTCTTAATAAAACATAAATAAAAACAGCTCGAAGTCACCTAATACTGACAAAAGACATTAAAAAAACACGAAATAATACTAGAATCTTCTTACAGCCAGGGATGCCAGGCGGGGTCCATTCGACACAGGTTATCGTGGCTGTTAGCAGCTGCAACGAGAGTTCCCACCTAAAAAAAATAAAACACACCCTCGAGGACTCGGCCACCAAAAAATTAAAATTAGTCTCTCACCTTGCTGTCCAATCCATCGAAATGCGCTAAACTATTCAACCGATTCAAGATTGAAGACACAGCCTTGTTGACCATATTGATCAACTGTTCGGAATCCACCGTTTTCTCTTGACTCTGACCTTCGGGACGTTCGGGCGTCTTCGCCCTCAACAAAATCATCTCGTCCCTGAGGATCGGCCGCAAAATCGCTTGGATCTTAAAGTTCGGATACACCAAACACCTCGCCGTAGCAATCATCGATGCGGTCAACGGCCCACTAATGCCGACCGAAGACAAATACTCGACGATATTGGGAGTCAATCGGAAGGGAACTGGTCGCGTTGTATCTAATTCCCCTGAACTATCGTCAACATCAAATTTGAAGTACGAAATGTTGACTAAACCAGAATCCTGGTGCAGGTACATCATATCGGGATTAAGACGGGTTAAATGTAGCACGTACTCGGCGAAACAAGCCAAAGACAATTGCAGGGTGAACTAAAAATTTCAAAGCGTAAGCGTAATCGAAGAAATACACTTTGGTATGAAACTCACCATTTTTCTAAATTGCCAATAATCCGTCGCGCTAGGGAAAGTAGCCACTGCCCACTGCTTCAGCATCGTTCTCGGCACCATCGTCGTCTGGACACCCTTCAGAATATCCCGATACACCTGATGGCTCGCCTTTATTCCTCTGCTCTGCACCGCAGCCAACCTTTCGTAGTAGTAATGAATGGGAGCGTCGTGCTCGATCCCCAATTTACTGCATCCCTTCTTGAATATATCGAGGAGAGATATGGACGCAGGATTGTCTTCCACGAGCCGTGTTTGCTGAGAAACAGCCACGACTTTCGGGACCATAAAATGCAAGAACCTCCTCGCCGTTTCCTGCAAAAAAAACCTCGTAAACAAACTCGATTTTCCGCGTACTAACAACATACTTTTTGTCTTCCTAAATAATGATTCAACATCCTCAGCAGCTGCAACACGCGTTCTTCTCGTTTGGCGTCCACTAATCCCGAATCATTTACCAGCAGGTACGGATAAATCTTTCCGTTGTGACCCCGGATGTACAATCTTCTGGCCGCCGTGTTGTGTTTCTGGACGATATCGACGCGCGGCATGAATCTCGTAATCCGGACGTAGTAGTGTATATGCTTCGGGAGCAGAAATTCGCCTGGCAGCTCGAGCTCGGCGAATTTCAGCGTGAAACTCAACAAGAAACGGCACTTTTCTTCTATCAAAAATGACCTAGAGGAAACAAAATCAATCTGCACCTTGTCTACACAGCGGTTGCATTAAACTCGACATGCGTTCCGATTACAATGTCATTATCATCAGATGCACGAAGATAAATTGATTTAAACTTACAGACTATGAATAGTTCTTGTTATCTCAGACTCAAGAATACTGTTGAATTTTCCATTTCATCTTCAAAGTTTAGATTTTTTGATATGCGATTCGGGCAATACTGAATCGAATTTCGATTATCGATTCGAATCGGTTAATCGAATCATATCTGCTATTATTCGAATTGAATTCGCATGGAATCGAATCAGATCGATTCGATGTGTCAATTCGATTCGAATCGAAATATCGATTTTTTACCTAGACCTACGTGAAAGAATGGTTATTTTTTTAATGAAATACCCAAGATCCTGTTTTTCTTTCACATATTATTTAGATTCTATGTTAAGCTCGATACACCGACTCAATTCGATTCAATGTGCCGATTCGATGGCTCGATTCGATTTTGCGTTTCTAAGCAATTTGTTTAGTCCCTGCCAAATTTGTCTACCATCTCCTCGTGCACCACCCAATTGTTTTTCTACCCTTGTTCGCTTCAAAGTTATGGGAGCAGGATTCAATTTATATGTTTTGTATAATTTATCTCTTTCTGTTACCACATTAATAAATTCTGGAGTGATCCAGTGGCAGCCCTTTGAATAAACCCATGCAAAGTCGATTTTTTCGGTGAATCGATTCTTTAAAAAATCGTATCGATGAACTGAGTTCTCCGATTTGATTCGAATCGATTGACAATTTCAAATTCGAATAGATATTTTCCGATTCGAGCCTCTTTCCGGTTGGAATCGAATCAATTTCCGATAAAAATGGACTGATCAGACTTGTACAAATATGTAGGTTAGCGACTGTCAATATAAATTTTACTTGGTTTTGTACAAACGTTAATTTCTCTCTGGGAGTATCAGGACATCAGGATTACATAGAAGGTTTTGATTCCATGAACGTTAAATTTTTAAAATAAGTACCAGGATAGCAGAAATATATAGGAGGTTAGCAACACTCCGTATTCATCTTGGTATTCATTTTTTAATTCTGTAGAAATTTAATTTTCTCTCAAAGTATCAGGATAGCAGAAATACATAGGAAGTTTAGCATTTTAATTTTAGTATCTTATGCAGAAGATAATTTTTCTTTCGAAGTATCAGGCTTGCAGAAATATGTAGGTTAGCGACTCTCAATATAAATTTTACTTGGTTTTGTACAAACGTTAATTTCTCTCTGGGAGTATCAGGACAGCAGGATTACATAGAAGGTCAATTTTGATTTCATGAACGTTAAATTTTCAAAATAATTACCAGGATAGCAGAAATATATAGGAGGTTAGTAACACTCCATATTCATCTTGGTATTCATTTTAATATTTTCCGATTCGAGCCTCTTTCCGGTTCGAATCGAATCAATTTCCGATAAAAACCGACTTCCAATTATTGAATTTGATTTGAGTCTATGCCTGATTCGAATCGATATTGGTTAAAATAAGAAATACAAACCCCAAAAAGTATTTTTTTCAGTTTAAGCAATGCATGAAATTATAACATCTTGCTCGTTATATTGGGAGTAAGAGTGGATGTCCAGGTCCAATAGTAATATTATTAGATACCTACTGAAGAAAATATCACGCATTTCAATACCTAGGCTTGACCTTAAATCATCAATCAAACATGCATGCTCCAAAAATTAAAAACAAACTTCAAGATAATGGCTTACTGTCGGAATTTCAGTCGGGTTTCAGAAGTGATCATTCCAGTGAAATGGCACTTAATTTGGTACTTATGAACTGGAAAGAACAAATAGAGGAGGACAATTATGTCGTGGCTGTCTTTCTGGACCTGAAAAGAGCTTTCGAAACAATCGATAGGGGAGTGCTTATGGAAAAAATGGAAAGGTGCGGGGTAAGGGGTACAACTAGAGAATGGTCTGGCAGTTATCTGGACAATAGGTCTCAGAAGTGTAGATATGGTGGATATGAGTCTGAAGAGGTTCTGAATGGATTGGGTGTACCCCAGGGTTCGGTACTTGGTCCTCTTCTCTTTGTACTGTATATGAATGATCTGGTGCAAGTGATAAAAGAAGGTAATATTAATTTGTTTGCTGATGATGCCCTTACAGCAAATGCGGACTGTGACTTAATTAGTGCAATAACCATGAGTAATGAGGTGTTAAGGGAAGTGTCAAAATGGTTAAAGATAAACAAACTGAAGTTAAATATTAATAAGACAAAAGTTATGATCATAGGTAACAGAGTGATAAGGAAGGAGTGGGAACATGACTATAAAGAGATAATAGATGAGGAAGTGGAACGTGTTAGCGAATCTAAGTATCTGGGAGTGATAATTGACTCAAAATTAAATTTTAAAAGCAATATAGACTTTATTGTTAAAAAAGTTGCTTAAAAAATTGGTTTCCTGGGTAAAGTAAGCAGAAAGTTGAGTCCTTGGGCTAGAATTCTGGCTTATAAAACAATAATTTTGCCACATTTTGATTTTTGTTAAAGTATATTATTTTTGCGTGGAGCTGGTGATTTGGAAAGGTTGCAAAAACTTCAGAATAGGGCAATGCGAATAATTTTGCAGTGCAATAGATATACGCCTATAAGATTGATGCTGGAAACGTTACAATGGCTTCCGAATTACATGTCTCGTAATTTGATACGTAGCCGGGATGTTCACAATTACCAGGCGAGATCGGTGAAAGATTACAGACTTCCTCAATTTGTGAAGACCTGTTCGCAAAATTCCTTGCGGTATAAGGGGTTTAAATTGTTTAATAGTATGCCGGATGAAAACATGGAAGCCCCGAATTTGAGCAGTTTCAAGAGAATGTGTTGTGTTTTTGTTAGAGGCATTTTGTGACATTTGTTGGCGTTTGGGTGTTTTCTTTTCATTTATCTGTTTTCTTTTTTTTTGGGTGTGTATTGTTACAATATTGATGTAATATTAGCTTATTGCTAAATAAAGGTTATTATTATTATGCATATGATTCGATTAATAATTTTTTTGTCGAATTGATATGAATTAAAAATAAAGGCTTTTGTGGGGCCCAAAGGAAAATTTGGCTGTTCATTAGCAGAGTAAGGCAACATGTGACAGCAAACGATGTGAAAACCTATATAATGAGTAAGCCCTCAATGGAAAACATAAATGTAGAGGTTAAGGAGCTGCCTAATGAAGCTAATAGACTGAAAAGATTTGTTGTGTGCACCGCGTATAATAAAAAAAATACCATGTATGATCCGTCATTCTGGCCAGCTGGTGTATCTATAAAAAGATTTAGTTTTGTAAAATATAGAGCAGATAATCCTGATGCGAATTTTTTAGTATTGTGAAAAATCCACAGAGGCCCATAAATAGAAGTTTGTTTTCAGCTGGTGGCCTTAGGGTCTTTAGCATAAATATCCAGTGCATAAGCAATAAGATTGATGAATTGGATGCTTTTCTTGTCCAGGATGGAGAAATTAACATAGTATGTGTGACAGAACATTGGCAAAATTGTGATGAAATCAACAACTACCAACTCACCAATTTCAAAATTATGTCGTTTTATTGTAGGAAGAATTATGTCCATGGAGGAACAGTGATATACACTCGTAAAGATTTGGAAGCTGTAAAACTTGATCAAATAACTAAATACTCACAAGAGAAAACTATAGAAATTGCAGCAATAGCCTTGCCAAAATTAAACTGCTGTATTGTTACTATCTATAGAGCGCCAGCAGGAGATTATGGTCTTTTCCTACAAATTCTCTCGGAAGTTTTGGATAAAGTGGGTGGCTACAAATTGATCATTATCTGTGGGGACCTAAACGTGGATTATTTGAAGGAAAATTCTAAACGAGATGCACTTATTGATATCCTCCACTCATACAATTTAGTGATGGGTGTAAACCAACCTACACGGGTCACACCTAAAAGTAGCTCTTGTATTGATTACCTCATAACAAATATGCAGGAGAATAGCTATGCTGCTAACATCATAGATCCAAACCTTTCAGATCACTACGGAGTGATAGTCAGTTGTGGGGATAAAATAGAATCATCAGCAGGTAAACAAATATTAAGCAGAGCATATCCAGAAGGGAAAATTGAATTGTTTAGAAGAAAGATTACTGAGATGGACATCACAAATTACAACTTCTTCCATCAGAACTTTCTATATGATTTTAATAACATTTTTCCACTAAAACCAAAAAAGGTAAAATCTGATGGTGTAACTAATAATGGATGGTTTAACGATAATTTAAGGCAGATAAGGGAAACTTTGCTTATGATTAAATCGGCAAAAAAGCACATTGATAACCTTGAACAAGTGTACAAAAAATACAGAGGATTCTACAAGGAACAAGTGAAGAAAGCGAAAGTAGCATTCCACACAAACAAAATGTTAAACTCTGATAACATACCTAAAGCAACATGGAATTTTGTTAACGAACAAACTGGGCGTACAAAAACTAGTATAATCAGTGGGGAATCTTCAAATAGCGAAGACCTGAATGACCACTTCATAAATATTGGAAGTTTTATCAGTCAGAAAGTTATGAACAAAAATACCATAACTCCCTTGAAGCTCCTACAAAAGTACCCCTTTAACAACCAGAAGTCAATATTTTTCGAACCCGTTAATGAGCAGGAAGTTATCATGATTATTAACAAACTTCGAAAAACCCACACAAACGATATTTACGATCTGAATACTACGTTTATATCAAAATTTAGTGGAGAATTAGGTAAACCGCTTGCCTTCCTGATCAATGAGGCTTTCACATCTGGAGAATTTCCCGATGCACTGAAGGTTGCCAAAGTAATACCCATACATAAGAAAGGTGACACAGCATCCTACAAGAAAATCAATTTGGCTTTCGAAAGAACAGATCTACTGTGATAGCAATATCTACCTTGGTGGACAACATCTTGAACAGTCTTGAGGAGGGTAGCAAACCAGTAGCTCTGATGTGCGACTTGTCCAAGGCGTTTGATTCAATAGACCACAAAGTGCTTCTTGATAAGATGCAGTATTACGGAATTAGAGGAATTACAAACAAATTATTCTGCTCCTATCTTACTAACCGGAAACAAATGGTGGTTACACGAGATAGTTGCTCATCCCTACAGGATATTCACCCCAGGGATACCCCAGGGAAGTATATTAGGACCAATATTGTTCCTGATATATGTGAATGATCTTCCTTCTAATATGAGAGAGGAAATTACAACAGTCCAATTTGCTGACGATACAACTTTCTTCTGGGACAGAGATCTTGGGGAAAGTTTAGAAAATGTTGAAGCAGTCGCTGACTTCTGGTTTGCCTCTAACCACCTCTGTATGAGTACTGAGAAAAGTCAATATATCCAATTCTCGACAAAAAGAACTCAAGGAGAAGAGCACGTAAAGTTCCTTGGCCTTTACGTGGATAACACCCTGACTTGGGATGCACACATCAGTAGTCTGGCCAATAAACTTTCAAAAGCAGTGTATGCCTTGCGCAGGGTGAGAGACCTAACAAACACTAAAACTGCACTTTTGGTCTACCATGCACTGTTTCACAACAACCTGCAGTATGGCATCCGAATTTGGGGAAATTCAACTCATTCCACTCGCATCTTTCTGCTTCAAAAACGAGCAGTTCGAGTAATTGCAAAAGTCCATCCACAGACTCATAGTAAGCCATGGTTTATACAGTTTGGAATTTTAACTCTGGCAAGCACTTACATACTCCAGAATTTGATCTACATCAAAAATATCCACACTGTAAAGAACTGTGATGTACACACTTACAATACTAGGCAAAAAGCTGATTTACATCTGCTTATGGCTCGGCTCAAGAAAGGACAGAATGGAACACGGTACTGGGCATATAGACTCTATTGCGTGCGTATTGTGGAGATGACCATGAAGAGAGGGTTTGTGCGAGGGCTGTAAAAAAGTGTATTAACTGCGTCCGATCTAATGAAAGATATAAGGGAAACTGTGACACGTGCCATACTGCTTTCGAAATTGACGTGTGCCCAACGTACCAACGTCTGAAGAGTTTGCAGCAATCAAATATAAACTATTCGTGGAAAAATGTGTTAGATGGGATTAGTGTGGAATCTGAGAATAGAAGTGTACAGTGAGCAATTTTACTGTTTTTCTTTTCCTGGGTTAGTACTTGTTTGGACGGTATTTTTAGCAATGAATCAGTTTATGAGCGAATTTGATTATCATCCTATCGAAACTCGTTTTTTTGACTGTGTCGATGATTGTGATGGCCAAATGGATGAATGTCATTCTCTGGGATTTAAGATATTCCACAACAACATACGTAGCATAGCAAAAAATCTTGACCATTTAAAGGTCCTTTTACACTTATTTAAAGACAAATTTGACTGCATTATTTTGACTGAAACATTTAAAATTTTTGATACAACGTTATATAACATTGAGGACTACGACCTGATATCTAATAATGGTGAATATAATAGGAACGACGGAGTAGTGGTATATATAAAGAGTAACCTTAAATATAAGTACGAAATAATAACTATAGGTGAAACATCTGCAATTAAATTAAATATAAAATTGTTTGACAACATGATGAAATAGAAAATTACTATGCGTACTACCAATAAGTATAATAAATTATTTTATTGACCGGTTTCAAGATTCACAAACGATCTCATCATCAGATGATGATGATGAGATCGTTTGTGAATCTTGAAACCGGTCAATAAAATAATTTATTATACTTATTGGTAGTACGCATAGTAATTTTCTATTTCATCATGGATTTCTACCAAATAGTCAAGACAGAAAATATTAACTACATGTTTGACAACAGTTTAAACATAACAGCAGTTTATAGGTCTCCAGCTTCCTGCCCTTATACTTTTAATGATCATCTTGAAAATTATCTAAGTACTCAAACGAATAACTCCTTTTATAATGTTTTGATCGGAGACATGAATATTGATATTTTGTCAAATGAGGACTACTGTCAGGAATATTTGAATGTTCTTGGGGAGGCGGGTTTTGAGTCAGCCATCAATTTGCCCACTAGATATGAGGAAAATTGTCGGGAGTCGTGTTTGGATCATTGCTTTATTAAGAACATTTTAAAAAATTTTGTACCGATTATCCTAGACTCACAAATCACTGACCATTGTGCAATTATCTTTAAATTTTTGCCCGGTATCCTGCCGAGTTCACACTCTTCGGGCAGACCGACAAAAACTATTATTAACTACCAGTTACTTAAGCAGAATCTGTCCCAAGAGACTTGGATGTCTGTGTATGATGGCAAAGACATAGAACTGGCAACCACTTGCTTTCTGGGTACATTGGATGCACATATAACCAACTGTAAGGTGGATGTTTTATTGAAAAAGCGTAAACGTAAAAGTTGGATAACGGTAGGGCTAATTAATTCGATTGCAACACGGGATTCCCTTTATAAGGAATGGCAAAGTAACCCATGTGACGAAACTTTAAGCCATTTTAGGAAGTACAGGAACAAGTTGACTAAATTGATTGACACTGCGAAGAACAACTATTATAAGGAGGAGATTGATAAAAATAAGAATTGCTCCAAGCACTTATGGAAAACCATAAAAAATATACACACGACTAGAAGGGAAAATAAAATAGAAGAGATTAAAGATGAATTCGGTGTGACTATTGAGGATCCGAGGACGATTGCCGACATGTTCGCTAGGTATTTTGCTGATATAGGGAAGAACTTAGCCAATAAAATAAAACAGTCTGGTGTATCAGTTGAATCGGACATAAATATTGCAAATTCCTTGTTCCTGACGCACACTATTGAGAGCGAGGTATTGCAATATATAAAAAATTTAAAGCCGAATGGAGCCCCCGGGATAGATGGGATCGGGACGAACACCCTTCGTGAGATCGCGGATGAAGTGACTGAGCCTTTGACATACATAATAAATATGATAATGGACGTAGGTGTTTGGCCATCATCGTTTAAGAATGCTGTTATTAAGCCAATCTATAAGTCGGGAGACAAGCTGAACGTGGGCAACTTTAGACCGATCTCCCTTACGTCAAATCTTGCTAAAATAGCTGAGAAAGTATTAAAAGCCAGAATGGTTAGCTTTCTAGATAGATACGGTATACTGTCTCAATTCCAATTTGGTTTTAGAGAGGGCCTTTCCACACAGGACGCTGTCGCAAGTCTAACTTCAAATATATATAAAGCGATAGACAATAATACCCCGGCATTATGCATCTTTGTGGATCTGGCTAAAGCATTTGATACTGTGTGTCATTCGAAACTTTTACAGATACTTGAACGATATGGAATTCGTGGCAATTCTCTGAAGTTGATGGAAAGTTACCTGTCAGAAAGAACACAGTGTGTTGAGATAAAGGGAATTAGAAGTGATTTCACGGGGGTGGAGGTGGGAGTTCCTCAGGGCACTGTCCTGGGTCCTCTTCTTTTTATAATTTACATCAACTAACTCTTGACTTTGCCTGTGAATGGTAGGATTCTGAGTTATGCAGATGACACGGCGCTATTTTTTACAGACGATACTTGGGAGAATCTTCTGAAGAGGGCCGAAAGTGATTTCGGGTTGGTTAAGCGTTGGTTCGATTCAAGATTGTTGACTGTGAACTTTAGTAAGACCAGTTATTTGCCATTCTATAGTAATCATAATTTTGTTGATGCATTGCGGCCGCTGACTATCAAAGATGGTCTGGTCGATTTGGAGGTTCCGCTGAGCGGAAGGGTTGATTACTTGGGGGTCACTATTGACACCAGCCTTAGGTGGGACATCCACATCGACAGGCTTGTCCAAAAACTGAGAAGTTTGCTCAGCAGATTTAAATATTACAAGAAATTCCTTAATGTAAAACAGCTAAAAGTAATTTACTATGCGCTTGTGGAGAGTCAAATCAAATACGGACTAATAGGATGGGGGGGGGCATATAAAACACGCCTCAGGAATTTAGAAGTTGTACATAAGTGGATATTAAAGATTATTCTTAACAAAAATAGAACATATTCAAGTGATAAATTGTATGCTGAGGCGGAGGTTTTGGATCCTAGGCAGTTGTTCTGCGAGACTATTATACTTGTCACCAAAAGACAACAAACCACTAAAGTCGATCATTTGCATTACACGAGATACGGAGTAAACTCTCTTGTAACACCCAGAGTCAGGAAAACAATAGGTCAGAGATGCTTTACTTTTCTTGGTCCCAGATTGTTTAACATCTTACCGCAATATGTTAAAATATGTAATTCTGCTAGTCTTTTCAAGAAGCATGTCAAAAGATGGATATTGTCCTCGCCAAGAAGCTTTGTTCATAACCTGTTAGATATCAGTACCCTTAACTGTTATAATTGTTATAGTTCTAATCTGGTGTGATGGACAAACTGTAATTGCGTAAACTCATACCTGTAATTGACTTTTGGCTCATGCGGGTCTTATGCTTTTGTTTGTTTTCCTTTGATTTTTTGAGCCACTTATTTTTCAATCCATTGTGAGGCATCTGGCAACTTCTTGTACCTCTGAATGTGTCGCCACAAGTCCTCTCGACTTTTGCGATGCCACTCATTTTATTTAGAATTTTGTTTGGGTTCAACTAGTTTTTCAGTTTATTTTTTGAAATTGGTTGTTAAATTTTTGTACTTGCTGTTTTTTTCTAAATAAATATTATTATTATTATTAATCACCTGCCTGGAAAAATACGTGATCTGCCCACCAAGCCATTTATAAAAACAATGAAGGGTGGCCTTGTTGAAGCAGCCTTCTACTCAATCCAGGAATATTTTGAGAAGTCATTTAGTTGAAGCTGAACAGTATATACCTTTTGACGTTGTTATGTTTGAATTCAAATATTTAACAATAAACATGATTTGTATTTGTATTTGTATTTGATTCGAATCGATGTCTATTGAATCGATTTGTATCGATATGCACTAAATCAATTCGAAGTGATACATATTGGAATCATTTCGAATCGATATACAATATATCGATTCAAATCGACATGCACTAAATTGATACGCATTGAATAGCTTCGAATTGTTATATAATGTATTGATTCGAACCGATTTTACCGATTCTAAAAAAATATTCTCTTATGTACTGATCATTGACCAATAAATCAATGTTCATATCACCTACTATAAGACACTGCCGAGCTTAACGCAACCACTGTTTTGGGTCAACTTATAAGAATTCCCGCTACAGCACATCATTCATAAATAAGCACTTACTGAATGAGCATCTTCGACCTGTTCTCCAAGATCTTGATCCACTTCTTCAGCTTGAAAATCAAAGTGTGCAATTTGATCGAATTCGATTGCTTGACGTCCTTGGTGAACTCAAAGTCCTTCGTGAACTCCTGCTTCATCTCTATGAACACGGGGTCCTGGTAAGTAGCCTCCGCCCTCCTCGCCAAACTTTCCGAAGCGGCGGAATTAAAAGTCGTGTTCACCGAACTAGAAATATTCTCGACTCCGATGCCGAACGTCGAGACCACCTTCTTGACGAAGTTCAGGATGTGGGGCGTGATTTTCGCCTCGTTCACGGCCTCGCGGTTCTCGAACGCTATCGCGTAGCACTTAGCCAGGCCTTGGCGCAACTGGCGCACCACCTCTTCGTACCAGTATTCTCTGAACCATTCCATCTGCCAGAAATGATTTCATCAAATATCCACTTCACAATCGGATTTTGAATTGTGCCGATATCGAATTGGATTTAAATTATATCTTAACTCGTTGTTTATTGTATAAACCAGACAAACAAGAATTCGGAAGACTTCAAATGGAACGACAATGTAAAAACAAAAAGTAAAAATGACGAACCTGGTCGGCGATCCCTTCGAGACTAAGCAACACCGTCGAATGAATGTCCTGCATCATTTTCATGATCTTGGTGCATTTGAGCATCGGCGGAGTAGCCTTGATGGACGAAGCTTCTGTCGTACCTGAGCTACTGCCCGCAGAGCTACTCGGAACACTCTCCTGCGCCTGGGTCTCACCTTGCGTCTCTTGCGATTGTTGCTATAAAAGAAAGTCGTCAGCAAAAACAAATTTTACGCGAGAATTCTCCTTGGTCACCTGTACGGTCGTGGTTTTCCTCGCGGTGAAAGCGCGTAGGGTGAGATACAGAATACGGACGGGAAAGTAGACTGCCTGCGGAAACATTCTGCCCACCTGACACAAAATATTCAAAATGACGCTTTCTTCGTCCTTCTCGTACTGCACCATGCAGTTCAAGAGCTGCGGCGTCCACGGCAGCCACAAAACCGGAGGCACCCCCGTCGAATACTTATCCAAAGCTTTCATAATCGTCGGCTCGTCATAACTCAACAGCCAAAGTACTTTGGCCAAATACTTGCGCGCTTTCGATTCATTTTGGTGGCGACAGGCATGCAGGAAGCACACCATCGCGTTCATTCCCATGCTGGCATTGCGCGGATCGCGGGTGAACACCTGCTCCAAGTAATCTCCGTAGAGGGACCAAGCCTTGATGGACGTGTCGTAGAGTTGGATCGCGGCGGAGAAAGATTTATTAGCTTCGTCAGATTGATCTGAATTTTAAGAAACATTTTTAAATTTGGAAGTATGAAGTTTGATTTTCGTATGTTAAATAATAAGCGAAAAAACATCCACTTAAATTTGTTATAATTCTTTTTCTGTTGAACACATATCAACCAAAATTTGCCCACACGGCAAAAAATTTTTTCTTCAAATTTCGAACACTCAAATCCAAACACAAAAGTTACCGATTTAAGTTGGTAAGCGATGGAGGCGCCTGCCACAGCCTGCATTCAACTCAGCGCAACAGTGGAGTGGATTTTTTTATTCCTATAATTGTCAACAGAAAGTAAATAACCGAGTCTAATTTGGGCTGAATAGGGGAGAACCGGCAGTCAGACGGATGCCAAAACCAATTCATTAGGCGGAGAATCGGTACCAGCACGCACCTTAAAACAAATATGATCAAACCTATTATTAATTTTAAAAAATGGGCCATTGTCCCGGAAGCCAATAATTAGAATTTGCAATTTAACCAAGTGTTTTGTGGAAAAACAAGCAACCATGTTTTTCATGGCAACCGAGGTTATAAATAGTAGTGTGCACGGCAGAAACACATATTACCGAAGAGATAAGTAGTGGTGAAATAGAAATTGAAGGATATACATATGTGAGTTGTAACTCAGATAGCAGGCATACTGGAGGAGTGATAATGTATATAAGATAGGAGTTCCAGTTCGAATTAGTGTTCATGGAAAAAGTCCATATGCTGAGTATGAGGGATGATGCATTTGTGAGAGCAAGATCGACAAATGACCCAGAGCACTGGAATAGTTACAGGCAACATAGAAACAAGATCGTCAATATGATAAGGAAAGCTAAAAGACAATATTATGAGACAAAAGTCACTTGATTCAAAAACTATGTGGAAGAACTTAAAGAAATTGATGAGTGGACAGGAGAAAAGCAGCCATAGCAGTATAATATTTAATAATGACAAAATTTTCAAAGAGTTAGAAATTGCCAATAGATTTAATGTCTATTTCCTGGAGAGCATAGATAGATTACTTGCAGATATTATTAGTGACACAACAATTAATTTGGAGGAAATAGAGGTTGGTTTATTACTCACAAAATTTGAGGAGGTAAAGATGATGGGCTTAACGAGAGTGGTTAAAAATTTATCAAATAAAGAGAGTAGCACAAATGAAATTAACTCTAGTTTGTTGAAATGTGTGTTTGAGGTGTTGGGGCATAGACTCCTTGAAATAGTCAACTCTTCGTTGGATACAGCAATATTTCCGGAAACATGGAAGTTATCGACAGTGGTACCAGTGGAAAAAGTAAGAAATGCAGTACAGTGTGAAGAATTTCGACCCATAAATATGCTACCTCCATATGAAAAGGTGCTGGAGACCATAGTAAAGGACCAGCTCACAAAATTTATGGAAGACCACAATATCCTAACACCACATCAAGCGGGATTCAGAAAAGGACGCTCCTGCGAAACAGCAGTACAAACAGTTATTGGCAGATGGAAGGATGCTTTATACAGAAAAAAATGTGTTGGGGCGGTATTCTTGGATTACAGAAGGGATTTTGAGACGGTGAATCGTGACTTGATGATGTGCAAATTAAAGAAAATGGGAGTGGGGGGCAGTGCACTGAAGTGGTTTGGAAGTTATTTGAGCGATAGATTCCAAGTGGTGAAGTACAATAATTCAATTTCAGGGAAGGTTCAAAAAACACATGGTGTGCTGCAGGGTTCAGTGTTGGGGCCGGTACTGTTCACACTGTACATAAATGACATTGTCGATACGTTGGATAAGTGCTGTATACAAATGTTTGCAGATGACATTCTTATTTATTACATTGGGGAGAGTAAGGCTGAGGTAGCAGAAGTTATCAATAGTGAACTGAAGGCAATTTCTAGGTGGTTGAAGAACAATACGGTGGTTATAAATACTAATAAGACTGAAGTGATGTATTTGGGGGGCAAGAGTGTAGCAAATCAAATGTGTCCCATATGGTTGAATGAAATCGAGTTAGAGTGTTTGCAAAATTAAGTACTTAGAGGTTATAGACAATGAGTTGCATTTTAAAGAGCATGCTAGTTATGTTTTGAAGAAAGTATCTCAAAGAGTGGGTCTTTTGTCTAAAATAAGTGGCAAACTCAGCTGTTGGTCACGGCTGCTTGTATATAAAACTATGGTTGCCCCATATTTTTCTATCCCAAAGGACTTGTACCTTGACGCAGTTCTAGTAATACTGGGACGGGTGGGATGGCTTGCGCGCTTCAATGATATAAAGAGCCGAACCATAGGTTTAACCATATTGGAGGGGTTTTTATTTGAGAAGCCAGACTAAATCAAGTCTCTGGAAGGGGGCAGCAGCTCTTTCAGTAATCATAGTGGCAGAGATCGTGAGGGTTGGTATGGCACTGTGATACACACTACTGCGATGTGGAAGGCAACGGGAAACCACCACATTATTTTATCCCTAGTACAGCGTACTTTAATTTATGATGATGGCACCTTCTGGAGTAAAATATTCCGGAGGTTATATAGTCCCACATTCGGATCTCCGGGCGGGGACTGCTTCGGGGGGAGTCATCAGAAATGATAAGTGTAACATCTCACGAGTCGGAGCGTGGAATGTTAGAAGCATGAAACAAGTAGGGAAGTTAGAGAATTTGAAAATTGAGATGGATAGGTTAGCATTAGACGTAGTAGGTATCAGTGAAGTGCGATGGCCAGAAGCTGGAGACTTCTGGAGCGGAGATTTTAGAGTAATACACACAGGATCTGTAGGAGGAAATTCGGGAGTAGGAATTGTTATGCGGAAAAAAGTAGGACAGAGTGTAGAAAATTTCTTACAGCAAAGTGACAGGGTAGTTATGGTTAGGTTAGATTCGAAACCTGTAAAAACAGTAATAATACAGGTATATATGCCCACTTCTAACTACAGTGATGAGGCCGTAGAGGCAGTTTATAGTGATATTGAATATGTGCTAGATTTTGTGAGAGGGCACGAAAATTTAATAATTACAGGAGATTTCAATGCAGTCGTAGGCACAGGGCGAGAGGGCGGAATAGTTGGCCCCTTTGGATTAGGCAATAGGAACGATAGGGGAGTTAGACTGATAG
Organism: Xestobium rufovillosum; assembly: GCA_963966045.1. Classification (NCBI taxonomy): domain Eukaryota; kingdom Metazoa; phylum Arthropoda; class Insecta; order Coleoptera; family Ptinidae; genus Xestobium; species Xestobium rufovillosum. Next base: position 31,350,668 of record OZ014497.1, read on the forward strand.
AGTTCTGCGATAAACATAACTTAACGGTCGCGAACACTCTATTTCACCATCATGTTAGGAGATGCTATACGTGGAAGATGCCAGGAGACTTAGGGAGATATCAAATAGATTACATTCTCGTTAGGCAAAGATTTAGAAATCGAGTTAGGGATTGTAGAAGTTATCCAGGAGCAGATATAGATAGTGATCACAACATAGTCGTTATGAAAGCCAATCTTAAATTTAAGATTTTGAAAAAAAGAAGCGGAAGAAGGTATCTTGACCCAGAGAAACTAAAAGATGATGATATGCGCAATAAGTTCGAGAAAAAGACAAACGAAGCACTAAAGGGCACGGGTGGAAATATTGTTAGGGACATAGAGGCAGAATGGAATTGCATTAAAAATAGTTTAGTTTCCTCAGCTAGGGATATTTTGGGTCATAAACAGAATGAAAGTAGGAAACCCTGGATAACAAAACATATTGTGAGTCTAATAGAGGAAAGGCGAAAATATAAAAATAGGTTAGATGAAACAGGGAAACAAAGATATAAGGCGATCAAGTGGGAAATTATTCGGGAATGTAGGAAAGCGAAAGAGCAATGGATCGATAATAAATGCAAAGAAGTGGAAGATAAATTCGAAGTAGGAAAGACTGATGAAGCATATAAAATAATTAGGAGAAATTTTAGAGAAATTGGATCTAGTACCAAAAACATTAGAAATGAGGCAGGAGATATCCTAATCGGAAGTGGGGAGAAGGCAGATAGGTGGAAAGCATATTTAGGAAACTTATATGCGGGACAGGAAGTGCAAGATATATTAGAAAGCGAAAGCAGTGTAGAGGGGGATAACCTAGGGAGTCCTATAATGAGAGAAGAGTTTGAGATAGCACTAAAAAGTTTAAGCAATAATAAAGCACCAGGTATAGATGGCTTGCAGGCAGAAATCTTAAAGTGCGCAGGTCAAGAGGTAATAGATCGTTTATTTAAACTAGTTAGTCGCATATACCTGACAGGCGAGATTCCAGAAGATTACAAACGGAACATCATAGTAGCTTTGCCAAAAAGAAAAGGCGCGGATAGATGCGAAAATTTTAGAACTATCAGTTTAACTTCCCATGCGTCAAAAATTTTAACTAGAATTGTGCAAAGAAGGATGGAGAAAAAGGCGGAAGAAATATTAGGAGAAGATCAGTTCGGATTTAGACGAAATAGAGGAACGCGCGAGGCCATTCTAGCTTTACGAGTAATTATAGAAAAAACGATAGAAAAGAGAAAGAGCGTCTATATAGGATTTGTAGATTTAGAAAAAGCCTTCGACAACGTAAAATGGGGGAAGATGTTCGAAGTGCTGAGAAAGGTAGGGATGAAATACAGGGACAGAAGAATAATACATAATCTCTACAAAGAGCAAAAGGCAGTTATAGAATGTGAGCAGGAACAAAGGGAAGTAGATATCCGGAAGGGAGTGAGACAGGGATGTGCATTGTCACCTCTAGTTTTCAACTTATATATCGAAGATGCGATTAATATTGTTAAGGAAAGAACAGCCTCAGGGATCAATGTACAGGACCAAACTATTAACATGCTCAGATTTGCGGATGATATAGCAGTGTTAGCATCTAGCAAAGAAGAATTAGGAGCGGCTCTGAATGAAATGGAAGCAGTTTTGACACAGGGCTTCGGCATGAAAATCAATAAAAAGAAAACTAAAATTTTGGTATGTAGGGGATGTGAAAATAGAACTAAAATGGAAATACAAATTGGAAATGAGAAGATAGAGGAGGTCGCGGATTTCTGCTACTTAGGAAGTAAAATAACTCAAGACGGTAGGAGCACTAAAGATATAAAACAAAGAATGGCGCAGGGCCGAGTTGCGTTTAACAAAAAGAAACAACTGTTATGCTCGAGAACGGTTAATACCTATAGAGACTAGGAAGAGACTCTTAACGTCGTATGTATGGAGTACGGCATTATACGGTTGCGAAACTTGGACAATAGGAGAAGCGGATAGAAAAAGAGTAGAAGCGTTTGAAATGTGGTGCTACAGACGCATGATGAAGATACCGTGGATAGATAAGGTTAGCAATAGGGAAGTATTAGAAAGAGTTGGGGAAAAGCGAAAGGTATGGAAAACAATAAAGAGTAGGAGAAATAGGATGGTAGGACACCTTCTAAGACACGAAGGAATAGTTCGTGACATACTAGAGTCAGAGATAGGAATAAAAAGAGGTAGGGGTAGGCCTAGATTAGACTACTGCTCTCAAATAGTTAGGGATGTAGGATGTTCTACTTTTAGGGAAATGCGTAGGTTAGCTCAGGATAGAAAAGAATGGAGGTACGCGTCCAACCAGTCTTCGGACTGAGAACCTTATGATGATGCCCCGTATTTTGAATATTGTACAACGGTTCTATATATGGCGACGGATTTTTTTGTTCAGGAGTTTCAGAAAAAACAAAATAAAGCAATTTGAGCTATATTGAACTGCAGCAGGTATACTAGTATTTCGTTTATGTTGGAGACGCTTCAGTTTATGAGTGTTACGCAGAGAATTAGGTATAGGACATTGATTTTTGTATATAAAGTGAAACATAATATGCTTAATATGGATGATCCAGTTACACTACGAACGGATGTGCATGATTACTACACAAGAAGAAGGGAAGACATTTTCGTACCTGATGCAACTGCCGCATTTGCTCAAAATCAAGTGTTTGTTAAGGGATATTCTTATTTTAATAATTTGGCTACTTACTTGAAAGATTGATGAAAGTAGTTTTAGGATTTTTAAAAAGAAAAGTGCAATTTATGTTAAAAATAGTTAGATAGTGGTTGCATTACCTACTAGTGAACATTTATTTATTTTGAATTATATTTTTGGTGTGTAGCTTTAAGCTAAGAATAAAGTTTATTCATTCATCATGATTTTGTACAATTAACATTTAGGAGATTAGGAGGGAGGTTGTCCAATATGTTATAAAAAATTATTAGTGCAGTTTTATTTGTTTATTATTATTATTGTTATTGTTGTTGTTGCAGAACCTATGTTTTGTTTTTTGTATAGCATATTTGTTAAGAAAGGCTATTATTATTATTAATACAGTAGAAGCTCGATTATCGGGAATAATGTGGAGAGGGCCTGTTTCGGAAAATCGATTTTTCCGGATAATTGAAAGTATGTACATATGTACATAATATGTAAAATATGGACATACATACATATTTGAAAAGCAAGTACATATTTAATTACTCGTGTGCAGATTGTTTGTAATAATCTTTATTGGTCACACACTTACAAAGATGTAGTTGTATGTATATACATACACACTTATGTAGGTATCTATGTATAAAGTACATATTATATTATATTTTTATCAGAAACGATTCGAGTGTAGATTGGCTAAGTTTATCATTTCTCTTCTTTGCCGCGTAGTCCCTCCATCTTCTGAGCAGCAGTACATCGCTAGGTGTCGCGTCCGGTTGCTGTTCTACATACTCCAAGGCCTTTTCCAATGTTTTCTTTCCTTCTTCGTGCGATATCTTTGGTGTCTCAACAGTCTCTTCACTGTCGTGGTCGTCTTCTATCATACTGTCCATTCTTGCCAGAGCTATTATTTCCGAGTCCGTCAATTCCATTTTTTCGTCACCATCCAACCATTCAGTAAAGTCCTCCTTGGTAACATCCTCAAAATCCGGTAATGTTTTGAGCAATTCAAACATGTCGTTTTGATCTTCTAGGGCATTCTCTTCATCAAGTGTTTTTTCCTGATCTATTATTTTAAACCAAGACTTTTGCAGCGTCGATGGTTTTATTTTGTTCCAAGAATCTGCTGCCCAGTACACGACATCCTTAAGGTTGATTTGTTTTAAACTGTCAATCAAACTGAAATTTCCATCTTCTATTTTCACTTATAATAGCCCAAGGGTCTTGATAATTCGAAATAATTGATACATTTTCGAAAGCGGGTTGCTCGGCAACATCCCGATGCCGAGGTATGTTGCCACAGAGAAACCCGCTTGAGGAAATGTATCAATTATGAGGATTTGTCAAGACTCGAGGGCTATTCGGTAAGAAAATTTTTTGCCCAAAAAGAACAATTTGTTAAAAAGAAATTAAAATTGAAAAGAACAATCTTGGAAGTTGGAAATGACATTTTGTGAAAAAAATTCGACAGCAGTGCCAAATAGACATTTCTCTGTTGCTACAGTAATCCAGATGACATAAGTGAAAATAGCCCATAAGCACTCTTCAGTTAAATGTTCTCCTGATTGGCTGTCTTTGAACACGTGACTGTAGATGCACAAATTCTATTGGATTATTGTATAGGTAAAAAATTTTCAGTTAAATGTTCTCCTGATTGGCTGTCTTTGAATACGTGACTGTAGATACACAAATTCTATTGGATTATTGTATAGGTAAGAAATTTTCACTTATAATAGCCCAAGGGTCTTGATAATTCGAAATAACTTGATACATTTTCGAAAGCGGGTTGCTCGGCAACATCCTGACGCTGAAGGCGGAGGTATGTTGCCACAGAGAAACCCGCTTGAGGAAATTTATCAAGTTATTTCGAATTATCCAGACTCGAGGGCTATTCGGTAAGAAAATTTTTTGCCCAAAAAGAACAATTTGTTAAAAAGAAATTAAAATTGAAAAGAACAATCTTGGAAATGACATTTTGTGCAAAAAATTCGACAGCAGTGCAAAATAGACATTTTTCCGTTGCTACAGTAATCCAGATGACATAAGTGAAAATAGCCCATAAGCACTCTTCAGTTAAATGTTCTCCTTATTGGCTGTCTTTGAACACGTGACTGTAGATACACAAATTCTATTGGATTATTGTATAGGTAAAAAATTTTCTCTAATATAGATTCCAATAAAGTGCGCCTGTAATTTCGTTTGAAGTTTTCTTGAACTCCCTGGTCCATGGGCTGGAGCAGAGACGTTATATTAGGAGGAAGAAACAGCACTTTAATGTCCCCACTGACAAGTTCGTTTACATTTGGATGCGATGGCGCGTTGTCAATCAGTAACACTGCCTCTCTTGGAAGCCCGAACTTCTTCAAGAATTTTTGAACGCTGGTCACAAACTCTTCAAAAAACCACGTTTTGAATAAATCTCCATTCATCCACGCACTTTTCTGGTGTTTGTAATACACTGGCAGGACACTGGCAGCAATGTGTTTAAATGCCCTTGGTTTGGCAGATTTCCCAATACACATTAGTGGCAGCTTATGTCTGCCAGTAGCATTGCTACAAGCAAGGATAGTTAGACGCTCTTTCGAATTTTTATACCCGGGCGCGGCAGCTTCGGTCTTGGATGCTAATGTTTTCGATGGCAACATTTTAAAATTAAGACCGGTTTCATCACAGTTATAAACCTGGTCCAGAGAATAATTTTCATCGTCCATTAGTTTCTTGAAATTTTTTTTGTAATTCACAATAACTGTTGTGTTAGCTGACAATTTTTCTCCACAAATTCCTAACTCTCGTATTCCGTGGCGTTTCTTCCACCTCCCTAACCAGCCATCACTAGCTGTAAAGGTCTCTGGATATTCGGTTACCGGCAAATCTTCAGTTAATGAAACCACCTTTTGTTGCAAAATTGGTCCTGACAGTGGAACACCCCGTTCTCGTTGCTGTGTAAACCATAAAAACAAGCTTTCATCAATTTTTTCATATCGAGGATGTTTCATAGTTTTTCGCGAAGACGACGGAGAAGTCAGTAAACTACACCACTTTTCGATGTCTTTGCGCTTTTTTCTCCAGTCCCCAACACTACTGACACCGACCCCAAGATCCTTAGCAACACTGTTCAAAGTTTCACCCTGATCCAAACGTTTTATCGCCTTCAATTTGTCTTCCAGGGAAATAACCTTCCTTTTTCGGTTTTTTGTTTTGGCGTCCATAGCAGTTCGCGTAGTGTAAACAGTTGCGTCGGCAAACAAAGACTAAGTTGTGTGCGCGAAATTACCAGAAAATTCCCGTTAATTCCGGATAAAACGACATATGCAAACATACGTTGCGGATAAAACGGAGGATTTAAAAATTGTGATTATTCCGGATAACACGGCTTTCCGGTTAAGCGAGATCCGGATAATCGAGCTTCTACTGTACAAGGTAAAAGGGATTATTAGTGTGTTGGGATTTAGCAAGTGCTAAAGTCAGATGGAAATCTGCGTAACGGGGTACTTAGGTTGAGTACTTAGAATCATTCACTTATACTCAGGTGGCAGTCGTTTTGAGTAGTCGTTTGGTGACATACAGAGTCAAGTTACCAGTTTTTCTTTGAATTAATAAAGTAAAAAGTGGCATAAGTTTTTTAAAGCGTATAAGAAGCATTTACGGTTATTGGAGTAGGCCGGATGTTATATTGTATATTTTTAATAAGCATTATGTAAATAAATAAATAAATAAAATGGTGTATGTATTTGATAACAATCGGTAATTTATAACACATACTTGGAGACATGGTGATGTAGAATCGCAGATATATTGTATAGATATAGGAAATAAAGGATAGGGTACAAGGATAACTGGATTTCATTTCATATAAGGAAAATTACCTCTAGCCCACGGTTAAGATTCAACAAAAATTGTTAGGATAACTGTTACGACGACGGGATATCAAGAACTCATCGAGGTAAGTTAAGATCTCAGTGTGCACAGATAAAAATCACCTGGCTTTGTCAGGTGAGCCCCGTCTGTTGACATACGACGTTATTTTTCAACCTTTTCAAAAGCTCTCCTGTAACCGAAAATTATACCTGCGCGACATTTTACTGCATCCGTAAAGTATGCTAGTGCGCAACCCCACCGCTCGCCAACTTAAATCTGTTAGACCGTATAGTGTAAAGTGATAACAACGAAACAACTTACTGCTCAACTGGTAAAGCAGGCCCTTCATCGCGTAAATTTCTGCCGTCATCTCTTTATAGAAGCACTTCAGGTCCGTGTGCTGGATCGTTTTGAGTCCATTCTGCAGTTCGTTCTTGTTGTACACAGATGCCAGCTGAATGTAGCACTTGATCTTCTGACGAACCGTTTGGTAGCAGTCTACTATCGGAACACTCGGTATCGTGTGGATCCTGCTTAAGGACTCCAAACACACGTTGGTCAACTTGTGCTTGCGAGCTACTTTACCGAAATGAATAATAGACTGCCAGAAAAATTAAAATTAAGTGAAATTTGTGTCTTGGGTCAGTATTTGGTTATCTTACCTGGGCGGAAGCGTGAACGCCCAACATCAAGTCATTCTGCGACGTGAGCTGTTTGTTCTTATCACAGTGAGAGATTATGAACTGGTAATGGTGCTGGCGCCACGTGAATATGTCGTTCCAGTGCGTTAAATCGTCAGCGATGACTGGCAGTCGATTACGCCACGTCTTGACTATCGCTTTCATATCGTGAAGAGAATTTTGATTGCCCTCCTTCAGATCCTTGTGTATCTGATAGGCCTCTTGCAGCTCGATGATCTGCTGAGCAGCTTGCAGGAAAGGCAAGTGAATGTGGCTCACGATATGAGGTAATCTTCGCCACTCGACTAGACATAGCGCACTGGCACTTTCCACGTACTTCTCGGTGAATTTAACCTTATCTTCCGGGTTACAAATCAACAAATACCCCCCATACATCGTAATCTACAAGATAAATATAAAAGATAACGTTAAAATATTTGCAAAGAGACCATCCAACGTAAAACTCCAAATACCTTCCACATTAGCTCCTTCGGGCAATTGCCCTCGACGTTCTGCAACGCCTCCTTCATGCTATCCCAAGCAGGTATCCGCCACGAACTTTCCAATAACAAGTAAGGATCGTACTCCTTATTTTTCGAGTACTCGTACAAATTTGCCCATTGATTCAACTCTTTCCCGCACCTAACGCAACAAACTTTAGTGATTACCGTGTTGAGAAAAAAGCGGCAAAAACAACCTTATCCAATGGTCTTTCCACAGTAGAACTTCTCGTTGGGTGTGCACCGGCGGGGGACCCATGATACAATCCTGGTTGTGCTTTGCCATGGCGCTCTCGTACGCGGACTGAGCTTGCTCGAAATAACCGTGCTGCTCGTACGCTATGGCAATACTCGTCTCCTTATAGTGGGCGTGTTTTTGCCATAGCCCCGCCCATAAATCCCCCTCCAACAGCAGCGAGTACAGTTCACCCAAAGAATCCAATAGTTCCTTTGTAAAGAAAAACTAGCAATATCGAAAGAAAATCTACAATTCCGTCACTTACGTTCTTCGGTGTCTGATCCGGCTCGAAATCGTAACAAGATGCGGGATTTATAGGTTTTACCGGGGGGCTCGGATCGAAGGCCATCTGTTCCATGCTGAGGGCCATCCTGTGCCACAGATTGTGGGATTTGCCCAAATATTTCATGACCGGTCTGCAAAGGATCAAGCAAAAATGAAGCTATGCTTGTTTTCCCCGGAAACGGGGACGGAACTTACGGAGCTATTTGAATCGGTGGGTTACACCTCGATAAAGCTTCCATGAAGGTACTTATGGAACTCGGGTAACAGTCTTTCTGAATTATGTGAGTATCCGACGTGATGAACGGGCGGATTTCTTGAGCAAGAGCCTAAGAGACAAATACGACATACAAAATGTCTTAATTCTATTAAAAAAAAATAATAGTACAATAACAATGAAGGACTTAATCATCACTTTCTGAATAGCTAGTATCACAACACACAACACAAACAATAACATGAAGATATTTTATAGAAAAATGAAAGAACAAGGTAAAGAAAATGGAATTAAAGTCCGAGCTCTCAAAAACAAAGATGGGGTGATGGGGAATTAATAAATGATAAAGAAAAAATTAAACGAATATCGAAAGAACACTTCAGTAGCCCACTGTGAAAAGAAACAGAAGATGATGTGAATATAGATTTAAATGAAGACGATGGCGGTGACGATATAATCGGAGAGTTACTAAAGTATGGGTGCAAAGAAATACATGGAAGAATATACTGTTTAATATTGCCAATATGAAAAAAGGAAGAAATGCCAGAGGGGTGGAAGAGGGGAGTAATCATACCCATACACAAGAAGGGAGATCGAGAAGATACCGATAATTACAGGGGAATAACCTTGCTGAACACCAGTCTTCCAACGACGAGACGTTTGTTATTAAACCTTATAAATGAATCCTTGAGAACGGGGCATTTTTCCTGTATCATGGAAGATGGCAACGGTGGTTCCTATTCTGAAGGTGCAACAGGCTGGTCAGGCCCAGGAATTCAGACCGAATGATATGAGCAAGTTTTAGAATGTGCAGTAAAAGAACAATTGCAAAGGTACTTAGAAGATAATGGCTTACTGTCGGAATTTCAGTCGGGTTTCAGAAGTGATCATTCCAGTGAAACGGCACTTAATTTGGTACTTATGAACTGGAAAGAACAAATAGAGGAGGACAATTATGTCATGGCTGTCTTTTTGGACCTGAAAAGAGCTTTCGAAACAATCGATAGGGGAGTGCTTATGGAAAAAATGGAAAGGTGTGGGGTAAGGGGTACAACTAGAGAATGGTTTGGCAGTTATCTGGACAATAGGTCTCAGAAGTGTAGATATGGTGGTTATGAGTCTGAAGAGGTTCTGAACGGATTGGGTGTACCCCAGGGTTCAGTTCAGTACTTGGTCCTCTTCTCTTTGTACTGTATATGAATGATCTGGTGCAAGTGATAAAAGAAGGTAATATTAATCTGTTTGCTGATGACACCCTTATAGCAAATGCGGACTGTGACTTGATTAGTGCAATAACCAGGAGTAATGAGTTGTTAAGGGAAGTGTCAAAATGGTTAAAGATAAACAAACTGAAGTTAAATATTAATAAGACAAAAGTTATGATCATAGGTAACAGAATGATAAGGAAGGAGTGGGAAGATGACTGTAAAGTGGTAATAGATGATGAGGAGGTGGAACGTGTTAGCGAAACTAAGTATCTGGGAGTGATAATTGACTCAAAATTAAATTTTAAAAGCAATATAGACTTTATTGTTAAAAAAGTTGCTAAAAAAATTGGTTTCCTGGGTAGAGTAAGCAGAAAGTTGAGTCCTTGGGCTAGAATTCTGGTTTATAAAACAATAATTTTGCCACATTTTGATTTTTGTTCAAGTATATTATTTTTGTGCGGAGCTGGTGATTTGGAAAGGTTGCAAAAACTTCATAATAGGGCAATGCGAATAATTTTGCAGTGCAATAGATATACGCCTATAAGATTGATGTTGGAAACGTTACAATGGCTAAGTATAAAACAGAGAATAACTTACAACACGCTTATTCTGATATACAAGATTGTTAACGGCGGGGTTCCGAATTACATGTCCCGTAATTTGACACGTAGCCGGGATGTTTACAATTACCAGGTGAGATCGGTGAAAGATTACAGACTTCCTCAATTTGTGAAGACTTGTTCGCAAAATTCCTTGCGGTATAATGGGTTTAAATTGTTTAATAGTATGCCGGATGAAAACAAGGAAGCCCCGAATTAGAGCAGTTTCAAGAGAATGTGTTGTGTTTTTGTTAGAAGCATTTTGTGACATTGGTTGGTGTTGGTGGGTGTTTTCTTTTCATTTTTCTGTTTTCTTTTTTTTGGGAGTGTATTGTTACAATATTGATGTAATATTAGCTTATTGCTAAATAAAGAAATATTATTATTATTATTAACACAACATATAAAATAATGTCGGCAATGTTATTCAGAAGACTAGAACCGTACGCTGAAAAGCAAATTGGGGAGTATCAAAATGGCTTTAAACCTGGGAGATCAACTATTGATGCACTACATGTAATGAAACAAATACTAGAGAAAAGCTTAGATTTCAAACAAGCATTTGACAGTGTTGACAGAAAAGAGGTACGTTTGAGGAAATGAGAAAATTAAATATTCCTACGAAACTGATTAACATGATAAAAATAACAATGAGGAACACCAATGCTGTAATTAGAACACAGGAAGGCATAACAGAAAGCTTCGAAGTCAATATAGGAGTGCGACAGGGTGATGCTTCATCAGCGATACCATTTAACTTAACATTAGAAAGTATAATAAGAAAAATCGAAGATCAGGGAACGATAAACACTAAGAGAACACAGAGAGACCTCATAAAGTCATTTAAAGAAATGATTGGGGCAGCGGAAGCTATGGGAATACCAGTCAACAAACAGAAGACGAAATATATAAGATATGGAAGACATGTAGGTGAGGGAGGCCACAACCTACAGGTGGATAATTACAAATTTGAAGAGGTAAACATCTATCGCTATCTAGGAACACAAATAAATGTAACTCAAGGGCATGAAGTGAATGCAAGAATACAGACAAGATATACAGCATACCTACTTTGCAAATAAAAATGTATTGAATAATAGAAAGATAAAAAAAGACATGAGAATTAAAATATACGAAACTATGATAAGGCCAGTAGTCACATACGCGATGGAAACCAGAAGCTTAGCATTGACAGAGGAAGAGCAACTGAGAATTTTTGAATGTAGAATATTAAGGACAATACTTGGACCAAGAAAAATAAATGAAAACTAATGTAGACCGTTAATGAACTTCGAAGTGGTTGAAGAGAGAAAGGGAAAAGACATAGTAAAATATATAAAAGCGCAAATAATTAGTTGGTTGGGTCACATAATACGGAGCAATGGAACAAGAGTGATAAGAACAATAACAGAATGGAACCCCAGTAAAAGAAGAGCAAGAGGGAGGCCCAGAATAAGATGGTATGATGACGTTATGAATGATCTAAGAGAACCGAAAGTGGTTAATTATTGGAGAGAACGGGCGCAGGATAGAAGAAGATGGAGGGAGATAGTGGAGGGAGCAAAAAGCCACAAACAGATGTGTGGTGTTCATAATTGAACGAGGCGTGGGAACTGATGAATGAATTCTCAACCCCCCAAATTAACGCACAAAAAATATATCAAATAGAAGACTCACATTTCTCTGTGGATCATCCAGGATGCTCCACAACCTCGGGAAGAGGTTCAACCAAACCTGCTCAGCCAAACTAGTGTCCATGTGGCACAGCTGAGCCGCTGCGATCAAAAACTGGTCGGTCGTAATATTTTTCGAAACTTCCATGAACTCGTAGTGTTTCGTGATGAGTTCCTTTACTTTTTCCGTCCGGTTCACGGGCTTTTCTTCAAGGACGGGGTTGGAATCCACATTAGAAAGGTCCATATCATACACTTCCTATAATAAAAGATAATGAAAACGAGTTAGAGGCAACGGAATTTTGAAAATACCTCTCGGATCTCATCCGCTTCGAAAATTTCCATCTTTTCCTGTTTTACGTTCAAAAATTCTTGTTTGGTCGCTTCGGAGAGGTTGATAACAGAAGAAATGCTCGGTAAAGTGCTGCTTTCATGCGACATCTGCATCGGAACACCTTAAAAATAAAAATAACACGCGCTAAACTCAAAATTCAACTAAGTTCGGACGAAAAATTACCTGGCGAAGCCGTAACTAAAAGTAACTCTATGCACTGTTTAATCCAATAATGGGGTCCTATCGCGTCCCAATTTTGTGAACACGTTATGTACAACAACCTATCTTGTAACCTCCTCCGCATAGAGTTGTCGAAAACCTTGAAAAATTTCGCTCGGATATGCGGCTGCGTGCATCTCAGTCCAGACAAGAAAGCCGGTTCCAATTTTGACGTTAACTCCGTTTGTTTTAACTGCTCGTCCCTATAATACCAGAAAATAATCAAAAAAGCGTGGAAATGTCGAAAATCAAGTAATATTACGTATAAACGAAGTTGACGAGCTCCAAGAATTGGGCGTTCAGGTCTGCGTCATCAGGGAACCGTTTCTCTACATACTGCATCATCTTCACTAGTAAAATGGATTTTTCCCGCAAACTAGGTGCTTGGGAAAGAGTCTTCTCGTTTTTGTTCCTCATCCACTCTTCCAACATCTGAAATAGCAGTAGAATTGTCGAAAACGAGCAAAATATCGTTAAAGTCCAACATTTGCGATGGTTGGGGCACATAATGAAAATGGCGGACACAGTGGAAATTAAAATTACAACTGAGTGGAAGCCAGATGAATGGAAACAGCAGGAAAGGTCTAGGAAGAGAAGGTGGGATGAGGACGGTGGGCGTGGAGCTTTGGAGGAGCATTGTCAACACTGTTACTGCACATGATAAACTGTAACCACAAAAGAAGAGGTTTAATCTGTCCCATCATAAATAGCAGACCGCTAAGTGTTTCCACTTGCTTCTGGTTTTACGAGGTCGACATTTGGCCTAGATGATCGATTCTCGACTTTAATGGTCCTTCGGAAGGAGGAATCTACACTGGTCCAAGCCAGAAATCGACTTGAAGAGGTCCGCAGGGGTCAGAATAAGCGACAGTACAGTGAGAGGATGCCTCCATTATGCTGGATTGGTTGCCCAAAAACTCGTTAATGGTCCATAACTTCTCCTACACCATAAAGCAGAGGGATTTCAATTTGCACGAGAGCATCTCAAATGGAATTTCGGTCAATGGAGCCAAGTTCTCTTCAGATTAATCCTGATTCTATCTCAGATCTCCAGATGGTCAGAAAAGGGTGTGGAGAAGAGCTGAAGAGCCGTGACAACTCTATTCTGATACAAGACAATGCGACCCCGCATTGATGTGGTCAGTATCCCAAAGATGAGGTGGCCAGCAAGAAGTCTTTACCTCAGTTCCATTGAGTACCCCTTGCCAGACTTGTCAAATGTGCTTGTGGAGCAATAGGGGGACCAATTGGACCATAACACAATCGGGCACTTGGTGGAAGGAATGCCAAAACACATGCAAGCTGTCATTCATACTACTTCTTGTTAAATCGTATTAAATAACTTTTTTCTTTTTTAAATAACCAATTACTCTACACCAATATTCTAAATTTGGCTCATACATCCCAAAAAGTAGCAAATAATTGGACCACAAGAATAAAATATACAAATGTTGAAGCGTTTCTCCTTTTGTGGTCAGGTATTTTGTAAAGCTAGCAAAATCGACAGAAATGGAAAATAGATTGATCGATTTTTGAGTAAATCGAGTTTGGAAAAAATCGACTAATCGACGGAAAAGAAATCGATTTTGAAAGTCAATTTCGGAATAGATTTTTAAAGTCGATTTCGGAATAGATTTTTAAAGTCGACTTTGGAATCGATTTTGAAAGTCGATTTCGGAATCGATTTTGAAGGTCGATTTCGGAATCGATTTTGGAATCGATTTTGAAAGTCAATTTCGGAATAGATTTTTAAAGTTGACTTTGGAATCGATTTTGAAAGTCAATTTCGGAATCGATTTTGAAAGTCGACTTTGGAATCGATCTTTTGCTGAATGAGAATTCTGCGAGTTGAGAGAGAAGAAATAAAGTTGAAATAAAGATTGGAAGTGAACTTGAGAACGCAGTGGGTGGAAGTTTGTGTTTGAAGTGGCAAAAGTTGATTTGGGCGAAAGTTGTTTGTCGCGTGAACGCCTGCGAGTTTGCAACCCAGCGTACACCGGTGCAGTAGAGACAGCAAATGAACAGAAATAAACAGAATAACACCTTTGGAGGATCCAATAGACAGAGAACGGGCAGTTTGGGTGACATAAGTGAACTCCTGAAACGGAAAAGGATAGCGGAAAGCGAAACAGGAGAAAGTGATAGTGTAGGAGCTTTCCAGAGTAGTAAAAAGACAGTGAGATCACCAAAAAAAGCGGACGAAAAAGAGGAAATACAGGCACAGAGATGGAAGAACTCCTTAAAGCCATCAGAGAGATGAGAACGGAAATGCAAAATGGCTTTGAAGATTGCAGGAAAGAAATTATTAAGGTACAGGAAGAAATGAGAATAAAGGAGGAAGAGTGGAACAGGGAAAAAAAGGAGTTATATGATAGAATTGAAGGGTTGGAAACTCGAATTGAGTTACAGGAAAGACAGAAGAGGAGAAACAATATTATAGTGAGGGGGTTGAATGTGGATGAGGTACAGCTTAGTGCCAGGGTTGAAGAATTTATAGACAAAACAATGGGGGTACAGGTGCAGATAAAGGAGGCGTATAAGATTGGAAAGGAAAAAGACAAAAAAGTAATAGTGGTGAAATTGCAAAACTGGGGACAAAAGATGGAGATTATGGCTGGTAAGAGAAAACTTGCGGGCACACAGGTAGGAATTGATGATGATCTCACAAAGAAGGAAAGACAGATTCAGAAGAAAATTAGAGATGTAGCCCAAGAAGAAAAAAGAACTGGCAACAAGGTACGGATTGGATATCAGAAATTATTCATAAATGGCAAAGTGTATAAATGGGATATAAAATACAATCGACTGTGCTACCAAGAAGAACCGCGAGCACACTGTTCAAAAAACTAATGTATGGTGAAATAAGGGACAGAATACCGATGACGACTGCAATGACTAGGAGCATGCGAGAGAAAACAATTATTCAGGAGCAAAAGTTCAAGGGAGGCGGAAACAGATATTTAGAGGGGGTGGGGGCGAGAGTAGGATTTTGGAATGTGGCTGGTATGAAAAATAAAGATCCTGATTTTTGGAGTGAAATAGAGGAATGGGATATTTTGGGACTGGTGGAAACTTGGATAGAAGAGAAGAACTGGGAATGGCTGAAAACTGTTTACCAAAAGGATACAACTGGGAATTTCAATCAGCGAAAAGGAAGGCGAAGAAGGGAAGGCCTATGGGTGGAATACTGATGGGGGTTAGAAAAGAAATAGAAGAAGTAAGAAAGGAGGTGGTCGGACAGGACGGCATAATGGTAAAAGAACTGAAAATAGGAGGAGAGTTATGGAAAATTGTAACTGTCTATGTGAACAATGATATGCAGGAAAAGTTGAAAGCGATAAAAGAAGTTATGGAAGGCGGAGAAGCGGGTGGGAGTGTACTAATCGGGGATGATTTCAATGCAAGAACAGGGGAAAGAGGAGGAATGATTGCAATAAATGACGAAGGAGAAGCAATAAGAAGATCCAAGGATAAGAACACAAACAAGGATGGAAAGTTATTATTGGAATTAATAGAAGAGGAGGGATGGGGAATCAAGAATGGAATTAAAGAAGGGGATATAGAGGGAGAATATACATTTGTGGGGAGTAGAGGAAACTCGGTGATCGATTACATCATAGGGAATTCAGAAGCTTGGGAGAGAGTAGTAAGCCTGAGGGTGGGAGAGAGCGTGGCCTCAGACCACTGCCCGCTCATTGCAGAAATAAAGGGGGAAGACAGCAGGGAGGTGAAAGGAAGCAATGGTGCAGAATTAAGAAAAGTGATAGATTGGTCATTGAAAGGGATACTGGAATACCAGAGGAATATCAAGGGAAAGGAAATAAGAGTAAAGAATGTGGACGATATGGTAAAGGATATGGAGCTGTTGGTGGGGGGTGGGATCAGGTGGAAAAGAATCAAAACAGGAACAAGTTGGGGAGGATGGAGAAATAAATGGTGGGACAGAGAGTGCAGAGACAAAAAACGAGAAGTAAGGAGAGCAATGAGAAGTTGGCGAAGTGGAAAGATGAGCACAAACGATTATAAGAGGAAGAGGACAACATACAAAAAATTGTGTGAAAAGAAAAAAGAAGAAGTGAGGACCAGATTTTTGCAGGAGATAGAAAACATGAAGACGGAAAAAGAGATATGGGGTATAATAAATAGAGAACGAAAACAGAGAAAGGGCACGGATGAGAAAATAGAAATGGATGAATGGAAGAGATATTTCATGCAAATGCTGGAAGGGACGGAGGAAGAAAGGGGAGAAGGCAAGAGCAGACACAAAGAAACACAAGGAGAGGTACAGACGGATGAAATAAGACTAGACGAAATTAAAAGTACAATAGATAGCTTGAAAAAGGGAAAGGCAGCAGGGGTGGACGAGTTGCCGAATGAAGTTTGGATTCATGGAGGGGATGAAGCACTAAGAATGATAAAGGAAGTATGTAATAACATATGGAAAGGCAAAGGTTTCCCAAAAAGATGGAGAGTGGGATTAATTGTACCAATAAGAAAGAAAGGAGAAGGGAAAGAGGTGAGCGATTATAGAGGAATAACGCTGATGCCTTCGGCATATAAGATATACGCATCTGTCTTAGCAAGGAGACTGGAGGAAGAGATAGAGGAGGGACAAATTATTCCTGAAGGACAAACAGGATTCAGAAAGGGACGAGGCACGATGGAGAACATATATACGCTGAATCATGTAATCGGAAGAGAGGTGAGAGAAAAGGGAGGAAAGATAATGGCATGTTTTGTGGACCTCAGGGCAGCGTTTGATACAGTGAACAGAGAAGGACTAATGAAAATGTTAGAAAAAAGTCAAATAAGTGAGAACCTGAGAAACAGAATACAAGAAATATACAGTACAACGAAAAATAGAGTTAAGGTGGGAGAAGGAACGAGTGAGGTATTCTGGACTGAAAGGGGAGTTAGACAGGGGTGTCCACTGAGCCCGTACCTTTTTAACATCTTTATATCAGATATGGAAGAGGTCATGTGAAAGGGGCAGACAGGAGGAGTGGTGATAGGAAGGAAGAAGTACTGGACAATGGCATATGCAGATGATGTGGTGCTACTGGCAAAGGAAGAAAAAGACCTAAAGGAGATGTTGAAAAGGTTAGAACGTTATTTAGACAGGAAAGAATTGATGCTGAACGTAGACAAAACAAAAATAATGAGATTTCGAAAAGGAGGTGGAAGAAAACGAGAAGAACGCTGGGAATGGAAAGGGGAGAGGATAGAAGAGGTAGAAGAGTTCAAGTACTTGGGTTTCACGCTACAGAAGAATGGGGGGCAGGAGAAACACATTAATGAGATAACGAAAAGGGCGACAATAGCCTTGAAGCAAGTATGGGGAATAGGGAAGAGGAACTTTGGGGGGGAGTGGAAAAGGATAGCGATGTATGGAGCCGAGATCTGGGGGTGGGAAGAGAGAGCCAAGGTGGAGAGGCTACAGGAAAGGTGGACGCTAGGGCTGGACTGGACAACCCCGGGATATATGGTGCGGGAGGAAACAAAAAGATATAAATTGAGAACAGCAGCAGGAAAAAGAGCAATGAAATTTGAAGAAAAGCTAAGAGGCGGAGGCGGCAACCAGCTGGCAAGACAGTGTTGGGAAGAAATAAGGAAGGGAGGAACTAGGAAATCAAGGTGGGAAGAAAAGCGGGAAAAATTTTACCAGGAAAGAAGTTATGCGAATATGGAAGTGGAGAACAGAAGAATAATGGGGTGGAACATGAGGAGTGAAGTGAAGGAAAGAGACAAGCAGATACAGGAACAAGAAAAGGATGAGAAGATTAGAAACTCGAAATACAACAGCCAATACAGGGAGATAAGAGCAATAGGGTTGCCCAGATACTTACAGCGGAGAGGAAAGGAAGAGAATATGATAAGAGTGGCAAGGTTCAGATTGGGGAATGAAATGAGAGGAGGAAGATATTGGGAAAGTGAAGACAAAAGGAAGTGTAGGATATGAGAGGCGGAGGAAGAGGCATGGGAACATGTGGTGGAAAGGTGCGGGTGGTGGGAGAACACCAAATGGAATAGAATGGAGAAGATCCTGGAGGAGAGCGGAGGAGGGTTGGAATGGATGAAGTATCTGCAGAGGAAGAGAAATGAAAAAAAAGAAAAAGAAGGATCGTAATCTTATTTTGTTGTTAATTTTGATTTGTTTTTTTTTTGTACATATATATTGTATATATTGCGGGATGTAATGGTGTGACATATTGAAGTCCCAGAAGGGAAACAATAAATCTATCTATCTATCTAGTCGATTTTAGAATCAGTTTTTATAGACAATCTTAAAATCTGCTTTAAAATTTGGTTTGAAAATCGATTCTGAAAATAAAGTAACACAAGGTGGCGGTATACATGGTGTCCAGTAAAGAATGGGCTAAACTACAAATTAGTTTCCTTGGGCCAAAAGAAACCAATCTGATCCAATTTATCTTGGGACAATTCTGTTTCATTAAAAAGTTATGGGCCTTGGAAGAACAATTTTTTTGTTTCACCTTTTCATTATTTTTCTCGCACTTTTGAAGTTATTTTTGTGAAACTTGGTACAGGAAGATTTTTTGGGTAGCTAAACAATAATATGGAGTTATTTTTAGTAAAACATAGAAGGCTCCAACTTTTACTATACGTCTTCTTCTGTTTGTCAAATTTTTTTCGTGGGTACGAATTTTAAAACAATTATTGCTTATAGTGTTATGGAAAGAACATTTGATTAGCCGTAAAAAAAGGTGTAGGTACTTGTTGCGGATCGCTATATGTCCGTTACGTTGGTGGCAAGATAACACGAATCACTTTCCATCTATGGCAAAATTGGTCGAAAGTTATTGGCGGTTCCATCTACGTCAAGCCCTTCTGAAAGAGTTTTCTCTGCTGCTGACAATATTATTGCAGCCAAGAAAAATTACTTAAAAGGATCAACAGCCAATATGCTAATTTTCTTAAATAACAATTTCCCGAAATAAAACTAATACTCCGATGAAAAAATGTAAACACTGTTCTTCCTGCTTTTTACGAGGGTGAATCAAATATGAACCGGACTTTTCTTTTCAACGCCTCATAGGTTAAATGAGGGGCGTGATGTCTTGGTATATGTTGGGTAGGGATGTCAAGAGGCTGGGAGTAAACCGGCTTGCCAACCGGAGCAGATTGGCTGTTACTAGCATCATGTCTGATCAAGAGGTGAGCACGTTTGCTGCGCAACGCATCATCATCAAATATTTGTTTCAGGAGGGCGTAAAACCTGCCGAAATTTTGCGTCGAATAACTGCACAGTTCGCTGGAAAAACCCTTTCAAGGATCCAAGTCTACGACTGGCACAAACAAATTTTAGGTGGCCGAAAGTCAGTGAGGAGAATATTCGTGCGATCCGTGAGCTGATTAAAGGTGACCGCCGCATTACATTATGGGAAATGACTGTACACATCGGGGTATCATACGGGAGTGCCCAATAGTTACCGAAAATTGTCGGCAAGGAGGGGTTCCTCGCCTCTTGCCGGAAGATCAGGAAGCAAACCATCTTGCAGTGGGCGAAAGACTTTTGGCGCGATATCGAGCAGAGGGGGATAATTTGTTGGGTCCATGAAAGTGTTTTTCAGCGAACTGTGTAGTTAGTCGACGCAAAATTTCGGCGGGTTTTACGCTCTCCCGCGTGACAAAAAGTTTATGATAATGCGTTGCGCAACAGACGTGCGCACCTCTAGCTCAGACATAATGCTGCTAACAGTCAATCAGCTCAGCCTGGCGAGCCGGTGTACTCCCCGCCTCTTGACATCCCTATCCAACATATATCAAGACGTCACGTCTCTCATTTCACCTATGGGGCGTTAAAAAGAAAAGTCCGGTTCATATTTGATTCGCCCTCGTACTTATTTTACCTGCTGGTTTAATAAACGCAAGTAAAATTTAAAGTCGACTTTAAAAATCTATGTTTAAAGTGGATTTTAAAAATCGATCTACAAAGCCGATTTGAAAAATCGATCTTTAAAGTCGATGTTAGGAATCAATCTTTAAAGTCGATTTTAAAAATCAATCTTTAAAGTTGATTTTAAAAATCAATCTTTAAAGTCGATTTTAGGAATCAATCTTTAAAGTTGATTTTAAAAATAGATCTATAAACTCGATTTGAAAAATCAATCTTTAAAGTCGATTTTAGGAATCAATCTTTAAAGTTGATTTTAAAAATAGATCTATAAACTCGATTTGAAAAATCAATCTTCAAAGTCGATTTTAGGAATCAATCTTTAAAGTCGATTTTAGGAATAAATCTTTAAAGTCGATTTTAGGAATCAATCTTTAAAGTTGATTTTAGGAATCGATCTTTAAAGTCGACATCAAAATCGATTTTAAAAATAGGTTTTCAAAAATCCATTAATCGGTTTTCGATTTTTCCGGAAATCGCGATTAATCGTAAACCTATGAATAGAAAAATCGTGCGAAATCGCTGATCAACGAACGAGAATTTATACAAATCTTTTAACTTACCTTGGTAATGGCCTTCATGACTTTAATATCTTGCGTTTTCTCTATCAAACCGACCAAAATAGATCCGATGAACTGTTTCCGCATCTCCACGCCCATCACCACGACCCTGGTTTTGACCAAGTCCAA
Organism: Xestobium rufovillosum; assembly: GCA_963966045.1. NCBI lineage: Eukaryota > Metazoa > Arthropoda > Insecta > Coleoptera > Ptinidae > Xestobium > Xestobium rufovillosum. The sequence continues at coordinate 31,371,765 of OZ014497.1, forward strand.
GCTCAAAATGAGCAACTCACTTATCACTGCAAAGAAACATCAAAAAAACACATCAAGTGATTTCTTCACAGAAAATTAAATGCTTACTCGGTCCCGACTCGGGAGCAGACGGTTGCAGATGCTCCTTAGCGATTCTATTAAGGACCTTCATGAAAGGCGTGATCAGCAAGTCGATGTACGAACTGTTGTTGATGCACGCCGCTTTCAAGATCATCAAGGGTCCGAAGAGACCCGTGGGAAAGTTCTTCTCGTTCGCCAAACCTTCCGAGATCACTTTACCAACCGTCGTATACAAAACGGACAATTTATTGCACTCCTTGTACTCCTCGTACTTAGAATTAACCCGTTCCGTCGGGAATAATGCCATCAGCTTCGTAAGCAGCAAATGCATTAATTTGATGATCTTCCCGTTGCTGGAGGTCAAGCAAGCCCCCAATCCCTTCTCCAGAGGCTTGAAATTGATCAGAATCTGGTCCGGCTTCAGCACCGTGAGCAAGAACGTCAGCAATTCAAGAGCCGTGCAAATATTCCCCACATTCGCCGTAGGCGTACTGATACTCATCAAAATTTCGTCGAAGAACACAAGCTTCAAATCGACCGGCTGCGGCCACACGTTTGGCTTCAAGGCAGTCTTCAACAGTATCACGCAACGCCTGGACAGCAGCTCCCCGGGACTGCTCGTGACCGGGTTCGGCGGATTCTGCGGGGCAGCGTCGTTGACCTTACAAGCCAGCCGGAGCAAGAAATTCAAAACCGTGTCAGTGTGAACCTTGTCGATCCTCGCCGTACTTCCCGGCTCAACTTTCGGCGTCAATAGATTCGATTGAGCAGGGGTACTCTGCTTGGACGTGGACGGGAGCTGCTGGAGAGCCTCACCTTGCTTCGTATATCCCGGTTCCGTTTTCGCAACCAGTAACGGAGGTGTGGGGCTCCCCTGAGCTCCCGGGACTGGCTGCACAATCATACGCTTTCGAGGGGGCTCGATTGAATCGTCCGACGCCGGACGCTTCGTCTGCGCAGTGTCTACCACCTGAAAAACGAATTTTGAACATTTCCGAATGCCCACGTCTTCTCTGATTGATATTCAGCGGAACTAATTCCAGAATTATTAAGAACTTTATGTAAATTTGAAACGATTGACCCAGAAAAACTTACTTCCGGGGTAGAATCCGACCCATCCTTAACCCCTTCCAATTCCCACTTGATGATCACCTCCGCCAACTCGACAGCCAACTTGCGATGTTCCAGAGTGGCCGTCGGGCTAAAACCTAACCTCTGTATGGAATTAACCATGTGCTGGACCAGCTGGTGGCGCACCGGATAATAAACCTTGTAATGCCTGACGACCAGCTGCAGAATATGGAACAGCTGCTGCATCGAGTGGCCCTCCTCGACGATAATCTTCTTCGTCCAGTGGATCAACAGGTTGCTACCCTCTTCCATCCGCAAGGGGATCGATGGTGTCAAAATTTCTAGGGCCTGACGGACCACATTTCGGGCTTCCACGGCGTGCGCCTTCAATAAACTGTGAAACACTGGGAGAAAAATGTTTTTAAACTAAAGACAGTTATAATATAGTGAAATGAAAATTACGGCACTTACCCTGCAAAACTATCTTATGGTGTATCGCGAACTTGTCTATGATGTGGGACAACAGTAAATGCCCGTGGTATCTCGTGGCAGGATCGACGCAGTTCTTGCCCAACAGGCACGGCCAGGCAAACGTCATCAACCTCCGGAGTTTGAAGCCTTGGGCCTTGTTATTGTCGTGGATATACGGACTTGCCTTCTCGACCAGCAAACACGAAAACTGCAGCAGAGAAATGCGCACGCAGTCGGCGAAAGGGTAAGGCACGTCTGGGTCGATGAGCTACGAGAAAAAATCAGTAAATCGTCGAGATGACAAGGAGACAATCGTTACTTTGTTGATGGAGAAAGAAACGATGTTATCCGGGTTTCCAACGAGCTTGTTCGTCTCGCCTCTCTCAAAACTGACGGTAAAACAAGGGATCAAGATGAGTTGGATCACCTTCGCTTTCAGTTCCTGCAAATTTGTTCGTCAAACGCGAAATTCAAGTTTCAAGAAAACTTACGTTAGACATGGTACTCTCCGGGAAATGTTCCACGAACCGGAAGAACGCGGAACGTTTCCATTCGACGGTATAATTTTGCGCAACCGTGTTTTCCAAAAAGTCTTGCAAAAACTGGAAGAAGACAGGTTAATTTCGAAAACCCCGAAAACGGGAGTTTTAAGAAAGTACGTCGGGAAATTCCCGAGGGTACTCCTGGTGTCAAAATAAGAAGAAAAGTTCGAGATTCATCAAAAAACTAACATTTTCCTGTTGTCCCAAAAACAGGCAAAATATTTTGTATCACGTAATTATAAACTACAGTAAACCTCTGTCATAACGAGATTCACTGGACCGTCGAATTTTGCTCATTACATTCAAAAAATGCTCCACCTATGGTATCACATTCTTTTCCTCCTCACTTTCCCTGCTTTCTTCCAAAGAATGCTATTTCCTACACTATTTCTTTTTTATTCGGCAAACCTGACGTAACAAAATCATCGTCGACATCAACGAATGCGTCAATGCCACAATTCTGAGAATTTCTTCCAACTCCACTGGCCTTAATCACCCTGATAGTGGCAATTCGACCTCATCGGAACTCATCTGGAATTCTGCAAGACGGCTTTACAGAAATATTAAATGTAATACACCTGCTGCGATTTGAGCAGAACTTAAGGGGGATTTACTTTAATGATAAACAGCAGAGGGCCCAGTACTGAGTCTTGGGGTACGCCATTCGATAAATGAGAGATAGGGAAAGAGGTCAAGTTAAAAATATATATTTTATGAAGCTTGTAACGATGCAAAATAAACGATGCTTGAAGCGAGATGCCCCCTTCTAGATTTTGGGAAAATATGGTCGCGCAGCGCGCCGAAGCCTCCTTCCAAAATCTCCTGCCGCTGGCCTCTCGATATAGTCCGACTGCGCCGAGGCCTCGACAGCATTGCTCTGCCAGCTTTGACATGCGGCAGAAATTGTTCAAGGTACACTCCGAGGACGTAAATATTTATGAGATTAAATGTTTATTGTCGTACCGCCGATAGAACTGTTAAATACTTGATAGTTGCTAACCGAAACCGTCGATAGTGTGCCGTCGTAATACCTAATCTTACAAACCCGATTACTAATTTGGAGGTGGGCTCGAACATACGTGAAGGCAAATTTTCCAATAATCCATAAACGCAGGTAATCGATTAGAGCTAGTCGAAAGGCTTGCCTAATTTATTATAGACCTAAGTTGCAGGCGGTGAAATACCAGCTGCTCTTAGGGGGTCAATACAGTGCAGAGTTCTTTGGCACAGTATATACCTTGCTATTACATAACGCAACACAGCCATTATTTACACTGAAGGGGATCGTTCCAATCGAAAGACGGAATAATTCTCATCTCCGCACATTCATTAAGGAAAGCTTGCGTCTGAAGGCTGCGAGAGTCCCTATCCGTTACATCACACTGAAACAACATTTACTCGCCGTGAATAACCACAAGGTAGTACGATTTTGTTTGTTATTTTCCGAATGTGGGTGCCCAATCGATAACCTACATCGCCAAGAGCGAAATAAGTTATCTATCCGTCGCACGCTTCGTGTATACAGTGATACTGACTTTGATCGCCAGATACTGCTAGTTGTCATTATTTTGATTAAATTTGTAAATAACTTTTTATTGTACATTCGTTCTGCTTTTATTTGAATTTTCTGTATATAGTTAAATTAATAGAGTGTGTTTAAGTTTCATCGTGAGTATTACTTTTGTTTTGCAATAATTCCAGAGAACCCTGTCTCTGACTGGGGAGTTCAGGGTATATTTATCAACGACCAGAAGTCCACCGACCGACCGACTGAAGCAACACCCTGTATGGTCACAAAAGGTGACGCAACGGGAAAGGTCGCTGTAAGCTGACTATGCAAGCAAAACCTGGATGTTACAGAAGAAACATTAAAGCAAACTGACAGCAGCCGAGATGAAGTTCTTGAGGAAAATCGCCGGACAGACAATGCGGGGACAGAGAGAGGAATCAAGACATAGAACCTGTACTTTATCGCACGCCATACTTTCCCGTAAGCTAGAGGCAATGGGTCTGAGAAACAGAAGGCAACTGGTAAAAAAGGGCGATACTTTCAGTGAATGAGAGACTACAAAGTATGCTGTACCACAGGGCACTGTTCTTGGGCAGCTGCTGTTTATCATTGAGATGCATAAATGATTTGATAAGCCAGAACACACTTGGAACAATAATATCTTATGCGGATTACTAAATAATTGGGACTTGAATTCAATTCTAAAAATGTTTTCAATCATACGAGGTGTGTCCAAATGGTGTAAACTGAATGCAACTTTGATTTTTCTAATAGAATCAGTAAAATTTTATATTTTTTTCATATTCTTCATTAAATTTTAATGGCACTTTATTCACAATACTTTAAGTCTACTTTTATTAGTTTTCTACAAAAACAAAATGTGAAAATTTGACAGATAAGTGGTACAGTTTAAAAATTCGTATTTCAAGAATGGTAGCATACGAAAAAATTAAATTTTCAAGAAATATGCTTGCGATGGTGTAGTTTGTTACTGGTTACACAATTTTTTTAAAAGTTGTTCCGGGTCCGACCAACAAATAATTATTTGCAGATGACAAGAAAATTGCAAAATTCTTTTTTTCAAATGGAATTGTGCATTTTTCCTTGCACCGTCGGAAAAAGTAGAAATTTTGCATGAGAATCAACACGCATTTGCAACTACTGCATAAATTAAATAAATTTCTTAAATACTGAAGGTTTTAACGCGAAATAAAAAAGTTATAAGTATAGTTAGGTTCATTCAGGGACACATTGTATTGCAAAAATATATATATCGACCTCGTTTTTTAGCCAAACTCAGTATAATCGTGGGAAGTTTAGAACCACAGAATCACCAATACCCATAACTTCAAGTTCGTGTCCTACTGTTAGTCCTATAATGCATGACATATCAAAAAATATTGGAGTATCGGAAGATAACAATTTTGATATTCTTTCTAAATTCTTTCTAATTCTCAAATGCCAGGAGAGTTGGAAAATCTTGAGGAATTCTTACACAGAAAAATGCGAAAAGTATAGTTTCTTCTACACTTTTACAATGCGTGGAGTCAGAGATAGGAATAAAAAGAAGTAGGGGTAGGCCCAGATTAGACTACTGCTCTCAAATAGTTGGGGATGTAGGATGTTCAACTTTTGGAGAAATGCGTAAGGTTAGCTCAGGATAGGAAAGGATAGAGGTACGCACCCCAACCAGTCTTCGGACTGAAAACTTTATGATGATGGATGTAAAATCTTATCTTTTTATTTTAGTACTGGATATCAAGAGCTTGATGTTGAAAAAGTTGCCGCAAATAACAGAGAAAAGCAGCAAAACCAAGGAAAAAAATATGAAGTACATACCTAAGTAGAAAATAATTATATACGAGAGGTAAACCGCAGAGGAATTTTGGTGTACAAGCTTGAGGAATTGCAGAGGAATTAGTACGGAATTACATAAATTTGTAGGGAATTGCAGGAATTGTTTGGGGAATTGTTGGAGAATTGGAGGAATTAGTGAGGAATTGCACAGGAATTACAAGGGAATTGCGGAAATGTTTACTAACAATTGCACATGCGCTGTAAATTATTGCATCATCTCTACAAATATAAATTACAGGAATTACATGGGGAATTGCATGAATTACATGGGGAATTGGGGGAATTACTTGAGGAATTGCATGAATTACATAGGAATTGCGGGAAATTAAAAGGAATTACATATAACTAGAGGAATTTGTGTACAAGCTTGAGGAATTACATAAATTTGTAGGGAACTGCAGGAATTGTTTGTGGATTTGCAGGAATTAGTGACGAATTGCAGGAATTGCAAGGGAATTGCAGAAATGTTTACCCCTCTTGCCCTCTTATACTAAGGATTGCGCATGAGCTGTAAATTATTGCAGTATCGGACGTACAGGAAATACAAGAATTAGTTGTAGGGGAATTCCAGGAATTAGTAGGGGAATTGCAGGAATTACATGAGGAATTGCAGGAATTACATGGGGAATTGCAGGAATTACATGGGGAATTGCATGGGGAATAGCGGGAATTACTTGAGGAATTGCAGGAATTAGATAGGAATTGCGGGGAATTAAAAGGAATTACACATAAATAGAGGAATTGGTGTACAAGATTTTGCTCTACAATTCACCCCTCGATTATGTAGCAAATACTCAAAAAGCCGACCCATCTTGTACTCTAACTCCTAGACACACAGTAGACAGTAAAGACAAGACATGGGATGGCAACATTTTACTCCCAAACAAACAATTACTGTTTTCCAGAAATCCAGATCTACATTATCTATCTATCTATCTATCTATCTATCTATCTATCTATCTATCTATCTATCTATCTATCTATCTATCTATCTATCTATCATTATGCATCCGTGTTGTCGTAGAGGGTCAGGCCGTGCCGATAGAATCTAGTGCGCACGTAAGTGGGGGAACGTGACGTCAATTGGGAGCGCGAACCTGGGAGCCGGGCATTTATCTTTACGGCAGCGGCGTTATCACCCGAAGACTTTACAGACTTTACTAACTTGCCAGTATCTATGACAAGTTTATAATGCCTAATTGTGCTATCGTGGGTTGTTACAACAATAACTGAAATACAAATGACGTTACCTTTTTTAGATTTCTGCAGAATTCTTCGCTAGCAACTAGCTAGCTCAACTATGTAAACGTGCAGACAAAGTACTGCGTTGTCTAGTTCGGACGCGCACGTAATTTGAGAATCAAACAATTAAGTTTACGATTTCAGGGTTTATCAGAAACTGATAAGGGTAAAATTGTGAAGAAAATGCGAAAAATAGCAAACTAAAATTAACTTTCTTGTGATTGTGATTCGCGCCGTATTTTTTAACGCATGCATTAAGTATTTTGTAAAACAAAATCACCAAGCAAGAGCTAAAATCGGTTATTGTTGAAAGGGACTAAGCATTTTAACAAATTTTAGACTGGACAAAAATACCTTAAATATACAAAACCTAATAAGTTGAACTAAAGTAATCAGAAATGTTTACAGATAGGTATCTCTGTTAATGTACTAAAATTCCTCTGAAAAAAACTCACTTTCGGAAAATGCAATGTTTCTTGTCACCTATTAAATTTATTAAATATTTAGTTAGCTCCTTTCACAAATAATCGATTCTGTTAAGTAATTCACCGATTGAAATAACAGTTGTCATGTGAATTATCGTTGTATGGGGTGGCCCACTGAAAACAGTAAGTGCGATTTTATGCCATTTAGCATCATTTTCACGAAAAAAGCTGGGGCACGTCGAATTTGGTTGTAAGGGGGACATCTGACTTCGATGTTTTCATTAATGTAACTTCAACCCAAAAGCGGAAGGGGAAAGCACCCTTAAATTTTTAAATAGGAGGTAGTGTCAAGATGCACACCGTATGAAAGGCCTTTAAATTCTCTTTATAATAGTTTTTCATTTTTTAAAATTGGATTACTAACCTCCAAGAAAATGCACTTTAAAAATAACATTAATTAAGGCACCTTTTAACACCAGTAAGTGCGATTTTATACCATTTGAAGCACATTTTCTCAGAAGTCAGTGGTCCGGTTTAAAAAAATGGAAAACTTTTATAGAGAGAATTGAAAGATGAAAGGCTTTCAAACGGTGTGTATCTTGATACCACCTTCCATTTAACAATTTAAGGGTGCTGTCCCCTCCAGCTTTGGGGTTGAAGTTACATGAATGAAAACATTGAATTCAGATGTCCCCCTTACAAGCAAAATCGACGTGTCTGAGTTTTTTGCGTAAAAATTATGCCAAATGGTATAAAATCTCACTTATTGTTTTCAGTGGGCCACCTTGTATAATGTATGTGAGTTAATTGGTCATTTTGTATTAATTTTTTTGCACCGATATCGATCAATCAGGAGGCTAGATTTAGTAAAGTTATCTTGCATAATATGTTTCTATTGCTTATTAGATGAGGGAAATTATAAATAATATAATCTACTGCAATATCATTCGACCTTCCTAGTATGTATATTCAAATACTTTTTCTCCTTTTCTAACAAAATTAGTGTTGCTTTTAGGAAACACCCCTCGCGTTAACTTTGTTCTCAAGTTTAGAAAATATTTTTCTCGAATACAGTAAGGTAGTCTTCTGATAATTATTACCGAATTGGTTTTGTAATTAATAAATACAAGTTTAAGTTTACTCGAAAATCAAAGTTATGCTTCATATTTGAATAATTAACCACGTTTTACAATATTGCACGAACCATAAGTCTTCCAAATTTATCATTTATTTAGTTTTAGATTTATTTCTTTCAAACATCTGTAACTAATTTTATTTTATTTCGTGTCACTCTATAATAAATTAATTATTGCAACAAATATGTTTAATTTTTTCTTGGTAGGTGTACAAAATCATTCTAATATAAACGAGAAAGGCATAGATACGCTTTGCCGTGCATATCGGACTGTATATATTCGAGGGTTTGGCGCTCCCAAGCAACGTCATTGCGCGCTCCCGACCGAATAGCGTCTGCCTATGCACTCACCATATATATTTACGCCATGGTAGAGGGTAGGTCACGAAGCTTTGATTAGAGCAATACTGGAAACCAATATTTGGGTTTGAATTTGAAATTTTGTAGGTGACGTTCTCGATATGAAATAATTAGTCGGACCATGTTTTTACCCACCAATTTCCTCCCACCTTAAGTAGCAGGAGAAAATTTTATTGCATGTTATCACTTGTTGTCATGAAAATTTAATAAACGGGACGCAATAAAATATAAAATTATTGCATTGTAGTTCCTAAACCTTGAAACAATTTGCTAATACCGCAAAACGTGCCTGTCTTAAGCATGAAATATTTACACCGTTTTAACTGTATCTTAAACATTTGCGCCAAAAGTGCTCGCTAAACCCTTGATCTCGTTATAAATGAGTCTCACCGCAATTGCCTTATTTTGGGAGTAGAAAATGTCAATTCCTTGAGCCCGTGTTTAGAAGAAATACGTTCCAGAACCTCGGAAGCATACTTCTCAAAACTGGCAAAATTACCGTAAAGTCCGGGATGAAACGGTCGCACATCGCCCGCAGCAACTGGAAAAGCAGATCTATATCGTTCGGGTGTCTGCAAAAGTAGTGCAACAAAATTTTCACGAGCAACTTCGGCTCCTTCCAATGCACATATTCCAAAGTGTCGATATTCTTGTGCCTCTCTTGGTACTCGTCGTTACACCAAATCTGCTTGTAAGCCTGCACGAGCTCCTGCTGCGTAGACAACCACTGGTCGTCGAATTTTATCAGAATTGAAACTATCCTGATGCTCTGGTAGAGTTCGTTTTGGTACAGATGCTGCGCCAAGTCGAAGTGAACGCCTGCACTCCGCAATGCCATTTCCACCAATCTCTTAGGATTATTCTGGATGTAATCCCTGAAGGGTTTGCCATCTTTGTGTTTAATCAAAAACTCTAGGTATCTGCAGAACTGCGGCTTCGTAATGTGCTCCGAATCCAAGAACATTTCGATCGTCTCGCCCGGATACTTCAACAAGAACTTCATGAGGACCTCGCGGAACGGAGAACTGGCTTCGATCAACATCGCCTGTTCAGTTTCCAAGATCAACTGGCACAACTGCTCGATGAACTTTGACGTCGCGGCAGGGGTCTGGTGATAGATACCCAAAATCGTCACTATCTTCTGCTCCTCTTCTCCCTTCTTCGATACCCCAGTCGCTATCGCGGAAAAAGAACGTTCGCACAAAATTTCACACCAAGAAAATCAAGATCAATTACCTGAATGAGTTTTCACCAGACTATCCAGCAGTTGCTTCAGAATTTCCAGGAGCTGCTCGCACAATTTCTGGTTGAAAACCAACGGGAACAGCTGCGTCAAGTACGACAGCATTTTGATACTGTGCAAGGTCAAGTTCTTCGCATCTCCCAGCTTCTTCAACAACGGCATCATGGTTTGATGAACCTACAACCAGGAGAGAATTGATATTGAAAGGAGGCGGAAGAAAACGAGAAGAGCGCTGGGAACGGAAAGGGGAGAAGATAGAAGAGGTAGAAGAGTTCAAGTACTTGGGTTTCACGCTGCAGAAGAACGGGGGACAGGAGAGACATATTAATGGCGTAACAAGAAGGGCGACAATAGCCATGAAGCAAGTATGGAAAATAGGGAAGAGGTAACAGATTCATTAAATTTGAAGAAAAGCTGAGAGGCGGAGGCGGTAACCAGCTGGCAAGACAGTGTTGGGAAGAAATAAGGAAGGGAGGGATTAGGAAATCGAGGTGGGAAGAAAAATAGGAAAAATTTTACAAGAAAAAAGGTTATTCAACTATGGATATGTGAGGCAGAGGAAGAGAAATGGGTTGGAAAGGTGTGGGTGGAGGGAGAACACCATATGGAACAGAGTGGACAAGATCCTGGAGGAGAGCGGAGGAAGTGTGGAGTGGATGAAGCATCAAGCTTCACTCCACGCCCACGCCACGACAAACTTCCACTTACCAATTCCTTCTCGACCGGGTATCCCGCGATAAAGTTCCTCATGCAGTCGAACGCAGTCTCTTGCAGTTCCGTGTTCGGTTTCTCCAAGGCCTGGTACAGGACTTGGAAGATTTCGTCTCGGACTTCAGCTTTCAAGTAGTGGCAGGCGGCTAAAACTTTCAGAGCGCTGATCCGCAAGGGCGTGAAATTCGTGATGTTCTTGTAGCAAGTGGAGTTGTTGAGTTTCGAGTCTTCCGTCACGCAGATTTGCAGCAACTCTTTGATGAATAAATTGTGGTCCTTCAAGCTCATATCTAACAAAAATGATATTGAGATACGTGGGCATCAAGAAACGCTTCTTACCTATGGTGAAAAGACGTGGATTGAGAGTAGTGCAAAAAGTGTTGCCGTCCATGAGCCCCATCTGTGCGATAGCGGGCTGATGTCTCAGCGAATACTTCGTGGGCGGCACCATATCGACCAACACCTCCCTGAAAGGCTCCATGACCTCCGTGACGGTCATGTTCTGCTTCTCCGCCAGCAGATTCAAGGAATACATGGCCTGTTCTCGCACCATCGTGTGAGTATTCGTCAGGCTACGAACCAACTCGTGGGTGACTTGTTTCAACGCAGCCTCCTGTATTTTACGGGTTTCGTCGTCAGTACCGTCGGGTGGAGGTCGCACACACACCAACAGCATCTTTTCGAGGTTATTTTTGGCCATGTCCAAAGAGCCACTGGACACTTCCCCCGTTAGATCCATCATGACGAAAAGCAAGGCTCTCAAGAAGGTCAGCATGTGTTCGTAGACCCACTTGAGCGCGCAACGTTCGAACATGAACTTTATAGCGATGCAGCCTCCTAATTTCGCGTACCAAGCACGCTCGTAACACAGGGCGCACATTCTGTCTGATAGATACTCTATTAGTGGCAACCTACACGCCTGGAATCGGGAAAAATTACACGTCGGGTACAATTCGCAATAATTTTCTTCTGACAAAAATAATTGACGACCCCTCTCAACATTCACACAATTTTCACACACTAAATTCAACTGCATCGAGACTCACCATTTCTTTGCAACCCAGGAGTGTCGTAGCTGTGCTCACCATCAAGATCAACGCGAAATGCCCAGGTTTGCACAGTTCCTTCTCCTCGTGGCCCATGATAACAGCCAGAGCGTCGACGAGCACCAACGGATCCATCGCCACCTGTTCCGTAGATCTAGAAGGAACGGCAAAAGCTCCAGCTTGCTGGGCAACGGCCACCATCGTGTAATGTCGAACTACGGAGACCATCGTGGTCATCACCGGGTATCGCAACTCTTTGATGGCGGCCGCCACAAACATCCCTTTAAAAAGAAGTTAATTACGACAATTCAAACTGACAATAACCCGTACCAGTCAAAGCTGTTTGGTGAGTTTCCCGACACTGCTTGTACGTCGACTTGTAGTTGTAACACTTGACCCGCGAGATCGTCTTTATATCCTGGAAGCTGTTGTGCAAGAACAGGTTGATCAAGAAGTTTTTGTCGTCAGTCAGATTCATAGACGCAGTCAAGTAACAATTTATAACTTCCCAAGCTTGCTTACGGTAGAAAGAATCGGTCGTACTTTGTTTTAACGCGTTAAACGCAGTTTCGATGATCTAAAAAGCATAAAAATGAGCCTAACCACTTACAAAAACTTCAAATGAAATACCTTCTGCACAGGAAAATCTATTGGTTCGTGTTGTTCTTGGAAATGAGCGATAATCGCGGGCGGATCGTGATCGCTCGTAACGTAATCCAATTTTTGCGGTTCGATCATCATTTTCCGGTTACCACCGCCGAATTTACCCAAAACTTTGAACGCCACCTGCGCCACTTGGTCGTTATTACGTAAAGTACGCCATAAAGCTTGCATTAAATCAGCTCTGACAGGTTGGATGTGTTCGTACAGAAAGTCATGTTGTAAATTGTCGACGCACAATTCTAGCGTTCTCAGACCCTGACTAATCAAGACTTGCGATCCGTTGAGCGCGGAAACCAACGGGTCCATCAACATGGGTAAGTACGGCAGCAGCGAACTCAAACGGACGGGCACCGTGAGGCACAATTCGACGAACAAATCCTTCATGTGCTGCTTGTGCAATCCGCTCTGGAGCCGGTTAAGGCCCTCAAGCAGATTCGGTAACAACGGTAAGAACTCCTGATACAGCAAGTCGTGATTTCCGCCGCCTATGGATCGAAACAGAGCCCGCAGGAGCAAGAAATAATTGTAGGGCTCTTTAGCGCTCATCGCTAATTCCATAGATCTGAAACGCGAAGCGTTGCGTAGGAATTTAGTCGCTTGAACGAGGGGCATTAAAAAATGTGTCCGTGTATTTATCGCATACAGAGAAAAATTATGGCAATGTAAAACTATTATTACGTGTGATCCTTTTGTGACATGAGGTCTGTTTGACTGATTACTGTGAATCACCAGGTGCTTTGCTCCCTTTGGAAACATATGGAACAACAGCGAGATTGCGGTTATATACCGCAATCTCGGCGGACTTTATATAAGTCCGCCGATCATACAGAAGAACAGTCTTTGATATAAACATGAAAGAATTATTGCGATGGAAAACTAATATGTGTGATCCCTTTGACTGTTTGCTGTGAATCAGCATACCATGTGCTCTGCATCCCTTTGCGAACATGTGGGACAAAAGCGAGTTTGCCATATATACAGTCCACTGATCATACGGAAGAAAAGTCTTTGATTATGGCAATGGAAAAGTATTGTCATATGTGATCTTCTTGATATAAAAGTAAAAAAAAATCATGGCGATAGAAGACTATTGTTACGAGTGAACCCTAAGTCCGCCGATCACAAGGAAGAACAGTTTTTGATAAAAACGTAAAAAAAATGTGGCAATGGAAAACTATTATTACGTGTGATCCGTTTGACAGATTACTGTGAAACACCAGGTGCTCTGCTCCCTTTGGAAACATGTGGAACAACAGCTAGATTGCGGTATATAAAGTCCGCCGATCACACGGAAGAACAGTCTTTGATATAAACATGAAAGAATTATGGCAATGGAAAACTAACACATGTGATACCTTTGACTGATTACTGTCAATCAGCATACTAGGTGCTCTGCATCCCTTTGCGAACATGTGGAACAAAATCGGTATTGCCATATATAAAGTCCGCCGATCACACGGAAGAAAAGTCTTTGATTATGGCAATGGAAAAGTATTGTTATGTGATCTTTTTGATATAAAAGTAAAAAAATCATGGCAATAGAAGACTATTGTTACGAGTGATCCCTAAGTCCGCCTATCACATGGAAGAACAGTCATTGACATAAAAGCGAAGAAATTATGGCGATAAAAAACTATTGTTACGTGTGATCGCTTTGTGACATGCCACCAATCTGTACCAGGTGCTCTGCATCCCTTTGGAAACATGTGGAGCAACAGCAAGATTGCGGTATTTAAAGTCCGCCGATCAAACGGAAGAAGTCTTTGATTATGGCAATGTAAAAGTATTGTTACGTGTGATCTCTTTGATATAAAAGTGAGAAAATCATGGCGATAGAAGAGTATTGTTACGTGTGACCTCTAAGTCTGCCGATCACACGGAAGAACAGTCTTTGATATAAAAGTGAAAAAATTGCGGCGATGGAAAACTAATGTTACGTGTGATCGCTTTGTGACATGCCATCCGTTTGATTGATTACTGTGAATCAGCGTACCAGGTGCTCTGTATCCCTTTGGAAGTCCGCCGATGGCACGGAAGAACAGTTTTTGATATAAAAGTGATTGAGTTCTGTGCGTAAATTATCCAAACACATTTTGTAACGCTCGGTATAAACGAACCTGTTGACAATTTGATGCAAGTAAGGCCTCAGCATGTTTTCATTTTCTTGAGGAAACATGGACACGACGCCGAAAACTAGCTTGAAGAGGCGAAGATACAGGTTGCTCCTTTCCAGATTCGACCCCATTTCTTCCATCCTCTCGAGGAGATACTCGACCAGGACCGTGGCGAATATCGGGCTAGTTTTCGGATTCGTGAGCCAGGTGTTCGGCACTATTTGAAGTATCGCGTTCTTGTAGACCCTCTCCACGACATATTCTATAGTGGTCGAGAAGATCTCATGGAACGTTTGCGGGTTCATCATTGAAAACTAAGAGAATTCGTCGAAAAATGCGACAAAAATGCGTCGGAAAACTTACCACACCACTGAAGTGTTCCAAAACCTCCTTCTCCTCTTTGGTCCGCACGCTTTGCTGGTTCACCCTGTTGGGTAAAGTACCGGGCTGCACTCCGACGCTCAACGTATAAATATCCAAAGCTTTTAAAGCCCATTTCAGCAGTCGTACGAAAACTAAGGTCTCGTGTGGCTGAAAAGGTTTGGTCATCGCCACCGGCTGAGAAGTCGGTGTTGGCTATAAAAAGAAACCAATAAAACCCTGCCAAAACCATGGTGTTTTCAAATTACGACTTACTTTGCAAGTGGTGCATCCCCAATTGATGGTTTTCACCCCGCAAACAAGGGTCTTCACGAGACTTCTATAATCCGACACATTATAGTTTTGATTTTGCAAGGAACTCTTCGCCTTCTCTTCTTTATCTTTAATCTGCATGGTGCCCAAGGCACTCTCTAACACATCCGCCGGGTTCGGTTTCAACTCAATTTCGCTCTTGACCTCCGTGGGGGTGGATGGATTTTGGGTCGGCGTGGCGACTTGCTGCGCCTTACTGTAAAGTTTTCAGTTACCAGTGAACTTTGACTTTAATCGAAATTAAATGTTCACAAATGTTGATATCATGAGAACACACCATACGTACCATTTCTTCATCAAAATCGGCAGCTGTATCTTCGCGATCGTTTTGAATTTCAGCACGAAAACTTCCAGCATCCTCATCAGGAGTTCCCTGCCTTCGTTGGCGTGTTTTTCCGCCGAAGTGGTGCGAATACAGTCCACCAAATTCAGCAGTAACTTACACGACATAGTTTGTATGCTGAAAAATGACGAATTTAAACACGAAACGCTTTAATCGAGAGAACCGGCGTCTTACGTAGTGGCAAGAGTATCGTCATGAACATTTTTACTAAAAAGATGCACGGCACGAGCTAAATCTTCCAAGGGAAGCTTGTCTCGGACATGGTGGACGAGGTCCGCCAAAGTGGAGTACGCCAGAGGACGGAGAGACTCGTGGGTGGTCCAGCCGCGGCCCAACAACACGTCTTCATCAAAAAGCTGCTTCATGTGCGGCACAAACTCTACAAGCAAGTAAAAAGTGAAAAAATTCACTACGAGTTAAAGAAAAAGTGACGAACTTTTTCTTAAGTCGGTGGCGAGAATATGGCGAGCTGCGATCAACAGCTCCCGTCGTAAATGAGCCACCTCCATGGGGCACAGGGTGAGCAGTCCCAGCATCCCTTTCACCATCATTTCTGCATGATTGGTCACGACCTCTTGGTAATGTTTTATGATATAAGCGAGGAAAGACAAAGTTTTGATTTGAGCACCCATGAAATCAACAAAGATCTCCTTGTTGAACTTCTCCGAATTCCTCTGATCTTCCGTCGGTTGGAGTGTAATCGTATTCATGATAAGCGGAATAAAATCGCTTACATCTTGATGTACGTGAGGTTTATACAGCTGGTACATGAGTACAACTATTATCGGTAATTCCTGAAGAACTTTTAAGGAAAGTTTCGCACGAGGAATGAGATTGTACTGCAAAAAATACGAGAAATCGAGTGGAACTTAAAGAACATAACGACTTACGTCCGTCACAGTTATAACATCATCCGCATTCCTCTTTTCCACTTGTATCGTGGTCGTGGTGAAAGTTTCGTTGAGCAAGTCATCTAAATTTAATTCCCCCAAATCTCCGACTTTTATCGGAGCTCTAGGTTCAAAAATTTTATCCATATGTGTCGGCAAAGCAGAATAAATAGATTTAACAAATTGCAAAAAATGTTGAATCTATAAAAAATGAATTTAAACAACTCCTCGCAGTTTAAAAGCGAAGCGATTACCTCTGTGGTGAATGGCGGTCGGTACTGCTTATGGAGCTCTATAATTATCTTCAAACACACCAGAACGTTTTCCTCGTTTTCGATCTCCAACAATTTCAACATCAGAGATAAAATTGTCTTCACGTGCGGCCTCAACAAGTTATTCGTAGGAAATCGATGCAAGATTTCCAGAATCAATTTTCGCACCTGTTGTATATTATATTCTGCTATAAAATGGGGCTCCCCTTCTTGCAAGATCTTTACGAATATCCGCACCGAATGCTCCAAGAAAGTGGGGTACAAAGACGACGACAAAATTAACTAGAAAGAATTTTTACATTTTATGAGGACGGCAGAGCATTACTAAACTTAAAATTACATCAAAGAGTTTTGTAAACTCTGTAGGTACACCAAAAAATGTTAATAAAGGTAGCCAAAATATCAGTTGTCATCAACTGTAACATGGAGAGCTCTGTTGGAGGGTTTTTTTGAACTTACCTCAAAGTTTTCGCTGATTTCCCGCATGGCGATCAATTTGGAGACATCCTGTCGATTGGGATCAATCAGCATCTTGACGTAGCTCAAAAAGTGGTTCATCTGAGTCGTGGGGTCCAACGTGGCCATGTTTGTCTGGGTGGCCTGCATGCCGGCTGCCTTGATCATCTCAAAATTCGAAATTTGTAACTGAAACAAGAAATTGAACTTGACGCATTTCCACACCCCCTCCCCGCCACATTTTCATCGATTATTACGCGAATTTTCCGCGATTTTCAGTCGCGCTCCCAACGCCCCCCAGATAAGAACCAAACTTTAGGAAAAAAAAAAGATTCGGCATCAGAATGGATGATAGAATAATAGATACAATTTTCGCTGGATCTCTGGAAAATTTGCCGCCTGTAAGCTCGAAAATCGTCCGGATTTTCACCAGTTCCACCTTTACAGGTAATTTTGTACTGCACTTTTAGTTTTTGTAAACTTCTATGCATCAGAAAAAGCGGTAAAAACTGATTTTATATATATTTTTTTTGTTTCATTTTTTTAGATACTACAATGGAAAGAAACACCCTCATGGCTAAATGCTACCCCAAAATCAAGGATTACTGTCGCGAAAAGCATGGGCTGGAATTCCAAGTAAATAAAAATAAAACAATAAAACAAGAACAAAACAGAAACAGAGTTCGGTGCAGTGAACAAAAAAACACTGCCCTTGATTTTGTTGGAGACTGGTACAGGGTGGTACCAATATCATTTGAACCTATGCCCTATTAATGCGGCAAACGCCCCGTGGCGCGTGGGGCCAAAATCGATTTTCCTCCAAATGAATCAGAATTTTCACATGATATACAGGGTGCACTACTTAAACATATTTCATCTGTTGCACCTTTATTGTCTCATATGAAAAACATATCTTGATTTTATATTTATAACTAATTTAAATGAGACAAGATTGTCTAGGTTTTCGTAAATTAATTCAATTAATTGATACGAATTTTTAATAGAATGTGTTGAATTGAGCATTTAAATAGTTACAAAAATAGGAAGACAGACTCTACTTATGCAAATCATTTAACATCAGAAAACCACACACTCAATGAAAACTATATAAAATGCTTTTTCCCTCTAGGTGGTAGATATGCGATGGGGTGTGAGAGACGAAGCGACAGACGATCACATGACCACAGAATTATGCATGAAGGAGATTCAGAATTGTCAACGTCTTTCGATGGGGCCCAATTTTGTCGTACGTATCATAAAATACGTGAAACAATTAATAGTGGATTTAACCTACTTGTTCCCTCAGGTATTCTTGGGGCAGAAATATGGGTATAGGCCTATACCAACCTACATACTTTCTTCCGAACTGCAACTGATTAGGGATGAACTGGCAGCAACGGGACACGATCCCGTGCTTCTCGATACTTGGTACAGAAAGGACAGTAACGCTGTTCCCCCAATTTCGGTGTTGCAACCAATTTCTTCGATTTTAATTAATTTTAACAACAAGGCAAGTTTTAAACTCGATAAACATGTGAATATAAAAAAATTTCAACCACAAATTGCAGCGGATACCGAAACTACAAGCGGAAGACCAGGCAATTTGGTGGGACACTCTCGGAAAATTCCAGAAACTTTTCAGAAAAGCCTCCTCTTCCCTGTACCAACAGGGAAAGATGGACAAAGACGCAATGCACAATTACTTCATGTCGGTCACGGAACGCGAAGTTATCAACGGAATTTTGAGCGTAAAAAATACAAAAAATCACTGTTTGGCTTACATACGGTACATCAACAACATAAACTTACAAAACCTGAAAAAAGCCTCACTTTTCGTCGACATCATCAACAGAAGTCTGGATATGGAGTCCGTGAAGCTCTTGGCTAATCTTAGAGACGAGAGACTTCCCGCAAAAATTGAAACGAGCAATTTCCAAAAGTACGTTACGAGGATAAACAAAGCAAATGTCGTATTTACACCTACTTGTCCAAATATTAGTATGTAATCTCATATAATTGTTAATTATCCCAATAGATACACGGTAGAATGGATAGGTCGCGAAGGCCTAGATCCAGAAACCCACGAAGAATACCTGAAGCATTTCATCTCCCATTTCTACAAAAATATCGTCAAGCTGGTGGACAGAGCCATGCGCAAAGAAGACTCCAGCGCACAAGGTCAAATTGTGACCGAAATCCTCCAGCACTTGCACGCCTGCAACAATTCCGTAAAAGTCTTTTACGGACGGGAAGAAAACTTGGATCACATCGAGAACTACATGCTGGGAGACTCGGACAAGTTGCTGGTGCTTTACGGTGAAGGAGGGTGTGGCAAAACTTCTTTATTAGCAAAAGCTGCAGCCCTATCTACGTCGCAAGGGTGGTTCAAGGGTTCGAAGCCCATCAGCATTGTCCGCTTTTTAGGAACGACCCCAGATTCAAGTGCTCTAACCCCAACTCTAATATCAATTTGCCAACAAGTAAGTTTCCACTCTTTATCAAACCAATCTACCCTTCTCTTTTCTTCCTTACATCCAATTACAATCTGTCTTCAGTTTTTTAAAGGATAAACAATTATAAACTATTCCAGATTTCCTACAACTTCATGATTCCGTTTGATACCATCCCCGACGATTTGGTACCCTTGACAGCACATTTCAAGCAACTGTTGATGACGTACGCCACCAAAGAACAACCCCTTGTGTTGTTCTTGGATTCCGTGGATCAATTGACGGGTACCATGGACACTAACAAAGTCTCCTGGTTACCGACACGGCTACCACCCCACTGCAAGGTAAGCTACAAAATTTCTAGATGCAAAACAATATACTAGTGGAATAATCTGCGTAGATATTAGTATCTTGTGCTTCGGAGGAATCAAACCCAGAAGTATCCAAAGAATACCACGTTCTAAGACGCATGATAGACGTCGAAGAAAATTTTATCGAAGTCACAGCCTTAGGCGAGGATTTGGCCATGAGAGTTATCAAGTAAATTTATATATCAATTCGACAGCTACAAATTAATGCATCTTTTCTACAGGATGTGGATGAAAACGGCTTGCAGGGACCTGACAAATTACCAATGGCGCCTCGTGTCGAACGCCATAGAAAAATGCAGTCTCCCGATATTCGTTAAGTTAGTATTTGCGGAAATTTGCAGATGGCGAAGTTACACAAAGTCACAAGACACCTATTTGGCTTCCACCGTCATGGATTCGATCATGATGCTATTCGAACGAATCGAAAAACAAGTATAACGAAAATTACAACACATTTCAACAAATTATTCATAAATTAATGTTATAGCATGGTAGAATTTTGGTTTTTCACGCCTTAGCATACATAACAGCGGCGAAAAGTGGATTATCTGAATCAGAATTGGAAGATCTCATTTCGTTAGACGATAGAGTACTCGATGATGTGTATCAGTACCATTTACCACCGGTACGAAGAATCCCCCCACTTTTATGGACCAGAATACGCAACGATTTGCCCAATTACTTATCGGAGCGCGAAGCTGACGGTGTTAGCGTTATGAACTGGTATCATAGGTACAATACAAGTTTTTCCAATTATATCTTAAAAAAAAAACAATTCAAATTGGCTTCTTCAAATATTTAATTTTATAGGCAATTCCGTGATTCAGCGAAAGAACGTTACTTCAAGAACATGAACATGGCAACCTACTTCCATTCGATGATTGCCGATTATTATTTGGGGATATGGGGAGGAGGCGTGGCCAAACCGTTCAAATATACGGAAATCCAAAGACATCGGTAGGAGAAAACTATAAAAAAATATCGAAAATCCCGCATTTTCATTTCAGATTTAATCTTACCGATAAAGAGGGCATCGCAGACAGAAAAGTACCGATGCAACCCTTGATGTTTACCTCAAAAGATGGTAAAATAACCAGATACAATCTACGGAAAGTACGATATAAAAATCAAACCAAAAAACCTCGTTTTAAAAACAACTTTTTTAGTTTGGAGAATTACCGTATCACTTAGTTCGATCCAGGCGTTTTACGGATCTATACGAAAATGTGCTCTTCAACTACGAATGGCTACACGCAAAACTATCGAGTTGTCCTTTACAAGCTGTCCTAGCAGATTACGAAGATGCCTGTACACATATCGATGACAAAGACGCAAAAAGGTAATTTTAATCGAAAGAATCGCCAAAAAATATACGTAACATGTTTTGCGACAGGGAACTTTTATTGGTAGCAGATGCTTTGAGATTAGGGGGTGCGGTGCTCACTCAGTACCCCAAGATGCTTGCCCCTCAACTTATAGGGAGGTTGTTGCCGGAAAACGGGCCAAACCCCAATATTAAAATGTTGTTAAATGATTGCGACTCAAAGGGGCCGACGCATTGTGCCTTATTGCCCTTGTACCATTGTCTGCACACTCCCGGGGGGCCCCTAAAGGTACCATATCACCCTACAAGAACCACAACTGCTTCTAAACAAGTTTTTTTTCAGTATTCTTTAGAAGGTCATCAATTTGCTGTTTTCGCTGTTTGTTTAACGTCAGACTACAGATATGTAGTGTCAGTTTCTAACAGATTCATTACATGGGATCTTTCCACGAGTGATTTAACAAGAGACGTGAACCCAAACATAGAGGGCATCATGCAGCAGTTGGTCTTGAGTCCCGACAACAAATGGGCTGGCGCTTACACTAATAACAACCAAGTATGTATTAATTTGTCGATTTATGGTACCGAAAATTGTTTTGTTTATAGACCGTACTTCTAAACATGCTCTCCAGTGAATTTCTATCAATAGAAAATCCCTTGCCAGCTGAAGAAAACGTTGTCGGAGTCTTTTTATTAAACTATAACCTGTATATATACGGAACAAGCTGTTGGGTGCAATTTGACATGCGGGGCAACCAGGAGAACCTCTGCAGCAGTCACCTGGACTCCCACGAATGGCCCATTTTAAGTACCAACTAAGAAATCTCTGAATTAATTCAAAAAATAATCGTATTACTTTCAGAAATCGAATTTGATAGTAAAACGGAATACAGAGTAACTTTCTGGAGTGGAAACTTAGAGGAAACCAGGATGATACTCCACTATCACTCAGAAGAGGGCGGGGATTACGAAGACTTTCCTTACCACAGGTTAGTTACCAGGGCATGTCATTAGAAAACTTATCGATATATTTTTTTAGTGCAATCGCAATGACGAAGGACAAAAACTATTTCTACGCTTGTACCGAGGAAAATCTTTACTGCATCACTAAATACGGCAAAGATCCTCAATCCAAAAGATGGGAAAAACTCAAAGACTTGCCAAGATCCGACACGGATGACACCGAAGCCATGTTGCAACTGAAACTAGACAAACACGACAAGGTTCTGTTCGGGACCACAATGAACGGTTTCGTCATCTGGGATCTCAACGAGGACAACCGAATAAGCGACGAAGCCATCGTATTAAAGTTACCTTATGGCACCAGGAACATTTCTACGAAAATGTTACAGTCGAACTCGATCATGTTGAGCGCCCACAAGAATTATGCCATCGCCGGTGTTAGGTACATAAAAAACAATCAAATGAGGAGAATTCAAACCAAATATGTTGCAGAAAGAATTTATACGTCTGGGGCATGCAAAACCACAAGTTACTGAAGATCTTAGACGCCCACTTCGGCAGAATAATTCAATTGGAAGCACTGACTATAGGCAACTGGAACAGCATTGTAACTTCCTCTATAGATCGAACTGTAAAAGTATGGAATATTAACAATATTTTCGAGCAAGTCCACGTAATAGATCGTCATGAACTACAAGTTGATTCTATAAGGTTTAAACTTAAAAAACTATAGCTTATCCACTGTTTTAAGTAGTAATGTATCCCTTTTTTGCAGTTTATCTCAAGATCTGAGTTTAGCAGTGACAGCTACAAGAAACTGTGTAGGAGTCTGGGACTTAACAATAGGCAAACTAAAAGCGAAATTAGCCGACAGCCCCTTAGGCGCCATAGTGACCCACGCCCTCATCACGCCCGATGGAAAGTAAGATAAAATTATTTCAAAGAAACGACAAAAATTAAAATGTGTTTGTTCCAAAAACAGATACATAATATCGGCAGAATCGGGCAACATTCTGATATGGAATCGACTCATTCAACAAGTGATTTTCAAAGAAGAACAACCGGGCATAAGGCAGCTGACTTTAATAGAAGACGGAACAAAAGTTCTGGCCGTTTCCAAGCCCAGTAACCCACCGGGAACGGACATGGTGCGGACCATTGCTACAGCAACTGTACGAACAGTACCAGGTATATCTACTACTATTTTTAGTCATTAAAATCTAAGAAACAATTAATTTTAACTCAGATGGAGAGACAGAGTATACTTTTGAATATCCTGTTAGAAGTATTACTGGTATACCCTTCAGACCAGCCGTAATAACCAGTGACGGACAACATTTAGTTGTCTCGGCAGCTGATAAAACAAATCGCGATTGCTTAATCGTTTACAATGCAATTACCGGCAATTTAGTCCACAGAATTCCACTTCGAAGCTCTGGCATAAAAGTACGCTCCCTCGCACTGTCAATTCTTGAATTATTTCAATTATTTTTAAGGACATTAACGGTTTAGTAGCTATGCCACACAAGGGACACTTACTCGCTGTTATATCCACCGATAAAAGCTCTATAATTGATATAAGAAACAAAAAACATATCAGAAATGTCCCCAAGTGGGGTGGAAATGTTACTAAAGATGGAAAACACGGTCTATTCGCCCCTCAAAGGTAAAAAAGCGCCCTTGTTTAACCAAAAATAAATATTTTACTTCAGGGGTGGACTCGAACTTATAGAACTAAAAAAAGGGCAAACCGTCAAAACTTTTATTCCGAAAGTAGCAGAGGGAGTCTTCACCATCATCTGTATGTTCAATAAAACAGACGAATACGTCCTGTACTACCACAGTGGTAAAAAAACTCTCCGGGTGTTTCGGTATGTAAATTCTATCGCAACAATTTTCTCGCATTAATTATAATTATTTTCTAGAACATCAGACGCAGAAATGATAGCAAATTATCGGGTACAAGCTGAATTGACCGCGGTAGAAAGTACCCATGATGGTAAAGCTTTGGTACTAGGTACAGTAGATGGTTGTGTGTCAGTTTTGGCAATAGTAGATACAGATAAGCAAGATATGGGACAATATTTGGCTGAAATGCCCTCCAGGGATGAAGAAGTGAGTAAAATTTTGCTAAAAAATCTTAAAAACCCTAGAAAAACAACAAAATTCACTTCAGTCAGTCATTCATTCATTCACTTTTACCGAAAATAGTTTTCCAATTTTCTACTCTATTTGATATCATTTTAATAATTTTATATGAAAGGAACCATCATAAAACGCGGATTTTATGTGATAAAATAAAAATTTTCAACATACAAACGACAAATTTTAAGAAATTCGCAAAAAATGAATTGTAAGGTTATAAAATTTTTAACTCAAAAATAAGGTAAATTAAAGATTGTTCCTAATAATTAGCAATGGATACTTAAAAGAACTCACCTTTAGGAACGATAATAACACTAAACTAAGTATAAAAAAAGCTTATTTTACGATTTCCTCACATTTTCCAAAAGCGCGATGTTTGACATTTGACAATTCAAACAAATCAACTCGCGCACTGTTTTATCACAGTATATCTATTTACTGTGGTTTTATTAACATTCACTTAAATCTCCGCCCCCGTACTGACAACCACGTGAACTAAAATCCAAAAATTTCTTAAAACTTTTTTGCAGTGGAAAAAGAAAGTGCAAAAAATGCGAGCGCAAACTCGATTCAAAGCCGTTGGTTCTATAGTTAAACTGTCCACGCTTTTTATTAATAATAATGGTAATAATAAGATGGAAGATGAACAAAAAGTCGTGGATGAAAATGTTGAAAATAATAACGAAGAGCAAACTGTGTAAAATAGTTTTTAGAATTAGTTTTACTGTTTTAATAGGTGTTAAAATGTGGCAGTATTATAGAAAAGGTATTTTAATAAAGTTCTATCGCTTAATTCTATTGTTTTCCCTTACTTTTATACCAGAAAATAAACTATTCACATTTTTTTGCCGCACAAGTAACTTTCTGTTGGCCTGATATTCAAAATGGAAGAGTGGGAATTTTCGATTTAAAAAAATGGCATTCTTCAATAATTCTTTATTAACATACAAAGCAAAGTCATATACATAAAAACAGCAACGTAAATTATTGCTTCTGTCTAGGTCTGAAAGTACGATTTGAAAATTTAATGGTAACATCCTGGACGCGCATATTTGGGGTTAAAAATTGTTGCAAAGTGTCGACGCCATCTCTCGGTACTCTATCGAATGGGAATCCCATAGAGCGACGGTCCGGATATAACCTATCTTTAATTCCGCAGTAACTGGAAGCGTCGTTACATGGCCCTTCCGTGGTTTGATCGACGCGATCGTCGCTGTAATTGGAGATCATCACGAAAAGTTGGCATGCAAAGCCTTCTGCGTTTCCTTTAGGAAGTAACATGTGCTGGGGCCATCCACAACCACAGAAATTGAACTGAGCCAGCTGGTCGCCACCTTGGGGCCTTTCTAGATCCAAATTACGGAAAGTACGCTCGAATGGAATGGTTACGGATGATTGGGTGGAATTCCTTGTTACGGTGTTTTGTCCTTGTTTCACTGCGTGAAAAACAATTTAGTTGGGCATACGAAGAAGAAGAAGAAACTGTTTTTCTTTGGCACTTACGTGTAACAACAAAACGGTCTAATTCAATAAACAAACTCCTTTGATCCCTAAATAACCAAGGGTTACCCCTTTCATCAAACTTCGGAGCAATGAAGATTCTGCAAGTACCCTGTTTTGTACCGCTCGACTCATTGTTCACGGAGATGTTATAAGAAAATTGTTGGTGATTTAAGTGGGTAAAGCGAACGAAAACAGAGCCTCTGGGTTGGAAGTCCATCCCGCGGGATAAATCTACGTCGGATTGTTGCCAGAAAGTGTTAAATTCATTTGCTTTGCCACCGGATGATTCCACTTTGATTCCGGTTACGGAAATTCCGGAATAGCTTAGCTGTGAACATAGTGAGCCTTGGTATAAATTTAATTGACAACTGTCATTATTTGAGGTTATGCGTTGCGCTCGTTACCACTGATAGGTATAAATATTTTATTTCAGTGATCGTAACACGAATTTTGTTTGATATTTTGATTGATTCGAATGTTTAAGCACGAATAATTACCCTGTTTGTATCGTAGCGAGGTAGAGTAGCCTTATGTTCTTGGAAAATGTCGTCGATGTGGGCATGCCAACGGTAGAAGATTGGGTCCCTCATTGCGGTTGCTGAGTCGCCAATTACCCCAAAAGATTCCTGTTGCAAGAAAAAATGATTAAATTACATTTTAAAATCAGTTAACTTCTGAAGAAACGAACCAAATGTCTGTGATCAGGATCGTGTATGTAAGACAGAAAAACATGTCCCATATTGTGGTAATCGCCATAGTATGTCCTATTAGGGGACAAAATACTCGATTCCATCATATTACCAAGAACATCAATACCAGTGTTTTCGTCCAATTGGGTGTTTTGCCCGTTTTCCTAAAAGTAAAACAACTACAATGACGGAACTTTTATTTTTACGTATATACAAACATTTTGAACATTTCCGGTATGGATAGCGTCTAAAATACGATCTCGCCAACGTTCCAAATCTTGGATATTTTGCCTGATTTGATCAGCTTCTCGGTTTAAGTCGGAAAGAGTTTGATTTGAAACACGGGCTGGCCACGAGCGACTAGCCACCAAACTGTCCAATTTAGGAAAGTATGCTTCGGGTATTTGTTCTTTAAACTCTTTAAATCGCTTAGTACGGGCAAGGCTGTTGCACAAACGTTCCGTGTTGTACCTACGCGAAAGCACGTTGAAGAAATTGAGATTTTTAAAGTCCCGTTCGAATTCTTACCTCGCAATTATCTGTTGGTGCATGTAATAGAATAATTCACCTCTCCTGTCTTTAGCCACAACTTCCCTCGCAGCCTCAAACGGATAAACTAAATGCCAGTGCCAGTGGTGAAGGTTTATACCCAAATCTTCCCGGAAATATGCCAGACGATGTTCTTCTTCTAAATTCGAAGCAGTATAATCGATCGGTAGTTCAATAGGCATCTAAAAATTCTAAGGTCTATATTTCGAACAAAGGGACATGCGGTGTTCTGTAAGTGCGTGAAACAAGCTGTTTAAATTTAGCATTACCCTTGAGCCTGCCGGTACAATCGTTGCCTCTTCTCTTGCTTTGGCGAATACTTGGCTGTCGACATATTTATCAGGAAAAGCAGATATGAAAGAAGGAACGTCCAAGTCTTGGGTATCTGGTCGATGTAATAAAGCGACGGAAAGAGCGTAGTTGAACAAGTATGGATTAACCCGGTCCCTGGCGTACACAGCTACAGATTGCAAATCGTCGATGCTCCTCAACCCGAGGAAAATATTAATCAAACGACCGGCGATCTTCCTGTGTTTCGGGATGAACAAAGAGAAGTTTTCGCGGCGATCCAGCTGCAAAATTTCTGTAAAATCGGGCAAAGATATTTCTTTGACACGAACGCTTGTATCGGCCTCTGCACCAAAGCGATTCTGTAGAGTTGCCCCTATGTCTTTGTAACGATCGGCCTAAAATTAAGCAATTTAACTTAAATTTATAGACATTTGTTCCAAAATTCTTACTAGGAAATTTTGCGGAACTTCAAATGAAACCTTTCCGGCACCTTTCGCTATGAAAACTGGTTCTTGAGGACGATCGAACAACAGCAACAGATTGTTTTTGTCGGCAGACATGTTTTTCTAATTAAAAAATTATTAAAAGGTATTGTCTGTCTATATGTAAGTGCATAAGTGTGATTTATTTCCCTAAAAGTAGAACATCCTGCATCCCCAACTATTTGAGAGCAGTAGTCTCAACCAAAATGATTGTTATTTATTATGCAGGTTTCAAAAAAATAGTTTGTCCACGACTATCTTATAATATACTCTTTATACTTGTGTTTCTTCAATCATAATTAGATCCAGTAATCACTGCAGTGATTAATGAATATTATTCACTACACCAATAAGAACATCGCTTTGACCCTTTTTTACATTTATTTAGTAGGCCGCGATCGCGATGTGTCAGTTCAAATTGAAACGTCAAATCAGCATGGTTTGCTTTTGATTTGAAATGCGTATTCTAAAAAAGAAGATATAATGAGTAGTGAGAGTGAAAACGAGGTTTCTTTAACAGCACCAGCAATAAAAGAAGCTGCAGAACTTGCCTCATTAGATTCATTGCCCAAAAAACCAAGAAAATTATACCTGAGAGCGTATGTATGAATCTTTCTTACACTGGAAAAGGGAAATGAAGGTAAATTCTTTTTGGGAATCTGTTTTGATAGTCGTGGACAAAGTATAGTATACAACTCGTTATAATGATGCTATTATTACCTCGGATGATTACAAAACTCGCTCGTTTCACTCGCTCGTGTTGTAAACTTCATCCTCGGTAATAATAGCATTCATTATAAACTCGTGTATAATATACTATTTTATATCTTGTTATAGAACTTTTCACAATACAAATAAATCAATAAATTCCACACAAAAGTACCAATCCAGTAAAAACATAGTACACTTACCTGACTTGATTGTTGATTACAAAAAACTACTACTGAACAAAGTGAAAACTTTCAATAAGTGAAGAGAATTTTGTAAATGGCTCTTTTATATTAAAGTTTAAAAACGATGAGTGCAAAACAGAACCAATAAAAATGAATTTCAAACTATTTTCTTTCGTGGTTTCCTTATCATGGTTGTTATTTCCCAAATTTTAATAAAGTGCAACTTTATTATGACTTAAGGATGTGGTCAGTACTTTCTAGAAAACATCTTTGTTTTAAATTACTTTTCTAATCAATTTCATTAATAATGGCATATGATATTTTTAGAACGATTTTTTGGTACTCCATAACGAGAAAGGGTTTATTGAAGCAGCTTCTAATCTCTAATGTGCGCTACAGTGTGTCCTGTTATAGTGATACCTGATAAGTCCTGTAAAAATTATAATTTAAATCAAATAACGCGCCCTTAAATTAGTGCGACAATAGCGCCATCTATCCGTTCTAAGTTGCCGGCGTCGCCATTTTGTTTAGTCGCTTGTGTTTTAGCGTGGGTTTCGTGGTGTACATTTTCGGTGTTTTTCAGTAATTAAAATATGTCTCACAGCCGTAGCGATTGTAGAATTTACGTGGGGAACCTTCCCCCCGACATACGCACGAAAGACATCCAAGATTTATTCTACAAATTCGGCAAAGTCACATTCGTCGACTTAAAAAATAGACGTGGACCGCCTTTTGCGTTCGTCGAATTCGAGGATCCAAGAGACGCGGATGATGCCGTGCACGCAAGAGATGGGTATGATTATGATGGGTATCGTCTACGAGTGGAATTCCCTAGGGGCGGCGGACCCGGAGGTTTTAGAGGCGGCCGTGGCGGCGGCGGAGATCGGGGGCGTAGCTCCAGAGGGCCGCCCGCGCGTCGTTCGCAATTTAGAGTTTTAGTTACAGGTATTCGATTTAAAAAGTAGTTTTGCGCAAATTAAAGTGATTTAAAACGTTTAGGTTTGCCCCCTTCTGGTTCGTGGCAAGATCTGAAAGATCACATGCGGGAGGCCGGAGATGTTTGTTTCGCCGACGCTTTTAAAGATGGGTCGGGGGTTGTGGAGTTTTTGAGGTACGAAGATATGAAGTATGCCATTAAAAAGTTGGATGATTCAAGGTTCAGATCACATGAGGTAGGTGAAAGTCATTTGTTGCTTTTGTTTTCAACTTGACAGATGTCATATTTAAGGTTATGTTTTCACCTTTTTTGAACATTTTGTGTACTGGCGTTAGAAATACAGTCAAACTTGGTTATGATGAGTTTCGTTTATAGTGCAACAGTTGTGAGGGGTAAACGGCTAACCTAAATTTTGTTCACTACTTCCAATATTAATTATTGTTAAGAGTTTATTTTTGGGATTCGTAATACTCAAGTTTCGCTGTTGACGAATTCAAGTTTTAAATTTGTCGGTTTTTGTGGTCAAATTTGAGATAAGGATGTTTTTGTGGTAAATTATAGGGGGAGGTGTCGTACATTCGAGTGAAGGAAGACCGAGGGGGGAGCGATCGTAGATCTGGCGGTCGTTCACGTAGTCGCTCATATTCGCCCCGCAGAAGGGGTTCGCCGACTTACAGCCCGGTGAGGCGCACTTACTCTCGCAGCCGTTCCCGCTCTTAGAAAGTAACGCCCTTTTGTGTATGATGTACGTATTTTCAGTTAAGGAAGACAGTTTTTTTGACCAAGTCGTGCTGATTTTATAAATTTCGATTACATTCCTGGCATTTTTCGGGCTCCTTTCATTGAACTCGAGTTTTTTTTGTAAATTGCAATAGAAGACGTCATTTGTATTTCAAAAAAAAGCACGGTTTTTGTAATTTTTAATCTTTAAGTAGCTTGTACGTTTAACAATTTTGTAACATTGTTTTTTTTCTGTTGCCGAGCTGTAAAACACTCGGCGTTGGATTGTGGTGAAAAATAAAACATCTGAAGTATAAAAATAAAAAAAAATATTGAGGATTCATTGGATTGCAAGAGGAGAGGATGAGTGAGAGTATTTAGGATTTCTAGTAAGTTGATTGTTAAAAAAATGGGGGAGACAGGACAGGATTTATAGAGTTAACTGTGGAGGAACTGGAGGATTAAAATTTGGCAGGAGGGATTGTTTAAAGGAGGATTCAGGATTTGGGTAATGTTAAAAAACACAAATTGGAACCCCACGGCCGCTTCTTGGGCTTCAACTCAGAGCCAGTCATGAAATACAGGATGAGTCAAAGTTGGGGATGTCTCCTATTGACCCATCTTGTACGTATAATGTTTGTTTTAATTTAAAATTGCCCTGAAGCGGCCTTCCTATTGCTGTTTACACCGAAAATTTACCCTGTCCTTGTCATTAGGTGGCGGGAAAGCCCCCCTCACACTTCGGAAACGCAAGGATTCTAGTTTTCCTAGGATTCGGTGCGCAATATAACGTTTTAAAGTTGTGGCGGACCCGGAGACACGGGACGCCGTGGGACGCGATATTGTGAGCCAAAACCTAGGATCGTTTCGGAAGTGGATTGCTTTTTTGAATTAAGGATAGGAATTTTAGGATTTCGGATCTTTTCCTCAGGTATTCGAATTTTTTTTTTCAAATTTTTTGTTGCGTGGATGGAGAATGTGCGAACTTATGCCTTAATTTTTATTTTTAATGTTCAGAGTAATTGCATGCCTTTTTCTTTGGTTTCTTTTACTGTTTTGAATCGTAAGGTGGAAATAAAAGTGTGTGGTAACGACATGATGTGTTTTATTTGTTAATCGTATAACCTTATAATATCTAACGGTTTTGACGGTAAGTTGGTAACGGGACAGGTTCTGTTCTCTCGGAGATGATGAAGAATACAAGGAAAGCAATAAACGTACCTAGAAAAGTGATCGTAAGTATTGTACATTTTGATGTAAGCACTTGTAGAGGTGGGTATCTCATCGATTGGGAGGGAATAAAACAATATGTACAAATTTATGAAACTAGAATTCAGAATAACGCAGAGAATACATGCCTAGTTTTATCAGTATGAGCATGATGGAATGCTGTGGATAAATAAGGTTAGCAATGGGGAGGTATTGGAAAGTGTTGGGGAAAAGCGAAATTTACGGAAGGCGGTAAGGAATAGGAGAGATAGGATGGTAGGATACATTCTGAGACATGAAGGATTAGTTTGTGACATACTAGTCGGAGATAGGAATAAAAAGAGGCAGGGCTACAACTGCTCTCAAATACACTAACTCGTAAAACTTCAGCGCAACTACGGGGCATACTTGCAACTAAATTTCGAATAACTTGAGGAGGCAGCTGTTCCCACTCTTCCCGGAGGATTTCTTCAACGTATTGAAGGTTCCGGATTGGCTGACGTTCCCTCAATCGTTGCCCAAGTGTGTCCCAAACGTGCTCGATTGGATTGAGGTCTGGCCAATCCAGCACTATTCTGGCGATGTGTGGGTGGGCATTATCTTGCTGCAGAATGAATACTGGACCCATATTCTCGGCAAATGGTACAATATGTGGTTCTAGAGCTTCGTCTGTACAGGGTGAATCAGGAATCCTTCTATGTATTGGTATTTTTGTTATTTGAAGAGCTGCAAAGTCTGGTAAATGAGAGAAAAGTTGCTCTATTTTGGGGCCATCTTAAACTTACTTTCAAAAATTTTCACAGCTTTCCAGATATAATAAAAAAATTTAATTTCCGATTTTTTTCTTTTGTTGATAACTCAACTGTGGTTTGTGCAAATGACTTGAAACTTGGAATGATTACATAAAAGAACGTTGTGCATCATTTGATGACATTGGCAGTAGGGATGCAACGTTTAGCGATTTTTCGTAAACGTTTAAACGCGTATATTAAACGTTTAAACGCGCACCCTACGTGTAGCTTACCAATATTGCAATATTATTTTAAAACTTTAATAATTAGAAAAATATCAAACGTCGTTTGTAAGTTGGGTTATAAATCATAAAATAATACATATTCCGTTGAATGATGGCCGCCACAACGGCGGCGAAAGTCGTCAAAGGGATGCAAACAATAAATTTGTAAAGTACATGCCGGTTTTGCAATATATAAGCGGCCGCGTCGCGAAGCGTCGCTTTTGCTCTTACGCGGTGCGCGCCTAACGCTAGCCGCGGCTTTGTTTATCTGAAATTTAATGATATTTAAATTTTATCTGCCTTGCGTTTAAACGTTCCCTTAAACGGGTAGTGTCCACACGGGCAGTTAAACGTTTAAACGTTGCATCCCTAATTGGCAGTGCAGTACGATCTGTAATTTTTGGAGAGCGACAGTCAACTTTTTTTTCTTTATGGCAGCCATATTCATTTCTGCCGCTGATATTAAGACAGCATTATTATGATTACAACGGTTTTTTAATTTTTTGAATCGAACCACAAATAAAGAAGTTACAGAGAGAAACATGTTAGCACATGTATTCAAGGTAGCCATGCAACAAAAGAGCTGCGGTAAGTAAAAATCTTTATCAATAAACTCTTTGGACAGACGAGCCCAAATTTACAAACTATGGAATTTTTAATAGGCACAATGAGATTATTATGGCGTCAAGAAAATCCTAATCTTCTACAAGAAGTCCGACCCCAAATTAAATTTTAATGTGTGGTGTGGTATAATTGACAATAAAGTGATTGGTCCAATTATTTACAACCAAAATTTAAATGGGCAGAGATATTTAAACCTTCAAAACGACATTGAAAAAGAACTCCACAATTTACCAATAGGACAACTAAGAAAAATACAATGGTTCCAACAAGATGGTGCTTCTGCCCATGTTGTAAGGGAATACTTAAATCAAAAATTTCCGGGGAGATGGACAACGGTTCAATATTGTGGCCGGCAAGATCGTCTGATCTCACGCCCCTTGACTTTTACCTTTGGAGGTATTTGAAAGACAAAATTTACAACACTGTGTATGATACAATTGAGGAATTGAAAGAGGCCCTTCGTGCACACATTGTAGCATTGCCAGGAAGACAAATTAGGAGTGCTATTGCTAGTGTCTCCAGCCGCTGCAACAGATGTCTACAAAATAATGGTAGACAATTTGAATACTTGAGTTAATTAAATTAAAGTTGCGTTGTTTTATGGCATTTTGTTAAATTGTTAATTCGTTTTAGTTCATTTGTTTTATTGTTTTAAGTTCCATAGTTAATAAAAAAATAAAAGAAATGTAGGATTTTATTTTAATCCAAGTACTAATTGACCCTTTTCAAAATTTCCATAAATATTCTGACCACAGCCGATTTTTTAAACTCTTCGGGAACCACTGTTTATTGCTAGTAATTGCGCAAGTATTCGCCGATTTAACCGAATCTCTATCTCTTCAAATAGAAAAGGTGGGAATACGTGGGCTTCCACGCAAAGTAAATTGTTTATTGATAAAGATTTTTACTTACCGCAGCTCTTTTGTTGCATGGCTTGACTACATGTGCTAACATGTTTCTCTCTGTAACTTCTTTATTTGAGGCTCGATTTAAAAAATTAAAAAGCCATTGTAATCATAATAATGCTGTCTTAATGTCAGCGACAAAAATGAATATGGCTGCCATAAAGAAAAAAAAAGTTGACTGTCGCTCTGCAAAAATGACAGATCGCACTGCACTGCCATGTCACCAAATGATGCACAACATTCTTTTATGTAAGCATTCCAAGTTTCAAGTCATTTGCACAAACCACAGTTGAGCTATCAGCAAAAGAAAAAAATTGGAAATTTTAATTTTTTAATTATATCTAGAAAGCTGTGAAAATTTTTGAAAGTTTGAAAGTAGGTTTAAGATGGCCCCAAAATAGTGCAACTTTTCTCTCATTTAACCGACTCTGTAGCTCTTCAAATAACAAAAGTACCAATACATAGAAGGATTCCTGATTCACCCTGTATACCTACGTGCAGTCATAGACCCCTCACGAATTACCACCAGCTCCGTGCGCCCATTCAAATTAAATTTATCCTACTCCAAACCATGATGGGCCCTCCTCCAAATGAAACCCTTTCTTCTATAGTGCTGTCTAAAAAACGTTCACATTGGCGTCTCCAGACTCGAACTTGTCCATCAATGTAATTTAAACAGAACCTGGATTCGCCAGTGAACAGCACGTTGCTCCATTGCCCCAAGTTCCAATTAACATGTTCTTCGGCAAAGAACTTTCTTGCTCTGCGATGATCACGGCTTAAAGGAGGTACCTTAGCTGGTCTTGCATGAAACTGACGTTCATGAAGCCTGTTACGTATCGTTTGGGTACTTATTCTGATTCCTGTGGCCTCTACGAGCTGATTTTGGAGCATTGTAACGGTACTTCTGCGCATTCTGGTGGCCCAAATTCGTACTAGATGGTCTCTCCCGGAAATTGCATTTGCGCGACAGATAAGATTGCCTTCTATCAATACCATACATTTGAAACCTTATCCAGGCCCTATTTATGACAGCTCTACTGACATTTAAAATTAGGGCTACTTGCCGTCTTGAGTGGCCTTCTTGAATGAGAGTTATGACCCTAGCAATCTGAATTTCTGTTAGGTACACTCTACGCCTTCGTGGTCTACCAAGCACATCAACATTCATATTTATTCTTTCACATTTGAAACAAAACTAAACAAGCAAGTTGATAAAAACATTTATAT
Organism: Xestobium rufovillosum; assembly: GCA_963966045.1. Lineage (NCBI taxonomy): Eukaryota > Metazoa > Arthropoda > Insecta > Coleoptera > Ptinidae > Xestobium > Xestobium rufovillosum. The sequence goes on from OZ014497.1 coordinate 31,407,169, forward strand.
TTTGTGGCACAAATGAAGTTTAACTAGAGTTTAACAAAAGAAAGAAACGGCTCCTTTTTCATTTTGATTAGTGTAGTTAGGGATGTAGGATGTTCTACTTTTAGGGAAATGTGTTGGTTAACACGGGATAGGAAAGGATGGAGGTACGCGTCCAACCAGTCTTCAGACTGAGAACCTTATGATGTTATATTTCTGCGCAAGTGATATGAGATTATTAATAAATAATAATTACCCTGATACAGGTAAAACCGTGGGTATTTTCCAACTTTGCATACATATGGGACACTTTCCCGAGTATTTTTGTGCGTTTTTCTCATGCTGAAACAAAATGTTTTTGTAACTTCGTTTGATTTACATTCTATTAACTTACAGAGGGCGCTGGAGGTATCGGCAAAGCTGTTAAATCGTAATTTGAATTTTCTGTATTCCACGCTTGCAAAAACTGCATAAAAAACGCTGCGATTTCTAGAACTGAACCGACCGTATTTTTTAATAATCCACCACTTAATTCCGATATTCTAAAATAAACTTTGTCAGATAAATCGTAATTATCGATTTGAGTAAACCAGAAGTTACGTCAAGTGTCCTCTGAATAAGCTACTCCAAAATCCTTCGATATTCTGGGCATTTTCCGAATAAATTAACCTCAGTCCGATCAAATTTAACATCGGTAACTGCGCCTCTTTTTGATTCGACATATATTTGATGTAATTTATTACAACAAATGTACCCCAACCTAATTGTAGTGCTGAATACAAAAATACCAGCGCTTTTTTAAAATTATCTTTGAAATTCTACAATAAATGCATTAGTTATATTACACAGAATTATACAAAGGTCGCTGTACATGACGTAAGGCACCTTCTGCATTTTGCAATCTATAAATCACAATTTTTTCCTCTAACTTTCGCCTAAAATACGGAAGAACGACTAAAATTAAGAAAGACAATTGTTTTTGGTTCTCAGACAATATCGGGGTGCCTTTTAATGGTACTCTTTGCAAACCATAGAAGTTTTCTGCAAAAGACGCGCCTAGAAACAATTTAAATTATATTTGCCACACGCAATTGCATAATAACAAGTTTCATACTATAATTATTTAAGTAGTGATATTGGAGAAGTCCATTAAGGCCTAGAAAGACTTCATCGTAATGTTTACCGAGCCAACTACATTTATTCGGACAATTTGTTGTTAAAAACTAGAAAACAACTTTTACCTTCTCGCTTAAGCAAAAACACAAATTCTCACCGAAGAAACTTTTTGTAAAGCTGGATATAATGTCTCGTTCAAAGAATCTTGAGCAATAACTTCAAAAACTGAAGGCTTTTGTTGAAATGTTGCCGTAAAATGGGCAGCATTCAGCGCCATCGTTCAAAAATTAGTTTTCCTTAAGTTGAGCACACTCTATGTAACCACAATTTTATTTTCATAACAAATCTTATCCAACAATCACTATTTATGATCTTGCACCGTAAATTAATATCATTTCAGTTGTTACACGAATTTAATAATACAAAATATGGTTGAGAAGACTCAAAATATGTGAAAACACCGCCATATTAATGACATTGACATATGACATCACAAATATCTCCCCAAATCCCAAATTAATACCAAAATTCCCTATAATTTTATCAACCATAGCCCATAGCCTTGACATTGACGTACTAATTGTCATTGGAATGTCAAATAGATGTTACTAAAATTACTCAAAAACAACTCAAAATACCGGTTGATTCTCACTAAATACTTAAGTAATTGCAAAATGGGTAAGAAAGCTTTAGTATTTCTGGCTCCTGGAGCTGAAGAAATGGAATTTGTCATATCTGTTGATGTTTTAAGAAGAGCCGGTGTAAGTGGTTAAATGTTTTTTAAATCATTTATGAACAATGATTAAAATTATTAGATTGAGGTAACTGTGGCAGGGGTGCCAGAAAAATCACCAATTAAGTGTAGTAGGGATGTTGTTATAGTACCAGATATCGGGGTTGCCGAAGCAGATTCAAAGGGGCCATTTGATGTTTTGGTGCTGCCAGGGGGTTTAGGTGGGTCCAATGCGTTAGCAGAGTCCAGTGAAGTAGGCCGTCTGTTAAAAGAACAAGAGAAATCCGGTCGTTGGATTGCTGCAATTTGCGCAGGCAAGTCTACATTAAGAAACTTTTTAAACGTGTTTTAATAGGAAAATTATAGCACCAACTGCGTTAAAAGCTCATGGGATCGGTGTAGGGAAGAATGTCACTTCGTACCCTGCAATGGAAAAGCAAATGGTTGAGGGGAATGCTTATAATTATAAGAACGATAGCGTTGTGGTAGATGGGACGTTAATTACCAGCCAGGGGCCTGGAACAGCCTTTGATTTCGCTTTGGAAATTGTAAATAATATAATTGGGAAGGAGAAGGCTTCAGAAACTGCTAAACCGATGTTGTTGTCTTATTAAGTTTTTTTTTAAATAAATATATGTTGCTTCGTTATTTTAGATGCTGTAAAATTTGTTTCATTTTTTCTTTAGAAATAAAAATGCCTGAATTTCGACTAGAATATTTATATTATTTACCTAAGAATTAAAGACATGCACAAAATACAAGTAGTTAAAAAAAGATTCTTTATTTCACTAATCACTCTTAATATGCAATTTGTTCTTAACTTGTGCCTTGCACTCGTTATAAATATTATTCAAATCGAAAACCAACTTGATGTTTTCATAAGAAAACGTAAAATTTAATAATTTCCCTTTGGAATCAGTCGTAGGTCTTCGAAGGTATTCCTTGCCTTCTTTAAACAATAGAAGTGTTGGTAATTGTTTGCTAAGACTGCTGTCGCTGACGTGATATTGTTTTCCTGCTTCTGGGTACCTTCCAACATCTACTTTAGCAAACTTTAAGTTGTCTAAAGCATATTCTGTACTTAACTGAGCGAAAACTGGGGCGAAATTTACGCAAACCGGGTTCCAAACGGTGTAAAACGCGACTAACCATACCGTCTGTTTATCTTTGTTTAATTCTTCTTGTAAACTGCTAGAACCGCGGAAATATATGACGTTATCTGGGCCTGAATACGTTGGCTCAGGAAGAACAATAGCGCTCACTAGAAAAATTGAAATATCAAGTACAATGAAGGGTTCTCGATTTTCCATGCGTGACTTACGAATAAATATAATCCCGTAGATTGTCCCCATTATATAATCTGCGTAGAACCACAAAAACAAATTGGCAATTTTCGTATAAATAAAACTTGCCGATAAATAATTGATCATCGTCACACTACCAGCCTTTCGAGTCCTCATCATAACAACAATCAACAAGAAAAACAATATTTCAGTTTCCCTCTAATTAAGAACATATTAGTCAAAAATCGATATAACCTCAAAAATCATACCCCATCAAATTCACACTCTTCCACACCGAATAAATAATTGCAGAGACCCGGTATACGCTTGAAAAACACATAGGACAAACTCAGTAGTATATTTACTATGTAATATGGCTTTAGAAGCTGCTTCAAATCGTTTTTAAAAGACATTTTTATTTATTTTCAAAGAATTTGACAACCGATTATCCACTCCATAGACAAGCGACAGCGACAAATAAGACCTACTCATAAGATTAGAGACCTACTTTATTGAACAGAAGAAGAACTACAAGTGTCATGAGTTGTCAAATCAATTGTCATTTCCTAGATTATTAAAAGTTTATTCATTTACTTTGCAAAAATGAATTCGCAAGTTATTGAAGACGATAAATCGGATGACAATAGTCCGGAGTTTCCCATAAATTTCCCAGACGATGTTCAAAAAGCCATAGATGAGGTAACATAACCCAACTTTTCGAGCGATAATTTCTTATTTACCAAGTTTTTTGAAGGTTTTACCGAGAAAAGAACCTTTAGACCAACCAGATTTCAACACAATCGATTATATCAATTCTTTATTCCCCACAGAACAGTCTTTGTCGAATATCGATGAAGTTATAGCAAAAATGGAGAATAAGATTTATTCTATCGATAACGAGATTAGTACTGTAGTCCGTGGACAAACTACAGCGAGTCAGGATGGTCGACAGGCTTTAGAGGAAGCTCAAACTGTCATTAAACAATTATTCTCTCATATTAAAGATATAAAAGAAAGGGCGGAAAAATCAGAAGAGATGGTTCGTGAGATAACTCGTGATATTAAACAGTTAGATTGTGCTAAACGCAATTTAACTCTAGCGATTACAACATTAAATCACTTGCATATGTTAGTTGGCGGGGTTGATACATTAAAAATGATGACTCAGCAACGATTATATGGTGAAATCGCTTTACCGTTACAAGCTATAAGCGAAGTTATGGCGCACTTTGAAAACTACTCAGACATTCCTCAGATCAAGAACTTAAGTGACCAAGTGAAGAGTATTCATAAAGAATTAGCCGAACAAATCACGAAAGATTTTTACGAATCATTTTCGGGAGCGAGTGCTAAAAACATGATTCCGAATAAACAGTTATCGCAGGCTTGTTTGGTGGTCTCTATTTTAGAACCTAGAGTAAAAAGGGATCTTCTGAAGTGGTTTGTTAATTTACAGCTACAAGAATATGTGCATTTATTTCAAGAAACGGAAGACACTGCGTGGCTAGATAAAATCGACAAACGGTATGCTTGGATCAAAAGACATTTGTTAGAGTTCGAAGATAAATTAGGGAACATGTTTCCACAGAATTGGGAAGTCTCGGAAAGGATCGCAGTACAATTCTGTCATATAACGAGAGAAGAATTAAGTAAAATAATCGGAAAACGCAAAAGTGAAATTGATGTAAAATTGCTATTGTACGCTATCCAAAAGACTGCGGCGTTTGAAAACTTATTAAGCAAACGTTTCACCGGAATCACGATTGGAGATTATGGGGATTCCCCTGCGGAGAACTTAAAAATCAACTTGGAGAATGATCCGTTCAGTGGTTTGATCGGTAAATGCTTTATACCCCATCTGGAGGTTTATATCGAAAGTGTTGATAGGAATCTAGCCGATCTAATCGACCGGTTTCTTCAAGACGAAAAACAAAGTAGGCCTACTGAAGCGACGGAAACCCAGGCAGCTATACTACCATCGTGTGCAGATTTATTCGTCTTTTACAAGAAAAGCATGATACAATGTACTCAATTAGACAACGGCCAATGTATGTTGAGTTTAACGCGAACTTTCCAAAAATATTTACACGAATATTCCGAAAAATTACTCCAGAATAATTTGCCGAAGTTAGAAGTGCAAACTTTGGGTAGCAGCATGCAGTCTATTACAAGAGACTTACAGAAAATCTCAACGTCGGGTTTAATACATAATTTCTCTTCCCTACTTAAGGAAGGCGAAATTACTAGGTTTACCAAAGAGGAATTGGCTAAAATCTGTTGCATTTTGACTACTGCTGAATACTGTTTGGAGACTACTCAACAGTTGGAAGCGAAATTGAAGGAAAAGATAGAACCTGGTCTGTCGGATCAAGTCGATTTGGCGAAAGAACAGGATAACTTCCACAAGTAAGTTAGCTTTGTATTGGACGCGCAAAATGCACAAAATCTGAGCGCTTTATTACCACACAAAATTTTTAGGGTAATATCAAATTGCATCCAAATATTGGTACAGGATTTAGATAATGCTTGTGAACCTGCAATGACAGCAATGAGCAAGGTAACCCTTGTGTTTCCCTCTTTTACAATTTGATTTTTTATATTTTATTCTACAGATACAATGGCAAAATGTGGACTCTGTTGGTGACCAGAGTGCTTACATCACCGCCATCACCACCCACCTAAAAACAACGGTCCCAATAATCCGCGACAATCTCTCCCAATCTCGCAAATATTTCACCCAATTTTGCATAAAATTCGTCAACTCCTTCGTCCCCAAATTCATCCAGAGTATCTACAAATGCAAACCGATCAATACAGAGGGCGCCGAACAACTTCTCCTCGACACACACATGTTAAAAACTGTCCTGTTGAACTTACCGTCGATTGCGTCTCAGATCAACCGCCAGGCTCCTGCTTCCTACACGAAAGTCGTTACTAAGGGAATGACAAAAGCCGAAATGATACTTAAAGTCGTCATGACGTCTATTGAACCAAACAAAGCGTTCATCGAACAGTACAAGAAATTATTGCCGGAATGCCAGTTGACCGAATTCCACAAAATTTTAGACATGAAAAGCGTGAAGCGCCAAGAGCAAGTGGTTTTAGTCGAACTCTTAAGGAGTCAGAAAACCAACGATGCTTGAATTTTGATAGTCTTAAGTGTAATTTTATTTAATTGTAGTCTATTTATTGTTATTTCTTTAATTAAAGCATATATGTTTCTTTGGAAATATTTTTTTTGTGTGGGTCTTTAAGATTTAATCAAATCTTTGATAACACTGAACTAAACTTACTAAAGAAGTACTAAAGTGTAAGATACAATAATTAACATCTATGGTAGCTGTTATGTTGGCAGGACATCAAGCACCCACTGAGGTAAGTTAAGATCTCAATGCTCACAGATAAAAAAATCACCTGGCTGGTATCATCTTGACCTTTTTATTTAATTTTCACATTCTAAATTGGGGCCTTGTCAGGTGAGCCCCCGCCTGCCGTCACAAGACGGTTGAATGGAAGAACGGACCACACCATCATGGTGCGCCTTTTCACCAGTGGATATGCCATATGTTTACACATTTATGACTGGTGAATAAAGACGTTTATCATTATCATTGTCAGTATGTCCTAAAGGTACCTAAATTCAATGAAATACAGCAGGTGTATCATTCAAAATAAGAAAGCCACTTGCCACCTACGTTTAATGGGACAAGTTGTACAGATAACAATATTTTTAAAATACGTATATTCGAAAATATAAACAATATTTTTAGTAGGTAATAATCGAGGAACTTCTTATGAAAAGTTTGTCTAGAAAATTTGATGAAATATCTAAAAATATTGGGGATATGCTTGCAAAAAAGCAATAGAGGCCAGCTTTATAGATTATTGGTCTTGTTTGTGTTTACTGCTTACAAGGCATTATACGTTTTTAAAAATTCGTCTAAAAATACCATTTTAGAATGTAAATCTTTGCTTTTGCATAGGGGCATTTACATAAAAAAATGCGTCAGACAAGCCCGTATTACAATCCATAATCAAGTCACCGGACGTCAAATAAAAACAAACGCTCAACGCAATCTAAAAGTACAAACGTCAAAACTGAATAAATATGGCCGCGATATTCAAATAAAAATCGGTTTTCTTATTTAATCGTCAAAGTAAACTAGAAAATGACCCCAATTTTAATCTTAAAAGTTGGTGTACTCCGGAGTTGCCTGCAAGATTACACGTAATTGCTTTGCTTAGAGAAAGAAGCGAGATGTTAAACAGAGAACAATGCTAGACCTTCCTCTGGTCTCCGTTGCCGTGCCAAAGAACTCGCCGTAATAAATACCCCCCTCAACAGCAAAACAGTTCCAGTTAACTCATAACAACCGTCTGCTAAAGATCACCAGTGTATTTAACAAAAAAAACCAGTATTTTTGAACATTCAAAGTGTTGAAAGAGCCAAAAACAGTCGAAAAATCAAAATAGTAACGGTCTTTCTATTGTCATCATTGTTTTAAAGAAGCTGAACATGGCCTTCTCGATTTTGCGATTCAGCGTGAGATCTACGAGAAATTTGCTGGAGCGAAATGCCGTTTTGGTCCAATTGCTAAAGAACGTTAACGTCGAACCGGCGAAAAATGCGGTAAGTTTTCATTGGCGATTTCAATGCTTGCAAATCTAACTCTTGTGTCAATGACTTGTAATAAACTATACATTGCGAAAATGCGAAACACAGTTATCATGTATGCATATTGGGAACAACCTGAATTTATGTATTTCATAACAAGTATTTGCTACATTTTCACATGGCGATAATTTTGAAATTACAAAATCATCTGCGATAAGTAATAAACATATGCGTGTGGTTTAAAAAACCCATTCAAAACGGTAATCTACATGCACCCAAACAAACGTCAAGGTCTGTTTACAAACAAAAATTAGGTCAAAAACAAGTGAATGTATGCGATTTGCAGGCAGCCATCATGTGGTACACCAGAAGGATCACGTAGGCCATATTTTTATGATTGCTTCCGACTCGAATGTCAAATCGTATCAATTTGTAGGCCTTGAAAATGGTTCTATTTTGATTTATTATCGGCAATCTCGAAACCAGTTCGTTGTTTTCGAAAAATATGCGCATTATTCAAGGGAAAAAAATGCATAATGCAAACTGATGCAAATTTTGGCGCGAGGAGCGTTGAACCGCTTTTGTTTCGCGCGTCAATTTATTTAAGTGAGCGTGGCACCTTGATCCTCTAGTATACAGTGGTTGGATCGAGAATTTTGACGTAAATTCACTATAAATTCTCAACAAGTTAACCCCACACGCCAAAAGACAGTGATACAGGAATTAAACTCTACGCGTGTTTCGCTAACAACGTCGGCATCCTCAGAAGTTGAAGATTAATCTAAATCAAAACTTACACTACATTGCTATAAATACCAAATCTCCTACTGCTGAAGTAAAATGAATCGAGAAACCTAGGGTTTCTTAGAATTTTTGGGACATGAGAGCAATAAAATTGGTTTCTTAGAACTGGAGGGTAGGTATTTATGGCTAGTCTTAATTACTGTGTCACTGTCTTTGTCTTTGTCTTGTTTAGGGTTTAACACCCTGTATATTTGAATCTTTTACTATTTTTCAGATGGACACATGCACCTGTACACCCTTGTTTTGCTCCCTACCAAAGTCCATGGTATTTAGGGAGTACAGCAAACAAGTTAAACATGATAAGAAATACAAATCCGACTCAGACTCTGATAGTGATTTTGAAGGTTTAGGGCATAGGGTGAGTGTGCGTTTCCTAAATAAAAATAATTTTTAATAAATTTTGTCTTCTTTCCAGGGCGAGAGTGATTTTTGGCGTAGAAAAATTCGTACGTTCCACGGCTTAATAGACGTGAACAAAGACGGTGTCATCTCCTATGATGATTTCAAATTATTGACTGATAGATTCGTTAATTTAGGGCACTTAAGTGAGAAAGACGCCGAAGAATTCCAGAGGATCATCAAAGTACGTGGCGAACATAATTTTATCGTATGTTATTAATAAAAATTTGTATTACAGAATTTATGGGAAAAACAATGGGGCGAAATCACCCCGTATAATTTAGTAACCGTCGAACAGTATTTAGAAGACATGCACCATGTTCTAAACGACAAGGAACAGATGAAAAGAGCACATTCCTTCTTACCGTACCTATTTAAGGTTTGATTTATAAAAAACGCATTTCTTACCACAGTTGCTCAATTATCTTTATTTCTAGGCTGTGGACAAAGACCGGTCAGGTGAAATATCAGTAGAAGAGTTCAAATTATTCTTCGAATGTCTGGGTCTTGGACCGACGCATGCGGAATTCGCCTTCATGGCGATCGACGCAAATCAGGACGGGAAAATCTCGCTTAAAGAGTTCGTAAAGCACGGAAAGGAGTTTTTTATGACTGAGGATGAGAAGAGGATAAGCCGATATTTCTGGGGCCCCCTAGTTGACCATTAAGTGATAAAAAAGTGCTGGTTCTTGAGGCAGCTCAAAATGAACATTTTAATGTCTAGTGCGGATAAATCATTCCTTTTTATAGTTAAGTTAAAACACATTAAAAAAACCTTAAAATAAAAAGTTATTGTATTTTAATATAAAAAACATTTCTTCCGATTAAATATTTGTTTATAATGTATGTACCTTAATATGTAATAAGAATTGCATAAAAAGCTACATTTTTTCTTACATTCTAATTAAAATATTCAAGAATTTAGTTCTTTTTGTATTCAATTCTCTCTACTTTCACATCATCGCCTACCAATTGATAAACGTACGTCACCACAGTTGCGTTCTGTATATCCATCAGGACGAACGAAGGAGTCACGGAACTATAATATAATCTCAACTAAGACATTCTTAAAACCTCTTACCTTAACTTACGTAACGAATGCGTTGTATGCCCCAGTAGCAGAACCCGGATTAATATAGAACTTATTTTCCAATTCATACGCTTCAAATTTATGCGTATGACCGGAAATAAGTATATCAACGTCTAGTTGGCGTTGGATAAGTGTTAGAGATTCTGGATCGCCCCAAGGTACGACCTGGTGCCCATGCGACAAACCTATCCGAAATTGCCCCACCGTCACCACTTTTTGTTCGGGATAATTTAGGTTCTGTTCGTTTAAGTAAAGTTTAGATTGAAGTATGTAGGAAATAAAGTACTCACATCATCAAAGTCGCCTCTTACGACGTGCACGTCGCTAGCTAAAGTCTTTAGATAATCGTACGATTCTTTGGTGCATAAATTACCGGTGCACAAGATGTGTTGTATTCTACCAGGGACTAGGAGTTTTTTAAACTTTGTTGGCAAACTGCTAGTTCTATGCGGAATGTGTAAGTCCCCCAAAACCAAGACCAACTATAAAATAAAGTTGGGTTATGTTAACTATTAGCGCGAATTTCTGAGGTTATTAAGCAACTTACCATTTTGTTGTTAAGATATTTATTGTTGGGTGAAAATTCTTACAGATTTTTCTAGGCAATTTTAGTTTATTATACAGGAATTATAAAAAACTTATTCAAGTTGACGTTTCATTGACAAATGTACCTATAGATGACTTTCCAGAGATATCCATATTTATTACATTTTTGGGATTTTGTCTGTGGTTATACTTTGACATTTTTAAATGATTTTTAGGTTAGTTTTGACGCGGGTTGTCTTTTTTTGTAAATTTATTCAATAATAGAACAAAAATGGATTGTGTAATTCCTGGGACAAATATGAAAGGTATTTTTAAAATCTAAAATATGAATTTTCTACGTTAATTCAAACAAATCATTTTCAGTAATGAATAAGGCAATACAAACGTTATCAAAAATAGGGGATGAGCTGTATTTTCAAGCAAAATCGGACCACTTGGAGTTTATTGCGATGAATTCTAACAAAACTGCGTATATTACCATAAGTTTTTTAGAATCCTTTTTTTCGAGCTATAATATCGAAAGTAGCGCAAGCGGTGACATTTGCAATTGCAAGATTAATATTAAGGCAATAGCTGGTATTTTTCGTGGACATAAGGATAAGAAAGTGAGTATCGAAACTTTTTTTCGTCATGACAGTGTTGTTGAGACACATTCGCACCAAAAATGTTCTTTCCGCCGTTCCTTTATTAATCATCTGTTACTGTTTTTTTTAGATTGAACTATGCAGAATTACGTTACAAAGCGAGACACGATTGGTGGTTAAATTAAAATATAAGCAGGATGTGACTATGACACACGTATTACGACTGTTAGATTCCGAGGTACTTTCGATAAATTTGCCGAAGAACGCGGATATGAATCAAATATCGGGCTCTAGTTCTCTTTATTCGCAAATACTCAATATGTTTCAATTATCCGATGACGACATTAGTTTTGATATAACGAAATCAAAAGCTGTAGCGAGAAATTATGATATCGGTAAATAGTTTGTGATCACGACGACTGTTTGGATAGTAATTTTTTTGTGTTATTAAGGTATACAGAATTCGGCTAAGACGATCCGAACGCAGGTGGCTTTGAACTCCTCAGATTTCAATATTTTTAGTATAAATCAAGAAACGAATATCACATTATCGTTGAGACCATTTAGGGCAGCCGTACAATTCGCCGAAGTGTTTAATTTAAATATAGGGTTAAATTTTCAAATTAGCGGCAAGTAAGACACCCTATATTTTAATTTTTATTTCACAAAAAAATGTTATGCCTTACTTTCTTACAGACCTTTAATTATGATAATGAAAAGCCCAACATTTGAACTTAATTTTGTGATAGCTACGATGAATCCTGAAGGTGTAACGCAATCGACAACATTTTCGTCTAGTGCATCAACAAGAACGTCAGAAGCCGCTATTTCTGAGAGGGATAAAACCGCAATTGAAAGTATAAACTGGGACGATGAATTCGATATAGAAAATAAGTCTTCGAAAAGCAAGAGTAAACGTAGTTTTGCGGAAATTATGGATTCTTTGAAAAAAAATGGTAGTAAAAATTCAAATTCGAATGAAGTACGCGAAGTTGAAACTGTCATACCGATGTCTCCTCCAGAATCTCCGAGGTTGAAAAGGGCTAAAATGATTTTTGGTAGGTGTTACGAACCAACGTTTCACGAAACTATGATGGACTTAGGAGAAGAACTAGCCCCGAATAGTGACCCAGAATCGGAATAAATATATTTTTTGTTTTTTTTGTAACTTTTATTAAATAAACAGTATTTATTGTTAAAATTTATTGTTAAAAAGGTATTAATGATCAGGGTCAGCAAATCCGTTTTAGCACAATATTTAAATTTTCTATAGAAAATGCAATTTTTTTACTTAATTCGGTTTTCTAATAATCGTCCTTTTGATCAACACCGTAAATGCGTCATCTTGTAACAAACGACTAATTTTCCAAATTCCAAACAAAACAAACGCCATATCCTCCAGACATCTGTCAGTGTCACTCATAAAACACTTAACCTAACTTTTGCAATAGACTGTTTTACTGCTCCGACCGCCGGCCGCGGCCCCCTGAAATTTTGTTTGAACACGGTCGGGCATGCGCATTACAGAATGTCAACACAATTTGCATTTTGGAGGCGTAAAAAAAATTAAGCTGAGAGAACGCACTTTAAACAAAGCCCTTTCTTGCCCTCTCGCACCAGACACACGCATTTTTTGGAAAAAAGATGATGTAAAAACAAGCAAAATATATCAAACCGCTGCGGGGTCAGAACTCGTCTGGCCGTAGGAGAACAAAATGGCAGTTCTGTACGATATCCGAACACCCACCAAGACCGTTGGCGTCACTAGCCGATAACGATATTCTTAAACGTCATTTCATCATCATCATAAGGTTCTCAGTCCGAAGACTGGTTGGACGCGTACCTCCATTCTTTTCTATCCTGAGCTAACCTACGCATTTCCCTAAAAGTAGAACATCCTACATCCCTAACTATTTGAGAGCAGTAGTCTAATCTAGGCCTACCCCTACCTCTTTTTATTCCTATCTCTGACTCTAGTATGTCGCGAACTATTCCTTCGTGTCTTAGAAGGTGTCCTACCATCCTATCTCTCCTACTCTTTATTGTTTTCCATACCTTTCGCCTTTCCCCAACTCTTTCTAATACTTCCCTATTGCTAACCTTATCTATCCACGGTATCTTCATCATGCGTCTGTAACACCACAGTTCAAACGCTTCTACTCTTTTCCTATCCGCTTCTCCTATTGTCCAAGTTTCGCACCCGTATAATGCCGTACTCCATACATACGACGTTAAGAGTCTCTTCCTAGTCTCTATATTAACCGTTCTCGAGCATAACAGTTGTTTCTTTTTGTTAAACGCAACTCGTCCCTGCGCCATTCTTTGTTTTATATCTTTAGTGCTCCTACCGTCTTGGGTTATTTTACTTCCTAAGTAGCAGAAATCCGCGACCTCCTCTATCTTCTCATTTCCTATTTGTATTTCAATTTTAGTTCTATTTTCACTCCATCTACATACCAAAATTTTAGTTTTCTTTTTATTGATTTTCATGCCGTAGCCCTGTGTCAAAACTGCTTCCATTTCATTCAAAGCCGCTCCTAATTCTTCTTTGCTAGATGCTAACACTGCTATATCATCCGCAAATCTGAGCATGTTAATAGTTTGGCCCTGTACATTGATCCCTGAGGCTGTTCTTTCCTTAACAATATTAATCGCATCTTCGATATATAAGTTGAAAACTAGAGGTGACAATGCACATCCCTGTCTCACTCCCTTCCGGATATCTACTTCCCTTCGTTCCTGCTCACATTCTATAACTGCCTTTTGCTCTTTGTAGAGATTATGTATTATTCTTCTGTCCCTGTATTTCATCCCTACCTTTCTCAGCACTTCGAACATCTTCCCCCATTTTACGTTGTCGAAGGCTTTTTCTAAATCTACAAATCCTATATATACGCTCTTTCTCTTTTCTATCGTTTTTTCTATAATTACTCGTAAAGCTAGAATGGCCTCGCGCGTTCCTCTATTTCGTCTAAATCCGAACTGATCTTCTCCTAATATTTCTTCCGCCCCGCCTTTTTCTCCATCCTTCTTTGCACAATTCTAGTTAAAATTTTTGACGCATGGGAAGTTAAACTGATAGTTCTAAAATTTTCGCATCTATCCGCGCCTTTCCTTTTTGGCAAAGCTACCATGATGTTCAGTTTGTAATCCTCTGGAATCTCGCCTGTCAGGTATATGCGACTAACTAATTTAAATAAACGATCTATTACCTCTTGACCTGCGCACTTTAAGATTTCTGCCTGCAAGCCATCTATACCTGGTGCTTTATTATTCCTTAAACTTTTTAGTGCTAGCTCAAACTCTTCTCTCATTATAGGACTCCCTAGGTTATCCCCTTCTACACTGCTTTCACTTTCTAATATATCTTGCACTTCCTGTCCCGCATATAAGTTTCCTAAATATTCTTTCCACCTATCAGCCTTCTCCCCGCTTTCGATTAGGATATCTCCTGCCTCATTCCTAATGCTTTTGGTACTAGATCCAATTTCTCTAAAATTTCTCCTAATTATTTTATATGCTTCATCAGTCTTTCCTATTTCGAACTTATTTCCCACTTCTTTGCACTTATCATCGATCCATTGCTCTTTCGCTTTCCTACATTTCCGTCATTTTGCGGACATTTTGCGGACATTAAATAATGCGCGCGTCCGGCCGTATTGGAATAAAATTTCAGGGGGCCGGCGGCCGGAGCAGTAGTCACTCCCTTTAGAATAGCCTGATTTTGACAGGCCGCCATTTTATGTTGGAGGGCTGAGCATGGATAAACAACGTTACGCACGTGAGTGTTACCAAAATTTAAACAGATTTGGTGCCAAACAAAGTTTTGATGTTTAGAGTTCATGTAATTTAACTCAAAATAACGAAACAACGTTTGCAATAGTGCAACCAGTCATATCATTTTAAGAATTTTCATTCAATTCTCGACGTAAAGCGACTAAGTTTAAGTTACGCCCCTTTTTTGGTGCCAAATGGTAACACAAACATCTGCTTTGTTAATCATCCTCTTCTTCCCTCCAATAAGCTTTAAAACAAACAAATGTGTGCCCTCCAGCTGTCAATTGTGTGACGCCATTCTAAAATGATCAACAGAATTATAATTTTGCAGTGTAAACAGTTTATTTTCAACTTGTGTATTGTGCTTGCGTGTAAAAACTTTAAAACTGTTATATTGCAGAAGTTGTGTCAAAATGTTTTGTAGCAAACTGACAGACGTGAAGAATATGTACGAAGGCTCCGTGGTGTCATCTAATCTTTTCTTTTGACAAGTCATTATAATTATACTGAGTTACAACTTATATTGAGTTTCTCCATCTCAATAAATTGAGTTTTGATGATATCTCAAAATAATGAGTTGGTAACTCAATATAATGAGTTACTGCAAGTAAGTATTGAGTAGAAATGTAACAACCTGTATAATCGAAAATAATTTCAAAATGTGAGGAAGTTGATTGAATGCAACTTTCATTTGAATCATTTTTCGATATCTACAACTCCTTTTGAGTTATGGAGGAAATACTCTAGCTTGGGACACCCTGTATACAAATTCTTAGCATATTCAATAATCTCTGCATAAAGCCATAATATGCCGTTCTGGAATAGTTCAATGACTTCTGACCCCCGAATTTGAATAACCTCATAAGCTCATACAGCTGTATGTCTCTTCCTATGCATGTCACTTTCGAAATCTCTGCAAAAAGCTACATATATGCCGTTCTGCAACAGTTAAATAAGGTAATTTTTGAAGTTTTGAAAGAATGATGAGAGTTAAATTTTACGATGCGCACGCACGATGCTACAAAAATCGATAGGATGAAGTTAGGCACGTTATGAAAGGATGAGAGCGAAATTTTACGATGCGCGCGCACGATGCAACAAAAATCGACAGGTTGCTCACTAAACCTACTTACAGTTTAAGAAAAAAGGCTACCAACAAATTAGTGGTGGAGACCGGCTTCGTTGCTATGATACCGGCTTTCTGATTGGTTGTGTCATAGCAACGAAGCCGGTGTCAGACTTAACCCAGTGTTGGATTCTTTGAAAAACCGAGCCTAAGTGAGGTTAAGTTTCGGTATGTATTTATTTGCATTATAAATTGTTACTTTGTCATTACTTTTTTGATGAATTCAGAATAAGTACTGGAGAGGCAAAAAAAAATTTGGTCTAATTTCCTGCCTCGGTTTAGTCCCATCCGCCAGAAAATACGCACCAGACCATGGTCATATCCAAATATTTTGGTATGAAGACATTATTTGGTAATATCCTAATATGTGATATTTTTGAGAAAAGTACGTGCAACCTTTGTACTTATCCCTGCATCCTATCTTACTTACATTACAAAGCGCAGGTCAACTCCTGTGGTCCTGTTATTTGTGTCGCCTAAAATGGCAGCTATCAGAGCTGCCGCTAAATATGGTATTCTCGTAATCCTCATTCTGTTATAATATATCTCTGTAGTAGTAGTAGTTCTATATCTTATAATTCTGTGGTAGTTCTAGTGAAGAATTGCGCATGTCAGATGTCACACATGAAATAAAACATAACCCAACTTTTGCCACGCGATTCTTGTTGTTTCTGCAAGATCAAGGGTATTCTTAATTATCAAAAATGGGTAAAAAACGTTATAATTGGAAGTCTAGGCAAGTAGTGAATACTATAGTGGACGATTCCACTACAAAACAGGTAAAAATCCGGCAACAAACAGTCTTATTCATGTAAATTACATAAATTTCTTTCAGATCAAAATTGATATCGATGTCGACGGAAAATATGATAAAAGCAACGAATTTGTTTTACCAGCACACAAGAGAAATACAAAAATCAAACGGGACAACACGAAAATTACGAAAATTTTATCGAGAAAGCATAGAAAACGCCTAGAAAAGATCGTGGAAAAGAAACAGAAAAAGCAGCAGGTACGTTTACATTTTCGATATTTTTGCAAACATAAATAATTCATTTTATCAAATACCTACTGTAGAACTAAATTCTTTTAGTATGCTGCTATACATGAGGCCCTCGACCATATATTTATTATTATATGCGCTATTCATTTCTACCTCCTATTATCTTTGTAAATAGCTTTTCGTTTTCTTTCCAGAGGGCAGTTTTACTTGAAGAATTATCGGCAGTACGTGCAACACCCGAAGAACTATCAAATTTAACGTCCATCGCATCAATGCAAACGAAGGGTTTGAAGAAGTATTTCTTAGAGGAACAAAATAAAGTAAAACGTATACCACCACGTGATTTGGCGATTATGCGTGGAGAAATTAAAATGAACAGTTTAAAAGGTGCGAAACGTAAAATGGTGGTGCAAGAACCAAAAATAGTTGTAAATGATCCGAATGTTGTCGGTTTTGAATCGTCAGGTTCTGATAGTGAATCTGAGGCTGAAATAGAAGAGGTTCAGGCTAAAAAACAGAAAATTGACGATCCCATCGTGGAGGAACCTATAGAAATTAAAGAAGATGCCGACGAAGTTGTATTAGTTGAAGAACCTATTAACCCACCGGTTGTCGTTGAAAGACCTATTGAACTACCGGTTGTTGCTGAACGAACTCCTGCGATCTTTGTAGAAGTTGATAGGACAGACGAAATACAAAAAGCAAGGTTGAAATTACCAATTTTAGCAGAAGAGCAGCAAATCATGGAAGTTATCAACGAAAATTCTATCGTGATCATTGCCGGTGAAACAGGCAGTGGCAAAACAACGCAGGTGCCCCAGTTTTTGTACGAAGCAGGCTACGCCTTGGAAAAGCAAATTTGCGTAACAGAACCGCGGAGAGTAGCGGCTATCTCGATGTCGAAACGAGTTGCCGAAGAAATGAATTTAACTTCTAAGGAAGTTTCGTATTTAATTCGTTTCGAAGGAAACGCGACTGAAGAGACGAAGATTAAGTTCGTCACGGACGGGGTTTTGCTAAAAGAAGTCCAGAAGGATTTTTTCTTGAAGAAATATTCGGTTATAATACTGGACGAAGCGCACGAGCGATCGGTTTATACGGATATTTTGATAGGATTTTTATCGGCGATCGTACCAATGCGTATAAAGAAAGGCGATCCCCTGAAGCTCATTATAATGTCTGCGACACTGCGACTGGAAGACTTCACAGAAAACGCACGTTTGTTTAAAGTTCCTCCTCCGGTTATCAACGTTGATACTCGGCAGTTTCCCGTCACGGTCCACTTCAACAAAAGAACCGAAGAAGACTACCTGAAAGTAGCCTTTGATAAAGTCGTGAAGCTGCATAATGCCTTACCGGAAGGGGGCGTGTTAGTTTTCGTGACGGGACAACAAGAAGTTAATAGTTTAGTTCGAAAATTAAGGAGAACTTTTCCATTTAAACGTAAACATTGGCGCATGCACGTTGAAGGTTCCAAACATTTTAAAAATAGAAGGAAAGTGAAGATAATACCGCAGATTGATTTAGAAGATTTCAGTTTACCGGGCGATACTGAGACTGATGTCGAAGGGGAACTAAGTGACTTAGACGATGGCGATGAATTTTTGCCGATAAATAACGACCAACCTCTATGGGTTTTGCCTTTATATTCTCTTCTACCCTCGGAGAAACAAGCAGAAGTGTTTAAACCTCCCCCGGAGGGCTGCCGATTGTGTATAGTAAGCACAAATGTAGCAGAAACGAGTCTAACGATCCCGAATATAAAATATGTAGTAGATACCGGGAAAACCAAAGTTAAATTGTACGATAAAACAACCGGAGTGACTAGTTACGTTGTGAGTTGGACCAGTAAGGCTTCGGCTAATCAACGAGCTGGTAGAGCAGGACGTTTAGGCCCAGGTCATTGTTATCGATTATATTCCAGCGCAGTATTTAATGACGAGTTTAACGAATTCAGTGTACCAGAAATCCAACAAAAACCTGTAGACGATCTGTATTTACAAATGAAATGCATGTATTTTGCAAAGATCGTGAATTTCCCGTTTCCCACGGCCCCGGATATGTTACAATTGAAGACGGCGGAACATCGATTAGAAATACTCGGAGCTTTGGAAGAGGGTAAAGTGACGCCGTTAGGGAGGGCTATTTCGAAATATCCTGTGCTTCCGCGCTACGGGAAAATGATCACTTTAAGTCACCAACACGGTTTACTGCCGTACACCGTTTGCTTGGTCGCTGCGCTCTCTGTTCAGGAAGTTTTATTAGAAAAGCCGATTGTACCAACGGGTGCGGAAGAAACTAAGGATGTTGGGTTGAAATGGGCGGGCATTCGACAACGATGGGCTGGAACAGGCAATTCTTTGCTTCTCGGCGACAACATGATTTTACTAAAGGCTGTTGGCGGGGCTGAGTACGCAAATTTCCGGGGAAAACTGGATGCTTTCTGTAAAGAAAACGGGTTGAGGCACAAAGCTATACTGGAAATACGTAAATTACGCTTACAGTTAACCAATAATATTAAAACTAATATTCCAGAAGTCGAATTAATTGTCGACCCGAAGCTGGTGCCTCCCACAGATACGCAAATTAAATTATTGCGCCAGTTACTGTTGTCAGGGCTTGGGGACCAAGTCGCTAAGAAAATAACGCCCGGTGAACTCAAACAAAACGAAGCCAAAGCCAAATTTAAGTATGCGTATCGAGCGAATAATATGGAGGAACCAGTGTTTCTTCATCAAGGTTCTGTGTTGAAGAAAACTTTACCGTCGTTCGTGGTGTACCAAGAAATCTACGAAACCAATAAAATGTACATGCGCGGTGTTACTGCTATTGAACCAGAATGGCTACCGCTTTTCGTCCCCTTCTTGTGCAATCTGAGCGAACCGTTAACTGATCCTGCACCTCAATACAATCGCTTTTCTGATAAAATCTTCTGTACCGTCACTGGAACGTTTGGTACCCAAGCCTGGCCTTTGGGGAAAGTCGAGGTTGAATTTCCGAAAAATTTGGATCTCTACAAGTGGTTCGCGAGGTTCTTCCTGGAAGGGAAAGTTTTCAGAAAGCTAGAAAGATATTCTTCGAGTTTGTTGAATCCTCCTAGCATTATGGTCAAGACCTGGGCCAATTTGCACCAAAGGACCGGAATGTTGTTGAAAGTATTGGTCGCCAGAGAGATTTCTTCCAAGAAAACCCTCGTGGATATATGGAAAACCCACCCCAAATGTAAGTTAATTTAGATTTTTTAATAACCTTGAATCTTTTGTCTAAGATAGTCGAGCAATATCTTTTAGGGGAAAATACTTTGGGAAAAAAAATTACGACAAAATCGTATGTGAAAATGTTTTTACTCCTCTCAGAATTGCTCGCACCGAGATAATGGGGGGATGGGGTGTTTCTAAAATTCCCATCGCACATGTTACAATTTTTATGAGCTTTTTGACTTAGAAACTTTTCATTAATGTTGACACTGTATAGCAATGAATTTATTTAATTCAGTGCAGTATGGTATTGGTGAGGTATGCCACCATTCATAATTACAAAATTTTCGGAAAAAAATTAAGAGATAAGTTTTTTCTTGTTGGTACAGAAATTAGTCTGCTTCTGTTTGATGTAAAAGGAGCAGTATTTGATACTTAAACATACATGTTTTTTTTTTAAGTTGAACATTAGGTACATACCTATTTTTAAGTCCAAAAAAATTAGTAGCATACCTATGTAGGTATTTGCTGTAACAGTTGGATAAAAAATAATTTTATCAGCAATGAAAAATATTTTAGATTATGTGGGACTGAGTTGCGGATTCATTGACTTTATAAAAAATTACCTGAAGGATAGAACGCAAGTTGTCATGATTGATGGTGTTTGTTCTTCTGTGCTGGATATCCAGTCTGGTGTTCCGCAGGCATCTGTCTTAGGACCTGTTTTGTTTTCAATTTATACCTGCCAACTTTATTCTGCCCTGAAATTTTTTAATTCGCTTGCACATGCTGATGATACTCAAATTTATCTCTCTTTTTACCCTAACGAGCTTCGATTGGCTGTTAGCTTATTAACAAGGATTTGCTAAATATACATTCTGCCTCCGAGGAGCATAACTTATTTTTATGCATTTTTTTATTAAAATGTTATTAGATCGAAAAAAACATTTTCATGAATATTTAATTATTGAAATAGCCATTTACATTAAATAGAAATAGATTTATCTTCGTTAAGCCTATTTTTGTTTATTTTTTTTAATTTGAACACAACCAATTTCTAAAATTTTTGTTACTGATTTCTGTGGCGACAAGAAAACACTCCTTTTCTGATTTTTTTTGTAATTACTGGACTATAGCATTCCTCACCAGCACCATAAAGTACTGAATTTAATAAAGTCTCATAAAAAATTAATAAAATGTTTTCTGGAACAGTTGAATATCGATTGGAAAGTCTTCACAGTTGATTAAATCTTTTAAAATTTTAATGTGTCCTGACAGAAATTAAAATTTTTCATGCATTTCTCTAGTTTCGTGGTAATCTCCATAATAATCTACCAGAGGATCACCATCATTAAGAAAAGCTAGCATTTCTTCCCTGAAAAATTTTTGTGTTTCATAAATATCTCGATTCTTCATTTGAGAAATAGCTCTTTTATTTTCAAAGCCGTTTAATTTCAATGTGTTAATGAGATACTTACAAATATATCGGCCTTGTATTTCTTTTTGTACAGAACCCATATATCACAATTTGAACTGGCATTAATGCAACAATACATCAATTTCTATAAACTGTGTTGCGCCCGAAGGGTGCACACCACTGTCACCCCTCCATTCATGGGATAAAAAATGAGGTAATTGTGCTGTGCACCCTTCGGGCGCAACACAGTTTATAGAAGTTGATCTATCGTTGCATTAAGGCTAGTTCAAACTGTGTTAAGCCCAAAGGGTGCACAGCACTATTACTGCATTGTTTATCACATGAGTGGAAGGGCGACAGGGGTGTGCACCATTCTGGTGCAACATAATTTGGAATGGTTTTTGATGTAGCAATATATTAATTTCTATAAACTGTGGCGCGCCCGAAGTGTGCACATCGCTGTCACCCTTCCATTCCTGTGCTAAGCAATGAGGTAATAGTGGTATGCATCCTTTGAGCTCAACACAGTTTGAACTGGCATTAATGCAACAATACATAAATTCTTATAAACTGTGTTGCGCCCGAAGGGTGCACACCACTAATACCTCACTGTTTATCACAAGAATGGAGGGGCGACAGTGGTGTGCACCATTCTGGTGCAACACAATTTGGAATGGTATTTGATGTAGCAATATATCAATTTCTATAAACTGTGTCGCGCCCGAAAGGTGCACACCACTGTCACCCCTCCATTCTTGTCCCAAGCAATGAGGTAGTAGTGGTGTGCAACCTTTGGGCTCAACATTTGAACTGTCTTTAATGCAACAATACATCAATTCCTATAAACTGTGTTGCACCCTTCGGGCGCAACACATTTTGGAATGGTATTTGATGCTACAATATATCAATTTCTATAAACTGTGCTTCGCCCGAAGGTTGCACACAACTAATACCCCATTGTTTATCACAGAAATGGAGGGGTAACAGTGGCGAGCTCCCTTCGGGCGCATCACCAGTTTATAAAAGTTGATATATATTGTTGCATAAACTAATGTTCCAAACTGTGTTGCGCCCAAAGGGGTGCACACCACTGTTACCACTGTAGTCCTGTGATAAACAATGAGGTAATAGTTGTGTGCAACACATTTTGGAATGGTATTTGATGCTGAAATATATCAACTTCTATCAACCGTGTTGCGCCTGAACGATGCACACGACTGTCACCACCCCATTCCCGCGATAAATAGAGAGGTATTAGTGGTGTGCACCCTTCGGGCGAAAAACAATGTCAAACATTTTCCAAATTTTACCACAAAATTCACGTTTTCACAATCACCCATTTGAAAACGCGCGAAATGTGTGAACAAAAAATGCGTCGCGCATGCGTAAATAGGTTAAGTATGTGGGCGCGAAATTTTAAGTTTTGGAAATTACAGCTTAATTACCTGATTTCACTAATAATTACGGATGAGATTACGTGATTTCTTAAGTGATTACATGATTACTTGTATGCATATGGTATTACGGATATAATTATTACTCTAGAGTCTAGAGTTCTTGATACCATAGTGAATACATTGTATTGTAAAAGGACAGGATCACTCCTTGGTCAAAATTCAGGTCCAGCGATGCAATCACTCATGAGCCCATTATTAGTAAACATTAAATTTTTATGTCTAATGAAGAAAAAAATTTTAATTCAGATCTAGGAAAACAGCATGTTTTCTTTTGGTACAGATACAGTAGACATATAGCCGGTTCAGGCTCAAACCATGTAATTTTTATGGATAAATTGTTTACAGTACTTTTACATGGTTTTAGCCAGAACCGGCATATAGTTTTACGGGTATAGAATTTCACCGAGCATTTCCGATCGAGAGGTCACAGGTTATTTGAAAGTCAAAGAATCATGTTACATCTCTCGGTAAGAGGGGGAGATTTGAATTAATTGTATAGCTCTTATCGTTTATAGATGGCAAAATGTCAGTCTTTCAAAACTTTAACACGCAGTCTTACATAAAACCATACTTGAATGCAAGAGCTTTGATCGAAAGTCAGAAATATGCAGTGAAAGGTTTTAGGATGCTTAATACTAAATATGGTGAGCGTGTGGTTGTGGACCATGACGATTCCGAAGTTTGTTCAACGATGACCACATAAAAACTTTTGATGCACAATTAGAGAAGGATGGAAAAAGATCTATTTGGTTTAAAGAGATCGTAGGTTGCATTGTAAACATAGAATTTGAGGAAGAAGAGAAACAACAATTATTAGCCATAATGGAAACCCAAGAACTAGAAATGAGACTCGAATCATTCCTTCAATCACTTAGAAAACTCGCTCAAGATTTAGCTGTATACGAATTAAGAAAAAAGTTAAGCTATATTTCTTTGGAAGAAACCCGAAAGAAAAAAGATGCAGAAAGAATGAAAACTCGTAGCTGTAAGGAATACTCGAACCTTTCCGCCAATCGTTTAGAAGACTTGCTCAAGATTTAGTCATACATATTTGAAATATGAGAAAATTAGGCAAGATTACTTTGCAAAACAACCAGCAAGAAAGCTGGTGCGACTTATCTTATTACACAGAGTTTGAATAAATCTACGCATGCATAATTTGAAACCTCTGATGAAATTCGACACATGCTCGGTAAAATTCGACGCCTCCTCGGAGAAATTCGAATGCTGTAGTTGGATGCGTGGTGTTAAATTTCATCAGAGTGGATTTAAATTATGATAGATGGTGGAAATCGTATAGATGTTGCATGGTAATAAATTTAGGAGAAACACACAGTCACCCCCCCGTTATCTCGGCAAGGGTGATTCTGAGAAAAGTGGAAATATTTTCTTGAGATTTTTCACACAATTTTATCATTAAGATTTTTTCCCGTGCAATTTTAATTTTCAGCTGTTTATATTTTTTTTTTATTTTCAGTTTTATTGCATGAGTATTTGCAATGGTTACCTCAATCCGATCAAAACGCAGTCGCTTTAGCTTGGCCTCCTTTAGATTAAAATTAATCTAAAGAAACGATGTAAATTATTTTCAATAAAAATATGTATATGAAAATAATTATTGTAGTTTTATTTTTTTCTTAATCTGTAAATATATAAAAAAAGCTTACAAATTCAAAATTTTCTTGTAGTTCTTAATTTCTCTTGCCATATCAGCAATTTTCGTAGTCCTGAAAGAAAAAAAATATGCACATAAAAAATAAAAGAAATGCATATTAAAACAAAATTCGTACATATCCTGTATATTAGCTTTAATAGTCTCCGTCTGAACTGGATTCAAATTCGATGCTTTCTGATCGTTCTGTTGCTTCCAGTTCTCCATCTGCAAAAAAACAAACACCAAAAGCAAAATAAATAAACAAATAAAAATAAACAGCATAAGTACATGAATTTCTTGATACTTTTGTTTAGTTCGTATTTTTTCTATGGCCTTCGTGTACATTTTAATTTTTTCTTGAGCCACCTGCAGCTCCTCCAAGAACTTCTTTTCAGCATCTGAAGGTTCCGACTTCTTTTGCGAAATAGTTATTAATAACTTCTCACACCTAAAAAATTGTGTGAAAAATAAAATCATGTAAGTACAAGCAAAATAAACCTCTTCGATAATTCATCTTGTTTATCCTTGATATCCTCATATTTTTCCGCTAAAAACTCAGCTTTTTCCTTTAAAAACAATTTCTCTTTATTCATATTTTCTACTTGACTTTCTTGATACTTCTTTAGCATTTTCAAAGCTTTTACACGCTTCTCTATTTCTTCCCTAGCTTTATCATGGTACTGGAAGTATTCCTCTCGAAACACTTTCGCAGCTCGTTGCAGCAACTTAAAAACAAGTAAAAAATAAACGCATAAGAAAAGAAAAATGTTACAAAAAAATACTTCATAACATTCTTCTTGAGATCTATCGTTATTTGCGGATAATTTTAAAATTGGTTGAGTGTTGACCCTTTTTAATATCTTCTGGATGTACTGATCGAAAGGTTCCCTCAACATCTACAAGTTAAAACCAATAATAAACAAAAAAAAAACACTAAAAATTGCGACAGAAACCTTCTTTAAAGGCGAGTTCATTTCTTCCAAATAACTTTCTCCAATTTCATCGAAAATTGGTAAAAACGACGACGTCATGACGTTCAGGGTCAAGATTTGACCATCGGCCAACAAGCTGACAACACTAATCGGATCGTAATACAGCGTGAACCCAATTATAGGATTCAATTTTTCAGAAGAAGCAGTTTTAGTACACACCAAGTATTCCGCCGCACTAGTTTGTTTGAGCAAATCCAAATAGGAATTGTCTTTAAAAATAAATGAAATTCGTGAAAACTAGTAAAAAAATATTTTGGACATATACAATACAGTAAAAACATATACACTAATCAAAACGAAAAAGGAGATAATTTTTTCTTCAGCTTAATAAACATACTCTAGTTGAAAGGTTTATAGCGAAACATGGGAACAGCTGCCTCCTCAAGTTATTCGAAATTTAGTTGAAAGTAAGCCCCATCGTTGCGCTGAAGTTTTACGAGTTAGAGGAGGCCACACACGATATATTTAAATAAAAAAAGAATTGTAACAATACGTCTCCAGTGAAAATATACCAACATTTTTAAAAGTGGCCCCTTTTTCGTTTTGATTAGTGTAGTTAACACTGCGAATAAAGGACGCTGAAAAGGCTTACCACCTTTGCCGAATATAAATTTCTGGAGCTCATCAACTGCTGGAATAGTGACAGAATGAACCCCGGTGTTGTGAGTGGCAAAATATCTGGAGACGTTGGATTCGTCGTGGTGCAGAAAAATCGGGCAATAGTAACTTTTCGATTTTTCCGCGGTGGCCAAACCCAGTTCCAATTCCACCGTTTCGAAATTGTACATGGTCCTATCGGGAGGTTCGTATAGACTTAAATCGTCGTCGTCCTTAAATTGCTGCATGAAAATGAAAAAACAAAAATGCACAAGTTTTCAGAAAATGCCTACTTGGTATAGAATATTGAGGAAGTTCAAGCAAAAGTTTTAGATACGATTTGCTCTGTAAATGAAAGTATTTGAGTTATATCAGCGTTTTCAAAATTCTTGCGAGTAGTATAGATAGGTTCCTTCAGGCCCATTTGAGGCGCTACGTAAGCTACCTGACCAGGTGTGATGAACCAGGTATGGGGGGTCCAGGTAAGATAAAGTAAGGTGATGGCGGGTATAGGTGCAGGTACAGGTATGAACACAGGTTAACCAGGTGAAACAGGTGTCAAGCGAAGAAATTTGTTACCTACCACTAGATTGAAGAAAAACTTACAGAAAAATCGTTGACCGTTGGCAGAACGATGAAATGGGACATCTCCCCGTTGGTTTTGGCCACACAAACCACGCCGGGGGTTGTTTTTAGACAGATAATAGCACAGGCATTATTCGAACAATCGTCCAAATTTTCTGGATGCGACCGGAGCGGACCACGTAAAATCGGTTTTGATCTCCCTTTCTCGTACAAACTCATTAAAAACGCGAAAACTGTCCCATCCCCTCGCAAAATATAAACTGGCCATTGCAATGTATTCCATTTAGACTGTTTTTTATCTATTTTAGATTTAATCGTCTCATCTTTAGCTAAAAATATATATACAAAACAAAAAAGTATAAAACTTAGAATACGTACTTCTTTCTTCTTGAAACGACTCGTATTTCACCAAAGAATAACCATCCCCTTCATCACAAATCGGCTTGACCCCAGTGACATTCAAATTCAATTGCGAAAATTTGGCAATCATAGTGTTCTCTTGAGGTATCTCCGGATTACCAAAGTCAAAATCCACAGCAGTATCACCCAGAGACTCCAAGAAAGCCCTGTTGGTGCCCGGCATGAACCCCATCGGCTGCCTACCGATTCTGTACACTCCCACACTACAAGCTGCCGAATTCTCGATTTTGTAAAATCGCAAAGCGTTATCCGACGTCAAGACGGCAAGGTGGTGTCCGCCGGAACTGCCCGGGTGGAACTTGACTTGTCTGACTTCGGTGTGCATGCTGCAAGCCAGGAGGCGCTCATCCAAACTGTGACTCCTGAAAAGAAAATGTATTTCGAGATGGTAGGACACATTCTGAGACACGAAGGATAAGTTCGTGACATACTATGAATAAAAAGAGGTAGGGGTAAGCCTAGATGAGACTACTGCTCTCAAATAGTTGTGGATGTAGGATATTCTACTTTTATAGAAATGCGCAGGTTAGGAAAGGTGGAGGTACGCGTCCAACCAATCTTCGGATTGAAAACTTGATGGTGAAGATTTTTATTACCGATTTTCTAGTGATAATAATTATATACAAACTAACTTTCTATTTTTCGGATAAAAATGCATACAGAAAAATTAGCTCTGCGTTCGCAGGTTAGGCTGAAAGGAGCAGATGAGACACTGCATCATGTAATCTTTAACAAAATGCCATCTACCCAGGGCTAATCTGCTGTTATATTGCCAAAGTTTCCCAGGAATACATTATGTAAGGGCGGGCTCGCTCGCGAAGTGTGGCATTATTTTACGCTCTCAGCTCCGGTATAGGAATATTTTATAATTTATTATAAGCAAACCGTTTGTTGCTAATTGCAGTTAGGGAACTGCCGGTCGCGGAACCGGTGATACATACACCTTGCTAGCTAGCTACTATGTCTCCTTTGCTCTCCCTGAAAACTGTGCGATTACACAGAATACCTGATGTATTCGCCCAAAATACATATACACTGCGTGTTTATAGTTTTGTATTCATGTTTATGTAAATTATTAGATACTTGAGCACTTATTGTAACGGGTTGTCCCACAAAACTCGCCCATGAGTTTACTAGAGCATGATTCAAAGCAAATAAACAGACAGCTGTCTTTACGACGTTGACCTTGTTTTTTATGAGTCTGGAAAGATCTAGAACCAATCTAATTCTCGTAGCTTCCACTACTCGAACGTTTCTTTGAGAGTACTTAAGGCTGGGATAACATTTTGTAGTTTTTGTCTTGAACATGCGACAAGATGAGAAGAAAGCGATAGATTCCGAAGGCGATAAATTCGAGCGAGTATACGTGTTAGTGTTACAGTACATGCGTATAGTGTATTTTGTGAAAAGGACGTACACCACTGTTACCACTTAAGTATTTCCCACTGCATAATATTTCAAACTGTGCTTTTACAACAAAACCATTACAGGACAACAGCATACAAAGTACAATTCGAGCTCTAGCATTTCATTAACATCCAACTTTTTAATGCACTTTTCCAAAACCGTTTACCACCTTTCGCACTACGGTTAAGATGTCCCATGCGATGATCTCTGCTTTCAGTCCAAATTAGCCCTCATCCCCAAACGAAAAACTACACCACACTTTAATTACTTCCATTAAAACTTTACGGCGATAACACAAAAGCTGAATTTTCTTTCCGCGTTCCCGAGACATTACTATTGCGAGGGATGTTTTGCGCGACCCCCGGTCGCGTCACCCGCAGAAACAAACGAGTATCGGTGGTCACTTTGTATTCATGACGGGGGCTAATACACCGAGATGGATACGGTATACGGGAGCGGATAAAATATTACATTGTAACGGCTAATATTTCATGTAGCAACGTGTGGCCAGAAAATAAAACGAAATTAGAACATTAAATAGGTGTACGGACATGAATTCACCGCGAGGGGGCGTTTAAAATTAAGAGTACGTGTCCGACGAGAAATTTTGCGGATTTCTGTAAGCCGTTGATTGGCACTCGCGAGAAACAGCCCGCGTATCGGAAAAACCGCACATATCTTACGGCTTTTCGGCGATGCGCCCTCGATGGGATCCCAAGGCGACGGGGGCACGCAGATTAATTAATAAATAAATAATGCGGACTCGGGCTGCGTTTGATTATAAGATATATGTATAGGTGAACAAGCGAAAAGTAGAGATCGGAGCCACGGAACGTGTGCAGGGTATTAACCACGGTAAACTCACATCGGTATGTTCATTAAGTAGTCTGATTTTGTCACTAGGCGAGCATGACGTAAGGTGTGATGCAAAAATTGGCGGGATAACCAAGACTAAACTAGGAAAGCCCTTGCTACATTCATTTGCAACACAAAAACAAGACCAAAATAAAATTCCAACCAAAAAAAGATATTTGTATTTCTTCTAATGCGCCACTGAATTAATGCACGTGCAGTGCTTCGCGCTTGACGTCATAATGTGCATTGCCATACCTGTGTTCGTGTACTGTGGTGTTAACGATATGTCTGGCCTAGGGGTAACTAGAGGAGCGAATGCCAATCGGCGCTACTCAAATTTGTAACAATATCACTTCATTTATTCTTAAAAAAATAAAATTCCAGGCGCAGAAACTTGATTTTTGAAATCGATCTTTTTTGACCAACTCATTTTGAACAATTTCATTAAAAATTTCACCCCAATCTTTTGATTTTCTCGTAGAAATGTTAATTTACGTTTGGTATTTCCGTAAGAGCCTATATTAAAATCGGGGCGTTCATGTTATGCGCGGCGTCTGGTGAGAGGCGATGAATTTCAAATACATCTAGAAAAAGTAGCCCATTTTATGGCTATCGAAGTTCGAATTTTTAAAAACGAAATTATCAACAAATTTTGTAATAGTAAAGCCTTGTTAATATCGAAATGGCGTGTAAATAGTTAAGAATAGAACAAAACAGTTGAAAATAGTAAGTAATGACACATATTACATTTTTTTGAATCACCATGTATTTCGTTTAGTTGCAATTTTTGGACATATTGGTCATTAGGAATTTTCTCAATATTTGTAAGTTTTCTATCTTCCCTCGAAGTTTGTTACACTCGTTATAGATCACCTTGATCACCTTGTATACGTAGGGTGGGAGAGAGAATTGTGTATTTTAAATTTAGTTCTGTTTTTTTATTTTAAATTTTGTGAATTTCTGTCATTTACTTAGTAAAAAAATAACTGTATACCGTGTGACAAACTTCCATGTGTACACGGGGAAATAACATGGGCAATTACATTTTTGGGGATTCCTGCTCCCCATGTGTAGTTACATTGGTGGTAAAGGTAGCAATCGAAAGATTATTTTTTTCTGCGTTTCTCCCGATTCGCATGTGCAACTTCTTCTAATGCAGGGCCAATATGGTTAATTAAAAGATCTAAATAAGCTTCTGAATTTAAATTTCCCTGTATTTCAAATGGTCCTATAATGCGATTATTAAAAATGCCTGCCCAAATATTGATTTTTTGAGGGTATTGCGTTGTAGTGGCTAGATTTATTCTGGGATTTTCCTGTGCCCAATGCCTAACGTTTTGTGAATTTGGCTCTTGATTTAAAGTGAAGGTACACTCATCGGTAAAACAAATTGATCAGAGGAAGCTGCGATCCCGATTAGCCCGTTCTTGTATTTCTTCACAGAATGTTTGCCTTGATTCTTCGTCAAAAGGAAGTAACTCTTGGTGACATTGGAATTTAAAGGGATGATATTTGTTTTTTTTAATATGTTACGGACAGTTTCTCTTAAAACATTACATTCTAGGGCAATAGACCTTAAACTAGATGTTGGACTAGCAGTTATCTGGCCTATTACCATTTCCTCTACCTCAACATTTAGATTTCTTGGAACGACTAAAAAAATAAATGATAAGATTAATTTTAGTTTTGTTTCACTCCACGTTATCACTTGTTAAATTTCTCATAATCCCAGTAAAATTTAAGTTAGCGAACAATAAGGAATTAGCAACTAGGTAATAATAATAAGCGAATAAGAATTATCTAAATAAAAACCAAGTTTATGTATTAGTAAAAATTACCTTCTTTCAATGAAAGATTCCCAGTATCTTCAAATTTCTTAACTAAATTTTTTATTTTTGTTACCGAAGGAATAGGACTGTTATTGAATTTTACAGAAAATAAGTCACGGGCTCACTACCCGCAGACTATTGCCGCCGTAAAATGTTTTCACAATGAAAACCTTTTCTTCAACTGAATAAATATTTTTATTCATTTTGAAACCCAAATTTTAAATTGTCGATAAATAATGTTGACAGTTCAGACGAATTAGAAATTAGAATCAAGGGAGTCTTTGATTAGAATAAATTAAATTGTCATAGGTAATCTGATGAATATCCGTGTTTTAATTTGAAAATTATTAGTGTAATTTTTGCTTTTAATGCGTTAATAAATTGGAAAATTGCAGAGTTTTTGAAATCCTCATACGCAGAAAAAAATAGTCTTTCGATTGCTACCTTTACCACCACTGTAACTACACATGGGGAGCAGGAATCCCCAAAAATGAAATTGCCCATGTTATTTCCCCATGTACACATGGAAGTTTGTCACACGGTATATCGACGTAGTAAAAAACCGAAAGAAAATAAAAATTACATTTCATTACCATATATTAAAGGCATGTCACAAAATATTAATAAATTATTAGTATCATACCAAAATTATATCAATTTAAAATTTTTGTATTCTAATTTAAAAACACACATTCCTAAACTAATGAAAACGCATACTGTATACAAAATTAAATGTAAAGACTGTGATAAAACATACATTGGTCAATCTAAAAATCATTTAGAAACCAGACTAAAACAACACAAATACAAAAACAGTAATTCAGCAATAAGTAAACATATGAAAAACAGCAATCATACTTTTGAAATTAACGACACCAAAATTTTAGAACAAGAAAAAATTTTAAATCTCGACTATTTTTAGAAATGATCTGTATAAAAAGAAGAACAAAACTATTAATGATAGAACTGATATACAAAATTTAAGTCAAATTTACTGCAATATAATAAAGTAAATCATACTCTCTTCTACTTACTTATTAGTATTATTGTTAAATTAAATCAAAAGTGCTTAAAATTTTTATATTTATATCATAGTTACCATATAATTTTTGATTGTTTGAAAAAAAATCTGTCAAATATTTTATCTTTTAAAACGTTTTTCTTTAATAAATCTTGACAAAGCCTCCGAACGGGGGCGAAACGTCGATATATACAGTTATTTTTTACTAAGTAAATGCCAGAAATTCACAAAATTTAAAATTTAAAAAAAATTTGAACTGGCACAAATTAAGCAAGAATTTTTAGTGCTAAGATTAGGAGAAATATTTATGTATTTTCATTTAGTAATTTGGAAATAAAATTTTTATTTTTAGTTTGTAAACTTATGGTAGGATCTTTGGGGAGAGATGTATAAGTTAATTGGTCCTTTAGTAGATTAAACATTTTATATTCGTAATCAATGGAGTCCATAATAAATTACAGTTTTATTACTTTTATCGGGTTTTAGGATGATAATTTGTGGGAAAGTTTTGGTAATTTTAATGTTACTTAAAGGATATTTTTAATTTTTATTAATTTTTGTACATAGATGAATTGCTGAGTTTTTTTTGGAATTTCTGTATTACGTGTGTTTATGGTAAAATTGGGGCCTAATGGTAAAATTATTTGTACATTGGTCTTAATATTATGTATCCATTCAATATTAATAGAAATGTAATCGTTGTTGTTGTCTTGTTAGAAAGTTTTGTTAATTTGTGTTGTTTATTTTTTATGTTGAGAAATTTAGTATTAATTTTTTGGTTTTGCGATTGTTTGAAAAAATTGTTATATGCTTGTGGTAGTATTTTATTAATTTGAATTTTTAAATATTGAGGGGTTTTTGTTATTTTTTTTTATAATGATCAGAAATAAGAATGTTTATATAAAATTTTTCACATTTTAGAATAGTATCATATATATTTCATACGAATAGTTTGGATTTTCGATATGAATATTTTTGGGTTGAGGTAATTTAAAAAATTTGGAATTATATCGTGTTCTCCACACTTTAACAAAAAAATCCATTGTTTTCAAGTTGTATTGTGAATTTTTTAAAATTTAATTTAGAGTATTGTTTGAGGATATTGGTAGCGTATTTTCCAAACCTGTGTGTTATTTCTTCATAGAGATTTGTTTTTAAATGTCGGTTTACTCTATAAAAATATATTTATCCACGACTATCTTATAATATACTCTTTATACTTGTGTTTCTTCAATCATAATTAGATACATTAATCACTGCAGTTATTAATGAATATTAGTCACTAAACCAATAGGAACATTGCTTTGACCCTTTTTTACATTTATTTAGTAGGCCGCGATCGCGATGTGTCAGTTCAAATTGAAACGTCAAATCAGAATGGTTTGCTTTTAATTTGAAATGCATATTCTAAAAAAGAAGATATAATGAGTAGTGAGAGTGAAAACGAGGTTTCTTTAACAGCACCAGCAATAAAAGAAGCTGCAGAACTTGCCTCATTAGATTCATTGCCCAAAAAACCAAGAGCGTATGTATGAATCTTTCTTACACTGGAGAAGGGAAATGAAGGTAAATTCTTTCTGGGAATCTGTTTTGATAGTCGTGGACAAAGTATAGTATACAACTCGTTATAATGATGCTATTATTACCTCGGCTGATTACAAAACTCGCTCGTTTCACTCGCTCGTGTTGTAAACTTCATCCTCGGTAATAATAGCATTCATCATAAACTAGTGTATAATATACTATTAAGGAAAACAACAAATTTATATTAAAAAAATGGCATAAATAATTTCTGAACTCAAACTCTGTGCTATTCCGCTGGTTCCCGTTGTCATAGCAACAGCGCGTCTGAATGTGCCGCTCTATTATTGCAACACTTTCCTCATTTTATGCACGACTATGTTAGCACACCTCAACAATCGATTTTTGTACAATCTGCACACCACCTTGCTTTAAAATTGTTTTTGTTGGTACCCAAAGCTCAGAGCGTGGCTTTAAACAGGAACTCCACACAACTTGACTCCAGGATTACCGAAATACTCTCCTAACTGCAATTATTAGGATTATGATATTGTTTTAATGCCTCCGAAGTAACATTAAAAGAATTCCGAGGGATTCCGGGGAGGCGGCGGAATTAACGAAAATTTGCATTCCACGCGTTCGAAACACTTGGATCGCGCTTCCGAATTAAAAATGCCCCTTCCGCGTATATACGGAATCGATGGAAATAAAAACTACCCCTTTTGTCTCCGGCCGGAAAGTTAATAAATCTGCGAGATATAGCCCGGGTCCCCGGACTCACGGTCCTATCAAAAATCGTTTCTTTTACCGGACCGAGCATTAATTTCTCTGACCAACCCCTGCGCCGGGCGACAACAAAGGGAATTAGCGCCAGGGGTGCACCGTTCTTTTTCACTGGAGCATAAATAAGACTAAATTAGTCTAACTTTAAATTATACGCGGAATATATTATAATAGGGTATGACATCGCTGCTTAATGGTAGTTTGAAATTTCCTCGAACAGGTGTTACTGCTATGCGCCCTCCCCCGAAAACACACTTTTAAAAGATGTATCACCCGCTGTTTTCTAATCTCCTCCGCCCGAAGAATTAATTACGTGACACCGCCGTTATATCAAGAAGTAGTTATTGCCAAGAAGTTAATGCACAAAGAGACAATGCACCCCTCAGGGTTAATCAGGGGCGGAAAACACGGGCAACTTATCAAAAATTCAACTCAATCCAACAAAAGGTGTTAAAAGCTGCGCGCTCCCAATCTGCGAAGTTTCGACCGTAAAAATCTGCCAATAAAAGTTGCCGGCAGCGATTCTCTGCGTATACAGGGTGAGTTACGTAACTTTATGTCAACTTCCGGTATAACCGAAAGTGCTAGAAGTGTGAAAATATTTTAGAAAAGTAAATCACTAGCAACTATAATTCCATGCAAAGTTTCAAATTTATCCCATTTTTCGTTCTCCATAAACTTCTAAAAGGCCGGCACCGTGAGACACCCTGTATTATGAAATACGGTAAAGACAAATTTTGAAAATATTGCCATTTTTCGATTAGCTCTTAAAATAAACACCGTGATGGAAATTGTTTCTTGTCGCCTCCAAGTCCGTCAAACCAGAAATTATCAAAGTTACCACCTACACGTCTTGCGAGGACTAAGTTTTCGCAGAAAGTTTCCTGACACCCGTACCCGACTTATCCATTACTGGGCTGATGTCGCGGACATGTCGCATTACCATTTCGGGCGCGGAATAAGAATATTCATAAATTTGCCGGTTTACGTGTACCCCGGTCTCACTCGCCTCTTTCTTTATATTTCTTCTAATTAGAATTTCTTTTCATTACGCGCTCCCTCGACGTTTATTAGTAAGGTTACGTAGTCGAATTAATATGCGAGTGACGCCCCCGAGACACCCCCACCCGCAGAAAAGTACCTATCCCATTTATAATAAAAGTATTTTTCTCGCTCGAGAATACACGAGGGTATAAAGCAACATTGTGTGTGTACACATATGCGTGTCAGTGTGTAGCCCACTTTAAAAGCACAAATTGGTATCACAAATGGACGCACAATGGTTGGATTGGGAAATTTGGCGTAAATCACGATGGAGTATACAATAGGTGCTCGCATAAGCGCGGTCAGTGTGGAACCTCTTCGTCGTCCGCGAGGGTAGAGATAGAGCAACTTAGGCGGACGATTGCGAAGAGCACTGCGTTTAGATTTTTATTTTCTACCCCGCGGTTTTGTTAACTTCGGCAGTATGCCAGAATGTATTATATACCGAATTATGTACCGGCCATTGCTTCAGAACTTCCGCCTCTCTTCTGGCAGATTCCGGGGCATGGAGATTGGAAAAGTACCACTGTAACTGAGAGTTATGTGGAAAGATTTATAAGTAACAAGAAACAAGTCTCTGAGCAGATTTTTGGTCAAGCAGATTCCAGCACTACTGAGCACAAGGCTACTACTTACCAACCTGACATTAATAATGAAGGACTCGTGTCCTTATTTCTCAAAAAATATTTGGTGATTCGGACGATTCTAGATCCACAACCGTGGTACAAAATGCGAGTAGAATGTAGAACCCTCATTCAAGAAAAAAATAATGAGCAGATGGCTCCATCATTCAATTTTGCCAGTTGTAGTGGAGTAGATATAAAAGTTACTGACAATTATTGTAATAAGAATTAGGATTTAAGAGTTCTTCATCGATTTTTAAAATTTGATTTAGACTTGACGTAATACAGGTGTCCCACGGTGGCGGCCTGTTAGAAGTTTATGGATAACGAAAAATGGGATAAATTTGAAACTTTGCATGGAATTATAGTTGGTAGTGATCTACTTTTGTAAAATATTTTCAGACTTCTATACCGGAAGTTGACATAAAGTTCAGTTTTTTAAATAGGACAACCCCCAAATATACCAATGTTTGGTTTTATCACAGGAGTTTGAATTATTTTTACTCGGAAAGTTTTTTGCTATCTCTTCTTTTTTTAAGATAAAAATTATTTTTAGAAATTTTCACACATTTCCTCCACTTGAAAAATCGCTAATAACTTTTGATCCAAAACATGAAAAACAATCTCCAAGAACAAAATACAAATGTAGAAAAACTTTCGGACTGACCTGCCCACTTTAATAAATGAAGGACCCTGCTAATTTATATGTTCCTAACAATAATTGTGTTTGCATATACAGGGTGATTTATAACGAGTGTAAAAGATTTCTAGGGCTGATAGAGGAGGTCAAAATAATAAGAAAAAATCGATGAACATATGTCCTAAAATTATTCCCAACAAAAATACGGGTCGTTCAAGTTTCTCCAAAAAGAAAACTGATTATTTCTAATATTTCCGAAACTAAGAAAGCTATTAAATTAAAGTTTTAGGGACAATTTGTCGCTTGCAGACCTCTATCATAAAAAAATTACTTTTATATCCGGGAATAATTTATTTTTATGACCAATTTTTTAACCGAAAATTCAGATTTTGGTATTTTTACAAAATTCTGTTTTACTGGAAAGTTAATAGTTGTACGGAAAAAACCAGGAATCCCTTTTTTCTTTGGAACTGAACGCAGAATCCAAAACTTCAATCTTTTCTTTAGAAACCAGTAGCGTAACATCGTGTAAGCCAAAGGAAAGGGCTCTCCAACTTATAGCGGCGCCACTGGTGGCAGTAGAAAAGCAATTTTTTTATGACGATAGAGGTTCACAAAAAACAATAACCCTCAAAATATGAATTCAATAGCTTCAGTAGATTCGGAGATATTATTGATAATCAATTTTATTCGATAACTTTCTACACCCTGTGTCTTCCTCTATCACCTCTCGAATTTTTTTACATTCGTTATGAATCACCCTGTATTTACAGAAAAAGAAGAAATTTCGAGGAAAAGAATGAATAAAAAAGAAAAAAGGAGGACAATTTCGTAGAAGACAACAAAAACAGTTTCTGAGCCAAAGGAATCTCAGCACAGACAATGACGAACGGACGGACCAAATTTAAGGGATGAAAAGAAATGGCACGCTCGTTATTATAAGGTATTCGCCAATACGAAAACAAAGAAAATCAGCGTTCAACTATCAGCTTAATTCACGGGGGGCGTTCAACGAGAAAAACTTCCTGATAAAGTCCGCCGGAGAGGGGTGGAAAGGCCGCCGCGGCCGCCGCGCTCGCTCCAATTATTCCAGGAAAGTTCTTTAATGGACAAGGAAAACGAATAGTAGATGAGATAATTTTTGTAAACTCGGCAAGCGATTAATTCAAGCGGCCGGCGATAATTCAAGTCGAATTTTAAAACCGCACCCTCAAATCTACCGTGAGGGACATAATTCAAAAATTTCGCGCGGCGGCGAACGGGGCACGTCCCCTTGCGGGGGAAAAGTTTTCGCCGCGGAGGTGGGGCTCACCTACAGGGTCCTACACTTCCAGCTGGATGAGGCACGAAAGGCATACCCAGAAAACTGTACGAGAAAGTGTCCGCGTCTAACAAACACTTTGTATGTTGATTCTACTGTTGGTCAAGAATATATCGATACACCCTCGTAGTAAAAATTAAAAAGCCGTTATCGGGGCGTCGCTCAAATACAATAAAAAAGCGCCGGGCCGACGGGCAAGACGAGCGGCAAATGTTTAACAGTCAGCAGTCCCTGGCCTGCGCTGATAAAAAATTGAACGTCGATTAATCGCGTGTACCTAACCTAACATTAACGGTGCCCCCCCAGGCTGCGCAAATATTTGGCTAACGATCGGGTTGTACTCGGTGATAACGGTTAACATTTTTATAGTTTTAGCGTTTCCAACTTCAATGAGAAGAAAATGTATTGACAAAATTTAGTTGAATAGAAAAGGTGTTAAGAATTTGGCAGATGTACAAAGCATTGAAGTTTGAGTTCCTGATGTTGGGGACTGTGCTCGTAACAGTTTGCCGTTGTAGTTTTCGTCCCCATCGGATGATGATGTTCGATTTTTCCGTCGATTTCCCAATATTTGTCTTCTAAATCACGAATCGCCTAATCGCTAGGACAATAAGGCTGAAATATTGTACCCGAAGGTTCTCAAAGATGCTCTACCGAATAAAAATTATTGTACGCTTCTGGCACTTCCGGTTATACCGGAAGCAGACATTAGCTTGGTTATTTTAAATGGGACACTCTGTATTATGCAAGATTTGGATCCCCTGCTGATTTTTAGGGCAACCTTGTTTGACATACACGTCCTCTAAAATGTACATTTTTTAAGTTATTCAGATTTTCCGGAAATTTTTGAGATTGTAGCGGAATTCGAGAAAGTTGAATATCATTGCCATATTTATGTAGTAGGTAGGTAAATGTCCCGGTAAATGTGGAAATGGTGTGTGATTCTTGCATCTAACCCCAACTTCAATCAACCTCAAAACAGTAGTGTAAAGGCAGACCGGTATAAGTAAAACAAAGTCAACAATTTATTAACTGTACATGCCTTTTATAATTCAGTATAAGTAGTTATGTAGATTGTAGATACCTGCTTACTTCTGTTTGTAAAATAGGTAATTGTAAAATATTCTCTAATACAATACAATGCATACCTACTCATTTATGTAGGTATGTATACCTAAGTGATTGACAAGTTATCAAGTTAACAGTTTTATAACGGATTGGAAATTAAAAAAAACGGAAACAAATACAACTCACGCGAATCAAAAAACTACGCTACGTAGGTACTAGGTACTTGTTTAACAAAAAGAAACAACTGCTATATTCTGGAACGGTTTATGTAGAAACTCGGAAGAGACTCTTAAAGACGCATGTATGGAGTACGAAATTATACCTATGGGTGCGAAACTTGGATAATGGGAGAAGCGGGTTGAAAAAAGAGTAGAAGCGTTTGAAATGTGATGCTACAGACGGGTGTTGAAGATACCGTGGATAGACAGGTTAGCAATAAGGAGGATTAGAAAGAGTTGGGGAAAAGAGAAAAGTATGGAAGACAATAAAGAATAGGAGATAGGATCGTAGGATGGTAGGACACCTTCTGAGACACAAAGGAATAGTTCGCGACATACTAGAGTCAGAGATAGGAATAAAGAGGTAGAGGTTGGAGCAGATTATACTGCTGCTCTCAAATAGTTTGGGATGTAGAATGTTCTACTTTTACGGAAATGCGTAGGCTAGCTCAGGGAAAGGATGGAGGTACGCGTCCTACCAGTCTTCAAAAGAGAACTTTATGATGACGTACTATTTAATTATTATTCATCATCATAAGGTTCTCAGTCCGAAGACTGGTTGGACGCGTACCTCCATTCTTTTCTATCCTGAGCTAACCTACGCATTTCCCTAAAAGTAGAACATTCTACATCCCTAACTATTTGAGAGCAGTAGTCTAATCTAGGCCTACCCCTACCTCTTTTTATTCCTATCTCTGACTCTAGTATGTCGCGAACTATTCCTTCGTGTCTTAGAAGGTGTCCTACCATCCTATCTCTCCTACTCTTTATTGTTTTCCATACCTTTCGCTTTTCCCCAACTCTTTCTAATACTTCCCTATTGCTAACCTTATCTATCCACGGTATCTTCATCATGCGTCTGTAACACCACAGTTCAAACGCTTCTACTCTTTTTCTATCCGCTTCTCCTATTGTCCAAGTTTCGCACCCGTATAATGCCGTACTCCATACATACGACTTTAAGAGTCTCTTCCTAGTCTCTATATTAACCGTTCTCGAACATAACAGTTGTTTCTTTTTGTTAAACGCAACTCGTCCCTGCGCCATTCTTTGTGTTATATCTTTAGTGCTCCTACCGTCTTGGGTTATTTTACTTCCTAAGTAGCAGAAATCCGCGACCTCCTCTATCTTCTCATTTCCTATTCGTATTTCAATTTTAGTTCTATTTTCACTCCATCTACATACCAAAATTTTAGTTTTCTTTTTATTGATTTTCATGCCGTAGCCCTGTGTCAAAACTGCTTCCATTTCATTCAGAGCCGCTCCTAATTCTTCTTTGCTAGATGCTAACACTGCTATATCATCCGCAAATCTGAGCATGTTAATAGTTTGGCCCTGTACATTGATCCCTGAGGCTGTTCTTTCCTTAACAATATTAATCGCATCTTCGATATATAAGTTGAAAACTAGAGGTGACAATGCACATCCCTGTCTCACTCCTTTCCGGATATCTACTTCCCTTCGTTCCTGCTCACATTCTATAACTGCCTTTTGCTCTTTGTAGAGATTATGCATTATTCTTCTGTCCCTGTATTTCATCCCTACCTTTCTCAGCACTTCGAACATCTTCCCCCATTTTACGTTGTCGAAGGCTTTTTCTAAATCTACAAATCCTATATATACGCTCTTTCTCTTTTCTATCGTTTTTTCTATAATTACTCGTAAAGCTAGAATGGCCTCACGCGTTCCTCTATTTCGTCTAAATCCGAACTGATCTTCTCCTAATATTTCTTCCGCCTTTTTCTCCATCCTTCTTTGCACAATTCTAGTTAAAATTTTTGACGCATGGGAAGTTAAACTGATAGTTCTAAAATTTTCGCATCTATCCGCGCCTTTCCTTTTTGGCAAAGCTACCATGATGTTCAGTTTGTAATCCTCTGGAATCTCGCCTGTCAGGTATATGCGACTAACCAATTTAAATAAACGATCTATTACCTCTTGACCTGCGCACTTTAAGATTTCTGCCTGCAAGCCATCTATACCTGGTGCTTTATTATTTCTTAAACTTTTTAGTGCTAGCTCAAACTCTTCTCTCATTATAGGACTCCCTAGGTTATCCCCTTCTACACTGCTTTCACTTTCTAATATATCTTGCACTTCCTGTCCCGCATATAAGTTTCCTAAATATTCTTTCCACCTATCTGCCTTCTCCCCGCTTTCGATTAGGATATCTCCTGCCTCATTCCTAATGCTTTTTGTACTAGATCCAATTTCTCTAAAATTTCTCCTAATTGTTTTATATGCTTCATCAGTCTTTCCTATTTCGAACTTATTTTCCACTTCTTTGCACTTATCATCGATCCATTGCTCTTTCGCTTTCCTACATTTCCGAATAATTTCCCACTTGATCGCCTTATATCTTTGTTTCCCTATTTCATCTAACCTATTTTTTTATTTGCGCCTTTCCTCTATTAGACTCACAATATGTTTTGTTATCCAGGGTTTCCTACTTTCATTCTGTTTATGACCCAAAATATCCCTAGCTGAGGAAACTAAACTATTTTTAATGCAATTCCATTCTTCCTCTATGTCCCTAACAATATTTTCGCCCGCGCCCTTTAGTACTTCGTTTGTCTTTTTCTCGAACTTATCGCGCGTATCATCATCTTTTAGTTTCTCTGGGTCAAGATACCTTCTTCCGCTTCGTTTTTTCAAAATCTTAAATTTAAGATTGGCCTTCATAACGACTATATTGTGATCACTATCTATATCTGCTCCTGGATAACTTCTACAATCCCTAACTTGATTTCTAAATCTTTGCCTAACAAGAATGTAATCTATTTGATATCTCCCTAGGTCTCCTGGCATCTTCCACGTGTAGCGTCTCCTAACATGATGGTGAAATAGAGTGTTCGCGACCGTTAAGTTATGTTTATCGCAGAACTCTATCAGTCTCACTCCCCTATCGTTCCTATTGCCTAATCCAAAGGGACCAACTATTCCGCCCTCTCGCCCTGTGCCTACGACTGCATTGAAATCTCCTATAATTATTAAATTTTCGTGTCCTCTCACAAAATCTAGCACATGTTCAATATCACTATAAACTGCCTCTACGACCTCATCACTGTAGTTAGAAGTGGGCATATATACCTGTATTATTACTGTTTTTACAGGTTTCGAATCTAACCTAACCATAACTACCCTGTCACTTTGCTGTAAGAAATTTTCTACACTCTGCCCTACTTTTTTCCGCATAACAATTCCTACTCCCGAATTTCCTCCTACAGATCCTGTGTGTATTACTCTAAAATCTCCGCTCCAGAAGTCTCCGGCTTCTGGCCATCGCACTTCACTAATACCTACTACGTCTAATGCTAACCTATCCATCTCAATTTTCAAATTCTCTAACTTTCCTACCTGTTTCATGCTTCTAACATTCCACGCTCCGACTCGTGAGATGT
This sequence comes from Xestobium rufovillosum, assembly GCA_963966045.1. NCBI lineage: Eukaryota > Metazoa > Arthropoda > Insecta > Coleoptera > Ptinidae > Xestobium > Xestobium rufovillosum. The sequence goes on from OZ014497.1 coordinate 31,450,271, forward strand.
TACACTTATCATTTCTGATGACTCCCCCCGAAGCAGTCCCCGCCCGGAGATCCGAATGTGGGACTATTTTACCTCCGGAATATTTTACTCCAGAAAGTGCCATCATCATAAATTCGAAGTACGCTGTACCAGGGATATAATAATGTGGTGGTTTCCCGTTGCCTTCCACATCGCAGTAGTGTGTATCACAGTGCCATACCGACCCTCACGATCTCTGCCACTATAATTACTGAAAGAGCTGCTGCCCCCTTTCAGGGACTTGATTTAGTCTGGCTTCTCAAATAAAAACCCCTCCAATATGGTTAAACCTATGGTTCGGCTCTTTAGATCATTGAAGCGCGCAAGCCATCCCACCCGTCCCAGTATTACTAGAACTGCGTCAAGGTACAAGTCCTTTGGGTAGTAATTATTATTGTAAAATAGTTAATAAAATTTCCCTTTTTAGTTCAGGGAGGGAACACTACGGCGATTCAGTATTTGGCTCCGTCATGCTCCTAGCATCCTGTTTCAAATTATGCTAACCGTAACACGTTACCAATAAGTACCAAGGGGTCCCAGAAAACTGTCGATAAATTACATTATGTTCGATTTTATTTAGAGTGGCTGCAATGGGGCAGCCGATAACTTTATAAACTTTTGCAATGATAAACTAACTCGCGAAAATATCGATAATGCTGACCGATTTTCCTTCTGGCTCCAACGAACCACTTTTTACGTTTTATTGGTGTGCTGTACGATGTATTAGTCTGGGTACAAAACAGAAAACACCAGTTAGAACCAGTTAATAATATTTAACAATTTAACTACATATGCATATGCATAATACTTATGGAACTGCTGCGCGCTGAAGCTGGGACTTGTACGTTATACTAAGTTCTGACGTCACGCGGCCTACTCTCGCTGCAAGGTACGATTTCTAGCCTCGCACCGACGGAAAACTTCGCAACGGCTTCACAGGCGAAGGATTTTTTTTTAACAAAAAGATATTGGTGGCGAAGCAGCCGTCAGTTCATAAACTACTGTCGCAGCTCCACTCATACAGCGGACCAGGCACTGATTCGAGGGCGTGCCGCGGGCAAAGCCATTTGAATCGTTACGTATCGGTTCAATGCTAACCGATTAATAGAGGAAAGTCAAGATTTATTTAACCGCAACACTAACGAAACAATTTTTTCTCTTTCCACTTCAGCAGTTTTTCAACCAGCTTAAGGACAAGTTTGTCTTAAAGTTTTGTTTGGAGGCAGAAACATTCCGAAACAGATTTGCTAACAGCAATATAATGAATATTCAGGTCCGGATAGGGGTAGGTAATTAAGAACTCATAGGTTTATAAATACGGCATTACGTGAGTCGCCTAGTCGGCTTCAAGATTCGCCGAATTAACATAAAAAGACAATAAAATTATAGCTGCGGATTAAGATTTGGCCGGAGCGCGCTCGCTCACACAACCGCAAGATGAGCGGGAGGGTGAGGACGGGTGTCCCAGTTTCGAAGCATCCTTATTTCATTACTAACGAATTACATATTTTTTAAAAAACACTCACCTGCAATATACTACTTCTTTGTTCCCAGAGAAGGCCCCGAAGGGGGGACATTTCTGGGGCAACTCGAAAACTAGAATCCCATTTGGACCTGCGACTGCCAGGAGAGTGCCATCGTCGTTCACCCTGAGAATATTTGGCGTGAACAGAGGTGGAGATGTGGGCAACAGCGTCTATATAGAACAAACATTTTACACATCTTGAAAACAATAACTAGATATCAAATTTAATTTTGAGCGTGGTCTCAGTATGGTTATTTTAACGAATCAGTGGCGGGTTTCCCGGGGTAAAAATTAATGCCTCGCGATAGATAAGAAACGCGGTAGTGAATCGATGATGTACGGCCGAAATTCTGCAATGTTTTTTTTCGCAAATTGCCGTTTTCGTTCAGACAAACGATTAATAACGCCGAACTAAATGGAACATAAAAAGTTGATTTATGGAACGGAAAACGTGCAATCTGCGAGAGTCTATGGTGTACCGCGCGTTTGTTGCCAATATCTTCGAGCATTAAAATTAACCGGCGCGAGTCCGTATCGAAGTTATTATCCAGCCCCCTACGATTTTATTTGCCTAAAACGCCGATAAATCAGGAGAAATTCCACTAATACACTATCCGGAAGAGTTTCAGTCTGTTTTGGGGGGATGATATTAGGAACTCCGAGCAACCAAACTGCCCGGCTTAATTTCACTTTGCATCAATAAAAAAACTTGCAAAAGACGACTTATTAACCCTTGCGGAGTCCGCACCCGTCCAAACCCCTCGAAAACAAAGATAAAAAAGAACGCCAACAAGGATGTTCCGTCATCGGACACCCCTTTCGGGGGCATATAAATGTCTCCGCAAAATATAATTAGCGAGAGCTACCCTTGTTTAATTTAGATCGTCTTCGCGTTCGACCTCCTCCGACCCACACCCCTACACCGGGAGATAAAAAAATACCCGGCCAACTTACACCAATAACTGCTAATGAAATTAACTTTTTAATGGTGGTCTTTTCGCGACTCGAGCACTGCAAATGGCCCGTATTTATGCCGATGCTCCCTTGTTATCTGCATATTATCTGCCGGAAAGGGTTGTTTTTTCTGAATTCCGTCTGTTTGTCTTTGAAGATAGGGGGGTGTTTTTTCGATTATTTAAGGGGTTCATTAGGATGCTGATTTGTTTGAAATTCCGAAGTCATTCTCATCACAAGGTTTTTAGTCTATCTGAAGAAACTCCATGCTGCTGCTAAAGGTGAGAAGGCTACAGCTTTGGCAGTCGTGTTACTAGTATCTAAGAAAAGTTCGGTTTAACTTATATGAACAGGTGTACCAGTGTGGGCGAAAATGACGCTTGTGCGTCACTGTCCCCATCACACCCATCACATCTGAAACCATTTAAGGCCGTTTAAAGGGAAAAATAAATTTCGCCCCAGAAAAAATTGAGATCAACGCGAAATGTCTAAACCAATGCCACTTGGTTCATCTCGCTAGCTCCAGCTGGAGCCGAGATAGTGCAAAAGTAGGCCCGAAAGTTCAAGAAATCCGTCATTTCGAAAAAAAATGAAAAGCCGATATTGGGGAAATTGACGCTTGTGCGTCACTGTCCCCATCATATCCATCACATCTGAAACCATTTAAGGCCGTTTAAAGGGAAAAAGAAATTTCGTCCCTAGAAAAAGTGACAGAAGGGGGGACCGGAGGAGGAAATCGCATTTTCAGAAAAAACGGCATAACCGGAGATCGGAAAGAGATAATCTAATTTTGTTTTCACCAGTGTGTTTGGGGCGCCGAGCTGCTTCAGATAGACTACTTTCCGCTCAAATAATTCTCGCCTGGGACATACGGGACCTTCGAGAAGAAACGTTCAAAGACGGCCAAAATGCTCTGTAGTTCTCTCCCGGTGCGGCTTAGGGTATTTTAATGAAGAAATTTGAAATCAACGCGAAATTTCTAAACCAATGCCACTTGGTTCATCTCGCTAGCCCCAGCTGGAGCCGAGATAGTGCAAAAGTAGGCCCGAAAGTTCAAGAAATCCGTCATTTCGAAAAAAATGAAAAGCCGATATTGCGGAAATTGACGCTTGTGCTTCACTGTCCCCATCATATCCATCACATCTGAAACCATTTAAGGCCGTTTAAAGGGAAACAGAAATTTCGTCCCTAGAAAAAGTGACAGAAGGGGGGACCGGAGGACGAAATCGCATTTTCAGAAAAAACGGCATAACCGGAGATCGGAAAGAGATAATCTAATTTTGTTTTCACCAGTGTGTTTGGGGCGCCGAGCTGCTTCAGATAGACTACTTTCCGCTCAAATAATTCTCGCCTGGGACATACGGGACCTTCGAGAAGAAACGTTCAAAGACGGCCAAAATGCTCTGTAGTTCTCTCCCGGTGCGGCTTAGGGTATTTTAATGAAGAAATTTGAAATCAACGCGAAATTTCTAAACCAATGCCACTTGGTTCATCTCGCTAGCTCCAGCTGGAGCCGAGATAGTGCAAAAGTAGGCCCGAAAGTTCAAGAAATCCATCATTTCGAAAAAAATGAAAAGCCGATATTGCGGAAATTGACGCTTGTGCTTCACTGTCCCCATCATATCCATCACATCTGAAACCATTTAAGGCCGTTTAAAGGGAAAACGAAATTTCGTCCCTAGAAAAAGTGACAGAAGGGGGGACCGGAGGACGAAATCGCATTTTCAGAAAAAACGGCATAACCGGAGATCGGAAAGAGATAATCTAATTTTGTTTTCACCAGTGTGTTTGGGGCGCCGAGCTGCTTCAGATAGACTACTTTACCCTCAAATAATTCTCGCCTGGGACATACGGGACCTTCGAGAAGAAACGTTCAAGGGCGGATAAAATGCTCTGTAGTTCTCTCCCGGTGCGGCTTAGGGTATTTTAATGAAGAAATTTGAAACCAACGCGAAATTTCTAAACCAATGCCACTTGGATCATCTCGCTAGCTCCAGCTGGAGCCGAGATAGTGCAAAAGTAGGCCCGAAAGTTCAAGAAATCCGTCATTTCGAAAAAAATGAAAAGCCGATATTGGGGAAACTGACGCTTGTGTGTCACTGTCCCCATCATATCCATCACATTTGAAAGCAATTAAGGCCGTTTAAAGGGAAAAAGAAATTTCGTCCCTAGAAAAAGTGACGGAAGGGGGGACCGGAGGATGAAATCGCATTTTCAGAAAAAACGGCATAACCGGAGATCGGAAAGAGATAATCTAATTTTGTTTTCACCAGTGTGTTTGGGGCGCCGAGCAGCTTCAGATAGACTACTTTCCGCTCAAATAATTCTCGCCTGGGACATTCGGGACCTTCGAGAGGAAACGTTCAAAGACGGCCAAAATGCTCTGTAGTTCTCTCACAGGGCGGCTTACGGTATTTTAATGAAGAAGTTTGAGATTAACGCGAAATTTCTAAACCAATGGCACTTGGTTCATCTCGCTAGCTCCAGCTGTAGCCGAGATAGTGCAAAAGTAGGCCCGAAAGTTGAAGAAAACGGTCCATTCGAAAAAAATGAAAAGCCGATATTGGGGAAACTGATGCTTGTGCGTCACTGTCCCCATCATATCCATCACTTCTGAAACCATTTAAGGCCGTTTAAAGGGAAAAAGAAATTTCGTCCCTAGAAAAAGTGACAGAAGGGGGGACCGGAGGATGAAATCGCATTTTCAGAAAAAACGGCATAACCGGAGATCCGAAAGAGATAACCTAATTTTGTTTTCACCAGTGTGTTTGGGGCACCGAGCTGCTTCAGATAGACTACTTTCCGCTCAAATAATTCTCGCCTGGGACATACGGGACCTTCGAGAACAAACGTTCAAAGACGGCCAAAATGTTCTGTAGTTCTCTCCCAGTGCGGCTTACGGTATTTTAATGAAGAAATTTGAAATCAACGCGAAATTTCTAAACCAATGCCACTTGGTTCATCTCGCTAGCTCCAGCTGGAGCCGAGATAGTGCAAAAGTAGGCCCCAAAGTTCAAGAAATCCGTCATTTCGAAAAAAATGAAAAGCCGATATTGGGGAAACTGACGCTTGTGTGTCACTGTCCCCATCATATCCATCACATTTGAAAGCATTTAAGGCCGTTTAAAGGGAAAAATAAATTTCGTCCTTAGAAAAAGTGACAGAAGGGGGGACCGGAGGATGAAATCGCATTTTCAGAAAAAACGGGATAACCGGAGATCGGAAAGAGATAATCTAATTTTGTTTTCACCAGTGTGTTTTGGGCGCCGAGCTGCTTCAGATAGACTACTTTCCGCTCAAATAATTCTCGCCTGGGACATACGGGACCTTCGAGAAGAAACGTTCAAGGACGGATAAAATGCTCTGTAGTTCTCTCACAGAGCGGCTTACGGTATTTTAATGAAGAAATTTGAGATCAACGCGAAATTTCTAAACCAATGCCACTTGGTTCATCTCGCTAGCTCCAGCTGGAGCCGAGATAGTGCAAAAGTAGGCCCGAAAGTTCAAGAAATCCGTCATTTCGAAAAAAATGAAAAGGCGATATTGGGGAAATTGACGCTTGTGCTTCACTGTCCCCATCATATCCATCACATCTGAAACCATTTAAGGCCGTTTAAAGGGAAAAAGAAATTTCGTCCCTAGAAAAAGTGACAGAAGGGGGGACCGGAGGATGAAATCGCATTTTCAGAAAAAACGGCATAACCGGAGATCGGAAAGAGATAATCTAATTTTGTTTTCACCAGTGTATTTGGGGCGCCGAGCTGCTTCAGATAGACTACTTTCCCCTGAAATAATTCTCGCCTGGGACATACGGGACCTTCGAGAAGAAACGTTCAAAGACGGCCAAAATGCTCTGTAGTTCTCTCCCAGTGCGGCTTACGGTATTTTAATGAAGAAATTTGAAATCAACGCGAAATTTCTAAACCAATGCCACTTGGTTCATCTCGCTAGCTCCAGCTGGAGCCGAGATAGTGCAAAAGTAGGCCCGAAAGTTCAAGAAATCCGTCATTTCGAAAAAAATGAAAAGCCGATATCGGGGAAATTGACGCTTGTGCTTCACTGTCCCTATCATATCCATCACATCTGAAACCATTTAAGGCCGTTTAAAGGGAAAAAGAAATTTCGTCCCTAGAAAAAGTGACAGAAGGGGGGACCGGAGGATGAAATCGCATTTTCAGAAAAAACGGGATAACCGGAGATCGGAAAGAGATAACCTAATTTTGTTTTCACCAGTGTGTTTTGGGCGCCGAGCTGCTTCAGATAGACTACTTTCCGCTCAAATAATTCTCGCCTGGGACACACGGGACCTTCGAGAAGAAACGTTCAAGGACGGATAAAATGCTCTGTAGTTCTCTCACAGAGCGGCTTAGGGTATTTTAATGGAGAAATTTGAGATCAACGCGAAATTTCTAAACCAATGCCACTTGGTTCATCTTGCTAGCTCCAGCTGGAGCCGAGATAGTGCAAAAGTAGGCCCGAAAGTTCAAGAAATCCGTCATTTCGAAAAAAAATGAAAAGCCGATATTGGGGAAATTGACGCTTGTGCTTCACTGTCCCCATCATATCCATCACATCTGAAACCATTTAAGGCCGTTTAAAGGGAAAAAGAAATTTCGTCCCTAGAAAAAGTGAACAGAAGGGACCGGAGGAGGAAATCGCATTTTCAGAAAAAACGGCATAACCGGAGATCGGAAAGAGATAATCTAATTTTGTTTTCACCAGTGTGTTTGGGGCGCCGAGCTGCTTCAGATAGACTACTTTCCGCTCAAGTAATTCTCGCCTGGGACATACGGGACCTTCGAGAACAAACGTTCAAAGACGGCCAAAATGGTCTGTAGTTCTCTCCCAGTGCGGCTTACGGTATTTTAATGAAGAAATTTGAAATCAACGCGAAATTTCTAAACCAATGGCACTTGGTTCATCTCGCTAGCTCCAGCTGGAGCCGAGATAGTGCAAAAGTATTCCCGAAAGTTCAAGAAATCCGTCATTTCGAAAAAAAATGAAAAGCCGATATTGGGGAAATTGACGCTTGTGCTTCACTGTCCCCATCATATCCATCACATCTGAAACCATTTAAGGCCGTTTAAAGGGAAAAAGAAATTTCGTCCCTAGAAAAAGTGAACAGAAGGGGGGACCGGAGGAGGAAATCGCATTTTCAGAAAAAACGGCATAACCGGAGATCGGAAAGAGATAATCTAATTTTGTTTTCACCAGTGTGTTTGGGGCGCCGAGCTGCTTCAGATAGACTACTTTCCCATCAAATAATTATCGCCTGGGACATACGGGACCTTCGAGAAGAAACGTTCAAAGACGGCCAAAATGCTCTGTAGTTCTCTCGCAGAGCGGTTTACGGTATTTTAATGCAGAAATTTGAGATCAACGCGAAATTCCTAAACCAATGCAACTTGGTTCATCTTGCTAGCTCCAGCTGGAGCCGAGATAGTGCAAAAGTAGGCCCGAAAGTTGAAGAAAACGGTCCATTCGAAAAAAATGAAAAGCCGATATTGGGGAAACTGATGCTTGTGCGACACTGTCCCCATCATATCCATCACTTCTGAAACCATTTAAGGCCGTTTAAAGGGAAAAAGAAATTTCGTCCCTAGAAAAAGTGACAGAAGGGGGGACCGGAGGATGAAATCGCATTTTCAGAAAAAACGGCATAACCGGAGATCGGAAAGAGATAAACTAATTTTGTTTTCACCAGTGTGTTTGGGGCACCGAGCTGCTTCAGATAGACTACTTTCCGCTCAAGTAATTCTCGCCTGGGACATACGGGACCTTCGAGAACAAACGTTCAAAGACGGCCAAAATGTTCTGTAGTTCTCTCCCAGTGCGGCTTACGGTATTTTAATGAAGAAATTTGAAATCAACGCGAAATTTCTAAACCAATGGCACTTGGTTCATCTCGCTAGCTCCAGCTGGAGCCGAGATAGTGCAAAAGTAGGCCCGAAAGTTCAAGAAATCCGTCATTTCGAAAAAAATGAAAAGCCGATATTGGGGAAACTGACGCTTGTGTGTCACTGTCCCCATCATATCCATCACATTTGAAAGCATTTAAGGCCGTTTAAAGGGAAAAAGAAATTTCGTCCCTAGAAAAAGTGACAGAAGGGGGGACCGGAGGATGAAATCGCATTTCCAGAAAAAACGGGATAACCGGAGATCGGAAAGAGATAACCTAATTTTGTTTTCACCAATGTGTTTTGGGCGCCGAGCTGCTTCAGATAGACTACTTTCCGCTCAAATAATTCTCGCCTGGGACATACGGGACCTTCGAGAAGAAACGTTCAAGGACGGATAAAATGCTCTGTAGTTCTCTCACAGAGCGGCTTAGGGTATTTTAATGGAGAAATTTGAGATCAACGCGAAATTTCTAAACCAATGCCACTTGGTTCATCTTGCTAGCTCCAGCTGGAGCCGAGATAGTGCAAAAGTATTCCCGAAAGTTCAAGAAATCCGTCATTTCGAAAAAAAATGAAAAGCCGATATTGGGGAAATTGACGCTTGTGCTTCACTGTCCCCATCATATCCATCACATCTGAAACCATTTAAGGCCGTTTAAAGGGAAAAAGAAATTTCGTCCCTAGAAAAAGTGAACAGAAGGGGGGACCGGAGGAGGAAATCGCATTTTCAGAAAAAACGGCATAACCGGAGATCGGAAAGAGATAATCTAATTTTGTTTTCACCAGTGTGTTTGGGGCGCCGAGCTGCTTCAGATAGACTACTTTCCCATCAAATAATTATCGCCTGGGACATACGGGACCTTCGAGAAGAAACGTTCAAAGACGGCCAAAATGCTCTGTAGTTCTCTCGCAGAGCGGTTTACGGTATTTTAATGCAGAAATTTGAGATCAACGCGAAATTCCTAAACCAATGCCACTTGGTTCATCTTGCTAGCTCCAGCTGGAGCCGAGATAGTGCAAAAGTAGGCCCGAAAGTTCAAGAAATCCGTCATTTCGAAAAAAATGAAAAGCCGATATTGGGGAAACTGACGCTTGTGTGTCACTATCCCCATCATATCCATCACATTTGAAAGCATTTAAGGCCGTTTAAAGGGAAAAAGAAATTTCGTCCCTAGAAAAAGTGACAGAAGGGGGGACCGGAGGATGAAATCGCATTTTCAGAAAAAACGGGATAACCGGAGATCGGAAAGAGATAACCTAATTTTGTTTTCACCAGTGTGTTTTGGGCGCCGAGCTGCTTCAGATAGACTACTTTCCGCTCAAATAATTCTCGCCTGGGACACACGGGACCTTCGAGAAGAAACGTTCAAGGACGGATAAAATGCTCTGTAGTTCTCTCACAGAGCGGCTTAGGGTATTTTAATGGAGAAATTTGAGATCAACGCGAAATTTCTAAACCAATGCCACTTGGTTCATCTTGCTAGCTCCAGCTGGAGCCGAGATAGTGCAAAAGTAGGCCCGAAAGTTCAAGAAATCCGTCATTTCGAAAAAAAATGAAAAGCCGATATTGGGGAAATTGACGCTTGTGCTTCACTGTCCCCATCATATCCATCACATCTGAAACCATTTAAGGCCGTTTAAAGGGAAAAAGAAATTTCGTCCCTAGAAAAAGTGACAGAAGGGGGGACCGGAGGACGAAATCGCATTTTCAGAAAAAACGGCATAACCGGAGATCGGAAAGAGATAATCTAATTTTGTTTTCACCAGTGTGTTTGGGGCGCCGAGCTGCTTCAGATAGACTACTTTCCCATCAAATAATTCTCGCCTGGGACATACGGGACCTTCGAGAAGAAACGTTCAAGGACGGCCAAAATGCTCTGTAGTTCTCTCACAGGGCGGCTTACGGTATTTTTATGAAGAAATTTGAGATCAACGCGAAATGTCTAAACCAATGCCACTTGGTTCATCTCGCTAGCTCCAGCTGGAGCCGAGATAATGCAAAAGTAGGCCCGAAAGTTCAGGAAATAGGTCATTTCGAAAAAAATGAAAAGCCGATATTGGGGAAACTGATGCTTGTGCGTCACTGTCCCCATCATATCCATCACTTCTGAAACCATTTAAGGCCGTTTAAAGGGAAAAAGAAATTTCGTCCCTAGAAAAAGTGACAGAAGGGGGGACCGGAGGATGAAATCGCATTTTCAGAAAAAACGGCATAACCGGAGATCGGAAAGAGATAACCTAATTTTGTTTTCACCAGTGTGTTTGGGGCGCCGAGCTGCTTCAGATAGACTACTTTCCGCTCAAATATTTCTCCCCTGGGACATACGGGACCTTCGAGAAGAAACGTTCAAAGACGGCCAAAATGCTCTGTAGTTCTCTCCCGGTGCGGCTTAGGGTATTTTAATGAAGAAATTTGAAATCAACGCGAAATTTCTAAACCAATGCCACTTGGTTCATCTCGCTAGCCCCAGCTGGAGCCGAGATAGTGCAAAAGTAGGCCCGAAAGTTCAAGAAATCCGTCATTTCGAAAAAAATGAAAAGCCGATATTGCGGAAATTGACGCTTGTGCTTCACTGTCCCCATCATATCCATCACATCTGAAACCATTTAAGGCCGTTTAAAGGGAAACAGAAATTTCGTCCCTAGAAAAAGTGACAGAAGGGGGGACCGGAGGACGAAATCGCATTTTCAGAAAAAACGGCATAACCGGAGATCGGAAAGAGATAATCTAATTTTGTTTTCACCAGTGTGTTTGGGGCGCCGAGCTGCTTCAGATAGACTACTTTCCGCTCAAATAATTCTCGCCTGGGACATACGGGACCTTCGAGAAGAAACGTTCAAAGACGGCCAAAATGCTCTGTAGTTCTCTCCCGGTGCGGCTTAGGGTATTTTAATGAAGAAATTTGAAATCAACGCGAAATTTCTAAACCAATGCCACTTGGTTCATCTCGCTAGCCCCAGCTGGAGCCGAGATAGTGCAAAAGTAGGCCCGAAAGTTCAAGAAATCCGTCATTTCGAAAAAAATGAAAAGCCGATATTGCGGAAATTGACGCTTGTGCTTCACTGTCCCCATCATATCCATCACATCTGAAACCATTTAAGGCCGTTTAAAGGGAAACAGAAATTTCGTCCCTAGAAAAAGTGACAGAAGGGGGGACCGGAGGACGAAATCGCATTTTCAGAAAAAACGGCATAACCGGAGATCGGAAAGAGATAATCTAATTTTGTTTTCACCAGTGTGTTTGGGGCGCCGAGCTGCTTCAGATAGACTACTTTCCGCTCAAATAATTCTCGCCTGGGACATACGGGACCTTCGAGAAGAAACGTTCAAAGACGGCCAAAATGCTCTGTAGTTCTCTCCCGGTGCGGCTTAGGGTATTTTAATGAAGAAATTTGAAATCAACGCGAAATTTCTAAACCAATGCCACTTGGTTCATCTCGCTAGCCCCAGCTGGAGCCGAGATAGTGCAAAAGTAGGCCCGAAAGTACAAGAAATCCGTCATTTCGAAAAAAATGAAAAGCCGATATTGCGGAAATTGACGCTTGTGCTTCACTGTCCCCATCATATCCATCACATCTGAAACCATTTAAGGCCGTTTAAAGGGAAACAGAAATTTCGTCCCTAGAAAAAGTGACAGAAGGGGGGACCGGAGGATGAAATCGCATTTTCAGAAAAAACGGCATAACCGGAGATCGGAAAGAGATAACCTAATTTTGTTTTCACCAGTGTGTTTGGGGCACCGAGCTGCTTCAGATAGACTACTTTCCGCTCAAATAATTCTCGCCTGGGACATACGGGACCTTCGAGAACAAACGTTCAAAGACGGCCAAAATGTTCTGTAGTTCTCTCCCAGTGCGGCTTACGGTATTTTAATGAAGAAATTTGAAATCAACGCGAAATTTCTAAACCAATGCCACTTGGTTCATCTCGCTAGCTCCAGCTGGAGCCGAGATAGTGCAAAAGTAGGCCCCAAAGTTCAAGAAATCCGTCATTTCGAAAAAAATGAAAAGCCGATATTGGGGAAACTGACGCTTGTGTGTCACTGTCCCCATCATATCCATCACATTTGAAAGCATTTAAGGCCGTTTAAAGGGAAAAAGAAATTTCGTCCCTAGAAAAAGTGACAGAAGGGGGGACCGGAGGATGAAATCGCATTTCCAGAAAAAACGGGATAACCGGAGATCGGAAAGAGATAACCTAATTTTGTTTTCACCAATGTGTTTTGGGCGCCGAGCTGCTTCAGATAGACTACTTTCCGCTCAAATAATTCTCGCCTGGGACATACGGGACCTTCGAGAAGAAACGTTCAAGGACGGATAAAATGCTCTGTAGTTCTCTCACAGAGCGGCTTAGGGTATTTTAATGGAGAAATTTGAGATCAACGCGAAATTTCTAAACCAATGCCACTTGGTTCATCTTGCTAGCTCCAGCTGGAGCCGAGATAGTGCAAAAGTATTCCCGAAAGTTCAAGAAATCCGTCATTTCGAAAAAAAATGAAAAGCCGATATTGGGGAAATTGACGCTTGTGCTTCACTGTCCCCATCATATCCATCACATCTGAAACCATTTAAGGCCGTTTAAAGGGAAAAAGAAATTTCGTCCCTAGAAAAAGTGAACAGAAGGGGGGACCGGAGGAGGAAATCGCATTTTCAGAAAAAACGGCATAACCGGAGATCGGAAAGAGATAATCTAATTTTGTTTTCACCAGTGTGTTTGGGGCGCCGAGCTGCTTCAGATAGACTACTTTCCCATCAAATAATTATCGCCTGGGACATACGGGACCTTCGAGAAGAAACGTTCAAAGACGGCCAAAATGCTCTGTAGTTCTCTCGCAGAGCGGTTTACGGTATTTTAATGCAGAAATTTGAGATCAACGCGAAATTCCTAAACCAATGGCACTTGGTTCATCTTGCTAGCTCCAGCTGGAGCAGAGATAGTGCAAAAGTAGGCCCGAAAGTTCAAGAAATCCGTCATTTCGAAAAAAATGAAAAGCCGATATTGGGGAAACTGACGCTTGTGTGTCACTGTCCCCATCATATCCATCACATTTGAAAGCATTTAAGGCCGTTTAAAGGGAAAAAGAAATTTCGTCCCTAGAAAAAGTGACAGAAGGGGGGACCGGAGGATGAAATCGCATTTTCAGAAAAAACGGGATAACCGGAGATCGGAAAGAGATAACCTAATTTTGTTTTCACCAGTGTGTTTTGGGCGCCGAGCTGCTTCAGATAGACTACTTTCCGCTCAAATAATTCTCGCCTGGGACACACGGGACCTTCGAGAAGAAACGTTCAAGGACGGATAAAATGCTCTGTAGTTCTCTCACAGAGCGGCTTAGGGTATTTTAATGGAGAAATTTGAGATCAACGCGAAATTTCTAAACCAATGCCACTTGGTTCATCTTGCTAGCTCCAGCTGGAGCCGAGATAGTGCAAAAGTAGGCCCGAAAGTTCAAGAAATCCGTCATTTCGAAAAAAAATGAAAAGCCGATATTGGGGAAATTGACGCTTGTGCTTCACTGTCCCCATCATATCCATCACATCTGAAACCATTTAAGGCCGCTTAAAGGGAAAAAGAAATTTCGTCCCTAGAAAAAGTGACAGAAGGGGGGACCGGAGGACGAAATCGCATTTTCAGAAAAAACGGCATAACCGGAGATCGGAAAGAGATAATCTAATTTTGTTTTCACCAGTGTGTTTGGGGCGCCGAGCTGCTTCAGATAGACTACTTTCCCATCAAATAATTCTCGCCTGGGACATACGGGACCTTCGAGAAGAAACGTTCAAGGACGGCCAAAATGCTCTGTAGTTCTCTCACAGGGCGGCTTACGGTATTTTTATGAAGAAATTTGAGATCAACGCGAAATGTCTAAACCAATGCCACTTGGTTCATCTCGCTAGCTCCAGCTGGAGCCGAGATAATGCAAAAGTAGGCCCGAAAGTTCAGGAAATAGGTCATTTCGAAAAAAATGAAAAGCCGATATTGGGGAAACTGATGCTTGTGCGTCACTGTCCCCATCATATCCATCACCTCTGAAACCATTTAAGGCCGTTTAAAGGGAAAAAGAAATTTCGTCCCTAGAAAAAGTGACAGAAGGGGGGACCGGAGGATGAAATCGCATTTTCAGAAAAAACGGCATAACCGGAGATCGGAAAGAGATAACCTAATTTTGTTTTCACCAGTGTGTTTGGGGCGCCGAGCTGCTTCAGATAGACTACTTTCCGCTCAAATATTTCTCCCCTGGGACATACGGGACCTTCGAGAAGAAACGTTCAAAGACGGCCAAAATGCTCTGTAGTTCTCTCCCGGTGCGGCTTAGGGTATTTTAATGAAGAATTTTGAAATCAACGCGAAATTTCTAAACCAATGCCACTTGGTTCATCTCGCTAGCCCCAGCTGGAGCCGAGATAGTGCAAAAGTAGGCCCGAAAGTTCAAGAAATCCGTCATTTCGAAAAAAATGAAAAGCCGATATTGCGGAAATTGACGCTTGTGCTTCACTGTCCCCATCATATCCATCACATCTGAAACCATTTAAGGCCGTTTAAAGGGAAACAGAAATTTCGTCCCTAGAAAAAGTGACAGAAGGGGGGACCGGAGGACGAAATCGCATTTTCAGAAAAAACGGCATAACCGGAGATCGGAAAGAGATAATCTAATTTTGTTTTCACCAGTGTGTTTGGGGCGCCGAGCTGCTTCAGATAGACTACTTTCCGCTCAAATAATTCTCGCCTGGGACATACGGGACCTTCGAGAAGAAACGTTCAAAGACGGCCAAAATGCTCTGTAGTTCTCTCCCGGTGCGGCTTAGGGTATTTTAATGAAGAAATTTGAAATCAACGCGAAATTTCTAAACCAATGCCACTTGGTTCATCTCGCTAGCCCCAGCTGGAGCCGAGATAGTGCAAAAGTAGGCCCGAAAGTACAAGAAATCCGTCATTTCGAAAAAAATGAAAAGCCGATATTGCGGAAATTGACGCTTGTGCTTCACTGTCCCCATCATATCCATCACATCTGAAACCATTTAAGGCCGTTTAAAGGGAAACAGAAATTTCGTCCCTAGAAAAAGTGACAGAAGGGGGGACCGGAGGACGAAATCGCATTTTCAGAAAAAACGGCATAACCGGAGATCGGAAAGAGATAATCTAATTTTGTTTTCACCAGTGTGTTTGGGGCGCCGAGCTGCTTCAGATAGACTACTTTCCGCTCAAATAATTCTCGCCTGGGACATACGGGACCTTCGAGAAGAAACGTTCAAAGACGGCCAAAATGCTCTGTAGTTCTCTCCCGGTGCGGCTTAGGGTATTTTAATGAAGAAATTTGAAATCAACGCGAAATTTCTAAACCAATGCCACTTGGTTCATCTCGCTAGCTCCAGCTGGAGCCGAGATAGTGCAAAAGTAGGCCCGAAAGTTCAAGAAATCCATCATTTCGAAAAAAATGAAAAGCCGATATTGCGGAAATTGACGCTTGTGCTTCACTGTCCCCATCATATCCATCACATCTGAAACCATTTAAGGCCGTTTAAAGGGAAAAAGAAATTTCGTCCCTAGAAAAAGTGACAGAAGGGGGGACCGGAGGACGAAATCGCATTTTCAGAAAAAACGGCATAACCGGAGATCGGAAAGAGATAATCTAATTTTGTTTTCACCAGTGTGTTTGGGGCGCCGAGCTGCTTCAGATAGACTACTTTACCCTCAAATAATTCTCGCCTGGGACATACGGGACCTTCGAGAAGAAACGTTCAAGGGCGGATAAAATGCTCTGTAGTTCTCTCCCGGTGCGGCTTAGGGTATTTTAATGAAGAAATTTGAAACCAACGCGAAATTTCTAAACCAATGCCACTTGGATCATCTCGCTAGCTCCAGCTGGAGCCGAGATAGTGCAAAAGTAGGCCCGAAAGTTCAAGAAATCCGTCATTTCGAAAAAAATGAAAAGCCGATATTGGGGAAACTGACGCTTGTGTGTCACTGTCCCCATCATATCCATCACATTTGAAAGCAATTAAGGCCGTTTAAAGGGAAAAAGAAATTTCGTCCCTAGAAAAAGTGACGGAAGGGGGGACCGGAGGATGAAATCGCATTTTCAGAAAAAACGGGATAACCGGAGATCGGAAAGAGATAATCTAATTTTGTTTTCACCAGTGTGTTTTGGGCGCCGAGCTGCTTCAGATAGACTACTTTCCGCTCAAATAATTCTCGCCTGGGACATACGGGACCTTCGAGAAGAAACGTTCAAGGACGGATAAAATGCTCCGTAGTTTTCTCACAGAGCGGCTTACGGTATTTTAATGAAGAAATTTGAGATCAACGCGAAATTTCTAAACCAATGCCACTTGGTTCATCTCGCTAGCTCCAGCTGGAGCCGAGATAGTGCAAAAGTAGGCCCGAAAGTTCAAGAAATCCGTCATTTCGAAAAAAATGAAAAGGCGATATTGGGGAAATTGACGCTTGTGCTTCACTGTCCCCATCATATCCATCACATCTGAAACCATTTAAGGCCGTTTAAAGGGAAAAAGAAATTTCGTCCCTAGAAAAAGTGACAGAAGGGGGGACCGGAGGATGAAATCGCATTTTCAGAAAAAACGGCATAACCGGAGATCGGAAAGAGATAATCTAATTTTGTTTTCACCAGTGTATTTGGGGCGCCGAGCTGCTTCAGATAGACTACTTTCCCCTGAAATAATTCTCGCCTGGGACATACGGGACCTTCGAGAAGAAACGTTCAAAGACGGCCAAAATGCTCTGTAGTTCTCTCCCAGTGCGGCTTACGGTATTTTAATGAAGAAATTTGAAATCAACGCGAAATTTCTAAACCAATGCCACTTGGTTCATCTCGCTAGCTCCAGCTGGAGCCGAGATAGTGCAAAAGTAGGCCCGAAAGTTCAAGAAATCCGTCATTTCGAAAAAAATGAAAAGCCGATATCGGGGAAATTGACGCTTGTGCTTCACTGTCCCTATCATATCCATCACATCTGAAACCATTTAAGGCCGTTTAAAGGGAAAAAGAAATTTCGTCCCTAGAAAAAGTGACAGAAGGGGGGACCGGAGGATGAAATCGCATTTTCAGAAAAAACGGGATAACCGGAGATCGGAAAGAGATAACCTAATTTTGTTTTCACCAGTGTGTTTTGGGCGCCGAGCTGCTTCAGATAGACTACTTTCCGCTCAAATAATTCTCGCCTGGGACACACGGGACCTTCGAGAAGAAACGTTCAAGGACGGATAAAATGCTCTGTAGTTCTCTCACAGAGCGGCTTAGGGTATTTTAATGGAGAAATTTGAGATCAACGCGAAATTTCTAAACCAATGCCACTTGGTTCATCTCGCTAGCTCCAGCTGGAGCCGAGATAGTGCAAAAGTAGGCCCGAAAGTTCAAGAAATCCGTCATTTCGAAAAAAATGAAAAGGAGATATTGGGGAAATTGACGCTTGTGCTTCACTGTCCCCATCATATCCATCACATCTGAAACCATTTAAGGCCGTTTAAAGGGAAAAAGAAATTTCGTCCCTAGAAAAAGTGACAGAAGGGGGGACCGGAGGATGAAATCGCATTTTCAGAAAAAACGGCATAACCGGAGATCGGAAAGAGATAATCTAATTTTGTTTTCACCAGTGTATTTGGGGCGCCGAGCTGCTTCAGATAGACTACTTTCCCCTGAAATAATTCTCGCCTGGGACATACGGGACCTTCGAGAAGAAACGTTCAAAGACGGCCAAAATGCTCTGTAGTTCTCTCCCAGTGCGGCTTACGGTATTTTAATGAAGAAATTTGAAATCAACGCGAAATTTCTAAACCAATGCCACTTGGTTCATCTCGCTAGCTCCAGCTGGAGCCGAGATAGTGCAAAAGTAGGCCCGAAAGTTCAAGAAATCCGTCATTTCGAAAAAAATGAAAAGCCGATATCGGGGAAATTGACGCTTGTGCTTCACTGTCCCTATCATATCCATCACATCTGAAACCATTTAAGGCCGTTTAAAGGGAAAAAGAAATTTCGTCCCTAGAAAAAGTGACAGAAGGGGGGACCGGAGGATGAAATCGCATTTTCAGAAAAAACGGGATAACCGGAGATCGGAAAGAGATAACCTAATTTTGTTTTCACCAGTGTGTTTTGGGCGCCGAGCTGCTTCAGATAGACTACTTTCCGCTCAAATAATTCTCGCCTGGGACACACGGGACCTTCGAGAAGAAACGTTCAAGGACGGATAAAATGCTCTGTAGTTCTCTCACAGAGCGGCTTAGGGTATTTTAATGGAGAAATTTGAGATCAACGCGAAATTTCTAAACCAATGCCACTTGGTTCATCTTGCTAGCTCCAGCTGGAGCCGAGATAGTGCAAAAGTAGGCCCGAAAATTCAAGAAATCCGTCATTTCGAAAAAAAATGAAAAGCCGATATTGGGGAAATTGACGCTTGTGCTTCACTGTCCCCATCATATCCATCACATCTGAAACCATTTAAGGCCGTTTAAAGGGAAAAAGAAATTTCGTCCCTAGAAAAAGTGAACAGAAGGGACCGGAGGAGGAAATCGCATTTTCAGAAAAAACGGCATAACCGGAGATCGGAAAGAGATAATCTAATTTTGTTTTCACCAGTGTGTTTGGGGCGCCGAGCTGCTTCAGATAGACTACTTTCCGCTCAAGTAATTCTCGCCTGGGACATACGGGACCTTCGAGAACAAACGTTCAAAGACGGCCAAAATGGTCTGTAGTTCTCTCCCAGTGCGGCTTACGGTATTTTAATGAAGAAATTTGAAATCAACGCGAAATTTCTAAACCAATGGCACTTGGTTCATCTCGCTAGCTCCAGCTGGAGCCGAGATAGTGCAAAAGTAGGCCCGAAAGTTCAAGAAATCCGTCATTTCGAAAAAAATGAAAAGCCGATATTGGGGAAATTGACGCTTGTGCCTCACTGTCCCCATCATATCCATCACATCTGAAACCATTTAAGGCCGTTTAAAGGGAAAAAGAAATTTCGTCCCTAGAAAAAGTGACAGAATGGGGGACCGGAGGATGAAATCGCATTTTCAGAAAAAACGGCATAACCGGAGATCGGAAAGAGATAATCTAATTTTGTTTTCACCAGTGTGTTTGGGGCGCCGAGCAGCTTCAGATAGACAACTTTCCGCTCAAGTAATTCTCGCCTGGGACATACGGGACCTTCGAGAAGAAACGTTCAAAGACGGCCAAATGCTCTGTAGTTCTCTCACAGGGCGGCTTACGGTATTTTAATGAAGAAATTCAAGATTAACGCGAAATTTATAAACCAATGCCACTTGGTTCATCTCGCTAGCTCCAGCTGGAGCCGAGATAGTGCAAAAGTAGGCCCGAAAGTTGAAGAAAACGGTCCATTCGAAAAAAATGAAAAGCCGATATTGGGGAAACTGATGCTTGTGCGACACTGTCCCCATCATATCCATCACTTCTGAAACCATTTAAGGCCGTTTAAAGGGAAAAAGAAATTTCGTCCCTAGAAAAAGTGACAGAAGGGGGGACCGGAGGATGAAATCGCATTTTCAGAAAAAACGGCATAACCGGAGATCGGAAAGAGATAAACTAATTTTGTTTTCACCAGTGTGTTTGGGGCACCGAGCTGCTTCAGATAGACTACTTTCCGCTCAAGTAATTCTCGCCTGGGACATACGGGACCTTCGAGAACAAACGTTCAAAGACGGCCAAAATGTTCTGTAGTTCTCTCCCAGTGCGGCTTACGGTATTTTAATGAAGAAATTTGAAATCAACGCGAAATTTCTAAACCAATGGCACTTGGTTCATCTCGCTAGCTCCAGCTGGAGCCGAGATAGTGCAAAATTAGGCCCGAAAGTTCAAGAAATCCGTCATTTCGAAAAAAATGAAAAGCCGATATTGGGGAAACTGACGCTTGTGTGTCACTGTCCCCATCATATCCATCACATTTGAAAGCATTTAAGGCCGTTTAAAGGGAAAAAGAAATTTCGTCCCTAGAAAAAGTGACAGAAGGGGGGACCGGAGGATGAAATCGCATTTCCAGAAAAAACGGGATAACCGGAGATCGGAAAGAGATAACCTAATTTTGTTTTCACCAATGTGTTTTGGGCGCCGAGCTGCTTCAGATAGACTACTTTCCGCTCAAATAATTCTCGCCTGGGACATACGGGACCTTCGAGAAGAAACGTTCAAGGACGGATAAAATGCTCTGTAGTTCTCTCACAGAGCGGCTTAGGGTATTTTAATGGAGAAATTTGAGATCAACGCGAAATTTCTAAACCAATGCCACTTGGTTCATCTTGCTAGCTCCAGCTGGAGCCGAGATAGTGCAAAAGTAGGCCCGAAAGTTCAAGAAATCCGTCATTTCGAAAAAAAATGAAAAGCCGATATTGGGGAAATTGACGCTTGTGCTTCACTGTCCCCATCATATCCATTACATCTGAAACCATTTAAGGCCGTTTAAAGGGAAAAAGAAATTTCGTCCCTAGAAAAAGTGACAGAAGGGGGGACCGGAGGACGAAATCGCATTTTCAGAAAAAACGGCATAACCGGAGATCGGAAAGAGATAATCTAATTTTGTTTTCACCAGTGTGTTTGGGGCGCCGAGCTGCTTCAGATAGACTACTTTCCCATCAAATAATTCTCGCCTGGGACATACGGGACCTTCGAGAAGAAACGTTCAAGGACGGCCAAAATGCTCTGTAGTTCTCTCACAGTGCGGCTTACGGTATTTTTATGAAGAAATTTGAGATCAACGCGAAATGTCTAAACCAATGCCACTTGGTTCATCTCGCTAGCTCCAGCTGGAGCCGAGATAATGCAAAAGTAGGCCCGAAAGTTCAGGAAATAGGTCATTTCGAAAAAAATGAAAAGCCGATATTGGGGAAACTGATGCTTGTGCGTCACTGTCCCCATCATATCCATCACTTCTGAAACCATTTAAGGCCGTTTAAAGGGAAAAAGAAATTTCGTCCCTAGAAAAAGTGACAGAAGGGGGGACCGGAGGATGAAATCGCATTTTCAGAAAAAACGGCATAACCGGAGATCGGAAAGAGATAACCTAATTTTGTTTTCACCAGTGTGTTTGGGGCGCCGAGCTGCTTCAGATAGACTACTTTCCGCTCAAATATTTCTCCCCTGGGACATACGGGACCTTCGAGAAGAAACGTTCAAAGACGGCCAAAATGCTCTGTAGTTCTCTCCCGGTGCGGCTTAGGGTATTTTAATGAAGAAATTTGAAATCAACGCGAAATTTCTAAACCAATGCCACTTGGTTCATCTCGCTAGCCCCAGCTGGAGCCGAGATAGTGCAAAAGTAGGCCCGAAAGTTCAAGAAATCCGTCATTTCGAAAAAAATGAAAAGCCGATATTGCGGAAATTGACGCTTGTGCTTCACTGTCCCCATCATATCCATCACATCTGAAACCATTTAAGGCCGTTTAAAGGGAAACAGAAATTTCGTCCCTAGAAAAAGTGACAGAAGGGGGGACCGGAGGACGAAATCGCATTTTCAGAAAAACGGCATAACCGGAGATCGGAAAGAGATAATCTAATTTTGTTTTCACCAGTGTGTTTGGGGCGCCGAGCTGCTTCAGATAGACTACTTTCCGCTCAAATAATTCTCGCCTGGGACATACGGGACCTTCGAGAAGAAACGTTCAAAGACGGCCAAAATGCTCTGTAGTTCTCTCCCGGTGCGGCTTAGGGTATTTTAATGAAGAAATTTGAAATCAACGCGAAATTTCTAAACCAATGCCACTTGGTTCATCTCGCTAGCTCCAGCTGGAGCCGAGATAGTGCAAAAGTAGGCCCGAAAGTTCAAGAAATCCATCATTTCGAAAAAATGAAAAGCCGATATTGCGGAAATTGACGCTTGTGCTTCACTGTCCCCATCATATCCATCACATCTGAAACCATTTAAGGCCGTTTAAAGGGAAAAAGAAATTTCGTCCCTAGAAAAAGTGACAGAAGGGGGGACCGGAGGACGAAATCGCATTTTCAGAAAAAACGGCATAACCGGAGATCGGAAAGAGATAATCCAATTTTGTTTTCACCAGTGTGTTTGGGGCGCCGAGCTGCTTCAGATAGACTACTTTACCCTCAAATAATTCTCGCCTGGGACATACGGGACCTTCGAGAAGAAACGTTCAAGGGCGGATAAAATGCTCTGTAGTTCTCTCCCGGTGCGGCTTAGGGTATTTTAATGAAGAAATTTGAAACCAACGCGAAATTTCTAAACCAATGCCACTTGGATCATCTCGCTAGCTCCAGCTGGAGCCGAGATAGTGCAAAAGTAGGCCCGAAAGTTCAAGAAATCCGTCATTTCGAAAAAAATGAAAAGCCGATATTGGGGAAACTGACGCTTGTGTGTCACTGTCCCCATCATATCCATCACATTTGAAAGCAATTAAGGCCGTTTAAAGGGAAAAAGAAATTTCGTCCCTAGAAAAAGTGACGGAAGGGGGGACCGGAGGATGAAATCGCATTTTCAGAAAAAACGGCATAACCGGAGATCGGAAAGAGATAATCTAATTTTGTTTTCACCAGTGTGTTTTGGGCGCCGAGCTGCTTCAGATAGACTACTTTCCGCTCAAATAATTCTCGCCTGGGACATACGGGACCTTCGAGAAGAAACGTTCAAGGACGGATAAAATGCTCTGTAGTTCTCTCACAGAGCGGCTTACGGTATTTTAATGAAGAAATTTGAGATCAACGCGAAATTTCTAAACCAATGCCACTTGGTTCATCTCGCTAGCTCCAGCTGGAGCCGAGATAGTGCAAAAGTAGGCCCGAAAGTTCAAGAAATCCGTCATTTCGAAAAAAATGAAAAGGCGATATTGGGGAAATTGACGCTTGTGCTTCACTGTCCCCATCATATCCATCACATCTGAAACCATTTAAGGCCGTTTAAAGGGAAAAAGAAATTTCGTCCCTAGAAAAAGTGACAGAAGGGGGGACCGGAGGATGAAATCGCATTTTCAGAAAAAACGGCATAACCGGAGATCGGAAAGAGATAACCTAATTTTGTTTTCACCAGTGTGTTTGGGGCACCGAGCTGCTTCAGATAGACTACTTTCCGCTCAAATAATTCTCGCCTGGGACATACGGGACCTTCGAGAACAAACGTTCAAAGACGGCCAAAATGTTCTGTAGTTCTCTCCCAGTGCGGCTTACGGTATTTTAATGAAGAAATTTGAAATCAACGCGAAATTTCTAAACCAATGCCACTTGGTTCATCTCGCTAGCTCCAGCTGGAGCCGAGATAGTGCAAAAGTAGGCCCCAAAGTTCAAGAAATCCGTCATTTCGAAAAAAATGAAAAGCCGATATTGGGGAAACTGACGCTTGTGTGTCACTGTCCCCATCATATCCATCACATTTGAAAGCATTTAAGGCCGTTTAAAGGGAAAAAGAAATTTCGTCCATAGAAAAAGTGACAGAAGGGGGGACCGGAGGATGAAATCGCATTTTCAGAAAAAACGGGATAACCGGAGATCGGAAAGAGATAATCTAATTTTGTTTTCACCAGTGTGTTTTGGGCGCCGAGCTGCTTCAGATAGACTACTTTCCGCTCAAATAATTCTCGCCTGGGACATACGGGACCTTCGAGAAGAAACGTTCAAGGACGGATAAAATGCTCTGTAGTTCTCTCACAGAGCGGCTTACGGTATTTTAATGAAGAAATTTGAGATCAACGCGAAATTTCTAAACCAATGCCACTTGGTTCATCTCGCTAGCTCCAGCTGGAGCCGAGATAGTGCAAAAGTAGGCCCGAAAGTTCAAGAAATCCGTCATTTCGAAAAAAATGAAAAGGCGATATTGGGGAAATTGACGCTTGTGCTTCACTGTCCCCATCATATCCATCACATCTGAAACCATTTAAGGCCGTTTAAAGGGAAAAAGAAATTTCGTCCCTAGAAAAAGTGAACAGAAGGGACCGGAGGAGGAAATCGCATTTTCAGAAAAAAACGGCATAACCGGAGATCGGAAAGAGATAATCTAATTTTGTTTTCACCAGTGTGTTTGGGGCGCCGAGCTGCTTCAGATAGACTACTTTCCGCTCAAGTAATTCTCCCCTGGGACATACGGGACCTTCGAGAAGAAACGTTCAAAGACGGCCAAAATGCTCTGTAGTTCTCTCCCGGTGCGGCTTAGGGTATTTTAATGAAGAAATTTGAAATCAACGCGAAATTTCTAAACCAATGCCACTTGGTTCATCTCGCTAGCCCCAGCTGGAGCCGAGATAGTGCAAAAGTAGGCCCGAAAGTTCAAGAAATCCGTCATTTCGAAAAAAATGAAAAGCCGATATTGCGGAAATTGACGCTTGTGCTTCACTGTCCCCATCATATCCATCACATCTGAAACCATTTAAGGCCGTTTAAAGGGAAACAGAAATTTCGTCCCTAGAAAAAGTGACAGAAGGGGGGACCGGAGGACGAAATCGCATTTTCAGAAAAAACGGCATAACCGGAGATCGGAAAGAGATAATCTAATTTTGTTTTCACCAGTGTGTTTGGGGCGCCGAGCTGCTTCAGACAGACTACTTTCCGCTCAAATAATTCTCGCCTGGGACATACGGGACCTTCGAGAAGAAACGTTCAAAGACGGCCAAAATGCTCTGTAGTTCTCTCCCGGTGCGGCTTAGGGTATTTTAATGAAGAAATTTGAAATCAACGCGAAATTTCTAAACCAATGCCACTTGGTTCATCTCGCTAGCCCCAGCTGGAGCCGAGATAGTGCAAAAGTAGGCCCGAAAGTTCAAGAAATCCGTCATTTCGAAAAAAATGAAAAGCCGATATTGCGGAAATTGACGCTTGTGCTTCACTGTCCCCATCATATCCATCACATCTGAAACCATTTAAGGCCGTTTAAAGGGAAACAGAAATTTCGTCCCTAGAAAAAGTGACAGAAGGGGGGACCGGAGGACGAAATCGCATTTTCAGAAAAAACGGCATAACCGGAGATCGGAAAGAGATAATCTAATTTTGTTTTCACCAGTGTGTTTGGGGCGCCGAGCTGCTTCAGATAGACTACTTTCCGCTCAAATAATTCTCGCCTGGGACATACGGGACCTTCGAGAAGAAACGTTCAAAGACGGCCAAAATGCTCTGTAGTTCTCTCCCGGTGCGGCTTAGGGTATTTTAATGAAGAAATTTGAAATCAACGCGAAATTTCTAAACCAATGCCACTTGGTTCATCTCGCTAGCCCCAGCTGGAGCCGAGATAGTGCAAAAGTAGGCCCGAAAGTACAAGAAATCCGTCATTTCGAAAAAAATGAAAAGCCGATATTGCGGAAATTGACGCTTGTGCTTCACTGTCCCCATCATATCCATCACATCTGAAACCATTTAAGGCCGTTTAAAGGGAAACAGAAATTTCGTCCCTAGAAAAAGTGACAGAAGGGGGGACCGGAGGATGAAATCGCATTTTCAGAAAAAACGGCATAACCGGAGATCGGAAAGAGATAACCTAATTTTGTTTTCACCAGTGTGTTTGGGGCACCGAGCTGCTTCAGATAGACTACTTTCCGCTCAAATAATTCTCGCCTGGGACATACGGGACCTTCGAGAACAAACGTTCAAAGACGGCCAAAATGTTCTGTAGTTCTCTCCCAGTGCGGCTTACGGTATTTTAATGAAGAAATTTGAAATCAACGCGAAATTTCTAAACCAATGCCACTTGGTTCATCTCGCTAGCTCCAGCTGGAGCCGAGATAGTGCAAAAGTAGGCCCCAAAGTTCAAGAAATCCGTCATTTCGAAAAAAATGAAAAGCCGATATTGGGGAAACTGACGCTTGTGTGTCACTGTCCCCATCATATCCATCACATTTGAAAGCATTTAAGGCCGTTTAAAGGGAAAAAGAAATTTCGTCCCTAGAAAAAGTGACAGAAGGGGGGACCGGAGGATGAAATCGCATTTCCAGAAAAAACGGGATAACCGGAGATCGGAAAGAGATAACCTAATTTTGTTTTCACCAATGTGTTTTGGGCGCCGAGCTGCTTCAGATAGACTACTTTCCGCTCAAATAATTCTCGCCTGGGACATACGGGACCTTCGAGAAGAAACGTTCAAGGACGGATAAAATGCTCTGTAGTTCTCTCACAGAGCGGCTTAGGGTATTTTAATGGAGAAATTTGAGATCAACGCGAAATTTCTAAACCAATGCCACTTGGTTCATCTTGCTAGCTCCAGCTGGAGCCGAGATAGTGCAAAAGTATTCCCGAAAGTTCAAGAAATCCGTCATTTCGAAAAAAAATGAAAAGCCGATATTGGGGAAATTGACGCTTGTGCTTCACTGTCCCCATCATATCCATCACATCTGAAACCATTTAAGGCCGTTTAAAGGGAAAAAGAAATTTCGTCCCTAGAAAAAGTGAACAGAAGGGGGGACCGGAGGAGGAAATCGCATTTTCAGAAAAAACGGCATAACCGGAGATCGGAAAGAGATAATCTAATTTTGTTTTCACCAGTGTGTTTGGGGCGCCGAGCTGCTTCAGATAGACTACTTTCCCATCAAATAATTATCGCCTGGGACATACGGGACCTTCGAGAAGAAACGTTCAAAGACGGCCAAAATGCTCTGTAGTTCTCTCGCAGAGCGGTTTACGGTATTTTAATGCAGAAATTTGAGATCAACGCGAAATTCCTAAACCAATGCCACTTGGTTCATCTTGCTAGCTCCAGCTGGAGCAGAGATAGTGCAAAAGTAGGCCCGAAAGTTCAAGAAATCCGTCATTTCGAAAAAAATGAAAAGCCGATATTGGGGAAACTGACGCTTGTGTGTCACTGTCCCCATCATATCCATCACATTTGAAAGCATTTAAGGCCGTTTAAAGGGAAAAAGAAATTTCGTCCCTAGAAAAAGTGACAGAAGGGGGGACCGGAGGATGAAATCGCATTTTCAGAAAAAACGGGATAACCGGAGATCGGAAAGAGATAACCTAATTTTGTTTTCACCAGTGTGTTTTGGGCGCCGAGCTGCTTCAGATAGACTACTTTCCGCTCAAATAATTCTCGCCTGGGACACACGGGACCTTCGAGAAGAAACGTTCAAGGACGGATAAAATGCTCTGTAGTTCTCTCACAGAGCGGCTTAGGGTATTTTAATGGAGAAATTTGAGATCAACGCGAAATTTCTAAACCAATGCCACTTGGTTCATCTTGCTAGCTCCAGCTGGAGCCGAGATAGTGCAAAAGTAGGCCCGAAAGTTCAAGAAATCCGTCATTTCGAAAAAAAATGAAAAGCCGATATTGGGGAAATTGACGCTTGTGCTTCACTGTCCCCATCATATCCATCACATCTGAAACCATTTAAGGCCGTTTAAAGGGAAAAAGAAATTTCGTCCCTAGAAAAAGTGACAGAAGGGGGGACCGGAGGACGAAATCGCATTTTCAGAAAAAACGGCATAACCGGAGATCGGAAAGAGATAATCTAATTTTGTTTTCACCAGTGTGTTTGGGGCGCCGAGCTGCTTCAGATAGACTACTTTCCCATCAAATAATTCTCGCCTGGGACATACGGGACCTTCGAGAAGAAACGTTCAAGGACGGCCAAAATGCTCTGTAGTTCTCTCACAGGGCGGCTTACGGTATTTTTATGAAGAAATTTGAGATCAACGCGAAATGTCTAAACCAATGCCACTTGGTTCATCTCGCTAGCTCCAGCTGGAGCCGAGATAATGCAAAAGTAGGCCCGAAAGTTCAGGAAATAGGTCATTTCGAAAAAAATGAAAAGCCGATATTGGGGAAACTGATGCTTGTGCGTCACTGTCCCCATCATATCCATCACTTCTGAAACCATTTAAGGCCGTTTAAAGGGAAAAAGAAATTTCGTCCCTAGAAAAAGTGACAGAAGGGGGGACCGGAGGATGAAATCGCATTTTCAGAAAAAACGGCATAACCGGAGATCGGAAAGAGATAACCTAATTTTGTTTTCACCAGTGTGTTTGGGGCGCCGAGCTGCTTCAGATAGACTACTTTCCGCTCAAATATTTCTCCCCTGGGACATACGGGACCTTCGAGAAGAAACGTTCAAAGACGGCCAAAATGCTCTGTAGTTCTCTCCCGGTGCGGCTTAGGGTATTTTAATGAAGAAATTTGAAATCAACGCGAAATTTCTAAACCAATGCCACTTGGTTCATCTCGCTAGCCCCAGCTGGAGCCGAGATAGTGCAAAAGTAGGCCCGAAAGTTCAAGAAATCCGTCATTTCGAAAAAAATGAAAAGCCGATATTGCGGAAATTGACGCTTGTGCTTCACTGTCCCCATCATATCCATCACATCTGAAACCATTTAAGGCCGTTTAAAGGGAAACAGAAATTTCGTCCCTAGAAAAAGTGACAGAAGGGGGGACCGGAGGATGAAATCGCATTTTCAGAAAAAACGGCATAACCGGAGATCGGAAAGAGATAATCTAATTTTGTTTTCACCAGTGTGTTTGGGGCGCCGAGCTGCTTCAGATAGACTACTTTCCGCTCAAATAATTCTCGCCTGGGACATACGGGACCTTCGAGAAGAAACGTTCAAAGACGGCCAAAATGCTCTGTAGTTCTCTCCCGGTGCGGCTTAGGGTATTTTAATGAAGAAATTTGAAATCAACGCGAAATTTCTAAACCAATGCCACTTGGTTCATCTCGCTAGCCCCAGCTGGAGCCGAGATAGTGCAAAAGTAGGCCCGAAAGTACAAGAAATCCGTCATTTCGAAAAAAATGAAAAGCCGATATTGCGGAAATTGACGCTTGTGCTTCACTGTCCCCATCATATCCATCACATCTGAAACCATTTAAGGCCGTTTAAAGGGAAACAGAAATTTCGTCCCTAGAAAAAGTGACAGAAGGGGGGACCGGAGGACGAAATCGCATTTTCAGAAAAAACGGCATAACCGGAGATCGGAAAGAGATAATCTAATTTTGTTTTCACCAGTGTGTTTGGGGCGCCGAGCTGCTTCAGATAGACTACTTTCCGCTCAAATAATTCTCGCCTGGGACATACGGGACCTTCGAGAAGAAACGTTCAAAGACGGCCAAAATGCTCTGTAGTTCTCTCCCGGTGCGGCTTAGGGTATTTTAATGAAGAAATTTGAAATCAACGCGAAATTTCTAAACCAATGCCACTTGGTTCATCTCGCTAGCTCCAGCTGGAGCCGAGATAGTGCAAAAGTAGGCCCGAAAGTTCAAGAAATCCATCATTTCGAAAAAAATGAAAAGCCGATATTGCGGAAATTGACGCTTGTGCTTCACTGTCCCCATCATATCCATCACATCTGAAACCATTTAAGGCCGTTTAAAGGGAAAAAGAAATTTCGTCCCTAGAAAAAGTGACAGAAGGGGGGACCGGAGGACGAAATCGCATTTTCAGAAAAAACGGCATAACCGGAGATCGGAAAGAGATAATCTAATTTTGTTTTCACCAGTGTGTTTGGGGCGCCGAGCTGCTTCAGATAGACTACTTTACCCTCAAATAATTCTCGCCTGGGACATACGGGACCTTCGAGAAGAAACGTTCAAGGGCGGATAAAATGCTCTGTAGTTCTCTCCCGGTGCGGCTTAGGGTATTTTAATGAAGAAATTTGAAACCAACGCGAAATTTCTAAACCAATGCCACTTGGATCATCTCGCTAGCTCCAGCTGGAGCCGAGATAGTGCAAAAGTAGGCCCGAAAGTTCAAGAAATCCGTCATTTCGAAAAAAATGAAAAGCCGATATTGGGGAAACTGACGCTTGTGTGTCACTGTCCCCATCATATCCATCACATTTGAAAGCAATTAAGGCCGTTTAAAGGGAAAAAGAAATTTCGTCCCTAGAAAAAGTGACAGAAGGGGGGACCGGAGGATGAAATCGCATTTTCAGAAAAAACGGGATAACCGGAGATCGGAAAGAGATAATCTAATTTTGTTTTCACCAGTGTGTTTTGGGCGCCGAGCTGCTTCAGATAGACTACTTTCCGCTCAAATAATTCTCGCCTGGGACATACGGGACCTTCGAGAAGAAACGTTCAAGGACGGATAAAATGCTCTGTAGTTTTCTCACAGAGCGGCTTACGGTATTTTAATGAAGAAATTTGAGATCAACGCGAAATTTCTAAACCAATGCCACTTGGTTCATCTCGCTAGCTCCAGCTGGAGCCGAGATAGTGCAAAAGTAGGCCCGAAAGTTCAAGAAATCCGTCATTTCGAAAAAAATGAAAAGGCGATATTGGGGAAATTGACGCTTGTGTGTCACTGTCCCCATCATATCCATCACATTTGAAAGCATTTAAGGCCGTTTAAAGGGAAAAAGAAATTTCGTCCCTAGAAAAAGTGACAGAAGGGGGGACCGGAGGATGAAATCGCATTTCCAGAAAAAACGGGATAACCGGAGATCGGAAAGAGATAACCTAATTTTGTTTTCACCAATGTGTTTTGGGCGCCGAGCTGCTTCAGATAGACTACTTTCCGCTCAAATAATTCTCGCCTGGGACATACGGGACCTTCGAGAAGAAACGTTCAAGGACGGATAAAATGCTCTGTAGTTCTCTCACAGAGCGGCTTAGGGTATTTTAATGGAGAAATTTGAGATCAACGCGAAATTTCTAAACCAATGCCACTTGGTTCATCTTGCTAGCTCCAGCTGGAGCCGAGATAGTGCAAAAGTAGGCCCGAAAGTTCAAGAAATCCGTCATTTCGAAAAAAAATGAAAAGCCGATATTGGGGAAATTGACGCTTGTGCTTCACTGTCCCCATCATATCCATCACATCTGAAACCATTTAAGGCCGTTTAAAGGGAAAAAGAAATTTCGTCCCTAGAAAAAGTGACAGAAGGGGGGACCGGAGGATGAAATCGCATTTTCAGAAAAAACGGCATAACCGGAGATCGGAAAGAGATAATCTAATTTTGTTTTCACCAGTGTATTTGGGGCGCCGAGCTGCTTCAGATAGACTACTTTCCCCTGAAATAATTCTCGCCTGGGACATACGGGACCTTCGAGAAGAAACGTTCAAAGACGGCCAAAATGCTCTGTAGTTCTCTCCCAGTGCGGCTTACGGTATTTTAATGAAGAAATTTGAAATCAACGCGAAATTTCTAAACCAATGCCACTTGGTTCATCTCGCTAGCTCCAGCTGGAGCCGAGATAGTGCAAAAGTAGGCCCGAAAGTTCAAGAAATCCGTCATTTCGAAAAAAATGAAAAGCCGATATCGGGGAAATTGACGCTTGTGCTTCACTGTCCCTATCATATCCATCACATCTGAAACCATTTAAGGCCGTTTAAAGGGAAAAAGAAATTTCGTCCCTAGAAAAAGTGACAGAAGGGGGGACCGGAGGATGAAATCGCATTTTCAGAAAAAACGGGATAACCGGAGATCGGAAAGAGATAACCTAATTTTGTTTTCACCAGTGTGTTTTGGGCGCCGAGCTGCTTCAGATAGACTACTTTCCGCTCAAATAATTCTCGCCTGGGACACACGGGACCTTCGAGAAGAAACGTTCAAGGACGGATAAAATGCTCTGTAGTTCTCTCACAGAGCGGCTTAGGGTATTTTAATGGAGAAATTTGAGATCAACGCGAAATTTCTAAACCAATGCCACTTGGTTCATCTCGCTAGCTCCAGCTGGAGCCGAGATAGTGCAAAAGTAGGCCCGAAAGTTCAAGAAATCCGTCATTTCGAAAAAAATGAAAAGGAGATATTGGGGAAATTGACGCTTGTGCTTCACTGTCCCCATCATATCCATCACATCTGAAACCATTTAAGGCCGTTTAAAGGGAAAAAGAAATTTCGTCCCTAGAAAAAGTGACAGAAGGGGGGACCGGAGGATGAAATCGCATTTTCAGAAAAAACGGCATAACCGGAGATCGGAAAGAGATAATCTAATTTTGTTTTCACCAGTGTATTTGGGGCGCCGAGCTGCTTCAGATAGACTACTTTCCCCTGAAATAATTCTCGCCTGGGACATACGGGACCTTCGAGAAGAAACGTTCAAAGACGGCCAAAATGCTCTGTAGTTCTCTCCCAGTGCGGCTTACGGTATTTTAATGAAGAAATTTGAAATCAACGCGAAATTTCTAAACCAATGGCACTTGGTTCATCTCGCTAGCTCCAGCTGGAGCCGAGATAGTGCAAAAGTAGGCCCGAAAGTTCAAGAAATCCGTCATTTCGAAAAAAATGAAAAGCCGATATTGGGGAAATTGACGCTTGTGCCTCACTGTCCCCATCATATCCATCACATCTGAAACCATTTAAGGCCGTTTAAAGGGAAAAAGAAATTTCGTCCCTAGAAAAAGTGACAGAATGGGGGACCGGAGGATGAAATCGCATTTTCAGAAAAAACGGCATAACCGGAGATCGGAAAGAGATAATCTAATTTTGTTTTCACCAGTGTGTTTGGGGCGCCGAGCAGCTTCAGATAGACAACTTTCCGCTCAAGTAATTCTCGCCTGGGACATACGGGACCTTCGAGAAGAAACGTTCAAAGACGGCCAAATGCTCTGTAGTTCTCTCACAGGGCGGCTTACGGTATTTTAATGAAGAAATTCAAGATTAACGCGAAATTTATAAACCAATGCCACTTGGTTCATCTCGCTAGCTCCAGCTGGAGCCGAGATAGTGCAAAAGTAGGCCCGAAAGTTGAAGAAAACGGTCCATTCGAAAAAAATGAAAAGCCGATATTGGGGAAACTGATGCTTGTGCGACACTGTCCCCATCATATCCATCACTTCTGAAACCATTTAAGGCCGTTTAAAGGGAAAAAGAAATTTCGTCCCTAGAAAAAGTGACAGAAGGGGGGACCGGAGGATGAAATCGCATTTTCAGAAAAAACGGCATAACCGGAGATCGGAAAGAGATAAACTAATTTTGTTTTCACCAGTGTGTTTGGGGCACCGAGCTGCTTCAGATAGACTACTTTCCGCTCAAGTAATTCTCGCCTGGGACATACGGGACCTTCGAGAACAAACGTTCAAAGACGGCCAAAATGTTCTGTAGTTCTCTCCCAGTGCGGCTTACGGTATTTTAATGAAGAAATTTGAAATCAACGCGAAATTTCTAAACCAATGGCACTTGGTTCATCTCGCTAGCTCCAGCTGGAGCCGAGATAGTGCAAAATTAGGCCCGAAAGTTCAAGAAATCCGTCATTTCGAAAAAAATGAAAAGCCGATATTGGGGAAACTGACGCTTGTGTGTCACTGTCCCCATCATATCCATCACATTTGAAAGCATTTAAGGCCGTTTAAAGGGAAAAAGAAATTTCGTCCCTAGAAAAAGTGACAGAAGGGGGGACCGGAGGATGAAATCGCATTTCCAGAAAAAACGGGATAACCGGAGATCGGAAAGAGATAACCTAATTTTGTTTTCACCAATGTGTTTTGGGCGCCGAGCTGCTTCAGATAGACTACTTTCCGCTCAAATAATTCTCGCCTGGGACATACGGGACCTTCGAGAAGAAACGTTCAAGGACGGATAAAATGCTCTGTAGTTCTCTCACAGAGCGGCTTAGGGTATTTTAATGGAGAAATTTGAGATCAACGCGAAATTTCTAAACCAATGCCACTTGGTTCATCTTGCTAGCTCCAGCTGGAGCCGAGATAGTGCAAAAGTAGGCCCGAAAGTTCAAGAAATCCGTCATTTCGAAAAAAAATGAAAAGCCGATATTGGGGAAATTGACGCTTGTGCTTCACTGTCCCCATCATATCCATCACATCTGAAACCATTTAAGGCCGTTTAAAGGGAAAAAGAAATTTCGTCCCTAGAAAAAGTGACAGAAGGGGGGACCGGAGGACGAAATCGCATTTTCAGAAAAAACGGCATAACCGGAGATCGGAAAGAGATAATCTAATTTTGTTTTCACCAGTGTGTTTGGGGCGCCGAGCTGCTTCAGATAGACTACTTTCCCATCAAATAATTCTCGCCTGGGACATACGGGACCTTCGAGAAGAAACGTTCAAGGACGGCCAAAATGCTCTGTAGTTCTCTCACAGGGCGGCTTACGGTATTTTTATGAAGAAATTTGAGATCAACGCGAAATGTCTAAACCAATGCCACTTGGTTCATCTCGCTAGCTCCAGCTGGAGCCGAGATAATGCAAAAGTAGGCCCGAAAGTTCAGGAAATAGGTCATTTCGAAAAAAATGAAAAGCCGATATTGGGGAAACTGATGCTTGTGCGTCACTGTCCCCATCATATCCATCACTTCTGAAACCATTTAAGGCCGTTTAAAGGGAAAAAGAAATTTCGTCCCTAGAAAAAGTGACAGAAGGGGGGACCGGAGGATGAAATCGCATTTTCAGAAAAAACGGCATAACCGGAGATCGGAAAGAGATAACCTAATTTTGTTTTCACCAGTGTGTTTGGGGCGCCGAGCTGCTTCAGATAGACTACTTTCCGCTCAAATATTTCTCCCCTGGGACATACGGGACCTTCGAGAAGAAACGTTCAAAGACGGCCAAAATGCTCTGTAGTTCTCTCCCGGTGCGGCTTAGGGTATTTTAATGAAGAAATTTGAAATCAACGCGAAATTTCTAAACCAATGCCACTTGGTTCATCTCGCTAGCCCCAGCTGGAGCCGAGATAGTGCAAAAGTAGGCCCGAAAGTTCAAGAAATCCGTCATTTCGAAAAAAATGAAAAGCCGATATTGCGGAAATTGACGCTTGTGCTTCACTGTCCCCATCATATCCATCACATCTGAAACCATATAAGGCCGTTTAAAGGGAAACAGAAATTTCGTCCCTAGAAAAAGTGACAGAAGGGGGGACCGGAGGACGAAATCGCATTTTCAGAAAAACGGCATAACCGGAGATCGGAAAGAGATAATCTAATTTTGTTTTCACCAGTGTGTTTGGGGCGCCGAGCTGCTTCAGATAGACTACTTTCCGCTCAAATAATTCTCGCCTGGGACATACGGGACCTTCGAGAAGAAACGTTCAAAGACGGCCAAAATGCTCTGTAGTTCTCTCCCGGTGCGGCTTAGGGTATTTTAATGAAGAAATTTGAAATCAACGCGAAATTTCTAAACCAATGCCACTTGGTTCATCTCGCTAGCTCCAGCTGGAGCCGAGATAGTGCAAAAGTAGGCCCGAAAGTTCAAGAAATCCATCATTTCGAAAAAATGAAAAGCCGATATTGCGGAAATTGACGCTTGTGCTTCACTGTCCCCATCATATCCATCACATCTGAAACCATTTAAGGCCGTTTAAAGGGAAAAAGAAATTTCGTCCCTAGAAAAAGTGACAGAAGGGGGGACCGGAGGACGAAATCGCATTTTCAGAAAAAACGGCATAACCGGAGATCGGAAAGAGATAATCCAATTTTGTTTTCACCAGTGTGTTTGGGGCGCCGAGCTGCTTCAGATAGACTACTTTACCCTCAAATAATTCTCGCCTGGGACATACGGGACCTTCGAGAAGAAACGTTCAAGGGCGGATAAAATGCTCTGTAGTTCTCTCCCGGTGCGGCTTAGGGTATTTTAATGAAGAAATTTGAAACCAACGCGAAATTTCTAAACCAATGCCACTTGGATCATCTCGCTAGCTCCAGCTGGAGCCGAGATAGTGCAAAAGTAGGCCCGAAAGTTCAAGAAATCCGTCATTTCGAAAAAAATGAAAAGCCGATATTGGGGAAACTGACGCTTGTGTGTCACTGTCCCCATCATATCCATCACATTTGAAAGCATTTAAGGCCGTTTAAAGGGAAAAAGAAATTTCGTCCATAGAAAAAGTGACAGAAGGGGGGACCGGAGGATGAAATCGCATTTTCAGAAAAAACGGGATAACCGGAGATCGGAAAGAGATAATCTAATTTTGTTTTCACCAGTGTGTTTTGGGCGCCGAGCTGCTTCAGATAGACTACTTTCCGCTCAAATAATTCTCGCCTGGGACATACGGGACCTTCGAGAAGAAACGTTCAAGGACGGATAAAATGCTCTGTAGTTCTCTCACAGAGCGGCTTACGGTATTTTAATGAAGAAATTTGAGATCAACGCGAAATTTCTAAACCAATGCCACTTGGTTCATCTCGCTAGCTCCAGCTGGAGCCGAGATAGTGCAAAAGTAGGCCCGAAAGTTCAAGAAATCCGTCATTTCGAAAAAAATGAAAAGGCGATATTGGGGAAATTGACGCTTGTGCTTCACTGTCCCCATCATATCCATCACATCTGAAACCATTTAAGGCCGTTTAAAGGGAAAAAGAAATTTCGTCCCTAGAAAAAGTGACAGAAGGGGGGACCGGAGGATGAAATCGCATTTTCAGAAAAAACGGCATAACCGGAGATCGGAAAGAGATAACCTAATTTTGTTTTCACCAGTGTGTTTGGGGCACCGAGCTGCTTCAGATAGACTACTTTCCGCTCAAATAATTCTCGCCTGGGACATACGGGACCTTCGAGAA
Organism: Xestobium rufovillosum; assembly: GCA_963966045.1. NCBI lineage: Eukaryota > Metazoa > Arthropoda > Insecta > Coleoptera > Ptinidae > Xestobium > Xestobium rufovillosum. The sequence continues at coordinate 31,486,979 of OZ014497.1, forward strand.
CAAACGTTCAAAGACGGCCAAAATGTTCTGTAGTTCTCTCCCAGTGCGGCTTACGGTATTTTAATGAAGAAATTTGAAATCAACGCGAAATTTCTAAACCAATGCCACTTGGTTCATCTCGCTAGCTCCAGCTGGAGCCGAGATAGTGCAAAAGTAGGCCCCAAAGTTCAAGAAATCCGTCATTTCGAAAAAAATGAAAAGCCGATATTGGGGAAACTGACGCTTGTGTGTCACTGTCCCCATCATATCCATCACATTTGAAAGCATTTAAGGCCGTTTAAAGGGAAAAAGAAATTTCGTCCATAGAAAAAGTGACAGAAGGGGGGACCGGAGGATGAAATCGCATTTTCAGAAAAAACGGGATAACCGGAGATCGGAAAGAGATAATATAATTTTGTTTTCACCAGTGTGTTTTGGGCGCCGAGCTGCTTCAGATAGACTACTTTCCGCTCAAATAATTCTCGCCTGGGACATACGGGACCTTCGAGAAGAAACGTTCAAGGACGGATAAAATGCTCTGTAGTTCTCTCACAGAGCGGCTTACGGTATTTTAATGAAGAAATTTGAGATCAACGCGAAATTTCTAAACCAATGCCACTTGGTTCATCTCGCTAGCTCCAGCTGGAGCCGAGATAGTGCAAAAGTAGGCCCGAAAGTTCAAGAAATCCGTCATTTCGAAAAAAATGAAAAGGCGATATTGGGGAAATTGACGCTTGTGCTTCACTGTCCCCATCATATCCATCACATCTGAAACCATTTAAGGCCGTTTAAAGGGAAAAAGAAATTTCGTCCCTAGAAAAAGTGAACAGAAGGGACCGGAGGAGGAAATCGCATTTTCAGAAAAAACGGCATAACCGGAGATCGGAAAGAGATAATCTAATTTTGTTTTCACCAGTGTGTTTGGGGCGCCGAGCTGCTTCAGATAGACTACTTTCCGCTCAAGTAATTCTCCCCTGGGACATACGGGACCTTCGAGAAGAAACGTTCAAAGACGGCCAAAATGCTCTGTAGTTCTCTCCCGGTGCGGCTTAGGGTATTTTAATGAAGAAATTTGAAATCAACGCGAAATTTCTAAACCAATGCCACTTGGTTCATCTCGCTAGCCCCAGCTGGAGCCGAGATAGTGCAAAAGTAGGCCCGAAAGTTCAAGAAATCCGTCATTTCGAAAAAAATGAAAAGCCGATATTGCGGAAATTGACGCTTGTGCTTCACTGTCCCCATCATATCCATCACATCTGAAACCATTTAAGGCCGTTTAAAGGGAAACAGAAATTTCGTCCCTAGAAAAAGTGACAGAAGGGGGGACCGGAGGACGAAATCGCATTTTCAGAAAAAACGGCATAACCGGAGATCGGAAAGAGATAATCTAATTTTGTTTTCACCAGTGTGTTTGGGGCGCCGAGCTGCTTCAGATAGACTACTTTCCGCTCAAATAATTCTCGCCTGGGACATACGGGACCTTCGAGAAGAAACGTTCAAAGACGGCCAAAATGCTCTGTAGTTCTCTCCCGGTGCGGCTTAGGGTATTTTAATGAAGAAATTTGAAATCAACGCGAAATTTCTAAACCAATGCCACTTGGTTCATCTCGCTAGCCCCAGCTGGAGCCGAGATAGTGCAAAAGTAGGCCCGAAAGTTCAAGAAATCCGTCATTTCGAAAAAAATGAAAAGCCGATATTGCGGAAATTGACGCTTGTGCTTCACTGTCCCCATCATATCCATCACATCTGAAACCATTTAAGGCCGTTTAAAGGGAAACAGAAATTTCGTCCCTAGAAAAAGTGACAGAAGGGGGGACCGGAGGACGAAATCGCATTTTCAGAAAAAACGGCATAACCGGAGATCGGAAAGAGATAATCTAATTTTGTTTTCACCAGTGTGTTTGGGGCGCCGAGCTGCTTCAGATAGACTACTTTCCGCTCAAATAATTCTCGCCTGGGACATACGGGACCTTCGAGAAGAAACGTTCAAAGACGGCCAAAATGCTCTGTAGTTCTCTCCCGGTGCGGCTTAGGGTATTTTAATGAAGAAATTTGAAATCAACGCGAAATTTCTAAACCAATGCCACTTGGTTCATCTCGCTAGCCCCAGCTGGAGCCGAGATAGTGCAAAAGTAGGCCCGAAAGTACAAGAAATCCGTCATTTCGAAAAAAATGAAAAGCCGATATTGCGGAAATTGACGCTTGTGCTTCACTGTCCCCATCATATCCATCACATCTGAAACCATTTAAGGCCGTTTAAAGGGAAACAGAAATTTCGTCCCTAGAAAAAGTGACAGAAGGGGGGACCGGAGGATGAAATCGCATTTTCAGAAAAAACGGCATAACCGGAGATCGGAAAGAGATAACCTAATTTTGTTTTCACCAGTGTGTTTGGGGCACCGAGCTGCTTCAGATAGACTACTTTCCGCTCAAATAATTCTCGCCTGGGACATACGGGACCTTCGAGAACAAACGTTCAAAGACGGCCAAAATGTTCTGTAGTTCTCTCCCAGTGCGGCTTACGGTATTTTAATGAAGAAATTTGAAATCAACGCGAAATTTCTAAACCAATGCCACTTGGTTCATCTCGCTAGCTCCAGCTGGAGCCGAGATAGTGCAAAAGTAGGCCCCAAAGTTCAAGAAATCCGTCATTTCGAAAAAAATGAAAAGCCGATATTGGGGAAACTGACGCTTGTGTGTCACTGTCCCCATCATATCCATCACATTTGAAAGCATTTAAGGCCGTTTAAAGGGAAAAAGAAATTTCGTCCCTAGAAAAAGTGACAGAAGGGGGGACCGGAGGATGAAATCGCATTTCCAGAAAAAACGGGATAACCGGAGATCGGAAAGAGATAACCTAATTTTGTTTTCACCAATGTGTTTTGGGCGCCGAGCTGCTTCAGATAGACTACTTTCCGCTCAAATAATTCTCGCCTGGGACATACGGGACCTTCGAGAAGAAACGTTCAAGGACGGATAAAATGCTCTGTAGTTCTCTCACAGAGCGGCTTAGGGTATTTTAATGGAGAAATTTGAGATCAACGCGAAATTTCTAAACCAATGCCACTTGGTTCATCTTGCTAGCTCCAGCTGGAGCCGAGATAGTGCAAAAGTATTCCCGAAAGTTCAAGAAATCCGTCATTTCGAAAAAAAATGAAAAGCCGATATTGGGGAAATTGACGCTTGTGCTTCACTGTCCCCATCATATCCATCACATCTGAAACCATTTAAGGCCGTTTAAAGGGAAAAAGAAATTTCGTCCCTAGAAAAAGTGAACAGAAGGGGGGACCGGAGGAGGAAATCGCATTTTCAGAAAAAACGGCATAACCGGAGATCGGAAAGAGATAATCTAATTTTGTTTTCACCAGTGTGTTTGGGGCGCCGAGCTGCTTCAGATAGACTACTTTCCCATCAAATAATTATCGCCTGGGACATACGGGACCTTCGAGAAGAAACGTTCAAAGACGGCCAAAATGCTCTGTAGTTCTCTCGCAGAGCGGTTTACGGTATTTTAATGCAGAAATTTGAGATCAACGCGAAATTCCTAAACCAATGCCACTTGGTTCATCTTGCTAGCTCCAGCTGGAGCAGAGATAGTGCAAAAGTAGGCCCGAAAGTTCAAGAAATCCGTCATTTCGAAAAAAATGAAAAGCCGATATTGGGGAAACTGACGCTTGTGTGTCACTGTCCCCATCATATCCATCACATTTGAAAGCATTTAAGGCCGTTTAAAGGGAAAAAGAAATTTCGTCCCTAGAAAAAGTGACAGAAGGGGGGACCGGAGGATGAAATCGCATTTTCAGAAAAAACGGGATAACCGGAGATCGGAAAGAGATAACCTAATTTTGTTTTCACCAGTGTGTTTTGGGCGCCGAGCTGCTTCAGATAGACTACTTTCCGCTCAAATAATTCTCGCCTGGGACACACGGGACCTTCGAGAAGAAACGTTCAAGGACGGATAAAATGCTCTGTAGTTCTCTCACAGAGCGGCTTAGGGTATTTTAATGGAGAAATTTGAGATCAACGCGAAATTTCTAAACCAATGCCACTTGGTTCATCTTGCTAGCTCCAGCTGGAGCCGAGATAGTGCAAAAGTAGGCCCGAAAGTTCAAGAAATCCGTCATTTCGAAAAAAAATGAAAAGCCGATATTGGGGAAATTGACGCTTGTGCTTCACTGTCCCCATCATATCCATCACATCTGAAACCATTTAAGGCCGTTTAAAGGGAAAAAGAAATTTCGTCCCTAGAAAAAGTGACAGAAGGGGGGACCGGAGGACGAAATCGCATTTTCAGAAAAAACGGCATAACCGGAGATCGGAAAGAGATAATCTAATTTTGTTTTCACCAGTGTGTTTGGGGCGCCGAGCTGCTTCAGATAGACTACTTTCCCATCAAATAATTCTCGCCTGGGACATACGGGACCTTCGAGAAGAAACGTTCAAGGACGGCCAAAATGCTCTGTAGTTCTCTCACAGGGCGGCTTACGGTATTTTTATGAAGAAATTTGAGATCAACGCGAAATGTCTAAACCAATGCCACTTGGTTCATCTCGCTAGCTCCAGCTGGAGCCGAGATAATGCAAAAGTAGGCCCGAAAGTTCAGGAAATAGGTCATTTCGAAAAAAATGAAAAGCCGATATTGGGGAAACTGATGCTTGTGCGTCACTGTCCCCATCATATCCATCACTTCTGAAACCATTTAAGGCCGTTTAAAGGGAAAAAGAAATTTCGTCCCTAGAAAAAGTGACAGAAGGGGGGACCGGAGGATGAAATCGCATTTTCAGAAAAAACGGCATAACCGGAGATCGGAAAGAGATAACCTAATTTTGTTTTCACCAGTGTGTTTGGGGCGCCGAGCTGCTTCAGATAGACTACTTTCCGCTCAAATATTTCTCCCCTGGGACATACGGGACCTTCGAGAAGAAACGTTCAAAGACGGCCAAAATGCTCTGTAGTTCTCTCCCGGTGCGGCTTAGGGTATTTTAATGAAGAAATTTGAAATCAACGCGAAATTTCTAAACCAATGCCACTTGGTTCATCTCGCTAGCCCCAGCTGGAGCCGAGATAGTGCAAAAGTAGGCCCGAAAGTTCAAGAAATCCGTCATTTCGAAAAAAATGAAAAGCCGATATTGCGGAAATTGACGCTTGTGCTTCACTGTCCCCATCATATCCATCACATCTGAAACCATTTAAGGCCGTTTAAAGGGAAACAGAAATTTCGTCCCTAGAAAAAGTGACAGAAGGGGGGACCGGAGGATGAAATCGCATTTTCAGAAAAAACGGCATAACCGGAGATCGGAAAGAGATAATCTAATTTTGTTTTCACCAGTGTGTTTGGGGCGCCGAGCTGCTTCAGATAGACTACTTTCCGCTCAAATAATTCTCGCCTGGGACATACGGGACCTTCGAGAAGAAACGTTCAAAGACGGCCAAAATGCTCTGTAGTTCTCTCCCGGTGCGGCTTAGGGTATTTTAATGAAGAAATTTGAAATCAACGCGAAATTTCTAAACCAATGCCACTTGGTTCATCTCGCTAGCCCCAGCTGGAGCCGAGATAGTGCAAAAGTAGGCCCGAAAGTACAAGAAATCCGTCATTTCGAAAAAAATGAAAAGCCGATATTGCGGAAATTGACGCTTGTGCTTCACTGTCCCCATCATATCCATCACATCTGAAACCATTTAAGGCCGTTTAAAGGGAAACAGAAATTTCGTCCCTAGAAAAAGTGACAGAAGGGGGGACCGGAGGACGAAATCGCATTTTCAGAAAAAACGGCATAACCGGAGATCGGAAAGAGATAATCTAATTTTGTTTTCACCAGTGTGTTTGGGGCGCCGAGCTGCTTCAGATAGACTACTTTCCGCTCAAATAATTCTCGCCTGGGACATACGGGACCTTCGAGAAGAAACGTTCAAAGACGGCCAAAATGCTCTGTAGTTCTCTCCCGGTGCGGCTTAGGGTATTTTAATGAAGAAATTTGAAATCAACGCGAAATTTCTAAACCAATGCCACTTGGTTCATCTCGCTAGCTCCAGCTGGAGCCGAGATAGTGCAAAAGTAGGCCCGAAAGTTCAAGAAATCCATCATTTCGAAAAAAATGAAAAGCCGATATTGCGGAAATTGACGCTTGTGCTTCACTGTCCCCATCATATCCATCACATCTGAAACCATTTAAGGCCGTTTAAAGGGAAAAAGAAATTTCGTCCCTAGAAAAAGTGACAGAAGGGGGGACCGGAGGACGAAATCGCATTTTCAGAAAAAACGGCATAACCGGAGATCGGAAAGAGATAATCTAATTTTGTTTTCACCAGTGTGTTTGGGGCGCCGAGCTGCTTCAGATAGACTACTTTACCCTCAAATAATTCTCGCCTGGGACATACGGGACCTTCGAGAAGAAACGTTCAAGGGCGGATAAAATGCTCTGTAGTTCTCTCCCGGTGCGGCTTAGGGTATTTTAATGAAGAAATTTGAAACCAACGCGAAATTTCTAAACCAATGCCACTTGGATCATCTCGCTAGCTCCAGCTGGAGCCGAGATAGTGCAAAAGTAGGCCCGAAAGTTCAAGAAATCCGTCATTTCGAAAAAAATGAAAAGCCGATATTGGGGAAATTGACGCTTGTGCCTCACTGTCCCCATCATATCCATCACATCTGAAACCATTTAAGGCCGTTTAAAGGGAAAAAGAAATTTCGTCCCTAGAAAAAGTGACAGAATGGGGGACCGGAGGATGAAATCGCATTTTCAGAAAAAACGGCATAACCGGAGATCGGAAAGAGATAATCTAATTTTGTTTTCACCAGTGTGTTTGGGGCGCCGAGCAGCTTCAGATAGACAACTTTCCGCTCAAGTAATTCTCGCCTGGGACATACGGGACCTTCGAGAAGAAACGTTCAAAGACGGCCAAATGCTCTGTAGTTCTCTCACAGGGCGGCTTACGGTATTTTAATGAAGAAATTCAAGATTAACGCGAAATTTATAAACCAATGCCACTTGGTTCATCTCGCTAGCTCCAGCTGGAGCCGAGATAGTGCAAAAGTAGGCCCGAAAGTTGAAGAAAACTGTCCATTCGAAAAAAATGAAAAGCCGATATTGGGGAAACTGATGCTTGTGCGACACTGTCCCCATCATATCCATCACTTCTGAAACCATTTAAGGCCGTTTAAAGGGAAAAAGAAATTTCGTCCCTAGAAAAAGTGACAGAAGGGGGGACCGGAGGATGAAATCGCATTTTCAGAAAAAACGGCATAACCGGAGATCGGAAAGAGATAAACTAATTTTGTTTTCACCAGTGTGTTTGGGGCACCGAGCTGCTTCAGATAGACTACTTTCCGCTCAAGTAATTCTCGCCTGGGACATACGGGACCTTCGAGAACAAACGTTCAAAGACGGCCAAAATGTTCTGTAGTTCTCTCCCAGTGCGGCTTACGGTATTTTAATGAAGAAATTTGAAATCAACGCGAAATTTCTAAACCAATGGCACTTGGTTCATCTCGCTAGCTCCAGCTGGAGCCGAGATAGTGCAAAATTAGGCCCGAAAGTTCAAGAAATCCGTCATTTCGAAAAAAATGAAAAGCCGATATTGGGGAAACTGACGCTTGTGTGTCACTGTCCCCATCATATCCATCACATTTGAAAGCATTTAAGGCCGTTTAAAGGGAAAAAGAAATTTCGTCCCTAGAAAAAGTGACAGAAGGGGGGACCGGAGGATGAAATCGCATTTCCAGAAAAAACGGGATAACCGGAGATCGGAAAGAGATAACCTAATTTTGTTTTCACCAATGTGTTTTGGGCGCCGAGCTGCTTCAGATAGACTACTTTCCGCTCAAATAATTCTCGCCTGGGACATACGGGACCTTCGAGAAGAAACGTTCAAGGACGGATAAAATGCTCTGTAGTTCTCTCACAGAGCGGCTTAGGGTATTTTAATGGAGAAATTTGAGATCAACGCGAAATTTCTAAACCAATGCCACTTGGTTCATCTTGCTAGCTCCAGCTGGAGCCGAGATAGTGCAAAAGTAGGCCCGAAAGTTCAAGAAATCCGTCATTTCGAAAAAAAATGAAAAGCCGATATTGGGGAAATTGACGCTTGTGCTTCACTGTCCCCATCATATCCATCACATCTGAAACCATTTAAGGCCGTTTAAAGGGAAAAAGAAATTTCGTCCCTAGAAAAAGTGACAGAAGGGGGGACCGGAGGACGAAATCGCATTTTCAGAAAAAACGGCATAACCGGAGATCGGAAAGAGATAATCTAATTTTGTTTTCACCAGTGTGTTTGGGGCGCCGAGCTGCTTCAGATAGACTACTTTCCCATCAAATAATTCTCGCCTGGGACATACGGGACCTTCGAGAAGAAACGTTCAAGGACGGCCAAAATGCTCTGTAGTTCTCTCACAGGGCGGCTTACGGTATTTTTATGAAGAAATTTGAGATCAACGCGAAATGTCTAAACCAATGCCACTTGGTTCATCTCGCTAGCTCCAGCTGGAGCCGAGATAATGCAAAAGTAGGCCCGAAAGTTCAGGAAATAGGTCATTTCGAAAAAAATGAAAAGCCGATATTGGGGAAACTGATGCTTGTGCGTCACTGTCCCCATCATATCCATCACTTCTGAAACCATTTAAGGCCGTTTAAAGGGAAAAAGAAATTTCGTCCCTAGAAAAAGTGACAGAAGGGGGGACCGGAGGATGAAATCGCATTTTCAGAAAAAACGGCATAACCGGAGATCGGAAAGAGATAACCTAATTTTGTTTTCACCAGTGTGTTTGGGGCGCCGAGCTGCTTCAGATAGACTACTTTCCGCTCAAATATTTCTCCCCTGGGACATACGGGACCTTCGAGAAGAAACGTTCAAAGACGGCCAAAATGCTCTGTAGTTCTCTCCCGGTGCGGCTTAGGGTATTTTAATGAAGAAATTTGAAATCAACGCGAAATTTCTAAACCAATGCCACTTGGTTCATCTCGCTAGCCCCAGCTGGAGCCGAGATAGTGCAAAAGTAGGCCCGAAAGTTCAAGAAATCCGTCATTTCGAAAAAAATGAAAAGCCGATATTGCGGAAATTGACGCTTGTGCTTCACTGTCCCCATCATATCCATCACATCTGAAACCATTTAAGGCCGTTTAAAGGGAAACAGAAATTTCGTCCCTAGAAAAAGTGACAGAAGGGGGGACCGGAGGACGAAATCGCATTTTCAGAAAAACGGCATAACCGGAGATCGGAAAGAGATAATCTAATTTTGTTTTCACCAGTGTGTTTGGGGCGCCGAGCTGCTTCAGATAGACTACTTTCCGCTCAAATAATTCTCGCCTGGGACATACGGGACCTTCGAGAAGAAACGTTCAAGGACGGCCAAAATGCTCTGTAGTTCTCTCACAGGGCGGCTTACGGTATTTTTATGAAGAAATTTGAGATCAACGCGAAATGTCTAAACCAATGCCACTTGGTTCATCTCGCTAGCTCCAGCTGGAGCCGAGATAATGCAAAAGTAGGCCCGAAAGTTCAGGAAATAGGTCATTTCGAAAAAAATGAAAAGCCGATATTGGGGAAACTGATGCTTGTGCGTCACTGTCCCCATCATATCCATCACTTCTGAAACCATTTAAGGCCGTTTAAAGGGAAAAAGAAATTTCGTCCCTAGAAAAAGTGACAGAAGGGGGGACCGGAGGATGAAATCGCATTTTCAGAAAAAACGGCATAACCGGAGATCGGAAAGAGATAACCTAATTTTGTTTTCACCAGTGTGTTTGGGGCGCCGAGCTGCTTCAGATAGACTACTTTCCGCTCAAATATTTCTCCCCTGGGACATACGGGACCTTCGAGAAGAAACGTTCAAAGACGGCCAAAATGCTCTGTAGTTCTCTCCCGGTGCGGCTTAGGGTATTTTAATGAAGAAATTTGAAATCAACGCGAAATTTCTAAACCAATGCCACTTGGTTCATCTCGCTAGCCCCAGCTGGAGCCGAGATAGTGCAAAAGTAGGCCCGAAAGTTCAAGAAATCCGTCATTTCGAAAAAAATGAAAAGCCGATATTGCGGAAATTGACGCTTGTGCTTCACTGTCCCCATCATATCCATCACATCTGAAACCATTTAAGGCCGTTTAAAGGGAAACAGAAATTTCGTCCCTAGAAAAAGTGACAGAAGGGGGGACCGGAGGACGAAATCGCATTTTCAGAAAAACGGCATAACCGGAGATCGGAAAGAGATAATCTAATTTTGTTTTCACCAGTGTGTTTGGGGCGCCGAGCTGCTTCAGATAGACTACTTTCCGCTCAAATAATTCTCGCCTGGGACATACGGGACCTTCGAGAAGAAACGTTCAAAGACGGCCAAAATGCTCTGTAGTTCTCTCCCGGTGCGGCTTAGGGTATTTTAATGAAGAAATTTGAAATCAACGCGAAATTTCTAAACCAATGCCACTTGGTTCATCTCGCTAGCTCCAGCTGGAGCCGAGATAGTGCAAAAGTAGGCCCGAAAGTTCAAGAAATCCATCATTTCGAAAAAATGAAAAGCCGATATTGCGGAAATTGACGCTTGTGCTTCACTGTCCCCATCATATCCATCACATCTGAAACCATTTAAGGCCGTTTAAAGGGAAAAAGAAATTTCGTCCCTAGAAAAAGTGACAGAAGGGGGGACCGGAGGACGAAATCGCATTTTCAGAAAAAACGGCATAACCGGAGATCGGAAAGAGATAATCCAATTTTGTTTTCACCAGTGTGTTTGGGGCGCCGAGCTGCTTCAGATAGACTACTTTACCCTCAAATAATTCTCGCCTGGGACATACGGGACCTTCGAGAAGAAACGTTCAAGGGCGGATAAAATGCTCTGTAGTTCTCTCCCGGTGCGGCTTAGGGTATTTTAATGAAGAAATTTGAAATCAACGCGAAATTTCTAAACCAATGCCACTTGGTTCATCTCGCTAGCTCCAGCTGGAGCCGAGATAGTGCAAAAGTAGGCCCGAAAGTTCAAGAAATCCGTCATTTCGAAAAAAATGAAAAGCCGATATTGCGGAAATTGACGCTTGTGCTTCACTGTCCCCATCATATCCATCACATCTGAAACCATTTAAGGCCGTTTAAAGGGAAACAGAAATTTCGTCCCTAGAAAAAGTGACAGAAGGGGGGACCGGAGGACGAAATCGCATTTTCAGAAAAACGGCATAACCGGAGATCGGAAAGAGATAATCTAATTTTGTTTTCACCAGTGTGTTTGGGGCGCCGAGCTGCTTCAGATAGACTACTTTCCGCTCAAATAATTCTCGCCTGGGACATACGGGACCTTCGAGAAGAAACGTTCAAGGACGGCCAAAATGCTCTGTAGTTCTCTCACAGGGCGGCTTACGGTATTTTTATGAAGAAATTTGAGATCAACGCGAAATGTCTAAACCAATGCCACTTGGTTCATCTCGCTAGCTCCAGCTGGAGCCGAGATAATGCAAAAGTAGGCCCGAAAGTTCAGGAAATAGGTCATTTCGAAAAAAATGAAAAGCCGATATTGGGGAAACTGATGCTTGTGCGTCACTGTCCCCATCATATCCATCACTTCTGAAACCATTTAAGGCCGTTTAAAGGGAAAAAGAAATTTCGTCCCTAGAAAAAGTGACAGAAGGGGGGACCGGAGGATGAAATCGCATTTTCAGAAAAAACGGCATAACCGGAGATCGGAAAGAGATAACCTAATTTTGTTTTCACCAGTGTGTTTGGGGCGCCGAGCTGCTTCAGATAGACTACTTTCCGCTCAAATATTTCTCCCCTGGGACATACGGGACCTTCGAGAAGAAACGTTCAAAGACGGCCAAAATGCTCTGTAGTTCTCTCCCGGTGCGGCTTAGGGTATTTTAATGAAGAAATTTGAAATCAACGCGAAATTTCTAAACCAATGCCACTTGGTTCATCTCGCTAGCCCCAGCTGGAGCCGAGATAGTGCAAAAGTAGGCCCGAAAGTTCAAGAAATCCGTCATTTCGAAAAAAATGAAAAGCCGATATTGCGGAAATTGACGCTTGTGCTTCACTGTCCCCATCATATCCATCACATCTGAAACCATTTAAGGCCGTTTAAAGGGAAACAGAAATTTCGTCCCTAGAAAAAGTGACAGAAGGGGGGACCGGAGGATGAAATCGCATTTTCAGAAAAAACGGCATAACCGGAGATCGGAAAGAGATAATCTAATTTTGTTTTCACCAGTGTGTTTGGGGCGCCGAGCTGCTTCAGATAGACTACTTTCCGCTCAAATAATTCTCGCCTGGGACATACGGGACCTTCGAGAAGAAACGTTCAAAGACGGCCAAAATGCTCTGTAGTTCTCTCCCGGTGCGGCTTAGGGTATTTTAATGAAGAAATTTGAAATCAACGCGAAATTTCTAAACCAATGCCACTTGGTTCATCTCGCTAGCCCCAGCTGGAGCCGAGATAGTGCAAAAGTAGGCCCGAAAGTACAAGAAATCCGTCATTTCGAAAAAAATGAAAAGCCGATATTGCGGAAATTGACGCTTGTGCTTCACTGTCCCCATCATATCCATCACATCTGAAACCATTTAAGGCCGTTTAAAGGGAAACAGAAATTTCGTCCCTAGAAAAAGTGACAGAAGGGGGGACCGGAGGACGAAATCGCATTTTCAGAAAAAACGGCATAACCGGAGATCGGAAAGAGATAATCTAATTTTGTTTTCACCAGTGTGTTTGGGGCGCCGAGCTGCTTCAGATAGACTACTTTCCGCTCAAATAATTCTCGCCTGGGACATACGGGACCTTCGAGAAGAAACGTTCAAAGACGGCCAAAATGCTCTGTAGTTCTCTCCCGGTGCGGCTTAGGGTATTTTAATGAAGAAATTTGAAATCAACGCGAAATTTCTAAACCAATGCCACTTGGTTCATCTCGCTAGCTCCAGCTGGAGCCGAGATAGTGCAAAAGTAGGCCCGAAAGTTCAAGAAATCCATCATTTCGAAAAAAATGAAAAGCCGATATTGCGGAAATTGACGCTTGTGCTTCACTGTCCCCATCATATCCATCACATCTGAAACCATTTAAGGCCGTTTAAAGGGAAAAAGAAATTTCGTCCCTAGAAAAAGTGACAGAAGGGGGGACCGGAGGACGAAATCGCATTTTCAGAAAAAACGGCATAACCGGAGATCGGAAAGAGATAATCTAATTTTGTTTTCACCAGTGTGTTTGGGGCGCCGAGCTGCTTCAGATAGACTACTTTACCCTCAAATAATTCTCGCCTGGGACATACGGGACCTTCGAGAAGAAACGTTCAAGGGCGGATAAAATGCTCTGTAGTTCTCTCCCGGTGCGGCTTAGGGTATTTTAATGAAGAAATTTGAAACCAACGCGAAATTTCTAAACCAATGCCACTTGGATCATCTCGCTAGCTCCAGCTGGAGCCGAGATAGTGCAAAAGTAGGCCCGAAAGTTCAAGAAATCCGTCATTTCGAAAAAAATGAAAAGCCGATATTGGGGAAATTGACGCTTGTGCCTCACTGTCCCCATCATATCCATCACATCTGAAACCATTTAAGGCCGTTTAAAGGGAAAAAGAAATTTCGTCCCTAGAAAAAGTGACAGAATGGGGGACCGGAGGATGAAATCGCATTTTCAGAAAAAACGGCATAACCGGAGATCGGAAAGAGATAATCTAATTTTGTTTTCACCAGTGTGTTTGGGGCGCCGAGCAGCTTCAGATAGACAACTTTCCGCTCAAGTAATTCTCGCCTGGGACATACGGGACCTTCGAGAAGAAACGTTCAAAGACGGCCAAATGCTCTGTAGTTCTCTCACAGGGCGGCTTACGGTATTTTAATGAAGAAATTCAAGATTAACGCGAAATTTATAAACCAATGCCACTTGGTTCATCTCGCTAGCTCCAGCTGGAGCCGAGATAGTGCAAAAGTAGGCCCGAAAGTTGAAGAAAACTGTCCATTCGAAAAAAATGAAAAGCCGATATTGGGGAAACTGATGCTTGTGCGACACTGTCCCCATCATATCCATCACTTCTGAAACCATTTAAGGCCGTTTAAAGGGAAAAAGAAATTTCGTCCCTAGAAAAAGTGACAGAAGGGGGGACCGGAGGATGAAATCGCATTTTCAGAAAAAACGGCATAACCGGAGATCGGAAAGAGATAAACTAATTTTGTTTTCACCAGTGTGTTTGGGGCACCGAGCTGCTTCAGATAGACTACTTTCCGCTCAAGTAATTCTCGCCTGGGACATACGGGACCTTCGAGAACAAACGTTCAAAGACGGCCAAAATGTTCTGTAGTTCTCTCCCAGTGCGGCTTACGGTATTTTAATGAAGAAATTTGAAATCAACGCGAAATTTCTAAACCAATGGCACTTGGTTCATCTCGCTAGCTCCAGCTGGAGCCGAGATAGTGCAAAATTAGGCCCGAAAGTTCAAGAAATCCGTCATTTCGAAAAAAATGAAAAGCCGATATTGGGGAAACTGACGCTTGTGTGTCACTGTCCCCATCATATCCATCACATTTGAAAGCATTTAAGGCCGTTTAAAGGGAAAAAGAAATTTCGTCCCTAGAAAAAGTGACAGAAGGGGGGACCGGAGGATGAAATCGCATTTCCAGAAAAAACGGGATAACCGGAGATCGGAAAGAGATAACCTAATTTTGTTTTCACCAATGTGTTTTGGGCGCCGAGCTGCTTCAGATAGACTACTTTCCGCTCAAATAATTCTCGCCTGGGACATACGGGACCTTCGAGAAGAAACGTTCAAGGACGGATAAAATGCTCTGTAGTTCTCTCACAGAGCGGCTTAGGGTATTTTAATGGAGAAATTTGAGATCAACGCGAAATTTCTAAACCAATGCCACTTGGTTCATCTTGCTAGCTCCAGCTGGAGCCGAGATAGTGCAAAAGTAGGCCCGAAAGTTCAAGAAATCCGTCATTTCGAAAAAAAATGAAAAGCCGATATTGGGGAAATTGACGCTTGTGCTTCACTGTCCCCATCATATCCATCACATCTGAAACCATTTAAGGCCGTTTAAAGGGAAAAAGAAATTTCGTCCCTAGAAAAAGTGACAGAAGGGGGGACCGGAGGACGAAATCGCATTTTCAGAAAAAACGGCATAACCGGAGATCGGAAAGAGATAATCTAATTTTGTTTTCACCAGTGTGTTTGGGGCGCCGAGCTGCTTCAGATAGACTACTTTCCCATCAAATAATTCTCGCCTGGGACATACGGGACCTTCGAGAAGAAACGTTCAAGGACGGCCAAAATGCTCTGTAGTTCTCTCACAGGGCGGCTTACGGTATTTTTATGAAGAAATTTGAGATCAACGCGAAATGTCTAAACCAATGCCACTTGGTTCATCTCGCTAGCTCCAGCTGGAGCCGAGATAATGCAAAAGTAGGCCCGAAAGTTCAGGAAATAGGTCATTTCGAAAAAAATGAAAAGCCGATATTGGGGAAACTGATGCTTGTGCGTCACTGTCCCCATCATATCCATCACTTCTGAAACCATTTAAGGCCGTTTAAAGGGAAAAAGAAATTTCGTCCCTAGAAAAAGTGACAGAAGGGGGGACCGGAGGATGAAATCGCATTTTCAGAAAAAACGGCATAACCGGAGATCGGAAAGAGATAACCTAATTTTGTTTTCACCAGTGTGTTTGGGGCGCCGAGCTGCTTCAGATAGACTACTTTCCGCTCAAATATTTCTCCCCTGGGACATACGGGACCTTCGAGAAGAAACGTTCAAAGACGGCCAAAATGCTCTGTAGTTCTCTCCCGGTGCGGCTTAGGGTATTTTAATGAAGAAATTTGAAATCAACGCGAAATTTCTAAACCAATGCCACTTGGTTCATCTCGCTAGCCCCAGCTGGAGCCGAGATAGTGCAAAAGTAGGCCCGAAAGTTCAAGAAATCCGTCATTTCGAAAAAAATGAAAAGCCGATATTGCGGAAATTGACGCTTGTGCTTCACTGTCCCCATCATATCCATCACATCTGAAACCATTTAAGGCCGTTTAAAGGGAAACAGAAATTTCGTCCCTAGAAAAAGTGACAGAAGGGGGGACCGGAGGACGAAATCGCATTTTCAGAAAAACGGCATAACCGGAGATCGGAAAGAGATAATCTAATTTTGTTTTCACCAGTGTGTTTGGGGCGCCGAGCTGCTTCAGATAGACTACTTTCCGCTCAAATAATTCTCGCCTGGGACATACGGGACCTTCGAGAAGAAACGTTCAAGGACGGCCAAAATGCTCTGTAGTTCTCTCACAGGGCGGCTTACGGTATTTTTATGAAGAAATTTGAGATCAACGCGAAATGTCTAAACCAATGCCACTTGGTTCATCTCGCTAGCTCCAGCTGGAGCCGAGATAATGCAAAAGTAGGCCCGAAAGTTCAGGAAATAGGTCATTTCGAAAAAAATGAAAAGCCGATATTGGGGAAACTGATGCTTGTGCGTCACTGTCCCCATCATATCCATCACTTCTGAAACCATTTAAGGCCGTTTAAAGGGAAAAAGAAATTTCGTCCCTAGAAAAAGTGACAGAAGGGGGGACCGGAGGATGAAATCGCATTTTCAGAAAAAACGGCATAACCGGAGATCGGAAAGAGATAACCTAATTTTGTTTTCACCAGTGTGTTTGGGGCGCCGAGCTGCTTCAGATAGACTACTTTCCGCTCAAATATTTCTCCCCTGGGACATACGGGACCTTCGAGAAGAAACGTTCAAAGACGGCCAAAATGCTCTGTAGTTCTCTCCCGGTGCGGCTTAGGGTATTTTAATGAAGAAATTTGAAATCAACGCGAAATTTCTAAACCAATGCCACTTGGTTCATCTCGCTAGCCCCAGCTGGAGCCGAGATAGTGCAAAAGTAGGCCCGAAAGTTCAAGAAATCCGTCATTTCGAAAAAAATGAAAAGCCGATATTGCGGAAATTGACGCTTGTGCTTCACTGTCCCCATCATATCCATCACATCTGAAACCATTTAAGGCCGTTTAAAGGGAAACAGAAATTTCGTCCCTAGAAAAAGTGACAGAAGGGGGGACCGGAGGACGAAATCGCATTTTCAGAAAAACGGCATAACCGGAGATCGGAAAGAGATAATCTAATTTTGTTTTCACCAGTGTGTTTGGGGCGCCGAGCTGCTTCAGATAGACTACTTTCCGCTCAAATAATTCTCGCCTGGGACATACGGGACCTTCGAGAAGAAACGTTCAAAGACGGCCAAAATGCTCTGTAGTTCTCTCCCGGTGCGGCTTAGGGTATTTTAATGAAGAAATTTGAAATCAACGCGAAATTTCTAAACCAATGCCACTTGGTTCATCTCGCTAGCTCCAGCTGGAGCCGAGATAGTGCAAAAGTAGGCCCGAAAGTTCAAGAAATCCATCATTTCGAAAAAATGAAAAGCCGATATTGCGGAAATTGACGCTTGTGCTTCACTGTCCCCATCATATCCATCACATCTGAAACCATTTAAGGCCGTTTAAAGGGAAAAAGAAATTTCGTCCCTAGAAAAAGTGACAGAAGGGGGGACCGGAGGACGAAATCGCATTTTCAGAAAAAACGGCATAACCGGAGATCGGAAAGAGATAATCCAATTTTGTTTTCACCAGTGTGTTTGGGGCGCCGAGCTGCTTCAGATAGACTACTTTACCCTCAAATAATTCTCGCCTGGGACATACGGGACCTTCGAGAAGAAACGTTCAAGGGCGGATAAAATGCTCTGTAGTTCTCTCCCGGTGCGGCTTAGGGTATTTTAATGAAGAAATTTGAAATCAACGCGAAATTTCTAAACCAATGCCACTTGGTTCATCTCGCTAGCTCCAGCTGGAGCCGAGATAGTGCAAAAGTAGGCCCGAAAGTTCAAGAAATCCATCATTTCGAAAAAATGAAAAGCCGATATTGCGGAAATTGACGCGTGTGCTTCACTGTCCCCATCATATCCATCACATCTGAAACCATTTAAGGCCGTTTAAAGGGAAAAAGAAATTTCGTCCCTAGAAAAAGTGACAGAAGGGGGACCGGAGGACGAAATCGCATTTTCAGAAAAAACGGCATAACCGGAGATCGGAAAGAGATAATCCAATTTTGTTTTCACCAGTGTGTTTGGGGCGCCGAGCTGCTTCAGATAGACTACTTTACCCTCAAATAATTCTCGCCTGGGACATACGGGACCTTCGAGAAGAAACGTTCAAGGACGGCCAAAATGCTCTGTAGTTCTCTCACAGGGCGGCTTACGGTATTTTTATGAAGAAATTTGAGATCAACGCGAAATGTCTAAACCAATGCCACTTGGTTCATCTCGCTAGCTCCAGCTGGAGCCGAGATAATGCAAAAGTAGGCCCGAAAGTTCAGGAAATAGGTCATTTCGAAAAAAATGAAAAGCCGATATTGGGGAAACTGATGCTTGTGCGTCACTGTCCCCATCATATCCATCACTTCTGAAACCATTTAAGGCCGTTTAAAGGGAAAAAGAAATTTCGTCCCTAGAAAAAGTGACAGAAGGGGGGACCGGAGGATGAAATCGCATTTTCAGAAAAAACGGCATAACCGGAGATCGGAAAGAGATAACCTAATTTTGTTTTCACCAGTGTGTTTGGGGCGCCGAGCTGCTTCAGATAGACTACTTTCCGCTCAAATATTTCTCCCCTGGGACATACGGGACCTTCGAGAAGAAACGTTCAAAGACGGCCAAAATGCTCTGTAGTTCTCTCCCGGTGCGGCTTAGGGTATTTTAATGAAGAAATTTGAAATCAACGCGAAATTTCTAAACCAATGCCACTTGGTTCATCTCGCTAGCCCCAGCTGGAGCCGAGATAGTGCAAAAGTAGGCCCGAAAGTTCAAGAAATCCGTCATTTCGAAAAAAATGAAAAGCCGATATTGCGGAAATTGACGCTTGTGCTTCACTGTCCCCATCATATCCATCACATCTGAAACCATTTAAGGCCGTTTAAAGGGAAACAGAAATTTCGTCCCTAGAAAAAGTGACAGAAGGGGGGACCGGAGGACGAAATCGCATTTTCAGAAAAACGGCATAACCGGAGATCGGAAAGAGATAATCTAATTTTGTTTTCACCAGTGTGTTTGGGGCGCCGAGCTGCTTCAGATAGACTACTTTCCGCTCAAATAATTCTCGCCTGGGACATACGGGACCTTCGAGAAGAAACGTTCAAAGACGGCCAAAATGCTCTGTAGTTCTCTCCCGGTGCGGCTTAGGGTATTTTAATGAAGAAATTTGAAACCAACGCGAAATTTCTAAACCAATGCCACTTGGATCATCTCGCTAGCTCCAGCTGGAGCCGAGATAGTGCAAAAGTAGGCCCGAAAGTTCAAGAAATCCGTCATTTCGAAAAAAATGAAAAGCCGATATTGGGGAAACTGACGCTTGTGTGTCACTGTCCCCATCATATCCATCACATTTGAAAGCATTTAAGGCCGTTTAAAGGGAAAAAGAAATTTCGTCCATAGAAAAAGTGACAGAAGGGGGGACCGGAGGATGAAATCGCATTTTCAGAAAAAACGGGATAACCGGAGATCGGAAAGAGATAATCTAATTTTGTTTTCACCAGTGTGTTTTGGGCGCCGAGCTGCTTCAGATAGACTACTTTCCGCTCAAATAATTCTCGCCTGGGACATACGGGACCTTCGAGAAGAAACGTTCAAGGACGGATAAAATGCTCTGTAGTTCTCTCACAGAGCGGCTTACGGTATTTTAATGAAGAAATTTGAGATCAACGCGAAATTTCTAAACCAATGCCACTTGGTTCATCTCGCTAGCTCCAGCTGGAGCCGAGATAGTGCAAAAGTAGGCCCGAAAGTTCAAGAAATCCGTCATTTCGAAAAAAATGAAAAGGCGATATTGGGGAAATTGACGCTTGTGCTTCACTGTCCCCATCATATCCATCACATCTGAAACCATTTAAGGCCGTTTAAAGGGAAAAAGAAATTTCGTCCCTAGAAAAAGTGACAGAAGGGGGGACCGGAGGATGAAATCGCATTTTCAGAAAAAACGGCATAACCGGAGATCGGAAAGAGATAATCTAATTTTGTTTTCACCAGTGTATTTGGGGCGCCGAGCTGCTTCAGATAGACTACTTTCCCCTGAAATAATTCTCGCCTGGGACATACGGGACCTTCGAGAAGAAACGTTCAAAGACGGCCAAAATGCTCTGTAGTTCTCTCCCAGTGCGGCTTACGGTATTTTAATGAAGAAATTTGAAATCAACGCGAAATTTCTAAACCAATGCCACTTGGTTCATCTCGCTAGCTCCAGCTGGAGCCGAGATAGTGCAAAAGTAGGCCCGAAAGTTCAAGAAATCCGTCATTTCGAAAAAAATGAAAAGCCGATATCGGGGAAATTGACGCTTGTGCTTCACTGTCCCTATCATATCCATCACATCTGAAACCATTTAAGGCCGTTTAAAGGGAAAAAGAAATTTCGTCCCTAGAAAAAGTGACAGAAGGGGGGGCCGGAGGATGAAATCGCATTTTCAGAAAAAACGGGATAACCGGAGATCGGAAAGAGATAACCTAATTTTGTTTTCACCAGTGTGTTTTGGGCGCCGAGCTGCTTCAGATAGACTACTTTCCGCTCAAATAATTCTCGCCTGGGACACACGGGACCTTCGAGAAGAAACGTTCAAGGACGGATAAAATGCTCTGTAGTTCTCTCACAGAGCGGCTTAGGGTATTTTAATGGAGAAATTTGAGATCAACGCGAAATTTATAAACCAATGCCACTTGGTTCATCTCGCTAGCTCCAGCTGGAGCCGAGATAGTGCAAAAGTAGGCCCGAAAGTTGAAGAAAACGGTCCATTCGAAAAAAATGAAAAGCCGATATTGGGGAAACTGATGCTTGTGCGACACTGTCCCCATCATATCCATCACTTCTGAAACCATTTAAGGCCGTTTAAAGGGAAAAAGAAATTTCGTCCCTAGAAAAAGTGACAGAAGGGGGGACCGGAGGATGAAATCGCATTTTCAGAAAAAACGGCATAACCGGAGATCGGAAAGAGATAAACTAATTTTGTTTTCACCAGTGTGTTTGGGGCACCGAGCTGCTTCAGATAGACTACTTTCCGCTCAAGTAATTCTCGCCTGGGACATACGGGACCTTCGAGAACAAACGTTCAAAGACGGCCAAAATGTTCTGTAGTTCTCTCCCAGTGCGGCTTACGGTATTTTAATGAAGAAATTTGAAATCAACGCGAAATTTCTAAACCAATGGCACTTGGTTCATCTCGCTAGCTCCAGCTGGAGCCGAGATAGTGCAAAAGTAGGCCCGAAAGTTCAAGAAATCCGTCATTTCGAAAAAAATGAAAAGCCGATATTGGGGAAACTGACGCTTGTGTGTCACTGTCCCCATCATATCCATCACATTTGAAAGCATTTAAGGCCGTTTAAAGGGAAAAAGAAATTTCGTCCCTAGAAAAAGTGACAGAAGGGGGGACCGGAGGATGAAATCGCATTTCCAGAAAAAACGGGATAACCGGAGATCGGAAAGAGATAACCTAATTTTGTTTTCACCAATGTGTTTTGGGCGCCGAGCTGCTTCAGATAGACTACTTTCCGCTCAAATAATTCTCGCCTGGGACATACGGGACCTTCGAGAAGAAACGTTCAAGGACGGATAAAATGCTCTGTAGTTCTCTCACAGAGCGGCTTACGGTATTTTAATGAAGAAATTTGAGATCAACGCGAAATTTCTAAACCAATGCCACTTGGTTCATCTCGCTAGCTCCAGCTGGATCCGAGATAGTGCAAAAGTAGGCCCGAAAGTTCAAGAAATCCGTCATTTCGAAAAAAATGAAAAGGCGATATTGGGGAAATTGACGCTTGTGCTTCACTGTCCCCATCATATCCATCACATCTGAAACCATTTAAGGCCGTTTAAAGGGAAAAAGAAATTTCGTCCCTAGAAAAAGTGACAGAAGGGGGGACCGGAGGATGAAATCGCATTTTCAGAAAAAACGGCATAACCGGAGATCGGAAAGAGATAATCTAATTTTGTTTTCACCAGTGTATTTGGGGCGCCGAGCTGCTTCAGATAGACTACTTTCCCCTGAAATAATTCTCGCCTGGGACATACGGGACCTTCGAGAAGAAACGTTCAAAGACGGCCAAAATGCTCTGTAGTTCTCTCCCAGTGCGGCTTACGGTATTTTAATGAAGAAATTTGAAATCAACGCGAAATTTCTAAACCAATGCCACTTGGTTCATCTCGCTAGCTCCAGCTGGAGCCGAGATAGTGCAAAAGTAGGCCCGAAAGTTCAAGAAATCCGTCATTTCGAAAAAAATGAAAAGCCGATATCGGGGAAATTGACGCTTGTGCTTCACTGTCCCTATCATATCCATCACATCTGAAACCATTTAAGGCCGTTTAAAGGGAAAAAGAAATTTCGTCCCTAGAAAAAGTGACAGATGGGGGGGCCGGAGGATGAAATCGCATTTTCAGAAAAAACGGGATAACCGGAGATCGGAAAGAGATAACCTAATTTTGTTTTCACCAGTGTGTTTTGGGCGCCGAGCTGCTTCAGATAGACTACTTTCCGCTCAAATAATTCTCGCCTGGGACACACGGGACCTTCGAGAAGAAACGTTCAAGGACGGATAAAATGCTCTGTAGTTCTCTCACAGAGCGGCTTAGGGTATTTTAATGGAGAAATTTGAGATCAACGCGAAATTTCTAAACCAATGCCACTTGGTTCATCTTGCTAGCTCCAGCTGGAGCCGAGATAGTGCAAAAGTAGGTCCGAAAGTTCAAGAAATCCGTCATTTCGAAAAAAAATGAAAAGCCGATATTGGGGAAATTGACGCTTGTGCTTCACTGTCCCCATCATATCCATCACATCTGAAACCATTTAAGGCCGTTTAAAGGGAAAAAGAAATTTCGTCCCTAGAAAAAGTGAACAGAAGGGACCGGAGGAGGAAATCGCATTTTCAGAAAAAACGGCATAACCGGAGATCGGAAAGAGATAATCTAATTTTGTTTTCACCAGTGTGTTTGGGGCGCCGAGCTGCTTCAGATAGACTACTTTCCGCTCAAGTAATTCTCGCCTGGGACATACGGGACCTTCGAGAAGAAACGTTCAAAGACGGCCAAAATGCTCTGTAGTTCTCTCGCAGAGCGGTTTACGGTATTTTAATGCAGAAATTTGAGATCAACGCGAAATTCCTAAACCAATGCCACTTGGTTCATCTTGCTAGCTCCAGCTGGAGCAGAGATAGTGCAAAAGTAGGCCCGAAAGTTCAAGAAATCCGTCATTTCGAAAAAAATGAAAAGCCGATATTGGGGAAACTGACGCTTGTGTGTCACTGTCCCCATCATATCCATCACATTTGAAAGCATTTAAGGCCGTTTAAAGGGAAAAAGAAATTTCGTCCCTAGAAAAAGTGACAGAAGGGGGGACCGGAGGATGAAATCGCATTTTCAGAAAAAACGGGATAACCGGAGATCGGAAAGAGATAACCTAATTTTGTTTTCACCAGTGTGTTTTGGGCGCCGAGCTGCTTCAGATAGACTACTTTCCGCTCAAATAATTCTCGCCTGGGACACACGGGACCTTCGAGAAGAAACGTTCAAGGACGGATAAAATGCTCTGTAGTTCTCTCACAGAGCGGCTTAGGGTATTTTAATGGAGAAATTTGAGATCAACGCGAAATTTCTAAACCAATGCCACTTGGTTCATCTTGCTAGCTCCAGCTGGAGCCGAGATAGTGCAAAAGTAGGCCCGAAAGTTCAAGAAATCCGTCATTTCGAAAAAAAATGAAAAGCCGATATTGGGGAAATTGACGCTTGTGCTTCACTGTCCCCATCATATCCATAACATCTGAAACCATTTAAGGCCGTTTAAAGGGAAAAAGAAATTTCGTCCCTAGAAAAAGTGACAGAAGGGGGGACCGGAGGACGAAATCGCATTTTCAGAAAAAACGGCATAACCGGAGATCGGAAAGAGATAATCTAATTTTGTTTTCACCAGTGTGTTTGGGGCGCCGAGCTGCTTCAGATAGACTACTTTCCCATCAAATAATTCTCGCCTGGGACATACGGGACCTTCGAGAAGAAACGTTCAAGGACGGCCAAAATGCTCTGTAGTTCTCTCACAGGGCGGCTTACGGTATTTTTATGAAGAAATTTGAGATCAACGCGAAATGTCTAAACCAATGCCACTTGGTTCATCTCGCTAGCTCCAGCTGGAGCCGAGATAATGCAAAAGTAGGCCCGAAAGTTCAGGAAATAGGTCATTTCGAAAAAAATGAAAAGCCGATATTGGGGAAACTGATGCTTGTGCGTCACTGTCCCCATCATATCCATCACTTCTGAAACCATTTAAGGCCGTTTAAAGGGAAAAAGAAATTTCGTCCCTAGAAAAAGTGACAGAAGGGGGGACCGGAGGATGAAATCGCATTTTCAGAAAAAACGGCATAACCGGAGATCGGAAAGAGATAACCTAATTTTGTTTTCACCAGTGTGTTTGGGGCGCCGAGCTGCTTCAGATAGACTACTTTCCGCTCAAATATTTCTCCCCTGGGACATACGGGACCTTCGAGAAGAAACGTTCAAAGACGGCCAAAATGCTCTGTAGTTCTCTCCCGGTGCGGCTTAGGGTATTTTAATGAAGAAATTTGAAATCAACGCGAAATTTCTAAACCAATGCCACTTGGTTCATCTCGCTAGCCCCAGCTGGAGCCGAGATAGTGCAAAAGTAGGCCCGAAAGTTCAAGAAATCCGTCATTTCGAAAAAAATGAAAAGCCGATATTGCGGAAATTGACGCTTGTGCTTCACTGTCCCCATCATATCCATCACATCTGAAACCATTTAAGGCCGTTTAAAGGGAAACAGAAATTTCGTCCCTAGAAAAAGTGACAGAAGGGGGGACCGGAGGATGAAATCGCATTTTCAGAAAAAACGGCATAACCGGAGATCGGAAAGAGATAATCTAATTTTGTTTTCACCAGTGTGTTTGGGGCGCCGAGCTGCTTCAGATAGACTACTTTCCGCTCAAATAATTCTCGCCTGGGACATACGGGACCTTCGAGAAGAAACGTTCAAAGACGGCCAAAATGCTCTGTAGTTCTCTCCCGGTGCGGCTTAGGGTATTTTAATGAAGAAATTTGAAATCAACGCGAAATTTCTAAACCAATGCCACTTGGTTCATCTCGCTAGCCCCAGCTGGAGCCGAGATAGTGCAAAAGTAGGCCCGAAAGTACAAGAAATCCGTCATTTCGAAAAAAATGAAAAGCCGATATTGCGGAAATTGACGCTTGTGCTTCACTGTCCCCATCATATCCATCACATCTGAAACCATTTAAGGCCGTTTAAAGGGAAACAGAAATTTCGTCCCTAGAAAAAGTGACAGAAGGGGGGACCGGAGGACGAAATCGCATTTTCAGAAAAAACGGCATAACCGGAGATCGGAAAGAGATAATCTAATTTTGTTTTCACCAGTGTGTTTGGGGCGCCGAGCTGCTTCAGATAGACTACTTTCCGCTCAAATAATTCTCGCCTGGGACATACGGGACCTTCGAGAAGAAACGTTCAAAGACGGCCAAAATGCTCTGTAGTTCTCTCCCGGTGCGGCTTAGGGTATTTTAATGAAGAAATTTGAAATCAACGCGAAATTTCTAAACCAATGCCACTTGGTTCATCTCGCTAGCTCCAGCTGGAGCCGAGATAGTGCAAAAGTAGGCCCGAAAGTTCAAGAAATCCATCATTTCGAAAAAAATGAAAAGCCGATATTGCGGAAATTGACGCTTGTGCTTCACTGTCCCCATCATATCCATCACATCTGAAACCATTTAAGGCCGTTTAAAGGGAAAAAGAAATTTCGTCCCTAGAAAAAGTGACAGAAGGGGGGACCGGAGGACGAAATCGCATTTTCAGAAAAAACGGCATAACCGGAGATCGGAAAGAGATAATCTAATTTTGTTTTCACCAGTGTGTTTGGGGCGCCGAGCTGCTTCAGATAGACTACTTTACCCTCAAATAATTCTCGCCTGGGACATACGGGACCTTCGAGAAGAAACGTTCAAGGGCGGATAAAATGCTCTGTAGTTCTCTCCCGGTGCGGCTTAGGGTATTTTAATGAAGAAATTTGAAACCAACGCGAAATTTCTAAACCAATGCCACTTGGATCATCTCGCTAGCTCCAGCTGGAGCCGAGATAGTGCAAAAGTAGGCCCGAAAGTTCAAGAAATCCGTCATTTCGAAAAAAATGAAAAGCCGATATTGGGGAAATTGACGCTTGTGCCTCACTGTCCCCATCATATCCATCACATCTGAAACCATTTAAGGCCGTTTAAAGGGAAAAAGAAATTTCGTCCCTAGAAAAAGTGACAGAATGGGGGACCGGAGGATGAAATCGCATTTTCAGAAAAAACGGCATAACCGGAGATCGGAAAGAGATAATCTAATTTTGTTTTCACCAGTGTGTTTGGGGCGCCGAGCAGCTTCAGATAGACAACTTTCCGCTCAAGTAATTCTCGCCTGGGACATACGGGACCTTCGAGAAGAAACGTTCAAAGACGGCCAAATGCTCTGTAGTTCTCTCACAGGGCGGCTTACGGTATTTTAATGAAGAAATTCAAGATTAACGCGAAATTTATAAACCAATGCCACTTGGTTCATCTCGCTAGCTCCAGCTGGAGCCGAGATAGTGCAAAAGTAGGCCCGAAAGTTGAAGAAAACGGTCCATTCGAAAAAAATGAAAAGCCGATATTGGGGAAACTGATGCTTGTGCGACACTGTCCCCATCATATCCATCACTTCTGAAACCATTTAAGGCCGTTTAAAGGGAAAAAGAAATTTCGTCCCTAGAAAAAGTGACAGAAGGGGGGACCGGAGGATGAAATCGCATTTTCAGAAAAAACGGCATAACCGGAGATCGGAAAGAGATAAACTAATTTTGTTTTCACCAGTGTGTTTGGGGCACCGAGCTGCTTCAGATAGACTACTTTCCGCTCAAGTAATTCTCGCCTGGGACATACGGGACCTTCGAGAACAAACGTTCAAAGACGGCCAAAATGTTCTGTAGTTCTCTCCCAGTGCGGCTTACGGTATTTTAATGAAGAAATTTGAAATCAACGCGAAATTTCTAAACCAATGGCACTTGGTTCATCTCGCTAGCTCCAGCTGGAGCCGAGATAGTGCAAAATTAGGCCCGAAAGTTCAAGAAATCCGTCATTTCGAAAAAAATGAAAAGCCGATATTGGGGAAACTGACGCTTGTGTGTCACTGTCCCCATCATATCCATCACATTTGAAAGCATTTAAGGCCGTTTAAAGGGAAAAAGAAATTTCGTCCCTAGAAAAAGTGACAGAAGGGGGGACCGGAGGATGAAATCGCATTTCCAGAAAAAACGGGATAACCGGAGATCGGAAAGAGATAACCTAATTTTGTTTTCACCAATGTGTTTTGGGCGCCGAGCTGCTTCAGATAGACTACTTTCCGCTCAAATAATTCTCGCCTGGGACATACGGGACCTTCGAGAAGAAACGTTCAAGGACGGATAAAATGCTCTGTAGTTCTCTCACAGAGCGGCTTAGGGTATTTTAATGGAGAAATTTGAGATCAACGCGAAATTTCTAAACCAATGTCACTTGGTTCATCTTGCTAGCTCCAGCTGGAGCCGAGATAGTGCAAAAGTAGGCCCGAAAGTTCAAGAAATCCGTCATTTCGAAAAAAAATGAAAAGCCGATATTGGGGAAATTGA
This sequence comes from Xestobium rufovillosum, assembly GCA_963966045.1. Classification (NCBI taxonomy): domain Eukaryota; kingdom Metazoa; phylum Arthropoda; class Insecta; order Coleoptera; family Ptinidae; genus Xestobium; species Xestobium rufovillosum. The sequence goes on from OZ014497.1 coordinate 31,514,630, forward strand.
CGCTTGTGCTTCACTGTCCCCATCATATCCATCACATCTGAAACCATTTAAGGCCGTTTAAAGGGAAAAAGAAATTTCGTCCCTAGAAAAAGTGACAGAAGGGGGGACCGGAGGACGAAATCGCATTTTCAGAAAAAACGGCATAACCGGAGATCGGAAAGAGATAATCTAATTTTGTTTTCACCAGTGTGTTTGGGGCGCCGAGCTGCTTCAGATAGACTACTTTCCCATCAAATAATTCTCGCCTGGGACATACGGGACCTTCGAGAAGAAACGTTCAAGGACGGCCAAAATGCTCTGTAGTTCTCTCACAGGGCGGCTTACGGTATTTTTATGAAGAAATTTGAGATCAACGCGAAATGTCTAAACCAATGCCACTTGGTTCATCTCGCTAGCTCCAGCTGGAGCCGAGATAATGCAAAAGTAGGCCCGAAAGTTCAGGAAATAGGTCATTTCGAAAAAAATGAAAAGCCGATATTGGGGAAACTGATGCTTGTGCGTCACTGTCCCCATCATATCCATCACTTCTGAAACCATTTAAGGCCGTTTAAAGGGAAAAAGAAATTTCGTCCCTAGAAAAAGTGACAGAAGGGGGGACCGGAGGATGAAATCGCATTTTCAGAAAAAACGGCATAACCGGAGATCGGAAAGAGATAACCTAATTTTGTTTTCACCAGTGTGTTTGGGGCGCCGAGCTGCTTCAGATAGACTACTTTCCGCTCAAATATTTCTCCCCTGGGACATACGGGACCTTCGAGAAGAAACGTTCAAAGACGGCCAAAATGCTCTGTAGTTCTCTCGCAGAGCGGTTTACGGTATTTTAATGCAGAAATTTGAGATCAACGCGAAATTCCTAAACCAATGCCACTTGGTTCATCTTGCTAGCTCCAGCTGGAGCAGAGATAGTGCAAAAGTAGGCCCGAAAGTTCAAGAAATCCGTCATTTCGAAAAAAATGAAAAGCCGATATTGGGGAAACTGACGCTTGTGTGTCACTGTCCCCATCATATCCATCACATTTGAAAGCATTTAAGGCCGTTTAAAGGGAAAAAGAAATTTCGTCCCTAGAAAAAGTGACAGAAGGGGGGACCGGAGGATGAAATCGCATTTTCAGAAAAAACGGGATAACCGGAGATCGGAAAGAGATAACCTAATTTTGTTTTCACCAGTGTGTTTTGGGCGCCGAGCTGCTTCAGATAGACTACTTTCCGCTCAAATAATTCTCGCCTGGGACACACGGGACCTTCGAGAAGAAACGTTCAAGGACGGATAAAATGCTCTGTAGTTCTCTCACAGAGCGGCTTAGGGTATTTTAATGGAGAAATTTGAGATCAACGCGAAATTTCTAAACCAATGCCACTTGGTTCATCTTGCTAGCTCCAGCTGGAGCCGAGATAGTGCAAAAGTAGGCCCGAAAGTTCAAGAAATCCGTCATTTCGAAAAAAAATGAAAAGCCGATATTGGGGAAATTGACGCTTGTGCTTCACTGTCCCCATCATATCCATCACATCTGAAACCATTTAAGGCCGTTTAAAGGGAAAAAGAAATTTCGTCCCTAGAAAAAGTGACAGAAGGGGGGACCGGAGGACGAAATCGCATTTTCAGAAAAAACGGCATAACCGGAGATCGGAAAGAGATAATCTAATTTTGTTTTCACCAGTGTGTTTGGGGCGCCGAGCTGCTTCAGATAGACTACTTTCCCATCAAATAATTCTCGCCTGGGACATACGGGACCTTCGAGAAGAAACGTTCAAGGACGGCCAAAATGCTCTGTAGTTCTCTCACAGGGCGGCTTACGGTATTTTTATGAAGAAATTTGAGATCAACGCGAAATGTCTAAACCAATGCCACTTGGTTCATCTCGCTAGCTCCAGCTGGAGCCGAGATAATGCAAAAGTAGGCCCGAAAGTTCAGGAAATAGGTCATTTCGAAAAAAATGAAAAGCCGATATTGGGGAAACTGATGCTTGTGCGTCACTGTCCCCATCATATCCATCACTTCTGAAACCATTTAAGGCCGTTTAAAGGGAAAAAGAAATTTCGTCCCTAGAAAAAGTGACAGAAGGGGGGACCGGAGGATGAAATCGCATTTTCAGAAAAAACGGCATAACCGGAGATCGGAAAGAGATAACCTAATTTTGTTTTCACCAGTGTGTTTGGGGCGCCGAGCTGCTTCAGATAGACTACTTTCCGCTCAAATATTTCTCCCCTGGGACATACGGGACCTTCGAGAAGAAACGTTCAAAGACGGCCAAAATGCTCTGTAGTTCTCTCCCGGTGCGGCTTAGGGTATTTTAATGAAGAAATTTGAAATCAACGCGAAATTTCTAAACCAATGCCACTTGGTTCATCTCGCTAGCCCCAGCTGGAGCCGAGATAGTGCAAAAGTAGGCCCGAAAGTTCAAGAAATCCGTCATTTCGAAAAAAATGAAAAGCCGATATTGCGGAAATTGACGCTTGTGCTTCACTGTCCCCATCATATCCATCACATCTGAAACCATTTAAGGCCGTTTAAAGGGAAACAGAAATTTCGTCCCTAGAAAAAGTGACAGAAGGGGGGACCGGAGGATGAAATCGCATTTTCAGAAAAAACGGCATAACCGGAGATCGGAAAGAGATAATCTAATTTTGTTTTCACCAGTGTGTTTGGGGCGCCGAGCTGCTTCAGATAGACTACTTTCCGCTCAAATAATTCTCGCCTGGGACATACGGGACCTTCGAGAAGAAACGTTCAAAGACGGCCAAAATGCTCTGTAGTTCTCTCCCGGTGCGGCTTAGGGTATTTTAATGAAGAAATTTGAAATCAACGCGAAATTTCTAAACCAATGCCACTTGGTTCATCTCGCTAGCCCCAGCTGGAGCCGAGATAGTGCAAAAGTAGGCCCGAAAGTACAAGAAATCCGTCATTTCGAAAAAAATGAAAAGCCGATATTGCGGAAATTGACGCTTGTGCTTCACTGTCCCCATCATATCCATCACATCTGAAACCATTTAAGGCCGTTTAAAGGGAAACAGAAATTTCGTCCCTAGAAAAAGTGACAGAAGGGGGGACCGGAGGACGAAATCGCATTTTCAGAAAAAACGGCATAACCGGAGATCGGAAAGAGATAATCTAATTTTGTTTTCACCAGTGTGTTTGGGGCGCCGAGCTGCTTCAGATAGACTACTTTCCGCTCAAATAATTCTCGCCTGGGACATACGGGACCTTCGAGAAGAAACGTTCAAAGACGGCCAAAATGCTCTGTAGTTCTCTCCCGGTGCGGCTTAGGGTATTTTAATGAAGAAATTTGAAATCAACGCGAAATTTCTAAACCAATGCCACTTGGTTCATCTCGCTAGCTCCAGCTGGAGCCGAGATAGTGCAAAAGTAGGCCCGAAAGTTCAAGAAATCCATCATTTCGAAAAAAATGAAAAGCCGATATTGCGGAAATTGACGCTTGTGCTTCACTGTCCCCATCATATCCATCACATCTGAAACCATTTAAGGCCGTTTAAAGGGAAAAAGAAATTTCGTCCCTAGAAAAAGTGACAGAAGGGGGGACCGGAGGACGAAATCGCATTTTCAGAAAAAACGGCATAACCGGAGATCGGAAAGAGATAATCTAATTTTGTTTTCACCAGTGTGTTTGGGGCGCCGAGCTGCTTCAGATAGACTACTTTACCCTCAAATAATTCTCGCCTGGGACATACGGGACCTTCGAGAAGAAACGTTCAAGGGCGGATAAAATGCTCTGTAGTTCTCTCCCGGTGCGGCTTAGGGTATTTTAATGAAGAAATTTGAAACCAACGCGAAATTTCTAAACCAATGCCACTTGGATCATCTCGCTAGCTCCAGCTGGAGCCGAGATAGTGCAAAAGTAGGCCCGAAAGTTCAAGAAATCCGTCATTTCGAAAAAAATGAAAAGCCGATATTGGGGAAATTGACGCTTGTGCCTCACTGTCCCCATCATATCCATCACATCTGAAACCATTTAAGGCCGTTTAAAGGGAAAAAGAAATTTCGTCCCTAGAAAAAGTGACAGAATGGGGGACCGGAGGATGAAATCGCATTTTCAGAAAAAACGGCATAACCGGAGATCGGAAAGAGATAATCTAATTTTGTTTTCACCAGTGTGTTTGGGGCGCCGAGCAGCTTCAGATAGACAACTTTCCGCTCAAGTAATTCTCGCCTGGGACATACGGGACCTTCGAGAAGAAACGTTCAAAGACGGCCAAATGCTCTGTAGTTCTCTCACAGGGCGGCTTACGGTATTTTAATGAAGAAATTCAAGATTAACGCGAAATTTATAAACCAATGCCACTTGGTTCATCTCGCTAGCTCCAGCTGGAGCCGAGATAGTGCAAAAGTAGGCCCGAAAGTTGAAGAAAACGGTCCATTCGAAAAAAATGAAAAGCCGATATTGGGGAAACTGATGCTTGTGCGACACTGTCCCCATCATATCCATCACTTCTGAAACCATTTAAGGCCGTTTAAAGGGAAAAAGAAATTTCGTCCCTAGAAAAAGTGACAGAAGGGGGGACCGGAGGATGAAATCGCATTTTCAGAAAAAACGGCATAACCGGAGATCGGAAAGAGATAAACTAATTTTGTTTTCACCAGTGTGTTTGGGGCACCGAGCTGCTTCAGATAGACTACTTTCCGCTCAAGTAATTCTCGCCTGGGACATACGGGACCTTCGAGAACAAACGTTCAAAGACGGCCAAAATGTTCTGTAGTTCTCTCCCAGTGCGGCTTACGGTATTTTAATGAAGAAATTTGAAATCAACGCGAAATTTCTAAACCAATGGCACTTGGTTCATCTCGCTAGCTCCAGCTGGAGCCGAGATAGTGCAAAATTAGGCCCGAAAGTTCAAGAAATCCGTCATTTCGAAAAAAATGAAAAGCCGATATTGGGGAAACTGACGCTTGTGTGTCACTGTCCCCATCATATCCATCACATTTGAAAGCATTTAAGGCCGTTTAAAGGGAAAAAGAAATTTCGTCCCTAGAAAAAGTGACAGAAGGGGGGACCGGAGGATGAAATCGCATTTCCAGAAAAAACGGGATAACCGGAGATCGGAAAGAGATAACCTAATTTTGTTTTCACCAATGTGTTTTGGGCGCCGAGCTGCTTCAGATAGACTACTTTCCGCTCAAATAATTCTCGCCTGGGACATACGGGACCTTCGAGAAGAAACGTTCAAAGACGGCCAAAATGCTCTGTAGTTCTCTCCCGGTGCGGCTTAGGGTATTTTAATGAAGAAATTTGAAATCAACGCGAAATTTCTAAACCAATGCCACTTGGTTCATCTCGCTAGCCCCAGCTGGAGCCGAGATAGTGCAAAAGTAGGCCCGAAAGTACAAGAAATCCGTCATTTCGAAAAAAATGAAAAGCCGATATTGCGGAAATTGACGCTTGTGCTTCACTGTCCCCATCATATCCATCACATCTGAAACCATTTAAGGCCGTTTAAAGGGAAACAGAAATTTCGTCCCTAGAAAAAGTGACAGAAGGGGGGACCGGAGGACGAAATCGCATTTTCAGAAAAAACGGCATAACCGGAGATCGGAAAGAGATAATCTAATTTTGTTTTCACCAGTGTGTTTGGGGCGCCGAGCTGCTTCAGATAGACTACTTTCCGCTCAAATAATTCTCGCCTGGGACATACGGGACCTTCGAGAAGAAACGTTCAAAGACGGCCAAAATGCTCTGTAGTTCTCTCCCGGTGCGGCTTAGGGTATTTTAATGAAGAAATTTGAAATCAACGCGAAATTTCTAAACCAATGCCACTTGGTTCATCTCGCTAGCTCCAGCTGGAGCCGAGATAGTGCAAAAGTAGGCCCGAAAGTTCAAGAAATCCATCATTTCGAAAAAAATGAAAAGCCGATATTGCGGAAATTGACGCTTGTGCTTCACTGTCCCCATCATATCCATCACATCTGAAACCATTTAAGGCCGTTTAAAGGGAAAAAGAAATTTCGTCCCTAGAAAAAGTGACAGAAGGGGGGACCGGAGGACGAAATCGCATTTTCAGAAAAAACGGCATAACCGGAGATCGGAAAGAGATAATCTAATTTTGTTTTCACCAGTGTGTTTGGGGCGCCGAGCTGCTTCAGATAGACTACTTTACCCTCAAATAATTCTCGCCTGGGACATACGGGACCTTCGAGAAGAAACGTTCAAGGGCGGATAAAATGCTCTGTAGTTCTCTCCCGGTGCGGCTTAGGGTATTTTAATGAAGAAATTTGAAACCAACGCGAAATTTCTAAACCAATGCCACTTGGATCATCTCGCTAGCTCCAGCTGGAGCCGAGATAGTGCAAAAGTAGGCCCGAAAGTTCAAGAAATCCGTCATTTCGAAAAAAATGAAAAGCCGATATTGGGGAAATTGACGCTTGTGCCTCACTGTCCCCATCATATCCATCACATCTGAAACCATTTAAGGCCGTTTAAAGGGAAAAAGAAATTTCGTCCCTAGAAAAAGTGACAGAATGGGGGACCGGAGGATGAAATCGCATTTTCAGAAAAAACGGCATAACCGGAGATCGGAAAGAGATAATCTAATTTTGTTTTCACCAGTGTGTTTGGGGCGCCGAGCAGCTTCAGATAGACAACTTTCCGCTCAAGTAATTCTCGCCTGGGACATACGGGACCTTCGAGAAGAAACGTTCAAAGACGGCCAAATGCTCTGTAGTTCTCTCACAGGGCGGCTTACGGTATTTTAATGAAGAAATTCAAGATTAACGCGAAATTTATAAACCAATGCCACTTGGTTCATCTCGCTAGCTCCAGCTGGAGCCGAGATAGTGCAAAAGTAGGCCCGAAAGTTGAAGAAAACGGTCCATTCGAAAAAAATGAAAAGCCGATATTGGGGAAACTGATGCTTGTGCGACACTGTCCCCATCATATCCATCACTTCTGAAACCATTTAAGGCCGTTTAAAGGGAAAAAGAAATTTCGTCCCTAGAAAAAGTGACAGAAGGGGGGACCGGAGGATGAAATCGCATTTTCAGAAAAAACGGCATAACCGGAGATCGGAAAGAGATAAACTAATTTTGTTTTCACCAGTGTGTTTGGGGCACCGAGCTGCTTCAGATAGACTACTTTCCGCTCAAGTAATTCTCGCCTGGGACATACGGGACCTTCGAGAACAAACGTTCAAAGACGGCCAAAATGTTCTGTAGTTCTCTCCCAGTGCGGCTTACGGTATTTTAATGAAGAAATTTGAAATCAACGCGAAATTTCTAAACCAATGGCACTTGGTTCATCTCGCTAGCTCCAGCTGGAGCCGAGATAGTGCAAAATTAGGCCCGAAAGTTCAAGAAATCCGTCATTTCGAAAAAAATGAAAAGCCGATATTGGGGAAACTGACGCTTGTGTGTCACTGTCCCCATCATATCCATCACATTTGAAAGCATTTAAGGCCGTTTAAAGGGAAAAAGAAATTTCGTCCCTAGAAAAAGTGACAGAAGGGGGGACCGGAGGATGAAATCGCATTTCCAGAAAAAACGGGATAACCGGAGATCGGAAAGAGATAACCTAATTTTGTTTTCACCAATGTGTTTTGGGCGCCGAGCTGCTTCAGATAGACTACTTTCCGCTCAAATAATTCTCGCCTGGGACATACGGGACCTTCGAGAAGAAACGTTCAAGGACGGATAAAATGCTCTGTAGTTCTCTCACAGAGCGGCTTAGGGTATTTTAATGGAGAAATTTGAGATCAACGCGAAATTTCTAAACCAATGCCACTTGGTTCATCTTGCTAGCTCCAGCTGGAGCCGAGATAGTGCAAAAGTAGGCCCGAAAGTTCAAGAAATCCGTCATTTCGAAAAAAAATGAAAAGCCGATATTGGGGAAATTGACGCTTGTGCTTCACTGTCCCCATCATATCCATCACATCTGAAACCATTTAAGGCCGTTTAAAGGGAAAAAGAAATTTCGTCCCTAGAAAAAGTGACAGAAGGGGGGACCGGAGGACGAAATCGCATTTTCAGAAAAAACGGCATAACCGGAGATCGGAAAGAGATAATCTAATTTTGTTTTCACCAGTGTGTTTGGGGCGCCGAGCTGCTTCAGATAGACTACTTTCCCATCAAATAATTCTCGCCTGGGACATACGGGACCTTCGAGAAGAAACGTTCAAGGACGGCCAAAATGCTCTGTAGTTCTCTCACAGGGCGGCTTACGGTATTTTTATGAAGAAATTTGAGATCAACGCGAAATGTCTAAACCAATGCCACTTGGTTCATCTCGCTAGCTCCAGCTGGAGCCGAGATAATGCAAAAGTAGGCCCGAAAGTTCAGGAAATAGGTCATTTCGAAAAAAATGAAAAGCCGATATTGGGGAAACTGATGCTTGTGCGTCACTGTCCCCATCATATCCATCACTTCTGAAACCATTTAAGGCCGTTTAAAGGGAAAAAGAAATTTCGTCCCTAGAAAAAGTGACAGAAGGGGGGACCGGAGGACGAAATCGCATTTTCAGAAAAAACGGCATAACCGGAGATCGGAAAGAGATAATCTAATTTTGTTTTCACCAGTGTGTTTGGGGCGCCGAGCTGCTTCAGATAGACTACTTTCCCATCAAATAATTCTCGCCTGGGACATACGGGACCTTCGAGAAGAAACGTTCAAGGACGGCCAAAATGCTCTGTAGTTCTCTCACAGGGCGGCTTACGGTATTTTTATGAAGAAATTTGAGATCAACGCGAAATGTCTAAACCAATGCCACTTGGTTCATCTCGCTAGCTCCAGCTGGAGCCGAGATAATGCAAAAGTAGGCCCGAAAGTTCAGGAAATAGGTCATTTCGAAAAAAATGAAAAGCCGATATTGGGGAAACTGATGCTTGTGCGTCACTGTCCCCATCATATCCATCACTTCTGAAACCATTTAAGGCCGTTTAAAGGGAAAAAGAAATTTCGTCCCTAGAAAAAGTGACAGAAGGGGGGACCGGAGGATGAAATCGCATTTTCAGAAAAAACGGCATAACCGGAGATCGGAAAGAGATAACCTAATTTTGTTTTCACCAGTGTGTTTGGGGCGCCGAGCTGCTTCAGATAGACTACTTTCCGCTCAAATATTTCTCCCCTGGGACATACGGGACCTTCGAGAAGAAACGTTCAAAGACGGCCAAAATGCTCTGTAGTTCTCTCCCGGTGCGGCTTAGGGTATTTTAATGAAGAAATTTGAAATCAACGCGAAATTTCTAAACCAATGCCACTTGGTTCATCTCGCTAGCCCCAGCTGGAGCCGAGATAGTGCAAAAGTAGGCCCGAAAGTTCAAGAAATCCGTCATTTCGAAAAAAATGAAAAGCCGATATTGCGGAAATTGACGCTTGTGCTTCACTGTCCCCATCATATCCATCACATCTGAAACCATTTAAGGCCGTTTAAAGGGAAACAGAAATTTCGTCCCTAGAAAAAGTGACAGAAGGGGGGACCGGAGGATGAAATCGCATTTTCAGAAAAAACGGCATAACCGGAGATCGGAAAGAGATAATCTAATTTTGTTTTCACCAGTGTGTTTGGGGCGCCGAGCTGCTTCAGATAGACTACTTTCCGCTCAAATAATTCTCGCCTGGGACATACGGGACCTTCGAGAAGAAACGTTCAAAGACGGCCAAAATGCTCTGTAGTTCTCTCCCGGTGCGGCTTAGGGTATTTTAATGAAGAAATTTGAAATCAACGCGAAATTTCTAAACCAATGCCACTTGGTTCATCTCGCTAGCCCCAGCTGGAGCCGAGATAGTGCAAAAGTAGGCCCGAAAGTACAAGAAATCCGTCATTTCGAAAAAAATGAAAAGCCGATATTGCGGAAATTGACGCTTGTGCTTCACTGTCCCCATCATATCCATCACATCTGAAACCATTTAAGGCCGTTTAAAGGGAAACAGAAATTTCGTCCCTAGAAAAAGTGACAGAAGGGGGGACCGGAGGACGAAATCGCATTTTCAGAAAAAACGGCATAACCGGAGATCGGAAAGAGATAATCTAATTTTGTTTTCACCAGTGTGTTTGGGGCGCCGAGCTGCTTCAGATAGACTACTTTCCGCTCAAATAATTCTCGCCTGGGACATACGGGACCTTCGAGAAGAAACGTTCAAAGACGGCCAAAATGCTCTGTAGTTCTCTCCCGGTGCGGCTTAGGGTATTTTAATGAAGAAATTTGAAATCAACGCGAAATTTCTAAACCAATGCCACTTGGTTCATCTCGCTAGCTCCAGCTGGAGCCGAGATAGTGCAAAAGTAGGCCCGAAAGTTCAAGAAATCCATCATTTCGAAAAAAATGAAAAGCCGATATTGCGGAAATTGACGCTTGTGCTTCACTGTCCCCATCATATCCATCACATCTGAAACCATTTAAGGCCGTTTAAAGGGAAAAAGAAATTTCGTCCCTAGAAAAAGTGACAGAAGGGGGGACCGGAGGACGAAATCGCATTTTCAGAAAAAACGGCATAACCGGAGATCGGAAAGAGATAATCTAATTTTGTTTTCACCAGTGTGTTTGGGGCGCCGAGCTGCTTCAGATAGACTACTTTACCCTCAAATAATTCTCGCCTGGGACATACGGGACCTTCGAGAAGAAACGTTCAAGGGCGGATAAAATGCTCTGTAGTTCTCTCCCGGTGCGGCTTAGGGTATTTTAATGAAGAAATTTGAAACCAACGCGAAATTTCTAAACCAATGCCACTTGGATCATCTCGCTAGCTCCAGCTGGAGCCGAGATAGTGCAAAAGTAGGCCCGAAAGTTCAAGAAATCCGTCATTTCGAAAAAAATGAAAAGCCGATATTGGGGAAATTGACGCTTGTGCCTCACTGTCCCCATCATATCCATCACATCTGAAACCATTTAAGGCCGTTTAAAGGGAAAAAGAAATTTCGTCCCTAGAAAAAGTGACAGAATGGGGGACCGGAGGATGAAATCGCATTTTCAGAAAAAACGGCATAACCGGAGATCGGAAAGAGATAATCTAATTTTGTTTTCACCAGTGTGTTTGGGGCGCCGAGCAGCTTCAGATAGACAACTTTCCGCTCAAGTAATTCTCGCCTGGGACATACGGGACCTTCGAGAAGAAACGTTCAAAGACGGCCAAATGCTCTGTAGTTCTCTCACAGGGCGGCTTACGGTATTTTAATGAAGAAATTCAAGATTAACGCGAAATTTATAAACCAATGCCACTTGGTTCATCTCGCTAGCTCCAGCTGGAGCCGAGATAGTGCAAAAGTAGGCCCGAAAGTTGAAGAAAACGGTCCATTCGAAAAAAATGAAAAGCCGATATTGGGGAAACTGATGCTTGTGCGACACTGTCCCCATCATATCCATCACTTCTGAAACCATTTAAGGCCGTTTAAAGGGAAAAAGAAATTTCGTCCCTAGAAAAAGTGACAGAAGGGGGGACCGGAGGATGAAATCGCATTTTCAGAAAAAACGGCATAACCGGAGATCGGAAAGAGATAAACTAATTTTGTTTTCACCAGTGTGTTTGGGGCACCGAGCTGCTTCAGATAGACTACTTTCCGCTCAAGTAATTCTCGCCTGGGACATACGGGACCTTCGAGAACAAACGTTCAAAGACGGCCAAAATGTTCTGTAGTTCTCTCCCAGTGCGGCTTACGGTATTTTAATGAAGAAATTTGAAATCAACGCGAAATTTCTAAACCAATGGCACTTGGTTCATCTCGCTAGCTCCAGCTGGAGCCGAGATAGTGCAAAATTAGGCCCGAAAGTTCAAGAAATCCGTCATTTCGAAAAAAATGAAAAGCCGATATTGGGGAAACTGACGCTTGTGTGTCACTGTCCCCATCATATCCATCACATTTGAAAGCATTTAAGGCCGTTTAAAGGGAAAAAGAAATTTCGTCCCTAGAAAAAGTGACAGAAGGGGGGACCGGAGGATGAAATCGCATTTCCAGAAAAAACGGGATAACCGGAGATCGGAAAGAGATAACCTAATTTTGTTTTCACCAATGTGTTTTGGGCGCCGAGCTGCTTCAGATAGACTACTTTCCGCTCAAATAATTCTCGCCTGGGACATACGGGACCTTCGAGAAGAAACGTTCAAAGACGGCCAAAATGCTCTGTAGTTCTCTCCCGGTGCGGCTTAGGGTATTTTAATGAAGAAATTTGAAATCAACGCGAAATTTCTAAACCAATGCCACTTGGTTCATCTCGCTAGCCCCAGCTGGAGCCGAGATAGTGCAAAAGTAGGCCCGAAAGTACAAGAAATCCGTCATTTCGAAAAAAATGAAAAGCCGATATTGCGGAAATTGACGCTTGTGCTTCACTGTCCCCATCATATCCATCACATCTGAAACCATTTAAGGCCGTTTAAAGGGAAACAGAAATTTCGTCCCTAGAAAAAGTGACAGAAGGGGGGACCGGAGGACGAAATCGCATTTTCAGAAAAAACGGCATAACCGGAGATCGGAAAGAGATAATCTAATTTTGTTTTCACCAGTGTGTTTGGGGCGCCGAGCTGCTTCAGATAGACTACTTTCCGCTCAAATAATTCTCGCCTGGGACATACGGGACCTTCGAGAAGAAACGTTCAAAGACGGCCAAAATGCTCTGTAGTTCTCTCCCGGTGCGGCTTAGGGTATTTTAATGAAGAAATTTGAAATCAACGCGAAATTTCTAAACCAATGCCACTTGGTTCATCTCGCTAGCTCCAGCTGGAGCCGAGATAGTGCAAAAGTAGGCCCGAAAGTTCAAGAAATCCATCATTTCGAAAAAAATGAAAAGCCGATATTGCGGAAATTGACGCTTGTGCTTCACTGTCCCCATCATATCCATCACATCTGAAACCATTTAAGGCCGTTTAAAGGGAAAAAGAAATTTCGTCCCTAGAAAAAGTGACAGAAGGGGGGACCGGAGGACGAAATCGCATTTTCAGAAAAAACGGCATAACCGGAGATCGGAAAGAGATAATCTAATTTTGTTTTCACCAGTGTGTTTGGGGCGCCGAGCTGCTTCAGATAGACTACTTTACCCTCAAATAATTCTCGCCTGGGACATACGGGACCTTCGAGAAGAAACGTTCAAGGGCGGATAAAATGCTCTGTAGTTCTCTCCCGGTGCGGCTTAGGGTATTTTAATGAAGAAATTTGAAACCAACGCGAAATTTCTAAACCAATGCCACTTGGATCATCTCGCTAGCTCCAGCTGGAGCCGAGATAGTGCAAAAGTAGGCCCGAAAGTTCAAGAAATCCGTCATTTCGAAAAAAATGAAAAGCCGATATTGGGGAAATTGACGCTTGTGCCTCACTGTCCCCATCATATCCATCACATCTGAAACCATTTAAGGCCGTTTAAAGGGAAAAAGAAATTTCGTCCCTAGAAAAAGTGACAGAATGGGGGACCGGAGGATGAAATCGCATTTTCAGAAAAAACGGCATAACCGGAGATCGGAAAGAGATAATCTAATTTTGTTTTCACCAGTGTGTTTGGGGCGCCGAGCAGCTTCAGATAGACAACTTTCCGCTCAAGTAATTCTCGCCTGGGACATACGGGACCTTCGAGAAGAAACGTTCAAAGACGGCCAAATGCTCTGTAGTTCTCTCACAGGGCGGCTTACGGTATTTTAATGAAGAAATTCAAGATTAACGCGAAATTTATAAACCAATGCCACTTGGTTCATCTCGCTAGCTCCAGCTGGAGCCGAGATAGTGCAAAAGTAGGCCCGAAAGTTGAAGAAAACGGTCCATTCGAAAAAAATGAAAAGCCGATATTGGGGAAACTGATGCTTGTGCGACACTGTCCCCATCATATCCATCACTTCTGAAACCATTTAAGGCCGTTTAAAGGGAAAAAGAAATTTCGTCCCTAGAAAAAGTGACAGAAGGGGGGACCGGAGGATGAAATCGCATTTTCAGAAAAAACGGCATAACCGGAGATCGGAAAGAGATAAACTAATTTTGTTTTCACCAGTGTGTTTGGGGCACCGAGCTGCTTCAGATAGACTACTTTCCGCTCAAGTAATTCTCGCCTGGGACATACGGGACCTTCGAGAACAAACGTTCAAAGACGGCCAAAATGTTCTGTAGTTCTCTCCCAGTGCGGCTTACGGTATTTTAATGAAGAAATTTGAAATCAACGCGAAATTTCTAAACCAATGGCACTTGGTTCATCTCGCTAGCTCCAGCTGGAGCCGAGATAGTGCAAAATTAGGCCCGAAAGTTCAAGAAATCCGTCATTTCGAAAAAAATGAAAAGCCGATATTGGGGAAACTGACGCTTGTGTGTCACTGTCCCCATCATATCCATCACATTTGAAAGCATTTAAGGCCGTTTAAAGGGAAAAAGAAATTTCGTCCCTAGAAAAAGTGACAGAAGGGGGGACCGGAGGATGAAATCGCATTTCCAGAAAAAACGGGATAACCGGAGATCGGAAAGAGATAACCTAATTTTGTTTTCACCAATGTGTTTTGGGCGCCGAGCTGCTTCAGATAGACTACTTTCCGCTCAAATAATTCTCGCCTGGGACATACGGGACCTTCGAGAAGAAACGTTCAAGGACGGATAAAATGCTCTGTAGTTCTCTCACAGAGCGGCTTAGGGTATTTTAATGGAGAAATTTGAGATCAACGCGAAATTTCTAAACCAATGCCACTTGGTTCATCTTGCTAGCTCCAGCTGGAGCCGAGATAGTGCAAAAGTAGGCCCGAAAGTTCAAGAAATCCGTCATTTCGAAAAAAAATGAAAAGCCGATATTGGGGAAATTGACGCTTGTGCTTCACTGTCCCCATCATATCCATCACATCTGAAACCATTTAAGGCCGTTTAAAGGGAAAAAGAAATTTCGTCCCTAGAAAAAGTGACAGAAGGGGGGACCGGAGGACGAAATCGCATTTTCAGAAAAAACGGCATAACCGGAGATCGGAAAGAGATAATCTAATTTTGTTTTCACCAGTGTGTTTGGGGCGCCGAGCTGCTTCAGATAGACTACTTTCCCATCAAATAATTCTCGCCTGGGACATACGGGACCTTCGAGAAGAAACGTTCAAGGACGGCCAAAATGCTCTGTAGTTCTCTCACAGGGCGGCTTACGGTATTTTTATGAAGAAATTTGAGATCAACGCGAAATGTCTAAACCAATGCCACTTGGTTCATCTCGCTAGCTCCAGCTGGAGCCGAGATAATGCAAAAGTAGGCCCGAAAGTTCAGGAAATAGGTCATTTCGAAAAAAATGAAAAGCCGATATTGGGGAAACTGATGCTTGTGCGTCACTGTCCCCATCATATCCATCACTTCTGAAACCATTTAAGGCCGTTTAAAGGGAAAAAGAAATTTCGTCAATAGAAAAAGTGACAGAAGGGGGGACCGGAGGATGAAATCGCATTTTCAGAAAAAACGGCATAACCGGAGATCGGAAAGAGATAACCTAATTTTGTTTTCACCAGTGTGTTTGGGGCGCCGAGCTGCTTCAGATAGACTACTTTCCGCTCAAATATTTCTCCCCTGGGACATACGGGACCTTCGAGAAGAAACGTTCAAAGACGGCCAAAATGCTCTGTAGTTCTCTCGCAGAGCGGTTTACGGTATTTTAATGCAGAAATTTGAGATCAACGCGAAATTCCTAAACCAATGCCACTTGGTTCATCTTGCTAGCTCCAGCTGGAGCAGAGATAGTGCAAAAGTAGGCCCGAAAGTTCAAGAAATCCGTCATTTCGAAAAAAATGAAAAGCCGATATTGGGGAAACTGACGCTTGTGTGTCACTGTCCCCATCATATCCATCACATTTGAAAGCATTTAAGGCCGTTTAAAGGGAAAAAGAAATTTCGTCCCTAGAAAAAGTGACAGAAGGGGGGACCGGAGGATGAAATCGCATTTTCAGAAAAAACGGGATAACCGGAGATCGGAAAGAGATAACCTAATTTTGTTTTCACCAGTGTGTTTTGGGCGCCGAGCTGCTTCAGATAGACTACTTTCCGCTCAAATAATTCTCGCCTGGGACACACGGGACCTTCGAGAAGAAACGTTCAAGGACGGATAAAATGCTCTGTAGTTCTCTCACAGAGCGGCTTAGGGTATTTTAATGGAGAAATTTGAGATCAACGCGAAATTTCTAAACCAATGCCACTTGGTTCATCTTGCTAGCTCCAGCTGGAGCCGAGATAGTGCAAAAGTAGGCCCGAAAGTTCAAGAAATCCGTCATTTCGAAAAAAAATGAAAAGCCGATATTGGGGAAATTGACGCTTGTGCTTCACTGTCCCCATCATATCCATCACATCTGAAACCATTTAAGGCCGTTTAAAGGGAAAAAGAAATTTCGTCCCTAGAAAAAGTGACAGAAGGGGGGACCGGAGGACGAAATCGCATTTTCAGAAAAAACGGCATAACCGGAGATCGGAAAGAGATAATCTAATTTTGTTTTCACCAGTGTGTTTGGGGCGCCGAGCTGCTTCAGATAGACTACTTTCCCATCAAATAATTCTCGCCTGGGACATACGGGACCTTCGAGAAGAAACGTTCAAGGACGGCCAAAATGCTCTGTAGTTCTCTCACAGGGCGGCTTACGGTATTTTTATGAAGAAATTTGAGATCAACGCGAAATGTCTAAACCAATGCCACTTGGTTCATCTCGCTAGCTCCAGCTGGAGCCGAGATAATGCAAAAGTAGGCCCGAAAGTTCAGGAAATAGGTCATTTCGAAAAAAATGAAAAGCCGATATTGGGGAAACTGATGCTTGTGCGTCACTGTCCCCATCATATCCATCACTTCTGAAACCATTTAAGGCCGTTTAAAGGGAAAAAGAAATTTCGTCCCTAGAAAAAGTGACAGAAGGGGGGACCGGAGGATGAAATCGCATTTTCAGAAAAAACGGCATAACCGGAGATCGGAAAGAGATAACCTAATTTTGTTTTCACCAGTGTGTTTGGGGCGCCGAGCTGCTTCAGATAGACTACTTTCCGCTCAAATATTTCTCCCCTGGGACATACGGGACCTTCGAGAAGAAACGTTCAAAGACGGCCAAAATGCTCTGTAGTTCTCTCCCGGTGCGGCTTAGGGTATTTTAATGAAGAAATTTGAAATCAACGCGAAATTTCTAAACCAATGCCACTTGGTTCATCTCGCTAGCCCCAGCTGGAGCCGAGATAGTGCAAAAGTAGGCCCGAAAGTTCAAGAAATCCGTCATTTCGAAAAAAATGAAAAGCCGATATTGCGGAAATTGACGCTTGTGCTTCACTGTCCCCATCATATCCATCACATCTGAAACCATTTAAGGCCGTTTAAAGGGAAACAGAAATTTCGTCCCTAGAAAAAGTGACAGAAGGGGGGACCGGAGGATGAAATCGCATTTTCAGAAAAAACGGCATAACCGGAGATCGGAAAGAGATAATCTAATTTTGTTTTCACCAGTGTGTTTGGGGCGCCGAGCTGCTTCAGATAGACTACTTTCCGCTCAAATAATTCTCGCCTGGGACATACGGGACCTTCGAGAAGAAACGTTCAAAGACGGCCAAAATGCTCTGTAGTTCTCTCCCGGTGCGGCTTAGGGTATTTTAATGAAGAAATTTGAAATCAACGCGAAATTTCTAAACCAATGCCACTTGGTTCATCTCGCTAGCCCCAGCTGGAGCCGAGATAGTGCAAAAGTAGGCCCGAAAGTACAAGAAATCCGTCATTTCGAAAAAAATGAAAAGCCGATATTGCGGAAATTGACGCTTGTGCTTCACTGTCCCCATCATATCCATCACATCTGAAACCATTTAAGGCCGTTTAAAGGGAAACAGAAATTTCGTCCCTAGAAAAAGTGACAGAAGGGGGGACCGGAGGACGAAATCGCATTTTCAGAAAAAACGGCATAACCGGAGATCGGAAAGAGATAATCTAATTTTGTTTTCACCAGTGTGTTTGGGGCGCCGAGCTGCTTCAGATAGACTACTTTCCGCTCAAATAATTCTCGCCTGGGACATACGGGACCTTCGAGAAGAAACGTTCAAAGACGGCCAAAATGCTCTGTAGTTCTCTCCCGGTGCGGCTTAGGGTATTTTAATGAAGAAATTTGAAATCAACGCGAAATTTCTAAACCAATGCCACTTGGTTCATCTCGCTAGCTCCAGCTGGAGCCGAGATAGTGCAAAAGTAGGCCCGAAAGTTCAAGAAATCCATCATTTCGAAAAAAATGAAAAGCCGATATTGCGGAAATTGACGCTTGTGCTTCACTGTCCCCATCATATCCATCACATCTGAAACCATTTAAGGCCGTTTAAAGGGAAAAAGAAATTTCGTCCCTAGAAAAAGTGACAGAAGGGGGGACCGGAGGACGAAATCGCATTTTCAGAAAAAACGGCATAACCGGAGATCGGAAAGAGATAATCTAATTTTGTTTTCACCAGTGTGTTTGGGGCGCCGAGCTGCTTCAGATAGACTACTTTACCCTCAAATAATTCTCGCCTGGGACATACGGGACCTTCGAGAAGAAACGTTCAAGGGCGGATAAAATGCTCTGTAGTTCTCTCCCGGTGCGGCTTAGGGTATTTTAATGAAGAAATTTGAAACCAACGCGAAATTTCTAAACCAATGCCACTTGGATCATCTCGCTAGCTCCAGCTGGAGCCGAGATAGTGCAAAAGTAGGCCCGAAAGTTCAAGAAATCCGTCATTTCGAAAAAAATGAAAAGCCGATATTGGGGAAATTGACGCTTGTGCCTCACTGTCCCCATCATATCCATCACATCTGAAACCATTTAAGGCCGTTTAAAGGGAAAAAGAAATTTCGTCCCTAGAAAAAGTGACAGAATGGGGGACCGGAGGATGAAATCGCATTTTCAGAAAAAACGGCATAACCGGAGATCGGAAAGAGATAATCTAATTTTGTTTTCACCAGTGTGTTTGGGGCGCCGAGCAGCTTCAGATAGACAACTTTCCGCTCAAGTAATTCTCGCCTGGGACATACGGGACCTTCGAGAAGAAACGTTCAAAGACGGCCAAATGCTCTGTAGTTCTCTCACAGGGCGGCTTACGGTATTTTAATGAAGAAATTCAAGATTAACGCGAAATTTATAAACCAATGCCACTTGGTTCATCTCGCTAGCTCCAGCTGGAGCCGAGATAGTGCAAAAGTAGGCCCGAAAGTTGAAGAAAACTGTCCATTCGAAAAAAATGAAAAGCCGATATTGGGGAAACTGATGCTTGTGCGACACTGTCCCCATCATATCCATCACTTCTGAAACCATTTAAGGCCGTTTAAAGGGAAAAAGAAATTTCGTCCCTAGAAAAAGTGACAGAAGGGGGGACCGGAGGATGAAATCGCATTTTCAGAAAAAACGGCATAACCGGAGATCGGAAAGAGATAAACTAATTTTGTTTTCACCAGTGTGTTTGGGGCACCGAGCTGCTTCAGATAGACTACTTTCCGCTCAAGTAATTCTCGCCTGGGACATACGGGACCTTCGAGAACAAACGTTCAAAGACGGCCAAAATGTTCTGTAGTTCTCTCCCAGTGCGGCTTACGGTATTTTAATGAAGAAATTTGAAATCAACGCGAAATTTCTAAACCAATGGCACTTGGTTCATCTCGCTAGCTCCAGCTGGAGCCGAGATAGTGCAAAATTAGGCCCGAAAGTTCAAGAAATCCGTCATTTCGAAAAAAATGAAAAGCCGATATTGGGGAAACTGACGCTTGTGTGTCACTGTCCCCATCATATCCATCACATTTGAAAGCATTTAAGGCCGTTTAAAGGGAAAAAGAAATTTCGTCCCTAGAAAAAGTGACAGAAGGGGGGACCGGAGGATGAAATCGCATTTCCAGAAAAAACGGGATAACCGGAGATCGGAAAGAGATAACCTAATTTTGTTTTCACCAATGTGTTTTGGGCGCCGAGCTGCTTCAGATAGACTACTTTCCGCTCAAATAATTCTCGCCTGGGACATACGGGACCTTCGAGAAGAAACGTTCAAGGACGGATAAAATGCTCTGTAGTTCTCTCACAGAGCGGCTTAGGGTATTTTAATGGAGAAATTTGAGATCAACGCGAAATTTCTAAACCAATGCCACTTGGTTCATCTTGCTAGCTCCAGCTGGAGCCGAGATAGTGCAAAAGTAGGCCCGAAAGTTCAAGAAATCCGTCATTTCGAAAAAAAATGAAAAGCCGATATTGGGGAAATTGACGCTTGTGCTTCACTGTCCCCATCATATCCATCACATCTGAAACCATTTAAGGCCGTTTAAAGGGAAAAAGAAATTTCGTCCCTAGAAAAAGTGACAGAAGGGGGGACCGGAGGACGAAATCGCATTTTCAGAAAAAACGGCATAACCGGAGATCGGAAAGAGATAATCTAATTTTGTTTTCACCAGTGTGTTTGGGGCGCCGAGCTGCTTCAGATAGACTACTTTCCCATCAAATAATTCTCGCCTGGGACATACGGGACCTTCGAGAAGAAACGTTCAAGGACGGCCAAAATGCTCTGTAGTTCTCTCACAGGGCGGCTTACGGTATTTTTATGAAGAAATTTGAGATCAACGCGAAATGTCTAAACCAATGCCACTTGGTTCATCTCGCTAGCTCCAGCTGGAGCCGAGATAATGCAAAAGTAGGCCCGAAAGTTCAGGAAATAGGTCATTTCGAAAAAAATGAAAAGCCGATATTGGGGAAACTGATGCTTGTGCGTCACTGTCCCCATCATATCCATCACTTCTGAAACCATTTAAGGCCGTTTAAAGGGAAAAAGAAATTTCGTCCCTAGAAAAAGTGACAGAAGGGGGGACCGGAGGATGAAATCGCATTTTCAGAAAAAACGGCATAACCGGAGATCGGAAAGAGATAACCTAATTTTGTTTTCACCAGTGTGTTTGGGGCGCCGAGCTGCTTCAGATAGACTACTTTCCGCTCAAATATTTCTCCCCTGGGACATACGGGACCTTCGAGAAGAAACGTTCAAAGACGGCCAAAATGCTCTGTAGTTCTCTCCCGGTGCGGCTTAGGGTATTTTAATGAAGAAATTTGAAATCAACGCGAAATTTCTAAACCAATGCCACTTGGTTCATCTCGCTAGCCCCAGCTGGAGCCGAGATAGTGCAAAAGTAGGCCCGAAAGTTCAAGAAATCCGTCATTTCGAAAAAAATGAAAAGCCGATATTGCGGAAATTGACGCTTGTGCTTCACTGTCCCCATCATATCCATCACATCTGAAACCATTTAAGGCCGTTTAAAGGGAAACAGAAATTTCGTCCCTAGAAAAAGTGACAGAAGGGGGGACCGGAGGACGAAATCGCATTTTCAGAAAAACGGCATAACCGGAGATCGGAAAGAGATAATCTAATTTTGTTTTCACCAGTGTGTTTGGGGCGCCGAGCTGCTTCAGATAGACTACTTTCCGCTCAAATAATTCTCGCCTGGGACATACGGGACCTTCGAGAAGAAACGTTCAAGGACGGCCAAAATGCTCTGTAGTTCTCTCACAGGGCGGCTTACGGTATTTTTATGAAGAAATTTGAGATCAACGCGAAATGTCTAAACCAATGCCACTTGGTTCATCTCGCTAGCTCCAGCTGGAGCCGAGATAATGCAAAAGTAGGCCCGAAAGTTCAGGAAATAGGTCATTTCGAAAAAAATGAAAAGCCGATATTGGGGAAACTGATGCTTGTGCGTCACTGTCCCCATCATATCCATCACTTCTGAAACCATTTAAGGCCGTTTAAAGGGAAAAAGAAATTTCGTCCCTAGAAAAAGTGACAGAAGGGGGGACCGGAGGATGAAATCGCATTTTCAGAAAAAACGGCATAACCGGAGATCGGAAAGAGATAACCTAATTTTGTTTTCACCAGTGTGTTTGGGGCGCCGAGCTGCTTCAGATAGACTACTTTCCGCTCAAATATTTCTCCCCTGGGACATACGGGACCTTCGAGAAGAAACGTTCAAAGACGGCCAAAATGCTCTGTAGTTCTCTCCCGGTGCGGCTTAGGGTATTTTAATGAAGAAATTTGAAATCAACGCGAAATTTCTAAACCAATGCCACTTGGTTCATCTCGCTAGCCCCAGCTGGAGCCGAGATAGTGCAAAAGTAGGCCCGAAAGTTCAAGAAATCCGTCATTTCGAAAAAAATGAAAAGCCGATATTGCGGAAATTGACGCTTGTGCTTCACTGTCCCCATCATATCCATCACATCTGAAACCATTTAAGGCCGTTTAAAGGGAAACAGAAATTTCGTCCCTAGAAAAAGTGACAGAAGGGGGGACCGGAGGACGAAATCGCATTTTCAGAAAAACGGCATAACCGGAGATCGGAAAGAGATAATCTAATTTTGTTTTCACCAGTGTGTTTGGGGCGCCGAGCTGCTTCAGATAGACTACTTTCCGCTCAAATAATTCTCGCCTGGGACATACGGGACCTTCGAGAAGAAACGTTCAAAGACGGCCAAAATGCTCTGTAGTTCTCTCCCGGTGCGGCTTAGGGTATTTTAATGAAGAAATTTGAAATCAACGCGAAATTTCTAAACCAATGCCACTTGGTTCATCTCGCTAGCTCCAGCTGGAGCCGAGATAGTGCAAAAGTAGGCCCGAAAGTTCAAGAAATCCATCATTTCGAAAAAATGAAAAGCCGATATTGCGGAAATTGACGCTTGTGCTTCACTGTCCCCATCATATCCATCACATCTGAAACCATTTAAGGCCGTTTAAAGGGAAAAAGAAATTTCGTCCCTAGAAAAAGTGACAGAAGGGGGGACCGGAGGACGAAATCGCATTTTCAGAAAAAACGGCATAACCGGAGATCGGAAAGAGATAATCCAATTTTGTTTTCACCAGTGTGTTTGGGGCGCCGAGCTGCTTCAGATAGACTACTTTACCCTCAAATAATTCTCGCCTGGGACATACGGGACCTTCGAGAAGAAACGTTCAAGGGCGGATAAAATGCTCTGTAGTTCTCTCCCGGTGCGGCTTAGGGTATTTTAATGAAGAAATTTGAAATCAACGCGAAATTTCTAAACCAATGCCACTTGGTTCATCTCGCTAGCTCCAGCTGGAGCCGAGATAGTGCAAAAGTAGGCCCGAAAGTTCAAGAAATCCATCATTTCGAAAAAATGAAAAGCCGATATTGCGGAAATTGACGCTTGTGCTTCACTGTCCCCATCATATCCATCACATCTGAAACCATTTAAGGCCGTTTAAAGGGAAAAAGAAATTTCGTCCCTAGAAAAAGTGACAGAAGGGGGGACCGGAGGACGAAATCGCATTTTCAGAAAAAACGGCATAACCGGAGATCGGAAAGAGATAATCCAATTTTGTTTTCACCAGTGTGTTTGGGGCGCCGAGCTGCTTCAGATAGACTACTTTACCCTCAAATAATTCTCGCCTGGGACATACGGGACCTTCGAGAAGAAACGTTCAAGGACGGCCAAAATGCTCTGTAGTTCTCTCACAGGGCGGCTTACGGTATTTTTATGAAGAAATTTGAGATCAACGCGAAATGTCTAAACCAATGCCACTTGGTTCATCTCGCTAGCTCCAGCTGGAGCCGAGATAATGCAAAAGTAGGCCCGAAAGTTCAGGAAATAGGTCATTTCGAAAAAAATGAAAAGCCGATATTGGGGAAACTGATGCTTGTGCGTCACTGTCCCCATCATATCCATCACTTCTGAAACCATTTAAGGCCGTTTAAAGGGAAAAAGAAATTTCGTCCCTAGAAAAAGTGACAGAAGGGGGGACCGGAGGATGAAATCGCATTTTCAGAAAAAACGGCATAACCGGAGATCGGAAAGAGATAACCTAATTTTGTTTTCACCAGTGTGTTTGGGGCGCCGAGCTGCTTCAGATAGACTACTTTCCGCTCAAATATTTCTCCCCTGGGACATACGGGACCTTCGAGAAGAAACGTTCAAAGACGGCCAAAATGCTCTGTAGTTCTCTCCCGGTGCGGCTTAGGGTATTTTAATGAAGAAATTTGAAATCAACGCGAAATTTCTAAACCAATGCCACTTGGTTCATCTCGCTAGCTCCAGCTGGAGCCGAGATAGTGCAAAAGTAGGCCCGAAAGTTCAAGAAATCCATCATTTCGAAAAAAATGAAAAGCCGATATTGCGGAAATTGACGCTTGTGCTTCACTGTCCCCATCATATCCATCACATCTGAAACCATTTAAGGCCGTTTAAAGGGAAAAAGAAATTTCGTCCCTAGAAAAAGTGACAGAAGGGGGGACCGGAGGACGAAATCGCATTTTCAGAAAAAACGGCATAACCGGAGATCGGAAAGAGATAATCTAATTTTGTTTTCACCAGTGTGTTTGGGGCGCCGAGCTGCTTCAGATAGACTACTTTACCCTCAAATAATTCTCGCCTGGGACATACGGGACCTTCGAGAAGAAACGTTCAAGGGCGGATAAAATGCTCTGTAGTTCTCTCCCGGTGCGGCTTAGGGTATTTTAATGAAGAAATTTGAAACCAACGCGAAATTTCTAAACCAATGCCACTTGGATCATCTCGCTAGCTCCAGCTGGAGCCGAGATAGTGCAAAAGTAGGCCCGAAAGTTCAAGAAATCCGTCATTTCGAAAAAAATGAAAAGCCGATATTGGGGAAATTGACGCTTGTGCCTCACTGTCCCCATCATATCCATCACATCTGAAACCATTTAAGGCCGTTTAAAGGGAAAAAGAAATTTCGTCCCTAGAAAAAGTGACAGAATGGGGGACCGGAGGATGAAATCGCATTTTCAGAAAAAACGGCATAACCGGAGATCGGAAAGAGATAATCTAATTTTGTTTTCACCAGTGTGTTTGGGGCGCCGAGCAGCTTCAGATAGACAACTTTCCGCTCAAGTAATTCTCGCCTGGGACATACGGGACCTTCGAGAAGAAACGTTCAAAGACGGCCAAATGCTCTGTAGTTCTCTCACAGGGCGGCTTACGGTATTTTAATGAAGAAATTCAAGATTAACGCGAAATTTATAAACCAATGCCACTTGGTTCATCTCGCTAGCTCCAGCTGGAGCCGAGATAGTGCAAAAGTAGGCCCGAAAGTTGAAGAAAACGGTCCATTCGAAAAAAATGAAAAGCCGATATTGGGGAAACTGATGCTTGTGCGACACTGTCCCCATCATATCCATCACTTCTGAAACCATTTAAGGCCGTTTAAAGGGAAAAAGAAATTTCGTCCCTAGAAAAAGTGACAGAAGGGGGGACCGGAGGATGAAATCGCATTTTCAGAAAAAACGGCATAACCGGAGATCGGAAAGAGATAAACTAATTTTGTTTTCACCAGTGTGTTTGGGGCACCGAGCTGCTTCAGATAGACTACTTTCCGCTCAAGTAATTCTCGCCTGGGACATACGGGACCTTCGAGAACAAACGTTCAAAGACGGCCAAAATGTTCTGTAGTTCTCTCCCAGTGCGGCTTACGGTATTTTAATGAAGAAATTTGAAATCAACGCGAAATTTCTAAACCAATGGCACTTGGTTCATCTCGCTAGCTCCAGCTGGAGCCGAGATAGTGCAAAATTAGGCCCGAAAGTTCAAGAAATCCGTCATTTCGAAAAAAATGAAAAGCCGATATTGGGGAAACTGACGCTTGTGTGTCACTGTCCCCATCATATCCATCACATTTGAAAGCATTTAAGGCCGTTTAAAGGGAAAAAGAAATTTCGTCCCTAGAAAAAGTGACAGAAGGGGGGACCGGAGGATGAAATCGCATTTCCAGAAAAAACGGGATAACCGGAGATCGGAAAGAGATAACCTAATTTTGTTTTCACCAATGTGTTTTGGGCGCCGAGCTGCTTCAGATAGACTACTTTCCGCTCAAATAATTCTCGCCTGGGACATACGGGACCTTCGAGAAGAAACGTTCAAGGACGGATAAAATGCTCTGTAGTTCTCTCACAGAGCGGCTTAGGGTATTTTAATGGAGAAATTTGAGATCAACGCGAAATTTCTAAACCAATGCCACTTGGTTCATCTTGCTAGCTCCAGCTGGAGCCGAGATAGTGCAAAAGTAGGCCCGAAAGTTCAAGAAATCCGTCATTTCGAAAAAAAATGAAAAGCCGATATTGGGGAAATTGACGCTTGTGCTTCACTGTCCCCATCATATCCATCACATCTGAAACCATTTAAGGCCGTTTAAAGGGAAAAAGAAATTTCGTCCCTAGAAAAAGTGACAGAAGGGGGGACCGGAGGACGAAATCGCATTTTCAGAAAAAACGGCATAACCGGAGATCGGAAAGAGATAATCTAATTTTGTTTTCACCAGTGTGTTTGGGGCGCCGAGCTGCTTCAGATAGACTACTTTCCCATCAAATAATTCTCGCCTGGGACATACGGGACCTTCGAGAAGAAACGTTCAAGGACGGCCAAAATGCTCTGTAGTTCTCTCACAGGGCGGCTTACGGTATTTTTATGAAGAAATTTGAGATCAACGCGAAATGTCTAAACCAATGCCACTTGGTTCATCTCGCTAGCTCCAGCTGGAGCCGAGATAATGCAAAAGTAGGCCCGAAAGTTCAGGAAATAGGTCATTTCGAAAAAAATGAAAAGCCGATATTGGGGAAACTGATGCTTGTGCGTCACTGTCCCCATCATATCCATCACTTCTGAAACCATTTAAGGCCGTTTAAAGGGAAAAAGAAATTTCGTCCCTAGAAAAAGTGACAGAAGGGGGGACCGGAGGATGAAATCGCATTTTCAGAAAAAACGGCATAACCGGAGATCGGAAAGAGATAACCTAATTTTGTTTTCACCAGTGTGTTTGGGGCGCCGAGCTGCTTCAGATAGACTACTTTCCGCTCAAATATTTCTCCCCTGGGACATACGGGACCTTCGAGAAGAAACGTTCAAAGACGGCCAAAATGCTCTGTAGTTCTCTCCCGGTGCGGCTTAGGGTATTTTAATGAAGAAATTTGAAATCAACGCGAAATTTCTAAACCAATGCCACTTGGTTCATCTCGCTAGCCCCAGCTGGAGCCGAGATAGTGCAAAAGTAGGCCCGAAAGTTCAAGAAATCCGTCATTTCGAAAAAAATGAAAAGCCGATATTGCGGAAATTGACGCTTGTGCTTCACTGTCCCCATCATATCCATCACATCTGAAACCATTTAAGGCCGTTTAAAGGGAAACAGAAATTTCGTCCCTAGAAAAAGTGACAGAAGGGGGGACCGGAGGACGAAATCGCATTTTCAGAAAAACGGCATAACCGGAGATCGGAAAGAGATAATCTAATTTTGTTTTCACCAGTGTGTTTGGGGCGCCGAGCTGCTTCAGATAGACTACTTTCCGCTCAAATAATTCTCGCCTGGGACATACGGGACCTTCGAGAAGAAACGTTCAAGGACGGCCAAAATGCTCTGTAGTTCTCTCACAGGGCGGCTTACGGTATTTTTATGAAGAAATTTGAGATCAACGCGAAATGTCTAAACCAATGCCACTTGGTTCATCTCGCTAGCTCCAGCTGGAGCCGAGATAATGCAAAAGTAGGCCCGAAAGTTCAGGAAATAGGTCATTTCGAAAAAAATGAAAAGCCGATATTGGGGAAACTGATGCTTGTGCGTCACTGTCCCCATCATATCCATCACTTCTGAAACCATTTAAGGCCGTTTAAAGGGAAAAAGAAATTTCGTCCCTAGAAAGTGACAGAAGGGGGGACCGGAGGATGAAATCGCATTTTCAGAAAAAACGGCATAACCGGAGATCGGAAAGAGATAACCTAATTTTGTTTTCACCAGTGTGTTTGGGGCGCCGAGCTGCTTCAGATAGACTACTTTCCGCTCAAATATTTCTCCCCTGGGACATACGGGACCTTCGAGAAGAAACGTTCAAAGACGGCCAAAATGCTCTGTAGTTCTCTCCCGGTGCGGCTTAGGGTATTTTAATGAAGAAATTTGAAATCAACGCGAAATTTCTAAACCAATGCCACTTGGTTCATCTCGCTAGCCCCAGCTGGAGCCGAGATAGTGCAAAAGTAGGCCCGAAAGTTCAAGAAATCCGTCATTTCGAAAAAAATGAAAAGCCGATATTGCGGAAATTGACGCTTGTGCTTCACTGTCCCCATCATATCCATCACATCTGAAACCATTTAAGGCCGTTTAAAGGGAAACAGAAATTTCGTCCCTAGAAAAAGTGACAGAAGGGGGGACCGGAGGACGAAATCGCATTTTCAGAAAAACGGCATAACCGGAGATCGGAAAGAGATAATCTAATTTTGTTTTCACCAGTGTGTTTGGGGCGCCGAGCTGCTTCAGATAGACTACTTTCCGCTCAAATAATTCTCGCCTGGGACATACGGGACCTTCGAGAAGAAACGTTCAAAGACGGCCAAAATGCTCTGTAGTTCTCTCCCGGTGCGGCTTAGGGTATTTTAATGAAGAAATTTGAAATCAACGCGAAATTTCTAAACCAATGCCACTTGGTTCATCTCGCTAGCTCCAGCTGGAGCCGAGATAGTGCAAAAGTAGGCCCGAAAGTTCAAGAAATCCATCATTTCGAAAAAATGAAAAGCCGATATTGCGGAAATTGACGCTTGTGCTTCACTGTCCCCATCATATCCATCACATCTGAAACCATTTAAGGCCGTTTAAAGGGAAAAAGAAATTTCGTCCCTAGAAAAAGTGACAGAAGGGGGGACCGGAGGACGAAATCGCATTTTCAGAAAAAACGGCATAACCGGAGATCGGAAAGAGATAATCCAATTTTGTTTTCACCAGTGTGTTTGGGGCGCCGAGCTGCTTCAGATAGACTACTTTACCCTCAAATAATTCTCGCCTGGGACATACGGGACCTTCGAGAAGAAACGTTCAAGGGCGGATAAAATGCTCTGTAGTTCTCTCCCGGTGCGGCTTAGGGTATTTTAATGAAGAAATTTGAAATCAACGCGAAATTTCTAAACCAATGCCACTTGGTTCATCTCGCTAGCTCCAGCTGGAGCCGAGATAGTGCAAAAGTAGGCCCGAAAGTTCAAGAAATCCATCATTTCGAAAAAATGAAAAGCCGATATTGCGGAAATTGACGCTTGTGCTTCACTGTCCCCATCATATCCATCACATCTGAAACCATTTAAGGCCGTTTAAAGGGAAAAAGAAATTTCGTCCCTAGAAAAAGTGACAGAAGGGGGGACCGGAGGACGAAATCGCATTTTCAGAAAAAACGGCATAACCGGAGATCGGAAAGAGATAATCCAATTTTGTTTTCACCAGTGTGTTTGGGGCGCCGAGCTGCTTCAGATAGACTACTTTACCCTCAAATAATTCTCGCCTGGGACATACGGGACCTTCGAGAAGAAACGTTCAAGGACGGCCAAAATGCTCTGTAGTTCTCTCACAGGGCGGCTTACGGTATTTTTATGAAGAAATTTGAGATCAACGCGAAATGTCTAAACCAATGCCACTTGGTTCATCTCGCTAGCTCCAGCTGGAGCCGAGATAATGCAAAAGTAGGCCCGAAAGTTCAGGAAATAGGTCATTTCGAAAAAAATGAAAAGCCGATATTGGGGAAACTGATGCTTGTGCGTCACTGTCCCCATCATATCCATCACTTCTGAAACCATTTAAG
The DNA here is from genome assembly GCA_963966045.1 of Xestobium rufovillosum. NCBI lineage: Eukaryota > Metazoa > Arthropoda > Insecta > Coleoptera > Ptinidae > Xestobium > Xestobium rufovillosum. The sequence continues at coordinate 31,544,072 of OZ014497.1, forward strand.
GCCGTTTAAAGGGAAAAAGAAATTTCGTCCCTAGAAAAAGTGACAGAAGGGGGGACCGGAGGATGAAATCGCATTTTCAGAAAAAACGGCATAACCGGAGATCGGAAAGAGATAACCTAATTTTGTTTTCACCAGTGTGTTTGGGGCGCCGAGCTGCTTCAGATAGACTACTTTCCGCTCAAATATTTCTCCCCTGGGACATACGGGACCTTCGAGAAGAAACGTTCAAAGACGGCCAAAATGCTCTGTAGTTCTCTCCCGGTGCGGCTTAGGGTATTTTAATGAAGAAATTTGAAATCAACGCGAAATTTCTAAACCAATGCCACTTGGTTCATCTCGCTAGCCCCAGCTGGAGCCGAGATAGTGCAAAAGTAGGCCCGAAAGTTCAAGAAATCCGTCATTTCGAAAAAAATGAAAAGCCGATATTGCGGAAATTGACGCTTGTGCTTCACTGTCCCCATCATATCCATCACATCTGAAACCATTTAAGGCCGTTTAAAGGGAAACAGAAATTTCGTCCCTAGAAAAAGTGACAGAAGGGGGGACCGGAGGACGAAATCGCATTTTCAGAAAAACGGCATAACCGGAGATCGGAAAGAGATAATCTAATTTTGTTTTCACCAGTGTGTTTGGGGCGCCGAGCTGCTTCAGATAGACTACTTTCCGCTCAAATAATTCTCGCCTGGGACATACGGGACCTTCGAGAAGAAACGTTCAAAGACGGCCAAAATGCTCTGTAGTTCTCTCCCGGTGCGGCTTAGGGTATTTTAATGAAGAAATTTGAAACCAACGCGAAATTTCTAAACCAATGCCACTTGGATCATCTCGCTAGCTCCAGCTGGAGCCGAGATAGTGCAAAAGTAGGCCCGAAAGTTCAAGAAATCCGTCATTTCGAAAAAAATGAAAAGCCGATATTGGGGAAACTGACGCTTGTGTGTCACTGTCCCCATCATATCCATCACATTTGAAAGCATTTAAGGCCGTTTAAAGGGAAAAAGAAATTTCGTCCATAGAAAAAGTGACAGAAGGGGGGACCGGAGGATGAAATCGCATTTTCAGAAAAAACGGGATAACCGGAGATCGGAAAGAGATAATCTAATTTTGTTTTCACCAGTGTGTTTTGGGCGCCGAGCTGCTTCAGATAGACTACTTTCCGCTCAAATAATTCTCGCCTGGGACATACGGGACCTTCGAGAAGAAACGTTCAAGGACGGATAAAATGCTCTGTAGTTCTCTCACAGAGCGGCTTACGGTATTTTAATGAAGAAATTTGAGATCAACGCGAAATTTCTAAACCAATGCCACTTGGTTCATCTCGCTAGCTCCAGCTGGAGCCGAGATAGTGCAAAAGTAGGCCCGAAAGTTCAAGAAATCCGTCATTTCGAAAAAAATGAAAAGGCGATATTGGGGAAATTGACGCTTGTGCTTCACTGTCCCCATCATATCCATCACATCTGAAACCATTTAAGGCCGTTTAAAGGGAAAAAGAAATTTCGTCCCTAGAAAAAGTGACAGAAGGGGGGACCGGAGGATGAAATCGCATTTTCAGAAAAAACGGCATAACCGGAGATCGGAAAGAGATAATCTAATTTTGTTTTCACCAGTGTATTTGGGGCGCCGAGCTGCTTCAGATAGACTACTTTCCCCTGAAATAATTCTCGCCTGGGACATACGGGACCTTCGAGAAGAAACGTTCAAAGACGGCCAAAATGCTCTGTAGTTCTCTCCCAGTGCGGCTTACGGTATTTTAATGAAGAAATTTGAAATCAACGCGAAATTTCTAAACCAATGCCACTTGGTTCATCTCGCTAGCTCCAGCTGGAGCCGAGATAGTGCAAAAGTAGGCCCGAAAGTTCAAGAAATCCGTCATTTCGAAAAAAATGAAAAGCCGATATCGGGGAAATTGACGCTTGTGCTTCACTGTCCCTATCATATCCATCACATCTGAAACCATTTAAGGCCGTTTAAAGGGAAAAAGAAATTTCGTCCCTAGAAAAAGTGACAGAAGGGGGGGCCGGAGGATGAAATCGCATTTTCAGAAAAAACGGGATAACCGGAGATCGGAAAGAGATAACCTAATTTTGTTTTCACCAGTGTGTTTTGGGCGCCGAGCTGCTTCAGATAGACTACTTTCCGCTCAAATAATTCTCGCCTGGGACACACGGGACCTTCGAGAAGAAACGTTCAAGGACGGATAAAATGCTCTGTAGTTCTCTCACAGAGCGGCTTAGGGTATTTTAATGGAGAAATTTGAGATCAACGCGAAATTTATAAACCAATGCCACTTGGTTCATCTCGCTAGCTCCAGCTGGAGCCGAGATAGTGCAAAAGTAGGCCCGAAAGTTGAAGAAAACGGTCCATTCGAAAAAAATGAAAAGCCGATATTGGGGAAACTGATGCTTGTGCGACACTGTCCCCATCATATCCATCACTTCTGAAACCATTTAAGGCCGTTTAAAGGGAAAAAGAAATTTCGTCCCTAGAAAAAGTGACAGAAGGGGGGACCGGAGGATGAAATCGCATTTTCAGAAAAAACGGCATAACCGGAGATCGGAAAGAGATAAACTAATTTTGTTTTCACCAGTGTGTTTGGGGCACCGAGCTGCTTCAGATAGACTACTTTCCGCTCAAGTAATTCTCGCCTGGGACATACGGGACCTTCGAGAACAAACGTTCAAAGACGGCCAAAATGTTCTGTAGTTCTCTCCCAGTGCGGCTTACGGTATTTTAATGAAGAAATTTGAAATCAACGCGAAATTTCTAAACCAATGGCACTTGGTTCATCTCGCTAGCTCCAGCTGGAGCCGAGATAGTGCAAAAGTAGGCCCGAAAGTTCAAGAAATCCGTCATTTCGAAAAAAATGAAAAGCCGATATTGGGGAAACTGACGCTTGTGTGTCACTGTCCCCATCATATCCATCACATTTGAAAGCATTTAAGGCCGTTTAAAGGGAAAAAGAAATTTCGTCCCTAGAAAAAGTGACAGAAGGGGGGACCGGAGGATGAAATCGCATTTCCAGAAAAAACGGGATAACCGGAGATCGGAAAGAGATAACCTAATTTTGTTTTCACCAATGTGTTTTGGGCGCCGAGCTGCTTCAGATAGACTACTTTCCGCTCAAATAATTCTCGCCTGGGACATACGGGACCTTCGAGAAGAAACGTTCAAGGACGGATAAAATGCTCTGTAGTTCTCTCACAGAGCGGCTTACGGTATTTTAATGAAGAAATTTGAGATCAACGCGAAATTTCTAAACCAATGCCACTTGGTTCATCTCGCTAGCTCCAGCTGGATCCGAGATAGTGCAAAAGTAGGCCCGAAAGTTCAAGAAATCCGTCATTTCGAAAAAAATGAAAAGGCGATATTGGGGAAATTGACGCTTGTGCTTCACTGTCCCCATCATATCCATCACATCTGAAACCATTTAAGGCCGTTTAAAGGGAAAAAGAAATTTCGTCCCTAGAAAAAGTGACAGAAGGGGGGACCGGAGGATGAAATCGCATTTTCAGAAAAAACGGCATAACCGGAGATCGGAAAGAGATAATCTAATTTTGTTTTCACCAGTGTATTTGGGGCGCCGAGCTGCTTCAGATAGACTACTTTCCCCTGAAATAATTCTCGCCTGGGACATACGGGACCTTCGAGAAGAAACGTTCAAAGACGGCCAAAATGCTCTGTAGTTCTCTCCCAGTGCGGCTTACGGTATTTTAATGAAGAAATTTGAAATCAACGCGAAATTTCTAAACCAATGCCACTTGGTTCATCTCGCTAGCTCCAGCTGGAGCCGAGATAGTGCAAAAGTAGGCCCGAAAGTTCAAGAAATCCGTCATTTCGAAAAAAATGAAAAGCCGATATCGGGGAAATTGACGCTTGTGCTTCACTGTCCCTATCATATCCATCACATCTGAAACCATTTAAGGCCGTTTAAAGGGAAAAAGAAATTTCGTCCCTAGAAAAAGTGACAGATGGGGGGGCCGGAGGATGAAATCGCATTTTCAGAAAAAACGGGATAACCGGAGATCGGAAAGAGATAACCTAATTTTGTTTTCACCAGTGTGTTTTGGGCGCCGAGCTGCTTCAGATAGACTACTTTCCGCTCAAATAATTCTCGCCTGGGACACACGGGACCTTCGAGAAGAAACGTTCAAGGACGGATAAAATGCTCTGTAGTTCTCTCACAGAGCGGCTTAGGGTATTTTAATGGAGAAATTTGAGATCAACGCGAAATTTCTAAACCAATGCCACTTGGTTCATCTTGCTAGCTCCAGCTGGAGCCGAGATAGTGCAAAAGTAGGCCCGAAAGTTCAAGAAATCCGTCATTTCGAAAAAAAATGAAAAGCCGATATTGGGGAAATTGACGCTTGTGCTTCACTGTCCCCATCATATCCATCACATCTGAAACCATTTAAGGCCGTTTAAAGGGAAAAAGAAATTTCGTCCCTAGAAAAAGTGAACAGAAGGGACCGGAGGAGGAAATCGCATTTTCAGAAAAAACGGCATAACCGGAGATCGGAAAGAGATAATCTAATTTTGTTTTCACCAGTGTGTTTGGGGCGCCGAGCTGCTTCAGATAGACTACTTTCCGCTCAAGTAATTCTCGCCTGGGACATACGGGACCTTCGAGAACAAACGTTCAAAGACGGCCAAAATGGTCTGTAGTTCTCTCCCAGTGCGGCTTACGGTATTTTAATGAAGAAATTTGAAATCAACGCGAAATTTCTAAACCAATGGCACTTGGTTCATCTCGCTAGCTCCAGCTGGAGCCGAGATAGTGCAAAAGTAGGCCCGAAAGTTCAAGAAATCCGTCATTTCGAAAAAAATGAAAAGCCGATATTGGGGAAATTGACGCTTGTGCCTCACTGTCCCCATCATATCCATCACATCTGAAACCATTTAAGGCCGTTTAAAGGGAAAAAGAAATTTCGTCCCTAGAAAAAGTGACAGAATGGGGGACCGGAGGATGAAATCGCATTTTCAGAAAAAACGGCATAACCGGAGATCGGAAAGAGATAATCTAATTTTGTTTTCACCAGTGTGTTTGGGGCGCCGAGCAGCTTCAGATAGACAACTTTCCGCTCAAGTAATTCTCGCCTGGGACATACGGGACCTTCGAGAAGAAACGTTCAAAGACGGCCAAATGCTCTGTAGTTCTCTCACAGGGCGGCTTACGGTATTTTAATGAAGAAATTCAAGATTAACGCGAAATTTATAAACCAATGCCACTTGGTTCATCTCGCTAGCTCCAGCTGGAGCCGAGATAGTGCAAAAGTAGGCCCGAAAGTTGAAGAAAACGGTCCATTCGAAAAAAATGAAAAGCCGATATTGGGGAAACTGATGCTTGTGCGACACTGTCCCCATCATATCCATCACTTCTGAAACCATTTAAGGCCGTTTAAAGGGAAAAATAAATTTCGTCCCTAGAAAAAGTGACAGACGGGGGGACCGGAGGATGAAATCGCATTTTCAGAAAAAACGGCATAACCGGAGATCGGAAAGAGATAAACTAATTTTGTTTTCACCAGTGTGTTTGGGGCACCGAGCTGCTTCAGATAGACTACTTTCCGCTCAAGTAATTCTCGCCTGGGACATACGGGACCTTCGAGAACAAACGTTCAAAGACGGCCAAAATGTTCTGTAGTTCTCTCCCAGTGCGGCTTACGGTATTTTAATGAAGAAATTTGAAATCAACGCGAAATTTCTAAACCAATGGCACTTGGTTCATCTCGCTAGCTCCAGCTGGAGCCGAGATAGTGCAAAAGTAGGCCCGAAAGTTCAAGAAATCCGTCATTTCGAAAAAAATGAAAAGCCGATATTGGGGAAACTGACGCTTGTGTGTCACTGTCCCCATCATATCCATCACATTTGAAAGCATTTAAGGCCGTTTAAAGGGAAAAAGAAATTTCGTCCCTAGAAAAAGTGACAGAAGGGGGGACCGGAGGATGAAATCGCATTTCCAGAAAAAACGGGATAACCGGAGATCGGAAAGAGATAACCTAATTTTGTTTTCACCAATGTGTTTTGGGCGCCGAGCTGCTTCAGATAGACTACTTTCCGCTCAAATAATTCTCGCCTGGGACATACGGGACCTTCGAGAAGAAACGTTCAAGGACGGATAAAATGCTCTGTAGTTCTCTCACAGAGCGGCTTAGGGTATTTTAATGGAGAAATTTGAGATCAACGCGAAATTTCTAAACCAATGCCACTTGGTTCATCTTGCTAGCTCCAGCTGGAGCCGAGATAGTGCAAAAGTATTCCCGAAAGTTCAAGAAATCCGTCATTTCGAAAAAAAATGAAAAGCCGATATTGGGGAAATTGACGCTTGTGCTTCACTGTCCCCATCATATCCATCACATCTGAAACCATTTAAGGCCGTTTAAAGGGAAAAAGAAATTTCGTCCCTAGAAAAAGTGAACAGAAGGGGGGACCGGAGGAGGAAATCGCATTTTCAGAAAAAACGGCATAACCGGAGATCGGAAAGAGATAATCTAATTTTGTTTTCACCAGTGTGTTTGGGGCGCCGAGCTGCTTCAGATAGACTACTTTCCCATCAAATAATTATCGCCTGGGACATACGGGACCTTCGAGAAGAAACGTTCAAAGACGGCCAAAATGCTCTGTAGTTCTCTCGCAGAGCGGTTTACGGTATTTTAATGCAGAAATTTGAGATCAACGCGAAATTCCTAAACCAATGCCACTTGGTTCATCTTGCTAGCTCCAGCTGGAGCCGAGATAGTGCAAAAGTAGGCCCGAAAGTTCAAGAAATCCGTCATTTCGAAAAAAATGAAAAGCCGATATTGGGGAAACTGACGCTTGTGTGTCACTGTCCCCATCATATCCATCACATTTGAAAGCATTTAAGGCCGTTTAAAGGGAAAAAGAAATTTCGTCCCTAGAAAAAGTGACAGAAGGGGGGACCGGAGGATGAAATCGCATTTTCAGAAAAAACGGGATAACCGGAGATCGGAAAGAGATAACCTAATTTTGTTTTCACCAGTGTGTTTTGGGCGCCGAGCTGCTTCAGATAGACTACTTTCCGCTCAAATAATTCTCGCCTGGGACACACGGGACCTTCGAGAAGAAACGTTCAAGGACGGATAAAATGCTCTGTAGTTCTCTCACAGAGCGGCTTAGGGTATTTTAATGGAGAAATTTGAGATCAACGCGAAATTTCTAAACCAATGCCACTTGGTTCATCTTGCTAGCTCCAGCTGGAGCCGAGATAGTGCAAAAGTAGGCCCGAAAGTTCAAGAAATCCGTCATTTCGAAAAAAAATGAAAAGCCGATATTGGGGAAATTGACGCTTGTGCTTCACTGTCCCAATCATATCCATCACATCTGAAACCATTTAAGGCCGTTTAAAGGGAAAAAGAAATTTCGTCCCTAGAAAAAGTGACAGAAGGGGGGACCGGAGGACGAAATCGCATTTTCAGAAAAAACGGCATAACCGGAGATCGGAAAGAGATAATCTAATTTTGTTTTCACCAGTGTGTTTGGGGCGCCGAGCTGCTTCAGATAGACTACTTTCCCATCAAATAATTCTCGCCTGGGACATACGGGACCTTCGAGAAGAAACGTTCAAGGACGGCCAAAATGCTCTGTAGTTCTCTCACAGGGCGGCTTACGGTATTTTTATGAAGAAATTTGAGATCAACGCGAAATGTCTAAACCAATGCCACTTGGTTCATCTCGCTAGCTCCAGCTGGAGCCGAGATAATGCAAAAGTAGGCCCGAAAGTTCAGGAAACAGGTCATTTCGAAAAAAATGAAAAGCCGATATTGGGGAAACTGATGCTTGTGCGTCACTGTCCCCATCATATCCATCACTTCTGAAACCATTTAAGGCCGTTTAAAGGGAAAAAGAAATTTCGTCCCTAGAAAAAGTGACAGAAGGGGGGACCGGAGGATGAAATCGCATTTTCAGAAAAAACGGCATAACCGGAGATCGGAAAGAGATAACCTAATTTTGTTTTCACCAGTGTGTTTGGGGCGCCGAGCTGCTTCAGATAGACTACTTTCCGCTCAAATATTTCTCGCCTGGGACATACGGGACCTTCGAGAAGAAACGTTCAAAGACGGCCAAAATGCTCTGTAGTTCTCTCCCGGTGCGGCTTAGGGTATTTTAATGAAGAAATTTGAAATCAACGCGAAATTTCTAAACCAATGCCACTTGGTTCATCTCGCTAGCCCCAGCTGGAGCCGAGATAGTGCAAAAGTAGGCCCGAAAGTTCAAGAAACCCGTCATTTCGAAAAAAATGAAAAGCCGATATTGCGGAAATTGACGCTTGTGCTTCACTGTCCCCATCATATCCATCACATCTGAAACCATTTAAGGCCGTTTAAAGGGAAACAGAAATTTCGTCCCTAGAAAAAGTGACAGAAGGGGGGACCGGAGGACGAAATCGCATTTTCAGAAAAAACGGCATAACCGGAGATCGGAAAGAGATAATCTAATTTTGTTTTCACCAGTGTGTTTGGGGCGCCGAGCTGCTTCAGATAGACTACTTTCCGCTCAAATAATTCTCGCCTGGGACATACGGGACCTTCGAGAAGAAACGTTCAAAGACGGCCAAAATGCTCTGTAGTTCTCTCCCGGTGCGGCTTAGGGTATTTTAATGAAGAAATTTGAAATCAACGCGAAATTTCTAAACCAATGCCACTTGGTTCATCTCGCTAGCCCCAGCTGGAGCCGAGATAGTGCAAAAGTAGGCCCGAAAGTTCAAGAAATCCGTCATTTCGAAAAAAATGAAAAGCCGATATTGCGGAAATTGACGCTTGTGCTTCACTGTCCCCATCATATCCATCACATCTGAAACCATTTAAGGCCGTTTAAAGGGAAACAGAAATTTCGTCCCTAGAAAAAGTGACAGAAGGGGGGACCGGAGGACGAAATCGCATTTTCAGAAAAAACGGCATAACCGGAGATTGGAAAGAGATAATCTAATTTTGTTTTCACCAGTGTGTTTGGGGCGCCGAGCTGCTTCAGATAGACTACTTTCCGCTCAAATAATTCTCGCCTGGGACATACGGGACCTTCGAGAAGAAACGTACAAAGACGGCCAAAATGCTCTGTAGTTCTCTCCCGGTGCGGCTTAGGGTATTTTAATGAAGAAATTTGAAATCAACGCGAAATTTCTAAACCAATGCCACTTGGTTCATCTCGCTAGCCCCAGCTGGAGCCGAGATAGTGCAAAAGTAGGCCCGAAAGTTCAAGAAATCCGTCATTTCGAAAAAAATGAAAAGCCGATATTGCGGAAATTGACGCTTGTGCTTCACTGTCCCCATCATATCCATCACATCTGAAACCATTTAAGGCCGTTTAAAGGGAAACAGAAATTTCGTCCCTAGAAAAAGTGACAGAAGGGGGGACCGGAGGACGAAATCGCATTTTCAGAAAAAACGGCATAACCGGAGATCGGAAAGAGATAATCTAATTTTGTTTTCACCAGTGTGTTTGGGGCGCCGAGCTGCTTCAGATAGACTACTTTCCGCTCAAATAATTCTCGCCTGGGACATACGGGACCTTCGAGAAGAAACGTTCAAAGACGGCCAAAATGCTCTGTAGTTCTCTCCCGGTGCGGCTTAGGGTATTTTAATGAAGAAATTTGAAATCAACGCGAAATTTCTAAACCAATGCCACTTGGTTCATCTCGCTAGCCCCAGCTGGAGCCGAGATAGTGCAAAAGTAGGCCCGAAAGTACAAGAAATCCGTCATTTCGAAAAAAATGAAAAGCCGATATTGCGGAAATTGACGCTTGTGCTTCACTGTCCCCATCATATCCATCACATCTGAAACCATTTAAGGCCGTTTAAAGGGAAACAGAAATTTCGTCCCTAGAAAAAGTGACAGAAGGGGGGACCGGAGGACGAAATCGCATTTTCAGAAAAAACGGCATAACCGGAGATCGGAACGAGATAATCTAATTTTGTTTTCACCAGTGTGTTTGGGGCGCCGAGCTGCTTCAGATAGACTACTTTCCGCTCAAATAATTCTCGCCTGGGACATACGGGACCTTCGAGAAGAAACGTTCAAAGACGGCCAAAATGCTCTGTAGTTCTCTCCCGGTGCGGCTTAGGGTATTTTAATGAAGAAATTTGAAATCAACGCGAAATTTCTAAACCAATGCCACTTGGTTCATCTCGCTAGCTCCAGCTGGAGCCGAGATAGTGCAAAAGTAGGCCCGAAAGTTCAAGAAATCCATCATTTCGAAAAAAATGAAAAGCCGATATTGCGGAAATTGACGCTTGTGCTTCACTGTCCCCATCATATCCATCACATCTGAAACCATTTAAGGCCGTTTAAAGGGAAACAGAAATTTCGTCCCTAGAAAAAGTGACAGAAGGGGGGACCGGAGGACGAAATCGCATTTTCAGAAAAAACGGCATAACCGGAGATCGGAAAGAGATAATCTAATTTTGTTTTCACCAGTGTGTTTGGGGCGCCGAGCTGCTTCAGATAGACTACTTTCCCATCAAATAATTATCGCCTGGGACATACGGGACCTTCGAGAAGAAACGTTCAAAGACGGCCAAAATGCTCTGTAGTTCTCTCGCAGAGCGGTTTACGGTATTTTAATGCAGAAATTTGAGATCAACGCGAAATTCCTAAACCAATGCCACTTGGTTCATCTTGCTAGCTCCAGCTGGAGCCGAGATAGTGCAAAAGTAGGCCCGAAAGTTCAAGAAATCCATTTCGAAAAAAATGAAAAGCCGATATTGGGGAAACTGACGCTTGTGTGTCACTGTCCCCATCATATCCATCACATTTGAAAGCATTTAAGGCCGTTTAAAGGGAAAAAGAAATTTCGTCCCTAGAAAAAGTGACAGAAGGGGGGACCGGAGGATGAAATCGCATTTTCAGAAAAAACGGGATAACCGGAGATCGGAAAGAGATAACCTAATTTTGTTTTCACCAGTGTGTTTTGGGCGCCGAGCTGCTTCAGATAGACTACTTTCCGCTCAAATAATTCTCGCCTGGGACACACGGGACCTTCGAGAAGAAACGTTCAAGGACGGATAAAATGCTCTGTAGTTCTCTCACAGAGCGGCTTAGGGTATTTTAATGGAGAAATTTGAGATCAACGCGAAATTTCTAAACCAATGCCACTTGGTTCATCTTGCTAGCTCCAGCTGGAGCCGAGATAGTGCAAAAGTAGGCCCGAAAGTTCAAGAAATCCGTCATTTCGAAAAAAAATGAAAAGCCGATATTGGGGAAATTGACGCTTGTGCTTCACTGTCCCAATCATATCCATCACATCTGAAACCATTTAAGGCCGTTTAAAGGGAAAAAGAAATTTCGTCCCTAGAAAAAGTGACAGAAGGGGGGACCGGAGGACGAAATCGCATTTTCAGAAAAAACGGCATAACCGGAGATCGGAAAGAGATAATCTAATTTTGTTTTCACCAGTGTGTTTGGGGCGCCGAGCTGCTTCAGATAGACTACTTTCCCATCAAATAATTCTCGCCTGGGACATACGGGACCTTCGAGAAGAAACGTTCAAGGACGGCCAAAATGCTCTGTAGTTCTCTCACAGGGCGGCTTACGGTATTTTTATGAAGAAATTTGAGATCAACGCGAAATGTCTAAACCAATGCCACTTGGTTCATCTCGCTAGCTCCAGCTGGAGCCGAGATAATGCAAAAGTAGGCCCGAAAGTTCAGGAAATAGGTCATTTCGAAAAAAATGAAAAGCCGATATTGGGGAAACTGATGCTTGTGCGTCACTGTCCCCATCATATCCATCACTTCTGAAACCATTTAAGGCCGTTTAAAGGGAAAAAGAAATTTCGTCCCTAGAAAAAGTGACAGAAGGGGGGACCGGAGGATGAAATCGCATTTTCAGAAAAAACGGCATAACCGGAGATCGGAAAGAGATAACCTAATTTTGTTTTCACCAGTGTGTTTGGGGCGCCGAGCTGCTTCAGATAGACTACTTTCCGCTCAAATATTTCTCCCCTGGGACATACGGGACCTTCGAGAAGAAACGTTCAAAGACGGCCAAAATGCTCTGTAGTTCTCTCCCGGTGCGGCTTAGGGTATTTTAATGAAGAAATTTGAAATCAACGCGAAATTTCTAAACCAATGCCACTTGGTTCATCTCGCTAGCCCCAGCTGGAGCCGAGATAGTGCAAAAGTAGGCCCGAAAGTTCAAGAAATCCGTCATTTCGAAAAAAATGAAAAGCCGATATTGCGGAAATTGACGCTTGTGCTTCACTGTCCCCATCATATCCATCACATCTGAAACCATTTAAGGCCGTTTAAAGGGAAACAGAAATTTCGTCCCTAGAAAAAGTGACAGAAGGGGGGACCGGAGGACGAAATCGCATTTTCAGAAAAAACGGCATAACCGGAGATCGGAAAGAGATAATCTAATTTTGTTTTCACCAGTGTGTTTGGGGCGCCGAGCTGCTTCAGATAGACTACTTTCCGCTCAAATAATTCTCGCCTGGGACATACGGGACCTTCGAGAAGAAACGTTCAAAGACGGCCAAAATGCTCTGTAGTTCTCTCCCGGTGCGGCTTAGGGTATTTTAATGAAGAAATTTGAAATCAACGCGAAATTTCTAAACCAATGCCACTTGGTTCATCTCGCTAGCCCCAGCTGGAGCCGAGATAGAGCAAAAGTAGGCCCGAAAGTTCAAGAAATCCGTCATTTCGAAAAAAATGAAAAGCCAATATTGCGGAAATTGACGCTTGTGCTTCACTGTCCCCATCATATCCATCACATCTGAAACCATTTAAGGCCGTTTAAAGGGAAACAGAAATTTCGTCCCTAGAAAAAGTGACAGAAGGGGGGACCGGAGGACGAAATCGCATTTTCAGAAAAAACGGCATAACCGGAGATCGGAAAGAGATAATCTAATTTTGTTTTCACCAGTGTGTTTGGGGCGCCGAGCTGCTTCAGATAGACTACTTTCCGCTCAAATAATTCTCGCCTGGGACATACGGGACCTTCGAGAAGAAACGTTCAAAGACGGCCAAAATGCTCTGTAGTTCTCTCCCGGTGCGGCTTAGGGTATTTTAATGAAGAAATTTGAAATCAACGCGAAATTTCTAAACCAATGCCACTTGGTTCATCTCGCTAGCCCCAGCTGGAGCCGAGATAGTGCAAAAGTAGGCCCGAAAGTTCAAGAAATCCGTCATTTCGAAAAAAATGAAAAGCCGATATTGCGGAAATTGACGCTTGTGCTTCACTGTCCCCATCATATCCATCACATCTGAAACCATTTAAGGCCGTTTAAAGGGAAACAGAAATTTCGTCCCTAGAAAAAGTGACAGAAGGGGGGACCGGAGGACGAAATCGCATTTTCAGAAAAAACGGCATAACCGGAGATCGGAAAGAGATAATCTAATTTTGTTTTCACCAGTGTGTTTGGGGCGCCGAGCTGCTTCAGATAGACTACTTTCCGCTCAAATAATTCTCGCCTGGGACATACGGGACCTTCGAGAAGAAACGTTCAAAGACGGCCAAAATGCTCTGTAGTTCTCTCCCGGTGCGGCTTAGGGTATTTTAATGAAGAAATTTGAAATCAACGCGAAATTTCTAAACCAATGCCACTTGGTTCATCTCGCTAGCCCCAGCTGGAGCCGAGATAGTGCAAAAGTAGGCCCGAAAGTTCAAGAAATCCGTCATTTCGAAAAAAATGAAAAGCCGATATTGCGGAAATTGACGCTTGTGCTTCACTGTCCCCATCATATCCATCACATCTGAAACCATTTAAGGCCGTTTAAAGGGAAACAGAAATTTCGTCCCTAGAAAAAGTGACAGAAGGGGGGACCGGAGGACGAAATCGCATTTTCAGAAAAAACGGCATAACCGGAGATCGGAAAGAGATAATCTAATTTTGTTTTCACCAGTGTGTTTGGGGCGCCGAGCTGCTTCAGATAGACTACTTTCCGCTCAAATAATTCTCGCCTGGGACATACGGGACCTTCGAGAAGAAACGTTCAAAGACGGCCAAAATGCTCTGTAGTTCTCTCCCGGTGCGGCTTAGGGTATTTTAATGAAGAAATTTGAAATCAACGCGAAATTTCTAAACCAATGCCACTTGGTTCATCTCGCTAGCCCCAGCTGGAGCCGAGATAGTGCAAAAGTAGGCCCGAAAGTACAAGAAATCCGTCATTTCGAAAAAAATGAAAAGCCGATATTGCGGAAATTGACGCTTGTGCTTCACTGTCCCCATCATATCCATCACATCTGAAACCATTTAAGGCCGTTTAAAGGGAAACAGAAATTTCGTCCCTAGAAAAAGTGACAGAAGGGGGGACCGGAGGACGAAATCGCATTTTCAGAAAAAACGGCATAACCGGAGATCGGAAAGAGATAATCTAATTTTGTTTTCACCAGTGTGTTTGGGGCGCCGAGCTGCTTCAGATAGACTACTTTCCGCTCAAATAATTCTCGCCTGGGACATACGGGACCTTCGAGAAGAAACGTTCAAAGACGGCCAAAATGCTCTGTAGTTCTCTCCCGGTGCGGCTTAGGGTATTTTAATGAAGAAATTTGAAATCAACGCGAAATTTCTAAACCAATGCCACTTGGTTCATCTCGCTAGCTCCAGCTGGAGCCGAGATAGTGCAAAAGTAGGCCCGAAAGTTCAAGAAATCCATCATTTCGAAAAAAATGAAAAGCCGATATTGCGGAAATTGACGCTTGTGCTTCACTGTCCCCATCATATCCATCACATCTGAAACCATTTAAGGCCGTTTAAAGGGAAAAAGAAATTTCGTCCCTAGAAAAAGTGACAGAAGGGGGGACCGGAGGACGAAATCGCATTTTCAGAAAAAACGGCATAACCGGAGATCGGAAAGAGATAATCTAATTTTGTTTTCACCAGTGTGTTTTGGGCGCCGAGCTGCTTCAGATAGACTACTTTCCGCTCAAATAATTCTCGCCTGGGACATACGGGACCTTCGAGAAGAAACGTTCAAGGACGGATAAAATGCTCTGTAGTTCTCTCACAGAGCGGCTTACGGTATTTTAATGAAGAAATTTGAGATCAACGCGAAATTTCTAAACCAATGCCACTTGGTTCATCTCGCTAGCTCCAGCTGGAGCCGAGATAGTGCAAAAGTAGGCCCGAAAGTTCAAGAAATCCGTCATTTCGAAAAAAATGAAAAGGCGATATTGGGGAAATTGACGCTTGTGCTTCACTGTCCCCATCATATCCATCACATCTGAAACCATTTAAGGCCGTTTAAAGGGAAAAAGAAATTTCGTCCCTAGAAAAAGTGACAGAAGGGGGGACCGGAGGATGAAATCGCATTTTCAGAAAAAACGGCATAACCGGAGATCGGAAAGAGATAAACTAATTTTGTTTTCACCAGTGTGTTTGGGGCACCGAGCTGCTTCAGATAGACTACTTTCCGCTCAAGTAATTCTCGCCTGGGACATACGGGACCTTCGAGAACAAACGTTCAAAGACGGCCAAAATGTTCTGTAGTTCTCTCCCAGTGCGGCTTACGGTATTTTAATGAAGAAATTTGAAATCAACGCGAAATTTCTAAACCAATGGCACTTGGTTCATCTCGCTAGCTCCAGCTGGAGCCGAGATAGTGCAAAAGTAGGCCCGAAAGTTCAAGAAATCCGTCATTTCGAAAAAAATGAAAAGCCGATATTGGGGAAACTGACGCTTGTGTGTCACTGTCCCCATCATATCCATCACATTTGAAAGCATTTAAGGCCGTTTAAAGGGAAAAAGAAATTTCGTCCCTAGAAAAAGTGACAGAAGGGGGGACCGGAGGATGAAATCGCATTTCCAGAAAAAACGGGATAACCGGAGATCGGAAAGAGATAACCTAATTTTGTTTTCACCAATGTGTTTTGGGCGCCGAGCTGCTTCAGATAGACTACTTTCCGCTCAAATAATTCTCGCCTGGGACATACGGGACCTTCGAGAAGAAACGTTCAAGGACGGATAAAATGCTCTGTAGTTCTCTCACAGAGCGGCTTAGGGTATTTTAATGGAGAAATTTGAGATCAACGCGAAATTTCTAAACCAATGCCACTTGGTTCATCTTGCTAGCTCCAGCTGGAGCCGAGATAGTGCAAAAGTATTCCCGAAAGTTCAAGAAATCCGTCATTTCGAAAAAAAATGAAAAGCCGATATTGGGGAAATTGACGCTTGTGCTTCACTGTCCCCATCATATCCATCACATCTGAAACCATTTAAGGCCGTTTAAAGGGAAAAAGAAATTTCGTCCCTAGAAAAAGTGAACAGAAGGGGGGACCGGAGGAGGAAATCGCATTTTCAGAAAAAACGGCATAACCGGAGATCGGAAAGAGATAATCTAATTTTGTTTTCACCAGTGTGTTTGGGGCGCCGAGCTGCTTCAGATAGACTACTTTCCCATCAAATAATTATCGCCTGGGACATACGGGACCTTCGAGAAGAAACGTTCAAAGACGGCCAAAATGCTCTGTAGTTCTCTCGCAGAGCGGTTTACGGTATTTTAATGCAGAAATTTGAGATCAACGCGAAATTCCTAAACCAATGCCACTTGGTTCATCTTGCTAGCTCCAGCTGGAGCCGAGATAGTGCAAAAGTAGGCCCGAAAGTTCAAGAAATCCGTCATTTCGAAAAAAATGAAAAGCCGATATTGGGGAAACTGACGCTTGTGTGTCACTGTCCCCATCATATCCATCACATTTGAAAGCATTTAAGGCCGTTTAAAGGGAAAAAGAAATTTCGTCCCTAGAAAAAGTGACAGAAGGGGGGACCGGAGGATGAAATCGCATTTTCAGAAAAAACGGGATAACCGGAGATCGGAAAGAGATAACCTAATTTTGTTTTCACCAGTGTGTTTTGGGCGCCGAGCTGCTTCAGATAGACTACTTTCCGCTCAAATAATTCTCGCCTGGGACACACGGGACCTTCGAGAAGAAACGTTCAAGGACGGATAAAATGCTCTGTAGTTCTCTCACAGAGCGGCTTAGGGTATTTTAATGGAGAAATTTGAGATCAACGCGAAATTTCTAAACCAATGCCACTTGGTTCATCTTGCTAGCTCCAGCTGGAGCCGAGATAGTGCAAAAGTAGGCCCGAAAGTTCAAGAAATCCGTCATTTCGAAAAAAAATGAAAAGCCGATATTGGGGAAATTGACGCTTGTGCTTCACTGTCCCAATCATATCCATCACATCTGAAACCATTTAAGGCCGTTTAAAGGGAAAAAGAAATTTCGTCCCTAGAAAAAGTGACAGAAGGGGGGACCGGAGGACGAAATCGCATTTTCAGAAAAAACGGCATAACCGGAGATCGGAAAGAGATAATCTAATTTTGTTTTCACCAGTGTGTTTGGGGCGCCGAGCTGCTTCAGATAGACTACTTTCCCATCAAATAATTCTCGCCTGGGACATACGGGACCTTCGAGAAGAAACGTTCAAGGACGGCCAAAATGCTCTGTAGTTCTCTCACAGGGCGGCTTACGGTATTTTTATCAAGAAATTTGAGATCAACGCGAAATGTCTAAACCAATGCCACTTGGTTCATCTCGCTAGCTCCAGCTGGAGCCGAGATAATGCAAAAGTAGGCCCGAAAGTTCAGGAAATAGGTCATTTCGAAAAAAATGAAAAGCCGATATTGGGGAAACTGATGCTTGTGCGTCACTGTCCCCATCATATCCATCACTTCTGAAACCATTTAAGGCCGTTTAAAGGGAAAAAGAAATTTCGTCCCTAGAAAAAGTGACAGAAGGGGGGACCGGAGGATGAAATCGCATTTTCAGAAAAAACGGCATAACCGGAGATCGGAAAGAGATAACCTAATTTTGTTTTCACCAGTGTGTTTGGGGCGCCGAGCTGCTTCAGATAGACTACTTTCCGCTCAAATATTTCTCCCCTGGGACATACGGGACCTTCGAGAAGAAACGTTCAAAGACGGCCAAAATGCTCTGTAGTTCTCTCCCGGTGCGGCTTAGGGTATTTTAATGAAGAAATTTGAAATCAACGCGAAATTTCTAAACCAATGCCACTTGGTTCATCTCGCTAGCCCCAGCTGGAGCCGAGATAGTGCAAAAGTAGGCCCGAAAGTTCAAGAAATCCGTCATTTCGAAAAAAATGAAAAGCCGATATTGCGGAAATTGACGCTTGTGCTTCACTGTCCCCATCATATCCATCACATCTGAAACCATTTAAGGCCGTTTAAAGGGAAACAGAAATTTCGTCCCTAGAAAAAGTGACAGAAGGGGGGACCGGAGGACGAAATCGCATTTTCAGAAAAAACGGCATAACCGGAGATCGGAAAGAGATAATCTAATTTTGTTTTCACCAGTGTGTTTGGGGCGCCGAGCTGCTTCAGATAGACTACTTTCCGCTCAAATAATTCTCGCCTGGGACATACGGGACCTTCGAGAAGAAACGTTCAAAGACGGCCAAAATGCTCTGTAGTTCTCTCCCGGTGCGGCTTAGGGTATTTTAATGAAGAAATTTGAAATCAACGCGAAATTTCTAAACCAATGCCACTTGGTTCATCTCGCTAGCCCCAGCTGGAGCCGAGATAGTGCAAAAGTAGGCCCGAAAGTTCAAGAAATCCGTCATTTCGAAAAAAATGAAAAGCCGATATTGCGGAAATTGACGCTTGTGCTTCACTGTCCCCATCATATCCATCACATCTGAAACCATTTAAGGCCGTTTAAAGGGAAACAGAAATTTCGTCCCTAGAAAAAG
Source organism: Xestobium rufovillosum (assembly GCA_963966045.1). NCBI lineage: Eukaryota > Metazoa > Arthropoda > Insecta > Coleoptera > Ptinidae > Xestobium > Xestobium rufovillosum. Next base: position 31,562,733 of record OZ014497.1, read on the forward strand.
TGACAGAAGGGGGGACCGGAGGACGAAATCGCATTTTCAGAAAAAACGGCATAACCGGAGATCGGAAAGAGATAATCTAATTTTGTTTTCACCAGTGTGTTTGGGGCGCCGAGCTGCTTCAGATAGACTACTTTCCGCTCAAATAATTCTCGCCTGGGACATACGGGACCTTCGAGAAGAAACGTTCAAAGACGGCCAAAATGCTCTGTAGTTCTCTCCCGGTGCGGCTTAGGGTATTTTAATGAAGAAATTTGAAATCAACGCGAAATTTCTAAACCAATGCCACTTGGTTCATCTCGCTAGCCCCAGCTGGAGCCGAGATAGTGCAAAAGTAGGCCCGAAAGTTCAAGAAATCCGTCATTTCGAAAAAAATGAAAAGCCGATATTGCGGAAATTGACGCTTGTGCTTCACTGTCCCCATCATATCCATCACATCTGAAACCATTTAAGGCCGTTTAAAGGGAAACAGAAATTTCGTCCCTAGAAAAAGTGACAGAAGGGGGGACCGGAGGACGAAATCGCATTTTCAGAAAAAACGGCATAACCGGAGATCGGAAAGAGATAATCTAATTTTGTTTTCACCAGTGTGTTTGGGGCGCCGAGCTGCTTCAGATAGACTACTTTCCGCTCAAATAATTCTCGCCTGGGACATACGGGACCTTCGAGAAGAAACGTTCAAAGACGGCCAAAATGCTCTGTAGTTCTCTCCCGGTGCGGCTTAGGGTATTTTAATGAAGAAATTTGAAATCAACGCGAAATTTCTAAACCAATGCCACTTGGTTCATCTCGCTAGCCCCAGCTGGAGCCGAGATAGTGCAAAAGTAGGCCCGAAAGTACAAGAAATCCGTCATTTCGAAAAAAATGAAAAGCCGATATTGCGGAAATTGACGCTTGTGCTTCACTGTCCCCATCATATCCATCACATCTGAAACCATTTAAGGCCGTTTAAAGGGAAACAGAAATTTCGTCCCTAGAAAAAGTGACAGAAGGGGGGACCGGAGGACGAAATCGCATTTTCAGAAAAAACGGCATAACCGGAGATCGGAAAGAGATAATCTAATTTTGTTTTCACCAGTGTGTTTGGGGCGCCGAGCTGCTTCAGATAGACTACTTTCCGCTCAAATAATTCTCGCCTGGGACATACGGGACCTTCGAGAAGAAACGTTCAAAGACGGCCAAAATGCTCTGTAGTTCTCTCCCGGTGCGGCTTAGGGTATTTTAATGAAGAAATTTGAAATCAACGCGAAATTTCTAAACCAATGCCACTTGGTTCATCTCGCTAGCTCCAGCTGGAGCCGAGATAGTGCAAAAGTAGGCCCGAAAGTTCAAGAAATCCATCATTTCGAAAAAAATGAAAAGCCGATATTGCGGAAATTGACGCTTGTGCTTCACTGTCCCCATCATATCCATCACATCTGAAACCATTTAAGGCCGTTTAAAGGGAAAAAGAAATTTCGTCCCTAGAAAAAGTGACAGAAGGGGGGACCGGAGGACGAAATCGCATTTTCAGAAAAAACGGCATAACCGGAGATCGGAAAGAGATAATCTAATTTTGTTTTCACCAGTGTGTTTGGGGCGCCGAGCTGCTTCAGATAGACTACTTTACCCTCAAATAATTCTCGCCTGGGACATACGGGACCTTCGAGAAGAAACGTTCAAGGGCGGATAAAATGCTCTGTAGTTCTCTCCCGGTGCGGCTTAGGGTATTTTAATGAAGAAATTTGAAACCAACGCGAAATTTCTAAACCAATGCCACTTGGATCATCTCGCTAGCTCCAGCTGGAGCCGAGATAGTGCAAAAGTAGGCCCGAAAGTTCAAGAAATCCGTCATTTCGAAAAAAATGAAAAGCCGATATTGGGGAAACTGACGCTTGTGTGTCACTGTCCCCATCATATCCATCACATTTGAAAGCAATTAAGGCCGTTTAAAGGGAAAAAGAAATTTCGTCCCTAGAAAAAGTGACGGAAGGGGGGACCGGAGGATGAAATCGCATTTTCAGAAAAAACGGCATAACCGGAGATCGGAAAGAGATAATCTAATTTTGTTTTCACCAGTGTGTTTTGGGCGCCGAGCTGCTTCAGATAGACTACTTTCCGCTCAAATAATTCTCGCCTGGGACATACGGGACCTTCGAGAAGAAACGTTCAAGGACGGATAAAATGCTCTGTAGTTCTCTCACAGAGCGGCTTACGGTATTTTAATGAAGAAATTTGAGATCAACGCGAAATTTCTAAACCAATGCCACTTGGTTCATCTCGCTAGCTCCAGCTGGAGCCGAGATAGTGCAAAAGTAGGCCCGAAAGTTCAAGAAATCCGTCATTTCGAAAAAAATGAAAAGGCGATATTGGGGAAATTGACGCTTGTGCTTCACTGTCCCCATCATATCCATCACATCTGAAACCATTTAAGGCCGTTTAAAGGGAAAAAGAAATTTCGTCCCTAGAAAAAGTGACAGAAGGGGGGACCGGAGGATGAAATCGCATTTTCAGAAAAAACGGCATAACCGGAGATCGGAAAGAGATAATCTAATTTTGTTTTTACCAGTGTGTTTGGGGCGCCGAGCTGCTTCAGATAGACTACTTTCCCATCAAATAATTATCGCCTGGGACATACGGGACCTTCGAGAAGAAACGTTCAAAGACGGCCAAAATGCTCTGTAGTTCTCTCGCAGAGCGGTTTACGGTATTTTAATGCAGAAATTTGAGATCAACGCGAAATTCCTAAACCAATGCCACTTGGTTCATCTTGCTAGCTCCAGCTGGAGCCGAGATAGTGCAAAAGTAGGCCCGAAAGTTCAAGAAATCCATTTCGAAAAAAATGAAAAGCCGATATTGGGGAAACTGACGCTTGTGTGTCACTGTCCCCATCATATCCATCACATTTGAAAGCATTTAAGGCCGTTTAAAGGGAAAAAGAAATTTCGTCCCTAGAAAAAGTGACAGAAGGGGGGACCGGAGGATGAAATCGCATTTTCAGAAAAAACGGGATAACCGGAGATCGGAAAGAGATAACCTAATTTTGTTTTCACCAGTGTGTTTTGGGCGCCGAGCTGCTTCAGATAGACTACTTTCCGTTCAAATAATTCTCGCCTGGGACACACGGGACCTTCGAGAAGAAACGTTCAAGGACGGATAAAATGCTCTGTAGTTCTCTCACAGAGCGGCTTAGGGTATTTTAATGGAGAAATTTGAGATCAACGCGAAATTTCTAAACCAATGCCACTTGGTTCATCTTGCTAGCTCCAGCTGGAGCCGAGATAGTGCAAAAGTAGGCCCGAAAGTTCAAGAAATCCGTCATTTCGAAAAAAAATGAAAAGCCGATATTGGGGAAATTGACGCTTGTGCTTCACTGTCCCAATCATATCCATCACATCTGAAACCATTTAAGGCCGTTTAAAGGGAAAAAGAAATTTCGTCCCTAGAAAAAGTGACAGAAGGGGGGACCGGAGGACGAAATCGCATTTTCAGAAAAAACGGCATAACCGGAGATCGGAAAGAGATAATCTAATTTTGTTTTCACCAGTGTGTTTGGGGCGCCGAGCTGCTTCAGATAGACTACTTTCCCATCAAATAATTCTCGCCTGGGACATACGGGACCTTCGAGAAGAAACGTTCAAGGACGGCCAAAATGCTCTGTAGTTCTCTCACAGGGCGGCTTACGGTATTTTTATGAAGAAATTTGAGATCAACGCGAAATGTCTAAACCAATGCCACTTGGTTCATCTCGCTAGCTCCAGCTGGAGCCGAGATAATGCAAAAGTAGGCCCGAAAGTTCAGGAAATAGGTCATTTCGAAAAAAATGAAAAGCCGATATTGGGGAAACTGATGCTTGTGCGTCACTGTCCCCATCATATCCATCACTTCTGAAACCATTTAAGGCCGTTTAAAGGGAAAAAGAAATTTCGTCCCTAGAAAAAGTGACAGAAGGGGGGACCGGAGGATGAAATCGCATTTTCAGAAAAAACGGCATAACCGGAGATCGGAAAGAGATAACCTAATTTTGTTTTCACCAGTGTGTTTGGGGCGCCGAGCTGCTTCAGATAGACTACTTTCCGCTCAAATATTTCTCCCCTGGGACATACGGGACCTTCGAGAAGAAACGTTCAAAGACGGCCAAAATGCTCTGTAGTTCTCTCCCGGTGCGGCTTAGGGTATTTTAATGAAGAAATTTGAAATCAACGCGAAATTTCTAAACCAATGCCACTTGGTTCATCTCGCTAGCCCCAGCTGGAGCCGAGATAGTGCAAAAGTAGGCCCGAAAGTTCAAGAAATCCGTCATTTCGAAAAAAATGAAAAGCCGATATTGCGGAAATTGACGCTTGTGCTTCACTGTCCCCATCATATCCATCACATCTGAAACCATTTAAGGCCGTTTAAAGGGAAACAGAAATTTCGTCCCTAGAAAAAGTGACAGAAGGGGGGACCGGAGGACGAAATCGCATTTTCAGAAAAAACGGCATAACCGGAGATCGGAAAGAGATAATCTAATTTTGTTTTCACCAGTGTGTTTGGGGCGCCGAGCTGCTTCAGATAGACTACTTTCCGCTCAAATAATTCTCGCCTGGGACATACGGGACCTTCGAGAAGAAACGTTCAAAGACGGCCAAAATGCTCTGTAGTTCTCTCCCGGTGCGGCTTAGGGTATTTTAATGAAGAAATTTGAAATCAACGCGAAATTTCTAAACCAATGCCACTTGGTTCATCTCGCTAGCCCCAGCTGGAGCCGAGATAGTGCAAAAGTAGGCCCGAAAGTTCAAGAAATCCGTCATTTCGAAAAAAATGAAAAGCCGATATTGCGGAAATTGACGCTTGTGCTTCACTGTCCCCATCATATCCATCACATCTGAAACCATTTAAGGCCGTTTAAAGGGAAACAGAAATTTCGTCCCTAGAAAAAGTGACAGAAGGGGGGACCGGAGGACGAAATCGCATTTTCAGAAAAAACGGCATAACCGGAGATCGGAAAGAGATAATCTAATTTTGTTTTCACCAGTGTGTTTGGGGCGCCGAGCTGCTTCAGATAGACTACTTTCCGCTCAAATAATTCTCGCCTGGGACATACGGGACCTTCGAGAAGAAACGTTCAAAGACGGCCAAAATGCTCTGTAGTTCTCTCCCGGTGCGGCTTAGGGTATTTTAATGAAGAAATTTGAAATCAACGCGAAATTTCTAAACCAATGCCACTTGGTTCATCTCGCTAGCCCCAGCTGGAGCCGAGATAGTGCAAAAGTAGGCCCGAAAGTTCAAGAAATCCGTCATTTCGAAAAAAATGAAAAGCCGATATTGCGGAAATTGACGCTTGTGCTTCACTGTCCCCATCATATCCATCACATCTGAAACCATTTAAGGCCGTTTAAAGGGAAACAGAAATTTCGTCCCTAGAAAAAGTGACAGAAGGGGGGACCGGAGGACGAAATCGCATTTTCAGAAAAAACGGCATAACCGGAGATCGGAAAGAGATAATCTAATTTTGTTTTCACCAGCGTGTTTGGGGCGCCGAGCTGCTTCAGATAGACTACTTTCCGCTCAAATAATTCTCGCCTGGGACATACGGGACCTTCGAGAAGAAACGTTCAAAGACGGCCAAAATGCTCTGTAGTTCTCTCCCGGTGCGGCTTAGGGTATTTTAATGAAGAAATTTGAAATCAACGCGAAATTTCTAAACCAATGCCACTTGGTTCATCTCGCTAGCTCCAGCTGGAGCCGAGATAGTGCAAAAGTAGGCCCGAAAGTTCAAGAAATCCATCATTTCGAAAAAAATGAAAAGCCGATATTGCGGAAATTGACGCTTGTGCTTCACTGTCCCCATCATATCCATCACATCTGAAACCATTTAAGGCCGTTTAAAGGGAAAAAGAAATTTCGTCCCTAGAAAAAGTGACAGAAGGGGGGACCGGAGGACGAAATCGCATTTTCAGAAAAAACGGCATAACCGGAGATCGGAAAGAGATAATCTAATTTTGTTTTCACCAGTGTGTTTTGGGCGCCGAGCTGCTTCAGATAGACTACTTTCCGCTCAAATAATTCTCGCCTGGGACATACGGGACCTTCGAGAAGAAACGTTCAAGGACGGATAAAATGCTCTGTAGTTCTCTCACAGAGCGGCTTACGGTATTTTAATGAAGAAATTTGAGATCAACGCGAAATTTCTAAACCAATGCCACTTGGTTCATCTCGCTAGCTCCAGCTGGAGCCGAGATAGTGCAAAAGTAGGCCCGAAAGTTCAAGAAATCCGTCATTTCGAAAAAAATGAAAAGGCGATATTGGGGAAATTGACGCTTGTGCTTCACTGTCCCCATCATATCCATCACATCTGAAACCATTTAAGGCCGTTTAAAGGGAAAAAGAAATTTCGTCCCTAGAAAAAGTGACAGAAGGGGGGACCGGAGGATGAAATCGCATTTTCAGAAAAAACGGCATAACCGGAGATCGGAAAGAGATAATCTAATTTTGTTTTCACCAGTGTATTTGGGGCGCCGAGCTGCTTCAGATAGACTACTTTCCCCTGAAATAATTCTCGCCTGGGACATACGGGACCTTCGAGAAGAAACGTTCAAAGACGGCCAAAATGCTCTGTAGTTCTCTCCCGGTGCGGCTTAGGGTATTTTAATGAAGAAATTTGAAATCAACGCGAAATTTCTAAACCAATGCCACTTGGATCATCTCGCTAGCTCCAGCTGGAGCCGAGATAGTGCAAAAGTAGGCCCGAAAGTTCAAGAAATCCATCATTTCGAAAAAAATGAAAAGCCGATATTGCGGAAATTGACGCTTGTGCTTCACTGTCCCCATCATATCCATCACATCTGAAACCATTTAAGGCCGTTTAAAGGGAAAAAGAAATTTCGTCCCTAGAAAAAGTGACAGAAGGGGGGACCGGAGGACGAAATCGCATTTTCAGAAAAAACGGCATAACCGGAGATCGGAAAGAGATAATCTAATTTTGTTTTCACCAGTGTGTTTTGGGCGCCGAGCTGCTTCAGATAGACTACTTTCCGCTCAAATAATTCTCGCCTGGGACATACGGGACCTTCGAGAAGAAACGTTCAAGGACGGATAAAATGCTCTGTAGTTCTCTCACAGAGCGGCTTACGGTATTTTAATGAAGAAATTTGAGATCAACGCGAAATTTCTAAACCAATGCCACTTGGTTCATCTCGCTAGCTCCAGCTGGAGCCGAGATAGTGCAAAAGTAGGCCCGAAAGTTCAAGAAATCCGTCATTTCGAAAAAAATGAAAAGGCGATATTGGGGAAATTGACGCTTGTGCTTCACTGTCCCCATCATATCCATCACATCTGAAACCATTTAAGGCCGTTTAAAGGGAAAAAGAAATTTCGTCCCTAGAAAAAGTGACAGAAGGGGGGACCGGAGGATGAAATCGCATTTTCAGAAAAAACGGCATAACCGGAGATCGGAAAGAGATAAACTAATTTTGTTTTCACCAGTGTGTTTGGGGCACCGAGCTGCTTCAGATAGACTACTTTCCGCTCAAGTAATTCTCGCCTGGGACATACGGGACCTTCGAGAACAAACGTTCAAAGACGGCCAAAATGTTCTGTAGTTCTCTCCCAGTGCGGCTTACGGTATTTTAATGAAGAAATTTGAAATCAACGCGAAATTTCTAAACCAATGGCACTTGGTTCATCTCGCTAGCTCCAGCTGGAGCCGAGATAGTGCAAAAGTAGGCCCGAAAGTTCAAGAAATCCGTCATTTCGAAAAAAATGAAAAGCCGATATTGGGGAAACTGACGCTTGTGTGTCACTGTCCCCATCATATCCATCACATTTGAAAGCATTTAAGGCCGTTTAAAGGGAAAAAGAAATTTCGTCCCTAGAAAAAGTGACAGAAGGGGGGACCGGAGGATGAAATCGCATTTCCAGAAAAAACGGGATAACCGGAGATCGGAAAGAGATAACCTAATTTTGTTTTCACCAATGTGTTTTGGGCGCCGAGCTGCTTCAGATAGACTACTTTCCGCTCAAATAATTCTCGCCTGGGACATACGGGACCTTCGAGAAGAAACGTTCAAGGACGGATAAAATGCTCTGTAGTTCTCTCACAGAGCGGCTTAGGGTATTTTAATGGAGAAATTTGAGATCAACGCGAAATTTCTAAACCAATGCCACTTGGTTCATCTTGCTAGCTCCAGCTGGAGCCGAGATAGTGCAAAAGTATTCCCGAAAGTTCAAGAAATCCGTCATTTCGAAAAAAAATGAAAAGCCGATATTGGGGAAATTGACGCTTGTGCTTCACTGTCCCCATCATATCCATCACATCTGAAACCATTTAAGGCCGTTTAAAGGGAAAAAGAAATTTCGTCCCTAGAAAAAGTGAACAGAAGGGGGGACCGGAGGAGGAAATCGCATTTTCAGAAAAAACGGCATAACCGGAGATCGGAAAGAGATAATCTAATTTTGTTTTCACCAGTGTGTTTGGGGCGCCGAGCTGCTTCAGATAGACTACTTTCCCATCAAATAATTATCGCCTGGGACATACGGGACCTTCGAGAAGAAACGTTCAAAGACGGCCAAAATGCTCTGTAGTTCTCTCGCAGAGCGGTTTACGGTATTTTAATGCAGAAATTTGAGATCAACGCGAAATTCCTAAACCAATGCCACTTGGTTCATCTTGCTAGCTCCAGCTGGAGCCGAGATAGTGCAAAAGTAGGCCCGAAAGTTCAAGAAATCCGTCATTTCGAAAAAAATGAAAAGCCGATATTGGGGAAACTGACGCTTGTGTGTCACTGTCCCCATCATATCCATCACATTTGAAAGCATTTAAGGCCGTTTAAAGGGAAAAAGAAATTTCGTCCCTAGAAAAAGTGACAGAAGGGGGGACCGGAGGATGAAATCGCATTTTCAGAAAAAACGGGATAACCGGAGATCGGAAAGAGATAACCTAATTTTGTTTTCACCAGTGTGTTTTGGGCGCCGAGCTGCTTCAGATAGACTACTTTCCGCTCAAATAATTCTCGCCTGGGACACACGGGACCTTCGAGAAGAAACGTTCAAGGACGGATAAAATGCTCTGTAGTTCTCTCACAGAGCGGCTTAGGGTATTTTAATGGAGAAATTTGAGATCAACGCGAAATTTCTAAACCAATGCCACTTGGTTCATCTTGCTAGCTCCAGCTGGAGCCGAGATAGTGCAAAAGTAGGCCCGAAAGTTCAAGAAATCCGTCATTTCGAAAAAAAATGAAAAGCCGATATTGGGGAAATTGACGCTTGTGCTTCACTGTCCCAATCATATCCATCACATCTGAAACCATTTAAGGCCGTTTAAAGGGAAAAAGAAATTTCGTCCCTAGAAAAAGTGACAGAAGGGGGGACCGGAGGACGAAATCGCATTTTCAGAAAAAACGGCATAACCGGAGATCGGAAAGAGATAATCTAATTTTGTTTTCACCAGTGTGTTTGGGGCGCCGAGCTGCTTCAGATAGACTACTTTCCCATCAAATAATTCTCGCCTGGGACATACGGGACCTTCGAGAAGAAACGTTCAAGGACGGCCAAAATGCTCTGTAGTTCTCTCACAGGGCGGCTTACGGTATTTTTATGAAGAAATTTGAGATCAACGCGAAATGTCTAAACCAATGCCACTTGGTTCATCTCGCTAGCTCCAGCTGGAGCCGAGATAATGCAAAAGTAGGCCCGAAAGTTCAGGAAATAGGTCATTTCGAAAAAAATGAAAAGCCGATATTGGGGAAACTGATGCTTGTGCGTCACTGTCCCCATCATATCCATCACTTCTGAAACCATTTAAGGCCGTTTAAAGGGAAAAAGAAATTTCGTCCCTAGAAAAAGTGACAGAAGGGGGGACCGGAGGATGAAATCGCATTTTCAGAAAAAACGGCATAACCGGAGATCGGAAAGAGATAACCTAATTTTGTTTTCACCAGTGTGTTTGGGGCGCCGAGCTGCTTCAGATAGACTACTTTCCGCTCAAATATTTCTCCCCTGGGACATACGGGACCTTCGAGAAGAAACGTTCAAAGACGGCCAAAATGCTCTGTAGTTCTCTCCCGGTGCGGCTTAGGGTATTTTAATGAAGAAATTTGAAATCAACGCGAAATTTCTAAACCAATGCCACTTGGTTCATCTCGCTAGCCCCAGCTGGAGCCGAGATAGTGCAAAAGTAGGCCCGAAAGTTCAAGAAATCCGTCATTTCGAAAAAAATGAAAAGCCGATATTGCGGAAATTGACGCTTGTGCTTCACTGTCCCCATCATATCCATCACATCTGAAACCATTTAAGGCCGTTTAAAGGGAAACAGAAATTTCGTCCCTAGAAAAAGTGACAAAAGGGGGGACCGGAGGACGAAATCGCATTTTCAGAAAAAACGGCATAACCGGAGATCGGAAAGAGATAATCTAATTTTGTTTTCACCAGTGTGTTTGGGGCGCCGAGCTGCTTCAGATAGACTACTTTCCGCTCAAATAATTCTCGCCTGGGACATACGGGACCTTCGAGAAGAAACGTTCAAAGACGGCCAAAATGCTCTGTAGTTCTCTCCCGGTGCGGCTTAGGGTATTTTAATGAAGAAATTTGAAATCAACGCGAAATTTCTAAACCAATGCCACTTGGTTCATCTCGCTAGCCCCAGCTGGAGCCGAGATAGTGCAAAAGTAGGCCCGAAAGTTCAAGAAATCCGTCATTTCGAAAAAAATGAAAAGCCGATATTGCGGAAATTGACGCTTGTGCTTCACTGTCCCCATCATATCCATCACATCTGAAACCATTTAAGGCCGTTTAAAGGGAAACAGAAATTTCGTCCCTAGAAAAAGTGACAGAAGGGGGGACCGGAGGACGAAATCGCATTTTCAGAAAAAACGGCATAACCGGAGATCGGAAAGAGATAATCTAATTTTGTTTTCACCAGTGTGTTTGGGGCGCCGAGCTGCTTCAGATAGACTACTTTCCGCTCAAATAATTCTCGCCTGGGACATACGGGACCTTCGAGAACAAACGTTCAAAGACGGCCAAAATGTTCTGTAGTTCTCTCCCAGTGCGGCTTACGGTATTTTAATGAAGAAATTTGAAATCAACGCGAAATTTCTAAACCAATGGCACTTGGTTCATCTCGCTAGCTCCAGCTGGAGCCGAGATAGTGCAAAAGTAGGCCCGAAAGTTCAAGAAATCCGTCATTTCGAAAAAAATGAAAAGCCGATATTGGGGAAACTGACGCTTGTGTGTCACTGTCCCCATCATATCCATCACATTTGAAAGCATTTAAGGCCGTTTAAAGGGAAAAAGAAATTTCGTCCCTAGAAAAAGTGACAGAAGGGGGGACCGGAGGATGAAATCGCATTTCCAGAAAAAACGGGATAACCGGAGATCGGAAAGAGATAACCTAATTTTGTTTTCACCAATGTGTTTTGGGCGCCGAGCTGCTTCAGATAGACTACTTTCCGCTCAAATAATTCTCGCCTGGGACATACGGGACCTTCGAGAAGAAACGTTCAAGGACGGATAAAATGCTCTGTAGTTCTCTCACAGAGCGGCTTAGGGTATTTTAATGGAGAAATTTGAGATCAACGCGAAATTTCTAAACCAATGCCACTTGGTTCATCTTGCTAGCTCCAGCTGGAGCCGAGATAGTGCAAAAGTATTCCCGAAAGTTCAAGAAATCCGTCATTTCGAAAAAAAATGAAAAGCCGATATTGGGGAAATTGACGCTTGTGCTTCACTGTCCCCATCATATCCATCACATCTGAAACCATTTAAGGCCGTTTAAAGGGAAAAAGAAATTTCGTCCCTAGAAAAAGTGAACAGAAGGGGGGACCGGAGGAGGAAATCGCATTTTCAGAAAAAACGGCATAACCGGAGATCGGAAAGAGATAATCTAATTTTGTTTTCACCAGTGTGTTTGGGGCGCCGAGCTGCTTCAGATAGACTACTTTCCCATCAAATAATTATCGCCTGGGACATACGGGACCTTCGAGAAGAAACGTTCAAAGACGGCCAAAATGCTCTGTAGTTCTCTCGCAGAGCGGTTTACGGTATTTTAATGCAGAAATTTGAGATCAACGCGAAATTCCTAAACCAATGCCACTTGGTTCATCTTGCTAGCTCCAGCTGGAGCCGAGATAGTGCAAAAGTAGGCCCGAAAGTTCAAGAAATCCGTCATTTCGAAAAAAATGAAAAGCCGATATTGGGGAAACTGACGCTTGTGTGTCACTGTCCCCATCATATCCATCACATTTGAAAGCATTTAAGGCCGTTTAAAGGGAAAAAGAAATTTCGTCCCTAGAAAAAGTGACAGAAGGGGGGACCGGAGGATGAAATCGCATTTTCAGAAAAAACGGGATAACCGGAGATCGGAAAGAGATAACCTAATTTTGTTTTCACCAGTGTGTTTTGGGCGCCGAGCTGCTTCAGATAGACTACTTTCCGCTCAAATAATTCTCGCCTGGGACACACGGGACCTTCGAGAAGAAACGTTCAAGGACGGATAAAATGCTCTGTAGTTCTCTCACAGAGCGGCTTAGGGTATTTTAATGGAGAAATTTGAGATCAACGCGAAATTTCTAAACCAATGCCACTTGGTTCATCTTGCTAGCTCCAGCTGGAGCCGAGATAGTGCAAAAGTAGGCCCGAAAGTTCAAGAAATCCGTCATTTCGAAAAAAAATGAAAAGCCGATATTGGGGAAATTGACGCTTGTGCTTCACTGTCCCAATCATATCCATCACATCTGAAACCATTTAAGGCCGTTTAAAGGGAAAAAGAAATTTCGTCCCTAGAAAAAGTGACAGAAGGGGGGACCGGAGGACGAAATCGCATTTTCAGAAAAAACGGCATAACCGGAGATCGGAAAGAGATAATCTAATTTTGTTTTCACCAGTGTGTTTGGGGCGCCGAGCTGCTTCAGATAGACTACTTTCCCATCAAATAATTCTCGCCTGGGACATACGGGACCTTCGAGAAGAAACGTTCAAGGACGGCCAAAATGCTCTGTAGTTCTCTCACAGGGCGGCTTACGGTATTTTTATGAAGAAATTTGAGATCAACGCGAAATGTCTAAACCAATGCCACTTGGTTCATCTCGCTAGCTCCAGCTGGAGCCGAGATAATGCAAAAGTAGGCCCGAAAGTTCAGGAAATAGGTCATTTCGAAAAAAATGAAAAGCCGATATTGGGGAAACTGATGCTTGTGCGTCACTGTCCCCATCATATCCATCACTTCTGAAACCATTTAAGGCCGTTTAAAGGGAAAAAGAAATTTCGTCCCTAGAAAAAGTGACAGAAGGGGGGACCGGAGGATGAAATCGCATTTTCAGAAAAAACGGCATAACCGGAGATCGGAAAGAGATAACCTAATTTTGTTTTCACCAGTGTGTTTGGGGCGCCGAGCTGCTTCAGATAGACTACTTTCCGCTCAAATATTTCTCCCCTGGGACATACGGGACCTTCGAGAAGAAACGTTCAAAGACGGCCAAAATGCTCTGTAGTTCTCTCCCGGTGCGGCTTAGGGTATTTTAATGAAGAAATTTGAAATCAACGCGAAATTTCTAAACCAATGCCACTTGGTTCATCTCGCTAGCCCCAGCTGGAGCCGAGATAGTGCAAAAGTAGGCCCAAAAGTTCAAGAAATCCGTCATTTCGAAAAAAATGAAAAGCCGATATTGCGGAAATTGACGCTTGTGCTTCACTGTCCCCATCATATCCATCACATCTGAAACCATTTAAGGCCGTTTAAAGGGAAACAGAAATTTCGTCCCTAGAAAAAGTGACAGAAGGGGGGACCGGAGGACGAAATCGCATTTTCAGAAAAAACGGCATAACCGGAGATCGGAAAGAGATAATCTAATTTTGTTTTCACCAGTGTGTTTGGGGCGCCGAGCTGCTTCAGATAGACTACTTTCCGCTCAAATAATTCTCGCCTGGGACATACGGGACCTTCGAGAAGAAACGTTCAAAGACGGCCAAAATGCTCTGTAGTTCTCTCCCGGTGCGGCTTAGGGTATTTTAATGAAGAAATTTGAAATCAACGCGAAATTTCTAAACCAATGCCACTTGGTTCATCTCGCTAGCCCCAGCTGGAGCCGAGATAGTGCAAAAGTAGGCCCGAAAGTTCAAGAAATCCGTCATTTCGAAAAAAATGAAAAGCCGATATTGCGGAAATTGACGCTTGTGCTTCACTGTCCCCATCATATCCATCACATCTGAAACCATTTAAGGCCGTTTAAAGGGAAACAGAAATTTCGTCCCTAGAAAAAGTGACAGAAGGGGGGACCGGAGGACGAAATCGCATTTTCAGAAAAAACGGCATAACCGGAGATCGGAAAGAGATAATCTAATTTTGTTTTCACCAGTGTGTTTGGGGCGCCGAGCTGCTTCAGATAGACTACTTTCCGCTCAAATAATTCTCGCCTGGGACATACGGGACCTTCGAGAAGAAACGTTCAAAGACGGCCAAAATGCTCTGTAGTTCTCTCCCGGTGCGGCTTAGGGTATTTTAATGAAGAAATTTGAAATCAACGCGAAATTTCTAAACCAATGCCACTTGGTTCATCTCGCTAGCCCCAGCTGGAGCCGAGATAGTGCAAAAGTAGGCCCGAAAGTACAAGAAATCCGTCATTTCGAAAAAAATGAAAAGCCGATATTGCGGAAATTGACGCTTGTGCTTCACTGTCCCCATCATATCCATCACATCTGAAACCATTTAAGGCCGTTTAAAGGGAAACAGAAATTTCGTCCCTAGAAAAAGTGACAGAAGGGGGGACCGGAGGACGAAATCGCATTTTCAGAAAAAACGGCATAACCGGAGATCGGAAAGAGATAATCTAATTTTGTTTTCACCAGTGTGTTTGGGGCGCCGAGCTGCTTCAGATAGACTACTTTCCGCTCAAATAATTCTCGCCTGGGACATACGGGACCTTCGAGAAGAAACGTTCAAAGACGGCCAAAATGCTCTGTAGTTCTCTCCCGGTGCGGCTTAGGGTATTTTAATGAAGAAATTTGAAATCAACGCGAAATTTCTAAACCAATGCCACTTGGTTCATCTCGCTAGCTCCAGCTGGAGCCGAGATAGTGCAAAAGTAGGCCCGAAAGTTCAAGAAATCCATCATTTCGAAAAAAATGAAAAGCCGATATTGCGGAAATTGACGCTTGTGCTTCACTGTTCCCATCATATCCATCACATCTGAAACCATTTAAGGCCGTTTAAAGGGAAAAAGAAATTTCGTCCCTAGAAAAAGTGACAGAAGGGGGGACCGGAGGACGAAATCGCATTTTCAGAAAAAACGGCATAACCGGAGATCGGAAAGAGATAATCTAATTTTGTTTTCACCAGTGTGTTTGGGGCGCCGAGCTGCTTCAGATAGACTACTTTACCCTCAAATAATTCTCGCCTGGGACATACGGGACCTTCGAGAAGAAACGTTCAAGGGCGGATAAAATGCTCTGTAGTTCTCTCCCGGTGCGGCTTAGGGTATTTTAATGAAGAAATTTGAAACCAACGCGAAATTTCTAAACCAATGCCACTTGGATCATCTCGCTAGCTCCAGCTGGAGCCGAGATAGTGCAAAAGTAGGCCCGAAAGTTCAAGAAATCCGTCATTTCGAAAAAAATGAAAAGCCGATATTGGGGAAACTGACGCTTGTGTGTCACTGTCCCCATCATATCCATCACATTTGAAAGCAATTAAGGCCGTTTAAAGGGAAAAAGAAATTTCGTCCCTAGAAAAAGTGACGGAAGGGGGGACCGGAGGATGAAATCGCATTTTCAGAAAAAACGGCATAACCGGAGATCGGAAAGAGATAATCTAATTTTGTTTTCACCAGTGTGTTTTGGGCGCCGAGCTGCTTCAGATAGACTACTTTCCGCTCAAATAATTCTCGCCTGGGACATACGGGACCTTCGAGAAGAAACGTTCAAGGACGGATAAAATGCTCTGTAGTTCTCTCACAGAGCGGCTTACGGTATTTTAATGAAGAAATTTGAGATCAACGCGAAATTTCTAAACCAATGCCACTTGGTTCATCTCGCTAGCTCCAGCTGGAGCCGAGATAGTGCAAAAGTAGGCCCGAAAGTTCAAGAAATCCGTCATTTCGAAAAAAAATGAAAAGCCGATATTGGGGAAATTGACGCTTGTGCTTCACTGTCCCCATCATATCCATCACATCTGAAACCATTTAAGGCCGTTTAAAGGGAAACAGAAATTTCGTCCCTAGAAAAAGTGACAGAAGGGGGGACCGGAGGACGAAATCGCATTTTCAGAAAAAACGGCATAACCGGAGATCGGAAAGAGATAATCTAATTTTGTTTTCACCAGTGTGTTTGGGGCGCCGAGCTGCTTCAGATAGACTACTTTCCGCTCAAATAATTCTCGCCTGGGACATACGGGACCTTCGAGAAGAAACGTTCAAAGACGGCCAAAATGCTCTGTAGTTCTCTCCCGGTGCGGCTTAGGGTATTTTAATGAAGAAATTTGAAATCAACGCGAAATTTCTAAACCAATGCCACTTGGTTCATCTCGCTAGCCCCAGCTGGAGCCGAGATAGTGCAAAAGTAGGCCCGAAAGTTCAAGAAATCCGTCATTTCGAAAAAAATGAAAAGCCGATATTGCGGAAATTGACGCTTGTGCTTCACTGTCCCCATCATATCCATCACATCTGAAACCATTTAAGGCCGTTTAAAGGGAAACAGAAATTTCGTCCCTAGAAAAAGTGACAGAAGGGGGGACCGGAGGACGAAATCGCATTTTCAGAAAAAACGGCATAACCGGAGATCGGAAAGAGATAATCTAATTTTGTTTTCACCAGTGTGTTTGGGGCGCCGAGCTGCTTCAGATAGACTACTTTCCGCTCAAATAATTCTCGCCTGGGACATACGGGACCTTCGAGAAGAAACGTTCAAAGACGGCCAAAATGCTCTGTAGTTCTCTCCCGGTGCGGCTTACGGTATTTTAATGAAGAAATTTGAAATCAACGCGAAATTTCTAAACCAATGCCACTTGGTTCATCTCGCTAGCCCCAGCTGGAGCCGAGATAGTGCAAAAGTAGGCCCGAAAGTTCAAGAAATCCGTCATTTCGAAAAAAATGAAAAGCCGATATTGCGGAAATTGACGCTTGTGCTTCACTGTCCCCATCATATCCATCACATCTGAAACCATTTAAGGCCGTTTAAAGGGAAACAGAAATTTCGTCCCTAGAAAAAGTGACAGAAGGGGGGACCGGAGGACGAAATCGCATTTTCAGAAAAAACGGCATAACCGGAGATCGGAAAGAGATAATCTAATTTTGTTTTCACCAGTGTGTTTGGGGCGCCGAGCTGCTTCAGATAGACTACTTTCCGCTCAAATAATTCTCGCCTGGGACATACGGGACCTTCGAGAAGAAACGTTCAAAGACGGCCAAAATGCTCTGTAGTTCTCTCCCGGTGCGGCTTAGGGTATTTTAATGAAGAAATTTGAAATCAACGCGAAATTTCTAAACCAATGCCACTTGGTTCATCTCGCTAGCTCCAGCTGGAGCCGAGATAGTGCAAAAGTAGGCCCGAAAGTTCAAGAAATCCATCATTTCGAAAAAAATGAAAAGCCGATATTGCGGAAATTGACGCTTGTGCTTCACTGTCCCCATCATATCCATCACATCTGAAACCATTTAAGGCCGTTTAAAGGGAAAAAGAAATTTCGTCCCTAGAAAAAGTGACAGAAGGGGGGACCGGAGGACGAAATCGCATTTTCAGAAAAAACGGCATAACCGGAGATCGGAAAGAGATAATCTAATTTTGTTTTCACCAGTGTGTTTTGGGCGCCGAGCTGCTTCAGATAGACTACTTTCCGCTCAAATAATTCTCGCCTGGGACATACGGGACCTTCGAGAAGAAACGTTCAAGGACGGATAAAATGCTCTGTAGTTCTCTCACAGAGCGGCTTACGGTATTTTAATGAAGAAATTTGAGATCAACGCGAAATTTCTAAACCAATGCCACTTGGTTCATCTCGCTAGCTCCAGCTGGAGCCGAGATAGTGCAAAAGTAGGCCCGAAAGTTCAAGAAATCCGTCATTTCGAAAAAAATGAAAAGGCGATATTGGGGAAATTGACGCTTGTGCTTCACTGTCCCCATCATATCCATCACATCTGAAACCATTTAAGGCCGTTTAAAGGGAAAAAGAAATTTCGTCCCTAGAAAAAGTGACAGAAGGGGGGACCGGAGGATGAAATCGCATTTTCAGAAAAAACGGCATAACCGGAGATCGGAAAGAGATAATCTAATTTTGTTTTCACCAGTGTATTTGGGGCGCCGAGCTGCTTCAGATAGACTACTTTCCCCGGAAATAATTCTCGCCTGGGACATACGGGACCTTCGAGAAGAAACGTTCAAAGACGGCCAAAATGCTCTGTAGTTCTCTCCCGGTGCGGCTTAGGGTATTTTAATGAAGAAATTTGAAATCAACGCGAAATTTCTAAACCAATGCCACTTGGATCATCTCGCTAGCTCCAGCTGGAGCCGAGATAGTGCAAAAGTAGGCCCGAAAGTTCAAGAAATCCGTCATTTCGAAAAAAATGAAAAGCCGATATTGGGGAAACTGACGCTAGTGTGTCACTGTCCCCATCATATCCATCACATTTGAAAGCAATTAAGGCCGTTTAAAGGGAAAAAGAAATTTCGTCCCTAGAAAAAGTGACGGAAGGGGGGACCGGAGGATGAAATCGCATTTTCAGAAAAAACGGCATAACCGGAGATCGGAAAGAGATAATCTAATTTTGTTTTCACCAGTGTGTTTTGGGCGCCGAGCTGCTTCAGATAGACTACTTTCCGCTCAAATAATTCTCGCCTGGGACATACGGGACCTTCGAGAAGAAACGTTCAAGGACGGATAAAATGCTCTGTAGTTCTCTCACAGAGCGGCTTACGGTATTTTAATGAAGAAATTTGAGATCAACGCGAAATTTCTAAACCAATGCCACTTGGTTCATCTCGCTAGCTCCAGCTGGAGCCGAGATAGTGCAAAAGTAGGCCCGAAAGTTCAAGAAATCCGTCATTTCGAAAAAAATGAAAAGGCGATATTGGGGAAATTGACGCTTGTGCTTCACTGTCCCCATCATATCCATCACATCTGAAACCATTTAAGGCCGTTTAAAGGGAAAAAGAAATTTCGTCCCTAGAAAAAGTGACAGAAGGGGGGACCGGAGGATGAAATCGCATTTTCAGAAAAAACGGCATAACCGGAGATCGGAAAGAGATAAACTAATTTTGTTTTCACCAGTGTGTTTGGGGCACCGAGCTGCTTCAGATAGACTACTTTCCGCTCAAGTAATTCTCGCCTGGGACATACGGGACCTTCGAGAACAAACGTTCAAAGACGGCCAAAATGTTCTGTAGTTCTCTCCCAGTGCGGCTTACGGTATTTTAATGAAGAAATTTGAAATCAACGCGAAATTTCTAAACCAATGGCACTTGGTTCATCTCGCTAGCTCCAGCTGGAGCCGAGATAGTGCAAAAGTAGGCCCGAAAGTTCAAGAAATCCGTCATTTCGAAAAAAATGAAAAGCCGATATTGGGGAAACTGACGCTTGTGTGTCACTGTCCCCATCATATCCATCACATTTGAAAGCATTTAAGGCCGTTTAAAGGGAAAAAGAAATTTCGTCCCTAGAAAAAGTGACAGAAGGGGGGACCGGAGGATGAAATCGCATTTCCAGAAAAAACGGGATAACCGGAGATCGGAAAGAGATAACCTAATTTTGTTTTCACCAATGTGTTTTGGGCGCCGAGCTGCTTCAGATAGACTACTTTCCGCTCAAATAATTCTCGCCTGGGACATACGGGACCTTCGAGAAGAAACGTTCAAGGACGGATAAAATGCTCTGTAGTTCTCTCACAGAGCGGCTTAGGGTATTTTAATGGAGAAATTTGAGATCAACGCGAAATTTCTAAACCAATGCCACTTGGTTCATCTTGCTAGCTCCAGCTGGAGCCGAGATAGTGCAAAAGTATTCCCGAAAGTTCAAGAAATCCGTCATTTCGAAAAAAAATGAAAAGCCGATATTGGGGAAATTGACGCTTGTGCTTCACTGTCCCCATCATATCCATCACATCTGAAACCATTTAAGGCCGTTTAAAGGGAAAAAGAAATTTCGTCCCTAGAAAAAGTGAACAGAAGGGGGGACCGGAGGAGGAAATCGCATTTTCAGAAAAAACGGCATAACCGGAGATCGGAAAGAGATAATCTAATTTTGTTTTCACCAGTGTGTTTGGGGCGCCGAGCTGCTTCAGATAGACTACTTTCCCATCAAATAATTATCGCCTGGGACATACGGGACCTTCGAGAAGAAACGTTCAAAGACGGCCAAAATGCTCTGTAGTTCTCTCGCAGAGCGGTTTACGGTATTTTAATGCAGAAATTTGAGATCAACGCGAAATTCCTAAACCAATGCCACTTGGTTCATCTTGCTAGCTCCAGCTGGAGCCGAGATAGTGCAAAAGTAGGCCCGAAAGTTCAAGAAATCCGTCATTTCGAAAAAAATGAAAAGCCGATATTGGGGAAACTGACGCTTGTGTGTCACTGTCCCCATCATATCCATCACATTTGAAAGCATTTAAGGCCGTTTAAAGGGAAAAAGAAATTTCGTCCCTAGAAAAAGTGACAGAAGGGGGGACCGGAGGATGAAATCGCATTTTCAGAAAAAACGGGATAACCGGAGATCGGAAAGAGATAACCTAATTTTGTTTTCACCAGTGTGTTTTGGGCGCCGAGCTGCTTCAGATAGACTACTTTCCGCTCAAATAATTCTCGCCTGGGACACACGGGACCTTCGAGAAGAAACGTTCAAGGACGGATAAAATGCTCTGTAGTTCTCTCACAGAGCGGCTTAGGGTATTTTAATGGAGAAATTTGAGATCAACGCGAAATTTCTAAACCAATGCCACTTGGTTCATCTTGCTAGCTCCAGCTGGAGCCGAGATAGTGCAAAAGTAGGCCCGAAAGTTCAAGAAATCCGTCATTTCGAAAAAAAATGAAAAGCCGATATTGGGGAAATTGACGCTTGTGCTTCACTGTCCCAATCATATCCATCACATCTGAAACCATTTAAGGCCGTTTAAAGGGAAAAAGAAATTTCGTCCCTAGAAAAAGTGACAGAAGGGGGGACCGGAGGACGAAATCGCATTTTCAGAAAAAACGGCATAACCGGAGATCGGAAAGAGATAATCTAATTTTGTTTTCACCAGTGTGTTTGGGGCGCCGAGCTGCTTCAGATAGACTACTTTCCCATCAAATAATTCTCGCCTGGGACATACGGGACCTTCGAGAAGAAACGTTCAAGGACGGCCAAAATGCTCTGTAGTTCTCTCACAGGGCGGCTTACGGTATTTTTATGAAGAAATTTGAGATCAACGCGAAATGTCTAAACCAATGCCACTTGGTTCATCTCGCTAGCTCCAGCTGGAGCCGAGATAATGCAAAAGTAGGCCCGAAAGTTCAGGAAATAGGTCATTTCGAAAAAAATGAAAAGCCGATATTGGGGAAACTGATGCTTGTGCGTCACTGTCCCCATCATATCCATCACTTCTGAAACCATTTAAGGCCGTTTAAAGGGAAAAAGAAATTTCGTCCCTAGAAAAAGTGACAGAAGGGGGGACCGGAGGATGAAATCGCATTTTCAGAAAAAACGGCATAACCGGAGATCGGAAAGAGATAACCTAATTTTGTTTTCACCAGTGTGTTTGGGGCGCCGAGCTGCTTCAGATAGACTACTTTCCGCTCAAATATTTCTCCCCTGGGACATACGGGACCTTCGAGAAGAAACGTTCAAAGACGGCCAAAATGCTCTGTAGTTCTCTCCCGGTGCGGCTTAGGGTATTTTAATGAAGAAATTTGAAATCAACGCGAAATTTCTAAACCAATGCCACTTGGTTCATCTCGCTAGCCCCAGCTGGAGCCGAGATAGTGCAAAAGTAGGCCCGAAAGTTCAAGAAATCCGTCATTTCGAAAAAAATGAAAAGCCGATATTGCGGAAATTGACGCTTGTGCTTCACTGTCCCCATCATATCCATCACATCTGAAACCATTTAAGGCCGTTTAAAGGGAAACAGAAATTTCGTCCCTAGAAAAAGTGACAGAAGGGGGGACCGGAGGACGAAATCGCATTTTCAGAAAAAACGGCATAACCGGAGATCGGAAAGAGATAATCTAATTTTGTTTTCACCAGTGTGTTTGGGGCGCCGAGCTGCTTCAGATAGACTACTTTCCCATCAAATAATTATCGCCTGGGACATACGGGACCTTCGAGAAGAAACGTTCAAAGACGGCCAAAATGCTCTGTAGTTCTCTCGCAGAGCGGTTTACGGTATTTTAATGCAGAAATTTGAGATCAACGCGAAATTCCTAAACCAATGCCACTTGGTTCATCTTGCTAGCTCCAGCTGGAGCCGAGATAGTGCAAAAGTAGGCCCGAAAGTTCAAGAAATCCGTCATTTCGAAAAAAATGAAAAGCCGATAATGGGGAAACTGACGCTTGTGTGTCACTGTCCCCATCATATCCATCACATTTGAAAGCATTTAAGGCCGTTTAAAGGGAAAAAGAAATTTCGTCCCTAGAAAAAGTGACAGAAGGGGGGACCGGAGGATGAAATCGCATTTTCAGAAAAAACGGGATAACCGGAGATCGGAAAGAGATAACCTAATTTTGTTTTCACCAGTGTGTTTTGGGCGCCGAGCTGCTTCAGATAGACTACTTTCCGCTCAAATAATTCTCGCCTGGGACACACGGGACCTTCGAGAAGAAACGTTCAAGGACGGATAAAATGCTCTGTAGTTCTCTCACAGAGCGGCTTAGGGTATTTTAATGGAGAAATTTGAGATCAACGCGAAATTTCTAAACCAATGCCACTTGGTTCATCTTGCTAGCTCCAGCTGGAGCCGAGATAGTGCAAAAGTAGGCCCGAAAGTTCAAGAAATCCGTCATTTCGAAAAAAAATGAAAAGCCGATATTGGGGAAATTGACGCTTGTGCTTCACTGTCCCAATCATATCCATCACATCTGAAACCATTTAAGGCCGTTTAAAGGGAAAAAGAAATTTCGTCCCTAGAAAAAGTGACAGAAGGGGGGACCGGAGGACGAAATCGCATTTTCAGAAAAAACGGCATAACCGGAGATCGGAAAGAGATAATCTAATTTTGTTTTCACCAGTGTGTTTGG
The DNA here is from genome assembly GCA_963966045.1 of Xestobium rufovillosum. Classification (NCBI taxonomy): domain Eukaryota; kingdom Metazoa; phylum Arthropoda; class Insecta; order Coleoptera; family Ptinidae; genus Xestobium; species Xestobium rufovillosum. The sequence goes on from OZ014497.1 coordinate 31,585,876, forward strand.
GGCGCCGAGCTGCTTCAGATAGACTACTTTCCCATCAAATAATTCTCGCCTGGGACATACGGGACCTTCGAGAAGAAACGTTCAAGGACGGCCAAAATGCTCTGTAGTTCTCTCACAGGGCGGCTTACGGTATTTTTATGAAGAAATTTGAGATCAACGCGAAATGTCTAAACCAATGCCACTTGGTTCATCTCGCTAGCTCCAGCTGGAGCCGAGATAATGCAAAAGTAGGCCCGAAAGTTCAGGAAATAGGTCATTTCGAAAAAAATGAAAAGCCGATATTGGGGAAACTGATGCTTGTGCGTCACTGTCCCCATCATATCCATCACTTCTGAAACCATTTAAGGCCGTTTAAAGGGAAAAAGAAATTTCGTCCCTAGAAAAAGTGACAGAAGGGGGGACCGGAGGATGAAATCGCATATTCAGAAAAAACGGCATAACCGGAGATCGGAAAGAGATAACCTAATTTTGTTTTCACCAGTGTGTTTGGGGCGCCGAGCTGCTTCAGATAGACTACTTTCCGCTCAAATATTTCTCCCCTGGGACATACGGGACCTTCGAGAAGAAACGTTCAAAGACGGCCAAAATGCTCTGTAGTTCTCTCCCGGTGCGGCTTAGAGTATTTTAATGAAGAAATTTGAAATCAACGCGAAATTTCTAAACCAATGCCACTTGGTTCATCTCGCTAGCCCCAGCTGGAGCCGAGATAGTGCAAAAGTAGGCCCGAAAGTTCAAGAAATCCGTCATTTCGAAAAAAATGAAAAGCCGATATTGCGGAAATTGACGCTTGTGCTTCACTGTCCCCATCATATCCATCACATCTGAAACCATTTAAGGCCGTTTAAAGGGAAACAGAAATTTCGTCCCTAGAAAAAGTGACAGAAGGGGGGACCGGAGGACGAAATCGCATTTTCAGAAAAAACGGCATAACCGGAGATCGGAAAGAGATAATCTAATTTTGTTTTCACCAGTGTGTTTGGGGCGCCGAGCTGCTTCAGATAGACTACTTTCCGCTCAAATAATTCTCGCCTGGGACATACGGGACCTTCGAGAAGAAACGTTCAAAGACGGCCAAAATGCTCTGTAGTTCTCTCCCGGTGCGGCTTAGGGTATTTTAATGAAGAAATTTGAAATCAACGCGAAATTTCTAAACCAATGCCACTTGGTTCATCTCGCTAGCCCCAGCTGGAGCCGAGATAGTCCAAAAGTAGGCCCGAAAGTACAAGAAATCCGTCATTTCGAAAAAAATGAAAAGCCGATATTGCGGAAATTGACGCTTGTGCTTCACTGTCCCCATCATATCCATCACATCTGAAACCATTTAAGGCCGTTTAAAGGGAAACAGAAATTTCGTCCCTAGAAAAAGTGACAGAAGGGGGGACCGGAGGACGAAATCGCATTTTCAGAAAAAACGGCATAACCGGAGATCGGAAAGAGATAATCTAATTTTGTTTTCACCAGTGGGTTTGGGGCGCCGAGCTGCTTCAGATAGACTACTTTCCGCTCAAATAATTCTCGCCTGGGACATACGGGACCTTCGAGAAGAAACGTTCAAAGACGGCCAAAATGCTCTGTAGTTCTCTCCCGGTGCGGCTTAGGGTATTTTAATGAAGAAATTTGAAATCAACGCGAAATTTCTAAACCAATGCCACTTGGTTCATCTCGCTAGCTCCAGCTGGAGCCGAGATAGTGCAAAAGTAGGCCCGAAAGTTCAAGAAATCCATCATTTCGAAAAAAATGAAAAGCCGATATTGCGGAAATTGACGCTTGTGCTTCACTGTCCCCATCATATCCATCACATCTGAAACCATTTAAGGCCGTTTAAAGGGAAAAAGAAATTTCGTCCCTAGAAAAAGTGACAGAAGGGGGGACCGGAGGACGAAATCGGATTTTCAGAAAAAACGGCATAACCGGAGATCGGAAAGAGATAATCTAATTTTGTTTTCACCAGTGTGTTTGGGGCGCCGAGCTGCTTCAGATAGACTACTTTACCCTCAAATAATTCTCGCCTGGGACATACGGGACCTTCGAGAAGAAACGTTCAAGGGCGGATAAAATGCTCTGTAGTTCTCTCCCGGTGCGGCTTAGGGTATTTTAATGAAGAAATTTGAAACCAACGCGAAATTTCTAAACCAATGCCACTTGGATCATCTCGCTAGCTCCAGCTGGAGCCGAGATAGTGCAAAAGTAGGCCCGAAAGTTCAAGAAATCCGTCATTTCGAAAAAAATGAAAAGCCGATATTGGGGAAACTGACGCTTGTGTGTCACTGTCCCCATCATATCCATCACATTTGAAAGCAATTAAGGCCGTTTAAAGGGAAAAAGAAATTTCGTCCCTAGAAAAAGTGACGGAAGGGGGGACCGGAGGATGAAATCGCATTTTCAGAAAAAACGGCATAACCGGAGATCGGAAAGAGATAATCTAATTTTGTTTTCACCAGTGTGTTTTGGGCGCCGAGCTGCTTCAGATAGACTACTTTCCGCTCAAATAATTCTCGCCTGGGACATACGGGACCTTCGAGAAGAAACGTTCAAGGACGGATAAAATGCTCTGTAGTTCTCTCACAGAGCGGCTTACGGTATTTTAATGAAGAAATTTGAGATCAACGCGAAATTTCTAAACCAATGGCACTTGGTTCATCTCGCTAGCTCCAGCTGTAGCCGAGATAGTGCAAAAGTAGGCCCGAAAGTTGAAGAAAACGGTCCATTCGAAAAAAATGAAAAGCCGATATTGGGGAAACTGATGCTTGTGCGTCACTGTCCCCATCATATCCATCACTTCTGAAACCATTTAAGGCCGTTTAAAGGGAAAAAGAAATTTCGTCCCTAGAAAAAGTGACAGAAGGGGGGACCGGAGGATGAAATCGCATTTTCAGAAAAAACGGCATAACCGGAGATCGGAAAGAGATAATCTAATTTTGTTTTCACCAGTGTGTTTGGGGCGCCGAGCTGCTTCAGATAGACTACTTTCCCATCAAATAATTATCGCCTGGGACATACGGGACCTTCGAGAAGAAACGTTCAAAGACGGCCAAAATGCTCTGTAGTTCTCTCGCAGAGCGGTTTACGGTATTTTAATGCAGAAATTTGAGATCAACGCGAAATTCCTAAACCAATGCCACTTGGTTCATCTTGCTAGCTCCAGCTGGAGCCGAGATAGTGCAAAAGTAGGCCCGAAAGTTCAAGAAATCCGTCATTTCGAAAAAAATGAAAAGCCGATATTGGGGAAACTGACGCTTGTGTGTCACTGTCCCCATCATATCCATCACATTTGAAAGCATTTAAGGCCGTTTAAAGGGAAAAAGAAATTTCGTCCCTAGAAAAAGTGACAGAAGGGGGGACCGGAGGATGAAATCGCATTTTCAGAAAAAACGGGATAACCGGAGATCGGAAAGAGATAACCTAATTTTGTTTTCACCAGTGTGTTTTGGGCGCCGAGCTGCTTCAGATAGACTACTTTCCGCTCAAATAATTCTCGCCTGGGACACACGGGACCTTCGAGAAGAAACGTTCAAGGACGGATAAAATGCTCTGTAGTTCTCTCACAGAGCGGCTTAGGGTATTTTAATGGAGAAATTTGAGATCAACGCGAAATTTCTAAACCAATGCCACTTGGTTCATCTTGCTAGCTCCAGCTGGAGCCGAGATAGTGCAAAAGTAGGCCCGAAAGTTCAAGAAATCCGTCATTTCGAAAAAAAATGAAAAGCCGATATTGGGGAAATTGACGCTTGTGCTTCACTGTCCCAATCATATCCATCACATCTGAAACCATTTAAGGCCGTTTAAAGGGAAAAAGAAATTTCGTCCCTAGAAAAAGTGACAGAAGGGGGGACCGGAGGACGAAATCGCATTTTCAGAAAAAACGGCATAACCGGAGATCGGAAAGAGATAATCTAATTTTGTTTTCACCAGTGTGTTTGGGGCGCCGAGCTGCTTCAGATAGACTACTTTCCCATCAAATAATTCTCGCCTGGGACATACGGGACCTTCGAGAAGAAACGTTCAAGGACGGCCAAAATGCTCTGTAGTTCTCTCACAGGGCGGCTTACGGTATTTTTATGAAGAAATTTGAGATCAACGCGAAATGTCTAAACCAATGCCACTTGGTTCATCTCGCTAGCTCCAGCTGGAGCCGAGATAATGCAAAAGTAGGCCCGAAAGTTCAGGAAATAGGTCATTTCGAAAAAAATGAAAAGCCGATATTGGGGAAACTGATGCTTGTGCGTCACTGTCCCCATCATATCCATCACTTCTGAAACCATTTAAGGCCGTTTAAAGGGAAAAAGAAATTTCGTCCCTAGAAAAAGTGACAGAAGGGGGGACCGGAGGATGAAATCGCATTTTCAGAAAAAACGGCATAACCGGAGATCGGAAAGAGATAACCTAATTTTGTTTTCACCAGTGTGTTTGGGGCGCCGAGCTGCTTCAGATAGACTACTTTCCGCTCAAATATTTCTCCCCTGGGACATACGGGACCTTCGAGAAGAAACGTTCAAAGACGGCCAAAATGCTCTGTAGTTCTCTCCCGGTGCGGCTTAGGGTATTTTAATGAAGAAATTTGAAATCAACGCGAAATTTCTAAACCAATGCCACTTGGTTCATCTCGCTAGCCCCAGCTGGAGCCGAGATAGTGCAAAAGTAGGCCCGAAAGTTCAAGAAATCCGTCATTTCGAAAAAAATGAAAAGCCGATATTGCGGAAATTGACGCTTGTGCTTCACTGTCCCCATCATATCCATCACATCTGAAACCATTTAAGGCCGTTTAAAGGGAAACAGAAATTTCGTCCCTAGAAAAAGTGACAGAAGGGGGGACCGGAGGACGAAATCGCATTTTCAGAAAAAACGGCATAACCGGAGATCGGAAAGAGATAATCTAATTTTGTTTTCACCAGTGTGTTTGGGGCGCCGAGCTGCTTCAGATAGACTACTTTCCGCTCAAATAATTCTCGCCTGGGACATACGGGACCTTCGAGAAGAAACGTTCAAAGACGGCCAAAATGCTCTGTAGTTCTCTCCCGGTGCGGCTTAGGGTATTTTAATGAAGAAATTTGAAATCAACGCGAAATTTCTAAACCAATGCCACTTGGTTCATCTCGCTAGCCCCAGCTGGAGCCGAGATAGTGCAAAAGTAGGCCCGAAAGTTCAAGAAATCCGTCATTTCGAAAAAAATGAAAAGCCGATATTGCGGAAATTGACGCTTGTGCTTCACTGTCCCCATCATATCCATCACATCTGAAACCATTTAAGGCCGTTTAAAGGGAAACAGAAATTTCGTCCCTAGAAAAAGTGACAGAAGGGGGGACCGGAGGACGAAATCGCATTTTCAGAAAAAACGGCATAACCGGAGATCGGAAAGAGATAATCTAATTTTGTTTTCACCAGTGTGTTTGGGGCGCCGAGCTGCTTCAGATAGACTACTTTCCGCTCAAATAATTCTCGCCTGGGACATACGGGACCTTCGAGAAGAAACGTTCAAAGACGGCCAAAATGCTCTGTAGTTCTCTCCCGGTGCGGCTTAGGGTATTTTAATGAAGAAATTTGAAATCAACGCGAAATTTCTAAACCAATGCCACTTGGTTCATCTCGCTAGCTCCAGCTGGAGCCGAGATAGTGCAAAAGTAGGCCCGAAAGTTCAAGAAATCCATCATTTCGAAAAAAATGAAAAGCCGATATTGCGGAAATTGACGCTTGTGCTTCACTGTCCCCATCATATCCATCACATCTGAAACCATTTAAGGCCGTTTAAAGGGAAAAAGAAATTTCGTCCCTAGAAAAAGTGACAGAAGGGGGGACCGGAGGACGAAATCGCATTTTCAGAAAAAACGGCATAACCGGAGATCGGAAAGAGATAATCTAATTTTGTTTTCACCAGTGTGTTTGGGGCGCCGAGCTGCTTCAGATAGACTACTTTACCCTCAAATAATTCTCGCCTGGGACATACGGGACCTTCGAGAAGAAACGTTCAAGGGCGGATAAAATGCTCTGTAGTTCTCTCCCGGTGCGGCTTAGGGTATTTTAATGAAGAAATTTGAAACCAACGCGAAATTTCTAAACCAATGCCACTTGGATCATCTCGCTAGCTCCAGCTGGAGCCGAGATAGTGCAAAAGTAGGCCCGAAAGTTCAAGAAATCCGTCATTTCGAAAAAAATGAAAAGCCGATATTGGGGAAACTGACGCTTGTGTGTCACTGTCCCCATCATATCCATCACATTTGAAAGCAATTAAGGCCGTTTAAAGGGAAAAAGAAATTTCGTCCCTAGAAAAAGTGACGGAAGGGGGGACCGGAGGATGAAATCGCATTTTCAGAAAAAACGGCATAACCGGAGATCGGAAAGAGATAATCTAATTTTGTTTTCACCAGTGTGTTTGGGGCGCCGAGCAGCTTCAGATAGACTACTTTCCGCTCAAATAATTCTCGCCTGGGACATTCGGGACCTTCGAGAGGAAACGTTCAAAGACGGCCAAAATGCTCTGTAGTTCTCTCACAGGGCGGCTTACGGTATTTTAATGAAGAAGTTTGAGATTAACGCGAAATTTCTAAACCAATGGCACTTGGTTCATCTCGCTAGCTCCAGCTGTAGCCGAGATAGTGCAAAAGTAGGCCCGAAAGTTGAAGAAAACGGTCCATTCGAAAAAAATGAAAAGCCGATATTGGGGAAACTGATGCTTGTGCGTCACTGTCCCCATCATATCCATCACTTCTGAAACCATTTAAGGCCGTTTAAAGGGAAAAAGAAATTTCGTCCCTAGAAAAAGTGACAGAAGGGGGGACCGGAGGATGAAATCGCATTTTCAGAAAAAACGGCATAACCGGAGATCGGAAAGAGATAACCTAATTTTGTTTTCACCAGTGTGTTTGGGGCACCGAGCTGCTTCAGATAGACTACTTTCCGCTCAAATAATTCTCGCCTGGGACATACGGGACCTTCGAGAACAAACGTTCAAAGACGGCCAAAATGTTCTGTAGTTCTCTCCCAGTGCGGCTTACGGTATTTTAATGAAGAAATTTGAAATCAACGCGAAATTTCTAAACCAATGCCACTTGGTTCATCTCGCTAGCTCCAGCTGGAGCCGAGATAGTGCAAAAGTAGGCCAAAAAGTTCAAGAAATCCGTCATTTCGAAAAAAATGAAAAGCCGATATTGGGGAAACTGACGCTTGTGTGTCACTGTCCCCATCATATCCATCACATTTGAAAGCATTTAAGGCCGTTTAAAGGGAAAAAGAAATTTCGTCCATAGAAAAAGTGACAGAAGGGGGGACCGGAGGATGAAATCGCATTTTCAGAAAAAACGGGATAACCGGAGATCGGAAAGAGATAATCTAATTTTGTTTTCACCAGTGTGTTTTGGGCGCCGAGCTGCTTCAGATAGACTACTTTCCGCTCAAATAATTCTCGCCTGGGACATACGGAACCTTCGAGAAGAAACGTTCAAGGACGGATAAAATGCTCTGTAGTTCTCTCACAGAGCGGCTTACGGTATTTTAATGAAGAAATTTGAGATCAACGCGAAATTTCTAAACCAATGCCACTTGGTTCATCTCGCTAGCTCCAGCTGGAGCCGAGATAGTGCAAAAGTAGGCCCGAAAGTTCAAGAAATCCGTCATTTCGAAAAATATGAAAAGGCGATATTGGGGAAATTGACGCTTGTGCTTCACTGTCCCCATCATATCCATCACATCTGAAACCATTTAAGGCCGTTTAAAGGGAAAAAGAAATTTCGTCCCTAGAAAAAGTGACAGAAGGGGGGACCGGAGGATGAAATCGCATTTTCAGAAAAAACGGCATAACCGGAGATCGGAAAGAGATAATCTAATTTTGTTTTCACCAGTGTATTTGGGGCGCCGAGCTGCTTCAGATAGACTACTTTCCCCTGAAATAATTCTCGCCTGGGACATACGGGACCTTCGAGAAGAAACGTTCAAAGACGGCCAAAATGCTCTGTAGTTCTCTCCCAGTGCGGCTTACGGTATTTTAATGAAGAAATTTGAAATCAACGCGAAATTTCTAAACCAATGCCACTTGGTTCATCTCGCTAGCTCCAGCTGGAGCCGAGATAGTGCAAAAGTAGGCCCGAAAGTTCAAGAAATCCGTCATTTCGAAAAAAATGAAAAGCCGATATCGGGGAAATTGACGCTTGTGCTTCACTGTCCCTATCATATCCATCACATCTGAAACCATTTAAGGCCGTTTAAAGGGAAAAAGAAATTTCGTCCCTAGAAAAAGTGACAGAAGGGGGGACCGGAGGATGAAATCGCATTTTCAGAAAAAACGGGATAACCGGAGATCGGAAAGAGATAACCTAATTTTGTTTTCACCAGTGTGTTTTGGGCGCCGAGCTGCTTCAGATAGACTACTTTCCGCTCAAATAATTCTCGCCTGGGACACACGGGACCTTCGAGAAGAAACGTTCAAGGACGGATAAAATGCTCTGTAGTTCTCTCACAGAGCGGCTTAGGGTATTTTAATGGAGAAATTTGAGATCAACGCGAAATTTCTAAACCAATGCCACTTGGTTCATCTTGCTAGCTCCAGCTGGAGCCGAGATAGTGCAAAAGTAGGCCCGAAAGTTCAAGAAATCCGTCATTTCGAAAAAAAATGAAAAGCCGATATTGGGGAAATTGACGCTTGTGCTTCACTGTCCCCATCATATCCATCACATCTGAAACCATTTAAGGCCGTTTAAAGGGAAAAAGAAATTTCGTCCCTAGAAAAAGTGAACAGAAGGGACCGGAGGAGGAAATCGCATTTTCAGAAAAAACGGCATAACCGGAGATCGGAAAGAGATAATCTAATTTTGTTTTCACCAGTGTGTTTGGGGCGCCGAGCTGCTTCAGATAGACTACTTTCCGCTCAAGTAATTCTCGCCTGGGACATACGGGACCTTCGAGAACAAACGTTCAAAGACGGCCAAAATGGTCTGTAGTTCTCTCCCAGTGCGGCTTACGGTATTTTAATGAAGAAATTTGAAATCAACGCGAAATTTCTAAACCAATGGCACTTGGTTCATCTCGCTAGCTCCAGCTGGAGCCGAGATAGTGCAAAAGTAGGCCCGAAAGTTCAAGAAATCCGTCATTTCGAAAAAAATGAAAAGCCGATATTGGGGAAATTGACGCTTGTGCCTCACTGTCCCCATCATATCCATCACATCTGAAACCATTTAAGGCCGTTTAAAGGGAAAAAGAAATTTCGTCCCTAGAAAAAGTGACAGAATGGGGGACCGGAGGATGAAATCGCATTTTCAGAAAAAACGGCATAACCGGAGATCGGAAAGAGATAATCTAATTTTGTTTTCACCAGTGTGTTTGGGGCGCCGAGCAGCTTCAGATAGACAACTTTCCGCTCAAGTAATTCTCGCCTGGGACATACGGGACCTTCGAGAAGAAACGTTCAAAGACGGCCAAATGCTCTGTAGTTCTCTCACAGGGCGGCTTACGGTATTTTAATGAAGAAATTCAAGATTAACGCGAAATTTATAAACCAATGCCACTTGGTTCATCTCGCTAGCTCCAGCTGGAGCCGAGATAGTGCAAAAGTAGGCCCGAAAGTTGAAGAAAACGGTCCATTCGAAAAAAATGAAAAGCCGATATTGGGGAAACTGATGCTTGTGCGACACTGTCCCCATCATATCCATCACTTCTGAAACCATTTAAGGCCGTTTAAAGGGAAAAAGAAATTTCGTCCCTAGAAAAAGTGACAGAAGGGGGGACCGGAGGATGAAATCGCATTTTCAGAAAAAACGGCATAACCGGAGATCGGAAAGAGATAAACTAATTTTGTTTTCACCAGTGTGTTTGGGGCACCGAGCTGCTTCAGATAGACTACTTTCCGCTCAAGTAATTCTCGCCTGGGACATACGGGACCTTCGAGAACAAACGTTCAAAGACGGCCAAAATGTTCTGTAGTTCTCTCCCAGTGCGGCTTACGGTATTTTAATGAAGAAATTTGAAATCAACGCGAAATTTCTAAACCAATGGCACTTGGTTCATCTCGCTAGCTCCAGCTGGAGCCGAGATAGTGCAAAAGTAGGCCCGAAAGTTCAAGAAATCCGTCATTTCGAAAAAAATGAAAAGCCGATATTGGGGAAACTGACGCTTGTGTGTCACTGTCCCCATCATATCCATCACATTTGAAAGCATTTAAGGCCGTTTAAAGGGAAAAAGAAATTTCGTCCCTAGAAAAAGTGACAGAAGGGGGGACCGGAGGATGAAATCGCATTTCCAGAAAAAACGGGATAACCGGAGATCGGAAAGAGATAACCTAATTTTGTTTTCACCAATGTGTTTTGGGCGCCGAGCTGCTTCAGATAGACTACTTTCGGCTCAAATAATTCTCGCCTGGGACATACGGGACCTTCGAGAAGAAACGTTCAAGGACGGATAAAATGCTCTGTAGTTCTCTCACAGAGCGGCTTAGGGTATTTTAATGGAGAAATTTGAGATCAACGCGAAATTTCTAAACCAATGCCACTTGGTTCATCTTGCTAGCTCCAGCTGGAGCCGAGATAGTGCAAAAGTATTCCCGAAAGTTCAAGAAACCCGTCATTTCGAAAAAAAATGAAAAGCCGATATTGGGGAAATTGACGCTTGTGCTTCACTGTCCCCATCATATCCATCACATCTGAAACCATTTAAGGCCGTTTAAAGGGAAAAAGAAATTTCGTCCCTAGAAAAAGTGAACAGAAGGGGGGACCGGAGGAGGAAATCGCATTTTCAGAAAAAACGGCATAACCGGAGATCGGAAAGAGATAATCTAATTTTGTTTTCACCAGTGTGTTTGGGGCGCCGAGCTGCTTCAGATAGACTACTTTCCCATCAAATAATTATCGCCTGGGACATACGGGACCTTCGAGAAGAAACGTTCAAAGACGGCCAAAATGCTCTGTAGTTCTCTCGCAGAGCGGTTTACGGTATTTTAATGCAGAAATTTGAGATCAACGCGAAATTCCTAAACCAATGCCACTTGGTTCATCTTGCTAGCTCCAGCTGGAGCCGAGATAGTGCAAAAGTAGGCCCGAAAGTTCAAGAAATCCGTCATTTCGAAAAAAATGAAAAGCCGATATTGGGGAAACTGACGCTTGTGTGTCACTGTCCCCATCATATCCATCACATTTGAAAGCATTTAAGGCCGTTTAAAGGGAAAAAGAAATTTCGTCCCTAGAAAAAGTGTCAGAAGGGGGGACCGGAGGATGAAATCGCATTTTCAGAAAAAACGGGATAACCGGAGATCGGAAAGAGATAACCTAATTTTGTTTTCACCAGTGTGTTTTGGGCGCCGAGCTGCTTCAGATAGACTACTTTCCGCTCAAATAATTCTCGCCTGGGACACACGGGACCTTCGAGAAGAAACGTTCAAGGACGGATAAAATGCTCTGTAGTTCTCTCACAGAGCGGCTTAGGGTATTTTAATGGAGAAATTTGAGATCAACGCGAAATTTCTAAACCAATGCCACTTGGTTCATCTTGCTAGCTCCAGCTGGAGCCGAGATAGTGCAAAAGTAGGCCCGAAAGTTCAAGAAATCCGTCATTTCGAAAAAAAATGAAAAGCCGATATTGGGGAAATTGACGCTTGTGCTTCACTGTCCCCATCATATTCATCACATCTGAAACCATTTAAGGCCGTTTAAAGGGAAAAAGAAATTTCGTCCCTAGAAAAAGTGACAGAAGGGGGGACCGGAGGACGAAATCGCATTTTCAGAAAAAACGGCATAACCGGAGATCGGAAAGAGATAATCTAATTTTGTTTTCACCAGTGTGTTTGGGGCGCCGAGCTGCTTCAGATAGACTACTTTCCCATCAAATAATTCTCGCCTGGGACATACGGGACCTTCGAGAAGAAACGTTCAAGGACGGCCAAAATGCTCTGTAGTTCTCTCACAGGGCGGCTTACGGTATTTTTATGAAGAAATTTGAGATCAACGCGAAATGTCTAAACCAATGCCACTTGGTTCATCTCGCTAGCTCCAGCTGGAGCCGAGATAATGCAAAAGTAGGCCCGAAAGTTCAGGAAATAGGTCATTTCGAAAAAAATGAAAAGCCGATATTGGGGAAACTGATGCTTGTGCGTCACTGTCCCCATCATATCCATCACTTCTGAAACCATTTAAGGCCGTTTAAAGGGAAAAAGAAATTTCGTCCCTAGAAAAAGTGACAGAAGGGGGGACCGGAGGATGAAATCGCATTTTCAGAAAAAACGGCATAACCGGAGATCGGAAAGAGATAACCTAATTTTGTTTTCACCAGTGTGTTTGGGGCGCCGAGCTGCTTCAGATAGACTACTTTCCGCTCAAATATTTCTCCCCTGGGACATACGGGACCTTCGAGAAGAAACGTTCAAAGACGGCCAAAATGCTCTGTAGTTCTCTCCCGGTGCGGCTTAGGGTATTTTAATGAAGAAATTTGAAATCAACGCGAAATTTCTAAACCAATGCCACTTGGTTCATCTCGCTAGCCCCAGCTGGAGCCGAGATAGTGCAAAAGTAGGCCCGAAAGTTCAAGAAATCCGTCATTTCGAAAAAAATGAAAAGCCGATATTGCGGAAATTGACGCTTGTGCTTCACTGTCCCCATCATATCCATCACATCTGAAACCATTTAAGGCCGTTTAAAGGGAAACAGAAATTTCGTCCCTAGAAAAAGTGACAGAAGGGGGGACCGGAGGACGAAATCGCATTTTCAGAAAAAACGGCATAACCGGAGATCGGAAAGAGATAATCTAATTTTGTTTTCACCAGTGTGTTTGGGGCGCCGAGCTGCTTCAGATAGACTACTTTCCGCTCAAATAATTCTCGCCTGGGACATACGGGACCTTCGAGAAGAAACGTTCAAAGACGGCCAAAATGCTCTGTAGTTCTCTCCCGGTGCGGCTTAGGGTATTTTAATGAAGAAATTTGAAATCAACGCGAAATTTCTAAACCAATGCCACTTGGTTCATCTCGCTAGCCCCAGCTGGAGCCGAGATAGTGCAAAAGTAGGCCCGAAAGTTCAAGAAATCCGTCATTTCGAAAAAAATGAAAAGCCGATATTGCGGAAATTGACGCTTGTGCTTCACTGTCCCCATCATATCCATCACATCTGAAACCATTTAAGGCCGTTTAAAGGGAAACAGAAATTTCGTCCCTAGAAAAAGTGACAGAAGGGGGGACCGGAGGACGAAATCGCATTTTCAGAAAAAACGGCATAACCGGAGATGGGAAAGAGATAATCTAATTTTGTTATCACCAGTGTGTTTGGGGCGCCGAGCTGCTTCAGATAGACTACTTTCCGCTCAAATAATTCTCGCCTGGGACATACGGGACCTTCGAGAAGAAACGTTCAAAGACGGCCAAAATGCTCTGTAGTTCTCTCCCGGTGCGGCTTAGGGTATTTTAATGAAGAAATTTGAAATCAACGCGAAATTTCTAAACCAATGCCACTTGGTTCATCTCGCTAGCTCCAGCTGGAGCCGAGATAGTGCAAAAGTAGGCCCGAAAGTTCAAGAAATCCGTCATTTCGAAAAAAATGAAAAGCCGATATTGCGGAAATTGACGCTTGTGCTTCACTGTCCCCATCATATCCATCACATCTGAAACCATTTAAGGCCGTTTAAAGGGAAAAAGAAATTTCGTCCCTAGAAAAAGTGAACAGAAGGGGGGACCGGAGGAGGAAATCGCATTTTCGAAAAAACGGCATAACCGGAGATCGGAAAGAGATAATCTAATTTTGTTTTCACCAGTGTGTTTGGGGCGCCGAGCTGCTTCAGATAGACTACTTTCCCATCAAATAATTATCGCCTGGGACATACGGGACCTTCGAGAAGAAACGTTCAAAGACGGCCAAAATGCTCTGTAGTTCTCTCGCAGAGCGGTTTACGGTATTTTAATGCAGAAATTTGAGATCAACGCGAAATTCCTAAACCAATGCCACTTGGTTCATCTCGCTAGCTCCAGCTGGAGCCGAGATAGTGCAAAAGTAGGCCCGAAAGTTCAAGAAATCCGTCATTTCGAAAAAAATGAAAAGCCGATATTGGGGAAACTGACGCTTGTGTGTCACTGTCCCCATCATATCCATCACATTTGAAAGCAATTAAGGCCGTTTAAAGGGAAAAAGAAATTTCGTCCCTAGAAAAAGTGACGGAAGGGGGGACCGGAGGATGAAATCGCATTTTCAGAAAAAACGGCATAACCGGAGATCGGAAAGAGATAATCTAATTTTGTTTTCACCAGTGTGTTTGGGGCGCCGAGCAGCTTCAGATAGACTACTTTCCGCTCAAATAATTCTCGCCTGGGACATTCGGGACCTTCGAGAGGAAACGTTCAAAGACGGATAAAATGCTCTGTAGTTCTCTCACAGAGCGGCTTAGGGTATTTTAATGGAGAAATTTGAGATCAACGCGAAATTTCTAAACCAATGCCACTTGGTTCATCTTGCTAGCTCCAGCTGGAGCCGAGATAGTGCAAAAGTAGGCCCGAAAGTTCAAGAAATCCGTCATTTCGAAAAAAAATGAAAAGCCGATATTGGGGAAATTGACGCTTGTGCTTCACTGTCCCCATCATATTCATCACATCTGAAACCATTTAAGGCCGTTTAAAGGGAAAAAGAAATTTCGTCCCTAGAAAAAGTGACAGAAGGGGGGACCGGAGGACGAAATCGCATTTTCAGAAAAAACGGCATAACCGGAGATCGGAAAGAGATAATCTAATTTTGTTTTCACCAGTGTGTTTGGGGCGCCGAGCTGCTTCAGATAGACTACTTTCCCATCAAATAATTCTCGCCTGGGACATACGGGACCTTCGAGAAGAAACGTTCAAGGACGGCCAAAATGCTCTGTAGTTCTCTCACAGGGCGGCTTACGGTATTTTTATGAAGAAATTTGAGATCAACGCGAAATGTCTAAACCAATGCCACTTGGTTCATCTCGCTAGCTCCAGCTGGAGCCGAGATAATGCAAAAGTAGGCCCGAAAGTTCAGGAAATAGGTCATTTCGAAAAAAATGAAAAGCCGATATTGGGGAAACTGATGCTTGTGCGTCACTGTCCCCATCATATCCATCACTTCTGAAACCATTTAAGGCCGTTTAAAGGGAAAAAGAAATTTCGTCCCTAGAAAAAGTGACAGAAGGGGGGACCGGAGGATGAAATCGCATTTTCAGAAAAAACGGCATAACCGGAGATCGGAAAGAGATAACCTAATTTTGTTTTCACCAGTGTGTTTGGGGCGCCGAGCTGCTTCAGATAGACTACTTTCCGCTCAAATATTTCTCCCCTGGGACATACGGGACCTTCGAGAAGAAACGTTCAAAGACGGCCAAAATGCTCTGTAGTTCTCTCCCGGTGCGGCTTAGGGTATTTTAATGAAGAAATTTGAAATCAACGCGAAATTTCTAAACCAATGCCACTTGGTTCATCTCGCTAGCCCCAGCTGGAGCCGAGATAGTGCAAAAGTAGGCCCGAAAGTTCAAGAAATCCGTCATTTCGAAAAAAATGAAAAGCCGATATTGCGGAAATTGACGCTTGTGCTTCACTGTCCCCATCATATCCATCACATCTGAAACCATTTAAGGCCGTTTAAAGGGAAACAGAAATTTCGTCCCTAGAAAAAGTGACAGAAGGGGGGACCGGAGGACGAAATCGCATTTTCAGAAAAAACGGCATAACCGGAGATCGGAAAGAGATAATCTAATTTTGTTTTCACCAGTGTGTTTGGGGCGCCGAGCTGCTTCAGATAGACTACTTTCCGCTCAAATAATTCTCGCCTGGGACATACGGGACCTTCGAGAAGAAACGTTCAAAGACGGCCAAAATGCTCTGTAGTTCTCTCCCGGTGCGGCTTAGGGTATTTTAATGAAGAAATTTGAAATCAACGCGAAATTTCTAAACCAATGCCACTTGGTTCATCTCGCTAGCCCCAGCTGGAGCCGAGATAGTGCAAAAGTAGGCCCGAAAGTTCAAGAAATCCGTCATTTCGAAAAAAATGAAAAGCCGATATTGCGGAAATTGACGCTTGTGCTTCACTGTCCCCATCATATCCATCACATCTGAAACCATTTAAGGCCGTTTAAAGGGAAACAGAAATTTCGTCCCTAGAAAAAGTGACAGAAGGGGGGACCGGAGGACGAAATCGCATTTTCAGAAAAAACGGCATAACCGGAGATGGGAAAGAGATAATCTAATTTTGTTATCACCAGTGTGTTTGGGGCGCCGAGCTGCTTCAGATAGACTACTTTCCGCTCAAATAATTCTCGCCTGGGACATACGGGACCTTCGAGAAGAAACGTTCAAAGACGGCCAAAATGCTCTGTAGTTCTCTCCCGGTGCGGCTTAGGGTATTTTAATGAAGAAATTTGAAATCAACGCGAAATTTCTAAACCAATGCCACTTGGTTCATCTCGCTAGCTCCAGCTGGAGCCGAGATAGTGCAAAAGTAGGCCCGAAAGTTCAAGAAATCCGTCATTTCGAAAAAAATGAAAAGCCGATATTGCGGAAATTGACGCTTGTGCTTCACTGTCCCCATCATATCCATCACATCTGAAACCATTTAAGGCCGTTTAAAGGGAAAAAGAAATTTCGTCCCTAGAAAAAGTGAACAGAAGGGGGGACCGGAGGAGGAAATCGCATTTTCGAAAAAACGGCATAACCGGAGATCGGAAAGAGATAATCTAATTTTGTTTTCACCAGTGTGTTTGGGGCGCCGAGCTGCTTCAGATAGACTACTTTCCCATCAAATAATTATCGCCTGGGACATACGGGACCTTCGAGAAGAAACGTTCAAAGACGGCCAAAATGCTCTGTAGTTCTCTCGCAGAGCGGTTTACGGTATTTTAATGCAGAAATTTGAGATCAACGCGAAATTCCTAAACCAATGCCACTTGGTTCATCTCGCTAGCTCCAGCTGGAGCCGAGATAGTGCAAAAGTAGGCCCGAAAGTTCAAGAAATCCGTCATTTCGAAAAAAATGAAAAGCCGATATTGGGGAAACTGACGCTTGTGTGTCACTGTCCCCATCATATCCATCACATTTGAAAGCAATTAAGGCCGTTTAAAGGGAAAAAGAAATTTCGTCCCTAGAAAAAGTGACGGAAGGGGGGACCGGAGGATGAAATCGCATTTTCAGAAAAAACGGCATAACCGGAGATCGGAAAGAGATAATCTAATTTTGTTTTCACCAGTGTGTTTGGGGCGCCGAGCAGCTTCAGATAGACTACTTTCCGCTCAAATAATTCTCGCCTGGGACATTCGGGACCTTCGAGAGGAAACGTTCAAAGACGGCCAAAATGCTCTGTAGTTCTCTCACAGGGCGGCTTACGGTATTTTAATGAAGAAGTTTGAGATTAACGCGAAATTTCTAAACCAATGGCACTTGGTTCATCTCGCTAGCTCCAGCTGTAGCCGAGATAGTGCAAAAGTAGGCCCGAAAGTTGAAGAAAACGGTCCATTCGAAAAAAATGAAAAGCCGATATTGGGGAAACTGATGCTTGTGCGTCACTGTCCCCATCATATCCATCACTTCTGAAACCATTTAAGGCCGTTTAAAGGGAAAAAGAAATTTCGTCCCTAGAAAAAGTGACAGAAGGGGGGACCGGAGGATGAAATCGCTTTTTCAGAAAAAACGGCATAACCGGAGATCGGAAAGAGATAACCTAATTTTGTTTTCACCAGTGTGTTTGGGGCACCGAGCTGCTTCAGATAGACTACTTTCCGCTCAAATAATTCTCGCCTGGGACATACGGGACCTTCGAGAACAAACGTTCAAAGACGGCCAAAATGTTCTGTAGTTCTCTCCCAGTGCGGCTTACGGTATTTTAATGAAGAAATTTGAAATCAACGCGAAATTTCTAAACCAATGCCACTTGGTTCATCTCGCTAGCTCCAGCTGGAGCCGAGATAGTGCAAAAGTAGGCCCCAAAGTTCAAGAAATCCGTCATTTCGAAAAAAATGAAAAGCCGATATTGGGGAAACTGACGCTTGTGTGTCACTGTCCCCATCATATCCATCACATTTGAAAGCATTTAAGGCCGTTTAAAGGGAAAAAGAAATTTCGTCCATAGAAAAAGTGACAGAAGGGGGGACCGGAGGATGAAATCGCATTTTCAGAAAAAACGGGATAACCGGAGATCGGAAAGAGATAATCTAATTTTGTTTTCACCAGTGTGTTTTGGGCGCCGAGCTGCTTCAGATAGACTACTTTCCGCTCAAATAATTCTCGCCTGGGACATACGGGACCTTCGAGAAGAAACGTTCAAGGACGGATAAAATGCTCTGTAGTTCTCTCACAGAGCGGCTTACGGTATTTTAATGAAGAAATTTGAGATCAACGCGAAATTTCTAAACCAATGCCACTTGGTTCATCTCGCTAGCTCCAGCTGGAGCCGAGATAGTGCAAAAGTAGGCCCGAAAGTTCAAGAAATCCGTCATTTCGAAAAAAAATGAAAAGGCGATATTGGGGAAATTGACGCTTGTGCTTCACTGTCCCCATCATATCCATCACATCTGAAACCATTTAAGGCCGTTTAAAGGGAAAAAGAAATTTCGTCCCTAGAAAAAGTGACAGAAGGGGGGACCGGAGGATGAAATCGCATTTTCAGAAAAAACGGCATAACCGGAGATCGGAAAGAGATAATCTAATTTTGTTTTCACCAGTGTATTTGGGGCGCCGAGCTGCTTCAGATAGACTACTTTCCCCTGAAATAATTCTCGCCTGGGACATACGGGACCTTCGAGAAGAAACGTTCAAAGACGGCCAAAATGCTCTGTAGTTCTCTCCCAGTGCGGCTTACGGTATTTTAATGAAGAAATTTGAAATCAACGCGAAATTTCTAAACCAATGCCACTTGGTTCATCTCGCTAGCTCCAGCTGGAGCCGAGATAGTGCAAAAGTAGGCCCGAAAGTTCAAGAAATCCGTCATTTCGAAAAAAATGAAAAGCCGATATCGGGGAAATTGACGCTTGTGCTTCACTGTCCCTATCATATCCATCACATCTGAAACCATTTAAGGCCGTTTAAAGGGAAAAAGAAATTTCGTCCCTAGAAAAAGTGACAGAAGGGGGGACCGGAGGATGAAATCGCATTTTCAGAAAAAACGGGATAACCGGAGATCGGAAAGAGATAACCTAATTTTGTTTTCACCAGTGTGTTTTGGGCGCCGAGCTGCTTCAGATAGACTACTTTCCGCTCAAATAATTCTCGCCTGGGACATACGGGACCTTCGAGAAGAAACGTTCAAGGACGGATAAAATGCTCTGTAGTTCTCTCACAGAGCGGCTTACGGTATTTTAATGAAGAAATTTGAGATCAACGCGAAATTTCTAAACCAATGCCACTTGGTTCATCTCGCTAGCTCCAGCTGGAGCCGAGATAGTGCAAAAGTAGGCCCGAAAGTTCAAGAAATCCGTCATTTCGAAAAAAAATGAAAAGGCGATATTGGGGAAATTGACGCTTGTGCTTCACTGTCCCCATCATATCCATCACATCTGAAACCATTTAAGGCCGTTTAAAGGGAAAAAGAAATTTCGTCCATAGAAAAAGTGACAGAAGGGGGGACCGGAGGATGAAATCGCATTTTCAGAAAAAACGGGATAACCGGAGATCGGAAAGAGATAATCTAATTTTGTTTTCACCAGTGTGTTTTGGGCGCCGAGCTGCTTCAGATAGACTACTTTCCGCTCAAATAATTCTCGCCTGGGACATACGGGACCTTCGAGAAGAAACGTTCAAGGACGGATAAAATGCTCTGTAGTTCTCTCACAGAGCGGCTTACGGTATTTTAATGAAGAAATTTGAGATCAACGCGAAATTTCTAAACCAATGCCACTTGGTTCATCTCGCTAGCTCCAGCTGGAGCCGAGATAGTGCAAAAGTAGGCCCGAAAGTTCAAGAAATCCGTCATTTCGAAAAAAAATGAAAAGGCGATATTAGGGAAATTGACGCTTGTGCTTCACTGTCCCCATCATATCCATCACATCTGAAACCATTTAAGGCCGTTTAAAGGGAAAAAGAAATTTCGTCCCTAGAAAAAGTGACAGAAGGGGGGACCGGAGGATGAAATCGCATTTTCAGAAAAAACGGCATAACCGGAGATCGGAAAGAGATAATCTAATTTTGTTTTCACCAGTGTATTTGGGGCGCCGAGCTGCTTCAGATAGACTACTTTCCCCTGAAATAATTCTCGCCTGGGACATACGGGACCTTCGAGAAGAAACGTTCAAAGACGGCCAAAATGCTCTGTAGTTCTCTCCCAGTGCGGCTTACGGTATTTTAATGAAGAAGTTTGAGATTAACGCGAAATTTCTAAACCAATGGCACTTGGTTCATCTCGCTAGCTCCAGCTGTAGCCGAGATAGTGCAAAAGTAGGCCCGAAAGTTGAAGAAAACGGTCCATTCGAAAAAAATGAAAAGCCGATATTGGGGAAACTGATGCTTGTGCGTCACTGTCCCCATCATATCCATCACTTCTGAAACCATTTAAGGCCGTTTAAAGGGAAAAAGAAATTTCGTCCCTAGAAAAAGTGACAGAAGGGGGGACCGGAGGATGAAATCGCTTTTTCAGAAAAAACGGCATAACCGGAGATCGGAAAGAGATAACCTAATTTTGTTTTCACCAGTGTGTTTGGGGCACCGAGCTGCTTCAGATAGACTACTTTCCGCTCAAATAATTCTCGCCTGGGACATACGGGACCTTCGAGAACAAACGTTCAAAGACGGCCAAAATGTTCTGTAGTTCTCTCCCAGTGCGGCTTACGGTATTTTAATGAAGAAATTTGAAATCAACGCGAAATTTCTAAACCAATGCCACTTGGTTCATCTCGCTAGCTCCAGCTGGAGCCGAGATAGTGCAAAAGTAGGCCCCAAAGTTCAAGAAATCCGTCATTTCGAAAAAAATGAAAAGCCGATATTGGGGAAACTGACGCTTGTGTGTCACTGTCCCCATCATATCCATCACATTTGAAAGCATTTAAGGCCGTTTAAAGGGAAAAAGAAATTTCGTCCATAGAAAAAGTGACAGAAGGGGGGACCGGAGGATGAAATCGCATTTTCAGAAAAAACGGGATAACCGGAGATCGGAAAGAGATAATCTAATTTTGTTTTCACCAGTGTGTTTTGGGCGCCGAGCTGCTTCAGATAGACTACTTTCCGCTCAAATAATTCTCGCCTGGGACATACGGGACCTTCGAGAAGAAACGTTCAAGGACGGATAAAATGCTCTGTAGTTCTCTCACAGAGCGGCTTACGGTATTTTAATGAAGAAATTTGAGATCAACGCGAAATTTCTAAACCAATGCCACTTGGTTCATCTCGCTAGCTCCAGCTGGAGCCGAGATAGTGCAAAAGTAGGCCCGAAAGTTCAAGAAATCCGTCATTTCGAAAAAAAATGAAAAGGCGATATTGGGGAAATTGACGCTTGTGCTTCACTGTCCCCATCATATCCATCACATCTGAAACCATTTAAGGCCGTTTAAAGGGAAAAAGAAATTTCGTCCCTAGAAAAAGTGACAGAAGGGGGGACCGGAGGATGAAATCGCATTTTCAGAAAAAACGGCATAACCGGAGATCGGAAAGAGATAATCTAATTTTGTTTTCACCAGTGTATTTGGGGCGCCGAGCTGCTTCAGATAGACTACTTTCCCCTGAAATAATTCTCGCCTGGGACATACGGGACCTTCGAGAAGAAACGTTCAAAGACGGCCAAAATGCTCTGTAGTTCTCTCCCAGTGCGGCTTACGGTATTTTAATGAAGAAATTTGAAATCAACGCGAAATTTCTAAACCAATGCCACTTGGTTCATCTCGCTAGCTCCAGCTGGAGCCGAGATAGTGCAAAAGTAGGCCCGAAAGTTCAAGAAATCCGTCATTTCGAAAAAAATGAAAAGCCGATATCGGGGAAATTGACGCTTGTGCTTCACTGTCCCTATCATATCCATCACATCTGAAACCATTTAAGGCCGTTTAAAGGGAAAAAGAAATTTCGTCCCTAGAAAAAGTGACAGAAGGGGGGACCGGAGGATGAAATCGCATTTTCAGAAAAAACGGGATAACCGGAGATCGGAAAGAGATAACCTAATTTTGTTTTCACCAGTGTGTTTTGGGCGCCGAGCTGCTTCAGATAGACTACTTTCCGCTCAAATAATTCTCGCCTGGGACATACGGGACCTTCGAGAAGAAACGTTCAAGGACGGATAAAATGCTCTGTAGTTCTCTCACAGAGCGGCTTACGGTATTTTAATGAAGAAATTTGAGATCAACGCGAAATTTCTAAACCAATGCCACTTGGTTCATCTCGCTAGCTCCAGCTGGAGCCGAGATAGTGCAAAAGTAGGCCCGAAAGTTCAAGAAATCCGTCATTTCGAAAAAAAATGAAAAGGCGATATTGGGGAAATTGACGCTTGTGCTTCACTGTCCCCATCATATCCATCACATCTGAAACCATTTAAGGCCGTTTAAAGGGAAAAAGAAATTTCGTCCATAGAAAAAGTGACAGAAGGGGGGACCGGAGGATGAAATCGCATTTTCAGAAAAAACGGGATAACCGGAGATCGGAAAGAGATAATCTAATTTTGTTTTCACCAGTGTGTTTTGGGCGCCGAGCTGCTTCAGATAGACTACTTTCCGCTCAAATAATTCTCGCCTGGGACATACGGGACCTTCGAGAAGAAACGTTCAAGGACGGATAAAATGCTCTGTAGTTCTCTCACAGAGCGGCTTACGGTATTTTAATGAAGAAATTTGAGATCAACGCGAAATTTCTAAACCAATGCCACTTGGTTCATCTCGCTAGCTCCAGCTGGAGCCGAGATAGTGCAAAAGTAGGCCCGAAAGTTCAAGAAATCCGTCATTTCGAAAAAAAATGAAAAGGCGATATTGGGGAAATTGACGCTTGTGCTTCACTGTCCCCATCATATCCATCACATCTGAAACCATTTAAGGCCGTTTAAAGGGAAAAAGAAATTTCGTCCCTAGAAAAAGTGACAGAAGGGGGGACCGGAGGATGAAATCGCATTTTCAGAAAAAACGGCATAACCGGAGATCGGAAAGAGATAATCTAATTTTGTTTTCACCAGTGTATTTGGGGCGCCGAGCTGCTTCAGATAGACTACTTTCCCCTGAAATAATTCTCGCCTGGGACATACGGGACCTTCGAGAAGAAACGTTCAAAGACGGCCAAAATGCTCTGTAGTTCTCTCCCAGTGCGGCTTACGGTATTTTAATGAAGAAATTTGAAATCAACGCGAAATTTCTAAACCAATGCCACTTGGTTCATCTCGCTAGCTCCAGCTGGAGCCGAGATAGTGCAAAAGTAGGCCCGAAAGTTCAAGAAATCCGTCATTTCGAAAAAAATGAAAAGCCGATATCGGGGAAATTGAGGCTTGTGCTTCACTGTCCCTATCATATCCATCACATCTGAAACCATTTAAGGCCGTTTAAAGGGAAAAAGAAATTTCGTCCCTAGAAAAAGTGACAGAAGGGGGGACCGGAGGATGAAATCGCATTTTCAGAAAAAACGGGATAACCGGAGATCGGAAAGAGATAACCTAATTTTGTTTTCACCAGTGTGTTTTGGGCGCCGAGCTGCTTCAGATAGACTACTTTCCGCTCAAATAATTCTCGCCTGGGACATACGGGACCTTCGAGAAGAAACGTTCAAGGACGGATAAAATGCTCTGTAGTTCTCTCACAGAGCGGCTTACGGTATTTTAATGAAGAAATTTGAGATCAACGCGAAATTTCTAAACCAATGCCACTTGGTTCATCTCGCTAGCTCCAGCTGGAGCCGAGATAGTGCAAAAGTAGGCCCGAAAGTTCAAGAAATCCGTCATTTCGAAAAAAAATGAAAAGGCGATATTGGGGAAATTGACGCTTGTGCTTCACTGTCCCCATCATATCCATCACATCTGAAACCATTTAAGGCCGTTTAAAGGGAAAAAGAAATTTCGTCCATAGAAAAAGTGACAGAAGGGGGGACCGGAGGATGAAATCGCATTTTCAGAAAAAACGGGATAACCGGAGATCGGAAAGAGATAATCTAATTTTGTTTTCACCAGTGTGTTTTGGGCGCCGAGCTGCTTCAGATAGACTACTTTCCGCTCAAATAATTCTCGCCTGGGACATACGGGACCTTCGAGAAGAAACGTTCAAGGACGGATAAAATGCTCTGCAGTTCTCTCACAGAGCGGCTTACGGTATTTTAATGAAGAAATTTGAGATCAACGCGAAATTTCTAAACCAATGCCACTTGGTTCATCTCGCTAGCTCCAGCTGGAGCCGAGATAGTGCAAAAGTAGGCCCGAAAGTTCAAGAAATCCGTCATTTCGAAAAAAAATGAAAAGGCGATATTGGGGAAATTGACGCTTGTGCTTCACTGTCCCCATCATATCCATCACATCTGAAACCATTTAAGGCCGTTTAAAGGGAAAAAGAAATTTCGTCCCTAGAAAAAGTGACAGAAGGGGGGACCGGAGGATGAAATCGCATTTTCAGAAAAAACGGCATAACCGGAGATCGGAAAGAGATAATCTAATTTTGTTTTCACCAGTGTATTTGGGGCGCCGAGCTGCTTCAGATAGACTACTTTCCCCTGAAATAATTCTCGCCTGGGACATACGGGACCTTCGAGAAGAAACGTTCAAAGACGGCCAAAATGCTCTGTAGTTCTCTCCCAGTGCGGCTTACGGTATTTTAATGAAGAAATTTGAAATCAACGCGAAATTTCTAAACCAATGCCACTTGGTTCATCTCGCTAGCTCCAGCTGGAGCCGAGATAGTGCAAAAGTAGGCCCGAAAGTTCAAGAAATCCGTCATTTCGAAAAAAATGAAAAGCCGATATCGGGGAAATTGACGCTTGTGCTTCACTGTCCCTATCATATCCATCACATCTGAAACCATTTAAGGCCGTTTAAAGGGAAAAAGAAATTTCGTCCCTAGAAAAAGTGACAGAAGGGGGGACCGGAGGATGAAATCGCATTTTCAGAAAAAACGGGATAACCGGAGATCGGAAAGAGATAACCTAATTTTGTTTTCACCAGTGTGTTTTGGGCGCCGAGCTGCTTCAGATAGACTACTTTCCGCTCAAATAATTCTCGCCTGGGACATACGGGACCTTCGAGAAGAAACGTTCAAGGACGGATAAAATGCTCTGTAGTTCTCTCACAGAGCGGCTTACGGTATTTTAATGAAGAAATTTGAGATCAACGCGAAATTTCTAAACCAATGCCACTTGGTTCATCTCGCTAGCTCCAGCTGGAGCCGAGATAGTGCAAAAGTAGGCCCGAAAGTTCAAGAAATCCGTCATTTCGAAAAAAAATGAAAAGGCGATATTGGGGAAATTGACGCTTGTGCTTCACTGTCCCCATCATATCCATCACATCTGAAACCATTTAAGGCCGTTTAAAGGGAAAAAGAAATTTCGTCCATAGAAAAAGTGACAGAAGGGGGGACCGGAGGATGAAATCGCATTTTCAGAAAAAACGGGATAACCGGAGATCGGAAAGAGATAATCTAATTTTGTTTTCACCAGTGTGTTTTGGGCGCCGAGCTGCTTCAGATAGACTACTTTCCGCTCAAATAATTCTCGCCTGGGACATACGGGACCTTCGAGAAGAAACGTTCAAGGACGGATAAAATGCTCTGTAGTTCTCTCACAGAGCGGCTTACGGTATTTTAATGAAGAAATTTGAGATCAACGCGAAATTTCTAAACCAATGCCACTTGGTTCATCTCGCTAGCTCCAGCTGGAGCCGAGATAGTGCAAAAGTAGGCCCGAAAGTTCAAGAAATCCGTCATTTCGAAAAAAAATGAAAAGGCGATATTGGGGAAATTGACGCTTGTGCTTCACTGTCCCCATCATATCCATCACATCTGAAACCATTTAAGGCCGTTTAAAGGGAAAAAGAAATTTCGTCCCTAGAAAAAGTGACAGAAGGGGGGACCGGAGGATGAAATCGCATTTTCAGAAAAAACGGCATAACCGGAGATCGGAAAGAGATAATCTAATTTTGTTTTCACCAGTGTATTTGGGGCGCCGAGCTGCTTCAGATAGACTACTTTCCCCTGAAATAATTCTCGCCTGGGACATACGGGACCTTCGAGAAGAAACGTTCAAAGACGGCCAAAATGCTCTGTAGTTCTCTCCCAGTGCGGCTTACGGTATTTTAATGAAGAAATTTGAAGTCAACGCGAAATTTCTAAACCAATGCCACTTGGTTCATCTCGCTAGCTCCAGCTGGAGCCGAGATAGTGCAAAAGTAGGCCCGAAAGTTCAAGAAATCCGTCATTTCGAAAAAAAATGAAAAGGCGATATTGGGGAAATTGACGCTTGTGCTTCACTGTCCCCATCATATCCATCACATCTGAAACCATTTAAGGCCGTTTAAAGGGAAAAAGAAATTTCGTCCCTAGAAAAAGTGACAGAAGGGGGGACCGGAGGATGAAATCGCATTTTCAGAAAAAACGGGATAACCGGAGATCGGAAAGAGATAACCTAATTTTGTTTTCACCAGTGTGTTTTGGGCGCCGAGCTGCTTCAGATAGACTACTTTCCGCTCAAATAATTCTCGCCTGGGACATACGGGACCTTCGAGAAGAAACGTTCAAGGACGGATAAAATGCTCTGTAGTTCTCTCACAGAGCGGCTTACGGTATTTTAATGAAGAAATTTGAGATCAACGCGAAATTTCTAAACCAATGCCACTTGGTTCATCTCGCTAGCTCCAGCTGGAGCCGAGATAGTGCAAAAGTAGGCCCGAAAGTTCAAGAAATCCGTCATTTCGAAAAAAAATGAAAAGGCGATATTGGGGAAATTGACGCTTGTGCTTCACTGTCCCCATCATATCCATCACATCTGAAACCATTTAAGGCCGTTTAAAGGGAAAAAGAAATTTCGTCCATAGAAAAAGTGACAGAAGGGGGGACCGGAGGATGAAATCGCATTTTCAGAAAAAACGGGATAACCGGAGATCGGAAAGAGATAATCTAATTTTGTTTTCACCAGTGTGTTTTGGGCGCCGAGCTGCTTCAGATAGACTACTTTCCGCTCAAATAATTCTCGCCTGGGACATACGGGACCTTCGAGAAGAAACGTTCAAGGACGGATAAAATGCTCTGTAGTTCTCTCACAGAGCGGCTTACGGTATTTTAATGAAGAAATTTGAGATCAACGCGAAATTTCTAAACCAATGCCACTTGGTTCATCTCGCTAGCTCCAGCTGGAGCCGAGATAGTGCAAAAGTAGGCCCGAAAGTTCAAGAAATCCGTCATTTCGAAAAAAAATGAAAAGGCGATATTGGGGAAATTGACGCTTGTGCTTCACTGTCCCCATCATATCCATCACATCTGAAACCATTTAAGGCCGTTTAAAGGGAAAAAGAAATTTCGTCCCTAGAAAAAGTGACAGAAGGGGGGACCGGAGGATGAAATCGCATTTTCAGAAAAAACGGCATAACCGGAGATCGGAAAGAGATAATCTAATTTTGTTTTCACCAGTGTATTTGGGGCGCCGAGCTGCTTCAGATAGACTACTTTCCCCTGAAATAATTCTCGCCTGGGACATACGGGACCTTCGAGAAGAAACGTTCAAAGACGGCCAAAATGCTCTGTAGTTCTCTCCCAGTGCGGCTTACGGTATTTTAATGAAGAAATTTGAAGTCAACGCGAAATTTCTAAACCAATGCCACTTGGTTCATCTCGCTAGCTCCAGCTGGAGCCGAGATAGTGCAAAAGTAGGCCCGAAAGTTCAAGAAATCCGTCATTTCGAATAAAATGAAAAGCCGATATCGGGGAAATTGACGCTTGTGCTTCACTGTCCCTATCATATCCATCACATCTGAAACCATTTAAGGCCGTTTAAAGGGAAAAAGAAATTTCGTCCCCAGAAAAAGTGACAGAAGGGGGGACCGGAGGATGAAATCGCATTTTCAGAAAAAACGGGATAACCGGAGATCGGAAAGAGATAACCTAATTTTGTTTTCACCAGTGTGTTTTGGGCGCCGAGCTGCTTCAGATAGACTACTTTCCGCTCAAATAATTCTCGCCTGGGACACACGGGACCTTCGAGAAGAAACGTTCAAGGACGGATAAAATGCTCTGTAGTTCTCTCACAGAGCGGCTTAGGGTATTTTAATGGAGAAATTTGAGATCAACGCGAAATTTCTAAACCAATGCCACTTGGTTCATCTTGCTAGCTCCAGCTGGAGCCGAGATAGTGCAAAAGTAGGCCCGAAAGTTCAAGAAATCCGTCATTTCGAAAAAAAATGAAAAGCCGATATTGGGGAAATTGACGCTTGTGCTTCACTGTCCCCATCATATCCATCACATCTGAAACCATTTAAGGCCGTTTAAAGGGAAAAAGAAATTTCGTCCCTAGAAAAAGTGAACAGAAGGGACCGGAGGAGGAAATCGCATTTTCAGAAAAAACGGCATAACCGGAGATCGGAAAGAGATAATCTAATTTTGTTTTCACCAGTGTATTTGGGGCGCCGAGCTGCTTCAGATAGACTACTTTCCCCTGAAATAATTCTCGCCTGGGACATACGGGACCTTCGAGAAGAAACGTTCAAAGACGGCCAAAATGCTCTGTAGTTCTCTCCCAGTGCGGCTTACGGTATTTTAATGAAGAAATTTGAAATCAACGCGAAATTTCTAAACCAATGCCACTTGGTTCATCTCGCTAGCTCCAGCTGGAGCCGAGATAGTGCAAAAGTAGGCCCGAAAGTTCAAGAAATCCGTCATTTCGAAAAAAATGAAAAGCCGATATTGGGGAAATTGACGCTTGTGCCTCACTGTCCCCATCATATCCATCACATCTGAAACCATTTAAGGCCGTTTAAAGGGAAAAAGAAATTTCGTCCCTAGAAAAAGTGACAGAATGGGGGACCGGAGGATGAAATCGCATTTTCAGAAAAAACGGCATAACCGGAGATCGGAAAGAGATAATCTAATTTTGTATTCACCAGTGTGTTTGGGGCGCCGAGCAGCTTCAGATAGACAACTTTCCGCTCAAGTAATTCTCGCCTGGGACATACGGGACCTTCGAGAAGAAACGTTCAAAGACGGCCAAATGCTCTGTAGTTCTCTCACAGGGCGGCTTACGGTATTTTAATGAAGAAATTCAAGATTAACGCGAAATTTATAAACCAATGCCACTTGGTTCATCTCGCTAGCTCCAGCTGGAGCCGAGATAGTGCAAAAGTAGGCCCGAAAGTTGAAGAAAACGGTCCATTCGAAAAAAATGAAAAGCCGATATTGGGGAAACTGATGCTTGTGCGACACTGTCCCCATCATATCCATCACTTCTGAAACCATTTAAGGCCGTTTAAAGGGAAAAAGAAATTTCGTCCCTAGAAAAAGTGACAGAAGGGGGGACCGGAGGATGAAATCGCATTTTCAGAAAAAACGGCATAACCGGAGATCGGAAAGAGATAATCTAATTTTGTTTTCACCAGTGTATTTGGGGCGCCGAGCTGCTTCAGATAGACTACTTTCCCCTGAAATAATTCTCGCCTGGGACATACGGGACCTTCGAGAAGAAACGTTCAAAGACGGCCAAAATGCTCTGTAGTTCTCTCCCAGTGCGGCTTACGGTATTTTAATGAAGAAATTTGAAATCAACGCGAAATTTCTAAACCAATGCCACTTGGTTCATCTCGCTAGCTCCAGCTGGAGCCGAGATAGTGCAAAAGTAGGCCCGAAAGTTCAAGAAATCCGTCATTTCGAAAAAAATGAAAAGCCGATATCGGGGAAATTGACGCTTGTGCTTCACTGTCCCCATCATATCCATCACATCTGAAACCATTTAAGGCCGTTTAAAGGGAAAAAGAAATTTCGTCCCTAGAAAAAGTGAACAGAAGGGACCGGAGGAGGAAATCGCATTTTCAGAAAAAACGGCATAACCGGAGATCGGAAAGAGATAATCTAATTTTGTTTTCACCAGTGTATTTGGGGCGCCGAGCTGCTTCAGATAGACTACTTTCCCCTGAAATAATTCTCGCCTGGGACATACGGGACCTTCGAGAAGAAACGTTCAAAGACGGCCAAAATGCTCTGTAGTTCTCTCCCAGTGCGGCTTACGGTATTTTAATGAAGAAATTTGAAATCAACGCGAAATTTCTAAACCAATGCCACTTGGTTCATCTCGCTAGCTCCAGCTGGAGCCGAGATAGTGCAAAAGTAGGCCCGAAAGTTCAAGAAATCCGTCATTTCGAAAAAAATGAAAAGCCGATATTGGGGAAATTGACGCTTGTGCCTCACTGTCCCCATCATATCCATCACATCTGAAACCATTTAAGGCCGTTTAAAGGGAAAAAGAAATTTCGTCCCTAGAAAAAGTGACAGAATGGGGGACCGGAGGATGAAATCGCATTTTCAGAAAAAACGGCATAACCGGAGATCGGAAAGAGATAATCTAATTTTGTATTCACCAGTGTGTTTGGGGCGCCGAGCAGCTTCAGATAGACAACTTTCCGCTCAAGTAATTCTCGCCTGGGACATACGGGACCTTCGAGAAGAAACGTTCAAAGACGGCCAAATGCTCTGTAGTTCTCTCACAGGGCGGCTTACGGTATTTTAATGAAGAAATTCAAGATTAACGCGAAATTTATAAACCAATGCCACTTGGTTCATCTCGCTAGCTCCAGCTGGAGCCGAGATAGTGCAAAAGTAGGCCCGAAAGTTGAAGAAAACGGTCCATTCGAAAAAAATGAAAAGCCGATATTGGGGAAACTGATGCTTGTGCGACACTGTCCCCATCATATCCATCACTTCTGAAACCATTTAAGGCCGTTTAAAGGGAAAAAGAAATTTCGTCCCTAGAAAAAGTGACAGAAGGGGGGACCGGAGGATGAAATCGCATTTTCAGAAAAAACGGCATAACCGGAGATCGGAAAGAGATAATCTAATTTTGTTTTCACCAGTGTATTTGGGGCGCCGAGCTGCTTCAGATAGACTACTTTCCCCTGAAATAATTCTCGCCTGGGACATACGGGACCTTCGAGAAGAAACGTTCAAAGACGGCCAAAATGCTCTGTAGTTCTCTCCCAGTGCGGCTTACGGTATTTTAATGAAGAAATTTGAAATCAACGCGAAATTTCTAAACCAATGCCACTTGGTTCATCTCGCTAGCTCCAGCTGGAGCCGAGATAGTGCAAAAGTAGGCCCGAAAGTTCAAGAAATCCGTCATTTCGAAAAAAATGAAAAGCCGATATCGGGGAAATTGACGCTTGTGCTTCACTGTCCCTATCATATCCATCACATCTGAAACCATTTAAGGCCGTTTAAAGGGAAAAAGAAATTTCGTCCCTAGAAAAAGTGACAGAAGGGGGGACCGGAGGATGAAATCGCATTTTCAGAAAAAACGGGATAACCGGAGATCGGAAAGAGATAACCTAATTTTGTTTTCACCAGTGTGTTTTGGGCGCCGAGCTGCTTCAGATAGACTACTTTCCGCTCAAATAATTCTCGCCTGGGACATACGGGACCTTCGAGAAGAAACGTTCAAGGACGGATAAAATGCTCTGTAGTTCTCTCACAGAGCGGCTTACGGTATTTTAATGAAGAAATTTGAGATCAACGCGAAATTTCTAAACCAATGCCACTTGGTTCATCTCGCTAGCTCCAGCTGGAGCCGAGATAGTGCAAAAGTAGGCCCGAAAGTTCAAGAAATCCGTCATTTCGAAAAAAAATGAAAAGGCGATATTGGGGAAATTGACGCTTGTGCTTCACTGTCCCCATCATATCCATCACATCTGAAACCATTTAAGGCCGTTTAAAGGGAAAAAGAAATTTCGTCCATAGAAAAAGTGACAGAAGGGGGGACCGGAGGATGAAATCGCATTTTCAGAAAAAACGGGATAACCGGAGATCGGAAAGAGATAATCTAATTTTGTTTTCACCAGTGTGTTTTGGGCGCCGAGCTGCTTCAGATAGACTACTTTCCGCTCAAATAATTCTCGCCTGGGACATACGGGACCTTCGAGAAGAAACGTTCAAGGACGGATAAAATGCTCTGTAGTTCTCTCACAGAGCGGCTTACGGTATTTTAATGAAGAAATTTGAGATCAACGCGAAATTTCTAAACCAATGCCACTTGGTTCATCTCGCTAGCTCCAGCTGGAGCCGAGATAGTGCAAAAGTAGGCCCGAAAGTTCAAGAAATCCGTCATTTCGAAAAAAAATGAAAAGGCGATATTGGGGAAATTGACGCTTGTGCTTCACTGTCCCCATCATATCCATCACATCTGAAACCATTTAAGGCCGTTTAAAGGGAAAAAGAAATTTCGTCCCTAGAAAAAGTGACAGAAGGGGGGACCGGAGGATGAAATCGCATTTTCAGAAAAAACGGCATAACCGGAGATCGGAAAGAGATAATCTAATTTTGTTTTCACCAGTGTATTTGGGGCGCCGAGCTGCTTCAGATAGACTACTTTCCCCTGAAATAATTCTCGCCTGGGACATACGGGACCTTCGAGAAGAAACGTTCAAAGACGGCCAAAATGCTCTGTAGTTCTCTCCCAGTGCGGCTTACGGTATTTTAATGAAGAAGTTTGAGATTAACGCGAAATTTCTAAACCAATGGCACTTGGTTCATCTCGCTAGCTCCAGCTGTAGCCGAGATAGTGCAAAAGTAGGCCCGAAAGTTGAAGAAAACGGTCCATTCGAAAAAAATGAAAAGCCGATATTGGGGAAACTGATGCTTGTGCGTCACTGTCCCCATCATATCCATCACTTCTGAAACCATTTAAGGCCGTTTAAAGGGAAAAAGAAATTTCGTCCCTAGAAAAAGTGACAGAAGGGGGGACCGGAGGATGAAATCGCTTTTTCAGAAAAAACGGCATAACCGGAGATCGGAAAGAGATAACCTAATTTTGTTTTCACCAGTGTGTTTGGGGCACCGAGCTGCTTCAGATAGACTACTTTCCGCTCAAATAATTCTCCCCTGGGACATACGGGACCTTCGAGAACAAACGTTCAAAGACGGCCAAAATGTTCTGTAGTTCTCTCCCAGTGCGGCTTACGGTATTTTAATGAAGAAATTTGAAATCAACGCGAAATTTCTAAACCAATGCCACTTGGTTCATCTCGCTAGCTCCAGCTGGAGCCGAGATAGTGCAAAAGTAGGCCCCAAAGTTCAAGAAATCCGTCATTTCGAAAAAAATGAAAAGCCGATATTGGGGAAACTGACGCTTGTGTGTCACTGTCCCCATCATATCCATCACATTTGAAAGCATTTAAGGCCGTTTAAAGGGAAAAAGAAATTTCGTCCATAGAAAAAGTGACAGAAGGGGGGACCGGAGGATGAAATCGCATTTTCAGAAAAAACGGGATAACCGGAGATCGGAAAGAGATAATCTAATTTTGTTTTCACCAGTGTGTTTTGGGCGCCGAGCTGCTTCAGATAGACTACTTTCCGCTCAAATAATTCTCGCCTGGGACATACGGGACCTTCGAGAAGAAACGTTCAAGGACGGATAAAATGCTCTGTAGTTCTCTCACAGAGCGGCTTACGGTATTTTAATGAAGAAATTTGAGATCAACGCGAAATTTCTAAACCAATGCCACTTGGTTCATCTCGCTAGCTCCAGCTGGAGCCGAGATAGTGCAAAAGTAGGCCCGAAAGTTCAAGAAATCCGTCATTTCGAAAAAAAATGAAAAGGCGATATTGGGGAAATTGACGCTTGTGCTTCACTGTCCCTATCATATCCATCACATCTGAAACCATTTAAGGCCGTTTAAAGGGAAAAAGAAATTTCGTCCCCAGAAAAAGTGACAGAAGGGGGGACCGGAGGATGAAATCGCATTTTCAGAAAAAACGGCATAACCGGAGATCGGAAAGAGATAATCTAATTTTGTTTTCACCAGTGTATTTGGGGCGCCGAGCTGCTTCAGATAGACTACTTTCCCCTGAAATAATTCTCGCCTGGGACATACGGGACCTTCGAGAAGAAACGTTCAAAGACGGCCAAAATGCTCTGTAGTTCTCTCCCAGTGCGGCTTACGGTATTTTAATGAAGAAATTTGAAATCAACGCGAAATTTCTAAACCAATGCCACTTGGTTCATCTCGCTAGCTCCAGCTGGAGCCGAGATAGTGCAAAAGTAGGCCCGAAAGTTCAAGAAATCCGTCATTTCGAAAAAAATGAAAAGCCGATATCGGGGAAATTGACGCTTGTGCTTCACTGTCCCTATCATATCCATCACATCTGAAACCATTTAAGGCCGTTTAAAGGGAAAAAGAAATTTCGTCCCTAGAAAAAGTGACAGAAGGGGGGACCGGAGGATGAAATCGCATTTTCAGAAAAAACGGGATAACCGGAGATCGGAAAGAGATAACCTAATTTTGTTTTCACCAGTGTGTTTTGGGCGCCGAGCTGCTTCAGATAGACTACTTTCCGCTCAAATAATTCTCGCCTGGGACATACGGGACCTTCGAGAAGAAACGTTCAAGGACGGATAAAATGCTCTGTAGTTCTCTCACAGAGCGGCTTACGGTATTTTAATGAAGAAATTTGAGATCAACGCGAAATTTCTAAACCAATGCCACTTGGTTCATCTCGCTAGCTCCAGCTGGAGCCGAGATAGTGCAAAAGTAGGCCCGAAAGTTCAAGAAATCCGTCATTTCGAAAAAAAATGAAAAGGCGATATTGGGGAAATTGACGCTTGTGCTTCACTGTCCCCATCATATCCATCACATCTGAAACCATTTAAGGCCGTTTAAAGGGAAAAAGAAATTTCGTCCATAGAAAAAGTGACAGAAGGGGGGACCGGAGGATGAAATCGCATTTTCAGAAAAAACGGGATAACCGGAGATCGGAAAGAGATAATCTAATTTTGTTTTCACCAGTGTGTTTTGGGCGCCGAGCTGCTTCAGATAGACTACTTTCCGCTCAAATAATTCTCGCCTGGGACATACGGGACCTTCGAGAAGAAACGTTCAAGGACGGATAAAATGCTCTGTAGTTCTCTCACAGAGCGGCTTACGGTATTTTAATGAAGAAATTTGAGATCAACGCGAAATTTCTAAACCAATGCCACTTGGTTCATCTCGCTAGCTCCAGCTGGAGCCGAGATAGTGCAAAAGTAGGCCCGAAAGTTCAAGAAATCCGTCATTTCGAAAAAAAATGAAAAGGCGATATTGGGGAAATTGACGCTTGTGCTTCACTGTCCCCATCATATCCATCACATCTGAAACCATTTAAGGCCGTTTAAAGGGAAAAAGAAATTTCGTCCCTAGAAAAAGTGACAGAAGGGGGGACCGGAGGATGAAATCGCATTTTCAGAAAAAACGGCATAACCGGAGATCGGAAAGAGATAATCTAATTTTGTTTTCACCAGTGTATTTGGGGCGCCGAGCTGCTTCAGATAGACTACTTTCCCCTGAAATAATTCTCGCCTGGGACATACGGGACCTTCGAGAAGAAACGTTCAAAGACGGCCAAAATGCTCTGTAGTTCTCTCCCAGTGCGGCTTACGGTATTTTAATGAAGAAATTTGAAATCAACGCGAAATTTCTAAACCAATGCCACTTGGTTCATCTCGCTAGCTCCAGCTGGAGCCGAGATAGTGCAAAAGTAGGCCCGAAAGTTCAAGAAATCCGTCATTTCGAAAAAAATGAAAAGCCGATATCGGGGAAATTGACGCTTGTGCTTCACTGTCCCTATCATATCCATCACATCTGAAACCATTTAAGGCCGTTTAAAGGGAAAAAGAAATTTCGTCCCTAGAAAAAGTGACAGAAGGGGGGACCGGAGGATGAAATCGCATTTTCAGAAAAAACGGGATAACCGGAGATCGGAAAGAGATAACCTAATTTTGTTTTCACCAGTGTGTTTTGGGCGCCGAGCTGCTTCAGATAGACTACTTTCCGCTCAAATAATTCTCGCCTGGGACATACGGGACCTTCGAGAAGAAACGTTCAAGGACGGATAAAATGCTCTGTAGTTCTCTCACAGAGCGGCTTACGGTATTTTAATGAAGAAATTTGAGATCAACGCGAAATTTCTAAACCAATGCCACTTGGTTCATCTCGCTAGCTCCAGCTGGAGCCGAGATAGTGCAAAAGTAGGCCCGAAAGTTCAAGAAATCCGTCATTTCGAAAAAAAATGAAAAGGCGATATTGGGGAAAT
Source organism: Xestobium rufovillosum (assembly GCA_963966045.1). Classification (NCBI taxonomy): domain Eukaryota; kingdom Metazoa; phylum Arthropoda; class Insecta; order Coleoptera; family Ptinidae; genus Xestobium; species Xestobium rufovillosum. Next base: position 31,621,954 of record OZ014497.1, read on the forward strand.
TGACGCTTGTGCTTCACTGTCCCCATCATATCCATCACATCTGAAACCATTTAAGGCCGTTTAAAGGGAAAAAGAAATTTCGTCCATAGAAAAAGTGACAGAAGGGGGGACCGGAGGATGAAATCGCATTTTCAGAAAAAACGGGATAACCGGAGATCGGAAAGAGATAATCTAATTTTGTTTTCACCAGTGTGTTTTGGGCGCCGAGCTGCTTCAGATAGACTACTTTCCGCTCAAATAATTCTCGCCTGGGACATACGGGACCTTCGAGAAGAAACGTTCAAGGACGGATAAAATGCTCTGTAGTTCTCTCACAGAGCGGCTTACGGTATTTTAATGAAGAAATTTGAGATCAACGCGAAATTTCTAAACCAATGCCACTTGGTTCATCTCGCTAGCTCCAGCTGGAGCCGAGATAGTGCAAAAGTAGGCCCGAAAGTTCAAGAAATCCGTCATTTCGAAAAAAATGAAAAGCCGATATTGCGGAAATTGACGCTTGTGCTTCACTGTCCCCATCATATCCATCACATCTGAAACCATTTAAGGCCGTTTAAAGGGAAAAAGAAATTTCGTCCCTAGAAAAAGTGAACAGAAGGGGGGACCGGAGGAGGAAATCGCATTTTCGAAAAAACGGCATAACCGGAGATCGGAAAGAGATAATCTAATTTTGTTTTCACCAGTGTGTTTGGGGCGCCGAGCTGCTTCAGATAGACTACTTTCCCATCAAATAATTATCGCCTGGGACATACGGGACCTTCGAGAAGAAACGTTCAAAGACGGCCAAAATGCTCTGTAGTTCTCTCGCAGAGCGGTTTACGGTATTTTAATGCAGAAATTTGAGATCAACGCGAAATTCCTAAACCAATGCCACTTGGTTCATCTCGCTAGCTCCAGCTGGAGCCGAGATCGTGCAAAAGTAGGCCCGAAAGTTCAAGAAATCCGTCATTTCGAAAAAAATGAAAAGCCGATATTGGGGAAACTGACGCTTGTGTGTCACTGTCCCCATCATATCCATCACATTTGAAAGCAATTAAGGCCGTTTAAAGGGAAAAAGAAATTTCGTCCCTAGAAAAAGTGACGGAAGGGGGGACCGGAGGATGAAATCGCATTTTCAGAAAAAACGGCATAACCGGAGATCGGAAAGAGATAATCTAATTTTGTTTTCACCAGTGTGTTTGGGGCGCCGAGCAGCTTCAGATAGACTACTTTCCGCTCAAATAATTCTCGCCTGGGACATTCGGGACCTTCGAGAGGAAACGTTCAAAGACGGCCAAAATGCTCTGTAGTTCTCTCACAGGGCGGCTTACGGTATTTTAATGAAGAAGTTTGAGATTAACGCGAAATTTCTAAACCAATGGCACTTGGTTCATCTCGCTAGCTCCAGCTGTAGCCGAGATAGTGCAAAAGTAGGCCCGAAAGTTGAAGAAAACGGTCCATTCGAAAAAAATGAAAAGCCGATATTGGGGAAACTGATGCTTGTGCGTCACTGTCCCCATCATATCCATCACTTCTGAAACCATTTAAGGCCGTTTAAAGGGAAAAAGAAATTTCGTCCCTAGAAAAAGTGACAGAAGGGGGGACCGGAGGATGAAATCGCTTTTTCAGAAAAAACGGCATAACCGGAGATCGGAAAGAGATAACCTAATTTTGTTTTCACCAGTGTGTTTGGGGCACCGAGCTGCTTCAGATAGACTACTTTCCGCTCAAATAATTCTCGCCTGGGACATACGGGACCTTCGAGAACAAACGTTCAAAGACGGCCAAAATGTTCTGTAGTTCTCTCCCAGTGCGGCTTACGGTATTTTAATGAAGAAATTTGAAATCAACGCGAAATTTCTAAACCAATGCCACTTGGTTCATCTCGCTAGCTCCAGCTGGAGCCGAGATAGTGCAAAAGTAGGCCCCAAAGTTCAAGAAATCCGTCATTTCGAAAAAAATGAAAAGCCGATATTGGGGAAACTGACGCTTGTGTGTCACTGTCCCCATCATATCCATCACATTTGAAAGCATTTAAGGCCGTTTAAAGGGAAAAAGAAATTTCGTCCATAGAAAAAGTGACAGAAGGGGGGACCGGAGGATGAAATCGCATTTTCAGAAAAAACGGGATAACCGGAGATCGGAAAGAGATAATCTAATTTTGTTTTCACCAGTGTGTTTTGGGCGCCGAGCTGCTTCAGATAGACTACTTTCCGCTCAAATAATTCTCGCCTGGGACATACGGGACCTTCGAGAAGAAACGTTCAAGGACGGATAAAATGCTCTGTAGTTCTCTCACAGAGCGGCTTACGGTAATTTAATGAAGAAATTTGAGATCAACGCGAAATTTCTAAACCAATGCCACTTGGTTCATCTCGCTAGCTCCAGCTGGAGCCGAGATAGTGCAAAAGTAGGCCCGAAAGTTCAAGAAATCCGTCATTTCGAAAAAAAATGAAAAGGCGATATTGGGGAAATTGACGCTTGTGCTTCACTGTCCCCATCATATCCATCACATCTGAAACCATTTAAGGCCGTTTAAAGGGAAAAAGAAATTTCGTCCCTAGAAAAAGTGACAGAAGGGGGGACCGGAGGATGAAATCGCATTTTCAGAAAAAACGGCATAACCGGAGATCGGAAAGAGATAATCTAATTTTGTTTTCACCAGTGTATTTGGGGCGCCGAGCTGCTTCAGATAGACTACTTTCCCCTGAAATAATTCTCGCCTGGGACATACGGGACCTTCGAGAAGAAACGTTCAAAGACGGCCAAAATGCTCTGTAGTTCTCTCCCAGTGCGGCTTACGGTATTTTAATGAAGAAATTTGAAATCAACGCGAAATTTCTAAACCAATGCCACTTGGTTCATCTCGCTAGCTCCAGCTGGAGCCGAGATAGTGCAAAAGTAGGCCCGAAAGTTCAAGAAATCCGTCATTTCGAAAAAAATGAAAAGCCGATATCGGGGAAATTGACGCTTGTGCTTCACTGTCCCTATCATATCCATCACATCTGAAACCATTTAAGGCCGTTTAAAGGGAAAAAGAAATTTCGTCCCTAGAAAAAGTGACAGAAGGGGGGACCGGAGGATGAAATCGCATTTTCAGAAAAAACGGGATAACCGGAGATCGGAAAGAGATAACCTAATTTTGTTTTCACCAGTGTGGTTTGGGCGCCGAGCTGCTTCAGATAGACTACTTTCCGCTCAAATAATTCTCGCCTGGGACATACGGGACCTTCGAGAAGAAACGTTCAAGGACGGATAAAATGCTCTGTAGTTCTCTCACAGAGCGGCTTACGGTATTTTAATGAAGAAATTTGAGATCAACGCGAAATTTCTAAACCAATGCCACTTGGTTCATCTCGCTAGCTCCAGCTGGAGCCGAGATAGTGCAAAAGTAGGCCCGAAAGTTCAAGAAATCCGTCATTTCGAAAAAAAATGAAAAGGCGATATTGGGGAAATTGACGCTTGTGCTTCACTGTCCCCATCATATCCATCACATCTGAAACCATTTAAGGCCGTTTAAAGGGAAAAAGAAATTTCGTCCATAGAAAAAGTGACAGAAGGGGGGACCGGAGGATGAAATCGCATTTTCAGAAAAAACGGGATAACCGGAGATCGGAAAGAGATAATCTAATTTTGTTTTCACCAGTGTGTTTTGGGCGCCGAGCTGCTTCAGATAGACTACTTTCCGCTCAAATAATTCTCGCCTGGGACATACGGGACCTTCGAGAAGAAACGTTCAAGGACGGATAAAATGCTCTGTAGTTCTCTCACAGAGCGGCTTACGGTATTTTAATGAAGAAATTTGAGATCAACGCGAAATTTCTAAACCAATGCCACTTGGTTCATCTCGCTAGCTCCAGCTGGAGCCGAGATAGTGCAAAAGTAGGCCCGAAAGTTCAAGAAATCCGTCATTTCGAAAAAAAATGAAAAGGCGATATTGGGGAAATTGACGCTTGTGCTTCACTGTCCCCATCATATCCATCACATCTGAAACCATTTAAGGCCGTTTAAAGGGAAAAAGAAATTTCGTCCCTAGAAAAAGTGACAGAAGGGGGGACCGGAGGATGAAATCGCATTTTCAGAAAAAACGGCATAACCGGAGATCGGAAAGAGATAATCTAATTTTGTTTTCACCAGTGTATTTGGGGCGCCGAGCTGCTTCAGATAGACTACTTTCCCCTGAAATAATTCTCGCCTGGGACATACGGGACCTTCGAGAAGAAACGTTCAAAGACGGCCAAAATGCTCTGTAGTTCTCTCCCAGTGCGGCTTACGGTATTTTAATGAAGAAATTTGAAGTCAACGCGAAATTTCTAAACCAATGCCACTTGGTTCATCTCGCTAGCTCCAGCTGGAGCCGAGATAGTGCAAAAGTAGGCCCGAAAGTTCAAGAAATCCGTCATTTCGAATAAAATGAAAAGCCGATATCGGGGAAATTGACGCTTGTGCTTCACTGTCCCTATCATATCCATCACATCTGAAACCATTTAAGGCCGTTTAAAGGGAAAAAGAAATTTCGTCCCTAGAAAAAGTGACAGAAGGGGGGACCGGAGGATGAAATCGCATTTTCAGAAAAAACGGGATAACCGGAGATCGGAAAGAGATAACCTAATTTTGTTTTCACCAGTGTGTTTTGGGCGCCGAGCTGCTTCAGATAGACTACTTTCCGCTCAAATAATTCTCGCCTGGGACACACGGGACCTTCGAGAAGAAACGTTCAAGGACGGATAAAATGCTCTGTAGTTCTCTCACAGAGCGGCTTAGGGTATTTTAATGGAGAAATTTGAGATCAACGCGAAATTTCTAAACCAATGCCACTTGGTTCATCTTGCTAGCTCCAGCTGGAGCCGAGATAGTGCAAAAGTAGGCCCGAAAGTTCAAGAAATCCGTCATTTCGAAAAAAAATGAAAAGCCGATATTGGGGAAATTGACGCTTGTGCTTCACTGTCCCCATCATATCCATCACATCTGAAACCATTTAAGGCCGTTTAAAGGGAAAAAGAAATTTCGTCCCTAGAAAAAGTGAACAGAAGGGACCGGAGGAGGTAATCGCATTTTCAGAAAAAACGGCATAACCGGAGATCGGAAAGAGATAATCTAATTTTGTTTTCACCAGTGTATTTGGGGCGCCGAGCTGCTTCAGATAGACTACTTTCCCCTGAAATAATTCTCGCCTGGGACATACGGGACCTTCGAGAAGAAACGTTCAAAGACGGCCAAAATGCTCTGTAGTTCTCTCCCAGTGCGGCTTACGGTATTTTAATGAAGAAATTTGAAATCAACGCGAAATTTCTAAACCAATGCCACTTGGTTCATCTCGCTAGCTCCAGCTGGAGCCGAGATAGTGCAAAAGTAGGCCCGAAAGTTCAAGAAATCCGTCATTTCGAAAAAAATGAAAAGCCGATATTGGGGAAATTGACGCTTGTGCCTCACTGTCCCCATCATATCCATCACATCTGAAACCATTTAAGGCCGTTTAAAGGGAAAAAGAAATTTCGTCCCTAGAAAAAGTGACAGAATGGGGGACCGGAGGATGAAATCGCATTTTCAGAAAAAACGGCATAACCGGAGATCGGAAAGAGATAATCTAATTTTGTATTCACCAGTGTGTTTGGGGCGCCGAGCAGCTTCAGATAGACAACTTTCCGCTCAAGTAATTCTCGCCTGGGACATACGGGACCTCCGAGAAGAAACGTTCAAAGACGGCCAAATGCTCTGTAGTTCTCTCACAGGGCGGCTTACGGTATTTTAATGAAGAAATTCAAGATTAACGCGAAATTTATAAACCAATGCCACTTGGTTCATCTCGCTAGCTCCAGCTGGAGCCGAGATAGTGCAAAAGTAGGCCCGAAAGTTGAAGAAAACGGTCCATTCGAAAAAAATGAAAAGCCGATATTGGGGAAACTGATGCTTGTGCGACACTGTCCCCATCATATCCATCACTTCTGAAACCATTTAAGGCCGTTTAAAGGGAAAAAGAAATTTCGTCCCTAGAAAAAGTGACAGAAGGGGGGACCGGAGGATGAAATCGCATTTTCAGAAAAAACGGCATAACCGGAGATCGGAAAGAGATAACCTAATTTTGTTTTCACCAGTGTGTTTGGGGCACCGAGCTGCTTCAGATAGACTGCTTTCCGCTCAAGTAATTCTCGCCTGGGACATACGGGACCTTCGAGAACAAACGTTCAAAGACGGCCAAAATGTTCTGTAGTTCTCTCCCAGTGCGGCTTACGGTATTTTAATGAAGAAATTTGAAATCAACGCGAAATTTCTAAACCAATGGCACTTGGTTCATCTCGCTAGCTCCAGCTGGAGCCGAGATAGTGCAAAAGTAGGCCCGAAAGTTCAAGAAATCCGTCATTTCGAAAAAAATGAAAAGCCGATATTGGGGAAACTGACGCTTGTGTGTCACTGTCCCCATCATATCCATCACATTTGAAAGCATTTAAGGCCGTTTAAAGGGAAAAAGAAATTTCGTCCCTAGAAAAAGTGACAGAAGGGGGGACCGGAGGATGAAATCGCATTTCCAGAAAAAACGGGATAACCGGAGATCAGAAAGAGATAACCTAATTTTGTTTTCACCAGTGTGTTTTGGGCGCCGAGCTGCTTCAGATAGACTACTTTCCGCTCAAATAATTCTCGCCTGGGACATACGGGACCTTCGAGAAGAAACGTTCAAGGACGGATAAAATGCTCTGTAGTTCTCTCACAGAGCGGCTTAGGGTATTTTAATGGAGAAATTTGAGATCAACGCGAAATTTCTAAACCAATGCCACTTGGTTCATCTTGCTAGCTCCAGCTGGAGCCGAGATAGTGCAAAAGTATTCCCGAAAGTTCAAGAAATCCGTCATTTCGAAAAAAAATGAAAAGCCGATATTGGGGAAATTGACGCTTGTGCTTCACTGTCCCCATCATATCCATCACAACTGAAACCATTTAAGGCCGTTTAAAGGGAAAAAGAAATTTCGTCCCTAGAAAAAGTGAACAGAAGGGGGGACCGGAGGAGGAAATCGCATTTTCAGAAAAAACGGCATAACCGGAGATCGGAAAGAGATAATCTAATTTTGTTTTCACCAGTGTGTTTTGGGCGCCGAGCTGCTTCAGATAGACTACTTTCCGCTCAAATAATTCTCGCCTGGGACATACGGGACCTTCGAGAAGAAACGTTCAAGGACGGATAAAATGCTCTGTAGTTCTCTCACAGAGCGGCTTAGGGTATTTTAATGGAGAAATTTGAGATCAACGCGAAATTTCTAAACCAATGCCACTTGGTTCATCTTGCTAGCTCCAGCTGGAGCCGAGATAGTGCAAAAGTATTCCCGAAAGTTCAAGAAATCCGTCATTTCGAAAAAAAATGAAAAGCCGATATTGGGGAAATTGACGCTTGTGCTTCACTGTCCCCATCATATCCATCAGATCTGAAACCATTTAAGGCCGTTTAAAGGGAAAAAGAAATTTCGTCCCTAGAAAAAGTGAACAGAAGGGGGGACCGGAGGAGGAAATCGCATTTTCAGAAAAAACGGCATAACCGGAGATCGGAAAGAGATAATCTAATTTTGTTTTCACCAGTGTGTTTGGGGCGCCGAGCTGCTTCAGATAGACTACTTTCCCATCAAATAATTATCGCCTGGGACATACGGGACCTTCGAGAAGAAACGTTCAAAGACGGCCAAAATGCTCTGTAGTTCTCTCGCAGAGCGGTTTACGGTATTTTAATGCAGAAATTTGAGATCAACGCGAAATTCCTAAACCAATGCCACTTGGTTCATCTTGCTAGCTCCAGCTGGAGCCGAGATAGTGCAAAAGTAGGCCCGAAAGTTCAAGAAATCCGTCATTTCGAAAAAAATGAAAAGCCGATATTGGGGAAACTGACGCTTGTGTGTCACTGTCCCCATCATATCCATCACATTTGAAAGCATTTAAGGCCGTTTAAAGGGAAAAAGAAATTTCGTCCCTAGAAAAAGTGACAGAAGGGGGGACCGGAGGATGAAATCGCATTTTCAGAAAAAACGGGATAACCGGAGATCGGAAAGAGATAACCTAATTTTGTTTTCACCAGTGTGTTTTGGGCGCCGAGCTGCTTCAGATAGACTACTTTCCGCTCAAATAATTCTCGCCTGGGACACACGGGACCTTCGAGAAGAAACGTTCAAGGACGGATAAAATGCTCTGTAGTTCTCTCACAGAGCGGCTTAGGGTATTTTAATGGAGAAATTTGAGATCAACGCGAAATTTCTAAACCAATGCCACTTGGTTCATCTTGCTAGCTCCAGCTGGAGCCGAGATAGTGCAAAAGTAGGCCCGAAAGTTCAAGAAATCCGTCATTTCGAAAAAAAATGAAAAGCCGATATTGGGGAAATTGACGCTTGTGCTTCACTGTCCCCATCATATCCATCACACCTGAAACCATTTAAGGCCGTTTAAAGGGAAAAAGAAATTTCGTCCCTAGAAAAAGTGACAGAAGGGGGGACCGGAGGACGAAATCGCATTTTCAGAAAAAACGGCATAACCGGAGATCGGAAAGAGATAATCTAATTTTGTTTTCACCAGTGTGTTTGGGGCGCCAAGCTGCTTCAGATAGACTACTTTCCCATCAAATAATTATCGCCTGGGACATACGGGACCTTCGAGAAGAAACGTTCAAAGACGGCCAAAATGCTCTGTAGTTCTCTCGCAGAGCGGTTTACGGTATTTTAATGCAGAAATTTGAGATCAACGCGAAATTCCTAAACCAATGCCACTTGGTTCATCTTGCTAGCTCCAGCTGGAGCCGAGATAGTGCAAAAGTAGGCCCGAAAGTTCAAGAAATCCGTCATTTCGAAAAAAATGAAAAGCCGATATTGGGGAAACTGACGCTTGTGCGTCACTGTCCCCATCATATCCATCACATCTGAAACCATTTAAGGCCGTTTAAAGGGAAAAAGAAATTTCGTCCCTAGAAAAAGTGACAGAAGGGGGGACCGGAGGACGAAATCGCATTTTCAGAAGAAACGGCATAACCGGAGATCGGAAAGAGATAATCTAATTTTGTTTTCACCAGTGTGTTTGGGGCGCCGAGCTGCTTCAGATAGACTATTTTCCACTCAAATAATTCTCGCCTGGGACATACGGGACCTTCGAGAAGAAACGATCAAAGACGGATAAAATGGTCTGTAGTTCTCTCACAGAGCGGCTTACGGTATTTTAATGTAGAAATTTGGGATCAACGCGAAATTTCTAAACCAATGCCACTTGGTTCATCTCGCTAGCTCCAGCTGGAGCCGAGATAGTGCAAAAGTAGGCCCGAAAGTTCAAGAAATCCGAAATTTCGAAAAAAATGAAAAGCCGATATTGGGGAAATTGACGCTTGTGCATCACTGTCCCCATCATATACATCACATCTAAGAACATTTAAGGCCGTTTAAAGGGAAAAAGAAATTTCGTCCTTAGAAAAAGTGACAGAATGGGGGACCGGAGGATGAAATCGCATTTTCAGAAAAAACGGCATAACCGGAGATCGGAAAGAGATAATCTAATTTTGTTTTCACCAGTGTGTTTGGGGCGCCGAGCTGCTTCAGATAGACTACTTTCCCATCAAATAATTATCGCCTGGGACATACGGGACCTTCGAGTAGAAACGTTCAGAGACGGATAAAATGCTCTGTAGTTCTCTCACAGAGCGGTTTACGGTATTTTAATGCAGACATTTGTGATCAACGCGAAATTTCTAAACCAGTGCCGCTTGGTTCATCTCGCTAGCTCCAGCTGGAGCCGAAATAGTGCAAAAGTAGGCCCGAAAGTTCAAGAAAACCGTCATTTTGAAAAAAAATGAAAAGCCGATATTGGGGAAACTGCCGTTTGTGCGTCACTGTCCCCATCATATCCATCACATCTAAGAACATTTAAGGCCGTTTAAAGGGAAAAAGGAATTTCGTCCCTAGAAAAAGTGACAGAAGGGGGGGAGCGGAGGACGAAATTGAGTTGTCAGAAAAAACGGCATAATCGGAAAACGGAAAGATAATAAAAAGCAAGTTTCTTCCGCCACTGAATTTAACATAATTTAAATTCATTAATTTTTCGAAAACGGAAAGTTATAATTTGACACAGGTTCAGAAGAGTCAACTTCACGACGAAACATGAATTCGCAAACGATGAAAAGCGAGGGGTTCGGACCAGAACGTACTCATGCACGTGCTTGAGAACGTCAGGCCCGTGAAATACTACCCCTTATTAAGTTTCCGCAACACCCGATCTCTATTTCTCTATTAAGTTATTAATTTACTCCACATAGCCATACATTACCTCCATATATTTTTGCGCGTACACCACAAGGTAGCATCCAAACATAATATAGTATTTAATAAGGGCCCGCTGCCTGTAAATTAACGCTACGGTCGCGAATTACAAATTCTATATACGCGCGATAACGTACTGCCTAGCGGTATTCGATTATTATTGCGCGTCGCCGCTCTCCATCCCTCTTTGCCGCCGCAAATTTACCCCGGTTAAACAAAGACGCAATTGCGAAAGATCCGAACGGAATCTTTTGAGTCTTCCGAAAATTTATGGAAACAACATCGGCGGGAACTATTTCGGGGCATGTGTGAACGATTAATAGGGGTGAATTACGCCCCTTCAAGTGTAAAAATTCCGTAAAGTGGTCGCCGTTAGCATTCCTCGAATTCTTTTCCGAAGAGGGGGCGAGCGTGGGTCAAACCAGGATATGCAAAATAATTCGAGCGTCGTTGAATAAAAAGTGGCAGTTTACATTAAAACTTGTTGACTAATTCATGGCGCGCCCTCTCTCTCACTCCCTCAACTCCAGCACCCTAATGGAACGTAATTTTTCGAGATTAACAATAAGAACTGTCGCACTCTTAAAAGAAAAAAAATGCAGAGTTGTTCAATTAATATATTCAGGGGCTCGCAACCTCCCCCCCACCCCCTCAGTCGTCGAACACGGAACATTATGCTTTCGGTTTTAATTTTTTATATTCTTGGGAATACTCCGTGGAGATTAATAAGGCTTGAAACGGAGTTGTCTGTGCGAACGGGCGAGAATTAAAAATAGAGGGAGATTATTAAGGGCGCGGGGCGATACTCTTCTCGGGGGGGTGATATTAACGAAAACAAACAAGGTGGAAATTTTAAACGCCTATCTCCATCGGCGAGACCTCCCCAAATATTTATTTATTAATTTTTATTTTCGCGTAGGAAAATTGTGATTATTTTCGAAAAAATAGCTGTTTAAACACTAATACGTATATTTAAACACCAATTTTTCTAGTGCGTTTGTTTTTTATAGAAATTAACAGAAATAACTAGAATATCTTTAATAACCTTTTCTTTTATAGAATTTAGTGTAAGTTTAACTATACTAGGTCATGCTCACTGCCCTAGTCGAATCATGACTTCAAAGAAACGCATTATTGCCTGATTACAGAATAATTTACATCTGATATAATTCCCTGAAAACGTAGTTTTGAACTATACGGCTATTTCTTTGATTTCCTAAATAAATTATCAAACCTTCCCAAGAACGAACTCTTGAAAAGCCACGCATAATTGTCCGCGAGTAAATATTTCTTTTCGCAGATCAATTCCTATTTGATCAAATGTTTGGCCTTGTGATTTGTAAATAGTCATTGCAAACGCTAGTTTAATGGGAAATTATTGTCGTCTTTTAAATGTAAAAGGATAAACATTTTCACAGTACAACGCTATACGGTTAACGAAAACTATATCTCCATGTTTATCGCCCGTTAAAATTTTGCACTGTAGGATATTGTCTCCCAATTGTAAAATTAACAATCTCGTACCATTACATAAGCCTTCATTAATGCCGAGATTTCTAACCAACATCACAATACAATATACTCTCAACTTCAATTCATGCGGAGGAAAATTCGGCGGGTTTAAAGTATTTAAATATTCAGGAAGAATAGCATCGCTTAAATCTCCATTATCACAATTTTCAACACTACCCAAGTTTGTATATTATATTTTTTCTGTTTTTATATCTAACAGTTCTACCACTTTTTTGTTAATGTCTTCAACATCAGAATAGCTGATTAGGTCATATCTATGAATCGCTTTTCTCTAATTGATTCCTCCATATATACGTTCAACGATATCCGAATTATAAATACATCTCTGTGGCAATTCTAAATTGCTATTCATATCGTTCAAAACTCCATCTCCAACATCCAATAAAAACTTGGTGAATTCTTGTTCCTGTGGTAGAGCCCGCATATTTTGTGTTTAAGAAAATTTACGGAAATAACTCCAAAGAGAACTAAATTTGATACTTAAATTCACTGTTTCACAGCTGGTAGCATTTATTTTAACTGGTAACAATTGTCAAAAATCTCCTCGCAACACCATAATTTTTCCACCAAACGGAACATCACAATTCATAAAGTCTCGTAAGGTTCTGTCTATAATGTCTAAAGCAAACCTTGGCGCCACAGGAGCTTCATCCCAAATAAAAACATCTAGGTACACTCGTTAAATAATCTGCTTCTTTTGAATTTTGAATCTAAAAACAGAGGAACAGGTAACCCAAACGTTTTATGAACTTTTCTGCCATGAGGAAGTAGTGTTGCTGCCGAGGTTGCTGCTATGCCCGTGAAGGCCATGGTACAAACAATTTTATTCTTACTCTTCAGTAAGCTGTAAAGGGTTGTATAAACATAAGTCTTACAGGAGCCTCCTGGACCGTCTATATAAAAACATGAAGATTCAGAAATTGATTCATTTATGTTAGCATCACATTTACCCAAAATAATATCTACAATTTCTTTCTGCTTTTCATTTAGGTGTTTATATTGTCGTGATCCTATTTCTATTGCTTGTTCTTCATTTGCATATTCAATGTCGCGGCATGGTAGGAAACATTGAAAGATTGTAACCTTCCGCAGAAAGCATGGAACTAATTTGAATATAGGTTTTTTTGTCCTTCAGTATTGCTGTAACGTCTTTCATAATCTTGTGACATTGCTTCTTTAAATTCTCCGCACAATTCTTCCTGATAAATTGGTCGGCAATGCATTAAAATACGAATTAATAAATATCTTAGCTGTCTGGGCATCATCCAAATTTCAGCTTCATTCATGGTTCTTTTCCACTCGTGACGATCTTAAATAAGATCTAATTTTAAACACGCTGCTACATAAGATTCCTGTATTTCTCTGTTTATTGTTTTCAGATCTTCAAATCTGTTTGCTCCTTTAATATGAAGTAATAATAATCGAAAATGAAATAGTTCCATTTGGCTGGGGCTTACGGAGTACATGCGTCCAATAACTTTGAATTGTTTCTGACGGCGTATACTTTTACAACGACAACAAACATGATACCTACCTGTGATAGTTCAGACGTACGCACTTTTGGCGATCGGCTCCCGTACGTATTAAAAAGAGACGGAAACGAAAAATCTGACCTCGCTAGATCGAAACGGTACGTGTTTATTGCGCATTCTCCACGACTAACATCACTTTCATTAGATAGGATTATTCAAATTATGAGTTACCCGTCTCGTGCATGCCAAAATGTTGTTAAGTTTTCCTCTCTTGGTGGTCACAACTTTGATTTAAAAAGAAAACAATGCCCTTAAAGTGTTTATTAAAACTCTGTCAGCTTCCATTCGGGTGATGAAGCAAGTTTCAAAAGTTATACAGTCAGTTTTTGTGGTCGAAAATGATCCACCCCGTACGTACTGGGCAAATTCTATTCTCGAAAGGTGAATGATTATAAAAATTGGGCACAATTTTTCTCGAGTTTTTAAGTTGAGCTCCGTAATTATTTCCAAGTCCCCGGGGGCACGCCAGTTCGGCAGCTCCATCCCCCTGAACCGTCCCGCACGCCGTCTGAAGCCCTCTCCGTCACGGCGATCTCTGCTGCCACGCGCTGAAAAGAAACGTTCGACGCGGCCCGCGTTCTGTTTTCCGCGATGCCCCTCTGTTTTACATAGCTAATGGTAATGCCTCCCCGTAGATATATCGGGGCGGAATTATATTTTAGCGACTACTTTGTATTTGTATTTACTAATTTTTCTTTGCCGTTTTGTCTTTCTTTCCCATTACGCTCGGGGTTTTATTTTATACACCCCGCCGCCCCCGACCGCCCGCCGCGCTCTTTAGCGGAGGTTAGATCTAGTAAGCTGCGTAATTTTCAGGTAGATTGACAAAGCGATTTGTAAAGGGAGCGCGTACCGCGCGCCTGTTTTTGACTGCCTTTTTTTCATAAATTCACACCTTGTATTTTTACGAAATTATTGGCGGCATATTTTCGTGGGCTAAGTTTTTATTTACTTAAATTTCCAGGCACGTCCCTTAGTTAAAAAAACTGCGAATCATGGATTGTACAACGTGCCCAAGATAAGGAGGGCCAGTATGGGGATATTGGAAATGACAAGAGATACGGATTTGGTTAAATGGGAAAAAGTTGCGTAACTAAAGGATCAATAAAATGGCGCCTAGAAATCCTTGATATAATTTTCCGTTTTTGAGTTATTTTGAAAAAACTGAATTTATGGATTTGTAACTATATTTTTTTCTGACTTTAATATTAAAATTAGAGCGAAACTGACAAAACTTCTTCGTAGCAACTTTTAATGATATTAAAGATTTCATTGCCAATTCTTTTATTCTACGTTTCGTCTTCGTGCAACCATCATCAACTTCATTTTTTTTAAATACGGTCCTGATTTTCTGATGCCAAATTTTATGAGCCCTTCTTATTCTGAATTCAACAATGTACCACACATTATGGTTTAATTACGTTTCGACCCGTTTTTGACCATCATCAAGAAATTTGTAGGATACGGACCTGCATTTCTCTTAATTTTCTAAAAATTATGAGAAATACAGTTAGTTGGGCTTTCTTCTGATATCAGAAACGAACAAGATTTTCCAAAACTGCAAGATGCGCTATGCTTAGAGTAGGGTAGGTGCTTATCGCTAGTATCATCTAACAGATTCGTAAAACTCTTGTGGTGTAGATTTGCGAGCGGTACGTGGGAAGAGAGATTTGTTACAAAAATGCACAATTATATTATTTTAACGATAATTTCTATTTTTCTAAGAACAACGTGGACAGCACAATTTTTATCCACCACCTTCTACAATACATGACACTCAAGTCTGTAACTCACTAAAGCAAAATATCACCAAAGTGCCTATACCATAGTACCAACTTAAATACTAGGCGGGAATATTTCGTTTTCAAAAATATCTCCTACAGTGGTGCACTTAAAAATTGCCAAACTTATACTGTATGTACATATTTTTTACAAAAGTATGAGACATACAGGTCCGTATCTTAAAAATTCTTTGATGATGGCCAAAAAAGGGTCGAAACGTAATTAAACCATAATGTGTGGTACATTGTTGAATTCAGAATAAAAAGGGCTAATAACATTTGACATCAGAAAATCAGGACCGTATTTAAAAAAATTAAGTTGATGATGGCTGATCGAAGACGAAACGTAGAATAAAAAAATTGGCAATGAAATCTTTAATTTCATCAAAAGTTGCTACGAAGAAGTTTCGTCAGTTTCGCTCTAACTTTAATATTAAAGCCAGAAAAAAATATAGTTAAAAATCCATAAATTCAGTTTTTTCAAAATAACTCAAAAACAGAAAATCTTATCAAGGATTTCTAGGCGCCATTTTGTTGGTCCTTTAATTACACAACTTTTTTCCCATTTAACCAAATCCGTATCTCTTGTCATTTCCAATATCCCCATACTGGCCCTCCTTATCTTGGACACGTTGTATATGAACTACAAGGTACAGGGTGGGCAAAGTTGCTGGCTAGTATGGGGCAATTCGGTAACTGTGGCAGTTATAGAAAAATAGACTGCCCATCTTTGATCTTTTTTTTCGAGAAGAACTCGGTGCCGTAAATCAAATTTCACTATAGTCTTTTGTTTTCAAGTTATAGCTCAAAATTCGATTTTATCCTATATATATGTGGGGTTGATTTTTTCATTTTCATTCTTTTTATCAAAATTCACAATTTCCAATATAAAATATGGTCTTTCGAAGTTTTGGTAATACTGCCAATTTATTAAATTTGTTTTATTAAGTTTTAATGGTAATTTCCATCTTATTTCCTGGAAAAAGTGCAAATGGTTTATGAAAATTATGAAAAATTTGATATGTTGGAGTGCTTTATTCGAAGCAATAACAATTCAGATACTGCATCGGAAGTACATTTTTACAGCTATCAAAAAAGACGACAGCCTCATAAAAGTATTTTTGAAAGATTAAAAGAAAGACTCGTCACTTATGGATCATTTAACGAAACAAGAGAAAGGCCTCGACAAAAAACAAATCTAAACTGAAGAAAAAAAATAACAACTTAAAAACCACTAAAGTAAACTAATAATAATGAAAAAAAATATTATTTGTGCGTTTAAACAACAAATTAAATAAATTAAATTTGCCTAATTTCGTCTGTAAGCACATGGCGCAATGACGCCCTCCTATTGGTAGGTATGCATTAGTTGACGTCATCCGATAGTAAACACAAACGTGTTTACTGTCGGCAGTCGGCATTTTCATATACGATGTGGTATAAGTTGTGAAATGTGAATTATTCGTGTTCCGTGGCCGGTTTGTTTTGAACAATTGTGTAAAACTGTAAAACATTTATTTAATCTTTGACCATGATTGCCGAAGGTTTCAATAAGGCTCAGTCCGACAGTTTACCAAAAATGGACTCCTTAATGATTGCGGAATTTGTATACATCTGCAGAAATTGGTGGAATAAAAGCTGAGAGGTAGGTAACTTTACAAAAATAATGTTATTTACTGCTACCTTCTTTTGGGTTTCACGATATGTAATTTTAGGTTATTTAAGTGTCAGTAAACGAATGTTATTTTTTCAAATGTCGTTTGCGAATATATATTTTTCAATTTTGGTGACAGTCAAAGCATTAAGAATAGAAAACAACTCCTTATTCTCTGGGAACCCTGTGGAAATTTTAACTCAAAATACATATTATTTCTAGTAAAGCACGAATTTAAAAAATGTTATAAAATAAGTTACAACTTGGTTCACAGATTTGCGAGCAGATTTTTGAATTAAGTTCAAAAGTTCAAATTATGCTACAATAAAGATATGTACCTACAGACCAGTCGAGTGCCACACCCTCACTTATTTGTTTGTCTTGCAAGATATGTTTGACAACGTGATTTTTTTTATTACAATGTTTTTTCTCAATAACAGCTTTTTTTATATTATGTGATGCCATTTTTCGGCCAACTATACAATTTCTAACAAATTGAACTGTTGAATATAAGGCGCCGTTTGTGCCATAAGTATTTGTAGTAAAATAACTAAAAGGACGACAAAGAAAAAATAAAAATGTACAAGAAAATGTGTATTAAGGAAATATTTTTCAGGAATAAAAAGAAATCGCGCGGAAATATTTTTTTCACCCTCTGACAAAAAAAGATTTCGCGGAAATTAATTTTTTTCTCTGGGAAAATTTTTGTCGCTGGAAATATTTTTCTTAAGGAAATATTCTTGCGCGCAAGAAAAAAATATTTCCTTGGCTGTGTAGATTTCATGGGCTGGTGAAATATTTTTTTCAGCTTTTGTTTACCTACGTATGATGGCGCTAACGTGACTCAGGGATCGCCATCCAGCAATGTTGCCATTATTTTCTGATGGGTGGGACTGTAATCTGTAAAATTCAAAATTTTTACTGTGTTGTAAATAATCTAGGTGGTACTAGATAATTCACGTACATCATATTAACTAGGTATGACAGAAATACCAACGTCTACGTTTGATTTGTTTAGTAGTTATAGTGTATTCAGTTTAGTTCATAAGCGCAGTTGCGCAGTGCTCTGTTCTGTATGTTTAATGCACCAGCACTAGGGAACACAAAATATAAGCAATGAAGCAATCAAGATCAAGGCATGGAATGGAGCACCGAACACGTTCGATTGCCGATAGGTACGCGTTTATTTGTATCTCAACTAAGTTTTGCCAATGCACAAATTTAAAGCGGTCTGATTGGTCAGGTGCATCTGCATGCGTAGCGGCGCGGCGTGGCGCCAGATCTGAAATACAATGCAAAAAAACGCTTACTCCCTAATCTAGGAACACATGCAAGGATTATGGCATTTTGTTTTTAGAAATTTAGTTTCATTATTGTATGTTTTCTCATATTATGTGTTTTCTTATGAGCGATTTTCCAGTCAGCATTTGGCAACTCAAACAGAATGATTTTTCGCAAGAGATTATTCATAAGTAAAAACATAGTAAAAAGAACATTTGGAAATAGTCGTTTTTTTCGGAAAAGGACTGTCAGTAACTGACTCGAAAATCACTCATATGGAAACACATATGAGAAAACATAATAATGTAAATTTATAGTAACAGTAGAAAGTTCACACCACGTGGGAATATATTTTTGAAAGTAAAGTAGAATGATGATTAAAAATAATATTACATATTGCTTTTTTAACGGTTTGTATAGTTTCTCATTATCATTTTTAGAAACCTTTAAACGCAGCTCAATTCCATTTTTTTAATCATTCTACGTATGCAGCTGACCAATCAGAACGCTTTAAATTTGTGCATTGGCAAAACCTAGTCGGGATATAAACACGATAGGTGCATTATTAATAGAGCAACTTACTAGTTGCCTTAGTAGCTAAGTTGCACATGTCGTACTTACAAACTAACCTG
Organism: Xestobium rufovillosum; assembly: GCA_963966045.1. NCBI lineage: Eukaryota > Metazoa > Arthropoda > Insecta > Coleoptera > Ptinidae > Xestobium > Xestobium rufovillosum. Next base: position 31,640,617 of record OZ014497.1, read on the forward strand.
AATAGGGGACATAAGTGCCTCCGTCATACGTCAGATTTTCATTCCAAACAAAACATAAGCACGTGCCATTTGACGTTTATCGATATTATTTACAACGTCTTAAACTAGTTTTTGCAATATGAATATAGACGTGTTGCAGTGAAAACAGTTCATTTTCAATTTGTGTGTTGGGCTTACGTGTAAAAACTTGAAAACAACTATAATTATATTGAGGTTAGGTTAAAACGTCAGAAAGCTTTGTTTTGTTTGGAATGAAAATCTGACGTTTGTGACGCGCCACTTATGTGGTCCATACACCGTAACTGAAAAAAATCAACACAGACTTTGGTAGGTATGTTTGTCTTACATAGTTATGAGACGTACGTGAATCATCTGAATCACTTGAACTATTTACAACACAGAACATTTAAATTTTATAACAGTAGATCGCATTGTAAGTACCAGCAAATGTGGCAACATTGCTGGATTGCGATCTCTGATTCACATTAGCGCCATCATGCGTGAGTAAACGAAAGCTGAAAAAAATATTTCACCAGCCCATGAAATCTACACAGCCAAGGAAATATTTTTTTCTTGCGCGCAAGAATATTTCCTTAAGAAAAATATTTCCAGCGACAAAAATTTTCCCAGAGAAAAAAATTAATTTCCGCGAAATCTTTTTTTGTCAGAGGGTGAAAAAAATATTTCCGCGCGATTTCTTTTTATTCCTGAAAAATATTTCCTTAATACACATTTTATTTTTTTTCATGTACATTTTTCTTCTCTCTTTGTCATCTTTTTAATTATTTTACTACAAATACTTATGGCACAAACGGCGCCTCATAGTTGAACATCGTGCGGGACAGCTCGACAGCCCTTTGCACTAGGTATCTACTCTATTGCAAAAACAATGAACTTTAAGTAAGATCTTATTTTTGTATTTTAAGAATTTTAACTAGGTTAAGTTTATTGTTTACATTAAAGGCGTATAAATTTTAAAATGATTTTCACAAGCATAAACAATAGTTTTTAGAAACGGATTTGTAGTCACGTCTTGCAGCATGGAACCAACGTTTCCTAAGTTTTTCGTCAGTAGGAACGCGAAGAAGTTTTTTCTGGTGTCTAGATGCTGGTATTTTCACACATAGACACGAAACACCAATAATAAGTACTCGTTAATATTTCACTGGTCAGACCACAAATTAAATCTTCGATAATCCACGCTGGTTACTGGGACAATCGTAAACTGGAAACGGGCGCTTCCCGTTTACAGACGAATGACGTCACACATGCCATATGCTACTCTCGGGTTTTCTCGGATTATTTCGTCCGGAATTGTCAATCTCAAATTTAATTAATTCATATCTTTTGACGACAACGTGAATAATATTTAAACAAAAATAATTGTGACTAAAGGACACCCCGAGAATGGATTGAAATATGCAAAAAAAAATGCAAGAACCCTATTGTTCCCAAAATAAGTTGTTAACAATAATTCTGGTTTTGTGAGATGGTGCACCATCGTGTTGGAAAAATGTTTCTTCTTTCATTTAATGGCACGTCGTCTACGAATTCCTCAATTACAAATAATAATATGGGAATGAAAATTAAAACTTGATAAAACAAATTTAATGAATTACCTATAAGAAAACTTCGAAAGGCGATATTTTATATTGGAAATTGTGAATTAACATTACTCATGTTTTTTTTTTCTGTAAAACCTCCCCTAATAATAGGACAAATATTTCACGTAATGTTCGCGACACCCGTTCGCACTAAATTGTCCCGAACCACCCCTAAATCTGCTATCGACACGATAATTTGTATCCGACCACACGCGAATCGATTTTGTCATCGGGTCTGCCCCCTTTGGCGCCCACCCCGTTCGAATAAATAACTTGTATGCATGCATTTCGCGGAACAGGAGAACAATCGCAAAGGAAGCGAATCTTCAGACAATTAAAATAATTTATAATTCTCGCAAAGTTGACTGTGTATATCAGGGTGGTTTTTTCCCATGGCCCGTCAGCGAGCAGTTCCCGGAGTCGTCCTTACTGTTTCCTAACCGCTTCCTGACCGGGACCCGGGTCCCTTTCATACCTCCGCGGTGCATTACGAGTAGTAATTCACGTAGACGCCAACTTGGATAAATTTTATTGCATCCCCCCATTGTTATATTGTATTTATTGCGCTGGTAAGATTGTCTTTTGAGGTGCCGTGTGCTTTCGCCAAGCACCCGGAAATAATTATTAGTTATACGAGTCTTCGAGATACTTATCCCTGCTCCGAGATTTTATGTCCTGTTTAAAAGTTGCTCTCGCCCCCCATTGTTCGGGGAAAAATTAAAACCGGTACGTTTTCATTCGTCACACCGAGAAAGTTTTCTCCTCGCGTCTACAAATGACGACGCATCAATAAAATTACCGGGAAATACACGCCGCAAATGAAAATAAATCGAGCCGGGGCGGGAGCGCGCGGAAAACTCAGCCGATAGCCGATTTTTCTCCGAGATACACTCCACAGAAATTGCATATACACAATTCTATATAGAAGACAGATATTTCCCGCCACGCGGACTAGTTTTTCTTACTTAAAATCGGTCTCGGGAGCCCCGCATCCTATTCCCTGCAAGTTTGCTCCATTTCCCGCCCAAACGCTATCCCACTTCTGAGCGCGACAATCCGAGATCGTTTTTTACGCGACGCAACGCAAACGCAAGGAGAACCGAGTGCCGGGCCGACGCAAATTGGTAATTTTTTACTGGGAAACGCATTTCTGTTCCTGAAAATTGCATTATATAGAAATGGTTCACTTTTCGAGCTGATCAAGACGGATTCCGATAGATTGTTTATTTCTGGAAAGTGCCTGTCGAGTTTTGGACGAAATGGGCTCGTCTGTTTTGCTTCTACACGGGAAGTTGACAGTTTCTTGGACAAAACGGAAATAAAAAGGAATCTTTCGCGGCCATTGCATGAATTTTAGTTTTTCGTAAGACATGAAAATTGGTGTTGAAAAAAGGTTTCAAAATTTAGACGGCATGTAATACGATCAAAAGCAAGTTAGAAAGTCTAAATAAATATGGGTCCGCAGACCAACCTTTTTCGAGATATGAGCGATTTTATTTTTCGATCGCTTAAAAATGAGTTAATTTGAATATGTATTTGGTTTATTTTTCAATATTCAGCACTACATAACAATCCAAGAAGGTGTTCGAAACTAAATTTTTTAAGTAACCCCAAATGCAAAAAATCCAAAGGCGTTATGTCGGGAGACCTAGGGAGCCATGGATTGGGACCTCCTCGCCCTATTCATTTATAGCGAAGTGTTTCGTCCAGGTGCTCGCTACATGCCCTCTGAATATTGAAACTGTTTTTTAAACACCCTGTATAGTGACGTCACGCTCGCATCGTTTTGCAGTTGGCCATTCCTAGCAAGCGTCATTTAGTTTTAATTTTAACGGGGAATAAATCCTTTTTTTCAAGTAAAATGCTTTAGAATAACTTTTTATACGTGTGAAGATAATTTTTGAAATATATGCAAGGACGCTATTGATCACAAAGTAGTGACGTAGTTTTTGTTCCGCCCCATTTGTAGTGTAAATGTGGCCAAAATTCTAAAACTTACATCAAGATGGCTCGCAAGGAGGCAAGTATTTATGGGGAAAATGTACAAAAAAGTTAATTCGCCAAAAGCGGCTGTTTTCTAGGAGTGTACCTATATCTACTAAGAAAAAATTTGAACCTTGGAATTCTTGTCGAATTTGAAAAAATAATAATTTAAAAATGTTAAAAATGTTTAGAGATTTTATAGAGGGCCAATAAAATTATATTATTCAAAAAATTTCTATAAGAAAAGCTCGGGAGCAGCTTGCTTAAATTCAAAGTGGTTGTCCGAAGTCGAGGACACACTTGTTTTGAAGACTGTTTTCTATGTAAAATCACCCGCTGAATCCGAATCCGGAGGGCGCCCGTTCATTTGGGACGGCCTTGACCCTGAAAAATGCATTTTTACGTAAAATTTCGAAAAATTGAAAACTCCGAACATTTCAGTTTACATCGTCATATCTTCGTTCTGGAGACAGCTAGGAAGCTAATTTTTTTTTTAAATGTTCTCCAGGCATTTTTGACTGCAAACCTCTATACACAATTAACTTTCGAAAAATAACTACGTCAGAAATTTGTAATTTTGTACACCGCGTCATTTCTGTGCACCTTAATTTTCACCACGCGAGAAAGTTTTTTATTGTAAAAGATAGATACCTATTCAATCGAAATAATATGTCGTGAAAAGTATGCAGAAGTTTTTAGTGAAAAAATCATCTCGATATCTGCAATACTGACCGAGTTACAGCGATTAACAAAATATTGCTTTTTGCGCTGCGGCATATACCTAGTGTTCTATTTCTACTCTACGCATCTACCTACTCCGTGCATCTGCGCCTGCGGGCGGCTAATCTCCGTCATATGCGGGAAACTCGTGCATATACCTATTACTTTTCTTTGGCAAAGTGATAAAACAGTTTCCGATGTAATGAAGTTTATGTTTAAGTTTAATTGTTTACAAATAACATATCATAACTGTAAAACTGTTCGAACTGTTCAATTTTTCAAATTCTGCGAAAGACATACGTACTACGTATGCTGTTACGTCTTACTTACATTGTATTTTTTATGCATTTCGATGTAGATCTTATATCAAATTTATGTTACGCCCATGTATGGAGTTCCAATTTTTATGTATTCCTATTTTGAGAACAAATATAAAAACTTTTTAAAAAATGAATCTTTTTCTTCGAATGAGGAACGATATAGGGGTGTAGATCTCGGTGTAGATACAGTGTTCGTTAGCTTAGGTTAGGTTGAGGACGGCAATCCGGCAATACGTAACATGACACGCAGGCAGCCCAAAGACTTCTAGTCTCTGAGGCAGCCAAGGGGTCAGAAGCGGCCTGCCTGCCGCCTTGAACAATGCGTTATATCCATTTTCAGTTACAGCTTGAACTGTTTCTGCTGAATCATTCATCTGACAAATTATGCACAAATTGTAATTGATTTCCATTTTCACTAATAGTAATGCATATAACTTAACCTCAGTCTTCAATCAAAATCGCACAAACAGTGATTCCAAAACAATTCGACATATACATACATACTACTCGTACCGACTCGTACATAGTTATTGTTATTTGTAAACAATTAAACATAAACTTGATTATATCGGAAACTGTTTTATCACTTTGTCAAAGAAAAGTAATAGGTATTTGCACGAGTTTCCCGCATATGGCGGAGATTAGCCGCCCGCAGGCGTAGATGCATCACGGAGTAGGTAGATGCGCAGAGTAGAGATAGAACACTATGCCGCAGCGCAAAAAGCAATATTTTGTTAATTGCTGTAACTCGGTGAGTATTGTAGATATCGAGATGATTTTTTCACTAAAAACTTCTGCATACTTTTCACGACATATTGTTTCGATTGAATAGGTACCTATCTTCTACAATAAAAAATTTACTCGCGTGGTGAAAATTAAGGTGCACAAAAATGACGCGGTGTACAAAATTACAAATTTCTGACGTAGTTATTTTTCGAAAATTAATTGTGTATAGAGGTTTGCAATGAAAAATGCCTGGAGAACATTTCAAAAAAAAATTTAGCTTCCTAGCTGTCTCCAGAACGAATATATGACGATGTAAACCGAAATATTCGGAGTTTTCAATTTTTCGAAATTTTACGTAAAAATGCATTTTTCAGGGTCAAGGCCGTCCCAAATGAACGGGCGCCCTCCGGATTCGGATTCAGCGGGTGATTTTACATAGAAAACAGTCTTCAAAACAAGTGTGTCCTCGACTTCGGACTAACTCTTTAAATAAGCGCTTTTTGAGATGGCTGCTCCCCGACTAATATCAACCGTTTTTAAAATTTGTCAAACACAAATATTTCTAAATAATAAAAATTAATTGTACAATATCTATGCATGTAAATATAAAAATTTTAGCACTTTTGATTTTAATTAGTGGTACTGGACCGTTCGAACAACTACTCCTCGGGCAAATACCCCGCCAGGCATTGAATTATAGAACTAAATCCAGATTTTTTGTACTACGAGACGTTTCAGACTGCTACCCCATCTAAGATGGCTTTGAAACAATCCTAATTTGTCTCCATGTACGTACGTGCTTTTAAGCACTTTTAAGACTTTTGATTTTGAAAACATTTGGATTTTTTTATAAAAGAGAAAAAAAGTGTTTAATTTAACAATAATAATAATAATAAGTAAGTAGCAGAGAGCAGGATTCATTTTATTATAGTACCTACAGTAAATTTTACTCAAATTTTCTATGACATTATTCCAATTTTTATAAATTATTTCAACTCCAAACAAATTAATATTGAAAATTCTTACTATAAATTTAAAATTAATAGAATTTTTGTAAAATGCCGAAAATCATGTTTAAATATTCTCATTCCTAATTGTTTTTGTTATAGTAATATTCATAGAACAAAAAAAATACATATAGAATTTAAAATTAACAATGTCCTACCACAAACTTACAGTAATTTTTTTCTATCATTCACAACACCAAAAATTGTATACTGCATTTATCAACATAGAAGAAATACAACAACGAACATTAATAAAACTTACAAACAAACATGAAAACAACTCGATTAACACTGAGTGGTTACTTAATACGAGTATCCACCACAAATATTCTAATAAGTATTTAAAAATTCAAAAAAAAACATATACATATTGGTCAATCCAAAAATCATTTAGAAACCAGACTGAACCAACACAAATACAAAAACAGTAATTCAGCAATAAGTAAACATAATATGAAAAACAACAATCATACTTTTGAATTTAATGATAGGTACCTAAATTTTAGAACAAGAAAAAATGTAAAATCTGGACTGTTTTAAGAAATGATTTATATAAAAAAAAGAACAAAACTTTATAAATGATAGAATTGACATACAAAATTTGTAATATAATAAAATAAATCCTGCTCCCTGCTACTTACTTATTATTATTATTAGTATTGTTCAATCAAATACATATTTCTCTTTTATAAAAAACCCACTTTTTTCAAAATCAAAAGTGCTAAATTGCAATTCCGATATTTATATTTATATAGTTACCCTATAAATAATTTATATTATTAAAAAAATTATGTTGAAAAATAATTTGTCAACTTTATACATTCCATTTTACAAATAAATCTTGACAAAGACCCCGAACGGGGTTGAAACGTCGATTGTTTTATATAAAGTGTTTTTACTAATGCCAAAATTTCACCAAATTAAAATAATACTTTTTTTACTAAGCAATAACAGCATGCAAACTAAAATATTGTATAAGTAGGTAGGTAACGAAATTTAAGGCCAAAAATTCATATGAACATATTAAGAGTTAAGACCCCTTCCCCCCCTGCCCTCTTTAATGGAACGCCTATGCTGATGCTGTTTTCAATAAAACCGCACCATATTATGACTCGCATTCATAAATGCAAATACCAAATTTTCTTTTATTGTGATAAAGGACAGCCGTAAAGTGAATTTTAGTGACCCCCCATTTAAGGGATCGTAAATCGAGAGGGTGTGTACTCATGTAAACTTTTCAGTTCAAAATTTCGTCAGGAATCAGCGCCCCAAACTTGTAACATCGATTCAATGGCGCGAATTTCAAAATAATGGTCCACAATTATTAATTAATGATTATTAATGTGGTTAACATTAAAAAATGTAGTAATCACTAATGCAAGAGAGGCGAAAGACCTCGAAATTTAGGTACCGGTACCTGCTAGTTTTACCTGACTTTGTCCTCCTAAGAGTCATATCATCGGTAACTAAAGCCCTTCCTAGACGACCTGGTGGTGTCTTTCCGTACTTCGATATACTTGCAAAATGACCAAATTACCAACGATGATAAAAGCGGGGAAAATTGTTCTGGTTGAAAGCGAGACGAGACAAGAGCCGCGCATCGATAACAAGAAATCCGGGAGGCCGCCCGACTGACAATTTTCCGGAACACTGGTCCTCGGCGTATCGGATTTCTTTTTTCAATCAAGTCGACTTGAACACGCCGCCGACGTCGTGCTTCGCTTGTTTTTATTGAAAAATTATTCAATTATAAAGTTTTAAAAACAGATTGGAAATCATGCGGTTCGCCGGGGGATGAATTTTGAGGTTGGGATTACCCCGTTTTATGAATATATACGTCTCCGGTATTTTTTTCGTAGGAAATTTTTCTTTGCCGATAATCGTTGGAATAATAGGGGATGGAACCCCTAATTTGCGTCGTAAATTCCCGGGGAAATTAAGTCTTGGATAGCTTTTTTCCGAGCCCCGCGGTATGGTTATTAGAAAAGAGATTATGAAAATGGATTTCGATTCCGGAGATTGTTGCAAGAGTTTATTGCCAGGGTGTATTGGTGTAATACTACATACTTTTAAAACCGGTAACTGAAAACAACTCTTCCGTATCGAGTCGGATTGGCCGGCGACAGGTACAGTCCATTCAGAATAAGAAAGGGCCAAGCACGTCACAGTGACGTAATACGCAGTAAACACGGCTTTTGCGGTCGCATATTCAGTGCATTGATCACCAAATATCGTTACCCCCTCGTATTCGACGTGCATGCAAGTAAGATCGAGCATCGCCGGATTAGCCTGAAAAATGTCTTCTCCTTTTCATTCAATTTTTTTTGCCAATTACCGGCCGAAGTTTAAAATGAGAAACAGAAAACTGAATTTGCAGTTCCAGGACTTAAAAAGAACGGGGATGCAATTACGCGCGGGGGCCGGCAGCGGGGGAGGGGGAGGTTGAACTGGAAAATAATAATACATGGGGCCAATGTCTTTAAATAATTTTAACTCTATTTTTACGAGAGATCCGTCCCCCGGCGCGGAGCCCTGGAGGCCGCGCGAGAAAAATAGCTATTAGTTAACTGGGAAAACGGCTCGGATAATGGCCTCTTTGACTTCTTAGATGGATTTTTTAATATAATAATTTCAATAATTTATACGGCGGGTATATGCAGCCCTCTCTTTCATGATTTAAATTGGGCAATAACGGGGATTAAGATACCGGAGCGGGTAGCGGATTTTTATGCATCGATTACTCGGGAGGAAGAATAAAAAATTTACCGCTAATTAAGCCGTATATTACGCCGCTACCCCCCCTCCGATACGCTCAGTTTTTTAATCGTTGTAATGAATTTGCATATGGCTGGAACAACATGCCACGTACTTTTTAATGATTCTACATCAACTGAGAAAATTTTTAGTATTGTGTCGCTCTAGGTCGCTCTAGCATTAAATTATCAAGTTAATTAACCCACTTCACACCACGTATTTGTAAATAATAAAATTTGCCCCGGAAGTGACGCTCATGGTTATGAGTCACGCTGTTTGTCTGCAGCCGCAGCTGTTTTTATGACGTTGACCTTGTCTGCTTATGATTCCCGAAAATTCGAATGCCAGAACAATATTCCCGTTCCCGAATGTTCGATCAAGAGTATTTATTGAGAACCAAGAAGCCGGGAGGACAGTCTTTTGAAGTTTTGGCTTTCAGATGCGAAGAGAGCGATAGAACAGGGCGAGTACCTATACGAGTATATGTCTTACATGCTTTTCGTTCAGTGTCTGGTATCGGTACGTGCGTGCGAATTTGTTTTCGCGTTTTTTAAAGTGTACCGGGGCGCATACAGACCTACAGCATAGGATCATAAATCAAGAAAGCGAGTGCTTAAATACTATTTAGTTAAACACAATCGTGCAACATCTTTGTGGCTCAGTGGGATAATGCGTCCTCAACGAAAGTGCGAGTCTGGGGGTTCACGTTTTGCCGCGGTGGATTTGTTTTATAATAGTGATTAAGCTTTTTTCTTTTAAAACAAAAAATCGGTCAGGTCAAAAAGGTCAGATAGGGTATCGCCATCAACGCCAGAGACAGTTTCACTCATTTCACTTTTATTGTTGATATACAGTATGAGTAAAAAGTCTGGCACTAATTCGATAAAAAATTCAGGAATAATTTCTGGAAAAAACGCTGGGACTAATTCTTTTTAAAGTGCATTTGTTTTGATAATTGTCGTTTTTCGATAGTCTTTTGATTTCATTCTGTGACGTCATCGTCCATTTTCTTAAATGGCTCCCCGTACTTTTGAAGTCGTAGTTGGATAGTGGCTAAAATTACGAATTCAATGATGTCACAGTATGACATTGACATTGATATTTTTCGAAATAATCAAGTTGCTGTAGGTCTGTAAGGAATGTTATTATGCTAACGGGGCGTTTTCGGACGTGATTAACCGTTGGTTGTAAGAGTGTTTTTAGAGAATCTCGAACTGTTGATTTGTGTATTGTGGATTTTGTTTAGGTAATTATTAATTATAGTTGTTAATTATTTAATTGTTCGCTGGTAGTTATTTAACTGTTATTGTTTGTTGTTTGTTTGTTGCTTGTGTAAATACGAAATACATTAGGTACAACATTTACCTTCAATTCTTCATTAATTCTTTTTGTCGTTTTTCCAGTGATTTTCTTCTTGAAATTAAGTATAATTTAGTCTTTTTTCTCTTATACTTGCAGTTATCCTATTCCATTTTAACGATACCTGTACAGGATGTCTGTCCCAGCACTTAAGGTATAGGATAACATGGGTACCTACCTAACTTTGTTGTTACCAGAGATAGAGATTCGGTTAAATGGGGAAAGGTTGACCTTTGGTGCTACTTAGTAATAATCCATGCGGAAATTTGAAATGTCACTAATCGTTTTCCAGTTATTTTGCAAGAATCGAAAACATCCAAAATTAGTTCTAAATGGTCACCTATTTGATGCCGGATGAAAAAACAAAAATCACTTTGTTAAGACACTACTTTATGCTCTTGTAGCTGGTGTTGTCAAATTTTGCGCAAAAACGTTTCGTTCCGACAAGACCATCTTCAAGTTAATTTATTCTTATAACGGCCATATTGGATTTTTACATATTAAGAAAGCCCTATTTTTTCTGATTAAATTTATATCCCACAAACTTATACATCACACACTTTGTTAGATTAGGTGATGTGCAAAAGAAATGAGACAACCTTTAAGGTACCCCCCCGTATAAAGTCAAAACTAGAACGCCCATCTCTGTAATTGATAAAAAGTACAAAACCCAATATCAACTATTTAAATCTTACCGCACAAACGCCTGAATCTGAATATGTACCTACCTAATTCCTGAAATCAGATATAAGATGATGGATTGGCACCAAAAATATATGCATCACCCCGTGCATCACTATGCAGTGCCCCCTGTACGATGGAATTAGCTTCATATATGACGTATGTCGATGACGGATGGAGTCGTCCTTGCAACCGTTAACTGTCTTATCCCCTAATCCATCAGTTAGCCGGAAATAGAAGACAAAACTAGGTTGAGTTATCAAGAAAAACTACATGTCCCATCACTACCGTCATTAATTTGGCCGCTATACTCTTTATTAAAAGCGATGCGTCTTGATTGATTCTTTGCCGTTTAACGGGCTGATTTTTCTACAGGGAGCAGATAGTTTGAGTCCCCGGAGCTTTGCAATAAATAAAATGTCACCAGATCGATGTTTTAGTGGTGCAGCAAATGTCAACGAATAAAGGTCCTCCCTGTAGGACGCTTTCGCAGTTCATTAGTCACCAAATGGGACCACTTGCAATAAAGAAAAATACACCTTTCTCCATACCAAATCCAACTCGAGAAGGCTTTTATATAACAAAATAACTAACCCTACAAGAAGAGGCGGAGAGTCCACAGGACGGTGCGCCGCCCACCGCCACGGGAGCGAGAGAGACGCACAGTGTTGGCGGCGCACTGTCAACACCTTACCTGTAATTGATTTTTCTAATTCTCTGGACTCGAATTACACAATCACGTTCTCGCGAGTACTGCAAGAGGTACACGGACCGCCGAGGTAAGGTTAGATGTCTCGGCGCGACTCGGATGGGGTGGAAAAGTCTAAGAGGGTAAAAGGGCTGATCTAAGTGGAGATGTTCGCATTTTGAGTGACTAACGTTATTTTATGAAGAAACTTAGATGTTTTTGCTACTAGATCCAATTTCTCACAAATTTATCCTAATTATTTTATATGCTTCATCAGTCTTTCCTACTTCTTTGCATTTATTATCGATCCATTGCTCTTTCGCTTTCCTACATTTCCGAATAATTTCCCACTTGATCGCCTTATATCTTTGTTTCCCTCTTTCATCTAACCTATTTTTATATTCTCGCCTTTCCTCTATTAGACTCACAATATGCATTGCTATCCAGGGGTTTTCTACTCTCATTCTGTTTATGACCCAAAATATCTCTATAGCTGCAGAAACTAAACTCAAAACAGCATGACCCTGAACAGTGAAGAACTGCCCCCAACATATCAGCACACGAAATCCACCCGCTTTTAATTACGGCGCCTCAAATTCCTTTAATTTGCATTTTTCCGACATACTCCGATGCCAATAACAATCATTAACATTCGGTATGTAATAACGGTCGTCGATAAATTTTCGCGGCGTTTCCGAAACGAAATAATGGAGCTTAAATCAAGCCGGCGTGACGACGTGAAACAAAAGAGCGGAGAGAGCACCCCCGATTCTTCGCGTCCGGCCGCAAAAAAATCGGTCGGCGTTACACCCGTTTTAAGTAACAAATGAAAGAAAATAACAATGGTCGATTTGCATTCATCCCCCGGGCGGCGGGGGGTTAAAACAATCGCCCCTGAATTAATTCATTAGAGTGGACCGGGGACGGATTTCCAGCTGGAGCTTTATTTTTCTTGAGAGACCAGTAAACTGGATTTTTCTTGGTATGTTTACGACGGAGACATCAGAGGGGATGTTGCACTCGGTGGTCACATCATTCCGGGGGCAGCTAACCCCCTGGAGGACTACCGAATGTTAAACAATTAACGTTAAGTCGATTAAGTCGTTTAGTGGCGATATGTTTATAAGACTTCCGCGTACAGTAAACCAATTAATAGCGAAGACTATGGCGGAAAACAGGAAAAAATGGGCAGTCTATTTTGAGAAAATGGCAAAATAGAACGATGTCCTCAAAGGAAGCATATATTGCTCCTTCTTATTTCTCAAAACATTATTAGTCAATTAATGTCATAATGGCAATAAAGAGAGGTTAGCATTTCAGAAAAAAGTTTAAATAAACTAGATTGTATTAAATCAATTTGGTCATTAAGGGTGCGGAATTTGAGCACTAAAAACGGGACATGTAGACACATTTTTATTCCAACACCATTCTGAAATTAAAGTAGATAGGGCGTTAAATAAAAAAAAGATTTATCAATAAAGGATCAACTTAGAGACTCCCACTATTTTTATAGTAATATTTTTCGTTCGCCTTAAATAAATCTCTCTCAAATTATTGAAAAATCCGTCATAAATCCGTCATAAACTCGACACCTTTTTTACTATTTGTACACATACTTATCGTAATTAGAAAGTAGTGTTGTCTAAGTTAATTATTCGTTATTCATTTTCGACCAAGAACGTCTTGATACGTTACTTGGTTCAGCCAACGTGTTGGAACAAAAATTGTTCTACATATTCTCAATTTTGTGCATATTTAGCCGAGATGTACACTAAATTGAATAGTAGTAGATGGCGCTGAACCGCCAGTTTATTCTCTTATTTCTAAATAGTTAATAATAATTGAAAGATAGGACCGCCGACTAATCCTTCCAGATTTATTCGGTTGCCGCCAAAGCACGAAACATTGAAAATTCCAAGCTGCGTGTCCCGATTAAAGACGTTGCAGTTGTTATAGAAATAGATTGTGACAATATTTTGCATAATGCTAATTATACTTTTGGGCGATAGGTGGCAGCACCTTATATACTAAATCGCAGCCTTAAGTATCTAAGTTATAATTTTTATGTTTATAAATTTCTATAGACTAATATACCGTGTGACAAACTTCCATGTGTACATGGGGAAATAACATGGGCAATTACATTTTTGGGGATTCCTGCTCCCCATGTGTAGTTACAGTGGTGGTAAAGGTAGCAATCGAAAGATTATTTTTTTCTGCGTATGAGGATATCAAAAACTCTACAACTTTCCAATTTATTAAAGCATTAAAAGAAAAAATTACATTAATAATTTTCTAACTAAAACACAGAAATTTATCAGATTATCCATAACTTAATTTATTCTAATCACGGACGTCTTTGATTTTTATGGATTTTCTGAACTGTCAACATTTAAAAATGAACAAAAATATTTATTCAGTTCAAGAAAAGGTTTTCATTGTGAAAATATTTTATGGCGGCAATAGTTTGCGCGTAGTCCGTGCCTTATTTTCTGTAAAATTCAATAACGGTCCTATTCCTTCGGTATAACAACAAATAATTTAGTAAGAAATTTGAAGGCTGGGAATCTTTCATCGAAAGAAGTTAATTTTTACTAATACATAAACTTGTTTTTTTATTTAGATAATTCTCATTCCCATTATTATTGTCATTACCTATAGTTGACAATTAATTGATTACTGGTGTGGATGTTTCGTTGGTGAATGCTGGTTCATAGTTTAGGGTAAATTGTAGGTGTCGTCTAACCTATTAAAAAGTTTTTGAGAAAATGTTAAAGCAGTAAAATGAAATAATAAAAATTAAATTACTTTAATTTTACTGCAATTATGAAAAATTTAACAAGAGGCAACATTTGTTTATTTTGCTCTAATGAATTTTGTAATCTGGCAATTTAATACTTATTTATTTCATATCTAGGTAAGGACAAAAACTTATTAATATATGTACAATGAAATTAAAGTAACATAAAAAAAGAAAAATAACTATAACAAATATTCAAATAAACCCCCATTCTGTATCAGACAGTATCCCAGCCTATTATAGAAAGAATTTCTCACATTCGCTATTCGCAAGTTGCCGATCGTTTATTAAGTTGCATTTCGCAAAAATAGCATTCCTTAAAGAATCAATATTTGGGTGACGAGTTTTATAAATCTTATTTTTTAAATGACCCCACAAGGAAAAGTCACACGGTGCCAAATCGGAAGTTCTAGCTGGCCAGTTTATAGCACCACCTCGACCAATCCAGCTCTCTGGAAATATTTAATTTAATAATTCCATCACTTGTGCTCCAAAATGTGCTGGGCATCCGTCATACTGAAACCAGACCTCCCGATTCGCATGTGCAACTTCTTCTAATGCAGGGCCAATATGGTTAATAAAAAGATCTAAATAAGCTTCTGAATTTAAATTTCCCTGTATTTCAAATGGTCCTAGAATGCGATTATTAAAAAATATATATATAAAAATATTGACTTTTTGAGGGTATTACGTTGTAGTGGCTAGATTTATTCTGGGATTTTCCTGGGCCCAATGCCTAACGCTCGGCCTAACGTTTTGTGAATTTGGCTCTTGATTTAAAGCGAAGGTACACTCATCGGTAAAACAAATTGATGAGAGGAAGCTGCGATCCCGATTAGCCCGTTCTTGCATTTCTTCACAGAAAGTTTACCTTGATTCTTCGTCAAAAGGAAGTAACTCTTGGTGACATTGGAACTTAAAGGGATGATATTTGTTTTTTTTTAATATGTTACGAACAGTTTCTCTTGAAACATTACATTCTAGGGCAATAGACCTTAAACTAGATGTTGGACTAGCAGTTATCAGGCCTATTACCATTTCCTCTACCTCAACATTTAGATTTCTTGGAACGACTAAAAAAATAAATGATAAGATTAGTTTTAGTTTTGTTTCACTCCACGTTATCACTTGTTAAATTTCTCATAATCCCAGTAAAATTTAAGTTAGCGAACAATAAGGAATTAGCAACTAGGTAATAATAATAAGCGAATCAGAATTATCTAAATAAAAACCAAGTAAATTTATTAGTAAAAATTACCTTCTTTCAATGAAAGATTCCCAGTATCTTCAAATTTCTTAACTAAATTTTTTATTGTTGTTACCGAAGGAATAGGACTGTTATTGAATTTTACAGAAAATAAGTCACGGACTACCCGCAGACTATATTGCCGCCGTAAAATGTTTTCACAATGAAAACCTTTTCTTCAACTGAATAAATATTTTTGTTCATTGTGAAACCCAAATTTTAAATTGTCGATAAATAATGTTGACAGTTCAGACGAATTAGAAATTAGAATCAAGGGAGTCTTTGATTAGAATAAATTAAATTGTCATGGCTAATCTGATGAATATCCGTGTTTTAATTTGAAAATTATTAGTGTAATTTTTGCTTTTAATGCTTTAATAAATTGGAAAATTGCAGAGTTTTTGATATCCTCATACGCAGAAAAAAATAGTCTTTCGATTGCTACCTTTACCACCACTGTAACTACACATGGGGAGCAGGAATCCCCAAAAATGTAATTGCCCATGTTATTTCCCCATGTACACATGGAAGTTTGTCACACGGTATATCTAATTGATAACTCTTTACAAAATTAACCAATAATTTTGTATTTTCTAGATGAGCGAACTGATGATTGTTTTTAAAGAAATGATTAGCAAAACTTGAATGATCATTTTTTAAACGAAATGATCTTAAATGTTAATTATACCTAATACGTATAGATATGCCAGTTTGTACGATATACTATATGCTTTTACAGTCTAAACAATTTAGTTGATTAATTGGTCAAGTTTATGTGTTCTGTACATCAAATTTCCCACGGAAATACCCCCCCCATTTGTAAAACTCTAAGCAGCAATCTGAAATAAACATTTTTTTCAAAAGTGTATCAGTACATCGGGCATCGGGCCAGAAAAACATTTTACAGAGAAGCGTGTTGAACAACACCTCTACACACACACACGGTGGTGTGCCTGTCCCATCCCCTCGCGTCGTTACATTCAAATTTAAATTTCCCCGTCGAGTAAATCAAAACATAAACTACCGGCATTCCGCTCGTCTTGTGTAAGACGCGAAAATGTCCCAATTTTCGAACAATGTAGCACTCAAACGTCGCATTTGTCACCTTTCAAATGCAAAACGGAGGCGCGCTCCTGTACCGGGGGCGGCGATATTTTTCTCACACATATATAGACGTCGGGGGTGCAATTCCGCGTAATTTATCGCAAAATAATGTCAATTTTCAGACACCTTAGGTGCCCGGACGCGTCTCAGGACGGCACCCTCCACGGCACTCTTGCGATACGGCTGATATATAAATTATTGCCCCGCGATATTGTCTGCGACTGAAAAATGCGGCCCGAAGGAAAAAAAACGAGGCCGTTAACTAGGTGTAAATTATACGGGGCACGCTCGACGGGTTAAATTAAAATCTAATGATTAATTTAACGACTGCTGGAATTGCTGCTTCATCAACTTAACTGGTGACAATTCTGATTAAAAATACGGCGAGTTTTAACGCGGATCGTCCCATAAATTTTCAAATACAGGAAGGCGGACGCAAGTTACTTAAAACTTATTCAAGGAGGGGGGCAAGGTTTACATGTCAGCATTCATCGGTGATTAAAAACTGGCAGATCCATTACGAATGTGAACGTCACTTCTGACCTGTGCCGGTTTATAATGAACACCTTGTGGTACTTCTAATAAAAAATCGCTCTATAACAAACACTGCTTGCTCCCAAACTCCCACAGCACATATATATTTTTTTATCTAACTGTTACAAAAAATTTGTTATTAATTTTTACACATTTCTTGGATTCAGAAAACTTTTATTAAAATATTGTTAAATATTTGAAGGTGAATATCTAAAAAAAATGTCTCATACAAACTCACAGTAGAATCAATTAAGGAATCCAAAAATGTAATCAAATAGAGGGTGTTCCGTTTAAAAAAAATAAAGTTAGGTAGTATACCCCAGAACAAATGACTTTGAAAATGTCCACATTTAACAATGGGAAATCCGTTAACTGGAGATTCTACAGGTCAAATAATGACCATGGACCCGAACATGCCTTATCCGAATGTTGATGGTTTAGGAAATACAGGGTGTTGAAAGTTACAATTTTATTTCCATTTTTTGCCATAACTACGAAATTTCTTAGATCGTCGACTTGAAAATTTGCAATCCTATGGTTTTTCTTACAGGAAAAAAGATTCCAATAACATTTTTGACGTTGCCCATAGAGGGCGCTATTTATAATCTATTGCTTTGATAAATTGACCCATAACTTTTTACCGTGCACATCTAACGTCAAATCGGCTCCAAAATCTGAAAGACCAACCTTTTTTAAATAATAAATGTATTCTTGTCTCATTTTGATATTCCAGCTCAATTTCAAGAAAAAACGACTTAATGCAGATAGTGTTTAAATTCCAAACTTGTTCCAATAGGCCGTTCCGCATTAAACGAAATATTATCTAGATAGCTACGTTTTACAAACAGACAGTCGATAGTAATATGACATTAGTTTTAAAGTGTTCAGTGTTAATCCAATAGCTTTTTCATTAACTTTCTCCATAAATTTATCAAAAGTACACGTACGGAAAACAGAGCACATTCACAGTGTTCCAACGGGTCTTTTGTTGCTTATCTTTTGAGGGTTGAAAAATGTTGGAAAGCGAGCGTCCAGAAAAATAAATTAAGGAAACTGAGATAAATGCCGCGGGGTCCCTCAGGTATACGCGCGGGGGGCAAAAACAGTTTTGCGTAATGCCCTGGCAGGAAGGGTACAATCTAACGACAACAAGGGAAGTAATGAGTCTAAAATTCGGGCAGATAGCCGGAGAAATTAGCGAGACTAATCACCGTAATCACCCCACCTATGCACACACACAGAAGGAATTAAAAATGGTGGAAATTACGACCCTTGGTGCGGTAATGCCGTTGACAAAGTGGACGGCACTCACAAAACGTGATATGCCACTAGCGCGACACTCGTCTAATGACGAAATTTGTCATCTTTTGTGTCCGAAGCGTATTGGTTGCATTATGTATGTGTGTATTGTCCACGGACACGCTATCCTCCGCGAGGAGCACCGTCCCCCACACCCCCCAACCCCAGCATTGTGTGTGTAAGATAGCGGGTTTTCTCGCGGCAACGGACATTGATGAAATATGGAGATAATTAAGTTTGGGGAGACGCAATTGAAAACTTGCATCCCGAAAGGATTATCCCGGAGAATAAGAAAGATTTTTCTCGCAAATTGCCGCATTTGTATACCGAATGCACACAAGGCACTACAAATATTTCACTGGAAGATTCTGTTTTTTCCAGAACTTTTAGAATGGAAATAAATCAAAGCTGAATGCAAATATACAGTCCAACAGATTTAAGTTGGCGAGAGGTTGGGTCTTTAACATATATATAGTAATATAAGTCAATTGCAAACTTTTAAAAAGTGTACTCCAACTGACCACCAGACATATTTTACCACCAGAAATGCTCTTTCATATTCAGTTATTTTATTGTCAAAAAACGATGCTTGTCAGTTTAATAATCAATAAAAATATAAATGTCAATTTCACTGTCTACCAAGAATGATGGAAAATGCAGTATTTAAAAAATAAAATCAATTATCTAGTTTAAAAAATTCTTTAGAATTAATTAACAATATCAAAAATAAAAATATTCCAACAGGGTCCTTTTTGGTTTCTTTTGATGTTACAAATATGTTCCCTAATATTCCTCCTAATGAATGCTTAAAATTACTTGAAAATATTTTATACAAAACACATACTAATATTGTTATAAAAAATGATATTATTACTGGTCTCCAACTTTCTATTTAACAAAATTATCTCCAGTTCAATAATAAATATTATGCTCAAAATGTAAGTCTTGCTATGGGTTCACCAATTATTCCTTTATTAGCAGATATTTTCATGTCAGATATTGGAGAAAAAATTATGAATTCAGAGTTACGCAAACAACATATTCTATTTTGGTATAGATATGTAGATGATATTATTGCTTGTTTTAAAGGAACAACAAGACAATTAGACAATTTTCCAAAAATAAAATTATAACATAAATTCTGTGACACACTGTATATCGGCCAGACTGGTAGATCTATACGTATTAGGTATTAGGTATAATGAACATTTAAGATCATTTCGTTTCAAAAATGATTATTCAAGTTTTGCTAATCATTTCTTTGATAACAATCATCAATTTCCTCCGCTAGAAAATACTAAATTATTGTTTAATTTTGTAAAGAGTTATCAATTAGATATATTAGAGTCTATGGAAATTTATAAACATAAAAATGTCAAAAATTATAACTTACTTAATGACCAAGTTGATTTAATACAATCTAGTTTATTTACCCCTTCATTATTATTGTACTATTATATTTTTAATAGAATTAAGACAAAGAATCTAATATTAATGATTACTCTGCAATAAATCACATTACATTTGTCTTTTTACATTCTGAATTACCTTTGGTACTAATAATTTTCTTAATTGCGCGTTGAATATTATTTACTGAATTTTTATTATTTAATATTTATTCCCAAGAGTAAAAAAAAGTCCACGCCACTGTTGCGCTGAGTTAGATGCAGGCTGTGGCAGGTGCTAACTCGTCGCAACTCCACCCCTCGCCAACTTAAATCTGTTGAACTGTACAAGGTGTCCCAAACTGGACGCGTTCTTATGGGAACACCCCTTATTTGAAGAGATAGAAAAAAATTAACCAAGGTGTCCGGAGCTCAAATTTAATGAGAAAACCACTGGCGCAAACAAAACTTTGCTATCTCTTATCGTTTGGCCGCTAGAGGGCGATTCTCAAATTTCGTCGATTTCTTTTATGTCCTATAACTTGTTTATTAGTAAAGATAATTAATTTTGGTAAAAACTTTCTTAAGGCACTTTTTTCCGTAAAATCCATTGCAATAGGCAGTTTTTTTACAGGGCGTTTAGATTTTCGTGCACCACCCCAAACTAATTTTTTTTATATAGACCACCCTATATATTATGAGATTTTTGAAAAGCTCGTAAAATTTCCTAAATTTTGATGTATCACTTGTCATGTTTATCTTAAAAACCATTAGCAACATTTAAAGAATTATTAATTTAATATAATAACTATGAGTAATCTTATCATGAAACTTTAGATCTGTGGTTTTAATCATAACATGTTAGCAACCTATGTCATTTTATTAGTCATGGCAATCTTGATTTCTGTAGTCGCAATATTTTAATTTTTAAATCGTAATGTTGCTAATGGTTTTTAATATAAACATGACAAGTGATACATCAAAATTTAGGAAATTTTACGAGCTTTTCAAAAATCTCATAATATATAGGGTGGTCTATATAAAAAAAATTAGTTTGGGGTGGTGTACGAAAATTTAAACGCCCTGTAAAAAAACTGCCTATTGCAATGGATTCTACGGAAAAAAGTGCCTTAAGAAAGTTTTTACCAAAATTAATTATCTTTATTAATAAACAAGTTATAGGACATAAAAGAAATCGACGAAATTTGAGAATCGCCCTCTAGCGGCCAAACGATAAGAGATAGCAAAGTTTTGTTTGCGCCAGTGGTTTTCTCATTAAATTTGAGCTCCGGACACCTTGGTTAATTTTTTTCTATCTCTTCAAATAAGGGGTGTTCCCATAAGAACGCGTCCAGTTTGGGACACCTTGTACATGAGTATTGCAATTCAGCTCAGAAGTGGGATGAGGGCAACAGACTCCAGTAACTAAATTTGTATTGAGCGCAATTCTTTCTCGGGAGAGTGTGTTTCACCGAAATGATCCATCAAACAGCCACTATAGGCCGTAATAAAAATTTAATTACTATTGACACCGTAAAAGCGGCGGTGACAGGGCGTACACGAACGCGATCATTTGTTTTCCGACTAATTCGAGCCCATTAATAGATATCAGTATAGATTATTAGTAGGATAGTCCGGGTGATTAATTTTCATAAAACAGTTATTACATCGGCCTCTGTGTGTCATTTAAAAGGGAAAGGTGCGCCCTCTGTGCGTGTTCCGTATCAATCGAAACTAATATCAAAACTGGTCAGAATTAGTCTGCGCTCATTATTCAAATTTAAGATGATCATGTTGGTCGAATTCAATTTCGTAAATGGAAAAAGTGACGGCGCAGACGAAAATAATGTCACGATTTTTGATTAACAAGGGATGATTAATCGGGGATGTTTTAATCAGTGATATTCCTCCGGCAAAATCAACAGTCGTTTTTCCCGGAATAGTCGAATCCATTTTTAATTAAGAAGAGACGCTGACGCGAGATATATCAGAGGTATTAGGAGACGAAATAAATAAGTCCGGGAATGCCAGAAACGATCTACAGTTCCGGAGCTAAAGCGAGACTCCGTTCTATATTGGCTGTATTATGTGACAATAGTTGATGATGGTCAGAGACCACTGAAGATTTGTCACCGACGACTCGGGGGACATTCCGAAACTAAGAAAAATTGCACTCGGATTGTTAAAATTGTTAGTTAGCAAAATGCGAGGAAAATAATATTGGATTCAGCTCGATGCCGTTTATTTCATTTACTTCTACAAAGCTTTAATAAGAGAAAATCATAAAAATCCATTCCGTGAAATGAGACAATCAAAAACAAACAAAAAATGGCAAATTAAAAGATAGGGTAAGGTTGTCCATATTGGACCACTTTTAACAAAAGTCGCTGTAACTAGCGAAAAAATAAAAATCGATTTGTGTTTTATGCAGCCAAAATATGCTTTGGATTCAATATGGGATACTGTTGTGGGTTCAATTGGGGCAACCACCGGTAAATTTACACTATAGCATCAACTTACAAAATTAAAAAAATTGTGTGTGACAGCACCGACGCACGACTGGGTTTACTCCTCACGAACGATTATTTTAACTTCAATCACTTGATAATAGGGTACACGCGAATGTCAGATTTATACCCAAATGTGCATTTATCAGATGGTTTATGTCCGAAAATGTCCAACTACATCAATATATAAATTGTTTATAAATTCAGTAATTAAGTGACATTCTGCTAAACGTCGATCCCACTGGCAATGAAATAAATACTTTTCCTGGTGTTTGAATAGGCGTTGATTCACATTTCGGCACTAAGCAATATTTTTGGAGTATTCAATATTAGGTTTTTCCATATTAAATCAGAAGATTCAACAAATTTAGGAACGAACAAACACTGGAAATGCTGACATTACAACTCCAACTGTCATATCTACTCTATGCCACTCTATTTTCGCTATTTCCATGCTCTATGCAGTCAGACATAAACAGCCGTATCCATAGATACGTACATATTAATTTCAATGTTACAGGTAACGTAACGCGTTACTTTTAGTTAACGCGAAATGTAACGCTTGATTTTACTACTCATAAAATTTCCGTACCGCGGGCTATAACTGAAAATCGATTTTTAAGGAGTAAACTCCAAAAATAATTTTGTCATTCGAAAGGGTTAATAATAATTTCACAATTTATTCCGCATACTTAATAGTTTTGAGTTATTCCCCGAGTTTGTTTACCTGTTTAGTAATTTAAATTTGATTCAGTAACTGATTTAGTTCAGTCGACACTCGCGTTGCGGAAAGTTAGTTTTGTAGGTAGTGTGCGTGTGATTGACCCGTCGGTGAGCTTGCGTGTGCGAAGTTTCGACCGCGCACGGGTTTCCTCGCGTCTTACGCGCCTATTTTGGTTTATTTTTTGGTGGAACGTTGATACTGGGTGACAAACCTTGCTTTGGGTTTTCTTTGTAAGATTTTATTGTTATTTTTTTGTAATTTAACGATTCATTTAACTTTTATATTCATTATACTATATTTACGACTTGTCTACGTTTTCTATAATTCAATGCCCGGCGGGGTATTTGCCTGAGGAGTAGTTGTTCGAACGGTCCAGTACCACTCAATTATTATATAACATATAGTCACTTTTCGAAAGTGCATTTAGAAAGCGACTATACAGGGCGACCACACGTTCTGCCCTTATTGAATGTTTGCAGAGTTACGAAAATGTTTCAGACAAAAGTCTCGTAATTTTTATGCAACGTCAATCGTAAAATTGCTCGTTACAATCGAAAAATAATTGTGCCGGCAAAATAAACTCTTATGACATTACGTATGAAAAAAATAGTGTTTTTCCCGACCCTGATTGTAACACCACATTAAAACAAAAAGAACAAAACAATAATTATATAGTTTTCCCTACAAGATAATATTAATAACTTATTAATAAAATAGCAATTATTTATGCACGTGTCTGACTTATAGGTGGCCTAGGCCCGTTGCGAAGCGAAGTTTGCGGCGTCTTTGGGGTGGGGGCCCGAGGGGGCGGCGGCCGTTGACAAATGCATGCCCATTACGCCGCCACGCCGCGATTTCATATTGCAAGAGGGGATTTCTAATCTTATGTGCCCGACTAAATTATTAATATAAATAATAATCAGTGCCAAAATTGCGATTAATCTCGCACCTGGCAAGACGCCGGGGGACGAGGGGACTCCTCTCGCACTTTCTTTTGTTTCTTGACGCCAGTCGCGGATTTTAATTAAAACGATTGTCGGTTTCGGGTACACGACTAACGAGACCATTATTGTTCCCGTTATTGTTGTTTATAATAATGTGAATTTGTCGCGGTTCCCATTCGGCATTGTTCGACTTTAATGGTCCGCCCTCCGAATCGACTCGGGGCGCGCTCGACAAAAAAAAATGCAATTACCTACTTACTTTGATTGTTACGTGTGCAATTTGACGTATCCGCTTGCAGGTTTCGATAATTATAGGGGCCACTCGAAACAAAATCGCGCAAATAGAAAATGAAAAGGATTCGAGGAGGACCCGTACACTTCGAAACTGCAATCGAGGTTTCTCAATTGGTTAACAACCCAAGAGAGGTCTACTCCTTTTTATTAAGAGCCAAGTCTCCCTGCTGCATTTTCGAGCGATTCAGACGTTCCCGCCTTTACAAACTGTACAGTTATTTATTAATATTTTGCTTTCTAATTTTGCAAGCATATACAGAAAACATTTCTTAAGAGTCGTCTCATCGGCGATTTCTAAAAAAAATAATAGAAGTTCGTCTTTTTCGGCTCCAAATATACCCTCATTTTATGTACTTATAACTTGCTAAAAAATTACTCTTTTAAAAATCCGAGATGAGATTCCGATTTCCACAAGTTTCTTCTTTCAAATAAAACGAACAATTTCAAAATCGGTTCATAAATAAGGAAGTAATTTGTAAAGAGAGCTGCCCTTGCAAATGCGATTTAATGCCCTGCGTTGTAACACCCTCTACTTGTTCATCGCGCAACACTTGGTAAACTGCTAGTACGAACTCAGTGATTTTTGTATGGGGCCCACTTCAATAATTGTATCGCCATACATTACATATTTTAATCGTATATACGCGAACATAGAATTATGGTCTTGCGAATTAATGTATTTGTGCTTAATTGCAGCGCTCTGCCATATCCCACATTTTTATTATAATTTTGTTCAATTTAGAGTCGATTTTATCTGAAAGTAAATTTACACAATTTGAACACGTTTGTTATTGAAAGTAATGAACATTTCACCTTATAACCAAATAACAACAACTTAAAATCTCTGAATGAAAACCCAGTAAATGTTTTCCGATACGAGGGTTGTTCTGACATGAGCGGGGATTTTATTATAATTTATTTGTAAATTGATCCAAAAGTATAGATCTGAGCAAATATTTTCAAGATTGCAAGTAATTTATCTGCAATATAGTAATTCCGGGTTGTAATGGAATGAGCCTCATATTTAGGTAATGTAACTCTGAACAAACTAAAAATGCTAATGTCGCCCAGAGTTCTAATACCGTGGCTTTCAACATTCATCGTAGAGGCATATTCCTACTTTTTCTACTATCATTTAATTCTGGTAACACATTCGTATAAAAGTTTACAAGTTGATTTTCCATTTTCATTTTCCAAAATTCATTATCTCTCATAGCCGTTTCATATTTTATGCCTTTGGGTGTCCAGACTGTCAAGATACAATACCCTCTTTTTGTAATTTGCATTTGTCCCTGAATTTGGTAAAAGTAATTGTGATTCTTATTTATCTTCCCGTTTCGATTCCAAAATATGATTTTCCTTTTCTCGATTCCTTCTTCCGGGGCGGGGTTAGATTACAAGAACTTTGGGCATAAACTTCAACAACACCTTGATCTCTTATAAGACCGTCCGGAGTTTCTGACAAATACGGAATGCTCAGTTCTTGAAATATCCTTTCGCTTTATTATACATATACAGGGTGATTTATACCGGGGGGGGGGGCGAAAAATTAAAATTATGGTTCAGAGCCACAATTGAAGTAAAAAAAATGTCATATGAAGGTATGTCCGGAAATACTTCGTATAAAAGTTATGCTCGTTCAAAGATGGAAGCTATTAAATTAGGTTTCTAATTTTTTCTCAACTTTTGAGAAAGACATAAAAATGAATTTTGGTATACCTACCTATTATACTAATAGGGAAGCTTCGTTTCAACCTAATTTATGCTCGTCCAAACATGGAGTCTATCATGTTTGGCCGAGCATAAATTTTAAACGAATCATTTCCGGACACACCTTCATATGACATTTTTTACTTAATTTGTGGCTCTGAACCCTAATTTTAATTTTTCGCCCCCTGGTATAAATCACCCTGTATATGTTACGGGCATAGTGACGAATCGGGCGATGTTAGCGCCTGGGCAACGTGACCTGACCTTACAAGACCTGACCGGACAGCATGAACGGTCATTGTTTGCATTGCCCGGGCACCGTCAGCACTGCCCTACTTTCCCACTATGCCCGTAGCATATACAGGGTGTTACAAAAAAGTAGGTCAAGCCGTTAACCACAGGTTATCTGACCGAAAATAATGGGACTTTCCTTATGCCATTTTTCATTTAAGCTTCTTTCTTTCAAGATACAGGGTGTTAAAGTTAAAATTTAAAAAACTATTTTTATGAATAACTCCTTTGCTTTTTAAGATATTCCGTTGAAATTTTGTAAAACATTTTCTCATATACCGATAAAATGTTTGTGTAACTTTGATAAAAAATATCGATGCGCGAACGGAGGAAAGGGGGGATTGTAATACCCATTGACCCCCAAACTTTTTCCTGCGCACGTCTATGGTTCCTATGGTTCCTGCATAACATCTAAGCTTCAAAAAAATGTCCTTGGATGGTACCTCTTTTATTAATAATTATTTTGGCAACTTAACACCTACCCGTCTTTCTTTCCAATGCTAATTTGGCTGTTAGACGTTATGCAGGAATATGACCGAATCGGTACCATCCAAGGGCATTTTTCTGAAGCTTAGACGTTATGCAGGAACATATGCATCCAAGGACATTTTTCTCGAGCTTAGTTCGTCACCTTAGAAAAATTGGGAGACTTAAACAGCGAGTGGATTAACAACACACATAGTCAAATGAGTTGCAACATCTCGTAAACCAAGCCCTAAATCAAAATTTTACAAGAGGGAAAAAAATAAAAGAAATGAACGCTTGGTATCAAATCAATACCTTTGAACCATACACGTTCGCAGAGAAAAGTTGGGGGGTCAGTGGGTATTACACCCCCCCCCCCTTCCCTACGTTCGCGCATTACT
Organism: Xestobium rufovillosum; assembly: GCA_963966045.1. Classification (NCBI taxonomy): domain Eukaryota; kingdom Metazoa; phylum Arthropoda; class Insecta; order Coleoptera; family Ptinidae; genus Xestobium; species Xestobium rufovillosum. Next base: position 31,668,163 of record OZ014497.1, read on the forward strand.
TTTTTAATCAAAATTACACAAACACAAAGCTGAAACCAGAATTTGGATACCGTTTTTCTCGAAAATAATGTTGATTTTTATCTCTCCAATTCTTTTTGTACCAAGCAGACTACTATAGAACTTTTTCCAAGGAATTCAGTAGCGTACGCACCTTTTGAACTTGACCAAAGAATGCTGTGATTTCCATTTAAAAAAATGAACTTTATGTCAACTCAAAAAATACGCTCCCTAGAAAAAAACTGCGTACGCCACTGAATTCCTTGGAAAAAGTTCTATAGGAATCAATCTTAACAGTTTTTCTCTGCTTAGCACAAAAAGAATTACAGAGAATTTTTGAAAATCGATAAAAATCAATATTATTTTTTTTCTCGAAAACTAAAAACGATATCCAAATTCTGGTTTCGGCATTATATTATACTCAAGAAAATAGCTCATGTTTGCGAAAATCCCAAGGCTCTATCTCTGCTGCTTCTATGAGAAACCCCCAAATCACAACGAAAATAAGACACCCTGTACAGACAAAAATCCAATTGCATAGTCCCTTCAAACGTCAAACCGAACCAGATACAGACCTATACAAGCTGCAATACAAATTAAAATTAAAGCTTTGCTAAGCGAAGCCAGAGTGCGACCCTGGAAGAGCTTCCGAGCCACGTGTTTTTGACCGAGGCTCCGCCTTCGGAACATACCTCGTCTTACGTACCTAAAAAATCTTGATGTTGGCGATCGGATAGGTACTTGGCTCTTACGATGTACGGGGCGTTTAGTTATTAGTGGAATACAGTGCAGTTGAATCAAGGAATCCGATTTCTTTGAAAATATTTTAATATAGCACAAACATAACTCGTCGATACTTACAAATACTTATGCACAAGATAAAAGTACCTAGATACAGTTCTCAACTTACCCCATCATAGCCAAGTGATGGTGAAGAGCCCCCACCTCAGTAAGCGATAAAATTCGGTGTGATCGGTACCCATACATCACCATAACGAAACTGAACCGCGGTGAGCCGCGAACCCCTAACCTTCCGTATTTATTGAACGACGCATTGTCCAATGAGCCACTGAATGCGTTAACAATCCGATTTAATGAAACAGTTTTTAAGTCCTCATTTTTTTTGCATACCACCCCTCTTAGTTAGACCCAGGGTCACAATGTTTAAATGCGATCGGTACGTAAGAGCAAAACTGCAATCTTAAAATTTCATGCCAAGTTTTTAAGGTCTGAGTTACGTCGCACCAGTTGAATCCTGCCGTACGTTCTATCTGTAAAATAAATAGCGAGCCCCATCGAAGCAAGCGTCGAAGCACGCCAGTAAAAATTTATAGGACGATCGTGGAATCGGTCGTTTATAAATGGGGGTTGAAAATGTGTCGATAGACTAAAGGCGGAGGCGGTTAACCTTGGGGCACCTGTTGATATCCCTATAACGCTGGTCATTTGCACCCCTTGACCGGCCGCGGTCTCGAACTTCAACCCTTGTTCCTCGAGCACACCCCGCTCGTTATATGCCGCGCCGTTTCTTGAGGAAAATATAACGCCGGCGAGAAACGAGAATTATTGCACCGTATTTTCTATATACGGTCCCGTCAGGAGCGGGATAATCAAAAGTGCCCTGGTTGATTAGCATAGAAATCGCATCTGAGATAACGACAACCCTTTCCGGCACTCGTTATCAGCGGGGTTGATTGGCCCTGTTTAATCACTCCGGGATGCAGAAGCACGGAGCACAGTGCCGTCTTTTTTCGACGACTGTTCAGGTAGTTTTCCTTTAGGGCTTGACGTGCAGACAATTCTAAAAAAGACCAGATAATTTCGATACAGTAATGCAGGCGTATAACTGCTTCCTAACCCTTTAATGTAAATGATCTTTAGGGTTTCTATATAAAATACTCTGGAAACGGCAACGAGATTTCTAATGTTTTTAGAACAGTAACTGTCATTCTGTAGTAGTAGTACTGTTGTTAGATTGATACCTCGATTGGCATACGAAATAATCCGGCTCGAAGGGCCAATATGTTGTGAATTCGGACGATTTAGCAAGAGTTGTTTCCGAAAATACTTACTTCAAGCAGATGCCATAGCAGGTCCGCAGAGATGAACCCATGCAAGACTCTTTGCTTTACGACTGAGCCCCGCGTTGGGCGCCAGAAAAATTAATTTATGTAATTAACTGCGCCTTATCACCGAACCATCCATTTGTTTTCGATGCTATCTAGCATGCGATGTCATCCTCACACCTCTGGCTAATTATAAAAATAGCGAACGCAATGGGGTAGTTTCCGAGTGTGTGAGATGTTGATTACGCGGGGAGCTATACGGATAATTTAGGTTTTGGCGCAAAATCTTTAATGAAATTCTTGTTGCTCGCTAATGGAGTGTTTACGTCCTTATGCTAGGCGATTGTAGGGGCGAAAATCAGTAGGATAGGATGTATCGCGATATTCCTCCCTCTCAAAATTAACAATACGGAGTTTGAATATACTACATGTGCAAAACGCCCGCGTGTTGGGCGGGATTGTGAAAATTTACGAACATTATATTATCAAACGCACAGAACGCTTTTGGGCTAATGACATCAAATCCGCTAAGAAATTCGTTAATTCTCTCTCTCTATAATCAAATCCGAGATGCAACGTGATATACTGAAGCGAAATCGTCTTCATATATCAAGCAATCTGGGTTTGTTGTTCTCGTAAACTACGGACTGTAGTCATTGGATCAAGGGCCAGGACCCTGTCGAGATTAAAATGACGTCTTATACGGAAGTCGAAATGGATTCAGTCAATCAGCTCTTCCATTTTGATTAAATTTCTCGAGAAGGTGTCGAGAGGTTAACATAACGACATTTAGTTTGTGATCTACAATAAAAGACAGGTAGTAAAGGGCAAAAACGAGAGCTACCAAATTAATTCATTTAGCCAAATTTTATGTTCTTGAGGCAAGAGACGAATTTTGCATAAGACGATAAAATGACGAGGACTACCATCTGTTTGTTAGGCGTCGTCACTCTTTCCTTCTCTTGTTACGTAAAAACATACCATCGTAGGTAAAATAACATTCAACGAGTACGAAGGACGAGTTGAATGTGTTGTTTCGATTTCACCAGAGATATATCCTCGATTATTAATCATAGCACGAGTTATATTTGACGCGAGAATATAATGAATAAGAAACATTTAAGCAAAGACATTCTACACTAAGACTCCAAGATCCCATGTATTCGACATACAGAGTGACAAACTTCCATGTGTACATGGGGAAATTACGTTTTTGAAGATTCCTGCTCCCCATATATAGTTACAATGATGGTAAAGGTAGCAATTGAAAGATTATTTTTTTCTGTATAATATAAGGATGTCAAAAGCTCTGCAACTTTCCAATTTATTAAAGCATTAAAAGCAAAAATTACATTAATAATTTTCGAACTGAAACATAGAACGCTGGCCCTTTAAGCCTTTTAAATTATGACGTATCCACGGCTATGCCGAGAATTGTCGATATTAGCAGGCAAGTACAACCGTTGTTTGTTTGTCCTTACTAGCGCAAACGTCAAACTGAGGGGTAAATATCCCGAAAAATTTGTGTACACTTATTTGGAATTCCAATGGAATTCCTTGGAAGTCCTTGGAATTCCTTGGAAGTCTTTGGAATTCCTTGGAAGTCCTTGGAATTCCCAGAAACCGTTAATTTTGTATGTGGTCCTTATGAGGTAAAACAGTCAATTCCAAATGTTTCTAAAGCAACTTTGATTTCGTTTAATTATCGTTTTTTCCGGGAAAAAGAAGCACGAAGCAGTAGATTCCTAATGGTTTTTCAGCAAACAATGTTGAATAGCAAATTTTATGGAAGGACAATCTTTCCCAAGAAGAACTTTGTCGGTAAATATTAATTTCTCCACACGTTTGAATTAAAGATAAAACACTGATCCATTGACTGTAACAAAATTATGGTGATATTTTGTTATTTGGATACCATATTTATTGCATAAATACTGCGTTTTTATACTCAAACTTTGACGTATTTTTTATAAGATTAAATACAAAAATTCTTGTGATCTTTTATTACGGCCAAGAGAATAACATGCCTCTAACAGATTGAGACCAAAAATAAAGAATTATCCCTATTTATGCTCCAGTTAGAGCCTAATAAAATTTTAGCGGTGTGATGAGTAATAGGAGGTGTTTCTGAGTTTCTGCAATCTGCAGGCATCCATTGCATTCGCAATAATTTTCAATTTGAGGGTGGGGTGAGGTACAGTGCTGTCACAATTCTGTATTGGTTTCAGAAGTTTAGTCTCTAATCTGGGAATTTAGTTGGGTAACTGTCCATCGAAGGTCTTATTGGGTTCTAAATAGTACTTTTTTGATCATTTCGAGAATATTTGACTTAGGAAATAGCGAAAGGGTTCCAAGACGCGGTGGTAATAATACTAATAATAATAATAATAATAATAAATTATTTTGTTTTCTTCTACTTTCTGTTCCAATTTTTAAGGCATGGAGCTGTAGTAGTACTAGGGTGGGCGTCAAGGTACTTGCGTACGTGACATTTGCGTACATAAGGAAAGATGTCCAGCAGGAAAAGCGGGCAGCTCGAAACAAGTACCATTTGCGTGCAACAACATAAAAATCTGTCAGGTTAAGGTCAAGCGGAGCGAATCGAGAGGGGCGTTGTAAGTCTCAGTAGTTAGAGTTTATAATATGTTCTCTTTAAAGATCATTCAACAAACATTTTACGAAAGAAATCACCGGGGGAATCAAGTTAACTTACCTCAATATTTAACATAATAGGTGTTCAAAATAAATATTTAAATTAGGAATCCAAATTTTATGTTGCGCGGAAGTGCCACTAGATCAGAGTTGTTTAATTTACCTGCTGAGCCTTATTTTGCTTTATGGACGCTAATGTCATAAAATTTGCCTTGTACGCAAGTGTCATACATTCGAAGAGTGAACTCCATACAGGGCAGGTCGGTTATATCTAACGTAATTTATTACTTGGTTGGTGATTTTATATATCGTCCGGTTAATTTAAAAAATCGAATATTTTAAAGGCTTTTATTACATTTATCATTAAGTTGTGAGTATCAAATATAAAAACCAGCCAATTCAATTAATTACCTACTGCAAATATGAAAGAATTTATTATATTCGCCAAATTTCGTGGTGATTAAGTATGTACGAGTATAATTGCCGATATTTTTACAAAATAGCCGGATTAATCACAATTACCGTAACATTTATGTAAATTTACCTGTATTAGAGGTTATACGTTCTATGTCCCTTTTTAATGATATTCATTCGTTACACAATATATCTAATTTTTCATGACTTCCATTTTAATAACAGAACAATAAGTCGTAAAAAGTGAGGCACACTGTATTAGTATTTACGTTTATTTTCAAGCTACCATTTTGATATTTTTAGTTTAAGGAGCTGCCTTGTTTATATACATATATATTTTGTTTTCTTTAATAAAATAATTTTTGTTTTAAATAATCAAAAATTAGTTTATTTTGTTTCTTTAAGCACTCTATTAAGAAATTTAAGCATAAAAGTAAAAAGGTTTATTCCAGTATTGCACTTTTGTTTGGGATAATTTGGAGGAGATTACTTTCCTCGAAGACGTTCGGAATTCCATAAAATTATTTTGGAAGGCCTCGGAACTCGTTGGAATTCTTTGGGAATCTTTGAAATTCCTAGCAAATCTTTGGAATTCCTTGAAATTCTCTGGAATTCCTTGAAATTCTTTGGAATTCCTTGGAAATCTTTGGAATTCCTAGAAAATCTTTGGAATTCCTTGGAAATCTTTGGAATTCCTTGGAAATCTTTGGAATTCCGAGTCCTGTGTATAAAAATTTTTCGGGATATTTACCCCTCACGTCAAACGCAAACTGAATTAATAAACGATCACGGCAGTCTAGTCGTTTGACAGATAGTGTCCACTGGACACTGTCCAGTGTTGTTTTTCAGTTTGTTTAGTTCCCTAATAAATGAAGCACTCACCGTTTCGTTTTAATATTTTCATTTCAGCACTGAAATAGTCCAAATTGGATAAATAATAATTGTCAATCGTTTCTAAGGTACTAACTTCCGTAAATTGTCCGAATCGGCTTTAACGAAACTTTGCTCTATTTTCCGTACACAAATATACTAACTGACATAATAAATAGGAACAAAAACACATAAATAAACGACAGAGAACTATTTATACACCCAATGCAAAGAAAAATAACTTCCAAATGTCAAATTCTGATTATTGCTCCCTACTTTACCGACTCACTCCACGTAACTTTAGCTTTCCTGGGTATCAAAACATCAATTCAGATGACCAATCACAAGCGCTTCTAAGCTAATGACGTAACGGCGGCAGCACGTGCTTCTGTAACCCAGAGGGCCAATAAACACCCCAGTTACTTATTTCTATCAAAATTATATCGATTCGAGTATCGATTTTCGACTTAATGCAACGACCCCATTATTAACGTAATTTTGCTTTTAATGCTTTAACAAATTGGAAAGTTTTATAGTTTTTGATATCTTCATATGCAGAAAAAAATTATCCTTTAATTGCTACCTTTACCACCATGGGGAGCAGAAATCTGCAAAAACATAATTACCTATTTTATTTTCCCATGTACGCATGGAAGGTTGTCACTCGGCATGTACTTTATTTCTAACATAAAAGTCGTGCCTTTTTCTCTCTTTCTACCTAATTTTGTTTTGTTAACGTCATCTCCCTTTTGACAAAAATTCAAAATGATTTTTTTGGCGCAGTACGCTAATTAAATTGCATGAAATTTAAACGTCAAATTGCCTTGTCATTTGAATTTTTATTTTGCGTACGCGAGTATACTGATCAATTATTGTGGCTATTCAAGTTTTGCCTAGCAATTTCTGTTACTCAATAATAATTTACTTTAACAGCTACTTGACTAAAGAAACTATACACGTACATACTTATTTTAAAATGTTCCCAAGAATATTTTAACTTGCCTACTCGATGCTCACTCTCCTAAAAGATTTTAATTTTCTCGTATCTAATTTGACAACTCGGAAACTTGTGAAATCAAGGTTACCAAGTAAATTTTTAATTTCTATTGGTGCAAATCGTGTCAAGTGACTTATGAATCAAAATTATTTGTGTTATAAAAAGAATCTCAACACCTAGGTAAGTTTTCAACACTTTATTGTTACTTTATTGGTGGTATGTCGAGTTGAAGGCACATGCAAAGTTTACAAATGATATGTACTCGACGGGGCCAAACCCACCCCCAATAAAATCATCTCGAAAAACCGCTAAACTCTCCCAGTTTCTCTATTTTCATTTCCCCGTCGAATTAAAAATATTTAAATGGAAACACGACCGTCAGAGGAAAAAAGTACACGAAGAAAATATTCCCAATTAATTTCTGCGATGATGACATTGCTGCAGCCGAAGCGGGGCCGGAACAAGAAGGGGGGGAATCGCAAAATGAATTATTAAAAATGCGCCTCGTCAGACGGAAAATTAACCGAATACCATTTAATATTTTATAAATTCCCCGTATTTGTTCTTCTATTTAAATAGTCGGGAGGGGGACGGCAAAAAACACGCAAATTGACATCCGCGCGGGGGTGGAAATACGAAAAAGAGGGATGGAAGCTAATTTTTATTTATTTTTAATTGAATGTCTCGTACCTCGGGGGGTGGGATTTGTATATACATCCCCCTCCTTGCTAATCTTTATGAGAAAGAAGTTTTTATAATATTGTTTTAACAGAAAATACTTAGGTATACAATATTAAACATCACATTTAGACTAGCGAAAGATCTTGTAGAGTTTATCGCAAGTAACTTGTCAAGTCTATTCGCCCTTTGCTAGTTTTTTTAAGAAAATACACAACATAAACCCAAAACATCGATAAAAAAGTAAGGTTATGTCATCCACCCAAAACGTTAAATTTTACACATTTAACGAATCCGTTATGCTTTTTTCATACCTCTCACATTAAAAAGCATACAAAACTACATAGAAAATTAAACTTACCTGATAAATAACATTATCACTCTCCTTGGTACGTAAAAATTTCACATTTAAGGTTAGGACGCAACTGCTTTGGAAGTCCCAGGTAAATAACACATCATCTTTAATAACTAGCACATTTTCCGCAGTCTTTATATTCTTAGGCAACGTTTCTAAAAGAGTTTTGAAGATTTTGTGCTCGGATAATCGCAAATAATCTGTATTTAGACTCATTTCGCAAAACACTTCTATTGACAACTACACCGGTTGCATTACAGGAAACTACTTACCGACTTCGTCGTTCGTCTTCCTGCCTGCTTATTGGAAAGTTATTTTGGACAGCATTTTTTTTTATTTTATTGTAATTTAACATGATTGAAATCCATTGTATTAACGTACATAGGGTAGGTACTAACTTACAGGAGCAATATTATGTATATTTTGTTGTTCCTGGTGGGTTATGCAGAAATCTGACATTCTTGCAAATATTTCTAATGTTTTACGAATAATAATAATTTTTCTAATTTAAATGGGAGCACGGAGCACTTGCTAAAATCAAAAGTGCTGTGACGTGTGACGTCAGAGCTGCTTCGTGCAGGATTCATCATTTGATTCAACTTGTCTTCTGCTCGTCGGGCAATTTTTGCAAAAGATGGAAGTGGTGCCGGTTAATTTCCATACCTAGCTGAAGCTTGAAAGTAAGAAAAATTGCGTTTAATAATTTGAAAATTGTTGAAAACTATCAACTGGGTTGTGTTTTCAAAGAATTTATCAAGTTTTTAGTGGTAACTTTCGGATTTTGCGAGATTTGAGCGTTTTGTTGAAATTACGTAATGGACGCCGTCTAAATTTTTAATTTAATTCTTTGAACATCCGCGAGTTTGTAGCAGTTTCTTTTGCTTTAACACGGAAATTTTGCTTTAAATTTACCATTCTTTCGATTGATACAGTTATTTTAATCGCTCGATTTTAAAATTAGTGTTTTCAATACCTAATGGCGATATGGGACAAATTAAATTTTTTCGAAATCTTTTTGCATCCACTATAATTTTTATGATTTATTTGAATTAAAAATCGGAATTTTGCCTCAAATTTTATGTTCTCTCTATTGGTAAATATATTTTTTGCGACCCGTTCCAAAATCTGTAATTTATACAGGTGATTTTTTGACGGTCTATTAGAAGAAATCATTTTGGCACCACTGATATTTTTGGCAATTTAAGTCGGCAAAGTATAATATAATTTGCTTCAAAAAACCGTTGATTGTTCGCGATAATAATTTTGTGGTAAAATCTATTTTCATATACGGGTGAAGGTGACTATGTTTTTTACTGAGTGTGAAAGTGAAACATTTTTGTGATGAGATGGTAGTCGAGTATTTCAAAATGGTGGTTTACGAAAATCGGGTGCTGTTCCCCATCCGGGGGTTTCAGGTAAAATTTAATTTTAGGTTGTTATTTTGATTGTACAGGGTTTTTGTGTGTTTTTTTTTGCAGGATTGCGACGGGTTTAAGGTAGGATTTGTTTCGTTTTATTTTGAAATTTGCTGAAATCTGCAGATTAGTTAACACTGAGAAAAATGACACTGGTTTTAAATATTTTATCTCGCATTTGCATTTATGATTTTATCTTGTTTGAACCAACCAATAAACCAATCAATAGAATTATTGTTGGGATCAATATGTAGGTATATTTTGTATTTTTTTACTTCAAAAAAAACACCCAAGGAAAGTCGCAAAAATTAAGAAAATATGATCATAAAAATAAACAATGGCTCGATAACATCCCATATTTATGAATTTATGAATGTTTAAATTCTAATAAAAAAATTGACAAATTTTTGTCTAAAATGTATATGTCAAAATTGTCAATTTTATGGTTTTATTAGATAAAATGTGACAGATGGACTAGTTCTAAAAATTGTCCATTAAAGGCCCTATTGTCAGCTTTGTTATTATTGGAGTCAAGAGTTCGGTTAAATAGGCAAAGAATTGGTCTCTTTTACGTAGATTATGACTCGGATTATGACACTAGTAATAAATAAATTATGTATAATATTAAGAAATTTTGGCTCGTACATATTGTTTAATGAAATATAGGATGTCTCATTTAAAATAAGAGTCACATGAGACAATCTGTGTAAATAAGAATGCTTTTAAAATAAAGTTGTCTTCAATGATATGACCAATCGCTGATTGGTATATGGACTCATGTTTTTCAAGTTCTTAAGGAACTCTTTCGGTTAGAGGTTCCACTCTTAACATAAATAGTTTTTATCGTCTTGATCATACCGCATAATGTGACGTTGGTTGCGCTTGCGTGGTAGTGCAATGTAGGCCGGTAAGTTCTATAGTTATTTATTTATTTATTCATTTACATACTTATTTATGTATTTAACAGTGAAAGGCTGTAAGAATGAAGGTTTATTTATTTATTTATTTATTTATTTATTTATTTATTTATTTATTCATTTATACAGGGTAGTCCACTACGCGCGCGTCGTTCAATAGTCGCTAAACCTTTGAACTTATGGGAAATTTTTTTAAATAAAACTTGTAAGGTTCCATCTTTGTTGCAACTGAAAATTATTTTCAATTATACAGGTTGTCCCATTTCTTCTGCGCAGTGCCTAACTCTGTTTTTTTAAATGGAACACCCTGTATTTGATCCCATTTTGGAGTTCTTTGAATTTAAGTGCCACTTTGTTAACCGTACATTGGGTCTAAGTCCCACAGTTTCAAAGTTATTTGATGTTAGAAATCGTCATTTTTCAAGTTTCGCCATTTATAACTTTTAAAATGTTCGAGATAAAGAAAAATGACTTACATGTCCCTATCTTAGTTTTTAATCCTCTATCTAATGGGGTTCGAAAATACTGCTTCCTGATAGGTCACTTTTTGCCATTTTTTGACCAGTCAGGAAGCACCATTTTCCAGCCCCATGAGATAGAGGATTAAAAACTAAGATAGGGATACGTAAGTCATTTTTCTTTATTTCGAACCTTTTAAAAGTTATAAATGGCGAAACTTGAAAAATGACATTTCTAACATCAAATAACTCCGAAATTGTGGGACTTTAGACTCAATGTACGGTTAACAAAGTGGCACTTAAATTCAACAAAGAACTCCAAAATGCGATCAAATACAGGGTGTTCCATTTAAAAAAACTGAGTTAAGCACTGCGCAGAAGAAATGGGACAACCTGTATAATTGAAAATAATTTTCAGTTGCAGCAAAGATGGAACCTTACAAGTTTTAGTTAAAAAAATTTCCCGTAAGTCCAACGGTTTAGCGACTATTGACCGACGCGCGCGTAGTGGACTACCCTGTATATTAGTTTATGTATATAACAGTGAAAGGTTGTAAGAATGAAGCTTTATTTATTTATTTATCTTTATTTATTTATTTATTTATTTATACATTTCTATATTAATTTATGTATTTAACAGTGAAAGGCTGTAAGAATAAAGGTTTATTTATTTATTTACTTATTCATTTACGTATTTATTTATTTCCTTTCGGTTTTAACGTCTTCTCATACATGTGATCCGACTATACCATTCAGAAGTTTATTCGTTGGTTCAACAGTTCATTTTCCTCAGTGAAATTTTCTTGCTGGGTACCTATACCGCCTGTTAAAGATTAAAGTATTTGTCAGACTAATTTACCTAAGCCCGGCCCTGCCTATTCATTATTTGACATTTTATGTAAGAAATGGCACTGCCGCCTTCTTAAGAATTTCAAGCAAATTTGTATTACCAAGATGCAAGTTCCAAAATAGGTAAGTGAAAATTACATTTTTAGTGCTGCGGCAGACAAAAAATAATAAAAGCGATTTATTGCCTACACTTACAGGGCGAATCAGGTTTAATCTTCATATTTGGTGGACACCTACTTATTGGTATTCGCTGTTTACTGACTAAAAATACTTTCCAATTACAGAGTAGATATGCAACTTAACACGTTTGAAACATTTTTAGTAAACGTTCGCCTAGAGTTTCGCGTAAACACCCTGTATAGCAATACGCCGCCGCCTATTTGCGACCAACACGTAAATGACCGAAAAATGTTAATGAAGAAAAGTTATGTAACGGACCTCTTCGTTTTTGATTTTCAATTTTGACAGATTTAAAGGAATTTCGAAACTTAAATATCTGGAACAAAACTGAAAACAGATTTACTGAATTATTTTATCGTGAGCAAAATTTACACAAAATGTGTTGTTTTATGTATTTGTCCAAAGACACAGAGGGTAAGTATAAGGGTTCGTGAAGTAATGACTATAACGAAGACTAATATTTAACAGTGATTTTACAGTTGACAGGACTGCTATAACTGTTTTACCACCCTATATGTATTCGGATGTTATTGATATCATCTCACCCCAATATCCTGGTGTGACACGGTCCCCAACTCCCCGCTAACTGATGGTTACATATTTACCCCCCTCCACTTGTCATTACGTATTACACCAAGTCCGACGGCACACTATTAATCCCCGCTTAATGTTTTTGTCATTTTGTCAAGTTTTGCGTTAAATTCAGGTTTACTTAATAATCGTGACGGGGGATGGGGGTGTGAACATAACAACAAAGATAATCACCTCCTCAAGACCCTCCTTATCTTTAGTATTGAGTTTCACACAAACATAAATCCACGCGTGGAAATCTCACCCCCCGGGTCCCCACCTCAGTCCGTCGGCGCGGGTCATTGTAAACTGATGAGGGTGTAAATAACCACCCACCACCTCTTTTTACTGCCCTGTTCATCTTAACTAACCCTTTATGTCTACTAAAGTCCTTTCATTATATCGAAGATGGTCGTCTCTCTCTCTTATGGCTTCAAAATTTACTGGTTTAACGTGTTCCAGGACCAAGCTATTATTAGAGGGTGGGGGAGATGTAAATGAAAGTAACTAGGAAAGGCAAAGATAATACGGGCCCAAGTTGGATGTTAATACATTCCGGAGTTTGTCTACAATGTCCTGGATTCTTCGGGAGAAATAAATTTGAGCGTCTTCCGTACACAGGGTGGAAACTGTCAATTATTATCCACCATGAATTGTTTAATGAAAACACTACTTCTCCTAGGCCATGCAACTGTTTATTTGTGTATCTATTAGTTGATTTTCATACTCCTGAAGTGACTTTGTCAGCGAAACACGTGTCGAGTTTAATACTGGGTGATTCACTTTTAATCTTGTTAACCTTGGGAATCAAGAGAACTTCCCAAATTAATTAGGGTTTTTTCTAATAAAGTTAGGGTTTCGCACAAGACCAAGAAAAGTCTTGGTCTTGTCTTGTCTTGGTCTTGAATTCGAGACCAATACCAAGACCAAAACTAACATAAATGATCCAAGACCAATACCAAGACTTAACCTCCAAGACCAAGAGTCTTGGAGCAAAAGTCTTGGAAAAGTCTTGGTCTTGATATTTTAAAATTTGTTATTTTTTAGTTTATTAAAAAATTAATTAGAACAACTGCAATTAAATTTAAGGAATACAATTTTTTAGGCAATAAGTAAATATAATAATTAGGAAACTACAAAGATATTACAATATTTATTGTTCAAAAACTAAAATATAAATAAAAGCAAAACACTAACACCATGGCATCATTGCGGTCGCACAGCACGGATAAGTGTTTCCCGCGAATCTCTGTTTCGCACTCTATGTCATGCGCGATAGGTGACAAAATTGGGCTGTCTACCGAGCATACTATACAATATCCTTATACTATAATCTGTACTAGAATAAATAAGATAAGTTTTATGGGAAGTAAGTACATTTCAGATGTCGGATAATTTTTTAGAGCTTTCATTTTGGTTTTTGAATTAAGTTTATTATATTACATCTTAACACAAACTATCAATTTTAGTGCAGCCATGAACTAAATGCAAAAGTTGTAGTGAGTCAAGTGAACAAAAAATTATGAAATTATGCAAATATGAAATAGAATTCTTATTTTTGAACTATCTCCCCTTAAGTGGGTGTGGAAACATTGAAATTCATAAATTTCTCGTACTCTCATAAAAACCAAACAAGACCAAGAAAAACAATACCAAGACCAAGACTTATGTGGTTCTCGTCTTGGTCTTGGGTGTCAAGACCAAGACCGAGACCAAGCCCAACACGATGAATCAGGGACGTAGCATGTCGAAACCGGGCCCTTGTGCAAGACCACAACGGGCCCCCCTTTATCCTTTCACAAAAAAAACGGTAGTACCAAATGCCTATACTCGTGTTATTCATAAAGAATAAGTTCAATTTAAGATTGCAATCACAGTTTTATAGTCAATCAACGGCTGAAGCCAACAAAAAAACAATTTGGCCGAGGGGCGAGGGGCCCACCGGGGCCGGGCCCTCGTGCACGGCACCGCTCGCACGCCCTGTTGCTACGTCCCTGACGATGATGCAAGACCAATACCAAGACTGGTGTAAGTCTCGTCTTGTCTTGGTCTTGCGAAACCCTAAATAAAGTGCAGTGTAAAAATTGAATTGTTGAAAATGCATTTAGACAGTGACTTTACAGGGTTTACATATTTGGATTCCCCATGAAATTTCATGAAAGTTTATATGCTACACGGTGGGGTTCATAGTAAACGATGTTAAGATAATATGGCTATTTTAGTATCTACCAATGTGAACCCAAATTTGTGGTGCTACTGACGTCTGCTGGTCAAAGCTAACTATGATTTTTTTATTGGACTAGGTTCAGAGGATACTATATTATTTGTAAAATTCATTAACACTTTTTGAAAATAGTTCATATTGTACAGAGTCGCCATCACCTTGCGCAAAATGGAGTTTTTTTCAAAAATGTTAAATGGAACACCACGTATATGATTTGCAGGTTTGATAGCCGGTTTATTAAGCTTTTGACTGATGCAGATATTGGCGGGTTTGCGACTGATAATTTAAGCAGAAATAAAGATTGAACCTTAAGAATTGAGATTTTTGCCATAATTTGGTACCATATTTGGGGAATTTCCCCCATTTTGCCACCCAAAACTCAGAAAAATTGTTACGCTTTGTTTTTACAGAAAATTTAGCTAACAGAGTTTACACTACTGGCACAAGAAATCTCATTGCAAGATTACTTCTTGAAAGGACGGTTTTCTTCCATGGCACTCCTTGTTTCAATTTATACCTAGGTTTAATAAGTCGCCATTTGTTTAAGAATATGACCATGAGGAAGCAATCTGGCGATGAAATTTTTTGTCTCAATGTAAAATCAACTTCCAGAAACAAAATGGAAATCATATTTTGTGTTGTAGGCGCTAAAATATGGGAGAAACGAATAAACTACCGGCCAAATTACTACATTTTAAAGTTCAATTTTCAATTCTACCGAAACCTGGTTCAATAAAGAAATCTTAAATAGCTTCGACCAGTAGATGTCAGCAGCTCCTCAAAGTTGGGTCCACACTGGCACTAAATCCCATCGTGTAGTACACCATCTTTCACAAAATTTTATTGGGAATTCAATTATGTAAACAAATACGGGCGTCCCATTTAAAAAAACATAACTTTGGTTTGGTGCTCAGAGTGTGAACACCCTGTATACACCAAAATAATTTTATCAGATGCTTCGTGCGGTTCTCAACATACGTGTAAAGTTTTATTTTGAAACCTTGAATAGAACTAATGATATGGGCCGACTACACACTATTGGCCCACCTGTATGTTGTATAATAATTATTGGTAGTGCGCATAGTAGTGATAAATTCAGTATAACCTGGATTTCATCTGCTGGGTAAAATATGGAAACACGTTTACTGCAAATCCCAATATAGAATGTTATACATGTCAGCCTGCAATCCAATGATGGAATATACTTCAGCAGTTATTAATGGTACCTGTCATAATGAAATTTTTCACTATGCCGATCTATTTGGACTGTTCCCTCGGCTCCCTACATTGTCAGAATTCAATATCAGCTATAACATTACCCGTATCCCCAATGATACAATTTCTTTCGCTTTTCCGGAGAAAAACCATTATGTATACAGGGTGATTCACAGTGATGATGGACTATTAGATGTTTCTTAGCAAGTTCAGCAATAATTGGAATTTAATTTCCCATCCCCGTGAATCATGAAATGACCCATCTCTTGCTGCAAGCCAATCGATGCATTATATTTATGTCTAAACCTCTAAACCATCACTTCCGCCACGATTCTTTCGGAATATCTGCCGCTTGTTCATAAACGTCAAAACTTAAGAGACATGTGTAAAAAAGTCTCGAATTTTCATTCTCTCGTACGGAAAATGTTTCGCGAAGCGTGTTTCTATTCATATCTGAGTTAAACAGACGTGGATATGTAAGGAAAAACTTTTGACGTACACGCTGGTGGATATTATGTATGCCTTCGCATGTCATTCCGATTTGCAGTCATACAAAACGTTGCGGAAATATATGAGAATGGCATCGTTAAAATACGAGAAAATTGAATAAGTGAAGTGTTTTTCTGTCGAAATCTATCAGGATTTTCTACGAAAAAGTGTGTCACTTATAGCTTTTTCGCCTCATTGCTCCTTTGTTTGCCTTGTTCACTTGTAACTTGAAAGCCGTGTAATAAATAAGTCAATGCAACAATCTAGCAACATTTCTAATTATGATGGTCTTAAAATAACGTCCTAATAAAAGGGACTAGGACAAATGGAAGTAGTAGGTCATTTCGTTGTTCAGCGTACACGGCAAAGAAGGGGTTGGTGGGATGGGGACACGGGCCAATTGAAGGGGTAAAACCCGCACAAGTGGACTTCATCTACAGTCCGACACACGTTACACGCTTCACAGAATTTACTTTTGTCGTCCGCGTCCTCTCCGATCTGTAATCGATTAGCCAGTGGTCCTCAACAGTTATTCTAAACTAAATTAATGCGTGTTGTCAAATATGGATAGGAAATTATTTGCTCTTTCTTAATAGTTGTAGAAGTAGCGAACCCTGGATAACAAAGGATTTTGTGACTCTAATAGACGAGAGGCGAAAATTTAAAAATATGCTAGATGAAGGAGGTATAGTATTTTTCAGATTTGTTGGCGTTTGCGCTGTCATATCCGATTATCCAAGCAACCGCCAGCAGTTCAGTAGTTTCCAAAATTTTGCTGTTGCTAGGAACCGCGACAAGCGTGTGCGCCGCGACTCTGGACACGGCACACGGCAATGAGCATTTTGACGTTATCCCTCAAGAAATGTATTTTTTACCCACAATATTAGCCCGTTCAAACAAAAGACACCGGTTATTTTCTAGTTTGTACTTACTTAAATCTGCTATTGGTTATAAACGCCACAAACTTGTGTCAGAAATATCCACTATTTGTTTTGTTTTTAATTTGTTATTTAAAATTTTTAAAGTAATGTGTTATTTCTTTTCTTTCATGGAATAAATAGCATCCTTACTTCGGTTTTAATGCTGTCAGTTACATCTTCACTTTTTAATTTCGATTTGCTCTGCCTTTTCCGGGCGTTGCAGCAGACAAACCTCGTTTTTCCTCTCCAACTATGCGCGACACGCTGCCTAGACTTACTTTTGATGCATCGGCCAATCGCTCCTGGTCACAAGTTAAAGGCAATAGGGGACCATTATTTTCCTTCTCTCGAGTAGTGTTCAAAAATATTTCGTAAAACTTCTCGACACTGTTTTGTAAAAACATTTTCAGGCATCTTTACACCTGACAATCAAACTGACAGTTATACTTGAAAGGAAATAATTTTTAATAAATTGCTTGGTGACCACTGGATATTGCAAAGTAAGCATATTAGTACTGAAACCGTTTTGTTTCACACAACCATAGTAAGGAAGAGTGAGATCAAATACGGAAACGTGAAAATATTCTCAAGTCATCTTACGGCAGCAATTAATTATTCAACAAATTCATTTTATAAAAGGGAGAAAGGCACATGACCGTAATGCGCAGATTACTGCACACACACGCCAAGATATCTGAAAAGAACTATAAACAAAGGTATAAGGCGGTCAAGTGGGAAATTACTCGGAAATGTAGGAAAGCGAGGAACGCACGAGGAAATTTTAGCTTTAAGAGTAATTGTAGAAAAGACAGAGAGCACCTATGTAGGATTTGACAACGTAAAATGGAGGAAGATATTCGAAGTGTTCAGAAAGGCAGGGATGAAATATAGGGACAGAAGAATAATGCATAATCTATACAATTTTGTTTTATTGAAATATTAGCAAATGAAATATACTAAATGTAAAATATCGACGTTTCGGCCCCGACTATAGGGCCTTTGTTAACGTTATTGATTTTTTCTGATTAGCAGTTACTTTTTTATTATTATTGACTTCTTCCTTTGGTTGGCTCTGTTATGTGTAAAGCAGCGCTCTGATACTCATAGTAACAATCGATGAGTCTTAAGAACAAAATTTTCTTGGCGGCAGCAACGTGACCTTTTGGCGACCGCTGCCTTCGCTGATTAGGACTCTGTCTTTAATTAGCAAAGACAAAGAGCACACAACCCCTATTGTCAATGAATGGGTATCGTTTATATACAAATACTACCCTTTACTAGAAACGAACCGAAATACCTACTAGTATTTCCTATGGCCCCGCGTATCCGTCTCTCTCCTTTCGACTATGAAAGAAAAAGAGAAAGAATTTGTACATGCACGTACGGTAACTTTTTCCAACTAAATTATCCGAGTCGATACGCCCCTATGTTCTTTGTCAAGAGAGGTAAAGGGTTGTATTTCAAGAATTTAAATTTACAAAGGGTTGTGGTCTCTTTTAGGTTCACCGGGGGCGTTTTTCCGACTGTTTTTTTTTTATTCTGGCGGTTATTTTTAGCATGCTGGCTCTCCAAATACGCACCTGAATAAGCCAGATTTTTTAGACCTTCAAATTAAATTTTGCCCAAAACTGAGCGTGGAAACTTTAGCTGTAGACGCTCCCCCACCACCTATAAACTCCGCTCGGCATCTCGGTAGGCCGTTTCTTGCGGCGAACACATAAGGATATTTATGTATCTCCGCTAAAACTTGTCCTTAGATTACTTGCTGTTAATCTTTAGTCACAAAGTTGGTAAGATGTTCACGCCTCCGTTCCTCACCCCTTTCGCCCACCCTCTTGGACAATAGATTGTGAATTATGGACGCAAGCCAGCGTGTCTCTGGCTTATCAACATTATTGTGTATTAGATTTTACAATAAGGCGTTTTAATTATAACGGAGATGTTACGACCAAGGATTCTCTAAGGAAAAGGGATGGGGACTTACAGTAAGGAACATATAGTTTGTATCTAACAAATTTTCTTTGAATTGGTAACAACTTCTCATAGGTGTCATTTTCCTCTCAGCAACATACGATGTGTGTCCCATTTTTTATCAGAAGAACTTGCGCAATCGTTCGAAAACGAAATTTTAAGAACAACTTCCTATAAACGTAGGTCGTAGAATGATGTTAAATTTGAGAATTCATTTTTCTTAAATTCCTAAATAAATGTTTGGTGTAAATGCATAATATTGATGAGAAAGATTTGGGTATCTATGTTAGCATATTATAATGTCTACGTGTACGGCGCGTATGCAGCCAGCACAGCGGTCGACCTACGTATGCTGACGTCACGCGGGAGCGCTCAGGCCATCTTCTCGGTGGTAACGATACAACCCCTATCTACAATTTTGCGTAAAATACACGTCTTTCTGGTAGTTGCGATTTCTGTGCGTTTTCAGTTGGCGATAGTGTGGTACCGTTGGATTCAATTAGGTGATCTTTCTTCATTTATATGTAGAATTATACCCCAACTTTAGAGTGCGTTGTATTAAAAGAACGGCCAATTATTTTTCAATAAAACTCGACGAATATTGGAAAAATCCCCCGAGCAACTCAAAGTCTTTACTAATAATCAATTTTTGAAATATGCACGCGACGTTTCGCAGAGAAAATGGCTTAATAACGATACAAGCATGTTCCAGCGGACCAACTGAAACGTCCCTCAATAGGGCACATAATAAAACCAGAGACTAATCATTCGATCAACTAGTTTTCTGTTTCAAAGCTGGCATCGGCTTTCTTAGATGTATTATCAGAGAATCAGAAAAGCGTCGTTTTATTTTTTCACGTGGACGTCCTCTTTTATCATAAGGGGACGCTTTGATGGCGCTTTATTAAAACCGTTCAATATTGATAGCAGTTAATCTCGGGGTAATTGAGAAGCGCGCGTTTTCTTTGATATATTTTGTGCTTCTCTCGTATAGA
This sequence comes from Xestobium rufovillosum, assembly GCA_963966045.1. Lineage (NCBI taxonomy): Eukaryota > Metazoa > Arthropoda > Insecta > Coleoptera > Ptinidae > Xestobium > Xestobium rufovillosum. The sequence continues at coordinate 31,688,395 of OZ014497.1, forward strand.
AAGGTGCTCTTTGAAGACGAACCCACGTCATCAATCGGCCAGTGGATTTGGATTTACGTTTGCAGAGGGAACATAAAAGTGGAAAAATATAGACATATTGACGTATTTAATATTTGTTTGCATTTTGTACCTAATCGTCTTTATAATCACAAGCCAGTGTATTATCCAGCTAAAATTTTGGCCGTAAACAGTTACCACCGAGAAGAAGGCCTGAGCGCTCCCTCGTGACGTCAGCATGAGTAGGTCGACCGCTGTGCTGGCTGCATACGCGCCGTACACATTAGACATTATAATATGCTAACATTTTGGTGGTTTTATAAGATTTTCAGGTGTAAAGAGGGTGCCATACCCCAATAGATTCTTTCATCGCACTCCGTTCGAGTTTTCAACAATAAATAAACTGATTGTCTGTTTTGCATGTTGGACTTACATGTATGTACGTACAACCTCTATCAAACTCAATCTTACACTAAATTTTGTCAAAGAACTCCTATTGCGAGCATAATCAACAATATTCCCTCCTTTGTAATCTAAATATGGCTTTATATGAATTTCATCAATTAACAAGGTAACGTGTTTATCATTGCCATCTAATAATTTATAGTTATTTAACGAACAAGTGTATTAATAAAGGCGCTCGTGAGTTAATTGTACTAATTTTTCCTCCCTGCTTGAACGACAGTGAATATTTGTGGACCAATTACGCGGACAATAATTAGGAAACGCAGCTCTCGGTTTAAGCTTGGGAAATTTCAAACTTGCTATAACCGTCTTCCAAGCCACTTGTTACGCAGGTCACGGAGAGGTGTCAATTACACCGAACAGGTGTCGAATTTCAAGAAGGGGGTGTCAAATTTCATCGAGCAGGTGTGGAATTTCAAGAAGGAGGTGTCAAATTTCACCGAGCAGGTGTCGCAGGGAAACCAGAAACATTCACTTTTGGGTCATTTTTGTAATTACTCCGGCACCCCAGAACACAACACAGGCTGAAGCGTTACTAACCAGGGCTTGTCGAACTACTTATGCTGACGTCACATGCTGTTTTTGCCAGAGCGCTCAGGCCTTCTTCTCGGCGGTAACGTCCAAGGTCAGTCGAGAATATGCTTTTAGTAAACACGTTGTTTCACTTAGAAGGACTAGGTTGACGCGTACTTTGACAACACTGAAATTACCTCATCAATAATATTAAAGCATTAAATAAGGAATAATGGGCATCTCCAAGAACCCCTCCTCGGTGCGCTGGTGCGTGCCAGAAGAAAGCCTAATTTGAAGAGTAAACTTAAACAGTAGTTATCGAAAACCAAGCGTTTTATGTATCTGTTCCAGAGCGTGTAAACATTGACTTAAGATTTCGAACGCAGACGTAAAACACCTCACCCTCTGTGAGTACACACCACACAAAATTTCCCCACGAAAATTCTCTGTAAGGGCCCTTTTCGAATTCCCAATCCGATTTGCCGTCGACTTTGGTTTGTTTTATCAAAGACTACCGGGATTACAATTGATATTTTAAATACAAAGCGTTTATGTTTGACTGAACAATCGAGGAAAAGATTTGTGCTCTCCCCGGGAAATGCTTATGTTGTCTTTGAATTAATTGAGGTGTACAACTTCTGGTTTTTCCGATTCACCAACGAATCAATGAATACACACTGCGCATAACAAGTAAATAATAAAAACTATTTATACAGAGTAACTATGATGTAAATATAAAACTTTTAGCACTTTTGATGAATTGGTGGGTGGCCGTTCCGTACAGGGCGAAATCAGTGACAGTTCCGTACACGATGCATGTGCCGCGATATTGGGGATCATTTGTAAGAAACTGTCATTAGCAATAGTGGTAGTTGCGTGCAGGTAGAATTTTCCTGTTTCGTGGTTTGAGTGCCGCTTCGTGCGCTGACCTGCTGATAATGCAGTAAGGCACTAATTCGAGTTTATCTTTACAACACAACGCTGTTAATAACTAGACTTCAATGCGGAAGTGTATGTTGATTTCTCTCCTATTGTTTTCAAATGTTAATGTTTTTGTTTTGGGAGGGAGACTTAAACGCTCCGCTCGCTTCGCCCGCTCCACTTGCCCACAGACCGGAAATAGTGGGCCGTGGAACCCCCTTTTTGGCCGTATTCAGTGACGGGCAACACCACTTTTTTGGCTGGGTGATTCTTAGAATGCTCTCCGAGTATACGGTCACTAAGGGATTGTATACCTGAACGCAACTACCACTATTGCTAATGACAGTTTCTTACCAATGACCCCCAGTATCGCGACACGCGCATCGTATACGGAACTGTCGCTGATTTCGCCTTGTACGGAGCTACGACGATACCCTTTTGATTTGGGAAACATTTAAATTTTTTATAAAAGAGAAAAAGGAATATGTATTTAATTTAACAATACCTAATGCTAATAAGTAAGAAACAGAGAGTAGGATTTATTTTATTATATTACAGTAAATGCGTTTTCATTAGTTTAGGAATGGATGTTTTTAAATTAGAATATAGGTATATATTATATTATAATTTTATAATTATATTATAATTTTTGTGTGATACTTGTAAGTTGTATGATTGTATGTCGTATGGTTGTTATGTATACTTTCTTTTTTTTGCTTCTAATTTTGACGAATATCTAAATTCAAGAGTTAATATCTCGATAGCCATGGAAGTAAAAGGTAACAAAAGGTAACAAATGCCACATATATGAAATTGTCTTTCAATAGACCACTCAGAAATATATAAATATACAAGATGTTCCATTTATTCAAGAAAATTGACATTGACAGTTGTACATCAAAAAGGAACAACTTGTACATTTTATATACTGCTTACAAAATTCTAAATTGAAAATAAAAATTGACGTGTTCGAACATTTCATCAAATATTGATAAAAAATTATTAATTTTGTTCCAAACTTTAGTCCCTCACTGAATATTGTATTGCCGCTGTCAGACTGACGGATCTTCAATTACCCAGTGAATTTTGTAAATAATAGTATATTATTATATGAGCGATTATGGCAGCCATTATTCACGAAGATGAATAATGGTCATAATCGCGAATATAATACTATACTTTTTCTACACCTATTAAACAAATAAATTAGACTCAAATTTGATAACTTTAATGGAACACTATCATAATACATTAATTTTTATTTTTCAATAAATGAACTGCTTACTAGGAATATACAGTGTGTCCACGGATGGACTTAACTATACTTGTAAAAACTTTTATTTTCAGTTTTTCGAAAAAAAGTCATTCTTTATCATTTCTTTTGCTTGTTATATAAATACGATTCACATTGAGAAACTTTGATTTTTTTGTACAGGGTGCGCAGAAAATACAAAGATGTATATTTGCAAAATTAAAAATTTTTGAATCAAGCTTTTTGAAGTCTCAGAATGAAACAGCTTATAAGGAGAAATCGAAAAGCCAAATAAAGTTTTCCCATAGAAGTTATACTTAGTTGCTAAGATTCACCGGGTGTCCGGTTAAGGTTGGTGACCGACTATCTTAGGAACTATTCTTCCTACAGATTTCGGAAAAAAATCTTCTTACAAAAGTGACCATAAAAATTCATCAAAAATGTTTTTAGCTTTCAATTTTCCCCGCTAGAGGGCACAATTTTAAAAGAAAATAGACAATCCACATTTTCTTCAAAAATTCAAATGGAAATGTAGGTATCCTTTATCTTTCTCAAAATCTCATCGTAATATCCAGCAAATTAGTTTAATGACTTTTTGATCTAACTTACGAAATAAGGGCTGGGAGGAGGAAAGAATTCCCTTACACCAAAAATGCCAGAAGAAGGCCAAGAACCCGCGGGCCAAGCCGAACCATCCGCCCACCTCCGAGATGGTCAACAACGCGATCAAGAGCCTGAAAGAGCGCGGCGGCAGCTCCCTGCAGGCGATCAAGAAGTACGTCGCGGCGAACTACAAGGTGGACGCGGAGAAGCTGTCGCCTTTCATCAAGAAGTACCTGAAGGCGGCGGTGACCTCGGGAGCCCTCGTCCAGACCAAGGGCAAGGGAGCGTCCGGATCGTTCAAGCTGTCCTCCGCCGCGGGCGGCGGCGGCGGCGCCGGCAAGCACTCCGCCTCCTCCTCGCCCGGCGAGAAGAAGTGCTCCTCCGCCGCGGCGGGCGGCTCCAGGAAACCCGCGAAGGCGAAGAAGTCCTCCGCCGCCGCGAAGACCGCGAAGGCGGCCAAGAAGCCGGTCGCCGAGGCGAAGGCCCGCAAGCCGGCGGCGGCGGACAAGAAGGCGGCGGCCGCGGTCGCCGCGTCCGCGAAGGCCAAGAGGGCGCCCGCCGCGACCTCCGCCGCCGCCAAGCCCAAGTCCCCCTCGAAGGCGAAGAGGACCACCAAGGGGCCGACCAAGAAACCGAAGGCTCCGAAACCGAAAAGGACGAAGCCCGCCAGATGGTGTTATTTCGAAACTTGCGAAAATGTTAAATTTTCTCAAAAACTTTAAATGGAATGGTATATTTTTTATAACATGGCGTCATTACAAATAGAATTGAGAACAAAATGGCTCAAACCGGAAGTTGTAATCTTTTTCAAACGGAAGTTATCATCAAGAATATGGTTTAATCAAATCTCAACGCATAGGTAGCAAATTTTTTCAAAAATTTTGAATGGAATGGTACATTTTCATAACATGCTGTTAGTACAAATAGCATGAAGAATAGAATGCCGCAAACCGAAAGTTCCTATCTTTTTCCAAACAAAAGTTATGGCCAAAAATGCTGTTTAATCACATTTCATTGCATGGGTAATTTTAGGAAAATAATATTTTTTAAAGAATATTAGGGCATTCTTGTATCTCTCATCAGACAGAAATATAAGACATATTACAAACAAAAAGCACTCCATGGAAAATAAAAACAAATACCTGGTCATAGTATTGTCATAGCTTAAGAAATTCTTGGTTAGGCTATGGTATTGTCACTAATTGTTAAGTTTAACTTAACTAAGTATTAATTATTAGTTAATTTAAATTCGATTTCAGTGTCTTTTCGCTAGAATTTATTATAACTTTTTAAATAATGTCTAGCTCTGTTGCTGAAGCGTATGGCAAGCTCGCGGTGTTTTTCAAAATGAAGAAAATGCTGTTATTGCCTCCCGAGCCTTGGCAAGGCATTTGAGGAAAATTGAATATTTACTAAATTAAATTGATATTCATTTAGGTATTTAATTTTTCTCAAATTTACCCACGCAATGAGATATGATTAAACAGTATTTTCGATCACAACTCTTGTTTGAAAAAGATAGGAACTTACGGTTTGCGGCATTCTGTTCTTTATGTTATGTGTACTAACAGCATGTGAAAATGTACCATTCCATTCAAAAAATTTTGAGAAAATTTGGTACGTGTGCACTGGGATTTGATTAAACGATATTCTTGATGATAACTTCCATTTGATAAAGATAAAAACTTCCGGTTTGCGGCATCTTGTTCTTAATTCTATGCGTAATGATAACATGTTATAAAAAATATACCATTCCATTTATAATTTTTGAGAAAATTTGGCAATTTCGTAAGTTTCGAAATAACACCATCTGGCGGCTCCCTCGTAAAATTAAATTCAAATGTAAACGCAGATTTCTATTACGCTATAGATTCCCTTTCCAACAATACCATATTCATTAAAATTGGTTCAAGCAATCGGGAGATATGGTATTTTTGGCGTAAGGGAATTTTCTCCTTCCTCCACTCCTTATTTCATAAGCTAGATCAAAAAGTTATTAAACTAATTTGCAGGGTATTACGAGGAGATTTTGAGAAAGCTAAAGGATTCCTAAATTTCCAGTTGAATTTTCGAAGAAAATGGGGATGCCTATTTTCTTTTAAAAATATTTTTGATGAAGTTTTCATGGCCACTTTTATAGGAAGATTTTTTTCTGGACGCTGTAGGATGAATAGTTCCTAAGATATAGCCGGTAGCGAACCGTAACCGGACACCCGGTATTTCTTAGCAACTAAGTATAACTTCTATGGAAAAACTTTATTTGGCTTTTCGATTTCTCCTTCTAAGCTGTCTCATTTTGAGACTTCCAAAAGCTTGATTCAAAAATTTTTAATTTTACAAATACGCATTTTTTATTTTCTGCGCACCCTGTACAACAAAATCAAAGTTTCTCAACGTGAATCATATTTATATAACAAGCAAAAGAAATTATAAAGAATGACTTTTTCTCGAAAAACTGAAATAAAAGTTTTTACAAGTATAGTTAAGTCCATCCGTGGACACACTGTATATTGAAATTTGTGCAGTTAATAATATATAAATTTGGAGTTGTCCCTTCCATTGTTAAATTCTGGCAGTTTTAGTGGTTGAATTGTTAGTTTGCACGGATTAATTGGTACCTACTCGAACGAAGTGCATACGTTGGAAAACGTAAACAATAATATCGAGATACATTTGGCTGTCACCCGCGTCGATTGTCAGCTGCAGCAAGAGTTGATCGATATAAAATATCATTGGATCAGCGAAACAGTAATTATTGAATCTATACTTGTGATTGGCCGAATACCGTGACTTATGAAACCATAATTCACTACAGTCTTTTAGAAAGCTGTAGCTCCCTTGGGAAGCATATTTCGGTGTACTCTTATAGGAATTTCTTGTCTTAATTTTCACCATAGAACACGCTGGTAAAATATTGCACGCTAATTTCGGGCTACCCTGTATAATAAAAATTAATATGTAGTTAAAATCTAACAAAACTACATTTTTTCGTACCCATATCGCGCAAAAGCAAGAAAACAGAATTTGAGCTGTGTCACAGAGAAGGAGACAAAACGTCATGCAGAGATGGACGTTATTATCAATAGTAGATATCATTTCTTGCTCAATGTTTTCTTCACTTATTCGCCAGATCTGCCTACCTTCATAGCAGAGACTTGAAAGCCAGGGTGTTTTAACGCGACTTACCCTAATCCAACTAATGTGATAAAAAAATCAAAAATAAAATATGGCACATAAAAGTTAAAGTATGCCAACGGACAAAGAGCACGCGTTTAATAAAAATGGAAATGATGAAATCACATTACTTGTCCTAATTAATAAATCCTTTCCACATAATTATTTATTCATGAAAAGGGATGGTCGCGTATGAAAAACTACGATAGAAAAATTTGTCATATACGCGTTCCCGCGAGTCTTATTCGGCCGTACCCTAAAACAGCACACCACAGGACACCTCGCCCTAGGTGGAAAAATCATTTTATACCTGATTAACAGATAAGTTATGGCTAGGAAACGATAACGCGATACAACTATTTGTTATTCCGAAAACGGGAAGTTTATTAGGGACTCCCATGTCAGTGCGTATTTTATTTGCATATTTATGGGATTTTGGCGTGGAGACGATACAAAAGACATAAGGGTTGTCACCCTCATTATCGGGAATAATTAATAGTCGTAGGTTATTTATTACTCCGATGCTGAAGTCGCTCTATCATTTTGTGAGCTGGAAATAAACAAAGTTATAAAGAAGTAATAGAGAGAAACGACCCTCATTACCTAATGGAAGACAAAAAATTAAAAACGATTAGAAAATTTCTATTTCTTTTGTAAATTTTATTTTTGCATGAATACTGTTCAAAAAATTTTAAAAATTGTCTGTCTTGTTCCTTAACAAGCAGCATTCGGTCCGTATCGAATTTTTAATTTTACGTAAAGTTAAATCTAAAAAGTTTATTGCTACAAATATTCTGGGATACCCCATGCTTTCTAAATATTCGTGACTATTTCCAATGAGACATAACACAATGTTTGAATTAAATTTTGTATAAATTTGATCAAAGATACGGCTAAAGCGATATCAATTTGACAGAACCTGGTGATGTATGGTGTAAAGGCAGCACTTTACTATATGTTTTATATTGTTTTCCATAGATCAAGATAGAGGGTTAACATGTTTTTGATATTAAACAGAGGGTGAGGTATTGAGTTGTAAATATAGGGACAAATATATTTCTATGTCAAACGGCGATAACTCAATTCTTGTTTTCTTGTGGGAGTTGGTCGCAATATGCGTGACATTACTTCAACCATCGATTTTTTAATTATTAAGTTGTAATATTGATGGCGGCCCATTTCAGTAAGGGTTGTTTACGATACGGATCTACAGGGCAAACTTAACTGGAAAATTACTACAGTCTCGATATTAAAAATATACTTTGCCGCTGGTGCTCTGTATATCAAGTTATAGGATTCAGAAGTTTAGATTTATGCCTTTTAATATCCATATGTGAATGGTATAAACGTTTCTCTTCATATTGATATTTAATATTGCAAGTCTACGTATTATATTCACCCTATAGGGGTTACAAGAATATTTCAAGACGAAATGCCAGCTTTGTATGTTATACAGGGTGTTTAAACGATATATAAGGTTTCAGGAACTCAAGCATAAACAAAATTCTCTTACGTCAAAATGTACCTAATACATCTTGATGTTCGGACCCCTGCCGGACACAAAAACTATCAGCGAAAAGTAACTTTCATAAGAAAGATTATGGAGTAATAAATAAAACAACAATTCTAACGTCCAAACTTTATCTTCGAGAAACAAAGTTGATCACTTAATCGGCTGTTATAGTTCCATAAATACTAGAAGACCGCAAAATCGTCCTCATGATTAATGTAAAAAGTTTTCTCCGATATTTTCTCAATCATAAGCAGGAGATAAAATTATTGTATCTTATATGAGCCAAAAATCACGTTGGCGAAACTAAATTCTACAAAATATTATATTTCAACTTAATCTAGCTCAATCTAAAAATTTGCGCTGTATATTTGACCCAAATTTTCGCCCAACGAAGAGGCATACCAGACAGTATTTTAAGGTACTAAATCACGGGCAAAAACTAATTATTATAGCTGTTGATGAATCCTAGGAGATACGACCGTTTTAATATACTTATTACGTGACATCATTTTGTATTAAAATTAAAAACCCGGGCGTGGTTTGCTAAATTACCGACCGTTTTCGTTGTATTCCGCACGCAGAATTTATCTCCAAGTCGGTAACGTAACAGAGAAACCCCAAATGAAAACACTTTCTCGGTGGCTACTGGCCACTGCCCGAATTCCGATAAATTTCCCCTTATGTGATCGAGAATCCAGACGTCGAAGCCCCAAGGGCATTTACCCTATTTATCTAATTTGTCCTACCGTGGGGTAGGTGTATTGATTGCATCAAGTTATTAGACACATATCCCCCTTAGCTAATTTCCTCCCTTAACCCAGAAATTAACACGAGCTGGAGACCAAGAGAAAATTCCCAAGTTCACGCTCGTGTTCGCTTCCGTATTTCGAAAAAAGAAAGAGCCGTCGAATTTTAGCTGATTTGATTCTATTGTTATTCATACGTATCCATCAAAATGTTGTGATGAGCCTGATGCTCCTTGAAGCGAGTTAAAATAGACTGCCCGATATATTTTTTGTCGCAATCTCCGCATGTTATTTTGTAAATTCCCGCTTTATGAATGGGTTCCGTTTTATCTTTCGCACTTCCAAGTGGTGTTACATCCGCCTCTCTCTCAATCTTCTCATTTAAGTCTCTCAATATTTTGTAATTTCGTCCGATCCAACTTGCCTTGCAGGATAAATGCAATATCTACAAATATACACACGAAAGGAATTTCGCTGCTTTAGCTTCTTGACCAAGAGTTCCAGATAGCTAAACTGGGTCAGCCGTGTTCCAGTGGCGTAGAGCTGCGACAGATTCGTCAATAAACTCCTATCAGATAACAAAGTTGGTTCCTGATGGGGTAAACTTTGCCTTATACATCATGGTACTTTGCCAAGATACTATAGTATTCTCATTGTTAAGGAATAGATCGATGATATTTTTACATCCCATCCAACCGATAAGGAAGAGTGCCAAAGAAGCACTGAATGTGCAATCTAAATATAATAAAAGGAGCATTATGATCATAGAAGACCTTATTTTATTCAGAAACAATTACTTGATGAACAGGAGCAAATCGAGTAAACAGTATTAAGTAATTGCTTCCCTAATGGTGGACTGGTCACGAAATGTTATCGCCATCCACCGGTTTAATGTTAATGATATTATCACTTAATTTTTATATAAACATAGGCAAAATGGTTTACTTTATCCGCTTTCCTAATCGATTAAACATCATTAGGCAGTTGAATTTAGCTATTAATATTCTAATAACAACCCTTTCATTTACCGCCACACCTTCGCCTACCCCAGAGGTTAATTTTCTACTTTTCGACGATTTGTCCTACTTTTAATCGAAACAACGTTATACAAAAAAGGCCATCAGTATAAAATCAAGCGTGCGGCATTTATTCCCTTCCCGCCGAAACAACTGAATTCGATTGCTGCGGTCGCTGACAAATGATAAACGTAAATATATGTCATAAACAATTAATCTCATGGCGCACCTTGATATGGGCCCTAATGGCTTTCCATTCGTTTAAATGGTAATAGATTGGAGGATGTCACGTATTTATCGCCCTGTGTGCGTTTAATTATTCATATTTATCAAAACGACTCTACACCCAATACATTACGGGAGCGCAAACGCTAATAACACCCTTTGTTACACCCTCCACGAAATCGTCGATACTCGGAAAAGACTAAAGGAAAACGATATATGTTTTCCTAAAACGAAACTCGAATGAAACGGTTAATAATAGATGCATCATTACGGGGTTGAATGGGGTTGTGGATTACAAAATAAACTCTCTTCTAAACATCTACGTCTGTAAACAGAAATAACTTTTCTCTCTTCTTTTGCAAATAATGACGAAGTAAAACTGGTACAAACTGTTGGTCAAAAGCAATTCGCCAACTATTCATTTCTTGTAAATTTTTCCTCGGGATTCTTCATAACTAATTAATACGTAAGGTACCGAAAAATCAATCAAGAAACAGCAGGTTGTCTGGAAGTTTGATCTTTAGAACTGTGTATCTACCGTACATTTAGAGCTGGCTACAGTAATTTTATCTAAAGATGAATATAGAACAAAGATGCAAAATTTTATTAGAAATGAAAAATTAACTGAACTAAAAAAAGATCCAACAAAACATTTTTGAACAAAATTAAAAGATTGGTCAAAAAATTGCAGTAATATTTTTAAAAACAATTATGAACAATTAAAATTAATTAATATGAATGCATGTGCTCCTAAATTATATGGACTAATCAAAAACCATAAAATTAATACACCTATAAGACCAGTAGTATCATTAATGCTCCCATAAGAAATTTAGCTAAAATGTTAATAATATATTCAAAAATACAACAAATTTTAAATCCAAATTTAGTTTAAAAAATTCTTTAAAATTAATTAACAATATCAAAAATAAAAATATTCCAACAGGGTTCTTTTTGGTTTCTTTTGATTGCTATAAATAGCGGATTTAAGATTGAAATAATGGGTAGCTCTATAGGTATTACCTACGTATAATGAACATTTAAGATCATTTAGATTAAAAAAATGATCATTTAAGTTTTGCTAATCATTTCTTTGAAAACAATCATCAGTTTCCTCCTCTAGAAAATACTAAATTATTGTTTAATTTTGGAAAGAGTTATCAATTAGATATACATATTAGAGTCTATAGAAATTTATAAACATAAGAATTATAACTTACTTAATGACCAAGTTGGTTTAATACAATCTAGTTTAAACTTTTGTAAATGTTTATCTTATATACTTTTTTCTCCCTTTATTGCCATTATTTTCTACAATGTCGACACCTCTCCGTTCTGCTGGAATAAAAGAATCCCTAATTTTAGGGTGTCTTATCTCAGCTATCTCTCGCCTTGTAAACTATGAAACTTGACGTGCCGACGAAGAATTTCACATATTTGACGCTATCCTTTCATCGTATTCTAGGGATTAGTGGGTTATACATTATGGGCTTCTTAAAAAAGGCCGAGGAAGTTATTTGATAGGGACTGGGTATTTTATTTGAGGTAGAATAGTAATAGTACATCCAGATATTTTTGCAGGAAGTTGAAGTATTCATACACTGAGAAAAAGCCTTAATTAGGGCAACATAAAATTGATTTACCTCAAATAAATGGTAGACTTCAATATAGCCAATTAATTGTGACAGTTGAACTAATCAAACCCTTGATTTGAAGCATTTAATTGTGACAAATAAACTGTTAACTTGGAGCAATATTTCGCTTTTACAGACTCAAGAACATGGCAAACCTGAATCTATTATGCATTCCTTGAAATAACTGAATGCATTTTAATATAATTTGTTAACTGAAATTGATTCAATAAATTTTTAATTGACGGAACTTTAATTTTTATTTGAGTTGGTCAAATTATTCATTACCTGAATTATACTTACCTGTTCACTCAAATATTGTTATTCGGATTAAAGGAAGTTAATAGTTGCACAAACTAAACCAAATGTCAAATTTATAATTATTTATTCACAAACTGTACCAAAACACATCTATGAACATCCACATAAAAAGCAAACATAAAACATCTGCAATAAATGATCTATTTTACTGGTATAAGGTACGTATAACTATAGAATCAACTATAGATAAGTAGGTAAGTTCAAAATTTGCAAAAATCGATGTTTTCGTGGCAATAATTATGAGAAATTTTTTGAATAAACGTTCATAAACGTTCACAAGTGTACTGGAAATGAAAACCTTTTGGAGAACAAAAAAATCATTGGGGTTGGGGCGCTGAAATGCAGATAAAACGAAACCCTAATAATTCTTGCCACTGGCTATAAACTCTTGTCTCTAAACTAGTAAGCCACTTTTCCTTTAACAAATACCTATGTTTTTAAATAGGTATTTTAAGTACATGTAGGTATTTCAATTTACAAAATTATTATAAGTACAAAAAATGTAAGTAGATAAGTAGATAGGTATCTAACTAGCTAAAACTATATACACTGATTATTCGTTTGAAAAAATTAATTAATTAATTTTGCACATGTTTGGAAACTTGCGGCGCAGGCCAACGGTCGGAATAAGCTCCTTAATATCATCATTCGTTGACAGTTCGAAAATTTCTTCATCAATGTGTGCAGCTGTGTGAAATAAAAGAAGGTACAGAACCGAGAATAACCAGTAAATGGTTTGAGTGTTTTTATACTCAAGGTGTGATTAAAATTTAAAAGACACGTTAACCACTGAATATGATTCTTAAAACAGGGGATGCCCAAAAAACTATTTATACTACACACTTATACAAACTTAAAATATTACCTGCAAACACTTCCTGTAGCTCCAGAAGCTGCCACTCCTGCAACTTAGATTTTACCGATTCATCCATTGCAAATTGCAAGTGCAATACCGACGTTACAAATTAATCCTTGGTATCCACAGACACAGGTTAAACTGAATAGCAACTTGTTGTTATACATACACCGGGATAGCAGAACACCATTTAGACATGAATGGAGCCAAACCGATTTTGAATTCCAACGTCCAGAGATAACTAACGCGCACCGTGTAAAAAGTTTGAAAGTGCCAACATGGCCGTCTTCAGTTTGCGAGCGAGAAGAATCGCCAGTGAGCACTACAAGAATTAACCCAAGATTTGATTTATTTGTCGCAAATAAATCGAAGATTCAAATCAATTTGAGTATTTGTGTCAAGTTTTTCTAAATTCAGTATAACAGTAGTTTATTCAGTTGAATTAAATAACCCTCAATTAACCCGATTCATTAATTTAAATGGATCGCCATAATAAGATCAAATATACTTCAGTCCTTCTAAATATAGGAATATCTTTAACAAATAATCATGTTCAGATACTAACATTTATTTGATATAAGATTTAGTTTTCTCTCAGTGTAGGTACAATAAATTATATTAATATGACGCCGGTAAAACATGCTATCTAATTATTTGGTTCTAAGAGGCACGTGTAAATTGCCCCATGGGTACATGTAATCGTCGAAACAAATGACAAACAGGGGCTAATCCAATACATTGATTGGTCCCGACGTTCCTAAGAACGCGACTGAACTACCAAACCGCTGTAACTCCACGATGACATCCGATATATATATGAAACAAGTGACAGACGCCTGAGCATTCTAGATATATTGATAGCGTTCCCTATAGAGCAGCTACCTGACTGGGGTATCAATATGTCGGGCCACACATCGTATGTCTTGTCAAACGCTGTCTCTTATCTAATGGTCTTCTTGAAATATTATTGTTGGGAGTTTCAATTGTGATTCGTATCTCTCTCTGCGATGCTGCATGATTTATATTGAGGATTATTTGTTTTGTCTTTTGATTATTGGTAATGGCGTTCGCAGCTGGGGCGAAGGGGACAGCGGTCAAGCTTTGTTTAACGTCTAAGGGCGCTGGAATTCCTTGCCCTGTACAAACATTATCGAATGTCAAATGCCATAACGACGTCTGGAAGTGAGGTCAAAGAAATTCCAGGTATTTTCATTTGAATAATTAAAATATGACGAAACGTGCTCGGCGTAAGTATCGGAGGCCTATCTTAATACGACCAGACAGAACAAACGTAATATTTTGCATGTCGAAATTCGAAAGGGTACCTCGGGGAGCGTTACACCCGCGGATAAGAAAACATTACTCGCTGATCTGCCTCGAGATATTCCAAATTAATCCCGAATATTATTCTAAGACGTCCGTTTGCAAACACCGGATATAGAAGTTAAAGAAATTTGCATCCTAATGATTACGAACGCAATTATATATATCGTGCCGTCTACTGAAAACATCCACACGCCGCAACCCTCTCCCTACTCGCTCCCGACCCTCGGCGCGCCATCCCGGAAACAAAGATGAAGCTACCCGATCTAGTCGCCGTCGAAAATAAATTATTTAACACGCTCAGAAGTTGTTAGTTCGGCTGAGTTTAAAAGGTGTCTCTTCAGATAGGGTTTCACTAGTAATAAAATTGTGGAAAACGTATATCGGCGCGCTAGCGAGTTTTGGCTTAAAACCGGAGCATTTCGATGTAAATAAACAGCAACTGAATTTAAACAGACTAAACACAACCTGAATTAAATATAAACGAGACAAGACAACTCCGAATTCCGCTACAGTTTCCAGGAGCTTACAGTGAAACACCAAAGTATTACAATTCGATTTGAGGATTAAACTTGGGCGGAAGCTAAAGTTAGCCAGTGCATCTCGTGAATGCACATATTAGTCATACATCACAAACACACCAAAAACAGTGACAAAGTAATTAAACTCGACACCTGTTTCGCTGACAACGCCAGAATCCTCAGGAGTTAATGATTAACATGTGCGCAACTCCTGAAGATGCTGACGTTATCATCGAAACACGTGACGAGTTTAATTACTGCTGATAACGAAGGTAGTCTCGCAGAATTAGGACTGCATAAGTATATAACAACCTTGTTATATTGGACAAAATGTGACGATTACGAAAGAGTAAATAATTTAATAGAAAACGGTCCATACATGAAAATTAACAAAGATCCGTTGCCTAAAATTGCCGCCGATATCAAACGTAAGCTACATGTGCCTATTCCAAGAGTACCACGCATGTACTATTTATCGAAGATCCATAAAGTAGGAAAAGTCGTAAGGCCACAAATTCAATATCAATAATGTTAAACTCTTAAAATCAGGAAATAATAAATTCGATTTAAACGCCTTGTAAAGTATATCGATATATAAAAATAAACGTAGTTGTCTTAATAGTAATTTTGGTCCGATTATAAACTCAACCCTGTATAGATTTATCAGGTAGATAGAATTTAAGATTAGCCATATATACTTACCCTCCAGTACGAAACCAATTTTATCGCTCTTATGTTCCAAACCCTATAGCTTTATCATTTTATTTCAGTAGTAGGAAGTTTGGTATTTATAGCAATGTAGTGTAAGTTTAGATTTAGATTAATCTTCAACTCCTGAGGATGCCACCGTGAATCAAGGTCAAAATTCTCGATCCAACCTCTGTGGGTAACCGAAAGTGTACCTAAATAAAATGGAACAGATATACACTGGCGACTAAGAAGTAGAGGCAGGTACTTAGATATTTCTTTTTTTTTCAAATTTATGCACATGAGATGCAGCAACAAAAAGTTTAATATCCAGCCGCAAAGAAGCGAAAACAAATATAAAACTTAATTTTCTCAGTCGTGATGGCGAATTTTAATAACATTCCCCAGTATTCGCAACAGTTAAGATTTGACAACTGGAGGCAACTTAATCTGGCAGATAAAATTTAATTCCTCGACGCAGTATCCTCGAAGGAGTATTTGAGCCTTCCTCGGCCTTTTGTTGGTAGCCCTGACGCGTCTTTGGATACAGTAATTTCCAACATACATCATAAACGAGAAACACAGACCCGGTTTCCCGTTTGTTCCCAAAGTTTGATGTATATAATATTCTTGTCTTTCCTACTACGCTAATTATTATGGCTGTATATTACCTAAGACGTCAGAGGGTGTGTGGGGATGAATTCGGACTTTGGGGGGTGCAATTCTAAGGCGTTACGCAGGAAAATGCGTGAAGTCATGAATTATTTAAAAACAATTTTGGTATACGACCGTATTTGAGAGGTATTTGTTTTCTTTTCTGTCATGTATTGACTATTTTGCTCCCTTGGGGGTTGAAAAAAACGACACTCTTTTAGAGCGCCATTTACATGTAGATTTATATATTTTTTCAATTCTATAGCAAGGGGTAAAAAAGTGTGTTTAAATAAATAATGGTATTTCAAATTTCAACGTAAATCTTCGGTGGACTGTTCTCTAAGCTATTTCTAACTTAGATTTAATTCACTAATGATTATTTGCTTCACTTAGTGTTGTCCTCGCGGACGTCTTCCACGAATTTCTCCGCGGCCCCATCCTAGACACTATATTTTCTCAGATTTTTGTATTAGTCCTAGCTCCTAGCGGCTAACGAAAATTCTGGCCAAAACCCTGCAAATTGTGTTAAAAGCATGAAACTTGGTCGGCATCTTAAATAGGTCAAATTAAGAGATTTTGCCCGAAGTACCATAAAAAATAACCCTTAAGGAGTAGCTCAGGGTCGGAATATATTCCAAGGGGCTTGAATTTCAAAAATAATTAAATAATAACCAATGTGGACAAGTAATATGTCATTTTATATTGATTTGATATCGCCGAAGTCGATTTAAACCATTTTTTTATAACTATAAAATTTTCAAAATGGCGGCCAAATTAATTCAAAACTTTATTAAATCCGCGACATTAAACTGAGAAATCAAAATATTGCTAGAACTCAACAAAATTAAATGGAACGCCCTCTTTTTATGCACTTTTTGGATTCTACGGTAAATTTTAGTTGGAATCGATATAAATCCAAAAAGTGCATAAAAAGAGGGCGTTCCATTTAATTTTGTTGAGTTCTGGCAATATTTTGATTTCTCAGTTTAATGTCGCATCCTAATCACTGTGCGCAGTATTTTCAAACTTTGAGTACACTGAACTTTAATTTAGACCTTTGTCATTAATGCTACCGCCGACAATTGTTTCGATTTGAATTTGTTTCTTTTGCCGCAGACGCCAAAGAATACCCTGCACTGTAAAAAATTGAAAACTCGCGTATATCTTGGAAATTTTGACATTTAGAGGTTATTTATGTTACATAACGTCCATCTAAAATTTTATGGAGAACCGGAAAGTGTAAAAAAATTAGGTATTAGTTCTATTTAAAATAAGGAAGTTAGGTGCCACTTCCGGTATAAGCGGAAGTTGGATTAAGTTGCCATTATTTTCATTGAATAGAGAATATTTGAAAACGTGATATTACAAATTTTCAGACTTCTATTGTGAGCGCTTCTCCACAAAACGTCTAATGGGAACTCGTTGTGACACACCCTGTAGGTATAAGTTATCTTCAAGAACAAATTGTCGACATGTTAAATAAAAAGAAAAATAAAAAATTAAATTTCTATAATGCCCTCAGTTCGTCCATCCATATCCAACAGGGTATACTATAAATAAATTTTGCTTTCAAAAATGGAAACCATTTTGAAATTTTTGCGGATACCAAAAAATATCATTAGAAGAGGTTAAGAGATTGCAATTTAAATAAAAATGTTATATATTTTACAATTTTTTTTAATATTAGCGAATTTAACAAAATTTTGAATTAAAATTGGAAATTTGGCCGCCATTTTGACAATTTAATAAGTAGTTATAAAAAAATATGGTTTAAATTGACTTCAGCGATATCAAAACAATATAAAATGGCATATTACTTGCCCATATTGGTTATTATTTAATTATTTTTGAAATTCAAACCCCTTGGAATATATTCCGCCCTTGAGCTGCTCCTTAGGGGTATCTTTTAGGGTACTTCGGGCAAAATTTCTTAATTTGACCTATATAAGCTGCCGACCAAGTTTCATGCTTTTAACGCAATTTGCAGGGTTTTTTTGTTAACCGCTAGGACTATATCCGCATGTACTGTATCAATTCTACAAACGGTCTTTGATTATTTTTAATATCTCCGAATCTACTGAAGCTATTGAATTCATATTTTGTGGGCTATTGTACTTTGTACACCAGTGTCGCCGATATAATCTTGAGAGCCCTTTCTTTTAGCTTACACGATGTTACGCCACTGGTTTCTAAAGAAAGATTAAATTTTTGGATTCTGCATTTAATTTCAAAGAAAAAAGGTATTCTTGATTTTTTCTGTACAACTGGTAACTTTCGAGTAAAAAAGCATTTTGTAAAAACATCAAAATCTGAATTTTCGATTAAAAATTGTTCATAAAAGATAAATTATTCTCGGACATAAAAGTATTTTTTTTATGATAGAGGTCTGCAAGCGACAAATTGTCCCTAAAACTTCAATTTAATAGCTTTCTTAGTTTCGGAAATATTAAAAATGATAGTTTTTTCGAGAAACTTGAACACCCCGTATTTTTGTTGGGAAGAATTTTAGGACTTACGTTCATCGATTTTTTCTTATTATTAGGTCATCTCGCGCGCTACGCGCTCTCTCTGCCCTAGTCGAATCATTACTTCAAAGAAACGCATTATTGCCTGATTACAGAATAATTTACATCTGATATAATTCCCTGAAAACGTAGTTTTGAACTATACGGCTATTTCTTTGATTTCCTTAATAAATTATCAAACCTTCCCAAGAACGAACTCTTGAAAAAGCCACGCATAATTGTCCGTGAGTGAATATTTCTTTTCGGAGATCAATTCCTATTTGATCAATTGTTTGGCCTTGTGATTTGTTAATAGTCATTGCAAACGCTAGTTTAATGGGAAATTATTGTCGTCTTTTAAAAGTAAGAGGATAAACATTTTCACAGTACAACGTTATACCGTTAACGAAAACTATATCTCCATGTTTATCGCCTGTTAAAGTTTTGCACTGTAGGATATTGTCTCCCAATAGTAAAATTAACAATCTCTTACCATTACATAAGCCTTCATTAATGCTGAGATTTCTAACCAACATCACAATCCAATTTACTCTCAACTTCAATTCATGCGGAGGAAAATTTGGCGGGTTTAAAGTATTTAAATATTCAGGAAGAATAGCATCGTTTAAATCTCCATTATCACAATATTTTCAACACTATCCAAGTTTGTATGTATTTTTTCTGTTTTTATAGCTAACCGTTCTACCACTTTTTTGTAAATGTCTTCAACATCAGAATAGCTGATTAGGTCATATCTATGAATCGCTTTTCTCTAATTGATTCCTCCATATATACGTTCAACGATATCCGAATTATAAATACATCTCTGTGGCAATTCTAAATTGCTATTCATATCGTTCAAAACTTCATCTCCAACATCCAATAGGTAAAAACTTTGTGAATTCTTGTTCCTGTGGTAGAGCCCGCATATTTTGTTTTTAAGAAAATTTACGGAAATAACTCCAAAGAGAACTAAATTTGATACTTAAATTCACTGTTTCACAGCGGGTAGCATTTATTTTAACTGGTAACAATTGTCAAAAATCTTCTCGCAACACCATAATCTTTCCACCAAACGGAACATCACAATTCATAAAGTCTCGTAAGGTTCTGTCTATAATGTCTAAAGCATACCTTGGCGCCACAGGAGCTTCATCCCAAATAAAAACATCTTAAATAATCTGCTTCTTTTGAATTTTTCTTAAAGTTGGAAGATGAATCTAAAAACAGAGGAACAGGTAACCCAAACGTTTTATGAACTGTTCTGCCATGAGGAAGTAGTGTTTCTGGTATGCCCGTGAAGGCCATGGTACAAACAATTTTATTCTTACTCTTCAGTAATCTAAAAAAGGTTTGTATAAACATAAGTCTTACAGGAGCCTCCTGGACCGTCTATATAAAAACATGAAGATTCAGAAATTGATTCATTTATGTTAGCATCATATTTACCCAAAATAATATCTACAATTTCAATTTCTTTCTGCTTTTCATTTAGGTGTTTATATTGTCGTGATCCTATTTCTATTGCTTGCTTGCGTGGCATGGTAGGAAACATTGAAAGATTGTAACCTTCCGCAGAAAGCATGGAACTAATTTGAATATAGGCTTTTGTGTCCTTCAGTATTGCTGTAACGTCTTTCATAATCTTGTGACATTGCTTCTTTAAATTCTTCCCACAATTCTTCCTGATAAGTTGGTCGGCAATGCATTAAAATACGAATGAATAAATATCTCAGCTGTCTGGGCATCATCCAAATTTCAGCTTCATTCATGGCTCTTTTCCACTCGTGATGATCTTAAATAAGACACGCTGCTACATAAGATCCTTGTACTTCTCCGTTTACTGTTTTCAGATCTTCAAATCTGTTTGCTCCTTTAATATGAAGTAATAATAATCGAAAATGAAATAGTTCAATTTGGCTGGGGCTTACGGAGTACATGCGTCCAATAACTTTGAATTATTGTTTCTGTCGGCGTATACTTTCACAACGACAACAAACATGATACCTACCTGTGATAGTTCAGACGTACGCACTTTTGGCGATCGGCTCCCGTACGTATTAAAAAGAGACGGAAACTAAAAATCTGACCTCGCTAGATCGAAACGGTACGTGTCTATAGCGCATTCTCCACGACTAACATCACTTTTATTAGATAGGATTTTGACCTCCTCTATCAGCCCTCGAAATCTTTTACACTCGTCATGAATCACCCTGTATTTTGAAAAGAAAAAGTCTTAAATTGTTTAATAAGAAATAACTATCCTAAAAAGTTCATTATGAAAGTTATAAAAAATATAATCCATCAATTTTACAATAATAATACCGATAGTAAAATACCAAAAGAAAATAAAAATTACATTTCATTACCATATTATGTTTATATCAAAAACTTCTTTTAATTTTCGACGACAACCATGCTCTCAAGTGATTTTGCTACTTTTTTCTACGATTTCCTTGAAACAGAATGTGTTGCCTGATGTATAGAATTACTTTTTCCCTGTTTGGGGATCGCGTAAACCGGAGTGTGTAAATTGCGCCACCAGAGTCAGTTTAAATTTTATAACAAACCCCAAACGCCGATATTTACCCAGAATATTAAGACAATCGCGGAAAGTTCTCTTCGTCCCTCTCGCTCGGAGATATAACACTTTGCATGAATAGTTGTTAAAACGGGAGGGAAGTCTTGTACCCCGAAAACTGGTCCGAGTAAGACAAAAGACTGTGATTCAAACGCACGCACCTCAAGCATCACCTTAAATAATACAATCATACTTAGCGAAGTCGTAATAATTTTAATCATGCCTAGTGAAGTAACGACGCGGGCTTCGGTGTTATTTTAAGTGAAAATAGGGACGCGTTTGGCGCGTTTAATAATCAAAATTGTGACTTTCGGCAACTTTCCCTTAACGGCCCTCCTGATATTTGAGCTCCTTCGCGAAGAGTCTCGCTCTAAGACGCACAATTACAAATTAGAACTTATATTTTCGACACCCTCTTAGGCCGAGGTTTCTGCACTCAGACCGCTACATTGTTACTTTGATTAAATTTAATACTTGCGCGGATGTGTGTGTGTGCCCCAAAACGCCGCGTTTTGATAATGTTTGGTTTTGACGCAATACCACAAATACCCATCAAAATCACAATTGTTCTTAAATAAACCCACTATCAATTCTTAATAAGTTAACCCCAAACGCCAAAAGACTGACACATTAATTAAACTCGACACGTGTTTCGCTGACAACGTCAGGATCCCGAGGAGTTGAAGATTAATCTCAATCTAAACTTATACTACGTTGCTATAAATACCAATCCTCTTACTACTTATAAGAAAAAAACTTATGTCAAATAAAACAGACTTATGGGTTCTTAAATCAGAACAGAGATACATAAATCATTTCCAGCGGTTTCCAAATCCAGAATGCAATACACGAATTAATTACCTGCTATTTGACATATTTTTGTAAAGTATGATAAAAAATGAATTCAGTCGGATGGAAATGATAAAAAGAAGCCTTTTTCAAGTTATTTGCATCCGCAAGCTAAAAAAATTGTACTAAACCTTGTTGAATATTTTCAGGCAGCAGCAGTGACTTATGTGTTATACGAAGCATAGTAGAATTATTTATATTTAAACTTCCCCAGCTTCCTCCTGCAGTTGAATCAAGTTCTGTTAGATGGCGGTGACTGTATCGATTTTCTCCTCTGCTTTTCTGAATTGCTTAGCCCTAAAGTCTTTAATTCCCACACTTGGCCACAGAGGGTAGTCTATTTTCTGTATTCTACATGTTTATTTCTGTTTAAAAATGCGCGTTCTCTAAAATTATCTGTTTCTGGGAAATTCCGGGGTGAATAGGGGTCGTAACTTTTTATCGATACTAATTCAATTGGGGGGCTACAAAGTGGAAACCTCCTGATCTTTTAAACACCTCGAATTAGCATATTGATAACTACTTAATACCTAGGGTATTGAATTTTCGTTTTAGGGGAGTTTTCTGTTTTAATTTTCGTTTATGTGCATAAACCACCTACTGCGTTCGGGACTTGCAGGAATTGTTCATTATGGTCCATAAAATCGGAAAAAAATATAGACATGTAAAACAAAAAGGGAATGGAAGGATATTTATTGCTTCCATATCGGTGGATCGAAGATTTATGTATAAGGGAAAGAATATTTGTTTGGGAAATTGAACAGTTGGGTGGAAAAATGTAAGCTCAGATTATTGTTTGGGTTTATTTCAAGCTTCATCTGAGACAATATTAAAATGAAAAGTATTGGGTGGACCATAGCAAACATACTGAATCAAATCAATGGAGTCATTTCTCTATTTTTGCTACGAAATTCCGGGGAAATAATAGAATTATATTCCCGAAGCACAGAGTGACCCCATTTCACTCCGGACTATATTGTCTTTTTACTGAGTAGATTGTTTCACTTTGTCAATGTTGGAGATCAAATAGAGAATTCTAGACATGTTCGAATGTATATAACTTGTGCATACGTGGTCTATTTGACACAGAATTGCTATCATTTTTCCCCTGTTTGACCTCACCCCGGATTTATATATACCTTGTCAGAGTAATACAATTGATGCACATAATTTTGTATGTGTCTCGGTGTTTGAATGTGTATACAGGGTGGGCTGGTCCTTGCTTCATCATCATAAAGTTTACAGTTAGAAGACTGAGCACTTCCAACATCTTCCCTCATTTTACGTTGGAAGCACGGCCGTTCAATCGAAATTGTTCTTGAAAATGAAACTGAAAGAAAAAAATAGAGCCAGAAAAAGAAAAGAAAAACGAAGAATGAAATACAGGAAAACTAAGGATTTATAATTTAGGTATATGAAGAAAAAGTGAATGTTACTCTAGTAAGTTTACAAGAAACCTTAAGAGAAAAGGGTGTTTTGGAAATTGGATTACGTTCGTTGTGAAAATTAATGAATATACTGGGGTTTAGATATAAAAAAGATTGCAATAGGAGATTCCTCTGTGAACAGCCGCACATAGTTCACCAAAGAGTTAAATTTTTAACTAAATATGCCGAAAATCTTAATTCAAAATTTAGGAAAGTGATTTTTTTGGACGATACGTGGATATTTTCGAACGGCAGTGGGTCAAAGTCTTGGCAAGATGACTCGGTGAAGTCAGTAAAGAGAAAGAAAGGATGTGGGTCCGGATTTGTACCTGGTGCTAGTTTAATTTTTTCGTCAAAATCAAAAAGTATGGACTACCACGATAATATAAGATTTATTTGAAAAATGGTCAACAGAACAGCTAATTCCAAATTTAGATGAACCTTCTTTAATAGGGAGGTTCGGAGAAAAATAAGATATCTATTTTTGGCATGAAAATGACAGAAAATTGTTATTGTAATTGATTTACGGCGAAATTTTTTTTCTAAAAAATTTTTTGCGGCGTAATAAGCGAAAGAAATTAGCTTATCACGCCCACATGCTAGTTCGCTTTGTTATTGGTTTGACGTCAGAGATTCGTAAGGCGCTCCTCCCACTTCTCTTGAAGTGCCCGTGAAGCGGTACCTATCTCATAACATACTTATTGGGACTATTTCGAGCGTGAATCTTTAAAGTAAGGTGTCAAGGAAACATAAAACAAAGACAACCTAATCGATATAATGATGCAACAAGGGTATCAAAAGTCCGATTCACATAATTTGCCATATTTATGTAGTAGGTAGGTAAATGTCCCAGTAAATGTGGAAATGGTGTGTGATTCTTGCATCTAACCCCAATTTCATTCAACCTCAAAACAGTAGGTAAAGGTACACCGGTATAAGTAAAACAAAGTCAACAATTTATTAACTGTACAAGGTGTCCCAAACTGGACGCGTTCTTATGGGAACACCCCTTATTTGAAGAGATAGAAAAAAATTAACCAAGGTGTCCGGAGCTCAAATTTAATGAGAAAACCACTGGCGCAAACAAAACTTTGCTATCTCTTATCGTTTGGCCGCTAGAGGGCGATTCTCAAATTTCGTCGATTTCTTTTATGTCCTATAACTTATTTATTAATAAAGATAATTAATTTTGGTAAAAACTTTCTTAAGGCACTTTTTTCCGTAAAATCCATTGCAATAGGCAGTTTTTTTACAGGGCGTTTAGATTTTCGTGCACCACCCCAAACTCATTTTTTTTATATAGACCACCCTATATATTATGAGATTTTTGAAAAGCTCGTAAAATTTCCTAAATTTTGATGTATCACTTGTCATGTTTATATTAAAAACCATTAGCAACATTACAATTTAAAAAGTAAAATATTGTGCCTACAGAAATCAAGATTGCCATGATTAATAAAATGACATAGGATGCTAACATGTTATGATTAAAACCACAGATCTAAAGTTTCATGATAAGATTACTCATAGTTATTATATTAAATTAATAATTCTTTAAATGTTGCTAATGGTTTTTAATATAAACATGACATGTGATACATCAAAATTTAGGAAATTTTACGAGCTTTTCAAAAATCTCATAATATATAGGGTGGTCTATATAAAAAAAATAGTTTGGGGCGGTGCACGAAAATCTAAACGCCCTGTAAAAAAACTGCCTATTGCAATGGATTTTACGGAAAAAAGTGCCTTAAGAAAGTTTTTACCAAAATTAATTATCTTCATTAATAAACAAGTTATAGGACATAAAAGAAATCGACGAAATTTGAGAATCGCCCTCTAGCGGACAAACGATAAGAGATAGCAAAGTTTTGTTTGGGCCAGTGGTTTTCTCATTAAATTTGAGCTCCGGACACCTTGGTTAATTTTTTTCTATCTCTTCAAAGAATGGGTGTTCCCATAAGAACGCGTCCAGTTTGGGACACCTTGTACATGCCTTTTATAATTCAGTATAAGTAGGTATGTAGATTGTAGATACCTGCTTACTTCTATTTGTAAAATAGGTACCTACCTATATTCTCTAATACAATACAATACATACCTACTCATTTATGTAGGTATGTATACATAAGTGATTGACAAGTTATCAAGTTAACAGTTTTATAACGGATTGGAAATTTTTTAAAAAAACGGAAACAAATACAACTCACGCGAATCAAAAAACTACGCTACGTAGGTACTAGGTACTTGTTTAACAAAAAGAAACAACTGCTATATTCTGGAACGGTTAATGTAGAAACTGGGAAGAGACTCTTAAAGACGCATGTATGGAGTACGAAATTATACCTATGGGTGTGAAACTTGGACAATGGGAGAAGCTGATTGAAAAAGAGTAGAAGCGTTTGAAATGTGATGCTACGGGTGTTGAAGATACCGTGGATAGACAAGTTAGCAATAAGGAGGAATTAGAAAGAGTTGGGGAAAAGAGAAAAGTATGAAAGACAATAAAGAATAGGGGATAGGATCGTAGGATGGTAGGACACCTTCTGAGACACAAAGGAATAGTTCGCGACATACTAGAGTCAGAGATAGGAATAAAGAGGTAGAGGTTGGAGCAGATTAGACTACTGCTATCAAATAGTTGGGGATGTAGAATGTTCTACTTTTACGGAGCTAGCCTACGCAAGCTCAGGGAAAGGATGGAGGTACGCGTCCTACCAGTCTTCAAAAGAGAACTTTATGATGACGTACTATTTAATTATTATTGTAAAATAGTTAATAAAATTTCCTTTTTTAGTTCAGGGAGGGAACGCTACGGCGATTCAGTATTTGGCTCCGTCATGCTCTTAGCATCCTGTTTCAAATTATGCTAACCGTAATACGTTACCAAGTACCAAGGGGTCCCAGAAAACTGTCGATAAATTACATTATGTTCGATTTTATTTAGAGTGGCTGCAATGGGGCAGCCGATAATTTTATAAACTTTTGCAATGATAAACTAACTCGCGAAAATATCGATAATGCTGACCGATTTTCCTTCTGGCTCCAACGAACCACTTTTTCCGTTTTATTGGTGTGCTGTACGATGTATTAGTCTGGGTACAAAACAGAAAACACCAGTTAGAACCAGTTAATAATATTTAACAATTTAACTACACATGCATATGCATAATACTTATGGGACTGCTGCGCGCTGAAGCTGGGACTTGTACGTTATACTAAGTTCTTACGTCACGCGGCCTACTCTCGCTGCAAGGTACGATTTCTAGCCTCGCACCGACGTAAAACTTTGCAACGGCTTCACAGGCGAAGGAATTTTTTTTTACAAAAATTAACAACATAACTGCCTTCAGTATAATAAACTCTATCAATTTTAATGAAATTTGAAAATTACCGAACCTGTCTATTGTTCTTGACAACGCATCATTATCATTCTATAGAATATTAAATGAGCAACCAAATTCTTAATAGAAAAAAATGAAATATTTGAGTGGTATTAATTAGTGGTACTGGACCGTTCGAACAACTACTCCTCGGGCAAATACCCCGCCAGGCATTGAATTATAGAACTAAATCCAGATTTTTTGTACTACGAGACGTTTCAGACTGCTACCCCATCTAAGATGGCTTTGAAACAATCCTAATTTGTCTCCATGTACGTACGTGCTTTTAAGCAGGTCTTTGTTCAAATATTGCATGTTTTGAATGTGTATGGAAAACCGCAGACCAACTGGTTTCGTCCTTCTGGGACTCATCAGTACGGTGCTTTCCCCCACACACTCAAACCATGCAATTTTATCTTGCTATATATGCTGCCGCGCTCTGGACAGATATCAGCAAGTGACAACTACTTTGAGTAATTATCTGGTATTAATTAGTGGTACTGGACCGTTCGAACAACTACTCCTCGGGCAAATACCCCGCCAGGCATTGAATTATAGAACTAAATCCAGATTTTTTGTACTACGAGACGTTTCAGACTGCTACCCCAGAAAGGACGAAACCAGTTGGTCTGCGGTTTTCCATACACATTCAAAACATGCAATATTTGAACAAAGACCTGCTTAAAAGCACGTACGTACATGGAGACAAATTAGGATTGTTTCAAAGCCATCTTAGATGGGGTAGCAGTCTGAAACGTCTCGTAGTACAAAAAATCTGGATTTAGTTCTATAATTCAATGCCTGGCGGGGTATTTGCCCGAGGAGTAGTTGTTCGAACGGTCCAGTACCACTAATTAATACCAGATAATTACTCAAAGTAGTTGTCACTTGCTGATATCTGTCCAGAGCGCGGCAGCATATATAGCAAGATAAAATTGCATGGTTTGAGTGTGTGGGGGAAAGCACCGTACTGATGAGTCCCAGAAGGACGAAACCAGTTGGTCTGCGGTTTTCCATACACATTCAAAACATGCAATATTTGAACAAATATTTGAGTGGTTACAAAAATAAAATCAAAACCCGTAACCGAATTTTTTTAAATTAGAATTATTGATGATTGCAAAGTCAATAAAAAAAGATAAAATTTACGCTGTCGACGAAATATTAAGGGGACATGGTCATGAGGTATTGCGCCTGCCTCCATATCATTGCCAGTCTAATGCCATTGAATTAATATGGGCAAGCGCAGAAACTTATTATGAAAAACATATTGGAGATGGTTTACGTTCCAATCAAGTAGAAACGGTTTGGGAATCTTCTTCAAATTCCATATCTCAAGAATATTGGGAAAAGTCGATGAATCACACAGAAAACCTTATTTTGAACTGGTGGCGTCGGGAGCAGGCGTTGGACGTCGGAATTGATCCAATTATTATAACTTCATTAGGAGATGAAAGAAGTTCATCTGATGAGAGTGATCAATTTAGTGAATAGTGATCATATTTTATATTCATAACAATTATTATTAAATTCATTGCGCAATAAAAAATTTATTAAATTGTAACATTTGCATAATAAATAAAATTGTTTCTATTACCAAATTTAAATTATCCAAGTAATTATACCTACCTATAATAATTATTATTGATAGTACGCGTAGTACCTAGTGATAAACTCAATATGCAACTTTATTATTTCCAAACATAAAAATTTGCCCATAAAAATAAACATATTTAATCTGCAAACTTCGGGCCGGCCAGTATAAAGCACAGTGTTGCAGAATGTAAGGTGTTTTGAGCCTCAATATCCCAATAAAACAAAACCAGTAAATGTCGGAATGGGCATGCCAAATTGCATGATTCGACTCTACAATGACTCCCCCCCATAATCAAATCCAATCGCCGCCGTAACCATAAAATAAACCAACAATAAAAATATCGTAATGCAAAATCATAAAATCAAACCGTCACACATAACAAAAGAAGTGTAAAACCCTCCACCCGCTTCATCCCCCTCATAACGCGGGGCTTCCCGCGGAGCCGCGGATACGACTAAACTTGAAATATTTCTCTCAATATTTTTGCATGCATATCAAGGAGGCCGTAAACCTATAGTGCCTTTATCGTTTATATCAGACTGTTTTTAATGCCTGCATCCAATACGGGAAATGGCATACTTTATTTCTGGCGCTCTTCATCGGAATCGTCGGGGGGCGGGAGGGCGGATGCGGGCATAAAAAGTCGTCGAACAATCGAGGAAATTTGTTTCGCGCTATTATGCGTTGTTTCCAAGTATTTTTTATTTCCTTAAAACGTTCTCGCACTATATTAGTTGGAATGGTTATACGGGGAGTTCCACATATCATATTAAGTTGCCCCCCCCAGTAATTTTGTTTTCAAAATTTTCTTTCAGCCAATTTGCACACACCTTGCACACCCTAGCACACCCTTCATTAAACCTATCACATAAATAGCAAGAAATCCGCAATCAATTCTTGATGGGTGGGTCCAACTTAACGATGGGATCTTATAAACCCATTATTAGCAGATATTTTGATGTCTAATATTGAAGAAAAAATTATAAAAAATATCTAGGAAAACAACATATTTTCTTTTGAAGGAGTTGTTGGGAAATCCCAAGGATAAAGTAGAGGACAAGAAGAGGTCAGGAATTTATGAAATTAAGTGACAAGAGGTATATTAAGTAAACAAGGCCTACAATCGTTACTAGGTTTAAGGAGCATTTGGCACATTTTAGATATAGTAAGGTTGAGAATATGTTATTTTATGCAGTTTTTAAGTAGGTAGCACAAAAAATATCTTGAATAGCCTTAATATTGTTCCAAAAACAAGGCGTTTGTTATTTTAACAAGAAAACTTTTTTCGTTGTACCTGAATTTGCGATAATATAAATTGTGCCTCTTTCAGGCGCTTTATCGACAAAAACCGCGGGCTTTCCAATCAGTTACAGCTCTGGTTTTCCAAATTAAATTATCTAATGAGCGAAGTAATTACAAAAAGTAGCATTTTCTCATCAAAGCTTCGTGCAGCCTCGTTCGTCGATTATTCAATTCTCTTCCTCATCCGGCCGTGCACACACACCCGCACAGAGAGGCCGGCTAACATTTTTAAAATTCATCAATCAAAATTAAGCTATAAAATTGATGGAACATGATCAAGCAAACGGCTGAGCAGATGAAAATTACCGCGGAACAAGGGCTTTTAGAATGTGCCATGCATAGATATTGGTATATCAATAACAAATATGTTCGTATTTCTGTTCTACGCCGGTTCCGAGATGATGGCGTTTACCGTGTATTACTGGTTGAATTTTTAATTTGGATACGAACTGGAGTCCATTAGAAATGTATTGAAATTTGCATGCATAGTGGTAATCGAATTCCGAATTTATTTCTGTCCAGGGAGTTAATTGCACAACACTTTTTTTTATTAGAAGAGAGTATTAGAGAGTAAACAACATACGTATCAAGTTCTGTGTCTTGTAGAATTTATCATTTTCTCAGCATTATTGCCTTCTGTTTTGCCTACTTAATTATGGGCTCCATTGATTACGAAAATAAAGTGTTTAATCTACTAAATGACCAATTAATTTATTCACCTCTCCCTAAAGGTCCTACCATAAGTTTACAAACTAAAAATAGCAAAAATTACTAAATGAAAATAATATTTCTCCTAATCTTAGCACTAAACTTAAAATACAAAATATGCCCCCCCAAAATTATATACAATTTATTCCATTTAGACCAATAGTATCATGTATACCAAGTCCTTTTTACAAATTATCAAAATATTTAGTTCATATTTTACCTAATATTACAGAACAAAATGAATTTTGTCAAAAATTCATGGCCATTTAAAGATGTTGTATCACTCTACACGAACATTCCAATAACTCTAGCAATTACAACTATCAAAAAAAACTGGAATAAACAATTTTGTTACAGCAATTGAACTTACTTTAACTATACATGGTGTTTCATTAACAATGGGAAATCCGTTAACTGGAGATTCTACAGGTCAAATAATGACTATTGCCCCGAACATGCCTTATCCGAATGTTGATGGTTTAGGAAATACAGGGTGTTGAAAGTTACAATTTTATTTCCATTTTTTGCCATAACTACGAAATTTCTTAGGTTGTCGACTTGAAAATTTGCAATACTATGGTTTTTCTTACGGGAAAAAAGATTCCAATAACATTTTTGACGTTGCCCGTAGAGGGCGCTACTTATAACCTGTTTTGATAAATTGACCCATAACTTTTTACCATGTACATCTAACGTCAAATCAGCTCCAAACTCTGAAGGACCAACCTTTTTTAAATAATAAATGTATTCTTGTCTCATTTTGATATTCCAGCCCATTTTCAAGAAAAAACGACGTAATGCAGATAGTGTTTAAATCTTAGAAATGAAACGCTTATTAAGTACTGCTAACAAAATAAATTTTAATTCACTGCAAACGCTTTGGTACAAGAAGAATAAAATTAGGAAACATTAAATTTTAAAGTAGTTGTTCGAAGTGTCCACCATTCACTCGAATACATTTTTCAATGCGTTTCCTGAGAGACCCCCGAGTTCTAAACAATGCCCCTGGATTGCCTTTGATTTCATTGGCAGCCGCTTGTATTCTTCGCCACAGCTCATCGGGTGAATCAACAGCTTCTTTATAAACCATATCTTTCATTCTAGACCACATCGAAAAATCCAGAGGATTTAAGTCGGGGCTTCTAGGCGGCCAAGCAAATTCACTTCCACGTCCAATCCACTGATGTGGAAAGACGTTATCTAAGTACTCCCGCACCGGTCGGGAAAAATGTGCGGGCGCCCCGTCCTGCATGAACCACATATTTTCCCTTAAATTAAGTGGTACTTCTTCAAGCAGTTCGTACAAATTTTGCTGAAGAAAATTTAAATAAAGTGGACCGTTCAGATTGGGTGGAAGTTGAAAAGGCCCACTAAAGAAATTTGAAATTACACCGCACCAAACATTGATCTTAAATTCATGTTGGAAGTGTCTTTCTTTAACGGCATGGGGGTTTTCAGAATCACATAAATGATTGTTTCGCCAGTTGAAAACTCCACGTCGAGTAAACGTTGCATCATCTGTGAAGAGGATTTTGTTCAAAAAATTAGGATCCGCGCCTTGCTCCTCTTGTAAGAAATTAGTGAAACGTAGACGAGCAGGAGGATCTTCCGGTAACAAATTTTGTACTGGAGTAATGTGGTTTGGGTGAAGCTTCTCTTTGTGAAAAATTCTCCAAATCGAAGAGCTACTTACGCCTGTTGCCTCACTTAAACGACGGGTACTTACGCCTGGATTTTCGTCCAATCTAACCAAAACCTCATCTTTCTGCTCAACCGAAATAATCTTCGGAGCGCTATTTTCACCTTTTGGACGGAAAAATCCTCTTTCGTCTAAGCGATTGTACAGATTTCTAAATAATTTATGATTTAGTTGCCTTCGGTGGGGGTATAACTCTGAATACCTTCGGGCCGCAGCGAGCCCATTAAAATTGGTTTGAGCAAAAACACATCAAATCATATCTCTCATATCACTATTCGAAAAGTCATTAAGACGCGGCATTTTTTAATACTTTTGATACATTTATGGAGAAAGTTAATGAAAAAGCTATTGGGTTAACACTGAACACTTTAAAACTAATGTCATATTACTATCGACTGCCTGTTTGTAAAACGTAGCTATCTAGATAATATTTTGTTTAATGCGGAACGGCCTATTAGAACAAGTTTGGAATTTAAACACTATCTGCATTAAGTCGTTTTTTCTTGAAAATGGGCTGGAATATCAAAATGAGACAAGAATACATTTATTATTTAAAAAAGGTTGGTCTTTCAGATTTTGGAGCCGATTTGACGTTAGATGTACATGGTAAAAAGTTATGGGTCAACTTGTCAAAGCAGTAAGTTATAAGTAGCGCCCTCTATGGGCAAGGTTAAAAATGTTATTAGAATCTTTTTTCCCGTAAAAAAAACCATAGGATTGCAAATTTTCAAGTCGACAACCTAAGAAATTTCGTAGTTATGGCAAAAAATGGAAATAAAATTGTAACTTTCAGCACCCTGTATTTCCTAAACCATCAACATTCGGATAAGGCATGTTCGGGTCAATGGTCATTATTTGACCTGTAGAATCTCCAGTTAACGGATTTCCCATTGTTAATGAAACACCCTGTATATGTCAAGAATTACAAAAGGTTAATTCGGTCAGATGGAAATGATACGAAAGAAGCCTTTTTCAAGTTTTTTGCATCCGCAAGCTAAAAAATGTTACTAAACCTTGTTGAATATTTTGAAAATGAAGAAAAGAGAGCAGACAGCAACGCATAAATATACATGAAAGAGTTTCTGAAGCGCTATAGGAGTTGGTTTAAGAACAGTAGAAAGGATTGTACATGGAAAGAGGATGAAGGAGCCAGAAAAAAGAAAAGAAAAACGAAGAAGGAAATACACGAAAACTAAGGATTTAAGTGATACCGAAAAAATGGAAGTAAGAAATGTTATTTTTAATTTATATGAAGCAAAAGTGAATGTTTCTCTAGTGAGTTTACAAAAAAACTTAAGAGAAAAGGGTGTTTTGGAAATTGGATTACGTTCCTTGTCAAAATTAATGAATATACTGGGTTTTCGATATAAGAAAGATTGCAATAAGAGATTCCTCTGTGAGCAGCCGCACATAATTCACCAAAGAGTTAAATTTTTAAAGAAATATGCCGAAAATCTTAATTCAAAATTTAGGAAAGTTATTTTTTTTCGACGAGACGTGGATATTTTCGAACGGCAGTGGATCAAAGTCTTGGCAAGATGATTCGGTGCAGTCAGTAAAGAGAAAGAAGGATGTGGATCGGGGAAACGTTTTATAATTTTGCACGAAGGATCTAGTTCCGGATTTGGTTAACAGAACAGCTAATTCCAAATTTAGATGAACCTTCTTTAATTGTTCTTATTCTAGAATATTTGAAGTTTCTTGACCAAATTTTCAAAAAGAAGTTGGCGGTTATTGCTTAACATTTTTGTGAACTCTGGATAAGTTGATTTGATTCATTTATTCAAATCCACCTCGCTAGACTGCATTTGACTATAAGTAGTTACATTATTATTTACAAATTTTATTAGAAAACTTATTGTCACTTTTTTATACTTTTATACGTTTTAAATAAAAATCTTCACAAAGACCCTATCCAGGGTCGAAACGTAGATAATTTACATATTGCCAATAATTTCACAGGTGCTGCCATTTTCTTGAACTACACTAGAGTGGTTTATTTGTATATTTCGTATGAGCTCTAAAACAGTGGAATCCTTATAGGGCCGATATTAATATTGATCACATCGACTGCGATATCCACCCCCCCATTTACGTGTGTCATCATGCATTCGAACATATCCAAATAACCTCCCCTTCGTTTGTGTGTATATGTATAGCAGAAAAAATGTTTAATGTCACAATAGTCTAAGCGGGCCGTGGATAAATGTTAGCTCTGGGTAGAGACATTTTGCAAACCACAAATCATATGTCAGCTTTGGAAGCTGACACTGGGGGATATCAAATGTCCCCAGCTGAAGAATTTGAAGGTATTTAAATATAGATATTTGTGTATATACGACAGGAGTAATAATATCGGTTATAAATGCGAGGAGATATTCCAGGAATTCGGGATTTAAAGTTTCGTCTACATTTTATGAAACTCAAAAAGATATAGGTATTGATTCTATTCAGAAGGCGGTAGATAATAACGAGCAATTACTATATCTGTTTGCGCTGTAAACGGGCTTGTTAAACGAGATGAACGCGATTTCCCCAGTACATAATTAATAGAGTGAACAGTGATTTAAGTTAGGCATGCACTTACAAACAATTGGCTACGTACCAAATTTGAACAATATCCGCAACTTCGGGTAGGAGGAGTGGGGGAACTGTTTAGACGTTATTTCGATTCTATTAACACAGGATTTATATGTGTGTTCAACACATTCAGTTAGAAGTTTGTTCCTAAGATGCTAAACTGTGTTCCCTACGTATATGTACAGCGCCACCCCCGCTGCAACTACCCCGTTTAAATTGGGTCTGGGATAAAGTTTGTAATTAATGCGCATAGCCATCAACAACAGGTCCCGCAATGGATCGGGAAAAATTTATTTAATGTTAAAAAATTGCCGCCCATCAGAAGTGAGATATGGGACTTGTGTTACAATTAAAGCAAACACGCGTGTGCATCCGCAGAAATGGAAACATCTCTGGATGTGGCACATTTAAATGAATATTCTTGTACACTTTTCGTCCCCTCCATTTACAGCAAAGAGAACATATTTATAATAATATATTTAATTAGTTGGAATGTCAAAAACAGCGGGGACTTTACAGTAGACTTGCTTTGTCTCTTATATTAAGGATTTTAAACATGTGATGTGCCTGCGCTAGATCGCCTTTTACCCTTTCACGTTAGAAGTGAAGTTGAAATTTTCGTTTGCATCTTGTTTTGTAAATCGGTTTTGTTCGATTCAGACTAGTCACTTTCATACTTAAAAAATGTGGTGATTGTATCAGTTGCAAAAAGAGAAACCTTTACAAACGCTGTTTTTCACCAAATTCACGTACTTATATTAAAAATAAATAGGGATCCAACACACTGCCCTGTGGCACTCCCTGAGTTAAAGTTATTTTATTGGAAAGAAGAATTCGTGAAGTTTAGTTTTTCCACGAACGGTACATGGGGAGTAGAAGAATGACCTTACCATTGGAGTTACGGAAGTATTGGCTTGTTTCGGCGAAAATGACAGATGGCCAGATGCTTGGTACAGATTAGTACAACGACAAAATATCGCGCACTTTCGATGTATAAAAAAGTGAAAAACTACCAATTAGAAACGTGTAATAACTTACTTAATATACACGTTTAAATTGACAGTTTTCACTTATTTTATACATCGAAAAATACGTATAATTGCGCGACATTTTGTCGTTGTTTCAACAGCATAATTTTACTGAATTTTAACGTTACGTTGATATTCAACGATTCATTAAAATTTGTTAAACGCCTTGGGTATAGACCAAGCAATTATTCCTTGCCCAAAACCCCGGCATTATAGGATACCTAGAGCTTGCGAAAAGTATTCCCAACTGTCTGACACGGCAACGGGCGTATTTTCTACTTATATACTATTTTCGTAAACGTTCTTGCCACCACGCCTTCGTGGCTCTGTGGTAAATGTGTCATCCCCCAAATCGCAACGTTGGGTGTTCGCATCTCGCTGCAGTTCTTTTTTGTTATGATGATTTCACATTTTTCTTTTGAACAGAAAATCGGTCAGGTCCAAAAGGACAGATAGGGGATCGCCCTCACGCGAGACAGGCCCACTGAAATAAATTAATTTACAGACATCCACTCATTTGACATGCGTATTAAAGTGAGAATGCTTTTCGCAAGCTGTAGGTATCCGCTAGTAACACCGGCAGGCACTGAATTTCAGAACAAGTCGATTGACTGCACTTTGTTGGGTGCACACAAGTGGTCACCGCCAGCAACGGTGGGTTCGAAACCTCCATACACCGAACAAAGTTCGATTGCTAAGATACATGGTCTAAATTGCTATATTTACATGTATCATATGTAAAATTTTAACGTATGAATAGCATATTATGTTCTTCCGTTAATATATGTATATAATTTACCCAACAGGTTAAAATGAGCACAATAATTGATGCATATTGTATACGTAAAATGAATTTGTAAATAAAGCGTTAGAAGTTTAACGTTTAATTTGCACCACGTGAAATATGACACAGAAAGCTACGCATTAAAAACGTAAATTAGGATAGTTATTTTTTTATTAAACAATTGAAGAATTTTTCTATTGCGGATTTTTTAAAATGTGGTCTAGAAAGTTTAACTGCTGTTAGCTGGACACATAATAATACTCTTTGTCCACGACTATCTTATAATATACTCTTTATACTTGTGTTTCTTCAATCATAATTAGATGCATTAATCACTGCAGTGATTAATGAATATTATTCACTACACCAATGGGAACATCGCTTTGACCCTTTTTTACATTTATTTAGTAGGCCGCGATCGCGATGTGTCAGTTCAAATTGAAACGTCAAATCAGCACGGTTTGCTTTTAATTTGAAATGCATATTCTAAAAAAGAAGATATAATGAGTAGTGAGAGTGAAAACGAGGTTTCTTTAACAGCACCAGCAATAAAAGAAGCTGCAGAACTTGCCTCATTAGATTCATTGCCCAAAAAACCAAGAAAATTATACCTGAGAGCGTATGTATGAATCTTTCTTACACTGGAGAAGGGAAATGAAGGTAAATTCTTTCTGGGAATCTGTTTTGATAGTCGTGGACAAAGTATAGTACACAACTCGTTATAATGATGCTATTATTACCGAGGATGAAGTTTACAACACGAGCGAGTGAAACGAGCGAGTTTTGTAATCATTCATTATAAATTCGTGTATAATATACTATTAAAATATTATTTGTAATGTGCATACCAAACTTGTTCAATGAAAAGTTGTTTGAGATTCTTCTTGTTTATTAAAGAAGTTATCCACTTGTTTCAATATAATATACTTACTCCAATAGCTTTATTGTAAATTTGGTGAACTTTAGCTGTTTTGAGTTGATCTGGAAAAATGCCCTTTAGAAGGCATTCATTGAATATGATTACGAGGTGAGGGCTGTTTGATAAAACAAATTTTGATGTCTGATAATGGTTTCCTGGACTCCAATTTCTGTTGTAGGCCAACAAAAAAGAGACGAACCATTTGCTGAAAAAGTTTATTTTTAAGTTTTGCAGTAGAACCGATATTTTGTTTAATATTCTTCGGCAAAAGTTATTCCCAAAAAAGATCACCCTTCTTGCCCTGACCCAGTACTATACAACACCAACATTGCTAACCTGACAATCGATACGGTGAAAACAAATGCTCACAGTGAGAGCCTCCCCTATATCGAAGGGCTCATTTCCTTATTCTTGCATATTGATCAGGGCTTTCCCTTATCTATAAGCAGACAACACACTCCATAGGCATTATACAATTTTCTAAATGGACCACTCTAACATCATCCTCCGGCGTAACCGTGGCAACGCCTTGTGCACTGATTGATTGGTTTTAATGAAGGCATAAGCTCGTTAGGTGACACGTGAAACAATAAAAGTGATAGTCTGGTACGGGGAGGTGTATACAAGAAGTAAAATACATTCTCTCCGAGTACCGTGTGTAGTGAATAATTCTTAATTAAGTCGAGGCATCAAAGTCAGTGTTAATGCTTTATCCTTACGTGTTTGTTTCGGGTGTTAAGATTCCTAATGGTGAGTTAGATATTCTGAAACGGAATGGTTAAACTTTAGGCCTTTTGCGCCTTCTAATGGATATGGAGGAGGCGCCCTCTATATCACCTAATTTATTTATTCCTCTTATGACACTTCTTAGGTGTTAATGTCTTTAATTAAAACAGCGCCATCTACTCGGAAAACTTGAGAAATAAAAATGATAATGCAAAGTTCAAATTAAATAATATACTATCATAAAAGAAGAGGGGGAGGGTGGAAGGAGAGATGGAAGACGTAATCCCGCAACATAATACATCCAGAGTATCTATATCTATTACCCTTAAGCTTATTATTTAGCCGAAATAAATTACCCCTCATTTATATGCTATTTTAATATCGCAACGCCCCATTAAGTATTGCCATGTAAAAAACGACCTTAGCTTTTAAAGAATTTGCATCTCTGCCCTTTATTACCCCGAATCATCCACCGAGAAATAATAATAAATTCGGCTATCTCTCGGATGTGGACTCGTGTATAATTACACCCCGCTTTCCCTTAAATTAAGCGAAACGGGAGCAAACAGAAAACAATTGAACAACTGTACATCAATCGGATGAGACAGTAGGAACTAACATAAATACGGAGACGGCGAAAACAATCAAACAACTTAACACCTATTCGCCGGGCTCAAATACGGAATGCAGGTCCTACTTGATTGCTCAAAGGCAAGGGGTTGGGGACACATTCTGATTTGTATTAGACGGAAGGTGTTTAGAGAATTTGCCGGAAACGAGTTTCGTTGTAAGCTATTCTCATTTAAGCAAGAGCAACTCTAAAGGATTGACTATCGATTGCGTATATAAGTGTAGGACACTCTAATAATTTTAAAGTACGTACTCGAAAAACGATCTGCAAAATAGGGTCACCCCTTTACGAGTTGGTTTACTGGCGCAGTCGGTAGGATACCAAAGAATATGACAATAGGCAGGTTCTGTAATTTTCAAATTTCATTAAAATTGATAGAGTTTATTATACTGAAGGCAGTTATGTTGTTAATTTTTGTTAAAAATAAATCCTTCGCCTATGAAGCCGTTGCAAAGTTTTCCGTCGGTGCGAGGCTAGAAATCGTACCTTGCAGCGAGAGTAGGCCGCGTGACGTCAGAACTTAGTATAACATGCAAGTCCCAGCTTCAGCGCGCAGCAGTCCCATAAGTATTATGCACATGCATGTGTAGTTAAATTGTTAAATATTATTAACTGGTTCTAACTGGTGTTTTCTGTTTTTTACCTAGACTAATACATCATACAGCACCAGTGTGGCCAGATTGGGCGATTTATCGCAATTTGGGCTACTTTTGCCAGAATTTTGCGACCAGTTTTTGGCAAAAATCGCAAGTCGCAAATTGGGCGATTTGAAAAATCACTTGGGCGAGATCGAAAGTATGGACCTGACGACTGCAATTTGGCAACAGTGTGCAGTGCAGCTGTCAGCAGTTAGCAATCGCATTCGCATTTCGCAGTTCACATTTCGCATCGTACTTCGCATTGTCTGGCGGTTGGCAGCTGACCATTTTCTGTTTGTAATATTGTTCTCAGATTTAATTCCAATGTAATGTATAATAATACAACTTCAGTGTCTTCATTAGAAAATGTTGAAGCTTCTGATTATGAAGACATTGATGAAGTACTAACATTTTGTCAAGACTTTTTGTAAACTTTTGTAATTTTTAAACAATAAATTATTTGAAATAACAAAAATTAATTTTTTTGCGCGCGCCATCTATTTGTGAGGTTATAAACGAAAGTTGCGATTTTGGGCGATAAATGAAGGACTGGTTGGCGACTAAGCTTTGAGAAATCTGGCCACACTGTACAGCACACCAATAAAACGGAAAAGTGGTTCGTTGGAGCCAGAAGGAAAATCGGTCAGCATTATCGATATTTTCGCGAGTTAGTTTATCATTGCAAAAGTTTATAAAATTATCGGCTGCCCCATTGCAGCCACTCTAAATAAAATAGAACATAATGTAATTTATCGACAGTTTTCTGGGACCCCTTGGTACTTGGTAACGTGTTACGGTTAGCATAATTTGAAACAGGATGCTAGGAGTATGGCGGAGCCAAATACTGAATCGCCGTAGCGTTCCCTCCCTGAACTAAAAAAGGAAATTTTATTAACTATTTTACAATAATAATTAAATAGTACGTCATCATAAAGTTCTCTTTTGAAGACTGGTAGGACGCGTACCTCCATCCTTTCCCTGAGCTAGTCTACGCATTTCCGTAAAAGTAGAACATTCTACATCCCCAACTATTTGAGAGCAGTAGTCTAATCTGCTCCAACCTCTACCTCTTTATTCCTATCTCTGAATCTAGTATGTCGCGAACTATTCATTTGTGTCTCAGAAGGTGTCCTACCATCCTACGATCCTATCCCCTATTCTTTATTGTCTTCCATACTTTTCTCTTTTCCCCAACTCTTCCTAATTCCTCCTTATTGCTAACTTGTCTATCCACGGTATCTTCAACACCCGTCTGTAGCATGACATTTCAAACGCTTCTACTCTTTTTCAATCCGCTTCTCCCATCGTCCAAGTTTCGCACCCATAGGTATAATTTCGTACTCCATACATGCGTCTTTAAGAGTCTCTTCCGAGTTTCTACATTAACCGTTCCAGAATATAGCAGTTGTTTCTTTTTGTTAAACAAGTACCTAGTACCTATGTAGCGTAGTTTTTTGATTCGCGTGAGTTGTATTTGTTTCCGTTTTTTTTTTTTAATTTCCAATCCGTTATAAAACTGTTAACTTGATAACTTGTCAATCACTTAGGTATACATACCTACATAAATGAGTAGGTATGTATTGTATTGTATTAGAGAATATAGGTAGGTACCTATTTTACAAACAGAAGTAAGCAGGTATCTACAATCTACATACCTACTTATACTGAATTATAAAAGGCATGTACAGTTAATAAATTGTTGACTTTGTTTTACTTATACCGGTCTGCCTCTACACTATTGTTTTGAGGTCGAATGAAATTGGGGTTAGATGCAAGAATCACACACCATTTCCACATTTACCGGGACATTTACACTACATAAATATGGCAAATTATGTGAATCGGACTTTTGATACCCTTGTTGCATCATTATATCGATTATGTTGTCTTTGTTTTATGTTTCCTTGACACCTTACTTTAAAAATTCACGCTGGAAATAGTCCCAATAAGTACCTATGTTATGAGATAGGTACCACTTCACGGGCACTTCAAGAGAAGTGGGAGGAGCGCCTTGCGAATCTCTGACGTCAAACCAATAACAAAGCGAACTAGCATGTGGGCGTGATAAGCTAATTTCTTTCGCTTATTACGCCGCAAAAAAATTTTGTAGAAAAAAAATTTCTCCGTAAATCAATTACAATAACAATTTTCATGCCAAAAATAAATATCTTATTTTTCTCCGAACCTCCATATTCTCGCCTGAGACATACAGGGCCTTCGAGAAGAAACGTTCAAAGACGGACAAAATGGTCTTTGGTTCTCTCACGCAGCTGTTTACGATATTTTACTGCAGAAATTTGAGATCAGCACGAAATTCCTAAACCAGTGGCACTTGAACCATCTCGCTATCTCCAACAGGAACCGAGATAGAGCAAAAGTAGGCCCGAAAGTTCAAGAAGACCGTCATTTTGGAGAAAAATGAAAAGCCGATATTGGCGAAACTGACGCTTATGCGTCACTGTCCCCATCATATTTATCACAACTGAAAACTTTAAGGCCGTTTACACAGAAAAAAACAAATTGACTAACTTAACACTTCAAAACTGACCTTGCTGATCAAACTTGAGCCGACTCCTTTTTGCTGACATTACGTAAGATGATTATACCTGACCTAATAAACTGAGTGAAAGAAGAAGTCAGATTTTAAAATTACTGCGAATAATTGTTCGGTGGGGTTGCGTTTGAAATGTTTTCGTGTTGAATGATTCCGTTGAAAAAGACAAAGGGTTCGTGTAGGAATCATCTCAAATATCGGCTCTTGGCGGGGGCAAAACAACTGAGATATAACTTCGGTTTTTGGCAGCCTAATACCGGATCTGCATATTCATGTGAACGAATGAGAGGCGAAAGAGAGAGAGGGATAGGTAACCGCGGCCGTGGCAGACGAGGAGGGCAAAAAAGTATGGATCAAAACGTCGCAACTGAATTTCCTAATCCACTGTCCGAAGCTAAGCCCGACGTAGAGGACTATGGGAAATATAGAGGCTTAATTCCTGCGACTGTGTTTCATTCTCTTGCGCTTATTTATTAACTTCGGGCCACTCTGTCCCTTTCTGACTACATACACCCTCCGATACCGACAAGGAAAAACTAACCGAGACGTTACTACCCCATATGAATCTGCTTGCCGTTTGATATCTATGATTTTGCAGGCAATTTTGGGAGTTTTTTTTGTTTGAATTTTGTGATGATATGACGTACATATTCCCAGTTCAAGTGTATAATCTTCTACAAGGCCACAGTTTTTATGCTTTATTGCTTGCTGCGTCAATTTAGACTTATAATCCCCCACATGTAAGCACTCGTGGTTCCTATTCCATAAACAGAAACGACGTTTTCGCCCTTAAAATCGTTTGTGCAATAAATTTTTATCCGCAATCTAAGGGTAACTTCAAACTTTTCAACAAGTTAACTCACTTACATCGATTGATCTCGCTAACCCAATTTAAAACTTTGACACCTTAAAAGGCGCCAAATAAAAATCGCCCAAAGTGAGACGTGACGCGACTGAGAATTTGTACAAAGATGGGGGTGCGTTTTGATCGCGCCTCTCCAGAATTCCGTAAATTCTTTGATCTTTCGATTATTCAATCAAAGTAATTGGAAGTCGCACGAAAACACAAAGTTAATCTAATAAAGATTGATCTTTGCTAATTATGAGACTACGGAAGGGTTGGGGGTGACTAAGGCAAGCTTTGACGAAGAATGTATTGGGTTTTCTGTATCTTCCAACTTATTTTAAGTGTCGACATTTGAAGTTAGGTTATGTGCGCAAACTCTTTTAAAACAAATGCTATACACGGTGTCCCAACGAAAACTTGTACCCCCGTAAAACTCGGCAAAATAAACGTTTTTACAAGAATCCAAAAACATGTCGATTTTTATATCAAAGAGGACCAATTTTTATGCAATACTCATTCTTGCAACTCTAGCCCTGTGCAGAGGGGTAGCGACCCCCAAAATTTTTAAATGGGACGAGGGGTTAAATGATCCCTACTTTGGAAGCGTTTTTCATTACTTACACAACCGTATTTGTTTTATTCAATTCGATTAATTTGTTACCGAGAAATTGCTTCTTGAAGTTTCCAAGTTAAAAAATTAATAAAAGCACAAAAAGGTTTAAACTATCGAATGTATTGCTCGAAATGACCTCCACCAATTGTCATTTAATAATACATTCTGGATTCAAATCCAGATCTTACATTTCTCAAGACCTCAGGAGTTATTAGCCGGGATTCTTCTTTTGAATAAACCATTTTGATTTAGTAAATAAAC
The DNA here is from genome assembly GCA_963966045.1 of Xestobium rufovillosum. NCBI lineage: Eukaryota > Metazoa > Arthropoda > Insecta > Coleoptera > Ptinidae > Xestobium > Xestobium rufovillosum. Next base: position 31,732,444 of record OZ014497.1, read on the forward strand.
ACGATTTTATACTGTGGCGAATAAGTTTATTTTGACATTATTTGTTCTGATGTTCTTTTGTTCTCACTTTTTATTCTTATTACTTTACTTGTTACTTTTCCATTCTAATATATCCGATAGTTTAAACCTTTTTGTGCTTTATTTATTAATTTTTTAACTTGGAAACTTCAAGAAGCAATTCCTCGGTAACAAATTGATCGAAGTGAATAAAAGAAATATGGTTGTATAAGTAATGAAAAACCCTTCCAAAGTAGGGATCATTTGACCCCCTGTCCCATTTAAAATTTTGGGGATGTCGCTACCCCCCTGCACAGGGCTAGAGTTGCAAGAATGATTATTGCATAAAAATTGGTACCCTTTGATATAAAAATCGACGTGTTTTTGGATTTTTGTCAAAACGTTTATTTTGCCGAGTTTTATAGGGGTACAAATTTTCGTTGGGACACCGTGTATTTATATCTATAGTGTGCTTTTTCAGCAAACTAAATTATTTATTATGAGAATTATTTATTTGGTACAAAACTAGCAAATTATAGTCCGAGTTTAAAACAAGAGTTTAGCATTTCTCTATTAGATGTCGCTGCCACTCGAACATTTCTTCCTACATCTTCCTTATTTGTCTAGAACAAAATCTTTGTTTGACAAGTACCAAATTTGCAAATTGTCATGCTTTTCTAATCAGTGGCGTAACTATAAACTATAAAAATTCAACGGTGGTGTGGGGGCGGCATCCCCCCACTAAGCGGGTGTCCGAAGGCTTCCCCCCGAAGTTTTTTTAATTTTGCGTTTTAGAAGCCATTTTAAAGCATTTTCAAACAAGAAATATCATTATGTGTATGTTCATTTACAGAACACAGAAAAGTAAACAAAATACGTGGGTAAGTTATATTTTTAACTGCGGAAATCCTAAATGCGCATTTGTCAAATTCTTGTTGAATTAGGTACTATCGTTAAAAGCATTTTCTATATAACCCATGGCCATGGTAGGGTATAGGGGGAGTGAGACAGGGATGTACATTGCCATCTCTAGTTTTTCAACCTATATATCGAAGATGCGATTAATATTGTTAAGGACAGAACAGCCTCAGGGATTAATGTACAGGGTCAAACTATTAACATGCTCAGATTTGCGGATGATATAGCAGTGTTAGCATCTAGCAAAGAAGAATTAGGAATGGTTTTGAATGAAATGGAAGCGGTTTTGGCAGAGGGCTACGGCATGCAAATCAATAAAAAGAAAACCAAAATGTTGGTATGTAGGGGACGTGAAAATAGAACTAAAACTGAAATACAAATAGGAAATGAGAAGATAGAGGCAGTCGCGGATTTCTGCTATTTAGGAAGTAAAATAACTCGAGATGGTAGGAGCACTAAAGATATAAAACAAAGAATAGCGTAGGGTCGAGTTGCGTTTAACAAAAAGAAACAACTGTTATGCTCGGGAACGGTTAACATAGATACTCGGAAGAGGCTCTTAAAGACGTGTGTATGGAGTACGGCATTATGGGTGCGAAACTTGGACAATAGGAGAAGCGGATTGAAAAAGAGTGGAAGCGTTTGAAATGTGGTGCTACAGACGCATGATGAAGATGTGGATAGATAAGGTTAGCAATAGGGAGGTATTAGAAAGAGTTGTCGAAAAGCGAAAGGCATGGAAGACAATAAAGAATAGGAGAGATAGGATGGTAGGACACCTTCTCAGACACGAAGGAATAGTTCGTGAGATACTAGTCAGAGATTAGACTACTGCTTTCAAATAGTTGGGATGTAGGATGTTCGACTTTTAGGGAAATGTGTAGGTTAGCTCAGGATAGGAAAGGATGGAGGTACGCGTCCAACCAGTCTTCGGACTGAGAACCTGCTGTAACCCTTTTTGCGACTTACAATATATTTTAATTTTTAGGAATCTGCGACTCGGAATGGACGCCATAATTTATTACGACCGAACTAACTTTTAAATTAGATGAAAGTACAACTTTCGTCATAGATATAATTTGTAGATGGCGCTGGCAGCGGCGAGCGAGAAGACGGCGGCCGCGTCGGTTTTTGAAATTAATTTATTTCCGCCGTTGTGTGTTTTATTTATTCAAAGGGTGGACGCATTCGCGACCGCACCACTAATTGTGAATTATTACAATTATGTTCAGGGGAGAAGAATTTTTGTTAATTTCGGGTTGCCCTGGACGGCGGGCATGTGTACTGATATACTAACCGCGGTTTTAAATTGGGTATCGCACCTGAATTTTTCTGCAGGGACATATTGAATTAATATTCATTTATAATGTGATTTTTTGGTTTAATGACACCGGTTCGTTATGACTCCGGACGAAAATGAGGAATGGGATTTGTATAAGCCCTGTTTCATATTAGATTTTTTATTCGTCAACCCCCAGAAGGCGCGTCGCGATGCACGCAGGTACACGCGAATTTTTATTTATGTCCGCGCCCCGTATAACAAAAACGAAATGAACGTAAGTGATGGCTTGACATTTACACTGTATGTAGATTTTCCGCTGGGGAAAAGCCAGATATAGGGTCTGAAGTAAAAACGCCACTAATATTCACATTTCAACTATTATACCCATAATTCAGTAATTATTAAACATTAAAAACATGCGATACTTTATTTAGTACCTACAATACAGGATGTATATAAATTATCGAAAGAAAATTGTCCTTAAAAATGAAATAGAACTTCGTAAAGATCCAACAAAACAGTTTAAATTAAAATTAAAAGATTGGTTAAAAGATTGTAATAAAATTTTTGAAGGTAATTATCATACATCTAAATTATTTAATATTAATGCTTGTGCACATAAATTATATGGTCTAATCAAAAATCATCAATTAAATGTCCCTATAAGACCCGTAGTATCATATATTATCGTATACAGGGTTACAACTAATTCAAGGGCCACTATGGGAATATTGGAAACCGTAATACATACAAGGTTGGTCAAATGGGATAAAAGTTGCGTAATTATGGGGACATCTCGCACACATTTACAGATCTCGAAAATATTTCATGGATCACTAGATATAACAAGAAATGTGAAATTTGCCGATTTTTTTAATCTTAAATATCTTTTTTGCTATTAGAGATAGTGATTTGAAATTTGGTACCGTTGCATAAGCAAATATTCTGCATCTAACAGTAGTCATATAATCTTCCTAAGCCTCCTAGTTTCTTCAGGATGATAGTCACCTTTTGTTTTCCTTATGGGTGCCATATTGGTTTTTATTCATATTAAATGGACAGAAAAAATCTGAATACAATGATACCAAACACATTATAAAAACTTTGAAGAAAAAATGCATATTAATAGATGCATATTGTTAGATGTGTCATCATCATAAGGTTCTCAGTCCGAAGACTGGTTGGACGCGTACCTCCATTCTTTTCTATCCTGAGCTAACCTACGCATTTCCCTAAAAGTAGAACATCCTACATCCCTAACTATTTGAGAGCAGTAGTCTAATCTAGGCCTACCCCTACCTCTTTTTATTCCTATCTCTGACTCTAGTATGTCACGAACTATTCCTTCGTGTCTTAGAAGGTGTCCTACCATCCTATCTCTCCTACTCTTTATTGTTTTCCATACCTTTCGCTTTTCCCCAACTCTTTCTAATACTTCCCTATTGCTAACCTTATCTATCCACGGTATCTTCATCATGCGTCTGTAGCACCACATTTCAAACGCTTCTACTCTTTTTCTATCCGCTTCTCCTATTGTCCAAGTTTCGCACCCGTATAATGCCGTACTCCATACATACGACGTTAAGAGTCTCTTCCTAGTCTCTATATTAACCGTTCTCGAGCATAACAGTTGTTTCTTTTTGTTAAACGCAACTCGGCCCTGCGCCATTCTTTGTTTTATATCTTTAGTGCTCCTACCGTCTTGAGTTATTTTACTTCCTAAGTAGCAGAAATCCGCGACCTCCTCTATCTTCTCATTTCCAATTTGTATTTCCATTTTAGTTCTATTTTCACATCCCCTACATACCAAAATTTTAGTTTTCTTTTTATTGATTTTCATGCCGAAGCCCTGTGTCAAAACTGCTTCCATTTCATTCAGAGCCGCTCCTAATTCTTCTTTGCTAGATGCTAACACTGCTATATCATCCGCAAATCTGAGCATGTTAATAGTTTGGCCCTGTACATTGATCCCTGAGGCTGTTCTTTCCTTAACAATATTAATCGCATCTTCGATATATAAGTTGAAAACTAGAGGTGACAATGCACATCCCTGTCTCACTCCCTTCCGGATATCTACTTCCCTTTGTTCCTGCTCACATTCTATAACTGCCTTTTGCTCTTTGTAGAGATTATGTATTATTCTTCTGTCCCTGTATTTCATCCCTACCTTTCTCAGCACTTCGAACATCTTCCCCCATTTTACGTTGTCGAAGGCTTTTTCTAAATCTACAAATCCTATATAGACGCTCTTTCTCTTTTCTATCGTTTTTTCTATAATTACTCGTAAAGCTAGAATGGCCTCGCGCGTTCCTCTATTTCGTCTAAATCCGAACTGATCTTCTCCTAATATTTCATCCGCCTTTTTCTCCATCCTTCTTTGCACAATTCTAGTTAAAATTTTTGACGCATGGGAAGTTAAACTGATAGTTCTAAAATTTTCGCATCTATCCGCGCCTTTTCTTTTTGGCAAAGCTACTATGATGTTCCGTTTGTAATCCTCTGGAATCTCGCCTGTCAGGTATATGCGACTAACTAGTTTAAATAAACGATCTATTACCTCTTGACCTGCGCACTTTAAGATTTCTGCCTGCAAGCCATCTATACCTGGTGCTTTATTATTCCTTAAACTTTTTAGTGCTATCTCAAACTCTTCTCTCATTATAGGACTCCCTAGGTTATCCCCCTCTACACTGCTTTCGCTTTCTAATATATCTTGCACTTCCTGTCCCGCATATAAGTTTCCTAAATATTCTTTCCACCTATCTGCCTTCTCCCCACTTCCGATTAGGATATCTCCTGCCTCATTTCTAATGTTTTTGGTACTAGATCCAATTTCTCTAAAATTTCTCCTAATTATTTTATATGCTTCATCAGTCTTTCCTACTTCGAATTTATCTTCCACTTCTTTGCATTTATTATCGATCCATTGCTCTTTCGCTTTCCTACATTCCCGAATAATTTCCCACTTGATCGCCTTATATCTTTGTTTCCCTGTTTCATCTAACCTATTTTTATATTTTCGCCTTTCCTCTATTAGACTCACAATATGTTTTGTTATCCAGGGTTTCCTACTTTCATTCTGTTTATGACCCAAAATATCCCTAGCTGAGGAAACTAAACTATTTTTAATGCAATTCCATTCTGCCTCTATGTCCCTAACAATATTTCCACCCGTGCCCTTTAGTGCTTCGTTTGTCTTTTTCTCGAACTTATTACGCATATCATCATCTTTTAGTTTCTCTGGGTCAAGATACCTTCTTCCGCTTCTTTTTTTCAAAATCTTAAATTTAAGATTGGCTTTCATAACGACTATGTTGTGATCACTATCTATATCTGCTCCTGGATAACTTCTACAATCCCTAACTTGATTTCTAAATCTTTGCCTAACGAGAATGTAATCTATTTGATATCTCCCTAAGTCTCCTGGCATCTTCCACGTATAGCATCTCCTAACATGATGGTGAAATAGAGTGTTCGCGACCGTTAAGTTATGTTTATCGCAGAACTCTATCAGTCTAACTCCCCTATCGTTCCTATTGCCTAATCCAAAGGGGCCAACTATTCCGCCCTCTCGCCCTGTGCCTACGACTGCATTGAAATCTCCTGTAATTATTAAATTTTCGTGCCCTCTCACAAAATCTAGCACATATTCAATATCACTATAAACTGCCTCTACGGCCTCATCACTGTAGTTAGAAGTGGGCATATATACCTGTATTATTACTGTTTTTACAGGTTTCGAATCTAACCTAACCATAACTACCCTGTCACTTTGCTGTAAGAAATTTTCTACACTCTGTCCTACTTTTTTCCGCATAACAATTCCTACTCCCGAATTTCCTCCTACAGATCCTGTGTGTATTACTCTAAAATCTCCGCTCCAGAAGTCTCCAGCTTCTGGCCATCGCACTTCACTGATACCTACTACGTCTAATGCTAACCTATCCATCTCAATTTTCAAATTCTCTAACTTCCCTACTAGATGTGATGCTAATAAAAATTTCGTTTGCAAAAAAATTATTTTCATCGTAAGAGATGTCAACTGATAACAAAAAGCAGTGTAAATGTCAAAATTCCAAAGCCAAGTTGAAAAAATGAAAACTATCATTTTATCTATTAATATGCATTTTTTTATAATGAGTTTGGTACCATTGTATTCAGAGTTTTTCTGTCTGTTTAATGCGATTAAAAACCAATATGGCGCCCATAAGGAAAACAAAAGTTTATTATCACCCTGCAGTAACTAGTAGGCTTGGGAAGATTATATATGACCACTATTAGATGCAGAGTATTTGCTTATGCAACGGTACTAAATTTCAGATCACTATCTCTAATAGCAAAAAGATATTTAAGATTAAATAAATCGGCAAATTTCACATTTCTTGTTATATCTAGTGATCCATGAAATATTTTCGAGACCTGTAAATGTGTGTGAGATGTCCCCATAATTACGCAACTTTTATCCCATTTGACCAACCTTGTATGTATTACGGTTTCAAATATTCCCATAGTGGCCCTTGAATTAGTTGTAACCCTGTATAGAACAAAATATTAGTAGGTAATGTGTTTAAAAATATTACAAATTTTACTTCCAAATTTGGTCTAAAAAATTCATTATATCTTATAGATAAAATAAAAGATAAAACTTTACCAATATGTTTATTTTTAGGTTCTTTCAATGTAACAAACATGTTTTCTAATGTTCCACCTAAAGAATGCTTAAAATTTGTTAGCAGGTATTTTAGAAAAGTCTTGTACAAACATTGTGATTAAAAATGAATTAGACACTGCACTTTTATATCTGCTATTGAAGAAAATAGTATATTTTACAACAAGAGATGAAAATACTGTTTTTTTCGTGAGGTGAGAATTTTCAATCTCACGAACGAAAAAAACGTATTTCATCTCGAGTAGGAAATGCTATTTTTTCTACACATATTTGGGGGTCTGCATGATTCACAGTATTTACTTTCTGAGTCCATTTAAAATGCTATTAAATTATAAGCGAACCCTCACAATGGAAATTATTAATTGTTTATTTAGTCGTTGCTATAGGTAACATAGATACGCAGGCTACTAAATGAAAGTATTTCTTTTATCCATTATTAAAACTATAAATTTGACATTTTCATTTTCACTTCTAGAGATGAAAATACATATTTTCATCTCTAGAGTAAAAAAATGTCACTTCCATACAGAGTAGACAGTTGAAAAATTGCTATTTTCATATACAGGGAAGGCCAATAGTGCGTAGTCGGTCCATATCTCTGATCAAAGCTAACTATGATTTTTTTATTTGTCAGAGGATTCTCTATTTGTAAAATCCATTACCACTATTTCAAAATAGTTCATATTGTACAGAGTGGCCAACTTGCGCAAAATGAAGCTTTTCTCAAAAATGTTAAATGGAACACCCCGTATATTATTTGTAGGTTTGATAGCCAGTTTATTAAGCTTTTGACTGATGCAGATATTGGCAGGTCTGCTACTGATAATTTAGGCAGAAATAAAGATTGAACCTTAATAATTGAGTTTTTTGCCGTACTTTTGTACCATTTTTGGTGAATTTCCCTCCCATTTTGCCACCTAAAACTCAGAAAAATGCTTAGACTTTGTTTTGGCCCATTCTTTACTGGACACCCTGGATACCGTCACTCTTGTCGTGTTAACTGTATATTCAAAATCGATTTTTAAACCAAATTTTAAAGCCCATTTTAACATAGACTAAAAAGCCGATTCTAAAATAGACTTTAAAAATTGATTCTAAAAATCGTTTCCAAAATCGACTTTAAAAATCGAATCCGAAATCGACTTTAAAAATCGATTCCAAAATCGACTTTCAAAATTGACTTTAAGAATCGATTCCAAAATCGACTTTCAAAATCGATTCCAAAATCGACTTTCAAAATCGATTTCTCTCTATCGTCGATTATTCGATTTTTTCCAAAATCGATTTTTGAGAAAATCGATTTTACATTTCTGCCGATTGTGCCAGCACTGGTAGATACGTCGATGGCATTTTAGCTTGTTTTAAAGGCACTCCAAGACAGTTGGTTAACTTTCTAAATTTTTTGATTAATATTCATCCAAAAATAAAAATTACTAAAGAAATTGAAAATGATCATAAAATTAATTTCTTAAATTTAACTTTGATAAACAGTAATAATCAAAAAATTAATTTCGAAATTTCTAGGAAACCTACGTACACACTTTCGTCAAACTCATTTCATCCTCATTCTCAAAAAAATTTTTCTTACAACTCGATGGTATTTAGAGCCTTTACTGTTCCTTTATCTAAAGCTAAAGTTACGTAGGAAATTGCTGATATTTTATCAAAAATTAATTGATTGAGAACTTGGGACCGTTTTTAATTTTTTCTTATTACTTAACTATTTTTTTAATCGATTCTTTAACTACAATCATCTTCATCTTTAGATACCTTTTTGCACCAATGTTTTAAGATTGTTCTTGTCGTAAATGAGTATATGTAAAATTGCATCGTTTAGAGTAGGTAAGTTTCTTCAATATTCTTCTTCTTTCATTTTTGATTGCACCCCGTATGAAGGGAACGAAATGAGCGTAAGTGATAGCTTGACATTTCCACTCTCTGCAGATTTTCCGCGGGAGAAATTTACATTGAAAATGTCTGAAATCTTCTAGAATATGATTAGAGATTATATTTTAAATATTCGACTGCCGCCGCCCCCCAAAATGACATTTAGCCCATGAATATTCAAGATGCCGATAGAAGGGTTCAGTTTCATCTTTCACGGCTACCGCTCGTAAAGACCATCCCCTTTTAATCTCACCCCGAAGAAGAATTTTCGTTTTTCCACAATTTCTAGTGTATTTATCCAGAAGGGGTTGTTTCACATTCTAAGAACCGATAGATGTGCTTTCTGAGATAGTAGCTCGATGCAAACGGTCCATCTCTTGCACAATAGAAGCTTGATGAGGACCAATAAATCAGGGATATGCAAAACCTTCCCTTTTATTAAGGGGTGGTAATGGGTGCCCTGGCACAAACACGCCGATACTCCCCGTTAGATTAAGTCTTTAATTATACCTAAAATAGGGACGAAATTTCACTGACAGCGTCCCACGTACTTTTTTTTATTACGCCTCGGATGATGTACGCGGTGAGTTAAATAATTTTTGATTTATCGGTGGCATCAATTTGAATTATCTGGTATCGATTTTTTTAAGTGCTCAGTGGGAGCACATAACCACAGTACACAAATGCTGCATCCCTTCTTTCTATGTATTAGATGTCTGTAAAATGAATCGCAAACGAAACATTAGTGCTTTCAAATTGTTGATATACTATGTATGTTTAATGAACCTGATGCTCCTTACAACGAGTTAAAATAGATCGAGTTGGACTCGAAGTACTTGATATACTAATAAATACTAATTTTATCAGCGTATATACCTGAGCTATTCCATCAGGCTTGCCGTTTGTAAATATGACTTTATAAACACCTCCCGTGTTCAAACTGAAACGCGAGGGGTTGGAGCAGTAACCATCACCACACATAATTCTTAATTAGCGCTTAAATCTGAAATCCAAAGTCATATATAAATCCATGAAATATGCAGACGACGCTACCACCAGTCATTGTGCAAATAACAATCAGACAACCGTATTCGTCACAATTAGCACAAACCGCAAACTCTAAGAAGTTATACGTCTTCGGGTCTACGCGACAAGAGATTTAAGATATTTAAACAGCACGGTTAATACGCTCTTAGAGCAAATACTTTGCGATAGTTGACCCAGAATTCGTTTCGGGATGGATTCTGATAATTTTGGGTATAAGCTTTTAGAAGTAATTTTTTTATTTTTAATTGTTATAACCTAGGGTGTCCTATAATGAGAGAAGAGTTTGAGCTAGCACTAAAAAGTTTAAGAACCAATAAAGCGCCAGATATAGATGGCTTGCAGACAGAAATCTTAACGTGCGCAGGTCAAGAGATAATAGATCGTTTATTAAAATAATTAGTCGCATATACCTGACAGGCGAGATTCCAGAAGATTACAAACGGAACATCATAGTAGCTTTGTCAAAAAGGTAAGGCGCGGATAGGTGTGAAAATTTTAGAACGATCAGTTTAACTTTCCACGCGTCAAAAATTGTAACTAGAATTATGCAAAGAAGGATGGAAAAAAAGGCGGAAGAAATATTAGGAGAAGATCAGTCGGATTTAGAAGAAATAGGGGAACGCACGAGGCCATTCTAGCTTTACGAGTAATAATAGAAAAAACAAGAGAAAAGGGGAAGAGCGCCTATATAGGATTTGTAGATTTGGAAAATGCCTTCGACAATGTAAAATGAAAGAAGTTCTTCGAAGTGCTCAAAAGTGTAGGGATGAAGTATAGGGATAGAAGAATAATTCATAATCTACACAAAGAGCAACCGGCAGTTATAGAATTTGAGCAGGAACATAGAGAAGTAGTTCGCGACATACCCGTGTGACAAACTTCCATGTGTACATGGGGAAATAACATGGGCAATTACATTTTTGGGGATTCCTGCTCCCCATGTGTAGTTACAGTGGTGGTGAAGGTAGCAATCGAAAGACTATTTTTTTCTGAGTATATGAGGATATCAAAAACTCTGCAATTTTCCAATTTATTAAAGCATTAAAAGCAAAAATTACACTAATAATTTTCAAATTAAAACACGGATATTCATCAGATTACCTATGACAATTTAATTTATTCTAATCAAAGACTCCCTTGATTCTAATTTCTAATTCGTCTGAACTGTTAACATTATTTATCGACAATTTAAAATTTGGGTTTCAAAATGAACAAAAATATTTATTCAGTTGAAGAAAAGGTTTTCATTGTGAAAACATTTTACGGCGGCAATAGTCTGCGGGTAGTCCGTGACTTATTTTCTGTAAAATTCAATAACAGTCCTATTCCTTCGGTAACAACAATAAAAAATTTAGTTAAGAAATTTGAAGATACTGGGAATCTTTCATTGAAAGAAGGTAATTTTTACTAATAAATTTACTTGGTTTTTATTTAGATAATTCTTATTCGCTTATTATTATTACCTAGTTGCTAATTCCTTATTGTTCGCTAACTTAAATTTTACTGGGATTATGAGAAATTTAACAAGTGATAACGTGGAGTGAAACAAAACTAAAATTAATCTTATCATTTATTTTTTTAGTCGTTCCAAGAAATCTAAATGTTGAGGTAGAGGAAATGGTAATAGGCCTGATAACTGCTAGTCCAACATCTAGTTTAAGGTCTATTGCCCTAGAATGTAATGTTTCAAGAGAAACTGTCCTTAACATATTAAAAAAAAACAAATATCATCCCTTTAAATTCCAATGTCACCAAGAGTTACTTCCTTTTGACGAAGAATCAAGGCAAACTTTCTGTGAAGAAATGCAAGAACGGGCTAATCCGGATGGCAGCTTCCTCTCATCAATTTGTTTTACCGATGAGTGTACCTTCACTTTAAATCAAGAGCCAAATTCACAAAACGTTAGGCATTGGGCCCAGGAAAATCCCAGAATAAATCTAGCCACTACAACGCAATACCCTCAAAAAATCAATATTTGGGCAGGCATTTTTAATAATCGCATTCTAGGACCATTTGAAATACAGGGAAATTTAAATTCAGAAGCTTATTTAGATCTTTTAAATAACCATATTGGCCCTGCATTAGAAGAAGTTGCACATGCGAATCGAGAGGTCTGGTTTCAGCATGACGGATGCCCAGCACATTTTGGAGCACAAGTGAGGGAATTATTAAATGAAATATTTCCAGAGAGCTGGATTGGTCGAGGTGGTGCTATAAACTGGCCAGCTAGATCTCCCGATTTGGCACCGTGTGACCTTTTCTTGTGGGGTCATTTAAAAAATAAGATTTATAAAACTCGTCACCCAAATATTGATTCTTTAAGGATTGCTATTTTTGCGGAATGCAACTTAATAAACGATCGGCAACTTGCGAATGTGACAAATTCTTTATATAATAGGCTGGGATACTGTCTGATACAGAATGGGGGATTATTTGAATATTTGTTATAGTTATTTTTCTTTTATTATGTTACTTTAATTTCATTGTATATTAATAAGTTTTTGTCCTTACCTAGATATGAAATAAATAAGTATTAAATTGCCAGATTACAAAATTCATTAGAGCAAAATAAACAAATGTTGCCGCTTGTTAAATTTTTCATAATTGCAGTAAAATTAAAGTAATTTAATTTTTATTATTTCATTTTACTGCTTTAACATTTCCCCAAAAATTTTTTAATAGGTTAGACGACACCTACAATTTACCCTAAACTATGGACCAGCATTCACGAACGAAACATCCACACCAGTAATCAATTAATTGTCAACTATCTATAGGTAATGACAATAATAATGTGAATGAGAATTATCTAAATAAAAAACAAGTTTATGTATTAGTAAAAATTAACTTGTTTCGATGAAAGATTCCCAGCCTTCAAATTTCTTACTAAATTATTTGTTGTTATACCGAAGGAATAGGACCGTTATTGAATTTTACAGAAAATAAGGCACGGACTACGCACAAACTGTTGCCGCCGTAAAATATTTTCACAATGTAAACCTTTTCTTGAACTGAATAAATATTTTTGTTCATTTTTAAATGTTGACAGTTCAGAAAATAGATAAAAATCAGAGACGTCCGTGATTAGAATAAATTAAGTTGTCATGGATAATCTGATAAATTTCTGTGTTTTAGTTAGAAAATTATTATTGAAATTTTTGATTTTAATGCTTTAATAAATTGGAAAGTTGTAGAGTTTTTGATATCCTCATACGCAGAAAAAAATAATCTTTCGATTGCTACCTTTACCACCACTGTAACTACACATGGGGAGCAGGAATCCCCAAAAATGTAATTGCCCATGTTATTTCCCCATGTATACATGGAAGTTTGTCACACGGTATATTATGTTGCATAAATATAATAGTTATTGTATCGGCGTTTACATAATTTTGATCTGGAGTTTATATTCTCGGATGAGAGGGGTTGCCTTTGGCACCCGTATTAAGTCAATGGGGTGGTAATAACGAATTTTGGATATAGTTGTTGAACTGCATTAAACTATGTGTGGAAATTCGCCTCTAGTGCTTCTTAGTATCTAGTTTATCCATGAGTCGTTCGAAATTCGAAATTGATATAGAGATAATCGTATTACTGGTAACTCCAATTCGATTTACTAGTTCTCATACCCCCTGAGCGATTAATACAGTGCTAATATTACCCCAGGAATTGGGAAATAAATACGAATATTATGATTACAAAATGCGACGCCTCTCCAAGGCTTACCCTATCCGGTTGCTCTTTTCATACATATATATAATATTTTCCAGTTACAACCCCTACGTCATAAACGTAACTTTTCAAATTTATTTTAATGAGAACGTGGACTTGGGATTCTCGTAATCATGGACTGATACCTATTTGTATTAATGTATATTTATACAGACGGTATCAATTACTCCCAAGTTCGCAATTGTAGGAAAATGTATTCCGCGTCCGCAGCTCTTCGTCTCTTTCTAACCAACACGTGCAATAAAACTGCTTATTAACAAAAAGGACTGACGTCCGAATTATTACTGAAAAATTTACGTACATACGTATATACAGAAATGAAACGCTTATTACGGACTGCTATCAAAATAAATTTTTATTCACTACAAACGCTTATTTACAAGAAAAATAAAATTAGGAAACATTAAATTTGAAAGTAGTTGTTTGAAGTGTCCACCATTCACTCGGATACATTTTTCAATGCGTTTCCTGAGAGACCCCCGAGTTCTAAACAATGCCCCTGGATTGCCTTTGATTTCATTGGCAGCCGCTTGTATTCTTGGCCACAGCTCATCGGGTGAATCAACAGCTTCTTTATAAACCATATCTTTCATTCTAGACCACATCGAAAAATACAGAGGTTTTAAGTCGGGGCTTCTATAGGCGGCCAAGCAAATTCACTTCCACGGCCAATCCACCGATGTGGAAAGACGTTGTCTAAGTACTCCCGCACCGGCCAACCAAAACCTCATCTTCCTGCTCAGCCGAAATAATCTTCGGAGCGCTATTTTCACCTTTTGCGGACGGAAAGATCCTCTTTCGCCTAAGCGATTGTACAGATTTCTAAATAATTTATGATTTGGTTGCCTTCGGTTGGGGTATAACTCTGAATACCTTCGGGCTCCAGCGAGCCCATTAAAATTGGTTTGAGCAAAAACAAATCATATCTCTCATATCACTATTCGAAAAATCATTATGACGCGGCATTTTTAATACTTTTGATAAAGTTAATGAAAATGCTATTGGATTAACACTGAACACTTTAAAACTAATGTCATATTACTATCGACTGTCTGTTTGTAAAACGTAGCTATACATTTGTTGTTTAAAAAAGGTTGGTCTTTCAGATTTTGTAGCCGATTTGACGTTAGATGTGCACGGTAAAAAGTTTTGGGTTAATTTATCAAAACAATAGGTTATAAGTAGCGCCCTCTATGGGTAACGTCAAAAATGTTATTGGAATCTTTTTTCCAGCAAGAAAAACCATAGGATTGCAAATCTTCAAATCGGCAACCTAAGAAATTTCGTAGTCATGGCAAAAAATGGAAATAAAATTGTAACTTTCAACACCCTGTATTTTCTAAACCATCAACATTCGCATGTTCGGGTCCATGGTCATTATTTGACCTGTAGAATCTCCAGTTAACGGATTTCCCATTGATAATGAAACACCCACCCTGTGTATATACCATAGTTTTGCGATCTGTACTTAAGGAAATGGAACTTTTTTACTTCAAATTGATACAGTCTATCTCCAGCCTGACAGACAGCGATGTATTATATTGTTTTCTTTCCCTTTTGTTCGACAAAATTGAGCCGCTCTCTTTGCTATTGAATGGGGACACATAGTGTCATTAAATAAGTTGTCATCAATTATTTTTCTTTGTTACCCGTATTGCTCGTGAAAAATACATCCCTGAAAGAGAACTCCTTGATGGATTTTCAGTTATTGCCACTGTCACGTGGATGAGTTATTATCGGAAAGTTTAATTCATCGATTGTTTTTTTCGCCCGAGGACAAACGCCACCCTTGGAATCGGAGAAATAGGGGTTATTTGGTATATTAGCCCATATTGATCTTCTCTATGCATATTGTGAAGTCAGTAGCGGCTCGTTCGTGGATTTAAGAAATTTTCTTATAGCTATAAAGAGTATAATTACAACAGATCAACTATTGGTTATTTGTGACGTTAAATCAACGGGAAAGTGACGCAATAAAAAACGTTTTTATTAACTAAAACGTAGACGTTTATTTATCGTCATTTCTCAACGTTTAAAAACTGGTACTCTTATGCTTTCTGGCGACGTTGAATAAACGAAAAATATTGTAGTGTAAATAAACGTTTTTTATGAAATCTTCTGCCCGCCACTGTAAAATCAAAAGGGGAGACTGTGTGTATGTCTCTAAAGTAACTCCTATTCTAATATCTGAAGCTGAGTTATAGATTTACCAGATCCGATATTCAAATGAAGCTCACCCTCGATGAAGGGTTGCGAATATTCACAATCATATTTTCTCCAAGGGTGAACACCCCCCAAATAGCTGCGCTCTCTCTTTGTATTAGCTTTTGTATGCACTCGGTTTTTAACACATTTTTCGGTTTGTTCAGATCGATAAGAAGTTTACCTTTTTAAATTAAGGTGCGGAAATTAATAATTCATCTCGCAATTAAAAAAAAACTGCGAGGCAGGAATTTTAAAAGCGAAGTGTTATCAAGAGGGCAATACTTATTGGAATATGAAATTATCTCGAGTTTTCCTCGCCATTTAACACCGGCGCGGGGATAATTTTTAATTTTTATCTATACCTAATTTAAATTCACTTCATCCCCTAAATGTCAAAGACAAACAGCTCGCAATTTCACATGTTAGTATCTCCGTGTCACTTAAATCTAATTACTGAAGTATAAAATTACACATTTCTCTCCAAGACACCCAAGTCTTCTCAAACAGCAACCCTCTCAACAAAATCCATCCCTTAAACGCCACACGAAACAAAGACAGAGGCACAACATCGATGTCTTAGCCCATATAACAGAAATGAATGTTGAAATGCAATAAGATATTGTAAAGTATGTGGGTACGGAGCGCCGCGTGTTTGTATTGTCTACTAATTAAATTTCATTAACCCCTTGCCTTCAGAAGTGGCGTGGAATCCTATATTACCGCCAGTGACAGCTGATCTGGTACATCCGTACATCGAAATTATTACGATTCCGCACCAAACAGCCAGCGTCTCGATACTCGGCGTGTTTTACTCGAAATATATACAGTCTAGTCAGAGAAAGAAGGCCGTGTCATTCTTGATCTATTTTCTATTCCTCAACTCATAAGAGCCTGTCTGCATAAACTTCATCCCTACTCCTTTATAAGACTGCAAACACTCCGGTCAACGGATTATCCTAAACGGATTGCCTTTTGCGAAGAACTTTTGGTCAAAATACTAGAGGATGAAAATATCCTGAAATAGATTATCTGCACGGACGAGGCCAAATTTGCTCAAAGAGGAGTATTTAATAGAAGAAATCGTTATTTTTGGGCCACCGAAAATCCTTATTTGGTCATAGAAGTGGAACTATGAATTCTTAATAAGTTAACCCCACACGCCAAAGGACAGTGACACAGTAATTAAACTCGACACGTGTTTCGCTGACAACGTCAGCATCTTCAGGAGTTGAAGATTAATCTAACTCTAAACTTAAATTACATTAATTAGTGGTACTGGACCGTTCTAACAACTACTCCTCGGGCAAATACCCCGCCAGGCATTGAATTATAGAACTACATCCAGATTTTTTGTACTATGAGACGTTTCAGACTGCTACCCCACCTAAGGTGGCTTTGAAACAATCCTAATTTGTCTCCATGTACGTACGTGCTTTTAAGCAGGTCTTTGTTCAAATATTGCATGTTTTGAATGTGTATGGAAAACCGCAGACCAACTTGTTTCGTCCTTCTGGGACTCTTCAGTACGGTGCTCTCCCCTACATACTCAAACCATGCAATTTAATCTTGCTATACATATATGCCGCCGCGCTCTGGACAGATATCAGCAAGTGACAACTACTTTGAGTAATTATCTAGTATTAATTAGTGGTACTGGACCGTCGCTCAAAAAATCTTGAACGTTACATTTACTAGTGTCAAAAATGGCAAATATATCGTCTATATATCTCACCCACACCTTTGGAAAATATGGGAGCTCATCATTCAGTCGGGTTTCAAATTTTCCCATGAAAATTTCTGCAATGAAAGGAGAGAGGCAATTTCCCATGGCTGTACCTTCACTTTGTTGAAAAAAGGATCCACTGACTTTGAAATAATTCTGCTGCACACTCAGATTGGTTAAATTAATGTATTCTTTGACAGTTTGTTCATCAATGTTATTTTTATGAAGGAGTTCATACAAATACTCCTCGAAATACTCCAAAGCCTTTGGTACAGGTACACTGGGAAAAAGTTATCATGCAATGTGATGTGTTGCATTTTGTTTATACATGCGTGGTACTTTTGGGTTAGACACATGTAGCTTACGTTTGATATCCGCGGAAATGAGGTTATTACATAGTTTAAATGTTTTCTGAGTATCTGAAATCATTTTAGGCAACGGATCTTTGTTAATTTTCACGTATGGACCGTTTTCTATTAAATTATTTACTCTTTCGAAATAGTCACATTTATCCAATATAACCTTTTCTGCCTTAACCCTTTATCGCATCAGGAGTCATATATGACCCAAACTAATTTTAATTTTATTTCAAGTCATTAAAATCAATCCAGACCTCTATTTCGCAATGTACCAGATTTGGAACACTACATTTTCATTGGTGCACCAGCAACAGCTGTCGCTTTAACTTCCCCCTACTCCAGCATGCCTACAAGTTGGTGCGCGCGCATTTTCTGGTGACTACGTATTCTCTAGAATTTGTACTGTTTTTGTTAATGTCGTGTGCCATTTGTAGCCTTATAAAAATTATTACATGGATGTATAGAGTATATAGATCACTGTGAAGGTATGTACTCTTATTGTTTTTTGATTTACATGAGTTTTATGCCAAAAAATTTCTCTGTACCATTTATGTCCCAGCATGCATTTGTGGTGTGCATGGGACAACATACGAAAATTGCAGTGGCGGATGCACTATGCAAAGTTGGCAAGGAATCAAGGAAGGAAAGAGGGCGCCCAAGTGCTGAAGATGTTCAAGAAAGATATGAAAGAAAGAGAAAAAGAAGTCCGGCTTCAGAACTGCCTCAAAAAGAAGTTCGCCTAGATACTATTGACCATTACCCTGAATAGCGGGAGGAGTCAAGGAATATGTATAAATTTCCTGACTGTGAATAGGTACAAAAGTTATATTTATAGTCTAAAATGTGAAGTAGGTACCACTCTGTTTCAATAAAGACAGAAACTGCTTTCTGCGATTCCATACTGAATAATATTTGTTTCATTTCACAAATGTTAGTCCAAAAATGGCACCGAGCATTTTTTCCTTTTCTATTTTTAACGGAATTTTCAGTTAGATACATTTTTATGCGATTTTTAGTCCCAGTGTTATTTTTAAGAATTAATATATATAAATTTAAAAATGTGCATTTTGTTTTTTCTTTCTCATGTTTTGACAAACATGGCACAAACAACGTTTTTTAAATTTTTGTTTTTAAATTTTCGAAATAATTTTTTGGGTATTTTTCCCGAAAACAACACCAAATTTTTTAACGAACTGATTTTTTTCAAAAGAAAATAAAGTCATGCGATAAAGGGTTAAGATAACAATCTTTCTCTCTCAGTCCTTTGATAGTTTTAGAGTGGTTTTTGTGGCGGGGAAGTGAACCGTGATATTTAATAATATTTTCGGATATTTTTTGTGCAAGTGGAAAATCAAATCCAGTTTTCAATCAACGTTTTTTGTTGAAGAATCTCGTGGCACGGTACATTATCAAGAAAATTTAAATGGGGAACGTTATTTGCATATTATTAGCAATTTTGTTGAAAATTTTCTAGACAATTTGCCTTTGCGAGAAATGTTAATACGAGCTATCAAATGGACCGCGCACCAGCACATTCTATAGTAGCAGTAGATCGAAAACTCAGAGATTAGTTTGAAGATATGTAGTTGATGGGGAAATAGAGGTCCGTGTAGGGTTTAAAAAAATCACGATTAAAATAAAAAAATAAAAAAATCGATTTATTTGATTTAAATCAGGTTTTTTTTTGATTTAAATCAAATATAAGATATTCATTATAAATAAAGAGAAATATTGGCTCCAGCGCCACCTAGTAAATTAAGAAATAGGCTGGGGACGGATAAGGCAGCGAAATTAGTATTCTTGTATAAGTATTTCAATGAGTAGTTATAAAATTGTGATTTTCTTAGTTTGTTAATTTATTTTTCATTACGTTTATATCATGCTGTGTATTTTTTTAAATGTTTTAACGTTTTAAGATTGTTATTCATTTAAAAAGAAATGTTTTTTAAGTAAAATGTGTTGCTTTTTAATTTTAATTTTTTTATTTTTTGCTATAAAAGTATAAAATAAACGTTTTTACAAATTTTGATTTAAATCAGTGATTAAAATAAAAAAAATCAGGTGATTAAAATCGCGATTTAAATAGTGATTTAAATCAAATGATTTAAATCGTTGAAACCCTGGGTCCGTGGCTTTGGCCGCCCAGTTCGCCGGACTTAACACCACTTGACTTTTACTTGTGGGGACGAATCAAAGAGGAAGTGTACCAAACAGAACCCAGAACTCTGGAAGACTTGATTGACAGAATTACGCAAGCTATGAACTCTCTGGAATCTGGATCGACATGAAATAAGAAAAGCCACAAACGAAGCCGTTCAGAAACGTATTATTGGATGTTTGAACCAAAATGGTGGACAGTAAGAGAGATTTGAATTTTTGAATAGACCTCTGCAATGAGCATTTTTTTACAGTATAAATGACATACGTCAAAAACTATGACAGATAAGTTATAACAACTTGGGTTCATCATACGCAATAAAATCGAATAAAAAATAGGGGTTTCCATTTGGAAAAGCAATGTTAGTATCGATTTCCGGTATAACCGGAAGCGCCAATATTTTGCAAATATTTTCATTGAATTGGGCAACGTTGATTATGGCCGGGTTCCAAATTTCAAATCTCTAGCTCGACTTCAAATTGAAAATCTTCTAATGGGCACGTTAAAAAAATCACGCTGTATACAAAACCGAGGTGCTGGTCGATTTTCCCGAACGACTGAAGCCAACAAAAGAACCTTTGTTAATTCAAAGTTAACACGCTTATTTAACACTTAAACATTTTTCTTCGCGATATCTCCTCAGGGCTATAAATATCAAAAACGCGGCGCAATTAAGAGCCAAAAATCCCACCCTTTCACGTCCGATATACCCGTCTCTTGCCCCCGGGTTGTTTTCTTAGTTAAAGAACCGAGATACGACGAAAATTAAAAATTATGTGTGAGAGGGCTCGTATATTTTTCATCTCGGCCGCGGTTAAAATAACTATAAATAATTGAAAACGGGTGATGAGATCGGGAATTGATAAGACGGTGGTTCTTGCGCGAAGGGCGGAGGTAATTAAAAATTTTCAGAGCGCTTATCTCTGCCGAGGAAAAAATATGAATCTCCTTCGCTTCAACTCCGATCGAATCTGTATAAAGTTTTCTAGTAAATTCATGTACGAGGGGCCGAAGTTCGTCTAGATTTGTTAATATCATACCCCCTCGTACAAAGATAAATGAGAATTTTCTTGAACAAAATGTTTCAATCTCAACACTCCAGAAGAAGAACCCTTTCCTTCCCGAATGCAAATCGAGTAATAAAACCCTCAAAAAAACCCCGAGGAAGAGACCTCTAGACGGCGCCCCCTAGCGGACGTATTTACCGCTACATTAAGTATAGTTTTGAATATCTATAAGAGTACGGCCGTAGTGGGCCACTTTGCATTAGGCAAATGAGGCGAGTAGTCCCGAACGATGTCGTAAAAACAAGATGAAATATCATACAAGATACTGACAGCGAATGATATTAGAGGATTTTTGAAATTGAAAGATTGCGCGCCATTGTGGGGCGTAAAGTTCTTTTATTCGGCATTTTTAATAAATGTAGAGTGTTTTTGTGCGTCCTTTTAGAACATTAGGAACATACGTCGCCTACTAGATAATTGCCGTTTGATTTTCGGGATTCCTCTTAATTTCTGTTTAATATTCCCCCGGAATACTGCAAATTCGGTTTTAATAAAGGATATAGATAATTTATCGAGTTGATAATAATGTCTGTTTAATTTAGACTCTACTAAGTTACACAAAATTGTATTACAACATTTTGGTAATGAGATAATCATTTACATATTATATTTTTTGCTCTTTTCTACTTCTAACCTTCAATGTTTCCTTAAAACCAGTACATAGTGAAAATCATTAAACCCAATCGAAACTGCTGCCCGGGAAAAAAAGAAAAGCGGGCACAATCGTTACCACCGAGAACAAGGCCTGAGCGCTCCCGCGTGACGTCATCATAAGTAGGCCGACCACTGTGCTGGCTGCATACGCACCGTACACATTAGACATTATAATATGCTAACATTTTGGTGATTTTACAAGATTTTAGGTGTAAAGAGGGTGCCATACGCCAATATATTCCTTCATCGCACTCCGTACGAGTTTTTAACAATGGGAAAAACGAAATTTTATAGAAAACACTAGAAGTTAAAATTACAGTCTCATTTGAGTACCGGAATCTTTCTTTAGCAGATGATGACATGACGCAAAAGAGTATGCAAATATCATACAATTGTAACGCCTAACGGCAGGTTGAAGCGTCCCTAACCAAGGCTTATGCTGACGTCATATGCTGTTTTTGCCAGCGCGCTCAGGCCTTCTTCTCGGTGGTAACGGCACAATACATCAACATTACGATTCATATGGTGGAGCCGCGACAGTAATTTACGACCTAACGGTTGCTCCGCGAAGAAGAAGCTGGATTTGTGATCAAGGGGCTGGTTTAATTTTTAGGTCTGGATTAACAACTGGCGACTATCATGGCCAAACAAACTAATAAATTGTTAAAAATATTACAAATACATTGCTACTCCCAACAGGGGACAATTTTTTCACTCTGATAAATATGAAATTTAGAGAAAACTCATTAGGAGCGACCGCGATCGGGCACTTAAAAATTTCCGACGACAGGAAGCATAATTTTTAATTTAGGGCCTCGTTCTAGCAGATAATAGTAATTAAAAATAACCAGAGCTCCGGCGAATCGAACAAGTCCTTGTGATAATTTCCGTTTCTGAAAAATTCCATTAAGCAGGAGGGCTCAGGGCAGCAACCACCCCCGGAGGGTTTTAACTTGTTTTTATGAAAAAATCGAATGATTATTTTGTTGCATCAACTCAGAATGAGATATTCTTTTGTGTTTTCATACGTCGTTTAATTTTTGACAAATGTACGCGCAGGGGGTGAACCGGAGACGATTCTCGAAGGGATGATATTTCTTTCGGGCTCTATGCATCTCGAAAGATATAAAATAAGGACATAAATTTTTAATAGTAGATGGAGGATTTTTTTATACTTTGACAGCCTATAATGATAATTTCATGGAACATTAAGCTGGGAAAAGTCAATTTGCACCCTATGTAAACTTAATTACTATCAGTCCGAGTATTTTAACGGACCATTAATTAATTATTTGCAATTAAATTCAGACTATGCATTCTCCCTCTTTGGCAAAAAAATTAGGTTATAGAATGTATTCACATTTCAAGTAAATAATGAGATATTATCCAAATTAAGCCGATACAAACGTAGACAGAGGGTTGAATCCTCCCTAATTAACTCAGGAAGTGGTGACCGACTCACTGCTGACCGCGGTCCACCCCAAGCATTTTGCATTTCTAAATCTATAAATGCCTGCCCTACAGTGGCAAAGCCACCCCCATATTTGTGTTTTTACTGCTCACGGTCGTGACTCGACATAAGATTTAAGAACAAATTCAAAAATGTACAATAAAGTAAAGGATTAAGATTCTAGCTTGAGAGCTGATCGAGTGCACTTCGATTGTTTCGGAGTGGTGAGCAGAAAATACCTGACCTATATTATTGTTATTGTCACTATCATTGTTTCACATCATCATTACTGTTGTTATTATTATTGTCATATATATATATAGTTTTTTTTTTTTTTTTTTTTTTTTTTTTTTTGCATTTATGTTATTGAAATTTTTATTTTTATTACTATAGGTTTTTCCCTGCTACTGAAGATGGCAGCTTAGCTGCCGAAATGCGTATATAGTATTTCAAAATTTATGTGGTTAGGGGTACAATTGATTCTTGAATAAAGTAAAGGGAAATTAATTTAGACACTGAAAGGAATCGCAATAACCAAGCTTTAGGAATGCACGTTGAGTTGCCTATTTCATTTCGTTAAATAGATAGCTAAAAACGAATAAAGGTGTTCCCTTCGAGTTGTTTTAAAATTTAAATTATTCTCTGCTATCTCATTGGTAAATACTGAAGACATTCAAGTAATTAAGTTAGCTAGTTTTAGTCTTTGTTATTGTTATCCCCATTATTACAAAATCCAGTAATTATACTTTAGAATCTCTATTTTATTTCAATCGGTTACTTTCGGGACAGACTGTATACTTAGGAAGTTGCGTTCTTTGGAATGTATACTGACATAAACAAAAGTAGGTTCAGGAGGGCAGATTCCAGACGGCAGTGTAGGGAGACGCAGGGAAAGTTAGTTAGGCAAGGGACACAGGGTGTTTAGCACTTGAGAGAAGTAGTCGCCCTTTTAAGATTGTTTCCACCAATAAAATAGTTATCGATTCATTTGGTTGGATCAAGAACTTTGACGTAAATTCACTATGAATTCATAATAAGACGCCAAAAGACACAGTAATTAAACTCGACAAGTGTTTCGTTGACAACGTTAGCATCATCAGGAGTTGAAGATTAAACTAAATCTAAACTTACACTACATTGCTATAAATACCCAACCCCCACTACTGAAGTAAAATGAATCGATAAACCCATAGGGTTTCTTAGAACCATTATCCGTTGAAAGATACCGCAAGGAAGTAAACACAATCAAAGATATAGCGAGATGTAACGGTTTCGATCCAGAAATTGTCAATAGGTTAATTAGGAAACGAAAATTGAAAATGCTATTGCGAAATTCCGCCACTTTAAACGGGGTTAACCAAATTACTAAATTTATAAAAATACCATCATCATCATAAGGTTCTCAGTCCGAAGACTGGTTGGACGCGTACCTCCATTCTTTTCTATCCTGAGCTAACCTACGCATTTCCCTAAAAGTAGAACATCCTACATCCCTAACTATTTGAGAGCAGTAGTCTAATCTAGGCCTACCCCTACCTCTTTTTATTCCTATCTCTGACTCTAGTATGTCGCGAACTATTCCTTCGTGTCTTAGAAGGTGTCCTACCATCCTATCTCTCCTACTCTTTATTGTTTTCCATACCTTTCGCTTTTCCCCAACTCTTTCTAATACTTCCCTATTGCTAACCTTATCTATCCACGGTATCTTCATCATGCATCTGTAGCACCACATTTCAAACGCTTCTACTCTTTTTCTATCCGCTTCTCCTATTGTCCAAGTTTCGCACCCGTATAATGCCTTACTCCATACATACGACGTTAAGAGTCTCTTCCTAGTCTCTATATTAACCGTTCTCGAGCATAACAGTTGTTTCTTTTTGTTAAACGCAACTCGGCCCTGCGCCATTCTTTGTTTTATATCTTTAGTGCTCCTACCGTCTTGAGTTATTTTACTTCCTAAGTAGCAGAAATCCGCGACCTCCTCTATCTTCTCATTTCCAATTTGTATTTCCATTTTAGTTCTATTTTCACATCCCCTACATACCAAAATTTTAGTTTTCTTTTTATTGATTTTCATGCCGAAGCCCTGTGTCAAAACTGCTTCCATTTCATTCAAAGCCGCTCCTAATTCTTCTTTGCTAGATGCTAACACTGCTATATCATCCGCAAATCTGAGCATGTTAATAGTTTGGCCCTGTACATTGATCCCTGAGGCTGTTCTTTCCTTAACAATATTAATCGCATCTTCGATATATAAGTTGAAAACTAGAGGTGACAATGCACATCCCTGTCTCACTCCCTTCCGGATATCTACTTCCCTTTGTTCCTGCTCACATTCTATAACTGCCTTTTGCTCTTTGTAGAGATTATGTATTATTCTTCTGTCCCTGTATTTCATCCCTACCTTACTCAGCACTTCGAACATCTTCCCCCATTTTACGTTGTCGAAGGCTTTTTCTAAATCTACAAATCCTATATAGACGCTCTTTCTCTTTTCTATCGTTTTTTCTATAATTACTCGTAAAGCTAGAATGGCCTCTCGCGTTCCTCTATTTCGTCTAAATCCGAACTGATCTTCTCCTAATATTTCTTCCGCCTTTTTCTCCATCCTTCTTTGCACAATTCTAGTTAAAATTTTTGACGCATGGGAAGTTAAACTGATAGTTCTAAAATTTTCACATCTATCCACGCCTTTTCTTTTTGGCAAAGCTACTATGATGTTCCGTTTGTAATCTTCTGGAATCTCGCCTGTCAGGTATATGCGACTAACTAGTTTAAATAAACGATCTATTACCTCTTGACCTGCGCACTTTAAGATTTCTGCCTGCAAGCCATCTATACCTGGTGCTTTATTATTCCTTAAACTTTTTAGTGCTATCTCAAACTCTTCTCTCATTATAGGACTCCCTAGGTTATCCCCCTCTACACTGCTTTCGCTTTCTAATATATCTTGCACTTCCTGTCCCGCATATAAGTTTCCTAAATATTCTTTCCACCTATCTGCCTTCTCCCCACTTCCGATTAGGATATCTCCTGCCTAATTTCTAATGTTTTTGGTACTAGATCCAATTTCTCTAAAATTTCTCCTAATTATTTTATATGCTTCATCAGTCTTTCCTACTTCGAATTTATCTTCCACTTCTTTGCATTTATTATCGATCCATTGCTCTTTCGCTTTCCTACATTCCCGAATAATTTCCCACTTGATCGCCTTATATCTTTGTTTCCCTGTTTCATCTAACCTATTTTTATATTTTCGCCTTTCCTCTATTAGACTCACAATATGTTTTGTTATCCAGGGTTTCCTACTTTCATTCTGTTTATGGCCCAAAATATCCCTAGCTGAGGAAACTAAACTATTTTTAATGCAATTCCATTCTGCCTCTATGTCCCTAACAATATTTCCACCCGTGCCCTTTAGTGCTTCGTTTGTCTTTTTCTCGAACTTATTGCCAGTTTCTCTGGGTCAAGATACCTTCTTCCGCTTCTTTTTTTCAAAATCTTAAATTTAAGATTGGCTTTCATAACGACTATGTTGTGATCACTATCTATATCTGCTCCTGGATAACTTCTACAATCCCTAACTTGATTTCTAAATCTTTGCCTAACGAGAATGTAATCTATTTGATATCTCCCTAAGTCTCCTGGCATCTTCCACGTATAGCATCTCCTAACATGATGGTGAAATAGAGTGTTCGCGACCGTTAAGTTATGTTTATCGCAGAACTCTATCAGTCTAACTCCCCTATCGTTCCTATTGCCTAATCCAAAGGGGCCAACTATTCCGCCCTCTCGCCCTGTGCCTACGACTGCATTGAAATCTCCTGTAATTATTAAATTTTCGTGCCCTCTCACAAAATCTAGCACATATTCAATATCACTATAAACTGCCTCTACGGCCTCATCACTGTAGTTAGAAGTGGGCATATATACCTGTATTATTACTGTTTTTACAGGTTTCGAATCTAACCTAACCATAACTACCCTGTCACTTTGCTGTAAGAAATTTTCTACACTCTGTCCTACTTTTTTCCGCATAACAATTCCTACTCCCGAATTTCCTCCTACAGATCCTGTGTGTATTACTCTAAAATCTCCGCTCCAGAAGTCTCCAGCTTCTGGCCATCGCACTTCACTGATACCTACTACATCTAATGCTAACCTATCCATCTCAATTTTCAAATTCTCTAACTTCCCTACTTGTTTCATGCTTCTAACATTCCACGCTCCGACTCGTGAGATGTTACACTTATCATTTCTGATGACTCCCCCCGAAGTAGTCCCCGCCCGGAGATCCGAATGTGGGACTATTTTACCTCCGGAATATTTTACTCCAGAAGGTGCCATCATCATAAATTAAAGTACGCTGTACTAGGGATAAAATAATGTGGTGGTTTCCCGTTGCCTTCCACATCGCAGTAGTGTGTATCACAGTCATACCAACCCTCACGATCTCTGCCACTATGATTACTGAAAGAGCTGCTGCCCCCTTCCAGGGACTTGATTTAGTCTGGCTTCTCAAATAAAAACCCCTCCAATATGGTTAAACCTATGGTTCGGCTCTTTATATCATTGAAGCGCGCAAGCCATCCCACCCGTCCCAGTATTACTACCATATGTACCGCAAATAACTAGAGGTATGAATACTATTTTCGGGAAAGCAGGCTTCAATGTGGTTCACACTTCGAGCAACAATTTACAAAATCTTTTTGGAAATGCGAAAGATAAAACGGAACCCATTCATAAAGCGGGAATTTGCGAAATAGCATGCGGAAATTGCGACAAAAAATATATCGGGCAGTCATCTCGGTCTATTTTAACTAGCTTCAAGGAGTATCAAGCTCATTACAAATACGGCCGTACTGTTAAGTCTAGCATGGCGTCACACGCTTTCGTTATTAATCAGAGATAGTTTAGATAATTGACGATGATTATCTCAAAAGGGATTAATTTTTAGAGGTAAAGAAATTTATGCATAATCGAAGCATGTTCAACAAGGAAAACAACTATGATATAAAAATTAGATGGCACCACTTGCAAAAAAAGTTTCAACGAAGATGCTATACGTGGAAGATGCCAGGAGACTTAGGGAGATATCAAATAGATTACATTCTCGTTAGGCAAAGATTTAGAAATCAAGTTAGGGATTGTAGAAGTTATCCAGGAGCAGATATAAATAGTGATCACAATATAGTCGTTATGAAGGCCAATCTTAAATTTAAGATTTTGAAAAAACGAAGCGGAAGAAGGTATCTTGACCCAGAGAAACTAAAAGATGATGATACGCGCGATAAGTTCGAGAAAAAGACAAACGAAGTACTAAAGGGCGCGGGCGAAAATATTGTTAGGGACATAGAGGAAGAATGGAATTGCATTAAAAACAGTTTAGTTTCCTCAGCTAGGGATATTTTGGGTCATAAACAGAATGAAAGTAGGAAACCCTGGATAACAAAACATATTGTGAGTCTAATAGAGGAAAGGCGCAAATATAAAAATAGGTTAGATGAAATAGGGAAACAAAGATATAAGGCGATCAAGTGGGAAATTATTCGGAAATGTAGGAAAGCGAAAGAGCAATGGATCGATGATAAGTGCAAAGAAGTGGAAAATAAGTTCGAAATAGGAAAGACTGATGAAGCATATAAAATAATTAGGAGAAATTTTAGAGAAATTGGATCTAGTACCAAAAGCATTAGGAATGAGGCAGGAGATATCCTAATCGAAAGCGGGGAGAAGGCAGATAGGTGGAAAGAATATTTAGGAAACTTATATGCGGGACAGGAAGTGCAAGATATATTAGAAAGTGAAAGCAGTGTAGAAGGGGATAACCTAGGGAGTCCTATAATGAGAGAAGAGTTGGAGCTAGCACTAAAAAGTTTAAGGAATAATAAAGCACCAGGTATAGATGGCTTGCAGGCAGAAATCTTAAAGTGCGCAGGTCAAGAGGTAATAGATCGTTTATTTAAATTAGTTAGTCGCATATACCTGACAGGCGAGATTCCAGAGGATTACAAACTGAACATCATGGTAGCTTTGCCAAAAAGGAAAGGCGCGGATAGATGCGAAAATTTTAGAACTATCAGTTTAACTTCCCATGCGTCAAAAATTTTAACTAGAATTGTGCAAAGAAGGATGGAGAAAAAGGCGGAAGAAATATTAGGAGAAGATCAGTTCGGATTTAGACGAAATAGAGGAACGCGCGAGGCCATTCTAGCTTTACGAGTAATTATAGAAAAAACGATAGAAAAGAGAAAGAGCGTATATATAGGATTTGTAGATTTAGAAAAAGCCTTCGACAACGTAAAATGGGGGAAGATGTTCGAAGTGCTGAGAAAGGTAGGGATGAAATACAGGGACAGAAGAATAATACATAATCTCTACAAAGAGCAAAAGGCAGTTATAGAATGTGAGCAGGAACGAAGGGAAGTAGATATCCGGAAGGGAGTGAGACAGGGATGTGCATTGTCACCTCTAGTTTTCAACTTATATATCGAAGATGCGATTAATATTGTTAAGGAAAGAACAGCCTCAGGGATCAATGTACAGGGCCAAACTATTAACATGCTCAGATTTGCGGATGATATAGCAGTGTTAGCATCTAGCAAAGAAGAATTAGGAGCGGCTTTGAATGAAATGGAAGCAGTTTTGACACAGGGCTACGGCATGAAAATCAATAAAAAGAAAACTAAAATTTTGGTATGTAGATGGAGTGAAAATAGAAAAAATTGAAATACAAATAGGAAATGAGAAGATAGAGGAGGTCGCGGATTTCTGCTACTTAGGAAGTAAAATAACCCAAGACGGTAGGAGCACTAAAGATATAAAACAAAGAATAGTGCAGGGACGAGTTGCGTTTAACAAAAAGAAACAACTGTTATGTTCGAGAACGGTTAATATAGAGACTAGGAAGAGACTCTTAAAGTCGTATGTATGGAGTACGGCATTATACGGGTGCGAAACTTGGACAATAGGAGAAGCGGATAGAAAAAGAGTAGAAGCGTTTGAACTGTGGTGTTACAGACGCATGATGAAGATACCGTGGATAGATAAGGTTAGCAATAGGGAAGTATTAGAAAGAGTTGGGGAAAGGCGAAAGGTATGGAAAACAATAAAGAGTAGGAGAGATAGGATGGTAGGACACCTTCTAAGACACGAAGGAATAGTTCGCGACATACTAGAGTCAGAGATAGGAATAAAAAGAGGTAGGGGTAGGCCTAGATTAGACTACTGCTCTCAGATAGTTAGGGATGTAGGATGTTCTACTTTTAGGGAAATGCGTAGGTTAGCTCAGGATAGAAAAGAATGGAGGTACGCGTCCAACCAGTCTTCGGACTGAGAACCTTATGATGATGAAAATTAAAACTGGAAGACATAAGGCAATATTAAACTTCTTTCCGCTGCCCAACTGTACCGTATCAATTTCCCGCGTATTATCATCATATAAATAAAACTTGGAACATATGATGGAATACGTTATTTTCTGGTATACGTCAGTTGCTTATATATGTTTGTGTATTCCCAATAGGGGTTGACACCCGTCAAAATTCTAAATACTTCCGAGCCACCGGGACTGCCGCATCACACAATAAAAAGAAAAACTCGATCTGATGATAGGAAGGATAGAGAAAATATTTATCTTGGGCGTGTTCGAAGTTTACTACGACAGACTGCGGCTATACAAGTTGGTATTGATATGAAAAAAAATACAAGGCACTCCTTAATATTTTTGAGGGCAGGCGAACCCTGCACTCTTACGCATATTGGGCTGCATACCACCAGGCGTTGTGCGTCCCGGCTATAGCTAATGAAACTGTCCATTAAATCGTTGCTTTCCAATCCTGAAAACAAAAGAGTAATTTTTACATATTATCACGTAATTTAGCTATTAAAGCCACCCTTATTTTGCATGCCTACTGTAAATTTATTCGAAACTGCTTATAAAAAATCTAATATAAAAAAGGTGGCACAAAATAATCAAAGCATGCCATGGCGATGCCACCGATAACGCGCGTTTTATGAATACACAAAACTGCTCTCTTGAGATTCGAGTTAGTCCTATGTCGGGACTCTGAGGAACAGGAGTCATCAGGGTAGTCATAGATCTGTAAAATAACTTGTTATGCACTGGTGGTCCTTGTTATTGGTTAGGAACTACTTAATCGAGATTCTGTTCTGTAATCGAAATGTGCCGAGGTGAATTTATAAAATGATCTTTGTCTCTCGACCCAGTTATTGCTGCCAGCTGGTGGTGAACGTTGGCAACTGTAGTGCACTCCCGAGTACTTATAACTTTAAACTAAACTGGTCATTACTTTCTCTCTCACTTGCTTCGGTCATACTTTCCCTCTCTCTTCAAGCAGCTCGCGAAGTATCTATGTAAAACAAAATTTCTTGTAGAAACGCTGACACACGAGAATTATACCTGGGTGTATTGGTATGTTCTTGCGTTCTAGAGAAACATTTATTTACTTTTAATTCTTCATGCTTTCCCATTTACAGGTTGCCCAATTTTTTAAGAAATTGAAGTGAATATTATTATATTATATTATATTATTATAAGTCACGATTATCGTTTTATTCGAAGACTTGGAGAAGGGAGCTATTTACATTTACGACTGAAGCATCCGGGATACTCAGTTTTTATGCTGGATTTTGCAAAACGCTGATGCGTGTTAATTGTGTTTTTCACATTTTATATTATACAGGAACGTGTAGGTAAGTATTTTAGTAAGCCTCTAGGAGGTTGTATTAGAAAGTCCAAATTATGTGATTTAATGAAGGACCGAAGCCGTACGGTCCAGAGAAACTGCCTTTTCTCTGCGCTAAGTTACAGAAAATGCAAATGCTTGTTTGAGTTTATGCAGAAGACCTTCTTTGTAGCAGCGTGATCGTCTAAACACGAATGTTAAACAATAGCCGTGTGTTTTTCAAGTGAATAATCTTTACAGAGAATAAGCGCTAACGACTGAGACTGACAACGCTCCGCTTGACATTAACCTGACAGATTTTTGTGTACAAAATGTAAAACGCTTCTTCTGGGTGCGATGGTACATTTTCGACCCCTTCCGGTACGCAGACTGTGTTATCGCTTAGAGACGTGGTGTTTCAGGGGAGGTGAATTTCGTCTCGATCGGCGTGATTTTGGCCGAGAGAATTTTGTTTTCGATTTTCATGTATCAGTTACCAAACAACACACACAAAAGTGGGGTTACATTAATTTGACATTTTAGTAAACATAAAATCTGCTCTGCCCGATTTATTGTGGGCATTGTTCTCATTGACTGGTCAGTGTAGGAAAAAAGCGAAATGTTAAAATAATTTCCCCATTGACCAATATGGGTGGGCATTGTTCACATTGCTCGGGCATTGCCAACATTGCCCAGATTTCCCACTATGCCAGTAACATATATTATATAATGTGTGGGGGCCGATATTTTCACTTTCTTTATCAAGAATTCACAACTTCCAATATAAAATATCGTATTTCGAAGTTTTCTTGTAGCAAGCGGTTGTCACTTAAATATTGCATTTTCGATCATTCTTGGTAGGCAGTGAAATTGCCATTTACATTATTATTAATTATTAAACTGACGAGCATCGTTTCTTGACAATAAAATAACTGAATATGAAAGAGTATTTGTGGTGGTAAAATATGTCTGGTAGTCAGTTGGAGTACAATTGAATTTACGCTTTTTTAATATATTTAACGTTCGACGTCGTGATTTTCAATATGGTAATTTCTTGTTCTTGTTTTGTTGAATGACCCCTAATTGACGAGTCTTTCTTTTAATCTCTCTAACTGTATCATGGGCAACTTTAATTTGCACTGAAAAAAATACAACTGTAGGTATGTCTAACTTCAGTTTTTATGTTGGATATTACAAAATACTACGTGTTGATAGTTCTTTAACATTTTGTATTGTACAGGAACGTGTAGGTAAGTGTTTTATTAAGCTTGTAGGAGTTTGTATTACCTGCAAGAGCATGGACCTATGTTTCTTTCATTCTATTTCTGTATAGTTTTAACCTGTTTCCATTCACAAATAAGTATTAAATTTATTTTCAGCCGACTTCTCTTAAATCATCAGCACCTAAAAGAGATCCACGGGGAGGGTAGAACAAAGAGGCATCGCGACGCCTAAAGGGAAAAGAGACAGTCGCAGAATATAAACTGACACTGACAGATATACAAATGAGAACTGATATCCTCTCTTCTATAGATATTCCCTATTTGAGATATTGCTGCTGCACACTTTTCAATAATGTCTAATGGAAACGATGCTTTTCTTTGTTCTAAGCGTGAATGCCTCGGAAAAGCCCAGTTTACAGTGAGAGAAAATTCGCCTGGTGGAAAACAGCTCGCCTGTCCAACGATTAAGATGTGCATACAATTAGGTTGCTTATAGACCATGACGTCACTAATATGACAAGTGTATAACGTACGTGATTAATAGGGAAGTCTTGCGAGTACAATTTTGTGTTTGTTAGAATGGAAAACACTGTGTGAAAACGTCTTCTCAATGACAAGCCGTTCATCCCTCCGAATTTTTCAAATGTCTCTCTTTTGCGCGGTTGAATTTACAAGAATTGGTTAGTAATCAGTAATCTCGAAAGCCATTACTCAAATTAAAACTTACCCTCTTTTTTTGTATAAAACCCAAGACATGAATGAATAAAAAAGAATCAATCTCGGTCGATGAAATTGTGAAATTTTATTGCGAGCCGAAATCTGTTTGTTGGCCTTTTCCGGGTATCGTTACGAGGGGTTACGATGACCAAAGCGGTTGGTGGTTGATGTTTTAAATTCCTCAGGGGTATGCTAAGTGATTTTATGGACAGAAGTCAGTAGGGGTATTTGTTCTGTGGCGAATTTCAATTTATATACAGCGGAGAACGGGAAATTGATGGGCTTCGGTATTATTCGGGGACATACTTTTATTACTCTGTTAGACCTACGTTTTATGGTAAATGATAACAATTTCGTAAAACAGTCGGTTTGGAAATGTACAGCTTTGCTTTGATAGGAGGGGGTTGGTTTATGCGGGAGGCAACTCTTTCATTTTTATCCTTTTTTACCAGAAATTTCAAAATAAGACATGTGCCCAATGGCTCATGGAAAATAAAATAGGTGGAAAGAATATTTGGGAAACTTATATGCGGGACAGGAAGTACGATATATATTAGAAAGGGAAAGCAGTGTAGAGGGGGACAACCTAGAGTGTCCTATAATGAGAGAAGAGTTTGAGCTAGCACTAAAAAGTTTAAGAAACAATAAAGCACCAGGTATAGATGGCTTGCAGGCAGAAATCTTAAAGTGTGCAGGTCAAGAGGTAATAGATCGTTTATTTAAACTAGTTAGTCGCCATTCGAGTATAGCAGTATGTATTATAAAAAGGAAACCAAAATTTTGGTGTGTAGGGGACTTGAAAAATTGGACTAAAACGAAAATTCAAATTGGAAACGAGAAGATAGAAGAAGTCTCAGATTTCTGCTATTTAGGAAGTCACATAACTCGCGATGATAGGAGCTCTAGAGATATAAAACAAAGAATTGGTCGGATTGCATTTAATAAAAAGAAACAACTATTATGCTCGGGAATGATAAATGTAGAAACTCTTAAAACCGTATGTATGGAGTACGGCATTGTAGGGGTGCGAAACTTTGCCGTTTTAGACATATGGTCATATGAAATATTCGACTCAAAATAATGTAAAGAACCACCTCTTAAGAACTTTTTAAACTGTTTTAATATTTAGCTTGCTTTGTTTGTGTCTTGTGTGGGTAAAATCTAGTAATTGAAATTTTACCCCCTTTCTGTTGATCGATTGATCTGAAATTTGGTACACACCTTTAGTTATGATGACAATACAGTTATGTATATTCAGTATCATTGTAAATCCAAGATGGCCGCCGCCACAAAACGGCTGATTAGATATTTTTTTCAACCCCCTCAATATGGATATCAAATGAAAGGGCTTAACTAGTAGAATACAGTACACCATGAAAAATTCAAAATCCAATATGGCCGCCACCACAAAATGGCGGATTACTTTTTTTTCAATCCCCTCAATATGGGTATCAAATGAAAGGGCTTAACTACTACAATACAGTATACCAAGAAAAATACAAAATCCAAGATGGCCGCCAACACAAAATGGCGGATTACTTTTTTCAATCTCCTCAATATGGGTATCAAATGAAAGGCCTTGACAAGCAGAACACAGTACACTTTAGAAAAATAATAACAAAACAAAAACAAACAAAAAATTTCAAAACTTGAAAATAAAAGAAGTAAAAAATTTTTTTAAGTTAAACTGTTTTGTTGTAAAGAAACATAATAATGTGCAGATAATTAGGTAGGTACCAGGTACCAGTCATCACACCACTCTCCTCATCAATCTAGAGCATTGATCAGACTAAAATAAAATCGTGGGGCGAGTCGAATTTCTATTATCTACAGTCAACCGCTCATATCATAGGTATGCTTTGGATGCATCTTCTCAATAGACAACATCGCAGAACGATCATTTACATATTTACTCAGGTTACGCTACGCCCCACGATTTTATTTTAGTCTGATCAATGCTCTAGATTGATGAGGAGAGTGGTGTGATGACTGGTACCTGGTACCTACCTAATTATTTTTTAGCTTTTAGTACATTATGTGCATCATTATTATGTTTCTTTACAATAAAACAGTTTTACTTAAAAAATTTTTTTTACTAATTTTATATAATACTTAAGGATACATTTACAATTGAAACAGTATTGCTTAGTTGTATGGGGGTCGGAGTGTAATAGGAGCTCATAGCAAGAACTAGTACATATTTTTCTGTTGCTGGACATTATTGCAACATTCTTGAAATAGTATCATTGAAGTTGCGCACGGTGTAAACCGGTATTGAAACGCTTTGAAATGGCATCTCGGAAAGCCCATGCATTACATATTCTTTTCATACGGGGTACGTGGCGAGAAACTAATAAATCAGAATGATGCCATTCAGATAAATTTCGAAATATGAAATAAATTATATCATTGCAATTGTGCCGCGGATGGGGAACTGAATACCAAATGCACTCACTATTTAGGTTTAAACCCGTAAGCCGATGTCGAATGGCGCGCACACATATCGCCATAAATCTCGAATATGCTAAGGTTATATGCTACTTTGAATGCGGGAGAAGAAAAAATACTGAGACTATACGGGTGAATTATTGCCGAGATATTTGGCGGAAGAATATCAAGACGTCGCTCTACGCCACGGAAAAAATTGCAAGTTCTATTGCAAGGCTTAAACAAACACCCGACTTCGATTAAAAATTTATAAAATAACATTATGTAAGTGGAGCATGATGTTCCGGATTTATAAAACTAATTCCAGAATCAGGAGGCCCATCATCCGAAGAGGAATACGTAAACCACCCCGAGGTTCAAACTCATCATCATCATAAAGTTTTCAGTCCGAAGACTGATCGGACGCGAACCTCCATCCTTTCCTATCCTGAGCTAACCTACGCATTTCCCCAAAAGTTGAACATCCTACATCCTTAACTATTTGAGAGCAGTAGTCTAATCTGGGCCTACCCCTATTAAATTCAATTCGGCCTTGCGCTATTCTTTGTTTTATATCTCTAGAGCTCCTACCATGGCGAGTTATTTGACTTCCCAAATAGCAAAAAGTGAGACTTCCTCTATCTTCTCGTTTCCAACTTGTATTTTAGTTTTATCCAATTTTCACACCCCCTACACACCAAAATTTCGGTTTTCTTTTTATTGATCTGCATACCATAGCCCTCCGTCAAAACCGCTTCCATTTCGTTCAGAGCCCTTCCTAATTCTTCTTTCTTTACTGGATGCTAATACTGCTATATCATCCGTGAATCTGAGCATATTAATAGTTTGTACCTGTATATTAATTCCAGCAGCTATTCTGTCTTTAACAATATTAATCGCATCTATACCGGGTGGGGATTTAGTGTGTAATCGGCTCATATCTCTGGAACTATTTAAGATATCAAAATGAAAATTTGCACGAATGTGGGGAACCAGATGGAGCATTTCCCAAAATGATTTAGGTATATACAGGATGTTCACATTCTAAGTACCAGACCAAAGTTCTATTTCTTTAAATGCAAACCCTACGTGTCCTTGCATAATGTGGATTCCCGATAAAATTCCATGAAGATTGATATACTACATGATGTGGTTTTGACTAAGGAATGTTGAGATATTGATATTTTTGTGCCATTATGGACCCAAATTTATGACGCTGCTGACGCATACTAATCAAAGCCACCTAAAATTTCTTTATTGAAATAGATTCACACACCGCTGTATTTTTGAAATCTATAAATAATTTTATCATGATGCTTGAGATAATACAGGGTGGTTAAGTTATGCAAAACAGATTTTTTCTCAAAAATTTCAAATGGAACACCATGGTATATTATTTGTACAATTGATGGTCATTTTACTAAGCTTTTTATTGATGTGGATATTGTCAAGTCTACCAGTAAAAATTTCTACAGAATGTACAAGGTGTCCCAAACTGGACGCGTTCTTATGGGAAGACCCCTTACTTGAAGAGATAGAAAAAAATTAACCAAGGTGTCCGGAGCTCAAATTTAATGAGAAAACCACTGGCGCAAACAAAACTTTGCTATCTCTTATCGTTTGGCCGCTAGATGGCGATTTCGTCGATTTCTTTTATGTCCTATAACTTGTTTATTAATAAAGATAATTAATTTTGGTAAAAACTTTCTTAAGGCACTTTTTTCCATAGAATCCATTGCAATAGGCAGTTTTTTTACAGGGCGTTTAGATTTTCGTGCACCACCCCAAACTATTTTTTTTTATATAGACCACCCTATATATTATGAGATTTTTGAAAAGCTCGTAAAATTTCCTAAATTTTGTTGTATCACTTGTCATGTTTATATTAAAAACCATTAGCAACATTTAAAGAATTATAAATTTAATATAATAACTATGAGTAATCTTATCATGAAACTTTATATCTGTGGTTTTAATCATAACATGTTAGCATCCTATGTCATTTTATTAGTCATGGCAATCTTGATTTCTGTAGGCACAATATTTTAATTTTTAAATCGTAATGTTGCTAATGGTTTTTAATATAAACATGACAAGTGATATATCAAAATTTAGGAAATTTTACGAGCTTTTCGAAAATCTCATGATATATGTATGTATAGGGTGGTCTATATAAAAAAAATGAGTTTGGGGTGGTTCAAGAAAATCTAAACGCCCTATAAAAAAACTGCCTATTGCAATGGATTTTACGGAAAAAAGTGCCTTAAGAAAGTTTTTACCAAAATTAATTCTCTTTATTAATAAACAAGTTATAGGACATAAAAGAATTCGACGAAATTTGAGAATCGCCCTCTAGCGGCCAAACGATAAGAGATAGCAAAGTTTTGTTTGAGCCAGTGATTTTCTCATTAAATTTGAGCTCCGAACACCTTGGTTAATTTTTTTCTATCTCTTCAAATAAGGGGTGTTCCCATAAGAACGCGTCCAGTTTGGGACACCTTGTACAATTGAATTATAAAAATGTAGTTTCGTTAGTGTTTTACATTATTTTTGACGATCTCCCCTATTTTGTCACCCAAAACTCCAAAAAAGGTCTGCATTTTGTTTCTATAAAATATTTAGCAAATGAAGTTTACATTAATACAAAAAAATCCCATTGCAAGATTATTTCTTAAAGATAATATTTTCTTCCATGGCACTCCTTGTCTAAACATTATACCCGACGTTAAAAAGACATTATACATTTAAGAATATAACCATCAAGAAACAATTTTACAATAAGATTTATTTTCTTTATATTGATACCAATTTGCAAATACAAAATATAAACATTATTGTGAGTTTTGAGCAACATAATAGGGGAAATTCGCCAAAAAGAGTATAAACCAATAATGAAATTCAAAAATTTTCATGTTCAATCGTAATATCTGCTGAAACTATCAGTAGTAGACCTGGCAATATCTACATCAATTAAAAGCTTAGTTAACTGACTGTCATTTGTGCAAATAATAAACGATTTATTTGCAATTAGGGTTGGGCGAGATCGAGATCTCGGCGAGAGTTGGCCCACTCTCGTCTCGATCTCGAAAATACTCGAACCTCTTCGGTCTCGTCTTGATCTCGAATAACTCTCGACTGCGAAAATCTCGTCTCGCCTCGAGACTCTCGGTTCTCGATCTCGAATTTATTAAGAGGTAGGTGGTATCCTTTGTACTTTGGAAGCCAAGTACCATACGGTCGATTTTTGTCTGCTATAAGGGGGTGGTGTATCGCACGACGCGGCACCAGCAGTTTTCGTGTCAGGACCGCATTCAGAACAGTTTGTTTGGGCTCGGGAACGTTTTTAGAACGCAGAATATTGAAATAAAAAATGTCCAGAATACAAATACATATTCAAAACATTTTTTAACAGAACATCTTATCCAATCAAAATACCGCCCTCCTAATTATGAATTGAAGAACATTTTTGGGCCTAATGATGCTGATCTGTTCTTATTAAGTGAACCACAGGTTGCAATAAAATACTTACCTTTTCTTTTTCGCGACTGAACGATTGAATATTGTGTTAAGTTTGGATTTTAAAATAAGATGCCTTTGTAAAAGTTTCTATAAGCGGATGCAGTTTTAAAAATTGAAAAATAAAAGCCTTTACCACAATATTTCACAAAATTTAGTTGTACTAAATACGCATTTCGCGAGCAAAGATGCCAAAATACGTAGTTAGTACAGCTACATAATCTCGTAGCTCGTAGACTACTAATGATGGCACCTTAGCTGTCGAAATACGTATTTACTACACTTCAATGTCCTGAAATATTGTGGCAAGGGTTTTTATTTTTCCATCTCTATTAGTAAAACCACACGTTGTTCTGTAATGTATTGTTTTTGCACTGAAATGTATGTATTGTACATATATCTTGTTTAAATCGACGTTTCTTGTGTTTTAGTGACTGAAATACGCAATGATTAAGTAAAACTGAGTTATTGCGAAAAAGTTATCAAGGGGAAAACTTCACAATTATATTTTACAAAATCTAACAAAATGGCACTTACCTATTTGCATCTGTTGGAAATTTAAAAAAACGGACACAGCATTTTTCGCACTGTTTCTACATTATTTTTATCAATTTATTATTTTCCAAATAAGTATTTTTGTTGTGATATTAACGAGGATATTAATTATGCAGTTACTACGATTTTATTTTAAATTTATTTTCTAGAAGCTCTTTTATTTTGCTTTAAAAAATAAATATAATTTTCTCACAAACCGGTTTAGTTTAGTATTATTAATTATCACC
This sequence comes from Xestobium rufovillosum, assembly GCA_963966045.1. NCBI lineage: Eukaryota > Metazoa > Arthropoda > Insecta > Coleoptera > Ptinidae > Xestobium > Xestobium rufovillosum. The sequence continues at coordinate 31,772,945 of OZ014497.1, forward strand.
TATTATTCTTGACAAAAATACAGAAAAAAAACATTGATAAAAAATATAATGTCGAGAAATCGAGACTCTCGACGATTTCTCGAGCGAGAGTCTTGATCTCGTGCAATTGACTCTCGGTCTTGATCTCGATTTCATTGGACAGTTCTCGTCTCGGTCTCGCACCCGAGATTTTCATTCACTCTCGATCTCGGCGAGAATCGAGACGAGAAATGCACAACCCTATTTGCAATCGACTTTAATTTTAACTCAAGAATATAAATTTTATTTAGTTTTCTAAATAAAGAACAACAAATAATAATCTAGAGCGTCGCATCCTTCCGCGATTCTCTCTCCCCACAGTCTGAAAACTAAAAGTGGCCGGATTTAGGCGCAGTTATTTTATAAAACATTCCTTTATCTGACCGGTCCCTTTGAGAGAGGGGCGACTCCATCGAGGGTTATGTAAAATTGTAAAAACATAGCAGTGCAAGACCATTAAACAGATCTAGGGGGCGGTTGGACGACACACTTTTTCATATTGATATCTGAACATTTATCTTTTAAAGTATTCGGAGAAGATCCAATTTGCCCCGGGATTTTATCGGGGGTGAAAGTGGATATTTCGTCATAAATGACCCCTATCGAGGATGTTACTTTTTCTTGTGGATTCATTCGTAGGGAAATTAATAGACGTTGAGTTTTACGGCTACCAGTAGGACAATTGATGGTGGGTAGGCACAGTTCTCATGGATCAAGAACTGAAGACATAAAAAAGCCATAATCCCGTAATTTGACAATTTAAAGTGTCATAAAATACTAAGTATCGGTCCCCCATAGAGCGAAATATGGTGGTGAGAGATAACAACAGCAAACCTACCGGCTTCTTTAATAAAGTTCATAATTGTTTCTTATAATCAACATTATTAATGGCTATTATTAATTTAATGCAAAAACTTTTGCCCGTTTTATTACCGCTGTAAATATTGTTTATTGATGGTACTTTTAATGGGGTGGTCGTCGTATATCTACAGACAGATCGGTTGTATTTCCGAACGATCTTATTTTATAATATAAAGTATGGTAATATAAAGTATGGTGTGTACCCTTCGGGCGCAATATTATTCACATAAATTCAACTTACACAATTTCTTAATAATTAAACAAACGCAAGACAATTATTGTTATCTATACAACTACTGAAATAAATTTATTTCTGTTGTTGTCGCTGCGTCCAACGGCTGGTTTTTAAGTAGCGCCCGGCACGTCTTAACGTGACCACCACCTTGAACTTTTACATCTTGTATTACTTGTATTATTTATTGTTTTCATTTAAAGTTTTTGTGGCGAATATGACTTCAGAGCCTTCTGTATGCGCTGAGACTTAGTGTAACTTGAAAATCGTCTTTGAAGTGACTTCTGACAAAGAAACCAAAAACCTATAAAACACGAAGATCAGAACAAGATAGGCAGCTTTTTTGTTTCCAGAAACTTCAACACGCGATACCTAGAAGTGAGCCGGTGTGTCAACAGATTTATAAGTCAGTAAACTTGTCCCCTATTTATCTACTACCAGAATATTTTGAGTGATGCTCGCAGATTGTGATCTTAATAGTTTTCGTGTGAATACACGTGTTCGAAAAAAGGAGTAGAGATTTTTCAACGCGTGCCCTTCTCCGCATACAAATACTAGATTTTCAACCCTGTATCGCCATATTTCTTGAGCGGTTTTACGTTTGCATATCTAGTGTTATTTGTCGGACAATCGGGGTCTGGGAACATAACCCGAGTAGATCTCTATCAATTCTATTAACCGCGTCGGACGCCGTATCGTAAAATTCGTCGCAGCAGTACTACTACCGCCTTAACGACTTCGATTTTCTCATTTATTGCCTTTCGGGGCGAAATTAATTATCAAAATTAAGAACGTTATACGTCCATATGGCATGTTGTCGTAAAGTTTTATTGAAAACTGCCAGTAATTTATCGGACATGCTCGGTAATTATGGACCAATAAATAATCTATAATGTTATTTTATTATGCCTGCAGGAGCAGACTTTTTTAAACAATATCGTACTATTGGACTATGAGAGGGTATGATGTAATCATCGTAAAGTTTTAAGTTCGAAGTCTCCTATCCCCGACTAACCTACGCGTTTCCCTAAAAGTAGAACATACTACATACCAAAATATATGGTGAAGATATTTTATTTTAAGGGTTTTCTGTCTCTTATTCGATTTCGTTATTTCCAATAGTTTAGTTCGAAAATTATTTTTATCAGTACCTAGTGCATCCCTTAAAATAAAATGATATATTCACGGATTTTTTTAAACAAATTTTCGTATCGCACTGTTAAAAAAACTACGACGTACGACTGGAGTTTACTCCTTATGAACGATTATTTTAACTTCAATCACTTGATAATAGGGTACACGCGAATGTCAGTTTTATACCCAAATGTGTATTTATCAGATGGTTTATGTTCGAAAATGTCCAACTACATCAAAATATATGACAATCTGCTAAACGTCGATTACACCGGCAATGAAATAAATACTTTTCCTGGTGTTCGAATAGGCGTTGATTCGCATTTCGGCACTAAGCAATATTTAGAGTATTAGGTTTTTCCATATTAAATCAAAAGATTCAACAAATTTAGGAATGAACAAACACTGCAAATGCTGACTTTACAACGCCAACTGTCATATCTACTCTATGCCACTCTATTTTCACTATTTCCATGCTCTATGCAGTCAGACATAAACAGCCGTATCCATAGATACGTACGCACTTAATTTCAATGTGACAGATAACGTAACGCTTGATTTTACTCCTCATAAAATTTTCGTACCGCGGGCTATAACTGAAAATCGATTCTTAAGGAGCAAACTCCAAAAACTACATTTCATTACCATACATATATTGAAAATATATCACAATATTAATAACTTATTAACAAAATACAACTTACAAATATCACACAAAAATTTTGACAACTTTAATTTTTTTTCTTCTAATTTAAAAACTATCCTGAACTATTAAAGAGCCAGTCTTTATTTACTAATTATTGCCAGCAATTCACAAAAGTATTAATTTATATAAAAAAGCTGACATAAATTGAAAAACAAGTTTAAAATCTACGATTACACGTTTTAAACTTGAACCTCCCCATATCACAAAAAATTTCTCGCCAAGTGAAAAATTTTTAAGAGGCATGAATATAGGTGCGTACCATGTTATCCATGGTACGTACCTATGATTTTGAAAATTTTCAGTTTAAATAGTGGACTAAAAATATATGAGTATATATATACCCTCGTATATCCTGTATCTAAATGCTTGTTTAGTGACTTACGTTATAAAGTGTTCTCGCGAGAATATAACAGAGTGGCCGAGAGAAAAATAAATACCCATAAATCAATCTTGAGTGCCTTTGGAGGAAAAATCGACAAGGCAATTCGGGAACAGACGTCTCCAGTAGAAGCACAATAAATATCCCGTACGAACAACGACAGATAGGGCGTATAAAATAGACTGAATTTAGGGGATACTAGGGCATTCTTCTTATTTTTTATCTGCCCACTTGGCCACTGGATTTAAGGGAGGTTTCCGCAGGAAATTCGCCCTGAATTCAACGGCACCGCTATGTAGGTAACTCAGTCAAGCTAAGTCTGCAGTGCGGAGCTTTAGAGTCTTGTTATTTATACAAATAATAATACATTCTATTCTTTTTAAATTATTGTACATTTAAATTATTTTGGTAGGCAATTTTAACATAAAAACTGGAGTTAAAATGACTGTGGAATGATTCACATGCATTTGTTGTACGTTCTTTATCACTGCTACAAGAAGCCCATATTTTTGGAGGAAAAACAGAATCATCAGATACATAATTCCCAACTAAAGAATCAGCATATTCAATTACTTTATCATTCTGAGGAATATCTGAGTAAAGGTCTTCTACAAAACAATCCTCTTAGATTTAGAAATAATAACCCAAAAGTGTAACGCAACCACTGACCCAACAGTTTGAATTTTGCGATACCAGGACTGTGTCAAATGAAACCTACATCCTATTACATTTATATCTGGCCAAATTTTCTTACCGCCAACGTGTATCGCTTTTTCGAAATCACTAACAATTTCTTTGGGCTCCAAAGTTAAATTAATTCTGGTACAATCATTTTTTAATAGCTGAAATGGCTCAAAGTAAGTATTAGATTGTTTGTTTGGAAGTAAAATAAATTTTTGGTCTTAAACCCAAACATTGTTGAAGATACATTTATAGGATAAATATTGGTAGGGCTGTACATATGAGAAGACTGGGAATACCCTGCTATTAGGGGCAGGTACTGATATCTTGTCCGCGCGCAATCGACCTGTCCCTGTTGCGCCCATTTTATAAGTGTAAGGGTTAAACTGACCGCGGCGCGCTATTGACATACCCGCTGTTTTGGTATGAAACCCCATTTTTAATAATCAGATAATCCCCATGTCGTGTTCGATTTTTGGGCACATAACACATAACAACCTTACGGAGCATTCCCCCGAAAGGAGTAATAGAATTTACACAGGCTTTTTCTTTAGCCAAATTCACCCTCTTAAGGGCGCCCTTTGAGCTCAGAGACAAACAGATCTTAGATAAACTGTCTGAATTAAGACCGTGTCTAATACAACTCTGTCTCCCAATATATATTCAATTAAAATAGATCTTTGATGTCTTCATAACATCTTTACTTCGCTGCTTATTCAGGGAATGAATACGGGACTCAAGTAAAGGAAATAATACGAAAATAAGGAATGTCAAATAGAGATCTAAAGAGATAGAGGAATCTTTGAAATTTCCTTATGAATAGTGTAAGCATGTTGATCTCTGAACCTGTCTCTGTCGATTGCCACCAGAGATACAAGACACAGGGGCCTTATTATATAATTAATATTTATGGCGAATCGAGGAGCGCCCAAAAACGAGTATTCGCTACCAAGATTTCGAATTTATTACTTCCTCTGAATTGTTTTCTTATTAAAAAAGAATTAAACACTGTATATTTACAGTATATCACATGTAAGAGCAAAGAAAAAATACCAAACTCCAATATAATCACGAAGCTTAGGAAGAACTCGAGCATAATTTATTTCGGACACTTCAGCAACGGAGAGAGCGAGCTGTTTCTGTTTAGATGTGTTAAGAATATATGTGTATTTATTCCGGCAGGCAAAGCATCCGGATTCGGGAGCATTTAGTTTAGTTTCCGGGCGGAAATACCTCTGGAGTTGCGGTCTTACCAGGATCCGATTCCCGAACCACTCGCCCTCCAAAATAACAATACATTTTAAGGTGGAAGTCGGGCAAAAACTCCCATTTAATTGTCTTGAAGTAACTTCTGCAAAATCCAAATTTTTTCTGATCGTACCACCACCATTCTCTGTATGTATTTTAGTAATAATCATGTTCGAAGTGGTAGGAGGGCGTATAAGTGGGTTTAAAAAATAACAATTTTATACAAGTTCATTTATACCGCTCGCTCAGTGGCGGCTCAACGGCCCTGATATTTTTTGTGATATGGACGAAACGTCGGCCTTCAGTCAATCAACGATGAGGTCAAAAACTTTCTTTACAATCTATTTATTAAATTTAGATACCCAGGAAGATGACAACCAAGCAAAATCATGTTTTCGAGATTAAAATCAAATTTAATTCACTATGGGTCATTCAATAAACCTAGAAACAAAATTTATAATAAAGAAAATAAGGAAGAGGAAGAAATAAATGTTTTATCGTTGGTTGAGGCGACACCAAAAACTTCTTGTCGCGAAATCGAATCACAAGTTGATGCTTCCAAAACAAATGTTCAAAAAATATTAAAAAAGGCAAATATAGGCCATATAAAATTCAAATTATTCACCATCTCTTCCCGGGAGATCAAGAAAGAAGGCTTAATTTTTGTAAGTGGTACTTAAATAAAATTCAAGAAAATCTAGAATTTGGGCGGTCTGTCATTTGGACAGATGAAACTCACATAAGCAGCGTAGGATTATTTAACCCTTTACCGCATGACTTTTTTTTTCTTTTCGAGAAAAAACAGTTAGTTAGAAATTTTGGTGTTATTTTCGGGAAAAATACTCAAAAAAATTATTTCGAAAATTTAAAAACAAAAATTTGAAAAACGCTCTTTGTGCCATGTTTGTCCCAACATGAGAAAGAAAAAAAACAAAACGCACATTTTTAAATTTTTATTAATTTTTGAAAATAACACTGAAACTAAAAATCGTATAAAAATGTAGGTAACTAAAAATTCCGTTAAAAATAGAAAAGAAAAAAGGTTCTGTACCATTTTTGGACTAACATGCGAAATGAAACAAATATTATTCAGTGTGGAATCGTAAGAAGCAGTTGGCCATAAAATTGTCTTGGGTCCATCAGTAAAAATATTTTTTCTTATGGGCGAGAACGCAATTCAAGTGACAGAGGCATTGATAATCATTAGCAAAATAAGTACTTAAAGGATTCATTTTTCCTAAAAATTATCAATCCCTCTTCCACTGAAATATTTTTCTTGCGTATAATGCATTTGCCAGTTGCATGACGAATATGCTATTATCAAAAATGTTGACTCTAGCAGTAGAAACATTTTCGTATGTTGTCCCATGCACAACACAAATGCATGCTGGGACATAAATGGTTCAGAGCCATTTATTGGCATAAAGCTCATGTAAATCAAAAAACAATAAGAGTACATACCTTCATAGTGATCTGTATACTCTATACATCCATGTAATAATTTTTATAAGTCTACAATTGGCACTCGAAATTAACCAAAACACCACAAATTCTAGCGAATACGCTGTAACCAGAAAACGTGCGCGCACCAACTTGAAAGCATGCTGGAGCAGGGGGATAACTTAAATTGACTGCTGATCCTGGTGCACCAATTAAAATGCAGTGTTCCAAATATGGTACATTGCGAAATAGAGGTCTGGATTGATTTTAAGGACTTAAAATAAAATTAAAATTAGTTTGGGTCATATATGCCATAAAGGGTTAACAGGCATAATGTGCGTCACTGGTCTGATACAAATCAGCACCAACCCATGTAGCACAAACTAATATAGAAAACGTCGAAAACACGTTGCAGAAGTTGTCTATATACCGTATACGGTATACTGTAGACGAGAAATATTCGTGAGGATGACAGTCTAATTTACGTATATATCTTGTATATGCTTAACGTTTACGTTTGACGTATATTTTTTGTCTATATTAAACGTTTTTTTTTCGAAGCAGGCACACAAGGAAATATTGATGAAATTAAAGAAAATAGTTTGTTTGGTCCTAAATTGCTCATCATTAGTTTTTCAAGAACTAGAAAACATTTTTTATCATTTTCCCAATTAATATTTTAAAAATCACTTCTCGCCAGGTAAATATTTTTAGAAAAATAAGAAAAGAAGGAAAGTTTGGTTTGTTCGCACACAACAACCGCATATCATGATTTCGCTCTATTGGAGCTCATAAGTACTGTGCAGCTGTGTGCGAACAAACCAAAGGAAACCTCTAATCTATAAAGGCGAGCGGGCCACATAGGTAAGGGAGCGCCAACTCCGAAAAATTAGCTCTCCGCCACCTATCGGCCGCTCATAGCATTACTAGTAATGCTATGAGTTGAAAGTCAAATTGTCAACGGTAGTAGTTAGAAAATGACAATACTGGGCCAGGCCATCGAGTTCTCCAGGTGCCATCCACTTCTTCGGCAGTGACCTTGAAAGAGACCAGAGGCTGCTGAAGGAGTCCTTGAAGAAGAAGTGGAAGTCATGTCTTCAGCAATGACATCTTCAGCAGCCTCTGGTGTCTTTCAAGGTCATTGCCGAAGAAGTGGGCATGTCTTCAGCAGCGTCTGGTATCTTTCAAGGTCATTGCCGAAGAAGTTGTCTTCAGCAGCAGCAGCAGCAGCAGCAGCAGCAGCAGCCTCTGGTGTCTCTCAGAAGAAGAGCCTCTGGTGTCTTGCCATTGCGCACCCAAGCCGCCATTTTGTGGTCTTTGGCTGTGGGTCAGGCGCCTGCGCCGGGGCTGTCGCGTACAAAGCGCGTGTTGCTCATTGTTCAGGCCAGTCCATCCTGGCCCCATCCACTTCTTCGGCAATGACCAGAGGCTGCTGAAGGAGTCATGTCTTCAGCAACGGTGTCTTTGGGGCCTTTGGCCGTGGCTCAGGCGCATGCGCCGGGCTCTGGCTATGAGAGTGGGCGGGGCAACAGCCAATGAGAGTGGTTGTGGGCAGCATCCAATCAGAACTGATCTTGTTGTTAGGTGCTGTTGGGCCTTTGGATGTGGCCCAGGCGCCTGCGCCGGGGTTTTCGCAAAAATAAAAACGTTGAATATATTTTTACATCAATATAATTAAAACTATAATCTGTATACAGAGTAGGCATGCGTGCATTTTCTGGGCAAATCGAAGCCCTGCAGCTTCTCATACCACTCTTCTGACCGATTCATTACCCGGTGTATACTCAACGATGCGGTCATGCAGGATGAGACAGTATGCGGTTGTGTTGGGCGGAAAATTCTCGCTCGACTCAAATTCTAGACGCATATCTATGGGTCCAGGCTTGATGCTTTCCGACTGCTTTGATGCGTCAATCACCACGATGGGCGCTAGATCCTTGAACTGTTCCTTGCCGTATAACGGCTCGCCAACTTTTCCATAGTATGAACTCTGGAAGTTCTGGTACATTTCGTATAGCAGGGCGTATTTCCCCGTGGGGAAATCCAAGTTTAAATTCTCGTAGGGAAAGCACTCAGAATTCAGGTACAGTTTGACGTTTGTCAGATTGCAGTGGTCAAATTTGCTTGAATCCGTGTCCAAATTCGCTTTGCGATTCGTCTGGAAGGCGACAATAACGTAGCGGGGTTTCTCCAACCGTGTTGCAGTCTTGACGGCCCACGTTTGTTTCGTAGCTTGCGGCAACACCGGATACTCGTACAGCTCCCAGCTGCGAAAACATATCTGCAACGTTCTCTCTTCCTCGACAATATTGAGAAGTTTTAGGTATTCAGCATCCGATGGATAGACGTACGGCACCCTCCAATGAACCTTGCTCAACTCAATTCTGGTGTCCTCGTTACCCACGAAAGCGTTCCTATCGTTTTTCGATCGAGTCAAAATGAGCTCGTGACACACATTTAACAGAATTTTGGGGTAATCTTCCAAGAATCCCAGCAGGATTCTTCCCGGGATGCACACGTTAAAGTTCCCGTTCGCGTCGATAAGGTGGCTCGGTGAGTCTCCCGTATTCGTCCAGCCGGCATTCTCCAGGGCACCTACCTCACCCACATTCAGGGAAACTACACCCTTCAGTGTGCTCGTGATGCCCACGTTTTTTGTTCGATCCACCTCCACCCCGTTTATTTCATAGCGGACGTCGTCAAAGAGGAAACTGAGGGCGTTATTTGTTAAAGCCGCATTTCCGCCTCCTGCACCCTTGATGAACCTGCCCTCTATGTAGATGCTGCTTAGATGCGGCAGTACGTAAACGTCTTGTTGGTGGATTGGTATGCGAATTTCGTCATTGGCGTTGAATGTTGTTGTTGTCACGAACGGCTGATGTACGTGCACCTCGACACGGCGTGCTGACTCATCCAAAACAGCACCGTCCAGAACACGAAACGTGTCTACGTTTATGTGTGTCATTATTCAAATGCGGTTCCCTTGTTGAAGCACAAGTACTAACTGACAGCACCGTTAATTTTCTTGCTTAAATACTCTCCATACAACCGTGCGCATGCGCAGTCTTATTCTTGCTCGTGTCATCAGCCATGGCGTTTGCGAATAAAGCTGTCTGTGTCAACAGACAGCTGTATTCGCAAACAGACAGACAGACAGACAGACAGACAGACAGACAGACGGACCGACAGACATACAGACAGACAACTACTGATAAGAATTCGGAAGTAGGAGAATATCTATAGATTCCTTTTTGTCTCATCGAGCTGATTAATTTGATACCCTACATGATCTAGGTGGGCGGGGCAAGGAGCGTGGCCGGGGGCGCGGTCAGTGAGTGGCCACCCCTAAAAACCACCCCTAAAAACCACCCCCAAAAATCACCCTCCAAAACCACCCCAAGAACCGCCCCTAAAAACCACCCCTAAAAGCTACCCCTAAAACCACCCCTAAAAACCACCCCCAAAAACCACCCCCAAAAACCACCCCTAAAATCCACCCCAATATTCCGATACCTCTAGTCGAGTCCTTTAATTTGACACCCCACATGACATAGTTTTTACGTAGGGGTTAGCCTAAATTTAGACTACTGTTCTCAAATAATTAGCGATGTAGAATGTTCTACTACCGAGAACTAAGATGTTTGTATATATCAATCAGATGATTCCCACACGTGTCCGAAACGCATTAAGATAACAAGTAATTTCAAATAAACAAACTGGAGAATGTTCTAGAATGTTTTTTCCCACACGTGTCCGAAAGGCATTAAGATAACAAGTAATTTCAAATAAACAATCAGAAGAATATTCTAGAATGTTATTTTATTGTAATAATACAAACAAACAAACGGGTCACCTTGTAGTGTCTACAACGTATTAAATGCACATGCAGAGCGTGTGATCAAACCTAAACAAACATATCCTATCGGCAAGATGAAAGGTTATTTCCCATAATAAAAACAATTATAACATCTCTTATCGGCGGCGAACGTGCTTTTTTCTTAAACTTTAATATCAATATTTATTTAGTATAAACAATTGTAAATTTCCGAGAAAATAAATATTAATTCTGTAACTTCTGTTTACAATCATAAGTATATACGGATGATTTGAAAGACGGGCTTGTGGGCCGCCGATTAGCTCAGTTGGTTGGAGCGAGGGCTCCGGTGCGTGGGGACCCGGGTTCGAATCCCGGTCGGCGTCATTTCCAGAACGTTTGCGAAAACCCCGGCGCATGCGCCTGAGCCACGGCCAAAGGCCCCAAAGACACCGTTGCTGAAGACATGACTCCTTCAGCAGCCTCTGGTCATTGCCGAAGAAGTGGATGGGGCCAGGATGGACTGGCCTGAACAATGAGCAACACGCGCTTTGTACGCGACAGCCCCGGCGCAGGCGCCTGACCCACAGCCAAAGACCACAAAATGGCGGCTTGGGTGCGCAATGGCAAGACACCAGAGGCTCTTCTTCTGAGAGACACCAGAGGCTGCTGCTGCTGCTGCTGCTGAAGACAACTTCTTCGGCAATGACCTTGAAAGACACCAGAGGCTGCTGAAGATGTCATTGCTGAAGACATGACTTCCACTTCTTCTTCAAGGACTCCTTCAGCAGCCTCTGGTCTCTTTCAAGGTCACTGCCGAAGAAGTGGATGGCACCTGGAGAACTCGATGGCCTGGTCCAGTATTGTCATTTTCTAACTACTAACGGTCATTAGGTTAGAAATGTGCGGTCAACGGCGATAAGTTCGTTGTGTTAGAGATATGTTCTTACTTAGACCAAAAGTACATTACATTTACCTGCGGCAGGCGGCACGTGGATATGATAAAGCTCATCCACGTAAATAAATAAATAATAATTGCTGTCATAATATATCGATCATGCAATAAAATATATTCTATTATAGGTAAATATAAAACAGTTTATTAACGCTCATATAACAACATATATTAGACGTTCACCAAAACGTTTATTTTTGGTATTTATTTGGGATCATAGAGATAAATGGGATACATACGTATATTTTTAGTTTAAAATATATTATGACCAAATATCTACGACATTTTCGTAAAAAATACGTCTATTTAACGTGCCAGTGTTACATGGGAAACTTTTGAACGTCAGAGGCAAGGACGTTTTGGATTTAACGTTTCGTGTTTTATTTTGGGTGGTCAACTAGCATACCAAATTTTTGATGGAAACTTAACGGGATTGAGATACATTAATTTATTGAATATTAACAATTAGGCGATAATGGAAAATGTTCCGTTAATAAACATAAACAGGGTATATTTCCAACAAGATGGTGCCCCTGCACACAATTCTGCAATAGTTAGAAATTATTTAGAAAATCATTTTCGGGGTAGCTGGTTGGGTAGAAATGGACCTATATTTTGTGGCCTGTAAGATCACCGGATCTGAGTATATTAGACTTTTTAGTTTGGGCATTTTTAAAAGAAAAAATATACATAAGAAGATACAACAATCAAGCCGAGCTAGCAGAGGCAACATATGTAGCTTTCCGATATTTGCAAGCCCATCCTATTTTTTAATTAATTCCATCAATCTATTGACTAAAAGATGTAGATTATGGGTTGAAAAACATGGCAATCAAGCTTGAGAGAACCCTGTATAGTGATTCTGTTTGCGCGTCTGTCGCATGGAAAAGCATCGTAAGAGAGGCTGATTGCAAATAATCCCCGTAGAAGCAGGAAAATTATGAGATTAAAAGACGACTGGATTGAGAATAGCGCCGGTTCGGGCGCTCTTTGACTCCCTTAGATTAACCATTATTTATAGGGTCATTTCTGATCCATTGCTCTATAGGCAATCAGCGATCATTCAAGGATGGTAATTTCGAATTAAGTAGCTTTAGTCTTCGTTATACCACTCTCCTTGTTTACTATCCCGGATTACTTATACTTATATTTTATTTAATACGTCTCCCTTTTCGACAAATATGACGCATGCATGCACGACACTGAAGACAATACAGTTTAGTAAGGAACAACAAGAAGTCTCCATTTATAACTTTTATTGGTGCTTCAACAATTGTGTTTGACAAAAAGGAAATTTAATACCTGTAATAAATTTTCATTAATTCAGTGGATTTATGAGAGCAGTTTTGGACCATATGGTTGCTTCAAAGATATGCTAATGCGTAATGTCTGTCTCAACCATATTTATAAAACTCCTTTTCAGGAGTTAACTGCGATTTTGTTATTCATATATTTATCGTTTTTTGTCTTAAAAGATTAGTTGAAAAGATCTTGTCGATACTCCCAAACTGGTCGGTGTAATTTGCATATATGGGGGTGTATTGATATATTCTTAGCCTACTACACAAAGACAATTTTGAAACTAAAATATTTAGTGATTAATCACAAGATAAAGTGATATTTCTCTTGTGAATTGGTTAATAGTGTTACTGCAACTTTTGATGAAATTTATTTTCGTTAAAATATAATAAAGCACGACATATTAAAAAGTGGATGGATGGATGGATTGGATGGATGGACGGATGGATATGGATTTTGTTTTCTAATTAAATTTCAAGTTATGACATAAAGTTGTATTTTTTTAAATGCAAATCATAATATTGCTCATGATATATGTAGTTAAATAGAGCATTTTTCGCTCTTTTCAAATACATACCGTGTGACAAACTTCCATGTGTACATGGGGAAATAACATGAGCAATTACATTTTTGGGGATTCCTGCTCCCCATGTGTAGTTACAGTGGTGGTAAAGGTAGCAATCGAAAGATTATTTTTTTCTGCGTATGAGGATATCAAAAACTTTACAACTTTCCAATTTATTAAAGCATTAAAAGCAAAAATTACATTAATAATTTTCTAACTAAAACACAGAAATTTATCAGATTATCCATGACAACTTAATTTATTCTAATCACGGACGTCTTTGATTTTTATGGATTTTCTGAACTGTCAACATTTAAAAATGAACAAAAATATTTATTCAGTTCAAGAAAAGGTTTACATTGTGAAAATATTTTACTGCGGCAATAGTTTGCGCGTAGTCCGTGCCTTATTTTCTGTAAAATTCAATAACGGTCCTATTCCTTCGGTATAACAACAAATAATTTAGTAAGAAATTTGAAGGCTGGGAATCTTTCATAGAAAGAAGTTAATGTTTACTAATACATAAACTTGTTTTTTTTATTTAGGTAATTCTCATTCACATTATTATTGTCATTACCTATAGTTGACAATTAATTGATTACTGGTGTGGATGTTTCGTTGGTGAATGCTGGTCCATAGTTTAGGGTAAATTGTAGGTGTCGTCTAACCTATTAAAAAGTTTTTGGGAAAATGTTAAAGCAGTAAAATGAAATAATAAAAATTAAATCACTTTAATTTTACTGCAATTATGAAAATTTTAACAAGCGGCAACATTTGTTTATTTTGCTCTAATGAATTTTGTTATCTGGCAATTTCATACTTATTTATTTCATATCTAGGTAAGGACAAAAACTTATTAATATACAATGAAATTAAAGTAACATAAAAAAAGAAAAATAACTATAACAAATATTCAAATAAACTCCCATTCTGTATCAGACAGTATCCCAGCATAATATAGAAAGAATTTCTCACATTCGGAAGTTGCCGATTGTTTATAAAGTTGCATTCCGCAAAAATAGCATTCCTTAAAGAATCAATATTTGGGTGACGAGTTTTATAAATCTTATTTTTTAAATGACCCCACAAGAAAAAGTCACACGGTGCCAAATCGGGAGATCTAGCTGGCCAGTTTATAGCACCACCTCGACCAATCCAGCTCTCTGGAAATATTTCATTTAATAATTCCCTCACTTGTGCTCCAAAATGTGCTGGGCATCCGTCATGTTGAAACCAGACCTCCCGATTCGCATGTGCAACTTCTTCTAATGCAGGGCCAATTTGGTTAATTAAAAGATCTAAATAAGCTTCTGAATTTAAATTTCCCTGTATTTCAAATGGTCCTATAATGCGATTATTAAAAATGCCTGCCCAAATATTGATTTTTTGAGGGTATTGCGTTGTAGTGGCTAGATTTATTCTGGGATTTTCCTGGGCCCAATGCCTAACGTTTTCCGAATTTGGCTCTTGATTTAAAGTGAAGGTACACTCATCGGTAAAACAAATTGATGAGAGGAAGCTGCGATCCCGATTAGCCCGTTCTTGCATTTCTTCACAGAAAGTTTGCCTTGATTCTTCGTCAAAAGGAAGTAACTCTTGGTGACATTGTAATTTAAAGGGATGATATTTGTTTTTTTTTTAATATGTTACGGACAGTTTCTCTTGAAACATTACATTCTAGGGCAATAGACCTTAAACTAGATGTTGGACTAGCAGTTATCAGGTCTATTACCATTTCCTCTACCTCAACATTTAGATTTTTTGGAACGACTAAAAAAATAAATGATAAGATTAATTTTAGTTTTGTTTCACTCCACGTTATCACTTGTTAAATTTCTCATAATCCCAGTAAAATTTAAGTTAGCGAACAATAAGGCATTAGCAACTAGGTAATAATAATAAGCGAATCAGAATTATCTAAATAAAAACCAAGTAAATTTATTAGTAAAAATTACCTTCTTTCAATGAAAGTTTCCCAGTATCTTCAAATTTCTTAACTAAATTTTTTATTGTTGTTACTGAAGGAATAGGACTGTTATTGAATTTTACAGAAAATAAGTCACGGACTACCCGCAGACTATTGCCGCCGTAAAATGTTTTCACAATGAAAACCTTTTCTTCAACTGAATAAATATTTTTGTTCATTTTGAAACCCAAATTTTAAATTGTCGATAAATAATGTTGACAGTTCAAACGAATTAGAATTTAGAATCAAGTGAGTCTTTGATTAGAATAAATTAAATTGTCATAGGTAATCTGATGAATATCCGTGTTTTAATTTGAAAATTATTAGTGTAATTTTTGCTTTTAATGCTTTAATAAATTGGAAAATTGCAGAGTTTTTGATATCCTCATACGCAGAAAAAAATAGTCTTTCGATTGCTACCTTTACCACCACGGTAACTACACATGGGGAGCAGGAATCCCCAAAAATGTAATTGCCCATGTTATTTCCCCATGTACACATGGAAGTTTGTCACACGGTATAATAGGTATGTGGGGTAAAATTTTTCCTTTTTATCAAAAATTTCAAATTTCCATTTTTCTATAACTGCCATAGTAACAAAGTTGCCCCATACTAACAAACAAACAGGGGCAAGTTTCTTTTTGATTTTTCTCTTAAGGGATTTTGGAGTTTAACAAATAAGAGTATTTTCGCATTTTGCATCTGCTGTGGGGAAAATCAAGAGACCTCGTATACGTATACTTATATATTTTTCCGATTTAAAATGGGGCGCGATCCGCATGTGTTATTCTTCCGGCACACTTGGATAATAACTTTATTGCTCTCCGGAGCGAGCTACAAATTGCCGTGTATTATAAAACATATGACGATCTGGCTGGAGAAATTGCAAATATGTGACCAACACTCCTATAAGGCAAATTTACACCGCGACATATTTTCTTCATTCCTCACCGAACATACAGATAATTTTTATAAGAACCCGACCTGTCAAAATAGTCGATAAATTATTTTTTGGAGATTATGCCCCTGCATCCTCGGTAGAAATGACGTTCGTATTGGTATTGGGACTGAGAGCATAAGACGACGACTAATGTGACATGCTTCTCTCTGGTAAAGAAATATCACCATTCTCGACCTGTCACCGGATATTTTATCGGATAAAGTTGGTTCTGCCGATCGGTAAGCCTTGAATTTATGGCGATTTTATACGGGACGTTAGAATCATCCGCGCGGTGCTTTAAGATGGCAATTGATAGATCTCGCCAGTTTTTGCCATTTTACACGAAACGTTGATATTCCTCCAGACCTCCAGTGTTAATTGCCTCAATAATTAAGGAGAAAAGAGTATAACAAAAGGTTATTCAATCTCCTACGCCATTGTGTTTAATCTTTTGTTGCAATCGGGATCGGTTACAAGGAAATATATGGATAAGTTACGGATATTCGATTACTTGACATTAAAACCACCACTTACCACTTGACTTAAGATGATGGCGTAAAGAAGACTTTAATTAAGTACCTATATATAAAATATAGAAACCACTTCCTTTATACCGGAATTGCTAGATGTTAGAATTTAGATGATATAAAGAAATCGTCAATATACAGGTTGTTCACCTAAGCCGTGTATCTTCGTTATGGCTCAATAGGCAGGTTCGGTGATTTTCAAAGTTCGTTAAAATTGATAGAGTTTGTTATACTGAAGGCAGTTATGTTGTTAATTCTTGTTAAAAAAAATTCCTTCGCCTGTGAAGCCGTTGCAAAGTTTTCCGTCGGTGCGAGGCTAGAAATCGTACCTTGCAGCGAGATTGGGCCGCGTGACGTCGGTGGTTAGTACGAGTCCCAGCTTCAGCGCACAGAGTTCCATATTATGCATGTATTGTTAAATATTATTAACTGCGTATATAAGAAAAATGTCGGATTTTAACTGGTGTTGTCTATTTTGTACCCAGATGTAGTCGTACAGCGCGCCAATAAAACGGAAAAAGTGGTTCGTTGCAGTCAGTTCGTTAAAAATTGGATTCCGGATTTTTCCACAATTTGCGGTTTCTAGAAAATAATTTTTGGGTTATTCCTCGTATATCCGCGTGCGTATATTGACTAACCCCGAGGCGACCAAGGTAAATGCGTCCGTTGAAAATGCTCCGATGCGATATTGTCTGCTATTAAACTGTCATTACCTGTCATGCCCTTTGGGAGATAGGTATACTCTTCTAACCTCTTTTTTTAATTGCATGTGAAAATTAAAATATGCGCATACGATAATAATGGATTAGACAGAAAAATATCATTTTTATATACGTGTAGAATTAATTAATAATAAATTGGTTTAACGTCCCATCCATTACAAGAAAAAAAGCGGACATCGAAATTGACTGACACGCTAATAACAACATTTTCTATATCTCGCCGCGCCTACTAGATTATAATTATTTCTGAAGAGTTACGTTTGTTTCGTTCCATGGTTTTGTACGCGAGAACGAAGGAGATGGGACACAGGCGACTTGATAGCTGAGAGAGCTCGCCAATGAACTGTCAAACTAAGACGAAATCGGACTGACGCGTTCGTTTTTGGAATTTATATTAATATATTGGGTTTACGTGTGTTTGAATCGGAGGGTGAGTGACGTCTCAGACAGGGGGAATTAAACCGCCTGTTTGATACTGATACTCGCAAGAGATATCAATTTTTCTTCGTCTGTGGACAATTTCATTTTGGTATTTATATTTCCCTGTCAACTTGCGGGTGATATATGCGGCCATTTCGGCTCTAAGTATTATTTATTCGTAATTTAAGGACTTTAAGTAGTTAACATCTAGATATAAATCTGTGTAGACAGCCTGTCGGTAGGATATGAGCAACCAATTTCTTAAAATAAACTTAGTAGACATATAAATAGGTATTAATGTGGTTGAAGTGGCAAGTCGCGAGTTTATAAGGTGAACGCGTCTGACAACATTATTACTACAGTAAAAATAGTTTTAATCAGTGTGAAATAGTTAAGCTTCCTTACAACACCAGCGGGGTTGGACGGGATGGCGAGGGGAGTTAAAGCCATTGTGGCATACCACATTGAATGGAACAGACGTTTACGTTAGGGTTGATCGTCATTTGGCTAAAGATTTTTTTTTCGTTGAAAGAAGAATTAAAAAGCAAAACAATCAAAAAGGTGATTTCATTCATTTGTATAATACCTGGACCTACCTTTCGTTGCACTGCCTTGGCGGTATTTGTCCAAATGAAATTGTTATAAATACGTAAAATCAGGCTTGAACCGAGGCCAATACGATGACTAATTTTGTTCATCCGATATCTATATACATAATATATATTCTACACATGTTTCGAAGTCTAAATACACTCAAGCAAATATATGAAATTTATTCAATTTGTCGGCGCCACTCTTCAAACGCGCCGCTCTTTTTAAAAATTTCGAGCACATCTCAACTCGGTCGGAAATATTTCGTTGTTTCTATGCGAATTTCAATTGTGACTCACTCAAAATTGATTTACTACAGTGTCTCCCATTATCACCGTATCTGGCTATAAACTTTATATATGTAATTTTATTTGTACAGGGTGTCCTATTTTCGTTGTGATTAGGGGGTTTCTCATAGAAGTAGCAGAGATAGAGCCTCGGGGTTTTCGCGAACCTGAGCTACTTTTTTGAGTATACGAGTAATAGAATGCCGAAACCAGAGTTTGGATATAGTTTTTAGTTTTCGAGAAAAAAATAATGTTGATTTTTATTGATTTTCAAAATATACCGGGTGGGGATTTAGTCTGTAATCGGTTCATATCTCTGGTACTGCTTAAGATATAAAATTGAAATTTTACACGTATGTGGGGAACGACATGGAGCATTTCGTAAAATTATTTATGTATATACAGGATGTTTACATTCTGAGTACCAGACCAAAGTTCTATTTTTTTTAAATGGAAACCCCACAAGTATTTGCACGATTTCGATTCCCCAAAATTGTAGCGTGAACGGTTTGCGTGATATAGCCGCTCCGTAACATTAACTGATCACCCTGTAAGTATCTATTAATAAAACTATAGCTGCATGCAACTTTTGCTAATGTATGTCAACAGATAATTATTCAGTTGTTAACATAAAACCACAGGTATCTTGGATGTACCTACCTATCCTACATTTTCTAAAGTTAAAACTTAAAAAGTACCAAAATCGTTGCCGTTCGTTGAAACAACAATATAAAAGTATACCTATAAAAGTAGCTCAGATTCTCGAAAACCCCGAGGCTCTATCTCTGCTGCTTCTGTGAGAAAATCACAACGAAAATAGGACATCCTGTACACTAAGAGAAAAGTGTTAAAAGCTGACCATTTGGCTTGGCTTTGTGACACAGTAGCTTCAATAGGTTAATGTTTCTGATTGTAAAGCTGTTTATCAGAAAGAGAAACGTATCATGTTTTGCTTGTAAATAATCAAAACGACAACCAAAACTATATCAAAATAACATTTAGTTCAAAATTTATAAATTATACAGCAATATCTACAATTTTTAACAAAAATGAAATAGAACTTCAAAAGGCCCTATATTTTCGGTCAATATATAGGTAATAAAAATAGTACCTACACAAATTTTAATTTAGAAAATTTCTAAAGTGTACCTACTGTTTAAAAACATAATTCATATTGTCATATTTCAATCTACTAGCGAATTAATATGTAAAGAACTTTTGTAATAACTGCGAGACCGTTCTGACCTGGCCTGGCCCCTATCCATACTTAAAACCCACGACTTCTGCAATCTGACCATCAAAATCTCACAGATTTTCATAAATTTGTAATGAAATAAGTTGTGGGCGTACCAACTGCACGTAATCATTACATCTGATACTGACATGTATACCCATAAAAAATTTAAGTCATGACATGCTAATAATATCAAATGTAGAAACAAAAGTACATAAAGGACAATAGCTATTAGTGAGAGACGGAGATATAGTCCCTGTTGGTTAGAATTAAAAACCGAGCGGAGCATATTTCATCTGCCTTATCTGTGGAAATGAATAATATGTACTAAAATATGATATCTAACAAGACGTGAGATGATACAGAATGTTTCAATTATAGCGCGGTTTGAAGAATTTCGGTGCTGTTAACTCTTTTTAAGAGAAAGACGGGCGTATTTGTTTCCATGAAAACGTGAAATCGGAATAGCCCATTGTCCGATTTCGACTTGGAGATAGTGGACACCGAAAACTTGAAAGGAGGGGGGCAATAGATGCATAATACGGTGTTCACCAAAAAGTTCACGCCGCATTGAAATTCTTTCTATGAATTTATTTATGAAAAGTCCTTAGAGCTATATAACATTTGGAAGCAAATTAATGCCGTCCGTTTGATATCCCAAGCATGGCAATAGTATTATGAGAAGAAAGAGCAACAAAAGAGGCAGAAAGAAATGGAAGAATCAAAATTTCTTTGAATATAAAACCCATCATCCATCCTTTCCTATCCTTAGTTAACCTACGTATTTCCTTGTTAAATTGACAGATGTCACTTTTAAATGGAGAAAATTTCCCAGATTTGCGTTTAACTATAAACCTTGTGTCGCTTTAGATGGATTGCAGTTTGCAAAGCAACGATGACCGTTGTATTTCCTTACATTTTGACTTTTCAAGTTTTTGCGTTTCACTAAATTTTAATGTTTTGAATTTTGTGAAATTCGGGCATAAATAAATGACGTTTTGCCCCCGTTCGGGGGCTTTGTCGAGATTTATTTAGTAAAAAGTAAAACATAAAATTGACAATAAAATATTTGACAAGAACATTTTTTTTTCGAACAATAAAAACTATTTATATGATAACTATGATGTAAATATCTTGACAAAGCTCCCTAACGGGGGCGAGACGTCGATTATATTATATTTTATGCCAGAATTTCACAAAATTCAAAATATTAAAATTTATACTGGCACAAATTAAACAAGAATACTAAATTTTAAATTTATTAAATTTGTGGATTTATTGGCAAGATAAACTATTTTATGTAAATAATCGACGTTTCGACCCTGGGTAGGGTCTTTTATTTAAAAGCTTATAAAGGTATAAAAAAGTGACATATTTTTTTCTAATAAAATTTGTAAAATTAAGTTTTCTTACCGATTTTCTTAGATTTTTCAATTTTCTTAGAATCCTCTAGTAATTATACTTTTCTTTAAAATTTCTTGAATATACAATAAAGCACTGATTTCTTCAAGTCTGTTGTAAATTTTATATATATTTGTGCCAATTCTTTATTTAAATTTATTAATACATTTAAATAAAGAATTTGCACAAATATACAGTGAGGAATGGGACAGTGCAATATCTCGGAAACGGGCGAAGATTTTAAAATTGCGAAAATGTTTTACTAAACTTCAGTCAGGGGGACATATTTTGTGGCAAAAAAAATTAAAATTCCATCCATCATTGCTAGGTGGCGCTACCTGACTTTAATTTTCTAAATGGAATGACATACTTTTGGTCGCACTTTTGGATTCTATAACATATTTGTGATAACATTTATTAAAACTTCTACCAACCTATGTCTTTTAGTTTCCGAGAAAAAAATTATTTTCAAAATTTTAAGACGAAAACATGTTTTTAAGAAATCGCATTGACACTTGAGTGGATAGAGATAAATAAATAAATTTTATATTAAATGATAGAGAAAATACTGTCTTCTTCCACAAAAATATTGATATTCGATTTTTTTATACGTGGTGCTTCCAATAGTTACTTTCACTTACGTTAAACTAACACTTATTGCCATTAAAACAATTTAAGCAAAATTAAACAATATCAAAATTAAAATAAGGCTACAAATTAAATTAAATGTTCAAATGTTTCTCCATCATTTTCAACACATTTTTCATACCTCTTAATTAATGTAGCACTAGTTACCGCGTTCAACGTTTCACGTGATATGCTCGCACATAATTATAAAAATTGAAACTGTACAAAAGATATTCAGAACTGCAATCTCAATTGTGAGAAACTTCAATAGACATTTGTTTTCATGGCATGCTAAATTTTTGTTAAATTTTTGACACATGGTTCTTTTAATGACTTGACTACTTTTTCAATGTATACGTATGTACAGCATTGTTGAATTATTTGGGCGTTATCTGCATTATGTCTGTGAAAAAAACATATTTTGTCTGTCATTTCGTAAAATATTTGTTAATTTATCTCTATCCACTCAAGTGTCAATGCGATTTCTTGAAAACATGTTTTCGTCTTAAAATTTCGAAAACAATTTTTTTTTCGGAAGCTAAAAGACAGGTTGGTAGAAGTTTTAATAAAAGTTATCACAAATATATTATAGAATCCAAAAATGCGACCAAAAGTATGTCATTCCATTTAAAAAATTAAAGTCAGATAGCGCCACCTAGCAATATGATGGATGGAATTCTATTTTTTTTGCCACAAAATATGTCCCCCTGACTGAGGATTATTAAATCATTTTCACAATTTTAAAATCTTCACCAGTTTCCGAGATATTGCACTGTCCCATTCCTCGTTGAACACACTGTATATAAAATTTACAACTTGAAGAAATCAGTTATTTATTTTATATTCCAGAAATTTTCAAGAAAAGTATAATAGGAGATTCTAAGAAAATTGAAAAATCTAAGAAAATCGGTAAGAAAACTTAATTCTACAAATTTTATTTAAAAAAATACGTCACTTAAATTTATTTTAAATTTATTAATAAATTTAAATAAAGAATTGGCACAAATATGTATATATAAAATTTACAACCTACTTGATGAAATCAGTGTTTTATTTTATATTCAAGAAATTTTCAAGAAAAGTATAATTACAGGGAGATTCTAAGAAAACTGAAAAATCTAAGAAAATCAGTAAGAAAACGTAATTTTACAAATTTTATTAGAAAAAATTGTCACTTTTTTATACCTTTATACGTTTTTAAATAAAAATCTTGACAAATACCCTATCCAGGGTCAAAACGTCGATTATTTACATAAAATAGTTTATCTTGCCAATAAATTCAGAAACTTAATAAATTTAAATAAAGAATTGGCGCAAATAGGTATAGGTAAATAAAATTTACTAAATTTTAAGTTTTTGGGTTTATTATTCCTATCTTATTCGTTCGAATAGTTTATTTTAAATGAGAAAATTAAAAAAACTTGGAAAGTCAAAATATAAGGTAATGCAATGGCAACCACTGCTTATACAGGGTGTTACAAAAAAGTAGGTCAAGCCGTTAATTTCCTTATGCCATTTTTCATTTAGGCTTCTTTTTTTCAAGATACAGGGTGTTAAAGTTAAAATTTAAAAAACTATTTTTATTAATAATTCCTTTGCTTTTTACGATATTCCGTTGAAATTTTATACAACGTTTTTTCATGTACCGGCACAATGTTTGTGTAATTTTTATAAAAAAATCGATGCACGAACGGAGGAAAGGGGCGGGGAGGTAGTAATACCCATTGACCCCCCAACTTCTCCCTGCGCACGTCTATGGTTCAAAGGTATTGTTTTTATACCAAATGTTCATTTCTTTTATTTTTTTCACTCTTGTAAAATTTTGATTTAGAGCTTGGTTTACGAGATATTGCAACTCATTTGACTAGGTGTTGTTGATCCACTCGCTATTTAAATCTCCCAATTTTTCTTAGGTGGCGAATTAAGCTCAAGAAAAATGTCCTTGGATGAATTATGTTCCTGCATAACGTCTAAGCTTCAGAAAAATGCCATTGGATGGTACCAATTCGGACATGTTCCTATATGGAAATTAGCATTGGAAAGAAAGACAGGTAGGCGTTAAGTTGTCAAAATAATTATTAATAAAGAAGGACATTTTTCTCGAGCTTAATTCGTCACCTAAGAAAAATTAGGAGATTTAAACAGCTAGTGGATCAACTACACATAGTCAAATGAGTTGCAATGTCTCGTAAACCGCAATCAAAATTTCACAAGAGCGAGAAAATTTAAAGAAATGAATGCTTGGTATAAAAAACAATACCTTTGAACCATAGACGTACGCATCAGGAAAAAATTGGGGGGTCAATGGGTATTACGACCCCCCCTTTCCTCCGTTCGCGCATCGATTTTTTTGATAAAAATTACACAAACATTGTGACGGTATATCAAAAAATGTTGTACAAAATTTCAAGGGAATATCGTAAAAAAACAAAGGAGTTATTAATAAAAATAGTTTTTTTTAATTTTAACTTTAACACCCTGTATCTTGAAAGAAAGAAGTCTAAATGAAAAGTGGCATAAGGAAAGTCCCATTATTTTCGGCCAGATAATCTGTAGTTAACGGCTTGATCTACTTTTTTGTAACACCCTGTATAAATATTAACCGTAACCCAATCTAAAACGACAAGGACTATACAAATAATCGTTGAATAAGGTTAGTTTATAGTGAAAAAATGTTTTATTTGGCACAGAAAAATTATATTCTATGTATAATAAAAATTGAGTAATGAATTTAATTTAATTTAAATTTAAATTAGCAGATATCTGCCACAGAGCACAGAATAAACTGCGATGTGATTTTTGGACGAACTTTTCCGTTTCTGTTCATAATTGAAGGAATCTTTCCTTCCTTTTAAATTAAAGATTCCAGGATAGGTATTCGCAAATATTTTTTTCGAAATCACATTTTAAAATTTTAATGTCCATCCTACAACACGATCAAAATTTACCAGATGACGCAACTCTGAGTAATCTGTAGGTTACGGTTTCTTGTAAAAATATAGGCTGCGTAAGTGTTACAGCATCGGAACTCATATTCCGTTACGGTAACCGACTGAAACCTATACCGCTACGCTCGCTTCGCTTGACCTAAACCTGAGTTGAAGAATCCTCTTTCTTGCAGATAATTTAAAAAATATATTATATTTATCGTTCCCGAACATAACGGAAGTTTCTTTTTGACCTAATTCTTTATTTTATATTGCTTACCATGGTGAGCTATTTGACTTCTTAGATAACTAATCATTATAAATATTACAAGACGGAGTGAGCAGAAGATTGAATTAAACTTTAAGACAAATCAGAAACAGTATTTTAACCCCCATCCCTCTCGAAGACGTGTGACAATGAATTGCTCTTAGTTCAAGCGTTCCACCCTCACGCTGACCTATCGCAATGGCTAATTTAATTCGGAATCAAAGGGGTCTGGAAATAAATCGCCGGTCAAATTTCAATGGGGCCTGTCTTGGTCCGGTAGCATTTGAACAACATCTATTCTAAAGTTACAATATAAGTTGAAGCCAAACTGCAAATGGAACAACTGGACCGATCGAGAATTAGCGAACCGAGTACTACTAAAGTTACTTCTGAGGTTTCAAGTTTGGTTTTAGTGCCCTTTGTATTGCTCGCAGATCAGAAAAAGGACGGGACGAGGCAATCTGCATATATTTTATCAGAGGGTAATTTTTCTTCCATTTTATATCGAAACTTTAAATTGACAAATAATTGGATATTAATAGGAGATTACGAAAGTTGGATTCGAGAAATTCCATCTGGAACTTTTTGTATTCGCTAATCTGTTTTTGCAATTTATCGAAAATGAATTCGTCCTCTCCTCAAGTTTTCAAATTTGAATGATTATTATAAATCATGAATTTGCTATTTCCTTTCATGCATTCTTATTCTATTTATAAGTCTCATGCAAACGACTAAATGTTATTGAAAAGAATCAAAATAGCTGTGGGCAGTGGCGGCTCGTAAATTTACAGAAAGGGCATCGATCCAAGATAATCAGATTATCAGGAATTCAGGAAGCATCCGTCAATTGCAAATGCTACAATATCTATTAGATGAAAGGATTATAGGTTATGGCCTATAGATACTGAGTTGTCATATGTTATTGCACAATTACGTACGCAATTGCTCGCATATTGATTTATGCCACTACATATACAGCATAGATATTAATGGCATCAAGGTACACAAGGAAACAAATTAATTCTCCGGGCTTATTATCCTGATCAAGGACGAATTGGACAGTTTGTGTCACACTAACTTTATCTAGATATCCATGAATTGCTTAGATTTTATTCCTTTCCCAAGCCTGCTCGGTTATTATCATATTAAGATAGTCTATTCTGCGCGCATTATAATTTACATGTAGACTATGTTAATGGGCTAACTAATTGCGGGTAGTTGGCAATACTGAAACACACTATGTCTCATGACCGTATCGCCTGTCGCAAACCTATTGACATGTATATTAGTTGCTTTGATAGAGATTAATGTGACCAATGTTATATGTCAAGTTTCGATTTACAGCGGGTACGTAAATGGTGGAATGTCAACCCCTTTGCATTGTAGACATCCCCCAACTGCTGCTCACACAAAAAATTTACTATACGGAATACGGGGTAGTTTGTGCGTGACGCTTACGAATTTAATTTCGCACAGCTATAGGCTCGTATGACTATGATTCCACCAATAACACAAACATCGAATATGCATCTCCATATAATTTATCAGATAAACAATTTAAATAATTCCATAGAAGCGATATCCGATATTCAAATGAAGTATTGTAAGGTCTGTGTGCACGAACTCGAACTTAAAATATTAATTTATTTATTACTTTATAAGAACAATAGATCGATTTTATTAGATTGGAATCGAAATAAACGGATTTGCATACAAGTGGTAGCATGCAGTTGAAGATATTTCATACTTTTGTGCCCCATATGGGCATACGGCTACAGTTTTGTCGTACCTAAATTGCTCTGAGACACACGGAGGGTTTACATTTTAACACAATATATAAGAATGTTGATGCTTCGATGGTGTGATTAAATTAAAAAAATGTTCATTGAAGCCTTTGAAAAAATCGCAATCTTATAGCTAACATCCGATACACAAATATCCAGAATTTTCGATCGGTGTCTTGAAAACTGCAAGGACAGGGCAGCCATAAGGAAGGGCCATAAGGGGGCAGGGAACCAAAAATTATATATGTGTATCTGTTTCCGGAACTTTTACTTAACTTGTATGTTGTTTTTTTTATTGTTAATGATTCTATTGATGATGTCAATCTTAAATCTGTTATTTATAGCAATTGTTCTAATTATGTTTAGTTCTTTATTCAATTTTTCCAAAACATTTTCAAACAAAATTAAAAGTGTGACGTCACCAAATGACGTAACGTCACAATAAGGGAGGATCCGGCCGCGACTATGCTCAAGCCGAAGACGGGAGTGGGCAAAAAAAACAGTAAAAGGGCGCCAAGGAGTTGTAGGCTGATCCTCCAATGTAAACGCAAACACAGCGGTCACAGCTCCTAAAAACCGCTGGTACACAACAGGGTAAACACAAAAAAATAAAACAAATAGTCAAATAGTAATGCCAGCATATAATATTGAAAAAAAAATATCAATGTTACCCAAAATACAAGATAAAAAAACAGTGGTAAATCCAATCAGGATGCAATAGTATTAAATAACAACAAAATTACTGGTAATCTAGGCACCCGGTACTAGCGTTGCGCAGTGGCGGCTCCTCAATAAGTGCGCTCGTGCGCGCGCACTGCCTACAAAAACCTGCTGTTAACCTTTTTTTGATAAGGTTCAAATTAAAGTTTAAAACTTTTTGAATCTCCAGCGTTTAGATAATAAATAGTATGCGCGCCAAGCATCCCGCGTCGTCAGTTTCAAAATACCTAGCAGAGAATACACGTGCAAATGTGCAAATACATCCAAACCGTCTGACGTTCGAGTGTAGCGTCTGGCGTGTTGAAACTGTGGGGTGTGGTACTCGTACATTCGATATGGGAGCGAGATCGGCAAAACTCGGCAAGACGTGGGAAAATTCGTCATATATGCTTTTAGTTTAGCTCGTATCCGTGTGCCTTTTCAGTACACACTTGGAAGTTGAAGCTTGCGGTTGTGCTAAGCATATGCATAATATAATACGAAATTGGTACTTCTGCGGGGTTGTTTTTTTGTTTACCATATTTAAGTTTGAGATAGCTCCTGGCTTTGCTTATAACTTGAGTAATTAGCTGTATTATCGTGTTTATTATTTTTAAATATTGAAATTTCCAGTGGTTTAGTTTGTGGTGGTGGCGCGTGTTATGTAGTGATAGCGGCATAAATTCCACTGACAATATTATTAAAATTAACTTTTTATTATTGGACTTGAGCACAAAAATAGGTAGGCCGACACCGGTTTTAAAAGTTAAAACTAAATCAAACTTGTGCGAAGAAAAAGGAAGGTCGGTCTTTCACCAGGCATTTCACCAGCGACATTTACAAACGAAACAAATGGATATGTGGATGTACGGTAAGGAATTCTCTTTTTTGTTTTCAATGCCTGTTATTTTTTACTCCAAATATGGAGAAGAATTGGAGTAGTATAGGCGTTACTGACTTGAACCATTTGCATGAAAAAATAAGAAAGCACGAAGTGTCCAAAGCTCACTTGCAAGCTAGTACAGAATTTGCGTTCCAGATTCAAGTGAACACTTAAATATTGTGGAGTGAACTTTAACAAAGTGGTCGCCTGATTTTAGCATTTTTCAATATTATTATTGTGTTGTAATACTTCATTCAGTTAAAAGTGAATATGGTTTCTAAATATATGTATAATACAGACGAAAAACTTGAAATAAAACGAAATTGACGTCCTAAGTCTGAGCGAATTATCAAATACTTTTCGAAAGGTCGCGGTAAAAGTTGTGTGCGAAAGTTTAACCTTTTGGATTTGGGATTTTCGTCAAATATTGCGGTGAGTGAAATTTCTTGTTTTAAAATGGCTTCTAAAGCACGTCATAAAAAAATACGGGGAGAAACCGCCAGACCCCCTCCCAACCCCTGAACGGTGATTTCATTCCAGAGCACTGCCAAGTTCTAAAGTCACGAGCCGCCACTGGCGTTGCGCCACAACAAAGATAACCAAAATAGGCGCAGATGACGCGGTAAATACACTACACGCTAGGAGCTCCGTACGCGCAACGCACCGACGGGTCAATCGCACGCACTCTACAGAAACGCAAGTAGACGCAAACGGCAGTATCGACTGTCACTAAATCCCGTTACAAAAATAAATGTAAACTATAAGTGAAAGTTGAATATACGGCAAAAACTAAGCAAAATATTATTTAAGTTTCTCTAATCAAACAGCTATAATTTATTATCTAAATGACATGAAACTTATTGACAAAAAAACAAAACTAAGTATTAGGTACTGGCAAAGTGATAACTATAAGTGAAAATTTCAAGCAAAACTACCGGAATTAATGACAAACTCAATTTAATAATACAGGTGACAATATGTAAAAAAAACAAACAGGTGACCACAACAAGCCGTGGCCAGGCATCTACATTAAAACCAACCGGATGGACTGGCGACGTTCAAACACGAAAAATACAGGTACAAGGTGGTCACAAAATGCTGTGCCAAGCGCTACACAAAAACGAGCCGTTGGACGCGGTGTTCCAGACGGACAGGCGACGCAATAATCAAAATTATATTTCTGACCTTACAGACGAATCAATGAGATGCAGGACAGGCGTCAGCTACTATCGAAAATCTCTAGGTGGTGTCTAGGTACCTGCAGCTCAGCACCAGGTGGTCGGCGTTTTTTTTTTTCTAATAACTCGAGCGGGAAGTGCACGAAAAGCAAAATTTGCACCCCAAAAAAAAACCCTAAAATGTCATAAGGACACATTAGAAAAGAAAACATAAAAAGGAGAAGAAGAAACAAGGATGATTAAAGATTTAAATAAACGGAAGAATTGGCTTACCACGTGTGGGTCTTTCTTTCCAACTAAATCAACTGTCCTCGTGAATTAAATCCCAAAAGGAAAAAGGCGGCGATTTCTAATACATCAACGCAATTAAATCGACACCAAAGGAAGTGATTTGAGAAAATCCCAAAATCTTGGCCAGCAAAATTAACTAATTTTACACAAACTCTCAAAATCACAACCACTCACGTTCAGAACAGCATGAAAAGTGAAAAATGCCGAAGCTAATCGGAATTTTGAAAAAAACTATAAAAGTGTAGATCCATCGAATAAATTTCCAAAAATATCAGAGGCGTCACCGAGAGTGAGGAAGTTAACTAAAGAAAAGAAGGCTTAAAAGACTTTCGAACGTAAAAGAAAGGAAGATAAAGATAAGGAGAGACCTCAGCAGAACTTACGAGAAGGAAGAACAGAGACTAAAAAAGATAAAGAGTAAAAAGATGTGCCATGGAGAGAAAAATCAGAAGCACGCCACTGAACCGCGAACTAAATGCGAGCAACAGAGCTAACGCCATTCCGAGATGACATTACCGAACATACATAACCTAGCAAAACGCGCTGTCATAACAGATCCTATTAACGATATTAACTAAATAAACATAGGATAAAATCTGAAAAATCAGGGAATAATTGACAAAAGACTCACTAAGAAGATGGTGAATATCAGTAATGAACAACTCCAAGACCAACTAACGTGCTAATTCTGCAGGTAAATCTAGGTTCGAGGTAGGTGACAAAAATTAAACAAGAAAGCATAGAAATTGAAGAGGCACACAAGAAGACAGGATGAATAAAGTCTAAAGACAATAGGGCAGAGAGCAAACTACAACTTGGACCAGGAACTATAAAGATTAATAAGCTGCAGGACACGACAAGCTATATCTACGATGAAAAAGGGGAAACAGCTGAAACGAAGAATAAACAAACCAAGGTAAGAGAAGAAAAGCTATATGAAATACTAACTAACAATAGGGAATGATTCTAGGCAAAATAGTAATTAAGTGAATGGAGAAAACAATGTACCGGCACAAGAACGGAGAAAGATCGGAAGACGAGGCAAAAATGTCTAAAGGGAGAAACAAATACTTATGAGATAATAAATAGATCTAAGTAGTGTCGGAACTAGTACGGTTTGAGAGAAATTATACACAAAATGTATAATATTTTAAATAACACACTTGCTGAAAAATAAAACCGTAACAAAAGATTGGTTAAAAAATTGCAACAGTATTTTTAATAATAATAATTATGAAAAATCAAAATTAATTAATATGAATGCATGTGCCTCTAAACTATATTATGAACTAATCAAAAACCATAAAATTAATACACCCATAAGACCATCATAATATTAATGCTCTCACAAGAAATTTAGCTAAAAATATTAATAATATATTCAAAAATACAAAAAATTTTAAATCCAAATTTAGTTGTACCTCCTGTTAGATTACTGAGAGCAATTATTACATCTGTACTCTATGTAATAAATGTGGTGAATAAATAAATAAATAAATAAATAAAAACCTAATTTCCACCTCCCACTTTGGAGGAGCGTCACTCCTAAGGGAGGGACATAGGAAGATTTGTTTATATCAAACAGCCCCTTTAATTCTCAACAAGGAATCGCCTCTTAAATTTTTTCGCACTTATTCGGATACACCCTGTATATCGGACAAACTGGCAGATCTATACGTATTAGGTATAATGAACATTTAATCATTTCGTTTAAAAAATGATCATTCAAGTTTTGCTATTCATTTCTTTGATAACAATCATCAGTTTCCTCCTCTAGAAAATACTATTATTATTGTTTAATTTTGCAAAGAGTTATCAATTAGATATATTAGAGTCTATAGAAATTTATAAACAAAAATGATTAAGATTATACATCAGCTTATTTAAACTTTTGTAAATATCTTTTGACCAAAATAATTCTCAGGTGTCGGTATAACAGGCTCTCTTATATCCTTTTTCCTTTTTTTCTAACCTCCCTTATTGCCATTATGGCATTTATTGACTTATTTCTCTTTCTTAGTTTATTACAAGATTAGCAGTTGGCAGTTGTTCCATGGATATATTATTTATTTTGTTTTTCTGTTCTGATATTTCACTTGAAGGTTTTTTCAATCGAATTTAGGTATTGTTTTTCACAAATGATTTTCTTTAAATTCATTGTTTTTCGCTTCAAGCTACGAGGTATTCGAATTTCCTTTGTGTTTTTCTAATGTCTCGTAGGCAAATACTGAAATTCAGTTATCTAGTTAGCTTATTTCATGATGGATATCATTATTTTGATTATTTTTTCATCATCAAATTGCCAATTGAAACATTTCATTTGGGTCCCGCGTGGCGTGTATTATTTCGGTTAATACACGCCTATTCTAAGAGCCAATGATATTTCTTCAATTTCCTTAAATCGACCAATCAGCTGTCATTATAAACGATAAAAACCTACCTAGCATTCCCAATAACTGATAAATATGCACCTTGCTTTTAATCAACTATGCTGTGAATGATAGTTTTAAAATTTATACCTTGGCAAAACTGTCACTGTCATATTATTTTCGAGTTTTCTTGCAACATCGTCGTTTTGAAATGGCAAGATTTGGCCAAGAATCTTTGGAAGATATTCAAAAAACTGTACAGAGTGTTACTCCGAGGAGTACAGTTAAAAATCAAAAGTCAATATGGAAACAGTTCGAAATATTTTTAAAAGAGAAGCATTATGAACTTCTAGAAATTACTTCAAATCAAGAGCTTGGACTGATAATGAATGATTGGGCTTTTAATATGAAGAGAGCTGATGGTGAAGATTATAAAGAATGCGTTATAAAGACCATGTGGAATGTTACTGCAAAACTCCTTCAAGAAAAAGTGCATTTTTTTAAAGAGGAAAGGAATCAAATGGTAACGTAACCGGAAGAATTGAATACAACCCGATTTTTTCCAAAACATGCCAGGGTGAAGCTCAAAAATTATCAGACAGTAAGTGGTTAGTGCCTAATTACAATAATCTCGATATGTGCCCGGAAGGTTATTTAAAAAGCTCATTTCTAAACGCACTAATAGAATTACGTCAGATCGACTATTTGTGACTGTAAATCCTTACTGGAATAAAAGCAATTCTGAATGGTACAAAAATATGCCTTATGGAGTAAATGAGATTGGAAAATGGACCAAACAATCTGCTGAAAGAATAGGGCTTGATACTCTGACAAACAAAATCACGAATCATTCAAATCGATCAAGTGCTGCATCAAATCTTGCTAAATCAGGTGTCCCGGAAGAACAGCTCATCAAAATGACTGGACATGCAAATGCTAAGTCATTAGGCCCTTATTTACAGTTAGACGAGGAACATCATGCTAGTTTAATAAACAGCCTGAGACCTGGACCTTCTGGAATCCAAACTACAAGAGATAAACATAAGGCAAGAAAATTTTACCACTGGAAACATTAATAATAATAATATGCAAAAAAATCCGGTCATAATATAACATTATAACCATTGCACTTTCAATGTTCAAAATATGTATGTAACTAAAGATCAGTCAAACTCTACACAATATATTTAAATATTTTAATATGTTCTGTTAATTTAAAATGTTTATTGTTTCATTAAATCTTTTATTTCCAATTAAATTTTCCGTATAATGTAGTTGTGCATTAACCTCCCTAAAATACATTCGAGATCGTTTTTTTATAAGATAAATACTGTAACGTATTTCGCTTTTACACTTTTTATTGTATATGTACAAATATTTACAATGATTAACAATGATTTGAGAACTTAAAAGTAACAAAATGAACAGTAAGCAGCGAAATATATGCAAGCAGTAAATAACAACAAGCAGTGAAAATTAAACAATTATTAGCGAACGATTAAACAATTAATTACCTAACCTAAACAATCCACAGTACACAAGTCCACAGTTTAAACTCTCTAAAACACTCGTCTTCAATCGACGGTTAATCACATACGAAGACGCTCCGGTACACTTAAAAACGCCACCACAGGATTATCGCACTCGCGTACCGTACCGACACTAAACGCGTATCAAGACTTATACTGGCACGGAACTATTAAACGTCCGGTTCTTATCGCATTTGACATCCGCTTCCAAACTTCAGACTTCAAACTGTAAGACTCTCCACTCGGCTTCTTGCTTCCCATTTAATAATGGTGATAGAACATTGTTCTATCTCTAGAAAATTCCAGTATTGGAAAATTCTTTTATTTCTCGAACTTTTCGGAAGCCATAAACAGCGACAAGGTCGCGCCGTAATAAATCAAAGGCGAGTCGCCGTCAAACAAATAATGTGTGTCACTACCAGGGGCGTCGCTGACGGGGCAAAAGTTCGTATCAATACATTTCAAATTGTATTCAAATTTTATTGCCATTCCGCAAAAAATCTCGATTATTTGACAATAAAACTTTCATACAATTAAACATGTATTTATCGTTAAAAAAATGATCTCTTTATGTATTTACCCCCGGTAATTTTTTCGATAATTTTCCTTGTTGATAAGTTGCCATAGTTTCGAATTTGTAGGTGCATTTATAATGTATAATCTAGTTACTTTAGTACCTGCCAAACGTCAAATATTCCCAACACCTTTCTTTGTATGTGAATTAATTGAAATAAAATTTCGTTTTGAACTACCTTCCTTCGATTCAAAAAATAATCTTGTTAAATACAATTCGTGGTCTGGACTTTTTAGGTTATTTTATTCAAGCTGTTGCTTTTACTAACCACTCTTGTAAATTTGACAGAAGATCACGAGCGCACTGTCAAATTTACACTCGTGGTTACCAAGCAAGGCAACAATTTTCGTAAAATTTCTGACAATTCCAGACCACTTATTGTATTACTACAGACTATTTGTATTGTTTTGTCAATTTTAGTTTCCTTGTCAACTGTTTTTACAATTGTTTTACAAATTTACTTAATGTAAACATATTCTGGTGATGAGATTTTTTAAATCTTGAAACGGGTCAATATTACAATAAACCTTTTCTATTGGTAGTACGCAAAGTATTTTATTAATTCAACATGAATTACTACCAAATACTAACAGAAGATAATATAAACTAAATAAAAACAAGAAGGGTGCTTCTAATAAAGTAGATATTACAACGAAATCTGTATTTTTGATGTTACGTGCAGCCGCAAACCCACAAAATCATTTGCAATCCTAACCGAAGCGCAAATACATCTATCAGTATCGGTATAGGAACTCGGGCACATTTACAAATCCTCCCATATCAAATGCAAACAGCTAACAGGTTAGGTGTTAAACATATTAACCGAGGTTTCGGTTTTGCCATCCGCGTTCACATGTGGATCCAGTCGCCCAGTGAATTACGCGATTTACTCATCGCTAGAGCCATGTATGTTGCACGTTTGGTACACTAGGGGGCGCGATTGCATCCTATCTGTTATTGAAGCTTTTGATTTGGCTGATTTACTCGATATTAACGCGTTTGCACTTTGCTGTCACGATTGTTTATTATTGCGTATGATAACATTTTCAATTGTCGCTTTAACTGTCTTCCAAAGTTATAGCTACGTTGAGTTCTGAACAATTTTTTGGGTATTGGTTGTGACGTAACCTAAAAGACTAACGCCACAATGGAGGATCCTGCCGCAGCTATGCTCGAAGCCGAAGATGGGGTGGGCTAAAAACAGGAAAAGGGCGCCAAGGAGTTGTTGGCTGATCCTCTGTAGCCAACACACAACGACTACAACTCCTAAAAGCCGCTGGTACACAATAGGGCACAATAAAATAACAAAAGAAAAAAAAGTAGTCAAATAGTATATCATATAATAAAAAAACAAAATAGGTATGAAACCCAGCATGGCAACATCTGACAATACACATATTTATATAATAATACAAAAAAACAATTGATATCAACAAAAATAATTATCAATGAATAAATTCATATATAAATATAAAAAAACAATGAACATAAACCTGGGTGAAATTTAGACACCCGGTACTAACGTTGCGCAAAAAAAGGGAAAATCAAAAATAGGCGCGGATGACGCGGTAAATACACTACACGAATGGAGCTCCGCACGCGCAGCGCACCGACGGGTCAATCGCACGCACGCTAACTACAACAATGTAATTAGTCGCAAACGGGAGTATCGACTGTCGCCAAATCTCGACACAAAAAAATAGATATTACTACAAAGTCAAAATGGAATTTACAAACAGCAAAATTATTGAAGTGACTATAAACAAATTGAACCAAAATTATTATTGACTAAATGAATTTTAAACAAGATAAACTACGGAAATTATACTATGGCAAACAAATTGAATTTTTAAAAAAAGTACCTACAGATTTTGTTCAAAAATAAACAAACAGATGACCACAACACGCCGCCGCCGTGGCCAGG
Source organism: Xestobium rufovillosum (assembly GCA_963966045.1). Lineage (NCBI taxonomy): Eukaryota > Metazoa > Arthropoda > Insecta > Coleoptera > Ptinidae > Xestobium > Xestobium rufovillosum. The sequence continues at coordinate 31,809,418 of OZ014497.1, forward strand.
CAACTACATTAACAATAGCCGAACGAGGCGAAAGTTCGAACGGACGGGCGACGCGAAGTCACAAAAAAACGAACACAAAATTGACACAAAAAGCTGTGACGGGCGCTACATAAAAACCAGCCGTTGGACGCGATGTTCCAGACGGACAGGCGACGTAAAAATCAAACTTTATATCTGACCTTCCAGATGATAAGCAGGTCAGCTGCTACAACAAATCAGACTTGCAGCTCAGCACCAGGTGATCGGCACTTGAAACATGGGGAGAGTCGGAGAGTACATCAGAACCAAAGTCTGCACGGAAAAATCGCTCCCTCGCAAAAAAAAAATCGTTCCCCTGGAAAAATCATTCCCCCGGAAAAATCATTCCCCCGGAAAAATCATTCCCCCGGAAAAATCATTCCACTGGAAAAATCCACGTGGGGTTTCTCCTTGACAAATCCTGCTGAACCTCAAACGTGAATCTAAATCCCAAAAAAATGGAGCAGATGACGATTTCTACAACTACAATAAACCGACATCTTCAAGAGGTGCACCAAGAAAATCCCATAACTGGCTAGAAAACTTAATTCCACAAAACTTGGAAACACCGCCCACTCACGAGAAGATCAACAGGAAGAGTGAAAAATGTCGAAGCAAATCGGAAAACGGAAATTCCAAAAAAAACGCCGACTAATAAAATACAAGGTAGCCACATCCGAAACTACAAATGTACCCAGAAGTACCCTAGATTTCCAAATCTTCCAGAGGCGTCACCGGTAATAGAATAGGTAACAGAAGAAAGAAAGCTTAAAACGACTTGCAAACCCAAAATAAAGGAAGATAGCAATAAGAAAAGTCATAAAGAGGTCTCAAGAGACAGAAGAATAGATAAGACAATGCATAAAGAACCGAAAGATGAGACAGGGAAAATGAAAATGAGAGGGCGCGCCACTGAGCATCTAAATGGGAAAATGTCCTGCACAAGTTGGCAGAACCGAAAGTAACTAAATTAACCTCAAAAATCTGACAACAGAAGAACGACAAATTGGAGGCTATTAAATGAACAACTACATAACGAAATCCTGAAAAGTGAACGACAAACCTCCCAAGGTAGGCTCAGCAAATGATAAATACGAAAGATGAACAATTTCAAGACTCAACGTATGCAGCGACATCCAGCAAACTAAACTACCAAATACAGAGACAATAAGAGGACAACGATAGCAGGTAAGTGAGACAAACCCTATTAGAATAGAAAAGCTAACTAGAATTAATAATTTTAAGACAGTTCTACCCTCAACCAAATCGATAGAAACTCAAACAGACTATAGACGGAGGCATAATCGGAGAGCGAGGCAAGAAATAGGAACAGTGACAATCAAAGCAAATAAGAAACTAAATATAAGTGAAAGACCTAAAATAGGAATACAAGAATGTTAATATGAGCATGATGTAAGTACTAGTCTATAATAAAACGTTAAAAATAGAGAGAATGTTCTAATAGCGAAAATTAACGTTACATGGTCTAACATGTACAGTCCATCAGATTTAAGTTGGCGAGCGGTAGGATTGCGCTTTAGCAATAAATAAACAATTTACATTAAATGAGTTGGCAGCCTTCTTATTTGATTTGAGATACAGAGCCGGTTAAATTAGAGAAAAGTTGCACAATTATTAGCAAATAACAAAAGTACCAATACGTAGCAGGAGTCGTGATTCGCCCTGTACCTATATAAGATAATTTTTTCCCAGGCTTCTTAAAAGTCCTAAATGACCCTTAACTGCCCGGGCGAGCTTTGTTTATAAAAATATGCATAAAGGAGAGACACGATTTTATAAAATCTTGTGGAGATGGTTCTTTGTTTGGTAATGGCATATAGCGACGATAAAAATCTAAAATATATCTAGCTTCTGTTCGAGTCTCTGGGAGAATCTTGATACGGGGACCGTAATTTAAACAATTTTACTGTTACTGATGTTAATTTTGATGTTTTATTCGAACGTACGGGGAAACTTTCGGTAAAAATTTTCGAGAAATCATAACAATAAAAGTTGAAATTTACGGACGTGGTAATACCTTCGGAATGGCTTACAAGACTCTTTAATGCATTGATTCCAAACATTCTTACATTTATATTCTAGCTTTTAACGTCGATAGTATTTAGAATTTTACGACGTGTTTCTGCTGATAGCATCTTTATTGGATCTGGAATTTCTAGCTCCTTACGAATTTGATTATTAATCGAAAGGTTGTACGAAACTGCTGACATCTGATGACTGTGAAAACAAAGAAAACATCACCAAGAAGAAATTATAATAAAAAGGTGCAAACGAGGGGTAAACCGCTGGGGATTTCTGGTGTACAAGGTTGGGGATATATGAGGATGTCTGAGGATGTCCGTGTGAGTCCAGGGATGTCCGAAGAAGTCTGGGGATGTCCTAGGATGTCCGGGGATGTCTGAGGATGTCCGGAGATGTCCGAGGATGTCTAAGGAATCATTCTGAAGTCTTATTGCGAAATCTGTGAGATCGACCGCATTACGCATGCGTATTGGTTTATATTTTGAGGTTAGGTTAAGTTATACGTAGAAGGTTTTGTGTTTTGTGCACAAGTTTATTACCAACAACAATAATATTGAATTAAATTGTAATGGTAAGTTGCTAGGCTTCAAATAATAAGATTGTATGATATTTCGTATACCTAGTGTATTTTGTCTACGAATTTGGAGGCAGTGGTTATTAAGGCACCCTACTTATACGAATGGCAATAACTTCATATAACATTATTTGATGAAACCGAGAATGACATTGACTACGAGGAAAATGCAAGTTTTGGGGCAGATTAGAAAATAGAATAGAAATAGAAAATAGATTCATTTTAATATAAATATAAGTTCAAAGTGATTTTACCATGCATGTCTGAAAACAATTTTATTATTTTGTATATTTGATGTAACTGCATTATAATACAAAGTGTAAAGTGTAGTAAAACGTCGTGATTTGTAAACTGGCCAAATGGTCGCACTTATTACTGACTTCAAGTATCTTAGCTCAATAAATGCATAATTATAAATTATTCTATTACATTTAAAATAATCATGTATTGTGTTTTATTATGTGATATTCGAGAAGAGACCCACTGGTGTACCTTAAGCCAGATAAACGTTCAGTAGGCGGGGATGATGGGCCAGCTTCGTTAGCGACCCATCTAAGAATTACCACTATAATAGACATCATACTGGTTTAATACAACCATATATCTCGTCTTCGTTATAAAGGCGATAACCGTTTAGGAGAACGCCAATAAAAATTAAAGAACAAAACCCTAACAACAGCTGTTTGATTGTTGTCAGTAATAAATTATAATAAATTAATATATTTTGCATCTCGATAGAGAATTCTAAACACTTTTTATTTATGATGACTGAAGATGGTAACCAATCTGATTTTGTACCCAAAATGATTAACGATAATTTAATAATGCTTTCGAAGATATGAATAAATCTTGATGTCTCAATTTTATTTGTGTCTATCAGTCTGTTATTAACATCCTCGCTTGTGATTCTTTCTTATCAAAGTAATGGGATCTGTAATGGCATAGGTAATACACAACGTAGGTAATAGACGGTCACGTGGCCACTTCGACAGGTATTTAGGTAAAATTTAATTAGGTTAATTAATCAGCGCTGAACAGGTAGATAGACAAGTGAGTAGAAATCTGCAAGGGTGGGGTAGGGTTCGTTACAATATAATAGTCCGTAAAAATTCCAACGAACCTTGAAGAGCATGAGGGATTGTGAGCCAGTACCAAATATAAAGTCGAAATAGTTTTTATTTGGCGGAATATCTGAGGATGTCCGGGGATATCCAAAGATGTCCGGGGATGTCCAGGGATGTCCAAAGATGTCCGAGGATATTTAGGGATTTCCGAGGATGTCCGGGGATTTCCGAAGATGTCTGGGGACTTTCGAGGATGTCCAAGGATGTTTTTGAAAAAGGGGATGTCTGGTGTACAAATTTTGCTCAGCGGTTTACCCCTCGGGTGCAAACCACCAAATAGTAATCGTGTAATCGTGTAACAAGTCACCAGTTTCCCACCCCCCTCGATTTTCACACAAACAATGTATTTTTGGGTAAAAGCGTTCAAGTCCTGTTCGGCAATTTTCTCCGTTTCTAATCAATATCAGAAGCAACGAGGTGGCATTTCCGGTTTAGATAGGGCCCGGAGTTAATAGGTCCGGAGCAATAATTCGCAGTGAAAGAGAGAGAATACGACCACGACCACCAGACAATTTGTGTCCGCTGATCCGCAAGGGTCACTAATGTAAGTGTTGCCATTAAACAGACCAATTGAAGGTTACGGTAGTTCGACGGCTTTGACTGTTCGAACTGCTGGTCCGCCAGCTCGTTATCGGCTACAAAACGGAATAGCCTGTACACGAAGAGCGAACCCTTAACAAAACCCCTCGTTAATGTAGACTTTCCATTACACAACGTATAGAACAACTTCTGTGCACATCGCATCGATTCTCGATTCATATAAATAAACTCGGGTGGCTGCCATAATTTCTTGATTTCAATCAAACACATTGTTATAAGCAAAGACATTCTATTTCTATACAGGGTGATTCTAATATATGAGAGGTGATACCTTGACAAAACATAAGGAGAGTTATTTAACTTCTTTGGTGTAAGGTATTTTTCATGTATGATTTTACTAATACTTTCTCTAATTATGCCATTTTAGGACATAAGTTTATATATAAAATTTAAATTATAGTCAAAATTATAACAGAACTGACATCTATAACAACATTTCTAAGAAATCTATATTTAGTTCCAAATTTATCAATTACAGTAATATGTATGTTTTATACAACAAGATGTGCCCAAGACTTGAGGGGAAAACGCTAACGACACGATACGAAATCTTCACTTGGGTGGGGGATTCATGCTTGAATCACAAAGTCCTTTGCTTTGATTAGATACCTAAATTTCAGTTTTAATATATCGACTGTCTAAACTCTATGATCCGCCATTTTGTTTCGGACGCCATTTTGGATTAGGAACTTTTTTCTAAAGTGTACTTTGTTCTACTTTTATTTGATACCCATATTGAGGGGATCGAAAAAAAGGAATCCGCCATTTTGGGGTGGCGGCCATCTTGGATTTTTTTCATGGTGTACTGTATTCTACTAGTTTAGCCCTTTCATTTGATACCCATATTGAGGGGGTTGAAAAAAAATATCTAATCCGCCATTTTGTGGCGGCGGCCATCTTGGATTTACAATGATACTGAATATACATAATTGTGTTGTCATCACAACTAAAAGATGTGTACCATATATCAGATCAATCAGTCAACAGGAAGGGGGTAACATTTCAGTTACTAGATTTGACCCACACAAACAAACAAACAAACATATACAAACAAACAAAGCAAGCTAAATAAAACCGTTTAATAAAAAGGATAATGATTCTCAGAACATTAGAAATAAAATTCATAATACTTTTCAATGCAAAAAGTTAATCATTAATAAAATTACAATTAATTCTATTGAAGAAAAAATTAATAAAGATATGTAATTTAATAATTACGAAAGCACTCAAATCCAATGCTACAGTAATTTTATTTTATTAGAAATGAAAACTTAACTAAACTAAAAAAAGATCCAACATTTACAAACAAAATTAAAAGATTGGTTAAAAAATTGCAACAGTATTTTTAATAATATGTACATAATTATGAAAAATTAAAATTAATTAATATGAATGCATGTGATCCTAAATTATATGGACTAATCAAAAACCATAAAATTAATGCATCTATAAGACAAATAGGCCCGGTTTTTCAAAGAATCCAACACCGCGTTAAGTCTGACACCGTCTTCGTTGCTATGATACAACCAATCAGAAAGCCGGTATCATAGCAACAAAGCCGGTGTCAGACTTAACGCGGTGTTGGATTCTTTGAAAAACCGGGCCATAGTATCATATATTAATGCTCCCACAAGAAATTTAGCTAAAAATGTTAATAATATAAATTCAAAAATACAACAAATTTAAAATCTAAGATTAGTTTAAAAAATCTTTAGATTTAATTAACAATATCAAAAATGAAAATATTCCATCAGGGTCCTTTTTGGTTTCTTTGGATGTTACAAACTTGTTCCATAATATTCCCCCTAATGAATGCTTAAAATTAATTGAAAATATTTTAGTTAAAACACATACTAATATTGTTACAATAAATTATATTATTACTACTTTCCAACTTTGTATTGAACAAAATTATCTCCAGTTCAATATTAAATATTATGGCCAAAATTTAGGTCTTGCTATGGGTTCACCAATTAGTCCTTTATTAGCAGATATTTTCATGTCAGATATTGAAGAAAAAATTATGAATTCAGAATTAAACAAACAACATAATATTCTATTTTGGTATAGATAAGTACTTAGATGATATTATTGCTTGTTTTAAAGGAACAACAAGACAATTAGACATTTTTCAAAATTTACCAAAGAAATAGAAACTGAACACAAAATTAATTTCTTAGATTTAACTTTGATAAATGAATATAATAAAATAAATGAACTGATACAAAACACCACAAAGTATTCGTTTACACCACCCTTAAGTAATTTATTTTTATAAATAAATAAAACAATGCAATGTTGCCAATGTCGCTTAAGGTGCCCACAACTGGTGCTTTTACGATATACAAACATCGCGTCGATTTATAAGTAAACCCAGGCGGCCGCAATCATTTATTTCGTGATTCCAATCAAACAGACTGTTATAAGACGATGAACAACAAAATTAACTGTTGGTGTTAACGAACCCCCCTTCGACTCGTGTGTCGGTGAATTAATACCACTGGATGTGATAATTACTCGTGATTAGTTGGAATAGTCGGGCTACAGACGGCAGCTGTCAATGATGACATCATATCCTGTCAATGATCCTCTTATTGACGCCTTTAAACAACGCCAACTCGATCCCACTAATTTTAATACCACACTCTCTCTCGGATCCTCAATTGTTTTATCGGATTGCATGATTCATTCCCCGGGTTTGCTGAAGCTATCGCGTATACAGCGTGTTTGGCTGATTTTTAATTTTGAAAACAATTTTATAGGCAAAAATAGTTTCTGCATTTTAATTCTTTACGAAGTTCTATTAATTTTTCATTTGAAATTGTTTTCGAGTTGAAACTTAGACGAATTGCGAGTTTCAGATCTCAAGTGCCGAAGCGTGCGAGTGAGGACACTCTGGATTGTCAGGAAAGGCCGTGTTAAGAACAAAATCGAATACATGGAGCTGAGCGGGGTATTTGTTGATGTTTGGTCTAACAGCGGTGCTATCGGCACCAATCATGAGATCATGGAGTTCGGGCGAGAGAAGCGGGGAAAGGACACTTGTGAATATCCTGGGCGAGACGATGGACGTGTTTTCTGTTAATTCATTCCTGATATTTTAATTGTGTTATCAACTATTGTTTCTTAAACCAATATAATTCTGTTCTATTCTCGGCGTCGAGGGACAGGTCCAAGCGGAGAAAGGGGCGACGAGAATCGCCTAGACAACAGGTGGTTCGGCGCACCAGGTCTCCTACGGAAGGACGGGGCTGGACTCCTGAAGGACTTCCGGAGAGGACACCTGCGCAGCGCCAGGAGTCTTCGCGTAGCCGGGACCGGAGAACTTCTTCACGGAGTCGAAGCCGGAGTCGGGAATCGCTTGGACAGGAAATGGTTCGACGAGCCAGGACCCCGGAACGGCGCCGTCGGTATGTACGAACACCTGAGCGACGTCATCGGGCACCAGGGCGGCGTGCGAGGGCAGGCAGCTCTGCAACGGTGTCGCAGTTGGGGGAGGCGATTGCTGAAGGCGTGGGACGTCTTGCAACCCAAATGGCGAGTTGTTACAGGAGGGCAAATACAAACGAATCCCGAGGACGCGGTTGACGTGACGGAAATTCGTGCTCGAATTGAGGGACATCAGGAAAAGTATCAGGCTGATCAAAAGCGAAGGTTTGACCAGCGCAGGTGCAAGTCTCAGCCGTATCTTGAAGGAGACTTGGTGCTGGTTCGAATCACCAGCACACCAGCTACGGGAGGAAGCCATAAGTTGTTACCAAGGTGGAGAGGCCCGTTTCGCGTAACGAAAATCCTTGGGAATGATCGGTACGAGGTGGCGGACATACCTGGCAGTAGTCGATCTCAGCTATCCTACCGGAGTGTCGCTGGTGTTGATAACATCAGGCCATGGATCCGTTATGATCAAAATTAAGATGGTCAGGAACGGAAGGGGGTAAGGGAGTCAGGGAATTTTGTGAGCGTAACCATTGCACTTTTGGTGGAACACAACGGTGTGGCCAAATGGATGGGATAACGACGTTCACAAGATTAGCCTGCAGTCAGGGGATTTTGTAAACATTACTATTGGGCTTTTGACCACAAACGCGTGGTCAAATGGATAGATTGTTTACAGAATATGCCTGGGGTCACGGAGGTGAGACGGGTCGCACTGTTGATGTGATCAACGTACTAATTCACTAGGTTAAGTTGTTTACGTTCTTGTGTTTATTTTGTACTATAGTTTATTTCTATCTAATTTTGTTATAAACTGGGCCCAGTTCATAAATTTTCAGCAAGCCTTTCGCTGGTGGTCTAGATGCCCGAACGGAACGAGAGATTGTTGTTTTTTTGTATTTCTTTTTGAAATTGTTTTCGAGTTGAAACTTAGACGAATTGCGAGTTTCAGATCTCAAGTGCCGAAGCGTGCGAGTGAGGACACTCTGGATTGTCAGGAAAGGCCGTGTTAAGAACAAAATCGAATACATGGAGCTGAGCGGGGTATTTGTTGATGTTTGGTCTAACAGCGGTGCTATCGGCACCAATCATGAGATCATGGAGTTCGGCCGAGAGAAGCGGGGAAAGGACACTTGTTAATATCCTGGGCGAGACGATGGACGTGTTTTCTGTTAATTCATTCCTGATATTTTAATTGTGTTATCAACTATTGTTTCTTAAACCAATATAATTCTGTTCTATTACGGTATTTCTTTAATTGATTTTTACAAATTTCTAATAGAAAAATTTAAATATATAGTGCGGTTTTGCGGCGCACATTCTTGAGTTTTTATAGGTTCAGGCCCAGTTCAGACTATACTGCTCTCATATAGTTAGGGATGTAGGATGTTCTGCTTTCAGGGAATAGCGCAGGTTAGATCAGATCAGGAAAAGATGGACTGAGAACTTTATGATGATGCCTTTTTTCGATTTTTTTTCTCATGCGATCCGTGTAATAGCTCCTTTAGCAAGGCATCATCATTTAATAATTCGATACGCGGAAAAATCATGAATGGGCGAGAGTGTAGATAGAAAATGATAATAAAAGCCCGATTTAACGACAATATTAAAAATCACCGATCAAAACCAGTAGAGTTGGTGTTTAATTCTGGTCGGCAGGGGGGCCGGCCGCCCAAGAAGAAATACGGTAGCCCCAACAATACCAGCTATTAGTCCGTGCCATACTAACTAATGTAATATTGTCGTACCGCTGGACACTTATATTTGTCAGATATACATTTTAGAATTTATCGTTATATATGTTATGTTTTATAAATGTTAATGTACCATTAATGACTCATGGGGTGCAGCTCGTTGCGTTATTTTCTTTCTTACGCAGCGGCTGCCGGATGCCCTGATAAATTGAAAAATTCGGCCATAAATCTCTATCCTCAAATAGTAATAATAATAAAACCAACCTAAACTACAAAAGATAAAAAAAAGAATGTCTACTGAATTAACGTGTTAGAGTAGTAAATCTGTGTGTCTTCAGCGTAAAAATGAATGTTGGAATACGGTACATAAGCACGGAAACGAGGCACCTAGGGAAACAGAAGAGGCCCAAGTACAAAACCCTGAGGCACACCTTTAATAAATTAACACTGAAAGGACAAAATTTATCTATCATGAAGTTGCAGAATTCAACCAGCCGGTCACTTCTAATTCTAATTTCAATGGGCATTGTTCAGCTATGGTTGAGGAACTAGGAACAATAATAGCTTACTTTGGTTATGCACTTTGCGTTTCACCAACGCCGTCCTGAGCGGTCGTCTATCTTGCAATTCTTTATTTTAAACCGACCTGACGATGACGTATGCAATAGATACGCTTCCCACTCCGTTACCTCATTCGCATGAAGCGTTGGGGACAGTTTGCGATATACACGGAGCACCAGAAAAGTTTTGTCGCAGCCGCTTAGAGACCTCCTCATCACCCTCATCACCCGTTGTAAAACGTGTGTTATTATTTGATAGGATATATTAAAAGTTCTTTACATACTAGTTCATTGCCAGTAGAATTAAATTTGGACGTCTTATCTAGTAAATAACTATGAGTTACAGGGAGAGCGAGGCAGAGCGCCGACACCTGTCAAATAACAAAGGGGGAGTCTAAAACAAACCCCTTTTAAACTAAAGTCAACCCATTTAGCATACCATTATCTATAATAACAGAGAAAATCACGTGCGGCACTTTCTAAATTGCTAAATTGACAATATTTAATGCCTCACCTTGGCATAATCTTAATACAGTTTCCAACTTTGATAATTAGTGTTCTTAAGCTCCAGTTAGACAAACACTAGACTAACGGATTTATTCCGGGATTTTCCCTCACACCCCCAGTTGCTACCCTCCTTTTTGTACCTGGGGAGCCCCTTTTAACTCCGTCCTGCTTCCTGCGAACGTGCAGGAATTACATCTTAAATTTCCTGATCTTCCTTAAGCTGTTTGTACATACGATCGTAATTTTTTTTTGTTGGAAAATGCGAGAAATGCTTTTATGCAGCAACAATTTATACACCTATACCAAACTCGATTCCGAGAGAGCTACAAAGGAAAATACACCTTTGTATAATAATGTGAAGGGCCTAGAACAAGCATTGAAGTGGGTGGAACAGAGATGGGTGTATTTGATTTATAACTTTCGACAATAACAATTGCGGAATACAAACTATTAGTTATGCTACAGTTTCTGTTAAACTTGTTTATCTGCGGACATTCTAACCTGCATCACAAGTACGTGGACAATTCTGCCACATTATTCAAACCTGGGTACAATAAACAAGGAGATACGTGTGCTTTGTTAAATCCTAAAATTGAAAAGCTACACGGAGGACACAAAAAATACTATCTTAATTAGTTGATTCTGAGTTTATCACTACTATGCACACTACCAATTAATATTATTCTATTAATAATTTCTATTTTGAAGCCATTATTAATAGTAGTTGTTCCTATTGTATTTAATAATTATTTTTTTAATTAGTTTTAGATGAATGAATGATTGAATTTTTTGATTATTGTTTATTAAAGTTAAAAATCTAAGAAATTTATTTTATGATCATTTTTAATTTCTTTCGTAAATTTTATTTTCCCCACCGATCCTACATGTGCTAAAAAATTTATTCAAGGTCAAAGGTCAAAAGTATAGTTTTTTTTTCCCATTTTTCTCGTAAACGGTAAGTGTTATCATAAAAATAGGTCAGACAAAAGTTGTAGATCATGCAATTATCTACAAAGATCGTCCTTATACTTTTTTTTCTACGAATCACCGTTCCTGAGATATCGCGATTCCAAAAGTTGAAGAAGTCGTAAATTCACATATTTCCGCACCACCTGTGAGGTAGTGTACTTGGCGCATTTTTAACGTATTTTATCCGGTACGCATACTCCACGATCTATTGTGATTTAGTTTTATTAAATAATATTCTATCCTATCTAATAAAAGTGATGTTAGTCGTGGAGAATGCGCAATAGACACGTACCATTTTGATCTAGCGAGGTCAAATTTTTCGTTTCCGTCTCTTTTTAATACGTACGGGAGCCGATCGCCAAAAGTGCGTACGTCTGAACTATCACAGGTAGGTATCATGTTTGTTGTCGTTGTAAAAGTATACGCCGTCAGAAACAATTCAAAGTTATTGGACGCATGTACTCCGGAAGCCCCAGCCAAATTGAACTATTTCATTTTCGATTATTATTACTTCATATTAAAGGAGCAAACATATTTGAAGATCTGAAAACAGTAAACGGAGAAATACAGGAATTTTATGTAGCAGCGTGTTTAAAATTAGGTCTTATTTAAGATCATCACGAGTGGAAAAGAGCCATGAATGAAGCTGAAATTTGGATGATGCCCAGACAGCTGAGATATTTATTCATTCGTATTTTAATGCATTGCCGACCAATTTATCAGGAAGAATTGTGGGAAGAATTTAAAGAAGCAATGTCACAAGATTATGAAAACGTTACAACAATACTGAAGGACAAAAAAGCCTATATTCAAATTAGTTCCATGCTTTCTGCGGAAGGTTACAATCTTTCAATGTTTCCTACCATGCCACGACATTGAATATGCAAATGAAGAACAAGCAATAGAAATAGGATCACGTCAATATAAAACCTAAATGAAAAGTAGAAAGAAATTGTAGATATTATTTTGGGTAAATGTGATGCTAACATAAATTAATCAATTTCTGAATCTTCATGTTTTGATATAGACGGTCCAGGAGGCTCCTGTAAGACTTATGTTTATACAACCCTTTACAGCTTACTGAAGAGTAAGAATAAAATTGATTGTACCTTGGCCTTCACGGTCATGGCAGCAAAACTACTTCCTCATGGCAGAACAGTTCATAAAACGTTTGGGTTACCTGTTCCTCTGTTTTTAGATTCATCTTCCAACTCAAAAGAAGCAGATTATTTAAGGAGTGTATATGTTTTTATTTGGGGGGAAGCTCCTGTGGCGCCAAGGTATGCTTTACACATTATAGACAAAACCTTACGAGACTGTATGAATTGTGATGTTCCGTTTGGTGGAAAAATTATGGTGTTGCGAGGAGATTTTTGACAATTGTTACCAGTTAAAATAAATGCTACCCGCTGTGAAACAGTGAATTTAAGTATCAAATTTAGTTCTCTTTGGAGTTATTTCCGTAAATTTTCTTAAACACAAAATATGCGGGCTCTACCACAGGAACAAGAATTCACCAAGTTTTTATTGGATATTGGAGATGGAGTTTTGAACGATATGAATAGCAATTTAGAATTGCCACAGAAATGTATTTATAATTCGGATATTGTTGAACGTATATATGGAGGAATCAATTAGAGAAAAGCGATTCATAGATATGACCTAATCAGCTATTCTGATGTTGAAGACATCAACAAAAAGTGGTAGAACTGTTAGATATAAAAACAGAAAAAATATATACAAACTTGGATATAGTGTTGAAAATTGTGATAATGGAGATTTAAACGATGCTATTCTTTCTGAATATTTAAATACTTTAAACCCGCCAAATTTTCCTCCGCATGAATTGAAGTTGAGAGTATATTGTATTGTGATGTTGGTTAGAAATCTCAGCATTAATGAAGGCTTATGTAATGGTACGAGATTGTTAATTTTATAATTGGGAGACAATATCCTACAGTGCAAAATTTTAACAGGCGATAAACATGGAGATATAGTTTTCGTTAACCGTATAGCGTTGTACTGTGAAAATGTTTATCCTTTTACTTTCAAAAGACGACAATAATTTCCCATTAAACTAGCGTTTGCAATGACTATTAACAAATCACAAGGCAAAACATTACATCAAATAGGAATTGATCTCCGAAAAGAAATATTCACTCACGGACAATTATGCGTGGACAATGATTAAAGTGGCACAAATTATTGTTGACTTCCGGAGAATTTTAGTCTGCCTGATAATCTTCAAATGCTACTTCAACAATAATGTCTTCTTGGGTATCTTCTTCATCTTCTTGCTGGATATCTGTAAGTTGTTCTAAGAAAGATCCATCAGTTATCTCCTCATCGATGTCATAAAAATCCTTACCTGTTGTATTTGATTCTACATTGGAGCAAGATTGGCCTTGACAATTTATTGGTACATACTGGTGAACAAAATAATCCAACATTTTTACAGCCACAGTTTGCACTACAACCCTGTTTGCAATTGCAAAAATGGTGTTAAGAAGTTTTTCTGGAGCAGGTGGGAGTAAAGTTTGGATTGGCCCCAACCCCAGTCTCCATATACAGTGCTTTCATTTCAAAACTGGCCGCCCTCAATAACGCTTGATATGAAGCGAATTCGGATTAAACAAAAAACACGTCAATTTGGATATCGAGCGGGAAGTTTAAAACCAATACAGACTGAGTTCTAGGTTTCACCGCCTTACCCTCAGCTACCCCTACTTTGAAATTTCAAATAGCATCCCCTACCTTGTGATACATCATTTTAAAGGCCGTAAAAATCCTGAACCAACCACGCTTAAAAAATTGGATTCGGTCGTTCCGTAAATAAGTTATGGTCAAAAATTGTAAGATAAAGTCAAAAAATGTATTTTCAGAATTATTATGACAATTTTAGAAAATCTACTTTATTATGTGTTCAAAATGTGCTTCATCATTTGCTAGACAATAATACAGTATGTTTTCAAACTCGTTTTGGATTTTCTGAAAAGTTTCTGGAGTAATCCGTCTACACTCTTTTACCAAAGCACACTTTGCAATTTTTTGTCATGTTTTATGAAATAGGATTACCCAAGAGTGTAGACGGATTACTCCAGAAACTTTTCAGAAAGTCCAAAACGAGTTTGAAAACATACTGTATTATTGTCTAGCAAATGATGAAGCACATTTTGAACACATAATAAAGTAGATTTTCTAAAATTGTCATAATACATTTTTTGACTTTATCTTACAATTTTTGACCATAACTTGTTTACGGATCGACTGAATCCAATTTTTTAAACATGGTTGGTTCAGGATTTTTACGGTCTTTAAAATGACGTATCACAAGGTAGGGGGTGCTATTTGAAATTTCAAAGTAGGGGTAGCTGAGGGTAAGGGGGTGAAACCTAGAACTCAGTCTGTATTGGTTTTAAACTTCCCCCTCGATATCTAAATTGACGTGTTTTTTGTTTAAGCCGAATTCGCTTCCTATCAAGCGTTATTGAGAGTGGCCAGTTTTGAAATTAAAGCACTGTATAGTGTATAGCAAGAAGAAAGCGAATCCCATTTGTGATGACGACTTTTGGAGAAGAGACGATCTTTTTAAATACTTTTGCGCAATCAATGAAATCATGTTTTTCAACCAATTTAAATACTGTTTTTTAACCCCTTTTGAAAATTGCTGATTTAGAATCGCAGGACAATAGGAGAAGCGGATAGAAAAAGAGTAGAAGCGTTTGAAATGTGGTGCTACAGACGCATGATGAAGATACCGTGGATAGATAAGGTTAGCAATAGGGAAGTATTAGAAAGAGTTGGGGAAAAGCGAAAGGTATGGAAAACAATAAAGAGTAGGAGAGATAGGATGGTAGGACACCTTCTAAGACACGAAGGAATAGTTCGTGACATACTAGAGTCAGAGATAGGAATAAAAAGAGGTAGGGGTAGGCCTAGATTAGACTACTGCTCTCAAATAGTTAGGGATGTAGGATGTTCTACTTTTAGGGAAATGCGTAGGTTAGCTCAGGATAGAAAAGAATGGAGGTACGCGTCCAACCAGTCTTCGGACTGAGAACCTTATGATGATGAGAATCGCAGCCAGTTATTGCATGTAAAAATAAGATATGATTTTTACATTTTGGATGAGCAGATAAACTTTTCGATGAATATATTTTTGTTTGATGTTGAGCCTTCCCAGGTATCAAATAGTAAATAACCTTATCAATTGGAGTTCGTGCAGTCAGTAGTATTAACAAATCAGCATCTTCACCAACAACGATAGTTGTATTTGTTGTATTGAATTGTTCTATTGCTGTTTCAATTATGTAAAAGTTACACAAACCAATATTTTTACTTATATTGAACGTCCAATGATGTATGTAGGCGGCGTAGGCGTGCATATTAGTATTTTCGATATTTCAAATGGTGATATCTCAGGAATGGTGATTCATAGAAAAAAAAGTATAGGAACAATTTTTGTAGATAATTGCATGATCTACAACTTTTGTCTGGCCTATTTTTATGATAACACTTGCCGTTTACGAGAAAAATGCAAATTGCGATATTATTGATAGAGGAAGTCGCGAATTTCTGCTATTCAGGAAGTCAAATAACTCGCGATGGTAGGAGCGCTACCATTTCTTCATTTGATCACAGTGTATAGGTACGAGGAAGCTTTTTTAGTATGTCATACCTTTCAATTAACAATAGGTGACTGAGCTAGACATGTGCGAGGCATTCAGAAATATTTTTAGCCATTTATCTGAGATCTATGGCTACCGACATACGCTGCTGCATTATTTCAAGACCTTATCTTGGTTACCATTCAAATATTCAAATCGTTCAATTGAAACCCGAAAAAAAAACATCTGAATAAGAATGAGTCTCCGAATCTTATTGATGATTGACGCAGGTGCTCGCATAAAGAAAACACCCCCTCTCCCGTCGCATAGGGGGAATTTGACAAATTGTTTTTCTACATAATAATAGGAGCCGGTCACTGGCAATGTCTTTATTTTCTGATCTGAAATTGGATCGGGCTTGATTTGAATAAGCAGCTGCCGAACATTTTGGAAAATAAAAAATTCTTTAGAAGATTAAAATCGGGAGTAACCCTTAAGGGTTGTTAAAATTCAATTGAGCTAAAATTCTTTTGAAGAAAGTTAAAAATTGTGTAAAATGTCCCATTGTATCGGTAAGTCCCATTGAGTTCGCGATATTGTCCTTTTTTAAATCTGTCCACCCCTGCCCAGAGGGTGGTATCGTTATAATGAAAAGGTAAAAAATTACTTGTCCCTATTGACAGTGTGGGAGAGGGTGGTGCTGTATAAAAAACTGTCACGCTTCACTTAATATTGAATGTGATACAAGAGCTATAGGTACGTCATAACTGTTTCAAAAAACAAAAAGTCCATCGATCATTACAGCGTGTGGGTTATCTCCAAAACTGATCGCATTACCATTGACATTGACAGTTCCTGATGTAAATACGTGCGCTACTGTTTTTTATTTTGTTTCCAAGGATGATTTGATGCGAGGTATTTTTTAATAAAAAAACGAAATGGGTTTATTATATTAATGGAGGTTAGCGAATATTTACTGCCTGGGAAATAAAGACAATAAATTCCCACTATAGAGTGAGGAAATTGGAATATTTGACCCCCATAAAGATTGTTATGCAGAATGTGGAATGTTTGAATCGACAGTTTCAGAGACACTCAGTCGGTGCTTTATTAATATTTTAAGCCGTCTAGTAGGCCATGAATATCGAAATTTACATACTCGTTGAGTGCAATAAAATTTATTAGGTGTTCCTCGTCTATATCTGGAAGAGTTCCATATAGCTGAAGTTGGGGTCATATCTAGGAGGCCCCGTATCAATTTCTTGTAGGCAAAACAGTTTACCTATATCATAACGCCGCCTCCCGCTGAGTTCGGATCGGGCAAGCAACAAGTATACTACTGTCCACCCTATGTCCGATACTAGACTGGGACGGTGTTATCCAATTAGGCATCAGTCTCTATAAGAAAATGCTCAGTTATCTACTTAACAATTTTAATCAACTTATAAGGTAACAAATGTTGATTATGTCATTTAAAAACAAACTAAAACTATTAATTCGCTTAAGTCTTGTGCTCCAGTAGAGAACGTTACTAAAGAATTAAAAATTCCCTATGTTATGACACCGTCCAATCAGTATCAAATCCGTGGGATATATCTTTGATGGGGATTTTTGACACCGTAGGTTGGTACGCTGTCAGTCAGTCATACAGATCCCACATCAGAAAGCGAACCGATCTTTACGCTTCATTTACGATATGCGTTCGCTTTTTTGTTGGTTTTTTTGTTACTAGTTTTATTCTAGTCTGAAGAACTTGTATGTACAGGGAGCACTACGAGAAGTGGTCTAAGAGGCGTTATAAGTAAAGTGTCTTTAAATATTCAAGAATTTTTGATGTAAAATTCATAAACGTATAGGTAGAATGATGACTAAAATTTTGATAGTTTTACGTAATTTTGGGAGAAATGGGAGGTAGAGAATTTTGAATTTTAAGTTTGTTAGTGAGGTTGGGGGGAATGTTATTTTCATCGATTATTCAGAAATAAAATTATCGTTTTTATTTTGTATGTATCTTAAGCAAATTAGAGGCATTCTGGGAATGGTACAAGTGGTGACTCATACATTGGGTCTAACTCTTACGGTTCTGGCGTTATTGAATGTTAAAAATCGTAATTTCAAATTCCATCAATTATAACCTGGAAACGCTTCGAGATAAAGAAAAATGACTGACATGTCCCTATCCTAGTTTTTAATTCTCTATCTAATGAATATGGAAAATACTGCTTCCTAATTGGTCAAAAAAATGACCAAAAAGTGACCAATCAGGAACCAGTATTTTCCACGACCTTTAGATAGTGAATTAAAAACTAAGATAGGGACATGTAAGTCATATTTCTTTATCTCGTACCGTTTCCAAGTTATAAATGATGAAATTTGAAAAATTACGATTTTTAACATTAAATAACGCCGGAACCATAAGACTTAGACACAGTGTATGGTTAACAAAGTCGCCCTTAAACTCAACAAACAATCTTAAAATGTAATCAGATGCAGGGTGTTCCGTTAAAGAAAACAAAGTTAGGTGCTGTGCAGAAGAAATGGGACATCCTGTATAATCGAAAATAATTTTATAATGTGAGGAAAATGATTGGATGCAACTTTCACTTGAATCATTTTTCGATATCTACAACTCCTATCCAGTTATGGAGGAAATACGCTAGCGTAGGACACCAACCTGTACCTATATCGGTCCTTCAATTCGAAATACGTAGCACTAAAATTTTTTTAAACGTATGTTGCGAAGGCGGAAAATTTCAATAAACGATCGAATGGCTTTTTTAAGGAATTTGTGCCAATTTTTATGAATAGGTATAATTTGATGTTTCGAGAAAAATTGGGAAAGAAAATTATTATTATTGTTAAAATTAATAATATGTACATAATATTTTATGTTAATTTCCTTCTATTTAAAAAACCCAATCCAATGTGCTAAATTGTGATTCCTATTTTCATATCTACATAGTCAGAGGAGGTCAGGTACAGGTTATTTTAACCAGGAAAATTGCCTTAAAATGCCTTATAATGTTATAAATAGGGGACCATAAGTCACAAGTGCAAAAACCATGTACTTAAAAAACAAAAAAATATTTGGCTAACTTACTATATTTTCGATTTTTGAAAAAAGTGCGGGTAATGCCTAAACAGCCTAAAATTACAGTAAATCAATGTGTAAACACATACAGATGTTGGGATATCGAACTTCAAGCATTATATTCTTTTTATACTGTTTTTATTAATGGAAAACATTCGTTGATAAAAAAATACAACACATTGCCCTCATCCATATGTTTCCAAGTTACCCGCACTTTAGCCAAACTGGATTTTCCGAGTTAAGTCAAGAAACCGTTAGCTTATGATTCATTGAAATCCAACAATACCTTCCCTATAAATCCCTTTCCCAATACTCTGATACGCATTACGCTACCTCTATGATAAGTTAGACTAAATAATACCACAAAGTGACCTCCAAAAACTTCACGAAAATCACGAAACAGAAATCGACGCACCACCATTAACTACAATGCCCGACTGATTTCTAGAGCTGCACCGTGACGAATAGGAAGGAGAGTGACTTTACGGCAATCGCCGCTGGAGTGAAGCTCTCTGCAGTCGAAATACTTGCCGTTTCCACATTACCCTCATGTTTCCACATTTGCACCCCCTCCTCTACGTTATAAATAATTTTTATAGTTTAAAACTTTTTAAAGCAAATAATTTGTCGTTTTTTATACATTTTACATTAGGTAGGTATACCTAAATAAATTTTAAAGATTATTTAAGATAGTTTCAAAATTCTATAGGTCATTCCAAGCTAACATTAAAACTGAAAACCGCAATGAATCCTTGAATCCGTACGACTGCGCCAGTTGTTGGTAACAAATTTTGTGAAACTCCATATCTCGCAAGCTGATAAAGGCTCGGTTAGTGAACTACCTGTGTGTAGGAGAATTCGCTGGATAATTTCAGTGTAGCAGATTGAACGATCATTGCCCAAGGTGGTGTACAAGTACATGTTGACGTTTACAGCGGAACGGTACTTAAAACAAACCCGATATTTTCCGTTAATAATTATTAGAAAACGGACCATAAATTATTCTCTAAGCGATATATACTGCAAAAGTTGTAATAGTGTAATAAATACGTACTTTATAAGTACTTAAAGATTAAAATATTAAGCAGCTATCAAACATGAACATAAAATATTCAAAATGAAGTTTAAACCATAACTTGGTAAATACGCTCTTAGCTCTTTTATACAGTAGCTAACTTATAAATGCGTTTATGTGTATACGTATACCCATCATTTTCCAACAAATACGGGCTGAAATGAGATACCGAATCCCCGAGGAAAGTTCTAATATGCTAAGATTCTATCACATCGTAAAGTATTTTAAAAACTTTACGAGCTGCTTCCTATCGGCACTTTAGAGGCCCGGGGGGACAAATTATCGAAAAAGTTTTTTATCCGCTATACCGAATCCTTATAAAAAATCTCGTCAGCACAGCGACACACGCTAGAATTCTTCTGTTTAATAAAATTCTCAATTTACAATCATTAATGGTTTTACTACAAATCGAAATTCGCAAAAATGTTATTCCGGAATAATGTTACGAAAGTAACCCCCATACCGACGCCCATCGATTTGTTTACGTTTGTTCATGTTCTGTTAGTAAACAAGCAGCAGGTGTTTTTTATATTGTTTTTATCCCTCATCTACTTAAAAATCTCCTCGGCATAATGGCACGTTACAATTCATCTGTTTAGTGAAATTCTCAGTTTCCAATTTAAGTAATTTCCGCCCGGAAAACTAAGGTAAACATCTTGTGCTTACATATGCATACATTAAGCTTTGCCTCGGCCCCATCAATAAATACGTATCTAGAGACTCTCCCGTTCGAGGTGGAATAGAACGCTACTGTTCAATTCAGAGGAATAACAACAATGAATATGCATTCTACTAATTGGCCCAAACACAGCCTTCTTAGATGTTAGTTGCCGCTGAAATACAAACAAGGTCCTCGTAGTGTTTATTTTGAAGACAGTTGCAACCATTCTTTAGCGATCGTGTCATGCATGTTGGAAATGGAACAGCCTGTATAAATTAAAATATAGATATTGGGTTTATAACACTACTATGCGCACTACTAATATAGTATATTACGTAACGAGCATGGAAAGTGACAAATTTCATACGAGCGTGAAATTTTATGCACGAGGCGTAGCCGAGTGCAGAAATCACGCGAGTTTATAGGAAATACACTTTCCATCGAGTTATGTACACTATTTTTCCCACGACCCCTTAAGAAGACAAATTTATTCATAAAACAGTAACTTTATTTTTAAGGATTTGTAGTATATGTTAATAGATGTCAAAATTTCCAAGTAGCCTACTAACTTACCATGAGCATAATATTCTAATAATGCCGACCGGCTCATGACCGACACGTTAATTTGTTCTCTTGCCTTCCAATTCATAAATGACCAGTAGTTCGTACCTAAAATATTTAGGTCTTCCACGGAGTAGCCATTAAAATGTTCAACTGCCGTATCTTTTAAGAGATTTTTCTGATAAAAAATAATTAGATTTAAAAGAGATGCGACAGAATATTTATTCAGTAAACGTCAAAATCTCAAAGCTGGCTACAAAATTTATATGAAATGTGCGATTTTCAAAATTTTCAAATTTCATTAAAATTGATAGAGTTAATTATACTGAAGGCAGTCATGTTGTTAATTTTTGTTAAAAAAAATTTCTTCGCCTGTGAAGCCGTTGCAAAATTTTCCGTCGGTGCGAGGCTAGAAATCGTACCTTGCAGCGAGAGTAGGCCGTGTGACGTCAGAACTTAGTATAACATACAAGTCCCAGCTTCAGCGCACAGCAGTCCCATAAGTATTATGCATATGCATGTGTAGTTAAATAATTGTTAAATATTATTAACTGATTCTAATTGGTGTTTTCTGTTTTGTACCCAGACTAATACATCGTACAGCACACCAATAAAACGGAAAAAGTGGTTCGTTGAAGCCAGAAGGAAAATCGGTCAGCATTATCGATATTTTCGCGAGTTAGTTTATCATTGCAAAAGTTTATAAAATTATCGGCTGCCACATTGCAGCCACTCTAAATAAAATCGAACATAATGTAATTTATCGACAGTTTTCTGGGACCCCTTGGTACTTGGTAACGTGTTACGGTTAGCTTAATTTGAAACAGGATGCTAGGAGCATGACGGAGCCAAATACTGAATCGCCGTAGCGTTCCCTCCCTGAACTAAAAAAGGAAATTTTATTAACTATTTTACAATAATAATTAAATAGTACGTCATCATAAAGTTCTCTTTTGAAGACTGGTAGGACGCGTACCTCCATCCTTTCCCTGAGCTAACCTACGCATTTCCGTAAAAGTAGAGCATTCTACATCCCCAACTATTTGAGAGCAGTAGTCTAATCTGCTCCAACCTCTACCTCTTTATTCCTATCTCTGACTCTAGTATGTCGCGAACTATTCCTTTGTGTCTCAGAAGGTGTCCTACCATCCTACGATCCTATCCCCTATTCTTTATTGTCTTCCATACTTTTCTCTTTTCCCCAACTCTTTCTAATTCCTCCTTATTGCTAACTTATCTATCCACGGTATCTTCAACACCCGTCTGTACCATGCCATTTCAAACGCTTCTACTCTTTTTCAATCCGCTTCTCCCATTGTCCAAGTTTCGCACCCATAGGTATAATTTCGTACTCCATACATGCGTCTTTAAGAGCCTCTTCCGAGTTTCTACATTAACCGTTCCAGAATATAGCGGATGTTTCTTTTTGTTAAACAAGTACCTAGTACCTACGTAGCGTAGTTTTTTGATTCGCGTGAGGTGTAATTGTTTCCGTTTTTTTAAAAAAATTCCAATCCGTTATAAAACTGTTAACTTGATAACTTGTCAATCACTTAGGTATACATACCTACATAAATGAGTAGGTATGTATTGTATTGTATTAGAGAATATAGGTAGGTACCTATTTTACAAACAGAAGTAAGCAGGTATCTACAATCTACATACATACCTACTTCTACTGAATTATAAAAGGCATGTACAGTTAATAAATTGTTGACTTTGTTTTACTTATACCGGTCTGCCTTTACACTACTGTTTTGAGGTTGAATGAAATTGGGGTTAGATGCTAGAATCACACACCATTTCCACATTTACCGGGACATTTACCTACTACATAAATATGGCAAATTATTTGAATCGGACTTTTGATACCCTTGTTGCATCATTATATCGATTATGTTGTCTTTGTTTTATGTTTCCTTGACACCTTACTTTAAAAATTCACGCTCGAAATAGTCCCAATAAGTATGTTATGAGATAGGTACCGCTTCACGGGCACTTCAAGAGAAGTGGGAGGAGCGCCTTACGAATCTCTGAATCTCTGACGTCGAACCAATAACAAAGCGAACTAGCATGTGGGCGTGATAAGCTAATTTCTTTCGCTTATTACGCCGCAAAAAAAATTGTTGGAAAAAAAAATTCGCCGTAAATCAATTACAATAACAATTTTCTATCATTTTCATGCCAAAAATAGATATCTTATTTTTCTCCGAACCTCCCTATTGTGAAGTTTCCGGCCTACTATGTTGTTTGTAACGTGCCGCTTTCCTAGGGGGTCTTGGGAAAGGAAAATTTCCGAAAATGCATTTAGGAAGTGACTATGATTGTTTATTGGTAGTGTGCATAGTAGGGATAGACTCAATGCATTGAATTTCTGTTGAATTTGTAGAAGCAGGAGCCTGTTATTAACCCTGTATAGCGGGTTCAATCAGTAACAAGGGCGTTTTTCAAATTTATGATTAGCAGTAAACGGCATTAAGTTGGAAGTGGAGGAAGAAATTTTCTCGAGCACTAGGCTCCCATAATACTAATTGGTATCGTATCATAAACTGAACCTATCTGTAACATGCCGGCAGTTATTCCGCCTACTACTATCGGCGAAATCGGCTATCAACTCCTGTCTATAACCCATGGGCTGCACTTATTTTTATTACCTCTTAAGCGTACGCTTTGATGAGCTTGTTCCAAGCGGACCTGATGATTCTCAACGGTGAAATCCAAACGAAGTATACTTTTTCATACAGTGCCACAGAAAACCACGTCAAATACTATTGAGTCCGTTGCTAAGATACGAAGCGATGATGCCAAAAGAATATAATACGTTTCCTAGGGTTTCTTAATCCGATAAATCAAATCAAAGATCGCTAGGATCTCTTTTCTTTCATCCGCGTCCAGAAAAAGCACGATAAAAGCAAAACTTGAACGCGCGCTGTCAGTGCTTCAGCCCGTTCGAATGAAATCGAATAACAAGTTGACAACCAATTAAAAACAGTTTAACAGGCCCGATCTCCATTTATAATTAAGTGTATCCGAGTAGGCCGTGTAATTACTGGTCAGCCACGGTATCAAAAAGGCTGGGCACCGATCGGTTTGACAGCCGAGATAGACGCGTTCGGTTTTTACTTCTAAATAAATTACGAAACAAATAAATGCAAGAAAATACAATGGGCTGTTGTGATGGTTGCGCCCTTTATTGTATTCGAAAATTCGGCAGACTTCACACCTGTAAGCAAAACAAAGAGGGCGCAACCGAGCCCCTTAAAATTATTATTTTCTCAACTCGACTTCTTATAACAATTGACTGTATTTTAAAATAAATATGACGTCCGGTTGGTGTACTACGAATGAATGGACCAATTTTCGAATCCTATTGTGTTTGACGCCTACGCTACTGAGACAAAGCGACTGATTTTAAATAATTTACGATCCGTATTTGTATACAGAATGTCCAGAAGTTTGTTCACTTGAACTAAAATGACTAGACCTTGACAGTTAATAACAATTGTTCAGAAGTGGGATCAGAATCTATTTGCCTACTAGATTGATAGATCCAAATGTGTTTATGAAGTATTAGTAATTGTGCAAGGCTGCCCAGGTTTATGCTAATTTCATTCCCTGGGCTTTTGCCAGCAATACCCACCCCAGTACTATGTACAGTTTTAGACCCATCTGTATACCAAATGTTTTCATCCTGTTCTCTCGCCCTTCGTAAGAACATAGGAATGTATTTGATTGTATTACTTGTTCTTTTTCTGCCTCTTCTTCGCTCTTCGGGCATAATTTTTTTTGTGTTTCATGTACTACAACGTTATTTTGTAATAGTGTTTATTAAGTTGACAACTAAACATGTTCCAATACCGTTTCCTGTTTTCTATTTTTGCGAATCCCTAAAATGAGCCGCCTGTAGTTCCTATCGCTTTGTATTGTGTGTATACAAAATATTTCTTAAAAATGATGTTAAAGTTATACCATACCTACTTATAGAATTGTCCCGCAGTCCTCAAAGGACATTTCTTGGTAATGCTTCTCACTGAACGCGTCAGACGTTTCGATTTAATTATGAGTGTCTCCGCTAGAGGGGGGTACCGACGCCACTACAACTAGCGCCTCCTGTCAATCTCAAGACCTGCTTCGATGCTTCCAGCCCGTCAAGCTTTTATCCCTGGCCTGCTCTGATTCAATTACTGCCTTAATTGAAATCAATCAAACCGTAGACACGAGGAAAAAGGACAAAAAATAAATGCGAATGTGTGTCAGTGTGGTTCGCCTGTGTTTTCCATAAATATGCATGACGGTTTGTGAGGAAAAGAAAATGTTTGGAACAAATGAAAAGTACAAATACGAGTGCGGTCTGATTTTGCTATTGTTGAGGCAAAGAAGGGTTGCTAATCAAACAGTGGGAAATCAAGCGGGCGGGGGTAAAAACAACAGAAAAGCGCTGATTTCCGCAAATAAAACAGTGGGAAATAGCGTACGAGGGCGTGCTTGAATATTTTTTGCCTACTTTAGAAACTACAATTATTGAAAATTAAAATAGTTTATTACAGCAAGCAGTTCTCAGAAAATTTTGTAAAGGGTTACATTTCAGGGAGAAAATGAGTGAGTTAGACATGAACTGAGCGCATCAATTTCCGACCAATAAGTAGGCCAAGCAAGACGTATAATTTCCAAGGGAAAACATCAGTCTGTACCCGAGAATATTCTAATGTCATTTCCTTGAAACATTTGCTCGAGTTCTCAGCCATATTACTTTCCTTCCTAATATCAAAATGCAAATTTCCCGAACCGTCTTTGGAATATCAATACCATCTTCTCCACTTTATTGCTTTTAATATGTACACAATATAAAGTTTGACAAGTTGCAGTTGGAAATTCATTTCGAATATTGAGAATTTTACGCGAAAAGCGTATCATTTCGTGTAATATGCTTTTCAGACCCCTCATCCCCACGTCTCGGATGTCTCTCTCTTTCTATTAATGACTCCGAGCCATCTAGGTTGAAGGACGTGGAGGAAGAATGGGAGCGTTTCATTTATATTACCCAACTTATTGTTCGGGATAGAATGATGCCTTGTAGCAATTTATTCGATTTTCACCCTGAATTTCAAAGTGTAACAGCAGATGAAAAAGAAGGAATAAATTACAGATACAGACGAATGGAAGGGTAAAGCACCTAAGGGTACGAAACAGAATTTAATTCGTCTATTTTTGTTTATAGTTAATTCTTGCTGTACTGCGCGTCTGACGAAGTCCTTGATACATCTGAATACAGGGTGTTGCTCAATGGTGATGCTCAAGCAAAACAAGAAAAACAACAATAATAATAAAGAACTTTAATTATATAGATATTATATTCTCTCGTCAAATATAACTTGTGATATATAAATTTAAATAAGTATTATTACAAGAAGAATCTAAGAAAATAGAAGAATCTAAGAAAATCGATAAGAAAACTTAATATGTTCCTATTTAAGAAGATCTCACAAATTAGAAGAATTCATAATAGTACGAAGATGATGAAGCACAGGTTTGGAAAATATACTATAAATATCCTTAAACAATACTGTAAATTAAATATTTGAGAGAAGTGTAGAGAACAAGACATATTCGAAATTTTTTAAATTACCTCGACCCAAAAAATATAAACATTCTTATTTCTGATTATAATATACCAGTATACAAAAATAACAAAAACTCTTCAATATCTAGAAATTCAAATTAATAAAATATTACCACAAACATATGACAATTTTTTCAAACAATCGCAAAACCAAAAATTTCGTACTAAATTTCTTAAAAAAATAAACAACAACACAAATTAACAAAATTTGCAAACAAACATGACAACAACAACGATTACAACATTACTATTAATACTGAATTAATTACTATTAATACTGAATATTTCCACCATTGTTATTCCGACCAATGTACAAAAAATTTTAAAATTAAGCCCTAATTTTACCATAAACACTCGTAATACAGAAATTCCAGTTAATAATATTATCCAAAATCCAAATCCAAATCCAAAATTCTGTCCCCCCACGTATGGCCTCCCAAAATTACATAAAATTAATATTCCACTTAGACCAATAGTATCATGTATACCATGGCGTAAATATATATGGTGAGTGCATAGGTACACCTACCAAGAAAAAATTAAACATATTTGTTGCAATAATTAATTTATTATAGAGTGACTCAAAATAAAATAACATTAGTTACAGATGTTTCAAAGAAATAAAGCAAAACTAAATAAATGATGAATTTGGAAGACTTACGGTTCGTGCAATATTGTAAAACGTGGTTAATTATTCAAATATGAAGCATAACTTTGATTTTCGAGTAAACTTAAACTTGTATTTATTAATTACAAAACCAATTCGGTAATAATATCAGAAGACTACCTTACTGTATTCGAGAAAAATATTTTCTAAACTTGAGAACAAAGTTAACGCGAGGGGTGTTTCCTAAAAGCAACACTAATTTTGTTAGAAAAGGAGAAAAAGTATTTGAATATACATACTAGGAAGGTCGAATGATATTGCAGTATATTATATTTATAATTTCCCTCATCTAATAAGCAATAGAAACATATTATGCAAGATAACTTTACTAAATCTAGCCTCCTGATTGATCGATATCGGTGCAAAAAAATTAATACAAAATGACTAATTAACTCACATACATTATACAGGGTGGCCCACTGAAAACAGTAAGTGAGATTTTATACAATTTGGCATAATTTTTACGCAAAAAGCTCAGACACGTTGGTTGTAAGGGGGACATCTGAATTCGATGTTTTCATTCATATAACTTCAACCCCAAAGCTGGAGGGGACAGCACCCTTAAATTGTTAAATGGAAGGTGGTATCAAGATACACACCGTTTGAAAGCCTTTCATCTTTCAATTCTCTTTATAACAGTTTTCCATTTTTTTAAAACGGACCACTGACTTCTGAGAAAATGTGCTTCAAATGGTATAAAATTGCACTTACTGGTGTTAAAAGGTGCCTTAATTAATGTTATTTTTAAAGTGCATTTTCCAATTAGTGATCCAATTTTAAAAAATTAAAAACTGCTATAAAGAGAATTTAAAGGCCTTTCATACGGTGTCCATCTTGACACTACCTCCTATTTAAAAATTTAAGGGTGCTTTCCCCTTCCGCTTTGGGGTTGAAGTTACATGAATGAAAACATCGAAGTCAGATGTCCCCCTTACAACCAAATTCGACGTGCCCCAGCTTTTTTCGTGAAAATGATGCTAAATGGCATAAAATCGCACTTACTGTTTTCAGTGGGCCGCCCCATACAACGATAATTCACATGACAACTGTTATTACAATCGGTGAATTACTTTAACAGAATCGATTATTTGTGAAAGGAGCTAACTAAATATTTAATAAATTTAATAGGTGACAAGAAAACATTGCATTTTCCGAAAGCGAGTTTTTTTTCAGAGGAATTTTAGTACATTAACAGAGATACCTATCTGTAAACATTTCTGATTACTTTAGTTCAACTTATTAGGTTTTGTATATTTAAGGTATTTTTGTCCAGTCTAAAATTTGTTAAAATGCTTAGTCCCTTTCAACAATAACCGATTTTAGCTCTTGCTTGGTGATTTTGTTTTACAAAATACCTACTTAATGCATCATGCGTTAAAAAATACGGCGCGAATCACAATCACAACAAAGTTAATTTTAGTTTGCTATTTTTCGCATTTTCTTCACAATTTTACCCTTATCAGTTTCTGATAAACTCTGAAATCGTAAACTCAATTGTTTGATTCTTAAATTACGTGCGCGTCCGAACTAGACAACGCAGTACTTTGTCTGCACGTTTACATAGTTGAGCTAGCTAGTTGCTAGCGAAGAATTCTGCGGAAATCTAAAAAAGTTAACGTCATTTGTATTTCAGTTATTGTTGTAACAACCCCCGATAGCACAATTAGGCATTATAAACTTGTCAAAGATACTGGCAAGTTAGTAAAGTCTGTAAAGTCTTCGGGCGATAACACCGCTGCCGTAAAGATAAATGCCCGGCTCCCAGGTTCGCGCTCCCAATTGACGTCACGTTCCCCCACTTACGTGCGCACTAGATTCTATCGGCACGGCCTGATATATACAAAGTCCTTTTTACAAATTATCAAAATATTTCGCTAATATTTTATCTAATATTACGGGACAAAATGAATTTTATGTCAAAAATTCATGGTCATTTAAAGAAAAAAACAACTTTTTATATTTCTGAAAATTTCAAATTAATTTCACTAGATGTTGTACGTAACACCCTACACTAACATTCCAATAAATCTAGCAATTACAACTACCAAAAAAAACTGGAATAAAATTAAACCCTTTACATCACTTACTTTAAACAATTTTGTTACAGCAATAACTGAACTTACTTTAACTACAACATATTTCAAATTTAAAGATAAAATTTACAAACAAACTGATGTGCTATGGGTTCTCCAATCAGTTTTAGAAGATTTAGAAACCACATATTCCCAAATTATCATTTAATTTACCATTTTTTGTAAGGTTATTCCTCCTGGCAAAGAAAATGAAATCCTTAAGCAATTTAATAACTATCATTCCAGATTGCAGTTTACTATAGAAATTTCAAACAATAACCAAATTAACTTCTTATATTTAACACTTCACAAAGTTGATAATTCAATACAAACAGAATGGTTAACTAAATATACTTGGTCTAGTCGTTACATTTATTTTACTTCTAAACTACCCAAATGTCACAAAAAAGTATTGTTATGTTTTAGCTGACCAAGCAATTAAACTTTCTAGTCCACAATTCAGAAAATCTGCACCAGACAAAGCCATAAATTGTTTAGTAAAAAGTAACTACACAAGAAATTTTATCAACTAAATTATAAAAATAGACTACATCAATTTTATAATAATAACAATATTAATAAAAACCAAGAAGAACCTAAAAACTTCAAGTGGTTGGTACCATTATTGCAGAACTTAGTTTAACTTCAACTATGGATGATAGTGACGGCTATCAAAATTACGACCGAAAACTAAGGCTATTGTCGAGCATCAGACCCAAATTAACAGCTTCATCAACCTTGGTCTTCAGTTACAATCAATGTTCAATTCCAAAGAATCTTGGGCAATACCAAATACAAATTCCGGTAAATGCGATCATTTATAATGTGTCAATTCGTTTGCGTTCTTTCTGCGGGTGAACTGTACGTGCCGGCAAGGCCCCCGGCAAGCGATCTATCGCATATAAATCAGGAAAAACAGTCCCGAAGTGTCTCATTCGAACAACAACGACACATGTTAACCCGATAAGATCAAATCCAATTCAAATATAAACCGATGGAAGATCAAATAACGTAATAGTGACGTGAGCCCTTCGGGGGTTAGGGACAGTTGTAGCGGCGGGAGAAGATTTTATACAAGAATTGGAAGCGACCAATTTACCCCTCTGGGGAATCGAACAAGCACTTCTTTTTTACGCTGCGACAAATACCAATTTCCCTTATCAGCCTCGAAGTTTTTCTCGAATCGTATGGGTCTGATTTACGTCGACTGTTCCAGTAATTACCTTCTCTTCTAAATTTGCACTTATTCTACTGAATTTACTCGCGCCTTATTTAATAATTTCATGCACATATCGTCAGGGGAATTCAATATTTATTCTGGAAGAGCTGTCACTTTTCATAAGAGCATGCATTAAACTGGAGAGATGCATGTATACCTGCTAGCGTATCAATATTAAAAATAACGGGCGCATGTTCCATCCCTCTCCTTATCCGTCTCGTTAAAATTTAACTAACATCGGCGAAATCGCTCCGCATCATGGTTTTGATTATATGCAAAAAGATATCGCCTATACATATGCCAAAGACTCAAGTAGACCGAGCTGTTAGAGAGCCTCGCAGAGGGAGTTGCTCGTCAGTGTTTCGCTGAGCGTTTGGAGACTCTCAAAAATACCATCCAGTCAATTACTGATTCCCTTTTATATCATATCTGCATCGTACTTGTAAAATACTATTTGCAAGAGACCCGTTGCGGAGCGTATTGAATTTTGGCGGATGCGCCGGTATGCTGTGCAAATTCAGCCTTATACGAGGCGCGTCAAGAACCATTCGTGTGACTTAGTCTAACCTACAGTCCAACAAATTTAAGTTGGCGAGTGGTGGGGCATACTTTAAGGATGCAATAAAATATCTTGTAGTAGAAGTGGCGCAGGTAAAATTTTCAGTTACCGGTGAGCTTTTGAAAAGGTAAGGTGGCGGGTTGCGAACGGAAAAGTGTTTTAAGTAGTTAAGTGTAAAAATGAAGACGTCTTTTGCAACGGGCGTGTCTATTAGCTCTATAGAGAGAATAGTTAGTGAAGGCAACACTAGCGCGTCGGAAAATAACGGCAAAGCGATCTTCAGAACACCAAACATCATACGCGAACAACTGATGTAGGGTGATTAGATTTAGGAGAGGGGTATTGTTGCGTGAGCCGCAGGTCTAGATTATTTACTCGGTTACGGTGACTAATTTTACTTGGTAGCTACTGGTGGTTTGTAACTTGGCCTATTTTTCACGCAAATAATAATAAATTTTGTAATAATAACGTAGGATGGTCACAGTTTCTTGCATGTAGTGTTTGCGTGAACAAAACCCAATTTCCGGAGCTACCTCGACTATTATTTAGCAGCATACGTGAAAACACAGTGGCTTTGTATCTCCAGCTCTGACATCCGCTTTACGACTCGGCGTTTTCCTTCGGTAAAATTCAAATGTACGCGGTTAAGAGGAATTTATCTTGGAGTTTATGGCATGCAGAAAAAGAATCGACTCTGTATGAATAAAACAGAACGATTTTAAGAGTCGGATGCGAGCAGAGGGCCTTGGAATAATTCAATACCCTACCAAGTATACCGAGTCACGTAAGAACGTATGGGGAAAATGTTTCTAAACGGTATCAAATATGAATTTTTATACGGTTTTCGCAAAGTAATGGCCTTTCATGGCTCACTAACAGTTGCAGAAACAGAAATGGAACGAGATAACGCGGGATGTTTTCTCTTATTTTGGGAAATATATGTAGGAATGCAAAAAGGAAGGCTTTATTGCATTCGTTGGCGTTATTATTGGATCCCACAGTGACCGCTGGCCGGCTAACCTTTTTCTTATATTGAAATACCACATTGGCATGCCCTAGTAATACTGTCTAACTGCTCTAGATATCACAGGTTACGCGAATTTTTCAATCTGTTTTGGAAGGAACATTTCACATGAAGTCGTTCATTTATACAGGGTGCGGTCCTATCTTGTGGCCAGCGAGATCCCCCGATCTCAATCCATTACACTTTCCTATTTGGAGTTTAATAACAATATTACTAAAAGCATTTTATAGTAGTAACAGTACAACAACCACTTCCTTGTTACAATATTTCATGTAAACTCTGCCGATTATTCCACGAGTTAATTAAATTGTTGAAATGCAATAAACAATAAATGCAGAGGCAGATACCACATGACACTGATAAAACAGATAAGAGGGAACTAATGGGAAAATGATTTCGCGTCTAGTAGTAAGTAATACGTACACGTTGTGGTATAAACCTACGATACAGTCAAAATGATAAACTCATAGTGCAGTTAACGGTATTATAGTTGAACTGCATGCAATGCGAGCCTAGTTCAAGCATTAATGCTGATAACTTACTCAAAAATATCTGATGTATTGCTCTAAGTCGATAGAATCATAACGATGACTCTGTTCCGCTGTTTATAAGGGCTATCTTACATTTCATGGCTAATTCGGCTAGCACAAGAAGAGGGACAGTTACAAAAGTTACAGTCACTATACAAGCTGTCCTATTTTCGTTGTGATTTTGGGGTTTCTAAAAGAAGCAGCAGAGATAGACCCCTGTGGTTTTCGCGAACCTGAGCTACTTTCTTGAGTATAATAGAAAGCTGAAACCAGAATTTGGATATCGTTTTTAGTTTTCGAGAAAAAAATAATATTGATTTTTATCGATATTCAACTGAAATAAAAGCAACAAAAACAAGAAAAACAACAAACAACAAAATTATAGGAACTGCTCAAATTGATTGCGATGTATTTCAACATATAATCTACATCTTTTAGTTAATAGATTGATGGCATTAATTTAATAAATAGGATGGGCTTCCAAATGTCGGAAAGCTGCATGTGTTGCCTCTGCTAGCTCGGCTTGATTGTTGTATCTTCGTATGTATGTTTTTTCTTTTAAAAATGCCCAAACAAAAAAGTCTAATATACTCAGATCCTGTGATCTTGCAGGCCACAATATAGGTCCATTTGTACCCAACCATCTACCCGGAAAATGATTTTCTAAATAATTTATAACTATTGCAGAATTGTGTGCAGGAGCACCATCTTGTTGGAAATATACCCTGTTTATGTTTATTAACGGAACATTTTCCATTATCGCCTCTGCGTTAATATTCAATAAATTAATGTATCTCAATCCCGTTAAGTTTCCATCAAAATTTGGTATGTTAGTTGACCACCCAAAATAAAACACGAAACGTTAAATCCAAAACGTCCTTGCCTCTGAAGTTCAAAAGTTTGGTGCTGATTTGTATCAGACCAGTGACGCACATTATGTCTGTTAAATAATCCTACGCTGCATCTGTCCAAATGACAGACCGCTCAAATTCTGGATTTTCTTGAATTTTATTTAAGTACCACCTACAAAAATTAAGCCTTCTTTCTTGATCTCCCGGGAAGGGTGAATAATTTGAATTTTATATGCCTTTTTTTAATATTTTTTGAACTCGTTTTGGAAACGCCAACTTGTAATTCGATTTCGCTATAAGAAGTTTTTGGTGTCTCCTCAACCAACGATAAAACATTTATTTCTTCCTCTTCCCTATTTTCTTTATTATAAATTTTGTTTCTAGGTTTTTGAATGACCCATAGTGAATCTTTGTGTACTTGTTGAGATATAGATCCATTGATTCATTTACATTCTCACAACATTCACTGAAAACACCAATTATGTCGTATTTTTCGAAATTTTGATCATTTTGAAGTGCCATTATGTATACAGGGTGATTTTTTTTTACAGTCTATTAGAAGTATCTGGAGAACTAAAAGAGATATTGATTGAAAATTTGGCTGTGGCCGCAACCGGGTCGGATCTATTTAATGAAAATATTTTCAAAATGGTGGCATTTCCGGGAATACCGGAAATTGACACCAACTTTGTTATCTTAAATGGAATGCTACCATTTTCTATTTTTTTT
Organism: Xestobium rufovillosum; assembly: GCA_963966045.1. Classification (NCBI taxonomy): domain Eukaryota; kingdom Metazoa; phylum Arthropoda; class Insecta; order Coleoptera; family Ptinidae; genus Xestobium; species Xestobium rufovillosum. Next base: position 31,844,208 of record OZ014497.1, read on the forward strand.
AGATTTCACGGAAAATTTTAATGTCAATTCAATACAGGTTCGCTATGTCTAAAATTAATATTTTCGGAGATATAATTTTTTTTCTCAATATTTTGACAGTTGTGGTAGATTATGTAAAAATTAATATCTCGATAACGTCTAGCAGTAAGATGTTCGATTTTTTATGGTGGCAAGATGAGGTATTGGAGTTACTAATCAGGCAAACAAATTTTCAAAATCTATTACTTAAAATTTTCTAATCAACGACATATGTTGATCGCACAAAAGTAGCAAAAAGTCATTTTTCTTAAATAGAATGATACCATTTTCAATTGTTTTTTAGATTCCACGGAAAATTTTAATGTTAATTCAGTAAAGGTTCGCTATGTCTAAAATTAATATTTTCGGAGATATGATTTTTTTTCCAATACCTATTTTGACAGTTGTGGTAGATTATGTAAAAATTAATATCTCCATAACGTCTAGTAGTAAGATGTTCGATTTCCTATGGTGGCAAGACGAGGTGTTGGAATTACTAATCAGGCAAACAAATTTTCAAAATCTATTACATAAATTTTTCTAATCAACGACATATGTTGATCACACATAAGTAGCAAAGAGTCATTTTTCTTAAATTGAATGAAACCTATTTAAAGAAACCAATTAAAAAACGTGAAAAAATGCGCGTTTAACAATGTATGATGTTTCTCTACTCAAAATGAATAGTATTTTAGATACCTACTAGATGGGGCGCCAGGTCATTGTTCTGCAGCAGTTACTAACGAATTGTATCAGATGTTTGAAGATAGATGGATACGACGTTTGGGTCCATGGAATTGGCCTGCCAGGTCTCCAGACATTACACCGTTGGATTTTTATCTTTGGGGCCGTATATAAAGGATAAAGTGTATCAATATCCACTCAACAACAGGGATGAATGGGTGGAAAGAATTGCTACAGCATTTGCAGGCTTAGATCCATAAGAAATTCGTAGCGCTACTACACACGCCGTACATAAGCGAATCATTAAATGTGTGGAAGTTAATGGACTACATTTTGAACAGTTTCTTGAACATTGTTTTACTATCACGTACCTACTTTATTTTTTATTTAGTTAAAATAAGTTCAGTGGTGGTAATTCAGGATATGTTCCATTAAATGTTCTGTATGTCCTGTTAATTATTTTATCGCATTTTCCATGAATGTTGAATAAATTCATAATATCCGAGTAAGAATAATTATCATTTGCCAGATCCTATTCGTTAAACACCAACCGTACTAAATTACTAAAAAATATCAATTGCTTTTATTAGACATTATTTGTGAAATTTGTGAATATTTTGTTTTGTCTACAAGCCAAGGTCTACTTACTAGAAGGCGGCGCTCTTCAATTTTGATCGATGAAATAAGAAAACAGCAAATATCTAAAATACTACGCATTTTAGGTAGAGAAACACCATACATTGTTAAATGCGCATTTTTTCACTTTTTTAATTGGTTTCTTTAAATAGGTATCATTCTATTTAAGAAAAATGACTTTTTGCTACTTTTGTGCGATCAACATATGTCGTTGATTAGAAAATTTGTTTGCCTGATTAGTAATTCCAACACCTCGTCTTGCCACCATAGGAAATCGAACATTTTACTGCTAGACGTTATCGAGATATTAATTTTTGCATAATCTACCATAACTGTCAAAATAGGTATTGGAAAAAAATTCATATCTCCGAAAATATTAATTTTAGTCATAGCGAACCTTTATAGAATTAACATTAAAATTTTCCGTGGAATCTAAAAAACAATTGAAAATGGTATCATTTTATTTAAGAAAAATGACTTTTTGTTACTTTTGTGCGATCAACATAATATGTCGTTGATTAGAAAATTTTATGTAATAGATTTTGAAAATTTGTTTGCCTGATTAGTAACTCCAACACCTCGTCTTGCCATCATAAAAAATCGAACATCTTACTGCTAGACGTTATCGAGATATTAATTTTTACATAATCTGCCTCAACTGTCAAAATATTGAGAAAAAAAATTATATCTCCGAAAATATTAATTTTAGACATAGCGAACCTTTATTGAATTGACATTAAAATTTTTCGTGGAATCTAAAAAAAATAGAAAATGGTAGCATTCCATTTAAGATAACAAAGTTGGTGTCAAATTCCGGTATTTCCGGAAATGCCACCATTTTGAAAATATTTTCATTAAATAGATCCGACCCGGTTTCGGCCACAGCCAAAATTTCAAATCAATATCTCTTTTAGTTCTCAAGATACTTCTAATAGACGGTAAAAAAAATCACCCTGTATATCTACTAATAATCTGTTAATAGATCTAGCTGCATGCAACTTTTGCTAATGTATGTCAACAGGTGATTATTCAGTTGTTAACATCAAATCACAGGTATCTTGGAAGTATCTTATATTTTCTAAAGTTAAAACTTAAAAAGTACCAAAAGCCTGCTGTGGTTTCCATTTAAAAAATTCAACTTTGTCATAACTCAAAAAATGTGCCCCCTAGAAAAAAACTACGTACGCAACTGAATTCCTTGGAAAAAGTACCACCTCACGAAACCAGAATTATTTCAGAACTGTTAACAACTTATTTTGGGACTGGGCTTCTTCTTTTGGGGTCATATTAAATTTTTTTTAAATTAATAAAATACTTCGCGTAGGTACTACCAATAGAATAATTTATTAAGAGTATTGACCGGTTTCAAGATTTTTTGTTTTCTTCGTCAACATGTTATTGCAGTTTGTCTAATGATGTTGAGTTCTTGTATTTTGGGAAATTCTGTTATGGGCCCGCACTTTTTCGAAGATCGTTTAACTGGAGACGCTTACTTAATTCACTAATAGAGTAATATATTTATACCTATATCCTGGTATGTTTCTCCACATCATAAAAGACATGAATCTCTTTCGTTTAATTATCGATAATTTGCGGGAAATTGAAAGGAAAACTGTCGCATGAGAGCGCCGAAGTCTGTGGAAATCCGCGCATTGTGCTTGGTGGAAAGAAAAGCGAGAGAACTGCTGAGAAGTGGAGGGATATAAATGCTGTATCTTTTGAAGTTTGACTGATCCAAACCCGAGACAGTAATATAAAGTTTATATCAGAGAAACTTATGAATATACCGAACTACTTTGAAAGATGAAATCCATATCTTCCACTCAAACTTGTGTGTGTATTTGATATTTGTTATGCCTCTTGGATTGTGTGTATGTCTTTTGAAATGGGATCTCATTTCATTTCTCGTTATTAATATGAGTCTGATATCATCTTCCTACAATTTGATACTAAAAGCAAGTTATTTCGGAGCGATTACCGGGAATGCTTTATTTGTTTGCGAGACATATCTAATAAAAGAAAACTACTCCTGCAGTTTCCCCTAATTGAGCTTTTCCGTCTTCGTAGTACCTAAGTATAAACATAGGATTATCTCCTCAATTAACGCGTACAAACCCGAAATTTCAACAAAGAGTTTGATCCGGCTCGAAGGACCAAATTATAAAATTTACTAAAAACTAATTTTCAATACTATGCAATATTATTTATTGCTGTATGATAAAGGAGTATGGTTTTCAGAGTCTCAAACAGAACATTTGCCATCAGGACCGTATGATAACAAAGAAAATGCAATTATGCGGTTTACGTGGCTGTTTTAGTCGATTATCTTTGATAATAAGTCAGCTTATGCAGAAAATTAGTCAATTTGCTTCGAAAATTACCAGTTTGGAATACGTCAGACCCACCCTCGCCTAACAATTTTCCGTTCATTACACCAAAAACGTAAAGGGAACTATTAAAATTGTTTTTTGTTTTAATAATAAATTGTGGATGAGAATGTTTCACGGACGAATTGCATTTAGGAGATAAGGAAAATCTTGGGACAATTGAATTGTCAACTTCAAAGAAGATATACTTGATGTAAGTTTAGATTTAGCGCAGACGGTATTCAATACTGGATAATACATGTCTATGGCATGTGTATGATTCCTGAATCCGGGTCCATTGTCTTGCATATATACCCACTCTCTCTCTTAATCACTACCAAACTTCCGTGCAATTTACTTTGCTCAATAATAATACCAGTTGTCTCCTACCTCCTGGAGAAATATTGCCATATTATACGGATTACCTCTTTGATAAATTGCTGTTAATTCACAGAAACGCGCACAAGTATTGGAAGTAATACACTACTACGAATCTCAGCCCTGTATATGATTTTATTATTAAGATCTTACAAAATTTATTTTCGCAATGGTTCAGTTATCTCAAAAAAATAAAAATAAATTTTAGCATGTCACGTGACCACTGGTTTCGTGGAAAAATCGAAAAATCTGAATGGAACTAATTTATAAGATATTGAAGAAAGCGATTACCTACGACCAGAATTAAATTTAAGTGCCACATGCAAAATTAGAAAACTGCAGTGTGTTCAGTTGATTTTCCGGTGCAGTGCATTCTGTCTGGTAGGTACCTATTCACGAAAAATATTTGTCCACGACTATCTTACAACATACTCTTTATACTTGTGTTTCTTCAATCATAATTAGATACATTAATCACTGCAGTGATTAATGAATATTATTCACTACACCAATAAGAACATCGCTTTGACCTTTTTTTACATTTATTTAGTAGGCCGCGATCGTGATGTGTCAGTTCAAATTGAAACGTCAAATCAGAATGGTTTGCTTTTAATTTGAAATGCATATTCTAAAAAAGAAGATATAATTAGTAGTGAGAGTGAAAACGAGGTTTCTTTAAAAGCACCAGCAATAAAAGAAGCTGCAGAACTTGCCTCATTAGATTCATTGCCCAAAAAACCAAGAAAATTATACCTGAGAGCGTATGTATGAATATTTCTTACACTGGAGAAGGGAAATGAAGGTAAATTCTTTCTGAGAATCTGTTTTGATAGTCGTGGACAAAGTATAGTATACAACTCGTTATAATGATGCTATTACCTCGGATGATTGCAAAACTCGCTCGTTTCACTCGCTCGTGTTGTAAACTTCATCCTCGGTAATAATAGCATTCATTATAAACTCGTGTATAATATACTATTCTGCAAAATTTTGCCATAATTACATAGGTAGAAGTATTCATAATTTTCCTGTCATAAACTTATTACTATGAATTATTGATAAGTTAACCCCACACGCCAAAAGACAGTGACACAGTAATTAAACTCGACACGTGTTTCGCTGACAACGTCAGCGTCTTCATCCTGAAATGTCCATATTGGAACAACCTGTATATCTATCAAAAGTCATCGAAAGCCGAACGAATGTTTGAACAATGCGAGGCCAAATTTCTCCATGTGTCGACATTAAAAAATGATTGTCGACTTGGCCCTAACGCGGCCGAGATAGCTGTTAAACAATTTGTTACAGCTCTCGAACGATTCATTTTTCACGCGCAGGCGATTCAACAGCTGATAGCGACCGACGTTTCGTCATTACCGCGTCGAAGGTAGCCTCAATATTTTGACGGCGCCCGACCACCCATGAATTGTCGGTATTTAAACAAGGCAAGTCAAGGAGGCAGGACACGGCTTACTAGATTTCCCACTCTAGATATGACGGCGCGATCATCAGTTAGAGGAACGCGGTCATTTGTCACGTGTCATTGGCGAATTCTGATACAGTGTTTAACCCTTCCGTGAGCGGATTATTACAAGCAGTCAGATGAATCGAAGTGTGCCGCGGCGGAGACGATAAAAGTGTCCTGGGCTCTTTAGAAAGATGACTGTATGCACTGTACTGTGACGTCATACGTTATCATGATCATATTTTTAATTTTTAAAACTATGTACAAGTATTTTCTTGGCTACACGCAACGGTTTTACAGTTCAACTAGTATTTTCCCCAAGTTTTAAATGATTTAGTGTGCGAAATGTGTTAAATTGTGAAAGTATTGGTTTAACATCAGTGTCCCATATACCGGTGCTCCGAATTTTTGTCGTCTCGTGAAACGCGGTGGGCGGCTGCGGGCACGTGGGTGACGACAGGTCTCTTGTACCGATGCCCACTTATACAACTCCGAGCTGTGCGAGAAACCCAGAAGGGCAGAGTGTTCAGTAAATTAAAATTAATCTAAAAGAAGGGTTAAGAAGCGAGCTGGGTTACTGTAATCGCTCCCAGTAATTAATGAGAAGTAATAAGATAAAGGACGTCGAGCGCTGTAAAGCGACATGCTACAGCATACGATTAGTTTTTACTAGAAAAATGCATAAACTTCTTTTGATGATAAATTAATGTATCGATTTTTGGAACGAAGGACGAAGAGGCGGAAGTTCAATAATGTGTGGGCACTGGGTATATTGAACGACGAAATTGTTCTTGAAAATGAAACTGAAAGAAAGAAAAACAAGCCAGAATGAAGAATGTCTTAGGTTGAAGATTATTCCAAAGTACGATCAAATTAAACACCAAAAACTTCTTGTCGCGAAATCGAATCACAAGTTGGTGTTTCCAAAACAAAAGTTCAAAAATATTTAAAGAAAGGCAAATATAGGCCATGTAAAATGCAAATTATTCACCATCTCTTCCCGGGAGATAAAGAAAGAAGGCTTCATTTTTGTAGGTGGTACTTAAATAAAATTCAAGAAAATCCAGAATTGGGCGGTCTGTCATTTGGACAGATGAAACTCACATAAGCAACGTAGAATTATTTAACAGGCATAATGTGCGTCACTGGTCTGATACAAATCAGCACCAAACTTTTGAACGTCAGAGGCAAGGACGTTTTGGATTTAACGTTTCGTGTTTTATTTTGGGTGGTCAACTAGCATACCAAATTTTTGATGGAAACTTAACGGGATTGAGATACATTAATTTATTGAATATTAACGTAGAGGCGGTAATGGAAAATGTTAAGTTAATAAACATAAACAGGGTATATTTCCAACAAGATGATGCCCCTGCACACAATTCTGCAATAGTTAGAAATTATTTAGAAAATCATTTTCCGGGTAGATGGTTGGGTACAAATGGACCTATATTGTGCCCTGCAAGATCACCGGATCTGAGCATATTAGACTTTTTTGTTTGGACATTTTTAAAAGAAAAAATATACATACGAAGATACAACAATCAGGACGAGCTAGCAGAGGCAACACATGCAGCTTTCCGATATTTGCAATCCCATCCTATTTTTTTAATTAATGCCATCAATCTATTAACTAAAAGATGTAGATTATGTGTTGAAAAACATAGCAATCAATTTGAGCAGTTCCTATAATTTTGTTGTTTTTCTTGTTTTTGTTTGTTTTGCTGTTTTTTCTGTTTTTGTTGCTTTTATTTCAGTTGCTATTAAAAGTTGCTAACATAAAATCACACGTAGGTATCTTGGATGTACCTACCTATCTTATATTTTCTAAACGTAAAAAGTATCAAAATCTTTGTCAATTTTTGAAATAATATAAAAGGACATACAGTTCAATTTTTAAAAGTAGCATCTTTCGTCATCGACTATATTCGTATGAATTAAAATCGAAGCGTATGTCGTAGTTGTTTCTTCTCTCAATGACGGCATTCTGAGACGTAACCGTCGACGCAAATACTTGTCAAACAAACGTCAGAAACGTAAATGTCAGCAAAATGTTAGAAGTTTAAAATTACGCCCTAAAGTGATGAATAATTTAAATTGAGGTACTAATTACTTACTAAAATCAAGAAAAATTGAGTAATAGGGAAAATCAAGAGAAAAATTCACTTAGAAGGTAAGGTAGGGAGTTAGGAACTCAACGGCGGTCTTGACAGATTAAATTATATATTTTAGCATATGCACAATATGAAAAAGTAATGAAGTTAAACAATAAGTAAAAGTACAAATAGCAGTAAGGATGAGGCTTACGCGTCGATGGGGTCCTGTAGAACGGAAACCAGGTTCTTCGGTCTTCGGGAATACAGTAAAGAACAAAGAAAAGAATGTTATATTGTTAGCTATTATGTAGAAGCAATGATTTTAATATTATGTAGTATTACAAAATTACATACGATGGGTATATGGATTTGCAATATTTAACCATAATAATATATGAAACACAAAAATAATATAAAACTATACAAAAAATTGGTTAAGTGGGAATCAATTCCCGCATGAAGGGTTCTGCGCATACCCACATTAAAAAAGATTTTGTCTAATCTACAATATTATAATCCCTAAATGTATATTGTTCAGTCAATAAATTATTATTGTTTGTTACTGTCATTCACTTCAGTTGAAAATACAGCTGTCAGTGGCAATAAACGGGCACTGTTTCCTTTTTCAGCTTTAAAATAATCGAGCAGGGATAGCACTATTTCCTGGCACTTCGAATTCAACATACGACCTCTCATGCTTAAGGAAAATTCTGTAAAATGTATAAATTTTTAAAATATTTAATATTGAACTTAACCTAAAAACTTACCGATTATGTTTTCTTTGTAACCAATATGAAATTGATAGATTTCTAAACAGCAAACGGAACAACAAAACAAATCAAAACGGCAGTTATATTAGAACAACTCGAATAAACTTAAAACCCCCCAAATATAACACAGTCGAGGAACAAACTAAATTCACACGGCGCCGTCGCTGTAGCCAATAATGGCTGGATCCCGACATTGACATTGACAGATTGATACTGACAATTATTGGAGTTGCCACGGACCATAATGCGCTACGACGGTATTTAAGCAGTTGTCTTTGTCATCATTACGCTCTTACCATTAAAGGGTGGGAAAGACATGATTATCCATACTGTTTCTTTCCAATATGTGATGCACGACAATAACGTTGGTCGTAAATCGACAATAAATTCGTTACGAAAGTTGCTTCTTTTAAAAATTGAACTGTACATAAATTTTGATAGCTTAAAAAAAGCCCTTTCGAACTAGACCAAAGCCTACTATGATTTCCATTTAAAAAAATCAACTTTGTCATAACTCAAAAAATACGCTCCCTGGAAAAAAACTACGTACGCCACTGAATTCCTTGGAAAAAGTTCTATAGGAGTCAATCATAACAGTTTTAGTCTGCTTAGTACAAAAAGAATTGGAGAGAGTTTTTGAAAATCGAAATAATCAGCATTATTTTTTTACTCGAAAACTGAAAACGATATCCAAATTCTGGTTTCGGAATTCCATTATACTCGAAATAGTTTGTAAGATTAAGTACCATTTTTTTAGCTCGGGGGTGTGAGAAACCATTTTAGAACTTCAAACTGTCAAAGTTGAAAAACTGCGGCATTCATCAATCAAAACCAAAATTTGCTTATGTCTACTTCTATAAGTTCAAAGCTATGTTAAAAGCACGTACGTACATGGAGACAAATTAGGATTGTTTCAAAGCCACCTTAGGTGAAACGTCTCGTAGTACAAAACATCTGGATTTAGTTCTGTAATTCAATGCCTGGCGGGGTATTTGCCCGAGGAGTAGTTGTTCGAAGGGTTTAGTACCACTAATTTATGCGTCTATATTTCTTCTTCTTTTACTCTTCTTCTTCTTCTGCTTCTTCTTCTGTTTCCTGGGGTATAATATATTATCCTCTTTGGCCATCTTCCACATTCCATTCTCATAACGTGACCGTTCCAAATGAGCTGCCTTATTTCTATTCTTTCCACTATGGTATCTTGAACATTCGCCCTATCTCTGATGTCATCATTCCTGACGTGATCCAGTCTTGATATCCTACACGATTGACGTAGGAAATCCATTTCCATAGCATTCAATTTATGGTTATTGGTAAGTTGTCAACATTCAACGCCATAAGTTGTAATGGGTTCCACGATTGACCTGTAGATATTAATTTTTGATTTGTACTGGTTGACCATAGAATGGAATTTAATTTTTTAATAGCTGTACATCCCTAACTATTCTGCTTCTTATATCTCTGTTCGTTTTATCTTCTTGTGGCATATATCTTCCCATCAGGTATTTATATTCTTTGTAACATTTTATGATGTCATTTCCAATTACCAATTATATCATAGGGACATAGAGAAATTAATGATGCACACGCTTTTGACCCAATACACCGAAAAGTGTCCATCATGGTGTTGTACCTGAAGGTGAAGGGTGCACAGCTCCAATCTGGAATAGTGTGTTGTATCAAAGCATACGTGATACGGAGATAATATTGCTGGCAGACGTCCTTCTGCAATTACTTGCGAAGCTGCGTTAATTAAAAAACGCGAAATGGCAAATTGAACATTCTTTTATGGGGGTTGTTTTAGTGTCAATTTTTAAAAGGGCGTTAGGACGTTATATGCGCGTCCAACGTGCGTGATCTTTTAATGAGGCATCCATTCAATGTATATGAATTAATAAAAGCCTAAGTTAGATGCACAGATATTTTATTTCGCTGCTGTCATGTCTTGCGAATTCTCAAGAATGATCCCATCAATAGGCGGGTATTCAACCCGGCACGTTAATCTAATTCCCTCGCCCTCCCCCACTCGAATGTCTCCGATCTTTCGAAACATGCAAGCGGGATGCCATTTGGCAGCGTCGAGTGTGCATTTTTATTGAAAAGAAAATAAATCAGACGCTACATAGAGGTATTTCAATAACTTTGCGTTTTCCATGCTCGCAAGTATCACTTCAAATCGTATCTGGGCCCTTTTGACTACCGGATTGTTGCGGTTTGTGAACACTCGATGTAATTGGACGGTCGATATTGAAGAGAATTGGCTCTGCCGGCGTGTGTTTAGTTGCATAATGCGAATTTTACTCATCAATATTAGAAATATGACAAAAAATATTCATCTAATCACTTTGTTTTTTATGACAACGCAAACAGTAATCAATCGAGTTAGTAGATAGCTGATCAAGAATTATATTTCAGTTACTTCTTATTCCTCCCCAATTCCACTCTATTTTTCCTCACAAATTAACTCCCGAGAAGCGTTTGATATTTATAGGGGCGTTTTCTTTTAATTGGAGTAGGTACAAATTAAGAAAAAAAGGAGTCCACGTGCCGTGACACCCGAACTGTCACTACAAGAAAAAAAGTAATTAACTTCGGTGAATAATTAAGACAGAAGAAAGGGATCGGTATTTATTTCTGACGCCTTTATTAGAGTGAGATCAAGCATTTAAGTCTGACACTTTGGGGCACAAATTAAAGATGCTCCCCGCTTTTAAAACTCACTTTCGTTATAATTCATCAGGAAAGAATGCCTAACAACAATACATTGTGTATTAAAATAATTGAAACTTGTACTTAATACGATGTATTGACTCCTCGGGCGTTAATGACTGCCCGGCACCGCCTAGGCACACTTAAAATCGGCCTATCGATTGCATCTTGTGGCAAAAGAGCTCACTGTTCTCTCAGTGCACTTTCAGATTCAAAACGGCCTTGAATGTTTGCCATAACTGGAAGAAGTTGTTTCTGCATAGATGCTCACTGGGGTTGAGGTCGGGAGACTGAGGAGGCCATGGCAAAAGGGCAATGTTCTCTTCTTCAAACCAATTTTGTACCTGATGTGTAATGTGAGGGAAGACGAGCATGCTCTGCATATAAACCAAATCTGGACCACCAACAACAGGTACAAGAACTTGTTGAATATAACGTCGTTGGTTCATGGCTCCATCCAGACAAATAAGGTCCGTTCTATGGTGCAAATCGATTCCAGCCCATACCATCACAGACCCTCCTCGATAATTGTGAACTTCCTGGAAGTGCCTGGTCCTCTCCAAGGCTTCTCTTCTTCTGCTATCAGGTTGAAATCCGAACCGAGATTCATCGGTAAACAGAACATTAGACAATTCTGCTTTACCTCATTGAGCATGCTCTTCAACCCAATCAAGACGAGCTTCGCGATTGCCGTGGCGAAGTGCAGGTACTCTTATTGATCGGCGAGAATGAAGACCAGCTTAATGGATACGATTTCTAATGGTTTGGTCAGAAACTGCTACGGTGTACACTTTGGAGATCCGCAAAAAGTGTTGTCGTTGCATTGTAAATTGTTGTTTTATGTACTTATGTTCAGCACAAACAACTAAACTGGCCATTTATGTTTTTGTATAAATAAAACGAACAAATCAAGTCTTTTTTTATCATGCGGTGGTATGATATCCAACGATAGTATATTATACACGAGTTTATAATGAATGCTATTATTACCGAGGGTGAAGTTTACAACACGAGCGAGTGAAACGAGCGAGTTTTGTAATCATCCGAGGTAATAATAGCATCATTATAACGAGTTGTATACTATACTTTGTCCACGACTATCAAAACAGATTCCCAGAAAGAATTTACCTTCATTTCCCTTCTCCAGTGTAAGAAAGATTTATACATATGCTCTCAGGTATAATTTTCTTGGTTTTTTGGGCAATGAATCTAATGAGGCAAGTTCTGCAGCTTCTTTTATTGCTGGTGCTGTTAAAGAAACCTCGTTTTCACTCTCACTACTCATTATATCTTCTTTTTTAGAATATGCATTTCAAATTAAAAGCAAACCATGCTGATTTGACGTTTCAATTTGAACTGACACATCGCGATCGCGGCCTACTAAATAAATGTAAAAAAGGGTCAAAGCGATGTTCCTATTGGTGTAGTGAATAATATTCATTAATCACTGCAGTGATTAATGTATCTAATTATGATTGAAGAAACACAAGTATAAAGAGTATGTTGTAAGATAGTCGTGGACAAACATATTTATACGACGAGACTCATTTTCAATTTTCTACGAATTGTTGGCGAAAATATTTTTGAAATAATAGTTTTATCCTTAAACAGTTTTGAGCAGTGTATTATCATAGTATTTAATAACGAAAAATATATGGGTTTAATACTGTACTTCGTATTTTATTTTTCTTTGGGGCATTGTAGTTCAAAGACGGATTGTTTTACCTTCCGCCTTTTGTTAATTGCCGCGGTATAAAATTCACCAGGAATAATTAGAGCTTCACATAACCTTTAGAAAATAATTTCAAAACCCCTAACCGCAATTAAAACGTGCAAAAAATCGATTGCATACGTTATTGAGCTCTCCTGATATGGAAGAAATTAATTGAAGTTATTTCCTCGCAAATCAAAAGAACAGCGCGCATTTATACTGAATTTTTATTTGAAGTCGTCGGCGTCGGTTTCCCGAGTGCAGGTGAAAGTTGTGTTTGGAAAGTTTTTACTCAAAGTTAATAAATTCCAAAGCGTTAAAAAAGCGCGCCTCTTGTCCGCTAACTCGATGGGCTTCACGTGGAATAATGAGGAGTCAGAGTTTCACTTTCTCTCACTACCCTTGGACATTTTTCCTTATCGCTGTTGATACAAGAAAAAGTAACCAATTTAGAGAATACTACTACTTTTTTATTCATTGATGAATAGTGATTATTCATATACGCTTTAATCTCATTGTGTTGCCAATTCTTGTCACTCGTCTATACTTTAGCAACAGTAGACATATAGAGCCCGTTCTGGACCAACGCATGCAAATTCTTATGGCTATTCAACTTGAGTTCCAAATGCCCTATATTAATCGCTTGAGTCTTTTTTTCCATTGCATTAGCAACATCTGCTGCAGGCTTGCTCCAAACGAATTTCGAAAAACTGTTTATTACTACTATATTTTCATTTGCATATTAGGATAGCATTTCTACTAAGTCTGCTTGGTACATAGGTATTCAAATCTCTTCATAACATAGTGTAAGCAGATGGTATGAAATTCTCGTACGAGGAATGCACAGTTCCATTTCAATAAAGCGTCCCGTTTTCCTGCAGCTAAATATTTAAAAAATATAAAACGCTGGAAATGAAAAAGAGACGTACAAGACAAACATAATTAACCGTTTGACTAGACTCTCATTTGTAGTTGCTCAAACAATAAGAACGATAATTATTTTTAATTTATCTGGGAGCACCGATCGTCTCATCGGCGTCGCTCCGCGTCGGGACGGCGGGCGAGAGAGAAGGACGGCGCGCGCGGCGTTTGTAAAAATCCCGGCGGCCCCGCGATTGAAATTCTTTTAATTTAGCCTTTCGTTTGTTTAAAGAAACCCTTTTCTCTTTTTTATTTAATTTGTCATTTTATTGTGAGCGTCCATTCGTTTCAGACGTGCTCGGGCACGATATCAGGAGAAATTTTTAATTGCCTTCCTAGAGATAACAAAATCAAAATGTTAATTAACAATCTGGGCGTGTACTACAGTTAAAAATTAAAGAAAAATACGCCCTGAATATTTCATTGCGATAACTCTGCATTTTACGTTTTGTTCCGCAAGATAAAAGGGAGGGGTAATTATGAATTCTTTTGAGATCGCTAATTTCCACCTACGGGCATATTTTTCTGCGCAAAAAATACGCGATAACGCCGCTCGACCGAACCAAAGCTTGGATCAAAGTTGGCATGATAAGTGAACCCAGTTGCTCAAAAAACTGGCTAATCAAATAAAAGAATCGTTAAGCCATAAATGTCACAAGAGCACAAACAGTTCTAAGCTCTAAAATTTCGTTAAATCAATTAATTTTTGACATCGAAAGCAACATTAAGAGAAAAATTTATTTATATTAATATGTGAATTTTATTTCTGTCGAATAAATGGTAGACCTGCAGGTATACAGCGAATTAAACATGTTAATTCGTCAAGTAAGAGTATCCGTTAAGTACTTGGAGATTTTATTACACTTCATTTTATAATTTATTTGAGAGTTTGTTAAAATACATTCTTTATTTGCGGCAAATAAATGATTTGGTAGCTACAAATATATAATTTACTTATCACAAGTAAATAATATATTTGAACAAACTCTATGATTTATTGCTGTCAAATAAATTATGAAATTTATCGAAATTTATTTCACAGAAATAAATAGGATGGTTGGAGACCTTAGACACGAAGCCACGAAGGAATAGTTCGCGACGTACTAGAGTCGGAGTTAGGGATAAAAGTTGTAGAGGTGAGGGTTAGGGAAATGCGTAGGTTAGCACAGGATAGGAAGGGATGGAGGTACGCGTCCAACTAGTCTTCTAGCTGAGAACTTCATGATGATGACGACAGATATTACGCGGTTATAGTCATGACTATGGGCCTTATAGGAACATTTAATTGTCTTTCTTGATAACATTAAACATTTTTTTTTTAATTGCATAACTCCTTTGCGACCTGCCAAGAACCCAATAAACTCGAATCTCAAACAGTTATTCACACCACCGCAGAACATTTTAATTAATATAGCCCACTTGATCCGGTATTGTTTACCCTCTCAGACTTTTTCCCTTTGAATTTTTCAATTAATTATCATCGACTCCAGTGTACTTGTGTATTTGAAGAACTCTTGTAATTAACTTTGCAAGACCACCCCCCTATCTTTGATTGAAACCGAGAAGAGAAAAAAAACGCACCCTTACAAAGTAGGTATCAAATTGTAAAATCAATATTTCGATTTCGCCGACAATATTTTGTAATCGCGGATGCTATTGTTCCAGATGTTCTGGAGCTTTATGCAACTTTAATGTCCCCTAAAGGCACGCGATAAGTACACTCGGAGGCGAAAGTATCGCCCGGATCATCCCTTAAATCAACTGCATATCTATAAGTACCTAATAAAACTTCTTAGGTATATAGGTATTTAAACAAGTACATGGTCCTTTAGTTGTTTTAATAATATACAAGAAAAATATATCGATTAATCGAACTTTCCGATTCGATTCGAATCGATTTCCTATTAGAACGTAAGTGTGCTTTCATATTGCTTAACAACTGAATCGATGCTATTAATCGAGAAAATCGATACAAAACTGAAAACCGTTTTTCGATTTGTCGAGGATTGAAAAGTTCTCGACCGAGTGTACACTCAAAACGGATATAACATTGGTTTTCAATGTCTCTATCGCTCCCTAACAACTGAGCATCGGGTGAAATGGATCAGAAATGACAAGCCGCTGGTTTGAATACAATACAATGACAAAGGGCCTAAGCACTTTTCGATATTCGTCGAGCGTCTGTTCCGAGCACTCTGCGTGTTTCTAACGACCGTGTGTCACTTTCTTTGATACGTGATCCATAATTCTTAAGAATTCAAACGTATTTCGGGCAGTGCGACCCCTGTTAAAAGAGGGGTTGTTTCAGCGAAGACGAATTAATAAGAAAATTACAATCAATGATTCGGAAAAGCAGTCTACGTTCTGTATCTGAAAATTACGATTCTCTGGCGTCGCTTACCACCCTCCATTTGCTTCCTCTACCCGAAAATATGTTAAATTTAACGTTTAAAACCAGAATATAAATTAAACCCTTGATTTCTGTTCAAGATGTTTCTATAATGGGGGGTTTCCACGTTCGCTACAAATTTCTCCGTATTGGCATCTTTGATTTTAATTTTATGTGAAGGGGGTGGAAATGGATGACATTAAATGGCGCGTGAACGTCTCACAGGGTGAGTAGTTAACGGAACTTTGTCTTCGTTTCATCTGTTATTCATTGTATCGGTTTTCAGTGCACTTCCAGCTTTACCATCTATTTCATTAGGGACCTCTTAAGGGAATTGCCCATCAAGTTACTTCATCAGACAGAATAAGTCCATCTATTCACTCTTGGTTGCGTATTTTAAGTCCAAAAAAATTTGCTACTATCAATTTTGCCCTAACTCAATTATTTATTAAGTTATTAATCATTAATAGTACGATACCTTTTTGCCAAAGTATCGTAAGCCGCATTTTTGCCGAAAATGACTTCTCCTGGCTATCTCAAGCAGCTGGTGCTAGAGAAACGATCTGTTAAAGTATCGTAAGCCAATAATCAGCTGTTTATAAACGAACCAGGGTTTTATTTTAGCGCAAGTGAATTTAAACCGCCCCCATAACTGTCATACTAACGTAACCAACGTCCTTTCTTCGACTGGCTACCATAAAAGTATCGTAAACAACATCACGTGATGTTGCTTACAATCCCGATTATGTTGGTTACGATACTTCAGGATTGCAGTGCTTTTCAAAACAGTGACCAACGGTAAGTGATTTTTCACAATTTTATTAATAATTTAGCAATTATGAACAATCTAGTGATTTTAAATTACATTAATAACAAGGATATAATTTTGGTTATAAGCGGATTTGTTTGCTGAATTGCATTTTTGCTTTTTTTTTAACAATTACCTGTCTAACGTCTAACCTCAATTTGATGAACCGCGTCTTTCGGTCAATAACTAACATAATAGTTTAATAAATAGAGTGGTTTTAAATTTCAGTAAGTAACAGCAAGGAGCAAGGACACCTATAACTTTGGTTGTAATTGTGCATTTGTTTGCTGAACTGTATTTTCAATAATTTTATTAAAACTGATAGTTTAGTTTATTGTTAGGAAGTGCCTACGTAGCCGGCGCTTGCTACGCCATTGTGCGATGAGAGTTGCTTAAATGGTGCAAAAATTTTCACAGGGCAACTAGCGATTTTTGTGGCGATTTTTAAAATAATTGTGGGGCAAACATGCGCCACACAATAAGACACCTGACGAAGTTAAACAAGAGGTACATAACTTCATCAAAAATCTCCCAGCGGTACCCTCGCATTATTGCCGAAACAAGAGTACTCGCAAGTATCTTCCTAATGAGCTCAGAAATATAAGTTTTCTACATAGGATTTTTTTGAAGCACCAAGCCGGGAACAATTCAAGTGCCAAACCATCACCAAAAATTTTCCGGGAAATATTCTTAAAAGACTATTTGGGTTTCCATCAACCAAAAACGGATAAATGTCGAATTTATGAATGCAGAAAAGATACAGCTTTTGAAGAAACTGACGCTTCTATAGAAGCGTTTGAAAAACATTTGCAAATGAAAGAACAAAGCAAGGAGTTATTTTTAACTGGCCAGAAAAGGTGCGTTACTGAAGATTCTTACATTTGTGCTAGTTTTGATATTCACATGGATATAATCTGCTATTATGCTATTCTAGAAGGTACGCCTTTTATAATGAAACGGTATATGAAACTGGTACCAGCTGTTCAGGGTAGAACCGTAATCACGCAATGCTTGTAATGTTGCAAACATTTCTACAAGACTACGCAAAAAATTTGGAAAGCATAAAGATTATTTTCTTGCTGCCTGGGCATACGTATATGCCGGTAGATACCGCCCACGCAACAATTGAAACAGTTACTAAGAAGAAAATAGTTTGGGCACCTTCGGAATGGGATACTATTCTCTCAAATTCAAGAGTTTATCCTAAACTTTTCGACTTTGTGAGGATGCAGCTTTCTGACTTTCGAAACTGGAAAAAGCTGGTGAGGAACGTCTGCCTTCTAGTGTCAAAACTGCAAAATAAGTCTAGTAAAGCAGGCAATATTCCAAAAAGGAAAATCTAATTTTGAAGTGAATTACAATTATGAGGGTTCTGGGATGGATGTATTGATGGCCAAACAAAATGGCATGTTATAATTTTATTAACTTTTACAATAAAGTTTAATATTGTTATCTCATATTTCTTTAGGTCGTTAGAAATCAATATTTTGATGTAATGTTAGCGTTACTCTACCCAGGAAAGTTACCTATTTCTGTACCAAAGAAAAGAGACCTCGACAATTTATGTAACCAAAATGTAATACCAAAAAGGTACCACCAGGAGTACTTTGATTTGCGACCCAAAGCGTCTGTTAGAGATGGGTTGCCAGAAACTGATGCTGAAGACTTATCGGAATTAGAAAACAACTGATATTAATTATTAATTATGTTTTGTTTTTAGAAAAAAATGTTTATTTTTTATTAGCTATTAAAGAATTTTGTATTTTATTTTTGAAACAGAAAATTTCAAAATAAACTATATTTGAGTAATTCAAGATTATTCCATGCTTAAATTGTTTACGAAAATAATAAATGATTTATTCGGCCGTTTTAAATCAGTTACCTTATTATCGCAAGGAAATTTTTGTTTAAAGCACACCAGTAAGTACGTTGACCTTTCTACCAAAGTATCGTAAGCTAGTGTCACTTACGATTATTTGGTATTAGTATCATGACCCGGAAAAGTAACGCAAGTGCCAAAAACACAAGATGTTATTTTAGAGCCAAATAATTGCACTTTTTGTGAAAAATGCGCCCCTAAATAGGTAATACCTTATTTCTAATGAATTTTATTCAATATTTTCGGATACAACAAAAAATGGCTGCTCCTGAAAAATTTGCGTATCGCGGCTTACGATACTTTGCCAAAAAGGATCGGCTATGTTATCCAACGAGCGAGTTATAAACGTTGTCATGGAAACGTACGATGCACATAGGTATAGTTGATATTAAACGTCAGGTATTCTTTAGCAAAATTAAGTATAACTGATTCAAAATTATTTTCAGAAATTTGGACTATTTTTTTTTCTCAAACAATATTTTGGGTTTTTGTTTAGCCTAATAATGTTTATGTTTTGTTCTAATATTTTATTAATTTGGGCTTCTACCTCTCGTTTGTGAATAGAGATACCCATAAGACTTTCTATAAATTGGAAGTTTAATCTGATGTATTATTTGATTAGTGAACGTTAGTAGTGTATTTTCGTTGTAAAATATCTGGGAATATTCTTTTAACAATTTTAATATGTGGCTTTTCTCGTCGAAATTTAAATAATATGCAGTCTTAAATTTTAGAAAAATTATTTTCATCATTAATATTGTTAAGATCAATTTTTCTAAGCAACCATCGAAGACATCATGAAATTTACATAGGTATATTAAACGCGCGAGGCCATTCTAGCTTTACGAGTAATTATAGAAAAAACGATAGAAAAGAGAAAGAGCGTCTATATAGGATTTGTAGATTTAGAAAAAGCCTTCGACAACGTAAAATGGGGGAAGATGTTCGAAGTGCTGAGAAAGGTAGGGATGAAATACAGGGACAGAAGAATAATACATAATCTCTACAAAGAGCAAAAGGCAGTTATAGAATGTGAGCAGGAACAAAGGGAAGTAGATATCCGGAAGGGAGTGAGACAGGGATGTGCATTGTCACCTCTAGTTTTCAACTTATATATCGAAGAGGCGATTAATATTGTTAAGGAAAGAACAGCCTCAGGGATCAATGTACAGGGCCAAACTATTAACATGCTCAGATTTGCGGATGATATAGCAGTGTTAGCATCTAGCAAAGAAGAATTAGGAGCGGCTTTGAATGAAATGGAAGCAGTTTTGACACAGGGCTTCGGCATGAAAATCAATAAAAAGAAAACTAAAATTTTGATATGTAGGGGATGCGAAAATAGAACTAAAATGGAAATACAAATTGGAAATGAGAAGATAGAGGAGGTCGCGGATTTCTGCTACTTAGGAAGTAAAATAACTCAAGACGGTAGGAGCACTAAAGATATAAAACAAAGAATGGCGCAGGGCCGAGTTGCGTTTAACAAAAAGAAACAACTGTTATGCTCGAGAACGGTTAATATAGAGACTAGGAAGAGACTCTTAACGTCGTATGTATGGAGTACGGCATTATACGGGTGCGAAACTTGGACAATAGGAGAAGCGGATAGAAAAAGAGTAGAAGCGTTTGAAATGTGGTGCTACAGACGCATGATGAAGATACCGTGGATAGATAAGGTTAGCAATAGGGAAGTATTAGAAAGAGTTGGGGAAAAGCGAAAGGTATGGAAAACAATAAAGAGTAGGAGAGATAGGATGGTAGGACACCTTCTAAGACACGAAGGAATAGTTCGTGACATACTACAGTCAGAGATAGGAATAAAAAGAGGTAGGGGTAGGCCTAGATTAGACTACTGCTCTCAAATAGTTAGGGATGTAGGATGTTCTACTTTTAGGGAAATGCGTAGGTTAGCTCAGGATAGAAAAGAATGGAGGTACGCGTCCAACCAGTCTTCGGACTGAGAACCTTATGATGATGATGGCAAATTAAAAATTTTCGAATCAGGTACCAAAGGCTTTGCAGTACTTGTATGAACTCCTTAGTAAAAATAACATTGACGAACAAACTTTCAAAGAATGTATTAATTTAACCAAACTGCGTATGCAGCAGAATTATTTCAAAGTCAGTGGATCATTTTTTCAACAAAGTGAAGGTACAGCCATGGGGAATTGCCCCTCTCCTTTCATTGCAGAAATTTTCATGGGCAAATTTGATGCCCAACTGAAAGACGAGCTCCCATATTTCCCAAAAGTGTCGGTGAGATATGTAGATGATGTATTTGCTATTTTTGACAATAGTAAATGTAACATTGAAGATTTTTTGAGCGACTCAAAGAGTAGATTCAATTTTATCAAATTTACCCATGAAATAGAAAGAGAAGGACAGCTTCCATTTTTGGACAATTTGGTAATTAGGAAAGACAGTTAGAATTTGACATCAAGATACCGCAAGGAAGTAAACACAATCAAAGATATAGGGAGATGTAACGGTTTCGATCCAGAAATTGGCAATAGATTAAGTAGGAAACGAAAATTTAGAATGCCGTGCAAACTCCTGGGCCCTTTCAAATGGGTCAGGTAAAAATTTCATGCAGTAGATAATCGCGCGCCCTTTTCTGCTATTTTTCTTGGGAATTTTCCTGCGGAAAGTCTAGTTGAGGCCTGGAAGCAATTTGTCAGTGGCCGGATCGGATATCTTGACTCGATAATTGTCAGATATATCGGCGTACATTAAATGAAAGCTTTGACGAATGGGCGGATCGCATGATATTAGGAAAAAGAAAGACTTAAGGAACAATTTCCTATTGTTAACACGAAGGATACGAGCTAAAATGAACCTAATTTGCAGGCACGCACGATACTAATTAAGAAAAATCGTTAATTTCGCTATAAATATAGAATAATTGCCTCGGGTGCAGATTTTGGACTAAGGAAATTTTTGATCGCAGTCGTATAAAAGTAAGATGAGGTTCATCATCTAATTGAAAATGCCGAGTGGCGTAATTTCCTCCGTCATGGCGCAATAAAACAAAGCGGAATTAAATTGAAACCCATCTAGATATCGGATGTCAAAGGTAACGTGATGGAAGCACCCTGTTCGTGTTTAGCGATATTTATATATTTAGTTCAGAATTGACTGAATTAAAACAGTTAGTGTCGTTTTGCAGTCGTAAATTAAACGTAATTGGGACGAACTTTAATAAATATCGCTACGATACTATTTCCAGATAATTACAAAGCCATTTCTCATTTAGAACCGACCGTCATTTAGCGGCACCAATGTATTTTAATTCGGTTTAAACTCTAGCGAAATATTTGTGGAAATTTTCGGATCGCGTTCACTCTGCGCTCCCTCTAATGTTTAACGACACGAAAATTCCACTACGGTACTAAATATTTGTTAAATTGTTGAATTATTGTTTTGGTAAACGTGATCCGTCGGCTACACCCTGTAGACAAGCTTCAGCACTTGCAACTTTTAATGAAAACAGCTCCACCCATCTCTCACTTTCAGATGCTTCTGGCAATGGACCAAATAAATCTATGGAAAGTGCCTCAAAGCGCAGATTCTGATGGGTTTCTGAAGCAACCCAGTAGGTTTTTTTTTGGAAGACTCGATACATGATTTGACATGCTCAAAGTTTTCTTCATCTTCGAATCTTCGTAGCATCTTTGGCTCGTCTTCGAAAAACCACTGATCTCTGGGAATGTCAAAACCATGTACGCAGCTCTAATGAAGTCTCTACCAGGCCGTGCCGATAGAATCTAGTGTGCACGTAAGCGGGGGAACGTGACGTCAATTGGGAGCGCGAACCTGGGAGCCGGGCATTTATCTTTACGGCAGCGGCGTTGTCGCCCGAAGACTTTACAGACTTTACTAACTTGCCAGTATCTTTGACAAGTTTATAATGCCTAATTGTGCTATGGTGGGTTGTTACAACAATAACTGAAATACAAATCACGTTAACTTTTTTAGATTTCCGCAGAATTCTTCGCTAGCAACTAGCTAGCTCAACTATGTAAACGTGCAGACAAAGTACTGCATTGTCTAGTTCGGACGCGCACGTAATTTGAGAATCAAACAATTAAGTTTACGATTTCAGGGTTTATCAGAAACTGATAAGAGTAAAATTGTGAAGAAAATGCGAAAAATAGCAAACTAAAATTAACTTTGTTGTGATTGTGATTCGCGCTGTATTTTTTAACGCATGCATTAAGTATTTTGTAAAACAAAATCACCAAGCAAGAGCTAAAATCGGTTGTTGTTGAAAGGGACTAAGCATTTTAACAAATTTTAGACTGGACAAAAATACCTTAAATATGCATAACCTAATAAGTTGAACTAAAGTAATCAGAAATGTTTACAGATAGGTATCTCTGTTAATGTACTAAAATTCGTCTGAAAAAAACTCGCTTTCGGAAAATGCAATGTTTTCTTGTCACCTATTAAATATATTAAATATTTAGTTGGCTCCTTTCACAAATAATCGATTCTGTTAAAGTAATACACCGATTGAAGTAAGTTGTCATGTGAATTATCGTTGTATAGGGTGGCCCACTGAAAACAGTAAGTGCGATTTTATGCCATTTAGCATCATTTTCACGAAACAAGCTGGGGCACGTCGATTTTGATTGTAAGGGGAACATCTGACTTCGATGTTTTCATTCATGTAACTTCAACCCCAAAGCGGAAGGAGAAATCACCCTTAAAGTTTTAAATAGGAGGTAGTGTCAAGATGCACACCGTATGAAAGGCCTTTAAATTCTCTTTATAACAGTTTTTCTTTTTTTAAAATTGGATCACTAACCTCCAAGAAAATGCACTTTAAAAATAACATTAATTAAGGCACCTTTTAACACCAGTAAGTGCGATTTTATACCATTTGAAGCACATTTTCTCAGAAGTCAGTGGTCCGTTTTAAAAAAATTAAAAACTGTTATAAAGAGAATTGAAAGATGAAATGCCTTTCAAACGGTGTGTATCTTGATACCACCTTCCATTTAACAATTTAAGGGTGCTATCCCCTCCAGCTTTGAGACTGAAGTTACATGAATGAAAACATCGAATTCAGATGCCACCTTACAACCAAAATCGACGTGTCTGAGCTTTTTGCGTAAAAATTATGCCAAATGGTATAAAATCTCACTTACTGTTTTCAGTGGGCCACCCTGAATAATGTATGTGAGTTAATTAGTCATTTTGTATTAATTTTCTTGCACCGATATCGATCAATCAGGAGGCTAGATTTAGTAAAGTTATCTTGCATAATATATGTTTCTATTGCTTATTAGATGAGGGAAATTATAAATATATGTAATCTACTGCAATATCATTCGACCTTCCTAGTATGCATATTCAAATAATTTTTCTCCTTTTCTAACAAAATTAGTGTTGCTTTTAGGAAACATCCCTCGCGTTAACTTTGTTCTCAAGTTTAGAAAATATTTTTCTCGAATACAGTAAGGTAGTCTTCTGATATTATTACCGAATTGGTTTTGTAATTAATAAATACAAGTTTAAGTTTACTCGAAAATCAAAGTTATGCTTCATATTTGAATAATTAACCACGTTTTACAATATTGCACGAACCAAATAAGTCTTCCAAATTCATCATTTATTTAGTTTTGATTTATTTATTTCAAACATCTTTAACTAATTTTATTTTATTTTATTTTATTTAATTTCTGCCTCCAGTAAATTTTCCTCTTTGGATTTTTCTTTTAAAAAGAACTTATCACTAGTTCCACTTTCAGGCGGTTCATCATCCTTACTTTCTTCCATGTCTTTCTCTTCCTCGTCTTTCTGATTTTCCGGTATTATTTCTTCTAGTGCATTTTTTGTTATATGTAGGTATGACGTTTTTTGTTCTAAACATTTTAATTGTATCTTTCAAATTCAAACACCAACTCAAAGCCTGACCATCCTTCCATGTTACGTGAAAATTCCAATCAATTAAATAACTGACCAAAAACATAACCTCCATTCATAACAGCTGACACTTGATTGCCAAATCAAATGGAAATAATCACAGACAAACAAATCTTTAGAAAACTGGAAATTTCTCAATAAATTCATGCAAAAATGCGTGATCCCGATGGTTCAACTAGGCATTGAGAACACTGAGAAGAAATAGATACCTTCGTGAGTATTTATACAGATGCAAGAAAATAAGTAATTTTCCAGTGAAATCAGTGGCGTTGTTGGACGGAATGATGCGATACGGAAATCCCTGCGTTGCACACAAACATAGTGATTCGAATTTTTGCCCCGCATGCGGCGCTCCTGGTTATGAGTCACGCTATTAGTCAGCAAGCCGCCGCTGTTTTTATGGCGTTGACCTTGTTGTTTGTTTACCAGTCCAGAAAAATTCGAACGCGGAAACAATATTCCAATTCTCGAATGTTCTTCGAAGAGTATTTGTTGGGAAGCAAGAGGCCGGGATGACAGTTTTGTAGTTTTGAAATTTCATGCTATCAAATCATTTTTAATTGTAAATATTTGTACATAAGATACTGTAAATAAATTGTGTAAACACGTTACAATACTCATGACTAACCGTGTAATATCTGTCAGCGCTCTGAAATATTTTAACATTTTCATATTTTAAGAAATTTTGCAAAAATGTCTCCCTGCCGTATTTAACTACACGAACATCTTGCTCTTCAGCAACATACATATTTGCGAATTGTAAATGTTAAGTTATTGCTTAGGAGAAGTTGAACATGTCCCATCTACTTTTCTTACCTGCTTCTGCGATCTCTGTGCGAGTTTTCTTAACGAAATGCATGTATTTCAGTCAATCGTCGACTTGGAATCGTAACCCGTTTTCCCTGATTTCCCAAGAACAAATTCTACGTGACAGCGGCTTCATTAGTAGTAACGGGAAAGTGGAGAACGTCCCGAAATAAAATCTATGCCTGATTAAAATGCAAGATTGTGCGGCACGCCCGCCCCGTCACAATATAGCCCGCCATGTTGCGAGTTCATCAATAATAATCAGATCTATTGATAATTATACAGGCCCGTCACCTTGGTAACTGACAACAATTAGTATGAATTAGAACGTAAGGTGGGCGACGACGCGACCATCTTCCCCCTCTCAGAACCTATCGAGGGGGATGAAAAGTTAAAACCCGGATAGAAAGGGTATGCTTATTAATATATATTGGCTCTTTTGTTAAGGTGCGGTGGGTAAATTATTGATAATGCAACCTTCACTTCCGCGAGCGCCTCATCTTGGGTATTTTCATTAACTAGGAGCATCTGTCTTATCTTATACAGACATACAGGGTGGTTAATTCAACCCCTTTCACTATTTGCCAATGATTAATAATTCTTCCTCCCAAGAATAATATATGAGTTCGGCATGGGAAACAGCGATAAGCACTAAAAAGGTGATTTCATGAAAAATAATACTCGGGCGTCATAGATTTTTTTATAACGGGCGCACAAGGCGGCGATAGCGTATGTATTAACCGATCGGTCAAAGTCACCTACCGCCTGATTGTCGACACCAAATGATAGATGAATGTAATTAAATAAGTGACCAATCATAATGTACACCGAGCCTTTGTTTCCACTTTCGCGTCAGAATCCAGACGTCAAGGGAAAATAAGAGAGCTGCCAATACTACAGGATTAGATAATTACGAACTGGCAACTCTGCAATTCACATATTATTGTCCCTGGTATAGAAGGCACCAAACACCAATTATTGATGATTGATAAACTTTCGGGGGTATTATAATAAGTACTATGATTATCATCGATGATATCTACGAGCTGAAACCGAATTGCAGATTCAACGAGTCCAAAGGACATAGTTGGGGATGTAGGATATTCTACATTTAGCGAAATGCGTAGGCTAGCTTAGGATAGGAAAGGATGGAGGTACGCGTACAACCAGTCTTCGGATGATGATGGAAAATATTTTTTCGTGTAAAATGTACCAATTTGAATAGTTTCTAAAGGGGTTAAAAAGTGAAATTCTTGAAGTATCGGCGTGGGAACGTAAACGATTGTTCGGTTTTCCCTCATCAAACGAGTGGATTAGTTCGCCTGGTCGAGTGACCCTGCAGGATCCAATAAGACAGTAATCCAGCAGGACCTCCCAGGATATCCCTTGGTATTACCGACTCCCGCGCTCTCTACTCTGATATATTACGTGTAAGAGGCCCAACTACCTTGTATTTAAGGATCTAAAGGGTTTGATACAGGATCAGATTATCTGATAAATTGTTTGTGCGTACGTTATATCGACCAGACGATTCAGTATACGTGTCAATTCTAAAACATGCACATGAGCACAATGCAAAATCAGATAAATCCATAAAGTTAGGCTAGAGGCGACGACCGGATGCTTCCTTGCCGTTTCCTGTTCGGAACGTCCTTATCAACAGAAGGATTCGGTGCTATTATGATGCAACAGCTCGATAGCTCTATTCGCTCCCAGAAACGAACTACTTTTGCGTCAATGAAAGAAAGTTTGAGGGGGAGGGAAGAGAAAAATGTATCCCAGTGGCCCATAAAATATATGTGTGTTTCAAACATATACATATATGGTAATCTGAGGAATTATCCTTTTAATATACTTAAACACTTTTTGAGGACTAATTCTACCAATAAATATGTTGACAAATGTTACACGGAGAAAAATGTTGAATATTTTTTTTTTTATATAGTGAATGATAAACTCAATATGTACAGTTGCGAGCAGATGAAAGTTAACGATTTTTTCGCCTAATGTAAGTATGGCTTGCAACAATTTGACAGAACAAAAGTGACTTAATAATCTGACTTTATAAGATGCGTTTTGCAGTGGGTATTAAACTAAACTTTATTAAATAAAATTGTTGGTTATTATTAAAAATTTGGTTGTCCCTGTTTTATTAAAAAAATAATACCCTACTGAATACAAGACTTTCCTCTCCCTGTAATGTGTGGACGCTGCTCTCTTTGATTGCAAACATATATCAATAATAAGTTCTCCACCCCCTCTAGCCCAAGCATTACGGAGATAAGACGAAAATCATAAGTTCCAATATTCGATGACAACTAATAGGTGACCGCAACCAGTATTGAGCAGAAGATATTGGCTCCTGAAAGCCAGCTGTCTCGTAAACAAGCAGTTTTATAGCAGCGGCCATCAACTAAACCCAGGCGGTTAACCGCAGCGACGGCGGACGTCGCTAACCGATATTCAATACAGACTTCTAAAACCTGGAGATAAGAGTGCTGCAAATGAACTTTATTAATAAATATTAATTATTTATTATTATGCGAATGTTACAATATAATACAATTTTTATCGCCCAATATAATCACTATTCACTAAATTGATCACTCACATCAGATGAACTTGTTTCATCTCCTATAATGAAGTTATAGTAATTGGATCAATTTCGACGTCCAATGCCTGCTCCCGACGCCACCAGTTCAAAATAAGAGGAATCTCCTATTGCAATCTTTTTTTTATATCGAAAACCCATTGTATTCATTAATTTTGACAAGGAAGGTAATCCAATTTCCAAGACACCCTTTTCTCTTAAGGTTTTTTGTGAACTTACTAGAGTAATATTCAATTTTGCTTCATATAAATTATAAATAACATTTTTCTTACTTACATTTTTTCGGTATCACTTAAATCCTTAGTTTTCCTGTATTTCCTTCTTCGTTTTTCTTTTCTTTCCTTTTTTTTGGCTCGTTCATCTTCTTTCCATGTACAATCCTTACTACTGTTCTTAAAGCAACTCCTAGCGCTTCTGAAACCCTTTTATGTATATTTTTTGCGTTGCTGTCTGCTTCTTTTTTTCATTTTTAAAATATTCAACATGGTTTAGTACCATTTTTTTTAGCTTGCGGATGCAAAAAACTTGAAAAAACCTTCTTTTTATAGTTTCCATCTGACTGAATTAACTTTTTGTCATTCTTGACATATGTATATGGGGGCGTTACCTCTTTTATACCATGGGTTAACCGCCGATGGGGAGGCGGACGCCACTAACCGATATTCAATACAGACTTGATCCCCAGTGCCGGATACTGAGGAGAACTTTCAGATGAATGCATGAAATATTTACGATTTCATTACTAATTTCGGTATGGGGGTAAGCAAACACGGAGGTCTGCATATGCCTTTTACGTATTGTTGACGTTTGAGCGGTCGTCTCCTGAAAGGAGCACGCCTGTATCGATTTTTTAGCTCGTAACTTTTTCACTGTCTATGAAAGCAGGACGTGAATTATTCAAGATTCACGGGGGTTAATTATGAATTTATGCGCTAGGCCAGGGACTTTTTCTGATTAGATTGAGACCATTTTTTTTCTCGTTCTCCGGAATTAAAAAAATCTGTATATTTCATGAGACTCCTTAAATTGCTACACCTAATTAGGTTCTTACGTTTAATACTGTTACGGATCGCGAGAAAATTGTTTTATATATCAACACTGTTTAACAATATTTTCGAATTATTATTACTTTTACAAGAATCATGACGTTCTGCGACCTTATAATGTTGTATTTACAAGCAAAATAAAATAAAACAGTCAAGGTACTGTACTGCATTATGACGTATGATGCTAGAATCACATCTGTTCCTTTCTACATTATAAATATTAGTGACTTTGACATCATTATTGACCGACATTTTAGGAAACCTAAAAAATCAAAATTACCTACCTAAATAATTTTAATTTACATTAATTTAAAAAGGAAATTTGCTGGAAGCAACAAAGAAGTTGAAGAAGACATGTTGGAGACATTTGGGGAGATGGTTACAGACTGTAATAACTAAAGAAGACCCAGCATGGAGAAACCACTGGCCATAACTGTGGAAACGAAGTAAATTCAACACAAACCGGTGTAAATATAAAAAAATGACCCATCAGAGAATTTCAGTATATCCTGGATCCTTGGGTACTCTTTATGTAGAAAGATGCTTGAATAAAATTTACAGTTATTTCTTTGATCAACACGAATTCGCGTACTTACACCTGAAAATCACAAGAATCCGAAAGCAGCAAATACAGATGGACAATATTTAATAACATCCCCCAGCGTCCCTTTAGCACTATAACTGGGGTGGGTTCGGCGTAATAAGCCGATATGAGCGCCATATAGGACAGTAAGTTATAATTTGGCTACCGTTATGTGTCCAGTTAGTGATGGGCTTCGAGCTCTTCTTAGCTCCCACCCTAATGTTGCTTTTCACCGATAACAACATCGCAGAAACATTAGCAATCGCAGGGCGCCGTTTATATACCCCTCGCTAATGGACAGATGTACATTAAAAGGAATTTACGCGAAAAACGAAAATCCCATTTTCCTTCCGATTTTGTTAGGCGGTATCCCACTTCTGAAGCGAGGAATCGATTAAACGCTGATATCGTGTTTGAAACACAAAAAGTTTTGGAACCGGAAGAGAAATATAGGGTGGAGGGTGTTGTTAGCCGCGTTATTGAGGCTGTATTGTGGGGTGGAATGGATTTAAAAGAACATTGGGGTAAGAATTGTCTAATCGATTCTTCTTTCTTTGCGCCTGATCTGCTACAGATGTCAATAACGCTTTCTTTCTCACACTTATTACCTGGATATATAGGTTCTATTTTTAATAAAATTGTTCCCTCAGGATCTCCCGACTAACAAGGCTTTCATCCATCGTTTTCACTCGATAAACCAGTTGCGAAATCATACTTATACATATCGGAGCCTATTGAAATCATCAATTTATATGCGGCTGACCATCGATGCGTCCAATTTTAACAAGCTACGGTGATAGAGGCCACTCTGTATACTGGGTGATTCAGATCTTACCAAAAATATAAGAAAACATCCACCCTTAAATTTGAAGTCGATATGAGGAAAAAAATATAAAGTTTATTCACAGTTATTCAGTTAGTTGACAAAATTCAGACTTACCCGTTGGTATCAAAGTTTTTATATTAGAATTAGAAAGTGTATTAGCATTTATGCTATTTTATCAATTTTAAAATCATCCTCCGTAAAACGAATTGAACAAATTCTGCTGTCATCGGGATTCCATTTCGCGTCACAGCGGCATTACGTGTTTTTGTTGAATGAAATTTACGTAATTTGTTATGAAATAATAAAGTAATCTGAAAAAATATCACCTCGCGGGGTATTTGGATAGATTATTCAACTACAACGAATTACATTAATATTGAACGAGTTTGCTATTCCTATTCCTATGGTGTCTTGTAGCATTAAATAACCTCGAGCATGATACCACCTGTCGGATTACAACGACCTATCCTGTTGCGTCACCTTTTGTGATTGTCACAATTCCCTTCAGTGTAGGAGATGGAGGTGTATTTGTGTATAGGCAATTCATTTCTATTCTAAAGACCTCTGCATGGAAATTAACCATAAGAGCGGCGGTATTTTTACTGCCTGTCAACTTAGGAGTGTAATTATGCCTTTCGACTAGCTCTAATCCATTACCTGCTTTTACGTATTATTGGAAAATGTCCCCTCACGTATGTTTAGGTCCACCTCTAATTTAGTACTGGTTTCTGTAAAACCGTAGGTATTACGATGACACTAGCGGCGGTTTCGGTTGGTAAATATCAAGTATTTAACAATTATATCGGCGGTACGACAATCGTCATTTAATCTCATAAACGTGATCGTCTTCGGAGTCACCACCAGTTGTACTGCTATGCTTCAACAATGCGAGGAAAGTGCTGTCCAGTCCAGCTTCAAGCGCGCTCGTTATCGAGAAGCCAGTGGTGGGAGGTGTAACGTTGCAAAAGTAAACACGTGAAAGAATCAAGATGATTCGTGTTTACTTTGGACGTTTTTACGTCACGCCCGAATTCCGAAGAGATGTGCGTCACCTGTGTTTATAAACACAGATGGGAGAAACAAGCGCGAGCCATACAAGATCGCCGTCGAGCGAGATGGATGGTAGTTGCGGTCGTCACCAATCTGACGTCATGCATTTTGCATCCGACAGCACTCCTACCGCTGGACATCTAGAAATCAATCCCCCACTATCCGCTTATAAAAGTGGGTGCTCCGCCGAAGAAAATTCAGTATTTGGTCGTCCGGCCCTCAGCTGGAACAAATACTCCCAGCATCCGGGATGATGCTGGCCGCCGCATCCGAAATAGTACCTGATTCACCGTTCTGACGACGCCGTGTGATCAAACCGAAAGTAACCGTCCTGTAAATATTTGAGTAAGATAACTTTGAATAAAGGCCTTGTGTTCACTTGCTGTTATCGTAAAAGATATCACCAATTAAACATTTCTCCAGTCACAAGCTGACTGGCCTAGCTTGTCCGTGCCCAGTGAGTAGTAACATGTTCAAACCCCGTAATTAGGGACCTAGGCAGTGAAGGTTAAATCGATTTCTCAATCTTGTGCGACAGCGTCTATGAATGAGATGACAGGAATCGATTGCACCCGGGTAACTGAGGGTCACTGGTGGCATACGGAGGGCGAACGAACTATTTACTTGTCACGAATATCCTAGCGGTACCGTCGTTCCCAACGAGATCGCAATCTTGTTGCTGCAACGAAAATCTCTCCAAAGCCCGTCCAGGAGTCGGCATATTTTATTGCTATTACGGATACTCCGAGGCCCCGTAAAAGTTCAGTTTTGATCATACGACGCACCTAATGTGCTATCAGGAATACTCCGCGAGAAAACATTTTATTTTAATGTAAATATTTTGTATCTATAGTCAGTTTTTCTTTTACCGTTTTAAAATGTATATATAGTTAAAGTAATAGAGTCCGTTTATACTTTGTTTATTCTGCTTATTATTCCATCGACGTTTAGCAGTAGTAGGTAATTTGAACCCGCCCTTCTACGACTAATAGCTTAAGGGTGAACAACGAATAAATCTTCCACCGACCAGACCGTACAGCAACGCCGAACACGTTCATAAGCGAACGTACAGATCCTCCTAGATATACAGTGTGTCACAATAAGTGAGACCGAGGGACACAGGTGTATGTTTAGGGGCCCGAACCGAGAACGTCGTTGTATACGTGACGTCCGAGTAGAGAAGACAAAAGTTGCAGAGGAATGAAAGGAAGACTGCTACGCGCATCGCGAACATCTTCGCAAAAATCTTGCAGCTGGAATC
Organism: Xestobium rufovillosum; assembly: GCA_963966045.1. NCBI lineage: Eukaryota > Metazoa > Arthropoda > Insecta > Coleoptera > Ptinidae > Xestobium > Xestobium rufovillosum. The sequence goes on from OZ014497.1 coordinate 31,877,153, forward strand.
TCGAAAAATACGAACGGGGAAAATGCCTATTCATTTATTTGAATAATTGTTGCATTTGCTTTTGCATCGTTACAGCATTACTCTTCATTTAAATTATTAGCCAATGCGAAATAAATCTATGCTGCATAATTTGAAACTGTTGATGCAATGACCCTATCTCCTATCCTATTACGGCATTTTAATTGTAAGTGTAATATTATGATCTTGAAATTCGTGCATGCATACCTATGTGTTGATCCTGAATCGGCTTTATATGCCTACTGGCGTCCACAACGTATTTTGTCTGTAGCGTTGCTATATTCTCGTTGGAATTACGCTTTGTGAATGATTGTTGGAACAATATATGCTCAAAATCGAAGAGTTTGCTTTTCATGTTTCTAGGGCTTTAGTAGTTTTCTTTTAAATTCTGATTTTTTTTAGTAACTGTGGCCGAAATAAATATCGTAGCTGCCTACGGAAACAAAATTAATTATTCGCTAAAATTAATCAGTATTCACGAGCCAAACCAACGGAAAAATAATGGTCAAACTACACGTAGAGGTATAATATGTAGATACAGAAAAAGTAATTAAAAGAATTTAATGTTCCAAATATAAAACTCACCCTTCACGCTGAAATAGCACCCCCTGCAGTACAATCCTTCTGCTTTTATGTACATCTCGCAGTCAAAATGCGTAGGTATCGCATTTTTAATGGGTCCTGCGTGCTCACACAAAGAAAGATTTTTATTTAAATTATACAAATTTTACGTGATATTGATTTGGATGGCTCAGAATGCCGGAGCCGGGAAAAATTCGCTCTCACAGCCCTTGGGTTGATCATACATTAACGGGGTAATGCATACAGCAAGGAATTAAACGTACAGTCCAAAGTTGGCGCCTGCCACAGCCTGCATCTAACTTAGCGCAACAGTGGCGTGGACTTTTTTTACCCTTCGGAATAAATATTAAACAATAAAAATTCAGTAAATAATATTCAACGTGTATTAAGAAAATTATTAGTACCAAAGGTAATTCAGAATATTCATATGGTATTCTCTTCATATGGTACAACCTGTACATCAAAATTTTAATTTCTTTCGACTTTCCCCGCATTACAACTAAAAACATATTTTTAACCAAATAACAGAAGTATTTCCCCTATTTCTCGGTAATAAACCGGGTAGAATTCAAGACGTAGAACAAGAGAATCGGTCCAAGTAGGCGAGGGGTTCAAGCAGCGGGACTCTGAAAGGAAATGAAGCAACAAAGTTACAAATGGCCCGGAACGACATTAAACAGCACCCGATCTAGAATGCCCTGGATGCTGTTTTGCGATCTGTTTTTGGTTTACCGACCGAATCACCCCACGACTTTAAATATCGGAGCGGAGAGATTTTCCTGATTTTCCTCGAAGGCGCGCTGTTGACCTGGAAAAGTTTCTTCGGTGCTTGTGTACGCAGAGAAAATGTTATTGTGTTATTTCATATCATCTATGAGCATAAGGCAACAATAATATGTTTTTATTCATAGAAAACATTATTCGTTGATAAAAAATACAACAACGTTAGCTTATGATTCATTGAAATCCAACAATACCTTCCCTATAACTCCCTTTCCCAATACTCTAATACGCATTACGCTACCCCTATGATAAGTTAGATTAAATAATACCACAAACTTACCTCCAAAAACTTCACGAAAATCAATTCAGTCAATCAATTCCTAGCGCTGCGCCGTAACGAATAGGAACAAGAGTGACTGTTTACGGAAATCGCCGCTAGAGTGAAGCTCTCTGCAGTCGAAATACTTGCCGTTTCCACATTAACCTCATGTTTCCACATTTGCAACCCCTCTACAAAATTGGTTTGAAGAAGAGAACATTGGCCTTTTGCCATATGGCACAAATTGGACAACAATAATATTTAAATTGCCCTCGTATATTCAAAATATAATTTACTTCAAATCCGCAGTTGTATTCTACGCTATAGTTGTTATAACTAGGGCTGAAAAGTAAAGGCATTGTAGATCCCTTCGAAAATTTAGTACGCAACGGGGGAAACAATATCATAATCTACTAAATGCGAATTTAATCAGTAATTATTAGCAATATAATTAACAAGGGGTAGGTGGATCCTTCACGTTAATTCCGGTTTAACCACCGTTCTTCACCTATAACCACCACAACCCTTGAACACATCATATTCCATATTCCTTGAATCATCTCGGATTATCGTCACCTGTTGATGTGGATTTTATTCTTGTAAACAACAATTTTGCAGGTAAAAAAATCACCCCCTCGATAAAAGAATTAATTAATTCGGCGTTTTTCCGAGCTGATACGGGCCCGATTGCGAAGCAATTTTAATATGTTTTGAAGTTTCAATTAAACCAAGGGGGCCCCTTTGACATCGGCTTACAGCGCCGATACCACCGCGGTGGCGGCTATGAAATTTCTTTTTTCAATTTAATAAAGCCGCGGAACAATGTTAGCAAATAATTAATATCTATATTCAGGGGGTAACCGCGGGGTGGCGGCGTTTCCCAACTTGTTATACATTGATTTTTACTCTCGGTTTGCCCGAGATAAAATCGCGGATAATATCCTTGAAGATTTTTATTCACTTCATCACGAGACTTGAGATAGATACCTACTTACAGTGTGGAAGAAATAATGGAAAGAAAAATCTTGAATTAATAAAATACTTCCCGTACTACCAATATAATAATTTATTAAGAGTATTGACCGGTTTCAAGATTAAAAATCTCGTCATCATAAAGTAAAATTGTAAATAAATTAATATAACTCTAAGGCAACAGTTGACAAAAAATTGACAAAACAATACAAATAATTTTAAAATAATAATATCCATGAGATCTTCACAGTAAAAATATGCTAAGTAGAGGGAACTAGAGGAGGGAACTGATGATTGTTTTCAAAGAAATGATTGCAAAACTTGAATGATCATTTTTTAAACGAAATGATCTTAAATGCTCAGTATATCTAATACGTATAGATCTACCAGTTTGTCCTATATATGCTGTTACAGTCTAAACAATTTAGTTGATAAATATCTGTGTGGTCAAGTTTATGTGTTCTGCCTTTACTGTTAAATAAAATATGTGATAATATATTTGAAAGTTTAAATGCGACTTGTATGTTGTTTTTCTTAAAATACTGGCAATATTTTCAGAAATATTTCCAAAATAAGTAATTCTGCAAAATTTAGTAACTTTATCATTAGATAATTTAGGATCTATACTGTTATGTTAGGAGGTCGCGGATTTCTGCTACTTAGGAAGTAAAATAACCCAAGACGGTAGGAGCACTAAAGATATAAAACAAAGAATGGCGCAGGGACGAGTTGCGTTTAACAAAAAGAAACAACTGTTATGTTCGAGAACGGTTAATATAGAGACTAGGAAGAGACTCTTAAAGTCGTATGTATGGAGTACGGCATTATACGGGTGCGAAACTTGGACAATAGGAGAAGCGGATAGAAAAAGAGTAGAAGCGTTTGAACTGTGGTGTTACAGACGCATGATGAAGATACCGTGGATAGATAAGGTTAGCAATAGGGAAGTATTAGAAAGAGTTGGGGAAAGGCGAAAGGTATGGAAAACAATAAAGAGTAGGAGAGATAGGATGGTAGGACACCTTCTAAGACACGAAGGAATAGTTCGCGACATACTAGAGTCAGAGATAGGAATAAAAAGAGGTAGGGGTAGGCCTAGATTAGACTACTGCTCTCAAATAGTTAGGGATGTAGGATGTTCTACTTTTAGGGAAATGCGTAGGTTAGCTCAGGATAGAAAAGAATGGAGGTACGCGTCCAACCAGTCTTCGGACTGAGAACCTTATGATGATGACTGTTACAAGCAATTTTAAATGTTTTATTGTTAATGATTCTATTGATGATTTCAATCTTACATCCGTTATTTATAGCAATATTGTTCTAATTATGTTTAGTTCTTTATTCAATTTATCCAAAGATAGGCCCTGTGTACCATAGAATTGTAAGCAGAAATTTTTTGACAGAAAGGATGAAATGAATTTGATGAAAGAGTAATATCTGTATATTTCCTAAAATATTTCCTAAAAATATCGATATTTATTTTATTATATTCATTTATTAAAGTTAAATATAAGAAATTAATTTTGTGTTCAGTTTCTATTTCTTTTGTAGGAAAATTTTATTTTTGGATGAATACTGTTCAAAAAATTTTGAAAATTGTGTAATTGTCTTGTTGTTTCTTTAAAACAAGCAATAATATCATCTACATATCTATACCAAAATAGAATATGTTGTTTGCTTAATTCTGAATTCATAATTTTCTCTTCAATATCTGATATGAAAATGTCTGCTAATAAAGGACTAATTGGTGAACCCATAACAAGACCTAAATTTTAAGTGTAATACTTATTATTGAACTGGAGATAATTTTGTTCATTGTTCAATAGAAAGTTGGAAAGCAGTAATAATATCATTTTTTATAACAATATTAGTATGTGTTTTATCTAAAATATTTTCAATTCATTTTAAGCATTCATTAGGAGGAACACTAGGGAACATGTTTGTAACATCAAAAGAAACCAAAAAGGACCCTGTTGGAATATTTTTATTTTTGATATTGTTAATTAATTCTAAAGAATTTTTTAAACTAAATTTGGATTTAAAATTTGTTGTATTTTTGAATTTATGTATTATTAATATTTTTAGCTATACTTATTTCTTGTGTGAGCATTAATACTACTGGTCTTATAGGTGTATTCATTTTATGGTTTTTGATTAGTCCATATAATTTAGGGGCACATGCATTCATTTTAATTAATTTAATTTTTCATAATTATTATTACAAAATACTGTTGCAATTTTTTAATTAATCTTTCAATTTTGTTTGAAAATTTTTTGTTAAGCCCGAAGGGTGCACACCACTATTACCCTTCCATTCCCTAAGATGAATGAAGGAGTAAGAGTGGTGTGCAGTGTGCACCCTTCAGGCACAACACAGTTTTGTCACATAAAGCTTTCTTCAAAGCGTGTTGCGCCCGAAGGGTGCACAACACTATTACCTTTCCATTCCCTAAGTCTTGCTACAAAATATTCTTCAAACTGTGTTACTGCCGAAGGGTGCACACAACTATTACCTTTCCATTTCTTAAGATAAATGAAGGAGTAAGAGTGGTGTGCACCCTTCGGGCGCAACACAGCTTTGTGGAATTATCAAAATGTCACATAAAATACTTTTCAAACTGTGTTGCGCGGTTGCGCCTGAAGGGTGCACACCACTATTACCTTTACATTCCCTAAGTCTCGTCACAAAATATTTTTCAAATTGTGTGGGAATGTAAAGGTAATAGTGGTGTGCACCCTTCGGGCGCAACACAGTTTGAAGAGTATTTTATGTGACATTTTTATAACTCCACAAAACTGAGTTGCGCCTGAAGTGTGCACACCACTATTACCTTTACATTCTCTAAGTCTTGTCCCAAAATATTCTTCAAACTGTGTTGCTCTCGAAGAGTGCACACAACTATTAACTTTCCATTTCTTAAGATAAATGAAGGAGTAAGAGTGGTGTGCACCCTTCGGGCGCAACACAGTTTTGTGGAGCTATCAAAATGTCACATAAAATACTTTTCAAACTGTGTGTTTTAATTTCTAATAAAATTTTGCATCTTTAGATAAAATTACTGTAGCATTGGATTTATCTGCTTTCGAAATTATCAAATTATCTTTATTAACTTTTTCTTTATAGGATTAATTGTGATTTTATAAATTTTATCAAGATGATGTCAAAAGAGCGAAAAAGTGGATGTTGGCGTTAAAAAGAAAGGCAAACATGCGAGGCTCCCAAACATCGAGAATTTGAATATAACCTTAAACCGTAAAAAAGAGAAAACAGGTTTTTTATCTTTCAAGGAGGGCGGAATGTTCAAATTAAAAAACTGAGAGACAGTGGAAATACTGTGCATGTGATATGTTTGATAGTGCTTATACATATATCAAGACAGAGTACACGATCCTTCTTAATTGTGCGATTGTGAGAAAAGAAACCTATTTTTTAGCATAAGGCATAAAAGCGGGAGGGGAACGAAATAAAAAATCCGCAGCAAGGAAACATGTACGGTGGTGTGGCGCATCGGGGCGACCGAAAGACATTTTTAATTTATTCAGTCCTTACCCTCTTTACACCGCCAATATTCCGCATCGGCAATGATTCATTGATGACTTAATTTAGCCGTCGCCATGGCTACGGGTCCTACATCTCGATCGTACTTATCGATGGCACCGTGCTCGTCTCTCGCTTCAACCGCTCAGGACGTCGCCGGATGAATATTCACAAGTTATTAAATCCGAACACGCTCTTACGCTCGCCCCGTCTCTCTCGCCGATCCGGTCTAGTTTTGTTTTTACCGGGGACCGTTTGTCTCGCCGAAAAGTACGGGAAAGGATCCGGGAAACGAGGCAACGACGTGCAGATACTTAAAGCCGAGCTTTAATATTAGTTTTGCGATTTTGGATTTAGATTATGCGTTTTAGGATATTTCGGACGCGCCTGAATATTTTATTCCGCCCGCCATTTCCCCATAAACAAATGAACTATAAACAGAAACAGACACGGGGGAAGCGCGCCAACATGTGTTGAGCAATTTGACAGCGACAACAATCGCAGAATGCGATCACACGATCCAATAATTGTTTTATTAACAATCTAGTTGGCGGTGAGCGCGCTTCAACGAACCTAATGTGTTATTAGTTTCAGCTGTTGCCGCTGTATTCGCCCTGGCGCCCCCGATATCGATAGATACAACAGACAATGGTGCCACATGTAAAACTAACTAATAAATTTCAGAAATTAAGGAACATATTATATTTTGTATCTTCCAAAGAAAATGCTTTTAAAAATTTAACGCATATTATTTGTTGTGTTTAACCAGTATGCATGTTTATTGTAGTGATATCCTAGATAGGTCGCTAACTTAGGATGACTTTCATCCCCCGCATACTGGCTGGCTGGAAACTGTGTCAAACGCTCTTAATTTTCTTTAACTTTCAAATTCTTAGCTGCAAACAAACAGTGCGAGCAAATCTTGTGGTCTTTAAAAAAAAAAATACTTAATACTTCTTATGAGGGAGTGAAGAAACATCAAGATCCGTTAAAAATCCAAAGTCGAACTTTTGGACGAATGCAATACTTGCGTCGGTCAATTACAGCAATAAATTTTTGACAAAAATGGAGCAGAATTACTATCAAAAGGTTCAAAATTTGCCCCCAATATAAACAATAGATACATTCTTAAATTTTGTGAATTTTCTGGCATTAATTTGTTAATAAATAATTGTATATTTGTATAACATTCGACGTTTCGCCCCCGTTTGGGGGCTTTGTCAAGAATAGTTTATTAAAATGTGTAAAGATATAAAAATTTTGTCAAATATTTTCCTTTTATATCTTTACACATTTTACTAAACTATTCTTGACAAAGCCTCCAAACGAGTGCGAAACGTCGAATGTTATACAAATATACAATTATTTATTAACAAATTAATGCCAGAAAATTCACAAAATTTAAAAATCTAAAAATTTTTTAACTGGCACAAATCGAAGAAGAATTTATAAACAATACCAAATAGAACAGAAATTTTAATTTCAGAAATTGAAGTGGTTTTAAAAAAGGATAATGATTCTCAGAACATTAGAAATAAAATTCGAAATACTTTTCAGTGCAAAAAGTTAATCATTAATAAAATTAATAAAATTGTTAAAATTACAATAAATTCTGTAAAGAAAAAATTAATAAAGATGATTTGATTATTTCGAAAGCATACAAATCGAATGCTACAATAATTTTATCTAAAGATGCAAAATTTTATTAGAAATGAAAAATTACCCAAACTAAAAAAAGATCTAACAAAACATTTTCAAATAAAATTAAAAGATTGGTTAAAAAATTGCAACAGTATTTTTAATAATAATTATGAAAAATTATGAACTACATAATCAAAAATTCACAGATTTCGCAATCCTTGCAACCATCGGGACATTGGAAATGATGACACCATACATCGTGGGAAAAATAGTATACATAACTCGATGGAAAGTGTATTTCCTTTAAACTCGCGTGATTTCACGCTCTTATGAAATTTGTCACTTTCTACGACTGCATATAAACAAACTTGTAGAGAACAAAATTTACAAAAAAAAAGTCCGCGGGAGGATGTAAGTACCTCCAATAGCATAGGAGATCCGGGTGTCCAAAGTTGTGCGAATAAATCGTACAAACATTTGGGCGCCTGTAACTCCTGAACTATTGGAGGTACTTACACCCTCTCGCAGACTTTCTTTTAGTAAATTTTGCGCTCTACTAAAATGTTTATGTGCAATTTTCTTTTATCTTGCACCGTTTTAGCAGCGTTCGTGGTGAAACCGGCAGCGGATCTGATTCTGGAACTAAAATAATTATTTTCCAGCTCAACTCAGCGAAATTGAGATACCTTATATTCTCAGAATATAAAACGAATCATAAGAAGCATTTTTGGTATTGAAACGTTTTTTCTAACTCTACAAATAAAAGCGTTACAGGCGAAAAACCCAATAAATTGCTTTACGTGACTTACCGACACCGCTGTCTTTTGGCCTTGAACGAAAACTCGTAACTGGGCCCCCATATACGAACATAAACATTTCCAATGTTAAAACTATAAAATTAATACACCCATAAGACCAGTAGTATCATACAGGGTGGAACTTTCTAATGGAATAAATTCAGTTAAAACTGAACGGCTAACATTTGATCGAAATCCTGGGTCACGTCGATTTTTGATTTTAATTGCGCACCTTCTAATGTAAATTTCACCACCACCTGGTCACGTGACTACGAGTTATGAAGTCACGGTAATTTTTTTTACATAGCAAGGTATGTTAAATTTTATATCGTTGGATATATTCTTTCGAGAGAAATTCAGTGCCGTTTTCGGTTCTTTAATACCTTTATTAGTTTTCGAAAAAAATCATTTCAAACCGCAGGGATGTAGCTATTTGTCATAAAAATAAAGCTGGCCATTTACCTTGATTGGAAATAATTTTTAAGTAAATTTCCTGCTACCACTTTGGAATTAACAAATTACTTTACTTTAGAAATTCACTTTTAATAATAAAAATATGTTTGTTTCATGGCCAGCTTTATTTTTCTGATGTTATATCCCTGCACTTTGAAACGATTTTTCTCGAAAAGTAATAAAGATACTGAAAAACGGAAAACGGCACTGAATTTCTCTCGAAGGAATCTAATGATATAAAATTTAATATACCTACCTTGCTATTTAAAACATGTACTGTTACGACATAACTCGTAGTCACGTGACCAAATGGTGATGAAATTTACATTATTAAGTGCGCAATTAAAATCAAAAATCGACGTGTGCGAGGATTTCTATCAAATATTAGCCGTTCAGTTTTAATGAATTTATTCCATTAGAAAGTTCCACCCTGTATATTAATGCTCCCACAAGAAATTTAGCTAAAAATGTTATTAATATTTTGAAAAATACAACAAATTTTAAATCCAAATTTAGTTTAAAAATCCTTTAGAATTAATTAACAATATCAAATATAAAAATATTCCACAGGGTCCTTTTTGGTTTCTTTTGATGTTACAAACTTGTTCCCTAATATTCCTCCTAATGGATGCTTAAAATTAATTGAAATTAGTTTAGATAAAATACATACTAATATTGTTACAAAAAATAATATTATTATGCTCAAAATTTAGGTCTTGATGTGGGTTACTGGGTTCACAAATTAGTCCTTTATTAGCAGATATTTTCATGTCAGATATTGAAGAAAAAATTATGAATTCAGAATTAGGCAAACAACATACTCTATTTTGGTATAGATATGTAGATGATATTATTGCTTGTTTTCAAGGAACAACAAGACAAATAGACGGTTTTCAAAATTTTTTGAACAGTATTCATCCAAAAATAAAATTTACGAAAGAAATAGAAACTGAACACAAAATTAATTTCTTAGACTTAACTTTAATAAATGAATATAATAAAATAAATTACTATATTTTTAGGAAAGCAACATATACAGATATTACTCTTTCATAAAATTCATTTTATCCCTTTTGTCAAAAAATTTCTGCTTACAGTTCTATGGTACACAGGGCCTTTACAGTACCGCTATCTTTGGATAAATTGAATAAAAAACTAAACATAATAATTAGAACAATTGCTATAAATAACGGATTTAAGATTGAAATCATCAATATGAATAGGATCATTAACAATAAAAAAATTATATATGTACCTATATCCTAAATTATCTAATAAAAAAGTTATCAAATTTTTCAAAATTACTTATTTTGGAAAAAGTTCTGGTAATATTCCCAGTATTTTAAGAAAAAACAACATACAAGTCACATTTAAACCTTCAAGTATATTATCACATATTTTATTTAACAGTAAAGACAGAACACATAAACTTCACCACACAGGTATTTATCAACTAAACTGCTTCGACTGTAATAGCATATATTATGTATATCGGACAAACTGGCAGATCTATGTGTACTAGGTATAATGAACATTTAAAATTATTTCGTTTAAAATATGATCAAGTTTTGCCGATCATTTCTTTGAAAACAATCATCAGTTCCCTCCTCTAGAAAATTCTAAATTATTCTTCAATTTTGGAAAGAGTTATAAATTAGATTTATTAGAGTCTATAGAAATTTATAAACGTACTTGGAGTACCAGCAAGAGAGCAAAAGTATTATTTTAGCCACTGAGGAAAATAATTGTTTCTTGAACTTACATCTTCCACCCCCCCACCTCGACCGTGCACCTGTCAGTCTTAGCTTTAAAGATTTGCTACCTAGGGGTGCCACTTTAGGAGGCTTCAATAGTGTTGCTAGAACGTAATTTTGAGTAATTTAAATTGTTTATTGGTTGAGTACATCTATCGGATATTACATTAGTGATGAAATTCATTTATTATTATTATTATTTCTTAAGATGTTAGATTAGAAAGAGTTGGGGAAAAGCGAAAGGTATGGAAAACAATAAAGAGTAGGAGAGATAGGATGGTAGGACACCTTCTAAGACACGAAGGAATAGTTCGTGACATACTAGAGTCAGAGATAGGAATAAAAAGAGGTAGGGGTAGGCCTAGATTAGACTACTGCTCTCAAATAGTTAGGGATGTAGGATGTTCTACTTTTAGGGAAATGCGTAGGTTAGCTCAGGATAGAAAAGAATGGAGGTACGCGTCCAACCAGTCTTCGGACTGAGAACCTTATGATGATGAAGATGTTAGTCAATGGCGGATCACATAGCAACTATCGCTGAGGAACGCGTGCCCTTTCGAGAAGAGTATGATCTGGATGTAGTAGACGGGAAAGAATGAAAATAATCCATACCGTTATGCATAACTCGTCTTTTTAATTCGCCTCCACGATTAGTATTTCGCATGCAAACTTGGGACATAAATGAGAGGACAAGGGGTTGTTTTTTTAACCAAAAAGGGTTTACATGACGATACCGCGTCGGACGCAGTCACGGCAACGTTCTAATAAATCAAATAAGTGTATGCAAAGTCACACTCGGTTACAATATTCAAAACACATCTCCATGAGTGGAATTTTAAATCCTTTTCGCAAAGATGGGCGGATTTTAATGAAATAACTACGGTCTGCGGCGGTGGACGCTGTTAAACGAATAAGCCCCCGACCGCGTGTGCAACAATTACAAAGAAAAGGGGGCGCACCGTGTGTATGTTGGAATTTTCTCCTCTTCTGTTTTATTTTCCGTACGCGATAATGAATATCCCCAGTTTTCGTATGTTTTTCCTAATGCAATTTTAATTTTAACAAATTCGGACGTACCGCGTCTATCGACTGGTTTTTATGTAGCGCCTGGCGCGGCTTAACGTGACCACCACTTTGAGTTTTCTTCAAATTTTCGCGTTGCCTGTCCGTTCGAGATCGCCCCGTTTTTAAAAAAGGCAATCGTGGAATGATTACTTTGAAATATATTTCGTTTATTTTTTCGCATTTATGCTTATTGGACATCAAAGAAAATTTTGTTCCAAATACCAATTTGTTAAATGAACTACGCGAGTTAATAGAGATGCGGATTAAAAAGAGTTAACTCCGAAGGGGTCGTAGAATACAACCCCTAAAAAATCTGGACGTGCACAGTGGTATCTGAAAAATTAGGCCCCTTAATTCGTACATTAGATTACCTTAAAAATTCGTAATTTATTGCCAAGGGAGATTAAAGCAGGTTAATGGAGAAAAAGAAGGTATAAAGTATGTGTACTCGTGGCCGATTGGTGGCAGCACATACGGCCGGAATTAGTCCCTATTTGGAAGCTTTTTAAAATGGCTTAATCTCCTACACCGCGCGGCCGAGATACATTAGTGACTGCATATTAGCAAGTAAAAAGATTATATGGATTTCTGGGAAAAATATGGGGCGAACTCTGCTTTTACCAAACGCTTTTAAAAAATAATAATAATAATAATAATATCTTGATTTAGTTCTATTAAGTGCAATTTATTTATTTAACATTATACAGGGTGATCCTTAAGAGGCGGTTCTTTACATTATTTTGAATCGAATATTTCATATGACGATATGTCTAAAACGGCTTAATTTCAAAGATGCAGGGTACTAAAGTTGAGGGAAAGAAAATGGTGTTTTTTTCAATGAAACACTCGTAAACAGGTATACACAAAATTCCTAGATATCCATTTGCAGTAGGTATAATACCTATCCATCGATTTATTAAATTTAGATACCCAGAAAGAAGACAACCAAGCAAAATTATGTTTTCGAGATTAAAATCAAAATTAATTCACTATGGGTCATTCAATAAACCTAGAAACAAAATTTATAATAAAGAAAATGGGGAAAAGGAAGAAATAAATGTTTTATCCCTGGTTGAGGCGACACCAAAAACTTCTTGTCGCGAAATCGAATCACAAGTTGGTGTTTCCAAAACAAAAGTTCAAAAAATATTTAAAAAAGGCAAATATAGGCCAAATAAAATTAGAATTATTCAACATCTCTTCCCGGGAGATCAAGAAAGAAGGCTTAATTTTTGTAGGTGGTACTTAAATAAAATTCAAGAAAATCCAGATTTTGGGCGGTCTGTCATTTGGACAGATGAAACTCACATAAGCAGCGTAGGATTATTTAACAGGCATAATGTGCGTCACTGGTCTGATAGAAATCAGCACCAAACTTTTGAACGTCAGAGGCAAGGACGTTTTGGATTTAACGTTTCGTGTTTGATTTTGGGTGGTCAACTAACATACCAAATTTTTGATGGAAACTTAACGGAATTGAGATACATTAATTTATTGAATATTAACGCAGAGGCGACAATGGAAAATGTTCCGTTAATAAACATAAACAGGGTATATTTCCAACAAGATGGTGCCCCTGCACACAATTCTGCAGTGGTTAGAAATTATTTAGAAAATCATTTTCCGGCTAGATGGTTGGGTACAAATGGACCTACATATATTGTGGCCTGCAAGATCACCGGATCTGAGTATATTAGACTTTTTTGTTTGGGCATTTTTAAAATAAAAAATATACATCCGAAGATACAACAATCGATCCGAGCTAGCAGCTTTCCGATATTTGCAAGCCCATCCTATTTTTTTAATTATTGCCATCAATCTATTAACTAAAAGATGTAGATTATGTGTTGAAAAACATGGCAATCATTTTGAGCAGTTCTATAATCTTGTTGTTTGTTGTTTTTCTTGTTTTTGTTTGTTTTGTTTGTTTCGCTGTTTTTTTTCTGTTTTTGCTGCTTCTATTTCAGTTGTTATTAAAAGTTCCCAACATAAAATCACAGGTATCTTGGATGTACTTACCTATCTTACATTCTCTAAAGGTAAAAAGTACCAAAATCTTTGCCGTTTTTTGAAATAACAATATAAAAGTATATATATTTTGATAACTTAAAAAAATAACTTGAAAAAATTTAACTCAAAAAATACACTCCCTAGACAAACTACGTACGCCACTGAATTCCTTGGAAAAAGAATTGTAGAGAATTTTTTAAAATCGATAAAAATCAATATTTTTTTTTCTCGAAAACTAAAAACGATATCCAAATTCTGGTTTCGGCATTTTATTATACTCCAAAAAGTAGCTCAGATTCGCGAAAACCTCGAGGCTATATCTCTGCTACTTCTATGAGAAATCTCCAAATCACAACGAAAATAGGACAGCCTGTACAATTTCTCAAAGAAAATATAAACATTCCGAACACTCCACGTATTCTTAACCCTGCATATTTCATGTATTTTCTCATCAAAAGCCTCCTTGATCCTGTGGCCACTGATAACCAATACAAGACTCATAAAATCTTTTATAGCAACGGTATTACTACTTTTGCTGGCCAGGGGGATGATTTTCACCCCCTCTGCGTGTGTATATGTGGACATAGGACTACGAGACGACAGCGTCTGTCGTTACGTCCGGACACTAAATAGCCCAGAATGTTGGTAATACTTGTATCGGAGGCTTATTGACAAATACCACGTGCACATGGCGGCTTCAGACGACTGCACTCTCCAAGTAATCTAGAAAGTAGGTACTGCAGTGTTGTATGTGTTGCTCTACTTCTGTTTGATAGTGTACTGGGATGAAATCATGTCCGACATGCCATCGAAGATGGCATTGGTATTTTCGGACATTGACTAAAGTGCGGGGGAGGCACCCTCGCGTTACAGTTTCTATTGTGGTCCATCGGGAGTTTTACGAGTCGGTTTTTGTGACCTCCTTAGAGAAAAATAATTTTTTATGAAGCCATTGTATCAAGAAAATATTAAACACTGTAAAAGCCGAGTTTACGAGATGATCGTAAATATTCGGATATTTATAATAATAATGGAATAAAAAAACTTGAAAGAGTGTTTAAAACCGAAACAAATCCACCCGATATTCTTTTAATAATGATAATAGTAATAACAGGGGAATGTCTGTGGCGCACATGGCCTACTAGAGTGTTAAAAATGTGCGTTTCTTTTGCAGTGGGTGGTCCTATAAGCATTTTATGATCTCTTCAGTAGATACAGATCAAAATATCCGAGCATAAAGTTATGTCCTGTTTACAATATACCATGGATCGTTATTAAATTTATCGCCATACATCAATATGATTTTTTAAAAATAAAAATTATTGCCTGACCGACGCTATTTCGGTGGTTTTTTATTAATTTACGCGAAAATCTCTAATAAAAATTCCTTCGAAATTAAACGCAATGTTGTTTTGATATACAGAGTGAGTTTTTTTACATTCACTGCAGGTAGGTTAAATGGGGAAAGTAGTGCAGTTTTTTTAAACTTAGTACATGAAAATTCCACAAGTTTATTTATAACTATCTGCGCCTCCTCGTAAATTGTTACCCGAGCAAGATTTTTGCAATGTTCCTCTACCCAAAATAAATAATCACGTCCTCCTCGCTGGGGAAAAACAATTTTCTCATAAAGTGTCCGAAGGGGTCCCTTTAAGACACCAGCTTCCGAGTTATTTGCGGCTTTTTTACACTAAAAGGCTCGGTTTACGACTTTTGACGTATCTTCTCCATATGTGTCATATAACCTCAATAGAAAAAAGTATCGAGCCACCTCCTCCGTTTCCCGCACGCTCTTTCGCACCTCGCAACCTCCCAAAACCATTTTCCCCGTTTGACATCAATCAACTAGACCAATCACGCCATTTTATTGTGCTGAGATTATTTCTAGACGTGGCCTTCTTTCGCGGTTTTATTAAAGTCGGGGGATCGCTACATGTGTGTATGTGTGTGTTCTGTGCCGATGGCTGGTTTACGAGACCGGGGTAAAAGTCTACAGAACCCACATCACCGGATTTTATTTCTTTTAGATGACGAAATTGTATTAGGAATCATGTCTTCTGTTTATATTGCCATAATCTTCACCTACCTGTTGTAACTTTAGAGACAGAATTCACTTGTCGAAATACAATAAAAAATGTTAATGTTACCTGACCTAATGTCCTCCTACCTAACTAGTTTAAAGATATATTTTAACCTCATAAACTCCCTCCTAAAGTTTCGGCTTTCTGCGGTCGAGCTCGTACTCCCTTCCATCGGACTGGTCGTGCGAGTGGCGTGTTTCCATCTCCGCTACTTGTTTATTTACGCTCGTGACGTCGCTCTCTATAGCTATAGCTATAGAACCAGCTGTCTTTCTGTAATATGGTGGAATTGAGAAAAACTTCAATGAATGGCTATCCAACTTCGTTGCTGACCAGAATGCAGACACGTGTACTGGTCAGAGTCACCAGCGCATATATAATCGAGAGCTCGTAGCGCTGAAGCACTCCGCTTACAGTCTTATTGGCAGAAGAAAAAAGCGAGATATATGGAAAAGGAGTCGCAGAGTCGGAAAAGGACGGATGGACCATGTGGAACTTTTTGAAGTGCACAGGGTACTCCGAAGAAATTCCGCGAAGTTCCAATGATGGTAGAAGCCGTGTAAAGTCTTGAGACTTTGGGGACTAGTACCTAACTTATTACTATAAGCTAGCCAAAAGAGCTTGGTCTCATTGGATTACTGAATTAATGTTAAGCTAAAATCATCGAATTGAAAGATGCCTGCTCGCTTCGGAACAATGGCTCTCATTCGATGCGGATGCGTCTGCAAAAACAAAAGCCTAGACCTCCACTTTCATTACAGGCGCATAAATAGCTCAGAAATTCCAGAGCTGGCGCGCTCATATAGAGACACAATATTGAAAAATCAGCGCGCACACACATGTTTCATAAGAATGGAACTCGAGATTCCAATTAGCGTAAAAGGTGTCTCTATTGCGAGCTACCTTGATAATACAGCACCCTACTTTATCGGCCGAGGGCGATATTAAACAACCGAGCATCGCTGATCGCACGGGAGACAAAGGAGGGCTTAGCAGGCGCCAGGTGCGAGAGAGAGATGGACGTATATTTTAAAATCTTGCAAGCGTCTTATTACTGTTAACATGAGCGATCATTTCTCGAAAATTAAAAACGCCCCGGGCACGTATCATTTTCATTTCTGTTCCCAGAGATAACAAAAACGTAATTTAAAAATCGCAATTTGTGTTTTTGTCATTATCGTAGTTCTGGTGGCCCCCGGGCCGCCTCACCCCACAGGGATTAATTATTCGGGCGCGGGCTCGAATTAAAACCTAATTGGGACTTGTAAGAAATCCTTCATTACTCGATCAAAATGTCATTATTAATAATCGGGGTTATTTTACCAAATGTGTTTGGCGATTATTGTCATGTAAGAAATAATACCCAGGTTTATTTATATCATTATGAATTTTATTTGTAAAATAAGTGGTAGGCTTGTATACGGCGAAATAAACATTTACTTAAGTTCAATTAACTAAATCTTCTACTTGGAAAATTTATTTCAATTATATAATTTCATAATTTATTTGGTAGAAATAAATCATAGATTGTTAAAATAATATTACTTAATGATATATGTATTCGTAGCTACCAAATCATTTATTTGTCGCAAATAAAGAATGTATTGTATTAAACTCTGATTTCTTTCTCTCAAATAAATTATGAAATGAAATAAAATAAAATAAATTAAAATAAAATCCAATATAAAATAACGTCTTTCGAAGTCATTTACCAATATTGGCAATTCTTTAAATTTATTTTATCAAGTTTTAATTGTCATTCCCACATTATTTCTCCGAAAAAGTGCAAAATGTGTCAAGCTCTGTTGATTTAAAAAACCCCCAAGTCTGTTTTATTTGACATAAGTTTTTTTTTATAATTTGGTTTACAATCAAAGTTGAGTGAAATGGAAATAGTCAAGTTTATCTTCGATCATCTGACAAACTCGCCTCACTAGAGTGCATTTTTTGACTATATCGAGTTGCCCCATACTAATAAGCAATTTTGTAAAAAGTGATTGTGTTGAGCAACGACAACTTTCGTAAAGGGTACATCGTTTTAGTTCACGTTCCTATACAGAGTCTGCGACAGCATATTTATGAAGTAAAGAGATCCATATAATGTAAATTCCATTTATTTATAGTAAACGTTATGTTATACTAATAATCCGAATCTGTAAACACATGGTGTGGGGGCGCTACAGATGCGGTTTCCTGTAGATAAGGGCGCAACCGTTTGAACTTTGACGATCGCTGATGTTCAGATCCGTGGCAGTGTTCATTAAATTTTAATAAACTCTTCCGTATGTCTGTAAAATCAACGTTTATAACAGCCTGCAAACAAAGATCGCTGCAACGCACCACGTGTTTCGTTAGGTATGTAGGCATCAAAGAGTTCTGAAGTCGTGAAAAAACATCATCTCCTTTACGACCCAGTTTGCGTCTATGTGTGGGCTAAATATCGATACTAAGCTGCTTTTCGAAACACGAGAGGTATTTGAAGGGAATTGCGTACCTCCCCCCCCAAAATATGGATGATTCAAAATAATTCTTACAGGTAATACTTATAAGAAATTCGTGTTTGACCTCGGCAAATCATCTTAAATAATTTTCATAATAAAAAATTATTATTATTATTGTTATTATTGCTTGTTCTCGGTTCCAAAATATCTTACGTTACCTTCCATTCGAACATTCTTAGTTGCTCATCCTCTGTCATCCTCAGAGATCTAGTTTTCACGTGACCGGTCAAAACAGTCCCCAACGAAACGGCCGCGATAAAATTAATAGCTTGCGGACAAAAACCGTACGTGACGTACACAGCCTACTGATTGCACTTACTAGACAATACAGATAGGTTTGATATTAATGAAAAATCGTACTAAAAAGCGTTAGTACGAATAAGCAATAAAATAACAATAAGACTAGAAAAATCGCGATAACTCATAAATTAAGAAAAATAAACATATCAAACTATATTTGAATTTGTTGATAGATCAAGACTACTTCATCAGCAGAAAATTCAACTAAAGTATTAAAGTGAGTGGTACCGGATCGTTCGAACAACTACTCCTCGAGCAATTGCCCCGCCAGAGTTTTTGTATTGCGAGAAATCACAGAATGCTACAGATCTGCTCTGAACCTAATCTTATTTGTAAAACAACGTGTAGCAGATTAATTGAAGGGTTCATAGCAGGGTTTCAACGATTTAAATCATTTGTTTAAATCACTATTTAAATCGCGATTTAAATCACCTGATTTTTTTTTATTTTAATCACTGATTTAAATCAAAATTGCAAAATTTGTGAAAACGCTTATTTTATACTTTTATAGCAAAAATAAAAATAATAAAATTAAAAAGCAACACATTTTACTTAAATAAACATTTCTTTTTAAATGAATAACAATTTTAAAACGTGATATAAACGTAATGCCAATAGATTAACTAACTAAAAAAATCACAATTTTATAACTACTCATTGAAATACTTACGAGGCTCATCCACAAATTAAGTTCCAATTGGTCATAAAAGTTACAAGACTTTTTTTCTTTCAATTGTTTTATTTGCATTTCCTTAAATGTACCTTAAACTACTTCCCTACATGATCACCGCTTAAATTTAAGCATTTATCATAGCGTGGAGCAAGTTTTTGTATGCCAGTGTCTGTGAAATTTGCGTCCAACACTCGGTTCAACATTTTCATCCAATTCTGAACCAGAGAATCTTTACTTCTTCATAGTTATTGCATCGCTGTCCTGCTAAAAGTTTCTCAAGTTGGAGAAAGAGATGAAAACCACTTATTGCAAAATCGGGGCTATAAGGCGGATAATCAAAAATTTCCCATTGAAATTTTGTCAAAAATGCTCGTGTTGAAGCGGCTGCGTGAGGTCGGGCATTGTCATGCAGCAAAAAAAATCCCGAACAGAGAAGACCTAACCTTTTGTTCTTTATTCTCTCCAAAAAATTTCTGCGCTCCGAACTTTTTTTGCATTTAAAAATTCAATCACAGATCGTATTTCACAACAGAACGGATTTTCTATACTGCGCTCATTTTGACTTAACACAATGTCATACGTTTGCTGTCAACGATATATGAATAATTTGTCTTCCAAGGCCTTCGTATTTAGTACTGAAGGTTTCCTAGCCAGATTTGTCCCAATCGCACCATTTGCTTAAAACATATCCACGATCGGAACTTACTTTGTGGATATGCCTCGTATATAAGAATACTAATTTCGCTGCCTTATCCGTCCCCAGCCTATTTCTTAATTTACTAGGTGGCGCTGGAGCCAATATTTCTCTTTATTTATAATGAATATCTTATATTTGATTTAAATCCAAAAAACCCTGATTTAAATCAAATAAATCGATTTTTTTGATTTTTTTATTTTAATCGTGATTTTTTTAAACCCTGGTTCATAGTGATGCAGCGGCTTTTGATTTATCGAACATGTGGCGATGACAAGCTAGAAATAAAAACGGGGCATCAAACTCAATTTTAGTCAATTTCCCGATCGCGATAAGTGTCCAGCACTTGAAAACGTAACGCAATTGACTTGTTAAAACACTGTTTATGAATCGGAGTTGAATATAGCCTCTTCTAAATTGAAACACCGGCGGAGTAAAGTATCGCTGAATGGTTGTTGTTTTAGTGCAGGGAAATTGCGGTTTTGCAGTCGATATTTGTTTCCGTACGAATTGTTTGTTATTTATTGTTTGTCATCCGATCCACGGCAGATATTTGCTGTTGACTTGCTATCGGTTTTAAGTTGCTTTATTGCCTCGTAAAATTTCAGGAAGTCATTTGAAATGTTGGCGCACCACATGTGCTGAAACGTATATATGCTTTCCAGCGTTCCGCGGATAAATGATAAAATATACGAGGAAAATATTGAGCTCTCCGTTAACGTCAGCCGGGAGCATATTTCGATAAATTTCCACGGAGTTAATCCGGCCAATGAGGCGGCTAATACGTTCGAATGCTTCACACTCAATATGGATTAATGGTTTTCCGTGTAAACTCTGTCAGAATTACACGGAGATTAGTCGTTCTGTTAACAGAGACGGTTTTGGGCCAGCCCCACGTGGATATTTTTAAAACAAAATGATATGGACTGAACACTAAATTGTATCTTTTTTATGAAACCTAATCCGTATCGAATAAAAACTACATTATATCAAATCAAGTGGATGATTGTAACCTACCTATATACTTTTCACATTTGATTAGAAAGATATGGAGGATTGATGTTATGGGCCTGTCCAAATAAGGTGCAGGAATATGGCCTGCCTGCCCTCGAATGATACGTATCATATATACATTCTTGTTGGGATTTCAATTATACTCAAGTACAGTAGTGTCTGCTTATAACGAACCTTGAAAATGCACAAAATATGGTTCGTTATAAGCGGAGTTCATTATAAAAGGAAATACAATCATTGCTATTAATTATGCACAGAGAAAAGTATTTATTTGAGTGAAACAAAAATTATTTGTCCCAAACAAATTATTTTTTTCTATATGACGAAGTATAAATCTCTTATTTAACTGAATAAATCGAATTCTTTCGATTTCTAACCTAATATTTACTCGATTGAAAACGAGACATCTTCAGTTCAATTCACTATGCACCGTTGAAATAAAGAAATTGTTTTTTTAATTGGAAACTTCCAACTGTTTGTATAAAATAAACGTATGCATATAATGAAACAAACAGAAATTTCAGTCAAATAAATATTTTAATTGTTTCACAATACGCAGTTTTTCAGTCAAACATTTGTTTACAGTTCATCTCTTAATGTTTCTTCCAAATTAACATTTCTTTAAGTCGAATAAATTTGCTTTTGAACGAACCGTAAATTTTAAATTTTTAGTCTCGTATGAATTAATATATGTGTTGTTTCAAACAAACAGTAATTTTAGATCAATAACATATATTTTTAGATAAATTAACTTTATGCTTAACTGAAGAATATAATCTGTTTGTTTTCAGAAAATATGTTGCTTTAAATTAAAACAACATTGTTTTGTTTGAACACTTTCATTGATTTCAACTAAAACCACTGTTATTTCTATGCAATGTATTATTGCTAAATAAATAAAAAAACTTTGTTCCAAAAATATGTTATTAAGCTAGAACAAAGAACACTGGTGCATAATAATAAAGTAAAATAAAACTATCCTTCCAAAGTAAGAACCAACAAAAAGTAAAATAAAAATAAACAATTAAAATACCGTACAACATATGACAAGGCATGGTAAAGACAATAAAAATTCTCTTCCGAATAACAACTGCCTAAATAAATCTAACAAACAAAACCCCTGACTTTGTAATCTATGTAGTTATGGTTGGAGAATAAGGTAAGTACAATCAAAAATATGATAAAAATAAACTTTAAATAAAATATAAGAGCAAAACACACATTAAAATTTCTCTTCCAATAACATCTACCTTCCTAAGTAGCTCTAATAAACAAAAGTACCGTTATAGGTACTTGTTGCAATAAAGGCATACAAAACGTACTGCTTTGATTTATAGTTGCCCGTCACTGAATACGGCCAAAAAATTTCTGGTCTGTGGGCAAGCTCAGCTCGCGAAGTAACGGGCACAACACAAAAGTTTTGTTGGTGGAATAATATTTGTTGATGGAATAGTATTTGTTGGTGGAATACTATTTCTTGGTGGAATGGTGACTTTTGGTGGAATAGTGAATACGGGTTCATATTCGTGTGATGTTTGGGTTTATAGACTGATTATTTATAGTCTACTTGTTCTCACATGTTTTGATTTAGTCTCCTGTTGTCATCTAGAGGACATTGAGGTCATGGACTGGTGTTGGCGTGTAGGTAATTTACAACCGTTGCCAACTGATGTATTTTGACAAGTCCAATTGTAAAATTATTTCAAAAATATCGTAAAATAAAATATTGGAAAAAAATGAGAACGCCACTGGATAGGTGTGGGTCAGTCGTTAAAATAATGCGTTGAATGTTTTGTTCTACCTATCGTTATAATGAAGTTATGTAATTTTTATTTATTTTCATTTTTTTAAGTGCGCCGCTGACTTTTGAAAGCTAATATTTGTCCGTACCTTTCGCACTTAAGTTCTTCCAGCATATTTAATCATCAGAAGCAGAAAAGATTTTTAGAAATCTTCGAAAATGCGAGATGTATAAAGGAATGACGTACGTCACTGGAAATTAGGGGGTCAGTTGTGAAAGTAATATTCAGGAAGTTTTCTTGTATCTTGTGTAATAAGGGAGTTACGCAATCTGTATAAATTTTTAAATTTCGTCGACCACGCCACCGAATTTTTATATCGAAATCTGCGTACGTTCTTCTTAAGCAATTTATTTCGGTACGTCTAATTTTGAGCCGCAGAAAATAATTTGAAAAATCTCGTAAATTAAGAAAGTAGTAAAAAATGAGGACGCCACTGGATAGGGCACGGTCCGTTGTTAAAATAATGCATTGAAAGTTTTGCTTTATCTGTCGTTATAAGGGAGTTGCGTAATTTTCATTGATTTTAAATTTATTTTGTGTACGCCACTGACATTTTGGAACTAACCTTTGCACGTACCTTTCACACTTAACTTCTTTCGACACATTTAATCCTCAGAGGCAGAAAAGTATTTTCGAAATTTTCGAAAATGCGAAATGTATAAAAGGAATAGCGTACGTCACTGGAAATTAGGTCACCCATCAAAGTAATATTCGGAAATTTTTCGTGTATCTCGTATAATAAGGGAGTTACGCAATCTGTATATATTTTTAACTTTTCTCGACTACGCCACTGAATTCGAAACTCGAAATCTGTGTACGCTCATTAAATGAGAAACTTATTTTGGTCCGTCTAATTGAGAGCCGTAAAAATAATTTGAAATACCTCGTAAATTAAGAAAGTAGCAAAAAAATTGAGTGCGCCACTGGATAGGGCTCGGTCAGTCCTTAAAATAATGTTTTGGAAGTTTTGTTCTAATTTTCGCCAAGAGGGAGTTACATAATTTTTATTTCCTTTCAATTCGCTTAAAGAAAGATGATATTTCATATTGGAAATTGTGAATTTTCCATAAAAACGAATGAAAATGGAAAAATAAACCCCACATATTATGTATATTTGAAAACAGGGAAACATGCTCTATTTAACTATATCATGGACAACTATGATTTGCTTTTAAAAATAATACAACTTTATGTCAACTTGAAATTTAATTGTCAAAAAAACAAAATGGTTAATACAACTTTTGACTTGGGCTTGTTTACGTCTGCGTTCCAGTGAGGGGGAACGGTTTTGCACACAGTTTGTTCCGAAAGTAACTGAATAAAATAAAGTAGCGATTCTAAAGAATGATTATCAGATTTCCTAACAATAACAAAGACAAAAGTTAACTAACTTAATTCCTGATGAATATTCAGTATTCACCAATGAGATAGAGAATAATTCACTGCGAACACGAAGCACGATTGGATATAAGGAAGTTCAGTTAAATCGTCAAATAAGGGAAAGGGATCCATGGTTCACGTATCGATATATCGAAATCGATTGTTTCAATTTATTCTCTCCTATCCCTAACGATAACCTTTCGATAAGACTAATTTGCTGAATTGCAGGGAGTTGGTGCTTTTCTTCTGTCAAAGGAAGGGAGTCGGAGGTTTGGGGTGTTTCCGCCCCCTCGGCGCGCGTTTTTAAAACGGAATTAATCCCGATTATGGCGCGGTACTTTAAAACGGGCAAACAAACAAGCGCTCGTCGTGTCGGCAGGTCGGGGGCGCCTACTTGATGTATGTGCGAAATCAATTACTCATATTGATCCCAGGCGGTTCTGATTAGCTATTCTCTTTAATTTCCGCCTGTTTCCCGATGCTGTGCTCCTAATCCCGAAGCGAAATATTGCTTTCAGAAATTAATTTATTCCATTACCTTTCGATTCATTAATATTTCATACAATCATAGCGGACTCAAAGCTAATCTTTGATCAAAGTAGACGGAGATGACGCGCTGCAAACCTCCTCTTCGTGCCCAGCTGCTAATTCTTTCATTCCTTGGACTCGCCGTTCCAATCACTGCCGCTTTTCATGTTTTCCTTGATTTATTTTTTATCCCTGCAGGGATGTCATGTTTACCCTATCAAAAATTTCTCCGAGTAAAATTGGGTCTTTCAATTTTTAAACGGTTTCGTACCGCAAAGGTCACGCAGCCGAGGAAAGCATCATACACAATGCGTGATTAGCGCGTTCTCACCCGTAAAACTCCTCTAAATGGAAAAACAATCGACTACTAAAAAGAAAGAAGAGCGTCTGAAACAAAAGGACATCAATCCGTATCTGGGAGAGAGGTGGGCTGCTTTAAAACAATTGAATACACACCGAACGGAAGTGCCCGCGGCGATATTTTAAGTTTAAGCTTAACTTTAAACTCATCTATGATAATCCAGAACATTAATTTCCTTGTTAAATGCCAGTTAGGTGTATTTCTTATGCTCTTGTAGTTGATTTCTGAGATAAGTTGGGAAATGCCATGCCTCCTGAACAATAAGACTGCCACTAAATAGTTTATCAACAGCTGCAGCGGATAGGGGGTCAGACTTCAGTGCGTATTTCAGTGTATACGATGTAAGAGAACATATGGAAATACTTCGATAAGCTTATTAAAATTTTATATTCTCATTGCTTTGTTGGGTACAATTTTTCATATTCAGGAGAAATCTTAAGTGTCACACCCTGTATGTATTTTTCCATCATACTTCTGACAGATTTTAATGACTTAAATTCGGTCACGATATGAGTTTAATTTTTACCTCTAAGAAGCAATTTTAATCAGATGGGACAAAAGGTAGCAAATGAGAAAGAGTTGTAATCAAATAAAACCTTATTTCTGCCAAATTGTATGTGCTGGGTCTTTTCATAATTAAAGGAATTGCTTCCAAAGAAATAGAAGCATGTACGAACTCTCGCATATCTATTATTCACGGACACCCGATCCCCACCGCGGAGCTCGATAGTTGTGAGTATGCAGTTACTTTTTTGGAGATAATTCCTTTAATTACAATCCGATTTTTAAAAAAATTAAAAACCAATGCTTCAAAAAATATTACGCGAGGTAATTTTTGGTATCATGGGTTAAACGAAAATTACAGAGTGCACTGAGAAAAGGGTTTATTAATAAAAGACCCCGTATTAAGAAAAAAATAATATTGATTTTTATCGATTTTCAAAAACTCTTCAATTCTTTTTTATGTTAATAACTGAATAATTCTCTGGTGACATACATTACCAAAAGTTGCAAGCAGCTAATTTTAGTAATAGATACTTAGTATATAATAGCACTTCAAAATTACGAAAAATAATTGTTGTTTGCAATGAATGCCGTAAGAATGCAAATGAATCAATGGATCTACTCGTATATCTCAACAGGTACACAAAAAATTCCTAAAATTCCCATTTCCAGTATAATACGCATCCACCGATTTATTAAATTTAGATACCCTGAAAGAAGACAACAAAGCAAAATTATGTTTTCGAGATTAAAATCAAATTTAATTCACTATGGATCATTCAATAAACCCAGAAACAAAATTTATAATAAGGAAAATAAGGAAGAGGAAGAAATAAATCCGTTGGTTGAGGAGACACCAAAAACTTCTTGTCCAGAAATCGAATCACAAGTTGGTGTTTCCAAAACAAAAGTAAAAAAAATACTAAAAAATGGCAAATATGAGCCATATAAAATTCAAATCATTCACCATCTCTTCCCGGGATATCAAGAAAGAAGGCTTAATTTTTGTATATGTGGTACCTAAACAAAATTAAAGAAAAACCAGAAATTGGGAGGTCTGTCATTTGGACAGACGAAACTCACATAAGCAGCGCAGGATTATTTAACATGCACAATGTGCGTCACTGGTCTGATACAAATCAGCATCAAACTTTTGACCGTCAGAGGCAAGGACGTTTTGGATTTAACGTTTCGTGTTTTATTTTGGGTGGTCAACTAGCATACCAAATTTTTGATGGAAACTTAACGGGATTGAGATACATTAATTTATTGAATATTAACGCAGAGGCGATAATGGAAAATGTTCCGTTAATAAACATAAACAGGGTATATTTCCAACAAGATGGTGCCCCTGCACACAATTTTGCAATAGTTAGAAATTATTTAGAAAATCATTTTCCGGGTAGATGGTTGCAAGATCACCGGATCTGAGTATATTAGACTTTTGTTTGGGCATTTTTAAAAGAAAAAATATACCTACGAAGCCGAGCTAGCAGAGGCAACTCATGCAGCTTTCCGATATTTGCAAGCCCATCCTATTTTTTCAATTAATGCCATCAATCTATTAACTAAAAGAGGTGAAGATTATGTGTTGAAAAACATGGCAATCAATTTGAGCAGTTCCTATAATTTTGTTGTTTGATGTTTGTTTTGCTGTTCTTGTTGCTTTTATTTCAGTTGTTATTAAAAGTTTATATATTTTTTGAAAATTGTGTATTATCAATTCGTTGTTAAAGGCGACCAAAATAAAATTACTTGAATTAGAATTAAAAGAATTGTCTCCAAAGAAGTAGAAGCATCTATTATTCACTGACGCTTGTAGCATCTCGCAACCCGATCCCCACCGCGGAGCTCGATATTTGTGAGTACGCAGTTACTTAATTACAATCCGATTTTAAAAATTAAAAACCAGTAGTCTCGGAAAGATCAAGAGTTTTAAATATTATGCAAGGTAATTTTTGATATCTACGGTCGTCTTATAGAAATATCACGGGTTAAACAAAAAATTACAGAATGCACTGAGAAAACGGCCTGTTTCATTGAAAGTGCGAACTAAACCGATTTTCGATCGTATATAGAATTTATTTTTCTTTTCAGCCGTCGTCACAAACTTAACCGGCCGTAAAATTGTGGTCTCGTCGCGATTTTTCAGTTTCTCCCCTAACCGTGAAGGTCGTGATAGGTTCCAGGTCGATTTACTCTGTCAATTCAACCCCCGACCCCTATCAATTTACCCTGTTAGCTGTTGCCGCATTCTTCGAACAAGGCTATAAAAACACTGGTTACGCCACTGTTTATTTAATATTCAAACGGGGGTGGGTGTAATCAGATTGAACCAAGTTAAAGTCGATGAATTAATGCGAGACATTAATAATTATTAAAAAACTTAAATCCATCCACATTGAAAGGCCAACACAAGAATATATATTTTTTTATTGAACACTAATGCCTTCGAATGGGTCTCCGCATGTAACAATAACAGAATACTAATCTTAATAAATGATTCTGGGCGTCATAAAATCAGGTAGCAGAGGGAGCATAATAATAAACATCCTGTCCTTTGTTGGGGTCCATACAGACGATGCTGTGTCGATGAAATCGTGAACTTTAGACGTCTTTTTATCGCTAGTCATCATTTTGCTACCGCGGGAGCCGATAAAAATCGGACTGTCAGTTGCTCCTAGATATATTTTCATAAAAATATCCAAACTTATTAAAAAAAATTCAAATATTATTATTAGGTTTTCCCCTAAAGTAGAACATCCTACGTCCCCATCTATTGGTGGAATACTTATTATCTCTATGTACAGTTATGCCACTGGAAGGAGCTGACTGACGTAACGCTCTAGGTTAGTGCATGCCCTAAATTCAGGAAAACCACCCTTCCCCAGTATCTTCCCTTAAATCTAAACAAAACAATATAAGTAGGTATGAGTACAATTATGCAAATATAACATCAGGGATGAAACATCCACACCGTGCATTGTATATACAAAGCGTAAGATTGAATCTTCAATTGACTATTACAAGCGCAGGGGTAGGGGGTAGCTTTTGATGTAATGGAACAAATCGCTTCAGGAAACAAATTCAAATCGACAGAATGCTGTGTGTTATTCGATTGTTTCAATTCGCTCTTGTTTTGTTATTATTTGCGAGAAGGCGTATTAAGGGTGGAGGGTGTTTATTTAAGGGATGCTAGAATACGAACGAGATGCCGCATTGAATTTTAATTTATACGTATGCCGGTTGAGTTTAAAATAATACTATGATTCAAACGCTGTAATGTTCATTAGAACTTATAGATAAAAAACCAACTATAATAAACTATAAGTTCATTAAAAATGGATGACTCTCTTACATACTGTCCCACGCTTGACAGCCGATCTAGATGACTTGTTTGCAACACGCCTACTACTTTAATGAGTGTTGGGATTGAACAAATTATTGTTTATAGGTCCAGAAATGTCACTTTACACGTTTAAAAAAACCAGTTGCAAGAGGAAAAAATGGACGAGTTAAGCATCAAAGCCAACTTCGATCGAAGGTGCACTTCTTTTCTTTTCACAGGCATTAAGTTCCGAGTTCTTTGTCAATTTGTTTGGTTTATGCCTGGAGGGCATCATCAAGGAATACGATTTTTGATTTTTGTGGGCGGCTCGACTTCAATCTGACTTATCAAAGTTAGTAATTATATTCACATTACGGAAAAGAAGGTAGTTTTGAGTATGCGTGCGTCTAATGGTCTTTCGATATTTTAAAACATCTGCGCCGTTTGTTATTTAATAACTTTGTAAATACAAATCTTATTTGCTTCGCGAGGTATAGTCAAATGCGCTCTAGTGAGGCGAGTTTGTCAGTTGATCGAAGATAAACTTGGCTGTTTCCGTTTCACTCAACTTTGATTGTAAATCAAATTATAAAAAAAAACTTATTAGTCGGGGAGCAAGGTGCTCTAATTCGACACCCTCTATACAACTCGAACACACACAAGAAAATGAAGCGGATTCTTAAGTAAAATGATCTGCCTGATTCGAATTTTGATGTCGCGAAAAGATCGGCAATTGCGAAAATGCCGGAAAATCGATTTTTCCTAAACTTTTCCTAAATAAATTTTAGACCATTTTTAAAACTTTTCTCGTTGTATTTCAGCAACGAAAAGAATTAGAGATCTATTTTTTCGTGGAATATACGCTGAAGTGTGCTGATCATCACAGTGTACTCACGTTGCCTCTACAATTTTCCAATTTTATGAAAAAAATGGTTTTTTGCTAGACCGCAAATTTGTGTAATGTATTTTTCATGCACCGGGTAAGTAATCTTATTTTTCGGAATTAACATATACATATGCGAGACCAAACACGGACAAAGGCTCGAAATTATTTTTGTTGAAGAAACGAAACATTTATGTTGTTGCTGAAAAAAGTTACAGGAAGTTAAAACATAAATAAACGTACGCGCTAGCACATTTTTGTGAACTCTGGATAAGTTTATTTGATTCATTTATTCAGATACGCCTCACTATAGACTGCACTTGACTATAATACGTTTATTATTCAAAAACATAGAAAGTACAAACATGAGACGCATAGAATTGAGGAAGCAGCGAGCGATGAAGAAGACGCTCGTTCGTGGATGACAAATCTTGGCAGTGGAGGTATATCTTCCATCAAAGCTACGTAACTCAAGAATTTTTCCACAAATTCCATTCTTCCCTTCAAATCTGTGTAAATCTCGATAGGTTTCTGAGATTTACAATTGCGAGTACTTGTGAGAACCCCAAATAAAACTGTGGCATTTCTCTGAGATTTATCCTTGCATAGTAGAGGACCTCCTGCTTCAATTTTGCAAGCAATGTCGCTGCTTTCTTCGGAACAGAAAGTGTCTTCTTGTAGGGTTGAGATTAAATCTGCGCATTCGTTGTAAGTACTCGTTTTAGTTCTGCTGCATATCGTGTCTTTGTATTCGGGGTAACTTCGTTCGTTTATGAGTCGCCATCCGTAATAGGTACAATCTGCATTATGCATACTTGAACTGACAGGCAAACGAGTCACTCGAATGGTCCAAGTCTTGGCGAAAGGACGTATCAGAAGCAACAAGCACAAATCACTTCCTTCATCCAATTCGACGCTCATCACTTTCCTAGTTTGCCTGTTCCTGCTCCAGTCATTCAATTCTTCTATGCCTGCTATTACGATAATATCCCTGGTAGGTACATTTTTAACGCAGTTTTTCGACGTCAACACTATTTCATCTTTTATGATGGTTCCCGAACATACAGGCAAGGCATTTCTTTGGATTGAGACCATGAAAGGTGCGACGCATTCTTGCCCTACTTTAGAATTTACTAAAGGTAGCAGAGTTATGAGCAGTAGCAAAAGTGACATCTCCGTGACAGTCGCTGAAGCATTTCAAGGATAGGGTGATCGTTTAATGTTTAAAATTTTCATGATGAAAAACAGGAGTCCAAGTTGTCTTTACTTGTCAAAGAGAGACTAGAAAAAAGATCCAACAAAACATTTTCAAACAAAATTAAAAGTTTGGTTAAAAAATTGCAACAGTATTTTTAATAATAATTATGAAAAATTTTGCTAAAAATATTAATAATATATTCAAAAATACAATCAATTTTAAATCCAAATTTAGTTAAAAAAATTCTTTAGAATTGATTAACAATATCAAAAATAAAAATATTCCATCAATAGAAAACAATAATCAGTTCCCTCCTCTAGAGAATTCTAAATTATTGTTTAATTTTGGAAAGCGTTATCAATTAGATATATTAGAGTCTAATAGAAATTAATAAAAAATTATAAAAATTATAACTTACTTAATGACCAGGTTGATTTAATACAATCTAGTTTATTTAAACTTTTGTAAATGTTTCTCTATACTTTTTCTGAAGTTCTAACCACTCTTTATTGCCATTATGCCATTAATTGACTAATTTATCTATAGTTTCTAGTTTATTACAAGATTACCTTGATGTTAACAGTATTGTCAAGATTTCATGGATGTTTTGTTTTATTTAGTTATTTTTCTGTAGATTTGGAGGTTTTTCCCAATTGAATTTATTTTTTCTTCCCAAATGGCTTTCTTTAAATTCATTTAGCTTTTCCCTTAAATATACAGGGTGATTTTTTTGACCGTCTATTAGAAGTATCTGGAGAACTAAAAGAGATATTGATTTGAAATTTTGGCTGTGGCCGAAACCGGGTCGGATCTATTTAATGAAAATATTTTCAAAATGGTGGCATTTCCGGGAATACCAGAAGTTGACACCAACTTTGTTATCTTAAATGGAATGCGACCATTTTCTATTTTTTTTAGATTCCACGGAAAATTTTAATGTCAATTCAATAAAGGTTTGCTATGTCTAAAATTAATATTTTCAGAGATATAAATTTTTTTCTTAATATTTTGACAGTTGTGGTAGATTATGTAAAAATTAATATCTCGATAACGTCTAGCAGTAAGATGTTCGAGTTTTTACGGTGGCAAGACGAGGTGTTAGAGTTACTAATCAGGCAAACAAATTTTCAAAATCTATTACATAAAATTTTCTAATCAACGACATATGTTGATCGCACAAAAGTAGCAAAAAGTCATTTTTCTTAAATAGAATGATACCATCTTCAATCGTTTTTTAGATTCCACGGAAAATTTTAATGTCAATTCTATAAAGGTTCGCTATGTCTAAAATTAATATTTTCGGAGATATGAATTTCTTTCCAATACCTATTTTGACAGTTGTGGTAGATTATGTAAAAATTAATATCTCGATAACGTCTAGTAGTAAGATGTTCGATTTCCTATGGTGGCAAGACGAGGTGTTGGAATTACTAATCAGGCAAACAAATTTTCAAAATCTATTACATAAAATTTTCTAATCAACGACATATGTTGATCACACATAAGTAGCAAAGAGTCATTTTTCTTAAATTGAATGATATGTACCTATTTAAAAAAAACAATTAAAAAACGTGAAAAAATGCGCGTTTAACAATGTATGATGTTTCTCTACCCAAAATGAATAGGTAGTATTTTAGATACCTACTAGATGGGGCGCCAGGTCATTGTTCTGCAGTAGTTACTAACGAATTGTACCAGATGTTTGAAGATAGATGGATACGACGTTTGGGTCCATGGAGTTGGCCTGCCAGGTTTCCAGACATTATTTTTTATCTTTGGGGCCGTATAAGGATAAAGTGTATCAATATCCACTCAACAACAGGGATGAATTGGTGGAAAGAATTGCTACAGCATTTGCAGGCTTAGATCCACATGAAATTCGTAGCGCTACTACACACGCCGTAAATAAGCGAATTATTAAATGTGTAGAAGCGAATGGACTACATTTTGAACAGTTTCTTTAACATTGTTTTACTATCACGTACCTACTTTATTTTTTATTTAGTTAAAATAAGTTCAGTGGTGGTAATTCAGGATATGTTCCATTAAATGTTCTGTATGTCCTGTTAATCATTTTATCGCATTTTCCATGAATGTTGAATAAATTCATAATATCCGAGTAAGAATAATAATTATCATTTGCCATATCCTATTCGTTAAACACCAACCGTACTAAATTACTAAAAAATACCAATTGCTTTTATTAGACATTATTTGTGAAATTTGTGAATATTTTGTTTTGTCTACAAGCCAAGGTCTACTTACTAGAAGGCGGCGCTCTTCAATTTTGATCGATGAAATAAGAAAACAGCAAATATCTAAAATACTATGCATTTTAGGTAGAGAAACACCATACATTGTTAAATGCGCATTTTTTCACTTTTTTTAAATTGGTTTCTTTAAATAGGTATCATTCTATTTAAGAAAAATGACTTTTTGCTACTTATGTGTGCTCAACATATGTCGTTGATTAGAAAATTTTATGTACGAGATTTTGAAAATTTGTTTGCCTGATTAGTAATTCCAACACCTCGTCTTGCCACCATAGAAAATCGAACATCTTACTGCTAGACGTTATCGAGATATTAATTTTTACATAATCTACCATAACTGTCAAAATAGGTATTGGAAAAAAATTTATATCTTCGAAAATATTAATTTTAGACATAGCGAACCTTTATAGAATTGACATTAAAATTTTCCGGGGAAAATGGTATCATTCTATTTAAGAAAAATGACTTTTTGCTACTTTTGTGCGATCAACATATGTCGTTGATTAGAAAATTTTATGTAATAGATTTTGAAAATTTGTTTGCCTGATTAGTAATTCCAACACCTCGTCTTGCCACCATAAAAAATCGAACATCTTAGCTAGACGTTATCGAGATATTAATTTTTACATAATCTACCACAACTGTCAAAATATTGAGAAACAAATTTATATCTCCGAAAATATTAATTTTAGACATAGCGAACCTTTATTGAATTGACATTAAAATTTTTCGTGGAATCTAAAAAAAAATAGAAACTGGTAGCATTCCATTTAAGATAACAAAGTTGGTGTCAACTTCCGGTATTTCCGGAAATGCAACCATTTTGAAAATATTTTCATTAAATAGATCCGACCCGGTTTCGGCCACAGCCAAAATTTCAAATGAATATCTCTTTTAGTTCCCCAGATACTTCTAATAGATGGTCAAAAAAAATCACCCTGTATACTAGAGATATACGTTTAAAATTACCTCGTTCTCTTGAAGTCGAGTTTCAAATTTTTTGAAGCCATTTCTCGGTTTGGCAGCTGATCGCCCACTGATGGCATGCATCAGAAACTCTAAACTTACTTCCCAACATGATCTGCTCATCAATTTTTAATACGTAGCCTGGAGGATTGTTGTGTTTAATGACATTACTGATTGATATTTGGGAGGAGAGATTTCAAATAATAAATTGCTTAGGGGCGCACATTTTCAAGTAACCTTGAAAACCGCCTCAACAAAGAACTAATCAATCCTTTACACAATATTATATGTAATGATTTTAGCCAATATTAGCCTTAAATTTCGAGCAAACAAATTCGAATTAATGAAGCAATTATTATTAATTGTTTCTCGATTGCGAGGCTCTGTTTTCGATCCACTATCGGGACAATCGAATGGAG
The DNA here is from genome assembly GCA_963966045.1 of Xestobium rufovillosum. Taxonomy (NCBI): domain Eukaryota; kingdom Metazoa; phylum Arthropoda; class Insecta; order Coleoptera; family Ptinidae; genus Xestobium; species Xestobium rufovillosum. The sequence continues at coordinate 31,911,930 of OZ014497.1, forward strand.
CGTTCAACAGGTTGGCATTTTGTGAGAGAAAAATGACTTTTCAATAGCCGCACTCTCCCATTCACGATCCCGACAACAATCGCCTGAATTCGTAGCTATTAATCAAAACGGCTGCAAATATTTGAAGTGATAAATCGGCAGTAACGGATGCCTCCGATGCATTTCATGTTTTTTCGTTGGATTTATTGGGGGAAAAATAACAGAAACTAGTGGCAGTGCATTTATTTCGATTTAGTAATGGATGTGATGCAGTGTTTGTTTAATAAATATTGGAATCAAGTTAAATATTTCAGATCGATTTCTACAACGTGTCCCAGATAAGGAGGGCCAGTATGGGGATATTGGAAATGACAAGAGATGCGGATTTGGTTAAATGGGAAAAAAGTTGGGTAACTAAAGGATCAATAAAATGGCACCTAGAAATCCTTGATATAATTTTCCGTTTTTGAGTTATTTTGAAAAAACTGAATTTATGGATTTTTAACTATATTTTTTTCTGACTTTAATATTAAAATTAGAGCGAAACTGACAAAACTTTTTCGTAGGAACTTTTGATGAAATTAAAGATTTCATTGCCAATTTTTTTATTCTACGTTTCGTCTTCGGGCAACCATCATCAACTTCATTTTTTAAATACGGTCCTGATTTTCTGATGTCAAATTTTATGAGCCCTTCTTATTCTGAATTCAACAATGTACCATACATTATGGTTTAATTACGTTTCGACCCGTTTTTGACCATCATCAAGAAATTTTTAAGATACGGACCTGCATTTCTCTTAATTTTCTAAAAATTATGAGAAATACAGTTAGTTGGGCTTACTTCTGATATCAGAAACGAACAAGATTTTCCAAAACTGCAAGATGCGCTATGCTTAGAGTAGGGTAGGTGCTTATCGCTAGTATCATCTAACAGATTCGTAAAACTCTTGTGGTGCACTTAAAAATTTCCCAACTTATACTGTATGTACATATTTTTTACAAAACTATGAGACATACAGGTCCGTATCTTAAAAATTCTTTGATGATGGCCAAAAAAGGGTCGAAACGTAATTAAACCATAATGTGTGGTACATTGTTGAATTCAGAATAAAAAGGGCTCATAAAATGTGACATCAGAAAATCAGGACCGTATTTAAAAAAATGAAGTTGATGATGGTTGCTCGAAGACGAAACGTAGAATAAAAAAATTGGCAATGAAATCTTTAATTTCATCAAAAGTTGCTACGAAGAAGTTTCGTCAGTTTCGCTCTAACTTTAATATTAAAGCCAGGAAAAAATATAGTTAAAAATCCATAAATTCAGTTTTTTCAAAATAACTTAAAAATAGAAAATCTTATCAAGGATTTCTAGGCGCCATTTTGTTGGTCCTTTAATTACACAACTTTTTTCCCATTTAACCAAATCCGCATCTCTTGTCATTTCCAATATCCCCATACTGGCCCTCCTTATCTTGGACACGTTGTATAGACTCTAATATATCTAATTGATAACTCTTTCCAAAATTAAACAATCATTTAGTATTTTCTAAAGGAGGGAACTGATGATTGTTTTGAAAGAAATGATCAGCAAAACTTGATTGATCATTTTTTAAACGAAATGATCTTAAATGTTTATTATACCTAATACGCATAGATCTGCCAGTTTGTCAGATATATTTATGCTGTTACAGTCTAAACAATTTAGTTGATAAATACCTGTGTTGTCAAGTTTATGTGTTCTATCTTTACTGTTAAATAAAATATGTGATCGAGTATGTGATAATATATTTGAGGGTTTAAATGTGACTTGCATGTTGCTCTTTCTTAAAATGATTTTCGGAAATATTTCCAAAATAAGTAATTCTGCAAAATTTGATAACTTCATCATTAAATAATTTAGAATACCTATATTACGCTGTTACAGGCAATTTTAAATTTTTTATTGTTCATCATTTTATAGATGATTTCAATCTTAAATTCGCTATTTATAGCAATTTATTGTTCTGATCATGTTTAGTTCTTTATTCAATTTATCCAAAGATAGTGGTATTGTAACGGCCCTGTGTACCATAGAATTGTAAGCAGAAATTTTTTAACAAAAGGGATGAAATTAATTTGATGAAAGCGTAATATCTGTATATATACCGGGTGGAGATTTAGTGTGTAATCGGTTCGTATCTCTGGTACTACTTAATTTATCAAAATGAAATTTTACACGTTTGTGGGGAACGATATGGAGCATTTCGTAAAATTATTTCTGTATATACAGGTTGTTCACATTCCGAGTACCAGACCAAAGTTCTATTTCTTTAAATGGAAACCCCACAAATATTTTCGTGATTTCGATTCCCCAAAATTTCATGAAAATTGATATACTACATGATGTGGTTTTGAGTGGGGACTGTTAAGATATTGACATTTTTGTGTCATTATGGTCCCAAATTTATGACGCTACTGGCGTCTATTGACCAAAGCCACCTAATTATTTTTTGTTGAAAGGGGTTTACACACTGCTGTATTTGTGAAATCTATAATTACTTTCACCATAATACTTTGGATTATACGAGGTGGTTAAGTTATGCAAAAGGGAATTTTTCTCAAAAATTTCAAATAGAATACCTACCATGTATATTATTTGCACAACTGACAGTCAGTTAACTAAGCTTTTAATTGATGTAGATATTGGCAGGTCTACTGCTGATAGTTTCGGCAGATATTACGATTGAATGGATTGAACATTAAAATTTTTGAATTTCATTATTAGATTATCCTCTTTTTGGCGAATTCGCCCTATTCTGTTGCTCAAAACTCACAATAATGTTTATATTTTGTATTTGCAAATTGGTATCAATATAAAGACAATAAATCTTATTGTAAAATTGTTTCTTGATGGTTATATTCTTAAATGTATAATGTCTTTTTAAAGTCGGGTATAATGTTCAAACAAGGAGTGCCATGGAAGAAAATAATATTATCTTTAAGAAATAATCTTGCAATGGAATTTTTTTGAGTTAAAGTAAACTTAATTTGCTAAATATTTTATAGAAACAAAATGCAGACCTTTTTTGGAGTTTTGGGTGACAAGATAGGGGAGATCGTCAAAAATAATGTAAAATACTAACGAAACTCTACATTTTTATAATTCAATTGTACATTCTGTCGAAACTTTTACTGGTAGACTTGACAATATCCACATCAATAAAAAGCTTAGTACAAATAATATACATACCAATTTTCATGGAATTTTATGGGGAATCCATATTATGCATTGATACGTACAATTTATTTAATTTGATTTAATAAGCACAATGAAAACTTTTATTTTTTTGTTCCAAAAGGTTAATAGAAAAATTATCTTATTTTTAATTAATGTCCAGTTGTGTGTGGCAAATTTTGAAAGAAGTACTCCGTATGTGGGTGAATAAGTTCGATAATCCTGTATAGTGCTTTCGAGCAGATGTGTAGCTCAGAGGGGAAGAATTAGAGCCACGATATAAATTAGATTTTCCGTTATAAATATCTAGGAAGCCACTGCGGCAATATTGGAAAAGATAAAGTGGAAAACAAGAAGACCAATACAGTACATTATAGCCGCTGGACGGAACATATTACTAAGTTACTGAAGCATTAGAAATGTTTCCTCGCTAATGTACCAGTCTATGATTTACTGAAGTTGGTTTGTGTCTGAGAAGTTTCATCCCGGAAAAACTCTTATGCCGCAATTATTAATAGCATTATCTGTAAGTAATAAATTCGAAACAAGAACTCGATATGTCTCCTCGGATTTTCTTAAGTTTAAAACCGTGTTTGGCGCACACTTTCAATTAATTAAATTTCATCGCGAAGTTGAGTATTTGCACGCCCTGTAATGTTTTTTTTTTATTTCGTCTTACGGCATGAAAGAAGTTGGTACATGACAGCTATTCGAATTCAAAAGGTGTTAATTAAAATTCTTTCATCTGGACGTATTTTTCCGATTTTCGTCAACCCCAGCCATGATTTCACGATATCTGCACCCGAACCCGAGCGGGCGAAGGTGAAATACTAAAATGTAAAATGTTGTGTGTTTACAACGAAGAGAACTGTCTCCCGCAAATGGATTCACCGGCCCGAATAATGTTAATTTCAGAGTTATCCACGCGCCGCGACACATGTCCGCCTTGAATTATTATGCAACCAGCCACAACACAGAGCGTCGCCCCCTTAACCCCCCAGAAAGGTTTCGCCTCCTACAAAAATGATAATCACAAAAAATTGCCCTTACGAGTGCGTAATGACATTTGACAAAATATTGTACATTTTTATTGACAAATTTTTGCAGTTATACAACGGTTTTCCATTTCTTTAATTTCTAGCGCAATACGTTGCATACGAGGTTGCATAATAATTATTAGTCTTCTTAGCTAACGAGATGGATGGAAGCATTTTACCAAAAAACCGAGGGCGTGAGTCACGCGTAACAATAACAATTTGTTTGGAAATCGAGATCGTACTTTGCATCCCCATTACTATTATTATACTTTTTCGTAAACGTCATTTTGAAATAATGTAACTTCATCCTCGGCTTCCATTGTATTACTTGTTACATTCTACCAACTTCTTTTCTTGTTTGTAAGTTTTATTAACTTGCGTTGTCGTTTTTCTTTTACCTTGATAAATGTACCGTGTGACAAACTTCCATGTGTACATGGGGAAATAACATGGGCAATTACATTTTTGGGGATTCCTGCTCCCCATGTGTAGTTACAGTGGTGGTGAAGGTAGCAATCGAAAGACTATTTTTTTCTGCGTATGAGGATATCAAAAACTCTACAACTTTCCAATTTATTAAAGCATTAAAAGCAAAAATTACATTAATAATTTTCTAACTAAAACACAGAAATTTATCAGATTATCCATGACAACTTAATTTATTCTAATCACGGACGTCTTTGATTTTTATGGATTTTCTGAACTGTCAACATTTAAAAATGAACAAAAATATTTATTCAGTTCAAGAAAAGATTTTCATTGTGAAAGTATTTTACGGCGGCAATAGCTTGCGCGTAGTCCGTGCTTTATTTTCTGTAAAATTCAATAACGGTCCTATTCCTTCGGTATAACAACAAATAATTTAGTAAGAAATTTGAAGGCTGGGAATCTTTCATCGAAAGAAGTTAATTTTTACTAATACATAAACTTGTTTTTTTATTTAGATAATTCTCATTCACTTTATTATTGTCATTACCTATAGTTGACAATTAATTGATTACTGGTGTGGATGTTTCGTTGGTGAATGCTGGTCCATAGTTTAGGGTAAATTGTAGGTGTCGTCTAACCTATTAAAAAGTTTTTGAGAAAATGTTAAAGCAGTAAAATTAAATTACTTTAATTTTACCGCAATTATGAAAAATTTAACAAGCGGGAACATTTGTTTATTTTGCTCTAATGAATTTTGTAATCTGGCAATTTAATACTTATTTATGTATTTCATATCTAGGTAAGGACAAAAACTTATATATACAATGAAATTAAAGTAACATAAAAAAAGGAAAATAACTATAACAAATATTCAAATAAACCCCCATTCTGTATCAGACAGTATTCCAGCCTCTTATAGAAAGAATTTCTCACATTCGCAAGTTGCCGATCGTTTATTAAGTTGCATTCCGCAAAAATAGCATTCCTTAAAGAATCAATATTTGGGTGACGAGTTTTATAAATCTTATTTTTTAAATGACCCCACAAGAAAAAGTCACACGGTGCCAAATCGGGAGATCTAGCTGGCCAGTTTATAGTACCACTTCGACCAATCCAGCTCTCTGGAAATATTTCATTTAATAATACCCTCACTTGTGCTCCAAAATGTGCTGGGCATCCGTCATGTTGAAACCAGACCTCCCGATTCGCATGTGCAACTTCTTCTAATGCAGGGCCAATATGGTTAATTAAAAGATCTAAATAAGCTTCTGAATTTAAATTTCCCTGTATCTCAAATGGTCCTATAATGCGATTATTAAAAATGCCTGCCCAAATATTGATTTTTTGAGGGTATTGCGTTGTAGTGGCTAGATTTATTCTGGGATTTTCCTGGGCCCAATGCCTAACGTTTTGTGAATTTGGCTCTTGATTTAAAGTGAAGGTACACTCATCGGTAAAACAAATTGATGAGAGGAAGCTGCGATCCCGATTAGCCCGTTCTTGCATTTCTCCACAGAAAGTTTGCCTTTTGATTCTTCGTCAAAAGGAAGTAACTCTTGGTGACATTGGAATTTAAAGGGATGATATTTGTTTTTCTTTAATACGTTACGGACAGTTTTTCTTGAAACATTACATTCTAGGGCAATAGACCTTAAACTAGATGTTGGACTAGCAGTTATCAGGCCTATTACCATTTCCTCTACCTCAACATTTAGATTTCTTGGAACGACTAAAAAAATAAATGATAAGATTAATTTTAGTTTTGTTTCACTTTACGTTATCACTTGTTAAATTTCTCATAATCCCAGTAAAATTTAAGTTAGCGAACAATAAGGAATTAGCAACTAGGTAATAATAATAGGTAAGCGAATCACAAATTATCTAAATAAAAACCAAGTAAATTTATTAGTAAAAATTACCTTCTTTCAATGAAAGATTCCCAGTATCTTCAAATTTCTTAACTAAATTTTTTATTGTTGTTACCGAAGGAATAGGACTGTTATTGAATTTTACAGAAAATAAGTCACGGACTACCCGCAAACTATTGCCGCCGTAAAATGTTTTCACAATGAAAACCTTTTCTTCAACTGAATAAATACTTTTGTTCATTTTGAAACCCAAATTTTAAATTGTCGATAAATAATGTTGACAGTTCAGACGAATTAGAAATTAGAATCAAGGGAGTCTTTGATTAGAATAAATTAAATTGTCATAGGTAATCTGAAGAATATCCGTGTTTTAATTTGAAAATTATTAGTGTAATTTTTGCTTTTAATGCTTTAATAAATTGGAAAGTTGTAGAGTTTTTGATATCCTCATACGCAAAAAAAATAATCTTTCGATTGCTACCTTTACCATCACTGTAACTACACATGGGGAGCAGGAATCCCCAAAAATGTAATTGCCCATGTTATTTCCCCATGTACACATGGAAGTTTGTCACACGGTATAAAAACATGAATTATCATAATATGTAGATGATCATAAATTGTTTGGTTTATTGCAGGTTGCATTGATTATGGGTATAAGAGGTGCATGTAGCTGTGATGAATTAGCGAAAATGACTGTTGACGATGCCGAAGACAAAGGCTCTATTTTAATAGTTAGAATTCCCGATTCCAAGACAAGAATTCAACGTACCTTTGTAGTTGATGGAAAAACAACTAATGGAATAAATATTGTAGAACTCTACAGAAAATATGCTGCTCTGCGTCAAAAAAAAACAGATCATCGACGTTTGTTTATTGCCCACAAGGGTGACAATGTACAGTTCACGTTATGCGGTTGTGGGCAAAAATACATTAGCAAAAGTACCTAATATCATTGTAACGTTTCTGGGATAAGATTATATTAATGCCTATACCGGCCATTCTTTTCGAAGAACTTCTGCAACGCTGTTAGTGGATGCAGGAGCAGATATTCTTAGTTTGAAGCATCACGAGGGGTGGAAGTCGGCATTAGTAGCGGAAGGTTATGTCAACGATTCAGTAGAAAATAAACGGAAAGCTACAAGTAGCATAATTCTAGGAGAAGAGCTAATGACAACCAGTGATGCTGGAGTTGCTGGACCTTCTGAATCTGAACGGCACTCTGTAGCGTCTATGTCTACAACTACTAATAATACAATAAAATATATGCAATCGACAGTTGGGTCTGAACTTTTCTCAAATAAATCTTGACAAAGGCCCCAAGCGGGGCCGAAATGTCGATAAAACTGTAGCAACTATGGTAACTTTACTTGTTCGTCGAAAACTGCCGAGATGTCAATACCCCCCGATAAAATCTCCCGTCGTTTTGATAACATAAATTCAATAATTCAACACCGGAAGAGGAATTCGTAAATTATGCCATCTTTTCCACGGATACTGTAATAAAACGGGAGCAAATTGGGCGTAAGACTGACGCGATCTACTTTAATTTTTCGTTATTCAACATTCCGAAATAAATTAAAGACCACTTAGTATTCGAAGCGCCGTCCCGGAATATGCAGGATTCCTAATGATCGGTTTTTCCGATAATTTCCACCGTCTCCTTCCTGCTAAGCGAAAAATTCGCTCTATCACAGACTTGACTTTGACCCAGTGGCGTCTCACATAAGTTATACTAACTCGTGCCGTATTATAGAGCACCTAAATCACATTATTCTAAACCTTGTCTACCACGTGACGTCACATGCCATGTAAGTATGGAGGAAGTTCATTTATACTATGGACGTTCTCTTCATAATTCGCATCTCTTAACCAGTTAGTGGTCACGTAGATATTATGGTGTTCTTTTATCGATTAGGACTGCAATTTTTCATAATATTTTTGCGGTATAAATTGAACAAAAAAGGACAAACAGTCAAGATGGTCATCTTCCTTGGTACTTCCATCACTAAAAAGAAGTGCCCCCACTTTCTGGCGACGCCACTGTTCTCTCTCTGTATTCCTCGAAGGGAAAAACTCCCTCAATCACTTCCAAAGGTGTGAATATTTTAATAATATCCCGCCGTCTCTTTCCCACCCTTCATAAGCCCTTCGCGGAGACAAGGAAAGGGGATTATTCTCCTCGAACTTGTTTGCGTAACTGATCGAGCTATGGAAACTGTCTACATTGTGCTTGTTTTAAAGTCGCTTGTAATTCAGGACGACGGCTCAGCTGATTGAATATTTACTGAAGTTCTGTTCCGATCAGTTTGACGCCCGTTCGCTTGAAAAATTCACGAATTTAACGCAGATTATGTAAGCGGGGGAGAACGCTTTAGAATTAGATTTTTCCCAATTGATACCAAGACGATTTTGGTGTGCTCCAGTGTGCTTAACATTAACAAGATCTACGAAATGCAGTATGTATTTTAATTTGCACCACGAATGGGCCACCAATTTTATACTGTAAACTACAGTGGTTCCTCAGATCCGCCCGACTGCGCCAGTTAACCTCAAGTTGATTGAGAATATCAAACATTATTACCTGACTATTTTTACTGCATCACTCGTATTTGTGGAAACACTACAAACGGTTACAATTTTATAGTTAGAATAGCAAAAGAACTTTTTGAAACAGCGTTCCACAAACAGTAGCTTCGCACAGTGTACTCTATAAATATCCAATTCAATAATATTAAAACCCCAAGAGCGAATATGTCATAGAAAAACGTACGATGTTTATTCATACAACAATTTTTTGTTAGGATGCACAACATACTATTGATGATCCAACAATTTTACACGAAATCTTAACACAATAGAAGTTGGCCGTAAATTCGCCATAGTAACGTCAATCATAATTTGTTAAAAATTTCCCAATGTTGATAACAGTGTAAAGTACCGGTTAATAGGCAGGTTCGGTAATTTTCAAATTTCATTAAAATTGATAGAGTTTATTATACTGAAGGCAGTTATGTTGTTAATTTTTGTGAAAAAAAATTCCTTCGCCTGTGAAGCCGTTGCAAAGTTTTCCGTCGATGCGAGGCTAGAAATCGTACCTTGCAGCGAGAGTAGGCCGCGTGACGTCAGAACTTAGTATAACGTACAAGTCCCAGCTTCAGCGCGCAGCAGTCCCATAAGTATTATACATATGCATCTGTAGTTAAATTGTTAAATATTATTAACTGGTTCTAACTGGTGTTTTCTGTTTTGTACCCAGACTAATACATCGTACAGCACACCAATAAAACGGAAAAAGTGGTTCGTTGGAGCCAGAAGGAAAATCGGTCAGCATTATCGATATTTTCGCGAGTTAGTTTGTCATTGCAAAAGTTTATAAAATTATCGGCTGCCCCATTCCAGCCACTCTAAATAAAATCGAACATAATGTAATTTATCGACAGTTTTCTGGGACCCCTTGGTACTTGGTAAGGTGTTACGGTTAGCATAATTTGAAACAGAATGCTAGGAGTATGACGGAGCCAAATACTGAATCGCCGTAGCGTTCCCTCCCTGAACTAAAAAGGGAAATTTTATTAACTATTTTACAATAATAATTAAATAGTACGTCATCATAAAGTTCGCTTTTGAAGACTGGTAGGACGCGTACCTCCATCCTTTCCCTGAGCTAGCCTATGCATTTCCGTAAAAGTAGAACATTCTACATCCCCAACTATTTGAGAGCAGTAGTCTAATCTGCTCCAACCTCTACCTCTTTATTCCTATCTCTGACTCTAGTATGTCGCGAACTATTCCTTTGTGTCTCAGAAGGTGTCCTACCATCCTACGATCCTATCCCCTATTCTTTATTGTCTTCCATACTTTTCTCTTTTCCCCAACTCTTTCTAATTCCTCCTTATTGCTAACTTGTCTATCCACGGTATCTTCAACACCCGTCTGTAGCATCACATTTCAAACGCTTCTACTCTTTTTCAATCCGCTTCTCAAATTGTCCAAGTTTCGCACCAATAGGTATAATTTCGTACTCCATACATGCGTCTTTAAGAGTCTCTTCCGAGTTTCTACATTAACCGTTCCAGAATATAGCAGTTGTTTCTTTTTGTTAAACAAGTACCTAGTACCTACATACGTAGCGTAGCTTTTTCATTCGCGTGAGTTGTATTTGTTTCCGTTTTTTTAAAAAAAATCCAATCCGTTATAAAACTGTTAACTTGATAACTTGTCAATCACTTAGGTATACATACCTACATAAATGAGTAGGTATGTATTGTATTGTATTAGAGAATATAGGTAGGTACCTATTTTACAAACAGAAGTAAGCAGGTATCTACAGTCTAAATACCTACTTATACTGAATTATAAAAGGCATGTACAGTAGTTAATAAATTGTTGACTTTGTTTTACTTATACCGGTCTGCCTTTACACTACTGTTTTGCGGTTAGATTGGGGTTAGATGCAAGAATCACACACCATTTCCACATTTACCGGGACATTTACCTACCTACTACATAAATATGGCAAATTATGTGAATCGGACTTTTGATACCCTTGTTGCATCATCATATCGATTATGTTGTCTTTGTTTTATGTTTCCTTGACACCTTACTTTAAAAATTCACGCTCGAAATAGTCCCAATAAGTCAAACCAATAACAAAGCGAACTAGCATGTGGGCGTGATAAGCTAATTTCTTTCGCTTATTACGCCGCAAAAAAATTTTTTAGAAAAAAAAATTCGTCGTCATTTTCATGCCAAAAATAGATATCTTATTTTTCTCCGAACCTCCCTATTGCTGCTGGTGGTGGTTTGTGTGGTTCAATTCTATTTCGCATAAAAGTTAATGCTTGTTACTAAACCTAAGTTAAACATATTAGGCAGAGTTGTTAACCAGAGTGTCGGTAGCATTATTATCAAAATACGCAAGAGCAAATACCCTAATTTTTGAAGATACCAAGAACTATAGGAAACGTTGCGCGTATTTGTAATTTTACGTTTAGAAGATACCAAGCATCAACTTTTACAGAGAATAAAATTTTCTAAGAAATGAATAATCAGTTTTCCTTATTGGAATTTACTCCTGAAGAATCGATTTTCAGTTATAGCCCGCGGTACGGAAATTTTATGAGGAGTAAAATCAAGCGTTACGTTATCTGTCACATTGAAATTATGTACGTATCTATGGATACGGCTGTTTATGTCTGACTGTATAGAGCATGGAAATAGTGTAAATAGAGTGGCATAGAGTAGATATGACAGTTGGCGTTGTAAAGTCAGCATTTGCAGTGTTTGTTCGTTCCTAAATTTGTTGAATCTTTTGATTTAATATGGAAAAACCTAATATTAAATACTCCAAATATTGCTTAGTGCCGAAATGTGAATCAACGCCTATTCGAACACCAGGAAAAGTATTTATTTCATTGCCAGTGCGATCGACGTTTAGCAGATTGTCACTTAATTACTGAATTTATAAACAATTTATATTTTGAAGTAGTTGGACATTTTCGAACATAAACCATCTGATTAATATACATTTGGGTATAAAACTGACATTCGCGTGTACCCTATTATCAAGTGATTGAAGTTAAAATAATCGTTCGTAAGGAGTAAACTCCAGTCGTGCTTCGGAGCTGACACACACAAGTTTTTTTATACAGGGTCCTACATTCCTCTTTAAGCTATATGGTTTCGGCCCAGATCAGAGTACTTCTATCAAATAGTTAGGGATGTAGGATGTTCTACTTTTAGGAAAATGCATAGGTTACTAGTAGGTTAAAACAAGTAGGTAGTGTGTCCTATATACAAGAAATTGGTACTTCGTTTTGATTGCGTTGAGGGTGTGAACATTGTGTGAGGCAAGCGCGGGCGCTAATACAGAAATAATGGAGTGACTGTTGAAAAATCGAGAAAGTCTATGAAATGTTGATTGATTATCGCCGGCGTAGCCCAGACCGATCGCGTCGGTTATCAATAATGTCTGACACAACTTATCATTATAATCATATTAGGTAGGCTTTGGCACTCCACTAGAGGCCATAACCAATTTACGTTTCGTAATATTGATTGCCAACATACAAGTCATCCGGCTCGTAGGACCAAAGAATCCGCAATGAACTTTCCCATACTTTTAATAATTATGGCGTTTTATTCGAGTGTTTTTCTTTGGACAATGGCGTTTCTCACAGTTCGTACGATTTAGTCATGTATATACGTTTAAACATATAAAACCGTTGGTTAAACTGATAATTTCAGATTAATGTTCGTCCGGAATAATTTATTACTGGACATTCTTTTTTAAACTAATGAAGAATTTATCTAAATCTGGATCGTGATATAATTAAAGCAATTAAAGCTGTTCAATATTTTAAAGTCGAGAAGTTTTACCATAATTACTGCCTACTTGGTATGATCGCATAAAAAATATGTAGCGGCACGTATAGTACACACATGAAAACAACGAGATTCCTCCAATGATAGAGAGAAATCAAAGGGGTGAAAATTCCATCGAGAGGGTGATACCGAACAGCAAATCGGCACATTCCTGTGTAAAACCACGAATTCCAAAGTTTACACTCGAGAATTTGCGTTCATCAATATTTGTCTTGTATACCTATCTATACATACAAGGGAGTATTGATACATTCCTAGCCTGCTAAAATCCTAGAATCAGGGGATTTTGGTGGGCGATAAAAGACCTATTTTTATAATAACCCCTCACGATTTCCATTCTGCTTACCAATAAATCACGCGCAGAAACAACATATCTTAATTGTCGTTGAAATTTATGTTCATGGACACGATAAAAATACTAAACCACGCCCCGTATCGATTGGCAATAATTTTCCCGGTCAGATTGTGTCACTAAATAATTTTTCAATTTCTCTAATAATAAAGTATAAAGTGGACTATCGCATTTGTTTTGAAGTATGGGGGGTAATATGCATAATCAAGGCGGCATAAAAAGTCCATTAAGTTTTACAACCCTTATTATATAATGCCAGAACATGCTATATTTTATGGATATCAACCAGGGATTGTTACTCGTCACATAATTACCACTTGTGTAGGTTGCTTTAAACATTTCATTGCTCGAAAAGAAAATCCTCCAGTCACGCTGGCAACTCCATCAACTAAATCTATTTGCTCTTCGATGAAGCGAAAAAAACAGTAGGTGCCTAACACTGGAAGCCTCAACAGTAGCTTTAATTGGAATAAAAACAAACAAAAATCACGAATTTGTCGCCATGACGATGCACAAATCGCCTAATAGTTTGTCAACACCAACTCTGACATCTATGGGCATTATTATTAAACACTCAACGCGTATTATTGTTACATCAAACTGGTTTAATAATTTCGATCATGGCTACCTGGATCAGTTCAGAATATGTACGGTTTCTCAGGTACAGCTCGCCAACTTAAATCTGTTGGACTCAGTGTTGCCAACCATACGGTAATTACCGCAAGTTTACGGTAATTCATGGTATAATACGGTATACGGTCCAAACATGAGGACCGTATCCATTTTTACGGTAATTCTGCAACAATCGGCAAACTGAAAAAAATCAGTTCACTCTGCACTCTGTTAGCAAAAGAAGCCGTGAAAAGAGGAGGAAATTGCTACGAGTTCACGCCAAATGCTGATATGTTGTCCAGAATGACAAAAAAAGCATGTATCCACAGAAGGAAGAGGCAGAGACGAGTTCTTCAGAAAACGAAGACGATTTTTTGTGGACACTGTGGATATCATTTAGACTTGAACTTGACCGGGTATTTTAAAAGTTGTGTTATAAAAGGTTTATTACACGTTTTTGTTTACAATTTTGAGTATATTAAAAGTTAAGTTTTTAAAGCATTAAAGTTTCTTGCAAGATTTTGTGTTTCTTTTCTTTTTTTACACTTATACGGTAATTTTGGGCGAAATACGGTAATTTCAGCGTCAAAGTACGGTAATTTATCACCACATGGTTGGCAACACTGGTTGGACTGTAAGTCCTTCATTAAAAGTTTTTGAACCTCACAAGACTGTTGTTTTTGATTTTGGAAATTTGGAAACACGATGAAGAGGACGATCATGTCCACGGTACAACATTTTGGTATGAAGTTTTTTGACTCAGAATTTTATGGTCAACGTCACTACGTGGAGTTCTTTTGCCAGTTTATGAACACTCTGATACTCAATTTCTTTACTCCAAAAGTGTAAAATAGTATATTATAACTGCTTGGGGTTCATATCACGCGATGCCTGTAGGTGACGTCACTAAAAATCCAACCCCTCCATTAATTTCCCTGTATATAGGTAAAATATGAAATACAACTTCTGTATTTTGATCGCTCAATTCATCTTAATCACTTTTACAATAGCGTGATTACAATTAATAAAACAAACGGAAAAAAAAACATTAAAATGTATAGGTTTTTCTGGGAATGTATTGATAACGGTTTTAATTTATGCTCGTTTCCTTTTTAGAGAATAAAAAACGAGGGCACATATTTAATTATAATCAAAAATTATCTAGATCTATTAATTCCGTACGCGTAAAGTTGAACGTACTGTGCAACAATAAATTTGTAAAACAATAAAACCCTGGGTTCTAATTTTGTTTCAACACTCGCACTGCTACAGAATCAACACGAACTTTAAAATTTATTGTACCTAGATGCGATGGGGGGGAATTATACGCACATATACCCATTTATTTTTCTTATCTATAAAATTGTAAATTAATAAAATGGAATTTAAATATTTGCCGCCAGTGGTAGTAAAAAGTATAGAAATACGGAGATAGTGCCCTCTATATTTCGTATCTCCAGAGACAGTAAATCAAGTGGCAACTGATAACGGACTCATTTTACTAAAAAAAAATGCGTTTTGTTTGTTTTTCTCAGCTAACTTCGTCGCAATTGTATATTAATCGAAGTCTAGACTTAATGGTCGACACAAATTAGGTAAATCCAATTTATCTGCTTCATCTCAATCAAAAATCATGACCAGCAAAGATCAGAGCCATCTAGAGTACTAGTCCCCTGATCTAATAACGGTTATACCACGGCCACCTCGATTTGTATCATGGGGACGAAAGATGTCTCGCGATACTAGATTCTTTAGATGTTTCGTCAAATAATGTGTACGGAAAATCGCAGGCCAAACGTTTCGTTCTTGTGGGACTCATCAGAACGGTGCTCCTTACACACATTTTTCTCGTCATCTTTAAAAATGATTTGACCATACAAATTGCAGTTTGAGTAATATTACTAAAACCATAATACTAGGATTACAAAATTGGGACAAAAAGTCCGCGACACGCGAAATTATCGAACTAAATTCCGCTCACCTCCCTTAATGGGTGCGTACACGCCACCCTGATATCGCAACTTCCACGACTAATTTTTTAATTTCTCTCTAGCGCGAAAAAAAACATGTCAAGCAACCCCCGGTATTTATTATCAGCGTACCCTTTTTCGCAAAGGGTCTTACCGATCGACCACCACCTGATATGCAAATTAACCTGAATACATGCGAGCAGTTCTCACAACATGCGTTTGCTAGATATATTTCGATATCAAAAGGTTTGGATGAGACAAAAAACCTGATCCGACCGAACCGTCAAAGACACCTGGGCTTGATTTGATTTCTTGCAGTTGCACTTGTTTTCACACACGCTCCAACGCCATCTCTCTTTATTCTATTTATTCAGTACGATCAGAAGTGGGATGGAGATTTATTGAAAATTGAAGAAACGCGTTAAGCGGGCTGTATATTTGATTTGTATGGATGAATAGCGAATAAATAATAGAAGGACTTATGTTTAATTTTGATTTATACGATTAGAAGAAATAGTGTGCGACGGTTTAGTTCAGAACACGTCCAGTCTATTTGGTTCCGGCAGTATTTTATGTAGCAGGCTGTGCAGACCTGTTCCTACCGTCGTAAATGTTTCTATCCGCGATCGTGCTTTGTTACTTTAAAATCATATTAATAATAGGCACTTCTTTATTATTTTAATGCATTTATCGAAGTATCTAGTTATGTTGTGCTAATTACAAATATATGTACTTGTATAATATTGCATGTTTTCAATGTGTATGGAAAACCGCAGACCAAGTGTGACGTTCCATAATTCAATGTCTGGCGCGGAGTAGTTGTTCGAACGAACGGTCCAGTACCACTGATTACAGCGTACTTAGATAAATTTGGTTATTTACTGTGCTTATGCAGTTAATAATTTGTTCGCCTGAGTTTTCATTGAAAATGAATAGAAAACAATAATATTTTTTGTATTATACAAAGTAGCCTGGCATAATAACTGCCAATTAAAATCAATATCGAGGCTATTAAATCTCTCATAAAGCAATTAAGAGAGGGAATTAAAAATGAAATACCAATACGGGCTAGAGTAATAAAGAATCAATTAGTATCGGGTAATCCGTAATTAAACTAATTGGTATTGATGAGTGTTCAGTCTGTTGCTGTAATCGAAATCCATCGGTCAAACAGAGATGGGTTCATACATTTTTATCCCAGTTCAGGGCCAACTGTATATACTCATTTGTTCTTCTAATTGCTATTCCATCAGTTTCTCTTTTGTATATTTACATTTGTTCTGTTGTCAGCAGAATATGTTTGCTTTAATAAAAATTCTTGTAGCTTTTTTACCTGTTAATTAAAAATATACCTCCGCTGCGAAAAGTTTGTTTACCTTTTCCTCGTATTTGTTGGGTACGAAATTTCATCAATGCAGCCGTGATGAACTTTTTGGTTAAGGTTTTTTTGATCTGACGATTTTAGAGTATGACGTCAGAAATTTCAAGTACAATTGTGCAAAGAAAGATGGAGAAAGGGCGGAAGAAATATTAGGATTTAGACGAAGTAGAGGAACGCGCGAGGCGATTCTAGCTTTACGAATAATAATAGAAAAACAACAGAAGAGGGAAAGAGCGCCTATACAGGGTATCTCACGACAACCTTACACGATCTGTAAGTGTATGGAAAAGTATACCTATATAGCAGAATAACACAAATTTGCACAAATAGGTAATCGAAGATGCTCAATTCGACTAAAATATTTTTGACTTTCTGCGACTTCCGGTTGTACCGGAAATAGACACCAACTTCCTTATTTTAAATGGAATGCCCACATTTTTATTACGGATTTAGATTTTTGGTCAAATTTTAAGGTCACCTTATGCAAAACATCATATGTGTAAAGTGCACCCTCTTCGAGATATTCATTTTTTTAAATATTTTGACAGTTGCAGTAGTTTACAAAAATATTATTACATATTTCAAAAACTAAGTCTAAAGGGCAAATTATTTTTATGAATTCTCAATCTACAACGTAAAGGGAATCTAAAACGTTGAAATAATTTGTCAGATGTCATACCAGGTGTTGCAGAAGATTGGTTGAATTGCAGTTTTTGAAACATTCAAAAACTAATTTTTTTTTTAATGGAAACCCCTATTTTTTGCAACGTTCAATTCTTCGTCAAAAAATAAGGGTATTTCATGTTGAACTTGCTAGACCTAAACCACTTCATTTTTGACTTATTCGCAAAAAAACGCATATAATTTTAATTATTAATGGAATCGAAAAATGTCAAATTAATTAACAATATTGCAAAAATTATGGATAGTTTACGAGAAAGGCAAATAAGAACAAACTTGTTGTAGATGATGAGGCAAATGAAATTAATGTACTATCGTACTTTAGAGCTCATACCACGTTATCAATCAAAGATGCTAAGCATAATTTGGGATTAACAAAATGATGCTGTAATAGCTGTTCATTTTTATCATGAACATTTAAACAGTAGGCGTGCATATAAAAATTCGATAAAAATAAGTATTATTCTTTTATCCGCTGTAGGTGAAGGATATCTTGATATTTTGAAGAACTATGTTCATAATTACTTGGACATGATACCAAGGCATCAATATCGACAACAGTGGTACCAACAGGACGGGGCACCACCACACACTGGGCGACTTGTATCTAATTTTTACATCAACTGTTTGAAGATCGTTGCATAGCAAATAACGTGCCACATCTATGGCCTCCCCGTTCACCAGACATGACCCCAATGGACTTTTTCATTTGGGGTTATATCAAAAATTTGGTGTATTCCACACCCATTACCACGCAGGAGGATTGCCAGGAAAGATGCTTATTGAACGTTGCGAAAAAATAGGGGTTTCCATTAAAAAAAATTAGTCTTTGAATGTTTCTGTAGGTAACTGAAATTGAACCATTTTTCTGCAACACCCTGTATATCTGACAAATTTTTTCGACGTTTTGGATACCCTTTACGTTGTAGATTGAGAATTCATAAAAATAATTTGCCCTTTCGACTTCGTTTTTGAAATAATATTTGTGTAAACTATACTGTAACTGTCAAACTATTAAAAAAATTGAATATCTCGAAGAGGGTGCACTTTACACATATGATGTTTTGCATAAGATGGCTTTAGAATTTGACCAAAAATCTAAATCCGTAATAAAAATGGGGGCATTCCATTTAAAATAAAGAAGTTGGTGTCTATTTCCGGTATAACCGGAAGTCGCAGAAATTCAAAAATATTTTAGTCGAATTGAGCATCCTCCATTACCTATTTGTGTAATTCTGCTATACAGGGTGGCCCGAAATTAGCGTGCAATATTTTACCAGCGTGTGGTCAAAATTAAGACAAGAAATTCCTATAAGCGTATACCGAAATATGCTTCCCAAGGGAGCTATAGCTTTCTAAAAGAGAAGGCCTGAAGACGTTTTCTTCTAAGTATCTTCGAAACAAGTCCAGTTAAAATTATGAAATTTGATGGAATGTGTAAGTACCAAAAGCTGAATCTTTTGGTGTAAACATAATTTTTAAAATTTAACAGGGGCGCCTCAAAGCTGGGGTGGAGAAGGTAAGATTTACCCCAACTTTTTTCAGAGCATGTCATTTTCAATTTTTCCATACAAATTTGCAACTTCAGAGTTTTTTGCAAAAAAATGTGCTCCTGTTTCGTTTTGATAGGAGGCACCGTTATCGAGCACAATCGATTCAAAAATTTCGCTGCATGCTCAAAAAATTCCTACAAGAAGTGGAGAACTTCGTTTGTATACTTAAACGAGACAGGAGCATATTTTTTTGCAAAAAAAAGTTGCAAATTTCCACGGAAAAATTGAAAACGACATGCTCTAAAGAAAGTCGGGGTAAATCTTACCTCCGCCACCCCAGCTTTGAGACGCCCCTGTTGAATTTTAAAAAGTATGTTTACAGCAAAAGATTCCGCATTTGGCACTTACACAATCCATTAAATTTCATGATTTTAAGTTTTAACTGGACTTGTTTCGAAGATATTTAGAAGAAAACATCCTCAGGTTTTCTCTTTTAGAAATGTAATAGCTCCCTTGCGAAGCATATTTCGGTATATGCTTATACGATCATTTATTCTTATTTTTGACCACAGAACACCCTGTATATACTTCATATATACTTTTCCATATAGAGATCGTGTAAGGTCGTCGTGGGATATCCTGTATAAAATTTGTAGAATTGGGAAAAAGCCTTCGACAACGTAAAATGGTTCGCGACATAGTAGCTACAGTCTTTTGAAAAAAGGTAGCAAATACCCAAATCAACAGCATATGGAAAGAAAGAAACCAAGGAAGTAATACAAGCCAACACCTTTGCTCCATCAAGAAGAAAAATGACCCCTGCGGTACTCCATTTTCGTCTTTGCATATACGGGAGTGCATTTTAGTGTGTGAGTCTCACGGGAATCGATTCTTTTGTGCCGGGCAGCGTCTAGCGAGCATTTTAATATGTAAATTGATTTGAGCATGGTAATTATTTATTGCCAGCTTAGTGAGGCCACTGAAGCGTTTTCGGAATTAACATTTATTCTTCCCTCCGCTTATTATCTATCCCGGAAACGGGGGCCTTCTGATATTTATCGGATGTCGGAATAATTAACCATGGTCGCCCGTGAGCGAGATTTTCGTGAAGGAGCAGAATTTATTTAAAATTGCAACGGAGCGCGAAAAGACGGTTCATACAAGTTTAATGTATCATTATGGTATTTATAAAGACGATTCGTACTGTTTATAATTTGGAGGTAAACAGAGCGTTCAACAAGGCCGATTAGGAACTCTCCTCACCTCGGCTAAGCTGACGTCATAATTTGCAGTGTTAAAACGACTTAATTTATTTCTTAATCTTGATAAACCCGGGGTCACTCACTCGCTTCTAAAAAGTGCCCCATTTGAGGTTGGAAGCAAAATTAATGTACACGAAAATATTGTGGTTCTGTAAAAGATCCATTTCGTAATTTTTGTATTGCTGGCGGGCCGTGACTGGAGCCCGTTTTTCACAATAAAATCATAACAAACATAAATTGTAATCATATTAATAGAAGTGATGTATGGATTATGGAAAGACCGTCAGAACCGCTTAGAACACTATGGGTGTATTTATTACTGTATGCTGATAAGGAAATTTTATGGTGCATGCACCTGAGCGACCTCTAGAAGCATACTATATCATAATCTACCTGTTTGGAAGTTTATTAATAGTTTTTATTATATGCACTTGCCGTTGATAAGACGTGTACGCAAATAGATGCCTTTTTCCACGCGCCTCAAGAAATCCAAACGCACCCGATGTACATAATTATTCATCGCTTTATCAGGATCCCTGTTAAACACATCCTTGCACTCTATGGTCAGAGACCCTCTTTCCGCCCCCTAAAATCGGTCAGACATGACCCGAAAGAGTTTTTGGTTTTGCTTCAATTAATAAACGTAATAAAGAGAATTAAGGGTAGCAACAGACATAGTGGATGGCGTCTTCACAAATCATTAGTTATCCTTTAGAAGGATACTGGCCGACGCTTTACGAATACACCTCCTTCGCCCCTCCGGGACCAAATAATTAATTAATCATTTCTGGTGTATATCCTGTATATAGGTTTATCTAGATATTGTAAGCCGTCATATGGATTTGTTTACCAGCTCAGGATAATGTACATCCTTGGATCATATCCCACCTTTATCGACTGCATTACATTTAACCCATAATATAAATTAAATTTATATTGTAGAATGTTGTTATTTGCTTCGATAGAAACATTACAACATATGCTAATGTATTACTCAAGTACAGTAGAACTCTTACTTACAAGTCTCATCTGACGTCATGTTCAAGTTCATTTTTTCTTAAGGCGGCCTTATTGGATTCTTACATAATATTTAGAAAGCCCCATCTTTTATTTATTTGATTTAAATAAATAAAATTAGAATATGTAAAGATCCAATATGGCCGCCATAAGAAAATGTCAACTTGAAGATGGTTTTGTCGGAACGAAACTTTTTATGCACAATTTGGCAACACCAGATGAAAGGGCATAAGAAAGTGTCCCAACAAAGTGCTTTTTGTTTTCTCATCCGACATCAAATAACCGTTGTAGAAGCTAAAAACTAATTCTGGATTTAGGAAGTCAAATAACTCGCGATGGTAGGAGCTCTAGAGATATAAAACAGAGAATAGCGAAGGGCCGAGTTGATGCATTTAATAAAAAGAAACCACTATTATTCTCGGGAATGATAAACGTAGAAACTCGAAAGAGGCTCTTAAAAACGTATGTACGGGTGCGAAACTTGGACGATAGGAGAAGCGGATAGGAAAAAATTAGAAGCGTTTGAAATGTGGTGCTATAGAGACGCATGATGAAGATGCAGTGGATAGATAAGGTTAGCAAAGAGTTGGAGAAAAACGAAATTTATGGAAGACATAGGAGTTACACGCGCCCTATTAGCAAATTCAGTTACTTAGCTAGTATATTAGCTAAAATATGGAGCACACATTATTGTATATAAATCCTTGCATTGTACTGTTTTGATATCTTCCCCTGGCACGCATAGATTCCACGTTTCTATCAAGTAATTGCTTTCATTTGCTTCATATGTCAACAATCGACTATACGTTTGCTCGAAATTCACAATTAATATTGTTAGAATAATGTACTTGTGAGGTATCTAGATTTGCATTATGAATTTAGGGTGAAAACGTACACCCTTGACGTATGTATACCTCAAATTGAGACTCTATACTAGAATTAAAGATATACAGGATGAGCCTTAAATAAATAACGAATTTACCACTATTTCACAGCTGTCGTCTACCGTGTCAAGGTCATTTTCTACAGTGCAGCATCAAGTCTTATCGTACGACAGCCTTAATGAAACACCCTGTACACGTTTTACATTTTTTAATAAAGAAACTCCACTTGCCGAAATAGGGAGGTTCGGAGAAAAATAAGATATCTATTTTTGGCATGAAAATGACAGAAAATTGTTATTGTAATTGATTTACGGCGAATTTTTTTTTCTACAAAATTTTTTTGCGGCGTAATAAGCGAAAGAATTTAGCTTATCACGCCCACATGCTAGCTCGCTTTGTTATTGGTTTGACGTCAGAGATTCGTAAGGCGCTCCTCCCACTTCTCTTGAAGTGCCCGTGAAGCGGTACCTATCTCATAACATACTTATTGGGACTATTTCGAGCGTGAATTTTTAAAGGTGTCAAGGAAACACAAAACAAAGACAACATAATCGATATAATGATGCAACAAGGGTATCAAAAGTCCGATTCACATAATTTGCCATATTTATGTAGTAGGTAGGTAAATGTGGAAATGGTGTGTGATTCTTGCATCTAACCCCAATTTCATTCAACCTCAAAACAGTAGTGTAAAGGCAGACCGGTATAAGTAAAACAAAGTCAACAATTTATTAACTGTATATGCCTTTTATAATTCAGTATAAGTGGGTATGTAGATTGTAGATACCTGATGCTTACTTCTGTTTGTAAAATAGGTACCTACCTATATTCTCTAATACAATGCAATGCATACCTACTCATTTATGTAGGTATGTATACCTAAGTGATTGACAAGTTATCAAGTTAACAGTTTTACAACGGATTGGAAATTTAAAAAAAACGGAAACAAATACAACTCACGCGAATCAAAAAACTACTCTACGTAGGTACTAGGTACTTGTTTAAAAAAAGAAACAACTGCTATATTCTGGAACGGTTAATGTAGAAACTCGGAAGAGACTCTTAAAGACGCATGTATGGAGTACGAAATTATACCTATGGGTGCGAAACTTGGACAATGGGAGAAGCGGATTGAAAAAGAATACAAGCGTTTGAAATGTGATGCTACAGACGGGTGTTGAAGATACCGTGGATAGACAAGTTAGCAATAAGGAGGAATTAGAAAATGTTGGGGAAAAGAGAAAAGTATGGAAGACAATAAAGAATAGGGGATAGGATCGTAGGATGGTAGGACACCTTCTGAGACACAAAGGAATAGTTCGCGACATACTAGAGTCAGAGATAGGAATAAAGAGGTAGAGGTTGGAGGAGATTAGACTACTGCTCTCAAATAGTTGGGGATGTAGAATGTTCTACTTTTACGGAAATGCGTAGGCTAGCTCAGGGAAAGGATGGAGGTACGCGTCCTACCAGTCTTCAAAAGAGAACTTTATGATGACGTACTATTGAATTATTATTGTAAAATAGTTAATAAAATTTCCTTTTTTAGTTCAGGGAGGGAACGCTAAGGCGATTCAATATTTGGCTCCGTCATGCTACTAGCATCCTGTTTCAAATTATGCTAACCGTAACACGTTACCAAGTACCAAGGGGTCCCAGAAAACTGTCGATAAATTACAATATGTTCGATTTTATTTAGAGTGGCTGCAATGGGGCAGCCGATAATTTTATAAACTTTTGCAATGATAAACTAACTCGCGAAAATATCGATAATGCTGACCGATTTTCCTTCTGGCTCCAACGAACTACTTTTTCCGTTTTATTGGTGTGCTGTACGATGTATTAGTCTGGGTACAATACAGAAAACACCAGTTAGAACCAGTTAATAATATTTAACAATTTAACTACACATGCAGTTGCATAATACTTATGGGACTGCTGCACGCTGAAGCTGGGACTTGTACGTTATACTAAGTTCTGACGTCACGCGGCCTACTCTCGCTGCAAGGTATGATTTCTAGGCTCGCACCGACGGAAAACTTTGCAACGGCTTCACAGGCGAAGGAATTTTTTTTTAACAAAAATTAACAACATAACTGCCTTCAGTATAATAAACTATCAATTTTAATGAAATTTGAAAATTACCGAACCTGCCTATTATCGCATTTCAAGGCACACTCTGATTTTAGTCGCGTAAATGTAGTCTGTTAATGCAGTACACTAAATAACCTAGAAATATACAGCAAAACTTTCGGGATATTACTCGTTACGTTGAAATCAATTTATGAACCTGAAATTGTTGCCAAAACCCGTCGCTACTATCCATTTAACCGTATTTTTACCGTCTTGTAATAAACACAAATTTATAAATGAATCTTTCGACGGAAACAGAGAGAGGCAAATGGTTTTAATCGAGATTTACAACGGTTTGATTGCTTTATTGCAGTTCTAGTGCGTTTTAATTATCATGATGCTGGATAAATGTCTAGTATGAGTAAAATACGATTAATATCGTAAATTCTGCGACAAATTCACTCGTACGCTATTTATTAGCTAGTGTAATCGAAGTTGGCTTAAGTCAACTAAACATTATAAACTCATTGGTGTTAATTTTAATATTCGCTAACAGTTCGGTCACCAGATTTTTTTCTCGCCTTACTCACTTATTAGTTGATCCCACTTCTGAGTTAAAAAATATGACACGATATCTATTAGAAAGTGTAGCCTACGTGTGTACCTACCTGGTTTTTCTTTCACATGCACTCATATCGATGTCTGAATATTTAAGCTTATGCTAAAAATATTATGTGCCAACACGTTTGATGTTTAAAATTACAGTTGCCTTGGTAATAATTAGTATATTCATGGATGTTGGAACTTTTCGCGTCTGCGGTGGAAATTTTCGCGAAAAGGACGAGCAAAAATCCCAAATTGACAGGGTAATTAATGGTGAGCACCCCGAGGGATAAACTCCTGCCTTGCATATTCATGATATGTTTACCAAACTTATATTATCTTTAACTTTACTTACTGTACCGTATGGAATTATTTGCGAGATTCATCAAGCACGTTAGTCATACTTCCATTCTCTTCTGCGGCACTTATTTTACGGGGAAAGTAAAGAAAGAAGGGAATACTTGGTGCCTGAAAATGTCGCAGTTCTCGTACGATGTTATTAATTTATGCAAAATGTGGATATCTGCTTTTGAAGACGCAGCCAGCTCCGGGTTATGACGGAATGAGAGAATAATTCTTTGGTTGAATGCAGAAATTCGCCAACTACATACTTTATCTTTATTCTAGATGTTCCAGCAATATTCTACTCTCACTTGCAAAAATCGACAAATGTAAACTTAAATACTATATCGGTTGAGTGAAGCGTAATCGAAGAGCTGAACCACAATTTCCTATTAAAATTCGGAGTATGTACAACCGAGTCGTGGAAGAACTCCCACGCACGAGTCATTCGGTTGAAGGTTGGCATAGGGATTTTCAATCAACTGTTGATTGCGTTCACTTTGGAAACCCATCGACCACTTCCTAGAAGAACAAGATAAGATGGAATTAGATATAGCACGTTTTAAGTCTGGGTTTAGAAGCTATTGGTGAAATATTACAGGACAAGAAATCCTTCTACCTTGCACCCCTTTACAATTTATTATCAAATACCCTTTTTTAATTTCAACCCCTTTTGTAACCGTCCCCAGTGAAAAACCACTTCATTTGTGATTTATACATATTTTTTCTGCAACTTTTCTTTGTCCCGTATCAAAGAATATTAACCCCTTTGTTTAACTTTAAAATTGCAGCAATAACTCAATTTGTATTCGATCCCGTTTCTTTTTAATTACCCGGTACGTGGCGCTACAACCTCAAGGGCGTTTCCTACCCCTTGCCTTCAAAAAAAGGGGAAGAAAATAACTGATAATTTGATTTGCACGGAAAGTTTCTGTGTACTCTAAGAAATTATTCCGTTATTAGAATCGCATTAACACCTTGAGAAAATGCACAAATTATACTTCCATGGCACATGACGTCACGCAAAATAAAAGAGCATAACAAGTATTTTAAGATAAATATTTCAGAATTTATTTTTGATCTCATTTGAACATTCCCTATTACAGAGGACCATTTCATTTACCCTAGAGGACATCCAGTTGCTTTATTGCTTCTCCTTAAATCAATACTAATTTTGCTAGAGTGAGCATCCGTATATCAACATTGACGGTAGTTTGAATCAATAGCAAGTTGTACTAAAGCATGATTTGGAAATTGCAGGACATGAAGTCAACATGCGAGGATATACAGGACGTTTGAAAGGTGCACGCCAAAAATTCTGCCTCGGGATTCTTGAAACACCCCGTATATTTACATTTTAAGAATAACAGATTGGACCAATATCTCATCGTTCTACCCGATTAAAAAGCTATCGCTTATTACGGCGGGGGGAGGGGGGTTGAGGCGAATCCGCGAACAGCAGGGAGCGGTTTAAACTGGCCCCGATAAATTATACTTTGACGCTTTCTATAATTGCCGGTTGAGATTATCAGTAGTTTTGATTTATATCGGCCTCCCCGTGACGCGCTCCTCTGCGGGTGGTGAATCTGACGTTACGCCACTGTCTGTCTCATAAAATGCGCCACTCAAAAGTGAAACTAGAAAGAAATGAACGACGCATTTTTTTTGTATTTTGTACCTATAATATTTAATTGTAATTTTTAAGTAAAAGAAAAATCTATCGGTCCATAGCAGTTAAGCTGTTTGATGAAACAAAGTGTGTGGCCCATGATAAATACTTGTCGTTACCAGACGCCCCATGTAGACATGGTGAAATGTCTAACAGCTCGATGTAATTAATTGTTAGTACCTTATACCTATTTGGCGTTTGGATCGCACAAAAAAAAATATCGGTTTTTTTATACACAGGTACAATAGTTGTACCTACATTCAATATTCATATCCCTGTAAAAAAAATATTGTGCTGGGCGCGGCGACCCCGAAAGTGCGGCTTCGATACCCTGCCGTTAAATTGCAAAATGATCTCCCCGATCAGAAGCTGCCCATGTAAAAGCATTTGACCAGAAACGGACAAGTATAAGGAACGTAGTATTTGATCAAAATAATTGAGGCATATAACTTCATTTTCTGTTAAGTGAAATATTAAGAAAAAATTTTCTTAAAGGAAAATTAAAGAGATGTTATAATGCACTATTTTTTTTCGAAGAGGAAAACAATCTTCTGTGTATATCAAACTAATTAAAAAATTAAACTTTGCAGAACAATAAAAATAATACTTTCCTATTTGGTAAAACGATACAAGTGACAGTACTAATCAACGTAAAAAAGAGTCTAAGTGCCATCAAGGGTATTAAGGTTAATTTGAGCAAACGTTTTCGTAAAATTTGCGATGTAGATGGTAGATAAGGCATCATGTTTTTTTAAATTCTTTTTCTTTTCGTTAAAAACGTTCCGTTCCAGATCAAAATCACACGGGATTGCCAAATCGATCTAACCTTCACCAGCAGACACCCCTAATTCCCCGGCATGAACACATTAGGTACGCATAAGATAGACCAAGTCAGTTTGTGACTGAGCAATGTTTAATTTTCATCAATAATAGTAATTAAACACCTGGCACTTACTTACTTAAATTTATAAGACGGTGACTATCAGTCAATCACACGGCGAAGTCAGGAGTGTCCAATCAGGTACTTCTAGTTCGGATATGAGAAGTTATATGTATACTTCAATTTTCGTCTGGTACCGCAAAACGTAACTTTGTAAATATCTGGCTCTCTGGACCAAAAGCTCCCCAATAAAACAGGGATGCATGCACACATTCCTCGCCGTCCTTTAATAATGCGCACTATTAAAATCATCCGGCTGTCATTAATTGATTTGCCATATCAAAGACCACACACAAGAATTCCGTGTAGTAAAAATTAGATATTACTTTATGCCCAGACCGTAGTTTAGAATGTGACGGGCCGGTTTCATCTCTTCAGAAGCGGAAATGCAGGTGCCGCACATTCTAAGTCGAGTAGTAGATTTAAATTTGTAATATGCAATTCGTTATAGATGCGACTGGTTGTTCAGGATCCCCGTGAAGCGGCACCGCTCTCCTATTGACGATTGTGTTGATTAAAATTTCACCGCTCGGTTCTAAATTGATTTGAAGTATGCATAGTCAGTTTTTAATATTAAATTTAAATACGTCTAGCTTTTTGTTCGGACAAGTAATAATTCCGGTGTATTCGATGGAATTAAAGATGCTCGGAGTAATAATGTTGACCTTCTGTGACAGTTCTCGTTCTGGGAAATGTTTAATAAAAAATGTTTAATAATATGTACCTACTATTCAGCTCCGGAGCAAGATATAGGTGTTTTTATATGTCGGTGAACCGCACTACACCTAACGTGCTCACGTAGCGTAATAGGCACTGTACTCGCCTAGTGATCCAGCGGTCTTAGGTTCAAATCTCGCCTCTTGTGAGTTGCTTTTTGTTGCGTGTATCTGGTGCCCGGCCAGCTAGGTTATCAGGGTTATCACCGTAATGCCGATGTGCTTCTCAGAAATTCGATATGAAAATTTTAAACGACGTAAACTTAAAACTGAACAATTTACCTTTTTAAAATTGATAGCTAAAATCTAACAATAGTATATTGTGCAACAAGTGTGAAAACTTCTTTCCACACGTGTTGCACATTATACTTTTTCTACGACTGCTATATGTTTGTGACAAAAACAAATACCTAAGAACTCATTTTGGAAATTAGGCATGCATATATTTTATTTGAGTTTTAAAACATAATTAGACATTTACTACAAAGTAACAATATTTTAATAGTATGTCCTAACTCAAAAAATACGCTTCCTAGAAAAAAAACTACGTACGCCACTGAATTCCTTGGAAAAACTTCTATATGAGTCAATCGTAACAGTTTTAGTCTGCTTAGTACAAAAAGAATTGGAGAGAGTTTTCGAAAAACGATAAAAATCAGCATTATTTTTTTTTCTCGAAAACTAAAAACGATATCCAAATTATGGTTTCAGTTTTCTATTATACTCAAAAAAGTAGCTCAGGTTCGCGAAAACCCCGAGGCTCTATGCTCTATCTCTGCTGCTTCTATGAGAAACCCCCAAATCACAACGAAAATAGGACACCTGTACAGGGTTTCCCACGACGACCTTACACGATCTGTATTTAGAAAAGTATATATAGTAGAATTACACAAATTTGCACAAATAGGTAATCGTGGATGCTCAATTCGACTAAAATTTTTTTGACTTTCTGCGACTTCCGGTTATACCGGAAATAGACACCAACTTTCTTATTTTAAATGGAATGCCCACATTTTTATTACGGATTTACATTTTTGGTCGAATTTTAAGGTCACCTTATGCAAAACATCATATTTGTAAAGTGCACCTTCTTCGAGATATTAGACGTTAAAAATCGTCATTTTTCAAATTTCATCAATTATAACTTGGAAACGGTACGAGATAAAGAAAAATGACTTACATGTCCCTATCCCAGTTTTTAATTCTCTATCTAATGGGTCTGGAAAATACTGCTTCCTGATTTGCAACTTTTGTCATTTTTTGATCGATCAGGAGGCAGTATTTTCCAGACCCTTTAGATAGAGAATTAAAAACTGGGATAGGGATATTGATACGAACTTTTGCCCCGTCAGCGACGCCCCTGGTGGTGACACATTATTTGTTGACGGCGAGCCGGCTTTGATTTATGACGGCGCGACCTTGTCGCTGTTTATGATTCCCGAAAAGAATAGCCTATCTCGAAGATTCTTTTTTTGGAACAATGTTCGATCGATAATTTTCGAGAATCTTCTAAGACCATTATAAAATGGGAAGCAAGAAGCCGAGTGGACAGTCTTACAGTTTGAAGTCTGAAGTTTAGAAGCGAATGTCGAATGCGATAAGAACCGGGCGTTTAATAGTTCCGTGCGATTATAAGTCTTGATACGCGTTTAGTGTCGGTACAGTACGCGAGTGCGAATTCTTTGGTGGCGTTTTAAGTGTACCGGGGCGTCTTCGTATGTGATTAACCGTCGGTTGAAGACGAGTGTTTTAGAGAGTTTAAACTGTGGACTTGTGTACTGTGGATTGTTTAGGTTAGGTAATTAATTGTTTAATTGTTTGCTTAATTGTTTAATTTTCACTGCTTGTTGTTACTTCTGCTTGTATATATTTCGCTGCTTATTGTTCAATTTGTTAATTTTAAGTTCTCAAATCACTGTTAATCATTGTAAATATTTGTACATATACATAAAGTCACTGTAAATAAAAAGTGTAAAATCGAAATACGTTACAATATGTAAGTCATGTTTCTTTATCTCATACCGTTTCCAAACTATAAATTATAAAATTTGAAAAATGACGATTTTTAACGTTCAATATCTCGAAGAGGGTGCACTTTCCACATATGATGTTTTGCATAAGGTGACCTTAGAATTCGACCAAAAATCTAAATCCGTAATCAAAATGTGGGCATTTCATTCAAATTAAGGAAGTTGGTGTCTATTTCCGGTATAACCGAATGTCGAAAAAAGTCAAAAATATTTTAATCGAATTGATAATCCTCGATTACCTATTTGTGCAAATTTGTGTAATTCTACTATTTATACTTTTCTATATACAGATCGTGTAAGGTCGTCGTGGGATACCCTGTACAACATTTTTGAAAAATATTGTGGGAGCTAAGAACAGATATTTGAAAATAGTTGGAATGAGTCAGCAGAAAAATGAGCGGTCGCTACAAAGTTGATTTTGTCAATGTATCAGAGGTTGACAAAAATAACTCGAAAGTATCATTTTTATAACAGCGTCCCACCGGAGGATATTCCCGCAGTCCGATGATACGAATTTATGGCATTCCAATCCAAAAATAGAAAGCCACCTATAAAAATCTTAACCCGATATTTATCTCGTGTCACATCGGGTAAACAAAATATTTCTGCACCGCTCAATAAACTCGCTGACATACCTCCGACGAATATTAAATTACCATCTGAAAAATATTTATTGGAGAGAGAATATCAAGTTATATGACCCACTAAAATCGATACGTACATAAAACGGACGATTTGTGGCGAACCGTGGTGGTTACGTATGCCTTTTTACGACGGATCGAAACTCCGATCCCACTTCTGATTGTACAATCGAATAATACATCATTGCATCAACAATCGGCACGGTAGCGGATCTCCGCGGCGAGAGAAGTCATTTGTTAGGCCCCGGCCTACTATGACTGACAAGAAGACGCTACTGCATGACTTAAGTGTGGTGAAAAAATTGTGATAAATGATGCCCGGGGATTTTTCTCTGCATTCGATTGAATTGCGCGTTTGACGTTGTTAATGAACATTAATTAATTCCTATAAGCGTAGAAGACAAGTTAGTCTTTACTTTAATAATTTAGGGTACCCCACCTGATTGTAGGGGTTGCGGGATGAAGGGATGGTAATCTGAAAGGCGTTATTTATAATAAACTCCTCGGGAGAAATCGTTATTGCGGGATTAGATGATTTTGATTGATTGTAATTAGTTATAGGAAGTTTGTTTCTGATCTTGTGTCTAAAATCTGCATGTTTTGTATCGAGCTTCCATTCACAGCCCTCACACAACCTCTCCCCGTCTCTCACTACCCCAGATCTTAACGCGCCGACAAGAAGAGGACGGGGGATTTTCCAGAAACTTAATTTTAATGAAACCAAGCTCTCGTTTCCAAGTTTTGTTTTGCCTTAATACTTCCGAAGTTTAGTCATGCAGTGAATAACAAATTTGCGATTATGAGGGTTTGATTTTCTTATGCGATTTTCGAGTGTTTAATATTAAAATGGCGGCACATGTGCTGAGGGAATTTCCACCGTTGAGGCATTACTTACAACCTGTGCAGTTGAATGACTTCATATTAGCAAAACTCTAAAGAAAATTTAACTTAGAAACTCGTGCTCATAACACGAATAAAATAATTATCAAACGGGCCGCCCCCGTATACAAATCTGGTTTATTTTTCTTGTAGCGGAAATAATGAGAAGTCATTCCCTCTTTCTCTCATTTGTATTAAGGAATCAGGGAATGAGAACGTCCGACTCGAAATTAAATTAAACATCACGAATATAAAAGTTGTTTCCAATTATTTTGGCATCAATGCGACTGACGTTCGAGTAATTGTTCAAGTGACATCTGTCGGAGACGAAGAGATACTAACAAGACGAGCGATTCTGTCCGGAACAGGCGTACGCTGATTTTTTGAATTATTGAAAATTATAGTACGGTCCTGAGAGGAAGCGTGATGTAGTAGCTGGGTAGAACCGATTGTGTTCGGCATCTCTCTGTAATTTCAATCTTAATAGGGACATTATATTACCTGGCCACCTTGGGAGGCCACACACACCACGCAATTTCCTCGTTTCCCTTTTAAAAACCCAACAATACCGATATGATGATCATCATAAGGTGTTCAGTCCGAAGACTGGTTGGACGCGCACCTCCATCCTTTCCTATCCTGAGCTAACCTACGCATTTCCCGAAAAGTTGAACATCCTACATCTCTAGCTATTTGAGAGCAGTAGTCCAATCTGGGCCTTCCCCTACCTCTTTTTATTCCTATCTCTGACTCTAGTATGTCGCAAACTAAGCCTTCGTGCTTCAGAAGGTGTCCTACCATCCTATCTCTTCTATTCCTTACTAGCAACAGTATTTATATTGGTCAAACTGCTAAGGCCTATTCATATAATATATAAAGAACATTTAAGATCATTTCGGTGGAGAAATAATTCAAATTTTGCAAACAATATTTTCGAAAATACATAATCACAAATTTCCTAGTCTTGAAGGATATAAGTTATTGTACATACAGGCTGTCCTATTTTCGTTGTGATTTGGGGGTTTCTCATAGAAGCAGCAGAGATAGAAACAAAATTTATAATAAAGAAAATAGGGAAGAGGAAGAAATAAATGTTTTATCGTTGTTTGAGGCGACATCAAAAACTTCTTGCCGCGAAATCGAATCACAAGTTGGTGTTTCCAAAACAAAAGTTCAAAAAGTATTAAAAAAGGCAAATATAGGCCATATAAAATTCAAATTATTCACCATCTCTTCCCGGGAGATCAAGAAAGAAGGCTTAATTTTTGTAGGTGGTACTTAAATAAAATTCAAGAAAATCCAGAATTTTAGGCGGTCTGTCATTTGGACAGATGAAACTCAATAAGCAGCGTACGATTATTTAACACGCATAATGTGCGTCACTGGTCTGATACAAATCAACACCAAACTTTTGAACGTTTTGGATTTAACGTTTCGTGTTTTATTTTGGGTGGTCAACTATTAGCATGCCAAATTTTTGATGGAAACTTCACGGGATTGAGATACATTAATTTATTCAATATTAACGCAGAGGCGATAATGGAAAATGTTCCGTTAATAAACAGGGTATATTTCCACCAAGATGGTGCCCCTGCACACAATTCTGCAATAGTTAGAAATTACTTAGAAAATGATTTTCCGGGTAGATGGTTGGGTACAAATGGACCTATATTGTGGCCTGCAAGATCACCAGATCTGAGTATATTAGACGTTTTTGTTTGGGCATTTTTAAAAGAAAAAATATACATACGAAGATACAACAATCAAGCCGAGCTAGCAGAGGCAACACATGCAGCTTTCCGATATTTTGCAAGCCCATCCTATTTTTTAATTAATGCCATCAATCTATTAACTAAAAGATGGAGATTATGTGTTGAAAAACATGGCAATCAATTTGAGCAGTTTCTATAATTTTGTTGTTTGTCTCGTTTTTGTTTGTTTCGCTGTTTTTTCTGTTTTTGTTGCTTTTATTTCATTTGTTATTACAAGTTGCTAACATAAAATCACAGGTATCTTGGCTGTACCCAAAGTTATTATATGGGAAGTTGCCTAATGCCCGTAAAGCGCTGTGTCACCGCGCGAAGTACGAGTGGGGGAAGCTTGTGACGTCAGCGCAGGACCTCGGCCACGCTCCGCACACATACGTGTAGAGACGTCTGCATGTGTTTCCCGATGCCCGCGCTTTGTGCATGCCTTTGATAGCATAAATTTATATATAACCTGTATTGTTACGAAGTTTGATAGTTCTGCAGTTACTGAAAAAGTTAAGGTAGGTTTCTTTTGTTCCTATATTTAAAGCAAAAAGGTGTAATTAAAGGTCCTAAAGATAGGCACTTACCTACTTCAAATTCCTGCACTAAATTTCCCACATTTGTCACTTACGTAGGTAGGTAATGGTAAAAATGGCGGATCATTTCATCATTCAGGTTCAAATTGGAATTTCAGTCCCCAGATTCTATAGTTTCTTCTGGGCGTGGGCCTGACTATTTCTGGTATACCTAAGTTTATTACTTTAAGTGAACTACCTATATGGATACCTAGGTAATTTGTAAAATTTAAAGAAAAAATGATCGTATTCTAATATTGGAGAGTAATTTAGATTTTTGAATTAGCTATGTTAACCTAATGAAGTTAAACCTAGATTGAAAACGAAGTCGCCCTCGATGCCGTTCATTTTTCACAGTATACTAAAAACTAGAACCCGCATCCAGTATTTTATTTTCAGAAATAAATACGTACCTACACCCATACTCCGACTAATTCCAAACAAAGTAAAAAGTTGAAAAAGTATGCACATAATAGGCAGTATAGATAACATTATGTAGTTATTTGAATAAAAATACCTACTTACAACATTTTCTACTCGCCGATGTGTTTTTGAAAGCAAAACGTATGTATACCTACCTAATACCTACCTACCTTCATACCTACTACCTACTCCAATAAATACGTACCTACTTGCCTAATATCATTCCCGAAACTAATCTGGAAGTGTCTATAATAATATGGTAGCTGGTAGGTACGTAAGTACTGATTTTTGTGCATTTATTGATTCATCGCTCATCATGGCGAAGAAAGTGTACATACCTACAGAAACAGATGTTCACGGAAATTTAGTTTTAATTATTTTAATTATTATTTTATACCTAATGATGATTATTTTATTCCACCGTTCTATGCGCCCCGCTTATCCGCTAATGTACGGCAGGAAATTTCGGTCTGGCGGTGACGTCAATTTCCGATCGCAGCCGACTAAGAACGAACCTCGCATTAGGCAACTTCCCATATAATAACTTTGGGCTGTACCTACCTACCTATCTTATATTTTCTAAAGGTAAAAAGTACCAAAATCTTTGCCATTTTTTGAAATAACAATATAAAAATATATATGAGTGTATATTTTGATAGCTTAAAAAAGAGCTTTCAAACTAGACCAAAGCCTGCTGTGGTTTCCATTTAAAAAATTCAACTTTATTCATAACTCAAAAAATACGCTCCCCAGAAAAAAACTACCTACGCCACTGAATTCCTTGGAAAAGTTCTGTAGAAATCAATCCTAACAGTTTTAGTCTGCTTAGTACAAAAAGAATTGGAGGGAATTTTTGAAAATCGATCAAAGTCAATATTATACTCAACTATTATACTCAAAACTATTATACTCAAGAAAGTAGCTCAGGTTCGCGAAAATAGGACACCCTGTACATATTGGATAAAGGTTTTCAAATTGGAAGGTTGTCAATTGGGATCTATAGAAATTTATAAATATAAAGATGATAAAAAATATAACTTAACAAACAGATTGATTTAATACAATCTATAATATCTTTTTAAATTATTCAGGTAGGTAATTTTGATTTTTTAGGTTTCCTAAAATGGCTCTCAATAATAATGTGAAAGTCACTAATATGTATTTATTTTTTGCAGTCTTTCTGGATTGTAAGAGTGCCTTGCACAGAACACCCAAATGTGCCTTGGTTCGTTTTTTGAAGTTTTTGAAGTTGTCTACTGGAATTATGTTATTAATTTTTAATACTGAAAACATTCTCTGATGATGGAAAGAATATTTCCGAAAATGTTAGAAAATTATTTGTAATGAGA
This sequence comes from Xestobium rufovillosum, assembly GCA_963966045.1. NCBI lineage: Eukaryota > Metazoa > Arthropoda > Insecta > Coleoptera > Ptinidae > Xestobium > Xestobium rufovillosum. The sequence goes on from OZ014497.1 coordinate 31,948,488, forward strand.
GTGACTCGGAATGTATTTCCACAATATCGATATTTTTTATAGGCCATGTAGGTATTGGGGAATAATGGAATATTGGCAACCCCACCACAAACTAATAACGGCCAATATTGGTTTAGAATGCCAAATATCCTCACAACAGAATATGCTACTAGGAGCCCGAACCCCTCTTAGTACAGCCATATTCTTTCTGCTGCAGTATTTATCATAATCTGTGTAGTAGCTCTTTGGATCGGGGCCTTAATGTTTTCCAAAGTCTTACCCCAATAAATTCATATTAAAGATACTGGCACAAGTACAGCGGAATCATAATTCAAGAGACCCCCTGGCCTCCCTGGAGATACCAGAGGAATTGAAGAATCGCTAATTTGAATTGGGACTTTTTAAAAGGGAGCGAACGTAATCACATTTATTTTTAATCTTAACTCGAGAGAAATGCTAATTGAAAAGAATTGTACGGTTCACAATGGAGCCGAGCAATTTGTTAAATAACGACAAGATAGACGATAAATTACTCTATTAAATCAAATCGGAAATTGTCTAAGTACAATACGACCACGTACAAGAAATCTTTGTGTCGTCCTTGTCGATTTTTATTGTGCCGGACAAGGACAGGCGAACAGATGAATTAATGATGACCGCTAGAATCGATATCGCTTATAATGAAGCCTACCCAAAATCTTGTCGAACACACCTAAGTTGATTATAACATATGGTGTATAATTTGGGATGTCCCATTGTTGCCTTCTCAACTCCTCTGCTCCAATATACACGGTGTATCCGTGAAACTGCTGAGTTTACGTCTTTAAGAGTCGCTTACGGGTTTCTATATTAACCGTTCCCGCGACCATAACAGTTGTTAATTTTTGTTAAACACAACTTAAGTTATTAAAAAAAACTCTAGAACTATGAATATAAGACTTTTCTCTCCGTGTAAAGGCTAAGACTGGACTATACTGTTCGCAAATAGCTGGAGACGTAGGATGTTCTACTTTCGTGAAATGCGTCGATTAGCTCAAGACAGGAAATGAGTCTTCTGATTGAAAACTTTATGATTGCGATGTAAACTTAATATACCTACATTTTGTTACTGAGTAGTGCCTACCAAACCTCAATTTGGAGATCATATCACGGTTTGTTTGAGTTAAAATCAGCTTAACGGCGATAATTACATACGCAGTGGGGAAAACAATAACGTATAAGCAACATACTAATCTCCTAGAAGGCTCGAAGCTATGGAAGGTGCTTGACTACAAAGGGAAATGTTGGTCCGGCCAAAAGGCCAGGATATTTGACAGCAGGGTCAAAGGTTCGCGGGGGCCTTCTGTTTTAGCATTGCCCGGAGGCGCGTTCGCGTGCACCCGCTAAATTTGCTTCTGTCTAATTGTTACAATCCTTTGATTGTGTATCGATCTTGGAGACTCCATTAAACAAGGGCCCCGAGAACAAGCATTCTTCATCATTTTTGGTATAGACATTAATTTTAGAACTTAACAATAAAATTGAAGTTGAGGCTACAATTCAGACGTAGCGCTGTCAGCAAATTATGAGGTCATTTATCAATATTTTGATTTGAAATTTGGACACTATGTAGACATGACACGTTTGTACCCACGCTACCTAAGAATCATTTTCTGGTTTTTGTAATAATTTATCGAGAAGGATGACAGCACTTTACCAAAACACCAAGGACGGGAGTCAAGCAATCAACAGTTGATTGAAAAGCCCAATGCCAACCTTCAACTGAATTATTCGAGCGTGGGAGTTCTTCCACGACTCGGTTGTACATATTCCAAATCAAATTGTAAATCAAATTAAGAGTTTAAGAGTTTCTGAAGCGCTAGCAGTTGGTTTGAGAATAGTAGAAAGGATTGTACATGGAAAGAGGAAGAAAGGGCCAGAAAAAAGAAGAGAAAAACGAAGAAGGAAATACACAAAAACTAAGGATTTAAGTGATACCGAAAAAATGTAAGTAAGAAATGTTATTTATAATTTTATTTATATGAAGCAAAAGTGAATGTTACTCTAGTAAGTTTACAAAAAATCTTAAGAGAAAAGGGTGTTTTGGAAATTGGATTACGTTCCTTGTCAAAATTAATGAATGTACTGGGTTTTCGATATAAAAAAGATTGCAATAGGAGATTCTTCTGTGAACAGCCGTACATAGTTCACCAAAGAGTTAAATTTTTAAAGAAATATGCCAAAAATCTAAATTCAAAATTTAGGAATTTAGGATTTTTTTTGGACGAGACGTGGATATTTTCTAACGGCAGTGGGTCAAAGTCTTGGCAAGATGATTCGGTGAAGTCAGTAGAGAGAAAGAAAGGATGTGGATCGGGAAACGTTTTATAATTTTGCACGCCAGGATCTAGTTCTGTATATGTACTTGGTGCCGGTTTAATTTTTTCGACAACATCAAAAAGTATGGACTACCACGATAATATGGACAAAGACTTATTTGAAAAATGGTTAACAGAACAACTAATTCCAAATTTAGATGAACCTTCTTTAATTGTTCTTGACAAAGCATCATATCATTCTAGAATATTAAATAAGCAACCAAATTCTTCATTGAAAAAATGAAATATTTGAGTGGTTACAAAAACAAAATCAAAACCCTTCACCGAATTTGTTCGGAGAAAAATAAGATATCTATTTTTGGCATGAAAATGACAGAAAATTGTTATTGTAATTGATTTTCGGCGAAATTTTTTTTCTAAAAATTTTTTTGCGGTGTAATAAGAGAAAGAAATTATCTTATCACGCCCACATGCTAGTTCGCTTTGTTATTGGTTTGACGTCAGAGATTCGCAAGGCGCTCCTCCCACTTCTTTTGAAGTGCCCGTGAAGCGGTAGGTACCTATCTCATAACATACTTATTGGGACTATTTCAAGCGTGAATATTTAAAGTAAGGTGTCAAGGAAACATAAAACAAAGACAACATAATCGATATAATGATGCAACAAGGGTATCAAAAGTCCGATTCACATAATTTGCCATATTTATGTAGTAGGTAGGTATATGTCCCGGTAAATGTGGAAATGGTGTGTGATTCTTGCATGTAACCCCAATTTCATTCAACCTCAAAAAGTAGTGTAAAGGCAGACCTGTATAAGTAAAACAAAGTCAACAATTTATTAACTGTACATGCCTTTTATAATTCAGTATAAGTAGGTATGTAGATTGTAGATACCTGCTTACTTCTGTTTGTAAAATAGGTACCTACCTATATTCTCTAATAAAATACAATACATACCTATTAATTTATGTAGGTATGTATGTATACCTAAGTGACTGACAAGTTATCAAGTTAACAGTTTTATAACGGATTGGAAATTTTTTAGAAAAACGGAAACAAATACAACTCACGCGAATCAAAAAACTACGCTACGTAGGTACTAGGTACTTGTTTAACAAAAAGAAAGAACTGCTATATTCTGGAACGGTTAATGTAGAAACTCGGAAGAGACTCTTAAAGACAAATGTATGGAGTACGAAATTATACCTATGGGTGCGAAACTTTGACAATGGGAGAAGCAGATTGAAAAAGAGTAGAAGCGTTTGAAATGTGATGCTACAGACTGGTGTTGAAGATACCGTGGATAGACAAGTTAGCAATAAGGAGGAATTAGAAAGAGTTGGGGAAAAGAGACAAGTATGGAAGACAATAAAGAATAGGGGATAGGATCGTAGGATGGTAGGACACCTTCTGAGACACAAAGGAATAGCTCGCGACATACTAGAGTCAGAGATAGGAATAAAGAGGTAGAGGTTGAAGCAGATTAGACTACTGCTCTCAAATAGTTGGGGATGTAGAATGTTCTACTTTTACGAAAATGCGTAGGCTAGCTCAGGGAAAGGATGGAGGTACGCGTCCTACCAGTCTTCAAAAGAGAACTTTATGATGACGTACTATTTAATTATTATTGTAAAATAGTTAATGAAATTTCCTTTTTTAGTTCAGGGAGGGAACGCTACGGCGATTCAGTATTTGGCTCCGTCATGCTCCTAGCATCCTGTTTCAAATTATGCTAACCGTAACACGTTACCAAGTACCAAGGGGTCCCAGAAAACTGTCGATAAATTACATTATGCTCGATTTTATAGAGTGGCTGCAATGGGGCAGCCGATAATTTTATAAACTTTTGCAATGATAAACTAACTCGCGAAAATATCGATAATGCTGACCGATTTTCCTTCTGGTTCCAACGAACCACTTTTTCCGTTTTACTGGTGTGCTGTACGATGTATTAGTCTGGGTACAAAACAGAAAACACCAGTTAGAACCAGTTAATAATATTTAACAATTTAACTACACATGCATATGCATAATACTTATGGGACTGCTGCGCGCTGAAGCTGGGACTTGTACATTATACTAAGTTCTGACGTCACGCGGCCTACTCTCGCTACAAGGTACGATTTCTAGCCTCGCACCGACGGAAAACTTTGCAACGGCTTCACAGGCGAAGGAATTTTTTTAACAAAAATTAACAACATAACTGCCTTCAGTATAATAAACTCATCAATTTTAATGAAATTTGAAAATTATTGAACCTGCCTATTATTGATGATTGCAAAGTCAATAAAAAAAGAGAATATTTATGCTGTCGACAAAATATGAAGGGAACATGGTCATGAGGTATTGAGCCTGCCTCCATATCATTGCCAGTTTAATGCCATTAAATTAATATGGGCAGGCGCAAAAACTTATTACGAAAAACATATTGGAGATGGTTTACGTTCCGATCAAGTATAAAAGCACATTAACACGAATTCGAAAATTTTGCTTTCGATTCTTTTTCGATTTGTACATTGGATTCTTGTATTCAATTTCAAACAAACGCTGCATTTTCTTCACTAATAGGTACGCAGTTAATTCCAGGCCGAAGAGCAAACATTCTTTTACTCTCGAGCAACAATTTATCATAATATAACAGTTTTTGTTGGTTTAATTTTCTCAGGGATTTAATTCTAATGTACGCACACATGTGTCTAATTTACACTTAAAAATATGAGAACACGGGAGATTTATTTGAGGAGTCAATGTCCTGGTACTTTTATCACATTTACAACATCAAGAAATGTTTTATTCTTAATTACTTTGAGATTAAAAACTTATTTACTTTTCGTATAATTCTGAGGCAATATAATGTACCTTCACGACCTCCTATAATCTTCTACGCGCAAGATTTGATATCGATAATTGAATTCATAATGTATAAAATCTGGCTTGTCGTGAAACCGAAACAGCATATTCAACTCGTCTTTCGGACTCGTTGAATCTGCAGTTCGGTTTGAGCTCGTAGATATAATCGTTGATAATCATCAAGTAAAAAGAAAGATCGAAATAAATAATTTGGCTTCTGTATGAGGACGTTTCACCTGTTAACGATAATCTTCAGAGTTACAAGATACATTACCTATACTGTCACGTTTATTCTTAAAAGCGTTACTCTGGACAGGTCAGATATTTTTCCCCGGCATCGACATTTCATTTACAAGCCCGAGTAGATATAGGGTAACGATTATTCTTCAGCCAACAAACTGTCGTTGAATCAACCCCATAACAATCTATCATTCGAAGTTTAACGGCATCAGCATATCTGAAACTGGAAACGATTACCGTATTGATAACGAGGTTATACGGTTCTTAAATGCATAATAAAGACGAGCTGTATGTGTCTGGACACGCAAACTAACCTGTCCTTAATATAATATATAGTAGTCACCCCTATTTAGACAACCCTTTCGCGAACTCGCTATCTCACTCAGTCGCATGCACCTGGCAGGTGGTTGAGGTCATTATCGAATGGCAGTTAAAATTCTAATTGCGAATGGACAATTTTATTGATCAAACTAAAGTTTTTCTATTTTCAACTACCTAAAATGGCTGTTTTAATTGTTTAAAAATCCGCTCAAAGTTTAATTATACATTCGATCGGTTGTACGTATAAAAATAAATAATGGAAGATCTTTTTTTTAACTAGAATGAGACAGAGGTATAGAAGAAATAACATGCTACTGTAATACACACAATCGAGTCGCGGTATTCGTAATTACAGAGCGGGGATCAGTTGCTTTGATTTGTTTTCAATTATCGATTATTAATCCATTGGAATATCTGAGACCATCCTGGTTTTCTTATATACAGGATGATTTAAGGTGATGGCGTTAGCCTTAGCAAGCATAGTAAATCAGAATAAACCTAGATACAAAATTTATAATAAAGAAAAGAGAAATGCTTTATCGTTGGTTGAGGCGAAATCGAATCACAAGTTGGTGTTTCCAAAACAAAAATTAAAAAAATACTAAAAAGGGCAAATATAGGCCATATAAAATTCAAATTATTCACCATCTCTTCCTGGGAGATCAAGAAAGAAGGCTTAATTTTTGTAGGTGGTACTTAAATAAAATTCAAGAAAATCTAGAATTTGGGCGGTCTGTTATTTGGACAGATGAAACTCACATAAGCAGCGTAGGATTATTTAACAGGTATAATGTGCGTCACTGGTCTGATACAAATCAGTACCAAACTTTTGTACGTCAGAGACAAGGACGTTGTGGATTTAACGTTTCGTGTTTTATTTTTGGTGGTCAACTGGTATACCAAATTTTTGATGGAAACTTAACGGGATTGAGATACATTAATTTACTGAATATTAACGCAGAGGCGATAATGGAAAATGTTCCGTTAATAAACATAAACAGGGTATATTTCCAACAAGATGGTGCCCCTGCACACAATTCTGCAATAGTTAGAAATTATTTAGAAAATCATTTTCCGGGTAGATGGTTGGGTACAAATGGACCTATATTGTGGCCTGCAAGATCACCGGATCTAAGTATATTAGACCTTTTTGTTTGGGCATTTTTAAAAGAAAAAATATACATACGAATTAATAATTTTTTTTGTAGGAGCTTTAATTCGCTGATCTATTAAAATTAAAATTTGATCTACCTATTTGAAAAATTATTATTCGTTGCAGCGGCAAATATCAGTGGACTGTCAGCGTGTAGTATACGGAGCGTGCTCTAATTGTCTGGATGTTTTTATTATGTCTGTCACAACTAATAATTCTGCATATAGCATCCCCGCGAACCTTCACTTACACGGCGCTATCCGAGTAAAGCTTAATGTTCGTCCATTTGTACCCTAGCCTGTAAGTGCATAGAAAATGTCACCGTCATGTAAATTTGATTATACACATTTCCTGGATTTATGTTAACCTTCCTATGAACGAGGACGCATATCGTCAACACCAGCACCCAGGAAAATTGATAATAGTATACAGGGTGTTCCTCACATTATAAAATTATTTTCGACTATACATGATGTCCCATTACTTCTGCACAGCACCTAACTTTGTTTTCTTTAATGGAACACCCTGAATCTGATTGCATTTTGAAATTGTTTATTGAATTTAAGGGCCACTTCGTTAACCATACATTGGGTCTAAGTCTTACGGTTTTGGAGTTATTTGATGTTAAAAATCGTAATTTTTCAAATTTCATTGTAGCTTGGAAACGGTACAAGATAAAGAAAAATGACTTACATGTTCCTTTCCTAGTTTTTAATTCTCTCTCTAGTAGGTCTGGAAAATCTGCTTCCTGATTGGCAACTTTTTGTCAAGATATAATTGATGAAATTTGAAAAATGACTATTTTTAACGTCTAATAAATATAATAAAGTCGAAACCATAAGACTTAGACCCAATATATGGTTAACAAAGTGCCCCTTAAATTCAACAAATAATTCCAAAATTCGATCAAATACAGGGTGTTCCATTGAAGAAAATAAAGTTAGGTGCTGTATAGTTGAAAATAATTTCATAATGCGAGGAAGTTGATTGGATGCAATGCAATGGGACACCCTGTATGTTCAAGTATTCTACTACCGTATCGCCCGTAAAACAATAAATTTTAGACTTTATTTTTTACGTCATAATACAAATTGAATTATCACGGACAATCGCCGGCGTTCTGTCAAACAAATTCTTAAAACTGAAAAAAGCTGCACGAACATTATTATTCGGTAGTTTACTAAACTTAAACAATAACATAATTTTCGTCTGGGCGCACCCGGTTTGCGCCAAAAGCCGTGCACAACGGTACTCAGTCATAGCCTACTCATCGTACTTACGAGACGAAATCTATTACTAAGCTATTGAGTTTCGAGAGTTAGTTATCGGATTTATTTATATAAGGTGAAATGTGGCGCTATAAGTCATGCCACCCCATCAGGGGTGAAAATAATTGAAATCCATGTTGTAAGGCTGGTTTTGGTTGATTGCTCTACCACTAAGAACGATACAAGAACTGTGAAGTTAAGATGGGCGAACAGGGGACCTTCTGGAGCAAACGAATGGAGCATCACCGGTATACGCAAGTTACAGGTATAATAACACATTCAGGTAGCATTCCCGTAGCTGTCTTAGACCGGCCATACATCACATATATAATTGCAGACCGAGAGATGCGATCTTCGCTCATAAATTTGTAAAATAAATACAGCAATCTGAAGTTTACGTGCAACTATGAGATGGAGAGAGCCGATTTGATTTTCTTTATCGCCTGTTGACGCTGTTGTTTGTTGTTATACTTAAGGATATTACCTTTGTTTAGATTTTTTCGGTGTTTTCTTGAGTCATGCTCTACACGCGTCATTTCTCTATTGTCGTCTCTCTCAGAAGTCACAAGTTCCGATGATGCACGTTGAGATATACATAATATACAATGTGCAAGAAAAATAATCTATAATGCGGAAAAACCCCAATTCTTCCTCTGTCCTCCGGAATCATTTTAAGGAAACAATACTGGATCCATACAGGTGTGGAGGTTGCTTTAATTATCGGGGTAGCAGTCGCATGTCGAGGTGTGGAGCTATGCCAGCTCCTTTGTGAAGACATTGTGGACCTGGGTATCAGTCTTTTAGCCATCGCCAGAAATACAAAAAATGATACTCCAGAAGCGAGTCATCCAAGATCATTTTTCTGTAAATCGCAGGGAAAATTAGAAATGAATACACAAATGTCGGCTTACCCTGTGTTTAACCAAAACGACTATCTAACATAAAATATAATATGCAGCCAAAAAGTATGCGATACTAGAAACACCCTGTATAAGTGTCAGCCTCTGAGTGCGTCTGTTTTGTGTCATTACTTGACCAAGATCGAGAAGACTGGAGAGCGCGCTTCCTGTTTTTCCATCGCTATTGATAAAGGGTGATTTTTTGCAGTGGCTATTAGAGGGTGCGTTTTATTTGGGAGCGACATAGCAGATTAATTTCTCGTTTTTCTCAAATAAATTTCCGAAGAGTGTTTGGATAAGAGTGGGCGCCGAAGACAGTTCATGGGAGGCGATAATTATTCGGGGGAAATCCCGGAATTAATCACAATAAAATCTGCAATTCCATACCTTATTCCCTATCGGAACGTACAATCTACCCCTTTTCCACCCTTGCGATTCCTGAAAGCGATATTTTACGAGTCCAATAATTAAATAACTTGATTAATGGTAAAGTCGTAAGTTTCGAACTCTGTATGTAAGCGCGCCCTTTGCCTACCGAAAGAGGGATGATGATTTTTTATTTTTCATCTTTCTGGGAAAAATTAATTAAATTCTAAATTGGGAAATGATCGAGGAGGCCGGAATCGCCGAGTTTTTGTTTCATAATTTGTGTACATGGGGATATTAAAACCGTTGCCATTGTGATTCCGATGAAATTTGATTAAAACTTTAGTATTGTGGATTTGTTTCGATTATTGAAGCCCTTTCAAATACTAATGAATTTCACGGTATGGTTCATAAACACAGGGTCGCTGTTACGTCTTAGCAAGGACTTTCTCTTGCATGGGAGAGACATTTTAGGTCTTGCATAAGTGGGGTTAGAAACAGGCAATTTTGTGATATTATAATGTTGGCAATTGCATTAAAAATAGTTTAGATTCCGCAGCTAGAGATATTTTGGTCATCAACAGAATGAAAACCCTGGATAACAAAATATATTGTGAGTCTAATAGAGAAAAGGCGAAAATATAAAAATAGGTTAGATGAAAGAGGGAAACAAAGATATAAGGCGATCAAGTGGGAAATTTTGGTGTGTATAAATTGGATATGGTGGATAACATATTGTCAAAGAAAACAAAAAATAAAGTAATAAAATTAGTTTATCCGTTGATTAATGACAATGAAGCAAAATACGAAGTCTTCTCTTTTAATTTCGGTGATTTGATTCAATTATCGAAACCGTTTCAAACACGGTAGGTACCTATATCCTGCGAGTCCGCGGAGAAAACAAAAATAAGCTTTCTGTTGCTCCTAATCAATAACAGCAGATGTATACAAAATAAATTCGAAATTAATTAAGACTTTGTAGCCCCGAGCTACTTTTCCCATCGTCCAGATATGCTCCACTGTATATATATTATATATGTACGAAATATACTTCTAATTGGTCAAAGCGAATACCCCTTTTGATGCATGCGATCACCTTGTGGGGATTTATTACGGAAAATGTTTAGTTTGTCAGAGAAAATGAATTTTAAGAGGGGTTGCTTCGTTTTTGATTTGTTATGGCAACAGAATGTAGAATAAAAATATATATATATACGTATATTGACTCGTTCTTCAGGGAAACAAGTTTAAATTAATTTTTCTCGAAAATGTTTAAACCCAAAATTATATTAGTGTGTATATATACCTAAATTATTTTGTATACCACTAAAGCCGATTAGTCAGGAACTTATTGTAACTCGCACTGTCATAGAGTTGGTGATATATGAATCAAATCATATATCAAATAATATTTTATTAGCAAAGCACAGGCACTGCGAATACCCTCGTCTCTGTTACCGAGCAGGACAGCGCCTAGGGTGGGACGGAGAGGGTGGATTTCGTTTCTAATTTTGCATAAAAGGCCTCCTGATATGTTTTGTCCGATTCAGTACAAGATGGATTGTTTTAGGAGTGGGTGGACTTTTCGAACCATTGTCCTATTACATTTGACCAATGATGGATTCTATCCGTTTTTGTCTTACATATTACGAAAAGGGTAATTTGTTAAATAGTTTGCCTTTATTGTTTCTGAAGGAACATTGATCAAACTTTTGGTTTTGTCATCGGTATACGCTTTTGTGAAAATGATGAATGCCCCAACTTATGTAATGAAACAATCGAATTTGAAGTAGCGAGCAGCTTCTGCAGCGCCGGAGCGGGGATTATGTCATGCATTTTAGAAATGCTTCCAAATATCATTCTAATATAATAACCATCTTCCAATTGTTGCGTGCTGCAACTTCTAATGCAGTAGGTACCAATATCATATCATTCAGTAAGTCCTCACCCCCATTTTTCTCGGAGGATAGGATGGTAGGACGCCTTCTGAGGCACGAAGGAATAGTTTGCGACATGCTAGTCAGATATAGGAATAAAGAGAGGTTAGGGGTAGGCCCAGATTAGACTACTGCTTTCAAATAGTTGGTGGTGTAGAGTGTTCTACTTTTAGGGAAATGAGTAGGTTAGCTCAGGATAGGGAAAGAAGGAGGTATGCTACCAACCCGTCTTCGGACTAAAGATTTATTCTGAAAATTACAAAAAATAGAATAAACTAAATTACAAGAATGTTGTGAAGACCAATGAAGTATTTTGATTTTAAAATTATTGCTGTTTCTGTTGTAGTAGGCTAAGAATATATCAGTACACCCTCGTATGTGCACGTACTGAACTGAAATGACAAAAAAGAATCAATAAATCGATTCAGGCGAGTAATCAGTGATAGAAACACGGCTTCCTTTGATCAGTCCTTGCCGACAGCTGTTAACTCCGCCTCAGAATCCTACACTAATATTGGCATTTTATTCCGACAAAGGTATAGTAAGGCTTCTCTTGATTTTACACCTGTGAGACGCTCTGATAAAAACTACACCTTTTAACTTATGATTTTCTAAGCGGAGCGAGAGAGACAGACGTTCAGACAAGGTGATATTATGTGTAGTATGTGTTGGTTCACAGGTGGATTTTTATTTGTACAGTTTTATTGTATCAGGGGATGATAAGTATTTTATTTTCTGAACGTGTGATTTTGTTAGGGGTGTTGTAAATTCTTGTTTTATGTTCCGCTTCCGGCCCTGCCGGTCCTCGATGATAATTCGGAGAAGCATGGGAAATGACGAGGAATATTAGGAGTTTTCGATAAGGAAATGTCTCGGAAAAATTCGGGCTTCTGAGGGCGGTGTGCAAATTCTAAAAATTGTACTCTCACAGATAGAGAACTTTTTTACGGAAAAAGAGGTTTTAAAGTTTTTGCGAGGTCGACAAATAAGAATTAAAATATCCCCCTCCCCTACAATAGTTTGACATTTTTTCTGCCACTGGAAGTTCCAAAGTCATTTTTCACCAATGTACACACAGTGGCTGGATCGAGAACTTCGACGTAAATTCACTATAAATACCAAACCTTCTACTACTGAAGTAAAATGAATCAATAAACCTATAGGGTTTCTTAGAACTTTCGGAACATAAGAGCAATAATTTATGGCCCAACGCGTACGACGCCGTGCTAGACTTATCTGTTCAGCCGTATTTGTATAATGAGCTTGAGGCGAGTTAAAATAGGCCAAATTGACTGCCCGATATATTTTGTCGCAATTTCCACATGCTATTTCGTAAATTCCCGCTTTATGAATGGGTTCCGTTTTATCTTTTATTTTCAAGTAAATTTAGTAAATTTTTATATCAACCACTTTCCCGAAAATCGTGTTCATACCTCTAATTATCTGCGGTACATATGGCATTTTTATAAATTTAGTAATTTGGTTATCCCCATTTAAAGTGGTGGAATTTCGCAATAGCATTTTAAATTTTCTAAAACTATCAAAGGACTGAGAGAGAAATATTGTTTTATCCTAAATTATGAATGGAGGAACAAAAGACTGCGGTGCTGTCCCGAACTACGAGATTTTGTGTCCCCAGAATGAGCGTCCGTGTATAATACAAGGCGACCAGTCTTACAGTATTGATACGAATTTCTGCCCCGGAAGTGACGCTCATGGTTATGTTTCACCCTGTTTGTCAGCAAGCCGCAGTTGTTTATTATGGCGTTGACCTTGTTGTTTGTTTACGAGTCCAGAAAAACCGATCTATGGAACAATATCCCAATAATCTTTTACGAAGAGTATTTATTGGGAAGCAAGAAACCGGTATGACAGTGTGCCGGGGCGTTTTCGGTCGTGATTAACCGTTGGTTGTAGAAGTGTTTTAGAGAAGTTCGTACTGTTGATTTGTGTATTGTGGATTGTTTTAGATTTGTTAGCTGTTTGCGTATTGTTCAATTGTTTGCTGGTAGTTATTTAATTGTTATTGCTTGTTATTGTTTATTTGTTGCTTGGATTTTGTAGGTCACCGCTTTCTTTTCTTTGCTCCTCTTCAAATTAAGCACCATTTTCTTCGCTGGTGGATTTGACTGTTGTTTTTTACACTGACCTTTTTTTTAAATTTTACTTTGACGTTAAAAATATTTTAAATGATATTTTCAGAGTCAAAGTATAGTTTCGATGGTAATTAATTTTTTCCACAAACTGTCCAGCGAAATATTCTGTTCCCTAAATTTAGTAGTTGCCATATCGAAATGTAATCTACCTGTTATCTGCCATCGGAACACCTGTAGTAGGCCGAGCATGTGATTTACCTCGAGAACAAAAAAATGTGTCGCCTTTCTCAGAACCATAAAACAACGTAGGCCACGCTAGATAAAATATTATACACCAAAGAAAATTGAAACAAATGCAGTCTACATGAACTCATATTGAGGTTAAGACATGTCATTTCATTATCTTTTAATACATATTGCAGCAGGTGCGCTAGGAAATTTGAGAAATTGTACAGATATTATATACCATTTTCACCTGCTTCCTGAATGCCGCAATTAATACTCAATAATGCGATGTTGTATTCGCCATGTGTTGATTGGTAGACGTCATCGAGAAAACAAAAGCTCAGGGCCGTACTAACCCATTAAATGCTGATATATCTCGCCAAGCCATCTGCTGACAAATAGCTTAAAGAGATCCAGACATTGATGCCCAAATTGTTTGCCAAATACATATCGTTACCCCCTCGTACAGCACGTGAACTTCCGTTTGTCCCGACCTCACTAATGACTATTACGGCAAGAACATTAGACAGTCTAACGACTGTTTTTGTCCGAAAACAAAAGAAAACAACTCAAGCTACTCGGCTTTTATATTATAGACAAACTGTTTCCAAAGCCTGCTGTTTCTAATAACGATACATCATACGAATTCCATGCGTCTCTATCAAACCCGAAAACGCTATCGGAGCTAGTCAGATAACAGATCTTCGATTAGACTAGGCTCTGCATGGGTCCGCCGCGGGGAACAGCTGACGATCGGTCATGGCCCACTCGAACGGTGCGAGCTTATTGACTAATACGTCATTGTCTCCGGTGCCCACGGTTCGATTTATTGGATTCCGAAAAGGAATTTTTCGTGTATCGGCGCGGATTCTAAGAAAAATATCTCCCCACGGATATTGACGTAATAATGGACAATAATTCCGAGCGAATACCTCCCGGCGAGTTAGGGAAGGGAGAATAGAGGATAAGTCGTTACTGTAATGAGCAATAATCAATCAATGATCAGATCGCGTCCGCGTCATGATTTAGACGTAATGGACTATCTTCGAGTGGGTGATCCGGAACTGTAATGGCTTGTACCATAAAAACTGACAGCTATACGCTTGATTCATCGAGTCGTAGAGAGCGTAAATATCGAGCTTAAAGCAAATCCAACAGTAAGGATGAAATTACTGTCGAATTTAGCAAGAAAAGACGATGAGTTGATTTTCTGCGGCATTGTGACTCTAATAGAGGAGAGGCGAAAATATAAATATACACTGCGTCCACTAATTCTTGTGTAGATAGTTTTGTATTCATATTCATTGCTATTAGCACTAATTTATTAAGCTCCAATAAACCATCTGTCGAATTTATTATAAAAATAATACAGAATTTTCTTGTCATTCGACACGGACAAACCAGATGAATTCAAGAATTTATAACTCAAATAAATAACCAATTCGTTACGCAGTATGTATAGATTCCAAATTACGATTGACAGTAGGTGGGCATCTGGATACCCATTTTCTTTCATTGCAATTACTTACCATTAAATTAGTAATAAGAAAAAAATGACAATGTACAAATTAAACAAGTGCAAATCAATTTAGTGTAATTTCCAATGCCACCTACGTCGATAGGTCATGTTGAAGAGCGATTTCTGAAGCGTGGGTATGAGATAATTAGAGATCTGGTTTCTGAGAAGTTTGCCAAAGTGTAAAATTATCAATTTTCATCGGCTGCGAGCTATTATTGCCATCGATCGATTTTTCTTGGAGTAATTCACCGAGTTATGTTTATGGGAGTACCCACTAGTGATGGGCGACATCATACATTAGGTATGGAGTATCGATACTCTTGTGAATGAATATTAAATAACTCTAGAACTCCTACCATCGCAGAAATCTGAGTCTTCCTCTATCTTCTCGTTTCCAATATGTATTTTCGTTTTAGTCCTATTTTCATGCCCCCTACACACCAAAATTTTGGATTTCTTTTTATTGATCTTCATATACCATAGCCCTCCGTCAAAACCGCTTCCATTTCGTTCAGAGCCCTTCCTAATTCTTCTTTGCTGGATGCTAATACTGCTACATCATCCGCGAATCTGAGCATATTAATAGTTTGGCCCTGTATATTAATTCCAACAGCTATTCTGTCTTTAACAATATTAATCGCATTTTCGATATGTAAAATAAAAACTAGAGGCGATAACGCGCATCCCTGCGTCACTCCCTTTCGGATATCTAATTCTCTATGATCCTGCTCAAATTCTATAACTGCCGTTTGCTCTTTGTATAGATTATGAATTATTCTTCTATCCCTACACTTCATCCCTAACACATTTTTGAGCACTTGGAACATCTTCTTCCATTTTACATTGTCGAAGGCTGTCAAAATAACAAAACACTGTACACTATTTCCTGTGTTTGATTACGTAAAATACCTTTCCTTTCATAACCCGCCACCTTACCTTTTCAAAAGCTCACCGGTAGATGAAAATTTTACCTGCGCCACCGGTACTGCAAGACATTTTATTGCATCCGTAAAGTATATCGATACTTTGCCCGGCCCTAGTACCTACGTGTTTTCTTAGAATGTCTTATCGCTCGTTTGGGAATGATGGATTGCCGAGAAACAAGCCTAGAATTAAATCATAATCCAAAAATGTAAAACGCATATAAATTTCTTAAATCAAGTGAAATAATCACCGGTGAACATCTAAGTTAACTGTCAGCGAGTTGCTGTTTTCTCAGAATTTAGTCACGGTCATGTTTTGGGTCAAAGGTCTATGGAACGCAAAGAATAATCCTCCTTTTGTCTTAGCGCATAAAACTCATTTTCATAGCAAACTTTGAGGGAGACTAGAATGGCCAAACTATAGAACCAGATTGGTAATTTTTACAATTCACTTGCGTCATTTAAATTGAACATTCAAGCCTCGTAACTACTGCGCGTGATTTAAAGCAAATAATTGGTGTTGTAAAATCTGGTATTGTAACTCGCCGAACAACAAATTGTTTGAAGAGCTCAAAATCTTATCATACAGGATGACGTTGATAACTTAATTTTTTCAAATGGAACCAATTCAAGAATCAATTGTACCCCTAACCACATAAAATTTGAAATACTATATACGCATTTCGGCAGCTAAGCTGCCATCTTCAGTAGCAGGGAAATGAAGAAAGAAAAAAAAAATATATATATATATGTATGACAATAATAATAACAACAATAATGATGATGTGAAACAATGATAGTGACAATAACAATAATATAGGTCAGGTATATACTTAAAGTGACGTAGCACTGACGTTGCTTGTGACATCAACATTAATCACACTAGGATAGAAAATTCAATATCCGGCCATATGCTCATTTTTATACCACTCCATTCTTATTTTCACTATCACAAATGTACAACAAGGTTGCCATTGCCATCTTTACTGCAGTTTCAATTAAAATATCCTATCTTCAGGATAATTGACTTGAATGAACCAAAAAGAGAAAATGAATCCCATATTACCAAATAACCTCGAAGGTCCATGGCTTATATGGGCTAGCAAATAACTACTGTAAACTGCAATAAAGAAGACCTTGACCCCTGCACCCTTTCATTTTTCTGGTTAAACCCTACACGCCAACACATTAACGACATCTAACAATACGGAATCAGAAATTGGACCTAAATCTGAATTAATAAGTTTACCTTCTTACTTGCGAATAAACATACTCTCATAAGCGTCCGATACCGACTTCATAAGCCGAAGATCCTTCTCATGTACAGGGTGGCCGGTATCAAAGATATGTTGGGCAACACTTGACTTCTCAACCCTATTATATCTAAAATGTGCCATATGTTCCTTAAACCTAGTGACGATTGTACGCCTTGTTTGCCCAATATAACTCTTGTCACAACTACTACACTTTATTTCATAAATTCCCGACTTCTGCTTGTCCTCTACTTTATCCTTGGGATTTCCCAGCAGCTGCTTGATGGTATTCTTAGCGGTATATGCTACACATATTTAACCACAGTCTCTTACATCTTAATCCTTGAAAAATGGAACCATATAATTTGTTGAACACGGTTCAGTGGATTTGTTCAGTCACTGATTGATTATTATCAACTAACTTCCGTTGAGAAATCTCTTATTTGAATATGAAATTTCAACACCCTGTATCTCGGAAACTATGAAATTTTAGATATAAATTTATAGAGATAACTTTAATTATTTTAACATTTTTTATCAGTTTCCGAAGTTCAACAATGGGTAACATATTATTGCATCTTTAGAAGAAAATTATTTACGTTACCAAGCGAGCCCAACCTGCTACCTTGCGGTATACCCCGCCCAACAGTGATTTACGTTTAAATGATTATTTTAAATATTTATAAGGTGTGTTGAAGTGACGGTGTGAAATTACCACGGTCTCTCTGTCGATAAGAAGGTGTCGCTGCAAGGACGGATTATAGATTGACTTTTAGAAAATACAAGTAAAATGCCGACCGTTTCTTGCACTCATAAATAAATAAACCTGATCTCCGGCTCGAAGAACATAAAGAATACATCGGTCCATAATTCACCGCGAATCTCGCGCACATATTTCGCTCGGATACTGCACCCTCTTCACTAGAGACTCTAATGACGGCGGGACGAATCTCAATAGAGGTTTATTCCCAACTTTATTAATTTCTCCTTATTAGACATAACTTTTTTCAGATATTTAGCAGTATTTACGATCTCCATTCTCCTCAAAAAATATCCTATTCTAGATTTCCTAAACTATCTAACTTTTAAGTAAGCTTTTGGTACAGGTTGTAAACCTTTGAAAAATTGAATATCGGCACTCAATACTTGGTACTAACCTTATGAAACAAATTGAGATCCTGTAACCGGGAAGCCATCTAGTACACACAGTGGTTGGTTCGAGGACTTTGACGTAAATTCCCTATGAATTCTTAATAAGTGGCACAGTAACTAAACTCGAGAAGTGTTTCGCTGACAACGTTGTGACGGTCAGGGTAACGTTATGCTGGCCGTAGGTCACTCCTCGTGTGAATCAGAGATTCGTAGTGCATACCTTGTACCCAATGCGTCCTTGTCTTCCTTACTAATTCCGTCTTAACACCCTGACCTGAAGAGAGATAGACAATTTGATCGATTGATCCATAGATATTCCTTTGGTGCATTTGTAAGACCCTACACTTAAGATTCCATTCCACCAATAACAAATAAATGCAAAACTGGATGCAGTATTTCAGAAATTTAATATCTGTCCTTGTGTATTTTATTTTTTTGTGTATCCTGGGTGTCCGTTGTTTGATGTATGTGTTTTGTAGTTGTCGCATGGCATTCGGAAGAAATATGGATCGCGATCGGGAAGCTGCGGCAACATTTTTTGTATAGGTGCCTCAGGGGTGCAACATCTGACCAAGTTGTTATGTAAATTTTTGTTTTGTTTTACGTGGCAGTCTTTGGCCACTCTATTTAATAAAGCAATTGCACGATACAGGTGCGCGTAAAAAACTGTCTCTAAAGAGTTTAAACGAGTCCGGTTTTGAACGAAACAATTTGTTCCCAATTTATCAGTCCAGGAATGACTTTAATTGCATATATTGACGTACTCCATAAAATAAAGGCGATAGGGTGGGAACTCGTGCACAGCTATGCAACGGAGCTGCATATTTTTGTATGGCCGGCGCGGATCAAAGGACTTTTTACTCAAATATTTAAAGATTTTCTCTGATTGGCATTATTGACGTTTGTTGGCGAGATTTTGCGATCGGAGCGACTAATTATTTTTTTACTAGCGCAGTCGATTGTACTTTCTCACAATCCAAATATCTGAAGACTTCCACAAACGCAAATAGGACTGATGTCCTATTTGCGCTATAAAAATGTACTCCTCCCTTACTTACTTCATCCTAAAATAAGACTGAACTGAAGTATAACCTGTTAAGAAGTTTATTATCACTCCTATAAAGTTAAAGTAGCCCACTCACACACGAAAATGAAAATGATGAATTTTCCTAAAACTTTGTGGGTGCATATAGTACGGCATCTTTTACTCTGGTTTACTCTTTGGTAGTGTATGTACATAACTGAGTTTATCACTACTATGCGCACTACCAATTATATTATAACATATAGGCCCGGTTTTTCAAAGAATCCAACACCGGATTAAGTCTGACACCGGCTTCGTTGCTATGATACAGACTTTCTGATTGGTTGCAGCTTAGCAACGAAGCCGGTGTCAGACTTAATCCGGTGTTGGATTCTTTGAAAAACCGGACCAAGTGTTAAATGCACTTTTGAGAATTATCTCCCATCTCTAAAAGAAAAGTTTATATTTTTGAAAATACACTGCCGGTCAAAAAAAACGGACACTCTCAGAATTCCTATTTTAGTGAATAAAAAACAACGGACGGTTTGAAATGATATTTAACTATATTCTTTTCATCTTAACAATAAATAAAAAACAAGAAACAAAATGATTCGTCAACAAAAACCTAACAAAAGTATTTTTTTGAGATCAACCTGTTAGGTAGGTACTTAAGAACTTGAAAAGACAAACAAAAAAATATTAAAAAGAAAAGCACACTAGTAGAACCAAATTAATAATGGGTGTTACCACCACGAACTCTTATTACTTTCCTTAAACGTTGTGGCATGCCCTAAATGAGGCTATCAATAGATTCTTGGGGTATTTGTTCACATTCTTCTTGAAGCACCATTTAATGTTTCTGGTAGGGGTTGGCGACGTCTAATCCTTTTCCCAAGCTGATCCCACAGATGTTCACTGGGATTCAGGTCTGGACTATTGGCTGACCATGGGAGACATCCAATACCAACCTCTTCACGGTACTCTGTAACAATTCTTGCTGTGTGTGGGTGGGCGTTGTCATCCATAATCACAAAATTGTCCGCTATAAATGGCATATATGGTGTGGCATGGGGTACCAGGCACTCAACAATGTATCGGTGTGCAGTCATTGTTCCATTCTAAATGAAAATCAATTCTACGTGAGCCCTCAGAGATATTCCGGCCCACACCGTAATGCTACCACCATTGAAACTGACCCTGGGAGATATACAACATTGACTGTACCGCTCCCCTGGTCTTCGCCACACCTTTTCACGTCCATCTGGTGACCTGACACTAAATCTTGACTCGTCCGAGAAGATCATGTTCCTCCATTGATGTTCGTCCCAATTTACGTTTGCTCTCTCTGCGGTCTACAGGGGACCCGTAGCTGACTTTCTTGAAGTTAAAACATATTCGTTTAGCCTTTTCCGAACTGTTATGGCTGAAACTGCCACTCCTCGAACTTCGGCTAACCGTCCAGCAATGCTCGATCGGGCAGCGCAGCAACATGGAGAAAACGGACATCTTGATGGTTCGCAGTCCGTGGACGACCAGATCCTATTCAGCACTTGAGCAATATACCGCACTCTTCGGCCATCGTGGCTTAAAGCAACAATTTGTGAACAAATTTCGGGGTGCATTGTATGGAAAATGTTAAAAGCTGACATTTACAAATGAAATTTCTCCAAAAAACCCATAGAAAATAGAGAGCAGCCCAATAAGGTAACAGATTTTGATGTTTCAATGAAGATGCATGAAGAGTCAAAATGCTGATTTGGCTGTTTAGGCTTACGAAAGGTGCAATATTCAGCTAAAACTTTCTTTTTCCTCACTAGTAGGGCAATCGTTAATTATTTGCGTAAGTTAAGTAACATAAAAATATTGTAGAGCCTCAAAATAAAAATAAAAACATGTGTCCGGTTTTTTTTGTCCGGCAGTGTAAATAAACATGATTCTAAAAGGGCCCAGAATAATCATAAATCCAAGTTTTCATTTTGTCTTATAGATAAACAGGTATATGCCAACTACAGTAAAGTTTTACACTCTGAACTTTCATACAAATTACACGCTATAGAATTTGACAATTTAGATGACATAATTAGAGAAAGTTTTAGTAAAATCGTACATAAAAAATACCTTACACAACGAAAGAAGTTAAATAATTTAAATTATATTCAAAATTATAACAAAACTGACATCTATAACAACAATTCTAAGAAATCAATATTTAGTTCCAAATTTATCAATTACAGTAATAGAATTTTTGACAAAAGTGAAATAGAATTACCATCAATAGGTCCAAAATTTGCCCCCAATATAAACAATATAAATAGAACCGAAATTTTCATTTCAGAAATTGAAGTATGTATATAGCTATAAAAAAAGGATAATGATTCTCAGAACATTAGAAATAAAATTCGTAATACTTTTCAGTGCAAAAAGTTAATGATTAATAAAATTAATAAAATTGATAAAATTACAATTAATTATATTAAAGAAAAAAATAATAAAGAATTTGATAATTTTGAAAGCAGACAAATCCAATGCTACAGTAATTTTATCTAAAGATATACAGTGACAGCCATAAAGTCTGCACCATATGGAAAACTTTTTTAGGATGATTGGAAAACGGTCTCCGGCATTAGTTTCAGCATGATTAATAACTAGAAAATTGACAAAAATATTTGCCATGTCACCGCCAAAATGTCATTTGAAATTTTAAAATGGCCCGAAATGCCCTTATTTATCAAAATATGGAAAAGTGTGATAAGGAAAAGTTATTTGTAATTACATTAAGATTCTAAATACGATATTTGGTGAGACAATTTCAATGTTTTAATTTTTCCTTTTTTTCAAAACAATCATCAATTCCCTCCTCTAGAAAATACTAAATTATTGTTTAATTTTGAAAAGAGTTTTCAATTAGATATATTAGAGTTTATAGAAATTTATAAACATAAAAATTATAAAAATTATAACTTACTGACCAAGTTGATTTAATTCAATCTAGTTTATAGGTTCTCTTATATACTTTTTTCTATTCTTGAAGAAACTAAATATTATGTCGTTAGAGGAGTTTTTTCTTAACATCTTTGATCTACCCTTAAGTTTCCTTCGTCGAATTCTGAGACACGCTGTAAGCAACAGTATTTTGTTGTGACTTGCACCTAAGTGAACAAGAAAGCGTACAAAAGTGCCATAAACCGCATCGGTATTGCCAACATTGATTCATGGAGACTTGAGAGGCGGTAAATTAAATATAACAGAACTTTAAGACACCTATATGCATTCATTGATAATTCAGAAACGAAGATGGATGTACCGATAAATCTTGCGTTTGAGAATGTACTATTGACAAAAACAGGGTTTAAATCAAATCGAATTTATTTTTGCGGTCTAGACACCATCTGCGTGGACAACAAGAGGTGAACATCTCGTTCTGACATGTTAATCCCACTGTATGTTGGCGCAGAACTAAAGTAAAATCTTCCATAGTTTATAGACGTGACAGACAGAAATTAATATGACAAATTACGTAGGAGGTTTTAGGTCCAACTGGTTAAGCTTGACTGGGGGTTAAATCGTCAATGTCATTTCTTAGATTAACTTGGACTTACGCGTGATAGACACCCTTCTGGGAACGACTCTATATCCACTGTTCAATAGAAAAGTATTAACAAATTACTTACTTACAGACTAGGAGGACACACTGTATAATCTAATCAAACAAGTTTATTTGGATCCAGTAGCCTTTGAGTTTATTGAATGGCAATAATCTCGCTTAACAAATGGCTTCATCAATTTTCACAGCTTGCTATGTATTTCCAACTAAAAACAAGCCACAGTCGGATATTTCCTGTTAATTCAACAAATGGCCACACGCAATTTTAAATTCTTTTTGAACAATAATTAATTGAATTGTTGGGCACAAGTGCCATTGGCATCCCGGTATAATTCTCGGCTTCATACGTAGAAAGTTCCTCTCTGAATAATTTCCGTTTGTGACCAGCAGAAACTAGCAAATATTTATTTAATAAATTATGGAGCTAAAATAGTTGTCTGCCGAACGAAAACCAAACTTATTTCAAACAGTCATGTTTGTCCAGCTTGTTGGAAATTTTAATTAATTAATACTGTTAATTGGTATCAACTGGACGAACGAAATAATATCCCTCAAACTCCCGGGGGAGTCATGCACTTTACTACAATATTCTAGTTGTGTGCCGCAAGATTTTAATACAGGGTGTAAGGTAAAAGAAAAAATAAAAATACTTGTGTGTCAGCTCCGACGCACGACTGGAGTTTACTCCTTACGAACGATTATTTTAACTTCAATCACTTGATAATAGGGTACACGCGAATGTCAGTTTTATAACCAAATGTGTATTTATCAGATGGTTTATGTTCGAAAATGCCCAACTACATCAAAATATAAATTGTTTATAAATTCAGTAATTAAGTAACAATCTGCTAAACGTCGATCCCACTGGCAGTGAAATAAATACTTTTCCTGGTGTTCGAATAAGCGTTGATTCACATTTTGGCACTAAACAATATTTGGAGTATTTAATATTAGGTTTGTCCATATTAAATCAAGAGATTCAATAAATTTAGGAACGAACAAACACTGCAAATGCTGACTCTACAACGCCAACTGTCATATCTACTCTATGCCACTCTATTTTCACTATTTCCATTCTCTATGCAGTCAGACATAAACAGCCGTATCCATAGATACGTACATAATTTCAATGTGACAGATAACGTAACGCTTGTAAAGGGGGTGAACTCATGAAAATAAGAATCGTCGGATATATCCAGAAATCAGATTAAATTTCATCAGGCACCCATAAATAACCCCAACGGGTAAGTTATTCGAAAAAATATAAAAAGTCCCGATGTCATTAATAAAGAATTCTTCCCGATACTTTGACAAAAAAATACAGGGGACAATAGACACCCGACCAGCGACCGCCATATATAAAATTTAATAATTAATGGCATATAAAAGGGCAGTAAATAAGAAAATGACGGCCGACATATTTTATTAGTTGTTGAGTCGGTCGCGCTACAGGGAGGGCGCTGCCTGCGCGCAAGATTTGTAGTTGTTTAATACATTGTATTTTAAGTTTTGACGTTTTTATTTGTCCAGCAACGCGGATAAAAGGATATTATATAAATATGAATGCATCTTGTTCATTCGGCGAAACTAAACTTGTCGCAGAAACTTTTTTTTGAGCATGACAAAATCAGACGAATTTTGGTAGGTACTAATTATGTATTTTACTTATTTTTATATTAAATCATAAACTTTCTTTAAGCAAGTTGAAGTTGAAAACGAGGAAAGTGCCTTGGAATATTAGTGCCCAATATACACAGTGTCCCATTTAACTTGTTTAGTATGGGGAACTTTTAAACCGCGTTAGTTGCAAGGGTGCTCAAATGGGGAAAAACGTTGCTTATTATAATTGTAATTTAGCAGTACCAAGAGAACTTCGCAAACTCTTTCTGTTTCTAAGAAAATCGGGAAAAAGTGAAAATGGTCGAAATATTGTTTTTGTTCTAGAGCCCTTATTTGTTGATATTTTGATATTTTAAAGCAAGTTATGGTTGAAAATTCTCAACAGGCCGGTGGTATCAATTTTTATACAGGGTGTTTAATTTAAGCGTACCAGAGGTTAAGTTTATTTTTTCTTATAGCCGCCATATTGGCACTGGTCATATTCGAATTTGAAAGTATAGTCTTGTGTAAAATAGTTGATGATTTTAGTATTCGCCAATGAAATATCAGGAAACAGGCTGATGTCGCGGATGTCTTCCATTAATTTCTTGCCTCACGAAGTAGTAGGTGAAAACTAAACTGATACGAACAAATTTTTGTGGATCGATTTGCTGAGGGAACATTCACACTAAACTCCCCGTATCCGTGGTTTCCAAAGGTTAATAATTAGGAACCAATTAAAACCCCACCTGTTAGACCATTAACGCCATCGGACATGAGAAAATACTCGGTGGCCAACAAACATTACAATACCACATACCTCCGTATCTCCGATTCCATCTAACGACGTTCACTTGTTTCTTTCACGCATCTAGAAGTCATTTGTTTCGCTCCGTCGATATTTCGCGATTCCGAGATAGCGTGTCTTTTTAATATACAATAATAATGACTTCTAAGGCAATAAACGAAGTGTATTTGGTTCTTATAGTTCGTTTCCACCTATGAGTTAATGATGATTGTGTTTTGTTCGCGGTTGGTGAAGAGATGGGTTGGTGTCGGGTGTGGATTGAAAGGATAATTAGAGGTGCTGTGATGCAGTTACATGACCATGACGTGTCCCTAATTGTTCTTAGAGAACATGTCGCATGAGATATTAAAACACTCACAGCTCCGTGGAATATCAGATTCTGCTTGGAAATAACGTTTTCTTTCGTTGAGCCTTTGCGCAATGGTAATTTTAGATAATCAATATGTACGAGGGATGGTCAGGTCACAAGTGGTCTTCTTTCTAAATTTTCTGCAATTCTAGCTGTAATTGACATCGCTCACACCCTGTATAGTGATTGTCTGCTTCGATGATCAATACGAACTGGGATCCTCAAAATAAATAACTTTTCTAAATCCGAATCACGAGTACAGCAGGGTAATTTCCTTTTCATCGTGTCCACTTGCTAAATTTATGTATTATTTTGTATTCTCTCAGTGCGTCCTGTCACAAGTTGATGTCCACGTTTGCTTGAGGACGGCCGGTTATAGGGGGTGAGAGATGGACCGTGGAAGAAGGGGTCGGAAGGGTTGAAAGGGATAGATATGTCACTGGCTGCCACTGTCTTGACTTGACCGTATCCGGATCAGAAATGTATAGATGTAGGGCGTCTACAGGGTTTTTCATTGCGACTGCATAATTTGTTACACTTATTATTTAATTTGTGTGAACGCACAAAAATGTTTTTTAGCATCTCATAAGTTGTAACGTCAAATTTATTTTATTCAGTCAAGTTTGTCATTTCTAATATTTATTTGTAGCAATTTTGGGATTGTTGTTGGAATACTAAATTAAAATGCCTGTAGGGTTTCGCAAGACCAAGACAAGACGAGACTTACACCAGTCTTGGTATTGGTCTTGCATCCTCGTGTTGGGCTTGGTCTCGGTCTTGGTCTTGAAACCCAAGACCAAGACGAGAACCACATAAGTCTTGGTCTTGGTATTGTTTTTTCTTGGTCTTGTTTGGTTTTTATGAGAGTACGAGAAATTTATGAATTTCAATATTTCCACACCTACTGAATGGGAGATAGTTTAAAAATAAGAAGTCCTATTTCATATTTGCATAATTTAATAATTTTTTCTTCGGAAAATAATGATTGAATAAGTTGTACAGTTGACTGAATACAACTTTTGTATTTAGTTCATGGCTCTACTAAAATTGGTACATATTTTGTGTTAAGATGCAATATAATAAACTTATAATTTAAAAACCAAAATGAAAGCTCTAAGAAATTATCCGACATCTGAAATGTACTTACTTCCCATAAAATTTATTTTATTTATTCTGGTACAGATTATAGTACGAGTATAAGGATATACAGTGTGATCATTTAACAACGAGCCACCTCAAATATCTAAGAAACTAATAGAATTATGAAAAGTGGCCGAGACACGTAAATTTATGACGCAAGGGGGGCAGATTTTGATGTATAGTTGATGTCTGTAAAACCTACCCCCAAACCCCCAGTCACCCTGACTTTAAAATCTCAAATGGCATCATATCGCTTGTGACAACTTATTTTAAAGGAAATCGAATGAGGAATACAGCAGCGATATTTATTTTTTAATTATTCCTTATTTTGAGCTTTAAAAACTAAAATAAGGTCATTTCAACCTTTGATACAAAATAAGAGTTATGCCTTGTAGATATCAGATAATAAACATTTCACACAAAAAAGAAGCTTTGGAATTTAAAACAGGAAAATATAACTTGTAGAATAATTTAAGGAAAATCGATCTTAGATGCTCAAAATGGGCCCAGTTATTTGCAAAACAATAATAAAGCCTATATTCTCGAATTGCCTTCTTACATTCAGGAATGTTTGGGGGGGGGATATTTCGGCATGTTTCTCATATTGTGCCCCTCAAATTAATTAAATTTTCTGTGCTGGTTTGACACACTGCTGATTTAAAATAGCCCCAAAAGAGAAAATCTAGCAGGCTGAGATAAGGAGTAATTAAAAAATAAACATCACTGCTGTATTTCTCATTCGATTTCCTTTAAAATGAGGTGTCACAAGTAATATAGTGCCATTTAAGATTTTAAACTGAGGGTGGCTGGAGGTTTGGGGGTTGGTTTCACCAACGTCAACTATACATCAGAATGTGTCCCCCTCGATTCCTAAATTTACGTGTCTCGGCGATTTGACGTATTTCTATTCGTTGCTAAGGTATTTGAGGTGGCTCGTTTTTAAATGATCACACTGTATAGTATGCTCGGTAGGCAGCCCAATTTTGTCACCACTCGCGCATGACGTATGTACGAAACAGAGATTCTCTGGAAACACTTCTCCGTGCTGTGCGAACGCAATGATCAATGATGGGAAGGTGTTAGTATTTTGTATTACGTGTATACGAATTTTAAGCATTATTTCCAATTTTTGTTATGAAAAATTGCAGTTGTTTTCATTAATTTTTCAATAAACTAAAAAATAACTGTCAAACATTTTCTAAAATATCAAGACCAAGACTTTCCCAAGACTCTTGCTCCAAGACTCTTGGTCTTGGAGGTTAAGTCTTGGTATTGGTCTTGGATCATTTATGTTAGTCTTGGTCTTGGTCTTGGTCTAGAATTCAAGACCAAGACAAGACAAGACCAAGACTTTTCTTGGTCTTGTGCGAAACCCTAAATGCCTGGGTGTACTATAACAAAACAGTGCAGGCAATTTGTACTAAATCTTATGGAGTATTTTAAGCCAAGTAGAAAATAAAGGACCTTTGATTCTTCTGTGAACGAGAGATGTATCTAATACGAGTATGTGGCGTATTTTAAAGAACTGGGGATTTTGTTTCAAAACTGAGAATAGTCGGCGATTTCTTTGTGAGCAACCTCACATTGCAAGCAAGCGCATTGCGTTTTTAAGAGAATACAGAAAAAATATGAAAAGCGAACATCCCAGACAATTTGTGTTTCTCGACGAAACATGGATTTTTGCTAAAGGAGGATGCAAGCGCACATGGCAAGATGAAAGTGTTAAAAGCTGTAAGAAAGGCCACACTTCAAATGGGAAGCGATTTTTTGTGCTCCATGCAGGAACTAGGCATGGTTTTGTATCGAATGGATCGCTGCTGTTCTCTACAAAATGAAAACCACCATGATTCAATGGATCAGAATTCGTTCAAAAAGTGGGTTTTAGAAGAACTTATACCAACTCTTGAAGAACCGTCGCTAGTGGTAATGGATAATGCATCATATCATAGCTTCTTAGTAGAGCCACGTCCCCATGCATCCTGGAATAAATCAAAATTAAAAGATTGGCTTGTAACTAAAAGTGTGCCATTTTCGGAAACTGCTTTGAAAATTGAACTTCTAAGTTTATGTAAAGAGAATAAACGACAGCCAAGGTACGCTATAGACGAAATGCTCCAAGAGCATGGTCACCAAGTCCTAAGACTGCCACCCTACCACTGTCAGTATAATCCAATAGAGTTGGTGTGGGGTATTTGCAAACAATATTATGATCTGCATATTAGAGAAGCTGGTTTTGGAGACAAACAAGTTTTAGATATGTGGCAAAAAGCTTTAGACCAAGTAACTCCAGATGTTTGGAAAAATTGTATAAATCACACGGAAAAAATTGTGGAGGAAGACTGGGAACGTGAAGTGCGCTTTTGATGAAGTTTGAACGGCTTATAATAAACTTGAATGATTCATCTGAAGATTCAGAAGATGAAGACGATACATTTTTTGAAATTTTTTAAGATCTTAATAAATTATGTATTTATTACGACGGCAATAATTAATTTGTATTATTTATTATAAATTATTTCTTTCGTAAATGTTTCAAATTAATTTTCTTTTCTAATTTAATCAGTTTATTATTTCAGTTAGGTATGTATTATTGTATTTTGTTTATATTAACTTGTTTACATATTACCGACTTTAATTATTGTCGGCATTAAGTTTTGTTCATTTAACTAAAATTGAACTTCTGTAATTTATCGATGTCGCTATATTCCAGTGAAACTTCCGAAAATATAATAAACTGATACTTTGGGAATTACATGCATGGGTAAATTGCATCAATTTTCCAGCAATTTATTAATCTAGAGTGCCTTCTTTCAAATACTGAATCATAAATTCTACTTGTTGACAATTGCTGGAATGCAATACGTATTTGATCCATACTGGCATTTTGACGTAGGAGCCAAAATAACTGAAAACAACTATAGGTACCACGATAATGCGGACTAAGATTTATTTGAAAAATGGTTAACAGAACAGCTAATTCCAAATTTAGATGAACCTTTTCTTGACAACGCATCATGTATACGGGTGATTTTTTTGACCGTCTATTAGAAGTATCTGCAGAACTAAAAAAGATATTGATTTGAAATTTTGGCTGTGGCCGAAACCGGGTCGGATCTATTTAATGAAAATATTTTCAAAATAGTGGCATTTCCGGGAATACTGGAAGTTGACACCAACTTTGTTATCTTAAATGGAATGCTACCATTTTCTATTTTTTTTAGATTCCACAAAAAATTCTAATGTCAATTCAATAAAGGTTCGCTATGTCTAAAATTAATATTTTCGGAGATATAATTTTTTTTCTCAATATTTTGACAGTTGTGGTAGATTATGTAAAAATTAATATCTCGATAACGTCTAGCAGTAAGATGTTCGATTTTCTATGGTGGCAAGACGATGTGTTGGAATTACTAATCAGGCAAACAAATTTTCAAAATCTATTACATAAAATTTTCTAATCAACGATATATGTTGATCAAACATAAGTAGCAAAGTCATTTTTCTTAAATTGAATGATACCTATTTAAAGAAACCAATTAAAAAAAGTGAAAAATGCGCATTTAATAATGTATGATGTTTTTCTGCCCAAAATGAATAGTATTTTAGATACCTACTAGATGGGGCGCCAGGTCATTGTTCTGCAGCAGTTACTAACGAATTGTACCAGATGTTTGAAGATAGATGGATACGACATTTGGGTCCATGGAGTTGGCCTGCCAGGTCTCCAAACATTACACCGTTGGATTTTTATCTTTGGGGCCGTATAAAGGATAAAGTGTATCAATATCCACTCAACAACAGGGATGAATTGGTGGAAAGAATTGCTACAGCATTTGCAGCTTAGATCCACATGAAATTCGTAGTGCTACTACACACGCCGTAAATAAGCGAATTATTAAATGTGTAGAAGTTAATGGACTACATTTTGAACAGTTTCTTTAACATTGTTTTACTATCACGTACCTACTTTATTTTTTATTTAGTTAAAATAAGTTCAGTGGTGGTAATTCAGGATATGTTCTATTAAATGTTCTGTATGTTAATTATTTTATCGCATTTTCCATGAATGTTGAATAAATACATAATATCCGAGTTAGAATAATTGTCATTTGCCATATCCTATTCGTTAAACACCAACCGTACTAAATTACTAAAAAATACCGATTGCTTTTATTACATTTATTTGTGAAATTTGTGAATATTTTGTGTTGTCTACAAGCCAAGGTGTACTTACTAGAAGGCGGCGCTCTTCAATTTTGATCGATGAAATAAGAAAACAGCAAATATCTAAAATACTATTCATTTTAGGTAGAGAAACACCATACATTGTTAAATGCGCATTTTTTCACTTTTTTTAATTGGTTTCTTTAAATAGGTATCATTCTATTTAAGAAAAATGACTTTTTGCTACTTATGTCTGATCAACATATGTCGTTGATTAGAAAATTTTATGTAATAGATTTTGATAATTTGTTTGCCTGATTTGTAATTCCAACACCTCTTCTTGCCACCATAGAAAATCAAACATCTTACTGCTAGACGTTATCGAGATATTAATTTTTACATAATCTACCACAACTGTAAAAATAGGTATTGGAAAAAAAATGATATCTCCGAAAATATTAATTTTAGACATAGCGAACCTTTACTGAATTAACATTAAAATTTTCCGTGGAATCTAAAAAACAATTGAAAATGGTATCATTCTATTTAAGAAAAATGACTTTTTGCTACTTTTGTGCGAACAACTTATGTCGTTGATTAGAAAATTTTATGTAATAGATTTTGAAGATTTGTTTGCCTGATTAGTAATTCCAACACCTCGTCTTGCCACCATAAAAAATCGAACATCTTACTGCTAGACGTTATCGAGATATTAATTTTTACATAATCTACCACAACTGTCAAAATATTGAGAAAAAAATTTATATCTCCGAAAATATTAATTTTAGACATAGCGAACCTGTATTGAATTGACATTAAAATTTTCCGTGGAATCTAAAAAAAAAAAATAGAAAATTGTAGCATTCCATTTAAGATAACAAAGTTGGTGTCAACTTCCGGTATTCCCGGAAAAGCCATCATTTTGAAAATATTTTCATTAAATAGATCCGACCCAGTTTCGGCCACAGCCAAAATTTCAAATCAATATCTCTTTTAGTTCTCCGGATACTTCTAATAGACGGTCAAAAAAATCACCCTGTATATCTATAGAATATTAAATAAGCAACCAAATTCTTCGTCGGAAAAAAATGAAATATTTGAGTGGTTACAAAAACAAAATCAAAATCAAAATTATTGATGATGGCAAAGTCAATAAAAAAGATAAAATTTATGCTGTCGACGAAATATTATCTAAGAAAACATGGTCATGAGGTATTGGGCCTGCCTCCATATCATTGCCAGTTTAATGCCATTGAATTAATATGGGCAGGCGCAAAAACTTATTACGAAAAACATTGGAAATGGTTTACGTTCCGATCAAGTAGAAACAGTTTGGTAATCTTCTTTAAATCATATATCTCGAGAATATTGAGAAAAATCGGTGAATCACACAGAAAACTTTATTTTGAACTGGTGGCGTCGGGGGCAGGCGTTGGACGTCGAAATTGATCCAATTATTATAACTTCATTAGGAGATGAAACAAGTTCATACTGCCTGTGCAGAATCGATTATAGGTCAAAACTTTTAAAACTGTGTTGCGCCCAAAGGGTGCACACCCCTATCTCCTTTAAAGTAAGACGTTTTGGGAAATGTGAACGTAGTACAGATTGGCAATTTACGTTGCGTCTAAAGAGTCCAAGCTTTGCGTTTAGGCCCTTTCATCTCGAGTTATCAATCACGTCACTACCCTTTAATTTCAGGGAGGACGAGGACACCCTGTCGACTTGACGACCGGAAGACTTCACCCCGCAAATCCTGGATTCGATATTAACTATATAAACATGTGACGTTTATTAAAAATTTAAGTAGGTACATACAAATACATAGATAGAATAATAAAAATGAAAATAATGGTTTTCGCTGTGATTCGGTCCCGCTAACAAGATTTCCGGTCTATTTTATCCGACACGTCAACAGTCACTCATTTTATACGTTTATTAATTATGGTCATTACAGGTCACGAAGCAACCTGTGACCTGGCCATGGGAACGAAATACTAAATTGTCGTTACGATGTTGCGTACATAAACATTTCTTTATTGTTACTTTAGTTTGTATGTTCGTGCGTGACGCAAATTTTATGTTTTATCATGGAAACCGGATTAATAATCTCGGTAGCCATGGAATTTAACAATAACGACTTGCAATTGTCCTCAGATTACTCTGTCATTCTGATACACGCATCAAGGTGTGCTGGGCGTAGCAATTTTTCTATTTCCCTAGGATACGATTGGATATTGATATCTAGTAGGCTTATATACAATAAAATGACCAATGCAAATGGTATTAAAACAGGCGAAGAAAATATCAATACACCCTCATAGCAATTTCCCTATTTCCCCAGAGTATTTGAGTAGCATCTGAAAATTTCACCCCTTTTTGTACGACTGCCACGTTCTCAACCCTTTATCTGCACTTACCGATCCTTCCCCTAAAATAACTCCGAGTAATCATTGACGTTTAGCCCTTTTTTGGGTACACATGTGCACCTACAAGAAATTTAGCCACCCTCTCTAGCAAGATAGAAAAAGAGGGGTGTACTAAAACCTAAAACCGCTTGGGGGTTGTTGTATTAGCGAGATATCGATTAAAATATTCCGAAGATGCGGGTCCCTTTCTACTACCCCTTTTGTTTTAACTGTAATGGTTGAAAGACACATTAGCAGCGAAATCACCCTTTTGAGAAACGTAAATTCTAATATGTTTGGCAGGGCTCTTTTCGAATATTATGTTATTGTTATTTAAAGTAGTGAGGGTTGGGAAATTCGTGGAGGACTGCTCAAGGGGTGCTTGTACTCAGTGTTCGTACGAGAAATATTTCCAATACCAGGTGCAATCTTATAATGAAACGGGGAAGAAAATTTTTTCACCAAAGAGTTAAATTTTTAAAGAAATATGCCGAAAATCTTAATCCAAAATTTAGGAAAGCGATTTTTTTGCACGAGACGTGGATATTTTCGAACGGCAGTGAGTCAAAGTTTTGGCAAGATGATTCTGTGAAGTCGGTAAAGAGAAAGAAAGGATGTGGATCGGGAAAGCGTTTTAAAATTTTGCAGGCAGGATCAAGTTCCGGATTTGTACCGGGTGCTAATTTAATTTTTTCATCAAAGTCAAAAAGTATGGACTACCACGATAATATGGACAAAGATTTATTTGAAAAATGGTTAACAGGACAGCTAATTCCAAATTTAGATGATTGAAAAAGTCAATAAAAAAATATAAAATTTATGGTGTCGACGAAATATTAAGGGAACATGGTCATGAGGTATTGCGCCTGCCCCCATATCATTGCCAGTTTAATGAAATTGAATTAATATGGGCAGGCCCAAAAACTTATTATGAAAAACATATTGGAGATAGTTTACGTTCCGATCAAGTAGAAACAGTTTGGGAATCTTCTCTAAATCACATATCTCAAGAATATTGGGAAAAGTTGGTGAATCACACAGAAAACCTTATTTTGAACTGGTGGCGTTGAGAGCAGGCGTTGGACGTCGAAATTGATCCAATTATTATAACTTCATTATGAGATGAAACAAGTTCATCTGATGAGAGTGATCAATTTAGTGAATAGTGATTATATACAGGGTAATTCAACGTTCTGGAAAAGCCAACTGGTGCCTTTATTTTTGAAATGAGGTATAAAAGATTTACACAAAAGTTGTTGCACTGAAAGATGTCTCTTTATTAAAATTATTTTTTGCCATACAGCATGTCCCATATTTCTTGTATGGAAATCAACTTCTTTATTTCAAATGGAACACCCTGTATTTGGCTTTATTTTATGATTGCTTGATCAATTTTAGTGCGAGATTATACTAAGTGATTTTGTCTAAACTTCGTATTCTTTGAGTTATTGGCATTTTTCTTCAAATTTTGACAGATGCAGAGCAATTTCGAATAATCAATATCTCGGGATTAAATAAAGCTGTAGCAATGATTCTTTGGAGAAGTGAAAGCAAGATGTAGGAGTGACTGCCTTCATCACTAAAACCAAAAAATATTATACATGGTTTGAGCAATTATATGACCAAATCAGAAAATTTCAAAACCCTGTAGCTTGCTAATTTCAAATAGAAGTGTACATTTTTTAAACCATTATTGAACTCCCCATAAAATTTACTTTCACGTTATTATACACTTCCCTATACCTAGAGTTAACAGTTCTTGAAATATTTGCAGTTCCTTGTAAAAAGTGTCAAATCAGGGAACTCAATTAAAACAATATTATGCATTTTGAATTAAAAAGTAACAATTGCATACTAGATCAATTAATTAATAGGTAATTCAAATTATATTATAAGCAAAACAAAGGACAAACCGATTTAAACTTAACCAAATGGGAAAAAAGAAAGGCTGAATACTGATTTTATTATTTTTATAAGATGTGCATAATGAGTAGTACCTACGGGACAGTTCGAACAATTACTACTAGGGTAAGTATCCACGCCTCTATAGAATTAAATTCAGATTTGTGCACTGACTTTGGAACATTCGTAGCTTGTCTCTATGTACTCATAAGCTTACTAGCAGGTTATGTCAAATTAAAGATTGCAAACTTGAACTAGGAAATATTCAATTTAACCTAAGATATACAAAATAAAGAAAAAGTTAACAATAATAAATATTTACAATGTGTATTTACTTAAAGATTAAAACCAAAACAAAATCTAACAACAAACATTTTAACCGATTATCAATAAAGTAAAATGTTCGAAGTAGTGCCCATTTTCTTCTAAGCATAGTTGGGTTCTTCTTAGTTAGTAGTTGCTAACAATGGTGTAGGTAAGTATAAGTTGGTATAGAAATATGGTAAATTATTTGAAAAGAGTAAAAGATAGATTTAATAGATTTGATGGGACATTTACTGTGAAATACCATACAGGAGATACAAAACGAAGGCCTACTGTTTATAAAAAAATATTTCACATTAGGTATAGGGAAGCGTGTAGTAAGGTGAAAGTAAATTTTATGGGGAGTTCAATAATGGTTTAAAAAATGTACACTTCTATTTGAAATTAGCAAGTTACAGGGTTTTGAAATTTTCTGATTTCGTCATGTAATTTCTCAAAACATGGATAATTATTTTCTGGTTTTAGTGATGAAGGCAGTTACTTTCAGTTGCTTTCATTTCTCCAAAATATCATTGCTACAGCTTTATTTAATCCCGAGATAATGATTATTCGAAACTGATCTGCATCTGTCAAAATTTGAAAAAAAATGCCAATAACTCAAAGAATACGAAGTTCAGACAAAATCACTTATTATAACCTCGTACTAAAATCGATCAAGCAATCATAAAATAAAGCCAAATACAGGGTGTTCTATTTGAAATAAAGAAGTTGGTTTCCATACAAGAAATATGGGACATGCTGTATGGCAAAAAATAATTTTAATAAAGAGAAATCTTTCAGTGCAACAACTTTTGTGTAAAACTTTTTTATCTCATTTCAAAAATAAAGGCACCAGTTGACTTTTCCAGAACGTTGAATTACCCTGTATAATATAGACCCAAAATATTACGGTTTCAGTGTTTTATACTTTAAGTTTCTTGACCAAATTTTCAAAAAAGAAGTTTGCGGTTATTGCTTGACATTGCAATTTTCACGTCCGTGACATTTTTGTTAACTCTCGATAAGTTTATTTGATTCATTTATTCAGATCCTCCTCGCTAGACTTCATTTGATTATATTTCTCTATTCGTGTACCCGAAATATTTCCTATACCTACTACATTCTTAATAAAAAAGAACAAAAAGACAATAAAATAAAATATAAACTGATACGATACAGGAATGCAGATTGGTATAACACAAATAACAGATTTAATTGCTTCAGTATTCCCGGCCGTTTGAACCGTATTATTGAACACCATAAGGTTGAAACTCGTTGGGGCGCCGGTGTAATACTAACCAATCATCTGTATCACATAAACAATCATAAAAACGGACATTATTATCATAAAATACTGTGATTCTTGAATTAATATCCATTGCTTTGTTCATTATCATATCATTATTGGATACACTGTTAAAATATACGGAACGCGTTGCTGCTGTTAAATCTTTTGTAAAAATCGATTGGAATGGTGGAAATGTGGAAATTTTTTATCGATTTCAACATCCAGCTGGTTGATGGATGTGTTCCTGCGTTATTTTTTTGCTATTCAATCAAATTATTTTCAATAACTTTGGCAAAAGTTTATCAATTGCTATTTTTCACCAAAAGAGTCTGTAACTCGAAAGGAAGACGGGTTTAACTCTTCGTAAAAAATACCTTGCAACACACCAGTATCAACTGTTCAAAATATTATTACAAGATTAGTAGTCCAGCGATTTTAGGGCCAATATCATCGTGGGTAAACATTTCGATAAAATTTCTATTTTCAAACTTACCCCCATCTTTCTGTGCTGTTATTGCCACTGAAGTCGAGTTAAAGAATCACACGTAACAGTGTAGGAAATGCAATATCAACATAAACAATACAAGCCGGGCAGGTAGAATGGGTAAATTTCGAAAAAATCATAAATATATAATATGTGTGTTCGGTTTCTGGGATTCTTATTGTTAGTGGATTTCTTTAAAGGTTGGATGGCCATTAAAAGCGGAGGGTTAGGTGGTGGTTGACAGTTATTACTATTTACAGCCGTGGGTCTGAATCCTCCAATATCGCTTGGTATCAACAAATCGATATTTTAAAGAATTTAATCGTCTGGAGTTAGGAAACGCAGTGCTGTTCACTGAATTTAAAATTTTGTACCTATATCTGTTTACCGAAATCTCAACAGTCGCAACAATGAGCAGCGGAACTAGCATTAAAAACG
This sequence comes from Xestobium rufovillosum, assembly GCA_963966045.1. Classification (NCBI taxonomy): domain Eukaryota; kingdom Metazoa; phylum Arthropoda; class Insecta; order Coleoptera; family Ptinidae; genus Xestobium; species Xestobium rufovillosum. The sequence goes on from OZ014497.1 coordinate 31,986,498, forward strand.
CCTTCCAAACGATAAAAAAAATCGTCTCGACTGAGTTGCGACATATCCTGAGCTACCACACATCATAAATTCTCTTAAAAAAATTAACGATTCACATGGTAAAATCACACATATCAAGATTCTAACGTTTCGACCCAATATGTCGTAAAGAAAGAAACAATAGAGGTCTAAATGGACTGCCTTGAGTGTCACGCGTGCATAGCCATCCGCGACTGGTAGCTAAAATGATTTTAATGACACTCGGAAGCGCTGAAACGTGAAATAATAGTGTATGTAATAAAATATTTCGATTGAACTATGTAGCGATCTTGCTGAAGTTCTCGATGCCCGTTTTTGTCGCCCCTTGGTAGCAGCAGGGAAGGAAAGGGGTTACACCAAGTCGGGCTATATATCTTGCTAAAGAAATTAACACAGCTATAGATCTCCTAGCGACAAAAACAATTAAACTCTGAAGCTAGACTTATAGACTGTGATGCACTGACTATTTGCATTGCTCCAAAAATGCTAAACTCTCTTCTGCGCTCCCACTATTATGTAGTAGAGAATACCTCTTCCGATTTCTACATTTATCATTTCCGAGCATAATAGTTGTTTATTTTTATTAAATGCAACTCGGCCTTCTTTTATATCTCTAGAGCTCCTACTTTCGCGAGTTATTTGACTTCCTAAATAGCAGAAATCTGAGATTTCCTCTATCTTCTCGTTTCCAATTTGTATTTTCGTTTTAGTCCTATTTTCACGCCCCTTTCACACCAAAATTTTGGTTTTCTTTTTATTGATCTTCTTGCCGTATAGCCCTCTCTCAAAACCGCTTTCTATAATTACCTAATTCTTCTTTGCTAATACTGCTATATCATCCGCGAATCTGGGCATATTAATAATTTGGCCCTGTATATTAATTCCAGCAGTTATTCTGTCTTTAACAATATTAATCGCATCTTCGATATACAGGATGTTCACGTGCTGCGTACTAAGCTAAAATTATGTTTTTTAAATGGAAAAAGGTTATCAATTAGATATTTTGCAAGAGTGCCTTGGTTCGTTTTTTTTTTAAGTTTTTGAAGTTGTCTTAGTTCTAATGGAATTCTGTTATTAATTTTCAATAATCGAAACATTCTCTGGTGATGGAAAGAAGATTTTCCTCAAATGCATATTATAATTACTGGTAGTGAGCATAGTCCTATCTAATAACTGGTGGTTCAAAAAGCGCGCCGGTTTTGAATCGCTCGCCATTGTGTTGTCTGTTGCTTAACAACACTGTTTTGTATAAAGTTGCCATCTGCTAACATTCCGATTTCATTTATGTGTCATCATTTTGGGCGGGTTGTGTCATCGGCCGTTATTTTTTGAAAATGAGGCAGGACAAGCCGTAACAGACCGATACCGTACGATGGATAAGAGATTTTTTTGTGGCCTCATTTCGATGCAATGGACATTCAGCAGTTATGGTTTCAGCAAGACGGCGCCACGTGTCACACTTCCGGCGAAACAATTGCGTTGCTCCATGAGAAATTCCCGGATCGGCTCATCTCACTTCGTGGTGACCAGCAATGGCCACAAGGTCGTGTGATTTAACCCCGTGTGATTTTTTTTGGGTTTTGTCAAATCATTGGTTTACGTCAACAGACCTCGAAACATCCGCTAGTTAAAGGAAGAAATTCGACGAGTTATCGGCGAAATCGAAATGCAAGTTTATGAAGCAGTGATGATCAACAACTTCAGGAAAAGTTTTGGCATGCCAGTAAAGTAGAGGGGGCCATAATGCCCGATGTTATTTTCCATACCTGAATTGGGAAGCTTTGATTAACAGGTTTATGTCCTTTGTAAATGTGTTTTTTAAAAATCAAGTTCTTTTTTTGATATACAGTGACCGGCAGAAAGTCCGCACCATATATGGGAAAATTTTGTATCTTTTAATTTAATAAATTAACCTTATTGTAAAAAAGTCCTGCATGTCCTTAAACCAAAATACCACCCATCGTACTCGGCAAAACTTCTGTAGTATACGAGGGAGGGGTGAAAATTTCAAATTGCTCCAAGAGTAAAGTAGCCTTATTTCTCATTTTAGGAAAGAATTTTATTAGGAAAAGTTGTTTTTATTTAAAAGTTACTTACGAATATGAAATTTCAGTTCCTTGGGATGGAGAAACTATTTTAATCGTTTTTCAGGTGCACGAGTTTGGCGAAATTATGCATTGCTCAAGTACGTTTCTTATTGGCTTCCTTGCAGAAAAAACATATTTGTATCTTAAATTAAGGTACGTACTTAGTACGCAAATGATAGAGGCCGCTGTTCTTTCTTCATGGCTACTAACCAGATTTTGTAATTTTCTGGAGATTGAATTAGGTATCCATGCTGATAAATTATTGCATGAAATATTTCAGTTTTAAGGGTTTTTGGAAAGTTGTGTAGTGTAGAGGATAGATAAAGGTGTTGTGTATATCAGGGGTATAACTATTCAATTTTTATAATATCCCATAAAATAAAATAAAGTGTGCACCAAAAAAATCTTACTTTTGATTTAATTTTTGGACAGGCCCTATCATTTGCGTACGTACCTTAATTTAAGGTACCACTATATTTTTTTCTGTAAAGAAGCCCATAAGAAACGTGCTTGGGCAATGAATAATTTCGCAAAACTTGTCATAGGGTGCACCTGAAAAACGGTTAAAATAATTTTTTCATTCCAAGGAACTGAAATTTCATATTCGTAAGTAACTTTTAAATAAAAACAACTTTTCCTAATAAAATTCTTTCCTAAAATGAGAAATAAGGCTACTTTACTCTTGGAGCGATTTGAAATTTTCTCCCCTCCCTCGTATACTACAAAAGTTTTACCGAGTACGATGGGTGCTATTTTGGTTTAAGGACATGCAGGACCTTTTTACAATAAAGTTAATTTATTAAATTGAAAGATACAAAAATTTCCCATATGGTGCAGACTTTCTGCCGGTCACTGTATTAAAACCGGCGCACTTTTTGAACCACCCTATAAAAGTGATGTTAGTCGTGGAGAATGCGCAATAGACTCGTACCGTTTCGATCTAGCGAGGTCAGATTTTTCGTTTCCGTCTCTTTTTAATATGCACGGGAGCCGATCGCCAAAAGTGCCTACGTCTGAACTATCACAGGAAGGAACATGTTTGTTGTCGTTGTAAAAGTATACGCCGTCAGAAACAATTCAAAGTTATTGGACGCATGTACTCCGTAAGCCCCAGCCAAATTGAACTATTTCATTTTCCATTATTATTACTTCATATTAAAGGAGCAAACAGATTTGAAGATCTGAAAACAGTAAACGGAGAAATACAGGAATTTTATGTAGCAGCGTGTTTAAAATTAGGTCTTATTTAAGATCATCACGAGTGGAAAAGAGCCATGAATGAAGCTGAAATTTGGATGATGCCCAGACAGCTGAGATATTTATTCATTCGTATTTTAATGCATTGCCGACCAATTTATCAGGAAGAATTGTGGGAAGAATTTAAAGAAGCAATGTCGCAAGATTATGGAAGACGTTACAGCAATACTGAAGGACAAAAAAGCCTATATTCAAATTAGTTCCATGCTTTCTGCGGAAGGTTACAATCTTTCAATGTTTCCTACCATGCCACGACATTGAATATGCAAATGAAGAACAAGCAATAGAAATAGGATCACGACAATATAAACACCTGAATGAAAAGCAGAAAGAAATTGTAGATATTATTTTGGGTAAATGTGATGCCAACATAAATGAATCAATTTCTGAATCTTCATGTTTTTATATAGACGGTCCAGGATGCTCCTGTAAGACTTATGTTTATACAACCCTTTACAGCTTACTGAAGAGTAAGAATAAAATTGTTTGTACCATAGCCTTCACGGGCAACACTACTTCCTCATGGCAGAACAGTTCACAAAACGTTTGGGTTGCCTGTTCCTCTGTTTTTAGATTCAGCTTCCAACTTTAAGAAAAATTCAAAAGAAGCAAATTATTTAAGGAGTGTAGATGTTTTTATTTGGGATGAAGCTCCTGTGGTGCCAAGGTATGCTTTAGACATTATAGACAGAACCTTATGAGACTTTATGAATTGTGATGTTTCGTTTGGTGGAAAAATTATGGTGTTGCGAGGAGATTTTTGACAATTGTTACCAGATAAAATAAATGCTACCCGCTGTGAAACAGTGAATTTAAGTATCAAATTTAGTTCTCTTTGGAGTTATTTCCGTAAATTTTCTTAAACACAAAATATGCGGGCTCTACCACAGGAACAAGAAGTTTTTATTGGATGTTGGAGATGGAGTTTTGAACGATATGAATAGTAATTTAGAATTGCCACAGAGATGTATTTATAATTCGGATATCGTTGAACGTATATATGGAGGAATCAATTAGAGAAAAGCGATTCATAGATATGACCTAATCATCTATTCTGATGTTGAAGACATTAACAAAAAAGTGGTAGAACTGTTAGATATAAAAACAGAAAAAATATATACAAACTTGGATACTGTTGAAAATTTATTGTGATAATGGAGATTTAAACGATGCTATTCTTCCTGAATATTTAAATACTTTAAACCCGCCAAATTTTCCTCCGCATGAAATGAAGTTGAGAGTATATTGTATTGTGATGTTGGTTAGAAATCTCATCATGAATGAAGGCTTATGTAATGGTACGAGATTGTTAATTTTACAATTGGGAGACAATATCCTACAGTGCAAAATTTTAACAGGCGATAAGCATTGAGTTATAGTTTTCGTTAACTGTATAGCGTTGTATTGTGAAAAGATTTATCCTTTTACTTTTAAAAGACGACAATAATTTCCCATTAAACTAGCGTTTGCAATGACTATTAACAATTCACAAGGCCAAACATTTGATCAAATAGGAATTGATCTCCGAAAAGAAATATTTACTCACGGACAATTATGCGTGGCTTTTTAAGAGTTCGTTCTTGGGAACGTTTGATAATTTATTTAGGAAATCAAAGAAATAACCGTATAGTTTAAAACTACGTTTTCAGGGAATTATATCAGATGTAAATTATTCTGTAATCAGGCAATAATGCGTTTCTTTGAAGTCATGATTCAACTAGGGCAATGAGCGCGCGTAGCGCGCGAGATGACCTATAGTAGTGATAAACTCAATATGAATATAAGACCGCGTATCGGGTAAACAGACTAAGAAAAATGGACGGGATTCTTTCACAAATGGGCACATGACTTGGTCCCGAAATTAATCACTTATCCATTGAAAGGACGCATTAAAATCAAGGCGGCCGAGCTCATCAATTGTCTAACAATAGGGCAGCGACACAAACACAGAACATGGGAGATTAAGCAATCTATCAGAGTCGGCCAGTGGCTCGGCCATCGCCTTCTGCGTTTTGCGCCGAAACATTTTCAGTGTGGCTATGATTTTTTACTGTGAAGGAAAGAACATTAAAAGGAAATGCAGGAGAAAATGTTGTTATTTCGGGAAAGCGCGTTACTGTTAATGGGTTTTTAGGGTGAGGGGCTGCGGCCATACATTCCCATTTACCTTATATCTTCGATAATCATAATGATATTTAGTGTCGGTGGCAAAGGGACGGTAAAAAGGTTTTTACGTTGTTATCTTTTCTTTCTTCGATACATAGTGACTTGAGTTACCGAAAACTGCAAAACCGTACTCCGTTCGGTTGATTTATTTTATTGCCTTTAGTAGCAGTAATGCTTATTTCAGTAAATTACAAGAAAAGGGTTTAGCATGTATATTCTGTAGTCGCTTCCAATGAAAACAAAGACAATTATGGAGGCGAGTGTAAGGCAGAAAGAAATAGGCAAACACGGTCGGTGTAGAGAATTACTGACGCGATGTATACGTATGTGCCTGCAGTTCGATGCTACTATAGTAAAGTTCCCGAACAATAAAGAATCACCTTGTAGTTACTTCCAGTTGTGCATATAAGGGTACAAAATTTTCTTGTAGTCATTTATCTATTCGACGCATTGCTTGCCTCGTTTCGATTGTTTTTTATTTCATTTGTGCATCGTAAAATTCATTTCTTATAACGGAGCCTGATGGCAGTTTCATACAGGGTGTCCCCAGTAGTGCCGTGGCGGAATTTTACGCATTTGTTTTTTCAATAACACCCTGTATTTTTGGATATTCCTTAATTGATTCTACTATGAGGTTTAACATTTATAAAAATTCAATGGCGCACGAATTTACTCTAAAAGAATACCATAGTCACCTCTTGGGCCCACCCCTCTTTAATTGAATCAAAAGTTGATTCATTGTGTAGTAATATTGTGCACAAAGTTTCATTAAAATATCTCCATTGGTTTTCAAGCTCTCTCAAAAAAAACATGTTCTTTCCCTCAACTTTGGCACTCTGGTATCTTTGAATTTAAGCCGTTTTAAACGTAAGGTCATGTCAAATATTCGACTCAAAATAATGTAAAGAACCACCTTTTAAAAACTTTTAGCTCTCTGAAAATATCGACAGACAGGGCACCCACCGAACTGACCAGGTGCAACACCGTATCGTTTTTGCTCCGGATAATATCAGATTTTTACGTTATGCGATTATAAACTAGCTCAATTCTTTTCTGATAAAACTGAATCCGTGAAAACGAATAATTCGACGTTCAAGCGCAAACTTCAAACAAATATAAACGATAAAATTCGGTGGGATGGAGCAGCCGCCTTGTAGCGGAACGGAGGCGGCTGGTAATAACAATAATCGCCCGGTTTAAAATTAATTTTTCGCATAGTTTAGTACCGCGGTGGATGCTTTGAACCCTTTGATGCTTCGGAGACTCATATACGGCAACAACGAAACCCTCCAGGTATTGGGAATAGTTGATGTTGCATTCCTCCTTTATAAGAACCCCAACCCCCCTCCCACTCCCATTCCCGTAGCGGAAAACATGCTCCGATTTTCAGAATTGTTTGGTAACTGAAGAGTTTGGAGTCTTTAGTCGATTTTATTTCAGAAGCCCTTCAGGTTGATGTCAGACATAAAAGCTGTCGTATTTTCTGCTCTCGGAAATGCAAAGAAACCGATCTAGTAACTGAAAGGAATCAATTTGCATCTCAACACTTCTTGTAACGTATTTATGGATGTATACCTACCAAACAGCCATGCGATGATCTATTTCCGGCGGAAATGATAAAGAGACACAGAGCGTTATTATAATGTAAGCGAAAACGTATACTCCTGTTCATATTTTATAGAAATAAAATACGAACAGCAATACCCCTGTTTTATCTCGTAGTACAAAAAATCTGGATTGGTTCTATAATTCAATGTCTGGCGGGGTACATATTTGCTCGAGGAGTAGTTGTTCGAACGGTCCAGTACCACTCATTGCGTTAAAGCATGAATATTTTCGATTTAAATGTGAATATTTGAATTATAATTTTTCTTTTTATTGATAATAGTCATGAGGCTGTTCTGTCTTAACAATTATGAATCGCATCTTCGATATACAGTTTAATTCAACGTTTTGGAAAAGTCAACTGGTGCCTTTATTTTTGAAATGAGATAAAAAAGTTTTGCACAAAAGTTGTTGCACTGAAAGATATCTCTTTATTAAAATTATTTTTTGCCATACAGCATGTCCCATATTTCTTGTATGGAAACAAACTTCTTTATTTCAAATGGAACTCCCTGTATTTGGCTTTATTTTATGGTTGCTTAGAAGAAAATGGGCACTACTTTGAACATTTTACTTTATTGATAATCGGTTAAAATGTTTGTTGTTAGATTTTGTTTTGGTTTTAATCCTTAAGTAAATACATATTGTAAATATTTATTATTGTTAACTTTTTCTTTATTTTACATATCTTATGTTAAATTCAATATTTCATAGTTCAAGTTTGCAAACTTTAATTTGACATAACCTGCTAGTAAGCTTATGAGTACATAGAGACAAGCTACGAATGTTCCAAAGTCAGCACAAATCTGAATTTAATTCTATAGTGGCGTGGATACTTACCCGAGTAGTAGTTGTTCAAACTGTCCCGTAGGTACCATTCATTATGCACATCTTATAAAAATAATAAAATCAGTATTCAGCCAATGCCAATAACTCAAAGAATACGAAGTTTAGACAAAATCACTTAGTATAACCTCGCACTAAAATTGATAAAGCAATCATAAAATAAAGCCAAATACAGGGTGTTCCATTTGAAATAAAGAAGTTGATTTCCATACAAGAAATATGGGACATGCTGTATGGCAAAAAATAATTTTAATAAAGAGACACCTTTCAGTGCAACAACTTTTGTGTGAATCTTTTATACCTCATTTCAAAAATAAAGGCACCAGTTGGCTTTTCCAGAACGTTGAATTACCCTGTATATAGGGCAACGGACAGAAGCTGTCTATAAACACTAATATATTTAAACATAATTTTTTTAGGGCGTTGTCTGTCATAGAAATTAACATATTTTTTAAGAATCGATAAGTTTAAACAATTACTAATGCAACAAAAAGAAAAACACCTGGAAAGAAAACTAAATAAAACAGTGATTATTATAAATATATTTATTTTTTTCACGTTCATAACAAACACTCTTAACAAAATTGAATCTTCCAATACTGCCATTTACATATAAAAAATATCTGGATGCGCCACATAAAAACTGGAATGAAAATGACTGGAATGATTCACAGGCATTTGTTGTACGTTCTTTATCACTGCTACAAGAAGCCCATATTTTTGGAGGAAAAACAGAATCATCAGATATATAATTCTCAACTAAATAATCAGCATATTCAATTACTTTATCATTCTGAGGAATATCTGAGTAAAGGTCTTCTACAAAACAGTCCTCTACTTCGTTAAGATTTAGAAATAATAACCCAAAAGTGTAACGCAACCACTGGCAATACCAGGATTGTGTCAAATAAAACCTACATCCTACATTTACATCTGGCCAAATTTTCTTAACGCCACCGTGTATCGCTTTTTCCAAATCACAATTTCTTTGGACTCCAAAGTTAAATTAATTCTGGTACAATAACTTTTTAATAGCTGAAATGCCTCAAAGTAAGTATTGATTGTTTGTTTGGAAGTAAAATAAATACCAAAGGTCCGTTTTCTACTGTATGTATAATAAACAACTGACTTAAGAATTTCGGAAAAGTTCAGTCTACATAAATTTTTGGTCGTAAACACAAAAAATATTGTAAATTTGTTTGACAAAAAATATTATTATATTTAAATTTCTGTTATTTACCAAAAAAAGTCTTCGTCCTTATTTGTTTTAATAACAGTAGATTCCAAAGCTTCGTGGACGTCTTCTAACGATCGGGGTAAAACTGACAAAACGCTTCTTCTTGATCTATATACACTTTTTCTTATATTATCGAGGTCCCGTGACTAGGCCTGCGACTTTTTTCGATATATCGATATTGATATCGATATATCGATATATCGAATAACGATACCGGAATGTCGATATATCGAAATATCGATATTTCGATATATCGATATTTTTATGTCGATATATCGATATTTCGATATTTCGATATATCGATATTTCGATATATCGATATTTAGATATATCGATATTTCGATATATCGATATTTCGATATGTCGATATTTCGATATATCGATATATCGATTTAGCGCGGTGTCGACGTTTTACAATGATTTTAATAACTTCTGGTACCGGAAACCGTTGAGCCTACGTCGAGTTTTTCCAAGTAAAGTTTGCAACAGTAAAACCTAAAACATAGTTGCAATGTGAAAGTAACTGAAATTACATTAATTTTATGCCGCATGTAGGATACAATTATTTCAATCCTTTAACTATGCCCTAACTTGAAGCATACTTGAAGAATAGCTGAATAATTCTTTAGATTAGAAGCGTTGTTTTGAAACTAAATTCAAGACGTATAACCTCCAGTATCAGTATCAGTTCATTGTGTCTATGTACTATTAACAGCAAAAGTGGTCTTCCACTTTACGGTTCAATTCCGCTTAAAATGCCATAACCAATTACGTTCTGAGGTAAAAAAACCTTAGCAACTGTCCGCCAATTAAAGTTTTGAAGGCGGATCTAAACAATTTTATTTGAATGACAACAAATGTGTTAGCCTTGCACTAGTAAACAAAGGGCATTCATCAAAGTATCGAGATCGGATAACGAAAAATCACATCGTCTATGGGGAGCGGGGCTGACGAAAACATAACAACGTCCGGCACAAACGATTCACATCGCAAACTGGAACTAACACCACTTTTGCTGAAAATTTTTTACCTATACAATAATCCAATAGAATTTGTGTATCTACAGTCACGTGTTCAAAGACAGCCAATCAGAAGAACATTTAACTGAAGAGTGCTTATGGGCTATTTTCACTTATGTCATCTGGATTACTGTAGCAACGGAAAAATGTCTATTTTGCACTGCTGTCGAATATTTTGCACAAAATGTCATTTCCAAGATTGTTCTTTTCAATTTTAATTTCTTTTTAACAAATTGTTCTTTTTGGGCAAAAAATTTTCTTACCGAATAGCCCTCGAGTCTTGATAATTCGAAATAACTTGATAAATTTCCTCAAGCGGGTTTCTCTGTGGCAACATACCTCCGCCTTCAGCGTCGGGATGTTGCCGAGCAACCCGCTTTCGAAAATATATCAAGTTATTTCTAATTATCAAGACCCTTGGGCTATTATAAGTGATATTAGTACATACGAATAGCGAACAAGGTTTGCTTAGAATAAATAGATCAGATCACATTATTTTGCTGTAAATGTACAGGACAGCCACCTGGTATGGTACTCGAACTTGCCCGAACATTGTTGGAACTATCCAATATCATTAGAATCTCATAAATAATTAATGAAGTCGGTATATAAGTATGTTTCGTTCTTAATATATAGAGCTGTACCGCACTGACGAGTCCTAAAAAGGACGAAACCAGTTGTCTTTGGTTACCCTGGTCATTCAGAACGAAACAATGTTTGGTCTTATTTTTGGTTATATGACTACAATAAAAAATCGTAGCCATTTTTCAAACTAAGGGGCCTCCTTTCAAGTATTGCTGGCGGAGTGGGGAGGCCCCAAATTCTAATCACGCCACTGAATTCAATATTGTTTGTGACCTGGAGTTTTAGCTTTGCCTTATTATCCTTCAACATGCAGCCAAGCATTCAGGTGACAATAAATTACTCCCACCCTAAAATTTGTCTTATTTTGGAGAAGAATTAATGGACTACTTACATCAAAATGGAAAGTGTGACAATTACAGGCAGGAGTAAGACGTTTCATAATGAGCACGGAATATTTCTTTCTGATTGATAGAGGCAGTGGCGGACATATTGGTCTCCCTACTGGGTAGAGGTAAATACATATTCTAAAACAGAAATGAATAGCTTCTTCCATAATGCATGCGGTCGTGTGGGAACCTAGCAACTCTGCCTAATTTTTGATATTATTCGTCTTACGTTTAGTAACAAGCACCAATTTTTACGTAGGACAAAGTTTTCTAAGAAATCAATATGAGTTTTCCTCCTGTTACACACTTTTTTGGACACACTGTATATTTCGATATATCGATATTTCGATATATCGATATTTCGATATATCGATATTTCGATATATCGATATTTCGATATATCGATATATCGATATTTCGATATATCGACATATATCGATATTTCGATATATCGATATATATCGATATCTTTTTGATATCGATATTCGATATCAAATTTTCAATATCGCGCAGGCCTACCCGTGACCCGTGTTGTAATATTCACTTGCGCAGGATATTCTTTAAGCCCAGTATTGATGATCTTAGATGGTCCTTGGGATATATCGTCTACGGCCTTCCTTTTGATTCCGTTTTGTAATTTCTGTGAAACAACGTTAAAATAAATACCTACTATAATAATTTTTTATACAAATTGAGGTACATTTTTAGGATAAATAATGGTAGGGCTGTACATGATAAGACTGGGAAAACCCAGCTATTACGAGCAGGTACTAATATCTTGTCCGCGCGCAATCGACCTGTCCCTTTTGCGGCTGTTTTATAATCTGTAAGGGTTAAACTGACCGCGGCGCGCTATTGACATATACCCCCAAAGGATGCTGACGTTGTCAGCGAAACACCTGTCGAGTTTAAATACTGTGTCACTGTCTTTTGGCGTATGGGGTTAACTTATTAAGAATTCATACTTAGTGAATTTACGCCAAAGTTCTCGATTCAAACACTGTGTGTGATAATAACCAATATAAAATGTGAACCATGTCCTTTTTGAAGGGTTGATTAACGCAAAAATCGTTGTGGTAATCCTAACATTTTCTTTAGACATCAAAAGAAGGGAGAGCACCGGGCACGAATCATGCGGAGAGCAAATAGAGCATTTTGAGTGACTTTTAGTTGCCTAAAGGAATTATACATTGTAGTAGCCTCGGCAGCCGCAATACGCCACTCAGTAAAGCAAAACTTAATTTAACTAACCCCCACAGTGAGCCAGCGCGAGTGCTCGGAGGGTTGCTGTTGGTCGCTGGCATCGCCTGCTCGATCTGACCGACTGGTTGAACAATTAAATTATTTATGCTTTTGGTCAACCCATACCTATACGGAACATAATAGAAAACAAACTTAATTACATACGTTTCCAGTTAAGAACAGCGGCCTGTGCCTCTCTCTGTACATGAATGATGTTGAATTAGCAATTGTGAAACGTTCAATTTATAAATTATTACTACAGGGCCTTCCATGTATTGTGTGCTCAGCGCGGCTACTTCTGTTTCTGGCTTCCTGAATATGCCTCGCGTTTTGTAAAATTTATATTAGATTTATGAATTTACCCACTAACAGGATTTACCTGCGTTTGTTTCCCCCTGAGCGCTATACGCCTACTTCGCAAATATTCACTGACCAAGACTCCGCAACACTACAGGAAGTACAAGGTTTTACAAATATAGTCTAAATGCATTTTCGGAAATTTTCTTTCTATCGTCAGAGAATGTTTTCGTTATTGAAAATTCATAACAGAATTCCAGTAGAATCCAGACAACTTCAAAAACTTCAAAAGGCATCATTATTGACAGACATTTAGGAAACCTAATAAAATCCAAATTACCCACCTAAATAAGTAATTTAAATTTACAATAATTTAAAAAGATTGGATTGTATTAAATCAATTTGTTAGTTAAGTAAGTTATATTTTTATCATGTTTACGTTTACAAAGTTCTATAGATTCTAAAATATCTAATTGACAACCTTTTTCCAATGTGTACAATAATTTACTTTCTTCGAGAATAGGAAATTGCAAAATTTGAATCGTTATTCCTCAACCAAAATGATGATTAGATATATAACAAAGATGCAAAATTTTATTAGAAATGAAAAATTAATTGAACTAAAAAAGATCCAACAAAACATTTTCAAACAAAATTAAAAGATTGGTTAAAGAAATTGAAACGGTATTTTTAATAATAATTTTGAAAAATTAAAATTAATTAATATGAATGCATATGCCCCTAAATTATATATGTACTAATCAAAAACCATAAAATTAATACACGTATAAGACCAGTAGTATCATATATTAATGCTCCCACAAGAAATTTAGTTAAAAACAATAATAAATGTATATTCAAAAATACAACAAAATTTAAATCCAAATTTAGTTTAAAAAATTATTCAGAATTAATTAACAATACAAATATTCCAACAGGGTCCTTTTTGGTTTCTTTTGATGTTACAAATATGTTCCCTAATATTCCTCCTAATGAATGCTTAAATACAGGGTTGTGAAATTGTCCACTTTTTTGGTTTCGTCCAGGACGTGGACATTATTGGACAAAATTGGACAAAATCACACAATATTGGACAAAATCAAGTTTCATTTTTATTTATTAAATACTGTAAGTTAGTAGATAGTCTGCTAACCTATCCAGTCAAGCACCAAAATGGGGTTTCATTTCCATTTGTTTTATTTTTAATCTTCTAATATACATATATAAAATTCTCGTGTCACGGTGTTTGTGGTCGCACTCCTCCGAAACGGCTGGACCGATTTTTATGAATTTTTTTTTGTACATTTGGTAGGTATGAGAATAGGTCGTAAAGTATTTTTCACCCTCCTACCTCCACCCCCCCATTTCTTAATCACGATTTTAGTATTTTTGTATGAACAGTATCCAAATAATTGAAATTTTTTTGTACATTTGGTAGGTATGAGAATAGGTCGTAAAGTATTTTTCACCCTCCTACCCCCACCCCCCATTTTGTAATCTCGATTTTTAGTATTTTTGTATGAACAATATCCAAATAATTGATTTTTTTGTACATTTGGTAGGTATGAGAATAGGTCGTAAAGTATTTTTCACCCTCCTACCCCCACCCCCCAATTTTTAATCGCGATTTTAGTATTTTTGTATGAACAATCTATTTATGTATATATATTAATGAATCCCTATTTCCCTTGGTCACGCCATAACTTGAGAACGACTTAACCGATTTCATTAATCTTTTTTTTTGTGGTTTCTAATACTTTGTAGAAGGTTCTTACGGAACGGAAAATTAAGAAAATTGCGCAGAAAATTGGAAAATTTGAGAAAACGTAACGACTATTTTAACTTCGCGCGTTTGACAGTCTGTACGTGTGTATGTCACCGAATTCCTCCTAAACGGCTAGACCGATTTTGATGAAATTTTTTGTGTGTGTTGGAGTGGGTCCCTGGATGGTTTACATTCCCAATTGGACCCGGTAGATGGCGCTGCAATCGGGTTTCAGGAGTTTTTTGAACGGCTGGACCGATTTTGATGAATTTTTTGTATTTGTTGGAGTAAGTACCTGGATGGTTTACATTCACAATTGGACCCGGTAGGTGGCGCTGCAATCGGGTGTTACTGAACTCCTCCTAAACGGCTGAACCGATTTTGATTAAATTTTTTGTGTGTGTTTGAGTGGGTCCCTGGATGGTTTACATTCACAATTAGATCCGGTAGGTGGCGCTGCAATCGGGTTCTAGAATTTTTTTTGGGAAATTCTTTTAATGTCGGGCAGGACAACGTCTGCCGGGCCCGCTAGTATACTACATAAAAAATAAAAGTTTTTTGAATTTTTGCCGCGTTTTATTGATTTCGTTCAATTTTGTCCAATTTGTCCATCACTATTGATTTTGTCCGGACGGACATATGTAATTGGACAAAATCGTCCAATTATGTCCACTTGGAAAAATTCAATCAACCCTGGCTTAAAATTAACTGAAAATATTTTAGATAAAACACATACTTAATAACCAAGTTGATTTAATACAATCTAGTTTATTTAAACTTTTGTAAATATCTTTTGACCACAATAATTCTCAGATATCGGTATTACATGTTTTCTCTTGTATACCTTTTTCTGAAGTTCTAACCTTTTATTGCCATTATGACATCTATTGACTTATTTCTCTTTTTTAGTTTATTGCAAGATTAGCAGTTGGCAGTTGTCAAGAATCCATGGAACTAGTGTTTATTTAGTTTTTCTGATATTTCACTTGAAGGTTTTTCAATTGAATTTATTGTTTTTTCCTAAATGGTTTTCTTTAAATTCAATGTTTTTTCCCTTCAAGCTACGAAGTATTCGAATTTCCTTTGTGTTTTTCTTATACCTCGTAGGTAAATACTGAAATTCAGTTTTCTAGATTAGCTTATTGTCAATTTTAAGTTTCCTTGTCAACTGTTCCCTTGTTCCCTTAGTGCTTAGTGTCATATTTATTTACAATTTTACATTTTCTGATGATGAGATTGTTTAAAAAAATCTTGAAACCGGTCAGATATTTAAATAAAACGTTATATATTGGTAGTTTGCAGAGTAATATTATTTGTTTCATCATGAACTTCTACCAAAAAGTAAAAGAAAAAATATTAACTACATACTAATATTGTTATAAAAAATGATATTACATATTACTGCTTTCCAACTTTGTATCGAATAAAATTATCTCCAGTTCAATAATAAATATTATGCTCAAAATTTAGGTCTTGCTATGGGTTCACCAATTAGTCTTTTATTATCAGATATTTTCATATCAGATATTGAAGAAAAAATTATGAATTCAGAATTAGGCAAATAACATATGTATTCTATTTTGGTATAGATATGTAGATGATATTATTTCTTGTTTTAATGGAACAACAAGCCAATTAGACAATTTTCAAAATTTTTTGAACAGTATTCATCCAAAAATAAAAATATACAAAAGAAATAGAAACTGAACACAAAATTAATTTCTTAGATTTAACTTTAATAAATGAATATAATAAAGTAAATTTCGATATTATTATGAAACCAACATATACCTACATTACTCTTTCATCAAATTCATTTCACCCTTTTTGTCAAAAAATTTCTGCTTACAATTCTATGGCCTTTACAGTACCGCTATCTTTGGATAAATTGAATAAAGAACTAAACATAATTAGAACAATTGCTATAAATAACGGATTTATAATTGAAATCATCAATAGAATCATTAACAATAAAAAAAATAAAATTGCTTGTAACAGCATAATATCCTAAATTATCTAATAAAAAATTACCAAATTTTTCAGAATTACTTATTTTGGAAATATTTCTGAAAAGATAGCCAGTATTTTAAGAAAAAACAACATATATATAAGTCACATTTAAACCTTCAAATATGTCATCACATATTTTATTTAACTGTTAAACAGTAAAGACAGAACGCATAAACTTGACCACACAGGTAATTTATCAACTACATTGTTTAGCTTTAGACTCTAGACTGTAACAGCAAATCCATATACAATAAAAAATAATCATTCAAGTTTTGCTAATCGTTTCTTTGAAAACAATTATCAGTTCCCTCCTCTAGAAAATACTAAATGATGGTTTAATTTTGAAAAGAGTTATCAATTAGATATATTCGAGTCTATAGAAATTTATAAACATAAAATTTATAAAAATTATAATTAATTACCAAGTTGATTTAATACGATTTAGTTTATTTAAACTTTTGTAAACATCTTTTGACCAAAATAATCTCAGGTGTTGGTATAACAGGTTCCCTTATATACTATTTCCTGGAGTTCTAACCTCTCTTATTGCCATTAGGTATGACATTTATTGACTTATTTATCATTTTTAGTTATTTTGTGTATTTAGTTTTTTTGGTCTGATATTTCACCTGAAGGTTTTTTCAATTGAATTTATTGTTTTTTCCAAAATGGTTTTCTTTAAATTCATTGTTTTTCCCTTCAAGCTACGAGGTATTCGAATTTCCTCTCGTAGGTAAATACTGAAATTCAGTTATCTAGTTAGCTTATTTCATGGATATCATTATTTTCATTATTTTCATTATTTGTATTGTTTTGTCAATTTTAGTTTCCTTGTCAACAGTTCCCTTAGTGTCATACGAATTTTTACAATTTTACTTTTAATTTTTATTGAAACTGTTTTGTTGGATCTTTACGAAGTTCTATGTACCATTAAGTTTTAACAATAAAAAAAATGGTCTGCAATGACTGTTTTGCGGGTAATACTCTCTCTTTTTCACAGTTTAGCCTTGCATCAATACAATTATTAACGATTTTAGTAAAAAAATCTCCTTAAACCACTATGAAAGACTATGTCCGCAACAATGAGCAGGATTAACGACCCCGTCCTCTTAGGGCTTCTCCACCCTCATGTAGGTCATGGGGTAACCAACAAATAAATCGATACAATCCAACTGACATTCCCAAATTGCTGCAGATGAATCATCAGACAAGTGCGGAAACAAAATGAAAACATCTAATCCATCAATTCGACAGACTTTAACACTGTCAGTTCGCCCTGACATGAAAAAACAAATTAATCTCCGAAAAACAAACAAAAATGTCGAAACTGGCAACAGAACAACGCGCAGCGCTGTGCGGAATCTCCCCCTTAATGCACTTACGCCGGTATCCCCGCGTTGAATTGACAACGAAGGCACAAAACACGGAAAGCCCTTGTAAAAAGCCCTATTTTCCAATAAACTGATATCAATAGCAACCTGTTGAATCTGTGAACGGAGGGTCGTAAAAAATCCCTCGAAATATCCCTCTGCGGTCTCGCGGTTTCTGTTGTACTTTACGCCGATCATTGGGGTTCATGTCTAGTGTAATACCCCGTGTATTTTTACTCAAAATAGAGTGAAGCGAACCGCCCCATCATCCAATCGAATAAAAACAACTACTGTTAAAAGACTGTTTTTGTTACGTTAACTTTTATAATTTTTGTCGTACTGAAATTTGTTTTGTTCTTGATGTGTCTAACAACGCCTTAAATCAGGGCCTAATAACAGCCACATAATTCCTGATAACTGTGGGAACTAGAGGCGTGCTAAGAAAATCAAAAACTTCCCTATTGGAATTGTTTATTTCGGCAAATGCCAGAATTTATCTGGAACACGCAATATTTCGCTAATTGAAATGTCCATGCGGACGTATTTATAATTGAAATGGTGGCAAAAATAAGTTACTGAAGGTCCATATTTTTTTCTGTACGGCGTTCCAATGTTGTACCAACATGCAATCGGACAGAAAGTAATAATTTCTTTTAGGTAATGGATGGATTGGTTTGGGGTTTAGTACATAGGTACAGTTATCCAACAGAAAGAAAGCCGATTTATAATAGCTTATAAACACGACTTCTTTCAGCTGCCGGACTGTACTACAGATTTTTCCCTGGCAGTCGAAACTAACTTTTTTTGGTGACTTATGAGGCATTTTTTTCCTATATTTAAATCCTCGGACTAATTTTCAAATTAAGTTACGACCCATAAATGGATTAAAATACCTAACACAGGTATACAAAATCATTAGGTCGGTCGTCAATACCCGTCAGAGTGGTTTCTTCTGGATTCCGACGATTTATCGGACATGTGTTACAGGCTCTCATTAAGCGAGGCCGACAAAGGCTCATTTTGGCGATCAATTTCTCGGTCCGTTTTTTGTCAACAGTGCCGATCAATTTATCGGAGTTATTTTCACATAACATTTAATCCAATAATTTGTTTAAGAATCGAGGCAAGGTCAGGGGAAGATTCTATGGGAGCTGGTCGAGGCCATAATTGTCGTCGGGACATTCTGAGAATTTGTTAAATTGATGTTTACTAAGGGAGATACAAATAGGTTTTGCTGATTTGGTCATTAATTCATTGGGTCATTATTGGAGACAATGTCGGACAAACGCAAATATATAAAATGTATAACTCTAGATAAATCATCTTGAATTAACTTCCAAGAATACTAGTGTCACGATGCAAGTTGAGGTTGATGGGTGCTTGTTAGATACTTTCATCCGATATCATCTTGATGGAAGTCTTGGTCATTCGGTCTATGGAAAATCTTCTCCCTTCAATCGATGCCTCAGTCTTCATTCCTGTTGTGACATTCTCTCACATTTGCGACGCTAGACGGTCGCACTCTGAATGAAGTTTACTCAGTTATCAGAATCTTTTCGGTGAATATGATCCCCATACTAAGATACTAAAAACATTTTCAATGTTAATTCCATATGTACCGCAGATACAATACGACTTTCGGGAAAGCAGGCTTTATTAAAGTGGTTCACACTTCGAGCAACAATTTACAAAACAGGGCAAATGCTATAATAGACGCTCTTTCCTTTTTCTATTGTTAGTATGAAATCGTCAACTTCCTACACGTTAAAATTTTATTGATTTCTTAAAAACGAAACTCAAAACTTCTGTTTGTAGAAACACAAACTTAAAAATTACATTATTTGACTGTACCTTAATTTTTTGGTCAGTAACTTTTCAACTGTACATCGTATAACAATTTTCTGTATACAGATGTGCTATCTGACTGATGACTAACCCTGTGTCCAATGCGAATAACTGACAATAATAGTTCACGTTAGCATATTCAAATAGAACCAGATCTGGCACAAAAAAAACACTTCGCTTAATTTGGCGAAAAGGAAACGTCGAAGGTCACACCAATCACCCAATTATTGGACAATTACACAGTGCCTATCGTGTCAGCTTCATAATGATATACAGCATGACTCACTTCATTAATCCTCATGATATCCAGCAACATGCTCTGAATATTTATTGCTATTTAGAATTTTAAAACTAAATTTGCCGCTTCCGATGGTCCACTCGCCCGAAAAACTACTAGGATTTATTAGGGAACCGTTGCCAAATATTTTTCTCATACACACGAAACAGTTTTTTTTCAGTTGAGATATACATATACATAGGTACATTCAACGGAAGTTGAGATTTTCCAACCTATATTTAATTGTGGAATAACGAGAGATTGAAGATTCCCAGGACCACTAGATGAAGCGGAAAAGGAAGGTGAATCATCTCCCACTTCAGGGTCAAGATACAGGTACATACATCCACGGTTGAACCAAAGTAAACTAAAAAAATTAAATTAAAACTTCCGGAAATATTTATACAGAGGCGCGAAATTAATTTGTACATCTTTTGATACATTAATAAATTTAAAAATATCTGGATGTGCCACATAAAAACTGGAGTTAAAATGACTGGATTGTGGAATGATTCACACTCATTTGTTGTACTTTCTTTATCACTGCTATAAGAAGCCCATGAATTAGAATCCCCCCAACATTTTGAATTTTGCGATACCAGGACAGTGTCAAATGAAACCTACATCCTATTACATTTTTATCTGGCCAAATTTTCTTAACGCCAACGCGTATCGCTTTCTCGAAATCACTAACAATTTCTTTGGGCTCCAAAGTCAAATTAATTCTGGTACAATAACTTTTAATAGCTGAAATGCCTCAAAGTACCTAAGTATTAGATTGTTTGGAAGATGGAAGTTAAGCCCAGTATTGATGATCTTAGATGGTCTTTGGGATATGTCTTCTACGGCCTTTCTTTTGATTCCGTTTTGAAATTTCTGTGAAACTACATTAAAATAAATACCTACTAAATTGTTTTATACAAATTGAGATATAAGATCTCGTAGTACACAAAATCTGGATTTAGTTCTACAGGATGAGTCGGGATTAAACGGCCATACGTAAACCATGCATAGGAAATTTGATTTTTAGAAAAAAGTTCATATAAATGTGTACTCGAAAATGCTTTCTAAGAGCGCTACAGCGTTTAGTAGGTTTTGACAAAAATTGAGGATTTGTTTGTGTCGAAGTTTGACAGTTTTTGACATGTCAGTTTATTAAGGACTTGTACCTTGACGCAGTTCTAGTAATACTGGGACGGGTGGGATGGCTTGCGCGCTTCAATGATCTAAAGAGCCGAACCATAGGTTTAACCATATTGGAGGGGTTTTTATTTGAGAAGCCAGACTAAATCAAGTCCCTGAAAGGGGGCAGCAGCTCTTTCAGTAATCATAGTGGCAGAGATCGTGAGGGTCGGTATGGCACTGTGATACACACTACTGCGATGTGGAAGGCAACGGGAAACCACCACATTATTATATCCCTGGTACAGCGTACTTCGAATTTATGATGATGGCACTTTCTGGAGTAAAATATTCCGGAGGTAAAATAGTCCCACATTCGGATCTCCGGGCGGGGACTGCTTCGGGGGGAGTCATCAGAAATGATAAGTGTAACATCTCACGAGTCGGAGCGTGGAATGTTAGAAGCATGAAACAAGTAGGAAAGTTAGAGAATTTGAAAATTGAGATGGATAGGTTAGCATTAGACGTAGTAGGTATTAGTGAAGTGCGATGGCCAGAAGCCGGAGACTTCTGGAGCGGAGATTTTAGAGTAATACACACAGGATCTGTAGGAGGAAATTCGGGAGTAGGAATTGTTATGCGGAAAAAAGTAGGGCAGAGTGTAGAAAATTTCTTACAGCAAAGTGACAGGGTAGTTATGGTTAGGTTAGATTCGAAACCTGTAAAAACAGTAATAATACAGGTATATATGCCCACTTCTAACTACAGTGATGAGGTCGTAGAGGCAGTTTATAGTGATATTGAACATGTGCTAGATTTTGTGAGAGGACACGAAAATTTAATAATTATAGGAGATTTCAATGCAGTCGTAGGCACAGGGCGAGAGGGCGGAATAGTTGGTCCCTTTGGATTAGGCAATAGGAACGATAGGGGAGTGAGACTGATAGAGTTCTGCGATAAACATAACTTAACGGTCGCGAACACTCTATTTCACCATCATGTTAGGAGACGCTACACGTGGAAGATGCCAGGAGACCTAGGGAGATATCAAATAGATTACATTCTTGTTAGGCAAAGATTTAGAAATCAAGTTAGGGATTGTAGAAGTTATCCAGGAGCAGATATAGATAGTGATCACAATATAGTCGTTATGAAGGCCAATCTTAAATTTAAGATTTTGAAAAAACGAAGCGGAAGAAGGTATCTTGACCCAGAGAAACTAAAAGATGATGATACGCGCGATAAGTTCGAGAAAAAGACAAATGAAGTACTAAAGGGCGCGGGCGAAAATATTGTTAGGGACATAGAGGAAGAATGGAATTGCATTAAAAATAGTTTAGTTTCCTCAGCTAGGGATATTTTGGGTCATAAACAGAATGAAAGTAGGAAACCCTGGATAACAAAACATATTGTGTAGTTAATATTTTCTGTCTTGACTATTTGGTAGAAATCCATATTGTGAGTCTAATAGAGGAAAGGCGCAAATATAAAAATAGGTTAGATGAAATAGGGAAACAAAGATATAAGGCGATCAAGTGGGAAATTATTCGGAAATGTAGGAAAGCGAAAGAGCAATGGATCGATGATAAGTGCAAAGAAGTGGAAAATAAGTTCGAAATAGGAAAGACTGATGAAGCATATAAAATAATTAGGAGAAATTTTAGAGAAATTGGATCTAGTACCAAAAGCATTAGGAATGAGGCAGGAGATATCCTAATCGAAAGCGGGGAGAAGGCAGATAGGTGGAAAGAATATTTAGGAAACTTATATGCGGGACAGGAAGTGCAAGATATATTAGAAAGTGAAAGCAGTGTAGAAGGGGATAACCTAGGGAGTCCTATAATGAGAGAAGAGTTTGAGCTAGCACTAAAAAGTTTAAGGAATAATAAAGCACCAGGTATAGATGGCTTGCAGGCAGAAATCTTAAAGTGCGCAGGTCAAGAGGTAATAGATCGTTTATTTAAATTAGTTAGTCGCATATACCTGACAGGCGAGATTCCAGAGGATTACAAACTGAACATCATGGTAGCTTTGCCAAAAAGGAAAGGCGCGGATAGGTGCGAAAATTTTAGAACTATCAGTTTAACTTCCCATGCGTCAAAAATTTTAACTAGAATTGTGCAAAGAAGGATGGAGAAAAAGGCGGAAGAAATATTAGGAGAAGATCAGTTCGGATTTAGACGAAATAGAGGAACGCGCGAGGCCATTCTAGCTTTACGAGTAATTATAGAAAAAACGATAGAAAAGAGAAAGAGCGTATATATAGGATTTGTAGATTTAGAAAAAGCCTTCGACAATGTAAAATGGGGGAGGATGTTCGAAGTGCTGAGAAAGGTAGGGATGAAATACAGGGACAGAAGAATAATACATAATCTCTACAAAGAGCAAAAGGCAGTTATAGAATGTGAGCAGGAACGAAGGGAAGTAGATATCCGGAAGGGAGTGAGACAGGGATGTGCATTGTCACCTCTAGTTTTCAACTTATATATCGAAGATGCGATTAATATTGTTCAGGAAAGAACAGCCTCAGGGATCAATGTACAGGGCCAAACTATTAACATGCTCAGATTTGCGGATGATATAGCAGTGTTAGCATCTAGCAAAGAAGAATTAGGAGCGGCTTTGAATGAAATGGAAGCAGTTTTGACACAGGGCTACGGCATGAAAATCAATAAAAAGAAAACTAAAATTTTGGTATGTAGATGGAGTGAAAATAGAACTAAAATTGAAATACAAATAGGAAATGAGAAGATAGAGGAGGTCGCGGATTTCTGCTACTTAGGAAGTAAAATAACCCAAGACGGTAGGAGCACTAAAGATATAAAACAAAGAATGGCGCAGGGACGAGTTGCGTTTAACAAAAAGAAACAACTGTTATGTTCGAGAACGGTTAATATAGAGACTAGGAAGAGACTCTTAAAGTCGTATGTATGGAGTACGGCATTATACGGGTGCGAAACTTGGACAATAGGAGAAGCGGATAGAAAAAGAGTAGAAGCGTTTGAACTGTGGTGTTACAGACGCATGATGAAGATACCGTGGATAGATAAGGTTAGCAATAGGGAAGTATTAGAAAGAGTTGGGGAAAGGCGAAAGGTATGGAAAACAATAAAGAGTAGGAGAGATAGGATGGTAGGACACCTTCTAAGACACGAAGGAATAGTTCGCGACATACTAGAGTCAGAGATAGGAATAAAAAGAGGTAGGGGTAGGCCTAGATTAGACTACTGCTCTCAAATAGTTAGGGATGTAGGATGTTCTACTTTTAGGGAAATGCGTAGGTTAGCTCAGGATAGAAAAGAATGGAGGTACGCGTCCAACCAGTCTTCGGACTGAGAACCTTATGATGATGAATTTTAGTGCATTGTAGGTGCGTTTATGCGTAGATTGCGGAATAATGCCAAAAATTTACAGTAAAGCTGAATACGCGGATATTGTGTTTGTCTATGGGTACTGTGACGGTAAAGCCCTGGTTTTTAAGACCCCGACGGAATCCGTCGACGCACTGCGCTGTCACAATTTTACTGAATTATATGTTTGTTGCTAAGTTACACTAATAAAAAACTGAAAATTTCCTACCATTCAAACAGCGACAGACTTAAAATACAGCAAACGGAATTCCGTCGACGGAATAAAAACCAGGGCTTAATGCGCGCGCTGCAGTAGCTGAGTACGCCCGCAGATTTCCTCTAAGGAGATTGCTCCAAAGGTCAGTATTTTCCAGTACCTTTCAACGTCTAAGAGAAACAGGATCAACTTCATAGCAATCGCGAACAGACGGTATTTTCGCACCCTTCCAAAATATTAGAAAAACAGAAAATATCTTACAGCACTTTGATGAAATCCCTTCCAGTAGCACGCGGAGATGTTTTTTACAATTAGGATATTCGCAGAGCATTGTGAACAAGACTCTGAAAGCAGATGCTCGTTACGCATATCATTTGCAGAAAGTTCAGCATTTGCTGCCTGAAGACTTGCCACGAAGAAGAGAATTTTCAGAGTGGTTCTTGGGGCAAATAAGAAATGATGCTTCTTACTTTCGGAGGGTGATTTGGACTGACGAGGAAACTTTTACTCATGCTGGCATTTTTAATCAGCATAATATGCTCATATTTGGGGACACGAAAATCCTCATGCTATAAAAATCAGCAAGTTTCAGAATCAATTTTCGTGCAGCGTTTGGATGGGATTATGCGATGACTCACTCATTGGTCCGTATTTTCTGCCTCCACGGCTTAATGGTTCGGCTTTACTTCTTTTCTTGGAAAATGATTTTGAAGCAGTCTTAGATGACATGCCTCTAGTTACTAGAGCAAACAGATGGTCCAGTTAGATGGATGTCCCGCTCATTACACTCTACCAGTCCGCCGATGGCTTCTTGACAATTTTCCGGAAAGATGGATTGGTCGCGGTCAAGACTGCCCCCGGCCTTGGCCTGCGCGCTCCCCGGATTTGACCCCCTTAGATTTTTTTGTATGGGGTACAATGAAGAGCAAGGTTTATTCTGAGCTTGTTAACGACGAAGCTACTCTCCGGGAAAGGATTGTTGAAGCAGCCCAAGAAATCGCACCAGCAGAGTGCCGCGCAGATGCACAATCTGTCGTCCGTAGATGCGAAGTTTGCATTGAAAATGATGGTGGTCATTTTGAGCCATTTTTATAAATTTTTGAAAATTAACTGCTGTTTGACGACGCATTTTCTTCTCTTTCTTTGTCTATTTGTTTCTAATAAAGTTGTTGTTATATCGAAGCGTTTTTTATAAATCTTTTTTTTATTTTTGTCCAAGCCTACTAAACGCTGTAGCGCTCTTAGAAAGCATTTTCGAGTACACATTTATATGAACTTTTTTTCTAAAAATCAAATTTCCTATGCATGGTTTACGTATGGCCGTTTCACCCCGACTCACCCTGTATAATTCAATGCCTGGCCTGGTATTTGTTTGAGGAGTAGTTGTTGGAACGGTCCAGTACCACTCATGACTATAATTATTATTGATAGTGCTCATACTCAATATGTACAAACAATTAGTTGGCTGGTGTCATTTCAGTAACAAAACTTTTAATTAACTGACATTCGTGTTGATTTCTTAAGCGACAAAATTATCGTTGCAACATAAAAACACTTGGTTATTTCGAAGGGGAAGTTCCAAAATTATTGTTTAATAATCGCCAAATAATAATTATTAAACATAAAGAAAGGTCAGATATGAGCATGTGCCCCTTTTATAACCGCCGCCACTGAGCGTATCGTATCGGGTGCAACCCGCAGTAGTATTTCAACTTGCACGTTCCAAGCGAAATCGGTCCTAAACAAGGGTAGTTTTAAGGCCACCGTTTCCGATAGCCTCCTAATGTAAATCATTGAGTTTAAGGGTTGAGACGGAGATAGTGAAGTTGGGGGATGGTTGAGAGAGATAGGAACAGTGCGATTTCTAACTGGAACAATATATCTCCTGTTTTTTCCAAGGCGTTTCGGTAACCGAAACATATATAGCGGTTTAGCTCCAAGAACGTCTTGAGGTTGTATAGTTTGAGTATTGAACGGGTGGTTGTTTTCGTGTTAGGGGTAGTTACGGCTGGGTATATGTAGAAAGTAATTCAAGGTGTATTCAGAGTATTTCTTCATGGGTTTTGTAAGTAGTGTGCTTGTGTGCGCTTGCGTGTGCGAAGCTTCGCCCGCGATTTGTTTACTTTATTTTTTCCGTTTTTAGTTTACCTCCATCTGATCGAGATGTAATAGTTGAATAACCAGGCATTAATTTTCTAGTCTTTCAAACACTGTAGACTTTAATGAAGTGCTAGACTATTATTCTAGGATGACTAACAAATAGTAAAATTACAATAACACAACACTAAACTAAAATACTCAATTAGAAGAGCGTTGGTCATTTACAGGCTGGTTCATAAATTAATATAATTTTCAACAAATTAACAGACCCACACATATTAAAAACCGGATATATCCAATTATCCTACTGGTGCCATATAGAATATATATGCATCTATTAATTGTTAATTACAATTATGCCACGTTACATTAAGTGCTAAATTGATATCTGCTGTTTACAGAGCATCAGAGAGCGATGCATACGGGTCTCATTGTTTGAACTTACGAATATCGTTTTGTTTTCTGACATTGCCTCGTATCACCTGTAATTGTACAAGTGTCCGAAAATTTATCGCGCCAATAAATCAAAGTAGCAGTTGACCTTATTCCTCGAAATTATTAAGCATTTTTTTAAATTGTTTTCGTCAGAAGCACGCACGACCCGTAGACCATGGGAAAATAGCCGGTGGCCAAGAATTTTACACATAAAAATCACGGCACACGAAATATTTATTGTCAAATATAATTACTCTACATTTTTTACAGCTTTTACGAGTTCCAGTAGGCTATGGGAAAACGTCTCTATCAGTGTCATCGTTTGTTTTAAAAAGCCTACGTCGACTTGGACGTTTTGTGCTCTCATGAAATAATTGAGGAATCCGCAGCCAACTCATTTCAATTAATTAAGACCGATACGTAAACGATTCCCATGCGAAACAATTGACTGCGTCGAAATATGTGGAATCGCCGGATGACCTTTTGAATATTATTTTTAATCTACGAAATTTTCATTGTATGAAAATTGTAATTATACGAGTCAGAACAAGTACATTTTAATGTTACACTAGAAATTCCGGCAGTTTTATTGTTTATAATGATGTAACCATGTCGAGTCCTGTTACGTTTAATTACGTTGTTTATATCAACACCTGCTGGATCAAGAATTTTTATATTTTATAATACTGAACTGCTTCCTCTTATTAAATTATCAGGAATCGAGTATCAACATGTTACAATCGTAGGTGTATATAGACGAGTAGGAAAGAGAGCGAGTAAGTCGCCGATCAGAAGTGGGATAGGCAACCCGCGTGTTAGAAGAGCACGGTGGGCTGAGAGTACAAGAGGTGCGTTGTGCGCAGCAGGTTCGCGTCGCGTGCTCTGAAAGTAGCCAGTGACTGGGGTACCCGAGGACGGCTAGATAGTCAGGACGGGCCGAACTGGTACAATTATAGTATAAATAGGCGAGGAGGAAGAGGTCGACGATTGGCTCAGTGGGTTGGAGCGCGGGTTAGGATTGCGGGGACCCGAGTTCGATTCCCGGTCGGCGGCATTTTAACGGCGTTTAACAATCAGGTTCAGAAGAGGTGGGGGATCGGACCAGGAAAAAAATTGGCTGTGGGAAGGGAGAGCGACAATCTTTGGTTTGCCCCTCAGGAGACGACGATTTTTTGGTCCCTGAGCCCTTTAGAAGAAAGAATTACACACCTTCTTTACGGAAAATGGTGCCAAATATAGAGCAGCATATTCGAATCCAGAAGGGTGGTTGTCTGGCTCTTTATTCTATCTGTATCCGAGGTTATTTTCAAAATAATTACGCGTGAGGGGATAGAAGTGGCACAATCCCATGATGGAACATGTTTTGTGGGCATTACACTTCCATTTTGCTACTCCTACAATAATTTTAAAATTTCCGCCTTAAACGAGAAGATACTCACAGAAATTGGTGGGACAATGTCAAACCTATTAATCAATTTGGCAAAACACAGGAAGCCAGGGAAAATTTGAAAGAGACTTTTCTACATTCAACAGTGCTGTGGCGTCTGCACTTTTTTAAAAGAAGATACGGATATACCCAGTAATCAACACAAGCTTGTCTCTACCAATTACAATCGTCAAGTACAATGGGCTACGAGTCCCACAATTGTTAACCCTCCGACGTGATCTTCGGGTAATTGGTCCACGACAGTTTTCCATGGTATCTGCCGAATGAAGTCAAGCTGCCACATGGCCCCGATCTGATATCCTGCTATAGTGATTGAAATAGTCCTGTCTTTGTCGTTCATCGGGCATCAAGTAATGGATGCGCCGCTTCCAAACTGGCTAGATCCGACGTCTAAACATCCGTCGCCGTCACCATTCCGCCCCAGCTGTCACAGAACGCCTCAGGTTACGAATCCCACCCTTCTGGTAGTCCGAACTCGCTCAGGTCGAGTATCAATTCTCCCTCGCCGACCTCGATAAAGACGACGCCAATTTCATGTACGTAGCCGACCATCTGGAACCCAAATTTGTAGCGGAGGTATGTGATATATACGCGTCTCAAGAACAAAAAAGCGCCAGCTTTCGGAGCACGAGGACATTGGTAACCGCAAGCCATCACAATTTCTAAGGCATCTGCTTGCACTAGACTGCTGTTCCCGACGCCATCATCTGTACCCTTTGGTTGGGGCGCCTACTAGCATACATGCACACTATATTGGCTACACAGAAGAACATCGAACTCGATGATGAAGACGCCGAGCTAACCGACGCTATCTCCGACGCCGTCCTACGCTCATTCAGCGTCCCGCTCGCATATTCATATCACGTATTGGACGCGTATTCTTTTCGTTTACGTAATTCGTTACTTGTGAACGTCGTCAGCAGTTTCCATGGGTTAGGGAAGTATCGCATAGTTAGTAGTTTGATGTCCATGGGCTGGGTAGAGGTTAGTCAAACCAATATGCAACTTGTCGATTTATAAACCACGTACCATATCGCAACTTCGGATACGATTTCGTCATCTGGATATGAGCCGACTTCGTGTTGCTTCGAATTTCGATACGATACGTGAGATATGAATATGCGTCCCGCTCACGCTCCCGCTCTTTTCCACGGAACCAAGGCTCAACCTGTTGGTGCCACCGAAAATTCGGTTCCAAAGCCAAGCAGTGTCGAGCTCCGTGCAGAGTTAATCAATGCCGATCACTTGTAACGGCCAAACAGAAGTCCAGCCACCTCTTCGTCTCCGACAGGGATACTCGAACACAGTTTTTAATTGATACTGGATCAGAACTCTGTTTATCTGAGAAGTAGCATTAGCTCCTCTCGCAATAAGACGACTTATCTTCTCCAAGCGGCAAACTGCACACCCATCCATACATATGGTTTTGTGACCCTCAATTTCAATCTTAGGCCTCAGAAGATCTTTTCCTTGCACCACATCCGCACAGCTCCTGGACAGACTATATGCAATAAACCTCGTAGGCTACCTCCCGACAAACTGGGAACCGCAAGAAGAGAACTTGAAAGGATGATACAACCGGGAAATGTGTGATCCTCTGAAAGCAGTTGATTATCTCCACTACACATGGTACCCAAACACGACGACGAGTGGAGACCCTGTGGTGACTATCGAGCTTATAATGCCCCAACCATCCCTGACCGCTACCCAG
Source organism: Xestobium rufovillosum (assembly GCA_963966045.1). Lineage (NCBI taxonomy): Eukaryota > Metazoa > Arthropoda > Insecta > Coleoptera > Ptinidae > Xestobium > Xestobium rufovillosum. Next base: position 32,016,892 of record OZ014497.1, read on the forward strand.
TACCTCATATCGAAGCTCTTCAAGGAAAAACATACTTTTCCACTACCGACCTGATCAGAGCATACAACCAGATCCCCGCAGCTGAAGAAGATACACCCAAAACATCTATAAGCACCCCTTTTGGTCTTTTCGGATTTCCATGTATGCCATTTGACCTTCGCGGCGCTGGTCAAACCTTTCAACTTTTCATCGACGAAGTTCTCAATTTATTCCAAACGATTCTGTGCTGCAATTCAAAAAAGATAGAAATAAACTCAGCCATCAACTTCATAGGTACATCAAAAGACAGTGACATAGTAATTAAACTCTATGCATGTTTCGCTGACAACGTCAGCATCCTGTGTTTCAACTGGTTGAAGTGAAGTGAAGTAAGTCATTGTTGAATTCTGTGGTAACGAAACTGTCTTTTGTTATCGGAATACTACCTAGGCTAACTATTAGATATGAATACCCCCTCGTATTCTGCCGACCAGGTAGAACAGTGCACGTGATTGCCGAACAATGTCACAAATCTTCCGTCCTCACAAAAATATAATTTCGAGCGCATTAAGACGGTACTTTGAGCAATTAAAACAACTGAAACATGAAATATGTGTATATCAAAGCGTTTGCCTAAACGGAATAATTGCATATTTCCTAGAAAATCATCGACACGACTTCGAAAAAATTATTTCCGTTAAATCTTTATGAAAACGTAGCATATCCAGACGGCCGTGACAGTACGGAAACGTCAATCCGCGTCTAAATTCACGCGATGAACTCGTAAAAGCCGGTATGGTTACAGAGCGTGGCGTGCAGAGACGATTAAAATGTACTCAAGTTTTTGCCGGAGAGTTAGACTGTTTTGGTACGCATTCTGATCACCTAATGTTCGGAATAATCTTCGATTCCTCTTCGGGAGATATCTCCATCTTCTGCGGTTAGCGGGCTCTTCGAACTCAACTGTCGATACAAAGAGCCGTGACTGATTGAAGAAATGGTTTTTAAATGAGTCCTTTTAAATTTAATGAGGCACTTCCGATCGAATTATATACGAAGAGGTTCCCACTCGATGAATATGTCTTTTTTAAAAGGACAAAGACCTCGTCAGGTTTAAAAATTAATACCAAATAACACGCTGATAAATCTGATGGTGTAAACTACGGACCTTCAAGTTTTTCGTAAATGTATTTTTAAGGCACAATGAATAATTTCTTTAAAATACAAACACAGAAGATATTGGAGGGCCACAGACTGAAAAAGAAGGAACCAAGGTATTTACTTTTGCAAATTAGGTTATGGGATCGTAATTATCATAAGTATAATAAACCCTAGTTTGTGGAATGTAGTAAACAAATTAATCGATCAGCTGCGCGCAGTAAAATTTTGCGGTCGTTTTTAGTGGTTTCGGAGGAAAACAACAACAACACTTCCAGATCACATTTTTTGTACTATTAGTCGGGGAACAAGGTTCACTAACTCGACACTCTCTATACAACTCGAACACACACAAAAAATGAAGCTGATTCTTATGTAAAATGACCTGCCGGATTCGAATTTTGAGGTCGCAAAAAAGCGGAAAATTTTCCTAAGTCAATTTTCGACAATTTTTAATACTTTCTTGTTGTATTTCAGCAACAAAAAGCGTTAGAGATCTGTTATTTTCATGGAGTATACATTGAAGTGTGCTGATCATCACAGTGTACTCGCGTTGCCTCTAAAGTTTTCCAATTTTATGAAAAAAAATGTTTTCTTGCTAGACCACAAATTTGTGTAATGCATTTTTCATGTATCGAGTAAGTAATCTTATTTTTAGGAATTAACATATCCATATGCGAGACCAAATACGAACAAGGGCTCGAAATTATTTTTGGTGAAGAAACGAAACATTAATATTGTTGCTGAAAAAAGTTACGACGAGTTAAACATAAATAATGAGTGCGCGCTAGCTGGGCTGATAGGTAGCGGCATATTTTATTTGGGCTTTTTATGGATTTGGATCGCCTGATTTTTGATTGTGGATCTTCCACAGTTTCCGGCTGTTTATTATAAAAAAGTCTTGTGTAAGATCTTCTACACTGAGAGTGCCAAACCGGGTGTTGAGAATAAAATTGGTCTTTAATTTCAAACCTTTTTCTTAGAGCAATAAAATTATTTTATTGCTCGAAGAAGATCTTTTCATCTTAAAAACTGCACCGCCGCAACTTAATATACAAAGTAATGTATTAATTACTGATTTCTATTAATAATAAATCGCTAATAATACAACAAAACGTTTTTATGAAGAATAAAAGAGCGCGAACACTTATGTCGCTACCTATCAACGTATCAGCGCGGCTATAGAGCGCACAAATTATTTATGTTTAACTCACCGTAACTTTTTTCAGCAACAATATTAATGTTTCGTTTCTTCACCAAAAGTAATTTCAAGCCTTTGTCCGTATTTGGCCTCGCATATGTAGGTATATGTTAATTCCGAAAAATAGGATTACTTACCCGGTGCATGAAAAATACATTACACAAATTTGTGGTCTAGCAAGAATACATTTTTTTTCATAAAAATTGAAAATTTTAGAGGCAACGTGAGTACACTGTGATGATCAGCACACTTCAATGTACAAGGCGTCCCAAACTGGACGCGTTCTTATGGGAACATCCCTTATTTGAAGAGATAGAAAAAAATTAACCAAGGTGTCCGGAGCTCAAATTTAATGAGAAAACCACTGGCGCAAACAAAACTTTGCTATCTCTTATCGTTTGGCCGCTAGAGGGCGATTCTCAAATTTCGTCGATTTCTTTTATGTCCTATAACTTGTTTATTAATAAAGATAATTAATTTTGGTAAAAACTTTCTTAATGCACTTTTTTCCGTAAAATCCATTGCAATAGGCAGTTTTTTTACAGGGCGTTTAGATTTTCGTGCACCACCCCAAACTCATTTTTTTATATAGACCACCCTATATTTTATGAGATTTTTGAAAAGCTCGTAAAATTTCCTAAATGTTGATGTATCACTCGTCATGTTTATATTAAAAACCATTAGCAACATTAAGATTTAAAAATTAAAATATTGTGCCTACAGAAATCAAGATTGCCATGACTAATAAAATGACATAGGATGCTAACATGTTATGGTTAAAACCACAGATCTAAAGTTTCATGATAAGATTACTCAGGGTTATTATATTAAATTAATAATTCTTTAAATGTTGCTAATTGTTTTTAAGATAAACATGACAAGTGATACATCAAAATTTAGGAAATTTTACGAGCTTTTCAAAAAGCTCATCATATATAGGGTGGTCTATATAAAAAAAATGAGTTTGGGGTGGTGCACGAAAATCTAAACGCCCTGTAAAAAACTGCCTATTGCAATGGATTTTACGGAAAAAAGTGCCTTAAGAAAGTTTTTACCAAAATTAATTATCACTTATAATAGCCCAAGGGTCTTGATAATTCGAAATAACTTGATACATTTTCGAAAGCGGGTTGCTCGGCAACATTCCGACGCCGAAGGCGGAGGTATGTTGCCACAGAGAAAATTCGGTAAGAAAATTTTTTGCCCAAAAAAAACAATTTGTTAAAAAGAAATTAAAATTGAAAAGAACAATCTTGGAAATGACATTTTGTGCAAAAAATTCAACAGCAGTGCAAAATAGACATTTTTCCGTTGCTACAGTAATCCAGATGACATAAGTGAAAATAGCCCATAAGCACTCTTCAGTTAAATGTTCTCCTGATTGGCTGTCTTTGAACACGTGACTGTAGATACACAAATTCTATTGGATTATTGTATAGGTAAAAAATGTTCTTTATTAATAAACAAGCTATAGGACATAAAAGAAATCGACGAAATTTGAGAATCGCCCTCTAGCGGCCAAACGATAAGAAATAGCAAAGTTTTGTTTGCGCCAGTGGTTTTGTCATTAAATTTGAGCTCCTGACACCTTGGTTAATTTTTTTCTATCTCTTCAAATAAGGGGTGTTCCCATAAGAACGCGTCCAGTTTGGGACACCTTGTACATTCCATGAAACAAACAGATCTCTAACTATAAGTATTAAAAGTGATCGAAAATTGATTTAGGAAAATTTTACCAAAAATCGATTTTTCTGCATTTTCGTAATTCCCAATCTTTTCGCAACCTCAAAATTCGAATTCGGCAGGTCATTTTACATAAGAATTAGCTTCACTTTTTTGTGTGTGTTTTACCAAATAATTTGTCCAGCCATCAGCCTTCGCATCGGACTGATGATTATATTTCTAATAGTTTTAACGTGGATGGCCCAGTTCTTTGAATTTCAAATAAAAGTTATAAGATGTTAAATCACGATAAAACAAGTTTTCCTGTCCGGTAGCCATCGCGAGCTACGTTGTGGTTATTTTTACTGCATGGTCAAAATCATGGGGTAATAAAGTAAACAAATTATAATAAGTTACAACGTCGTTAACTTGTCCACATGTAGGTAATTTACCAGTCCATCAGAAAAAGTGTAAAGATGAATACTCAAGTCTATACATACTCGCACAAAACACTGTAAAGTTAATTTTAATTATAAGGCAGTTTGACAGCACCAAATATCGTAGTCCCTCTTAAGCTGCAACTTGGCAATGTCAAAAAAGGGTCCACTACAAGAATTAGCTTATAAACGCATATTTCAATTAACACTAAATTATTCTAGTGTGCCATGTAGAACGTGTTTTGTACAAATCAACGGTCGAACGCTTTTAGTAATAGAATCGCTGCGAATGTCCGGGTACGTCACATTCCATAGCAAATTGGAAATTCTCAAGTCTTTGGCCGGGAAAATCAACTTCATTTTATGCTTATTGTACGGTGGATGTTCAAATGTTCTCGGTCCAGAAGTTGCACATCTCGCCCCCCACATTTGGCTCTCCACACTGAGAGAAAGGTTTATTTATATCAATGTGAATTTTATTTCTGGGAAATAAATGGTAGACCTGTATACAGCGAAATGAATATGTCAGTTCCATTAACTAAATCATCTACTTCGAAATTTTATTTCAATTAATTTCACAATTTATTTGACAGAAATAAACCACAGTTTGTTAAAATATATTACTTATTTGTGACAAGTAAATTATATATTTGTAGCTACCAAATTAATTATTTGCCACAAGTAAATAATGTATTTTAACAAACTCTATTATTTCTTTCTCTCAAATAAATTATGAAATAAAATCTCCAAGTAACGGATATATTTACTTCCTTAATTGAACTGACTTGTTTTTATTTCATTGTATACCTTGCAGGTGGCAGGTCTGCCATTATTTATTCGACAGAAATCAAATACACATTGCAAGATTATTGTTATTTTGTTCAAACTTTTATTAATAATTAACAAAAGTACAAGAACAAATAATATCTGAAATAATATAAAAAACGTATATTTTATTTCTTCTTGGTTTTGGCTGGCTGAAATCCAGGGTCCTTTTGTATGGAGTGGCTTAACAGATATCAGCGAGAGCTTGGCCCGCGCCATCTAGCGTCGGGTAGCGCTCACTACTTGATGCGCCGGGGCGGCTGGTTAAGTAGATAATATAAATATACCTTTCTCACAATGTTCAGTTCTTCCTCTAAAAGTCTAAAATGACATTATACACATACATACATATTACAAATACATCATGGCTTTTGTTTCAAAGGCAATATTTATTTAGGCGAAATCATAGAATTAGCTTGAATTAAATTGCGAATAATCGTTAGAAATAATATATATTTTCCACAAATAAAGATACCAAATCAAGCGTTTCATAATGGAAGATATACCAAAAAAGTTGAGGTAAATAAGGTTTATCTAGAAGAAGTAATTTTTAGTTTTTAACAAGTCACTGTTATTCTACAGTCATATTTATTTGTTGGGAACTACCCATTTTTCTCAGTGCACATCTCGCCCCTGTACGCCTCGCTCCCACAGCACATTTCGCCCCTGTAATAATAATACCACAAAAGCGTTTTTCAATAAAATTTTATTTAATAAGGGTATACAATTTAAAGTCCGATGGTTCTTGCCTATACAACATAAAAATCTTTCCGGTTAAGGTCAAGCGGAGCGGAGCGTTTTTTTATACATCGATGTCATATTATTTGGACATACATACCTTGGTGTTCCAAATATTGTAATGGACCCTACCCCACATTTGCAAATTTCTGCTCACCTGTCTATCTAATATACCTAGGTAGATACCTGTTCAGCGTTGATTAATTAAACTAATTAAATAAAAACTTACCTAACCCTGTCGAGTAGCCACGTGAACGTCTTTTACCTACGTTGTGTATTACCTGTGTCATTACAGAACCCATTAATACTTTTATAAGAAAGAGTCACAAGCGATGCCAATATAAACACAAATAAAGTTAAGAAATTGAGATTTATTGATATCTTTCAAAGAATTACCTATTAAATTATCGTTAATCATTTTGGTACAAAATCCAGATTGCGGTTGCCATCTGCATTAATCACAATAATACAAAGTATTTAGTTCAAAAAGCTGTCGTTAAAGTATTTTTTCTCTAATTATTAAATAGGTATCAATTATTTTATATACCTTTTACTTATTAAACATATTCTACCCAGTAATAAATTAATTTTATTCGTAGTATAAACCATATTATGTGGATTAGGAGTATTAAAAAGATAATACTGAATATAAGACTTTTCTCTACGTGAAGAAGGCTAAGAATGTACCAATACGCCCTCATAGCCCTCGTGAAATGACTACCGTTGGCGTAACCAGCATTTATCACCGAGCGTAGCTGCCACTTGCCTTGAGACGCAGTCCTCAGTCGTGAACTTTTTCAGCGTTTCGACGCTCCCTGAAAAAAGGTCCTGAAAAAACTTTGCCGGTCTGACGGGCGATTTTCCGCGCCGTTATAACCCATAAACGTTATTTCGATAAGTTTGAATTTCCAATACAACCAAATTACTGGAATATCGGCGGTGGCCTATGAACCGATCGGTCCGATCAGCTCTCTCCCCCACCTTCCCACGCCTTCGATTCTATTGGTTGTACCCGAGCGCAGAATCGATCATTCCCTATTTTCATTGCTATAGATGACTACCTATAGGCGATATCCGACCAATACCGCATCGGTTATATATAGAGCATTTACGTTTAAGTACATAGGAACCTGCCGTTCAATGTTCAATCGAGTTGCCTGCGATTGGACTGTATCGGAAATCCGACGTCGCCTACTTCGATTGCTGAACACCTAAATTAACCGCTATCTACTTTCAAATCGAACTCTGTGATAGCGCTAATAATATACGACTGCACTTTTTCATGTTATGAGGGCAGCTCGCTACTTTATTGACGCTTCGAGAAAATCAATACGAATACTTACTGGTATAAGTATTTTTCTGTCTACTGCGTTACATAGTTATAAAATTACTCGTATATTTCCTATGCAAATATCGCCCAGACTATTTAATTATCAATAAAATTGAATACCTATACATATTGGGCCAAAATGAAAACAATGTTTCCACCAATATCATGAGTTACTTTATACTTCATTCCATTAAATATTGTATAGATATTCATCATCACGGTTAATAAAGGGAACTGGTCCAAAATTATATTAAAAAGTGATTAATTTCTTACTTTCTTTAACTATTTCTTTTTCATCCTGAAATACACAATATGTTTCTTTGAAAACATGTAGTATAGCACGACTCTGTATATACCTGGGGTTACATAGACAAGAAGGAGCGCGATAGCCCAGAGAAAAGAGTCCGATAGATCGAAGTGGGCCGGCTTGTGATCGTAAAAAACTCCATCGGCGGACCCCCCTTTTCCCAATCGATGACCCCCCCTTCCACATCGTAACCTCTGACCTCTCGACCCTAGATCGACTTCTTGCGCACACAACTATGTATAGATGTTCGATTTTTCAGTCAGACGCCGACGCCGTAGAGCAGATCGGCTCTTCCCCAGCCGGGGTGACGCCCTGCATCGTCGATTCCACGGAGATGTATATATAGGAAAAAAGTAAAGTCAGGACGCGGAGGATTTTTTGCGAGACGCGTCCTGCTTTCTGTCGATCGCCCGCAATTCACGTGATATATCCGAAATTTACACCAGAAGATGTTGATGATGATGGCATCCAAACGAATTATACGAAGGTCATACACTAAATTTTGTTCATATTTATGTAGGTACATAGACTAGGTACGAAAGAGTAAAGTGATTGTGTTAACAACTTAAAAACAGTGTTAATTAAAATTAAAAGATTATGGTTAAAAGATTGTACGGATTGTCAAGTGCAGTCGCGAAGGAACATTATAAAGGGTCTCCAACACATTTAGGTATTTAGGAGGCAGACGACAATGAATATATTTGGATATATAGTGGTGCACCCGATTCGGGCGTAACACAGTTTAAAGAAATTGATAAATTGTTGCATCAAATACAATTCCAAACTGTGTAAACCCTTCATTCCTTCGTTAAATAGTCTGAGGAATAACGGGGTGCTCATCCTTCGAGCGTAACACATTTGATATACCACTCCAAAGGGTGCACACCGCTACTACCTCACTATATAAACAATTACCTCTCCATTTCTGCCATACACAGTTGGTAAATACCATTTCATCAAACTGTGTTGCGCCCGAAGGGTGCACACCGCTACTACCTCACTATCTAAGCTATTACCTCTCCATTTATTGTGATAAATAATGAGGTAATAGTGGTGTGCACTCTTCGGGCGCATCACAGTTGGTAAATACGATTTCATCAAACTACCGCTACTACCTCACTATATATAAACTATTACCTCTCCATTTCTGCCATAAATAATGAGGTAATAGTTGTGTGCACCCTTCGGGCGTAATATGTCAGTTGGTAAATACCATTTCATCAAACTACCGCTACTACCTCACTATATATAAACTATTATCTCTCCATTTCTGCCATAAATAATGAGGTAATAGTTGTGTGCACCCTTCGGGCTCAACACAGTTGGTAAATACCATTTCACCAAACTGTGTTGCGCCCGAAGAGTGCACACCGCTACTACCTCACTATCTAAGCTATTACCTCTCCATTTATGCGATAAATAATGAGGTAATAGTGGTGTGCACCCTTCGGACTCAACAAAGTTGGTAAATTCACCAAACTGTGTTGCGCCCGAAGGGTGCACACCGCAACTACCTAACTATCTAAACTATTACCTCTCCATTTCTGCCATACACAGTTGGTAAATACCATTTCATCAAACTGTGTTGCGCCCGAAGGGTGCACACCGCTACTACATCACTATCTAAACTATTACCTCTCCATTTATTGTGATAAATAATGAGGTAATAGTGGTGTGCTCCCTTCGGACGCAACACAGTTAGTAAATTCACCAAACTGTGTTGCGCCCGAAGGGTGCACACCGCAACTACCTCACTATATAAACTACTACCTCTCCATTTCTGCCATACACAGTTGGTAAATACCATTTCATCAAACTGTGTTGTGCCCGAAGGGTGCACACCTGCACACCGCTACTACCTCACTATCTAAGCTATTACCTCTCCATTTATTGTGATAAATAATGAGGTAATAGTGGTGTGCACCCTTCGGGCGCAACACAGTTGGTAAATACCATTTCATCAAACTACCGCTACTATCTCACTATATATAAACTATTACCTCTCTATTTCTGCCATAAATAATGAGATAATAGTTGTGTGCACCCTTCGGGCATAACACAGTTGGTAAATATAATTTCATCAAACTACCGCTACTACCTCACTATCTAAGCTATTACCTCTCCATTTCTGCCATAAATAATGAGGTAATAGTGGTGTGCACCCTTCGGACTCAACACAGTTGGTAAATTCACCAAACTGTGTTGCGCCCGAAGGGTGCACACCGCAACTACCTAACTATCTAAACTATTACCTCTCCATTTCTGCCATACACAGTTGGTAAATACCATTTCATCAAACTGTGTTGCGCCCGAAGGGTGCACACCGCTACTACATCACTATCTAAACTATTACCTCTCCATTTATTGTGATAAATAAGGAGGTAATAGTGGTGTGCTCCCTTCGGACGCAACACAGTTAGTAAATTCACCAAACTGTGTTGGGGTGCACACCGCAACTACCTCACTATATAAACTACTACCTCTCCATTTCTGCCATACACAGTTGGTAAATACCATTTCATCAAACTGTGTTGTGCCCGAAGGGTGCACACCTGCACACCGCTGCTACCTCACTATCTAAGCTATACCTCTCCATTTATTGTGATAAATAATGAGGTAATAGTGGTGTGCACCCTTCGGGCGCAACACAGTTGGTAAATACCATTTCATCAAACTACCGCTACTACCTCACTATATATAAACTATTACCTCTCTATTTCTGCCATAAATAATGGGATAATAGTTGTGTGCACCCTTCGGGCATAACACAGTTGGTAAATATCATTTCATCAAACTACCGCTACTACCTCACTATCTAAGCTATTACCTCTCCATTTCTGCCATAAATAATGAGGTAGATGCGCTGTGCACCCTTCGGGCGCAACACAGTTGGTAAATACCATTTCACCAAACTGTGTTGCGCCTGAAGGGTGCACACCGCTACTACCTCACTATATAAGCTCTCCATTTATGCGATTTATGCTACTACCTCACTATATAAGCTCTCCATTTATGCGATAAATAATGAGGTAATAGTGGTGTGCATCCTTCGGGAGCAACACAGTTGGTAAATACCATTTCACCAAATTGTGTTGCGCCCGAAGGGTGCACACCCCTACTACCTCACTATCTAGGTAAGCTATTACCTATCCATTTAAGCGATAATTAATGAGGTAATAGTGGTGTGCACCCTTCGGGCGCAACACAGTTGTTAAATACCATTTCATCAAACTGTGTTGCGCCCGAAGGGTGCACACCCCTACTACTTCACTATAGGTATAAACTACTACCTCTCCATTTCTGCCATAAATAATGAGGTAATAGCTTGATAAAATGGTATTTACAAACTGTGTTGTTCCCGAAGGGTGCACACCGCTACTACCTCACTATCTAAGCTATTAGCTCTCCATTTATGCGATAAATAATGAGGTAATAGTGGTGTGCAGCCTTCGGGCGCAACACAGTTGGTAAATACCATTTCATCAAATTTATCTCTCAATAATGTTGTCAAAGTCACTGATTTACTTTTTTCCATTATTGGGATTGGTTCGTCTTTTGAAGTTTCTGAAGTTGTCTGGGTTCTACTAGAAATCTGTTATTAATTTTCAATAATGAAAACATTCTCTGATCATATACCTACCCTAAAGAAAATTTTCTGAAAATGCATCTAGAAAGTGTTACGTACCTACATTATAATCATATTGGTATATGTTCATAGGCCACCAAACTGTAAATAGGTAGTAATTGTGTTAACAACTTTCTAAATTTTGTTATAAAATAGTACCTAGAAAATCAACAATAAGTAATAAAACATAAAAACATGTTTATATTTCGCGAGTGATGTTTAGGTAAAGATTTGGCACAAAATATTTTTCCAATATTTTGCTCCGAAAATGTCCGCCCATAGTTTTTATTTTGAGGCATATTCTAGATGATACGTTAAGTGTGACCCCCGTAAAGCAACTCCAGAATTTCCAATAATCCGTCTCTCGATTCTAAATTCGTGTTCCAATTCACTATGACACACCGCTAAGTATTTTTGGATTCGTGACAAACGCACCTTCACTGTATGAATAGAATCTGTAGTAGACACATGAAAATGCTTGTGTCTCACTCCTGAGACCGTCTGAAAGACATGCTTTGTTATTGGAAGTGATCGGCGGTGCGGGCGACGAAATTTCGGCTGATACATGCCGCACGTGAGTTTCTCCAATTTTAATTGGGCGCAGTGCCTCATATCCATTGATGTGCCAAGCCGTCCGTTCTTTGTTTGAATTATAGTTTAATTTGTTGGGAGACCTGTTGTTATTACCTATATATAGGGTAGCTTCGGTAACCCGTTCCAAAATTCTTCGTCATACTCATCAGGAGTTCTTATCATATTAAACAGTGATTATGTTCAAATTAATTTAAATTATTTTTCAGTCCCCACTTCATGCTGTTACTTCACTAATACTAATATTTTTCGAACTTTGTATAAGTATTATAATTTAATATCTGAAATTGTGTAAAATACCTGGTTGAGATTTCGTAGTGTGGGACTGGAGAGGGTTGGGGGTGTCGGAAAAAATCGCGCCGACTCTCGACAATAAATCGCGGGGAGGCATTTAAAGAGGGCAGATAAATTCGTACATATACACGAAAATAAAAATACACACATAATTTATTTAAGTTTGCAGGCGACAACGAGCGACGAATTTAAGAAAAGCTATCATCTTAAGTAGGGAAATATTTCATATCACGGCATTATGGGGCGGGGGCTTGAGCGGAGCGCTCGAGAGATGGGCTCTAGAGTAGAGGAAAACAGAATGGATGGAGGTATGGCGTGTCTTTTCTAATACAAGGATACGCATACACATAATTTACTACTTGTTAAGCTTAGCACCCTATTCCGCTTGTATTTTCTGCGTGTTGACGGGGCCCGATATATATTTACAAAACTTATTCCAGAACTACCATAAATATCTGAGGCAAACACAATTTCGTCGTTTAAAATCGTGTTTTTTCTCGCGGCACCCCTCCGATACTAGATTTGCTTAACTGCTTCAATTCGAAGTTTGCCGACTCTTTTTATGTCAACCCCATAAAACCAGATGAGCTTCCTTCTGGTCAAGATCAAGATAAAAATAAATTGATTCCGTTTTATGGGCTCTAATATCAATAAATAAAATCAGATAAAACACAGCAGCAATTTTCGCCCATAGACGTCTTTATTTTCGCATTTCTAAACACTAAACAGACAGCAATAAAATTGGTAGAGCCAACCCCAGGGCTCTCACTTAGGGCCTGCTTTGTGATAAATATTTTTTGATTAGGGATAGATTGTAAGTAGCAGTCTTCGACAGCTTCCCAATATGACTCTCGCTCCCACCATCCACTAATTAATCAATGTTCTACCACCTTTCTCCAATAGTCCTCTAATTTCTAATTTCCAAAATTCCTCGACCCTTAAATCCCTGTGGTAAAAGTAGTAGCCGAAAAAATATTTTTTCTACGTATAATATAAAAAACTACCACTTTCCAATGGGCTATCAGACACTAACGAAAATTTTAGAAACTTTTGCTGTTAAATCATAGATTATGCCAATTTATAACAACTCGCATAAACGTAAAAATTATTAAAATTTGAACACTTCATTTCAGGCAGCACCTAAACATTGCCATTTCCTCGCAGGATTTATTCCGCGCCGAGCAACCAAAGTGACGTCACGTCCGTCCCAGCTGCATGCTTCACGTGTATTAGACAGAGATCTCGTCCGAAATTTATTGCCGAAATGGGGGCCTTAAAGAAAAAAAATACAGGTCAAATATTTTGACAAGTGCTTTCCAATTATGAAATTTAAAAAAAATTGTCGAATTGCCCATTTACTAAAGAATTAAAGGCAATAATTACATTAATAATTCAAGTTTTATCGGGTAAAGTTTGCGTGGGTAGTTTTTGGCAAAATTTTGCCTAGGGGTCGAGCGATATATGTCAAGATTACCTCCCAAAGAAAATATATTTTCTAACTTTTATTTTAACCAGTGTCACTTAAAAATGTAATAAATTAACGCAAGTTATTGGTTTAATTTAGAGGAAATTTTGAACACATTTTGGAAAAATGGTTTTGGAACTTCTAATAGTGGAAAATTTGAAAAGTGTAACATTTGAAGTGGTCTCAAGCAAAATTTAAAATTTAATGAAGAACGAGAAAGAACAGATGACATTTAAAGTGACAGACGTTTTCGAATAGGGCTTTTCATTATAAAAAAATGCTGAGGCGCATGCGCGATCGCTCCATGACAATTTCGGACAAATGTCAAAGTGTTTATTTTAAATTCTTTGGTCTATACAGTAAAATTTTATTGCAAACGTGCAAAATTTGTAATAGTTCGGAGCTAAAACAGTATGGAGCATCCAAACATTGTGCTTTTGGTGACTGGAACGATGATAGCAGAGCGGGTAGGCCAAGTTATCGCTTGGGATTACGATTTTATCCATTTCTCAAACCCTGCCTAGCACTGGGGAAAATCGAAGTTAATAACTGGGTCGGTGACCATCTGAGGGCTTGTTCCACCTATACTATAAAAATTGCGTGGATGAAAATGTGTAAAAGGCAAGATTCGAAAGGACAATTTTTGCACCATTGTCTGGTACTATGTTTGGTCCAGAATCGGTTGCAAATAATTTTGACGTTATGGTTTTGGTTCTTTTAGCGAGTATTTTACGTATCTTCGTTTGATTTATTTAAGATAAGCCATTTGCTTTCGACTAGTTTTTCACTCCTCCCTCCTGACTTGTTTTAGAAAAAAACTGCATTAGGTATATTCAATTCTGCCTAAAAAGAAAAACATTTTTGTTTTAAAATAATTTACCCGTTGCAATACAGTTGTTGTCCAATTCTTCTTTAAAATAGTCAATCATGCAATTGACTGACTCTCCGCCTCGCCATACAAGTTCAGCAGCAGCACTTTGGTAAAATTTTTGTTGAAAACCAGATAGAGTATACTCATCAAATGAATTTATAATGAATTGGTATTCATCTGGGGTAAGAGCTTTGGAGTTTTGCTTCCTTTTACACAAGTGAGGGAATTAGGTATTAAGTGGAGCAGAGAGATGGATTGGCCGAGGTGGTGCTATAAACTGGCCAGCTAGATCTCCCGATTTGGCACCGCGTGACTTTTTCTTATGGGGTTACTTGAAGTTAATAAAACTCGTCACCCAAATATTGATTGTTTAAGGAATGTCATTTTGCTCTCCATTTCACTGTTGTTTTTTACACAGACAAAATATGTACGAAATGTGGCAACCGTTTGATTAAATTTTACTTTGATGTTAAAGTTATTTTAAATAACAGTTTTAAAGAGTCTACACTGAGAAAAAGTGTTGTCCGTAATATCATAAAAGTTGCATGCAATACAACATGTTGTTGCTATATATGCGCCAGCTACAACGGATTGTATATTTTACAACAGCAATTCTGTAATAACTTTATGACAAAGAATACGACACAAAATATATAAACATGTCCCTTGTGAAGTTCGCGCATACAAGGCAGTTGTTGTAATAATTAATAGTTGAAATAGTATACGATATTGTGGCTGCTCCGAAATTGTTACGGGATGTGTTTTCTATCATACAGTTAAATTCAATCTATACTTACCGTTTTTACAGTTCTGTATAACATATTAGTTCCATTCTTAATATCTTTGTAGATCGGCTTCTTATACTTTACTCTTTCTTATTTCTTAACTCCGATATCAGTGTATCGACAAGTCAACAAAAAGTAAGAGATTGAAAATATTTATGTGCAATTATTCTGGAAGGTATGAAAAAAAATCATGATGAAAATATAACTGCTTTATTTGTTTTAAAAATACAACCTACGTAATCATTAACAAATAAATAAAAAATTAAAATATAAATTTGTATAGTGTACAAACATTAACGGCTATTAATAAAAATTATATTCTATCTTGGACTACCTCAATATTTTAAAACATTCTTAATAGTGAGGTGGTGGTTCATTTTAGTAGGCCCGTAATACAGGGTCTTTCAATTTAAACATACATTAGAGATTAGACATTTTATCTAAAAATTTGCTTACGTCTTAGAAGAAGAATTCTAGGTTGATGCCATGGATCCTCTATCCTCTATCCATGGTTGATGCAGATCTCACAGCTAGGTATTTCTGTAAAGAAAATAAGATACTGTAAAATGATACCCCTCAAGAAAACCCCGTTTTAATCTTTTAATCAACCCTATCTAAATTTTCAAGGAGAATTCAAAAATGTCATAAAAATATAGCAATCTAGTAATATAAGAATTAATTTTCTGGACTTTAATAAAGAATTGCACACACTTGTAGATGTTTTGGCAGAATGTATAGTTTTTTCATAAGGATGTGGAATACAACAGCGTTTACCTTTATGATGAACACCCTGAATAGCAAAAAAACATGCATTTATGGTGTTAGGCAATGTTAACTTTGTGCTAATTATTAATTGTTCGTAAAACACATTTAAGCTTCAGAAATGTCCTCTTTTACAATCTTCCATGCACAACCTACAGTAATCTACTTTAAGACTTCCAGAAATAATCATGATTTGTGTTAAGTTCAATGTAATAAAGAGAAAAGTAATAGTGCAATATGATAAACGTGAAAAATATTATGTAGGTAGGTACCTAACTGATGTTGCGGGTATACATCATCTAAAACACAGCAAATTTTACTTACCGATAAAGACGAAGACATGTACATGTCTTCCGTTTTCAATAACAATAAACTGCAATTGATTTCAGTACTTAACACACACACTAACAGCTCTGCTGCACTTTTGATGAGACGGAAAGGTTGCAAGTTAAAACTAGAGAACAACCGTTTGGTAGTTATGATGTTTTGCGCAGGTGCGTGGCACCAGCTTCGACCAATCATAAACGAAAACTAGTTAAATTACAACGTCGTTGTTGTAATGCTTGCAATTTGAGCAGTATATTATTTACAAAGTCATGAACTATATTACTTAATGTTTGTCGTATGTCTTGCCTGCAATTTGAAGGTATGTATATCGCAAGGAAATGTAATCCATACGAATGAGTCTTAATGATAATAACACTTTAAGGAAATTTGTTTTTCCATAGTATCTTATGCAAGAAACTTGGCGTATGCAAGAATATTCTATTTCAGATTTCTGATACACCCTCCGTTTTCGCAATGAGTAAATGTATTCGAAAATGAAAATGTATTGCTGGATACGGTATCTCAAATACAGTTTAAGTGTAATATGAAAAACATTCCATATTGTAAGCAGTGTATAAATATTGAATATGATAGAACATAAAAATGTTATACTATACAAAAAGTTCCCAGCAACTGCATTTTGTATAAATATTTTGTAAAATTTCTCTCAGTGTAAGCGACTTACTTAGTGTGCCATTGACTCAATACTAATGTACGATCTCGATTTCTGAACAAACTGTTATTACGCGTGACTCACGTCCTTGGTTTTTGGTAAAGTTCTTCCATCCTTCTCGTTTGCCTGTTCCTAAACAATTTCTTCAGTCACGTGGCTGAAAAACACTTCATAGAATGTAAAGTTGCCGCAGAAGTAGAAATTACAATTTCATCAGTTAGCGAAGGACTGAATGCGGGAGCTTGGGAGGAATTTATAGATGAACCTCCCTGGTAAATACAGGAGTGCTTTTCGGCGGCACTATTTTAGAACCTGCGGTTTTCGATATGGGAAAATCTTGAGTCGGGGCGGGCGCGCGGCAACTTTATAATTAGGAATCCACTGAATGGAACCGTAAAATTAATACCCATCATGGCGCGTTTTCCATTTCGCAAACTTTTCCGATTTGTGAGTAAAATGTACTTGCAGTTTGTTAAAATAGCGTGTAGAAACAAACCCGATGATCATTAGTCGGAATTCTCCGTGTTCCTTTCATCGTAATTTAAGAAATAGGTTCGCTTACACTCCGCTAAATTTTCCTTCACAATTTCCCGCGCGCGGACAGAAATTCTCCGAAGGGTTTAACGCAATTCACGGGGAGGTATTGGTATTATCATGAAATCTAAGAAACGCCATTAATTTTCAAATCGAGAGCCAACATACAACAATTCTTTCTTTTAAATAGTATCGTCTGGATCTTCTCAATATTAAACTTTAGGCATCTCCTGAGAATACAGAAATTGTGAATAACAGAGGACCGAGAATTAACCCCTGAGGCACACCCGACAAGTGGAATTGAACAAGGCACGTGTTGAGTAGGTGCGATTCCGAAAAGATAGCTCCCAAACAGAGAAACTTCCCCATCTCATGACTGAGTGTAAGGCCGTGGAGAAGGCCGACAGCTCAGTTTCAAAAACCCTGTATAACTGTATCAATATGTTTCGCTTTTGGATGTCGATTCAGCTGTTGCCCTCTCCTAAAAATGCATGACATATGTTTATATCAAAACTGTCTCTGGAATACCTGTAGGTACGTGGCTTCTGGCCAAGAATACTCACTTAATTCTTTTTATACATCGCGAAACTTGGACTGAACACGCGGAAGCCGAACGCGATTCATTAAATACGAAAAACTTATAAACCTCAAAAACAAGAATATCGCAATAAATAATGAAATTATTACGCCTACCACCTAATAAAAGTGGGCGAAAATGAGCCCAGTTTCCGGGCAAAGGAGCAAGTACACTCTGGTGCGATCGCGATGAAATTCTTGAACCTATTCTTGAACGAAGCCTTCAAAAATTGGGTACGATTATCGGATATAAAATTATACCTGGACTAAAATAATATTGTATAGTGAGCTATAAACCTACGCATTTCCCTAAAAGTAGAACATCCTACATCCCCAACTATTTGAGAGCAGTACTCTATATTGTGTCTTCTCAATAAAAACTACCCAATATGGTTAAGAACCTATGGTTTAGCACACAAGCCATCTATTGTATTTCGTTTGTTTGCTTTGCAGATAACCCTTCTCCATTTTAGAGTTAAGGGTATTACGACACTAGAGATCCCACCGACCCCATACAGTTGCACAAACCAGCACTCAAGATAACAGGTGTCCTTTGTTGAGCAAGGCCGCCGATAATAATTTGGTTATTGCAGTGAAAAATGCTGAATCCATAACGTGGGTGGTTGGGGTGGGTGGGCGTCCGTCGCGGGGTTGAACGCTCGAACAAAACTTTATCCACGCCTCGAATCTACCCAATATTTCAAACAATGGGGGAACGGTTTTTATCCACTTTTTATAAATAATCCCCGATTAATCAATGATCTCGCCTTCTCAGGTTCTTACGTGCGCGCCGGGAGAGGGACAGAGAGAGCGCGGCCTCGCGTATCTTAATCAAGACGGCCATTAGTCGCTGTCGTTTTGTTATTGAAGTTATAAATAAATTGTATCGCAGTTGGCCGACGCGTTCATCATTCCTCGGTAATTAACTACGATAGTTTCGGTTGTTGTATTAATCGTCGGTGTTTTCTGTATAATGTGCCACAAGTCGCTCGCAGGGTACAATTTTAGACGGCGGGCGCCGCTTCGCACCTCTTCACCAGAGCCCCCCTTGACGATATAGAAAAACACAAGCTGTTCTGCACTGAAAATTACGCGATGGTGCACCCAAAACGTTTGGTTATTATTATTCTAGAAAAGTCTCGAAATGAAAATCAGAATGAAAGTAGAAAACCCAGGATAACAAAGGATATTATGTGACTCTAATAGACGAGAGGCGGACATATACAAATAGGCTAGATGAAGGAGGGAAACAAAGATATAAGGCAGATGCTAGAGTCGGGGATAGGAATGAAAAGAGGTAGGGGTAGGCTCGGACCAGATTACTGCTCTCAAATACTTTGTATACCACCAGCACGCTACGCCACTGTAAAGACAGCCGTGTGAAGGAGTTTTCTGGGTGTGCGGCGGCGCGGGATCTATCATTTTTTGGTTTTATTGTCCAGTGAAATATTGGATACCATAATATATTTAGCAAAACATGATTTAATGTATTATATAGAGAGTGAGGGGGAGGGGAGCAGTGTGTTCTAAAAATACAGAGTATATGTATACGAGTGCATCGGAGAATGTCTACTATTCTTTTTCTCGGTCGTTAGTTGAGAGAATTGGCAGTGATTCTGGATTGCCAGTGTGACAACAATTTTTCTTTTTCGACACCTGGTGATCAATCATTTTTGAAAATTTATTTTTGGGTTTAATTGTGTTATGAAGTGGAATTGGCCTAGGGAATGTTTAAAAAATCTGGAAAAATACATATTGAATTTATAACACTGTTCATTTCATTATTGAAAATAATAACATACAACCAGTAGAACCCGGACAACTTCAAAAAAAGTCAAAAAACAAACCAAGGCACTTGCAATCCACAGAGAGACTGCAAAAAAAGTAAATATTATAGTGACTTTGACATCTCTATTGGCAGTAAGGATCCCTTAGTCCAACAGACTGCTTAATTTGAAAAACCCTGTATAATAAATAAAGAAGATAATAATCTTAACACATCCGAATTATATTTCTAAAAAATCCATAGGAATTAGCAATTTTAATTACAGCGCACCTGCCTATTCTAATTATTGACAATGTCATAATTTTCTAAACAGACTCGATCAAGTAGGCGCACCTGCACTAATATCCTACGACCTGCACGCGAACTGAACCGAGTTTATTATTTATTCCTATTGTTCTCTCCAGCCCAATTGACCTTTCTGAAGTACCCTCGTATACGAGTTTACATGATTTTAACAGCAACACGGAGGAGAAGACACAAAACACATTTAAGACGGCACTTTTAAGTGGATACATGAGATATAGCGGATAATGACATCACAGCTAGTAGTGTTGGAACAATGACATTTCTAATGAGGGGATTTTTAATTGGACGACTGGTTGTCAAACGGAATACGCGATGTCCTTCTGTTGTAGCTGAGATATAAGTACATAATATACAGTTGCATTTAATATCAATACAGTCTCATATTTTCTTTGCAATAAAAATTTTCATAGTCATTTATTCCTTTCCATTCCCCTCATTTTGGGGGATTATGGGAAGCACCGGTAAAATCCACCAAATATCATTTAAAGAGAGTTTTAGGAAAAGCACATCTCAACATTTGAGTAATTTTACACACTCTCATTATACTCATTGGACGAGCGATAACATCTCCTGATCCAAATTTTGATTCCGTTATCGAAAACAGAGTTTCACATTTCAAGAGTGCCCAACAACTTCCAGTTAAAATGGCAATTTCATAATGAAAGTATAGTACATTATATTTTCTATTTAATTTGAAAGGATAGGCTGTTTCAAGGCGGGGGGCAAGTGTTGCATGTCCACCAAAATTTAAAAGACATGAAACATGTGAAGGCTGTCTTCATCTCAAACGGCACACACTGTAGATACGGGGTGAGCCAAAAAGTTTATGATTTACCGTAAGAATTTCTCTGCTGGAAGTGTCGAATATCCATCTTGATGACAACACTTGCAGAAATTTTATAACAGCGTCGGGGTAAGTGCGCCATAAATTCACAAGCAATTTAATCAAAAAATGTAAACGGCTCTAGCAGTAACACAAACATTTGCAGCGTTGCGATATTCCATTATAATACATTACTTAAATCCGAATCCATAAATTGTCTGGGAACAAATCCGGTGTAAATGGAAAATATTGGTTATTATTTTTTATATATTTAAAAACAATCTTTCCTCCCCCTTGCTGTGGATCTGCCTTTCCGAATTCTGCTCATAGACTCCAATCTCTTACACAACCTATTACCGTTTATCATGAGATGAACGCAAGAAAAAGAATAAGAACAAGTAATAACTATGGATTATCAGGAACGGGCGTCTTCTATACATTACACCACGGAAATAGCGTCTGTCTCACCCCCAAACTACCCTTAATAAACGAATAGACAGAGGTGGAGAATTGGGACACTTGCCAAAATTGTAAAACGAAGGCGAACATACGGCCATTTTCTATACAGAGTAACGAGAATTTATGTGCTTTACTGCTATCTCCTTTCAGTTTTTTAAATACTTTTCTTAATTACTGAATTTTACGCGCAATTTCCATTGAAACTGGGCCTTAACAACACCAAAAAATCGATTTTGGGCTTGAGGTATCCAATTATGATGTTCGGGATAATACTGTCTGTGTCAACCCCATGTTGGCGTGCACATTACCTTCAAGCCGCAGCAGTATAAGACGAGATTACGACAACATTCAGCGAGGAAAGATTGCAGAAAAAATTATTTGAGGGTAGTGTTTAAGTCTTAGAAATGAGACGCTTATTAAGTACTGCTAACAAAATAAATTTTAATTCACTACAAACGCTTAGGTACAAGAAAAATAAAATTAAGAAACATTAAATTTTAAAGTAGTTGTTCGAAGTGTCTACCATTCACTTGGATACATTTTTCGATGCGTTTCCTGAGAGACCCCCGAGTTCTAAACAATGCCCCTGGATTGCCTTTGATTTCATTGGCAGCCGCTTGTATTCTTCGCCACAGCTCATCGGGTGAATCAACAGCTTCTTTATAAACCACATCTTTCATTCCAGACCACATCGAAAAATCCAGATGACTTAAGTCGGGGCTTCTAGGTGGCCAAGCAAATTCACTTCCACGGCCAATCCACCGATGTGGAAAGACGTTGTCTAAATACTCCCGCACCGGCCGGGAAAAATGTGCGGGCGCCCCGTCCTGCATGAACCACATATTTTCCCTTAAATTAAGTGGTACTTCTTCAGGCAGTTCGTACAAATTTTGCTGAACGGAACGCCGACGAAGAGTTACTGCGGAGGGGTATCGGAAGGGACGTAGCATTCCAAAAGTACAAAGTAGGCGGACACTGAATGCAAAAATTGCTGGGCGCGCTAGATTAGGGGGAGCATTTCGCAGCGTACAGAGTAGGATTGGGAGCTTTCCATTCACTTTGTGCTAGAACAAACACAACACCGAAGCTACAGGCGAAACGCGGGGTTTATTGAATATCATAGTATAGTATTTATATTCCGACGAGTACCTGATACAAAACAAGGAACGTTGAACCAAATTATAGGTGGGGAAACAAAACTCGTCTCGGGATGCTGGTTTCCCCAAGAAAACGCAGTGGGTTACTTATAAGTAAAAAAGAAAAACTAGATAAGTATGTTTTGCGATTGACCGAAAAGTTCGTGTGGTTAGAGTTATTTTAATAGCATTTCTCTAACAAAATTTTGCAATATTTCTTAAATCAAAAATAGACTGCAAAAAACGGAAAACTCAATTTTTTGACTGGCCACTTCCGGTGATTTTTTCTGGGTTCAGTCATCATGTCATATCACATTTTCTTTTCTGAGAGCATCGAACTGGCTACCTCTGGGGTACTACCGCAGTACCCCAGAGCTAGCCGCGCGGTGGAAAAAATAATAAACAAAAAATGGTTTGCTGAGTCTAAATTTCCTTAATAATGACTTGTACCGTTATCATCTGCCGCAGTCAGACACGCTCAGTAAAGCCTCTTTTAGCGCTTTACGTATTGTAACTGATTTTTTTCCATAACGTTCTAACATTTGGAATAGACTTCCATGAACCTGTGTTACAAATTCCTAAACGGTAAAAAATGTTTTGTCATGTTGAGTGTGCATCTGACTGCAACAGAAAATCCACGGTACACGCCACTCTTAATAATCAGTTCATTAAATGTTCAAATTCCAATCCTTCTGTGAAAACACAAATTTTAAACTTTCCCTTTCCCGGCTAATTTCTTGTCCATCGTAATTCCGTGACAGATTTTACCTGATATGACGCAGAGAACAGAAATAACGGAAGACGTAGTTGGAAGTTGACGTATATTATTTGTCTAAAAACGTTTTATACGAAATTAATCCAATCCGGTGCTCATAGGATGTATTATGTGTTCTCATTTGGCCAATAACATGCTGTATTAATGCAATAGAAATCTCCGGTTGGCGACGGAAATCCAAAGGCAGTGTACAAGAAATCCACCAGTGATACACTCCTCGGGAATCTGTTATACAGGTTGATCCATTTATCCATTTATACGAAGTTATATAAGAGACCCCTCTTTGTTTTACCATTCTGTCTGTTCGTCCGTCTGTCTCTCAGTCTGTATGTCTGTTTGTCTCTCACAGTGTTCTTTTTCCTGAAATATAAGTGCTATACAACAATAAAATTGACGCATATGTAATGGCCCAAACTCAGTCAAATCTAAATGGTTTGTTGTGTGCACATATTTAGGGCGGTTTACATACGTCGAAACATCGAAAAAGGGTCAAAAGATATATTTTGTTTGCAACACTAGAGCATGCGAAACATTTTTTTTGTTTTTATCTTTTTACAGTTCAGTACGACCACATGCGGGGAGTGTCAATTGTGTCCGCCTGCCGCAATTTAGAACTATTTAAAGTAGAATCGTGAATTTTGGTACTTTCGTAGTCTTCACGATTGCAACTAATTATGCAATAAATAAATTTTATCAAAATCGGTTCAGGATGCGGTTTCTGATATAAGTGCTTCAGAAACTTTGCTAGCCAGTACGGAACACTTTATGTAAAAAGGGAGTTGATACTCGGTGAATTATTTAAATGGGACACTATACATATTGCGTTTTTTAATTCTTCGATCGATTTTACTAAGTATGCATACGAAGTAAGTTGCTTTTAAACTAAACCCCATATTTTTGTGTTTCAGTTTTCTTTTAAAATTTTTGTCACACGTAGGGATGTTTCAAAAATTAGGTACATTTTGAGAATGATGAACAGATGCCCAGTTTCACAATAAGTTCAGTCTAGAATGCAACTCTTACACAATCATATAGTAAAATCGAACAGGAAAATAAAAAGTGAGATGATATTACAGGAGTTCTATTTAAGAAATCCAAGTTGTGTAGATTAGCATCTGCTGTACAGAAGAAATGAGACGCCATGTATAAGTATAAAGTAATTTGAATTATGGAAATTTAAAAACAAAGAGAGTTTCTATTTGGCATTTTTCTCTAAAATACACAATACAGATGAATCGCTTTTTCTGATAAATGGGATACCTGTGCACCTGCATATTCAACTCATATGTGTAACAATAATACATTTTAGGAAGAATCGGAAATTACTTTGGAAAAATAGGCCCCAAGAATAATACCTGAATACATACAAAAACTAGCCACGCCTGTTTCTTGAATCTGGGAAGTTTAAACATATCGCCTCTAGACACCGCCACCTCTAGGCCCTTGAAAAGGCGAATGCAGAGGTGCAGGAGCCAATTGATTGCTTCATTATTATCAAAAATTTATTATATTTTTTTTGATACCGTCAAAATGAAAAGTCTAATCTATGACTCTACGATTATAATTTCTAAAAAAAACGAAAAATGTGATAAATATTATTGGTTCATAGATTGTGAAGTAGATTTTAAAGTTGAATTTCTGGTTTTTAATGAAAATTATTAGCGAACAGTCCTAGATCTATGTTTAATTGAAACAAGAAAATAATAATCATGCGAATATCTTAAACCATGTTGGAATAATCCATTGGCAGCGGGAACGTTACATCCCTCAAATATTCCAAGCGTTCCGATAGCCTTAACGGCAAGGGGGTTTTCAGAATCCCACAAATGATTGTTTCGCCAGTTGAAAACTCCACGTCGAGTAAACGTTGCCTCATCTGTGAAGAGGATTTCGTTCAGAAAATTAGGATCCGCGCATTGCTGGTTTTGTAAGAAATTAGCGAAAAATAGACGAGCAGGAGGGTCTTCCGGTACTGGAGTAATGTGGCATGGGTGAAGCTTCTCTTTGTGCAAAATTCTCCAAATCGAAGAGCTACTTACGCCTGTTGCCGCACTTAAACGACGGGTACTTACGCCTGGATTTTCGTGCAATCTAACCAAAACCTCATCTTCCTGCTCAGCCGAATTAATCTTCGGAGCGCTATTTTCACCTTTTACGGACGGAAAGATCCTCTTTCGCCTAAGCGATTGTACAGATTTCTAAATAATTTATGATTTGATTGCCTTCGGTGGGGGTATAACTCTGAATACCTTCTGGCTGCAGCGAGCCCATTAAAATTGGAGAAAGTCAATGAAAAAGCTATTGGGTTAACACTGAACACTTTAAAACTAATGTCATATTACTATCGATTGTCTATTTGTAAAACGTAGCTATCTAGATAATATTTTGTTTAATGCGGAACGGCCTATTAGAACAAGTTTGGAATTTAAACAGTCGTTTTTTCTTCAAAATGGGCTGGAATATCAAAATGAGGCAAGAATACCTATATTTATTGTTTAAAAAAGGTTGGTCTTTCAGATTTTGGAGCCGATTTGACGTTAGATGTACATGGTAAAAAGTTATGGATCAGTATATCAAAGCAATAGGTTATAAGTAGTGCCCTCTAGGGGCAGCGTCGAAAATGTTAACGGATAGCCCATTGCTAATGAAACACCCTGCATATAGGATATTATTTTCAAGTAAAAGTAATGGTCAGCTGAACTGTACCAATGAGTAACTTCCTAGATTTAATGAAAAGGCACGGAGCAACTAAGACCGACAATTTGCATTCTAGTGTTGGACAAAAGGAATGCGTCTGTAATTTCCCCCTTAAATAAAATCCCACTAATGAATTTAGGCCAGCCCAGAAAGGTTAAATTATAATTTCATTCTCAACCCAACATCCTCTACATATGTGTGTATACAAAATTATTTAATTATTACCACAAACGGTGTGTGTAAACATCAAGTAGAAATTATAAAGAAAAGGCCCGTTATAATGACTGTGTGTAATTAAAAATTCCTCTACCGTACATTAAGGGGTTACTCTCCAACCCCAAAAACCTCCTTCTCTCTAAATTTCACAACGAAAAATAATTTACAAACTTTTACTGTATTACTTGTATTACCTATATTAACTGAAGATTTAGGATCTTTTGCAAGCAATTCTATTTCGTTTTTGTTAAAAATTGTATTGACGGAATTTACCTACAAACATTTCTGTGCCTTATTAGTAGCAAATGTATCAGAAAAAACGTAGTAGGCAGAGGACACTTAGGATTCAGACAATTGAAGAGTCAAGGCTCTCTAGATGAAGTGTGTTCTAATGAGCACATGCCTCGGGCTTTTCAGCGTCGACGTGATCACCTCCCCCTCCTACAACCCCTCGAATGGATAGTAAAAATACAGTACTATAGTCTGGCACTATTAATAATATGTATTTTAGTCCAGTGGCGCAACACACGCCTAGGTCGAAGGAAATTTGAGTCTGTTACGCCACTGGTTGATTCCAAGATGCTGGCAATCAATTTATAGGCTACGTATAATTAAAGTAGTAAATATACCTAGGTTCTAAGTAATCCAGCAATAGGTTTAAACTAAGAGTACATTAGTTATTCGACTAATTGCATTATAAATCAATGAGACAATAGACATTCAATGAAACACGCCTCCTACCCCCTTATACGGGGCAAGCGTCGTAAGCAGTTGCCTAGAAATTATTGGATTAAAATTCAATACAAAACATTTTCCTCTAAAGTCATTAATTCAGCCATATAACAGAAGAAACAAGGCTTAAGTGGACACCTTGTACATCGTCAAATAAAAAAAGCGATTTATCAATTCCCGCCAAATCAGCCGAACAGGAGCAGGTTCATAAATAACCCCAAGGGCACTTGTTGCTCTTTTGTAACGAACTTCCGATCGGGCCACCTGTTTGATAGACTATTGATGGACGGTATCACTTCCGGTTGCACCGACTGGGTCGCGTTTTCCGTTAAATGCTCTCTAATACCCTGTCTTACTGAAAGTAGAGGATGGGGAGGTCTGTGAATCTAGTGTGCCGTGACCGAATGACATTTTTTTAATAATTATAGATCAGCATGACTGAGAATTCTAACCTCACTCTCGCATGTATTGCACTTTCTTGTAGTTATTAATGCATTTGAAAATACTGTATGTATTATTGTCAAGATTATAATAGTTTGTGCGGGATGGCGGTCGTATTTGCCAAGAATTTCGCGTATCTACATCGAGACGTAAATAGAGTGGGAGTCTGCATTACTGTCTAATGTCTATCTATAATGTTGCAACGTGAACTTGCTAGGTGCATACCCTGGGATTCTTTGATGCTTTACTCCGAAACTATAATGTAGACAATACAGTGAAATTTTGTAAAATTAAATTTTATCAGTAATTAAAAATTAATAGATTGGTTAAAAGATTGTAATAGATCGTTTATTTAAACTAGTTAGTCGCATAGACAGGCGAGACTCCAGAAGATTACAAACGGAACATCATAATAGCGTTGCCAAAAAGAAAAGACGCGGATAGGTGTGAAAATTTTAGAACGATAAGTTCTAAATAGGATTTGTAGATTTGTAGATTTGGAAAAAGCCTTCGACAATGTAAAATGGAAGAAGATGTTCGAAGTGCTTAAAAATGTAGGGATGAAGTATAGGGATAGAAGAATAATTCATAATCTATACAAAGAGCAAACGGGAGTTATAGTTTTCAATTTAGGGTGTTTCATTAACAATGGGAAATCCGTTAACTGGAGATTCTACAGGTCAAATAATGACCATTGACCCGAACATGCCTTATCTGAATGTTGATGGTTTAGGAAATACCAGGGTGTTGAAAGTTACAATTTTATTTCCATTTTTAGCCATAACTACGAAATTTCTTAGGTTGCCGACTTAAAAATTTGCAATCCTATGATTTTTCTTACGGGAAAAAAGATTCCAATAACATTTTTGACGTTGCCCATAGAGGGAGCTACTTATAACCTATTGTTTTGATAAATTGACCCATAACTTTTTACCATGTACATCTCAAAGAAATTGGCTCCAAAATCTGAAAGACCAACCTTTTTAAATAATAAATGTATTCTTGTCTCATTTTGACATTCCAGCCCATTTTCAAGAAAAAACGACTGAATGCAGATAGTGTTTATAAATCTTAGATATGAAACACTTATTAAGTACTGCTAACAAAATAAATTTTAATTCACTACAAACGCTTAGGTACAAGAAAAATAAGATTAGGAAACATCGTTAAATTTTAAAGTAGTTGTTCCAAGTGTCTACCATTCCTGAGGGCCTCCGAGTTCTAAACAATGCCCCTGGATTGCCTTTGATTTCATTGGCAGCTGCTTGTATTCTTCGCCACAGTTCATCGGGTGAATCAACAGCTTCTTTATAAACCATATCTTTCATTCTAGACCACATCAAAAAATTCAGACAATTTAAGTCGGGGCTTCTAGGCGGCCAAGCTAATTCACTTCCACGGCCAATTCACCGATGTGGAAAGACGTTGTCTAAGTACTCCCGTACCGGCCCGGCCGGGAAGCATTTAAACGTTCCGGTATACATTTCGGCACCCGTTGCCATATTATTGGTCAATTTAAACATATTCGTCCAATAGCAAGCGGAGTGCCGAAATCGCTACCCGAATGTTGGACGGTGCTGAAACGCAGGTCGGAATGTTGCGAAATATGCCGGCAATTCATATGCCAACAAGCCAAAGGCACTATACCTATATGCGCGAAAGGGTATGGAAAAATTAAGCTGACACTCCAATGTGAAAATATAGTGTCCTTCGTTGTCCATTTTATTGTAATCGTTAACTCAGCTTGGCATCCTGTATTTTTTGATTTTCCGTTTTTGTTTTTTTCTTTAGCGACCCTTTTCTGATCATTATGATGGCAAACAAAAGTTTTTCTGAAATATAGAAATGTTTTATAGATAACTGCTACTTACCTAGTATATTACAAAATTTTACTTTCATTTAGCGTGACTCGAGTGTATAACATAATATGTATATAAATAAATAATAATCAAAGGCGCATTTATAAAGCCCACTTTTCATTTATGGTATAGCGCTGAAAAATTTGCGATTTTTTGCCTTCAGATATAGGTAAATACATACCAATGCATGGAAACCAAGTTTAAGGAAGGGGCGTTGGGGTAAGGGACGTTGGTAATCTTTGTTCGTGTTTAGCATTTGATTTTGTAAAGATGTATAGGTAGGTAACTAGTACCTATTTGTATGAATCACGCGCCTAGATTGTTAGATACCTATGTGCAATAAAAAATATAAAAAGGCCGTTGATGTAGGAAGGTAGGCACCTACCTAACATAAGTGCTTACCTGTATAAAAATCTGCTACAATTTTTAACACTGGATTGTGGATTTAATATGCCAAGTTGTAGATGATTCTTCCTCATATTGCACTAACCATTGCAGCACTGCTTCTTCGTTTGTTAATTTACCTCTGTATACATTATTTGAGACCTTAATTAATTGTTCCATAGCGATGCGCGGCATGCATTCGAGGTTATGTTTACCTATCCTATAGCATGCAACTCTGCAACATTCCGACCTGCGTTTCAGCACCGTCCAACATTCGGGTAGCGATTTCGGCACTCCGCTTGCTATTGGACGAATATGTTTAAATTGACCAATAATATGGCAACGGGTGCCGCAATCTATACCGGAATGTTTAAATGCGGCCGGGAAAAATGTGCGGGCGCCTCGTCCTGCATGAACCACTTATTTTCCCTTAAATTAAGTGGTACTTCTTCAAGCAGTTCGTACAAATTTTGCTGAAGAAAATTTAAATAAAGAGGACCGTTCAGATTGGGTGGAAGTTGAAAAGGCCCAATAAAGAAATTTGAAATTACACCGCACCAAACATTGATCTTAAATTCATGTTGGAAGTGTCTTTCTTTAACGGCATGGGGGTTTTCAGAATCCCACAAATGATTGTTTCGCCAGTTGAAAACTCCACGTCGAGTAAACGTTGCCTCATCTGTGAAGAGGATTTTGTTTAAAAAATTAGGATCCGCGCCTTGCTGCGCTTGTAAAGAAATTAGCGAAACGTAGACGAGCCAGGAGGATCTTCCGGCAACAAATTTTGTACTGGAGTAATGTGGTATGGGTGAAGCTTCTCTTTGTTCAAAGTTCTCCAAATTGAAGAGCTACTTACGCCTGTTGCCTCACTTAAACGACGGGTACTTACGCCTGGATTTTCGTGCAATCTAACCTAAACCTCATCTTCCTGCTCAGCCGAAATAATCTTCGGAGCGCTATTTTCACCTTTTGGACGGAAAGATCCTCTTTCGCCTAAGCGATTGTACAGATTTCTCATATCACTATTCGCGGCATTTTTTAATACTTTTGATAAATTTATGGAGAAAGTTAATGAAAAAGCTATTGGGTTAACACTGAACACTTTAAAACTAATGTCATATTATCGACTGGCTGTTTGTAAAACGTAGCTATCTAGATAATATTTTGTTTAATGCGGAACGGCCTATTAGAACAAGTTTGGAATTTAAACACTATCTGCCTTAAGTCGTTTTTTCTTGAAAATGGGCTGGAATACCAAAATGAGAAAAGAATACATTTATTATTTAAAAAAAGTTGGTCTTTCAGATTTTGGAGCCGATTTGACGTTAGATGTACATGGTAAAAAGTTATGTGTCAATTTATCAAAGCAATAGGTTATAAGTAGCGCCCTCTGTGGGCAACGTTAAAAATGTTATTGGAATCTTTTTTCCCGTAAGAAAAACCATAGGATTGCAAATTTTCAAGTCGACAACCTAAGAAATATCGTAGTTATGGCAAAAAATGGAAATAAAATTGTAGCTTTCAACACCCTGTATTTCCTAAACCACAACATTCGGATAAGGCATGTTCGGGTCAATGGATGCGATGATGATTTTTAGGAAACCTACGTACACAGACATCACACTTTCGTCCAAATTCATTTCATCCTTATTCTCAAAAATGTTCCCGCTATTGATGCTTTTTAATGAAGACAGCTGGCAATAAGAACTTCGTCTAATTGAATTTTAGTTATACCTTTCCAATATGCAAAGTTGTACCGGTTTGCGAAGGGCTCAAATTAACCCCCTACACGAATGCATATACATAGATAATTAACATAAGCATCTTGTTGGAAATAAAACGAAAGGGGTCCTATAGTTATATACCTAGAGACGAGTTTTATTTGCATTTTTGCATAGTTTATTAGAGTAATACAATGGAGATCGTACTATTTTAATAAAGCAAGGACATGAGTACGGCCCGTACTTATTCGCACGAAAGAATGGGCCGATTGATTAATATTTGGATCAAGAGCTCTGGCGCAATACCATCGTTATTTTCTCACAGGGTTCGGTATTGTAGGTCGTTTTTATGCGATTAATTTCGACAGATCATCATGGGAAACGTACGTTGCTTAATTGATATTCGCTTTGAGAAATGCAACTAGTGCTTAACGATTTTCTTTGACTGGTTAGTTTGCTTGGGTCCTTTGCCTTTATAAGAGAATGTATGCGTATATCGGGCTCTCAAACCTTAATAGGTAAATCCTGCAATATCCGTAGGATATTGTTCGGATTTCCCCTATTTTTTCACCCAAATCAAAAAAAAAATGTTTAAATTTGGTTTCTGCACAAAACTAAGCCAATAGAATTTACACTGACACAAAACATGCAAATTACTTCTTGAAGGTAAAATCGGTTTCATTTTTATAAAGTGTACCCGCGTTAGCCTGAAACGGGTTGCATTCAAGATATTCTTACCAAAAATTATTATTATTGTGATAAAATATTTATCAAAAAGAATAAAAATATTTCAAAATCACAATATCTTCCAGAACCAAGAAAACTTAAATTTGAGCCACTCGGTGTTAAATTTCCAATAATTTGTTTCAAACAAATTGTTTGTTCTGAGAGAGATTAGGTTAATTTCAGTTAAATTTGAATTAATAAAACACAATAGTTATTCTATTAACGCATTGTTTGTTCGCGCTCTAACAAATTTGATTAAATAAGGATCAGTCGCTCAATCGCGAGTTTACATCAGTCTTATTTGAAACACAGTATAGTGAAAAATAGAAATCATTTGCTGAGTTTTGTATTCACAATTATAACGTAAGACGTATTATAGTATAATACTGACTTCTCTTTGATTCTTTTCTTTGCGCTTGTTGGTGGCGACGGCTGTTTTTCAAATGTAAAACTACAGCGCAGGCGCGAATCAAGACAACTGCGGTTACTCTTGACCGAAGGTGTAAGCTTGCTGTATACGGCTGCGCTCTTGCTTACCGGACATTTTTTGGACTTATATAATAAAAATGAGTGCAAGTGCAAAAAATATTGTTTAAATTGTAATACAGAACGACAAAAGTGTGGTGCAAAATTGAAGAAAAACCGTGCTACAGCGTAGTGCCTAGTGCTTATGAGTTCCATTGGGTACATTAAATTAACGACTTAATTAACGACTTTTGGAGATTTTGGGAGCCGGCAACCTGTTTTCTTTGTTTTTACATTTGTAGATGGTATATAGTACAGTTCATTTATTTGATCTTGTTGTGATGCCAATGAGAAACATGAATCTTTATTTAGTTTCTTTATTCATTCAATTTTTGTTTTTTATATGTTTATTTAGTTATATTTAGTTTTTAGATTTTTTTCTAATAGGGTAAGTCCGGGAGAGTTCGACCTCCGGGAGAGACCGGCCAGTGCTGTTATTTAAAGAAAAAAGCGAGAGATGGCTATAAGGTGTAGTGTGAATGAATAAAATTGTCAAGATTGTTTCATCCATTGTACTGATAGTGCCGCCAAAGCACATATACATCGCAAATTAGGTTGAAAACTTCCAGTACACATCAAAGTTTTTTGATCGAGTTGAAAATGTTGATAATTTTTAAAATCCATGTAAGTTTATTTCAACTATTTCAATGTTGGGTGATAAAATATGCATGAAACTACAGCATAACGTCAAAACTATGGTGGTCGATCTATCCCGTAACTTTGATACAGTCCGATCACATAAATCTGGTATAGACCGACCCCACGAAGTGAATTAAATAATGATTAAATTTCTTTGAGTTAAAAAGAAATTACTGATTTGAATGAGCGGTAATTTAAATAATAGAATTTTGTAAAATAATATTATTGCAGATCACCCAAAAATGCCTGCAGTCGTTGGTTTCACGATGGTTGCTCGAAGTACAACCATTTGTGCGACTTCTGTGGAAAATCAAAGGAAAAACTTTCAAAATAATTTCTGGGTGGACGGTCTCACCCGGATATTCGGGAGTCGGGAGAGACCGACCAAATGCAATGTTTATGTTTTTATTGAAAATTAGAATAAATATGTTTATTTTGTCGTAAATTGTGGTTAATATAGAATCTTAACTGTGTAGGCGATGATTTAACGGGTTCAGAAAAAAAATCTCACTAAAGAGTAAAATTACAATTAAAAAGAAAAAAGTGGTCAAACTCTCCCGGACTTACCCTAAATGAATTACTGCAATACCGATACATTATTTTCTTTGGCTGACCATTCCATTAATTCCATTTAAATGCAGTGTATTTCGCAATTGCAACGGTTAGTTCAGTGATAAGAAATTTAAAAAATACCTACAAGTATACAGGGTGGTCACTTTTACAATGTACACCATTGGAATCTTCTAAACCCGAAGAGATTCAGAGTTGGTCAAACGGTAAGAAAGTTGCACATTTTCATGCTCTTTAAGGATCTGAAAAGAAATTCTGGATAGCTCTAGTTGTTCCTGAAATATCCTGAAAAAATTGAAATATTGCTTTTTCTTATTTCTTCCATATATTATTTATTACTCAAGCGAATGTGATGACCTTTGGCAGGTTTACATAAGAGGGCATGAGCTTTCCACTGGATGTTTCAAAATTTGTCTAAGCCTACTACATCTTCAAGTTTTCATGGTCAACTTTTGAATTTCTTATGGGCGCCATATTGGATTTTCATAAGGTTGGATAGAGAAAAAAAATACAATTTCAACGATGTATCGCACATGGGTCATCTAACTTTCTGGAACACTAATTTCACTCCATATCTACAGAATCTAGTTGCCATGATTATGAAAACTCAAAGATGTAGTAGGCTTAGACAAATTTTGAAACATCCAGTGGATAGCCCATACCTACTTATGTAAACCTGCCGAAGGGCATTACATTTGCTCAAGTAATAAATAATATATGGAAGAAATAAGAAAATGCAATACTTCAATTCTTTTCAGGATATTTCAGGAACAACGAGAGCTATCCAGAATTTCTTTTCAGATCCTTAAAGGGCATGGAAAAGTGCACGTTTTCTGTAATTTGACCAACTCTGAATCTCTTCTGGTTTAGAAGACTCCAATGGTGTACATTGTAAAAGTGACCATCCTGTATACCTATTTCGAAATAGTGGATTACAACATCGTGGATAGTCCTCACTTCCCGGATTTAAACTATTTCGTGGATGATTTAACCAAGACCAGGAAAGTCGTAAACTTTAACTCAAGTTATTCTCATAGCTCCTCTTCGTCAGATGATATTTGTCTGAAAGTGTTCTTATTGGTAAATATACCTATAGCCCAGTCAAATGGTGGTTTTCTCGTAACAAAATTGGAGAAGTTTTTTTCTCAGCGGTTCTATATGTTTTTGGGGTGCTGAATCCGAATTTCAAGTTTGCTGCCATGTAGGAGGTCGGCTTCACAACAAAAAACGCAAAAAACCTCAAAATTTTAGCACTTTTTTCAGTTCTTCGATTATATATCGAAGTCTATGCATTTTTCGAAGATGACCACTCTATACAAAATTCAAGTAGACAAAATTTCCTACAAAATGCACTGGTCAACTTTGATTTTCTGACGAGAGGTATCGGCGCTAGAGCGCGCTGAAAAAAAAGCGATTTTTTGGCCCTTCTGCGAAAACGTCAAAAACGCCCACTCTCGCCCCCTACAACTCGAAAAATATACGTGTTATCAACAAAAGCACTTATACCACGTGAAAGTATATTAAATTTCCTACAAGAGACGTCTCTAACATTCAGTTTTCTCATAAGGTGGGAGGGAGTAAAGCGAAAATTACGAAAAATGCCTTCTGCGCTCTACAGCCAAAACGGTCCCTCCCACCTGTCTAGCTCTCATCAGCGCTGTATTACGCTTATAAAAGAGGTTGTTTTGAATGAATTGATGGCAAAGTATGTTTGATGAAAACATTAACAAATTATATTTACAACATATTAGGTACACGACACTGAATATAAAGCTGAATATAAAGTTGAATATGAAATCTGTATGTATTAATGTACCGGGTGTTCAAATAAGAAAGGTCGGCGGCCGTATATCCGCGCAACCGTTTGCCCTAGAACTTTCGGAAAAAAATATTTAAGATAAAATTGGCCACGAGAAATTGCTGGAAATTATTTTTAAGTTCGTAGATTGGCCGCTAGGGGGCGTAAGGGCAACACCAAAGGAGAAAAATATTTTTTTCCCTGAAAAATCACCAATAAAGGGTTATCAAAAATAATTTTGTTGAATTCTACTGAAAATTCTGAATAACTTTCGTTTAGGATTTTTTGCTCTAACTCGTCAAATAGAGATGGCATGGGCGGACAAACATTGAGATGAAAGAATGCTTTTAACTCCGGTTTGGCTCAACGGAATTGGACAAACTTGAGCTTTTTGAGAAGAGCTTTCCTTGTTCTATCAAACGAAAGTTAAATAAAGTAATTTCGAATTTCGTGGCCACCGGTAGAGGGCGCGATTTTACATTCAAAGCTATTTTCGCGTTTATCTTGAAAAATTCAAATGGAATAATATAGTTTTTTTAATACTGCTAAAAAGAGGTGAAAATTATTAGAAAAATGGCGCAAGCCTACTAATTATTTTTTTCAACTTGTGTATTAGAACATTTTAATATTTTTTTTTATTATTTTTAATAACTAAGTCATAATATTTTTCTCATAGTTTTGTATTGTTCGAAATGAAAATGGGTCATACCGAAGCCTACTTGATTTTTGCACTCAAAATTTATGTTCAAGTTAATGGACCAGCCATTCTCAATATTCCTTCATTTATATCTTCGGTTCTAAAAAAGATATCACTATTTTTCGTTAAATTGGCGAAAACATTTATGCAGTGAAGTAAAAATTATTGGAAAGTTACTCAAATATTGGCCAGAAATTAATAATAATTTCGCGATTTTATATTTATTTTGAGCTTCGCATAACTACCTATTTATTCGTTGAATTGACGAAAATTTTCTTAATAATTTATTTCAGTTTTGATAAAAATTAACACATTTTTCACAAAAGTTCCTCACCAACTAGTGAAAATGTTGCTCATAGACACAGTGTTAAAATTTTAACACGATTGGGTGAGGTATTGACAAAGAGTAGTGTTGTTTTTGAGCGAAAATTCACTCAAGTTTTTTTAGTGTGCACTTTCTAAATCAATTTAGTTACGTACTTTTGTTTTGTGTTTTCAATTTCTTCTTCTCAAATTTGGAATTTTTGCAGAAGTCAGAACAGATAAATATTTTAAAATCGGCAGAAAATATTAATGAGCTAACTAAAATTAAATAAAAAAATACAGAAAATGTAGAAAATCCATTAAGCCAGCAGATGCTCAGAATATCTTCCATGTTGGTCAATACATTTTCGAGCTCTCTATCACATTTTTGTTAAAAATGGCTTATATTTCTTTCTTTCAGTTTCATTTTCAAGAGCAATTTCGGTTGCAAGTCCCGATAAAAACGTCCATGCCATAATTTATTTGAGTTCGAGCTGTTCCTCGCGATCTCACAAGGATTAAACGTCGGGCCATTAATAAATCAAGCATCAATACTATTTGCAACCCTTTCAAACACATATCGCATCCTGGGGCATATTTGAATACTTAAGTAAACAAATTATGTACGAAAATCCAGATGCGCACATGCAAATTTATTTTAAGAGTGTGGGATACTCGTCTCATGTGCGAAAGATATTCAAATAAGGGCTTAGTTATTCAATGATACATCGGAGCAGTGTATTCAATACCATTGCTTCCTTTAGTCCGCATATGAAAAAAGAAGATTTTGGTCGCAATCTGACCCCGTTTCAAAGGATTCATTCAATTGTTAGGGTATAATAATGAGGGTGCATTTTACAGGTAGATTTTCTAGGGGTAGGGTTAAAGCGGGCAATTTTTTAAGTATCTACATTTGTCTGCTTTGAGTGGGTATTTTAAATATCACTATTACTATAACGATTCTGAAACCGCAAACGCGGATTAGCAAATAAATTCGGAATATAGCAGCAAAAGTCGATGTCATTAAGTAGAAACGGTTTTCGGAACAGAAGCGAGGAGCTAACCCCTGTTTCTACAAATCATCCACTTTTTCCGATTTCAACCCTTCTCCGTTAGTTTTAATTGTTTTAAAGCACATTGCCAATTTCTGAATCTCGAGTTCTCCAGCACGGTTTACAATGGAATACTTGCAAAATTTCTCTGTTTGGATTCGATTTTTCAAAGAAGTTGTACCTGGAGTTAACCTTTTATTTGGAAGAAAATGGGGCTATCAGAAGGCAGTCGTCCAACACTCCTTGAGATGAATATAAAATTCAATACATACTATACTATACTATACTATGCTATACTATACTATACTATACTATACTATTATACTTCGTCCTGATTTGTAATTTGTATAGAAAAAAATAAAAATGCAACTTAAAGGGAGTTGCATAAAATAAATTTGGCGCTGTGAACCAGGCTTGTAAGTGATATTGGCGGAGACTAATAACAATTATCTGAAGGCATATGGCCAATACTACCCTGGTCTTATAATTAGATATCAGTTATTTCCAACCCTCTCCGATCTGCGTGGTTTTTTCTCTTCATCTTCCCAAATTTATCGTCTTAATTAAATATTTTTTTCTGATTGCTCCCCGTATAACATCGATAATTGTACGTGTGTATGCCAAGTTTATTTATCGGAAGCAATTTCGCGCTACCATCCTAAATACAAAATGGCGCATCAGAACACACAAAAACTAACGCGCGTGATACATTTAGGAAATTTAATTTTCCAGTTCACTTGTTTTTATTACAAAAATGTTGTGTGCGGCGGCGTGCGGTCAGTACCCCGAATTAATGTTAAGCAATTGGCCATTTCAGACCTTTGTACAATTATTTTGCAAAATATCGGCCGTCCCGGACGTCATTCCCTAAGTTTAAATGGTTGCAACAAGCCAAAAATTATCGAGAACTTTAGGGACGCACCTCTGATGACTAGGGCTGGGAAAATTATTTTACGATTAATCGATTAATCGAAGATCGATTCATCATCTCTTCCGAGTTTTTCTACGTTCAGGAATTATTAATTAAAAAATTTAAACCTTAAAAAATAAAAAAAACTTCTCATTTTCCTTAGAAACTAAATGCGACAACTCGTTAGCCAGCATCCTTTAATTTAAATTCAGAAAGAGTGTTTGGGTCGAGTGCGGTTTTCCAGAAAATGTCCTCCCATAGAAAAAGCGTGTAGGAACACACACGAATTCAAAAACAAAGGCATTCTCTCAGCAAAAAACATCTGAGGACCGCACAGACAATGCAATTTTAATTATTTAATTAAAATAAAGAACGCGCGTATACCTTTTCCCTGGCTAATTTGATGAAACGCGAGGGGTTGTTTTTAAAGAGAAACAACTACATAACTACACCCCCGGACTTTTAAAATCTCCTGTTTTCTTGACGATCGAGTTGGCCGTGTCAATCGACGAAAGATGAAAGCTTGTGTAATTGAGCTTTTCTAAAAGAAAATAAAAAACGCTGTCTCGGAGATAGGGATGAAAACCGAAAGATACACACATAAATTTCAAATTTAATTCTTATACCGATTCGCTATATTTCAAGCCTTAAAAATAGCACCTCAGCCTGAAAGATTTATGAAAAATATCTCAGGAGGCGCTGGGACTTTGTAAGAGCCCTCTTTATTCCTCTTCGGGAATTACTCATATAAGGGATGTATAGGATTTCGCTTGTTTTGTTTTTACTACAATATTTATTGTCACTTTGTGGGATTAGGTTCTTTTGATGCATGGGAATTTTAAGGGATGTCATTGCATTTACGACATAGAAAAGGGTGTAAAAAAGGTTATTCAAAAATATACATACATAGTTTAGATTAGATAGAACTAACTTTGTAATTTAACTTAACTTTCAACTTAACTTAGGTTTAAGATTAGGTTGCTTTAAGATAATAATCAGTTCAAACTAGGTTTGGTCAAATTTTACTCATTCTAAGATAGGTATGGCTTATTATACGTCATTTCAGACTAAATCAGGTTTAGGCTAATTTGGGGTAAGCTTAGTCTGTTTAGATTTAGGTTTAGGTTAGCCAAGTACGATCATGTTGAATCACCATTTTTGAGATGTTTGGCCGAACTTTTTAGGTTAATTAAGGTTTTTTACAATTAGTTTGCCTAAGCATACTTTGTGCCTACTCTGGGAGCAAGTTTAGTTTATTCAGGCTGTGATGCACCTAACTCAGATTTAATTTTATTGTAGCTGAAGTAAGATCAACCCCAGTTTAAAGAAGATTAGGCTCCTTTGAAACTTGTTTAGTCTGAAGTACCTATCTTAGATTTAGTCTATTTTAAGTCAGGTAAAATTAGGTCGGATCACATAAGATCGAATAAAAGGGTGTAAAATGCGTCATTCAAAAATCTGCTATAGATTAGTTTAAAGTCAGGTTATCCGACATGGTTTAGATTAGATAGAACTTAACTTAACTTTCAACTCAGGTTTAGGATTAAGTTGCTTTATCATAATTCAGCTCAAACCAGGTTTGATCAAATTTTACTCATTCTAAGATAGGGATGACTTATCATGAGTCATTTCTGACTAAATCAGGTTTAGGCTATTTTGGGGTTAGCTTAGTCTGTTTAGGTTTAAGTTATCAAGTAAGATCATGTTGAATCACCATTTTTGTAGATGTTTGGCAGAACTTTTTAGGTTAATTAAGGTTTTTCACAATTAGTTTGCCTAAGCATGCTTTATGCCTAGGCTGCAAGTTTAGTTTATTCAGGCTGTGATGCACCTAACTCAGATTTAGTTTTATTGTAACTTAAGTAAGATCATCCCCAGTTCAAAAGAGTTTAAGTTCTTTTGAAACTTGTTTAGTCTGTAGTATCTATCTTAGATTTAGTCAATTTTAAGGCAGCTAAAATTAGGTTGGATCACATAAGATTGAATAAAAGGGTGTAAATCTGCTATAGATTAGTTTAAATTCAGGCTATCCGACATAGTTTAGGTTAGATAGAACCTACGTTAGGCAAGTTTAGACTCATATATTGATCATGTTAGGCTGGCCTAACTTTGTAATTTAACTTAACTTTCAACTTACCTCAGGTTTAAGATTCAGGTCAAACCAGGTTTGAAACCTGTTTAGGCTGTAATACCTCAACCTATCTTAGATTTAGTCTATTTTAAGCCGGTTAAAAATCAGATGAGATCGAATAATTGCAGTTCTAAAGGGTATCGTAAATTGACGGCGATGGTATTATTTTATCCGAAAAACATCCAGCCCTCGAAACAACAAACAGGAAGCGGGACAATAGACAGAAGCGGCGACTTTTGAAATTTACGATCTTAATGCAATTCTCAATTAGTGGCG
This sequence comes from Xestobium rufovillosum, assembly GCA_963966045.1. Taxonomy (NCBI): domain Eukaryota; kingdom Metazoa; phylum Arthropoda; class Insecta; order Coleoptera; family Ptinidae; genus Xestobium; species Xestobium rufovillosum. Next base: position 32,057,994 of record OZ014497.1, read on the forward strand.
TAATAGCGCGGGAGTTCGCAGTACTAAATGAACTATTACGGGGACGCTGGAATTTAGTTTTGTGACCGGAGTCCGCGTCACTTGGGCGATTTATATGGACCACTTGATTATTTACTGCGACCCTAAAGGGTGTGCAATCGATGCCGGTAGTGAAAACAACCCTTTTTCTTAAGTAAATATGTTTTTTATATCCATATATTTACGATTTAAAAACCTAAGAGCTTTTGTTGCGTTAACCCCCTTAGCATATGGTTCGGGACTACCTGTATCATTAGAATAATTTTTAAGGTTAAAAGGGCCATTAGGACGGATGTTTGGGGACGTCTTTTGTAGAAAATGCGTTACACTTTTCAACAAGAGAAGATGCATCTATCAATGCGGTGTGAATACTGAACGATTTCGGGGTGCAAATTTTGGGCGTACACTTCGAACCTAATCCATAATAATTATTTTAGGATTTCTGGGTCTATAAGTAGACCAGAAAATAAAACTCGTGTAACCGTTGTCACGGCTCCATCATTCAATTTTTGCCGATTGTAGTGGAGTAGTTACTTACAATTTATTCTTATAAAATCAACTTTGTTTCTAAACTGTGAGAGATTAGGGACTGGAAGAGTGATTTTCTTGAACACAATAAAAAATAAATTTTTCTATGTAGCCGCCCTGACTTGTCTATTTCCGAGACGAACAAACACTGCTATTTTTGCGATATTAACAGGATATGTGGCTTTTTCATTTGACGTTTGCAATCTAAAAACAGAATTAAGATAAGATTCGGTGCCACGGGGTAATTTGGTGCGCCATCGAGAAGTTTTGACGTGCAATTTCCCTTTTATTCCAAATTGGTCGATTCCCGCAAATTGTCTGTTAAAAAAGGAACTCGATATCGTGCCCCGCCTAATAAAACTCGGAATAATTTATAAGTCTAATAATTATTGAAATGGAAAATTATTTATCAGCGTTGATATCTGAGTGTAAATGGTCGACAGTTGGCCACTTTTTAACATTTGGAGATTTCGTTTGGAGATATCGGACTAATCTAACGGACATCTAGAGGCTTGGGGACTACTAGTATACACACTGTTGAAATTAATTAATGAATATTACAATTACACATTATTGGGAATAAAAATACATGTGTATAAGGGAGTGTCGTTTTTAATTTATGAGTTTGCCCTTGTTTAATCGAAACAAATAACCTCTTAATGAATTATGTGTGTGCATATACGAGTATATCTGCCTGCTATGGCCTTCTGGGATTCTGATTTATAGTTATCGTTATTTTCCACGAAAATTCATCTAATATTCCCCATAATTTATTACTAAAAACATAGTTAAGGTTATTATTGGACACATCTATACCGGGTGGGGATTTAGTGTGTAATCGATTCATATCTCTGGTGATGCTTAAGATATCAAAATGAAATTTTACACGAATGTGTGGAACCACATGGAGCATTTCGTAAAATTATTTGTGTATATACAGGATGTTGACACTCTGAGTACCAGACCAAAGTTCTATTTCTTTAAATGGAAACCCTACAAGTATTTTCGTAATTTCGATTTCCCATAAAATTTCATGAAAATTGATATATTACATGATGTGGTTTTGAGTAAGGACTGTTAAGATATTGACATTTTTGTGTCATTATGGACCCAAATTTATGACGCTGCTGGCGTCTACTGATCAAAGCCACCTAATTATTTTTTATTGAAATTGGTTTACACACTGCTGTATTTGTGAAATCTATAAATACTTTCACCGTAATACTTAGGATTTTTTTTTTATATATATATAATTATTTGTGCCATTTTTTTAATAATATTTTAATAATTTGTGAAATTGATGGCAATGTAAAACAGTTTGTATAAAATGTCAACGTTTCGTTCCCGGTTGGGAACTTTGTCAAGACTTTATTGAAAAAACATATAAAAATGTGACAAAAATTTTTTTTTCTTAATAAAATTTTATTAAGAAAAAATGTTTTGTCACATTTTTATATGTTTTTTCAATAAAGTCTTGACAAAGTTCCCAACCGGGAACGAAACGTTGACATTTTATACAAATTGTTTTACATTGCCATCAATTTCACAAATTATTAAAATAGTAATACTTAGGATTATACAAGGTGGTTAAGTTACGCAAAAGGGAATTTTTCTCAAAAATTTCAAATAGAATACCATGTATATTATTTGCACAACTGACAGTCAGTTAACTAAGCTTTTTATTGATGTAGATATTGCCAGGTCTACTACTGATAGTTTCGGCTGATATTACGATTGAACATCAAAATTAATGAATTTCATTATTAGTTTATAAGTACTCTTTTTGGCGAATTCCCCTTATTCTGTTGTTCAAAACTCACAATAATGTTTATATTTTGTATTTGTAAATTGGTATCAATATAAAGACAATAAATCTTATTGTAAAATTGTTTCTGGATGATTATATCCATAATGTATAATGTCTTTTTAAAGTCGGGTATAATGTTCAAACAAGGAGTGCCATGGAAGAAAATATTATCTTTAAGAAATAATCTTGCAATGGGATTTCCTGTGTTCATGTAAACTTAATTTGCTAAATATTTTATAGAAACAAAATGCAGACCTTTTTTGGAGTTTTGGGTGACAAAATAGGGGAGATCGTCAAAAATAATGTAAAATACTAACGAAACTCTACATTTTTATAATTCAATTGTACATTCTGTCGAAACTTTTACTGGTAGACTTGACAATATCCACATCAATAAAAAGCTTAGTAAAATGACCATCAATTGTACAAATAATATACATGGTGATCCGTTTGAAATTTTTGAGAAAAATTCTGTATTTTCTGAAGCTTTATGATAAAATTATTTATAGATTTCAAAAATACAGCAGTGTGTATTCAATAAAGAAATTTTAGGTGGCTTTGGTTAGTATGCGTCAGTAGCGTCATAAATTTGGGTCCATAATGGCACAAAAATGTCAATATATCAACATTCATTAGTCAAAACCACACCATGTAGTATATCAATTTTCATGGAATTTTATGGGGAATCCATATTATGCAAGGACACGCATCAGGGTTTCCATTTAAAGAAATAGAACTTTGGTCTGGTACTTAGAATGTGAACATCCTGTATATACCTAAATAATTTTGGGGAATGCTCCATGTGGTTCCCCACATTCGCGCAAAACTTCATTTTGATATCTTAAATAGTTACACACTAAATCCCCACCCGGTATATTAGTGCCTCTACTAGAAATTTAGCTAAAGTTATTTAGAATTATTTAAAGATATTACAAATTTTACTCCCAAATGTTGTTAAAAAATTAATTAGATCTTATAGATAAAATAAAATATAAAACTATACCACTAGGTTCATTTTTAGTTTTTTTTGGTGTAACAAATATGTTTTCTAATGTTCCAAATAAAGAATGCTTAAAATTGTTAGCAGATATTTTGGAAAAGAAACAATTTTATTTAAAAAAAACTGCATTTGAAATTTGTACTGAACAAAATTATTTTCACTTATAATAGCCCAAGGGTCTTGATAATTAGAAATAACTTGATACATTTTCGAAAGCGGGTTGCTCGGCAACATCCCGACGCCGAAGGCGGAGGTATGTTGCCACAGAGAAACCTGCTTGAGGAAATTTATCAAGTTATTTCGAATTATCAAGACTCGAGGGCTATTCGGTAAGAAAATTTTTTGCCCAAAAAGAACAATTTGTCGATTTCTTCCATGGATTGATTTCCGAATCTTGGAAATGACATTTTATGCAAAAAATTCGACAGCAGTGCAAATTAAACATTTTTCCGTTGCTACAGTAATCCAGATGACATAAGTGAAAATAGCCCATAAGCACTCTTCAGTTAAATGTTCTCCTGATTTGCTGTCTTTGAACACGTGACTGTAGATACACAAATTCTATTGGATTATTGTATAGGTAAAAAATTTTCAATTTAATAATAAATATTATTATCATAAACAAAATTAAAAATTTTAAGTAACCCTCGACACAACGCCTCGACAGATCTGTATATATTGTTTCTACCTACGTCCGTTATAGACTCCAAAACGGCTGGACCGATGTTGATGAAATTTTCAGGAAATCTTCAGATTAGTCCAGCGGGTGATCTTTTGAAGTTTGGTAGCGATCGGATCAACATAATTTTTTTATACGTTTATGTGAATCCGGGGAGGGTCGCTATAATTTATACAGTGAGAATTGACAGCAAACGTCAAACGGCATATGTCGTTCGCAGTTTATCAAGTTTCAAACGATTTTACCACAATTATTTCTTCTGAGGCAGCAACGCGCCGGGTACCAGCTAGTAAATTATAGCTAAGAACCATCTCGATCACGTCAGCTTTCGAACAAAAAGAAACGCATGAAAATCGGTCCAGAAAATCGTCCTAGAAAAACGACGGAATAGGGAGGTTCGGAGAAAAATAAGATATCTATTTTTGGCATGAAAATGACAGAAAATTGTTATTGTAATTGATTTACGGCGAAATTTTTTTTCTACAAAATTTTTTTGCGGCGTAATAAGCGAAAGAAATTAGCTTATCACGCCCACATGCTAGTTCGCTTTGTTATTGGTTTGACGTCAGAGATTCGTAAGGCGCTCCTCCCACTTCTCTTGAAGTGCCCGTGAAGCGGTACCTATCTCTTAACATAGGTACTTATTGGGACTATTTCGAGCGTGAATTTTTAAAGTAAGGTGTCAAGGAAACATAAAACAAAGACAACATAATCTATATAATAATGCATCAAGGGTATCAAAAGTCCGATTCACATAATTTGCCATATTTATGTAGTAGGTAGGTAAATGTCCTGGTAAATGTGGAAATGGTGTGTGATTCTTGCATCTAACCCCAATTTCATTCAACCTCAAAACAGTAGTGTAAAGGCAGATCGGTATAAGTAAAACAAAGTCAACAATTTATTAACTGTACATGCCTTTTATAATTCAGTATAAGTAGGTATGTAGATTATAGATACCTGCTTACTTCTGTTTGTAAAATAGCTACCTACCTATATTCTCTAATACAATACAATACATACCTACTCATTTATGTAGGTATGTATACCTAAGTGATTGACAAGTTATCAAGTTAACAGTTTTATAACGATCGGAATTTTTTTAAAAAAACGGAAACAAATACAACTCACGCGAATCAAAAAACTACGCTACGTAGGTACTAGGTACTTGTTTAACAAAAAGAAACAACTGCTATATTCTGGATAATGTAGAAACTCGGAAGAGACTCTTAAAGACGCATGTATGGAGTACGAAATTATACCTATGGGTGCGAAACTTGGACAATGGGAGAAGCGGATTGAAAAAGAGTAGAAGCGTTTGAAATGTGATGCTACAGACGGCTGTTGAAGATACCGTGGATAGACAAGTTAGCAATAAGGAGGAATTAGAAAGAGTTGGGGAAAAGAGAAGACAATAAAGAATAGGGGATAGGATCGTAGGATGGTAGGACACCTTCTGAGACACAAAGGAATAGTTCGCGACATACTAGAGTCAGAGATAGGAATAAAGAGGTAGAGGTAGGAGCAGATTAGACTACTGCTCTCAAATAGTTAGGGATGTAGAATGTTCTACTTTTACGGAAATGCGTAGGCTAGCTCAGGGAAAGGATGGAGGTACGCGTCCTACCAGTCTTCAAAAGAGAACTTTATGATGACGTACTATTTAACTATTATTGTAAAATAGTTAATAAAATTTCCTTTTTTAGTTCAGGGAGGGAACGCTACGGCGATTCAGTATTTGGCTCCGACATGCTCGTAGCATCCTGTTTCAAATTATGCTAACCGTAACACGTTACCAAGTACCAAGGGGTCCCAGAAAACTGTCGATAAATTGCATTATGTTCGATTTTATTTAGAGTGGCTGCAATGGGGCAGCCGATAATTTTATAAACTTTTGCAATGATAAACTAACTCGCGGAAATATGGATAATGCTGACCGATTTTCCTTCTGGCTCCAACGAACCACTTTTTCCGTTTTATTGGTGTGCTGTACGATGTATTAGTCTGGGTACAAAATAGAAAACACCAGTTAGAACCAGTTAATAATATTTAACAATTTAACTACACATGCATATGCATAATACGTATGGGACTGCTGCGCGCTGAAGCTGGGACTTGTACGTTATACTCTTATACTAAGTTCTGACGTCACGCGGCCTACTCTTGCTGCAAGGTACGATTTCTAGCCTCGCACAGACGGAAAACTTTGCAACGGCTTCACAGGCAAAGGAATTTTTTTTAACAAAAATTAACAACATAACTGCCTTCAGTATAATAAACTCTATCAATTTTAATGAAATTTGAAAATTACCGAACCTGCCTATTGCTATTAATAATCAAATTCAAATTGCCTGGATCATTCAAAATGTTCTTTATAACTGGAAGTGTTATGAATTCGTTTGATTACAATTCAATTTTTAGAAAATTTATTTGAGGACGGATCGATTTTCTAACTGGACAGTGCGTCATAAAATATATTCGCAGCTCTTGCTGGGAGCTCGATCGGAACCGATAGCAAAATAATATATGTAAAAATTTCCAGATCGCTGATCACATTGTAACAAAAATGCATTGAACTTCTGTGAATCTTCAGCCAGCACACAAAGAGTATAATTAGTAATTACATAAATTTAGTATCCTATCTCGGCCGTTATCGGCAATTTTAACGCTCGGTTTCGAAACAATATCTGAATAAATTAATAAATTACGCATTTAATTACCTTTAAACAACTGACATGTACTTCGAATCAATTGTATTGCAATTAAGTCCGGATCTAACCCAGACCTACTCCTCAAACACCCATCTCTCTTCAATACCTTAAATTTTATACATTAATACGAGCATAGTGTGATCGAAACAGGTCCGTATGTGCCCGGATATGAGTGGTATAGCCATAAAGTCACGGTAGGGCGATTTAAGAGTGGGACAAGGCATTATTCGACTGGAAAAATATTATAGGGAGGCAATGTTAAGTTGTGTGACTCGATTTTGCAAATTCTGAATGTCTGATGTTGATTTTCTTTGCACCGCTGGGTTTTATTTTCGCCAATTTTCAACCAAGGTCACTTTGTATTCGTATTTTTAAGGACCACATACAGCAATTAAAATGGTTAATAATCTGTAAATGAAATTACCTCACTTTGTATCTCTGAGGAGAATCGTCAGATAAGTACGCATTCTGTGAGACCAGCAACGTATTTTTGTTTGTGGATTTAGAAAAAAATTGCGACAACTTAAAATGGACAGAAATATTCCACCCATTGGTGGAGCAAAATGCTTGATTCGTACAGAAATTAGTTCTCAAATTTTCAACTAATAAATGAAACGGGACACAATAAGTTTAAGAGCTGAACTTCATGTCGATCCAGAGAGTTCATAGCTTGCGTAATTCTGTCAATCAAGTCTCCCAGTGTTCTGGGTTCTGTTTGGTACACTTTCTCTTTGACTCGTCCCCACAAGTAAAAGTTAAGTGGTGTTAAGTCCGGCGAACGGGGCGGCCAAAGCCACGGACCTCTATTTCCCCACCACCTAGCTTCAAACAAATCTCTGAGTTTCCGATCTACGGCTACTGTAGAATGTGCTGGTGCGCCGTCCATTTGATAGCACGTATTAATCATTTCTCGCAGAGGCAAATTGTCTAGAAAATTTTCAACAAAATTGCTGATAATTTGCAAATAACGTTCCCCATTTGAAATTTCTTGATACATGTACCATGCCACGCGATTTTCCAACCAAGAAAAAACCGTTGATTGAAAACTGGTTTTGATTTTTCACTTCTATGGCCAAATGAGGATCTTCGGTCGTTGACATTTTCAAAGTTTTTTGCAGTGTCAAGTAAGACAATTTTCTCAACAAGTGGCATACTAAAAGCAATAGATTGCAAGAAAATCTAGGCGTAAAGCACCCGTCGTTTAAGCGCGGCAACAGGCGTAAGTAGCTCTTCGATTTGGAGAATTTTGCACAAAGAGAATCTTCACCCATACAAAATTTGTTACCGGAAGATCCTCCTGCTCGTCTACGTTCCGCTAATTTCTTACAAGACCAGCAAGGCGCGGATCCTAATTTTTTGAACAAAATCCTCTTCACAGATTAGGCAACGTTTACTCGACGTGGAGTTTTCAACTGGCGAAACAATCATTTGTGGGATTCTGGAAACCCCCATGCCGTTAAAGAAAGACACTTCCAACATGAATTTAAGATCAATGTTTGGTGCGGAGTACTTACACAACGTCTTTCCACATCGGTGGATTGACCGTGGAAGTGAATTTGCTTGGCCGCATAGAAGCCCCGACTTAAATCCTCTGGATTTTTCGATGTGGTCTAGAGTGAAAGATATGGTTTATAAAGAAGCTGTTGATTCAACCGATGAGCTGTGGCGAAGAACACAAGCGGCTGCCAATGAAATCAAAGGCAATCCAGGGGCCATTGTTTAGAACTCGGGGGTCTCTCGGGAAACGCATTGAAAAATGTATCCAAGTAAATGGTGGACACTGCGAACAACTACTCTTGGACTGGAATATCAAAATGAGACAAGAATACATTTATTATTTAAAAGAGGTTGGTCTTTCAGATTTTGGAACCGATTTGATGTTAGATGTACATGGTAAAAAGTTATGGGTCAATTTATCAAAGCAATAGGTTATGAGTAGCGCCCTCTAAGGGTAACGTCAAAAATGTTATTGGAATCTTTTTTCCCGTAAGAAAAACCATAGGATTGCAAATTTTCAAGTCGGGAACGTAAGAAATTTCGTAGTTATGGCAAGAAAATGGAAATAAAATTGTAACTTTCAACACCCTGTATTTCCTAAACCATCAACATTCGGATAAGGCATGTTCGGGTCAATGGTCATTATTTGACCTGCAGAATCTCCAGTTAACGGATTTCCCATTGTTAATGAAATAAAGTGAGCGAAATTCGAAAATCGAATAAAAAAATAGGGGTTTCCATTTGAAAAAATAATGTTAGTATCTTAGTATCGATTTCCGGTATAACCGGAAGCGCCTCCATTTTGAAAATATTTTCATTGAATTTTGCAACGTTGATTATGGCCGTGTTCCAAATTTCAAATCTCTGGTTCGATTTCAAATTGAAAATCTTCTAATGGACTCGTTAAAAATATCATTACATTTTTTAGTTCTAATTTAAAAGTAAAAATAACTGTTGCAGTACTTACATGAATCCAAAACACATTTTATTTCTAAAAGTATACCTACTTATTTTGGAAATTCAAATGTAATTTTATTTCAAATAACACAACGTGTGTTAACTTTCACTACCAATCTATATTAATTTATGTACCATATATCAAATGTTTCGCCGCTTCTTCTGATTAGTTTATGCCTATCTGAAGAAGCCGATGTGTCAGCGACACAATTGTTATACCTACATATAATAATTAATATAGGCAGTGAATGTTTAACACACCTTGTGTTATTTTAAATATGAATATCAACTAATTTTATAATAAATCTTATAAAATACGTATATTTTATTGAACCCATGCAGTGCAAAATATAAAGTAGGTAATATTGTTATGATAAATATAAATTTAATTGTACATACTAATTTTTTTTATTTAACATATAGGTATCGTTCCGAACAACTCAAGCTAGAACTATAGGCGAAAATCATATGGAAATATTCACTTTGTTTAAGACAGAGGACAATAGCAAAACAACTCACCGGCCACTACAATGATTCCCTCCATCGAAACCCACCCAAGACACAACGCAGGGCTGCCATAGCAGAATCGACACGTTAACAGAAAATTAACCGCAAGCATAACAATCACCGTTTCACACTTTGAAAGCATCAGTTTGCGGCCTGAATCGTTAACACTACAGCCGCTTGAATGAATCTCCATCCCTGATTCATTTTACTTTACGTCCGGCGTCGGGACGCCGATGCACAGGCGTCTAGAGGAGAACGGAGAGTTGGCAAGCGTGGGGAATAAATGAGGGAGGATGAGAACCGAAAGTGAGCCACTCGAACGGTTGGTTACCACAAGCAAGTGGACGTCTTAGAGCTAAGGGATGATGGGGAATTCAGATAGGGTACATAAAGGTTGAAAATCGCATAAATATTCAGTATTTTTAATAGATTGTTTAAATTTCACTGTAGGGATATACGAGTTGATCCAAGGTGACTTTTACCAATCAGTTATTTGTATCCGGCTCGAAGGACCAAATGTACAGACAAAGAGGAAAAGCAAAAGAATGATCAACTTACATCCATTGTTAAATCACAGTGCATAAGCGTTCATTTTAAAGGATTACAATATGTCCCAACTTGAGAGCAAATTAAAAACAAATAAGCATTTCAAAATCGTTTCCTAAATTCTAGCGACAGGAGTAAAGTTGAACAACAGAAATCACTATGGAATTATCTTGAGCCTAATCTCTTTTTTCTCATAGCATGAACAAAAACAATTGTGCCGCAATTTCGAATAACGTTAAGCAATTGATAATTGTTGCAAAATGTTCAAGAAAAAAATTGTAACAAGACCACAATTACCTGCCTGCTGCAATAATTATCATAGAGAGTTTTGTAATTTTAAAGTCAACTTAACAAACAATTCTCAAGTTTCTATATATATATATATATATATATATCGTATATATATATATATTCAAGCTAAAAACTATATATACGGCCGAAAAATAGGATGACTCGCTTTTGAGAGCCCCATTTTCTTTAATTTAACTCTGTAAAATAGTAATTTCCTCACTGACAACTATCAACATCGCCTAAAGTGTAGTTCGATGTTGACATCCGTAGAATTCGGCCAGTTATGATCCCAAAATTCATCAAGGATCATGATGTTCTTCGGAGCACATGCGCTTCATCCCTTGTAGCGTTCCGTCCACAAGAAAAACCACCCAATAAAGGGGAAGGGGTACAGAAATGCGCACATAGAATACCCTTCGATTTTTAACTAAAAAGAATATATTTTAACTTGCGCTGCTCTTAGTATATTGGCCGCAAGAGTGGAAAGAGGCCGCGAAATCGGCTTTAGCTGCAGTGGGAGAGGGATAGAGTAAGTTTCAGAGTGACTTCTTTAGCTGCTAGACGGCGCCACCGATCAACTCAGGAGGCGGAGTTTTGTAGTAGAAACAGAAGATGTAGAAGTGGGACGCAGCCTGCTACGATGCACTATGCATGCTGTGACTCAGTATTTTGTTAGCTGTGAGGGGTTTGTCACGCAACAGGAGTAGGATTGCCCGCGCGGTTACGCGCTACACGAAAATTTAACCGCGCGAAGTGTAACGACAACAACTTTTTCGAGTGATTTTCTTGTGATCGCAAACGATGAAAATGCATACCAGATGTGTGATGAGGTGATTTGCTTTGGTTATAAGGGGGGTTGAGGGTTTTTTTTTGTTATCGGGGTGTTAAAAAGTTGAAGGAACCGACATCAGCAAAGCTGGCTGAGCTGGAGGAGAGGATCCGCATGCAGCCCACGGCTACGGTCTCCATACCGCCACCAGCGGATATGGACCTGCAAGCTATGCAATCCATGGATTGGCTGTTCAAGAAAGAGAGGATTTATCTGCTGGCACAGTTCTGGCAACAGGTCAGTTCTTTAATTTTGTATTATTAGGGAAGAACTGGTGACCCCGACGTAGCACTCATAAATCTTAGGCCGAAAACTTTCACGAAACCCTCTGATAAAACTGAGTGAATAAAATCGAAAAAATACCGTCTTAACTGCTCATAGATATCACCAAGAAAAGATCAAATTTTCGCTAAATGACGCAAGGCAAAAATTGTTTACAAAAAAACTTTTATCGCACTAATATTATTGAGTACGATTTTTTTAATAAAACCTTAATAAAATTTTTATTATGTATACAGAAGTCATCAGGCGATGTATTCACAAACAACTTTTTTCCTTGTTTATTTTAGTTTTGTTTTGATTAATTTCTTTTTATTATTAAGATGACTTATAATATGGTTTTCAATAAAAATTCTTTTGTCGTGGTTTTAGGCTATAAATTTGCTCTGAGCTGACTTAATAATGTATACAGAAAAGAGGTTACCTACTAATTCTCTTCAAAATTCCTCCTTCGCGAATATTAAAAGGAAAATTAAATAAACAATTTTATTGCAACGTAAAAGTCATTTATTGTACCCACGTATAACAAAACATAAACAATAATAAACCTTTTAAACAAAATACTTACGGTATATTACCTGTCTAAGCAAATTTATATTTGTTTTAAATCCAGCATAATTTATATAAGTACAAAAAATTAATAAAACAAATATAATTGTCAGCATATAGATACTGTACCGAAAAATACCTGTAAGGACAAAAATAGTTTAAAATATGCCCAAGAATCGAACCGTATAAGTTATAAAACTATGTAGCAGCTTTTGCCACCGGGCTAATATACGCCAACTTTGATATTTTTTGTACATCAAAACAGCAACAATATTTATGCAGTTTCTTGTAGATACATACTTGGTAAATACAGAAACTTATAGTGCACTGCGCAAATTCCGGCCTTGTTTGTACACTTAAAAACTTTTTTTGCTCTTTCAAATGCTTTTTACGAAAAATTACAAAATCACAGCAAACAAACATCGTCTGTCCGTGCCCGGCCCACATAAAAACTTCCTTGTGTTTTCTAAAAATTAAGTAAATTAACAGAACCAATAAAGAGAACAATACCGCGTATTGGAAGACCATTAGAGTAGACTGCTAAAGATTATTATGGGCCCATGTTTGTGTATCCAGTAGGCTCTGGAATGTCTGGTGCCACCGCACACTACTAAAATGAGCGAGAACACCCGGCCTTCTTGGACGGAACTCGCGTCTGTCATATAAAGGGCAATTAGCGACTACCTAGTTTCTGTTTGAGTATTTGAATCTATACAGCGGGCCGTTTTTCAGATAGAATATTCGTTAAAATGTTGGGCAAATACGCAGCTATAGAACACGATGGTATAATGGGCCTCCTTTGTTTTTTCATTAGACAGATTAGAACGGTTTGTGTTTGGAAATTATTATGAAGTTTTAAATGACATTTTTCAGAGTACACGGCGTACTAAATTTTTATTATCTTCTGAATTGTTTTACAAAGTATGGAATTAGTATATTAGGTACGTAACGAGCATGGAAAGTGGCAAATTTCATACGAGCGTGAAATTTTATGCACGATCTCGAAGATCTCAAAGCTGCCTACAAAATTTGAACGAACCTGTGCGATTTTCAAATATTACAGCACAGTCTTGCGTGTTTAGCGCACGGGCAACGCAATTGTCAATTTTCCTGCCTAATATGCTGTATGCAACGTACTGTTTTCCTATGGGCAATAGTATATTATGTAACGAGCATGGAGAGTGCCAATTTTCGTACGAATTTATGCCTCTTGTTAGAGGAATAAACTTTAGATCTTGTTTCACCACCACTTTTTACGTTGAATGTCAGAAACTACCTTAATCAAAAGAGTACTCGAATAGGCGAATTGGTAGAGACGAATACAAAATTCTGCGGAAATTTTAAATAATAATCCAGAAATTATGCAGAGTACGCAGTTTAACTTCTTTCTGCGATTCAATCCTATACTAGATATTACTTTTACCTTCGAATACCTAGCAATAAAATTAAAAATTATAACGGTGGCATTACCGTCCGACTTTTACGACATATTCCTGATTCTCAGAGTTATTTACAAGGCAATATAATCGGTATTAAGCCTTTTATATACCAATCCACAATCAATTCCGTCCCAAATTTCATATGGCAGTCATAATATTTCTTATTGACCATTAAATTTTAATTTAAGCCCATCTCGGTTGTCATCGGCGGAATTGAGACGTAAAAAACCATTTTTAACGCACCCCGTATCCTATAATCGCAGAGAAGACCACGATAATGCCTGTAGTTAATGTGTACGCCCGCTCTCTACGCGGCGGCAGCACCGTACGGTGGTCGAACTTTGAACTTGGCGCTGCGGGATCCAGCGTATGCCTACTATGATTATTTAAAATGTTGTCGCACCGTTATTGGAATGAGGAGAGGTGCCAGTTTTTAGTGGCATCAGAGGTGGGATAAACTGAAAAATTTAACCGTGTGTAGGGGTTTCTGTTATCGCCTTGGGGATGTTGCGTGCGTGTGTTTGCTCGAAAACAAACAGTTTAAAAGACAAACATTTTAACTATATCTCATTGATTAATGACTGCCAATAATTTTATATTAGACATACACATGTATCGATGAGCTAATGGTCTAATTCGGTGTATAAAATATGAGTCATAGCTTTACTGTGGTTATTAATTTGTCTCTGAACGAAGAACGGAGTCACATATAAAACTAGTGCATTAAAGTACGAGGAGTACCTTAGTCATAATAGAATCCCAGCCCTGAAGGGTGCACACCACTGTCACCTTCCCTGCTGTTAAATGGGTGCAAATAATGGGACATTCCGAAGATACCTAACAGAGTCCAATCCTATATATATATACAAATTAATAGCTTAATGGAATTATGTTGTTCTGCTTAAGCTTATATGTTAATTCCCTCAGAAATAAGTTTTGATATCTACCAATTCACACCTGTTCGAACTTCGAACTAAATAAAACACTAGCAGAAATTCGCTGCGATACACTAAAGTTTAATTGTTTTTTTATAATAATTTCATACGTGTTAATTTGAGTTTAATATTTTTCGCAACACACGCATTAAAATATTACAATAGAAAGTACCAGAGTTGGTGCCACAAAACCGTATCGTTTTAAATTCTTAATGGGCCTGTTGCCAAATTAATTACATCTATAAATATTTTCTGTCATTAGTTATTAGAGCATTGCTAACACGAATGGTCCTTTCCGATTCAAATTAATTCGTCCCAGAGATTGTTAATGGGAAAATGATCAAACAGAACACCTTTTCCCTCCTGAATGCTAAAACCAATGAAGGCATGAGTCATTTTAGCTATTAGTCAATATCATTTAACAATGTCTAGTTTCTCTTCGGATTCAGATGTCAAAACTAGCAAGCACCTAAACAAGGTTGTGCAAAAGTCATAAGTGACAGCAGGTCAGCTGACATTTTTTCTACTATGGGAACAGTTTTGCGTCCGAAGGCAATAATGGTGTGCACCCTTCGGGCGCTACACAGTTTAAGAAAGATCTTTTCTCTTGCAGTGCCTAAGTACACTTTTGTTCTTCTTTAAACTATTTTATTACCTTCTCTATTTTATCATACGTTATTCTACTTAATAAGATAATAATGGTGTGCACTGTTTTGGGCGTGTACACAAGGTAATAGAACTTCGCAGGTTATATAACGAACAAAAAAATATACTTCGGTAATCCTAGAAAAAACATTTCTATAGTCTTTTATTGTATAATAATAAAGGTTCTGAAATTCCCTCTAACATTTTTTCTGCTATGAGAACAGTGTTGCGCCCGAAGGGTGCACACCACTATTACCTTTATTATAATATGACAAAAAACTTATATAAGAAGATTTTATCATATTATAATGCAGGTAATAGTGGTGTGCACCCTTTGGGCGCGGACCCAACAATGTTTCAAAAATTCCTTCTAATATTTTTTCTACTATGAGAACAGTGTTGCGCCCGAAGGGTGCACACCACTATTACCTTCAGTATGATAGAATAAAATGGAGAGGGCAAGAGAACTTCAAAGTTCAAAGAAGAACAGAAAAATGTACTTGGGTATTGCTAGAAAAAACATTTTTTAAACCGTGTTGCGCCCGAAGGGTGCTATTACCTTCAGTATAATTATATTAAAGGTAATAGTGGTGTGCACCCTTCGGGCGCAACACAGTTTAAGAAAGATCTTTTCTAGCAGTGCCCAAGTATACTTTTGTTCTTCTTTAAACTATTTTATTACCTTCTCCATTTTATCATATTTTATCCCACTTAATAAGGTAATAGTGGTAAGCACCTTTTGGGCGCCTACACAAGGTAATAGAACTTTGCAGTTTAAAGAACAAAAAATATACCTATACTTAGGTATTGCTGCGAAGAACATTTCTTAAACTGTGTTGCGCCCGAATGGTGCACACCACTATTACTTTCTCCATTTTATCATGTTATACTGAAGGTAATAGTGGTGTGCACCCAGCGAGCACAACACTGTTCTCATAGTAGAAACAAAAATGTTACGAGAAATTTCCGAAACTGTGTTGCAACTATTACCTTCAGTATAATATAATGAAATCTAGAAAGTAATAGTGGTGTGCACCCTTCGGGCGCAACACAGTTTAAGAAAGATCTTTTCTATATAGCAGTGCCTAAGTACACTTTTGTTCTTCTTTAAACTATTTTATTACCTTCTCCATTTTATCATATTTTATCCCACTTAATAAGGTAATAGTGGTATGCACCTTTTCGGCGCGTACACAAGGTAATAGAACTTTGCAGTTTAAAAAACAAAAAATATACCTACTTAGGTATTGCTACGAAGAACATTTCTTAAACTGTGTTCGCCCTCAGGGTGCACACCACTATTACTTTCTCCATTTTATCATAAATTATACTGAAGGTAATAGTGGTGTGCACCCTGAGGGCACAACACTGTTTAAGAAAGGTCTTTTCTAGCAGTGCCCAAGTACACTTTTATTCTTCTTTAAACTATTTTAGTACCTTCTCCATTTTATCATACTTTATCTCACTTAATAAGGTAATAGTGGTGTGTACCTTTTGGGCGCCTTCACAAGGTAATAGAACTTTGCAGTTTAAAGAACAAAAAATATACCTACTTAGGTATTGCTAGGAAGAACATTTCTTAAACTGTGTTGCGCCCGAAGGGTGCACACCACTATTACTTTCTCCATTTTATCATATTATACTGAAGGTAATAGTGGTGTGCACCCTGCGGGCACGACACTGTTCTCATAGTAGAAACAAAAATGTTACGAGGAATTTTCGAAACTGTGTTGCACACAACTATTACCTTCAGTATAATATGATAAAATGGAGAAAGTAATAGTGGTGGGCACCCTTCGGGCGCAACACAGTTTAAGAAATGTTTGTTCTAGCAATACCTAAGTATATTTTTGTTCTTTAAACTAAGAATTCATATTACCTTTTCCATTTTATCATATTATACTGAAGATAATAGTGGTGTGCACCCTTCGTGCGCTCGAATTAAAAAAAAAATAGAAGGAAGATTTGCAACTTGATGTATGAACTGTACGAACATGAACAACGCACGTGGGCTGAAAATTGGCTTCACAGTTCCATCTATTGATGGAATGATTTAATAATTTCATTAAGTCGACTGTTGACCGGTCACACAACAAAAGAAGCTTGTGTACGTAGCATGAGCTAACTCACTGGTTACTTTACCAATTAAATATCGATAACTTATAGGTTTATTACAGAAAATGCGGGTAGAGGGTCGTAAAGAGGACCTCCACTGAACCATAAAAACAGTCGGACAATTAACACCTGTAAGTAATACAAAGAAACACAGGCACGTGCAAAATAGTACGTGGAGTACCGGTAATCACCCGGAATGAGTACAGGCGAATATTTCTTGCGTCGTATCAAGAAAAAACTGATTTCTTGAACCTAAAATTAAATAAATTATCTTCTTTTCCGTTCCGTTTTTTTTGTGTTCAACTTTGCGTGTTTTGGTACTATTAGAGTTATAGGGAATTTGTTTTGTGTTCTAAAACAGGTTATTGGCCGCCGAGAACACATGAAATCGGTCCGGGCATATCGAATTAATAAATAAAGAGACAGCAGCTGTTAAAAATATCTTTAAAATTCAATATAAACATTACCATAAGAAATAATAGTTTCACTTAACTCCGTACGTGAATTCTAAGTCATAAAATAATAAAATTTAATGTAGGATCATAAAATTCGATAAAAGTGCCGCTGGCTCAGATCGCCACTGATAAAAAAACGGATAAATTAGGGGCTACCAAAAAAATACATCACCTACCGATAAAACAAAGACGCTCTAATGCTATAAATTAATTATTTATTTTAAGTTTATGATCAAGCTCAATTTTTTGCCGTAATTAACAATAAAAGAGAATTAAATGCTCGAGAAAGTAACTCAAGATATGGTGCAGATGAGACCAAAGAATATCCAAATATTTCTTTAATCAGTATTGTACTTATATGAGACTACTCGAGGTACAGTTCAGATTCGCTTACGTTAGTTTTCCTCAAGTTCATTATTGGACGAAAAATGCTGTGATATCTGCAGAGATTCCTGTGTTGCGCCCGAAGGGTGCACACACAAACCTAATGACGACCAATCGTGTAATATCCGACAGCGATCTGAAATATTTTTTTATCTTACTTTAATTGTTTCATTTCTGATTCTGCCACTACATTATCATTTTATTGCTACAACAGAATTGTTACTGCACAATACCATAAATCAAAACAAGGATGCGATTTATCATTTCTGTGATCGAAACAGGCTTTAACAATTAATATTTTTGTGTCGTACTTACATTTAAAGTTCACTTGTTTCAGAGCGGAATCTGAGGTATCTTTGGGCGTACGCTAGATAATCGAAAACAATTGTCATTTGCCGGCAATTACTAGATTTATTTTTTGACGTTTAAAAGATTGGAATGTCAGCTACATAATAACAAAAGAACATCTCGCGGAGCAGACGTTCAATTGGTTTTTTATATTGTTTTCTAGACGAAGCATTTTAATTGTTTTTGAGTTTACTATATAGTTTTACTTCTTCTAATTGAAAATTGCCCACATTGCTGAGAAATTAGATCTTGAACACTTGGCGTTTTTTTTGGTAAATGTCAGATGCAAGGGCAAAAATAATATCTACAGTTGTATAGCCTGATTTAACTTAACATTCGGCCTACCTGAAACTTGTTTGACCTCGGATAATAAAATACATATTTCGATTTTCATTTTTTTATTTCGTCAGTGGCAAGGATATATGGATACACCGCCGTAAATAAAGTGTGCGAAGGGGGAGGTTTTCCTGGGAGAGCCCAATGAAGTGCGCGTCGGTATAAAAATGGTGCCCGTTCTTTTTTTATATTTGCGAATATCTGATACATATCCATCTGAAGTCACAGATCAAAAGAGTGGGGCGGTGGTAGGGATGCTTCCCCACAGAGGGGTAAGATCGAGTAGAAGGGGTTGTATAAAAGATGAACGGCAGGGTTTGACTAATCAATAATATTGTACATGTATCCACTGAGATAAAGTAACCATCTCTTTCTGAGGGTCGTAAGATTGATGTCCTTTCCTTTTTCAACATGTATGATTTTCTATACTGGAGGGGTTGCGTTCGGTTAAAAGCGGGCGAGGGTTATTATTTTAATTGTTCGCTCTTCTCCGTGGCGGCGCGTCCGTTGTACAATATACTCTCTTCCACGGTGAATTATAGATTTTAATTTACTAACATTTTGGCTTACTTTATTAACGACTTTCTAATTTTATTTGTGGACTGATTTATACAAAAAAAATAACCCAAGACGGTAGGAGCACTAAAGATATAAAACAAAGAATGGCGCAGGGCCGAGTTGCGTTTAACAAAAAGAAACAACTGTTATGTTCGAGAACGGTTAATATAGAGACTAGGAAGAGACTCTTAAAGTCGTATGTATGGAGTACGGCATTATACGGGTGCGAAACTTGGACAATAGGAGAAGCGGATAGAAAAAGAGTAGAAGCGTTTGAACTGTGGTGTTACAGACGCATGATGAAGATACCGTGGATAGATAAGGTTAGCAATAGGGAAGTATTAGAAAGAGTTGGGGAAAGGCGAAAGGTATGGAAAACAATAAAGAGTAGGAGAGATAGGATGGTAGGACACCTTCTAAGACACGAAGGAATAGTTCGCGACATACTAGAGTCAGAGATAGGAATAAAAAGAGGTAGGGGTAGGCCTAGATTAGACTACTGCTCTCAAATAGTTAGGGATGTAGGATGTTCTACTTTTAGGGAAATGCGTAGGTTAGCTCAGGATAGAAAAGAATGGAGGTACGCGTCCAACCAGTCTTCGGACTGAGAACCTTATGATGATGATGATTTATACAATACACAATTCCACAGGAGAGAAAAGTCAACGCGCTTTGGGTATTGGCAAATAATTTTAGTAAAAACATTGAACTGCATTTGTTGCTCTGATGTCAAATTTTCGTCGAATTGCTAGGACGAGTGCAAATGTCGGGGGGGTAGATTTCGGGATTTTTATACGGAAATTTTCTAAGTTTCGCACTATCTAATAACATTTTTGAGGTGAATTTAGATTTGCCGAAAAGGGTTACACGGGGCTTACAAGACGCCCTGAAAAAGTACGTGTGTTTTTGTCCTCTTTGTAACCCTATCCTGAAACATATTGTATATCTTCGACATTGGCAGAGTATTGGACTGTTCGGATTTGCCTCCTTAATTCTTAGTTATAGGGTCAATCGAGTCTGATGCAATGCAGATAAATAAAAGGGGCTGTTTTGATACACCACCCAAAAAAGTATTATCTATGAAGAAAGGTAGTTGGAAAATTGCATTACGTCGGTAAATATCGGTATAATATAGGGCTATATTTATCTTTACAAAATAAAAATAAATATAATATAATATGATAAAATGAAGAAGGTAATAGAGCTTTGCAGTTTAAAGAAGAACCAAAAATATCCTTAGGTGTTGCTAAAAAACATTTCCTAAACTGTTACATAATGTCTCTTACCATATTATATTAAAGGTAATAGTTGTGTGCACCCTTCGGGCGCAACACAGTTTAGGAAAATTCCTTCCAACATTTGTTTTACCATGAGAACAGTATTGCACCCAAAGAATGCACACCACTATTACCATCAGTATAATATGATAAAATGGAGAAGGTAATAGAACTTTACAGTTTAAAGAAGAACCAAAAATATACTTTGGTGTTTCTAAAAAACATCCTAAATTGTGTTGCGCCCGAAGGGTGCACACCACTTTTACATTATGTCTCTTATAATATTATGATATATTAAAGGTAATAGTTGTGTGCACCCTTCGGGCGCAACACAGTTTCAGAAATTCGTTATAACATTTGTTTCTAACATAAGAGCAGTATTGCGCCCAAAGGGTGTACACCACTATTACCTTGAGTATAATATGATAAAATAAAGAAGGTAATAGAGCTTTGCAGTTTAAAGAAGAACCAAGAATATACTTAGGTATTGCTAAAAAACTTTCTAAACTGTGTTGCCCCCGAAGGGTGCACACCACTATTACATAATGTCTCATCATATTATATTGTAGGTAATTGTCGTGTGCACCCTTCAGGCACAACACAGTTTCAGAAATTTCTTCTAACATTTGTTTCCACCATGAGAATACTTTTGCGGGTGCACACCACTATTACCTTCAATATAATATGATAACATGGAGAAGGTAATAGAGCTTTAAAGTTTAAAGAAGAAGAGAAGAACCAAAAATTTGCTTAGGTATTGCTAAAAAAACATGTCCTAAACTGTGTTACGCCCGAAGGGTGCACACCACTGTTACATAATGTATCTTATCATATTATATTAAAGGTAATAGTTGTGTGCACCCTTCGGGCTCAACACAGTTTGGAAAATTCCTTCTAACATTTGTTTTACCATGAGAACAGTATTGCACCCAAAGAGTGCACACCACTATTACCTTCAGTACAATATGATAAAATGGAGAAGGTAATAGAACTTTACAGTTTAAAGAAGAACCAAAAATATACTTAGGTGTTTCTAAAAAACATCCTAAATTGTGTTGCGCCCGAAGGGTGCACACCACTTTTACATAATGTCTCTTATCATATTATCATATTATATTAAAGGTAATAGTTGTGTGCACCCTTCGGGCGCAACACAGTTTCAGAAATTCGTTCTAACATAAGAGCAGTATTACGCCCAAAGGGTGTACACCACTATTGCCTTCAGTATAATATGATAAAATAAAGAAGGTAATAGATTTTTGCAGTTTAAAGAAGAACCAAAAATATATTTAGGTATTGCTAAAAAACTTCCTAAACTGTGTTGCGCCCGAAGGGTGCACACCACTGTTACATAATGTCTTTTCTCATATTATATTAAAGGTAATTGATGTGTGCACCCTTCGGGCGCAACACAATTTCAGAAATTCCTTCTCACATTTGTTTCTACCATGAGTACAGTATTAAACCCGCAGGATGCCCACCACTACCACTATTACCTTTGAGAAATTTTTTCTAACATTTGTTTCTATCATGAGAACAGTGTTGCGCCCAAAGGGTAATAGTGGTGCTATTACCTTCAGTATAATATGATAAAATAGAGAAGGTAATAAAGCTTTACAGTTTAAAGAAAAACCAAAAATATACTTGGCTATTGCTGAAAACATTTTCTAAACTGTGTTGCGCCCGAAGGGTGCACACCACTGTTCCATAATGTCCTTTATCATATTATATTAAAGGTAATAGTTGTGTGCCCCCTTCGGGCACAACACATTTTCAGAAATTTCACCACGAGAAGAGTGTTGCGCCCGCAGGGTGCACACCACCATATACCTTCAGTATATAGTTTGATAAAATTGCTAGAAAAAATATTTCTTCAATTGTTACATAATATCTTTTTGTCATATTATATTAAAGGTAATTTCTGAAAATATAGTGCCGCTGATTGCCAGATCTTGTTCATCTCCCACGGACTGTGGAATGTTCTATAATTCCTATCTCTTAGTCAATATATCGCGTGTGTCCGGCGACCATGAAATATATTCTTCAAAATATAAAAATCGAGGCGCATCAGATGGTCGTTAAGGTTTAATTTTTTTACCTTTTTCTTCGTTTCAGAGGATCATAACATTGTGTTATTAAAGTCCGTTTCGATATTAATGTTCAGGTTCAACCAGTCGGATAATTAAAGGAAAATTATATCGATTTTTATGGGCAATAAAAACTGAGAAACGCCGCTGATTACGACTTATTTTTACAACTACAATTTTAAATAGATTATGTTGGTAATGCCTAATGTGTCTGATTGCTGATTAGTCTTGCAATCGTGTGTGATAAACTGGCGAAGTAAAGGACGACTGGAGTGACTGGGTGAACGGAAATCCTTTCCCAAACAACAGTGAGCGCGCGAAGAAGAAACGGCATTACTTATTAATCTATCTAAATTCTCCCATTTTACTCCACTCCAGTGGAGTTGGTACACAGAATTAATTTTCTGAAACATCCGCACACGCTCCCTCTCCCGCGCCCTCTCTAATCTAAAGAAATCCGAGTGAGACGAGAACACCCAGGGATAACAGTCAAAATAAGAACAATAAATCTACAGTATTGTAAGACTCATCAGAGCATAAGTAAGCCAGTAATAGCTGAGAAAGGGTAAAACGCTAAACATTCGGAAACGTTTAGCGACAAGCGGTGTTAATTCATCCGGAATTCTTACATTACGTCACTAAATTGAATTATATTCCGATGTGCAACGTATTTACGAACAGATTCGAGCTCTATAGTTTTACCAAGTTCGCCGCGGTTCACTCAAATTGCATTACCAGCGAAAAATTTACTTGCTATTAACTGTGGCGTAATCACATTTAGTCTCAGCTGAACCTATACTAGACGTGTCTGCACTTAACTGTTAAACTTTTAGAAACATGCTCCATTCTCATCTGCACTTAAACAAGGCATCTGTACCTATCGGCAGCGACACAGTCTCAAATTATTGTTAGATTTCTTCATGTCTCATCTGAACCTGAACTGAAACTCATCTCCTATGATAGTTTCTAAAGTTGTCCGACTTGGTCTCATCTGAACACACTCTAACTTTAATCATCTGAGCATACAATGTCTTCAGTCTCATCTGAACTCGGTCTCATCTGAACACAATATACACTACGTTCACTAATTCGCCGATCTGCAAAGTCTACTTCGGCCGTCGTGCACTAAAATTACCGCACGGTTCTTCCTGCCCTTCGGGCGCAACACTGTTCTCATAATAGAAAAATGTTAGAAGAAAATTCTGAAATTTTGTTGTATTCGCATCCGATAATTGCATACACTATTACTTCCACGATGATATGATAAAATAGAGAAGGTAATATAACTTCCAAGTTTAATATTGACTAAAAGTATACTTAAGAACTGCAAGAAATGTTTTTTGTTAAACTGTGTTGCGCCCGAAGGGTGCACACCACTATTACCTTTAATATAATATGATCCATTTTAGCCTATTATACTGATAGGTAATAGTGGTGTGCACCCTTCGGGCGCAACACTGATGTTCTCATGACAGAAAAATGTTAGAAGAAAATTCTGAAATTTTGTTGTATCCGAACCCGATGATTTCGCATACTATTACTTCCACGATAATATGATAAAATGGAGAAGGTAATATAACTTCCAAGTTTAATAATGACTAACGGTATACTTAAGAACTGCTGGAAAAAATATTTGTTAAATTGTGTTGCACGCCACTATTACTTTTAATGTAATATGATCCATTTCAGCATATTATACCGAAGGTAATAGTGGTATGCACCCTTCGGGCGCAACACTGTTGTCATAGTAGAAAAATGTTACTTAGAAGGATATTGTGAAATTTTGTTGTATCCGCTCCTGAAGACTGCGTACCACTATTACTTTCAGCATAATATCATAATATGATAAAATGGAGAAAGTAATAGAACTTCTAAGTTCAATAATGAACAAAAGTATGCTTAGAAACCAAAACGAAATTTTTTAAATTGTGTTCCGTCCGAAGGGTGCACACCACTATAACCTTTAATGAAATATGATAAGAAACACACGTAAAGTGGTCTGTACCCTTCGGACGCAACATGGTTTAAAAATGTTTTTCTAGCAATGCCAAAGTATATTTTTTGTGCTCCTTTAAACCGAAGCTTTCTATTTTAGCCTATTATAGTAAAGGTAATAGTGGTGTGCAGTGTGCACCCTTCGGGCACAACACTGATCTCATAGTAGAAAAAATGTCAGAAGAAATTTTTGAAACTTTGTTGTGCCCGCACCAAAGGGTGCACATCACTGTTAACTGAAGTATGATGAAAAGAAGAAGGTAATAGAAGTTTAATAAAGGACAAAATTAACAAGAAAAGTGAATACAAATATAAGTACTCGCATTATATGTCGTAAAAACAAATAAATTTAAAGTTAGTAGTGCCTATAGACACTTTATTGCCCCCCCGTCGAGTATGACAGCTACCCCATGCTATGCCCAACCATGGGGGCTCCACAAGAGACATATTTAATGGGCATATATTCTGTAAAAAATAAATTGATGCAATATTTGCGATAAAACGGTAGCCAGACACTTCCTGGTGTACTCCCCTGTAGTAGAAAAACTGGGTTAAAGTCTCCTACGTGAAAAAACTCGAAGAATTTCGGTCAAAACATTTTGCGTCCCTTTTTTCATTCATCCCTAACAGAGGCTGTCTTTGTCTGACTCTAGACACCGGTTACTCGAATTCCCGATCACTTACCGATCGGGATGAATGGGGGCGATGAGTAAAAAAGCACCCTCTTGATGTCTTTATCGGCGTCTCCTTCCCTTTTTATTGAGAGGGAAGAAGTTTGCACCGGATATCGCCGAGACGTGAGTAAGGGGTGAGTCTGATAGGCTTTGGAGTTTTTTTCGTTGGGCAGGTCAAGATTCGGAGGGGGAGAGCTTTCCGATAAACGAATGCATTTTCAATCACTCAGGTATTTCGAGAATAGGCAACTACAGTTTTTATTTATATTTCGATCATTTTAAAGGTAATAGTTGTATCAAGTTATAAATTATTATTACAAATAAGGGTAATAGTTTCATACATCATTCGTGTGCCGCACGGTTCAAAGAAGAACAAAAATAGAGGTATTGCTAGTACAAATATTTCGTAATCTGTGTAGCGCCCGAAGGTTGCGCACCAATGTTACATATGTACATCATATTATATTATAGCAAATGTTTTTTAGCAATACCTACCTAAGTATATTTTTGATTCTTCTATAAGCTGTATTTTTTAAGCTCTAGGTATTACTTTCACTATTCTATCATATTATACTGAAGGTAATAGTTATGTGCACCCTTCGGGCGCAACACTGTTCTCTAGTAGAAACAAATTTTATAAGGAATTTCTAGAGTCCACACAACTATTACTTTTAATATAATATGATAAAATACGTTAAGTAATAGTGGTGTGCACAATTCGGGCGCAACACAGTTTAAGAAATGTTGTTTTTAGTAAATATATTTTTAATTCTTTAAACTCATTAAACTGTAAAACTCCATTATCGCAGGTCAAGATTCGGAAGTATACCTAGAATAAAATGGCAGTATTCACAATCAAAAGATTGTAGTGTTAAGACAAGCTCAAAAGCCTAGCATAAAATTTTAAAGGTAATAGTTATAACAAGTTATAAATTATTATCACAAATAGAGATAATAGTTTTATGCATAATTCGTGTGCAGCACAGGTCAAATAAGAACAAAAATAGACGTATTTCTAGAGCTGATATTTCATTAACTGTGTTGCGCCCGAAGGGTGCACACGACTATTACTTTCTCTATTTTATCATATTATACTGAAGGTAATAGTGGTGTACACCCTGCGGGCGTAACACTGTTCTCATCGTAGAAACAAAAATGTTGCGAGGAATTTCCGAAACTGTGTTGCGCCCGAAGGTTGCACACAATTATTACCTTTAATATAATATCATAAAAGACATTAAGTAACAGTGCTGTGCACCTTTTGGTGCAACACAGTTTAAGATATATTCTTTTTAGCAATACCTAAATATTCTTTTGGTTCTTCAAAACTCGTTAAACTATAAAACTCTATTACCTTCTCCATTTTATCATATTATTACACTGAAAGTAATTCTGGTGTGCACCCTTAGGGCGCAACGCTGTCCTCTTGATAGAAACAAATGTTAGAAGGAATCTGAAACTGTGTTGCTCCCGAAGGGTGCACACAACTATGTATTACCTTTTATATGATATGATAAAAGGCGTTTTGTAACAGTGGTATGCACCCTTCGGGCGCAACGCTGTCCTCAATGGTAGAAACAAATGTTAGAAGGAATTTCTGAAACAGTGTTGCGCCCGAAGGGTGCACACAACTATTACCTTTAATATAATATTATAAAACAGTGGTGTGCATCCTTCGGGCGCAACACAGATTGTTTACTGACGAGATATCCATACGCCCTCGTACATGCCAACAATAAGGAATAAAATCGAAATAAATTGCTCTAATGTGTGCACATACGTCGATAGCATTTTCTCATCGTTTAGAAGGCAAATGCCGTTTCTTAATATCGTCTCACACAATCACGAGTACACCGGATGTGACGTAATGTCAATTTTCTAATCATCAATCATTTATTTATGACTGCAGTGAATTACAACTTTTATTGGGTCTTCACTACTGAACTCGATGCCCGTCCTTTGCTGTTCGTGTTTAATTTTCATTAGGGCCACTAGAGACGGGTATAGCCGGCGTAATTGATTTTGAAAGAACCAACAAATTGAAGGGGAAATTGCTATTAAGTATTGGTAACATCCTACTTCAATAGCAATTGATGTCATTAATATGTTTTGTAAAGTTGGCGGCCCTGGGTACATCGAGTGGATTGCTCACATGCCCACTTTCCAATGTAAACACTAGTACGTATACAGTACTTACACCAGCTTTAAAGATGCTTCTCAGTAAGAGTATTGAGGAGTGAGTGGTGCACACCCTTAATTAGTCCAACGGAAGTAACATAAGAAACCTTTTTGTAGGCAATTGATGACCCATAAAATTTAAATGCGTCTGCGGTAAAAATCTAGAATCCTGAACCACACGGACATTATATCAAACTTGAAGGGTACCCACCAATTTTACATAAATGTCTTTTACCGTATTATATTAAAGGTAATAGTGATGTGCACCCTTCGGGCGCAACACAGTTTAAGAAATATTTCTTCTAACAATGCGTAAGTATATTTAAAATTGAGAGCCCTATTACTTTCTCCACTTTATCATATTATGCTGAAGGTAATAGCGGTGTACAACGTTAGGGCACGAACACAACTCAGTTTCAGTATGATATGATAAAATGGAGAAGGTAATAGAGTTTCACAGTTTAAAGAACGAAAAATGGTACTTAGGTACTGCTAGAAGAAATGCTTCTTAAACTTCTTAAAGGGTGCACACCAATATTACCTTTAATATAATATGGTAAAATAAGACCTTTATGTAAGATTGGTGTGTACCCCCATATCACATTAAAGGTAATAGTGATCTGCCACTATTATCTTCAGAATAATATGATATGAAGGCAAGAATGGTCTCCCAGCTTACCAGCTCAACGTAATTTAAACAATATACGTTTGAAGCAACATAATATATATGTTACTTTTGAGCATTTCTTGTCTGTTTTTCAAACTGTTGTGCACATAATCCTTCAATTGGAATCATATTATTGAGAAGGTAATAGTGGTGTGCACCAGGCATATTGCTAGAAAAATATTTCTTAAACTGTTGCACCCGAAGGCAATATTACATAAATGTCTTTTACCGTATTATATTAAAGGTAATAGTGGTGTGCACCCTTCGGGCCCAACACAGTTTAAAAAATATTTATTTTAAGTATACTTCTTGTTCTTTAAATTGTGAGCCCTATTGCTTTCTCCATTTTATCATATTATACTGAAAGTAATAGTGGTACAACCTTAGAGTATGAACACAACGCAATTCCCTCTAACATAGTGGTGTGCACCCTCGGACGCAACGAAGTTTTCTCGTTCTTCTTTAAACTGTGAAGCTCTTATTACCTCCTCCATTTATCATGTCATTCTAAAGGTGTGCACCCTTCGGGCGCAACACAATATTTACAAAATTATTATCTCTATACTGATCGTATGTTGTGTTGCAGGGATTAAAGATCTTAGGTATTGCTATATAGAAAAAATATTTGTTAAACTGTGTTGCGCCCGAAGGGTGCACACGTTTAATATAATAGCTATGTTAAAAATATATGTAACTGTTTAAGAAATATATTTTCGGACTCTTATATACCCTTCTGGCAGACATGCAGATTTTTCTCAAATTTAGTATTTGCTACTATTTTCGTAGACAATTATTATATATGTCTCTAAAATTAATGCTTACTGGTGTAGATTGGACAGAATGGGGACAAATTTCGTCTCAATACAGTATTATTCATCCACATGTGTAGTTCATATAAAGAGCATGTTAATTTTTTGCTAACGAACGCCGAAAAAAACAAATATAAATGTTTATACCGAAATATCCCAACTTCCCAATCGTCCAGTCCCAATCAAAGATGCTGATTGTGCGTTCCAGCAGCAAGCTTTGGCTGAGTCGATAGCTTTTTTAAATTCTAAGCATATGTTTTCGATATATGAATACACTCGGCGGCGTTTTTTAAATTTTAACACATGTTGAGGCAGCTGAATTACGATCCTCTCTTCTTTTTAAATGAGACACAGTCGATATGATATTTTTTTCCGATGAATTTATTTCGAGGTGGCCGTTTTTTAACCAGAGCGATATCAGAAGCGGGATAATTTTAGCTCTCGCTCTTCGCGCGTTTCTCTGCGTCTACTATCCGCATCGCAGCTTGCCTTGAAAACAAGTTGGTATCGTAGCCGGCTACTCTATGAGGCGCGATAAAAACAAGTCGGCCTGGTCATTGCGCTGAACAGAAAACTATAATAAAATTGAGATCGCTCTTTTTTGGAGTGGGGATATAGAAAGGGTTATCAGAGTGGGAGGATACCGATACGTTGCCCGCCTTCTTTTATACTCCTCCTTTTCAGTAAAGAGTGCGATTGATTCCGCAGCCTCCTATGCCAACTTTTTATAATACGCCGTTTACGTTTTCTGGACGTTTTTTCGACATCATTGAGTGATGGAGGTGGGGGGAATGTGCGTTGTACCTTCAACTGATGATGCGTTTAAGTATACCGGGTGCGATCAAGTTTCTTAATCGCAAATCCACTTAGAAATTTCGCAATAAATGTGTAATAGTATTATTGTCTTCCGTGCAAGTTAGAAAATTCGATGGAAATGGCCAACCCCGGTACACAAAACTAACGTTCGTTCCATTATAAAGACTTTCCAGGGTGTTTAAAACGAATTACGTCGCCCTCTCTCTCTCGCCCACCCCTAAAAACGGAGAGCATCGCGGAGCGTTGTCTCTAACTCTGAGCCATAACTAGATTCTATTTGTTAATTTTATTAATCTCCGCCAGAGTGTGCGGAGAACATGTAGAGTACGGCGTCCTTTGTTTTTTGATTTCCTCGTCTCTTTCTAATCGTTCCAGTGGATTTACTCGCGTACGTGGGGTGACCGGAGAGTTTAGAACTTCCCAAGGCACGATTATAGTTGATGATTGACAAAAATTTCTTTAACTGTGTTGCGCCCGAAGGGCCCACACCATTTTTACATTTATGTCTTGCATCATATTGAAGGTAATAGTGGTGTGCACCCTTCGGGCGCAACACAGTTTCAGAAATTCCTTCTAATATTTTTTTCTACTGCTAGAATTGTTAGGAGTTCCGAAACTGTGTTATGTCCATGATCGAAAGGTACATACCACTATTACCTTTAGTATCATATGATGAAAAGCTTTACAGTTTAAAAAACAAGAAAATATAATTGGGTATTGCTAGAAAATTTCTTAAACTGTGTTGCGCCCGAAGGGTGCACACCACTATTACCTTTAATATAATACAGTAAAAGACATTTATGTAGCATTGGTGTGTACCCTTCGGGTGCAACAGTTTAAGAAATATTTTCCTAGCAATATACCTGGTGCGCATCAATATTACCTTCTCAATAATATGATTCCAATTGAAGGATTATGTGCACAACAGTTTGAAAAACAAGCAAGAAATACTCATAAGTAACATATTTTTTATATTATGCTGCTTCAAACGTATATTGTTCAAATTACGCGTTGTGCTGGTAAGCTGGGAGACCATTTTTGCCTTCATATCATATTATTCTGAAGATAATAGTGGAAGATCACTATTACCTTTAATGTGATATGAGGGTACACACCAATGTTACATAAATGTCTGTTATTTTACGATATTATATTAAAGGTAATAGTGGTGTGCACTCTTTAAGAAGTTTAAGAAGCATTTCTTCTAGCAGTACCTAAGTACCTTTTTTCGTTCTTCTTTAAACTGTGAAGCTCTATTACCTTCCCCATTTTATCATATCATACTGAAACGAGTTGTGTTCGTGCCCCAAGGTTGTACACCGCTATTACCTTTAGTATAATATGATAAAATGGAGAAAATAATAGGGCTCATAATTTAAAGAATGAAAAATATACTTACGCATTGTTAGGAGAAATGTTTCTTAAACTGTGTTGCGCCCGAAGGGTGCACACCACTATTACCTTTAATATAATACGGTAAAAGGCACTTATTTGGTGTGTATCATATTATAAAATGGAGGAGATCATAGAGCT
The DNA here is from genome assembly GCA_963966045.1 of Xestobium rufovillosum. Taxonomy (NCBI): domain Eukaryota; kingdom Metazoa; phylum Arthropoda; class Insecta; order Coleoptera; family Ptinidae; genus Xestobium; species Xestobium rufovillosum. The sequence continues at coordinate 32,089,443 of OZ014497.1, forward strand.
TCACAGTTTAAAGAACAAAGAAATATAATTGAGCATTGCTAGAAAAATTTGTTAAATTGCACTACTGTAACATCTTACATATGTCTTTCATCATATTAAAAGTAATAGTGGTGTGCACCCTTCGGGCGCAACACAGTTTAAGAAATTACTTCTAGATTTGTTTATACTGCTAGAACTGTTGTGTATTATATCATATTACCTTTAGTATCATGATAAAATGGAGAAAGTAATAGAGCTTCACAGTTTAAAGAACAAAAAAGTGTAATTTGACATTACTAAAAAAATATTTCTTAAAGTAAGTATTAAAAGTAATAGTGGTGTGCACCCTTCGGGAGCAACACAGTTTAAGAAATTTCATCTACCTAATATTTTTTTCTACTACCAGAAATGCTAGAAGGAGTTCCGAAACTGTTATGTCCATGGCTGAAAGGTACATACCACTATTACCTTTAGTATCATATTATAAACAGCTTCACAGTTTAAATAACAAGAAAATATAATTGGACATTGTTAGAAAAATTTCTTAAACTGTGTTGCGCTCGAAGGGTGCACACCACTGTTGCATTTATGTATTTTATCTTATTAAAGGTAATAATAGTGTGCATCCTATTTTTTTCTGTCGTGCCCAAAAGTGTACTGTTATTTCTGTATTGCATCATATTACCTTTAGTATCATATGATAAAATGGAGAAAGTAATAGAGCTTCACAGTTTAAAGAACAAAAATGTGTAATTTGACATTGCTAAAAAAATATTTACTAAACTGTGTTGCGCCCGAATATAGAAATGAAAATTTAACCTTAAAATGTAGTAATTTGGGTACGCACTATTGGCCCACCTGTAGGTATAAGGTAGGTCTATAGATGTATGCTAGTTCACAATTAGGGATGAACTATAGGTGGGTACCGTAGTTTTAAATTTATCGATACGTTTCGATTACCGATTATCGATATTTCCAATTTATTATCTCTTCGATAAACTTCTTTTTCACATACCTATGTATAGTAATAATTCTTTAAAACTATGGGATACCTATCTACATTAATGAACAAATTTTATGAAGCAACATCTAACGTCTAAAAGAAAGTTTTTATTGCAGGAAATTGTTCAAGAAATAATAAAACAAACAAATATCGTAAAAAAAACTATTTTCGCTCACCCACTCAACACAACGCGAAAACAATCGCCCAACGACAAAAAATTTCGCGCCCCGCTTCTTTTGTCCCGCCAATTTTAAAATGCCAATTGAATTGAAAGAAAAACCATAAACGAAAGAAATAGTTCATTAAACACTGAACGAACAAATAACGCATATTGCGCGTAGGAGTGACGGGCATTGTTACTCTGACAGTTGATTTTCAATTCAGTGGTTGGCAATTTGCATAGAAACGTCATTTAATACCGTGTTTTTCTTTCTTTATTATTATTTATATTTTACAAGGGGACAATGCCGTTCGACTGTCTGAACGCGTGTTTTTATTATTGGGTATTTGTTTTTGTGCTTTGCCTTTTTTAAGTAGGCTGTGTGCTTAAACAATTGAACTGGTAGCGGAAAAGGAAGTGTGAAATGATTAGATGACGGCGTCGTCGGCTGTTTCGATATAAGAGCTTAATAGTTTGGTTCATTTAATTTTTTCATGTCAACGCAACTTTAATGTGACACCTGTTTTTACTCAACGTATTTAAGACGTGAAATAATTACGTACTTTTAACGTTTAAATATGTACGTAAAATCCAAGTAATTTTGCCATGTTGTAACATCATATTTCAATGTCATTCTAACGACTAACTAAGGATATATTATATAGGTTAAAATTACGTATTTACTTGACGTAATATTTGCGTTATATAAACACGCTTTTTCAACGTTGAAATCACATATCCCCATCTTTTTCCACTTGCAATTTTTTGTAATGATTCTGGCTTTTCTCTGAATTAAAACTAATACAATATCAAATTAATCAATAAATTTCAAGTGCTTCAGGATATCTCAATGAATTCATCCCCATCCAAACAGTTATTAATAATATTTGACAACTGAACAAAGACAAAGCATCCCCCTATTCGCTACAATCAATAACATTTCATCCAAAACTGATATCCAGAATTAATAGAAATTCTTGATTTCAAACGTACAATTTATATTAAAGGAAAATTGTACAGCGAATAGACATCTTGGTGGCAATTTTACTGGATGGATCGATCCGAGATTTTCAAAGGACAGATTTTAACTGTGATTATCTCGAATGCAAAATGTGGTAGGGCCTTTCACGACCGTGACATCATTCAAAAGGAATCGGGAATATTTCGAATTTTGAGTACATTTCAATACAATTGTGCTACGAAAGTTTGCCACTGCGTTCTTTAACTGCAGGGGTATGGTGTAATAGTGACGGGGGTAATGCTTGTGTAGCATCCGAAAGCTCAACATCACGTTTATACTTCTATATACACCTTAAGAAATGTAGGGGTAATAGTTGTGTGCACCCTTCGGGCGCAACACACGACGTGCTTGCAACACATTTTAAGGCGTTGACTAAATCGCTCGTACAACATTTTGAACTATTACCCCTACATCTATAACGGTGAATAGAAGTATAAACGTGCGGTGTTGATCCAATACTACACAACTGAAAAAAATCACAAATGCACAGCATAGCCCCAGTTACTATTACCCCATGCGCCTATAGTTTTTACGGTGAGTGGTGGAGTAATAGTAGTGTAATAATTGTCCATTTCTTTGGAGTTCTGAAATCGAGATCGAAGAACGCAACGGTAAGCCTTCTAAGAACGACGCCCTTTCAGAAAGGAGTATAGGAAGGAGAAAGACAACTAAAAAGGGTTAGCAGTAGTAAAATAAGGGTGGCAACCCCTCGATGTCGCTAATTAGTTATCAAAGAGTTATGCTAGTGACAAAATTCTCGATATGTATAAGTGCAGATCTTCATTATTAATTTCGGCGGTGGAAAATGTTAGAAGCATTGCGCGACCAACGAAAAAGAAAACCGAGAGGACCCCAGACTATGGATTTTCGTCGAATTATTACATAATTGGCTGCAATGACATTTTAAATGAATTATGTAAAAAAAGAGAAGCGATATTCACTGACCTGTGCAAACCTATTAATGAAAATGCCACATAGACGTCAATTTCTCTGTTGATACAAATGATATTCAAAGTAACCCTCGGATAAATTTCGATTTGAAAAGTTGATAACACAATCACTTATTACTCTTTGGTAGTTTATGTGCACATTGGGTTTATAACACTACTATGCGCACTACCAATAATTATTATATAACATACCTATAGGCAGTCAATTTCTAAATACAATAATAGTTTTATTGGTAGTGCCCATTCATAGTAGGTGTTATAAACTCAATTTCGATTTGCTTATATACGGGGTGTTCTCCGGTAACTATTTTGAGTACCTCTGGTACACAATTGCTCAACACACCTAAACTGATTCATAAAACCATATTCATCCATTTATGCACACCTACGTGCGCGAGGCAAAAGACGGGTAGCACCCCCGTCCAATATTCCTGTCTCTCTTTGTATACGGATTGTCAAGTGCAGTCGTGAAGGAACGTTATAAAGGGTCTCCCACACATTTATTAGGAGTCGGACGACAATGGATATCTTTTTGTGTAGACTATACCATGATTTTTTTTACTGTAGGCCGCTTTGAACTGCTTTTGTACTCAAATTAGAATGTATAATCTTACACACTTAATAGTATTGTTGTATAATACAACATTCAGGAAAATATTACATATTGCGCTATAAAATAATTGGGAATGACCAATAAATCATGCATATTATTTTGTAATATAAATTTTTTCCTATCTGGTCCTCTTGTCGTCCAAGTCTCGCACCCGTGCAACGCCGTACTCCATACATACGTTTTTAAGAGCCTTCCAAGTTTCTATGTTTAACGTTCCGGAGCATAACAGTTGTTTCTTTTTGTTAAATGCAACCCATGGTGGTGCACCCGATTCGGGAGTAACACAGTTTATAGAAATTGATAAATTGTTGCATCAAATACAATTCCAAACTGTGCTAACCCTCCATTCCTTCGTTAAATAGTTGGTAAATACCATTTCATCAAACTGTGTTGCGCCCGAAGTGTGCACACCGCTCCTACCTCACTATCTTAACTATATTAACTATTACCTCTCCATTTCTGCGATAAATAGTGAGGTAATAGTTGGTATTTGCCCTTCCAGACTGTGTTGCGCCCGAAGGGTGCACACCACTAATACCTCACTATTTATCGCAGAAATAGTTAATATAGTTAATATAGTTTAGCTAGTGAGGTAGTAGCGGTATGCACCCGTCGGGCGCAACACAGTTTCAAATTGTATTAGATGTAACAGTATCCTAACTGTGTTGCGCCCGAAGGGTGCACACCACTATTACCTCACTATTTATCCAAAAATGGAGAGGTAATTGTTAATATAGTTTAGCTAGTGAGGTAGTAGCGGTGTGCACCCTTCGGGCGCAACACAGTTGGTTAATACCATTTCAACAAAACCGCTAATACCTCACTATCTAAACTATATTAACTATTACCTCTCCATTTCTGCGATAAATCGTGAGGTAAAAGTGGTGTGCATCCTTCAGCCGAAACACAGTTAAGATACTGTTGTATCTATTCCAATTTCAAACTGTACCACTATTACCTCACTATTTATGGAGAGGTAATAGTTAATATAGTTTAGATAGAAAGGTAGTAGCGGTTTTGATGAAAGTGTATTTACCAACTATTACGTCTCCACTTCTGCGATAAATAGTGAGGTAATAGTGGTGTGCACCCTTCGGGCAAAACGGTTGGTATTTGCCGTTCCAAACTGTGCTGCACACCGCTACTACCTCACTACCTAAACTGTATTAACTATATTACCTCTCCATTTCTGCCATAAATAGTGAGGTAGTAGCGGTGTGCACCCTTCGGGCGCAACACAGTTGGTTAATACCATTTCATCAAAACCGCTACTACCTCACTATCTATACTATATTAACTATTACCTCTCCATTTTTTTAATTTTTTGTCTATGTTCTTAATAAGTGAGTTAGGGTATATGTTGGGCGACGATTTGATTTCTCCTATGTGCAATTTACTTACTTATTTGATTAAAATTTTCTAATTATTTGGATATGGGGAAGATCAGGCTTGAGGATTGAATTCCAATTTTCATGACTGACTGGCCTTTTCTGCAAACTATTTTTGTTTTACTGTATTCTGAATTTATTGTATATTGTGTTTGTGGAATAAACATATTATTATATTTCTGCGATAAATAGTGAGGTAAAAGTGGTGTTAAGATACTGTTGCATCTATTACAATTTCAAACTATGTTGCGCCCGAAGAGTGCACACCACTATTACCACACTATTTATCGCAGAAATGGAGAGGTAATAGTTAATATAGTTTAGCTAGTAAGGTAGTAGCAGTGTGCACCCTTCGGGCGCAACACAGTTGGTAAATACCATTTCATCAATCACCGCTACTACCTCACTATCTAAACTATATCAACTATTACCTCTCCATTTCTGCGATAAATAGTGAAGTAATAGTGGTGTGCATCCTTCGGGCGCAACACAGTTGGTATTTGCCCTTCCAAACTGTGTTGCGCCCGAATGGTGCACACCACTATTACCTCACTATTTATCTAAAAAATGGAGAGGTAATAGTTAATATAGTTTAGCTAGTGAGGTAGTAGCGGTGTGCATCCTTCGGGCGCAACACAGTTGGTAAATACCATTTCATCAATAACCGCTACTACCTCACTATCTATACTATATTAACTATTACCTCTCCATTTTTGCGATAAATAGTGAGGTAATAGTGGTGTGCACCCTTCGGGCGCAACACAGTTTGAAATTGTATTAGATGCAACAGTTTCTGAACTGTGTTGCGCCCGAAGGGTGCACACCGCTTGATGGCCCCCCAGTTTTCTGGAAACTAGGCTTCAAAGTTGTTCACAAATCTAGCAAAAGTTTATTTATTTATTCATTCATGAAGTGGAAATTGCGGCAAGAAATTTTGGGCAATCAACTCGATATATTTCAACTCGTTATAAAGAACATAAATATGGCTTGATGCGTAGTGTTATTATTTTTGAAAGTTGTCAGTTTGCCTGATTATTATGTGCTTTTTTACTCAGAAAATTGAGTGGCCATGGCAGTTTTAAACAAAACTGGAAAGCAAACATAAATAACCATGATTTAAAGTTATAATAATTCCTCGTTCTGAGAAAAATGAAATGCCATTGAAACATTGTTTGTTCTCGATTTAAAAAAGTGCTTCTTAATTACAAATACTTTTTTCCCACATAAATTGCTTACTTGATAAATTGACAGCGATAAAACGGAGTTACTTGGATTACAAATTGTGCATAGTTATAATAATAGTACTTATCAAGAAATTGAATAAGTTTTGTACTTAGTAGTATATCTTGTTTGGTAACACAGTAACTTTTATGTATAATTGTTAATACAATTATGTCAGCGATTTGAATAGTGTTTATCATTATGAAAGTGTCTCATTTCCCAAAAGTAGAAGATCCTAATAAATCCCTAATTATTTTATAGCAGGACCATTACTTTTATCGGAGATTTACTATTTTTATTGCATTTAAATAACGTAAAAAAATGTCAACAAATCTATTCGAAGATTGAAGACTGAAGACATTTTCATTTAGGATAATATTACAAAAATTATCGTGTAATTGCTGAGCATACAAAATCACGAATTCTTAGAATACCTTGTTATCTAGATCAGTGGTACTTAGAAAAAAACAATAAAATTCCTAACCTTGGCACATTTGTCTTGGGCAAACATGAATCGGATATATCCGACGTGAGAACAGACAAAATAACGCGCATACAGGGAGTTAAAAAAGCAAAAGCTACCCTATTTTAAGAGTACTCGTAAACATTTCAATCCGCCTCATTATATGAACACCAGATGTCGAAATCGAACCGCGGTGACATCTTCAAAACAGGCTTTATGAACAGTGAGTTTAAGGTACTCGGTGTATTGGTTACTTAAAGATTTTATTCAGTAAAAAAACACCCTCTTAAGATCGTTTTAAAAAACACAAACCATATGGTAAACAAATTTTCGTTGCGGGACTGCACCACCGTAATATTTTAGCAGTGTCCTATATGTCTGTTCGACAGATGATCAAAGATAATTAGTTTGGAATATGATTTTAAAGTCTTCTTGCTTCAGACTTAATTTTCAAATCAAAATGTTGTGAATCATCGAATATTATTGTATTATTTTTACGCTATCCAGAGAGACGATAGCCTCATAAAAGTATTTTTGAAATATTAAAAGAAAGACTTCAATTATGGGTCATTTAACAAAAAACTTGTGCGTGTCAGCTCCGACGCACGACTGGAGTTTACTCCTTACGAACGATTATTTCAACTTCAATCACTTGATAATAGGGTACACGCAAATGTCAGTTTTATACCCAAATGTGTATTTATCAGATGGTTTATGTTCGAAAATGTCCAACTACATCAAAATATAAATTGTTTATAAATTCAGTAATTAAGTGACAATCTGCTAAACGTCGATCCAACTGGCGATGAAATAAATACTTTTCCTGGTGTTCGAATAGGCGTTGATTCACATTTCGGCACTGAGAAATATTTGGAGTATTTAATATTAGGTTTTCCAATATTGAATCAAAAGATTCAACAAATTTAGGAACGAACAAACACTGCAAATGCGGACTTTACAACGCCAACTGTCATGTCTACTATATGCCACTCTATTTTCACTATTTCCATGCTCTATGCAGTCAGACAAACAGCCGTATCCATAGATACGTACATAATTTCAATGTGACAGATAACTTAACGCTTGATTTTACTCCTCATAAAATTTCCGTACCGCGGGCTATAACTGAAAATCGATTCTTAAGGAGTAAACTCCAAAATAGCAACTGGATCTCTTCTTCTGTAGGAAGATCATTTGGACAGATGAAGTCTACATTAGCAGTCAGTGGCGGATACAAGGGGGGGGGGCTATAGGGGCTAAAGCCCCCCCCCCCATGCAAGCGCATAAATACAAGAAAAGACGTACGTACCGATACTGGAAGGCATTTATGCCGATCCTACGCGGTATAACATTAGAGCTAATGCAACGTTCCCTGACTGGTGTATTTCTGCCACCCAACAACAGTAAATCAATAGTAAAAGTCAACAAATTTGTGGATGTCTGTCTCGCATAATGGTGATCCCCTAGCTGTCCTTTTGGACCAGAACCGATTTTTTGGTCAAAAGAAAAAAGATAAATCATCATAACAAAAAATTACTACTGCGAGGTGTGACCCCTCGACGTTGCGCCTTGGGAGACTGACACATCGACCACTGAGCCATGAAGGTGTCGTGCCAAGATCGCTTACGAAAATAGTATATTAAGTAGAAAGTACGCCCGTTGCCGTAAGTATAAAATCAGCCGTGAGTGTACAGTTGCTATGTTATGCCGCGTTTTGCAGAACGAGACCCCGTCGCATGGAACTGTCAAACTGGTGAATTTGAATAATTTTTAGTTTTTAATTTAAAATTGTTTATAAGCCATACATTAAATGAATGACTTCTAAAGCACATTATTTTAATGCCCTGTGCCTACCCAAGCCCCCCCCTTGACCTACTCCTAGATCCGCCACTGTTAGCAGTGACACAACGAGCACTGGTCGTCCGATGTCAACCCTCACCGTACCGGCGCCGGCGCTGTCCAACATCAGGGACGGTCTGGCTTTAATGTTTGGCGTGCCTTAATGGATAATCACAGTCGACACACTATTCCAAACTGTGTTGCGCCCGAAGGGTGCACACAACTGTTACCCCTCCATTCCTTTCATAAATAGTAAGGTAATAGCAGTGTGCACCCTTCGGGCGCAACACAGTTTGGAGTGGTATTTGGTGCAACAATGTATCAACTGTGTTGCGCCCGAAGGGTGCACACCACTGCTACCCCTCCATTCCTGCGATAGATAGTGAGGTAATAGCCGTGTGCACCCTTCGGGCGCAACACAGTTTAGTTGCACTACTGATCCCTACTAAGAATACCTAGACAGACAAAAATTAGGGTTTCGCAAGACCAAGACAAGACGAGACTTACACCAGTCTTGGTATTGGTCTTGCATCATCGTGTTCGGCTTGGTCTCGGTCTTGGTCTTGAAACCCAAGACCAAGACGTGAACCACATAAGTCTTGGTCTTGGTATTGTTTTTTCTTGGTCTTGTTTGGTTTTTATGAGAGTACGAGAAATTTATGAATTTCAATGTTTCCACACCCACTTAAGGGGAGATAGTTCAAAAATAAGAATTCTATTTCATATTTGCATAATTTCATAATTTTTTGTTCACTTGACTCACTACAACTTTTGTATTTAGTTCATGGCTGTACTAAAATTGATATTTTGTGTTAAGATGTAATATAATAAACTTAATTCAAAAACCAAAATGAAAGCTCTAAAAAATTATCCGACATCTGAAATGTACTTACTTCCCATAAAACTTACCTTATTTATTCTAGTACAGATTATAGTATAAGGATATTGTATAGTATGCTCGGTAGGCAGCCCAATTTTGTCACCTCTCGCGCATGACGTAGAGTGCGAAACAGAGATTCGCGGGAAACACTTATCCGTGCTGTGCGTTCGCAATGATGCCATGGTGTTAGTGCTTTGCTTTTATTTATATTTTAGTTTTTGAACAATAAATATTATAATATCTTTGTAGTTTCCTAATTATTATATTTACTTATTGCCTAAAAAATTGTATTCCTTAAATTTAATTGCAGTTGTTCTAATTAATTTTTTAATAAACTAAAAAATAACAAATTTTAAAATATCAAGACCAAGACTTTTCCAAGACTCTTGCTCCAAGACTCTTGGTCTTGGAGGTTAAGTCTTGGTATTGGTCTTGGATCATTTATGTTAGTCTTGGTCTTGGTATTGGTCTCGAATTCAAGACCAAGACAAGACAACACCAAGACTTTTCTTGGTCTTGTGCGAAACCCTAACAAAAATATTCCTGTCCGATATTCCATAAATTAAATAAACTGAAAAAAGTAAATTTGGCCCTGCAACGCTGCAACAAGTTTGTCCCTGCACTATTAACGTTAAAATTTTGCCACCTGTAAAGCAGATGTCGAGCTATAATAAGAATAAGACGTCGAGGTATTTTTCTGCTAGTATAAGTATCATGCAATCCTCGTATACGTGCAAATGTAATTAATAAACTGGATTTTCCAATATAAATTCTTGCGAATAGTGGAAATTTATTCATCATCAAGATTGTTAATCACGCGGAATCGACAAGGGGTTGTTATTCACTACCCTCCGCAAGCCCCTTCTTGAAATGCCGATAGGTAGGAAATCCGTATCTTGAAATGATTTAATGGCATTTCCGATATAAATTTTAGGGTAAATCAAATAATATTAATAGATGCATTATACAGGTTGTATCGTTCGTCGTAGGAAAAAAGCGAACGCATTCTTTCATCAGTAAGGTACGAGAATCCACCCCCTATATTTTTAAATAATTCAACGCGGAAAACAAGGGTGCAGTAATAACGGGCATCTCCCCGAGAAAACCGCTCACACAGTCTCATTATTCAAAAGATGTTCATTTTTTCCTACCCCATAGTATTCTTATTATTACGTGATATATGGTCACAGCCACCTTTCTATACCGCACAGTGTAATATCTCAATGTTATAATAAAAACAATACCTTCTTAAGCCCAGGAGGCGAGGCGCCAGTGGCGTAACACATAACCCATAAACTTCGACGAAATATTTGCTATAAATTTTAACAAGAAAAGTGAGACATGATAAGAGCCAGAATTATAACAGGATCTTTGATTGTATGGGATGGTATTTGATGCAACTATATATCAACTTCTATATGTTTTCCACTGATCGATTTCCCAAGTTAAAATTAAAATCCACGACCTGGATCCGCACGACTGCGCCAGCTATATTATGCAACTCTGAATGATCTAACAAATTTGACAATCGATTGAATATTCCGATGAGTGCAAGACAAAGAGCATTCGTTGAGTCTGTTGTTGTGTTTGGCACGCCACTGCGCGCCTCCTATCTTATTAAACAGGGTTGGATGTATGCAGGGGTAATATATTTTGATTTTTAATTCAAATTCAGACACGGTTTTACGATTCTAGCGCTGGTGGCTCTGGAAGAAATTGAGAAAATAATCATCGGCGTTTAGAATTTTACGTCTCGTTCCGGGGTATCCGGATATGATGAACAAAAATGGGGACGGGGAGTTTTTGTATCGAACAATGCAAGCCGTCATTTCACGAATGATGTTTACAGATAACTGGTCATATGCTAAACATACGTCAGATTCGAGTTCCATCCCTTGTAACAAATTGCTTTGATTCCATATTGCTTTTGTTGGCATAAATTTTAAATCCGTGTTTTTACTTGAATGTCTTTTTTTTTACTCAGAAATCGAGTGGCCGTGGCGAATTCAAACAACTAGGCAAACTAGAAGATAAATAAAAATAATCGTGATTTAAAGATAAAATAATTATTTTATTTGTAGAGGGCGACACTGGCCGAGAAAGAAGTTACCACGTTAAAAGAGCAGATAGCGAGCAACACAACCGGAAACGAAAACCAAGATAGTAATATGGACAGGCATAGCTTCGAAAATGAAATAGCTGCTAAAGATAGGGAGGTAAGTAGCAGGCTAATACCTACATTTTTTATTTTATAAGTAATTTTAATTAATTCCTCGCGGGGTATCACGTGGCGCCCTCTGCGTTTCCACGAAGCGAACACTTGTTTTCTATAAACCGATTATAGGGTAGAGGGAGCGAAATAAATCAGTTTAAGGGATTTTTGTCGATTTTAGGAAGGTATTAGCAGCGTGATCTTCGAACGCTTTAAGGGGTTGATACTTTATAGGGACAGGTTTTGGTTTCTTTCTCTCTCAATCTGTGTTGCACCTGAAAGGTGCACACCCAATATTAGCTAATATTTTATATTTTTGTTTCTGAAGCCCATCATCACCCCTACACAAGGCGACCCACATATCACTCTTTCTCTCTTAACTGTGGTTATTGAAATAAAAATTCATCTCAGATAAAACTGATAGAAATTAACCTACTTTGTTTTCAGTTACCAACACCCCCAAAGTTTATGGAACATCATGCATACCACTACTACCGGACTATCAGCCGAAATGGAAGGGTAATTATTGGTTGTCCACTTTTCAAGAGTAACACAAGCTTATAGAAATTGATGTATCGTTGCATAAATACCATAAAAACCCCTCCATTTCTGCGATTAATAGTGAAGTAATAGTGGTGTGCACACTTCGGGTACAATAAAGTTGATAGAAGTTGATATATTCCAGTATCAAATACCATTCCAAATTGTGTTGCGCCCGAAGTATGCACACCACTGTCACCCCTCCATTCCTGTGATAAACAATGAGGCATTAGTGGTGTGCACCCTTCGGGAATTTAATATATTTCAACATCAAATACCATTCCAAAATGTGTTGCTTCCTAAGGGTGCACACCACTGTCATCCCTCCATTCCTGTGGTAAACAGTGCGGTATTAGTGGTGTGCACCCTTCGGGCGCAACACAGTTTATAAAAATTGATATATTTTTGCATTAATGGTATTCCAAACTGTGTTGCGCCCGAAGGGTACACACCACTGTCGCCCCTCCATTCCTGTGATAAACAATGAGGCATTAGTGGTGTGCACCCTTCGGGCGCAACACAGTTTATGGAATTTAATATATTTCAACATCAAATACCATTCCAAAATGTGTTGCTTCCTAAGGGTGCACACCACTGTCACCCCTCCATTCCTGTGATAAACAATGAGGCATTAGTGGTGTGCACCCTTCGGGAATTTAATATATTTCAACATCAAATACCATTCCAAAATGTGTTGCTTCCTAAGGGTGCACACCACTGTCACCCCTCCATCCCTGTGGTAAACATCAGTGCGGTATTAGCGGTGTGCACCCTTCGGGCGCAACACAGTTTATAAAAATTGATATATTTTTGCATTAATGGTATTCCAAACTGTGTTGCGCCCGAAGGGTACACAGCACACCACTGTCGCCCCTCCATTCCTGTGATAAACAGTTAGGTATTAGTAGTGTGCACTCTTCGGGCGCAACACAGTTTGGAATACCATTAATGCAAAAATATATCAATTTTTATAAACTGTGTTGCTCCCGAAGGGTGCACACCACTTATACCGCACTGTTCACCACAGGAATGAAGGGGTGACAGTAGTGTGCACCCTTCGGGAGCAACACATTTTGTAATAGTATTTGATGCTGCAATATATTAAATTCCATAAACTGTGTTGTGCCCGAAGGGTGCACACCATTGTCACCCCTCCATTCCTGTGATAAACAGTTAGGTATTAGTGGTGTGCACCCTGCGGGCGCAACACAGTTTATAAAAATTGATATGTTGTTGCATTAATGGCATTCCAAACTGTGTTGCGCCCGAAGGGCGCACACCACTGTCACCCCTCCATTCCTGTGATAAAAAGTTAGGTATTAGTGGTGTGCACCCTTCGGGCGCAACACAGTTTATATGAATTTATGTATTGTTGCATTAAAGACAGTTCAAACTGTGTTGAGCCCAAAGGGTGCACACCACTATTACCTCATTGCTTAGCATAGGAATGGAGGGGTGACAGTGGTGTGCACCCTTCGGGCGCGACAGTTTATAGAAATTGATATATTGCTACATGAAATATCACTCCAAATTGTGTTGCACCAGAACACAATTTGGCATTGTATTTGATGCAGCAACTTCTATTAATTGTGCTGCGCCCGAAGGGTGCACACCACTATTACCCCTCCATGCCTGTGCTAAACAATGAGGTAATAGTGGTGTGCGCCTTAAAGCGAAAATATCTGTTGATAAAATCAGTATCAAAGGTCAATTTCTCTAAGTTGTGTTGCGCCCTGAGGCGACACAAACCCTATCTATAATTTGTGAAAGCAAACTAATATTTCAATGTTGCGCTTCAATATTAAATTAACATTAGGAAGATGAACAAACGAGTACATAAAAATGTTACGGGAAGCCCGCCCGGTATAGGAATAAAAATACTCAATCCACAAAAATATATAACACTGTCATCTGACACACTCCGATATGTTTTTCCAAACCAAAATCCCTTGGCATCGATACAACTATTGAATTTTTCTCTAAAAATACCAATTGATATCGCGCCGTCTCTGTCTGTGGCGCGACAAACTTTCTTTCAGAAGACAGACGGTTCGGAACACATGCTTTGGATGTCTGTGACACTGCAGGTATTCGTGTATTTTTGATCAGCTCCTCTAGTTTCTCTCTGTCCGACTCATCGCGTATTATCGGGACGTGAGATACAGTAGGCGTTATTTTTGAAATTCAAAGCGAGCTGATCCGAAATAATTAGTAGATTCTTTGACCTCATGAGTTTGAATCTCTTGTTCTTGTAATTGATGCATTTATTTGGTAATTGTACTGGGCAAACCATGTCTTGCATGATCACTGGGATGTCTAACTTAATAATGCAGAGGAAAAGCCGTTGAAAAGATAATTGAAACACAAATTGGGAAAAACTATTGTGAGTCTAATAGAGGAAAGGCGAAAATATAAAAATAGGTTAGATGAAAGAGGAAAACAAAGATATAAGGCGATCAATTAGGAATTTTATGATGATTTGCTACGCATGAATGTGTGAGTATGGGCGTTTTCAGTCAAAAAAACAATGACAAAAGCCGACTTGATAAAAACCCTTGCTTATCTACAGGGGGATTGAATATCCGTTTCCTTTCCGTATAATTCTTGGAGTGATAATTTTGCATTATCTAGGAGTTCAATGGCATCGTATTGATTGTCATTTATTCACTCGGGACACTCTAAAAACTATGAAAACACATAAAAAAATAAAGCAATTAGAGTTAGAGTTTAAAAATAAAAAAGACAGTCACCGTGTTTAAATTCGATACAAATATAAAAGTTATTTTCGTGAAGACTCCTCTACTGCATCTATTTATACACTAAACGACATATTTTTTCTTCCAAACCTACTTCGATCTGTGCTGTCAACTCTAAAAGATTGTTTTTTAACTTAATCGCACAGAAATATTTAAACGTAGATCGCACGCGAGCTAAACTGACTTTAAAGTATAGATCGCTTGAGGACAAACAAAAAAAAAACGAATAATTGAAAATGCAACGTAATTAATAAGGGGTTTTTCTTTGTGTTTTCCTCGTTTTAGGACCCATGACGTAAATTCGATACAACTCCCTTATCTCGACGATAAAACACAAGGAACTTCGCGTGCTTTAACGGGCTCATTATTATTCTTTGTTTTACAACAATAAGTCTATGATGCCAGATTTTGCAGCGCCAAATCCGACGCCGCTGCCCTCCCCGCCCCTCAGGATAAACATAATAGAATATCGATAAACGTCGCTTAACAAAAATAAAGTTTGGTTCCCACTTGTGACATACGCGTTTTCGCGTTCCTCCACCAGAACATGCAATCGAACAAATCGCGCGCTATCTCGAAGCAATTTATGGCAGTTTGTAAAATTATTTCTATCGCGTTCTTGTTGAATTCCTTAAAATTGCAACGAACAAGTATGCAAAACGCATTGCCATTATATTTATAGGATAGATTAGATATGGAGATAAACTGAAAGCATATCTGATGTAACAACTGGGGCTGTAAATACTTGGGAAAGCAGTACCAGGTGTACCAGAATGTTTTGCACAAGCTCAGAAGTCATAGGCGAACTACTTTTCCCACCACTTTGAAAATAATTGTGGAAGATACGGATCTGCATCAGAAGTGGGATACACTCATTAGTTATCAATACAAACAGTCATCTGATACAGAGAACACTTCGAGGATAGCTCGTAATAATTTTTCACTGGCATCCTTTTCAAACAGCTCTTATTACACGAGCATTTCAAGGGGTAGTATTAGCGAGGGTTGATGAATTTATGGATTTTCGCATCTCATATACCTATATAAGATAAATGTTTTTGTCTTTCGCTCGCAGTCCATTCGTTTCTACAATTTTAAATTGTGCATATTTATTTCCACGCCACTGGCCTGGTTCTTTTTTTCAGTGTTTAATTGTGTTGCACCGATAAAATTGTTATGGTTTAACCCCTATCAATCGCTTCTTAAATAATCGGTCATAGCACCAAATAATTATATCCAATAATAAATTTATCGATACCCAAATAATCTTGTGACATTTTTGATCCGCGTTTAGACACTCTCATAAATATTCTCCAAAAATTACTCAATTTCCTGCTAGTTTCAAGTTTATTTTAATTAATTTCTGCAATATATGTGCTTAAAATTACACAAATATACAAATAGCTTCGTTAGAAGCTCGGCTAAAATTATTTTCTTCGGGAGATAAAAAACTTACGGATTCTTCTGGTTATTTGAATAAATTTTTAGCAGTGTAGCAAATTCGGCAAGGTTATCACTCCCGATACAAATATACAATATCCAATTTTATAAACAAAAATTTCAGGAACTAATAGAGTGCAATCTGGTCGCCAGCATCATTTCTTGTCTGTGATTGCACGAAAACTTAGTGAAACTTTTCGTAGAACGTCTGTATTTACCGTAAAGGTAAGCTTTTTAGTTCTTACTTGGTAGATATTTGATTTGCTCATCAAAGTTCTTAGTTAATGTTGATTTTGAAGTTGGTTATTCATTGAGAACTAGTGCCCATATTTCCGCTCGTGATTTTTAAAATAAACTGAAGGGTGCTCTAATCAATTTGTAAAAATACCTGTTCTGCAATAGGGGATCAATTGGTAATACAATAGACCAACATTTTTTTAAATTGTCATTGACTTAGCGATGAATCCTTCAAACTGTGTTACGCCCGAAGGGTGCACACTACCCTTACTCATCAGGTTTTCTTAATGTAAGCGAAGTAGACAGTGAGAGCTGTGCGATCTGCATCAGATTTACTGAATTATTTGTAGCAACAACAATTTCGAAAATAGTTAAAATTTTCAATGAAATATAAAATTTCAAATTCATTAACTTTTAAATTAGTTGGACCGTTGTTGCATCAAATATTCCACTGTTACCTCTCCATTTATTTAAGAAATGGAGGGATAAAACTGGTGCAACACAGTTCTATAAATTGTGTTGCGCCCGAAGGGTGCACACCACTATTACCTTACTATTTATCACAGGAATGAAGAGGTAACAATAGTGTGCACCCTTCGGGCGCAACACAGTTGTTGCATCAAATATTCCAAAACTGTGTTGCGCCCGAAGGGTGCACACCACTGTTACCTCTTCATTCCTGTGATAAATAGTAAGGTAATAGTGGTGTGCACCCTTCGGGCGCAACACAGTTAATATGCTGTTGCATCAAATACCGTTCCAAGCTGTGCTGCGCCCGAAGGGTGCGCACCACTATTACCTCACTATTTACTGTTGATGCAACAATATATCAACTGTGTTGTGTCCGAAGGGTGCACACTACTATTATCCCTCCATTTCTACAATAAATAGTGAGGTAAACAATTTGGAATTTTATTTGATGCAACAATATTTCAAATGTGTTGCGCCCGAAGGGTGCACACCACTTTTACCTCACTATTCTTTGCAGAAATTGAGAGGTAATAGTAGTGTGCACCCTTCGGGCGCAACACAGTTGTTGTACCAAATATTCCAAATCTGTGTTGCGCCCGAAAGGTGCACACCACTGTTACCTCACCATTTATTGCAGAAATGGAGAGGTAAAACTGGTGCAACAGTATATTAACTCCTATAAATTGTGTTGCGACCGAAGGGTGCACACCACTATTACCTTACTGTTTATCACAGGAATAGAGCGGTAACAGTGGTGTGCACCCTTCGGGCGCAACACAGTTTGGAATGATATTTGATGCAAAAATATATCACTATTATTCCTCTATTCTTGTGATAAAAACTAAGATAATAGTGGTGCCCGAAGGGTGCACCACAGATATATTTTTGCATCAAATATCATTCCAAACTGGGTTGCGCCCGAAGGGTGCACACCGCTCTTACCCCCCTATTCCTATGATAAATAGTAAGGTAATAGTGGTGTGCACCCTTCGGTCGCAACACAGTTTGGAATGATATTTGATGCAACAATATATCAACTGTGTGGCGGAAATGGAGGGTAATAGTGGTATGTAACGTTCGGGCGCTACACAGTTTGAAAATGTATTTATACAACAGCATATTAACTTATACAGTGACAGGCAGAAAATTGACCACATATATGGAAAAAACTTTTATTGTGAATTTCTCGGAAAATTGTACTGTTGGTAAAAGTTTGTGTTTGAAAAACGAATACTTTTGGTAAAACTCGGCAGCATATATGGCAAGTTGAATTGCATGCTTTGAGTGTGTAGGGGAAACCACCGTACTGATGAGTCCCAGAAGGACGAAACCAGTTGGTCTGCGGTTTTCTATACATATTGAAAACATGCAATATTTAACCAAAAACCCTTAAGTAACTATGTTTATGTATTTGATGTGCATGTTTTAAAAAGTTTCCTATTGTGTGTTACGCATACATGCCCGAGTTTCTATATACCTTGATGTAGAATTAAGCCAGAGTATATAACCGTAACACCACTATACGAATGGAAAAATAACAGCCGCTTCTATCACTGCGTTCTTCAATAGTTGGAACTACAAATTTGATTGTAGGTAATTAACCTTGCAATTAAACTTCTCAATTTTCTATCCCATAACTTACTCCATCCAGATTCATCGACTTGCATCAGGATCGAAAATGGGTCGCCGTATTTTCGGTCAAAAAGAAGTCTATTTAGTTCCCATCTAATCTCGAAGGAAATGGTGCAAACCCTATAAACAATTTGCTGATGGATCTGTAATCGTAGAAATAAAACTTGGAGGCAATTAAGAAGGGGTCTTAATTTGGCCCTTAAAAACATTTTTTAGCGTTCACACTTAATGAATTGGTGGATTGACAGGTCCCGTCGAAACAAATCCTGCCAATTTTAACGAAGAAAAAATCCCTGAATTAATTAGTTTCGGGCTTTGGAAGCGCGATCGGGTGCCACTTACCCAATTATCAACTTAATCTGCTCTCCTCCGGGCGATTCTTTTTTATTCGTAATTCGTCGAGATTGATCGACGGTTAAATTCAAATTCAAACGGTGTCTCCTCTGAATTGGGACGCGTCAGAAATTGTAAACATTAAACCGAAGAGAGAATCACGTATATTTCAGGTGCCTAAGCAAGGATTCCCTATAGTAATGTGGAGATTTAAGACAGAAGTTCGGATCGGAGTATGCGAAATGGAGCAATTATGCGTGCAATGGCCGCCATTTTGATTCAATCTATTGGTATGACACTCGGGGGATTTTAGGTCCATGGATTGCTACAGATCTTAATTTGTTTTAATGCCACCGCCTTCTCTCCGATGTTTCGCTACTGTCTTTCGTTTGAATATTTGTATCTGATTAACTGACGAGTTTCAGTATCGATCTTTTCTATCTCACTTTCTCTTTACAGCTCTGATAATACTAGTATCTATTGTACTCTTTATGAGCATACTTGTACACCAACTTTACACTTCCTAAAACATTCAAAAATAAAAAAAATCGCATAAACAGAGTAAATTTAGTAATACCAATGCTATTCCAAATTGTGTTGCAACAATTTATCAACTGTGTAGCGCCCGAAGGTGCATACTACTATTACCCCTCAATTTCTGCAAAAAATAGTGAGGATAATAGTGGTGTGCACCCTTCGGGCGCAACACAGTTGAAATATTGTTGTATCAAATAAAATTCCAAACGGTTTACCTCACTATTTATTGCAGAAATGGAGGGGTAATAGTAGTGTGCACCCTTCGGGCGTAACACAGTTGATATATTGTTGCATCAACAGTAAATAGTGAGGTAATAGTGGTGCGCACCCTTCGGGCGCAGCACAGCTTGGAACGGTATTTGATGCAACAGTATATCGACTGTGTTGCACCCGAAGGGTGCACACCACTATTACCTCAGTTTGAAATGCTATTTATGCAACATATATTAACTTCCATAAACTATGTTGCGCCCGAAGGATGCACACCACTATTACCTTACTGTTTATCACAGGAATGAAGAGGTAACAGTGGTGCGCAATCTTCGGGCGCAACACAGTTTGGAATGATATTTGATGCAAAAATAAATCACTATTACTCCTCTATTCTTGTGATTAAAAGTAAGACAATAATGGTGTTACACCACTGTTACCACTGTTACCGCTCTATTCCTGTGATAAGCGGTAAGGTAATAATGGTGCGCACCCTTCGGGCACAACACAGTTGATATATTGTTGAATCAAATATCATTCCAAACTGTGTTGCGGCCGAAGGGTGCACACCATTATTACCTTACTGTTTATCATAGGAATACAGGGGTAACAGCGGTGTTCACCTTTCGGCCGCAACACAGTTTGGAGTCATATTTGATGCAAAAATATATCACCATTATTGTCTTACTTTTTATCACAAGAATAGAGGAGTAATAGTGATTTATTTTTGCATCAAATATCATCCCAAACTGTGTTGCGGCCGAAGGGTGCACACCGCTATTACCCCTGTATTCCTATGATAAACAGTAAGGTAATAATGGTGTGCACCCTTCGGCCGCAACACAGTTTGGAATGATACTTGATGCAACAGTATATCACCACTATTATCTTACTTTTTATCACAAGAATAGAGGAGTAATAGTGATATATTTTTGCATCAAATATCATTCCAAACTGTGATGCGGGCGAAGGGTGCACACCACTGTTGCCGCTCTATTCCTGTGATAAACAGTAAAGTAATAGTGGTGTACACCCTTCGGGCGCAACACAGTTGATATGTTGTTGCATCAAATATCATTCCAAACTGTGTTACGCTCGAAGGGTGCACACCACTATTACCTCATTGTTCATAACTGGAATGGAGGTACAGCAGTGCCGACTGTGTTCGAACCGAGATATTCAAGATTTTATTAAACTTGGCACTGTGAGTGGCAACATGTTTTGCTATTTTTGAAAAATTATAAAAAAATATATGCTACAGAAAAGTTCATGTACACTACACTAAAAGATCCTGGACTATGAGAAACATTAACCAGGGATTTTCACTGAGTTCCAGTATTTTTGCATTATGTTTTGTGTTCTCTTGCTACCAAACATAATATGGTCCTTCGAATCGGATTTTTATTAGTTTTTTAACTTCGAGTACCTATTTATTTTCGTTTAGTTTCAATTGCCCTTTTTTAATAATAAATTACGTTAATACTAAAATTGAAAATTTTTGAATTGATAGCCTTAATAATTTCTTTAACTGATTTGCCTCGTTCTTTAATAGCTGCATTCTTACCTACAGTAGTTGTATTATTCTCAGCAAGATATCTGAGTCACGTCATCTCGAAGAAAATCGGAAGGGTGAGTTTTATACCATGGGGTGGCATTAGAGCCCGCCGTCGTTTCATGGGACATTTGCATGCCTATTCCCTGATTGAATCTTACATTAAGGGCACATTGATAACATTAGAAAACAACGCTCGATCCATTCGACTAATTACAATCGCTCCCAATCGGGCCATTATTGTTAAATGTCTGCTCGCAGTTCCGATACGACTCACGTGATTAAAAAAGAAACAAAAGAAGGACCAGGCATTATTATTTATCGCAGACGCCTCGTATAACATCCCACCCCTGATAGTAGTTGAACGAATGTACCGGGTGTTAGGTTTAGGTGTAGTTATTTTAATACGGCCGATTTTGGTAGCTAATCGATGTTCTGTTTAATCGTAGTTCTGGCCCCTATTGTCTGGCAAATAAAAAAACAATACAACAAGGATTCGTCATTAATTTGACTGAAGTGCAGGTGCTTCATTTGCTTTGAATAATCCAACTGTGTGTCCACGGCACGGTCCGATACACCTCAGTGACTCTGTGAACTCCTCGTATGATGGCTTGTTTCACCCATTGTTAACGTTTTTTTCAGGTTTTACAAAACAAACTCTTCTTGCATTTCACGTTGAATTGATTTAATAGGGCCAATTACATACCCCTGAGACACACCACCATTTCCATTATTTCTCATATGTCTACCAATAGAAGACCTAACAAGAATCAAATTAAATTTTTTTTCAGACAATTTAGACATAAAATTTCTTTTGTGCAGATCCAACAATGCGTGAACTTCAACTGTTTATGTAAAAAAGAGCAACGACTGGCCCGCGACCAATAGACCGAGAGCAACAGACTTATGCGCACTTATGAATACAAACAAAGATGGTCTGCTGATAATGATGGTAGGCTGCATCGAAATATGGCATATAAGTAATAGCAACTTTCATATCGAGCGATTAAATTTTGATTTTGTTTGAAATACCGGATATATGGGTGCGTCACACAGCGGCCTTGGTTTATAAAATAATTCAGAATAATGCCCAAGTACTAGTAATTTATTATTTCCTCCGTTCACCAATTTTGTGTTGGACCAATAGAAAAATTATACTGGGTGTTGAATGACATGCCATACAAACATTAGAGCGTATGGTAATAGTGGTGTGCACCCTTCGGGCGCAACACAGTTTATAGAAGTAAATATATAACGTTTGAAATTGTATTTATGTGAAATGTGGCAAAATATTAAGTTGTATAAGCTGTGTTGCGCCCGAAGGGTGCACACCACTATTACCTCACTATTTATTACAGAAACGGAGGGTAATAGTGGTGTGCACCCTTCGGGCGCAACACAGCTTAGAATACATCAACTGTGTTGCGCCCGAAGGGTGCACACCACTGTTACCTCACTATTACCTCACTATTTATTGCAGAAACGGAGGGTAATAGTGGTGTGCACCCTTCGAACGCAATGGTATTTGATGCAATAATACATCAACTGTGTTGCCCCCGAAGGGTGCACACCACTATTACTTCACTATTTATTGCAGAAATGGAAGGTAATAGTGGTGTGCACCCTTCGGGCGCAACACAGCTTATAAAAGTTAATATACCCATTTCAAACAATGTATTAACTTTTATAAGCTGTGTTGCACACCGCTATTACCCTCAATTTCTGCAATAAATAGTGATTTAATGGTGGCGCGCACCCTTCGGGAGCAACACTATTACCCTCCATTTCTGCAATAAACAGTGATTTAGTGGTGGTGTGTACCCTTAGGGGGCAACACAGTTTGTGTTTTCTAAACTGTGTTGCGCCCGAAGGGTGCACACCACTATGACCTCACTGTTTATAACAGGAATGGAGGTGCAACAGTACTATGCATCTTTTGGACGCAACACAGTTTGGAATGGTATATTATGCAACAATATATCAATTTGTATAATCCATATTGCGCCCAAAGGATGCGCACTACTTCTGAGATAAATAGTGAGCTTTTGGAAATTTTTATTACTCAGATTGTCGATCTTTTTTTCAATTTTGTGAATTGCTGGTGTATAATAAAAATAATGAAAGCCTTCGTTTCGGGCTTTTGTCAAAATTGATCTAAAAATGTTAAATACGAAATACAATTCAAATTCTGTGAATGATAGAACAGATATTCAACATTTTTGTCGAATATAATAACATAAATCCTGCTATCTGCTACTGCTATTGTTAAAATTAATATACATATTATGTACATTTCTTTCCATTTAAAAGAAAAACAACTTTTATTTTCAGTTTTTCGAAAAAAAGTCGGTCTTCATAATTTATTTTGCTTCTTTTGATAGAACAGATATTCAAAATTTTTGTCAAATATAATGGCATAAATCCTGCTATCTGCTACTAACTTATTATTATTGTTAAAATTCATATACATATATGTACATTTTTTCCATTTAAAAGAAAAACAATTTTTATTTTCAGTTTTTCGAAAAAAAGTCATTCTTCATCATTTCTTTTGCTTGTTACATAAATGCGTTGAAAAACTTTGATTTTGTTGTACAGGTTGCGCAAAAAATATAAAAGAGTAAAGTTTTATTCAACCTGAAACCCTCCAACGTCAACTTTGAAAAATCCTTTATACCTAAACTTGCTAATAATAGTTGTACATATAAAGTTTTATTACAAGTAGTAGTCTTGAAAAAATAATAACCGATACTAAACAAAAAATCGATTTTATTTTAATTTTATTTTTAATATCTTAGTAACCATAACTTTTATGAAAATATTTAATTTGGCTTTTTGATTTCTCCTTCCAAGCTCTTTCATTCTGATGCTTCGAAAAAGTTTGATTCAAAAATTTGTAATTTTGCAAATCTACATTTTTATATTTTTTGAGCACCCTGTACAATAAAATCAAAGTTTCTCGACGTGAATCGTATTTGTATGACAAGCAAAAGAAATTATGAAGAATGACTTTTTTCGAAAAAGTGAAAATAAAAGTTTTTACAAGTATAGTTAAGTCCATCCGTGAACACACTGTATATACTTATGTAGTTACGGGGCCGAAACGTCGGATTTCACCAAGTTTTTATTCTTCTTATCATACCTTCATGCCAACAATTCAACAAAAAAACATTTTAAAACATTTTAAAACCGGCACTAATTGAAAAACAATTCAGACCGTAAAATTCCAAAGTGCACTCAAAATATATTTCTGAAAGATCTGGCAATAAATTCCCATTAAAGTCGATGGTGATACTTTTTAATCGAACTGGCGAATTTGTCTAATCCAAGAAGTCGAACTTCTCCGCAGTTAATAACTTTCGCCCGGCAAGAAAACAGGGTGGAAGCGAGACAAGGAAACGGCTAGAGAGAGACGATTGTACCTCCGAAACTTTGGCAGTAACAAATTTCCAATTTAAATATTATATCTCGTATTTTATCCCAATCAGTCAGTTCCCTAGTGAAAGGGGTGAGTTTCCATATAGCTTAATCACCCTCCCCCATCCTCCCCTACACGTCTAAGTCCCAATAATCAATAATTATACTCAAATATAAAGAGAAAAGAGCGGAGCTATGCTGATTTGCCAACGTTAATGAGTGCGAATGCAACAGAGTGAGACAGAACGCGCGCCCCGTGTTTCGCCTTATTCTTGCTTGGTCTGCAGTGTTGGCCATCAGTTATGTAGTTTTGATCTGCATTCGAGCCTTTCGATATTTAATGACTCATGCGATGGAACACGGGGGTGCGCGCTGCAGACACTTTTTGATCGAAACGCCGGTACGCGATCGGTTACTAGATGCCTTTTTACACGACGCACGGAAGAAAATTTTCGCACGCGAACTTGAAAGACACGGAAAAGTTCGGGGATATTGAAAAACTACCTCTTTAATTTTATTTATTTTCTATTTTTCCAAAATTTAATATTTATACACAATTTGGTGTATAAATATTGTGTCTCATTATATTGTGTTGCTTTTTCATTCTCTTACTTACGTTTGGAAGGTAATAATGGTTTAACAAGAAATATATTTTACATGCCCAGATGTGTTGCGCCCGAAGGGTGCACACCACTATTACCACGCCAGATAGGTAATAGTCGTGTGCACCCTTCGGGCGCAACACAATTTTAATATACCAAAATGTGTTACATCCGACTATTTGTAACGAATGGAGGTAATAGTGGTGTGTTCCCTATGGCCGCAACACAAATTCTTGGAACACAATTTAGTGCTATATTGCACTCGAAATTTGGAAACATTTATTATCTCCCAAACTATAAGAAAATCGAAAGGTAATAGTGATGTATGTTGTTAGAGAAAAACACAGTGTTGGTATATTACAATTTTGTCCCAATAAATTGTGTTGCGCCCGAAGGGTGCACACCAGTATTACACCTCTAACTGTAAGGAATAATTTGCAATGGTTTAAGAAACCGGCATATTTAATCATTAGTTATTTTGTGCACCACTATTACTATACCACTGATAAGTAATTGTAGTGTGCACCCTTCGGACGCAACACAATTTTAATGTACCAAAATGTGTTACATTCGACCATTTTTAACGAATGGAAGTAATAGTGGTGTGTACCCTTCTGACGCAACACATTTTCTTGGAACACAACTTAGTGTTATGTTGCGCTCGAAATTTGACGCCATTATTATCTCCCAAACTATATGAAAATCGAAAGGTAATAGTGATGTGTGTCGTTAGGGAGAAACGCAGTTTGGTATGTTGGAATTTTGTCTCGATAAACTGTGTTGCGCCCGAAGGGTGCCCCACTACTCTTACTTAATTGTCTGTAGATAATGAAAAGGTAATAGTGGTATGCGCCCATCGGACAACACAATTTAGTGTATAAATATTGTGTCTCATTATATTGTGTTGCCTTTTAATTCTCTTACTAACGTTTGGAAGGTAATAATGGTTTAATAAGAAATATTATTTTACATGCCCAGATGTGTTGCGCCCGAAGGGTGCACACCACTATTACTTATAATGGGTAATAGTATTTGTGTTGTGCCCTAGGGACTCACACTGTTATTATCTCTCTAACTATAACAGAATGAAAAGGTAATAGAGTGTAAGTTCTTCGGGAACAGCACAGTTTAATATACTAAAAATTTCTCAAAATAACTGTGTTGCGCCCGAAGGGTGCACACTACTATTACCACGTCTAACAGGTAATAGTAGTGCCCGAAGGGTGCACACCACTATTACCACGTCTACCAGGTAATAGTAGTGTGTACCCTTCGGGCGCAACACAGTTTATTAGGAAACATATTGCTCACCCAAGTGTGTTGCGGCCGCAGGGTGCACACCACTATTACTATACATCTGATAAGTAATAGTAGTGTGCACCCTTCGGACACAACACAATTTTAATATACCAAAATATGTTACATCGACTATTTGTAACGAATGGAGGTAATAGTGGTGTGTACACTTCGGGCGCAACACAAATTCTTGGAACACAATTTAGTTATGTTGCGCTCGAAATTTGGAGCCAGTATTATCTCCCAAACTATACGAAAATCGAAAGGTAATAGTGATGTGTGTCGTTGGGGAGAAACACAGTTTGATATATTACAATTTTGTTTCAATATATTGTGTTGCGCCCGAAGGGTGCACACCAATATTACTCCTCTAACTGTAAGGAATAATTTGTAATGGTTTAATCATTAGTTATTGTGTTATTTAATAGAGCGCAATATTTTACACGCTAAAGTGTGTTGCGCCCGAATGGTGCACAACACAAGTTATTAGAACACGATTTTAATATGCTTAACTGTGTTATACCCGATTATTTGTGGGGGTGGAGAGGTAATAGTGATGTGCAACACAATTTCTTGGAGCACAAATTTAATACTGTACCAAAAATTGTGTTATTATTGTGTTATTAGCAAATTATTACTGAAAAAACATAATCAATTTATTGTTAGATTATTTTTATATTTATTCGAATCTTTAGTATTCACGAGGAAAAATGAAAATGGATTCGGAGATATTGAGGGTGATTGGGGCGATCGTGGAGGGGTTTGAAAAGGGTTGCGAGAAGGGAAGAAAATTCGGACATGTATGCATATTATAGGGGTAGTTTCTCGGGGTGACCGCTGCGTGATTTTTATCGATTTGCATGTCTAAACCCTTCGTATTCAAAGTAGGGGGGTGTCTTTCTTTTTTCGAGGCACTTGAGCGACTTGGTATTAGGGCAATCGCCGGTGAGTGTTTAAATACTTGGAAACAAAGATGACAAATATTCTTATGAATTGTTAGAGTATTTATGGCCCAAGGCGCCATTTCTGCATTGCTATCTACCTATTTTGCGTTATCAGTCTTATCTAAAGATATTTATTAATTTCCTCAACACACATTATCAGGTAAATAATTGTACGGTGTTTGATTTTCGTAAAAATAGATGTTTTGTTGTAACTTATAACCCATTATAAACCATATCACCATCTCTGTTCGTCTCCAATCTGGATCACGAAATCTTTTTAGAACGCAATTTTTTGTTTACATTTAAACAATAAATTTTATTTGTATTCTAATTATTATTCATTATTAAACTGTCGTCAGCATATTACATTTATCAGTTATCATTTGTTTCCTTGCCATGCTACATGACGCGATTCCGGTCCACAAATTTTTTCTCGCAAAATGTCCGACAAAGAAAGAGTAAGTTTTCTTTATTTTTTTTTGTTTATAACAGTATTGATGTGACTACTACAAACTTCTATATCAGTATAGGAGCCGCCATGATGTGCTTTTCTAGGGAATTTTCCCCAGTATTTACTGAAACATTTTGTAGTAGTATGTGGCCATTTTAAGTAGAAGTTCTATTATTTATTCGTAAGATTTGAGTATTTTATAGAAAATATCGAAGTTGGTTTACGTACAGAAAGTATGGGACACGCTATAAATTTAATTCCAGGCTTGTTCATTCATAAATATCCCTCTAAATCTGCGTCACTCGTACATTTAACTGCTGTGATTATTCGAGCCCTAAATTGTACCCTGCGGTACTCCCAAATCATTTTTATTCGCCGCGGAGACTCGACGCAAGTCCAGACAAGTAGTGGCCAATTATTCAAAATTAGGGGTAGCAAGGATAAGCTGGATGCAAATAAAAATTTTTTGTTCGGCGTCCCAATAAATTTTCGTTTGTTATCGGCCGTCCGTTAGGGGATGAAATCACCCCTTTTACGTGTAAGAGAAAGAGAAAATTGAGGCGCGCTCTTGTGTATGCAAAAAACTCACCCTCCTCGCTCCTGGAGGTATCTGAAATATAGGTTTGTATTTATCATTTGTGTGAAGGGTTTCCGTTTCCCTTTTCTCTACCCTTATTTTCCAAGCTGTTCGATTTCGGTGCTTTTTTGTTTTTAATGCCCGGGGGGTGATTAATTTTAAGCCATCAGGGTTTCAAGAAAATTAGAAAAAATTTCGTTCGTTAAAAATATTTAAGGGCGAATCCCTGTTTGATTTAACTACGGATATGGTTTCAGTTTACTTTATTTTTAATTTTAGTTTGCTTGTTTTAATTTGTAGCACGTTAAAAATGCCTATTTGCCTCTTTGTCTATAGGTAATAGTGGTGTGCACCCTTCGGGCGCAACACAAATCGCTTTAAGAAATATTGCGTGCAATTAAACTGTGTTGCGCCCGAAGGGTGCACACAACCATTTCACCTGTGTTCTCACTAGTTAGAGAGGTAATATTAGTGTGATCAAGCAGCTCGCAATAGAGTTTAGTTTATAAAATAATTGTGTTGTGAAACTGTGTTACGACGCCATTCTTGCTCCTCTGTCTATAAGTAACAGAGTTGTAATAGTGGTGTGCACCCTTCGGGCGCAACACAGTTTGGTATGTAACACTAATATTACCTTTCTAACTAGTGGGATTGGAGGAGTAATAGTGTGCATCCATCTTAAGTGTACATTTATCAAATATTGTGTTCTATGAAACTGTGTTGCGCCCGAAGGGTGCACACGACTATTACTTTTGTGTTTCCACTAATTAGAGAGGTAATACTCACGTGCTCAAGCCCCTCGCAATACCATTTAGTTTATAAAATATTGTGTTCTGTGAAACTGTTATGGCGCCTCGCTTGTCTCTCGGTCTATAGGTAATAGAGGGTATAGTGGTGTATAGAAGGTAATAGCGGAGTAATAGTAGTGAATATCCTTTGGGAACAACACAATTTGGTTTATGAAATATTACGTGCTATTAAACTGTGTTGCGCCCGAAGGGTGCACACCACTATTACTCCTGTGTTATAACTAGTTAGAGAAGTAATACTGGTGTGCGCAAACCGTTAGCAATACAGTTTTGTTTATAAAATACCGTTCTGTTAAACTATATTGCCTTGATGTGAGCATATTACTTTTCTAACTAATGGGAATACAGGAGTAATAGTAGTGTAAATCCTTCTGTAACAACGCAATTTGATTTATAAAATATTGAATTCTATTAAACTCTGTTGCTTCCAAATTTCTCTGGTGACTCAACAGGTTGAGCGTATTTTTACAAGAAATCCTGCCGACTGCGCCATGTATTCTCTAGTAATTTTTATAATTTAGCCACCCTCGCTTGAAACTGTTTTTCGGGTTTCCTGATTAATCGCCAGGTTGCTGAACGTGTTTAAATGATAGTCGATAAGGCCCATATTGGCTGCCAGGGCTTCCCCTCAATCGATTCAATCGATTCCACAAGACACCTTATACATAAAGGGGTTGAACAGATTAATGTCTTCATATACGGGAAAGCTATTGATTGATTTGGTAATTACGTATTTGTTTCCTTCTCGCTCGTTACTTCTGCCTGTCACGATTCCGACTGAGATGCGAGAGGGCTGTTCGGATATTCCGATATCGGGGATTATATTCGCCGATTGGGTACACGCTTATTTTGACGGAAATTTCTAATGACACACTATTCGGGACCCGGTTCCACCCCCACCCCTATTCTTAATTGATATCCTATAGGTATTTAATTTGATTACTCGTGAGAAAGGGTTTATTTCAGTCTATGCCTCCCTTGCAGATCAACCGGCTCCTGGAGGAAGTGCAGAGGCTGCAAGTTAGCTTCACCAAACTGCAGGAATCCTCTATGTCGCAGATCTCGAGGCTAGAAGATCAGCTGGAACAAAAGAGACAACATATCGCGCGGCTGGAGTCGAAGTTGGACCTTCAGAAGGACTACGTGGAGATCAAGCGGGAAATTGGGTAAGTTTCGAAATGTTGACAGGCCCCGGTCGTTACCCTGCGGCACGCCATTTGTAATGTAGTAAGCTTTATTTTCTTAAATCCTCTCCAAACAAGTAGGCTATGCATTGGTCACGAGTTATCTCTATTTGAAGTACCTCACAATCTTATCTTATAGTATGTAATTAATTTATTGCCTGGGTTACTGTTTATTGGTGGGAAAAATTGACGTGCGGATTGGAAAATATTTACTTTTCGGGGGAGATTACGAAATTGTACCTACTCGGTTCCTGATTGTCATCTTTGCAGGATTTTAAAAACGGTGGATTTTTCCAAGAATCCGGATATCAAGCCCACGGAGCTCCTGTTGGAGAAATCCAGGAATTTTGAGCAAATTGAGAGTCGGGTGAAGACGCCTTCACTTTCTGAAAATGAAGGTAAGTTTGGGTATTACCTTCTTTATCTACAATAATACGATTTTCCTATGATCCTGCATATTTCTGAAACAGTATATTTCGTGTACTACTTTAATTATTACCTAACATGACACAGAACTGTCGTGTTTTGTGAAATAGCCGACATAAAAACTAATTCCATTGTTAAAATTACCATTATAATGTGAGAAAATGAACTTTTGAAACAACTAACGAAATAGCTGCTTGTAATACATATATATATATATGTACATGTATATAAGTACCCTTTATTTGCCAAGATTTATTCTTTATTTTATCGTTAAAATATTGGAATCTTTTTACGAAATAATCTCCAGAAACCATCGCAGTGTGCCTTGATATATCACTTCCTTCTTTTCATGCACCAACGAGCATAATTTATAGCTCGGTAATTATATAAAAAATAAGCATGACCACCGTTAATTGTTGAACTAAAATATTCGAAAATGAATGGGAATATTGCTGCTAATAACTCCAAGAAGCAATCACATCCTTGTAAACACTAAACATATACCTAATAAAAAAAGGTGATATACAGGTTGTCCCACAATTTGACCACGGAGACAAATTAGGAAACCTAAATAATTTAAATTTACAATAATTTAAATAGATTAGTTTTTAGATTTAAAAAGATTAGTTTTAGATTTATAAACTGCGTTTTTGAAGTTGTCTGGCTTCTTCTGGAATTCTGTTATTAATTATCAATCACAAACATTCTCTAATGACGAAAAGAAAATTTTTGTAAATGCATTTTAGAATTTCTTTTAACGATGCAATCTTCCTATCAAATTTCAAATATTTCAGTTGCACTTGGAAATATTTATGGGAATGCTGACCCGAATCATTCCTTTCCTCTATTTGTATTTATATTTCCTTTCTAGGGGTTGCAAATCCGCCATCTTCGCAACCTTCGGAGTCTCCAAATCCCTCGAACACCCCTCCTTCCAACCCCTTACCGCCGCCTTTTCAAAACGTCGACTCCTTCAGTTCAATGCTTGGGGAAGAGATTGTCGCCAACTGGCGACGAAATATAGAACATATTACCCTTAATAACCGAATAATTCCCTCGTCACCGTCTGCAGATGGGCCTGCGACTGCCACCACTCCAATCGGACCTCCAGATTTAAGTGAGAAGAGGGAAGCCACTACCCCACAACCAGCAGATCCAGCTTCTGGTCCACAAGCATCACCGATAGAACCAATCCATCTAAATGGTAACCCCAAAAGTCCTGAAGACAACAACAATCACCACCTTAGCAACAACAACATTCCATTGACCGCCACCATGTGTGCTGTCAACAATTTCCTAAGAACTGACGATAGTTTAAAGAGCCCCTTCCGTTTCGAGGAACATAGAACTCAATACCGATTCGCTGAAGACTTAGGCATGGCTCCCGGGTCGATGATAGGTCGATTAGGCGAAAGCCTAATCCCTAAAGGCGACCCCATGGAAGCCAAGCTCCAAGAAATGCTGAGGTACAACATGGACAAGTACGCTTCCCAAAATTTAGACACCCTCCACATAGCCAGAAGGGTCAGAGAATTATTATCAATACACAATATCGGCCAAAGATTATTCGCAAAGTACATCCTCGGATTGTCCCAAGGAACAGTTTCCGAGCTGTTGTCCAAACCTAAACCTTGGGATAAGTTGACGGAGAAGGGGAGAGACAGCTACAGGAAAATGCATGCCTGGGCCTGCGACGAAGGCGCAGTCATGCTGTTGAAATCTCTAATACCAAAGAAAGGTGAGCAATATTTTAAAATATTGTTTTATTACAACTTATATGTATTTTAAATATTTTTAACCAATCAATATTTATTATAAATGTAGCAGTTGTAATGTATGGGGAGCAATACAATTTAAATATTGTCGGGGTGTTGTATAAAATATTGTGAAATATTGATTTTACCATAAAATAACAACATACTTTGGAAGATTGTTATTTTATGTCAAAATCCATATTTCACAATATTTTATACAATATTCTGACAATTTGCTATAAAATGGTTAACACTGAAGAATACTTTTCTGAATTATTTTAACAATAAATTCCAAATAACTAATATTTATTATAAATGCAGCAGTTGTAATGTATGGGAAGCAATACAATTTAAATATTGTCAGAATATTGTTTAAAATATTATGCCAAAATCAATATTTCACAATATTTTATACAATATTCTGACAATTTGCTATAAAATGGTTACCACTGAAGAATATTTTTCTGAATACTTCAATTATTTTAACAATAAAATCCAAATAAAGATGAGCTATATTTGATTACAATATTTAAAATATTGATTTATAATAACTTATGCATATTTTAACAATACAATAGTAATATTCATAATTTGTGTTGTGAGAGTGATGTGCACATTAAATATTGTTAGTGCAGTGGAACAACGAAAACAGGTTGGGGTGGAAAACAACCCCTAAAAAACTTGTATCGAATTGTTCTCACAATAATTCCGATCAAAGCAATCTAGATTTCTTTTCTCGTCACGTCGGTATTAAGACGTTGGATTTGTGAGGGCGGAAGAAGGAGAGGGTGAGATTTAAAATTGTGAAAGTAAGTCGAAATAGACGAGTCGCGTGTCGAATATCGCATGTGTAAAAACACCGTAAAAGTTTTTTATAATTCCAAACGTCGCGATAGGGATCGAATTGGCAACGGGGAATCGGACGCAGGGCTTACGATATCAACCGGAGTTAAGGGAAATTTAAGCGAAAATCGCCCCTAAATTCGACCCTTATTAATATCTCCTGTCGTTATCGTGAACTTTTCGATTTCTGACTAAATCGATCGCACGTGAGTAAGACTTTAAAAAAATAATACTGGAACAGATTTTCCAGTACACAATTCGTACTCTAGTGAATGAACAAAAGAATTAATGAAGTAAACGCTGCAAGCCTGGATGAGTACTCATAAAAATGACATGCTGTGGATGTGACATGTTCACCAATAAAAATCCGCTATTGATATAAATATGCCATATACATTTACAATGCATGTTAGTTCACACGAGTGACTTTTTTACGGTTGATTACAGAAATGAAACTGTTTTAAGGGATAAATTGAGGCAGTGGCTACTAAAAATGTGACACCTCAACGATTCGACAAGAATAAAATTTTGCCGTACCAAGACGCTTATGCGAAGGAGCATTTTCGGCGAACGGCGTGTTAGGTCATTTTTATTGGTGTAAAATGCGGGAATTAAAAAGATTCGTTATTGTTCTGTAGTTCTGGGCGAGACAAAAGAAAACGGGGCGCCGGAAAAGCCGTGGAAATAAATTTGTACTCCGCGGGTGTATCGGGAAAAAATAAAAAAAGTGCACCTCGGTTTCACCCCCGTGAAACAAAAGATTCATAAATCTTTTTTAATAAAGTTGTCTGAAATTGTCCCGACTATTTGAATATACGGGGGTGTCTCATAATATACTCGCCCAAAAAAAAATTTGATGCCTTAAGAAGAAACGAATCATAATTATTATATTTACCATCGATTTGATGAACTGTTCTTCAAACTCCCGGAGCAATTTACGTTGTATTGAATGACCGGATATGATTCAACGTTCATACGAATTTTAAATTATTTCGAACACGAAACGGACTTCAAAATTAAGTTTAATTGGTAATTAATGTGTTTCGAAATTTAGACGAATATTATTATCGGGAACGATGCGAAATGTATTTGGTTATTTTTACAAAACGCGTTTTCCCATGGTTCACTCGGTATAGATGTTGTGTTTCCTATAATAAATCTGCTGGTGTGCTCGCTCGTTCTACGCTCTGAATATTCTTTAATTTTAAAACACAAATTGGTATAATACACTCGAATTTAACAATGCTCAATTAAATGAACTACGTTTTACCGGCCTTATCTGAATCACGATCTGTATGGAGGTACACATCGTCGGATTTAACATGTGATTATTCGGAATTTACTGTTTTTTCTTATATACATGTTCTACTTTTACTTACATATATAATTGCGAATTTTATTTGTAATAGATACGCTTCTTAAATAGATCGGCAACACCCGTCTTACTATTACTATTATTACCATTCATTTCGAAATTTTCAAGGCTGTGTTGCGCCCCAAGGTTGCACACCTCTATTACCCATAAATACAAAGGTAATAGTTGTGTGCACCGTTCGGGCGCAACACAGTTTTTGAAATTCTTAGTTTCCTTCGATATCAACAACTTGCGCCCCAAATGTTGCACACCTCTATTGCCCATAAATAAAAAGGTAATAAAGGTGTGCACTCCATTATTACCTTTAAAGGTAATAGTGGTGTGCACCCTTCGGGCGCAACAGTTTTTGAAAGTCTTTGTTTCCTTCGATATCAAAAACTTGCGCCCCAAGGTTGCACACCTCTACTACCCATAAATACAAAGGTAATAGTGGTGTGCACCCTTCGGGCGCAACACAGTTTTTGAAATTCTAAGTTTCCTTCGATATCAACAACTTGCGCCCCAAAGGTTACACACCTCTATTACCCATAAATAAAAAGGTAATAAAGGTGTGCACTCCATTATTAACTTTGAAGGTAATAGTGGTGTGCACCCTTCGGGCGCAACACAGTTTTTGAAAGTCTTAGTTTCCTTCGATATTAACAACTTTCGCCCCAAATGTTGCACACCTCTATTGCCCATAAATAAAAAGGTAATAAAGGTGTGCACTCCATTATTAACTTTGAAGGTAATAGTGGTGTGCACCCTTCGGGCGCAACACAGTTTTTGAAAGTCTTAGTTTCCTTCGATATTAACAACTTGCGCCCCAAATGTTGCACACCTCTATTGCCCATAAATAAAAAGGTAATAAAGGTGTGCACTCCATTATTACCTTTAAAGGTAATAGTGGTGTGCACCCTTCGGGCGCAACAGTTTTTGAAAGTCTTTGTTTCCTTCGATATCAAAAACTTGCGCCCCAAGGTTGCACACCTCTACTACCCATAAATACAAAGGTAATAGTGGTGTGCACCCTTCGGGCGCAACACAGTTTTTGAAATTCTTAGTTTCCTTCGATATCAACAACTTGCGCCCCAAAGGTTACACACCTCTATTACCCATAAATAAAAAGGTAATAAAGGTGTGCACTCCATTATTAACTTTGAAGGTAATAGTGGTGTGCACCCTTCGGGCGCAACACAGTTTTTGAAAGTCTTAGTTTCCTTCGATATTAACAACTTGCGCCCCAAATGTTGCACACCTCTATTGCC
The DNA here is from genome assembly GCA_963966045.1 of Xestobium rufovillosum. Classification (NCBI taxonomy): domain Eukaryota; kingdom Metazoa; phylum Arthropoda; class Insecta; order Coleoptera; family Ptinidae; genus Xestobium; species Xestobium rufovillosum. The sequence goes on from OZ014497.1 coordinate 32,125,805, forward strand.
CATAAATAAAAAGGTAATAAAGGTGTGCACTCCATTATTAACTTTGAAGGTAATAGTGGTGTGCACCCTTCGGGCGCAACACAGTTTTTGTAAGTCTTAGTTTCCTTCGATATTAACAACTTTCGCCCCAAATGTTGCACACCTCTATTGCCCATAAATAAAAAGGTAATAAAGGTGTGCACTCCATTATTAACTTTGAAGGTAATAGTGGTGTGCACCCTTCGGGCGCAACACAGTTTTTGAAAGTCTTAGTTTCCTTCGATATTAACAACTTGCGCCCCAAAGGTTACACACCTCTATTACCCATAAATAAAAAGGTAATAAAGGTGTGCACTCCATTATTAACTTTGAAGGTAATAGTGGTGTGCACCCTTCGGGCGCAACACAGTTTTTGAAAGTCTTAGTTTCCTTCGATATCAAAAACTTGCGCCCCAAGGCTGCACACCTCTATTACCCATATGTAAATACAAAGGTAATAGTGGTGTGCACCCTTCGGGCGCAACACAGTTTTTGAAGTTCTTACTTTCCTTCGATATCAACAACTTGCGCCCCAAAGGCTACACACCTCTATTACCCATAAATAAAAAGGTATTAAAGGTGTGCACTCCATTATTACCTTTGAAGGTAGTAGTGGTGTGCACCCTTCGGGCGCAACACAGTTTTTGAAAGTCTTGGTTTCCTTCGATATCAAAAACTTGCGCCCCCAAGGTTGGACACCTCTATTACCCATAAATACAAAGGTAATAGTGGTGTGCACCCTTCGGGCGCAACACAGTTTTTGAAATTCTTAGTTTCCTTCGATATGAACAACTTGCGCCACAAGGTTGCCACACCTTTATTACCCATAAATAAAAAGGTAATAAAGGTGTGCCCTTCATTATTACTTTAAAGCCCTTCGAGCGCAACACAATTTTTGAAATTCTTAGTTTCTTTCAATATCAACAACTTGTGCCCCAAGGTGCACACCTTTATTACCTTTTGTTTTATATGTAATAGAGGTGTGCAACCTTGGGGCGCAATGCACTGATACCGAAAAAAGTAACTAGGTATCTCAAAAAAACAGTGTTACGCCCGACGGATACACACCACTATACCTATAAAGGTAATAATGGTGTGCACCCTGCCAGCGCAACTTAGCATTGAAAATTTAGAAATGAATGGTAACACGCATAAATAAAAAGGTAAAAAGGTGTGCACTTCATTATTACCTTTAAAAGGTAATAGTGGTGTGCACCCTTCGGGCGCAACACAGTTATTGAAGTTCTTACTTTCCTTCGATATCAACACCTTGCGCTCCAAGGTTGCGCACTCCCATTACCCTTTTATTCCCTATAAATAAAAAGGTAATAAAGGTTGCTGTCTTCAAGCATAATGCTGTTGTAATAGACAACTTTGATTATTTTGAAAATGAGTTGCGCTCGACAGGTACACACAACTATTATTACGTGTCCTTTCCTATAAACAGAGTAATAATGTTGTGCACAACAATGTGAGCATAACACAGAAGAGTAATAGTGTGTTACCCGAAATGTTTGTTTATTATCTTCAACGCAATCTATGAATTTTTAAAACTGTTTGCTCCCAAAAAGATTGCGTCATTATTACCTTTCCATTTATGAGGGGTAAAGGGGTAATAGTTTTGAAAGCATTTCTGGTGTAATACACTTTAAAAGTATTTATACAAATACTTGAAGTAACACACCCATATTACCCGTTTATTCCCTGTAAATAAAAGGTAATAAAGGTGTGCACTGCATTATTACCTTTAAAGTTAACACAGTTTTTGAAGTTCTTACTTTCCTTCAATAACAACACCTTGCACACTCTCATTACCCCTTTATTCTCTATAAATAAAAAGGTAATAGAGGTGTGCACGGCATTATTACCTTTAAAGGTAATAACTCAATGCACACCTTTATTACCTTTTAATTTATAGGGAATAAAGAGGTAATGGGTGTGTTAATATCGAAGGAACGTAAGAATTTCAAAAACTGTGTTGCGCCCGAAGGGTGCACACCACTATTACCTTTAAAGGTAATATAGGACTGCATTATTACCTTTAAAGGTAATAGTGGTGTGCCCCCTTCGGGCGCAACACAGATTTTGTAATTCTTACTATCCTTCTATATCAACACCTTGCGCCCCAAGGTTGCACACTCCCATTACCCCTTTATTCCCTATAAATAAAAAGGTAATAAAGGTGTGCTGTCTTCAAGCATAATACAGTTGTAATAGATAACTATGATTATTTTGAAAATAATTTGCGCTCGACAGGTACACACAACTATTATTACACATGTCCTTTCCTATAAACGGGGTAATAATGTTGTGCACAACAATGTGATATGGGGGGTAATGGTTGTGAAAGCATTTCTGGCGTAATACACTTTAAAAATCTTTATACAAATACTCGAATACTTGAAGTATGTAATCAAAACACTTTTCCAGTGTTGAATGGTGCACACCTTTACGCTTTTCTGTTTATAGTATTGAAAAAGTAATAGGTAATCGCACAACCCAATTTATGAAATTCAACGTTCATTCGTTGGCAAAAATAGTCATTTATAGTTCGCAAAACCATATTTATAATTGGAAATGACTCGATAACTGCGGTTTGCAATTTTTCCCATTTTTAAATGGCTTATCGAAAAAAATTGCGCAATAAACACAGTCGATAAGAGTCCCTATTTCCCGTTTTGTTTATTATCAGAGTGGAACGAATTAATAAATTAATATCTTTGTTGGATGCAACCCAAACAGCCGAGGGAGTCGACCTATACTGCGCCAAAGAAATAATAATTTCTTTTATAGTTTGTCGAGTTCCCATGGCTTCAGATCTATGATTATTTGCTGTTGACAAATCAGGAATTATATTCCCATGACGATGCAACACAATAATTGTTTGCTTTACTTTGTTATTAAATGCAAAAAAAATAATGTCTCACGATAGTAATTGTACCCGTCCTTACAGAACATTTTTCTTCAGGCAAAGAATCGGGGATAACCACGTTCGGTCGACCAGATGGGGATTTCAACGAAGAAAGAATTGCTCACATCCTCAACGAGGCTTCTCATTTTCAAATTAAAAGCCAGATGGAGGACAGTCACAGCAATGAAGATTCTAAGTCGCCGCACGGCCAGTGCTCCAGTCCCTTTTCCAAAGATTCATCGCAAAATAGGAGATTAAAGAAGTACGAAAATGACGATATTCCCCAAGAGAAGGTCGTGAGGATATACCAAGAAGAACTGGCGAAACTCATGGGCAGAAGAATGGAAGACATGAGGAATCCGAGGGAAGCTTTTCCTGGGTGAGTTTATTTCATTCATATTTTGGGGATGGTTGCTAAACTAATCTTCAGGGTATTTTTCCCTCATTTATTCAGTGGTAGCCAAATGGATAGGACTCAAGAAGAAATTAGGATGGCTCTGGACGCGTACCATCGAGAATTAGTAAAATTGAACCAGTGTCAACCTGGTCAAATGCCAAATTTAGGTTTGCTAGCTCTTCAACACCAAGTTCTTCAACAAAACGCTTCCATAAATGGAGGAGTACAAGATCTATCTTTGCCCAAAGAGAAGATGAAGATAATGAATGGCATGGACGAAAAAGTACCAATTAAAGAAGAAGACATGAGGCACAGTGGAAGCGCCTTTAGTTTGGTACGACCTAAAATCGAACCAGGTACTCAACCACCAAATTCTGGCTCAACAGCTTCCAGTCCTTTGGGAAACTCGATTCTACCCCCTGCCATGACCCCCACTGAAGACTTCAGTGGATCAGCAGCAGCAAGTCCTTTACAACGAATGGCTTCCATAACAAATTCTCTAATATCTCAACCACCAAGTCAACCACACCATACCACTTCTCAGCGACCATTAAAAGCTGTATTACCCCCAATAACCCAACAACAGTTCGACTTGTACAACAATTTAAACACAGAAGAAATCGTGAAGAAAGTCAAAGAACAGTTAAGTCAATATTCAATCAGCCAAAGACTTTTTGGTGAGAGTGTTCTTGGGTTGTCTCAAGGTTCTGTTAGTGATTTGTTAGCAAGGCCTAAACCTTGGCATATGTTGACCCAAAAAGGCAGAGAACCTTTCATCAGGATGAAGATGTTTCTAGAAGATGATAATGCTGTCCATAAACTAGTTGCCAGCCAATATAAAATTGCTCCAGAGAAGTTGATGCGAACTGGTGGATACGGAGGAAGTAAGTCGGCAATGATTTCAATTCCTTTTCGAATTTAATCGTTTCTTTAGCTTGCAGCACTTCTCTAAACAAGCCTTTGCCACCAACACCAAAAATGTTGAGCGAAGCAGCTGGCATCCTCAACAAAATGCAGGAAACCCAAAATTTGTTACCACCAAGTCTTCAACTGGGTCCTCCTCCAAATCAAAACAACCCGCAACCGCCACCTCCAAGGATGTTACTGACTCCGCCGGGTGTTCCCCCACACCACGCAATAAACTTGCAAAACCAGGAGCACATGAAGAAGACCAACCACAGTCCTCACGGGATCCCTCATTCGCCGATGGGGCAACACCAGTCTTCCCTGAGGACGATGCACCAACATATATCCCCGAGTGTCTACGAAATGGCCGCCCTGACCCAAGATTTGGACACCCAAGTGATCACCACGAAGATCAAGGAGGCGCTTTTGGCCAACAACATCGGGCAAAAGGTTAGTTTCTTCTTTTCAACTATTGAATTAATCGATGAGTATTTCCATTAATCGAAAAATAATCGATTCATCGATTGATCGAAAAATAATCGATTCATCGATTAATCGAAAAAATAATCGATTAATCGAAAAATAATCGATTAATCGAAAAATAATCGATTAATCGAAAAATAATCGATTAATCGAAAAATAATCGATTAATCGAAAAATAATCGATTATTCCAAAAATAATCGATTAATCGAAAAATAATCGATTATTCCAAAAATAATCGATTAATCGAAAAATAATCGATTAATCGAAAAATAATCGATTAATCGAAAACTAATTGATTATTCCAAAAATAATCGATTATTCGAGTAATCGAAAAATAATCGATTATTTTTCGATTAATCGATTATTTTTCGATTAATCGATTATTTTTCGATTAATCGATTATTTTTCGATTAATCGATTATTTTTCGATTAATCGATTATTTTTCGATCTTGATCGAAATATAACCGATTCTTCGATTAATCGAATTTTCTGAAGACGGCCAGTGATATATTGTCGCTTGCAGATCTTCGGAGAAGTTGTTTTGGGGCTGTCCCAAGGCTCTGTGAGTGAACTCCTGTCCAAACCGAAGCCCTGGCACATGCTGAGCATCAAAGGGAGGGAGCCGTTCATCAGGATGCAGTTGTGGCTGAATGATGCGCATAACGTGGATCGCCTTCAGGCTCTGAAGAACGAGAGGCGGGAGGCGAATAAGAGACGGAGATCTTCAGGGCCCGGAGCTCATGATAATAGTTCCGATACCTCCTCGAACGATACTTCGGAGTTTTACCACTCGAACTCGCCTGGTCCTGGACCGCCGTCGGCGAAGAAGCAAAGGGTTTTGTTTTCTGAGGAACAAAAGGAGGCTTTGAGGTTAGCTTTTGCTTTGGATCCGTACCCGAACGTAGCGACGATAGAGTTCTTGGCAAACGAGTTGGCGTTGTCGAGTAGGACCATCACCAATTGGTTTCACAACCACAGGATGCGCCTGAAGCAGCAAGTACCTCACGGGATGCCCTCAGATATTCCTCCGAGAGACCAAAGCGGGAACCAACCACCTTTTGACCCAGTCCAATTCAGACTGTTACTAAACCAAAGATTGCTAGAGTTATCCAAGGAAAGGATGGGTCTCAGTGGAGTCCCTCTTCCGTATCCACCTTATCTTGCGGCAAACACGAATTTGGCTGCTTTGATCAGTCGTGGGTTGTTACCGTCGGCAGAAATGGACTTGTCCGCCATAGGGAATGCCGTTAAAGAGCAGATGAGTGGTCTAGATCTCTCCATGACTTCTTTGAAGCGTGACCCAGGTGATTTTGAGGACGAAGACGATGTAGAGAGCAACGTAGGCAGTGAAGACTCGAATATGTCGGGAAGCTTGCACAATGAAGTCAAAATAGAACTAAAAGAAACCCCGGTGAACCAAGGAAGATCCTCGAGAAGAAAACCCGCAGCGCCCCAATGGGTGAACCCCGAATGGCAAGACGAGAAAGAAAAGCGACTGTCCAGCGACGAAGTAATCATAAACGGTGTTTGTGTGATGCAAACTGAGGATTACGGAAGAAGAGATTCAGAAGAAACTGTTCGTATAGAGCCGCAAGCAGTTATGGAAAGTTTCCATGATGAACAAAGTGAAACGTCGTCCGTGAGCAACGAAGAGAATCAACAGGAAGTTGACGTTAAAGAGGAAGTGAGTGTGGAACGGCATAGTGAGAGTGCGGGTGTCGAGGAGAGTGATAAAAATTGTAAACAAGAAAACGAAGATGAAAGATGGGACTATTAAAACAGATTCGCAAACTCTGGTGAGAGAAATCTGGATTTTATTACGAGTGCAATCATCGAAAGTACCCCCAATTATTTATTGTGATTTTTGTAAGTAAATTTCGTTGACTTTTTATTATTATTTTTAAGGTTCACGCCCTCGCGAGCGTCTGTTCTCTTTTTATTCGTATTTATAATTCATTATATAAGACTGTTACCAACCCTGGTAGTCAGGTTATTGGACCGATGTTGGCCCGATAACCTGCGATACTAGGGAATATTATATTAGCCAAAAAATAATCAAAAAAATACGGCTATTTGCAAAGCAAAAATGTTTCAAACAAATATTGTGATAATATGAATGCTTCGTATGTTTAATTCTAATTCTGTAATTTTTGAAGTTTTTGCGGTCTAGCAATTTTCGTGTCCCAAGGCCAAATTTGTACGCGGTAAGTGAACGAAGCGATGAAGTTAAAGAATTAAATGACCTCGTCGCTTCGTCTTCTCGCCTTGTGTTTTCCATTGTTAAGGGTCGCAGTTTATAGGGTAGGTTATCCGAGGGCCGAATCAACACTTCACGACTTCTATTTTTGGGAAAAAACCAATCAAAACACACAAGTAGGGTCCAAAATGCTCGAGGAGTCCTGGGGTGTCGATTTCACCCGAAGGGAAACTTAGTGAAACGCGGATAGGTGTTAGAACTTTAGGATTTTTATCTTTTTGTACAGAAAAATTGTTTCTTCCGAAATTTGTCTCGAAAAAGAAGGCCAGTAAACTGTTATAACCTCAGTAGTAAGTTATTTATTGATTGCTTCAAAAAGGTGCTGCGTCTGGTCTCACGCTAACCTACAATTCTTTCCGAAACCTGCCCAATATTTCCTTTTTCTGATATCGCTGTCGATATAACAATATTTACAAAATAGCTGAGAAAGTCTGATGTTAGTGCGAGGCTGTACGCAGCGTAAGAAAACTTCTGTTGGATCTCACGCAGGGTCGGACGAAAATTCCTGGCTGGCCCCGGTCTCAAGTAGAGGGTTGTTTGTTTCTTTCCGAATTTTTTATTGAAGCTTTAAGTTTTTAGGGTTAAAAAAGTGACAATGCATATCGTTAAACGTATTTTTAAAATAAAAGAAAAGATTCCACCCATATAGATACAAGGATGTTGTTAATTTGTGTTTTTAAATTACAATGAATGCACAAACTGTTATGTATAGAAGTGCGGAAAATTCAGAATATAGTGCAATATTTTTTGTTTTCGTTTATATATTTTTTTTTAATATTAAAAAAGTAATGTAAAATTTGGTGTATCTCTTCCAATTGTATTTCAATGTGTATACATTGTAAAATAAAGTTAAAAGTAAAAATAAACGTAAATACGTAAAGTTAAGACCCCCACAAGAGGGGTGCGATTAGTAAAATATGTATAATATGCACATTTTTAAATAACTGCATGTAGTTTTAAAAAAACATAGTATATAGACCATTTTTTTTGAATGTAGATGATATATTTAATGTTTTATTACATTTTCTTCTTTGTTTTTCATTTTGTAAGGTGTATTCTTGAAATGCGTATTATAAAGAAATTTCGAAAATACATTTTATTTTTTATTATATTTTGTATTGTAGTGTCGGACATTTTTCGCTTTTCTTTCGCCTCGTTTTCTCGTATTTGTAAATATTTATAATCATATCATCCTTTGAAAATTTCTAAATTAAACATTTCTCTGTATTATTTTCGTGTTTTATTTTAATATTAAGCATAAGCAAATAAAAAGAGTAAAATTAATATTGACCTAGGGATTTCTGGTGTCTTGGACACTCTGAGAGCAAAAACAAACTTTAATTAATAGCGAATGACGTTAACCTTCTATAGATTTCTGCTAACCTGATACTCTGAGAGAAGAAATTAACTTTCGTACAAAACAATTTATGCTATCCTGATACTTTGAGAGAAGAAATTAAGCTCTGTGTGAAACAAATTGAAATTCATATTGGCTCCTGCTAACCTCCTAATAATTTCTGCTATCCTAATACGTTGAGAGAAGAAATTAACTTTCGTACAACACAAATTATAATTGATATTGGCTGTTGCTAACCTTCTAATAATTTCTGCAAGCCTGATAGTTTGAGAGAAGAATTAAGTTCTGGGCAAAACAAATTAAAAATGATATTGGCTGTTGCTGACCTAATAATTTCTGCTATCCTGATACTCTGAGAGAGGAAATTAACTTTCATACAAAACAAATTAAAATGAATATCGACTGTTGCTGACCTCCTAATAATTTCTGCTATCCTGATACTTTGAGAGAAGAAATCAAGCTCTGTGTGAAACAAATTGAAATTCATATTGGCTGCTGCTAACCTCCTAATAATTTCTGCTATCCTGATACGTTGAGAGAAGAAATTAACTTTCGTACAACACAAATTAAAATTGACATTGGCTGTTGCTAACCTCCTGATAATTTCTGCTATCCTGAGAGTTTGAGAGAAGAAATTAAGTTCTGTGCAAAACAGATTAAAAATGATATTGGCTGTTGCTGACCTCCTAATAATTTCTGCTATCTTGATAGCTAACCTCCTGATAATTTCTGCTATCCTGAGAGTTTGAGAGAAGAAATTAAGTTCTGTGCAAAACAGATTAAAAATGATATTGGCTGTTGCTGACCTCCTAATAATTTCTGCTATCTTGATACTCTGAGAGAGGAAATTAACTTTCATACAAAACAAATTAAAATTGTTATCGACTGTTGCTGACCTCCTAATAATTTCTGCTATCCTGATACTTTAAGAGAAGAAATTAAGCTCTGTGTGAAACAAATTGAAATTCATATTGGCTGCTGCTAACCTAATAATTTCTGCTATCCTAATACGTTGAGAGAAGAAATTCACTTTCGTACAACACAAATTAAAATTGATATTGGCTGTTGCTAACCTCCTAATAATTTCTGCTATCCTGATACTTTGAGAGAAGAAATTAAGTTCTGTACAAAACAAATTAAAAATGATATTGGCTGTTGCTGACCTCCTAATAATTTCTGCTATCCTGATACTCTGAGAGAGGAAATTAACTTTCATACAAAACAAATGAAAATTGTTATCGACTGTTGCTGACCTCCTAATAATTTCTGCTATCCTGATACTTTGAGAGAAGAAATTAAGTTCTGTGCAAAACAAATAAACAAAAATTTCTAAATAAAACAGTTCTCGTATCAACTTCGTGTTTTATTTTAATATTAAGAAAGAATACGCAGGTAAATAAAAGAAGACTTTATTGAACTAAAAAATACCAACTACAGAAGAGGATAATTCAACATCACATCTTGCCTAGCCAACTCTAACAACATAGGATCATCGAAGAACTTGTTAATAGATACGTCTTGACTCAAGCCTTTCCTCCTCCTGGTCTTTATCATGAATTCCCTCGCTAAATGAGTAGCAGGTTGCGGTTCCAAGGGTCTTATGATGATACTCTTGTCCAGGGGATCCCCCGGAACGATCTTGAAAAAAAAAATCATTTGATACATTAAAATAAAATTATTTTTTTATTTTCTGCATAAAACAAATTAAAATTAATACTAATTGTTAATAATATTTTAATAATTTGTGAAATTGATGGCAATGAAAAAATTTTTGTCACATTTTTATACGTTTTTTCAATAAAGTCTTGACAAAGTTCCCAACCGGGAACGAAACGTTGACATTTTATATAAATTGTTTTACATTGCCATCAATTTCACAAATTATTAAAATATTATTAAAAATAAAAAAAAAATGGCACAAATAATTATATAAAAAAAACTAATTGTTAACCTACATATTGCTGCTATCCTGATATTTTTTTGAAAACCTCACTTCTAAATAAGACTTAAAATTAATACAGATTGCTCCTATTGATTTCTGTCGCCCTGATACATGTTTTAAAAATGAATGGTTGCATAAAAGCTACTTGAATCAAAATTGGTTGATAACGTTCTATAAATTTCTGACTGTTGCCAATTTTACTATAAGTGACGTCCAAAATCAAATTAACATTTTTCGATTAACTGCACGAGAATGGCATTTATGTATTTTGGACATCCTTGAAAATTATTTCGATTAAGCAAAATAATTTGGATACCCCTTGACATATCGCCAATCAAATTATTCCCAATTAAGTTTTAGACAATTCCTTTAGTTTAATAATATTTATTATTCAGAAGATCAGACAAAATCGGCATTGGTGGCAAAAAAAGTAAATATTTCCAGGGCTGTCCAAAATAATATGGAAAAACATTTGAATTATTGAATCGATTTTATTTTGGACAACCACAAACAATTTTTAATCGAAAATTCGTATCGATTAATCGAATGAATGTTTCGATTAATCGATTTTTTCGATTAAATTTTTTAGAACACTAATCATGTTTTGACTAATACTGTTTTTGACTTCAAGCCTGAACACGTATATGCAGGGCTGTCCAAAATAATATCGAAAAAATACTGAATTATCGAAAAAATCGATTTTATTTTGAGCGACCAGCGGTAATTTTTTCGATTAAGCAAAATAATTTGGACACCCTTACATATTATCAGTATGTGAAGTATTTGCAGGGCTGTCCAAACTATAATATCGAAAAAAATTCGAATTCTCGAAAAATTGATTTAATTTTAGACAACCATAAATTTCTGTCCAAAATAAAATCGACATATTTTCAATTAATTGAAAGAAAATCGTATTTATTTTGGACAGCCCCGAAAATTATTTTGATTAAAAAAAAATAATTTGAGCACCCCTCGATTTACACACCCCTTGTCATATCGCAATCACATCCTTTTCGATTAAGTTTTGGACAGTTCTGAGGAAATTTTCAGTTTAATATTATTCACAGGTCAGACAAAATCGGCACTGATTTGCAGTTGTCCAAAATAATCTCGAAAAAATTTGAAATTATCGAAAAATCGATCTATTTTGAACCACTCCCAAGTCCGTCCAAAATAAATTTGACATATTTTTGATTAATTGAAAGATAATCTCATTTACTTTGGACAGTCCCAAAAATTATTTCAATTAAGCAATTATTTTGGACGCCCCTTGCAGGGCTGTCCAAAATAATATCGCAAAAGATTCGAATTCTCGAAATATCGATTTTATTTTAGGTATGAATTACTTAATCGAAAATTCGAATCGATTAATCCAATAAACGTTTCGATTAATCGATTTTTTTAGATTAAATTTAAATATAGATTTTATTTTGGACAACCATAAATTTCTTAATCGAAAATTCGAATCGAAATGTTTCGAGTTTTTCGATTAAATTTTTGACAGCACTATAAAATCGACAAATTTTCGATTAATTGAAAGAAAATCTCGTTTGGACAGCCCTGAAAATTTATTTCAATTAAGCAATTTTGGACGCCCCTTGCAGGGCTGTCCAAAATAATATCGAAAAAATTCGAATTCTCGATTTTATTTTAGGCATGAATTTCTTAATCGAAAATTCTAATCGATTAATCGAATAAATGTTTCGAATAATCGATTTTTTCGAAAAGTACATATTTGAAGTTATCCAAAATAATACCGAAAAATCGATTGTTTTTTTAGACAACCACAAACTTTTTAATCGAAAATTCGAATCGATTAATTGAATGAATGTTTCGATTGCATTTTTGACAGCATTAATAATGACTTCAACACTTGTCCAAAAGTATTTACAGGGCTGTCCAAAATAATATCGGAAAAAAAATCGGATTCTCGAAAAATCGATTTTGTATACAAATTTCTTAATCGAAAATCCGAATCGATTAATCGAATAAATGTTTCGATTAATCGATTTTTTCGATTAAATTTTCGACAGCACCAAAGTTCTTGGCCCAGTCTGTCAAAAATAAAATTGACATATTTTCGATTTATTGAAACCCTGCCCAAAAGTATTTGCAGGGCTGTCCAAAGCAATATCGACAAAAAATCGGATTCTCTAAAAATCGATTTTTTCTACAAATTTCTTAATCGAAAATCCGAATCGATTAATCGAATAAATGTTTCGATTAATCGATTTTTTTCGATTAAATTTTTGACAGTACTAATACTTTAGACTCAAAGTCGATCCAAAATAAGAGTTGAAATTTTTTCTAACCTATAAAACATCGATTTTATTTTGAACAACCCTGACCCCTAATACGACCTTATATTTATATTTACAGGGCTCTGCAAAATAAAATGAAAAGAATTTTCGATTGACCTAAAGAAAATTCGAGTTGATTGATCGAATTCATCATTTGATTAACTAGTTTTAAGGAGGGGTGTAAATTTACTGACCTGCCAATGATGGAAGACAGACAAACAAAACGCCTGCCCTTGAGTGTGAGTCCTCAGGTCGGTCTCGAAACCAAAGCTATCGATCGCAGGGATGAAAGCTTTGATGGTGTACAGAGGAGATCCCGGAACCGGAGCGTCTTGCGTTACATGTCCACTGCAAATCCCGACATTAATTTCCTTATTCAAAATGCAGAAAACTTACCGTCTCTTAGCCAGGACTGTATAGACTGCGGATACGCAATCCGCCGGCGCTTGGACTTCCACGAAAAGATAGGGCTCCATTAAACGAGGCGTCGCCATCAGAAAAGCTGAATAAACGACTCGCCGAGCGGTAGGTATTATCTGGCCTCCGCCCCTGTGCAAGGGCTCCCCGGCAATCACCGCGTCCAATATTTTAAACTTCACGTTGCGTATCGGTTCTTCGCATAACGGTCCCTCTCTCGTGCCCCACTGGAACCCTTGCACGATGGAATCTTTCACGCTACTGAGCAATCCTTTATCGACCTCGGACGGTAAAGTGTCGTCCACCAAAATATTCGGGCCGGTAGTATCCGGTCCGAACGCCCAAATACTTCTCGCCGCCAACAAATCCCAATCGTACTTCGTCTGGAAGAACTCCCCCAATTTCTTCTTATTCCAATTAATTTGTACGTTCTCGTTCTCGATATCCTCCGCTAAACCTTTTTCCAAAGGTTCAGCGATCATCGTGAGTTTATTCTTCTTGTTGGGGGTTTCGGCGAAACATTTTAAACTGGACGTTTCGACCACGGTTTCGCAGAAAGCGACCACCGGATCGGCGACTTTTATATCGATCTCCGAGTACATTTTCCGCAAATCGTGCATGACGCAGTCCAAATATAATTCGCCCGTGCCGAGCACCACGTGCTCCCCGGATTCTTCCACTCGTGTGGTCAACAACGGGTAAGATTTATTGACCTTCCGCAAACCGTCCAACATCTTTGGCAATTCTGACGGATTTACTGGTTCGACTAGCAAAAAAATGAGATTCCAGTCAGAAAAGCAAGTTCGGTTTTAGGAAAATACGTACCGGCTATCTTTATAATGCTCTGAGTGTTAAATTTCAGCGGCCGGAAGATGTAGAGGTCGTCGCGAATCGTCAAGTCGGTTATCGTCGCAGTTTTGACGATGGATTGGTCGATGCCCTCAATGAGGACCCAATTTCCTGCCGGGACCCTGTTCAACTCCACTTTGTATCTAATAAAATAAACAGTGCAAAAAGTTACTTCATCAGATTCATCTACGCCCTTTTCTTCATCTTCTCCACGGCCACTGTAATAGCTATCGCCCTTGTAGTCGGCGCACATTCAAGGATAAAGCAAAACCTCCAGTTCTGCAGGAGAATTGAACCCCATACATTTCAAACTTTACATCACTACCTTTTAAAAAAAATGTGCAGACTCCAGATTTATTAGGTTACCGCTTCCTCTACCATAAAGTAGAGTGAAATTGATCCTCGGGGGTGACATTGATAATTTCAGACTTTCTAATGAGGCACCAAACTTACATGTTTTTTTTTTGTTGATAAACACTATGTTATAATTGAGTAAGTACCATTATCTCTATTGAAAAACTTGACATTTTAAAACTATTGCATTTTCCCTAGTTTCCTTATCGCCAGAAATTTGTTAAGTTAGTACTGTGAATATTAGATATGATAATTGCAAGCATGCTCTTGCTATAGCCGAAGTGCGGCAGTTTGATTCTTAAACATTTAAGAGCCAAATTCAAAATAAGTAGCTGGGGTGAGATTGATCAGTGGTATGGGGTGTATTTGATAACTGTCGCGGGGCGTAATAGGCAGGTTCGCTGATTTTCAAATTTCGTTAAATTTGATAGAGTTTGTTATACCGATTGCAGTTATGTGGATAATTTTTATTTAAAAAAAATCCCATAAGTATTATGCAAGTGTTGTTAACTAAGAAAAATGTCGGATTTTAACTGGTTTTTTTCTGTTTTGTACCCAGTTGTACTAGTGCAACGTACAGCACACCAACAATACGGAAAAAGTGATTCGTTGTAGCCAGAAGGAAAATCGATCAGTAATATCAATATTTTCGCGAGTTAGTTTATCATGGCAAAAGTTTATAAAATTATCGGCTGTCTCATTGTAGCCACTCTCGATAAAATTGACCATACTGTAATGTAACGACAGTTTTCTGGGATCACTTCAGTCTTAACAACTTTCCTTTGTGGCTTCCTTATAGATCTACCAATGTGCGTTGCTTTAATAAATTTAATATTTGAACCTACTTGTCATGAAACAGTAGGAGCCGATTCCTCAAATCTGCGACGCAACCACATTAAAAAAGCGATTGAATGTTTGCAGCCCCCTGCCGAAGCTACACAATCCAAACATATGTCCCCATTTCTCTTTACCTGTACGTAAGCAACAGCTGAATCGCGTAGCTTTGCCTCCCTGAACTAAGAAACGAAATTTTATTACCTATTGAATTTTACAATATGTAATTAAATAGTACATCTTCCATCATCATAAAGTTCTCGGTCCGAAGACTGGTTGGACGCATACCTCCATCATTTCCTGTCCTGAGCTAGCCTACGCATTTCCCTAAAAGTAGAACATCCTACGTCCCCAACTATTTGAGAACAGTAGTCTAATCTGGGCCTACCCCTACCTCTTTTTTTCCTAGTATGTCGCGAACTAAGCCTTCTTGTCTCAGAAGTTCTCCTACCATCCTATAGGATATCTCTCCTATTCTTTATTGTCTTCCATACCTTTCTCTTTTTCTCAACTCTTTCTAATACCTCTCTGTTGCTAACCTTATCTATCCAAGGTATCTTCATCATGCGTCTATAACACCACATTTCAAACGCTTCTACTCTTTTTCGATCCGCTTCTGTTGTCCAAGTTTCACACCCGCATAATGCCGCACTCCAAACGTGCGTCTTTAAGAGTATCTCCTGAATTTCTACATTAAGCGTTCCCGAGTAGAGGGTCAGTTGGGGTAATTGAAAACAAGGGGTAACTGGAAACACCAGTAAAATTTGCTTGTGTTCTACAGTTTCAATTCGAATTCCCCCTAGATTACTTCCTGTTCTTTGGCTAAGTTTTGTCGATATGTCAGTGTTAGTATAGTGTATCAGTAAATGCAGTATGGTTTTAGGTTATAAATAAAAGTTGAGAATGTGTAACGGGTGTTTCCATTTACCCCAAAGAAATTTAAGGACGGGGCAAATGAAAACTCATGCTCATCTAAATTGTTTTGCATGTTTTCATAAAGTCAATCTTCCAGAGTAAAACACTATTTATAACTGATAAAAAAGACCAATTTTGTGTTAATTTCGACGACTTAATTGCCCTATTGCCAGATCCAAACATCAAGAGTTAGATTCAAATCCTCCAAGGCTATTGACATTAAGGAAACGTAAATTTACATTATTTTCATTTCAATGAAGAATGTCATTGTTTTCACTTATAAAATGTTTCAATTTTGAAGAGTGTGCAAGATTTATTTTTGATGTTGCGGACAAGTGCTATGTTTCTATTTTTTTAATTTTTAGTTTTAATTCTTGAATCTCCTTGATTTTTTGGTGTTGTTGTTTTTCTACATTGTTGAACAAACATTTACTGGTCATAGAATTGCTGATCAATTTCACTCTGCAATGAAAAGTTCAAATTCAGTGGGGTGAAATTGACCAGCGGACTTTTTGTCAGACAAGCTCCTGTGCATTATTTCTTGTGGGGCTCGATGCTGCTGCAGAACTGTGCGTCTTGCTTGCTCTACGTCATGTGCCGAAAACAAGGACTAAACCTACTACTGCTGCTGAGGAGAATGAAGAAAATTTTATAAACACGCACTGACCTAGCCTCGTATATCCAGAGTCGCCCCACGGTCAGGATCCTCGAATCCTCTTCGTCTTGCAAACTGTAATTCTCCCCAAGAATCCTAACGTCGGTACCGGCATGTAAAGTTCCGCTCATAACCCTTCCTAACACTTGGAAAAAAGTGCAATCTTCCGTTGGATACATTTTCGAGCTATGCACCTAGAGAAAACTAAATTACCGACAAATAAACTGGAAATTAACGAGCACGAACCATTAGATAACCTTCTTGGTCGCAATTCACCATATCATCGTACAATTTAGACGTATTTGGACCTGTATAAATATGGTCGATCTTTAACTTTGCATTGTCCAACGGAGAATTGATATGCTCGACGCACATATTGACAAACCCGCTGAAATCTCCCAAAAATCGATTGCAAACCAGCCGCAAAAGGGGCCGAATATTCAACTTAAACTCTTGTTTACTCAATCGAATCCCTAATTCGTCCAAAATACCAGGCAACGTCGAGTCCACGTCTCCGACTACCTGCGCGAAGATTTTATACAACGGTTCCAAAATGAACTCGACGAAACTCCTTTGCGCGGAATTATGAGGCGCCTTTTTAGTAAATTTCCTCCTATTATACACAAAAACACCAATAAAATTCAAAAAAATGTTGAGTAACTCGACTCACGTTTTACTGTTAAAATAAATATCTCCCCAAAGCCGCTTTGAAAATTCCTCGATGCTCACTTCCCCGTAATAAAGATTATACACGTTAGCGAACGATTTAAGGGTGAAACACACCCCGTACTGCGCACTGGCGAAGCAAACGTTGCCCAAAACCGGCGATACTATATGCGGATTGACATCATCCGAATACAACCTGAAAGGGTAGAAAGTAAACCTCTAACTGCACCCCAGAACCTTCATAAACATGAATTCATCACAATAAAATGTTATAAATTCACTTACGTCAGCAACCCGTTGATTTCTTCAACGATATGCCGCAATTTATAGTACGCGTCCTGTGGCGGCAATTTCAACTCCATAACCAACCTATCTATCTTATTTATGCAAATGGTGATCTGCATCCGCTCCTGGACAGCGTGCTTAAGCAACCTTTCAGTGTTCAACATCACCCCTTCGGCGGCGTCAATGAAAAGTACCACGCCATCGCAAAGACGCATCGCGGCCGTTACTTCATCAGAAAAGTTCACGTGGCCTGCAAAATAATCGACAAAATATCATAAAAATTACAAGAAATTAATAGGAAATATTGTACTGACCCGGAGTATCGAAAATATTCATCAAATAGCTCTTCGTCTTGATGTCCTGCAGCAATAACGTAACCGGTATCGATTTTATCGAACACCCCCTTTCCTGTTCAGTAAACAACGTGTCAGTGTACCGCAAATTGCGCTCTTCATTATCCTGATACCCGGGATGCGTTTGCCTAATCAAACAATCTACGAAAGTTGTCTTTCCGTGATGCAAGTGACCCACGAGGGCGACGTTCCGAATTAACGAAGTATTGTCCATCATGTCCGCTAAAAATCTGCCGGAAAACATAACGAAATAAAAGCATAAATATGAAACTCACTCCATGTTGTAAACAGTGTCCGGTAACTCTTGCTCCCTCAGCTGAAACTTTTTCTTCTTAACCGGCTCGACCAACGGCATCTCCAACGGCTGCGCATCCTCTTCCTGAACGATCGTCTCAACGTCAGGACCATAAACTTGCAAAGCCGAAGGATAATATGTCTTATCTTCGTGCAAAACGATAGACATAGTTTGCGGCTCACTATCATCCATTTGTTCATCCTAAATTTTGAGGTTAGAATTGTTTTTACAAAAGAAAATTTAGTAAACTTAACATCGTAATCCCTTTGTTCTTCATCATCACCGAATTGTTGCTGTTCTTCATCGTCTTCTTCTTCACTATCCAATTCGGGGCCGATATAGTTGCCAAATTCGTCGTACAAATCGGCGTCCATTTGGAATATTCAATTAAACTCTGATTACCAATAAAATTGATAAAATTTTCTATACAATCACTGGTTTTATATAATATTCTTTACTATAATAACGTTAAAATACGTATAACTAAGCGGTTTTTATAGGTTAGCTGTCAACACGCGGCCATTTTGCAAACTTCTGATGCGTCAAGTTTACAGGATTCTTCTGTGAATTCTGTCGGTAAATAAAACTGTGAACTGCCCAATCTATAGTTAGCTTTGCTGTATAAGAGATGGCGCTTATAAGTAACACCAAAATATTTTGATAAATTATGAAATTAAACTGCGTTAAGATAACATCTAATTTAAAAATAACAATTTTTTTTAAATACTATAAAAAAAAAAAATAGTAATTATTACTAAAAAACATGTTTGTGAGTTACAGGCGAGTAAAAAAGGCATTAATATTCAAAGCGTAGTCGCTGCTCATTAAAATGCAAGTTAAATATCCCCAGCAATTGACAATACAGAGAGGCCAAGGTCATAATAGGTCATGCGCCCAATATCTATTGTAAATTTAGAACTGTATTGACTTCAAGGTCGTTGAGTTCGAGGAGGTATAATGTAGGGGGGTTCTGTAAGCCACTCCCATTGATACCACGCCTATTCGATTCTCCCATTTGCTGTACGAATAGAGGAAACGCCTATAGCTGTCGACCCCCTACCACCTCCTTTAATCAGGAGACAAGCCTGTCAATTCCAAATTTATGACAAATAACGGTGATTATGATCACAGATACAATAAATACAAGAAAAGTGAGGTTAGTTCATGCGGAATTACGTTTAACCTTATTATAATACTCTTCCGTGTAAACACCAATACGTATTCAACCAAAATCTTCCACGGCAACAAAGACAGTCGCATACAGATAAGGATGGAATGCGCTAACACAGCACTTCTTACTTTCCCTGAAATTTCTCGGAACGGTTGCCGCGCGACGGAGAGTCGGCCGGAACAAAACGCGAGGGACGGAGATAGAAGACGGCTGTGACAGCGGCAACATCGCACGGTCATTATCCCTCGCAGGCTCGGCCGATATCGCGCCAGCTCGTAATTTCGGTGTTGCGTGAATCATAGAAGGCATAGGCATAAAACTCAAGTAAAAACGAAATAAAATTTTACCAAGTGCGAGGCGTTTAACGTGAAGATAGCGGGATATTTACGTTATTTTTATGAGTAGAGGTTTGAATTTTTGCAGGGTAGAGGAACATCGCGAGGTGCTTCTTTTGAGGTAAGTACCTACTCAACTTAAAACATAATTCTTGCTTTTGCTTTCTGTTTCTGCAGTAATTCGGCACCCAACGCAACGGCTCCATATGTCTAGTTGTTACCGTAGACGAAATCTTTATTCCCTTCGATGGTTTCAACTTCATGATCACCTCTAAACGTGTTTCTATGGAAGACTTATCTGTGGAGCTGAATTATTCATTCGTAAACTTCCGGCACATATAACCTACACTATTCCAACAATTCTAAATCCTGAAGTTCTCGCTTTGTAGGTAGAACAGTAGAACATTACTTAAATAAATTCAATTCTGAATTATTAGTCCGTTCTCCCGCCGCAATCGTTCTCTTGATCGCGTTACCTAAGACGTATTGCGTAGGTCACTAGATAAGTATGTTACAATTTTAGTAGAAAATTGACATTGACAGATTTAAAAAACCGTTCTGCAACTTAAAAAATCTTTCGCATCGTCATTCTAATACCCTTAAAATGGCGTTTATAATAAAACATATACCTGGATCATGTGAAGGAAACATTCTATCAATCTCTGAGAGCAATCGCGCGTTTTTAGGTTATATATTTACTTACTTAACGTTAAGTATCTGTTGTAAAACACGCATTATTGGATTTAACATAACTTTACCTACAATTAATTAGGTACGTTATGTTACTGAAATTTTGCCCATGTATAGTCAAATAATATGAAGCTAATTCGATTAAATCGCTAAAAATCTGCAAAAATCTGCGGCCCAACGATACGAGACGTGCGCCATTGTCATAGCAACCTTCCTATCAACTCAGTTTCACAGTAAGAATTTTTATGGTTCATTTCATGGACAGACATAACCTCACACAACGGTTAGCAGCTAAATCATCGTGTAAGAGCATGGTTGTCTGGAACAGTGGCAGGCGAATTTTTAGACAAACATTTTGAGCTCAAAGCTTGAAGAAAAAAATTCTATCGCCACTCTCCGACTAAGGAAGATTTAGTCCCATTTCGTGCGTTCCCGTTTCGTGCGTCGATGAAAATTTTCCCGTTTCGTGCGTCGTCCCAAACCTCTACCTGGTTTGAGTGCCGTTTCGGGCGCTGACCTGCTGATAATGCAGTAAGCCACTAATTCGAGTTTATCTTTACAACACAAAGCTGTTAATAACTAGATTTCAATGCGGAAGTATATGTTGATTTCTCTTCTATTGTTTTCAAATGTTAATGTTTTTGTTTTAGAGGAGGACTTAACTTAAACGCTCAGCTCGCTTCGTTCGCTAAGCTTGCCCACAGACCGGAAATAGTGGACCGTGGAACCACTTTTTTGGCCGTATTCAGTGACGGGCAACTATAAAACAAAGCAGTAGGTACGTTTTGTATGCCTTTATTGCAACAGGTACCTACAGCATGTTCAAAGTAAAGGATATCGTTGTGCAACGCACGAACTGGCACTACTTAATTACCCAGTAAATTCTTGACGCTCGAATCGGCACGAAAACAGGTAGAAAACCAAAAACGCACGAAACGGGAACGCACGAAACGGGAAGATACCCTAAGGAATACATCGGGTACAGCTTTATGACCCGGGCAGTAAAAGCTGTACCCGGATACACAAATTGGACAAATTCGAATACATTTTTATTGTGAAAACGAATTGCGGTGCTGCATATTTTGAAAGACGTAAAAGCACGTTTTCCTTTTTGATATTGCAGCAGACGTGTTTGAAATTTACGTTTTTTATTACAAAATATATTTATGTTTTGTACTCGGTTTTGTATTATAATGATCACTTCTTATTGTGTATCTGAACACAACATTATAACGTAAAAAGATAAAATAAAGTACTAAAAACTAGTAATCTGTCAATTCTCTGCGGGTACCCGGGCAGAGCTACGTAGCATCCGGGTATTTCTGTACCCGGACACAGAACCCGGGTACATTTATGATACCCGGAAAATATATCTTAATTATTTGCACTTATACGGATATAAATTCGAAATTATCTTACCCGGGGTGCATGTTTTCAATATCCGGGTATTATTAAAGATAGGTACCCGGGTATTTACGGACTGTCTACTAAAGAAATTCAGTGTTTGTATTGTGTAATGTATCGTATATAAATGAGTATGTACTCTATGGTAACTGTTTTGGCTTGTGTTTTTGTATTGTTAACTCGTTATTCTGTCATTTAAAAATAAAGATGCTAAATTTCTTTTCTGCATTTATTTCCACCCCCACTATAAGAAAATGTTTGCATTTGGAAATCATTTCTGGTGCCTTCATGATGTGCAGATAGCTAATTCGCAACAAAATTATCAAGACCTCACTTCAACAAAAGTATCCGTATTCAATACCCGAAATAATACCCGGGTACAGTATTTCTGGAAAGACCCGAAAAAATACCCGAAGCATCAAATTACATTTTTGTACCCGGGTACTGAAAATCAGTACCCGAACACAGCTATGTACCCGGGTATACCAGGCTATTTGAATCGGGAAAACATCCGTTTTTTAAGCGGATATGTACCCTATAATCCGCATATTTGTGTTAAAAAAACGAAAAATTCCAACAGTTTGGAATCTGGGCATTTCTATACCCGGGCACAGAACCCGAGTACATTTATGATACCCGGAAAATATATCCTAATTATTTGTACTTCTCATGCGGACATAAATGCGAAATTATCTTTACCCGGGTACATATTTTTAGTACCCGGGTATTCTTAAAGGTACCATGGTATCTATGAAGTACTCGGGTACATGGAAACCACTCGAGTACTTCTTGCTTTCTAGAGTATATTGGAGACTCGAAAAAATACCCGAAGCTTCAAATTAAATTTTTTACCCGGGTATTGAAAATGTGTTGTTCGAACAGCTGTGTAACCGGGTATACCAGGTATTTGAATAGGGAACCCAGATCCGTTTTTCAAGCGGATATGTACCCTATAATCCGCATACCTATTTGTGTTAAAAAAACGAAAAATGGAATAATTGTAAGTTTATTTTTAATTAGAAAATATATTTATGTTTTGTACTCGGTTTTGTATTATAATATGGCCACTTAGTTTGTAGCTGAACACAAAATTGTACCGTAAAAATATTAACTAAAATAAAGTACTTACCAAAAAAGGCTAGTAATCTGTGAATTTTCTGCTAGTACCCGGACAGAGGCGAGTCGTATCCGGGTATTTCTATACCCGGGCACAGAACCCGAGTATATTTATGATACCTGGGAAATATATCTTAATTATTTGTACTTCGCATACGGACATAAATTCGAAATTATCTTTACCCCGGTACATATTTTCAGTACCCGGGTATTCTAGAAGGTACCGGGGTACTTATGAAGTACTAGGGTACATGGAAACCATTCGGGTACTTCTTGCTTTCTATGGTCTATTGGAAATACCCGAAGCATCAAATTAATTTTTTTACCCGGGTATTGAACATTAGTACCCGAACACAGCTGTGTACCCGGGTATCCAAGGGTATTTTAATCGGGAACCCAGATCCGTTTTTCAAGCGGATATGTACCCTACAATCCGCATATTTGTGTTAAAAACGAAAAATGCAATAATTGTGAGTTTATTTTTAATTAAAAAATATATTTGTTTTGTACTCGGTTTTGTATTATAATATGGCCACTTAGTTTGTATCTGAACACAAAATTATACCGTAAAAATATTAAATAAAATAAAGTACTTACCAAAAAAGCTAGTAATCTGACAATTTTCTGCGGGTACCCGGACAGAGCCGGATCGTATCTGGGTATTTCTATACCCGGGCACAGAACCCGGGCACATTTATGATACCCGGGAAATATATCTTAATTATTTGTACTTCTTATACGGACATAAATGCGAAATTATTTTTACCCGGGTAGATTTTCAGTATCCGAGTTTTCTTAAAGGTACCCGGGTATTTATGAAGTACTCGGGTACATGGAAACCACTCGGGTACTTCTTGCTTTCTAGGATCTATTGAAAAGACTCTAAAACATTCCAGAAGCATCAAATTAAATCTCTACCCAGGTACTGAAAATGAGTACCCGAACAGCTGCGTACCCGGGTACACCAAGATATTTGAACTGGGAACCCAGATCCGTTTTTCAAGCGGATATGTACCCTATAATCCGCATACTTGTGTTAAAAAACGAAAAATGGAATATGTAATTGTAAGTTTATTTTTAATTAGAAAATATTATATGTATGTTGTGTACTCGGTTTTGTATTATAATATGGCCACTTAGTTTGTATCTAAACACAAAATTATATCGTAAAAATATTAAATAAAATAAAGTACTTACCAAAAAAGCTAGTAATCTGTCAATTTTCTACTGGTACCCGGACAGATCCGGGTCGTATCTGGGTATTTCTATACCCGGTCACAGAACCCGGGTACATTTATGATACCCGGGAAATATATCTTAATTATTTGTACTTCTCATATGGACATAAATTCGAAATTATCTTTACCCGGGTACATATATTATTTTCAGTACCCGGGTATTCTTAAAAGTACACGGATATTTATGAAGTACTCGGGTACATGGAAACCACTCGGGTACTTCTTGCTTTCTAGAGTCTATTGGAAAGGCTCGAAAAAATACCCGAAGCACCAAATTAAATTTCTACCCGGGTACTGAAAATGAGTACCCGAACACAGCTATGTACCCGGGTATACCAGGGTATTTGAATCGGGAACCCAGATCCGATTTTCAAGCGGATATGTACCCTATAATTCGCATATTTGTGTTAAAAAAACGAAAAATGGAATAATTGTAAGGCCACTTAGTTTGTATCTGAACACAAAATTATACCGTAAAAATATTAAATAAAATAAAGTACTTACCAAAAAAGCTAGTAATCTGTCAATTTTCTGCGGGTACCCGGACAGATCCGGGTCGTATTTGGGTATTTCTATACCCGGGCACAGAACCCGAGTACATTTATGATACCCGGGAAATATCTTTATTATTTGTACTTCTTATACGGACATCTGAGTATTTCTAAACCAGGGCACAGAACCCGAGTATACATTTATGATACCCAGGAAATATAGCTTGATTGTTTGTACTTATACGGGCATAAATTCGAAATTATCTTTACCCGGGTACATATTTTCAGTACCCGGGTATTCTTAAAGGTACCCGGGTATTTATTTGGAAAGACTCGAAAAAATACCTGAAGCATCAAATTAAATTTCTACCCGGGTACTAAAAATGAGTACCCGAAAACTGCTGTGTACCCGGGTATACCAGGGTATTTGAATCGGGAACCCAGATCCGTTTTTCAAGCGGATATGTACCCTATAATCCGCATATTTGTTTAAAAACCTGGAAAGTGTTAAAAAACCAAAAATTTCAACTTACCCGAATTTGCCCCAGAATTTCAAAACGCCAAGGTAAGTTGCACAAAAACATGCACCGAATTTTTCGTAACTTTTTTAATGAAATTGAAAAATATGATACACTTTTCCTTAAACCTACGCTTTTTTTATAGTACACATATACAATAACTTAAATACAACAATAATTTAAAGAATAAAAAACGAACTCAACAAAAAAGAAATCTCGACGAAAAAAATTAACCGAAAAAACGCGCGGACCGTCAGTTCTCCTTGACAACGCTCCCCAACAGCGGCTTCCCCCCTTGCCCCGCCTGCGACGACAAGGTCTGCAAGTACTTCTCGTACTGCACCAACGGGTTGGGGTTCATGTTCAGCCAATTCTGCCTGTTCTGCATCTCGAAGTGCTTGTAGATCATGGCCTGCTGCAACGCGGCGAGCTGCCCCACCGAATTCAGCCCGAAATTCGACGGGTTAAAGTTGAAACTGGCCGTCAGCTGGGCGAGATTCTGTATGTTGTACTTCTCGAGAATCTGGTTGGGATTGAGATTGCCCGTGGTCGTCGTCACAGTCATATTCGAAGCGGGCTTGGGCAAAATCGCTTTCGGGGGAGTCTGGGCGGGTTTTTGGGTCGCCTTATGTCCCCCCACCACTCCGTTGACACTCTTCGGCGAGGGGCTCGTTTTATTCACCCTCGACGGCGATTCTTCCTTATTTCTCGGCAGAGGGGACGCTGTTTTAGTCTCAACTTGTGTGGGGGACGTCTTCACCCCATCACCGTTCGTCTTTCCCACGGAAACGCTGTAATTCATCCCCAATGTGGTAGAGTGTAAATTTGTGACGGTTTGCGAAAATTGGGCATTAGGAGGCGATCTTAGGTCTTTCATGGGCTTGACCCCTTCATTTGGTTTCTCTAATGGCCTTATGGGGGTCTTGGTCCCTTCATTTGTTTTCTCCGCTGGATTTGTGGGAGTCATTCTACTAGAAACGGGGACTTTAACCCCATCCGCTTTTCTCTCCCCGACCCCGTTCATCAGACCGTTTTTCTCGTGCTCCAATTTCGTTTTCTTGTACAACTGGGAAGCGATTTCTAGGATGTTCCTCTTGTTTCCGTTGGTGCCGTTTTCCCCCGTCGTTAGATCGAGTGCGCACTTCTGGGCCTTCCTGCCGTCGTCCTTGCCCTGGATCTTTCTGCTGAATTCGGGTTTCCTGATTGCCTCCTCGAACATCTTCTGAAATGTTTGTGGAGTTCGAGGGTTCAGCTTCGCCAGGCTCTCCCGCGGCGAACTGGGGAGTTTCGGGGCGTGCAGGGGGGACATGGTGACGACTTTCGGAGCGGGTTTCGCGGGCGCTTCGTCCAACTTTTTAACCTCTTCGGTTTTTGGCACTTTGGCTTTCGGCTCTTCGTTCGCGGCGGCATCGGGCAACTTCAAGATCTCGATGTAATTCTGCACGGGTTTCATGGGGGCGGGACCACCCGCCTCCTTGTCCTCCCCGTTGCTCTCCTTCAGGGTGATCGACAGGGAGGACGGTATGTTGATTTTGCAGCTGTCGAAGAGACTCTGCAGATCTTGGGCGGTGGATTTTAGCGGGGAATTCTGCTCGACGATCTTGGAGACGTTGGTCACATTTTGGTTGACGTTCGAGACCATTTGTCTCACCGCGGGATTCTTTATTAAACTCCGGTCTATTTTCGATTTCTTCGCGGGCTTCTCGCCTTTCGAAGGACTCGGCAATTTTCGCTTCGTCGGCGACGCTGATGGCTCGATTTTCGGGGGCGATTTGGCGGGGAGCGAGAGTTTCGGGGACGATTTGGCGGGGAGCGTGAGTTTCGGAGGGGATTTGGCGGGGAGCGCGAGTTTCTGGGGAGATTTGTCCGGGAGGGCGCTTTTCGCAGTCAACTCGATGGACTTGAGGAAATTCGATTTTTCCACGTCCAGATCGACATCGATCTTCGCATCCTCAACTTTTGCTAAGTCTCTTTTTGGTTCAGTCTTTTCCTCTTTAACGGCGATGGGAACTTTGGTCTCTTCGCGGGGTTTGTTGTGTGTCGCGTCGATTTTTGGCGAAGGTTTCGTCTTCTTCGCGGGCTGCTTCAAGAATTCTCCGTTTTTAGCCGCCGTTTTCTCGAGTTTCGTTACTACCTCGGCATTGTTACTCCTATTCAGGGTTATATTCGTATACACCTGGTTTTTACACGAACTTTTCTCCTGTTCCGTCCTACTTTTCACCTCCTGCTTGATTTCCTTATTCGTCTTATTATCCTCTTCTTTCTTAACTTTACTCTTGTTGCTATACCTATTTTCTACTTTTTTGCTAACGCGCGGAGTTTTATCAATTTTAGTTCTGCTAGGTTTAGTCGGTGTCGGTATCGGCAACATTTCCGGGACACTATCGAACCTGTCCGTTATCAGATTCACGTCCGTTATCATAAAGAAGAACTTCATAGGCTCGTTCTATGATTTAGAAAAAAAAAACGACCCTTCAGAAATCGAACCCTACCAGATTAACTTTGAAAAACTCACCCTTTTCCAAGAATATATGTAAGCGATGTCTATGAGGGTGTAGTGGTCCGGCAAAGGCACCCTTTTATACAATATATCAATCTGCAGACAATCAATAATCAAAAAATGAGCCCCCAGAAAAACTAATCGTCTTACATAAAATAGTTTGGTATCCACGTTGTACTTGTTACGGACGAATTTCTTGAGAACATCGACCCTGCACATCCCGGGACACTGAAGAAACCGCTTGATAGCACCGTCCTGATCGCTAGAGGTGCCGTTCTTACCCTGATCACCCTTAGACCCGAGCAACTGTATGGCTCCCGGGGTCGAATCGTCCCTACAAAGAAAGGACACAACTGTATTCCGAAAATACCAAAAGTTATTAATAAATTACTGACCAACGATACCACGGAAACTACAACTAAAACCGTTCTGTATTTTCGAAAAACATCGGAGCATGAATTTTGGGCGTCGCATCATTTTCTTTGCGAAGTACCAAGCAGTACCTAGTACTTAGACATTCTAAGTCTCTGTTGGAACTAGATGATGCAAATATTATTGTCCGTTGGAAGTATGAACCTGTTTAAGTTCAACTGGTTCAATTAGCGAGTCTCCCACAAGAAAATGAAATGGGGTCAAGACTGACAAATCATTGGGATCTGAAGACGAGGGAATTAGTGGACGGGAATTTAAACTAGGTTCTATTTGCGTGAGAAGGGTAGCGTTCCTCGAGGGTAAATATTAAATTTTTAGCGATTTTTTGAAAATGTTTCTTAACAGATTTAACTGCAGATTCCCAGAAGCCCCCGAAGTGTGGAGACCTAGGGAGAATAAAGTACAAGGTTGCTTTATGTTTTGTCTGCAAATTTCACACGTATGACTGCATTGTTGGTAGGTAACGCTACATTCCGATCTATCCTCGTATATGACCTTTTAAAATTTTCTCTCTTGTAACTGTAAGTATCGAACTCCATTTTCCTTTTGTCTATCATTTCTAATGTCTGACATTTTTCCAATAGAAATTTTCCCTCTTTTCAAATATATTAAGTAATATTAAATTCGAATAGAAGATTTTCGTTATTTTTTCTTTTTTATAACAATTTTTTTAACTATTATTCGCCTACTACTTTTCACAATATGACATTTCATAAAGTGCTAAATTATAAGGTTATAAACTGCGGCCATGACCTTCTCCCTAGCCCAAATCTCCACCACCATGAAGGTGCAGATCCACACAGTATACTTGTGTCATATTCATATGAATTTCTTGCGGTGACAAACCTTTCTTGCAACACCTTGTAACAATCGGTTCTCTAACGTAATAACACGATAACATACACCAACGAAAGTTTACGTTGCTCTGAAAACGCAAAATAAAGAATATTGAAAGCAATAGTTTCGTTCCGCCAGAACGGTGCACACCAGTCTTACTCCCTTATCCAGCAGTAGCTGTTTAATCATAGTCATAGGGCATGAAAATCTTCAAGTCTAAACAGGACAGCGCATTCAACAGTTTACGAATCAATTCATCAGCATCACGAACAGCTGCGAGATCAGCCAGGGCGACTGCAGTCATCATCTGGTTTCTAAGAAACGCGGCAGGTACATTAAAACGCTCGCCGACCTGTTGGACGCCGGCGTCGCCACGGCGTCGATTAATCACATTATCCACCCCGCCCCCTCCCCTTCGCCCGCGTATTTCGCCGCATTACACGAAAAATTCCTACCGCACGATCATCAGCGGCGGGATTGAGCGCACATTTGCAGCGAACGTGGATGTCATGCACTCTCGAAATGTTGTGTACCGAAATCCGGGCCGAGTGGCCGAGAAGGAGACGACAACAGAGTTCGAGAGAGAGACGGGTGATCGAAAGAGACCACAGGGGAGGCGAACTGGATGCCGGCGTACGGCGACACAGCTGTTTCGAGTTTCACGGTTGGCGGCGGCCACTCCACACGGATGTGCAAGAACGGCGAGCAAAAACCAGAAAAATCGCCAAAATTCATAAATTTTCCACGCAGCAACTTTACTTGTGCAATAGAATCAGTGGGTTTGGCACAAGATTCTTCGCAAAACTCGCGCAAAAACCTTGAAAGACAAGGAACAGAGCGTAGCAGCCTCACCGTGTGAAGCGACCGTTTCCCGTCTCTCTCGCCCTATCTGTCGAACGCGGGTTTTATCAATCGCGCACGGCGCGCGGAGAGAGACGGCGATGCACGGCAACAAAGGACGGACGCACACCAGCGCGTGAAACACGGCATTATTCTCCTCGTACGATCTCTCGAGGAAATCGGGCACATGCAGGCACACACACACACACACACACACACACAGAGTTATTATTAATTTATCACTCGGGACGGAGCGAGAGAGCATGCACCACCCACAAAAACGGCGGCCAATCTTCAGCCGTCACCTTGCCAGGTACGCATCTCGAGGTTTGTAGAAAACGGTTCCCGGTTTACAAGTACTACAAAAATCGGCCGTCAATCTAAGAAATGACATTACGTCTGATGTGGTTTGATTACTAGTCCGAACGTGACGGAGAATCGTGCATTGTTTTACTCATTTCTATATGGCAAGAAAGTATTAAGAGTCGAAGATTCGGTTGAGCAATCGCAGATATCTCGCAGAGAAACTCGACAATCTTCACCCTTTACACTGTAGGACCACCTATCTCCTATGTCCTATGTGTGCCAGGTAGTGAAGTCGTTGAAATCATTTTACAAAACTGTTAGTACAGGTAATCAAGAAACCCAAACCGGACGAGAAAAACGCGTCTAGCATTCCCAAAAATGGACTTTTTGTGCAGGAATATTGTGAGATTATAAGTTAGAGAGCCGATTGTTGCAAGGTGCTATACATCTCGGTCATCATCAAACGAGATCCTGAAAACTCCCCGGCAAGATTCGTTATTGTGGATTAAACCTAGGTACACCAGTATGATCCTGGGTCAAAACGGCATTGAATGGAGGCACAAGGGTTCACAACCACCTCGAAAGTTTTCTGTAACAGCCAGTGACGGTTTATCCTTAAGGTCAGTTGGTCAATGACCCTCCTATCTAATCAAAACCATAATCTAATCAAAACCATAATTTTAATTAAAATATTTTTTGTCTCAAGTCTCAAATTTAAAATCCTCAGCAATACTAGAAATAGTCAAGCGTCAAGCCGCGCTCGCTAGCAAGCCGGGCAGAATCGAGTTACCCAATCAGTTCTTCAATCTTCAGTTCTCAGTTCTTCTCAGACAGCGGGCGGAAGTGTTTACAGTTGCGGTTGTGAATTGTGATTGTTGAGAAATTTTGCTTTCATCAAAACGAGATGAGTGTTGTCTGAAACATTTTCTGAAGCAGTGAACTCATTAAATATCTTGTGTACACTACCGATGACAACCGTGGAAAGTGAGAGATGTTCTTCAACTTTGAAAGGGGTAAAAACATTTTTACCACGTGGTCACACTAACTGGGCAATTCATTCCTCTGTTGGTGGCCCAAGGTCACTTAGCAGTACGAGAATGATTGGCGATCGTCTGTTTCCCGATTAGTCCTGATTGTTCAAAGAGTTACAAAATTTACATCGACGGAGAATTGTAACCGAACGGAAAAATTTTTTGGCTTTCTTTCTCAGTTATCCGACACCGCCTCGTTTGAAAATTATATAAACCATCCGTCCCAGAGGGTTTACGGAAAACAGAAATTTCGTGTTCTCAAAATCTCTGCGGACCTCTCGCCAATTTCGGTACGCCTCCCAGGAATTGCAGGGGTATGTGTCGCCGTTAACAGTCTGTTTGTAATATTAATTGGGCCCTTAATTACGCTGAACTCGTTAGGCGCCTGCCTGCCCGCGTAACTCGCTTCCCACCTCTCGGGCGCTAATCAAGCCAGTTAACTTTGCAGCAGGCACATTCGCGGATTCAACTTCCTCCGTCGGCAGCGAGCGTTCTTGTTCGAAATCGCGGACAATACGAGGGGGTATCTTTCTACACGTTCTCAACAGAACTCCAACTAACACATGCTGGCTCTAGGTTTGGCCATCGACGAAGAAAGGCCCGACTGCATGATGCCAGGGACAAGAATATATCAAAACGCCCTCGTATTTCGACTCTAAATCAGACAATAATAAATAATATCGTTGCGACCGGGTGCATCCTGCACGTAAGAGAGAAACAACACGGCCAGAGCGCCACGCCATCCATTATTTATAGAAATATTGATTTCCGAACGGCGGGGGGTTCCCGAACCGTAGGCCCGTTCCCAACGCCACTGAACGCTGTGCGTTTAGGCCGTCATTCGTTAATATCAAAAGCAGAAATACGCGCAGCCGATGTCAGAGTTGCTATTTAGTTTACGGGTGGTAATCCCACTTCTGAAGGAATTCGTAAAAAATTCCGCAATTCAGCGGCACGCCACTGATCCCATCGATGGCAATCTCGATGGGAGTCGTAATAGTATTGTCAGCTGTTCAAGTCAGCGGCTACTGTACACGCTGCAATGTCTCCGCGGACGTACCGTTACGTTTGCAAATTCTTTTATCGACTCTTCGACATTCGCTGGATTACACAAGACTTATCATACTAAGTAGTCCAAGAAAATTTCTGAGAAGTATTATTTGTCCGCTGTAATTATTTGTAGAGTAAAGTAAAGTTAGGTTGGTTTCTGATGGTGTTTATTATAATTTTTTGTTGCTGTTAAAACAAAGTCATTTTCTAATAATTGTTCGGACTGAAAACCGTCCGTTTGCAAACAACCTTTGTGCCCAACCAAAGATTAATGGAAAATCTTCTCCGATATGCCGCGGTGTTTACCATATTCACAAGTTTTCTCTAGCCTAGGTGATTATTAAAAAAGCTTACCTGATGTACTCGATCGAGAGGCTGATGGTGTCGTTCGGATTGAAGATGGTCCTCTCCGTGTCCTGCCCCCGCCCCTCCGACGTGGTGGCGGCCGCCGCTTCCGGATGCCTCTGGTAGAACCGGCGCCGCCTCAGCATCTCCCGCACGAACAGCTCAGGTACTAGTTTATAAACGATATCTTGCAGCGTCTTATCCAACCTGCAACGCGCAAACAGACCGAAAGAAAAAGTTGCCCCAATCTCGGTTAAATCGGGCCGAAAACGAAGTGCCGGTTCAATTTACATCCTCCTCCGCGGTTCGGCGGTAATTACTTTTTAGGGGACGCGGCGAAGGGGTGTCGCGTTACCGCGACTCTATGTTTGTGCAATCCCTCTTCTGATGCAAGGTTTGTTACGGGAAGGTGAGGTGTTAATTTTAAGAAATGGCTGCGGCGCGAGCCCCTAAGTTCTTCTCGGAGTGTTTATTTAGGATCAAGGCCTCACGAGCTCCGCTAGAGAGTTCCGCCCGTAATTCGACAACAACGAAATTTTCGTACAAGAAAATTTAGCTATACCAATACATAATCAGAGTTCTGACGTCATAGATTGTTTTCAATACAAATTTATTGTTTTAATTGCGTTATTGAAGTCGAGAAATTCACAGATCAATCGGGGGTTCTATAACTAGAAACCCTAGCACCAAATGTGCTCTTAGGCGGGAATAAATTGATTAACCAGAAGCCATTCGTCATCAGGGACATCGCGTAGTTTATTAAAAAATTAGTAAAAAAAATGGGTGATCGAAATTGTACGTTAGCATCACGAGTGTACGTCCAAAGATAGGTATACCGATAGAAGCTGCAGCAAATGTAAATTATTCAAAAAAGAAGAGACTTCACGAATGAATGATGAAAAAAAATTGAAGTTGCGGAAAATGTTGAAAATACAAATGCAAGTGTTGGAACGTTCGGTATCTTCCCGTTTCGGGCGTTTTTGGATTTCTACCTGTTTTCGTGCCGATTCGAGCGCCAAGAATTTACTGGGTAATTAAATAGTGTCAGTTCGTGCGTTATAGGTACTTGTTGCAATAAAGGCATACAAAATGTACTGCTTTGTTTTATAGTTGCCCGTCAATGAATACGGCCAAAAAAGTTGTTCTACGGCCCACTATTTCCGGTCTGTGGGCAAGCTTAGCGAACGAAGCGAGCTGAGCGTTTAAGTTTAAGTTATTAACAGCTTTGTGTTGTAAAGATAAACTCGAATTAGTGGCTTACTGCATTATCAGCAGGTCAGCTCCCGAAACGGCACTCAAACCAGGTAGAGGTTTGGGGCGACGCACGAAACGGCACAAATTTCATCGACGCCCGAAACGGGAACGCACGAAATGAGACTAAACCGGAACGTTCGGTCAAACTGTCACAGGACCGTCATGGGACTGTCACCGTACTGTCTCGGACTGTCACTGAGTGTCATCGTACTGTCAGATAATGTCACATATACTGTCACGGGACTGTCACGTGATTCCCACCGGACTGTCACACGGACTGTCACGATACTATCAAAGACTGTCATATGACACAGACTGTCAGGTACTGTCACTGTACTTACATGGTGCTGTACACCTAATTACAACCGTAATTTGCCCCTCGGGTAATTGTAAACAGATTTTGCAAGTTTTCAGGAATTTTTTTTTTTGGTATTAACAAACTAAACCCGAGATTGAACCGTTTATTTTGAAGTCTCAATGGATCATTCAGTTCAGCTTATTTAGTCGAAATTTCATTTCACTCGCAAATAACGTAATTTTTCTGTGGTGCCGCATTTTTACAATTACCCCATCGACTTTGGGGCAACTGTAACTGAGCAGACCGGCATTCCTTAAGCCAATACAGATTCTGAGTTGGGGCAAATGTAAATATGCCGCTTTTGCAACCAAATGTCAGCTCTGTAGCTCGTAAACGACGTGTTTACAATTACCCCAAAAGTGTGTTAGCTAGCTAAAAGAAATCAAATGTTATTACAAGTTGAACTATGTATATGCTGATGCGTTCAAGTAATAGTGAGTCGAGCGCCGCATTTTTGTATACTGACAAAACTGACAAGTGGTTAGGGACAAATAGTTTGTTTTTAATAGTTCAGCGTGGGTTGACTGATATACTAGGTATACCTATTATTTAGGTATCAGAATTTTACGAATGGGTTCTTGTTTAAAAAAATATACACTGGAAAGAAATTGTAGCATCACAAGCACAGTAATAGAGTAAATAAAGTAATCCACGTGTAAATTTATTTTGGTGACGAAATAATCTGTTTTGCGACATGACCATAGAAATTTTGATTGGGGCAGTGGACTGTTTGGCCTCGTGCTTGCAGTCAGTTCGAAAAGTAGAGTAGACATGGAGACTACCAGTCTTGAGTACCCATGGTACTAGTTTCCTATTTTTATGTGTTAAGCATATTTGGGGTAGAGTAATAAAAAGAAGAAGAGCAAATTAATCCGAATTTAAAATGCATTTTGTTATAAAACACAAAGTTGCTATAAAAATAAGTACCTAACATTTTAATAGTAAAAACTAGATAATTCACTGTTTGCGATCTATTTCTTTGATTTAAGGAGTAGGTGGTGTAGCCAATATCATTTCAAAACTGTTGGTGCATTCATTACTCTTTTTCATAACAAATTCGGTAGCTGAACTGTTAAATCGTTGGGAACCTTGGACCAAAATGTCACCCTCCTCGTCATCAACGGTTTCAACACGGCAGACATACTTACAATGCATCGTCTTTCTCGCACCGCCCAGAAAATCTACCAGGGGTTCTTCGTACTGAAGTTCTGGTTGACATTCTCTTGCTATTGCTTCCACACAGTTTTCACCGTCGTCTGAATTATCACAAAAGCAACTTGGTCATCATCTTCACTATCATCTTCAACTTCGATAGCAGGGTGAGTAGCTCTTTCTTTTTTAGCTTGGTTCAATTTCTCAGTTTCTTCTAGTTTTGCCAAAACTTCCTCCAATGTAAGTCTTTTTTCCATATTTAAGTAATCTGTTTTAACCGTGTTATTATTTGTCGTCAAACTTTGGTATTGGACTGTTGTGTCGAGGTCGAGTAATCTTATTTTTCGGAATTAACATATACATATGCGAGACCAAACACGGACAAAGGCTCGAAATTATTTTTGGTGAAGAAACGAAACATTAATATTGTTGCTGAAGAAAGTTACAGAGAGTTAAACACAAATAATTTGTGCGCGCTAGCCGCGCTGATGAGCTGATAATTCTAACAAATATGTGGATCCAATTCTACATTTTATTGAAAGCTTTATCACATGTAAGGTTATTTTCATGCAAGGAGTACACGGCCAGGAATTAAATTTAAGAAAATGTCTGAATTATTTTTTCTTGAAAAGATCAAAGTCTTCGCAAAATGTGAGAAACGAAGATGTCAATAACCAGTATATCCTCCTCTGTTCTCGAGCAAAACATTAACAATTCTGTACGTTCCAATAAAAAGGTTATTAATGGCTTCCTGCGGTATGTTGTTCCATTCTTCTTGAGCAGCAACAATTAGCTCCTGAAGGGTGAAAGGGGAGTTATCTCTGTTTAAAATAGCCCTTTTTAGCATATCCCACACGTTCTCACAAGGATTCCATGTCAGGTGAGTCTGCTGACCAATTCATTCTTTGAATATTCCCTTCCTGTAGCAAATTGGCAAATTCTGTCCAATTTCGTTCCGAAATGGAAGGATGAATGTTTTAGGCGTAAATGTTTCCCCATACATTATACCCCCCCCCAAACATTACTGTTCCATCTTGATAAGGAACAACTTCTCTGGCAAAAGCAAATATTTCTTGTCGTCCCGTTCCCCTCCAGACCCATTCACGTCGATAATCACTCACTAACCCAATTTTTGTCTCATCAGCGGCTATGTGTCGAAGAAATGTGCTGTATATAAAACGGCTTGGCAAATACATAAGCCCAAATATCCCAAAACATCCTAGAATATGGATGGTACATGGAAAATGACATTATTATGCCAATAACATTCACAAATAACTCTAAAACTCGATTGTGTTACAATAACACAATTCTGTAAATGTAAAAATTTTACTTGTTCTTTTCGATGTGCATAATTATGTTACCGGTAAAACCCGAATTCCGTGAAAACCCGTTTTAACTAGTTAGAACTAGAAATAACAAAGGGCCTTTGTGAAAACTAGTTTTAACTAGTCAAAACGCGAACTGACGGGACGTATTTGTAAAAACCCGAATAAATAATAATTTTTAATGGACTTCGAGTTCTAACTGTGATTTTTGGTCAAAACTAGTTTTACCGAGTAGTTCGTTTGAGGGAACTAGTTTCAACTCATAGAATCAGTAGAAACCCGAAATTTGTATTCTTTTGCATAACATTAAAAAACCCAGTTGAATTTAGGTTTTATTAAACTCTAAAAACGCAAAATATATTCATAACCGTGTTTCCCGGGAATCCTGAAGCATCATGTTTAACATGGTAAATTTGAAAATTGCGATTTTAAGCATATTTCGAGTATCAGAACACATACAATGTGCAGCAAATAACGTTCTTGCACAATAATTTTCAAAGTTTAACAAAATATTTTCAAAAATGTATCGCGAGGGAATCATCTTAGTGTAAAGAGCGCGACAGCCATCTGCGCAATGGGTTAGTGAGTTCAATCGCAGAACGGCCGACATGGCATCTTGCATATGGAGGTTCGAATCCAACGGTGGTTATTTTTTTACTTGTATTGTTATTTTGAATGAATAGCGATTGATTTCTATTAGTAAAGATGCATAATTAAACGTTTTATAATTTTTAATTAAACTGGCAATGGATTTATTAGAAAATTATTCACGTTATTAAAGGCAGTAACATTGGAACAATACCTAGAAAATTATTTATTTACTTAAATGTATTAAAACTTTGTTTGTTCATTTTAATTTGTTGTGCTCTTTATACTGCTTGTATTTAAACTGAGTTGATTCCCAGGCGATACATTTTTGGAAATATTTTTGATATTTGTTTAAACTTTGAAAATTATTATGCAAAAACTTTCTCTGGTGCACATTGTATGTGTTCTGATACTCGAAATATCTTTAAAACACTTTGGGGGCATAGGAATCGCAATTTTCAAATTTTCCATATGTTAAACAGGATGCTTCAGAATTCCCAGGACACACGGTATAACATAAGTCATAATTCAAACGCGTGTTTTACACTGTATAATACCATTGCTTTTTTACACTTGCACATGTTGCTTGCGCATCGCTTCTTCATGTACAAAGCAAATACCTAACCTTGTACAGATCCACTAGCTAAAGAAGCAGCACTTCTTAGTTTTGTCTTACGAAGAATGGAGCATTTCGGGTTTTTACTGATTCTATGAGTTGAAACTAGTTCCCTCAAGCGAACGACTGGGTAAAACTAGTTTTGACTAAAAATCACAGTTAGAACCCGAAGCCCCATAAAACATTATTATTTATTCGGGTTTTTACAAATACGTCCCGTCAGTTCGCGTTTCGACTAGTTAAAACTAGTTTTCACAAAGGCTCTTTGTTATTTCTAGTTCTAACAAGTTAAAACGGGTTTTCACGGAATTCGGGTTTTACCGGTAACACATACATGAAATCTAAGTTAATGTATAACATCATGGCCAGCCACTGCTACACGGCTCAGCGCGGCTAGCGCGCACAAATTATTTTTGTTTAACTCGCCGTAAGTTTTTTCAGAAACAATATTAATGTTTCGTTTCTTCACCAAAAATAATTTCGAGCCCTTGTCCGTATTTGCTCTCGCATATGTATATGTTAATTCCGAAAAATAAGATTACTTACCCAGCACATGAAAAATACATTACACAAATTTGTGGTCTAGCAAGAAAACATTTTAATAAAATTGAAAAATTGTAGAGGCAACGTAAGTACACTGAGACGATCAGCACACTTCAGTGTATATTCCACGAAAAAAACAGGTGTCTAACTCTTTTCGTTGCCGAAATACAACAAGAAAAGCATTAAAAGTGGTCAAAAATTGATTATCTGTCGAACAATGTAATCAAAACAGCAAAGTGTTTATTTTAAAAATAAATCTTTGACGTCACAACTCTAATATAGGTTTAAATGTGCGTATACATTAAAAAATACGGGACAGAAAATACTTATGGAATTTTTTGCCCACCACATTTTCGTTACAATTTAGTTGTGACTACTTATAGTCCAAATTTCTCTGTAACAGAAACTCGACCCACAAAACTTTCTACAAGCAAGTATACACATCGCAAATTCTTCGGACCCGTCGGCGTTATTAACATACAAACGGACAGGCCTGGGATCCGCGCGGGATTTACGACATTGGGGGTTGTAAAATTGCACTTCCAAAGAAATAATTACAAAGATATGGCACCGATACCAAAACGGTTCGTCGTTTCAAGTTGAACTTTTAAGAAATCTGTAGAACTGCCGCTATTTACAAATATACGTTTAGCACAATCTGTAATACCAGAGTTTTTCATCGATACGCGCCAAATTTGGGATTTGATTTCCGTCCGCTTCTGCGCAAGACGTCTTCCGGTTTTAGTGTAAAAATATTCTGAATCACTTTATTCCTTTATGTCACTGTTCATTGTCAATTACAGTCCAACAGATTTAAGTTGGCGAGGGGTGGGGTTTCGACGCGATGACGCCTTCCACAACCTGCATCTAACTCAGTGCAACAGTGGCGTAGACTTTTTTTTTACTCTTGGGACTGTCGCCCATATTAACTCGATGGGATTTAAATCTGGATGATATTGCGGTAAACGTAAAACACTGTGTCCATGGTCTTGTAATAATGTGTCGAACTTGTAGGTTTAACAGTTTGAGTCAATAGTGGGGGGATTCTTCGTTATATCCTTTACAGTTAGAAATCCTAAAAAACTTTCCATATAAAAGTTGTTTCCAGTGACATGCTGCTCCAGCTAAAATTATTTTTAGCTGTACAGCTTGTCCCATATTTGCTGTATGCAGGTCAACTTCGTTATTTCAAATGGAACACCTTGTATTTGACTTCATTTTAGAATTCCTCGATTGATTTTGCTATGAGGTTATAGGAAATAATTTTTTTCTAAACTTCATAGTTTTTGAGTTAAGAGCATTTTCATGCGACTATTTGCAGATGCAGAGCAATTTTGAAATTTTGATATCTCGGAATTTAATAAAGCAAAGGCAGTAATAATTTGACGGAATGAAAGCAACGTTTAGGAATAACTGTTGCTGTAAGAAACTATCGAAAATATTATACAGGATATTAGCAATTACAGGACCCAAATTAGAAAATTTGAAAACACCATAACTTTCTAATTTCAAATAGAACCCTATTGTTTTTATACCATTGTTGGATTCCCCATAAAATTGACTTTCTTATTGCAATACACTTCCCTGTTGACTTTTTTAAGTAATTAAATATTACTATGGTTTGTTTCCATTTATTGTCTGATTTGGCACTTTTTTTCGAGGAAATGCAAATTTGACAAAAACGGTTGATTTTAGGTATAGGGAAGCGTATAGCAAAATGAAAGGCAATATTATGGGAAATCTAACAATGACCTAAAAACAATACGGTTCTATTTGAAATTACAAAGTTATGGTGTTCTTAAGTTTTCTAATTTGGTTATGTAATTGCTAATACCCTGTATAGCAGTTTAATTTTTTTCTTACAGCAGAAGTTTTTCCTGCATATTGCTTTCACTCCACTAAAATATTACTGCTACAGTTTCATGCAATACCCAAATATTGAAATTTAAAAATTGCTCTAAATCTGTCAATATTCGCAAAAAGATGCCCGCAACTTAAAAAATATGAAGTTTAGACAAAAATGACTTTACACAATCTGATAGTCAAATTGATCTAGGAATTCGAAAATGAAGTGAAATACAGGATGTTCCATTTAAAAAACGAAGTTAGGTGCTGTGTAGAAGAAATGGGACAGTCTGTATATGTGAAAATAATTTTATATGATAGAGAATCACAAATTAAACGGGGTCTCTTGTATAACATTTTTCTCTAAAATGTACAATAGAGGTGCTATGGAAGAATCCCACAGTATTGACTCACCCTGTATAAAGCTCTTTTCGCAACGGACATTACAATAGAATTCATCTCTGACATTTAGAGATTCGTCCCTTTAATGCAGAACTAGCCTAAGTCCATTTTTGTCAAATTTCAGGTTTTAACAGATACAGATACATTAGGACCCTGCGGATTATATGCAGAAGTAACTTATGTATGTCCATATCTTATAATAAGCTTGTTAGAATAAAATAACAAATTAGCCTAAGTCCGCTAAGGCATAAAATTTTCATGCAGAACCATCACAAGTTTAATATTAAACTTATGTAAATACCAAGTGGGGACTTAGGTTTGTTCTGCTTACTTTAAGTATGCCATCTTCCTCATTAGTATGGACTTAGACTAGTTCTAATTTAACTGAAACTGCACTTAAAATAGTTTAGCGTGGACATAGGTTTGTTTTGTGATAATCAAGTGTTTAAACCCGTTTATTCCCATGAGCTTATGCGACAAATTAGTATGGAGTTAGACTTGTTAACCCCATCTACTAACCTGGTGTATATTATACTTGACCCTACGTATATTTTATTTTTTCGATGCAGGCAAAAAAGGAATTGTTATGTTACTGAAAAGACGACTGTCATTATCATAAAGTTTTCAGTCCGAAGACTGGTTGGACACGTACCTCCATCGTTTCCTATCCTGAGCTAACTTACACATTTCCCCAAAAGTTGAACATCCTACATCCCTAACTATTTGAGAGCAGTAGTCTAATCTGCGCCTACCCCTACCTCTTTTTATTCTTATCTCTGACTCTAGTATGTCGCGAACTAAGCCTTCGTACCTCAGAAGGTGCCCTACCATCCTATCTCTCCTATTCCTTACTGCCTTCCTTAAATTTCGCTTTTCTCCATCTCTTTCTAATACCTCTCTGTTGCTAACCTTATCTGAACGAAATCGAAGCGGTTTTGACGGAATGCTGTGGTATGAAGATCAATAAAAAGAAAACCAAAATCTGGATGTGTATAAGGGGCGTGAAAATAAGACTAAAACTAAAATACAAATTGAAACCGAGAAGGTAGAGGAAGTCTCAGATTTCTGCTATTTAGGAAGTCAAATAATTCGCGATGATAGGAGCCCTAGAGATGCATTTATTAAAAAGAAACAACTATTTTGCTCGGGAATGATACACGTATGTATGGAGTACGGCAATGATGTACAGGTGCGAAACTTGGACGATAGGAGAAGCAGATAGGAAAAAATTAGAAGCATTTGAAATGTGGTTCTATAGACGCATGACGAAGATACTGTGGTTAAATAAGGTTAGCAACAGAGAGGTATTAGAAAGAGTTGGAGAAAAGCGAAATTTATGGAAGTCGGTAAAGAATAGGAGAGATAGGACGGTAGGACATCTTCTGAGGCACGAAGGCTTAGTTCGCGACATACCTACTAGAGTCAGAGATAGGAATAAAAAGAGGTAGGGGTAGGCCCAGATTAGACTGCTGCTCTCAAATAGTTAGGGATGTAGGATGTTCAAATTTTAGGGAAATGCGTAGGTTGGCTCAGGATATGAAAGGATGGAGGTACGCGTCCAACCAGTCTTCGAACTGACAACTTTATGATGGGTCGGGTTGCATAGTACTGAAGTTACGTTTATTAGAATGTTTAATATTGTGTTAAGTTTTCTTATATTTTTTATTGAAGCTAGGCTTGGAACTTCATTTATAATCATAACAACCCATTTTTAGAAAAAATGTAACAATACGTCTTTCATTATGTTCCGAATATTCATCATATTAAAACTTTTATATGCAGATAGCATGTTACGAATGAGTGTTGGTTTGTTTATATTATAAATAAATCTTTTCAATTTAAAACTAGTTTAATTTTTCGTCGAATAGTAATATGTATGTACAAAAATTTTAGCAAACTAGCCTATGTCCTAAAACAAAATAGCAAACTTGTGTCCACATTTGGACTTGAAATACTAGATTTGCTAAAAAGTATTCTATGTCCTAAGTTTTATGCTACCTCAAACATTTTTTAATATTTATTATATGATTCATTAAACAATACCTTTTCAAATAAGTTGGCCTATTTTGGTTTAGATATTTGTATAAATAATCTTGCGAGAAGAAAAAATCGTCTCCTGTAAAATTTAGTTTTTGGACTTAAGTTACTTCTGCATTAAAGGGACGAATATTTGAAAATAGTTCTTTGATTGAGTCATCTGTCCAATTACATATTTGAAGAGACTACCGTGCAAATATGTTTCGACCAGGTAAACAATCGGTTTATTTTCACTTCGGAAATATTTAATTTTCTCCAAATACGAAATACGAAGAGACCTTATTATCGTGTCTTTCAATTAGGACAACCTTCAGTCTTGTGATACTCGTGTACGATGTGGCGTATATCAGCATCAGTCTTATACTCCGGCAAATCAGTCGCTAAGGAACTCTTCCTTGTGCGCTCTTTCCTGGTGTTCTAAAGATCGCTTTGCAGTCTTCAT
The DNA here is from genome assembly GCA_963966045.1 of Xestobium rufovillosum. Classification (NCBI taxonomy): domain Eukaryota; kingdom Metazoa; phylum Arthropoda; class Insecta; order Coleoptera; family Ptinidae; genus Xestobium; species Xestobium rufovillosum. The sequence goes on from OZ014497.1 coordinate 32,168,870, forward strand.
TTTCACACTTTCCCATGTTTCTGTTTCACTTTTTTCACTTTTAAAACAACAAAACACTCTGTACACTATACTTCCCGTGTTTGACTACGTATAAAACACCTTTCCGTCCGCAACCCGCCACCTTACCTTTTCAAAAGCTGAAGATTTTACCTGCGCCACTGGTACCGCAAGACATTTTATGCTCGCGAACTTAAATCTGTTGGACTGTATCTCTTACTTATTTCTTCATGTAGACCCGCAACAGAATTGTATGATCTTCAAAACAACAACTGCACGTTCCTTATTGCCTCGCTTATTGCGTCATTGGCCGAGGGACTGCACAAATCCAATTAAAAGTAATCCGCATTATGCGGGGGCGGCGAACACGTGTGCCAGACACGCTACAATACTTGGAGGTTTGCGTAAATTTTTATTACGAGCAGCGGAGTAAAATTAAGAGAACTGGCCCACATTTCTGTACTTATCTATACTTACTTTATATTCGGTTTGGCCTTATTGATCATAACCTCGCAAATTGGACAGTGGCTGTTCTCCTGGAGGAATTTTATTATGCAACTGCGACAAACTGCAAAAGACCACACGAAAATCATAGTTAGAACAAAATCCGGCATCTACACGCGTCTGACAAAACTCACAGGAATGCAGACATTCTGAAATCGTGGTGGCATCTATCAGATAACCTTTGCACAGTCTGCAGGTCAAATACGAATTGATCTCGACCAATCTGATCCGTTCGTGGATACTCTTCGGCGCTTCCATCCTCTCCAGACTCGACCTGCAAATGTATACATTTGAATTTTGACAGTTAATGGCCTACGTGTGATGACTCATTCGCGGTTCATTAACCATCTCATATTGTAACAATCGGCTATGTAACTTAATATCGACTGAAAGGAGGTCCTCAGGTCACACAAAATTTCTCAGATACGTCGCAAAATAACTCGGAATAACCTTCCAACAGTTCTGATTTGTCCCCCTCTGAACGGAACTGAACATCATCCCTCCAATTCCACCCCCAAACATGATCGATACGATTTACTCTAGATTAGGTGCGAGAGAGCAACAGTTCATACTTTACCCGACCCTCCAACTTCCTTATTTATGTATAGGTGAGAGAAGAAGTAAGTCTGGTAGCAGGGTGCGACCTACGAGGCGACCTATTTTTGAATATAAATTTATACCTAACGTAACGGCTGCGACTACCTGCAGAACACCCGTTCCCTCCCCATAGGGTCCCTGCGGCCAGGTGATTTTTTCAGACACGTGACACGTGCCTCGGATCATATTAATGATGAATGCCCCGCGGGAGAGAACTTACCGGGCGTGTTCTGAAAATTTTGTTCTTGTCTCATTGCGTACTCGATGGACTCGCTTACATTATTACTGACTACGTTCATCCATATACACCAATGTATTAAGATATCACAAATCAGTTTCTTCACCAAAATGTTTTCGTTTTGCAACAGCCAGTCTCGGTAGGTACTTACCGACGTACCCCCGTATGCGAGTGCCCGACTCGAACCATAATTATTGTGTACCATTGTCTGTTTACGAGCCAAACAGTACGACCGCCGACAGATGGCGCTCCTGTACTAACCACAAGGTGCTAATTCGTATCTCCGAGAGAACACTGAACGACCGAACGGAACGTTAAGAAACACTTTGATATTTTTAATGAATTCGTCATTGTTTTATCGCAGCGCGGGACGCAAAGGGGGTATTGACATTATATACCCAGCTTATCTAGAAAATTTTAAATACAAGCAGCCTTGATAAGTTAACTTTAAATACTGCACAGACAGAAAAAAATGTTTCTTCCAATAATGTGTTTATATACGCGCGGATTTTCTAAATTAACCCTTCCAGGGGTTAATGAAAGGGATGTTTTCCAACGGACCGTTAATCCGTTAATCCCTGTATTTACACAAATATTTTAAACGTACCCACATTGATTATACAGTGAGTTTGTTGATGAAAAACAGACGACAAATCATGTATATCTCGGATGTTAAGATTACGACCAATTAAGTGTCAGAATAGTTGATAAACTTGACAACCTCATTACCGACCGTCTTAATTTTTTTACCAGCTGAAATAAGAAGTGTTTTTTGATGACGGTCCTAATCCCGTTCGCGGTGGACTGTCCAGATTTTATCTGGGGCCATAAATCATCGGTAAAAAGACAGTCCAGTACCGAACTAAGCGTGGTGTAGCCCTGATGTAAAACATAATGGAGCTATACAAGAAACTTCAGGTCCTTTTGGCAGATTTTATCAATTAAAACTTGAAAAATGGCTTAAAAACTAGGATAGGGACATGCATGTAGTGTTCCATTAAAAAAAATAAAGTAAGGTGTTGCGCTAAAGAAATGGGACAGCCTGTATAAGTGAAAATAAATATTGAAGTACATCAAAATGATCCTCGCAGACGAAAATGCTGCTGGTTCTTGTAAGGGTATGGCCTCGTCCAAAGACTTAAGAGAGGGGGCTTAACTATTTACATTTACGACTGAAGTAGCCGGGATATTCACAGTCTAAGAGCTAACCTATGACCGTGTAGGCTTCACAGCAAAATCAGCTGTTTCATAAGAAGCCTGGGTCCATTCTACAAGTCTTTGGTCTCGTCTCCCCGCGTCAAACTAAAGTTTCCGTCGTTCCGGGTCGCTTGGGACTTGAGTAAAACTTTTATTCGGAGTTTTTGTGCTAGTATTTTCGCATTTGGGCACAATACACCATCTGTAATAAGTATTTGTGGGCATTTCGTTACGCTATCGCCAATATAACGCTTGCAGACACAAACAACTCGAACTCTGCTGAATACAGTTTCCACGGGCGCGCTGCACTTTACTTATGGATGACGTCACACGCAACTGTGGCGCCAAATAAATAAATGTAATATAACTATAATTCTTTTGAGTCTGGTGCATTAATTTAAGGCATATAACTTTTTCGCAAGTACCCTATTCCAAGATCCTTTTGTGGGCATGACAGAAGAAGATAACCGGTTGTCTGCTTCAAACAGTTTTCCCCAGTGACAATGAAAGCCCATCTAAATCCTCGAATATCATGACACTGGAGCTAAACAAGGCGCTTCTCTTGCATACCAAAGTGTTTAAATTCCATTGGCACGAATTTTCAATGAACACGGTCTAGTTGATATCAAAACACCATCGTATGCCGTGCTGTTTTTCCGCACACCCATTCTAGAGTTTTCTTAGGGCAACAAGTTTTCCGCGATTCAAATTCAAAAGAATGGTGCCATAAGGCAAGCGGACCGGAAACTGGCGCCATTTACAAAAAACGGAACAATCGGGAGCGATTGTTTAAACGTCTCTATTCCGCATGCCAACAATCGAACAGATCGCACCCTAAAATACCAGAAATTACTTAACGTTAAGGGCTGCAGTGCGGCCAAATGTTTTCAGGTCGCCTCGTACGAAACAACCCCTATAGATATATAATATCCGGTAGAAAAAAAGACAAAGCAATGGTGTTTGGGGTAGGCTAGAAAGAAATAGGGAATAAGAATACTTTATAGACTTTCCGAAGACCCAACAACACATTAGATAGTGACAGATGGATGTGGTATCGGTTTAGAAAGAGACAGAAGCCGTGAGAGTAACGGCAGATTCTACATTTTCGGGTAAATTGGGAATTACTACCCGTAGAGTACATAAGCAGGTATATAAGCTTCCTACTACTTTCAATTACTTTTAAATACATAAACTACAGGTATACTCACTTGTCGGTGCAAATTCTTGTGGGAGTCCAGTAAATAATCCAAATTTTAAGTGTTCCAGGAGTTTGCAGACACGGGCCACATTTTGTTGTTATACGTCATCGAACACTTTCAAAGCATGCTATCGAATATCACGCCGTTAAAAATAAAGCTCTCGGACACAGTAAAAGCACAAAACATCTGCACAACCCGGTAAAAATAAACCGTACCCACGAATTATGTAAAAAAAGCAGTTCTAGATACGTAATGTAGAAAGATACTCTCCGATAGTTGCGTACGGACGCGCGATTCTCACCCTTAAAGACACATAACCTAACTTTGCCACCATTATCACCGGCTATTTGGAATATTTCTTTCCAAAATCACTCAAAACGCTATCGCGGTGACACATGCACATTATTTGACGTAAATCATTTGTTTGGCATCCGCGGTATCTTTTAAACAAAACTTGGTCGTATTTGACGCTTTATTGCACGACACTCCACGATCCCGCTCGGCAGACTGGCTGCGTGTTTGGATGCGAAGTCTCGACGAGAACTCAAGTACATAAACGAAAGGCTATGTATTATTTTCCCCTCTATGTATTTACAGTGTACATAGACCGCTGTGTGCCGGCGGCCTTTACCTTTTGTTACCGCTCACTACACTGGTAAAAATTCGGCTGGATTGTTTACACTCTCCTATTTTGTTTTATTGCCAAGGAACGGATTTCGGTGCGATCTTTTTAAAACTGACAGTTCGTATTCTACCAAAAATTAAAGAAAAACTATTTTACCGATAATTATGACTGATAAAACAGCATCGATTATGTTAGTTGGTGTTGTAGGCACAGCATAATACGATTTTCCACGGCCAATAAAAAGATACAGCCGTTCTTTTAATACCTAAAGCATTTATGTATGTCTCTAGACTAAACAAAAGCGTGGTTCGTTCGCATAAGGCCAGCTGGCAACTGGTAATTTCATAATAAAGTAATTTGTTCGGTGGTTACGCCATACACTCGTAAATTTATGAACTTTCTGATGAAAACTTTTGAATTTCCCACGCTTGAAACAAGGCAGCCGTGACGTAGTTGAAGATTTCTCGGCCTGCTTGGATGACAGACGTTTTAATACAGAATAATCACAGCCTGCTTGTCTGGAATACTGCAGCCGAGAAGGACATTATTTATAGTTAACTTTTAAGTTAAATTAATGTTGACTCTTAGAAGAGATAAGGATTTTTTCTCGTAACCCGCTGAGATGACGTTTTTATGTTGTTTACGTTGCTTTTAGGATTCCTGTATGTATACTCGACCAATGACTAAAAAAATATACCGTTAAATCGCCTGTAACCACCCTCCTTGATAGGAATTTCATCTAATTACAACACACCCCCAAATCCAATATCGAAATATACAAAGAGGGCGCCGTGATCACGTGGCTTCCGGCTATATTCTGTGCGAGGGAGACGGATATATTATTCTTATGGGAGATAGAAAATTTGACAAAGAGGGTGAAAAAGAAAAAGACCAAGTTCCGCGTGAACTGCCCCAGGGGGTAAAGTTGTAAAGAAAATCGAAGGATTTTAGAGAAAATGCTCAGCTGTTGAACATAACCTCATACCATGATTCAATAGGTGTAAGGTGTTAGATCGTTTTGAAGTCGTCTGTATATTAAGTCTGAAAACTGATTCGACACATTTCCCTAAAAGCAGAACATCCTACATCCCCAACTATTTGAGAGCAGTAGTCTAATCTGGACCTATACCTACGCATCTTCGATATAAGTTGAAAACTAGAGGTGCCAACTTTTTGATAGAAATAAGTAACTATAGGTGTTTATTGGCCCTCTGGGTTACACTTATTTACTCACCAATAGCCCAAAATTTAAACAATGGCGATTTTAGCACGAAGCGCGCCTTCGGAGAATTAAACAGAAACACGTGCTGCCCCGGTTGCGTCATTAGCATAGAAGCGTTTGTGATTGGTCATCTGAATTGATGTTATGGTATATTCAGAAAGCAAACCTTACGTGGAGCTTGCCCGTGTTAGCAGGAAGTCATAAATGGTCATAATGATTCACCACGTGAAACGTTATCAATTATCATAGTAATACGTTATTATACATACTTTTAAGTAATTCGTTAGTAGAAACTGGTAGAACTGGTAGTTTGGTATTCTGCGGCTAGGTGAGATCGGCTCCCGTGCATGGAGGTTAGTTTCGTTAGTTCCTTCTTTTACATTATCTTTTTTGTTCAAATATTGCATGTTTTGAATGTGTATGGAAAACCGCAGACCAACTGGTTTCGTCCTTCTGGGACTCATCAGTACGGTGCTTTCCCCTACACACTCAAACCATGCAATTTAGCTTGCTATATATGCTGCCGCGCTCTGGACAGATATCAGCAAGTGACAACTACTTTGAGTAATTATTTGGTATTAATTAGTGGTACTGGACCGTTCGAACAACTACTCCTCGGGCAAATACCCCGCCAGGCATTGAATTATAGAACTAAATCCAGATTTTTTGTACTACGAGACGTTTCAGACTGCTACCCCACCTAAGGTGGCTTTGAAACAATCCTAATTTGTCTCCGTGTATGTACGTGCTTTTAAGCAGGTCTTTGTTCAAATATTGCATGTAGGGGAAAGCACCGTACTGATGAGTCCCAGAAGGACGAAACCAGTTGGTCTGCGGTTTTCCATGCACATTCAAAACATGCAATATTTGAACAAAGACCTGCTTAAAAGCACGTACATACACGGAGACAAATTAGGATTATTTTAAAGCCACCTTAGGTGGAGTAGCAGTCTGAAACGTCTCGTAGTACAAACAATCTGGATTTAGTTCTATAATTCAATGCCTGGCGGGGTATTTGCCCGAGGAGTAGTTGTTCGAACGGTCCAGTACCACTAATTATCTTTTTTGCAAAAAATGCGTGTGTCTGGTGCGAGTACAGCTAAGGTGTCTCTTTGAAATGCGTGTGTTAACTCTGGGGCCTGTTTTAAAAAGTTACCGCCGTCAGCAAAGTGGCCTGTTTCTGCCAGAGTTCCGTCAGTCTGTTTCGCATGATGATCATTTGTGACTTCCTGTCGCCATGGGTAAGTGTGTTTGAGCCGGTAAAGTAGGGAGCAATAATGTTGGTAATAATCAGAATTTGACATTTGGAAATTATTATTTTTATTTTTATTGGGTGTATAAATAGTTCTCTGCCGTTTATTTATGCGTTTTTATTCCTATTTATTGTGTCAATTAATATATTTGTGTACGGAAAATAGAGCAAGGTTTCGTTAAAGCCGATTCAGACAATTTACCTATACCGGTAGTTACTAGTGGAATGATTGACAATTATTATTACTTATCTATTTAGACTATTTCAGTGCTGAAATGAAAAATATTGTAAAACGAAACGGTGAGTGCTTCATTTATTTAGGAACTAGACAAACTGAAAAACAACAGCGGACACTATCTGTCAAACGACTAGACTGCCATGATTGTTTACTTAATCAGTTTACGTTTGACGCGCTTGACAAACAACGGTTGTGCTTTCCGGCTAATATCGACAATTCTCGGCATTGCCCCGGATACGTCATCATAGATGCCTAAAATGTTCGCTGTGATAAAAACAAAAAAATACGGGTCAAATATTTTACGAGAATCTTCGGGAAAATGTTTTTTAAAAATTGTGTAACGACCCCATTGTGCAAAGAAGGATGGAGGAAAGGGCGGAAGAAATATTAGGAGCAGTTAGGATTTAGAAGAAATAGGGGAACACGTGAAGCCATTCTAGCTTTACAAGTAATAATAGAAAAAACAATAGAAAAGGGAAAGAGCGCCTATAAAGGTTTTGTATAGATTTAGAAAAAGCCTTCGACAATGTAAAATGAAAGAAGTTGTTGGAAGTGCTTAAAAATGTATAGGGATGAAGTATAGGGATAAAATAATAATTCATACTCTATACAAAGAGCAAACGGCAGTTCTATAGAATTTGAACGGGAACATAAAGAAGTAGATATCCGAAAGAGAGTGCGAGGCAGGAACGTGCATTATCGCCTCTAGTTTTCAATTTAATAAAAAGAAACAACTATTATGCTCGGGAATTACAAATGTAGTAACTCGGAAGAGGCTCTTAAAAGCGTGTGTATGGATTACGGCATTGTACAGGTGCGAAACTTACTGCGAGACATTTTATTGCATCCGTAAAGTATGCTAAAGCGCAAACCCATCGCTCGACAACTTAGAGTACTTATGTTGGGGAAATAGACTATTATGATTCGTTGGCCTTCTTCCGTTTTTTTTTTTATCTTTTTGCCAGTGTACCTATTAACGCAACAGAACTGCTAAACATACCTATTGACACGCAAATGCAGTGCAAAGACTTGGCAGCGGCGCGGCGACCTGATCGCAGCGTCTAAGTCGCAAGTGTGGTCTTAGCTTTGGGCATCAGTTTGTGTAGAAAAAATTATGCAAGTAGTGGGGTTTACAAATTTATTTAATATCAGAATACATGAAGGTATATTGACTTCTTAGGTTGATGTAGGTATACCGTAGAAAGGGGTGGAAAGAAACTTAAAGAGTCAATAGAATATAGAAATGAAAACTAGGATCGTAATTCAGTTGTTGCTACATCAGAGCCCCAATTTAAATTTGGAGGTAATAATGACGCCCGTCCTTAGTAGGTTCTTAATATAAATCTTGTGACGTTTTGCAGTTTAGTGTTTACGTTGGCAATGGTATTAGAGGAGGGGGTGCAAATGTGGAAACATGAGGGTAATGTGGAAATGGCAAGTATTTCGACTGCAGAGAGCTTCACTCTAGCGGCGATTGCCGTAAACAGTCACTCGCGTTCCTATTCGTCACGGCGCAGCGATAGGAATCAGTCGGGCATTGTAGTTAATGGTGGTGCGTCGATTTATGTTTCGTGATTTTCGTGGGGTTTCCACATTTGCAGCACCTCCTATAATATATAGAGGTATGGGCGGTTGCCATCAGCTGTTAAATGCTGATGGTCAATGTAGGGCAAAACTTTATATTTTTTGGTGTGAAAAAAAACAAGTAAGTTGATTTATATTTGGGTTGAGAAATACCTTAGCGTGTCCTGGGAGCATATATTCACTCACAAAAATCAAACTTCTAAACAGTTTTTCAAGAAAATTTTTTTTTGTTGGTAACCTCGCTTATACCTACTTATAATTTGGGACCAATAGAAATAGGAGGTTTCTACTTTCTATTCACCCCACTACTGGGTTCTTTAATATCCTATTCTCCGTTTAAAAATGCAGTAAAATGCTAGAATTTGCGCCTAGACATAAAGCGATGGCAATTGGGGGAGTGAAAGGTTGGTTTGACCTAGATAACTTTTGGGGATTGGATGAAGAAAATTGCTATAAGTACCTGCACAAAAAATTCTTATGAGCGATAACAATTCCACTTTGTTAGCGTCACAATATATAATGTATTTTTTTTATTCCCCAATTCTACACATTAGATATAGACCCAACCGCTAGATGTTGTTGTTTGGCGAAAAATTAAAAAAAAGTGGAAAATGAGAAAAGGGAAAATGCCGCCAGAGTTCCAAAAAACAAGTTCCCTTTTATGGTGAATGAGCTCATGACAAGGATCGAAGATGATATAGCGCCACCAATGTCAAAGTTGGATTCAGAAAGAGTGGCATCTACCCTCTCAATCGGAATGATGGAAATGGTGGAATCTGAAGAAGGACTAGTAGTTTAAAATGAACATTCCGAAGGAATAGAAAATGAAGTGGAGTTAGAGAGTGACGATGAAGAAATGTCACTCGCTCCACACACAAACGCTTAGACTGTGAGTATTCACCCTGCTTCAGTCGAAAATGTAAATAGCTACGTCCCCTTTACAAGTCTTTGGATAAATCTACGCAGGGTTGAGTTTGGAATAGGACCATAATTACTGTCAAAATAACTACGTTTATGTTTATATATACCCCTATCCTTTGAGATTATTAATATTGAATTTATGGCCCGTTTCCAACGCGTGCGACGCCTTGCTAAACTTATCTGTACGGCCGTATTCATAATGAGCTTGATGCTCCTTGAAGCGACTTAAAATAAACCGAGTTGGCTGCCTGATATAATTTTTGTCGCAATTTCCGCATGCTATTTCGTAAATTCTGTTTTATCTTTCGCATTTCCGAGTAGATTTTATGAATTGTTGCTAGAAGTGTTAACCACTTTCCCGAAAATCATACCACTACTTATCTGCGGCAATATGATATTTTTATAAATTTAGTAATTTGGTTATCCCCATTTAAAGTGGTGGAATTTCGCAATAGCATTTTAAGTTTTCGTTTCCTCATTAATCAATTGACAATTTCTGGGTTGAAACCGTTACGTCATGAGTAAATTTGATAGAATTGAATCTATTAATTAGCTGGCTCAAAAAATCTTCGTAATATTACATTTGCTAGTGACAAAAGTGGCAAATATATCGTCTACATATCTCACCCACACCTTTGGGAAATAGGGGAGCTCCTTTTTTAGTTGGGTTTCAAATTTTCCCATGAAAACCTATAGCTTTAATGATTCATTTTACTTCTGTAGGAGGGGGTTTGGTATTTATAGCAACGTAGTGTAAGTTTAGATTTAGATTAATTTTCTATCGACCCCGTTTTACTGTATACTTTTTCAGAGTGCTGGTGGCCTGTATAGCGGTTTTTTTTAAGAAAAGGATATGTGTCGCAATTGGAAAGGTATAAGGTATAAGGGATAGAAATAATATGAAAGTGCGGTTATTTTAGAAACGATGTACTTCACGACACTGTAAACCAATTAGACAACGCATTTCAACCCCTATTGCGTGGGGTTATAGAGAGAGAAGGGTGCGTTTTATACCAGAAGGGAGAATCCTAACATTAAATCGTTTGGGGTAGAACTGGAGTTGCGGAATTATACCCGCATATTACTTTATTCTAATCGAATACCGCATTTACAATAATTTCAGCAGACTTTTTATATTTTTTGCGTTTTTTACGATATGGAGAATTAATTTCTCTAAATAATGGTAGAATAAATGCACCCTAGGCTGTTGGCCTATGGCTTCACGTTTATAATTAAATAATACGGCCCTGTGGTCTCCTGTTACGGAAATCGTCTTTGAAGCGCTTGGCTCATTGAAACGACAACTGAGAATATGATAATTAGATAAGTCATTTCAAGTTCAAATAACAAACAAAACTTATAACAATGCATAATGCATAAGAATAGGCTAATTAACATAAGTGATGTCGACTTAGGCGACGAACAAATGGAGAAATTGAATGAATTTATATCATGGACGAAGGAAACGGATTTTTAACTCTTGCTGTTGGATACTAAACTGAAAAATATTCATAAGTAGGGATATTAACGAGTACAGCTACTCCTGGTAGCATATTTGTTACACTTTAATTGAAATTTATTATTGGCTGACTTCAAAAGTTTCAAATTATTAACATTAAGTTTGTGGTCCGCGTTTAACGCGCACGAGGCCATACTAGACTTATATGTACGGTCATACTGACCTACTAGGACCAGATGAGCAAGAAACAATTACTTAATGATCAATGAACATTAAGAAAAATAAACAAAAATTAAAAAGATAATGAAGAAATGCTAACCATAATTTTCACCACACCACATTACTCCAGTACAAAATTTTATACCGGAAGATCCTCCTGCTCGTCTACGTTTTGCTAATTTCTTACAAGAGCAGCAAGGCGCGGATCCTAATTTTTTGAACAAAATTCTCTTCACAGATGATGCAACGTTTAGGTACTCGACGTGGAGTTTTCAACTGGCGAAACAATCATTTGTGGGATTCTGAAAACCCCCATACCGTTAAAGAAAGACACTTCCAACATGAATTTAAGATCAATGTTTGGTGCGGTGTAATTTCAAATTTCTTTATTGGGCCTTTTCAACTTCCACCCAATCTGAACGGTCCACTTTATTTAAATTTTCTTCAGCAAAATTTGTACGAACTGCTTGAAGAAGTACCACTTAATTTAAGGGAAAATATGTGGTTCATGCAAGTGAATGGTGGACACTTCGAACAACTACTTTAAAATTTAATGTTTCTTAATTTTATTTTTCTTATACATACCTAAACGTTTGTAGAGAATTAAAATTTATATTGTTAGCAGTAGGTACTTAATAAGCGTTTCATTTCTAAGATTTAAACACTATCTGCATTAAATCGTTTTTTCTTGAAAATGGGCTGGAATATCAAAAAATGGAAATAAAATTGTAACTTTCAACACCCTGTATTAAATTTTCCTGCTACTTATACCTTACCATTCTTAAAAACATGGAAATGAAAACCATTATGAAATATGATAACATATCCAATGCCTTGTAGATTATAGAACACATTTATCTGTATACGTATATTAAAGCTATGTGGGATAGAAACTGTCGACGATAACCACAAATCCGTTCCAAATGAAGTCGTACACGTCAGCCTCTCTCCCCTACTCTGCGTCACGCGCTGCACCCAGCGAAGAATCGGTTTACGTTTGGTATACGTGAAGAACAAATTATTAGAACGCAAGTAGCATCGTTAGGCAGATAAAACGCCAAGGGTTACATGGTCTAAAAGATAACTGCGTTTATATGATACTTCTCGAACGACTCTCTTCATACACAAACCAAAAAATTCTTCTCCATCAATTTTTTAAAACAAACAACTTCCAATCCTATAAAAAAACCTCCTGTATTTGAATTTATATCGACCACTACTGTTTATTAATTATCGTTTTTATTGTTATATATTTCGATGATGCGATCGAATTTATTATTACTAATAAACTACTTAAATTTATGCTATAAAAAGGTGATAATTTAGCTGTTTCAAGTCCACCATATAAACGTACTAGGCGGAGTGTTTTTTTTGTTCTATATATAGACAGACTAAGTGATGCCTATAATTATTTCTTGGAGCGCTAGGTATTTATAGTTAGTGCCTATTTTATATTATACCTACAGTATAGTCTGGGTGAGTTTGCTAAAAGTAAGGAATTGTCTAAATTTTATATGAAGGTAACATGTTTCCAAGTTGATTGATTGTGTGTTGGTCTGTTACCTATCGAATATAGCAGATAACTAAATAATTGTCATGGGTTAACACACACCATGGATAGAGGATGACACACACTCAGGTCAGGGCTAGCAGATCGCAATACTCGGGTTAGCAAATAACCTAAAACCCTTCTGTGGGCTAGTAGATAGCTGTTTGGTAAGGTAACCAACTATTGACTAGAATATAGCACCCGGGTTAGCAGATACTCCTTACTACAGATAACCAATTATGGACTAGTAGACAAGTAGGGTTAGATACAAAAAGCACTGCAATCAACGGTTACGGATCAAAATGATTCTTCCCAGAACGAACCTCTCCACTTTAGCATTGTTCCACATCCCACCTTTACCACCTTTTCGAAAACCTCAAGGAATTTGTCCAAAAACTAGACCATTTTATTGCCATACCCAAAGTACCGAGTCTAAAACCCTGTATTTTCGACCATATAAATAAATTCTCCAATAAACCCAAACGACAACAAAAAAAATCAAAAACAAGTGAATTAACATAATTACAAAATCGTGAAAGTTGTACAAATAAATCAAGCTGTAACTCGAGTAGCTGGTTATACAACAAATCCAGTTTTGCAATCCATGCTGCAAAAAAAGACTACTACTGGTATAAGTCGCAAACCGTCACAAAATGACGTACTAAGCACGAAACAAATGCTAGTTTAGTGATAATACACAAATTCAGATTGTACAATCGCCCAGCGAAACAAACAACCATCAACCCACGTTCAAAACATCAAAATCGCAAAAAAACCTCAAATCCTCCATCAATATACTAAATAACAAACAAAACAGCACCGGCAAACTAAAAACAAATGACTGCGTAAAACCAATTAAACGGAATTAATGTGTCAAACACTGTGAGCCATCAAAAACAAGTTCGAGCTGGTCTACTGTGGAAACAAAAGCCGATCGATACGATAACGGTGAGCGCATGCGCACAAGGAGGCTGACAGGGTCACAGAAGGCCATGAAAGCGAGGCTGACTTGAATATTTGCGTTCCGAAGACCCGTTCACGCTAGGTTGTCGTGCTCTCGTCTGTTACCAGCAAGTAGATTATTTATACACGTTTTGCGGCGGTGTGAGACTGACTCGAGTTGTACGGACTCGGGGACTTGGGTTTTTGATTGGCTTGAATTATGGATGCTTAAATAAGTTGATAATTTAATGATGTAAATGGATTTGATGTTTTGAAGACTTTATAAATGTCTGGTGTTGAGGAGACATTAAAATGTTAGGATCCCACTTCTGATTTGTTGGTCAAAAAGTACATTTTTGTGGAATGCATGTTTAAAGATACAATCTATCTAAACTTGCGTGCAAATAACATTTTTTCCATTGCAGCTGTGTCGCATTGTCCCTACGTCATTGGTTGATCACGTGTCTACATTTGCATTCTTCTGACGCACTAAAGTGATAATATAATGGCGACAATAGGTATACATCTTCAACTCCCTGAGGATGTTGTCAGTTTTCAAGAAAAAACGACAGATAGTGTTTAAATCTTAGAAATGAAACGCTTACTAAGTACTGCTAACAAAATAAATTTTAATTTACTACAAACGCTTAGGTATAGGTACAAGAAAAATAAAATTAGGAAACCTTAAATTTTAAAGTAGTTGTTCGAAATGTCCACCATTCACTTGGATACATTTTTCAATGCGTTTCCTGAGAGACCCCCCGAGTTCTAAACAATGCCCCTGGATTGCCTTTGATTTCATTGGCAGCCGCTTGTATTCTTCGCCCCAGCTCATCGGGTGAATCAACAGCTTCTTTATAAACAATATATTTCATTCTAAGACCACATCGAAAAATCCAGAGGATTTAAGTCGGGGCTTCTAGGTGGCCAAGCAAATTCACTTCCACGGCCAATCCACCGATGTGGAAAGACGTTGTCTAGGTACTCCCGCACCGGCCGGGAAAAATGTGCGGGCGCCCCGTCCTGCATGAACCACATATTTTCCCTTAAATTACCTCATCTTCCTGCTCAGCCGAAATAATCCTCGGAGCGCTATTTTCACCTTTTGGACGGAAATATCGTCTTTCGCCTAAGCGATTGTACAGATTTCTAAATAATTTATGATTTGGTTGCCTTCGGTAGGGGTATAACTCTGAATACCTTGCGGCTGCAGCGAGCCCATTAAAATTGGTTTGAGCAAAAACACAAATCAAAATACATAGGACTAAAACGAAAATAAAAATTGGAAACGAGAAGATAGAGGAAGTCTCAGATTTCTGCTATTTAGGAAGTCAAATAACTCGCGATGGTATTAGGAGCTCTAGAGATATAAAACAAAGAATAGCGCAGGGCCGAATTGCATTTAATAAAAAGAAACAACATTTTGCTAATATCGATACCGTGCTAGTATCGATATTTGTCACCCAATTTATTGTATCGCTCAGCCCTATCTTTTACGCTAGTCAGCTTGCCCCACCCTCCCCAGCTATAGAGTTCATTAATTTATTCTAATTATTCGACTCCATGGCAAATTGGATTAAGTTGGCTATCTCCTGGGGCTGTTTTTAAAGGCTTCTAGTTATGCGAATGGACTTAGCTGGTGAATCAGCAAATTCTAACTCACCTACAGACACAAATTATTAACATCACTCTGTATATTTAAATACGAACGCATATACGTATGTACACATACACTTTTAGGTACGAATTTGCTTGACTTAACAAGTTCGTAATAACTGACAAAATCTCCAGAAGGCTCTAATGGGTAAAATAAATAATAATTTGTAAATAGTGGCTGGACCACTTCGGTAAAGAATTCAAACAGCTGTAAACATTTCTTATTCTGTCTTCAGTTTATGCTAAGCTACGTGTGTAAAGTCTTGTTTACTTTGACTAACTCTCTAGAAATATTCTTCTAACCTCATTTGTTGTAAATATAAATTATTTGTTCGTGCTATATAGCTACTCGATCGCGATTCCTTTGCTTTTCAAGCGTCCGAGAAAATGTTCTCGGTAAAAAAGTGGATCGTTAGATAATTTTTAAAGTTCATACTTTTGCATAGATTTCCGTAAATTATCCCGTACTTTTTTATTTGTCTCTCACTATACAAACTCTACGGGTGAATTGTCTGAAGCTCTTGCTCTATTTTCTGCTAGGTACCTACTTGGTTCATCTCCATAGCTCTAACAGGAGCCGAGATAGTGCAAAACTTGACCCGAAAGTTCAAGAAAATCGTCATTTTGGAGAAAAATGAAAAATAGATATTGGCGAAACTGACCCTTGTGCGTCACTGTCCCCATCATATCCATTACATCTGAAAACATTTAAGGCCGTTTAAAGAGAAAAAAAATTCGTCCATTGAAAAATTGACAGAAGGGGGGAGTGGAGGACGAAATCGCGTTTTCAGAAAAAAGGCATATTCGGAGAACGGAAAGAGATAATCTAATTTTGTTTTCACCGGTGTGTTTGGCGCGCCGAGCTGCTTCAGATAGACTACTTTCCGCTCAAAGAATTCTCGCCTGGGACATACAGGGTCTTCGAGAAGAAACGTTCAAAGACGGACAAAATGCTCTGTAGTTCTCTCGAGGAGCGGTTTACGGTATTTTACTGTAGAAATTTGAGATCATCGCGAAATTCCTAAACCAATGGCACTTGGTTCATCTCCATAGATCCAACATGTGCCGAGATAGTGCAAAAGAAGACCTGAAATTTCATGAAAACCGTCATTTTGGAGAAAAATAAAAAACATATATTGGCGAAACTGACGCTTGTGCGTCACTGTCCCCATCATATCCATTACATTTGAAAACATTTAAGGCCGTTTAATGAGAAAACAAATTTCGTCAATACAAAAAGGGGCAGAAGGGGGGAGCGGAGGACGAAATCGCGTTTTCAGAAAAAAAGTCATATTCGGAGAACGGAAAGAGATAATCTAATTTTGTTTTCACCAGTGTGTTTGGGGCGCCGAGCTGCTTCAGATAGACTACTTTCCACTCAAATAATTCTCGCCTGGGACATACGGGACCTTCGAGAAGAAACGTTCAAAGACGGCCAAAATGCTCTGTAGTTCTCTCACAGAGCGGTTTACGGTATTTTAATGTAGAAATTTGAGATCAGCGCGAAATTCCTAAACCGATGCCACTCGGTTCATCTCGCTAGCTCCAGCTGGAGCCGAGATAGCGCAAAAGTAGGTCCGAAAGTTCAAGAAATCCGTCATTTCGAACGCTTGTGCGTCACTGTCCCCATCATATCCATCACATCTGAAACTATTTAAGGCCGTTTAAAGGGAAAAAGAAATTTTGTCCCTAGAAAAAGTGACAGAAGGGGGGACCGGAGGACGAAATCGCATTTTCAGAAAAAACGGCATAACTGGAGATCGGAAAGAGATAATCTAATTTTGTTTTCACCAGTGTGTTTGGGGCGCCGAGCTGCTTCAGATAGACTACTTTCCACTCAAATAATTCTCGCCTGGGACATACGGGACCTTCGAGAAGAAACGTTCAAAGACGGATAAAATGCTCTGTAGTTCTCTCACAGAGCGGTTTACGGTATTTTAATGTAGAAATTTGAGATCAACGCGAAATTACTAAACCGATGCCACTCGGTTCATCTCGCTAGCTCAAGCTGGAGCCGCGATAGAGCAAAAGTAGACCCGAAAGTTATTCAAGAAATCCGTCATTTCGAAAAAAATGAAAAGCCGATATTGGGGAAATTGACGCTTGTGCGTCACTGTCCCCATCATATCCATCACATCTGAAACCATTTAAGGCCGTTTAAAGGGAAAAAGAAATTTCGTCCCTAGAAAAAGTGACAGAAGGGGGGACCAGAGGATGAAATCGTATTTTCAGAAAAAACGGCATAACCGGAGATCGGAAAGAGATAATCTAATTTTGTTTTCACCAGCGTGTTTGGGGCGCCGAGCTGCTTCAGATAGACTACTTTCCGCTCAAATAATTCTCGCCTGGGACATACGAGACCTTCGAGAAGAAACGTTCAAAGACGGATAAAATGCTCTAGTTCTCTCACAGAGCGGTTTACGGTATTTTAATGTAGAAATTTGAGATCAACGCGAAATTCCTAAACCGATGCCACTTGGTTCATCTCGCTAGCTCCAACAGGAGCCGAGATAGCGAAAAAGTAGACCTGAAAGTTCAAGAAAACCGTCATTTTGGAGAAAAATGAAAAACCGATATTGGCGAAACTGACGCTTGTACGTCACTGTCCCCATCATATCCATTACATCTGAAAACATATAAAGCCGTTTAATGAGAAAAACAATTTCGTCCCTAGAAAAAGTGACAGAAGGGGGGAGCGGAGGACGAAATCGCGATTTCAGAAAAAACGGAATAACCAGAGAACGGAAAGAGATAATTTAATTTTGTTTTCACCAGTGTGTTTGGCGCGCCGAATTGTTTCAGATATACTACTTTCCGCTCAAAGAATTGTCGCCTGGGACATACAGGGCCTTCGAGAATAAACGTACAAAGACGGACAAAATGCTCTGTAGTTCTCTCGCGGAGCGGTTAACGGTATTTTACTGTAGAAATTTGAGATCAGCGCGAAATTCCTAGACCAATGGCACTTGGTTCATCTCCATAGCTCCAACAGGAGCCGAGATAGTGCAAAAGTAGACCTGAAAGTTCAAGAAATCCGTCATTTCGAAAAAACTGAAAAGAAGATATTGGGGAAACTGACGCTTGTGCGTCACTGTCCCCATCATATCCATCACATCTGAAAACATTTTAGACCGTTTAAAGAGAAAAAAAATTCGTCCCTTGAAAAATTGACAGAAGGGGGGAGCGGAGGACGAAATCGCATTTTCAGAAAAAACGGCATAACCGGAGATAGGAAAGAGATAATCTAATTTTGTTTTCACCAGTGTGTTTGGGGCGTCGAGCTGCTTCAGATAGACTACTTTCCGATCAAACAATTCTCGTCTGGGACATACGGGACCTTCGAGAAGAAACGTTCAAAGACGGCCAAAATGCTCTGTAGTTCTCTCACAGAGCGGTTTACGGTATTTTAATGCAGAAATATGAGATCAACGCGAAATTCCTAAACCAACGCCACTTGGTTCATCTCGCTAGCTCCAACAGGAGCCGAGATAGTGCAAAAGTAGAACTAAAAGTTCAAGAAAACCGTCATTTTGGAGAAAAATGAAAAACCGATATTGGCGAAACTGACGTTTGTGCGTCACTGTCCCCCATCGTATCCGTTACATCTGAAAACATTTAAGGCCGTTTAATGAGAAAAAAAATTTCGTCCCTAGAAAAAATGACAGAAAGGGGGAGCGGAGGACGAAATCGCGTTTTCAGAAAAAAAGGCATATTCGGAGAACGGAAAGAGATAATCTAATTTTGTTTTCACCGGTGTGTTTGGCGCGCCGAGCTGCTTCAGATAGACCACTTTCCAGTCAAAGAATTGTCGCTTAGAACATACAGGGCCTTCGAGAATAAACGTTCAAAGACGGACAAAATGCGCTCTGTAGTTCTCTCGCGGAGCGGTTTACAGTATTTTAATGTAGAAATTTGAGCTCAACGCGAAATTACTAAACCGATGCCACTCGGTTCATCTCGCTAGCTCCAGCTGGAGCCGCGATAGCGCAAAAGTAGACCCGAAAGTTCAAGAAATCCGTCATTTCGAAAAAAATGAAAAGCCGATATTGGGGAAATTGACGCTTGTGCGTCACTGTCCCCATCATATCCATCACATCTGAAACCATTTAAGGCCGTTTAAAGGGAAGAAGAAATTTCGTCCATAGAAAAACTAACAGAAGGGGGGACCGGAGGATGAAACCGCATTTTTAGAAAAAACGGCATAACCGGAGATCGGAAAGAGATAATCTAATTTTGTTTTCACCAGTGTGTTTGGGGCGCCGAGCTGCTTCAGATAGACCACTTTCCACTCAAATAATTATCGCCTGGGACATACGGGACCTTCGAGAAGAAACGTTCAAAGACGGACAAAATGCTCTGTAGTTCTCTCTCGGAGCGGTTTACGGTATAACTGTCGAAATTTGAGATCAGCGCTAGATTCCTAAACCAATGGCACTTGGTTCATCTCGCTAGCTCCAACAGGAGCCGAGATAGTGCAAAAGTAGACCTGAAAGTTCAAGAAAACAGTCATTTTGGAGAAAAATGAGGAACAGATATTGGCGAAACTGGCGCTTGTGCGGCACTGTCCCCATCATATCCATTGCATCTGAAAACATTTAAGGCCGTTTAATGAGAAAAAAAATTTCGTCCCTAGAAAAAGTGACAGAAGGGGGGAGCGGAGGATGAAATCGCGTTTTCAGAATAAAAAGGCATATTCGGAGAACGGAAAGAGATAATCTAATTTTGTTTTGACCTGTGTGTTTGGCGCGCCGAGCTGCTTCAGATAGACCACTTTCCAGTCAAAGAATTGTCGCCTAGAACATACAGGGCCTTCGAGAATAAACGTTCAAAGACGGACAAAATGCGCTCTGTAGTTCTCTCGCGGAGCGGTTTACAGTATTTTAATGTAGAAATTTGAGCTCAACGCGAAATTACTAAACCGATGCCACTCGGTTCATCTCGCTAGCTCCAGCTGGAGCCGCGATAGCGCAAAAGTAGACCCGAAAGTTCAAGAAATCCGTCATTTCGAAAAAAATGAAAAGCCGATATTGGGGAAATTGACGCTTGTGCGTCACTGTCCCCATCATATCCATCACATCTGAAAACATTTTAGGCTGTTTAAAGAGAAAAAAAAATCGTCCCTTGAAAAATTGACAGAAGGGGGGAGCGGAGGACGAAATCGCGTTTTCAGAAAAAACGGCATAACCGGAGATCGGAAAGAGATAATCTAATTTTGTTTTCACCGGCGTGTTTGGCGCGCCGAGCTGCTTCAGATAGACTCCGGTCGAAGAATTGTCGCCTGGGGCATACAGGACCTTTCGGAATAACACATATTTAGCTGCACACTCAAAATTTCGAAAAAAAAAACAATTCACAATTGTCCTTCTAATTGTGTACTTGAAAATGTTTGCCACAAATAAAATGAGCTGTTTATACATCTGTTTCATGGGGTAGGCAGATCTATTCTACAAAATTATCCTTTCGGGGTAATACTGGAAAAAGAATTTGGGAAAATTAAATAGTCGTGATTTTTAATAGAACGCCGTACGTTAACTGAACTCTACAGTTCTGAATTATAGCCAAACTGATTCTATTCATTACAATTTGATGGCCTAAGAGGCACTACAGTTTTACTTTTTAGTAAGAGTAATTCCACAATTAACCTTTTGGTACACAATACGCCCTGGGAAGCTATCAGGAGGACATAGTTTGGGAGTTTGAATAGGAACACTCATTTGGAGAAAACCATAGTAGCCCCCAGTTCATCTAGTATATGATAATAAAAGATAACCGAATTACTAGTAAGTAGAGTATTTGTTACCTATAGCGCAATAGGTGGATGCTTTTAGTTGCTTTTGTTAAATTCCACGAAAATATTGTTATGTAAGTGCGAGTTGATAATTTGTTTACATATTTGTTTTTCCTACTTAAGTATGTTGAAAGAGAAGTTACTTATTAAACACTTAATTCGGAAAATTTCAACTACGAACGTGCAACCACAAAGTGCAATGCACAAGTTATCCAAAAAGAAAGAACAGCGTAAAGCAACCGAGTGATAACTTCAACAAAAGCGCCGTCACGCTTTTCGCCGAATACCCCATCAGATCGATATTATACTGAACTCCCCAGTCGCAGTCGGCCGTGATTATATTAAATGCGTGGGTCCCTCACATCGCGGTGTGCTTTGGCTGTTGCGAACATCGGCTCAAATCTCTCTTTCCTTGTCCCCCTAAGCTACGCTCATGGGCGACTAGATATACCGTCGTCCATTACAAATGCTTTATAACCTTCCCCCAATTGCTTTCGACTTTTATTAAGGTCCGCAGCACAAGGTGCCTTTTAATGTTTATACAGAGTCCAGGACCGCATCTGAATTAATTTACGGTACACCAGGTCCGTATAATTCAACTCTACATCAGCTTGGTCGTCCCTCTACACTCTGTCTCTATATATGACATTATGAAGTATTACTGTGTGTTTTAGAATTTCGAATCGAACATGTCGACCGAAATTGAGAAAATCGATAAATTAAATGCGATGCATCATAACAATAAGATTGGTTCATAAGCAATTCATTATTTACAGTAGTAAATACGTAAAGTTGTGTTTTCAGAAAACTGACAACACAATAGGGCAACAATTTAATACATTCTATAATGTATTATATCAAAAATAAGACAGGGCCCAAGACAGGTCCTTGAGGTACTCCTTGAAATACACTTTTTGATTGAGATAATTGGCAATTAACTTTTACCCATTAAATAGAAAGAGAAGGACTGCAATTTAAAAACCAACTTAATTCAACCAAAGTGAAACAATATAAACTTGTCCGAAGTGTTTATACAGCGTGGCGTCCAATAACCAGAAACAAAGGTTGTGAATTACGCATTGGGAGGCAAAAGGGAAAATTTTGAATATTTAATAAGTATCTCTTCTGTCATTTATATCACCTAAGAAATGGGGCACCCTGTAAATATCAAAGTTTCTTTACACAAGCGTTCTATAATTTATGGGAGAAAGTTTTACGTTGACTCGAATAAATGTATACTTGGGCTGTGAACGAACCAGTCCTTGCTATTTGTTGCGTAATCGCTAAAAAGAAAGCGTTAGCACAAATTAATTGCAATATGTTTATAACATTTATAATCGAATAACAGAGGTTCTTTCAACTTAAGTCTGTGTATTAGACATTTAGCTGATGCACTGTTGTGCATTCCCAGTAATTTATAATTTCATCCATTTCATGCGGTGAATCCTCTGCTATAGTGCCTCAAATGCTTCAATAACATCTTCAACGTACCTACAAAACTCAATGCTAAAAGCATATTAACATGAATTCGAAAATTTTAGTCAATTTGGTACATTTTTGGAGTTTACTCCTTAAGAATCGATTTTCAGCTATATACGGAAATTTTATGAGGAGTAAAATCAAGCGTTACGTTACGTTATCTGTCACATTGAAATTATGTACGTATCTATGGATACGGCTGTTTATGTCTGACTGCATAGAGCATGGAAATAGTGAAAATAGAATGGCATAGAGTAGATATGACAGTTGACGTTGTAAAGTCAGCATTTGCAGTGTTTGTTTGTTCCTAAATTTGTTGAATCTTTTGATTCAATATGGAAAAACCTAATATTAAATACTCCAAATATTGCTTAGTGCCGAAATGCGAATCAACGCCTATTCGAACACCAGGGAAAGTATTTATTTCGTTGCCAGTGGGATCGACGTTTAGCAGATTGTCACTTAATTACTGAATTTATAAACAATTTTTATTTTGATGTAATTGGACATTTTCGAACATAAACCATCTGATAAATACACATTTGTGTATAAAACTGACATTCGCATGTACCCTATTATCAAGTGATTGAAATTAAAATAATCGTTCGTAAGGAATAAACTCCAGTCGTGAGTCGGAGCTGACACACACAAGTTTTTTTGTTTAATCTTCCTTTATAGCAACCAGTCAACAATATGTGTGGTTTCAACTAGACGGAGCTACTGGCCCTCCCGCCCATAATGCTGCGCCTGTTCGACAGTGGCTATAGATGAAGAATTTCAGAATAGATGGATTGGGGGGGAGGGTCTGTGCTTGGCCACCGCGTTCGTCAAACTTACCCCATTAGACTTTTTCTTTTGCGGGCATGTGAAGAGTACAGTTTACCGGACACCTGTGGAAGATGAAAACAACCTGCACCAGTGCATTTTTGATGTTGCAAATCACGTAGTTGTCCACATGTTGGAAAGAGTTTGGGGTAACGTGGTTCGCAGGGCACATGCCTGCGTAGCCGCGCAGGGGCGGAATTTCGAACACTTGCTGTAAACATCATTTCTGTTCGAGACGCTGTAACAGTGATTTACCAAAGAGTGTTTGCTGATGTCTATTGGGGTAGTGCTCGGGATAAAGTTGTGTTGCGGCTAACGCGTTGTTACTGCATTCTCCCAAAACTAAATACTGATTGTGGTGTTTGGGACTAAAAAAATGTAAGACTAATAATTACCTTATTAATGAAATTCTTTGCTGCCTTAATGTGCTTATTTCTTTTACTTTCTGTGGTCTTCATTTGACGAAATAATTTGGAATTATGATAACATTACCTTACATTCATGACAGATTTACTTGACAAACAATCTGTCATAGGTAACTATTATAAGATGGTAACTAGGATTAAATAAATTTCAGGCAATGTGATATCTGATATCGTAAATTGATATTATGTTGCAAGATTTCTTGCTTTTAAAATCGTAGTAAACTAGTCACGAAAGCACAGAGATTAAAAAAAAATTTTTTGTCATCCAGACACAAATTGTTACAACGTACCGTCGAGTTTATCCGCCCTGTATAATGGCACTTAAAAATTATCAAAATTACGAAAAATACGACATAATTTCTGTTTTCAATGAATGTCGTGAGAATGTAAATGAATCAATGGATTTATATCTCAACAGGTACACAAAGAAATTCCTAGATATCATTTCCATCGATTTATTAAATTTAGATACCCAGAAGGAAGACAACCAAGCAAAATGATGTTTTCGAGATTAAAAACAAATTTAATTCACTATGAATCATTCAATTAACCTAGAAACAAAATTTATAATAAAAAAATAGGGAACAGGAAGAAATAAATGTTTTATCGTTGCTTAAGGCGACACCAAAAACTTCTTATCGAGAAATCGAATCACAAGTTGGTGTTTCCAAAACAAAAGCTCAAAAAAATATTTAAAAAAGGCAAATATAGGCCATATAAAATTCAAATTATTCACCATCTCTTCCCGAGAAATCAAGAATTTTTGTAGGTGGTACCTAAATAAAATTTGAGAAAATCCAGAATTTGGCGGGTTTGTCATTTGGATTATTTAACATGCATATAATGTGCGTCACTGGTCTGATACAGATCAGCACCAAACTTTTGAACGTCAGAGGCAAGGACGTTTTGGATTTAACGTTTCGTGTTTTATTTTGGGTGGTCAACTAGCATACCAAATTTTTGATGGAAACTTAACGGGATTGAGATACATTAATTTATTGAATATTAACGCAGAGGCGATAATAGAAAATGTTCCGTTAATAAACATAAACAGGGTATATTTCCAACAAGATGGTGCCCCTGTACACAATTCTGCAATAGAAATTATTTAGAAAATCATTTTTCGGGTAGGT
Organism: Xestobium rufovillosum; assembly: GCA_963966045.1. Taxonomy (NCBI): domain Eukaryota; kingdom Metazoa; phylum Arthropoda; class Insecta; order Coleoptera; family Ptinidae; genus Xestobium; species Xestobium rufovillosum. Next base: position 32,193,919 of record OZ014497.1, read on the forward strand.
ACATCGTTGGGTACAAATAGACGTATATTGTGGCCTGCAAAATCACCGGATCTGAGTAGGTAGGTATATTAGACTTTTTTGTTTGGGCATTTTTAAAAGAAAAAATATACATATAAAGATAAAACAATCAAGCCGAGCTAAGCAGAGCAGAGACAACATATGCAGCTTTCCGATATTTGCAAACCCGCGTCCTACTTTTTGAATTAATGCCATCAATCTATATATTAACTAAAAGATGTAGATTATGTGTTGTTTGATGTTTTCTTGTTTTTGTTTGTTTTGCTGCTTTTTTTCTGTTTTCGTTTCCTTTTATTTCAGTTGTTATTAAAAGTTTATATCTATATTTTTCGAAAATTTTGTATTATTTATTCGGTAGGTAAAGGCATCAAGCAAAATAAAATTACTTGAATTAGAATAGTTTTAAAAACTGGACAAATACAAATAAAAATAAGGGCATATGCGAGTAGCCCTCGCTTACCTGAACTAAGAAGAGTCAAACATTTTAGATTGTCGAGTAGCGACCGGAGTTGGATTTTATTTGCACATGCAGCCATAATATATAATAATAATGCTAACTTATACTGAGACAACGCTCCGCTTGACCTTAACCTGACAGATTTTTGTGACAATAAACCGTTGTACTGAACCGTTCGAGCAGCTATTTCAAGGGCTTGTAACTTCCTAGGGCTGGGTTTTAGGCTGGGTTATGCAAACTTTTTGACTTATTTTGTTGAGTACTACACGCTGTAGAAATTTTCGACTGTATTCTTAACAATTGGTATGTTTGCATTTCTAGCATCTCTCTTTAGTACGCTGCAGGTAACGAGCGCTGAACAGAGATGTAATGCCGTTAATTATTTGAGTTTGCTTTAAAAACGCTGCCGTCTGCCGAAGATTTTCTTAACGCAAGGTGTTTCTCTGTTTATTGCCAGTTGCTGAGGGAAATTCGCGAGGGGTATAGTTCTAAATGAGGTTCACGGTCTCCCCCAATTGAAAAAATCTCGAAAAAGTCGGCATTTAAGGGTAGAAATTTGCAAACACCCGCATCAGCCAAATTTTCCGTGAAATAACCAATATTTTTAGATTCTTGGAGATGTCGGAACGATTGCCAAAGAATTTTTTTAAATCTCAATAATAAAAATTGTAAAGCAACTTCCTATACTTGTAACAAGACCTAAGATTGACCAATTTTCTTACTGTACTTCTATGGAACGCGTCGTTTGCAAATTGACTAGGTATTCAATAAACTAATGTTTATATTTTGTAGTTGAGCAATGTCGCACGCACAAAAACGGGTAATCAGAGAATTATTACCTTTCAGTATAGAGAAATTTTAAAAGCATAACGGAGAGACCTTACAAATAAAAGGAATGCCTAATCGTGGGTCACATTTTAACAAAACCACTACAGCCTCCAACGTTTTTGCCTTCAGGGCAAACGTCCTTTTACAGAATGGTGTTATTCAAGCTGGTACACGAGACAAAAGAAATGAAGACTGTCGAGCATGGCAGCAGGAATATTGAAGGACAGTGCAGCCATCTTTCTTAATTTGCTAAATAACAAATAAGTTTATACTTTAGGTGTAGGTAGGTACTGTTAGGTATGTAATTCATTTTTATATTGAGTTTATTATTGAGGTATCATTTTATGAAGAATGTCCTCATTCAAATCATACTAAGAACATAAACGATAACAAAAACAAAAGTAATAATAAGTAAAAGCAGACAAGGGAAATTAGAATGTGATATTGGATAAACAAGATTAGGTACTTCAACAGAGCGAGGGAATTTTTGAAAGATGTCCATACAAGGAGATTACTATAAGAATCCCTTGCCAAAATTGGTGAATTCAGGAGTGCTATGAAAAATTGTCCAAACTGAGGTTAAGTGTGTCTAATCCTGTGGTTCTAAAAATGTTTTCAATCATACGAAGTGTGTCCAATTAGTGTAAACTGAATGCAACTTTGATTTTTCTAATACACTGCCGGACAAAAAAAACCGGACACATGTTTTTATTTTTATTTTGAGGCCCTACAATATTTTTATGTTACTTAACTTACGCAAATAATTAACGATTGCCCTACTAGTGAGGAAAAAGAAAGTTTTAGCTGAATATTGCACCTTTCGTAAGCCTAAACAGCCAAATCAGCATGCATTTTGACTCTTCATGCATCTTTATTGAAACATCAAAATCTTTTACCTTACTGGGCTGCTCTCTATTTTCTATTGGTTTTTTGGTGAACGTTCATTTGTAAATGTCAGCTTTTAACATTTTCCATACAATGCATCTCGAAATTTGTTCACAAATTGTTGCTTTAAGCCACGATGGCCGAAGAGTGCGGAATATTGCTCAAGTGCTGAATATACCCCGGCTTAACACAGTGCAAAATGTACTCTTGCGATTTCGTGAAACTCATGGGTTTGTAAAGAAGGTCGGATCTGGTCGTCCACGGACTGCGAACCATCAAGATGTCCGTTTTCTCCATGTTGCTGCGCTGTCCGATCGAGCATTGCCATCACCTATTCTTGCTGGACGGTTAGCCGAAGTTCGAGGAGTGGCAGTTTCAGCCAGAACAGTTCGGAAAAGGCTAAACGAATATGTTTTGACTTCAAGAAAGTCAGCTACGGGTCCCCTGTAGACCGTAGAACATCGCAGAGCATGACTTGCATTTGCGCGGCAATACGTAAATTGGGACGAACATCAATGGAGGAACGTGCTCTTCTCGGACGAGTCAAGATTTAGTGTCAGGTCACCAGATGGACGTGAAAAGGTGTGACGAAGACCAGGGGAGCGGTACAGTCAATGTTATATATCTCCCAGGGTCAGTTTCAATGGTGGTAGCATTAGGGTGTGGGCCGGAATATCTCTGAGGGCTCACACAGAATTGATTTTCATTTAGGATGGAACAATGACTGCACACCGATACATTGTCGAGTGCCTGGAACCCCATGTCACACCATATTTGCCATTTATAGCGGACAATTTTGTGTTTATGGATGACAACGCCCACCTACACACAGCAAGAATTGTTACCGAGTACCGTGAGGAGGTTGGTATTGGATGTCTCCCATGGTCAGCCAATAGTCCAGACTTGAATCCCATTGAACATCTGTGGGATCAGCTTGGGAAAAGGATTAGACGTCGCCAACGCCTACCAGAAACATTAAATGGCGCTTCAAGAAGAATGTGAACAAATACCCCAAGAATCTATTGATAGCCTCATTTAGGGCATGCCACAACGTTTAAGGGAAGTAATAAGAGTTCGTGGTGGTAACACCCATTATTAATTTGGTTCTACTAGTGTGCTTTTCCTTCTAATATTTTTTTTTGTTTGTCTTTTCAAGTTCTTAAGTAACAGGTTGATCTCTAAAAAATACTTTTGTTAGGTTTTTGTTGACGAATCATTTTGTTTCTTGTTTTTTATGTATATTGTTAAGATGAAAAGAATATAGTTAAATATCATTTCAAACCGACCGTTGTTTTTTATTCACTAAAATAGTAATTCTGAGTGTCCGTTTTTTTTGTCCGGCAGTGTAGAAGCAGTATAATTTTATATTTTTTTTAGATTCCTCATAAAATTTTAATGGCACTTTATTCATAGTACTTTATGTCCATCTTTATTAGTTTTCTAAAAAAAAATAGGTATTTTGTGAAAATTTAACAGATAAACGAGTTTAAAAATTCGTATCTCAAGAATGGCAGCATATGAACAATACTTATATACCTACCTTTCTGAGCACTTCAAACATCTTCCCCCATTTTACGTTGTCGAAGGCTTCTTCTAAATCTATACAAATCCTAAGTATTATAGACGCTTATTATGGGACAGCCTTGGTTAGTCCTCTGATTTCCTTTTCTAATATGTATATCTCCTAGTTCTCGCCCCGCATATAAGTTTCCCTAATATTCTTTCCACCTATCTGCCTTCTCCCCGCTTCCGATTAGGATATCTCCTGCCTCATTTCTAATGCTTTTGGTACTAGATCCAATTTCTCTAAAATTTCTCCTAATTATTTTGTATGCTTCATCAGACTTTCCCACTTGGAACTTATCTTCCACTTCTTTGCATTTATTATCGATCTATTGCTCTTTCGTTTTCCTACATTTCCGAATAATTTCCCACTTGATCGCCTCATATCTTTGTTTCCCTATTTCTTCTAACCGATTTGTGTATTTTCGTCTCTCGTCTATTAGACTCACAATATGTTTTGTTGTCCAGGGTTTTCTACTTGCATTCTGTTTATGACCCAAAATATCTCTAGCTGCAGAACCTAACCCATTTTTAATGCAATTCTAATCTGTTGCCTCTACGTCCCTAATAACAGTATTTTCATCCACGCCTCTTTTAGTACCTACTTCATTCGTTTTTCTCTCGAGCTCATTGCGCGAATCACAGTCTTTTAGTTTCTCGAGGTCAAGGTGTCTGCTATCGTTTCGTTTTTTCAAAATCTTAAATTTAAGATTAGCCTTCATAACCACTCTATGTTGTGATCACTCTCCTGATGGATAGCTTCTGTAGTCCCTAACTTGATTTCTAAATCTTTGCCTAATAAGAATGTGTAGGTAATCTATTTGATATCTCCCTAGGTCTCCTGGCATCTTCCACGTATAGCGTCTCCTAACGTGACGGTGAAATTTATACCTTAGTGTTGGTGACGGTTAGGTTATGTTTATCGATATTTAAGAAATATTTAAGAAATTTCTTTATGCAATAGCTGCAAATTCTTATGCAAAATATCTACTTTTTCCGAAGGTGCAAGAAAAAATGCACCATTCTATTAAAAAACTGACTTTTTGCAATTTTCTTGTCATCTACAAATAATTATTTTTTGGTCGGACCCGGTATGTATAACTTGAGTTAACGGGTAATTACACCATTGTAGGCATATTTCTTGAAATTTAATTTTTTCATATGCTACCATTCTTGAAATAGGTATTAATTTTTAAACTCTAACTTGGAAATCCTTCAGAGGTTTCAAAATAAGGTTCTACGAATGATTGTGGACGCACCCTGGTATGTGTCAAACTTTGTAATAAAAAGTGATCTACAAGTGCCCTTAATACGTGAGGTAATCCAAAAATATAGCATAAGATACCATAATAGGCTCGCAAATCATCCCAATGAACTAGCAAATAAACTAATTGATTACCTATGTGAAAATGAAATAAGACGACTTAAATGGATTAAACCAACGGACTTAACCACTAGGTTTAATTGATTAATATTATACCATCTCTTGGGATTAGCAATATATTCCATGAAATCATAAGTAATACAAACGTATTGTAAAGAGAATGATCATTGGATCATCTCTACAAGACATTAACTTACAGTCACAAAATTTACCTTACTTTTTATGCACGTCACCGGCTTCATATCAGCACTGTTGCCACAAGAGTTTATGGTACTCAATTCCAAAATATTAAAATTCAATTTACCTCTCTAACTGAATTCAATGATAATAAGGGTCCATTATTTTTCAATTCTCTTTCAAAATAGTTGATAAGGGACGCTTCAAGCTCCTTACACCGACTGTTTAAGAACTTGGGCATTATACCAACAATAACAATAACAACACCGATAATAAATAACCAGGAGCACTATTTTAGTTCTCAAAAGAACAGATTTTTACCGCAAAAGTTGATGAACAAAGAAAACAAGTGTTTAAAACATCAAAAACAACAAAAGTTAACGAAACTTGACGCTTTCAGAATATCAGCTGTCAAGTCAACCGGGAAACGTCAACAAATTAAGCGACATTCATGCAACAAAAAAGTGTTGTGTTTAGACATTCATATATTTCTTTATTCTTTTTCAGCACATTCAATTTATATGACTTGTCATTTTACGTAAGGCGACTCTCAATCGTTACATTTTGTGACGTGCATAAAAAGTAAGGTGATTTTACCTGTATATAGTGTTTTCTATACATTATAGGAACAGATTGTAAATAAACATGAAGTTAAGAAAATATTTTCATCGTAACTTTGCCTATCCAAAATTATCGTTCACCCGTGGAATATCAACTTTCCATGGCAATTCTACCTCGTATACCTTCCTTCTTTGCTATGCTTTCTAGACTCCAAAACTCTCTTAAATTTTCTGCTCGATAAGAAGATTGCAGGACAACTATCAGGTTCATATTATTTATGCTGTATGTAGGGTAAACCAGGGAGAGATGGCGAACAAAATTTTAAACGTCTACAGTTTTTTCAAATTTCTTTATCAAACAAAAATAAAAATAGTTTTATGTAGTAAAATATATGCAAAATACAACACTTATTCCAAAAAATACTTAAAATAATCAACAACCCCCTAAAAAAATAAACATATATAATTTGGGAACACTTCACCATCTCACCCATATATGCTGGGTAAGATGGTGATGCACGTAAGGGTAATATGGTGAACTTCAATTAACGCTTCTTTCTTGCACAAACATGACTCAAATTCCCATATTTAGTGAAATCTTCATGCACTCAATCCAGTCAACGGTTTTCGAGGTGGCAGAATATTCTTCTCCACAGCCAACGCAGCACCATTCTTCCATTGTTTCGCAATCTTCATCTTCGTCTTCCAAAACCACTTCCGTCGATGATTCGGAATCAGAATCTGTGCTTTTATGTGACTGCTTCACTAAACCTCTTCCTTAGGTACGTCTTTGTTTGTGTTGTTATCTTTCGTTTAGGTGATTCTTTTCCTTTTAATGTCTTATTTTTCTTCTCTTTCAATGCTTCGATGCTTTCTTTGGAATTTAAAAGAAGTGGGGCTTGTCTTCTAGCATTTGCTCTGACAGTTTCTACTCGGGCAACGGCAGGAACTGGAGAAAAATGTCATTTAACATTTTCCCGGGAGTAGGGTCTTCTTTCTTCAGGGTCATCCATATGATTTGCATTTGTTACGTCAGGTGTCTTGGAAGTGCGTTGTCGTGTGTAAAAAGTTGGCATTGCTATAACTGCAAAGAAATGTAATATCTAATTCGCCATTTCACCCTGTTCACATATCACCATCTCTCCCATTTTGTATGGGAGAGATGGTGAATGCAACCCCGTCATCATCATCATCATAAGGTTCTCAGTCCGAAGACTGGTTGGACGCGTACCTCCATTCTTTTCTATCCTGAGCTAACCTACGCATTTCCCTAAAAGTAGAACATCCTACATCCCTAACTATTTGAGAGCAGTAGTCTAATCTAGGCCTACCCCTACCTCTTTTTATTCCTATCTCTGACTCTAGTATGTCACGAACTATTCCTTCGTGTCTTAGAAGGTGTCCTACCATCCTATCTCTCCTACTCTTTATTGTTTTCCATACCTTTCGCTTTTCCCCAACTCTTTCTAATACTTCCCTATTGCTAACCTTATCTATCCACGGTATCTTCATCATGCGTCTGTAGCACCACATTTCAAACGCTTCTACTCTTTTTCTATCCGCTTCTCCTATTGTCCAAGTTTCGCACCCGTATAATGCCGTACTCCATACATACGACGTTAAGAGTCTCTTCCTAGTCTCTATATTAACCGTTCTCGAGCATAACAGTTGTTTCTTTTTGTTAAACGCAACTCGGCCCTGCGCCATTCTTTGTTTTATATCTTTAGTGCTCCTACCGTCTTGAGTTATTTTACTTCCTAAGTAGCAGAAATCCGCGACCTCCTCTATCTTCTCATTTCCAATTTGTATTTCCATTTTAGTTCTATTTTCACATCCCCTACATACCCCGTGCACTTACAATATTATTTTGAGGTGCACACAGGTTATGTTACTTCGTTTTTGACTAACTGCATGCGATATGGCGAAAAAACGACATTACACTTACGCAAACGTCCTGACCAATGCGCAACTTAATACTTAATAGACTTGAAATATATTTGGAAGCTTCAAAAATATTTTAAGATTTTTCTACCCTGCAGTTGAAGATACAGCGTTCTCTTTGATAACGCAATGCACACTACCGTTGCGCGATCACTCTATAAGACCTACTACGCCATCTGACCACATACATAAAAAATATTTGAATTCACCGTCTTACCCGACTCACCATATCTCCCTGGTTTAGATACCCTACAGTTCAACAGATTTAGGTTGGCGAGCGGTGGAGGAGTGACGCGTTGACATCCTGCATCTAACTCAGAGCAACACTGCAATAGTGGCGTGGACTTTTTTACCCTTGGCATTAAGTACCTATGGTATTAAATAATAAAAATTCATTAAATAATATTTAACGTGCGTATTAAGAAAAATTAGTACCAAAGGTAATTCAGAATGTAAAAAGACAAATGTAACGTGATTTATTGCAGAATATTCATGAACATTAGATTCTTTGTCTCAATTTAGTCTATAAAAAAATAATAGTAAGTACAATAAATGAAGGTCTTAATCGTCACTTTCAGAATCGCCAGTTTCGCTGTCACTGTTGCTTAAAGAAATACCTAAGTAATTGTTCAACTTCACTGATATTGTCTGCGAACATTTCATTTTCTAAATATTTGTCCTCTACGTTAATCACGTGATCACAATGCTTCTTCCGGTCTTTTGGCTTTATTTGATTAAATCCATATTTCACTAACTTCCGCGCATCTTCTAATCTGGAAGGTAGAATTTTTGCAGCGACGTTGTTTTTCACTCTCGCCCATAGTATAACCATACATAGTATGCTCGATAGGCAGCCCAATTTTGTCACCACTCGCGCAAGACGGTAGAGTGCGAAGCAGAGATTTGCGGGAAACACATCTCCCTGATGCTGTGCGAACGCAATGACGCGGTGTTGTTAGTGTTTTGTATTATACGAATTTTAAGCATTATTTGCTATTTATGTTATGAAAAAAATGGTGTAACATTAAGTTAAAATGCCTTGTTGTGTTGTAGCAAAGTGGGAATTTTCATTGCAAGACAAAAGGTTGGTACTTCCGTGTTAAGATACGCAAAACGCCGACCGCCGTTTCAAATTTTCTTCAACTCAGTTTTCCTAATTAATAATCCGAGATTTATCCTGAGGTATCCGGCTCGATTTGGACCTAATGTGTTGTATAAATCATCAACTAGGCGAAGGTATGTAGGTACTAATAAAGTACTTACTTCAAGTTTCCAAAGATTAGCGAACTGGCAAAGTAATGAATTGTAGCTTTTGTCGGCGAGATGATAAAATAAATTTCAAGAATGGTAAGCGGTGAATAATATTTATCTAATATATCTACTTTTTGTCAATTGCCATTATATGTGTAGACAAAGTTTTATATTCTATTAAGCAATTTACAATATAAAAATTATGTCCAACTTAAATACTTAAGATTTGAAATAGGCACCTATGTAATAAATTATTTATTGAACGAGATTTTAATGATGTTTTTTGAATACTTAAATGATTTAACATTGTAATATTTTTGTTGTAAATATTTCAAACGAGATTATTAAACAGGTTAACATTTTTGGCACTTTTAGTTGGTATGGTAGGTATATTATTATTCAATTCACAGTTTTTACTTTTTCCTAGACCCAAAATCTTACTTCACTTAATTTAATCTACTCATATATTAATCTACGTATAATTGCCTGCCTATTTATTTCCTAGGCGGTAGCGGTACATGATCTGTAGGTAAATAAGTACCTACAATACATAATAAAAGGAACGCACTTTTTACAACTAGGGCATATGCAGATAACCAAGGCAGAACTGGGAGAACACCTTCCACTTTTTTGCAACATAAAACCGAGATCAAAATAAAATTTGAGTCAAAAAAATTATTTCTATTTCATTTAATATACTGCAGAATTAACACACGCGTAGTGGCTGCGAATCCAGTTCTGCTTCGCAGCCGATGCTATAATGTGCGACAAGGATAGAGCTACCCTGCGCGTTGGCAGGGCTTGCTCTCGCCCATATTAACGCGAAGGGATTTAAATCTGGATGATATGGCGGTAAACATAAAACAGTGCGTCCATGGGTCTTTAAATAATAATTCATTTCTGAATGGTAATCGCCGGTTTTAGATCAAGATTTAAATATTAACAAACAGCCAGGTTATAAGGCCCTTTTCACAACCGGCATTTACTATAATAATTGATCTCTGACCTTTAGAAATACTTCTTTGCAAGCAGTCCTTTGGTTGAGTCATCTGTCCAATTATTCGAAGAGACATGGCTTATACTGTTTCGTGCAGGTAAACAATCGGTCTATTTTGACTTCGGAAATATTTAATTTTTTTCAAAGGTACCAAATACGAAGAGACCTTTTATATCGTGTTTTTCAATTTAGGGCTTTCCTATTATTTTGCGTCCTTCTCCACCTGGTGTTCAAAAGATTGCTTTGCCGTTATTTTCCGACGCGCTAGTGTTGCCTTCACTAACTATCTTCTCCATAGATCAAATATAGACACGCCCGTTGCAACAGACGTCTTCATTTTCAGAATTTCCAATGTTCACTTTCTCACTTTTAAAATAACAAAACACTCTGTACACTAGGTATTTCTGGTGTTTGTGAATACGTAAAACACCTTTACATTCGCAACCCGCTATCTTAGCTTTTCAAAAGCTCACCGGTAACTGAAGATTTCACCTGCGCCATCCACTGGGGTACTTTAAACTTTAAAATATATACCTATGCCAAATATGCGGACGACATGCATATTTACTTTACTGTAGCAAATGCTTGTACGAAATTAAACGATGATCTCCAGCGGCTGGCTGATTGTCCCCGCGTGAACACTGTTTGCGCATTAGCTCTTCAAAATCATAGGGTTGTACCGTATGGTACGTCCACTAAAACCCCAAACACATTAGCCATTTTCCTAAATTTCAATACCCAACGCAGTCGTCCATTAATAGCAATAAAAACCCAAAACTTACAAATTTATGACACCATAAACCATATTGCGCCATAAAACCTTAAGGAAACTACGCCCATACTTTCAAAAAGCGATCCATTTGGCGCCCAACGCGGGGCCCCGCGCTCTCTCAAATCAGTCACCCAGCGCGCTTGATCTAAAATAAAAAAAAGGTTCATCACATCACATGTGCCATATAACAAAATGGAATGCGTTTCTAAAAGTTCCTGAGCGTTTCGCGTCCGATCGAGAGCGAAAATACCCGATTGCGTGACGTCAATAACTAGAATAAGACCCTATTGGTGGCGGGCGGGGCCTACACCAGGCGGTTCGTAGCCTACTATGGTACAAGCTAACGCTGTAGCTAGTGTACGTTTACAAGTACGGTCGCCAACATGCTAACGTTTTCCCCGTGATAACCCCCCTCAATTGTTGATTTTCCGGGGAAAAAATTACGGTACCTTTTAGTACAAATATTGAAGCATACGTAGTGCGATTTTCAAGAAAATCCGAGTCGTTTCAGACGTTCAAAACAGTTGGTGAATTTCGAGGTATTTTAACATGTAGTATCGTACTATCTGCTGTATGTAGGCGATGCGCTGTTGCCGGTTCGGATCGAGCGCGATGTTGTCGGATGCGCGTGCGATATTTAACGCAATGTGGCTCTTGAATTGCTCCGCTGTTGACAGTTGACTGAATAAGCTAAGGTAACTGCATTTTTTTATTACTGTTGGTGATTGTTTGTTGAATTCTGTCATACAACTAGAGTGTAGGTATATAATTTTCGTAGGTAGCTATTTTTTTGTTTAAAATAGATTAAATTGTAAATATTTGTTTTAGATTTTATTTGGTTATTGTAATTTTATTTTTAAATTATATTGACCTTCTTGTGACCTTAATTATTGTATTATTGTGTATCTTAACCAAATATATTTAGTAATTTTCCAGTTGCTTCTTGTTTAACGAATATGAAAAGGAAAATAATTCAAAAACATTAAATATAAACAATAATAGTAATAAATAGTAATAAATATGTCAAAGCTTAAATTGCTTTACGTTTATCTTTCTCCACCGGTAGTGAGCCTATTCAGGAACTCCCGCGTCTCTTTCTACCCTTACATCCGTCTCCGTTTAACCCTGTACTATTTCCACCGATCCCTCGTGCCGTCTTTCCTTTACAAACGTGCGGGAATTTACCCTACCCTCTCTGTCTCTCAGAGGGGTGCCGTTTGAAAAATTACAAACCCGGGCTATAGAAATGGTTCATTTTTAGTTGTTAGTAACTTTCCCCCAGTGTATTATTTAAATCTATATTTAGGGGTAGGTTTGTAGGATTTTTTGGCAGCTGTTGCCGTTCACAGGGTCCTTTACGAGGTTCGTCCTTGAAACAGATAAACAGATAATTTTGTTGACGTGACGTAAAACATGTGTTTAAAATTTCTTTCGGCGGTATAATGACATATTAATGTTGGCGCCCAACGTGGGGATTGTAAACAAATGAGGGCTGTGCACTGAAACAATTGCGTGTAGAAAAAGTTGAACAGTGGGCGCGTAATCCGTCAGTGTTGCAGTTACTCATTTGTTATTATTTACAACGCCGCCCACTTCGGATCGAGAAGCAGGGGCCTTTTTATATCAACTTGTTTAGTTCTTCGAAGAATTCACATTTGGTGGTCTGACCACTATACTTTCAATGTATACCTGTCCTTGTCTGATGAACAGGCCGACATTCGAAGAATTCAATAAAAACTTGTTGCTTCTAATAATTTATTTGTAAAACAATTTGTTGCATAACAAAAATTCTGTGACATATGCAATTACCCAAGGATATAAACCCCGAGTAACAAAAGCAACTCCACCCCATTGGTCGATACCTACCCTCATTTAATTGCAGTAGGGTGAGAGTGAATCTCTATACACACAAAGACTTTAGGGATACCGAAAAGGGTCCTGCCTACTTCTCCTACCCTTCTAAACTCCTGATACCCAGCCCTTCGAATACACGTGGTTTTATTTTGTTTATCCAAGGGCATCCGAAATTTTTACAGCCGCTACAACGACTGCCTATCGATTTATTGGTAAAATTTTAAGGGTATCGTCTTTCAGCTGTTTGGCTTTCTCTATACGCACAGAAAAGGGCGAGAGGGGCGCGCATGACGTCAGAAAATCCACTCGGAGTATTTGTTTAACCGAGGGTGGATCGGCGCTTTCAGGGTTGGAATTTATGACAACGGGGGCAATTAGGGGTTTAATCTTGTTAATGGGGTTGGTTCGACCGACCCCTTGAAAGCGTTGGTGATGTTTACGAGGGTGTGTCGATATATTCTTGAAAATCAAACAATTTTATTATTTTAGCGCAACAAAGCCTTTGCATCCCGCCTCGTATTTTCCGCTGAACACAGAAGAAAACGTTCAAACGTTTTTAGAGAAACAGATACTTACCTATATACTGAATCAATAACTCTCCATCTCGGTCAACCCGACACAAGTCATTGTACCGCGAACGTCTGAAAATATTCTAAAATTCCCTGTTTCCTTGCCTGGTCAATAGCTACACGAAATTGAACAGGTGTTGTTAAATACCTGTTGTTATGCTCGCCGATTGCCCCTCCCTCTTCAACGCCCATTTCCTATACTAAACAACTGACCCCAACGTGCAACCCCAAGGAATACTATTATAACGAGAATTACTTACGTACATTTTTTATTGCAGAATATTTTGATCGAACATGGCTCCCAAAAGGACAGTACTCAAAGACTTAAACGAATATCTGACTTGTACCCTTTGCGGGGGGTACTACATAGACGCCACTGCTCTGGTGGAGTGCCTCCATGTCTGTAAGTATTTTAGTGATTAGTTACAATGATCAGTCAAACACAGCAAACTGCTAAAACAACAGTCAATATCGACAATAACTTGGTTTACGGCCGTTTACTCGATTTACGTACTACTAAAGAAAAAGTCCAACTGCGCACATTGAAGCATTCAAATTGTAGCGGAAGTGCGCGCGCAGCTGTGCGTCACGCTATTTTCCCGCCTTTTGCATACTCGTGTACGTATTGGTGCATGTTCTCGCTTGTCCAGCAATCAAACGTGCAAATTTGCAAATTTTCATTGGCCCATAGTGCAGTGCTCATTGCGACGAACAAACTTTTTGAGTTGTGGAACTTGGCTGAATTAATATCAATATTATATTAAAACCTTAACCCAAGTTAGCCGCATTTTTTCAAAAATTATCATATATGCAATGGGTCCAGTACCTATTTATTATGACTATGTAACTGTATTTCAAATAAAACAATAAAAAATTGCTAATAATAAACAGCGTTTTTATGTATGTTTAGAACTTCAATATAATATATCAGAGAATCTATGAATAGCGACAAAAAATGAGTATACCATAAATTATCAATAGGGTTCTTGCAATATTTTTTCAAATACTTTCAATCGATTCTCGGGGTGTCCTTTAGTCACAATTGTATTTGTTTAAATATTATTCTCGCTGTAATCAAAAGATATTAATTTATTAAATTTGAGATTGACATTTCCCGGCGAGATAACCCGAGAAAACCCGAGAGTAGCATATACAATCTGTGTCGTCATCCGACTATTAAACGGTCGTTTCCAGTTTACGATTGTCCTCGTACCTACTCACTCATGCTTTTATTGCTTTGTTGGAAAATACCCCGGGTCCAAGAAGTTCGTTTGCCCAAAAATTTTTTTCGAAATTATTCAAGCACTAGGGAGTGATAATATTTAAAAAACATATTTTAAACATAAAATGCAAACTATATTTTTGAAACCAGAAATAAAGATCTACCCAAAAGTGCAACAATTAACAAGGCGTTTCATTAAAAAATCCAACTTTAAATAGGTACTTCATATTTTTTTCTGCGACATTCAGCTGTTTTTTTAGAAACATCAGGGAGAGCGTGTGAAAGATATTCTATACATAAATTTTCTTTTGATTTGCTTCAGCTGTTTGTATCTTTGATAAGACATAAATAAACTTTGTAGCCATGGTCTCAAAAACAGGGAATCATCCTGTAGGTACACAATAAGGACTTCTTTAACCTTTGTAACGTAAGGATTTTATGTAAGAAATATGCAAAATTATAATTTAAGTCATTTAATTTAATAAAAATAAAATAAAAAACTGTAAGAAATTATTACAATATTAATTTGGGTACGTCGAAATGTAAAATATTTACTTACCTATATCTGTTTTCCTGATTATTCCATTTTTTCCCACATATGCCAACGTTTTTAAACATTTTTTTATATCACCTGACTTACGATATTCGTCCATAATCTTTTCTATACGCCTATCTAATTTTACGTATACAATATTTTCCGCTTCTTGGCCTTCCAAATTTAAAAACCGTCTACAATAAACAAAATCACTGTATACCGCTTCCTCTTTCAAACTTTTGATTAACTCGAAAACATTCGGATGATGTATCTGTAGAATTCTATTTAAGGGATGGTTCCATCCTTTCACAGCGTTATTAGTGCGATGTCGTTGTCCAAATTTGTTCCACATAGAACTTTCCATTTTCCATCTATTCGTCTACGTAAGTAATCAAAATTTTTTTGCAGTTTTTCGTATTGGGGAGCAGTTTCCATAATGGTTAGCCACCCATCTTCTATAAGAGTAGGTGGAATATAGGCTAGAGCGGCGCCCATTCGAATATGCAGGCGTATGTCTTCATTCACCTTATATTCTTCTGTTAAACCAAGATTTTGCGCTTTCCTCCATAAACACTGGTTAAAATGGTAGTTGCATCCACTTATTTGCGTAGATGGAAAAATACTTTTTAAGGAACGTAATGCCGCTTTTTCAAAATCAATTTTCACAGTTTACGGGCGCCATCCAGGAATTTGTATCTTTATCAGTTCAAACATACGATCGCATGTTCGTTGCTTTTCATCAGGCAAAAGGGCGAACATCGCAGGTACCACATTCACTTCTTCATCAGTGCTTCCGGTATCGATATGGAATGAGTAGATTTGCGTGAACTGCTATATATATATGGTTATATATTTTGCGTATTGGAGCGTCTTCCTCCCGAGCTCTCTTTTTTGCCACACAAATTTGTTTCTGCCCTTCCAAGGCAGTAACATCTGGCTTGCAGGAATGCGGTATGGCACTTTCTACCCAATTCTGTCCGTTGGTTATTATGCTGCCTTTGCACTTGTGGCTCTTCTCTTTAAAACAAAGCCAACGAGTATTCCCATTTTTAAAACTATCCTCTATCTATGCCCGATACCAACTTTCTGTATTACGTAAGCCACAGATCCATTTGCAACATCTGGTAAATATCAACCAGTCAATATTCTTCTTCTATAGTTCACCCAGAGAGTTCGACAGATTCCACATTTATTTGTGTTTTTGTCTGCCTCAAAGACTTTCGTGTTGGATCGTCATTTTTAATGCGTTTCCCCTTTTTAGGAATTTTGCTTAGATGTTGAGGGCTGAGATGAAGTTGGTTGAATTTTCTACGCGCGTTCTTTTTCCCGTTTCAGGATTTTCAAGATCGTAGTCCCCACATCTTTCTTATTAAACGTGAAAACTCCCTGTTAGGAAGCAACTGACATGGGTTGTTTCGGCTGTATTCCAATAAAAGAGGTTATTCCATTGCATATTCTGCATATTCTTTTACAAATTGGAGGAATTTTGATTTTGTTGGGTATACCATTATAAAAAACTTAAGTGTTAACGACAAATTTTTGTTCCAGTTTGTCGCGGATGCATCCTAAGATATTTCGAAAACTGCAAGCAATCATGTCCGACATGCAATGCGGTTAATAAAAAGAAAAACCTACCATGTTTTAGGTTGGTATAAAAAGTTGTTTAGGTTTTGTCCGATTTTAAAAGTATATATTCTTTATTATCTTCAGGCCAGATGTACAGTTACAAACGTTGGTTTACAAATTGGTGCCGGGATTATACTCCAAAGAAATGCAAAGGAGGGATGATTTTTATAGAAGCACGGGGGTCAGAGCAAGCAGCTCGTGCAGTGATGATAGCGTCTTGGGCGACATGATGGAGGACCATGAGCAATGGGTGGGTAATTTTTTCTATCAAAATTTCACACTACCATTAGTTAATAGACTTGTAGAATTTGAGTAGGAACGTAGAGAAGTAGATACCTATTCTGAGGTAATGCAGGATGTTTTTTCTAGACTAACTTTGTTTTTAACAGGTGTCTTCCTACGAAGGCGACCAAACCCCAGTGTTCTACGGTCCCGAAGACTCGATCTCCCTTTCCTTGGAATACTACCAGCATTTTCTGGACAATGAGCCACTCGACAGTACAAAGAAAGACAGCGAAGTGCGCGATGCAGTGACGAACGGTGCACGCGTTTCGAACATTAGTGACAGTACGAAAACAAGCAGTGATAATAGTGAACTAACGTGCGTACCGGACAGCAACAGACCTGTTATCAGTGAGAGGAGGTTTCTGCAGTGTCCTGCCGCTGTGACGATGTCACATTTGCAGAAATTCGTGAGGATGAAATATGCCCTCACTGGCGAACACAGGGTAAGTATGTCAAAGTTGACGTCATCATAAAGTTTTCAGTCCCAAGACTGGTTGGACGCCTACCTCCATCTTTTCCTATCCTGAGCTAACCTACGCATTGCCCAAAAGTTGAACATCCTACATCCTACATGTCGAAATGTGATCACGAAGGGGTCCGTACACTTTAGCAAGAAAGAGCGGGCGTCGAGGCGGTCAGGGAAAGTCACCACGAGCGTAAGAAAACGTGCAATTTCGGTGAAATTGTGACAGATCTGTCTCTGAACTAGAAAAATTTCGTGATCGCCCGGACCTTTTTGTGTTCATTTTCAAATGCACTTTTTTGTCCTTAAACATGGACTTATCCAAATTTCCAGCCCACGCAACACTGTGGACTTTTCTCTTTCAAACCGTTCCCCGCGCGATTTTTCCCCTTCCACCCCAAGGGCCCAAGGGACGAGTTACTTCCTTCATTTTCGATGTTTTTTGCACTAAAACTTTGCAAGGTTTCGAGGAAAAATTATTTCTCTTAGCAACTGTGGTGTTAGGGGGTTGATTTTCGGATATCTTCGGTCCGATCGATGGGGCTATCGGAATTCGCTTTCGGCACTGTCCTTCCTGCTTCGGTTCGGCCGGTATAAATAAAGCTATCCCTATTTTGAGGGCACCGTATCTCGGCCGTCCTGGACCCCGGAGCGAAGAAACCCGACTTAAATCTGTAGTACCTCTCGGCGGATGAAATTTCGCTTTTTCGGTCCGATCCCACCGGCAGATGTCTGGGATTAGTGGAATATAAGTATTCGGGTGTCGGGGGTATGCCGATTTTGTTGTCGCTTGGCTATACGGGGCGTTTTAACGAATTTTGAAAAATCGAAAAATCGACGCAGTTTTGCCGGTGAAAAAGAATCTTTTCGATTTTTCGCTCCCATGGGCGCTAAAGAACTTACAGATTAGAATAAAAAATCAAGTTATCATGGACAATCTGATAAATTTCTGTGTTTTAGTTTGAAAATTATTAATGAAATTTTTGCTTTTAATGCCTTGATAAATTGGAAAGTTGCAGAGATTTTGATATCCACATACGCATATACAGGGTGTATTTCGATAATTTTCTTGATGACGTACCTAGTGATTGAATGTCGATAAAATAATGCGACCCGTTTTTTGATAGTGCATCAGGGAAGCAAGGGGTGAACTACCCCTTACCTTCATATTTTTTAAGAGGCTGGATATTTTTAATTTTTAGCCGCATTTTTGCTAATGAAAAGTTATACTCTTGTTAGGTTTCGATAAAATGAAGCGTTTTCGAGAAAATAAAACTCGACGAGCAAGAGGTATCGTGTTTCCACGATTTTCGTTTTGATTTTTTCTCATCATCATAAGGTTCTCAGTCCGAAGACTGGTTGGACGCGTACCTCCATTCTTTTCTATCCTGAGCTAACCTACGCATTTCCCTAAAAGTAGAACATCGTACATCCCTAACTATTTGAGAGCAGTAGTCTAATCTAGGCCTACCCCTACCTCTTTTTATTCCTATCTCTGACTCTAGTATGTCACGAACTATTCCTTCGTGTCTTAGAAGGTGTCCTACCATCCTATCTCTCCTACTCTTTATTGTTTTCCATACCTTTCGCTTTTCCCCAACTCTTTCTAATACTTCCCTATTGCTAACCTTATCTATCCACGGTATCTTCATCATGCGTCTGTAGCACCACATTTCAAACGCTTCTACTCTTTTTCTATCCGCTTCTCCTATTGTCCAAGTTTCGCACCCGTATAATGCCGTACTCCATACATACGACGTTAAGAGTCTCTTCCTAGTCTCTATATTAACCGTTCTCGAGCATAACAGTTGTTTCTTTTTGTTAAACGCAACTAGCATTCGAAAAACCGAAAGCAATTTTTTAATGTAAATTTTCACGACCTTTCGCAAACTGTTAAGGTTATTTTTGTACGACGTTTCGTCAATTTTTATTTTTTCTTAATACGGACCTGGAAATTTTTTATTGAATTTCAAGAGAAATAGCTAATGTAGGGTCAAATCATAATAATTAATCAAATAATTGATTAAAAGAGCTTTTAATTTTTTTATATCTTTGTAAATAATGCCAGAAAAAATAAAGACGAAAATCGAAGAAACGCTGTCGAGTTTCATTTTCCAGAAAACGCTTCATTTTATCAAAACCTAACAAGAGTAACTTTTTATTATCAAAATGTTCGAGGAAACAAAAAATGCGGTTAAAACTTAAAAATATCTAGCCCCTTAAAAAATATGAAGTTAAGAAGGTAAGGGGTAGTTCACCCCTTGCTTCCCTGATGCACTATCAAAAAACGGGCATTATTTTATCGACATTCAATCACTACGTACGTCACCAAGAAATTTATCGAAAAACAATTAAAAATAAAAATTTTATGTTAAAAAAATCATTTTTATTTCTCCAATTTAAGGGTGACTATCTCGGCAGGGGAAGGTCGTAGGAGAAAACTTTATATGAACTTGGGGTGTTATTTTCGTGTAATCTATACGCACCTAAAAGATTTCCCACCTTCACCGCGACACCTTGTATATTGGCCAGTTCTGATTCTTTAGGTTTCCTAAAACGTGCCAATAATGATGTCAAAATCACTAATATGTATTTTCTTGCAATCTTTTTGGATTGCAAGAGTGCCTTGGTTAGTTTTTTGAAGTCTGGATTCTACTGGAATTGCGTGTTATTAATTTTCAATAATGAAAACATCCTCTGATGACAGAAAGAAAGTTTCTGAAAATTTGTGCCAAATCAAAGGCGTTGCAGATTCAAAATCTTACGCAGATCACATTTCTAGGGCGACGAAACCAAGTTTGATAGCAACAACTGGTATTTGGTGGAATGGCCCAATTACTAATTTCTAATGACTAAAATTTGGGCAAAATAGTAAACTTGATTTGACTGAATTTGCGGAAAATTACGTAATTAAAAGGCATTTTATACCGCCTAATTCGCCGCATTTTGGAGGACTTTGGGAAGCGGGGGCGAAAGCTACTAAATGTTATTTAAAGCGAGTTGTTGACGATACTTCTTTAACACTTGAACAATTAGCAATGCATCGTCTCTCACAAGAACTGTGTTTCGAAGTTTTTCGATGGATGCAATCGAGGATGCAATTCATAATGCGACAAAATATTTGAATCGCACTCGTTATACATTTCCCTCATTCATAAGGAGAAATGTTATTATATTATTGCGGATTTAAATAATTTTGTAGACTATTGTTACGCTACTGTAAGTAAGTAGTTTACGTCTAACTTTCAACATAGCTGAGTTACTCAGAGCATAACAATGGTGAGGATAACGAGAACTTTCAGCACGTCTTCGTTTTAAAATGAATTGTTTGTTGTTTGTCTCAGTCTCAAAGGCTTCTACTGATTATACAGTCCGATCACAAAGAGTTTCTACACTCATTGGAAGTTATCTGAATTGTTTTTCTCTTATTGGGAGATATTAATGTCTATTTTCTTCAATTTTTTGTTGAATATATCTAAAATCAATTTGTTTTGTTTTTTTTGCGTTGGGAATTTTTGACGCATCCCTTGTGCGGATCATAGATTTTACTGGTAAAAGTTTGGTAAGCTAATTTTGGGACACCTGAAGAGTTCGCAAATACTTAAATTTCCATCGCTGGATATTCCGTTTTGTTGAAGTTAATGACTTCGCAATTCCGCTGCTTAAATCTACCATACGTACATTTTAAACAATAAAATATGTCGCTGTTCCTATTTTTCGCCTTTATTACGGTACTTTCCGTTGTGAATCTTTACGTTCATTTTATTTCAAATGGGTTATGCGTTAAACAAATAATTATAATGCATTAATTAATTCATGACAGAAAAATTTACTTTACTACTCTCAAAATGTTGAATTAAGTAGGTAAATATAACCCAGAAAGACCGGAGGCGACACATCGTAACACGCTAGTAGGTATAGTTTCAGAAACTTTCAAATTTTACTGTTAATAGAAACTACAGCGTGTTCAGAATAGAACTCGATCTCAGTCGGCATCATAAAACTTTCACACCTATCCGCGCCTTTTCTTTTTGGCAAAGCTACTATGATGTGCCTTCTCCCCGCTTCCGATTACGATATCTCCTACCTCATTTCTAATGTTTTTGATACTAGATCCAATTTCTCTGAAATTTCTCCTATTTATTTTATATGCTTCATCACACGGAAAAAAATCTTATTGTTGGGTTAACATTTTTTGAATTGTTGAATTATTGTTGCCTTCGCAATCATAATAATAGTTCCTGTATAGATGGCCTATCTATAAGAGCAAACATGCTCTATTTGTATATTAAGAATAAATTTGTGTATAGCTTCAAATGTTTTAGCAAATAGTGAGAATAGTTAATACACTTACAAAAAATGTCATTTTTACTGCACCACTCGTATTTGCGGAAACACTACAAACGTTTACAATTTTATAGCTAGAATAGCAAAAGAACTTTCTGATGCAGCGTTCCACAAAATAGTAGCTTCGTACAGTGTACTTTATAAATATCATATTTAATAATATTAAAACTCCAAGAGCGAATATGTAATAGAAACAACGTACGAAGTTTATTCATACAACAATTTTTTGTTAGGATACATAACATACTATTGATGATCCAACAACTTTACACGAAATCTTAACACAATAGAAGTTGGCCGTAAATTCGCCATGGTAACGTCAACAACAATTTGTGAAGAATTTTCTAACGTAGATAACAGCATAAAGCACCGGTTAGTTGCTGCTGGTGGTGGTTTGTGTGAACATGTTCGGCTTTAAACTATTACTGTGGCTCAATTCTATTTTGCATAAAAGTTAATGCTAGTTACTAAACCTAAGTTAAACATATTAGGCAGAGTTGTTAACTAGAGTGTCGGTAGCATTATCATCATAATACGCAAGAGCAACTACACTAATTTTTGAAGATACCAAAAAACTATAGGAAACGTTGCGCGTATTTGTAATATCGATCGGATAAAATTTTTGAATTAACACATGAGTGAGTTTGCAACAATTGCAACAATACGTAAATTAACTTTCAAAACTGAAAAAGCTTAAACATTCCTAATTCCTAATTTCTGACATATAGTCATTTTACGTTTAGCAGATACTAAGCATCAACTTTTATGGAGAATAAAGTTTTCTGAGAAATGAATAATAAAAGTTTTCTTTATTTTGCACACTTTTTACACACCTGTATATATTTTAAACACATTTTTTTATTTCAGATTTATAAATGATTTGCAGTAGAAAGAATTAATCAGGGTGAGTTTTTTTCATTATAACAACAGGTATCTTGGAAATTGGCAGAGATAGAATGTGGGTTAAATGGGGAAAGAAGTGCAGTTTTTTAAGCCTAATGAACAGACTTCAAATCTTTGAAATTTTTTCTATGCTACTAGATACTAGATATAAGTAAAAAAATAAGATTTTAGGAAATATTAAAAATGAATAAGTTTGCATTATTTCCCAATCAGGACTGGTACAATGTGGCGTTTGCTCATTCGAACAACTTTCGTCATAACTTTCTTTGACAATTTTTTTCTATTTTGCGTTTCAAGCTCGTAAAATTCGATAATTGACTATTATTTGTTCAGCTCAAAAAACTGCAGTTCTTTACCCAATTAGCTTAGTGCCTATCTCTGCCAGTTTCTAAACTCCCTGTAGTTATAACGAATAAAATAAAATACCTATAATCTACCAATAATTTGTGGTTCAGGGTACTGTACCGAACAGCATCCCTAACCACAATTTTTGGCTATTTCACTTTTATTAAAAGGGTGCAGCAACTTATGGTTGCCTCCAGTATATAAACTGCAATAGCTGTTCCAATTGCTGAATGCTTAAGCATCAGACATTTTTTAAGTTAAAACCGCCACTTTTATTGATGGTATAATAGTTGTTTATTGGTAGTACAATACATTTTATGCGAAATTTATCTACTACTCATAGATGCGTTAACAAAATGTAATTGTGGTACACCCACAACAAGCGGACGACAAAGCACCACCGAACAGTTGCAACAGCTAAAGTTATTCAAAAACTATTGAAGTAGCAATATTATTGTGTTTTTGAAGCAACAAATTCATGCAACCACAATTTTAAAGTTGGAGTGGCAATACATTGTTGGTGTCCCCTATTTACCCACAATTTGTGAATGTGCGTACTCCAATTGTGGTTGTGTCAACCACTTATTTTTTTCCGTGCAGTCTTTCCTACTTCGAACTTATCTTCCACTTCTTTGCATTTATTATCGATCCATTGCTCTTTCGCTTTCCTACATTTCTGAATAATTTTCCCGTTGATCGCCCTATATCTTTGTTTCCCTCTTTCATCCAACCTATTTTTATATTTTCGCCTTTCCTCTATTAGACTCACAATATGTTGTATGATAGCATGAATTTATTTTTAAAAATAGTTTCATTTTTTCCAGGTGGATATCATTTACAAAGGAGAAGTTTTGCCAAATTCTTTCAGTTTAATGGACGTGGCCTACACCTTCAACTGGACAAGGGTAGGTGGTTTTCAATGTTTTCTCCAATATAATACATTAAAATGCATTTCGCAGTACAGAGATAATTTTAACGTGTTTCGTGTCAGGTCGGTTAAGTTGCCCCCCCCCCCCCCAGTAATTTTGTTTTCAAAATTTTCTCTCAGTCAATTTGCACACACCTTGCACTCCCTAGCACACCCTTCATTATACCTACCACATCAATAGCAAGAAATCCGCTATCAATTCTTGATGGGTGGGTCCAACTTAACGCTGCCCCTCCCCAACTGATTTTTACCATTTTTATCCGCAAATGCGGTACTGCGGATTAAGCACAACCTAGCACATCAAAAATTTGAACTGGCACACCCCGGGAAACGCCAGAAAATGGGTTGTCTTTTTTCTCCGTTTGGATTTTCCGGTATTTCCCGGAATGTGCTAGGCATAATTTTGAGTGTGCTAGGTTGTGCTGGGGTCATTTCTATCTAGCAATTTTATCAAATAGCGGAATGCTAGAATTATGTCTCGAGAACAGACTTCCCGACATTTTCTAGAATGTGCGAGACATAATTTTGAGTGTGCTAGGTTGTGCTATATCCGTACTATCTAGCACATTTTTCAAAAATTGGAAAATCAACTTGGGGGGGACTAGATATTATAAAATCTGCTGTTTGCGATCGCTTTTATAAAATCAAAATGGGTTGATGTTTTAAGACGTTAAGCATAAAGTTTTTGTGCACATTATGTTGACTTTTATAAAGAATCTTTGAAATTGTGAAGTGTAATATTGTACATACGAAAATTTATACAGTTAGATCCTTTTGTTTGTATGCATGTAATTCTATCTCGTAAATTAAACAGGCAGAGAAAGTATGGTTAGTGAGCGCCTCATTTGCATACAAAGGCTGCTAAATAGTTTTACGACAAAATAATATCCATCGCTTTAGCATTGTTTTTATAGCTCTACTAACAGAGATTCTACAGAACAAAGTTGCAAATCACTGTATCCTATATAAATTGAAAAAAAACAGGCGAAGAGGAAATTGGAAATTTCACACTGACTCAACCGCTTTTTCGGTAATGGGTATCTAATTTTATCTAAGGCCGCAGATACTTAGGTACCTACTGTTTCAAATAATTCACAACTTATATGCTGAAAACAAGCAATAAAAGTTGTTCGTATCTAATCAATTTGGAAAGAAACTTGCGATTCTAGGTAATAGGTATGATCCTCAATACATACTTATACAGGGTGGTCCAGTTTATATCATCAGGATTACACCAGCCGAAAGTTTATCAAAAAAAAAGTTTGTGTAAGGTGTTCGTCACTGGCTTGATAGACATTTTGAGGGACGATGGATTGGTCGTGGGGGTCTCGTTACTTGGCCTCCGCATTCACCAGATTTAACGCCTTTAGATTTTTATCTACGGGGTTATCTTAAAGCCACCGCCTATTCAACCCCGGTGCTACGCAGGAGAAACTACTCCTTAGATATTAATATACAGGATGATCAGCTAAGACTACGGAGCGGCTACATCTCGGAAACCGTTTGTGGTACAATTTTGGGGTAAAGAATTTATTGACAAATGTGGAGAAAAGAATTTGACCAAAAATATTTTTAAGTTCCTAACTTCACCCCTGGAGGGCGCATTTGATATGGCATTACAAAAAATCTTTAATTTCTCCAAATATCTTAGATACAATGTACGCCGGAAATACGATATTTAAAATGCCTGCTCAATCATCTATAAAATGTGTTTAAACAATTTACCTCTATTTACCATGGCAGCGTCAGGGTGAAGAACAACAATTTAAAATATTTTAAATGCTGTAACTTGGATTTGTCTTAACAGAATGAAACAAACGATGGCTCATTTTAAAGGTCCCTTTAATCTGATTAATTTTATGGCGAAAAAATTAAAAGTGAATTTGTATGCGCAACGATATTTGGCTACATTCAAAAAATGTCATTCTCCACCCGATTTCTTAAAAAAATTAAATGCACCCCTACAGCTTTTCTTACTCTGTTTGGTATGCCATTAGTTAAGAGAAATAAATATGAAACCCGAAGATTGATACCTATCTATTTTCGTTTTCAAACAAATAGTAGATGAGGGTCGAAGGATCCCGGCGTCTTTATTTATTTATGTACCTTATAGGTACGAAAAATACGGCACAATTTGCGTAACAATTAAAACAAAATTAACTGAAATACAACAAAATTACTTATAAAATTAACAAATTTATTGGAAATGTTCAAATTGTCTTCCATCGTTTTGAATGCAGCAATTTAGCTGCCTCCGAATGGAAAATGCAGCCGCTTTGATTTCCGCTCTAGATATGGTATTTTATTGTAATAGATCACGGCCCGCGCTTCGCTGTTTTAGGATATTTACATTTAAATAAATAAGGCTACGATGCCCTTTTTAATAAAAATTAAACAATAAAACACTCTAATTAGGTAGGTACTTAAAAATACTCATACGAGAAGGAATAATCACTTATGGATAAATTTGGATAAAGTTTTAACATTTATTGTTCATTTAGAACAAGTTAATTTTATTTAGGGAATTAAAAAAGACGGGCCCTCCGATCCTCATCTACTATTTTTGCAATAATTTTAAAACAAAAAAAGATATGCGCTTCTGGTTTTCAAATTTGTTTATCTCAACTAATGGCCTATCAAACAGAGTAAAAAAATCTGTAGGGTTGCATTCAATTTTTTGAAGAAATCAGATGAAGTATGACATATTTTTAATAGCGCCAACTATTATTTAGCATATAAATTAATTTTTAAGTGCTTATAACAAAAGTAAATCGGCTTAAAAAGTCCTTCAAAATGAGCTATGGTTTGTTAAATTCGGTTAAGCCAAACGCAAATTACACCATTCAAAAAAAAATTAATTGTAATTCTTCGCCCTGCCGCTGCCGTGGTAAATAGAGAAAAATTGTTTAAACAATATTTATACACAGAAAAAAATAACTTTTAATCATATGCACAATTGTTGTACTTATTCACGTAAATTGTAGCGCAAATAGGGACAGCTGCAATGTGTAGTAAAATTTACCACAAATTTGTAATAACTATTTTGTAGTAATTTATAACAAATGTGTATACAATGGTTCACTACGTATATACGTTACAGATTAATATTTTTTTATGTAAAATAGCTCTACAAATTGTATTACTTTTCGCTATTTTAATTTGCTTTAATTACAACAAAGACGTGCAATTTTACTACAATATTGCTACGATGTACTACACTTTATAATGAATTCTTGAACTTTTGTAGCTGTGAGATTACTATTTAAATAGCTCAGTTTAACTAAATGCTGTAGTAATCGCTACTATAATATATAGTGTACCCAGATTATGGAAGAACTCAATAGCAAGTTTATTATAGGTTTTACAAAAACTTACGTCCAAGAAAATTATGTAATATGTTAAAAACACGATCTGAAATTACGTACGGACACCTATAAGTAATATATGTATACATATATACCTATGTCAAACTTATAAATTTTAAATGGAAAATTCTATACCTACAAGCTTGACATATCGTATGTACTTATGCATAACTTACGGTGTGGATACGTAATGTTAAATTACGCATCTTAACATATTACACAATTCTCTTACCCATACTTTTTTGAAAAAAAACTATAATAAAATAATAAAGTCACTAATGGTCTTTACCATATTCAGACTGTATATTCTAGTAACACTTAACCTCCTTTTAATCGATTACACTACATAGATCCTCACAGCAGTCGAAGGTAAAGGTAAAAGGATTGTAATGAAACGACGAGTTTCTAAGTACGAAAAACTAAAATAATTTCTTTCAATAAAACTGTCCATTTTAGCATAATAGGCGAACGCAATCGACGGAATCTTACAAGAACCAAGAAGCAACTGATTTGACCCGACTCCGATGTTAGCGCAAGTCTAGTACCTATTGTACTTTGTATACTGTTCGCACAATCTGTACCGTAAATTGCTACATTGAATGAAAGGAGATAAAAATTTGCGGTAAAGACAATAAGTAAATACAATAAGAGTCGTTCACAATCCATTTGTAGAAAAATGTGCATAAAGTGTAGCGAAAAGTACATCACTAACTGCAAGATTTTGTAGTAAACAGATATAAATAATTTTTAGAAATCGATGGAACAATGGTATTTTGGAAAAACACTACAATTGCTGTACTGCAAAAGTTAAGGGTTTTTCTAAACACCGCAATAGCAATTTTATGTACAATTGTGTTTTAAAGTACCACAAAAATCACTACTACAATAATGTAGTGAGCCGTAACAATCAATTTTTCTAGGTGTAGAGGATTTAGCAGAGATTCTGAAAAGTGTATTTCCGACCTACATTATATCTAAGCTATTTGGAGAAATTAAAGATTTCTTGAAACGCCACAGTAAATACGACCCCTAGGAATGAAGTTAGGAACTTAAAAATATTTTCGGCTGAATTCTTTAGGTTATATTTTTTGTTAATAATTTTTTTACCCCAAAATTGTATAGCGTGAACGGTTTCTGTGATATAGCGTGATATACAGGGTGAGTCATTAAGGCGAAATCGGCCGATAACAAGAGTACAGTTCAAAATGGAAGAAACTTTTTCAAATAAAAGTTTTTCAAAAATAAGTGCTTAATGAGATAAAAATATTTTCAAATACGGCGGACTTCCGGTTATACCGGAAATGGATACTAACTATGTTATTTTAAATGGAACAACCTGTATTCGTTTGCATTTTTGGATTTAGCATGAAAAATAAATGTCAGTTTGTTAATCAAACATTGGGTCTCAGTCGAACCGCTATGGAGTTTTTTAATTTTTTTTGAAAATTTTGACGTTTGCAGTAGTTGGCGTCATTTTGAATATCTTCGAAACGAAAGCACTTAGGGGAATGCGGTTTCGACAGTTCGTCTCTGGAAGTAACGGCCTATCACACATAACATGGAATCATAACTTTTTAATCAAATGAAATTTATCCATGCCAATATTTACTAATTCAAACAGGAATAACTCTTTTTTTTTAAATGGAATGCTACATTGATTCTAACCTCATAAGACGCAAAATTAAATTTCCTTTCTGACGATGTATGGTTGTTGGCATCTGTCACCAGCAGTTTTTAAGAAATTTGCTTTTTTCTGGAAATTTTGAATAATATCATGTTTATGCATTAACAATGGTTGACGTTTGGCGATATTGTTTTGTTTTGTCTTACAAAATGTTCGTTCCAAATCTTCTATACTATTTCCAAAACTTCAAAGATCATTAGATAATAACAGCAACAAAAATAAATTAATGTAATTAGATTAAATGTTCGACATAACCGCCATCCTCACGATAACAAACACGCAATCGATTCAACAAAGAATTGTTCACATTTATCAACATATCTTCATTGATACTTTGAAATGCATCGCGAACTCGTTCCATCATATTTTCTCGAGTAGTTGGAGGTTCCCTGTAAACTAACTGCTTTACGTACCCCCACAAGAAAAAGTCAAGTTTTGTTAGGTCTGGAGATCGCGCTGGCCAAGGTGTCGGACCTCCTCTTCCTATCCATGTGTTTGGAAATGCTGCAGTCAAGTGCTCCCTTACATCCCTCCCGTAATGTGCAGGCGCTCCATCTTGTTGATACCACATCTGTTGTATTGCAGCAAGTGGTAAATTGTCTAACATTTCTGGCAAATCGTTTTGTAAAAATTGTAGGTAGCTATTACCGTTCAAATTTCCATCGAAAAAATGTGGTCCAATTACGTGTCGTCCAATTATGCCACCCCATACATTCAAAGACCACCTATGGTGATGATCCAATGGCCTTGTCCACTGGGGATTGTCAGTACTGTAATAATGGCAGTTGTATCTTGAAACAAAACCGTTCTTATGAAACGAAGCTTCGTCCGTAAAGAGAACATGATCAAAAAAGTCATTTCGCTCCTGAAGTTTACGTAAAGCCCACTCACAAAACTGCAACCGATTGTTGAAGTCATTTTGATCTAGTTCCTGAACCAACTGAACGTGGTACGGGTGAAATTTATTTTTGCGCAGTATTCGAGATACAGAAGTTTGGCTTATTTCTAACTCGCGACTAATTTCTCTGGTACTTAAATGAGGATCTCGGACAACAGTAGCAGCTACTAAAACTTGATTTTCCTCATGTGTCACTGATTTTACACGTTCTTTCTTCTCGTATCCCACACAACCAGTTCGTTCAAACCTCCCTTTTAATTTTGGGAATGCCGTTACATTTGGATGTCTATGCTCGGGAAAACGTTGCGCATACATTCTTGAGGCAAGTAACGAATTCCCTTCTGCTTCACCCAAGGAATACACCATAGCAATTAATTCTTCTTGAGTGTACATTTTCAGTTTTCTTAATTGTGATATTTATTAAAATTGAAATCAATACTCTCACTAATTGAACTCAAATTGCACTCTTAACAATAATTTAATAGAAATTACATTTCGTTGGCAAAACAAAACAAAATCGCTGAACGCCAACTATTGTTAACGCAATAACACGATATTATTTAAAATTTCCAGAAAAACGCAAATTTCTTAAAAACTGCTGGTGACAGATGCCAACAACCATACATCGTCAGAAAGGAAATTTAATGTTGCGTCTTATGAGGTGAGAACCAATGTAGCATTCCATTTAAAAAAAAGAGTTATTCCTGTTTCAATTAGTAAATATTGGCATGGATAAATTTCATTTAATTAAAAAGTTATGATTCCATGTTATGCTTGTGTCTAATAGGCTGTTACTTCCAGAGACGAATTGTCGAAACCGCATTCCTCTAGTGCTTCCGTTTCGAAGATATTCAAAATGGCGCCAACTACTGCAAACGTCAAAATTTTCAAAAAAAATTAAATAACTCCATAGCGGTTCGACTTAGACCCAATGTTTGATTAACAAACTGACATTTATTTTTCATGCGAAATCCAAAAATGCAAACGAATACAGGGTGTTCCATTTAAAATAACATAGTTAGAGTCCATTTCCGGTATAACCGGAATTCCGCCATATTTGCAAATATTTTTATCTCATTAAGAACTTATTTTTGAAAAACTTTTATTTGAAAAAGTTTCTTCCATTTTGAACTGTACTCTTGTTATCGGCCGATTTCACCTTAATGACTCACCCTGTATAGTGTGAGGTGGTGCAGACACTAGAGATATGCATATTATACAACGTAACTCAATTTTTACAAAATTGTCAGTTACGCCAGTACGTGAGAAGGGCGACGATTTGATGTCTCCCTAGACCTCCTAACGTCTTCCTATAACGTGATGTTGAAATATAGTGTTTGCGATGGTTAGGTTATATTTATCGTAAACATCTATCAGTCTAATTCTCATATCGTTCTTATTACGTAATTCGAAGGAGCCCATATTATTCCACATTCTCTCCCTGTACCTAAAACTGCATTAAAATCTCTCGACAATAAAATTATCCTAGACTAAATGATGATCAATTTATTACAAATAATGTATAATGATTTAACACAGTGGTTGAAAACAAAAATCCTGTATACCTACCTAAATGTATTAAATGGGATGCTTTGCAAGTTGCAACGTATTGTAAAGTGCATATTATTGTCAACCTGTACTAAGTATATTCTATAAACATATACATAATCGAAGCAACATAACCAAGGAAGCTGATAGATACGAGAACGAAACGGCGATAGTGACTAAATTGTATAGAGAAACCGCAAATATTTTAAACAAACTATTTTTAGAAATACTCGCAGGCGGCCTTGTCCGGGGTATTATCGGCAATAGTACTGCAAGTGCAAGTCAGGTTTTGTACATTTAGAATGCTGTGAGAAACTTGGGATATAGACCGTTTCAACACGCAGGCAAAAATCATTGTTAAAAGATGGCAACCTGAGTAGGTATACACCTCTATTATGGAAAAGTGAAAGAAAAAGCTTGTACATATAAATACCTTTGAAAAGTTAGATTTGCCGCGGTTTGGGAATGTATATATGTATACTATAACTACAATCTACATTATTTTGTGATAGGAACTAAAATAAATCATTTTTTTATTACTGCCCCACAAATCAGGATTTTTCGGTTTTGGTCAAGCGGAGCGAGCGTAGCCAATTGAACGTTATGAGCTCCCGGTTGCTGCCGCTTGACAACTGCCATACAACACTCCATTTCTTTTAACTCATGTCAGTGGTATATATTTTATCATTTGTTTCCTAAAATGTCCTCCTCGTTTCATCTATAAGCGTTCAGACGATTAGGTCACTATTTTGGCAATTTTAGGGGTACCAAGAACTCAAAATTCTTTGGTATTTTACGATGCTTTTTTGTAGACTAATTTCTGCACGGTCCTTAAACTGTCTCCTTCTGCTTTCGCTCCTCTCCCTGAATATAAAAATAAACAAATTAGAGGGGCATGTTTCTGTTTCTATCTCGGCGTAGGTCTTTTATTTCTTGAACTTGTGTAAACTTCAGATAAATTTTCCATAGCCTAGTAAGGTAGCAACATAAACATAATGGTATAGATCACTACATAAGGTAAACATTTTCAAGACGAGAAATCTATGAAAGCTACTGTTTGTATTTGCGATTTTTTTCCATTGCCGAAACTGAAAACTAGTTTTTTATATGAGGATTAGCAAATATAAACTGCTCATTCGGGTTACTAAACTTATACCTACCAGTTTCTAACAATCTTACTATATACAGGGTGAATCTACACGGAGAGTCTTATATTTTTCTAAATAATAAAAATTATTTATGTGGTAACTATGCATGTAAATATAAAAATAGAAATTACAATATTTAGCACTTTTGATTTTGAACAAATTTATGTTTTTATAAAAGAGAAATATTAAATATTAAACTAACAAAATAAATTTTAATTCACTACAAACGCTTAGGTACAAGAAAAATAAAATTAGGAAACATTAAATTTTACCATAGTTGTTCGAAGTGTCCACCATTCACTTGAATACATTTTTCAATGCGTTTCCTGAGAGACCCTCGA
This sequence comes from Xestobium rufovillosum, assembly GCA_963966045.1. Taxonomy (NCBI): domain Eukaryota; kingdom Metazoa; phylum Arthropoda; class Insecta; order Coleoptera; family Ptinidae; genus Xestobium; species Xestobium rufovillosum. The sequence continues at coordinate 32,226,813 of OZ014497.1, forward strand.
GTTCTAAACAATGCCCCTGAATTGCATTTGACTTCATTGGCAGCCGCTTGTATTCTTCGCCACAGCTCATCGGGAGAATCAACAGCTTCTTTATAAACCATATCTTTCATTCTAGAGCACATCGAAAAATCCAGAGGATTTAAGTCGGGGCTTCTAGGCGGCCAAGCAAATTCACTTCCACGGCTAATCCACTGATGTGGAAAGACGTTGTCTAAATAGTCCCCCAACGACCGGGAAAAATGTGCAGGCGCCCCGACCTGCATGAACCACATATTTCCCTTAAATTAAGTGGTACTTCTTCAAGCAGTTTGTACAAATTTTGCTGAAGAAAATTCAAATAAAGTGGACCGTTCAGATTGGGTGGAAGTTGAAAAGGCCCAATAAAGAAATTTGAAATTACACCGCACCAAACATTGATCTTAAATTCATGTTGGAAGTGCCTTTCTTTAACGGCATGGGGGTTTTCAGAATCCCACAAATGATTGTTTCGCCAGTTGTCGACTGTCTGTTTGTAAAACGTTCAATTTCTTTTTTACATATATTTTTTCTTGTTTCAGGTGAAACCGATGCGGTTCTTCTACAGGATATTCACCCCTTTAAAAATACGCCCCATCAAAATAATAAATACCTGCTCCACCGGTGGAAAACACCCCCAAATCGTCTCTGTCAAACCCACCACTGAAACTCAAACGCCAAAAACCGAAGAAACCTCAAAATCTTTGCAACTGCTGCCAGAAAACCAAGACACCGAATCGCAAAACTACAAAAATAAAGAGAAATTAATGGCAAACTTACAGTTGCAAAGCAAAAATAAAATTAACAACCAAAATAGCGAAAGAGTGATTAGATTCTTAACCCCAGAACCTTACGAAAAGCCCGAAAAAAAGAAAACTAAAACGGCCGAAATTGATAATAACTGTATATTCGAATACGAAGAACCAGACAAAGAGGAAATTAAAAGGTTCGCGGAAAAGAGAGACAGAGAGTGGGCCATGCAAAAACACTTAGATGAGCAACAACACCACATGAGCAAAAAAAGAAAGAAAAACAAACACTCCAAAAACGAATCGGTCCACAAAAAGCGAAAACTGCACGCTGAAATAACGTCGAACGAAGTCCTTAACAAAGAAGAAAGTTTAAAATTAAAAGTAAAACTAACCCAACACAACGGACACAAACACAAACATCACAAGAGCTCCCAAAACCAACCCGCAGAAGAAAATAAAACTCAAGAATTGAGCTCCAAAGAAAAACTGTTACAAATGAGGCAGGTCAGACACAAACATATCTCTAGCGACGAGAAAAAGCAAACAAACGAAGCAACACCACAGAAAATTGAACCAGCAGAGCCTACTAAGGAAATTGAAGAGAAAAAAATAGATTCGCCACCAAAGGCACCTGACTTGGTGCCTTCTAAAACTCTTCGTAGCGATTTCACGATAAAAACTAGCCCTAATAAAGAATTAATAAAGCAACCTTCTAGTTCTGATCAAGAAAAGCAATCACAAAAAGCGTTTATGAAAAAATTACACGAAATTACAGAAACTTACAGTAAACTAGCAGCAGCAAAGAACGAAAACACTAAAAATAAAGCAGAAATAAAACCTGCTGTTAAAGTAGAAAATAAAATTGCTAAAGTAGAAAACAAAATCGCTAAAGTAGAAAATAAAGTTTTAAAAGTAGAAAATAAAGTTGTGGTAAAAAATCAAAATACCAACAATAAAATAATACAACAAAACGACAAAAAGAATTTGGAAAGGAAAATAGCTAACTTAAAACAACAATGCACTATAGAGATAAAAGCTCCTGTGGAACAACCGAAAAATGACCCCAAAAAGGTGAATTTGTCCGCAGAAAAACAGAAAATTTTACCATCAACTTACCAAACAGGTTTCACTGTCAGTAAAATAGAAAGTGGTGTTAAAAGAAAAGCAGGAACTGAAGAAAACACAAAAGAGAAAAGGCCTAGTTTAGAAATCACCTTGATTAATCCAAGTCCTCCTCCACCAACCCCAACAACCACCCCAACCCCACCAGAAGTAAAGCCTGTTAAGAGACCCCCACCTGCTACAATACCCTTAGAAAGAATTAAAAAAACATACAGCAAAATTTTGGAAAAATGCGACAACATCGGAGCACTTGACTTATCCAAACATAAACCCAACGAAATGAAGCTACTAAACGGCAACACAGACCTAAAAAACAAAATAAACCAACAAAAACCTCCGCAACAAGAAAAAAACATGCACATGTCAAATTTGCAGATGTTGTCTAAAGTCGCCCTTGAGCACCCCACTTTAAATAAACCCCCTGCCCAAGTCAACAAAGTTAAACCTCAAATACCCAATTTACAAACCCTTAAAATACCCGTACCACAAAATTCCACCTCGAAACCCACCCCTAATTTAGTAAAACTCCCCAAGTTGAACGAAATCAACAAATCGAATTTTAGATTTCCAAATCCTCAAGTTCGAAACATGAGACCTAACCAAAATCAAAGTATAAGAAACATCCCCAACCCCAGTTTGTTGATCAGACAACAAAACCAGAACAGGCTTAACTCGATCAACCAAAATGTTGATGTTAGTAAAGATAGTAGTAGTAAAACACCCCCTAGTAGTTCAACTACTACTGCTACTACTGCTGTTGAAGTTACAAAGAAACCTGAAAGTGAGCAAACAAAAAATACAGAAACCACAAAAGCAAAAGAAGAAAAAAGTACAAATAGTTCTAATAACAATAGTAAGTAAGAATTTTCTTGACTTTGTACATACCTGAATTTCTTCTTTTTTTCTTGTTGTATTAGTTAGTTTGAGGCTTGAGGCATTGCACAATTTATTGTTACAAATATCAGATGCAATAGTAAATTTATAGCACAAGTAACAATATACGGGGTTATCCGGAAAGTTCCTCAATATTTTTTAAAACGCAAAAATACTTTTTTTGAGTTATTATTGAATTTATTTGATGTTATGTCTTGTTGTTACCTTTTATTGTTCGTTTTAATCCTTGTCTTGTATATATTTATTTTCTCGTACTATTTTTTTTGTTATTCTATTAGATTTTGAAGACTGTACTATATTATAATACTTAATTATTATAATATTGATATTAAGTTTCTTAAATAGAATAGTATATTATAAATAAGTAAAATAAAAGAAAACTCTTGTACCTATTATATTTAAAAATATACGCGTAAGTTTTATCGTTTCTTTTATTTTTTATATTAGAATATTAGTAGGTGGTACTTAATTTATCTGCTGTTCAAATTAATTCTTTTTTAATGTGGAAGACAATTTGGGCATATTGTATATGATGTATTTGTTTCATTGTATGTATTAGAATTAACTGAATTTAAAAAAAACAAATCAATGTGCAAAATAGAAAAGATGAATAAAAAGTATTGCAAAATATTAATTTGTTTGATTTTTTTTGTTTTCCTTTAGATGCCCAAAAGAATTATACAAAATAGGTAAGTAAGTATTTATAGTCACTATTTGGTCCACCGGATTTTTTTTAGATACGAGAGCGTCACTTTTGTATAAAAAAAAGAAAGACAAATATAGGCCATATAAAATTCAAATTATTCACCATCTCTTCCCGGGAGATCAAGAAAGAAGGCTTAATTTTTGTAGGTGGTAGGTACTTAAATAAAATTCAAGAAAATCCAGAATTTGGGCGGCCTGTCATTTGGACAGATGAAACTCACATAAGCAGCGTAGGATTATTTAACAGGCATGATGTGCGTCACTGGTCTGATACAAATCAGCACCAAACTTTTGAACGTCAGAGGCAAGGACGTTTTGGATTAAACGTTTCGTGTTTTATTTTGGGTGGTCAACTAGCATACCAAATTTTTGATGGAAACTTAACGAGATCGAGATACATTAATTTATTGAATATTAATAAACATAAACAGGGTATACAGTAGTGGCCATAAATATAGCAACTTTTAAAAAATCAATGTAATATTAAACAACATTATTTTTAAGATTAGAAATGCATTCCAGCATTCACATTGCTTCTATGGTAAGTGTTTCCTGCAATAAAAATTAGAGCTTTGTGAATAACAAATTAATCCCAGCATTTGGTCAAATTTTTGTTGGACAGAAATATAGCAACAACTGTCATAAATAAGTTTAAAGTAATTAAAACGCCAGTTAAGTTGTACTTATCCCGAGTATTTATCGCATTGGCACTATTTCTGGTTAGTAACTAAAAAATGGGTCGGGCTAAAACAGTTTCAATTGAAATTAGGAACCTTATTACACAAAAGTATGAAAACGGTGTCAAACAGGCTGAAATTTCAAGAAGTTTTAATTTAAATAAATCCGTTGTGTCCAGAATTTTGAAGCTATTTATGTTGAACCCATTCCTAATCCAGGAAGACCAAGAAAAACTTCTGAAAGATTTGATCGACACGTGTTAAGAATATCGAAAGAAAACCCAGTCCTGTCCTCTTCCAAAATTCTTGGAAAATTTGAGGAAATTGGATCAAAAGATGTTAGTGCTCATACAATAAGAAGGAGATTAGTCGACGGCGGGTTATTTGGTCGCCGACCAGCGAAGAAACCGCTGTTGTCAAAGAAAAATGGGAAGGCCTGTCTCCAGTTCGCAATAGATCATATTAACTGGACCACAGAAAATTGGAAGAATGCAGTTTTTAGCGATGAATTAAAATTTAATTTGTTTAAAAGTGATGGGCTACTCTATGTTAGACGACCAACGGGCAAGAGATTTGACAAGAAGTGCACATGTCCAACTGTTAAGCACGGTGGTGGTTCAGTTATGGTTTGGGGATGTTTCTCTAAGTTTGGGATGGGCCCAATCTGTCGAATCCATGGTAAAATGGATCGATTCATGTATTAAAATATTTTGCAATACCATCTGGTCCCATACATCGACGAAACAATGCCTTTAAGTTGTGTGTTTCAGCAAGATAATGACCCGAAACACTCGTCGAAACTTGTGCAGGATTGGTTAGCCGAGCAACACTTCGAAATTATGCGATGGCCATCACAGTCACCCGACTTAAATCCAATAGAAAATTTGTGGGATTACTTGGATGGCAAAATTAGAGGAAATAATTATACTAATTTGGAAAACCTTTATACTGCACTGGAAAATGCTTGGGAAATAATTGATGATGGATACATTACTAAATTAATAGAATCGATGCCCAAGCGATGTGCCCAGGTTATTAAAAATAAAGGTTATTATACAAAATATTAAACGCTTTTGTTATTTTTAATATACTTGTCAAAAAAATTTTTTTTCCGTAGTTGCTATAATTATGTCCAACAGAAAAATTAAAAAATATTAAAAATAATATTTGTTTTAATTACACATAAATACGCATTATGTACTAGAAATGTGTATGTATTTTAAGAACAAAAAGTAAATAAAAAGAATATTTTTGCTTAGAAAAAAAATTAAATTCGAAATTTCAGGAAGTTGCTATATTTATGGCCACTACTGTATTTCCAACAAGATGGTGCCTCTGCACACAAAGAATTGTAGAGAATTTTTGAAAATCGATAAAAATATATATTATGTTTATTTCTTGATAACTAAAAACGATATCCAAATTCTGGTTTCGGCATTCTATTATACTCAAAAAAATAGCTCAGATTCGCGAAAACCCCGAGGCTCTATCTCTGCTGCTTCTACAGACAGACAGACAGACAGACAGATAGACAGACAGACAGACATGAGAAACCCCCAAATCGCAACGAAAATAGGACAGCCTGTATATAACTCGATGGAAAGTGTATTTCATACAAACTCATGTGATTTCTGCACTCGGCTACGCCTCGTTACGTAATATACTACTTATTACCTTTTGCTACCAAGACGACGGTGTAAATTTCCTATAATTTTGCTGGTAAAACGTTTAAAAATCAAGTCTCCCATAAGCTTATTCTGTTATTCAGTAAATTATCTTACCGAACTGGATTCGAGATTTTTATTTTATCCGGCAAAATAAAAACCTCTCGTCTATAAATTAGTGTCCACAGATTTCATTAAAAAATTTCAGTAATTATACCTATACTTTATACAAACATGATGAAAAGGGGATAATTTTACCCCACAACCTCCAGACTGGGGGGCACCCCTGCTTAGAAATTTCAAATAATTCTTATTTCTCAATTTTTTGGGAATAAGAAGATTAATACTTAATGAAAACCACTGTGAGGGGAGGGGTCTTTGATTAAGTCTAGGGTCTTGTTTTCTTATTTTTTGTCGTAGACGTCGCTCGTAAAGTAGGTATTGCACGCTCTTCTTGGGACACTGTACAAATAAGCTTCAACTAAAGTGAACTAAAATGATGCTTTCATACAATTTTAACAATTTTTTCATTGAACTATTAATCATTTTCAACTGCTTTAGTGTATTGGATAGCTTTCTTTCAAAAACCATAAACTATAAGCGCATTATAGGTTTGTCATAATACACTGCTCAAAATTGTCTAAGGAACACAAATAATTTTCATTGTACCTTACCTATGATTTTTATCCTACAAAACAAAGTAAGCAGGTTCCTCCTCGGGCATTAATGACTGCCCGGCACCGCCTAGGCATACTTAAAATTAGCCTATCGATTGCATCTTGTAGCAAAAGGCCCATAGCTCTCTCAGTGCCATTTTCAAATGCAAAACGGCCTTGAATGTTTGCCATAAATGGAAGAAGTTGTCTCTGCATCATGTCCCACGCATGCTCAATGGGGTTGAGGTCGGGAGACTGAGAAGGCCATGGCAAAAGGGCAATGTTCTCTTCTTCAAACCAATTTTGTACCTGATGTGCAATGTAGCATGCTCTTCAGCCCGTTCAAGATGAGCTTCGCGATTGCCGTGGCGAAATGCAGGTACTCTTCTACGGCCTTCGTGTCTTTCGGCCACATCGTCCCTGGTTTTAAGAGTTTGAGATTATTAATATTGAATTTATGGCCTGTTACCAGCGCGTGCGACGCCATACTAGACTTACCAGTATGGCCGTATTTCTAATGAGCTTAATGCTCCTTGGAGCGAGTTGAAGTAGACCGAGTTGACTGCCCGATATATTTTTTGTCGCAATTTCCGCACGCTATTTCGTAAATTCCCGCTTCATGAATGGGTTCCGTTTTATCTTTCGCATTTCCAAGTAGATTTTGTAAATTATTGCTAGAAGTGTGAACCACTTTGAAGCCTGCTTTCCTGAAAATCGTATTCATACTCTAGTTACCTGAGGTACATAATATGGTGTTTTTATAAATTAATTTTGTAATTTGGTTATTCCCAATTAAAGTGGTGGAATTTCGCAATAGCATTTTAAATTTTCGCTTCCCAATTAATCTATTGACAATTTCTGGATAGAAACCGTTACATCTCGTTATATTCTTGGATTGTGTTTACTCCCTTGCGGTATCTTTCAACGGATAATGGTAGACTCAACAGTCTATTAACTAAAAAATTAAAACTAGCCTCTTTGTGCTGACTGCAGTGGTTCGGATCTGCACTTATGTACCGAGCTGTACTTGTTTCTCTCCTATAAATGTCAAAAACATCCAAAAATGGAAGCTGTCCTTCCCTTTCTATTTCATGGGTAAATTTGATATAGAATTGAATATACTATTTAAGTCGCTCAAAAAGTCTTCAATGTTACATTTACTAGTGGCAAATATATCGTCTACACCTACACCTTTGGGAAATAATTTGTCCAAAGAAGTTAAAAGAATAACAGCGATGACAGAATTCTTTCGTTTCTGTAAATAACTTTTAACTTTCTCCAGCACCTTTTTTTTCCTGATCAAAAACCGAACAAATTTGCCCTATAAAATTTTTTTCCTATCTCTATATTAATAACGAAGTTACCGAAGAAACAGTGCGCCCTGTATAATACGTACAAAAATACTCTCTCAATTAGAATGTATACAGCCTGTTTAACTCGTCTATCCTTATCTCCTGCCCTGGCTCTCCTCGATGTAAAAAAATGTGCAAACAGCGCAAGTTTATTTCCGTCTAGTGGGCCTTGATATTTCACATCATCGCAGGCTGCCGTGCGTTCGCATCAAGGCATCGCGCAAACAGGTTCCTTTGTGCCCGCGACTAGGCGACCGAACGCGGCTGAGGGACGAGAGAGGGGCCGCGGAAAAGTCTGGTTCACACGGTGGAAATTTGAGAAAATCTATAATGTCAGCGCCGAGAGCATCCGGCTTAATGTAACAGATTTTCCAACACCGAATTTCGACGGAAATTTCTTATTTAAGTATTATGGATGGCCATGGTTGCGAGTTAATTTATGTACCTACGTAGTACATATCCTTATTTTTTAGTTGTCATACTCACTTATCGCATAGACATTTTATCTGACGGTCACTCATACTTACCTAATTACTTTGAGAGTTTTTTCAATGCATACGGTTCAGCATTTTTGAAGTTGAGTCACCTATTAGCCATACCGCTGAAAATGAGATGAAGACTTCTTTATATAATATGTATAAGGTTGTAGCGTTCTTATTGAGTTCAAAATTTATTTATATTCAGACAATAAACAAAACACACCGCTCAAAATTGTCAAAGGAACACGTTGCACATCAGGTACAAAATTGGTTTGAAGAAGAAAACATTGCCCTTTTGCCATGGCCTCCTCAATCTCCCGACCTCAACCCCATTGAGCATGTGTGGGATATGTGCAGATATACAACTTCTTCCAGTTATGGCAAACATTCAAAGCCGTTTTGCATTTGAAAATGCACTGAGAGAGCAGTGGGCCCTTTTGCCACAAGATGCAATCGATAGGCTGATTTTAAGTATGCCTAGGCGGTGCCGGGCAGTCATTAATGCCCGAGGAGGGAATACATTTCAAAAAATTAACGTTATCAGAAACACACTTTTATTTTAATACACAAATACACTACTCACTTTGACTTGTTAGGATAAAAATTATTTGTGTTCCTTAGACGCAATTTGAACAGTGTTCATGAACGAATCAGGGACATATTCTCTTCCATTGTTACGAAGCGAATTTCAGTTTTACTCGGCTTTCAAGAACACCTAGCGCGTCTGCTTTGGACAACTCTGTAATTTATTGTCAAATACAAATCAGAGAATTTTATTTTTATGGATCAGTTCTCCTCTATAAATGCGACACTGAGCATTTATGGAATTCCCTGCGTCAACAAAACGAAAATGGATTACCTAAAATGGTAAAGTTCAAAAGTCTGTTTAGAGTCGGAATATAATAGGCAGGTTCGGTAATTTTCAAATTTCAATAAAATTGATAGAGTTTATTATACTGAAGGCAGTTATGTTGTTAATTTTTGTTAAAAAAAAATTCCTTCGCCTGTGAAGCCGTTGCAAAGTTTTCCGTCGGTGCGAGGCTAGAAATCGTACCTTGCAGCGAGAGTAGGCCGCGTGACGTCAGAACTTAGTATAACGTACAAGTCCCAGCTTCAGCGCGCAGCAATCCCATAAGTATTATGCATATGCATGTATAGTTAAATTGTTAAATATTATTAACTGGTTCTAACTGGTGTTTTCTGTTTTGTACCCAGACTAATACATCGTACATCACATCAATAAAACGGAAAAAGTGGTTCGTTGGAGTCGGTCAGCATTATCGATATTTTCGCGAGTTAGTTTATCATTGCAAAAGTTTATAAAATTATCGGCTGCCCCCATTGCAGCCACTCTAAATAAAATCGAACATAATGTAATTTATCGACAGTTTTCTGGGACCGCTTGGTACTTGGTAACGTGTTAGGGTTAGCATAATTTGAAACAGAATGCTAGGAGCATGACGGAACCAAATACTGAATCGCCGTAGCGTTCCCTCCCTGAACTAAAAAAGGAAATTTTATTAACTATTTTACAATAATAATTAAATAGTACGTCATCATAAAGTTCTCTTTTGAAGACTGGTAGGACGCGTACCTCCATTCTTTCCCTGAGCTAGCCTACGCATTTCCGTAAAAGTAGAACATTCTACATCCCCAACTATTTGAGAGCAGTAGTCTAATATGCTCCTATATCTGCTCTTTATTCCTATCTCTGACTCTAGTATGTCGCGAAATATTCCTTTGTGTCTCAGAAGGTGTCCTACCATCCTACGATCCTATCCCCTATTCTTTATTGTCTTCCATACTTTTCTCTTTTCCCCAACTCTTTCTAATTCCTCCTTATTGCTAACTTGTCTATCCACGGTATCTTCAACACCCGTCTGTAGCATCACATTTCAAACGCTTCTACTCTTTTTCAATCCGCTTCTCCCATATTGTCCAAGTTTCGCACCCATAGGTATAATTTCGTACTCCATATATGCGTCTTTAAGAGTCTCTTCCGAGTTTCTACATTAACCGTTCCAGAATATAGCAGTTGTTTCTTTTTGTTAAACAAGTACCTAGTACCTACGTAGCGTAGTTTTTTGATTCGCGTGAGTTGTATGTGTTTCCGTTTTTTTTTTAAATTTCCAATCCGTTATAAAACTGTTAACTTGATAACTTGTCAATCACTTAGGTACCTACATAAATGAGTAGGTATGTATTGTATTGTATTAGAGAATATAGGTAGGTATCTATTTTACAAACCGAAGTAAGCAGGTATCTACAATCTACATACCTACTTATACTGAATTATATAAAAGGCATGTACAGTTAATAAATTGTTGACTTTGTTTTACTTATACCGGTCTGCCTTTACACTACTGTTTTGAAGTTGAATGAAATTGGGGTTAGATGCAAGAATCACACACCATTTCCACATTTACCGGGACATTTACCTACCTGCTACCTACTACATAAATATGGCAAATTATGTGAATCGGACTTTTGATACCCTTGTTACATCATTATATCGATTATGTTGTCTTTGTTTTATGTTTCCTTGACCTCTTACTTTAAAAATTCACGCTCGAAATAGTCCCAATAAGTAGGTATGTTATGAGATAGGTACCGCTTCACGGGCACTTCAAGAGGAGTGGGAGGAGCGCCTTACGAATCTTATGAAACAGCTTATTGTAAATTCGTAAATCGTGAAGTTTTGTTGGGAAATATAAACAGTGGAGGACGTTCCAGAACGAGAAGTTCAAATTGAATATCCTGAACTGGGAGTATAGAATACACCAAATATTTTAAATGCCCCCACAGAAAAAATCTACTGGATTAAGGTCCGGTGATCTCGGTGGCCATGGTTGATTTGGTGCTTCTGTTCTCCGGCCTATCCATCTATTGGCATACGCTCTATTTTTCGTGATAAATACGTCTTGCAAGATTAGCATTACCATGCATTTGCCAAACCATACACAAAATGCATACTTTCCATTTCAAAATTATCTTGATGTAGTCATTGTCTTGTGTGTTAAAAAACGCGCGAGAATGGGCATACGAGTATACGTTCGCAGCAAAGTCCCGAGCGCCCGGTTTTTTCGGGAATTATTCTTCGAACTTTCGAGAAGACAATAAGAAAGACATTACTTACGAATACCCCCCCAGGTCGGCTGCCGCGCCGCGATCCTCACTCTGCCGGTACGAGTGTAAACAGGAGCAGGAGGGTAGATTTTCATCATTTAGATCGAAAGTTGTAAATTTCCCAATTAAAATTCCGGGAACTAATTTTTTTTTTGAAAAAAGTAAAGAGGACTTTTTAGTGCTATTTAATACCTACCATTTATAAAAAAATATTTCACATTTTTATAAACTCAATGACGCACGAATTTTTTTCTAAAAAATTACTCGCAATCACCCTGTATCAAATTCTATTTTAATTAAGTTTACAGGTCTTTTCGAGATCAATAATCGAGAACCAAACTCACATCACCTCAAATTGGTGAAACACAAGAAAATTGGTTCTGTAAATGGGCATTTCATTAAGATTTTTTTCCTAGTTCTTGTAACTCTTTTTACCCTTTTTGTGTAAAATTAGCAATACGAAACGTTGTGATTTGGGGGTTTCTAGTAGAAGCAGCAGAGATAGCCTTGGGGTTTTCGCGAACCTGAGCTACTTTTTTGAGTATAATAGAAAGCTCATCATCATAAGGTTCTCAGTCCGAAGACTGGTTGGACGCGTACCTCCATTCTTTTCTATCCTGAGCTAACCTACGCATTTCCCTAAAAGTAGAACATCCTACATCCCTAACTATTTGAGAGCAGTAGTCTAATCTAGGCCTACCCCTACCTCTTTTTATTCCTATCTCTGACTCTAGTATGTCACGAACTATTCCTTCGTGTCTTAGAAGGTGTCCTACCATCCTATCTCTCCTACTCTTTATTGTTTTCCATACCTTTCGCTTTTCTCCAACTCTTTCTAATACTTCCCTATTGCTAACCTTATCTATCCACGGTATCTTCATCATGCGTCTGTAGCACCACATTTCAAACGCTTCTACTCTTTTTCTATCCGCTTCTCCTATTGTCCAAGTTTCGCACCCGTATAATGCCGTACTCCATACATACGACGTTAAGAGTCTCTTCCTAGTCTCTATATTAACCGTTCTCGAGCATAACAGTTGTTTCTTTTTGTTAAACGCAACTCGGCCCTGCGCCATTCTTTGTTTTATATCTTTAGTGCTCCTACCGTCTTGAGTTATTTTACTTCCTAAGTAGCAGAAATCCGCGACCTCCTCTATCTTCTCATTTCCAATTTGTATTTCCATTTTAGTTCTATTTTCACATCCCCTACATACCAAAATTTTAGTTTTCTTTTTATTGATTTTCATGCCGAAGCCCTGTGTCAAAACTGCTTCCATTTCATTCAAAGCCGCTCCTAATTCTTCTTTGCTAGATGCTAACACTGCTATATCATCCGCAAATCTGAGCATGTTAATAGTTTGGCCCTGTACATTGATCCCTGAGGCTGTTCTTTCCTTAACAATATTAATCGCATCTTCGATATATAAGTTGAAAACTAGAGGTGACAATGCACATCCCTGTCTCACTCCCTTCCGGATATCTACTTCCCTTTGTTCCTGCTCACATTCTATAACTGCCTTTTGCTCTTTGTAGAGATTATGTATTATTCTTCTGTCCCTGTATTTCATCCCTACCTTTCTCAGCACTTCGAACATCTTCCCCCATTTTACGTTGTCGAAGGCTTTTTCTAAATCTACAAATCCTATATAGACGCTCTTTCTCTTTTCTATCGTTTTTTCTATAATTACTCGTAAAGCTAGAATGGCCTCGCGCGTTCCTCTATTTCGTCTAAATCCGAACTGATCTTCTCCTAATATTTCTTCCGCCTTTTTCTCCATCCTTCTTTGCACAATTCTAGTTAAAATTTTTGACGCATGGGAAGTTAAACTGATAGTTCTAAAATTTTCGCATCTATCCGCGCCTTTTCTTTTTGGCAAAGCTACTATGATGTTCCGTTTGTAATCTTCTGGAATCTCGCCTGTCAGGTATATGCGACTAACTAATTTAAATAAACGATCTATTACCTCTTGACCTGCGCACTTTAAGATTTCTGCCTGCAAGCCATCTATACCTGGTGCTTTATTATTCCTTAAACTTTTTAGTGCTATCTCAAACTCTTCTCTCATTATAGGACTCCCTAGGTTATCCCCCTCTACACTGCTTTCGCTTTCTAATATATCTTGCACTTCCTGTCCCGCATATAAGTTTCCTAAATATTCTTTCCACCTATCTGCCTTCTCCCCACTTCCGATTAGGATATCTCCTGCCTCATTTCTAATGTTTTTGGTACTAGATCCAATTTCTCTAAAATTTCTCCTGATTATTTTATATGCTTCATCAGTCTTTCCTACTTCGAACTTATCTTCCACTTCTTTGCATTTATTATCGATCCATTGCTCTTTCGCTTTCCTACATTTCCGAATAATTTCCCACTTGATCGCCTTATATCTTTGTTTCCCTATTTCATCTAACCTATTTTTATATTTTCGCCTTTCCTCTATTAGACTCACAATATGTTTTGTTATCCAGGGTTTCCTACTTTCATTCTGTTTATGACCCAAAATATCCCTAGCTGAGGAAACTAAACTATTTTTAATGCAATTCCATTCTGCCTCTATGTCCCTAACAATATTTCCACCCGTGCCCTTTAGTGCTTCGTTTGTCTTTTTCTCGAACTTATTGCACATATCATCATCTTTTAGTTTCTCTGGGTCAAGATACCTTCTTCCGCTTCTTTTTTTCAAAATCTTAAATTTAAGATTGGCTTTCATAACGACTATGTTGTGATCACTATCTATATCTGCTCCTGGATAACTTCTACAATCCCTAACTTGATTTCTAAATCTTTGCCTAACGAGAATGTAATCTATTTGATATCTCCCTAAGTCTCCTGGCATCTTCCCACGTATAGCATCTCCTAACATGATGGTGAAATGGAGTGTTCGCGACCGTTAAGTTATGTTTATCGCAGAACTCTATCAGTCTAACTCCCCTATCGTTCCTATTGCCTAATCCAAAGGGGCCAACTATTCCGCCCTCTCGCCCTGTGCCTACGACTGCATTGAAATCTCCTGTAATTATTAAATTTTCGTGCCCTCTCACAAAATCTAGCACATATTCAATATCACTATAAACTGCCTCTACGGCCTCATCACTGTAGTTAGAAGTGGGCATATATACCTGTATTATTACTGTTTTTACAGGTTTCGAATCTAACCTAACCATAACTACCCTGTCACTTTGCTGTAAGAAATTTTCTACACTCTGTCCTACTTTTTTCCGCATAACAATTCCTACTCCCGAATTTCCTCCTACAGATCCTGTGTGTATTACTCTAAAATCTCCGCTCCAGAAGTCTCCAGCTTCTGGCCATCGCACTTCACTGATACCTACTACGTCTAATGCTAACCTATCCATCTCAATTTTCAAATTCTCTAACTTCCCTACTTGTTTCATGCTTCTAACATTCCACGCTCCGACTCGTGAGATGTTACACTTATCATTTCTGATGACTCCCCCCGAAGCAGTCCCCGCCCGGAGATCCGAATGTGATGGGACTATTTTACCTCCGGAATATTTTACTCCAGAAGGTGCCATCATCATAAATTAAAGTACGCTGTACTAGGGATAAAATAATGTGGTGGTTTCCCGTTGCCTTCCACATCGCAGTAGTGTGTATCACAGTGCCATATCGACCCTCACGATCTCTGCCACTATGATTACTGAAAGAGCTGCTGCCCCCTTCCAGGGACTTGATTTAGTCTGGCTTCTCAAATAAAAACCCCTCCAATATGGTTAAACCTATGGTTCGGCTCTTTATATCATTGAAGCGCGCAAGCCATCCCACCCGTCCCAGTATTACTAGAACTGCGTCAAGGTACAAGTCCTTTGGGAAGGAATAGAAAGCTGAAACCAGAATTTAGATATCGGTTTCAGTTTTTGAGAAAAAAAATTCTTTTTATGGATTTTCAAAAATTATCTACTATTCTTTTTGTACTAAGCCAGCCTAAAACTGTTCGATTCCTACAAAAATTAAGCCTTCTTTCTTGATCTCCCGGGAAGGGATGGTGAACAATTTGAATTTTATATGGCCTATATTGCCTTTTTCAAATATTTTTTGAACTTTCGTTTTGGAAACACCAACTTGTGATTCGATTTCGCCACAAGAAGTTTTTGGTGTCGCCTCAACCGCAACGATTTATTTCTTCCTCTTCCCTATTTTCTTTATTATAAATTTTGTTTCTATAGGTTTATAGGTCTTACGACATTCATTGAAAACAGCAATTATGTCGTATTTTTCGAAATTTTGATAATTTTGTCGTTTTCTGAAATAACAATATAAAAGTATATAAATTTTGGTAGCTTAAAAACAGACCTATCGAACTAGACCAAAGCCTACTTACTTTACCTATGTCATAACTCAAAAAATACGCTCCCTATATAGGAAAAACTACGTACGCCACTGAATTCCCTGGAGAAAGTTCTATAAGGAGTCAGTCATAACAGTTTCAGTCTGCTTAGTACAAAAAGAATTGGAGAGAGTTTGTTGAAAATCGATAAAAATCAACATTTTTTTTCTCGAAAACTAAAAACGATATCCAAATTCTGGTTTCGGCATTTTATTATAAGTACTCAAAAAAGTAGCTCAGATTCGCGAAAACCCCGAGGCTCTATCTCTGCCGCTTCTATGAGAAACCTCCAAATCACAAAGAAAATAGGACAGCCTGTACCTACCTACTATACCTACATCATTTTTAACACTTTATTGCAATAATTTGCTTTACGATGGAAACTATGAGTAGAATCCCAATTAAACTGCAGTGTGGAAAAATTAAACGCCTGGTGAAAATTGGAAATGATTTTTCATACAGCGATGTTTTAAACTTATGAAATCGCCAACGTTCATTCTCCACACTGTGTATAGTTTCTATAAAAATGTTATTATATTTTTGTTTAAAGATTGCTATTGTTTCATTTTGACCAAGTCCTTCCATTAACAATTATTCTTAAAATTCCAATTACTTACGACCATATACCTACAGTGTAAAATATGACACAACTCTGTGTGGACCTGATGCGAATGGCCACACTTTTGCGTTGGTGTTCCATAAGTTGTGGGGACTTGTGTTGAAATACAACCTGAACTATGGGGACATCCTAATTTATGTGGACATACACCCGTCCCCACAATTTAAATCCGTTTTTAAGGCGTTTTGTGGGTACTTCTTTACTGCGTCAACAACTTTTTATGAAATGTCCCCACAAGATTAGTAAGAAACTTGTGTTACCTACATGACAACTACATTTGTGTGGACTTACCACATTGTTATGATGTGCTGCCCTCTACGATGAAATTTCAGTGGAACTAACCAGTCTTATGTAAATGTAGATTTGATTTGTTCTTTTGGTTTTTAATCGCATCTTGCGCTTGATCTATGTACATGTGCTGCTCGTATAAAAAATTAACTGGCGCATGTAGGATGTCAGGAAGTGTCTACTGGAAATTAATTTATGAAGTTGTTTAAAATCACTTAATATTATAATCCACTGGTAGTGGGTTACAATTTTCTGAAAAACCCGCAGCATGATTTTTCCAGTAGTTATTTAGGCATAGTAAAATTAATTCTTTGGAGTTATATCCACATTATAATAATCATGCACTTACAAATTCCTACTCGCGCAGATATTCTTGAGCAGCGTTCTTTATTCTAGAATATTAATGACTTGATGAATAGAATGTACCCCATGCAACATAAATTTTGTTTTCAAAATTAACTAAATTCAACAAATTTGTGGAAAAAGCCGTAAGCAAGTGAAGATAATTTTTACGTATCATACAGTATGTCCCAGATCGGGAAAAAATGAAAAATCTTCATAAAAACTCTACGTGTTCATAAATTCCCATCGCACGTATTATCTTTTACCCAACTGTTTTATTCTTTTATTAATTTTTTATGCATTTTTCATTCAAATTGACACTAGAGTAAAAATTTATTTAATTCAGTACTGGTGATGAATGCTACCATCCAGTAATTACAATATTTTTGAAAAAATTAAAATAATGTTCTTGTCAGTACGGAAATCTAGTTTTTTCATGTTCAAAAAAGGAAACAAAAAGAGGTTTAATGAATATGCTACTGTTTCTATTTGAAAACTTAAAACATTCACAAACATGCTTTTTTGGTTTGGAAATATTACTAAAAATGGCTTAAAAATTAATAACAAATTTCCAGTAAGAGTAGAATAAAAAGTTATGTGCTATGTGAGTTTGGGGACAAACGGGGTTTTTTAAATGTTATTTTTCATTAGTTAAAAATAATATTTTTTTTCCTCTTTCTAATTCAATCCTGGGACATACCATAAAACAATGAATGAAATAATCATGCCGCGTAGATACTTTCAAGAAAATCTTAACAATCAAAAATTGCGTGTGGTGGTGAACTAAAAATGGGTACCTTTCTTACTCGGAGAGACGAAGGGGTGTTTAAAGGGGGAGAAAGTTACATTCGGGTTCATACGTGATTGCTGCGAAAGTATATTTCAGACATAATAATTTATTCAGAAAACATGTTTTTTTTAATTCACTCTGCCCGTAACTTGTGGTCCCATGAATAATCTTGCCATTGTCACTTCTATAAAATCATCAGGCCATCCTTTCGACGTTCAGAATAAACATATTCCTCGTTTATTAGGCATACCGTTCAGGCTATATGGTGTCCTGAGATCCATAAACCCTATAATCTTCTTCGTTCGCTTTAAGTACGATTAATCCCCCTCTCACCGCTCACAAAATTGCCAAGTATCTTGTTTTCACATTAAAATCCTTTCTCAGGGTCGGTTACATATTCACGAAATATTTTGAATCTTATAATATCATATGCAAATGTTGGTTCAAGTATGTCGATGACACTTTCGTATAATTTGGCCAAGTGGTCTTGCCACCCTAAATCAATTCCTAGATGAGCACAACAGTGTTGTGGATATTTGTGGAATTCTGAGTGGTAAGTTCAGACAACTTCAAGAATAACTAGCAATTTATTGAAAATGAATAAGCGATTAAAACGAATACAGTTTCGCCTCTCGCGACCGTCTACATACTACTGCCATAACATGAATCAGCAAGCAAGCTTAACGATAAGCATTGGTTTATAAACATTCTGCGAATGCAATACAATCTTTCATCTGACAGTATTTGTTTTTCTTAATTAAATATAGATCACAACACTCTCCCTAAAAACATACTGACAGATAACAACAATACAAAACCTATTTATTAGTTGTTAAACCAAGTTTACCTTTCAAATAATCAAACTTTTGACGTGACAGTGGTTTAGTCATAACATCAGCAATTTGCTCATCACTTTGTACATATTCTACCTTAATCCTATTTTCTTCATACAGATTACGTATAAAATTATAACGAACATCAATATGTTTAGTACGTTGATGAAACTGCCGATTCTTTATCAACTTGATCGCACTTAAATTATCAACACGTAAAACAGCTTTTTCAATTTTATTTTCACATACACCAATTTCATTAAACAAACGAATTAACCAAACCATTTCTTTCCCCGCACTTGCCGCACTTATAAATTCTGCTTCAGTTGTTGACAATGCTATACACTGCTGTCTTTTACTCTGCCAAGTAATTGCCGCATCACTGTATTTGCAGACTATTCCTGTAGTTGATTTCCTTGTGGTAGTATCACCTGCGAAATCTGCATCGCTGTACACTTCCAAATTTCCACTTGTTCCATAAAGAAGTCCAAGATTTTCTGTATATTTGAGATATCTAAGTATACGTTTAACCAAATTGCAATGCGCTTCCGTTGGTTTTTCCAATGATCTTGATGCAACGTTGAGTGCAAATCCTATATCAGGTCTGGATATGACATGAAGATACATGAGATTTCCTACTATTTCACGATAAGGAAAATCTCTGGCTAACTCATTAGAACCGTTGGAATTCCAGCCAGGTTCTATTGGAATTGACACAGACTTTGCTTCTTTCATTCCAAACTTCGCCAGAATTTTATGAACATAATTTCTTTGATTAATAAAAATTGAGCCATCTGACTTCTGCTCGATTTCCATACCAAGGAAACTGTTTACTTGTGTTACGATTTTTGCCTCAAACTTGCTTTGTACTTGTTCAAGTAACTCATCAGCATCTTCGGCTTTAGAAGCAACTATTAACCCATCGTCAACATATAACAAAAGAAATAATTTTCTCGTTTTATCGTTAAGTATATATAGACATGTGTCACAAGTACTCTCCCTCAAACCAAAATTCTGCAGAAATTCAGTGAATCTTCGATTCCAACATCTGGGAGCTTGTTTCAAGCCGTACAAACTTTTTAATAGCTTACAAACCTTGCTCGAAGCATTTTCAAATCCCTTTGGTTGATTCATGAAAATCTCTTCATCCAAGTTACCATACAAAAACGCGGATTTAATATCGAATTGTCTTAGAATTAATTTTTCTGATGATGCCACACTTAAGACTGCTCGAATAGTATCGTAACGTACTACTGGACTGAAGGTTTCATTGTAATCATAACCTTCCTTTTGAGAGCAACCTTTCACGACTAATCGCGCTTTATAGCGATCTATAGAGCCATCGGGGTGATATTTAATTCGGTATACCCAACGATTATCAAGCACCTTTTTACCAACCGGCTTGTCAACTAAAACCCAAGTATTATTTTTGGCTAAGGATTTCATTTCTTCTGTCATTGCACTGAGCCAATGTTCAGCCTTTTCAGAATTCATTGCATCATCGTAATCCGTTGGTTCTGTTTCAGCCGTCATGCAAATAGGAACACCATAATAATCAGGTCTCTTCAGTGTTTTCCTATCTCTCAGTTTGCGTATGTCTTCTACAACATTCGACTCGGAATTGCTGTCTGAACATTCAACATCTTCCGCTTCCTCAGCAGATTCAGAGGTACCAATTGTGTCAACTTCTGTTGTTACAGATAATGTTGATTCTTCTTTGAAAACGACATCTCTGCTTACGATGACATCATTGACATCAGGAACCCATATGCGATAAGCTTCGACTCCTTCTGTGTACCCCACAAAATAGCCTTTTTGGGATTTCTTGTCTAGCTTACGTCTCTTTTCTTTGGGTATGTGCACATAACATTCTGTCCCAAAGACCTTTAAGTTTGTGACTTTTGGTTTCTTTCCATACCACAACTCATATGGCGTTTTCTCTGATATTCTTGTTGGTGCAGTTCGATTAAGCACGTAAACCGCAGTGTTTACTGCCTCTGCCCAAAGCTTCTGTGGAAGATAGGATTTTGCGTATAACATAGAACGAGCAGCTTCCACTACTGTTCTATTTTCTCTTTCAATTACTCCGTTTTGTTCTGGTGTATACGGGGCAGTTACAATATGTTTAGTTCCAATCTCACTCAAGAACATGCGAACATCATTGTTTACATACTCTTTGCCTCCGTCAGTTTGCAGCTCTTTAATTTGATGCCCAAACTTTGTGTGTATTTCGTTGCAAAATGATTTCAATTTGTCTTTTACCTCCGACTTTTCTCGAATGAAGTAAACAGCTCTAAACTTGCTAAAATCATCCTTAAATAGTACAAAGTATCGTTTCTTACCAACTGATTCCACGCTCATCGGACCACATACATCAGAATGCACCAATTCCCTAGGAGCATTTGTAATATCTTCTGTTCTTTGACTGAAACTTCTTCGATGTTGCTTCCCATAAACACACCCATCACAAAATGTATTGTCCGAGGTCAGTTCAGTTCCCATTAATTTTAAAAACGATTGCACATGTTTTTTATTTTGGTGAGCTAACCGTTCGTGCCACAACTGTAGCGAACCGATTTTATTAGCAGCAGCAGAATAAACAATTTTATTTGTATGCACAACCCGAACGCGAAGTTGATACAAATTATTGAGCTCTACTCCTGTAGCAACAATTTTATCATTCTTCATAAACACACAATGCTTGCCATTGTTGTTAATACAAAAATCAAGGCCCTTGCTAGCCGCTACTTTTACCGAAAACAAATTGTGAGTCATATCCGGAGCATACAGCACGTCGTAAATTACACCGGGTAGCCACGTCGTTTCACCATACGTTTCGACTTTAAGGTTCCCGCGACCAAACGCCGATATCTGCTGACCGTTTCCGACTCTTATCATCACGGGTTTTGAAAACTCGCTAAATTCCATGAACCAATCACGCCTATTGGTTATATGGTCAGATGCACCTGAGTCGATTAACCAAATGTCTCTGGTTACTATTACGTCAGCACTTCCTACAAACGCCTGTTGTTCACTCGATGAATCGTCACCGGATTTACCACTTTTTGGTTGGTACACGTTTTTCGGACAGTTTTTCAGAATGTGGTCTTTCGAACCGCACTTATAACAACCACGACAATTTTCGCGAACATGGTTTTTCCTTCCGCAATTTAAACAACCAGCCTTTTTCTTAAAATTCGGAACTTTCTTGCCCAATTTTAGTTTCGAAAACAATGCGACTGTTGATTCCTCATTTTCAGTTACCTGCTTTTGAAGGCGTAACTCTTCAGTCATGAGTCTCGTTGTTAGATTGTCGATGGTTCGTTTACCTGGATCAGTCGAGTCCCATGCGCTGTGAAAATGATTAAATTTTGATGGCAACGTCGACAAAATTCTGGTGAGAAGCATGGATTCTGGAATTTGTTCACCCAACATTTTCATTTTATTGGCCAACTGCTCCAACTTAGAGATGTGTTGAGCTACATTTCCAGCAGGATCCCAGCGGAATTCAAAGAACTGCTTCTGAACGAGAGAGAGGCTCTCATCCGACTTCATATCATAGATACTGTGCAACTTTTTCCACATTTCTTCTGCGGTTTCACAACTCATTAAGAATTGTAGTGGCTTCGAGTCCACAGTGGTTACTATGAGTTTCTTCGCAAGTCGATCAGCCTTTGTCCATCTCTTCAGTTTTTGTTCATACTGCTCATCACCAACTTCAGGTTTCTTAAATGTGCCATCGCACACGTCACGAGCATCTTCACTTTCCAATAAAGTTCGCATGACAAATTGCCATTGCGGCCAGTTATCAGCGTCTCGAAGTTTCTCTACTTTGAGTTTATCAACCTCCATTTTGTTGATAACGCGTTAAAACAATTTTAATGCACTAAACAACTTTTTAGTCACACTCTAACTTGAATTAACCGTTCAAAGTCAACAATGAACTTAACAACACACCTGCGACACCTGGGCACATAACCTGTTGTGGATA
Organism: Xestobium rufovillosum; assembly: GCA_963966045.1. Lineage (NCBI taxonomy): Eukaryota > Metazoa > Arthropoda > Insecta > Coleoptera > Ptinidae > Xestobium > Xestobium rufovillosum. The sequence continues at coordinate 32,249,467 of OZ014497.1, forward strand.
TTTGTGGAATTCTGAGTGGTAAGTTCAGACAACTTCAAGAATAACTAGCAATTTATTGAAAATGAATAAGCGATTAAAACGAATACAGTTTCGCCTCTCGCGACCGTCTACATACTACTGCCATAACATGAATCAGCAAGCAAGCTTAACGATAAGCATTGGTTTATAAACATTCTGCGAATGCAATACAATCTTTCATCTGACAGTATTTGTTTTTCTTAATTAAATATAGATCACAACAAACAGCCATCACTCCAATATTCGTTTTACCATGGAGTTCGAAATTTATGGAGAGATGCTCCTCTTAGACATTCTGGTCAATCGTTATCTTAACGAAAGTCTTGATCATCACTCGATCTATAAGAAACTCACTCATATCATCATTAGGCTCAGTGTCTTATCTAACCACCATCTTTCTCAAAAAATGTCACCAACTTTCTTGTTCACCGTATGATCATCATTTCTCCTTATCTTCTGAGCTTTAATATAATCACAGAGATTTGACCAATAACAATTACAAGCCCTTTGACATTAGACGGACTATCTCCAGAAACCTAATTTCTCCTAGGCCAATGTCCGGCGACGCCCTCTCCCCCATAGCTATCTCATTCCTCACCTACATGCATAATGTAACTGGTCGTACAGACAAACTTCTTTGTAAACATAATTTCAAAACAGACTCCTCATAGCAAAATCTCAGATCATCATCTCTATAGTCGGCCCTTGCATACGGAAGGTGTGTATCGCATTCCTTCTTCTTGTGGTCTTGTATATATTGGTAAGATTAGGCCGTGCATCGGTACTCGTGTGGTTAAACGTGGACGATGCGCCAGTGCTCAATTTAGCTGCTTCAGCACTGATGGAGTTTAGATTATCAAATCAATTTATCGGCGACAAAAATTTTAATCCGAACAGTAAGCTTAGGGAATCGATCGAAATCAGGCCACCTCAATGTCAATCGCGACAACGGCCTCTACCTGCAGAGTCCATGGAACCTGATAATAAGTCCTAACCTAAAACTATCACTCTCCACGGTAATCTCTCATTCTAATCATTCACGGCTAAATGGCTCTTCTCCGGCTTTAAATAATATAGAAATATTTGACCTGAAATTCTCTGAATACTTCTACCTTTTCAATGATCACCAAATTGCTTATTACTTATTGTTTCTCCTGTCAATCTATTTTCTTGATAATAACCCTGTCCTGGTAACAAATTCTTGATACCTGGTCGTCCTATGTTCAAAATGCTGTCACATTTTCGATTGCATCCTGCAGTTTCTCTTTTTCCACTTTGGCTTTCCTTTTCAGCTGACTGATCTTCGTTGTGACTTACGTAATAAAATAAAACAGGGATGACTATATTGATTATCGGTGATTGATGATAAATGAATCAAAATAAAGAATATGACGTATCAAACGATGTGATATCAAAAAAATACTGTGGGCTATCCGTATAGTTTGCTCATCATGCACTTCAAATTTCCAGATTTTAAAAACAACAAAATTGTGGGAACTCACACAATTTGCGTCCTCACATTTTATACACTACTGAGATTAGGGGGACTCATACGCCTTACGTCCGCACATTTTACACACTAATATAATTAAGGGGACTGTCCACACAAGTAGGTTTATTAAATTTCTTGAAGATGAGCAAGTGTATATCAATTGCGAGCAGTCGGTATTACAGAGAATAACACTAAAAAATGTTACCATATCTATTTATTTTTTATATTGTTATTGTAAATGTTATTGTAAATGTTATAGATACTTAGTAGAAATTATTTTTACTAACACTAAAAAATGTTACCATATCTATTTATTTTTTATATTGTTATTGTAAATGTTATTGTAAATGTTATAGATACTTAGTAGAAATTATTTTTACTAACACTAAAAAATGTTACCATATCTATTTATTTTTTATATTGTTATTGTAAATGTTATTGTAAATGTTATAGATACTTAGTAGAAATTATTTTTACTAACACTAAAAAATGTTACCATATCTATTTATTTTTTATATTGCTATTGTAAATGTTATATTGTAAATGTTACTTTTAGTAGAAATTATTTTTATTAGGTATAACACTATAAAATGTTACCATATCTAATTTATTTTTTATATTGTTATTGTAAATGTTATTGTAAATGTTATAGATACTTAGTAGAAATTATTTTTACTAACACTAAAAAATGTTACCATATCTATTTATTTTTTATATTGTTATTGTAAATGTTATTGTAAATGTTATAGATACTTAGTAGAAATTATTTTTACTAACACTAAAAAATGTTACCATATCTATTTATTTTTTATATTGTTATTGTAAATGTTATTGTAAATGTTATAGATACTTAGTAGAAATTATTTTTACTAACACTAAAAAATGTTACCATATCTATTTATTTTTTATATTGTTATTGTAAATGTTATTGTAAATGTTATAGATACTTAGTAGAAATTATTTTTACTAACACTAAAAAATGTTACCATATCTATTTATTTTTTATATTGTTATTGTAAATGTTATTGTAAATGTTATAGATACTTAGTAGAAATTATTTTTACTAACACTAAAAAATGTTACCATATCTATTTATTTTTTATATTGTTATTGTAAATGTTATTGTAAATGTTATAGATACTTAGTAGAAATTATTTTTACTAACACTAAAAAATGTTACCATATCTATTTATTTTTTATATTGCTATTGTAAATGTTATATTGTAAATGTTACTTTTAGTAGAAATTATTTTTATTAGGTATAACACTATAAAATGTTACCATATCTAATTTATTTTTTATATTGTTATTGTAAATGAATATGGATTGCAAACAACTTACAAGCCTTTTGCCCATGCTTGTGGTATCTACTTGTGGTCATCCATCAGACATAAACTACACCGTCATCAGTGCCCAATGTTTTTCTTATTTCACCCGTTCCATAAATTACTCAAATTACGGAACGGGCTTAAAAATCGTTTATGGGAGGCAAATAATTCGGAACTGTGTGTAGTACCTACCTACTTTTATACTGGCTTGGAAATTCCGAGACAAAATTAATAAGTACCTAGTTAGGTATAATAAATTACCTAAGTAGGTACCTATGTAGTTTTTATATTCGTTCCGTAAATTAAAATTCCGGAACAGGGCCTATATATAACTATTCCTATAGTACCTGCTTAAATTACGGAACGGGCTCCGGGAACGGGCTTAAAAATCGTTAAGATGCTTGGAGGTAAATAATTATTCTGAACTTGTTCCGTAAATTATCGAAAGTCCGTCCCCAATTTTAGCTGTTCCATGCCGTTCCGCGAAATCTGGCTGGTTCCGTAAATTATCTTCGTTTCTTCCGGATGTTTAGCTGATGTTCCGTCCCGAATTTTAGCTGTTCCGTCCCGAATTTTAGCTGTTCCATGCCGTCCCGCGGAATCTGCTTGTTCCTTAAATTATCTTCGTTTCTTCCGGATATTTACCTGTTCCGCGGAATCATCTTGTTCCGTAAATTACGTAGACCCTCACTGAAGCCATCCCATCACCCGTTTCAGTATTATAGATACTGGAACTATAGGGTAGGTACGTCAAGGTATAAGTCCGTTGGGAATAGTTATTATGAAAATGTATTAGAAATAATTTTTATTAGCACAAAAAATGTTAGAGGAGAGGGTACAAACATGGAAACATATGAGGGTAATGTGGAAACGTCTAGTATTTCGACTGCAGAGAGCTTCACTCTAGCGGCGATTGCCGTAAACAGTCACTCTCGTTCCTATTCGTCACGGCGCAGCGCTAGGGAATCAGTCGGGCATTGTAGTTAATGGTGGTGCGTCGATTTCTGTTTCGTGATTTTCGTGAAGTTTTTGGAGGTAAATTTGTGGTATTATTTAGTCTAACGTATCATAGACGTAGCGTAATGCGTATCAGAGTATTGGGAAAGGGAGTTATAGGGAAGGTCTTATTGGATTTCAATGAATCATAAGCTAACGTTTTCTTGACTTAACTCGTAAAATCCAGTTTGGCTAAAGTGCGGGTAACTTGGAAACGAATAATGTTTTCTATTAATAAAAACATATATTATAAAAAGAATATAATTCTTAAAGTTCAATATTCCAACATCTTTGTGTGTTTACACATTGATTTTTAGGACGTTTCCACATTACCAGCACTTTTTTCAAAAATCAAAAATGTACCTATCTAGTAAGTTAGCCAAATATTTTTTCCAAAATTAAAAACAAACTGGGTTTGCACATTTGCACCACCTCCTCTAACAATTACTTTTATTAATTACCTTATACTTTTAATTCCATAGCTGCTGGCTACAATTTGAGCGGCAACGAATAACATTTCCCAATTCCTAACGTTTTGCTGCTAAAATAAACTCGAGAAGCAGTTTTAGAACAAAGAACTACCACAAAAATCCAAATATCTCAAAAACCGCGCCACCTAGGAAAAAACCAAACACGTCATCAACCCATCCTTTTAACCCTTAACCAAAATTCGAAAAAAACAACTTTCCAACTTCACCAATTACCCCGCAAATGGCACCCCATTTTGTGCAAGAATTTTAGGCCTAGGAAATGATGCATCATCATGAAGTACGTAGAGAGAGACGAACGGTAGAAGCTGAAAAGAAAAGGAAGGAGAATCGACAGTGTTTTGTTATTGGGAGAAGTAGGGGGCCAATGGGAAGGACGGCGTTTCGCTCCGATTGGGCGGGAGGCCGTTAAGGCAGCACTTATGGGAGTTCTGCTCTAAAGGTCTAAAGTATCAGGATAGTCCCAAGACTTTCCAGAAAGATTGGGTATTTGTGACAATGCTTCGGGTATTTTAAGAAACCAACCAGTATTGTATTTGTTGGAGCATTTTGATGTTTCTAAAGAAATACATTGGAAATTCAATGAACTAAATGGAATTTAAAGTATAAAATGAGAAGTTTTTAAGTACAACATAATTTAACATTGATTATCGATAGGAAATAAAAGTGGAGTATTGATTTTTGGGTGTGTCCCCTAAGTACAAGCGTTTATATCCGCCACCTAGTAGCAATAGTAGTAAGTTAAAGATTACAGCTGCCACTAAAGCTTACATGTCGCGCCATCTGTTACGCAATATCTGAATCGTCGACTATAAAGTTCCAGATAACTGTATCCTAAGCTTAGTTTACTTAATTAATATTACTATTCGTCGAGAGATGGCAGCATGTTCGTCCTGCTAGTTTATTTTATAATTTCCTGGTCCTGATACCCATTTGTCATATAAAGCTACTTTGTCATGGCCTGCTTGGTAAGATATAGGACGAAAATTTGATTTATAGAAACAAATCACGCTGTCCGCGTACAGGGACTTCTGGTCAGCAGTTGGCAATAATTCATTTTGTGGCTATACGCACCCTCCTTTCTTAGGGTAGTTTTTATGACACAAGCTTTACTGCACGTCATCATTTTATCGTTTTATGAGTTAGACAAAAGAACGTAATTTCGATACCTGTTTCGGCAATGTTTTTGGCATCTTCATAGTGAACTTTGCAGTTGAAGTGCGTACGAACTTAATATGTTTTTAAATTGACCTTTAAGATGTGTACCGATGTATTTTGTTTATTGAAGCATGTCTGGGTGATGCTCTTTTTTTCAGTTGAATGCACGGGAGCCCATTACCAACGGGAAGTGTGTTGTTCACGATTCTTGCGGTTCACCGCCATCACCTAAGACCTTTTATTTCTGTTAATAACAAGTATATTCACTGATCGTTGGAAAAGCCAATATCTATTACCAGGGTGTATGTACATATACAGGGTGAGAGTCACTAAGGCGAAATCGGTCTATAACTTTTTCAAATAAAAGTTTTTCAAAAATAAGTGCTTAACGAGACAAAAATATTTTCAAATGGCGGACTTCCGGTTATACCGGAAATGGACACTGACTTTGTCATTTTAAATGGAACACCCTGTATATTATTGCATTTTTGGATTTCTCGTGAAAAATAAATGTCAGTTTGTTAATCAAACATTGGGTCTCAGTCGAACCGCTCTGGAGTTTTTCATTTTTTTGAAAATTTTGACATTTGCAGTAGTTGGCGCCATTTTGAATATCTTCGAAACGAAAGCACTTAGAGGAATGCGGTTTCGACAGTTCGTTTCTGGAAGAAACGGCCTATCAGACGCAAGTATAACATGGAATCATGGCTTTTTAATTAAATAAAATTTATCCATGCCAATATTTACTAATTCAAACAGGAATAACTCTTTTCTTTTAAATGGAATGCTACATTGGTTCTCACATCATAAGACGCAAAATTAAATTCCATTTAAAATAACAAAGTTCGCCATAATTTGAAAATATTTTTGTCTCATTAAGCACTTTTATTTTATTTGAAAAAAGTTTCTTCCAATTTGAACTGTAGGTATGTATTACGTTTGTTATAGACCGATTTCGCCTTAGTGACTCACCCTGTATATTCTTACTAACCGATCAGCGGCGTAAAATTTTCCCTAAAAGTAGAACATCCTACACTCCCAACTATTTGAGAGCAGTGGTCTCATTTTTATTCCTATATCTCAGACTTCCTCTATCTTCTCATTTCCTATTTGTATTTGTATATAAAACACGCAATTAGAAGAAAATTTACCAACTTGTAAATCATTTTTCACGTAATATAGCCCGAGGGAGCCAGATCTCGTGAATAGAGGGGATGTTATAATAATTGTATTCGTTCAATGTTTTACGCAAACGCATTTTTCTGAAAAATCAATACGCTGGCGTGCGCGCGTGCGGTATCGCTAATAAAATGCAATTCAATAGAATTCATTTATTTGCAATTGATTGACATAAATTTTCATAATTTTCCGTAGTTCCACATGAAACTCATAACGATGCCGTACCGTACTCTCTCGAACCCTTCAACTATTTCACAAAATAATATATTTTCTGATACGTTTCGTCTTGCATATCCACCACGCACCTATTGTTAAATCTGCCAGTCACTTTACAATACAGTTTTAAACCCATTACAGGACTTAAAAACAGGTTTTAAGATCTTTGTGAAGCATAGCAAATTTAAACAAATTGACTTGGTACTACTCTCATACTTTCAATTATTTGAAATTAGTTTTTTGTCTATACGCGCGTGTTGATTTTATAGTTCTTCTCTTGTTCCTTTTTTTCTCCTCCTTGTTCTTTGAGTTGAAGCCGTGAGCCTCGAGCGGAATATCATGCTCTTCCTCGTCCGCAAAAAATTCATTTAAACGTTTTTGCCGCCGCCAACACACGTGTCTAATTCATCGCGAAATGTACTGGCACTGGGAAAGTTGAATGATATTCAACTAAGTACCTACTCATATTTGACACACAATGTTGATCTAGAGGATGGTTATAATAAACTTAGCAATAAGGACAACAATAGGTCTACATTAGCGGACATTAAATTTTGATCAACAGTTGATCAAGTCACTGAAAGGGGGCAGCAGCTCTTTCAGTAATCGTGAGGGTCGGTATGGCACTGTGATGCACACTAGGTTAGATTCGAAACCTGTATATATACAGGTATACCGTGTGACAAACTTCCATGTGTAGGTACATGGGGAAATAACATGGGCAATTACATTTTTGGGGATTCCTGCTCCCCATGTGTAGTTACAGTGGTGGTAAAGGTAGCAACCGAAAGATTATTTTTTTCTGCCTATGAGGATATCAAAAACTCTACAACTTTCCAATTTATTAAAGCATTAAAAGCAAAAATTACATTAATAATTTTCTAACTAAAACACAGAAATTTATCAGATTATCCATGACAACTTAATTTATTCTAATCACGGACGTCTTTGATTTTTATGGATTTTCTGAACTGTCAACATTTAAAAATGAACAAAAATATTTATTCAGTTCAAGAAAAGGTTTTCATTGTGAAAATATTTTACGGCGGCAACAGTTTGCGCGTAGTCCGTGCCTTATTTTCTGTAAAATTCAATAATAACGGTCCTATTCCTTCGGTATAAGAACAAATAATTTAGTAAGAAATTTGAAGGCTGAGAATTTTTCATCGAAAGAAGTTAATTTTTACTAATACATAAACTTGTTTTTTTTTATTTAGATAATTCTCATTCACATTATTATTGTCATTACCTATAGTTTTAATTAGTGGTACTGGACCGTTCGGAAAACTACTCCTCGGGCAAATACCCCATGTACGTACGTGCTTTTAAGCAGGTCTTTGTTCAAATATTGCATGTTTTGAATGTGTATGGAAAACCGCAGACCAACTGGTTTCGTCCTTCTGGGACTCATCAGTACGGTGCTTTCCCCTACACACTCAAACCATGCAATTTAGTTGACAATTAATTGATTACTGGTGTGGATGTTTCGTTGGTGAATGCTGGTCTATAGTTTAGGGTAAATTGTAGGTGTCGTCTAACCTATTAAAAAGTTTTTGGGAAAATGTTAAAGCAGTAAAATGAAATAATAAAAATTAAATTACTTTAATTTTACTGCAATTATGAAAAATTTAACAAGCGGAAACATTTGTTTATTTTGCTCTAATGGATTTTGTAATCTGGCAATTTAATACTTATTTATTTCATATCTAGGTAAGGACAAAAACTTATTAATATACAATGAAATTAAAGTAATATAAAAAAGAAAAATAACTATAACAAATATTCAAATAAACCCCCATTCTGTATCAGACAGTATCCCAGCCTATTATAGAAAGAATTTCTCACATTCGCAAGTTGCCGATCATTTATTAAGTTGCATTCCGCAAAAATAGCATTCCTTAAAGAATCAATATTTGTGTGACGAGTTTTATAAATCTTATTTTTTAAATGGCCCCACAAGAAAAAGTCACACGGTGCCAAATCGGAAGATCTAGCTGGCCAGTTTATAGCACCACCTCGACCAATCCAGCTCTCTGGAAATATTTCATTTAATAATTCCCTCACTACTTGTGCTCCAAAATGTGCTGGGCATCCGTCATGTTGAAACCAGACCTCCCGATTCGCATGTGCAACTTCTTCTAATGCAGGGCCAATATGGTTAATTAAACGATCTAACATAAGATTCTGAATTTAAATTTCCCTGGTATTTCAAATGGTCCTATAATGCGATTATTAAAAATGCCTGCCCAAATATTGATTTTTTGAAGGTATTGCGTTGTAGTGGCTAGATTTATTCTGGGATTTTCCTGGGCCCAATGCCTAACGTTTTGTGAATTTGGCTCTTGATTTAAAGTGAAGGTACACTCATCGGTAAAACAAATTGATGAGAGAAAGCTGCGATCCCGATTAGCCCGTTCTTGCATTTCTTCACAGAAAGTTTGCCCTGATTCTTCGTCAAAAGGAAGTAACTCTTGGTGACATTGGAATTTAAAGGGATGATATTTGTTTTTTTTTTAATATGTTACGGACAGTTTCTCTTGAAACATTACATTCTAGGGCCGTGCGGTAAATTTTTTCAGTATGATGCGAATCTTCGAAATGCCGCCCCTTATATGAAAATTAAAAAAAGTAACATTGTATTTTGATTTAAAAAACTACTTACAAAACGTCTAGTTACTTTAATAATTTTCGAAAATACTTAATAACAATTTAAAAATAATTAGCATCAGCAACTCATTCTACTACAGTTTTACTCTTCTAACCTCCGAGCTTCTAACTTTAAGTTTGGAAAATTCATCAATTAAGGGTGTATAATCAAAAGTGGCAGTCAATGTAGATTTGACTGATAAATGTTTAAGTTTTGTTCCGCTCAATGAATTTGTTAGATAATTATTTATTAATTTTAAATTAGAAAAGCTCCCTTCGCACGCTGGCTACCGAGACAGGGAGTGTTAATAAAATCGTCAGCGCTGTAATAATAATTGTATTCGGATTGTATTCAAATATTGCATGTTTTGAATGTGTATGGAAAACCGCATACAATTGGTTTCGTCCTTCTGGGACTCATCAGTACGGTGCTCTCCCCTACACACTCAAACCATGCAATTTAATCTTGCTATATATGCTGCCGCGCTCTGGACAGATATCAGCAAGTGACAACTACTTTGAGTAATTATCTGCGATTAATCTGTGGTACTGGCCCGTTCGAACAACTACTCCTGGGGAAAATACCCCGCCAGGCATTGAATTATAGAACTAAATCAAGATTTTTGTACTACGAGACGTCACACCCCACCTACACAAAATCTGGATTTAGTTCTATAATTAAATGCCTGGCGGGGTATTTGCTCGAGGAGTAGTTGTTCGAAAGGTCCAGTACCACACAAAGCAGTTAAGTTATTTTCGCACAAATAATTTAAAACATCAAAAATTGAAGATCAGTTGCATTTAAACCTGACTCATTCTCGACAGAAAGTGTAGACTGGAGATTCGTACTCGTACAATAATTTTCTAAGGTTTTGTCATGTATATTTTTTAGTTTTAAAATGTTTTTATATTGACTTTTTTCCGAGCTTTTTTCCTTTTCTTATCCATACTGACATTATAATATTAAATATTAAAAAATAAATCGTCACTAAAATTTCTGTAAAAAAACAATAATTCACTTGCCTGATCTAGGTACTTTTTAAGCACAAAACATTGATTTAGTCAAAAAATGCAGAAATATATCTGATTTAAAAATAAGCTGCATTGCTACTTTGAGAGACAAAGTTACTTACATTAAATTCAAAATTGTGAGCTGGCACTGGCAGCAGATTATGAATTGTTTATTAACAAATAAAACATGAATAAAAAAGGATAAAACACGTGCCATTTACTTTTGTGGTAGCAGCCGCCTCAATGTTTAGGCAAATAAAACAAACAACAAATACAAGCATTAGCACCACTTAGTGGTTGGTCCCTGATCAAAAAATCTCTCGGCGAACGGCAGAGTGGTGCGGATCTTTGCAACACTTTGGCCGGTTTTTCAAAGAAACCAACCCCAGATTAAGTCTGACACCGGCTTCGTTGCTATGATACAACCAATCAGAAAGCCGGTATCATAGCAACGAAGCCAGTGTCAGACTTAATCCGGTATTGGTTTCATTGAAAAATCGGACCTTTAAGTTCGCCGCTGCCGCCGAAGGCATTGATTAAAAACCAACGAAGTACTGAGAGCGTGTAGGCAGTGGCGTGCAATAAACCTGGAGTAAGAAATTATAAATATGCAGGTATAGGCAAAAGGCAAATTTAAAAAGTTTCGTAAAGATTATTTTTAATTATTGTTTAAAATTACAATTCACTGCTTGAAATGCCGCCCCCCTATAGTGCCGCCTGATGCGGCCGCCTCTCCGCATCATAGCACGGCACGGCCCTGAATAGACCTTAAACTAGATGTTGGACTAGCAGTTATCTGGCCTATTACCATTTCCTATACCTCAACATTTAGATTTCTTGGAACGACTAAAAAAATAAATGATAAGATTAATTTTAGTTTTGTTTCACTCCACGTTATCACTTGTTAAATTTCTCATAATCCCAGTAAAATTTAAGTTTAAGACTGTTATTGAATTTTACAGAAAATAAGTCACGGACTACCCGCAGACTATTGTCGCCGTAAAATGTTTTCACAATGAAAACCTTTTCTTCAACTGAATAAATATTTTTGTTCATTTTGAAACCCAAATAATGTAATTGCCCATGTTATTTCCCCATGTACATATGGAAGTTTGTCACACGGTATATGTCCGCTTCTAACTATAGTGCATGATGAGGCCGTATAGGGGCAGTTTATAGTGATATTGAATACCTATGTGCTATACATTTTGTGAGAGGGCACGAAAATTGAATAATTGTAGGAGATTTCAATGCAGTCGTAGGCACAGGGAGAGAAGGCGGAACGAAATGGAAGCGGTTTCGACGGAGGGCTGTGGTATGAAGATCAATAAAAAGAAAACCAAAATTTTGGTGTGTAGGGTGCGCGAAAATAGGACTAAAACTAAAATACAAATTCGAAACGAGAAGATAGAGGAAGTCTCAGATTTCTGCTGTTCAGGAAGTCAAATAACTCGCGATGGTAGGAGCTCTAGAAATATAAAACAAAGAATAGCGCAGGGCCGAGTTGCATTTATTAAAAAGAAACAACTACCTATTATGCTCGGGAATGATAAACGTAGAAACTCGGAAGAGGCTCTTAAAAACATATATGTAGGGTGTACGGCATTGTATGTATAAAATTGTTGCGTGCAAATATAGAGCTCCGCAGTGGGGATTGGCTTACGAGGTTTGTATAATAAGGTACCTTACGTGCTTCTACTTACTGTAGATAATTATTTTAATAATTAGGCATCCGATTTTAAAAACTTAAAAACCAGTTAAAGTCAGTTTTTGATAATCTTATAGTTTGGAATATAACCTTCCGCTGGAGCGTTCTGTTTAATATAAAATTCACGTTCACGTTTTCTCCCAATTTTCACCCTATAAAACCGCAGTAACCGCTCCATAAAATATATAGCATCCCCTATTCGCCGCATGTGTCAAGTCTTCATAAGGAAGAAGTTAGATAAACTATATAAGGGGGTTGTTTTGATACGTCAGATGAAATACTATCTTAGTATACGCATTTAAATTGCTAGAGTTAATTTCGTTTTATTTATTAGCGTATTTAAGGGTTGGGGATGAAATATGAAATTTTTTCTTCGAGTCATACGGGGGTGTTTTCATAATTAAAGCTCCTCGAAAGCAAATACAGCCCTGATCAAGATTTATACCCCTTAATGACGGAATCTTAAACAATGGCGACTTTTTAGTGGCAAACTTGGCTTATGATTAACGATTCTCGTTAATTACACTTGACCCCTGTCCACCCTGAGAGCGTTATAGCCCGAAAGAAACCCCAGCAGGGTACGTGGGATAACACAAAAGGGTGTTATAACCACTTTCGTAAAATTAATAAACGTCTTGGTCGCATGAAAAGTTATACGCGTAAAGTGCTGAGTAACGCACAGTTACTACCCTTTAATTATTAGCTACCCCAATTTGGAAGTTGTAGGAATTTCTGTATGTTGCGAGCATCGCGCCTTTAAAAAATGTTTGTACATGGCAGAGTGGATAAAGCGGACACATGCTGTGGGAGAAGATCTATAGCCTAGTTGTGCTAACAGCGGTCTATTTCATCCCCTTGCAGTGTACGCGTCTTAAGGAAAAGTCACCCCTAAAAATAAAAATTAATCGACCTTATGATACCCTCTAATTGTATGATGAGTTGGTACTGGACCAGGGTGTTTTCACTACGGCATTTCTTAGACAAAAATAAAGTAAATCCTTAAAAGATAAATAAAATCTTATTCCCTAAGATACAAAGGGTGTCTGCGGAAGAGGGGTTGTTGACAGGAGACATCCCTTATCAGACAAAGAGTCGCCTTGAGATGACGGGGAGAAATCGCGACACAACATAACATTGACCGCCTAAGAATTATCTATTGTGACTTTTCAGGTTTTCAGCCTTACTAAGTATCAGTAGAAGAAGTGGCACAGGCAGTGGAGGTGGATATGGCACAGTGATGTACAATAGGCAGGTTCGGTAATTTTCAAATTTCATTAAAATTGATACTTAGAGTTTATTATACTGAAGGCAGTTGTTGTTAATTTTTGTTAAAAAAAATTCCTTCGCCTGTGAAGGCCGTTGCAAAGTTTTCCATCGGTGCGAGACTAGAAATCGTACCTTGCAGCGAGAGTAGGCCGCGTGACGTCAGAACTTAGTATAACGTACAAGTCCCAGCTTCAGCGCGCAGCAGTCCCATAAGTTTATGCATATGCATGTGTAGTTAAATTGTTAAATATTATTAACTGGTTCTAACTGGTGTTTTCTGTTTTGTACCCAGACTAATACATCGTACAGCACACCAATAAAACGGAAAAAGTGGTTCGTTGGAGCCAGAAGGAAAATCGGTCAGCATTATCGATATTTTCGCGAGTTAGTTTATCATTGCAAAAGTTTATAAAATTATCGGCTGCCCCATTGCAGCCACTCTAAATAAAATCGAACATAATGTAATTTATCGACAGTTTTCTGGGACCCCTTGGTACTTGGTAACGTGTTACGGTTAGCATAATTTGAAACAAGATGCTAGGAGCGTGACGGAGCCAAATACTGAATCGCCGTAGCGTTCCCTCCCTGAACTAAAAAAGGAAATTTTATTAACTATTTTACAATAATAATTAAATACATAGTACGTCATCATAAAGTTCTCTTTTGAAGACTGGTAGGACGCGTACCTCCATCCTTTCCCTGAGCTAGCCTACGCATTTCCGTAAAAGTAGAACATTCTACATCCCCAACTATTTGAGAGCAGTAGTCTAATCTGCTCCAATCTCTACCTCTTTATTCCTATCTTTGACTCTAGTATGTCGCGAACTATTTTCTTGTGTCTCAGAAGGTGTCCTACCATCCTACGATCCTATCCCCTATTCTTTATTGTCTTCCATACTTTTCTCTTTTCCCAACTCTTTCTAATTCCTCCTTATTGCTAACTTGTCTATCCACGGTATCTTCAACACCCGTCTCGTCTGCAGCATCACATTTCAATCGCTTCTACTCTTTTTCAATCCGCTTCTCCCATTGTCCAAGTTTCGCACCCATAGGTATAATTTCGTACTCCATACGCATGCGTCTTTAAGAGTCTCTTCCGAGTTTCTACATTAACCATTCCAGAATATAGCAGTTGTTTCTTTTTGTTAAACAAGTACCTAGTACCTACGTAGCGTAGTTTTTTGATTCGCGTGAGTTGTATTTGTTTCCGTTTTTTTAAAAAATTTCCAATCCGTTATAAAACTGTTAACTTGATAACTTGTCAATCGCTTAGGTATACCTACACAAATGAGTAGGTATGTATATTGTATTGTATTAGAGAATATAGGTAGGTACCTATTTTACAAACAGAAGTAAGCAGGTATCTACAATCTACATACCTACTTATACTGAATTATAAAAGGCATGTACAGTTAATAAATTGTTGACTTTGTTTTACTTATACCGGTCTGCCTTTACACTACTGTTTTGAGGTTGAATGAAATTGGGGTTAGATGCAAGAATCACACACCATTTCCACATTTACCAGGACATTTACCTACCTGCTACCTACTACATAAATATGGCAAATTATGTGAATCTGACTTTTGATACCCTTGTTGCATCATTATATCGATTATGTTGTCTTTGTTTTATGTTTCCTTAACACCTTACTTTAAAAATTCACGCTCGAAATAGTCCCAATAAGTATGTTATGAGATAGGTACCGCATCACGGGCACTTCAAGAGGAGTGGGAGGAGCGCCTTACGAATCTCTGACGTCAAACCAGTAACAAAGCGAACTATCATGTGGGCGTGATAAGCCAATTTCTTTCGCTTATTACGCCGCAAAAAATTTTTGTAGAAAAAAAATTTCGCCGTAAATCAATTACAATAACAATTTTCTGTCATTTTCATGCCAAAAATAGATATCTTATTTTTCTCCGAACCTCCCTATTACTTTTAACTATAGCGACACAGTCGTGACTTGAGAATTCGGCACGGCACTGTATATATTAGTATTGGGGGGTGTTTCTCGATGTGACAAGAGGGAGAGTGGAATGTATAAGGGTTGAGAATGTGGGTGACATCGCATTAATCTCACTGAATTAAGAAGCTGATTCAATCATCGCTGGGGCTTCTTTTGTTGTTTGTTTTCAAGAAAATGTCATATAAGTACGTTTGCTAACGGGGTATTTACGTTTAATTAACCCTAATCGGGTTAGAACGGGGTAGTTTACAGTGCATTTAGGAAATACGTTCATTAAGAAATGTTTTGGTACAGGGTGTGTCCAAAGACGCACGTTGTCTTCAGCTGATGCGTGAGGTCCTTCATTCTCTCGCAAATAACGAACGAACCGTACAAACAAATAAAACAAGCGAATTAATAATAATTGTTCCTATGAAGAGAAGATGAACGCGGGTAAGAGAAGTAGCCGTCTGTCCGGGCTTCGCGCGGAGCTAATGACACGCTTATCTGGCGGACTGGAGGGCTAATCTGCTCTTCACTCATGTACGGAGGCAAAAACCCGTATTAGACTCGGCCTTAATTAACACAAAAAACCATCAGAGCGGGGGGAACGGGGGGAGGCCGCGCGGCCGCGTTCAGCAAGGAACACCACTCGAGAGGCTAGAGCCCTGGTTAGGAAAAGAATAGGGGCTTCCAGCGGCGACGTAGTCCGTCATAATATTCCAGAATTCGAGTCAAACTTACATTTCGCAGCATATAAGGGCGTATGGGTACATTATCAGCTGAAAGTGGTGTATCACGACGTCCAGCGTTAAATAAATTTGGGTTTTCTGCGTGATTCACAGACTTTTCCCAATATTCTTGAGATATGTGATTTGAACAAGATTCCCAAACTGTTTCTACTTAATCTCCAATATGTTTTTCGTAATAAGTTTTTGCGCCTGCCCATATTAATTCAATGGCATTAAACTGGCAATGATATGGAGGCAGGCGCAATACCTCATGACCATGCTCCCTTAATATTTCGTCGACAGCATAAATTTTATTTTTTTATTGACTTTGCAATCATCAATAATTCTGATTTTACCTGTTAACCATTTTTCAAATAAATCTTTGTCCATATTATCGTGGTAGTCCATACATTTTGATGCGTTTAGACAGTGACTATAATGTTATATTATAATTTATTATTGGTACTGCGCATAGTAGTGATAAACTCAATATCTAAAAAAACTGTTCTTTTTGCTAAAATTTCTCAGGGCACGAGGTATTCTTGTCACTTTCCCTACAGCTCGTGATAAGACGACTTAGAACCCATTTGGGAGGGCATATTATTACAAACAAAGGCCTGAGAATGACTTCTATGCTTCAAACACACCCCGTATCATTAATTATAAACGCGATAGTTGCTATAATAAACCATTGTTATAAAGTCATTGTGAACATGTCTCTAAAGATGTGTTGATTCTAGAGCGTAATTAATATCTTCAGTTTGTAACATTGGAGCCCTTCCGAGAGGGGTAGCTTCAGACCTAAAATAATCAAACTGTTGCGGATACCAGCTTAAAACAAAAAAGAAATTCGCGAAACTAATCTATATTTATCAATACCAACTTAACGAAACAGGAGCCGACTCCTGCAGATGTTTATTTGGAGATTTTCAAAGTTGCCCCGCGATTTAAAGTGCATATATTATCGATATATCTTAGATGTCACTGCAATCGCATTAGAAATGCTAAAATATGCCATCTGGCGGATGATTTATTAGCTCTGGAGGGGCCAGATCCACTGCTTCGGCTTCTGTGTATGTCGGAGTCGAAGACTTCCGTTTTTATGGAGATGATCCTTCGAGCCGAATGGGGCGAAATTTCTATCTGTACTAGACTTCCATATGCAAAAATATTCTGTGGCTGGTGCTGCAGCTAGAAACCTTGCCTCGGCATGGAAATGAACAAACTAAGATCAAATATCATAACCTTCGACATCAGCATGAAAACGTGTAATTATAGAAAATTCGCGATACATCAGTTTGAATGATGTTATTATTGAAGCTGCTGTATCGGGACCGTCAGTAAACACAGTAATTTGTTGTGCTGGTACATCTAGAGTGCTACCAGCATTACGCTTACCTACGGTAATCTCGTACCTACATAAAGGAAGTGGTCCATTATAGTAAAGCCTAAGGCCATTCGCGATGTCAATAACTTGGAATCATTATTTTAATATGTATACGCTTCATACAAGACGACGATTTTGCATATGCTGACCTCAGATAGATTGGTAATTTCGAACTGGGATGACGGTAGTAACTCAAGCTTACTAATTAATGAAATAATAGGTACAATAATAACACACAATATTCTAATCAAAGACTCCCTTGATTCTAATTTCTAATTCGTCTGAACTGTCAACATTATTTATCGACAATTTAAAATTTGGGTTTCAAAATGAACAAAAATATTTATTCAGTTGAAGAAAAGGTTCTGCGGGTAGTCCGTGACTTATTTTCTGTAAAATTCAATAACAGTCCTATTCCTTCGGTAACAACAATAAAAAATTTAGATAAGAAATTTGAAGATACTGGGAATCTTTCATTGAAAGAAGGTAATTTTTACTAATAAATTTACTTGGTTTTTATTTAGATAATTCTGATTCGGTTATTATTATTACCTAGTTGCTAATTCCTTATTGTTCGCTAACATAAATTTTACTGGGATTATGAGAAATTTAACAAGTGATAACGTGGAGTGAAACAAAAGTAAAATTAAGCTTATCATTTATTTTTTTACTCGTTCCAAGAAATCAAATGTTGAGGTAGAGGAAATGGTAATAGGCCTGATAACTGCTAGTCCAACATCTAGTTTAAGGTCTATTGCCCTAGAATGTAATGTTTCAAGAGAAACTGTCCGTAACATATTAAAAAAAAAGAAATATCATCCCTTTAAATTCCAATGTCACCAAGAGTTACCTACTTCCTCTTGACGAAGAATCAAGGCAAACTTTCTGTGAAGAAATGCAAGAACGGGCTAATCGGGATCGCAGCTTCCTCTCTTCAATTTGTTTTACCGATGACTGTACCATATTGGCCCTGCATTAGAAGAAGTTGCACATCCGAATCGGGAGGTCTGGTTTCAACATGACGGATGCCCAGCACATTTTGGAGCACAAGTGAGGGAATTATTAAATGAAATATTTCCAGAGAGCTGGATTGGTCGAGGTGGTGCTATAAACTGGCCAGCTAGATCTCCCGATTTGGCACCGTGTGACTTTTTCTTGTGGGTTCATTTAAAAAATAAGATTTATAAAACTCGTCACCCAAATATTGATTCTTTAAGGAATGCTATTTTTGCGAAATGCAACTTAATAAACGATCGGCAACTTGTGGATGTAAGAAATTCTTTCTATAATAGGCTAGGATACCGTCTGATACAGAATGGGAGTTTATTTGAATATTTGTTATAGTTATTTTTCTTTTTTTATGTTACTTTAATTTCATTGTATATTAATAAGTTTTTGTCCTTACCTAGATATGAAATAAATAAGTATTAAATTGCCAGATTACAAAATTCATTAGAGCAAAATAAACAAATGTTGCCGCTTGTTAAATTTTTCATAATTACAGTAAAATTAAAGTAATTTAATTTTTATTATTTCATTTTACTGCTTTAACATTTTCCCAAAAACTTTTTAATAGGTTAGACGACACCTTCAATTTACCCTAAACTATGGACCAGCATTCACCAACGAAACATCCACACCAGTAATCAATTAATTGTCAACTATAGGCAATGACAATAATAATGTGAATGAGAATTATCTAAATAAAAAATCAAATTTATGTATTAGTAAAAATTAACTTCTTTCGATGAAAGATTCCCAGCCTTCAAATTTCTTACTAAATTATTTGTTGTTATACCCAAGGAATAGGACCGTTATTGAATTTTACAGAAAATAAAGCACGGACTACGCGCGAACTATTGCCGCCGTAAAATATTTTCACAATGAAAACCTTTTCTTGAACTGAATAAATATTTTTGTTTATTTTTAAATGTTGACAGTTCAGAAAATCCATAAAAATCAAAGACGTCGGTGATTAGAATAAATTAAGTTGTCATGAATAATCTGATAAATTTTTCGAGATTAAAATCAAATTTAATTCACTATGGGTCATTCAATAAACCTAGAAACAAAATTTATAATAAAGAGTATAGGGAAGAGGAAGAAATAAATGTTTTATCGTTGGTTGAGGCGACACCAAAAACTTCTTGTCGCGAAACCGAATCACAAGTTGGTGTTTCCGAAACAAAAGTTCAAAAAATATCAAAAAAAGGCGAATATAGGCCATATAAAATTCAAATTATTCACCATCTCTTTCCAGGAGATCAAGAAAGAAGGCTTAATTTTTGTAGGTGGTACTTAAATAAAATTCAAGAAAATCCAGAATTCGGGCGGTCTGTCATTTGGACAGATGAGACTCACACAAGCAGCGTATGTTTATTTAACAGGCATAATGTGCGTCACTGGTCTGATACAAATCAGCACCAAACTTTTGAACGTCAGAGGCAAGGACGTTTTGGATTTAACGTTTCGTGTTTTATCACTAGACTAACTAGTAAATCATTATTTCGAACATTTTCCCAATTGCACCCTCAAAGACAAGGGGGTTACCTAATGATGCAGCTGAAATTAACACGCCAATCTATCGTGATGAATTGGCTGTATCTCGGATGGATAATAGTCTTTATGTCATCTTCGGAATCCATCAGCACCCCTCAGAGTTAAGTACTTTTAGGGGATGAGAATTTTTACGAAATTAAATAAGAATTATGAGAGACGGAAAGAAATACTTCTTTTATAATTAAATTTTGTTATGATGTTAACCAGAAATACTTTAACACAAAATTATTACTGTGACGGCAGTTTTGTTTACACAGTTATTTCAGCAATAATAGGGGCATCAATTGCGAAACAACCCCTTAGAAAACGATAATAATAGAAACATAAACTTCTGGGCTACCCTCAAGAACTTGTGCTGAACTACAACAAAAGGATGTGAACTAAGTCAGTCAGTAGCACCCTATAAAACATAACAAAGTTTGATTCGGTTTAAGGGTCTTTATATGATCGTAAAATACCCCTGAGGGAGTCATTCTATCGAAATCTTGTTTAACACTTTGTGAAGATTTCCGTTTATTGCCTTTATTGTGGTCCAACAACCGCACTCGTCTCGATGCCCTTGTTGATGTACATTTTATATGCCTGTTAACCCTATACTCTAGAGTGGTAATGAGACTCGTCACGTGTTTCGCTGACAACGCCAGCATCCTCAGGAGGATGGGGATTTACTTTGATACTAATAATTTTACACGTTGAATGTTATTATATGAACTGTATTACGAACTGTTCAAATAGGAAATTTTACGAGCTTTTCAAAAATCTCCTAATATATAGGGTGGTCTATATAAAAAAATGAGTTTGGGGTGATGCACGAAAATCTAAACGCCATGTAAAAAAACTGCCTATTGCAATGGATTTTACGGAAGAAAGTGCCTTAAGAAAGTTTTTACCAAAATTAATTATCTTTATTAATAAACAAGTTATAGGACATAAAAGAAATCGACGAAATTTGAGAATCGCCCTCTAGAGGCCAAACGATAAGAGATAGCAAAGTTTTGTTTGTGCCAGTGGTTTTCTCATTAAATTTGAGCTCCGGACACCTTGGTTAATTTTTTTCTATCTCTGCAAATAAGGGGTGTTCCCATAAGAACGCGTCCAGTTTGGGACACCTTGTACATGGTAAAAAGTTATGTGTCAATTTATCAAAACAATAGGTTATAAGTAGCGCCCTCTATGGGCAACGTGAAAAATGTTATTTCAGAACGAAAATAGGACACCTCACACTACTAACACTACGAAATTTAGGAAAGATATAAACTTCTTCAGTCTCTTTTGTACCCGAAGGATGCCTCATGCATGGGCACATGACAGTCTTATTCTTCCACGCCTGTAAATTTGCGACAACAATTTTAAATATGCAATCTAGCTCAGCAGACTCTGTAAGCAATATTGCAAATCGCTTACAACATCATTTATACACTGCAATTTGCTGGAATAATCTCGGTCTTTTTAAATTGAAATAAACCACAGGGCCAAACATGTTCTAGGTCAGTTTCCTCATAACGCTGGAGAACCCAGAACGTTTATTATTTAAGTATATTTCGTATTGACGTGTATACGTTTTAGTTGCTAGAGTAATACAAATTTTCCGTGTAAGAAGTTATAAGCATATGTTAATTATCTCATCGTATTAGTAAAAATGTCCAGACTTGTCAACAGCCACTTGCAAGTTGGGCAGATGACGGAAAGTTGCTTGCCAGCTGTACCTATACCTATATGTGATGAACCACCCGTATCAGAGTTTCCGTTTCCGCAAAAACCTGATTTTTGGTGGAATAATAATGGCAATTACAGCCTATATTAATCGCATTTATATCGAATACATGCATTGGTAGCAGGTAATTAAAGAGACTAAATCCAACAGGTGCGAATTTAAACAAACATCCGCTTCAAAATTTTTAATAATAGGCATGTAGGATGTAGGTCGATTTAACTTGATCTAAAATAGATTTATAGCCTGTGTTCTCCAATATTGAAGGCACGTCCACCAGGTCATCTAATATTGAAACTCCTCTTATGAATTCAAAGCGAGTAGATTATGAGAATGAAGTTTTTCTACAAGGTCCAGAAAAATCGGCCTCTCTCAAAAGTTTCCCAGGAATACCCTGGCTCGTAAAAGCGTAACAATACAGCCGAACATTTTGGGACACCTCCTTTAATATAAAACTAACCCCAAGTGACCAAAGAGGGTAACATCTGCACGGCTGCTGTCGAGAATATATGGCTAATCAAAAACTATTCTAGACCAGTGCCAAATTCACACCACACTGCCTTATTGCCGGCAAAATTTATAGCGTTTCTACCCATACGCTTCAAATTACAAAAAATACATGGATTAATATACAGAATGAATCATCTGACACTCTCAACAATACATTTTTCATTTCGAAAATCTGGAATAGTGGTGTGCAAATTAAATTAAAAATAGTGTTATCAACTTCTGGTCCTTGGAGCCGAGGACATTTTATTTTTCATTTAATATATTATTTACTTTCGTATCACTAATGTATACCCAAATTTATGACGCTACTGACGTATACTAACCAAAGCCACCTAAAATTTCTTTATTGAAATAGGTTCACACATTGCTGTATTTTTGAAATCTATAAATAATTTTATCATAATACTTGAGATAATACAGGGTGGTTAAGTTATGCAAAACAGAATTTTTCTCAAAAATTTCAAATGGAACACCATGTATATTATTTGTACAATTGACGGTCATTTTACTAAGCTTTTTATTGATACGGATATTGTCAAGTCTACCAGTAAAAGTTTCGACAGAATGTACAATTGAATTATAAAAATGTAGTTTCGTTAGTATTTTACATTATTTTTAAGGATCTCCCCTATTTTGTCACCCAAAACTCCAAAAAGGTCTGCATTTTGTTTCTATAAAATATTTAGCGAATGAAGTTTACAAAAAATCCCATTGCAAGATTATTTCTTAAAGATAATATTTTCTTCCATGGCACTCCTTGTTTGAACATTATACCCGACTTTAAAAAGACATTATACATTTAAGAATATAACCATCAAGAAACAATTTTACAATAAGATTTATTGTCTTTATATTGATACCAATACACAATACATAGCAGTGTGTAAACCCCTTTCAATAAAAAATAATTAGGTGGCTTTGGCCAATAGACGCCAGTAGCGTCATAGATTTGGAACCATAATGACACAAAAATGTCAATATCTTAACAGTCCTTACTCAAAACCACATCATAGGTATAGTATATCAATTTTCATGAAATTTTTATGGGGAATCGGAATCACGCAAATACTTGTGGGGTTTCAATTTAAAGAAATAGAACTTTGGTCTGGTACTCAGAATGTGAACATCCTGTACCTATATATATATAAATAATTTTACGAAATGCTCCATGTCGTTCCCCACATACGTGTAAAATTTTCAATTTGAAATCTTAAGCAGTACCAGAGATATGAACCGATTACACACTAAATCCCCACCCGGTATAGGGCCAAACTATTAATATGCTTAGATTCGCGGATGTGTACCTATAAGGGAAACAAAGAATAGCGTAGGGCCGAGTTGCATTTAATAAAAAGAAACAACTATTATGCTCGTAAAAGGCTCGTAAAAGGCTCTTAAAAACGTATGTATGGAGTACGGAATTGTACGGATGCGAAACTTGGACGATAGGAGAAGTGGATGCGATAGGAAAAAATTAGAAGCATTTGAAATGTGGTGCTATAGACGCATGATGAAGATATCGTGGATAGATAAGGTTAGCAACTACAGAGAGGTATTAGAAAGAGTTGGAGAAAAGCGAAATTTATGAAAGACAGTAAGGAATAGGAGAGATAGGATGGTAGGGCACTTTCTAAGACAGAGATATTAATAAAAAGAGGTAGGGGTAGGCCCAGATTAGACTACTGCTCTCAAATAGTTAGGGATGTAGGATATTATCAGATTGTGTGCTAATCCTGGGACAACTATGGCAGCAATAATTTTTGCAATCTCTTATCCTAATAAT
Source organism: Xestobium rufovillosum (assembly GCA_963966045.1). Taxonomy (NCBI): domain Eukaryota; kingdom Metazoa; phylum Arthropoda; class Insecta; order Coleoptera; family Ptinidae; genus Xestobium; species Xestobium rufovillosum. Next base: position 32,273,602 of record OZ014497.1, read on the forward strand.
AAAACAGCCAGGTACTGTAGTGCTTCAGAATATAATAATTTAAAAGAGCATGATAAAACACGTAAATGGCGAGGGAAAAAATGGTCGGAGGGAAGTGGCCAGTTAATGAACGAAGATCATCAGTCACGCGTGCCGCCATGTTGGATTCTGCAAGTGAAGAAGCAAAATCTTGGCCGATCTGTTGTACTTTATAACGTTATGTGTCTGTCTCTGTCCCCTCTGGATCTGATTGTCGCGGCCCACTGTAAACTAATCGTGAAATGTTTTTCAATTGTTCGCCTAAGCGATTTCGAGGTATGCCGCTTTTTTTCGCTCGAAAAAGAGCGGTTTATACGAAACAACCTTTTTAACTTTCGTATGCACGTATGAGCACGATGATTGGCTACCTTGTATCATTTCTATGCTTATTTACAGGCGGTCAGCGAGAAAAATCGGACGAAAGAAAATTTTAATGATATTTTAAAATACTGGGAACTTTTTCACCTCGTACACACGCACCACTTTTATTTTTATTCGATAATTGTATCGGTAAAGTGCCTCCCTCCGGCTGCGAGCAGGACTACCACCCGCAAAAAATCCGGCATTCGCTGGAAGAAAAAACCAGGAAGGCGTAGGAAGTTTTTTTGGCCGCGTGAAAAATGAGCCTGCAGCCCTCACTGTCTTCGGACGCTGCGTTCCGAAAATCTAGGCCACCGATGTATTTATTCTGTAAGGGATGAGGGCGAATCGCGACGCGGAAGGGGACAATTTTATGCGATAGAGCCTTCTATAATTTAATTAATATTTCTCTTTCTTTAAGAAGTTGTAAATAAATTCGATACAATTTGACGCTTCTTTCTTTTTTTCATATACGAGGTTCATTCAAAAATACAAGTGATTGTGAATCCACAATCTTGAAATACAAGAGTGTGGAGCGATGCTGATTATATAATTCAATATAAAATTGATACTACTACAACTTGACAGGCAAGGGCAAAATAAGCAAATTTCCTACGTCAGGAACAAATGCTTCCTCGACAAATCAAAAGATGAAATACGAGCGTCGCTTAGGAGAAATATCATGTTAAACACACACATTTAAGGGGTAGTCGCGATAAGAAACGACCCACCCTTATCCGAAAAGGGTAAAAGTGACTGGACATTCGGACAAAAGGGGGATACAAACATATATCCACTTACTACTATGAATATTTGATATATAGGAAACATTTTCGTTCATTTAACTCGATTATGTTTCTTCACCCCTAAAATATCAAGAGGGTTGTTTTTAAAGTAAACACTTTTTGCTTCTTACAGACGCCCGACTTGTTCTATCAAATTTAATTTCAGAAATGTGTTTCTAATTTTAAATCCGGCAAGTGTAACATAAATTCGGGATTTGGGAATGCTTTATTAAAAGTTTTTGCGATTGAGAGGATAAATAGGGGTGGCCCCGCGTCTGCAGACGATCGCGTTTTGTTGCGCTTCAGCGCCTACTAGAAATTATACGTATAATTTGAAGAGTCACATGATTACAGCTTTGAAATAATGATATAATAATTTTATCCGCATTACGGGCTTTGGGAGACAGGAATGTCACCCATATGGGCAAAAAAGTAGGAATATGTGACGTACCTCGGTTAGCTTTGCCTATTCAATTAACTGATGATATATCATGGTTTTTGTTGAGCATAGTGTTGACACCATAGTAAATATATTTCTTTTCAATGGCTTAGTTCAAGAAAAGTGCCTACTTCCATGTTTGAACTCAAATGATGTTTCTACTTTTGCAGAAAATACTAAATGGCACTCATGTTCTGCTTCAGCAAAGAAACAGATTGTTAAAATCTTCACATAAATGTTTTTTTACAAAAAAAAAGTAAAAAAATAAGTATCAAAATTTATAATAAAGAAAATACGGAAGAATAAGAAATAAATGTTTTATCGTTGGTCGAGGAGATACCAAAAACTTCTTGTCGCGAAATCGAATCACAAGTTGGTGTTTCCAAAACAAAAGTTCAAGAAATATTAAAAAAGGCAAATATAGGCCATATAAAATTCAAATTATTCACCATCTCCTCCCCGGAGATCAAGAAAGAAGGCTTAATTTTTGTAGGTGGTAGGTACTAAAAATAAAATTCAAGAAAATCCAGAATTAGGGCGGTCTGTCATTTGGACAGATGAAACTCACATAAGCAGCGTAGGATTATTTAACAGGCATAATGTGCGTCACTGGTCTGATACAAATCAGCACCAAACTTTTGAACGTCAGAGGCAAGGACGTTTTGGATTTAACGTTTCGTGTTTCATTTTGGGTGGTCAACTAGCATACCAAATTTTTGATGGAAACTTAACGCGATTCAGATACATTAATTTATTGAATATTAACGCAGAAGCGATAATGGACAATGTTCCGTTAATAAACATAAACAGGGTATATTTCCAACAAGATGGTGCCCCTGCACACAATTCTGCAATAGTTAGAAATTATTTAGAAAATTATTTTCCGGGTAGGTGGTTGGGTACAAATGGACCTATATTGTGGCCTGCAAGATCGCCGGATCTGAGTATATAAGACTTTTTTGTTTGGGCATTTGTAAAAGAAAAAATATGCATAAGAAGATACAACAATCAAGTCGAGCTAGCAGAGGCAACACATGCAGCTTTACGATATTTGCAAGCCCATCCGTTTTTTTTAATTATGCCATCAATTATTATGTATTTTAATTATTTTAATTATTTGTATTGTTTTGTTAAACGATACAAATAAACTCAATAATGTACATGAACTACCAAAGAGTAATAAATGATTGTGTTAACAACTTAGTACAGTCAGTTGACTCTAGAAAAAAAGATTACATGAATGAATACAGAAATAGAACATCCTTTTCTTACAGACTGTATTATGAGCCGACCTCGGCGCGTTCAGAATTACCTTGAAGATCGAAAATAATTAAATTTCCGATCATCTTTATCGCGGCAGCAACGCGAGCAACGTAAAAATTGACCGATTTGTCGCGCTTCCGTCCTCCTTTTTTCAATTCTTATTGAACACTTCCACCACCATCGATATTTTAAATTGTCACGTACCCAAAGCATCCTTTTCTTTTTAAGGAAATTAAGTTTTTGCCGCGGGTGTAAACGACCTTCGTCACCGATGATTCTGCGTTTTTTCTATAGCAAGTTTTGGCTCCAAACCCCTCTGGCATGATGAATTCTTTCGTAGATCCAGTTACCCAATAATAGTATATTATACACGAGTTTATAATGAATGCTATTATTACCGAGGATGAAGTTTACAACACGAGCGAGTGAAAGGAGCGAGTAATAATAGCATCATTATAACGAGTTGTATACTATACTTTGTCCACGACTATCAAAACAGATTCCCAGAAATAATTTACCTTCATTTCCCTTCTCCAGTGTAAGAAAGATTCATACATACGCTCTCAGGTATAATTTTCTTGGTTTTTTGGGCAATGAATCTAATGAGGCAAGTTCTGCAGCTTCTTTTATTGCTGGTGCTGTTAAAAGAAACCTCGTTTTCACTCTCACTACTCATTATATCTCCTTTTTTAGAATATGCATTTCAAATTAAAAGCAAACCATGCTGATTTGACGTTTCAATTTGAACTGACACATTGCGATCGCGGCCTACTAAATAAATGTAAAAAAGGGTCAAAGCGATGTTCCTATTGGTGTAGTGAATAATATTCATTAATCACTGCAGTGATTAATGTATCTAATTATGATTGAAGAAACACAAGTATAAAGAGTATGTTGCAAGATAGTCTTGGACAAAATATTTTAATTTGGAGAAATTCTGGCATTAATAAAAACACTTTATATAAAATAATCGATTTGTTATCGGCTGACTTTAAAAATTAAAAATTATTGACATTATATTAATGACCTCCTATCCAACGTGTGTGACGACCATAGTGAACCATATCATCGGATATCAGTATATAAGGATCAATAATTACTTATGGAATGAAGGGATAGATAAAGTAAGCAATAAGGAAAATACGTATTTGTGGTTTCAACCTTAAAATTACGCCGCATAGTCTAAAGGGCGTAACACTTTTTGTCAAAGTTTTTTCACACCTCATTATAAGCTACTTAGACCATTGGAAGTGAGGACCGTTAAAAGTAGGGCGCAGGGAATAAATTTTATCATCATCGAAAACGTTAATTAATCAAAAATGTTGCACCTTATACACGAAGTGCATGTTTGTGTATGTAGATGGACATAACCTGTTCTGTTATTAAAGCTCTTAATTACCGACTGTGTTTGTTGTTATTACGGAGCATTCATGCTAAAAAGGAGGATGGAACCTTTAGATAAGGTGCTATCTTATAAAGAAGGTTAATAACTCCATAATTTATTAATAATAACTCGCATAAATTTGCATGCCAATTTAACAAAAAATGAAAGTTATGTTGTAAGTTTTACGTTTACAAAAATTCAGTAGCCGTTGTAGTATTAGGTTAAGAGTGGCTTGCTATAAGAAAAAACTTGTGTGTGTCAGCTCCGACGCACAACTGGAGTTTACTCCTTACGAACGATTATTTTAACTTCAACTAGGCCATCTCGCGCGCTACACTCACTGCCCTAGTCAAATCATGACTTCAAATCATGAATTCATTGCCTGATTACAGAATAATTTACATCTGATATAATTCCCTGAAAACGTAGTTTTGAACTATACGGCTATTTCTTTGATTTCTTAAATAAATTATCAATCCTTCCCAAGAACGAAAACTATATCTCCATGTTTATCGCCTGTTAAAATTTTGCACTGTAGGATATTGTCTCCCAATTGTAAAATTAACAATCTCGTTCCATTACATAATCCTTCATTAATGCTGAGATTTCTAACCAACATCACAATACAATATACTCTCAACTTCAATTCATGTGGAGGAAAATTTGGCGGGTTTAAAGTATTTAAACATTCAAGAAGAATAGCATCCTTTAAATCTCCATTATTACAATTTTCAACACTATCCAAGTTTGTATATATTTTTCTGTTTTGATATCTAACAGTTCTACCACTTTTTTGTTAATGTCTTCAACATCAGAATAGCTGATTTGGTCATATCTATGAATCGCTTTTCTCTAATTGATTCCTCCATATATATATATACGTTCAACGATACCCGAATTATAAATACATCTATGTGGCAATTCTAAATTGCTATTCATATCGTTCAAAACTCATCCATCTCCAACATCCGATAAAAACTTGGTGAATTCTTGTTCCTGTGGTAGAGCCCGCATATTTTGTGTTTAAGAAAATTTACTGAAATAACTCCAAAGAGAACTAAATTTGATACTTAAATTCACTGTTTCACAGCGGGTAGCATTTATTTTAACTGGTAACAATTGTCAAAAATCTCCTCGCAACACCATAATTTTTCCACCAAACGGAACATCACAATTCATAAAGTCTCGTAAGGTTCTGTCTGTAATGTCTAAAGCATATCTTGGCGGCACAGGAGCTTCATCCCAAATAAAAACATATACACTCCTTAAATAATCTGCTTCTTTTGAATTTTTCTTAATGTTGGAAGATGAATCTAAAAACATAGGAACAGGTAACCCAAACGTTTTATGAACTGGTTCTGCCATGAGGAAGTAGTGTTGCTGCTATGCCCGTGAAGGCCATGGTACAAACAATTTTATTCTTACGCTTTAGTAAGTTGTAAACGGTTGTATAAACATAAGTCTTACAGGAGCCTCCTGGATCGTCTATATAAAAACATGAAGATTCAGAAATTGATTAATTTATGTTAGCATCACATTTACCCAAAATAATATCTACAATTTCTTTCTGCTTTTCATTTATAGGTGTTTATATTGTCGTGATCCTATTTCTATTGCTTGTTCTTCATTTGCATAATTCAATGTCGTGGCATGGTAGGAAACATTGAAAGATTGTAACCTTCCGCAGAAAGCATGGAACTAATTTGAATTTTGGCTTTTTTGTCCTTCAGTATTGCTGTAACGTCTTTCATAATCTTGTGACTTTGCTTCTTTAAATTTTTCCCACAATTCTTCCTGATAAATTGGTCGGCAATGCATTAAAATACGAATGAATAAATATCATCCAAATTTCAGCTTCATTCATGGCTCTCTTCCACTCGTGATGATCTTAAATAAGAGCTAATTTTAAACACGCTGCTACATAAGATTCCTGTATTTCTCCGTTTACTGTTTTCAGATCTTCAAATCTGTTTGCTCCTTTAATATGAAGTACCTAACAATCGAAAATGAAATAGTTCAATTTGGCTGGGGCTTACGGAGTACATGCGTCCAATAACTTTGAATTGTTTCTGACGGCGTATACTTTTACAACGACAACAAACATGATACCTACCTGTGATAGTTCAGACGTACGCACTTTTGGCGATCGCCTCCCGTACTTATTAAAAAGAGACGGAAACGAAAAATCTGACCTCGCTAGATCGAAACGGTACGTGTCTATTGCGCATTCTCCACGACTAACATCACTTTAAGGTTTAAGGGCGAGAACAGACCTGATTTGTATATTCTTGTGTTGCAAAAAATTATTCAACCATACTATAAAATACAAAAAAAACTTGTGTGTGTCAGCTCCGACGCACGACTGGAGTTTACTCCTTACGAACGATTATTTTAACTTCAATCACTTGATAATAGGGTACACGCGAATGTCAGTTTTATACCCAAATGTGTATTTATCAGATGGTTTATGTTCGAAAATGTCCAACTACATCAAAATATAAATCGTTTATAAATTCAGTAATTAAGTGGCAATTTGCTAAACGTCGATCCCACTGGTAATGAAATAAATACTTTTCCTGGTGTTCGAATAGGCGTTGATTCACATTTCGGCACTAAGCAATATTTGGAGCATTTGATATTAGGTTTTTCCATATTAAATCAAAAGATTCAACAAATTTAGGAACGAACAAACACTGCAAATGCTGACTTCACAACGCCAACTGTCATATCTACTGTATGCCGCTCTATTTTCACTATTTCCATGCTCTATGCAGTCAGACATAAACGGCCGTATCCATAGATACTTACAGATTATGTAACTCCAATTTGCTTACAGAGTTTAGTGTGGGTATCATTTCAATTTTCATAGTGGGATTCCGAACACGAAATCGAATTAGAATGTCCAGTGGCCAGTGGTCACCGAACAGCTCCAATAAATCTCATTTTCTTAGTGTACACAATCTGAGATAACGTTTAATAATTAAATTTTCTTGCAATGCTCTGCCCTCTGCCGGGATAGGTTATAATTTACGTTGGGAGACAAATTTACTATTGTCCTTATCTACGGGGGGTAGTCGCCCCTATATCATTCTCAATTCTGAGATGTTTGTGCGACAAAGGGTTGTTTGTATTGATTCTCAAGATGATTTTATCGTTTTTGCGTGGAAATACAGGATGTTTACCGTGTGACAAACTTCCATGTGTACATGGGGAAATAACATGGGCAATTACATTTGTGGGGATTCCTGCTCCCCATGTGTAGTTACAGTGGTGGTAAAGGTAGCAATCGAAAGACTATCTTTTTCTGCGTATGAGGATATCAAAAACTCTGCATAATTATCCAATTTATTAAAGCATTAAAAGCAAAAATTACACTAATAATTTTCAAATTAAAACACGGATATTCATCAGATTATTTATGACAATTTAATTTATTCTAATCAAAGACTCCCTTGATTCTAATTTCTAATTCGTCTGAACTGTCAACATTATTTATCGATATCGCGGTAACAACAATAAGAAATTTAGTTAAGAAATTTGAAGATACTGGGAATCTTTCATTGAAAGAAGGTAATTTTTACTAATAAATTTACTTGGTTTTTATTTAGATAATTCTGATTCGCTTATTATTATTACCTAGTTGCTAATTCCTTATTGTTCGCTAACTTAAATTTTACTGGGATTATGAGAAATTTAACAAGTGATAACGTGGAGTGAAGCAAAACTAAAATTAATCTTACCATTTATTTTTTTAGTCGTTCCAAGAAATCTAAATGTTGAGGCAGAGGAAATGGTAATAGGCCTCATAACTACTAGTCCAACATCTAGTTTAAGGTCTGTTGCCCTAGAATGTAATGTTTCAAGAGAAACTGTCCGTAACATATTAAAAAAAAAACAAATATCATCCCTTTAAATTCCAATGTCACCAAGAGTTACTTCCTTTTGACGAAGAATCAAAGGCAAACTTTCTGTTAAGAAATGCAAGAACGGGCTAATCGGGATCGCAGCTTCCTCTCATCAATTTGTTTTACCGATTAGTGTACCTTCACTTTAAATCAAGAGCCAAATTCACAAAACGTTAGGCATTGGGCCCAGGAAAATCCCAGAATAAATCTAGCCGCTACAACGCAATACCCTCAAAAAATCAATATTTGGGCAGGCATTTTTAATACATAATCGCATTCTAGGACCATTTGAAATACAAGGAAATTTAAATTCAGAAGCTTATTAAGATCTTTTAATTAACCATATTGGCCCTGCATTAGAAGAAGTTGCACATGCGAATCGGGAGGTCTGGTTTCAACATGACGGATGCCCAGCACATTTTGGAGCACAAGTGAGGGAATTATTAAATGAAACATTTCCAGACAGCTGGATTGGTCGAGGTGGTGCTATAAACTGGCCAGCTAGATCTCCCGATTTGGCACCGTGTGACTTTTTCTTGTGGGGTCATTTAAAACATAAGATTTATAAAACTGGGTCACCCAAATATTGATTGTTTAAGGAATGCTATTTTTGCGGAATGCAACTTAATAAACGATCGGCAACTTGCGAATGTGAGAAATTCTTTCTATAATAGGCTGGGATACTGTCTGATACAGAATGGGGGTTTATTTGAATATTTGTTATAGTTATTTTTCTTTTTTTATGTTACTTTAATTCCATTGTATATTAATAAGTTTTTGTCCTTACCTAGATATGAAATAAATAAGTATTAAATTGCCAGATTACAAAATTCATTAGAGCAAAATAAACAAATTAATGTTGTCGCTTGTTAAATTTTTCATAATTGCAGTAAAATTAAAGTAATTTAATTCTTATTATTTCATTTTACTGCTGTAACATTTTCCCAAAAACTTTAATAGGTTAGGCGACACCTACAATTTACCCTAAACTATGGACCAGCATTCACCAACGAAACATCCACACCAGTAATCAATTAATTGTCAACTCTAGGTAATGACAATAATAATGTGAATGAGAATGATCTAAATAAAAAAATTAACTTCTTTCGATGAAAGATTCCCGTTATTGAATTTTACAGAAAATAAGGCACGGACTACGCGCAAACTATTGCCGCCATAAAATATTTTCACAAAGAAAACCCTTTCTTGAACTGAATAAATAATTTTGTTCATTTTTAAATGTTGACAGTTCAGAAAATCCATAAAAATCAAAGACGTCCGTGATTAGAATAAATTAAGTTGTCATGGATAATCTGATAAATTTCTGTGTTTTAGTTAGAAAATTATTAATGTAAATTTTGCATTTAATGCTTTAATAAATTGGAAAGTTGTAGAGTTTTTGATATCCTCATACGCAGAAAAAAATAATCTTTCGATTGCTACCTTTACCACCACTGTAACTACACATGGGGAGCAGGAATCCCCAAAAATGTAATTGCCCATGTTATTTCCCCATGTACACATGGAAGTTTGTCACACGGTATAACTTGACACTTTGGATGACGTCATTTTAAACTTATTGTAAAAATGGTATGTGCCTAGACTATATTGATGAGCGCATCAGTTCTATTAACTGGCGTGATCTGGAGAAAATCATGAAGGGGACGATTCGTTTGTCTAATACACCCCGAAGAATCATTAGCAACTCACGATCCAAATTAATATTTCCATGAAAACTCGAATCGAACATTTTTAAAGACTTAAAATCTCAATGACAATGAATTTTGTGTGCCCGTCCGACTTCCTCTAATTAAATTATTTACCCAACTATTTTTTCAATTAGCGGTTAATGTCGTTCCGCCCCGGTGGCCCCATTTGATTAGTTCTGTAATCAATGCCTCCCCTCACCCAGCAACACCCTCCTCGGGCGATACTAACCGATCTTTCGTCAAACGTGCGCCGGAACTTGTCGAAACTTTTCGATCTTCGCGCGGGAACTTGAAGAAAAACTTCCAATTCATCAGTGAGTTAATTGACTTTGGCAAAGTGTTTAAATTAATAGTTAGAGCGCTTAAACGGGGAAGATGTAAGGGCCACTTTAAGGTCTAAGGGCGAGAACAAAGTTTAATTTGAAAATATGCTGGAGCGCCGTGCAGTTCAAACCACATATCATTTTACACATTTTCGGGCACATTATTGAAAAGATTGGATAAATTTATTGTTTTGCACGAAATTTAGAAAACCAGGTCCTGTTAGAGTTTATAGTCAGGGAGCAAGGTGCTCTAATTCGACACCCTTTATACAACTCGAACACGCACAAGAAAATGAAGCTGATTCTTAAGAGAGTTAGAGATCTGTTTTTTTTCCTGGAATATACACTGAAGTGCGAGACCAAACACGGACAAAGGCTCGAAATTATTTTTGGTGAAGAAAGGAAGTGCAAGATATATTAGAAAGCGAAAGCAGTGTAGAGGGGGATAACCTAGGGAGTCCTATAATGAGAGAAGAGTTTGAGATAGCACTAAAAAGTTTAAGGAATAATAAAGCACCAGGTATAGATGGCTTGCAGGCAGAAATCTTAAAGTGCGCAGGTCAAGAGGTAATAGATCGTTTATTTAAACTAGTTAGTCGCATATACCTGACAGGCGAGATTCCAGAAGATTACAAACGGAACATCATAGTAGCTTTGCCAAAAAGAAAAGGCACGGATAGATGCGAAAATTTTAGAACTATCAGTTTAACTTCCCATGCGTCAAAAATTTTAACTAGAATTGTGCAAAGAAGGATGGAGAAAAAGGCGGAAGAAATATTAGGAGAAGATCAGTTCGGATTTAGACGAAATAGAGGAACGCGCGAGGCCATTCTAGCTTTACGAGTAATTATAGAAAAAACGATAGAAAAGAGAAAGAGCGTCTATATAGGATTTGTAGATTTAGAAAAAGCCTTCGACAACGTAAAATGGGGGAAGATGTTCGAAGTGCTGAGAAAGGTAGGGATGAAATACAGGGACAGAAGAATAATACATAATCTCTACAAAGAGCAAAAGGCAGTTATAGAATGTGAGCAGGAACAAAGGGAAGTAGATATCCGGAAGGGAGTGAGACAGGGATGTGCATTGTCACCTCTAGTTTTCAACTTATATATCGAAGATGCGATTAATATTGTTAAGGAAAGAACAGCCTCAGGGATCAATGTACAGGGCCAAACTATTAACATGCTCAGATTTGCGGATGATATAGCAGTGTTAGCATCTAGCAAAGAAGAATTAGGAGCGGCTTTGAATGAAATGGAAGCAGTTTTGACACAGGGCTTCGGCATGAAAATCAATAAAAAGAAAACTAAAATTTTGGTATGTAGGGGATGTGAAAATAGAACTAAAATGGAAATACAAATTGGAAATGAGAAGATAGAGGAGGTCGCGGATTTCTGCTACTTAGGAAGTAAAATAACTCAAGACGGTAGGAGCACTAAAGATATAAAACAAAGAATGGCGCAGGGCCGAGTTGCGTTTAACAAAAAGAAACAACTGTTATGCTCGAGAACGGTTAATATAGAGACTAGGAAGAGACTCTTAACGTCGTATGTATGGAGTACGGCATTATACGGGTGCGAAACTTGGACAATAGGAGAAGCGGATAGAAAAAGAGTAGAAGCGTTTGAAATGTGGTGCTACAGACGCATGATGAAGATACCGTGGATAGATAAGGTTAGCAATAGGGAAGTATTAGAAAGAGTTGGGGAAAAGCGAAAGGTATGGAAAACAATAAAGAGTAGGAGAGATAGGATGGTAGGACACCTTCTAAGACACGAAGGAATAGTTCGTGACATACTAGAGTCAGAGATAGGAATAAAAAGAGGTAGGGGTAGGCCTAGATTAGACTACTGCTCTCAAATAGTTAGGGATGTAGGATGTTCTACTTTTAGGGAAATGCGTAGGTTAGCTCAGGATAGAAAAGAATGGAGGTACGCGTCCAACCAGTCTTCGGACTGAGAACCTTATGATGATGATGATGAAGAAACGAAACATTAATGTTGTTGCTGAAAAAAGTTACAGCTAGTTAAAACATAAATAATTCGTGCGCGTTAGCCGCGCTGAGCCGTGTAGTAGAGGTTTATGTGCGGGCGTATAAACGCTGCATTAATATCGAGAACATTCGTATTTTTTATTCTGACAAATTGCATTTCCCTTCACATAAACATGATATTATACATTGCACATTAGATTTCATGCATGCACATCGAAAAGAAAATTTTTACATTTACAGAACTGTGTTATAGTAACACAATTCAGTTTAGAGCTATTTGTGAATATTATTGGCATAATTTTCTATGTACCATCCATATTCTAGGATGTTTGGAATATTTGGGCTTATTTGCCAAGCCGTTTTATATACAGCACACTGTAAAAAAGCTCTTTTAACATGAAAGTTAAATGCGTTTTCCGTAGGAGGCAGATCTCTGAAAGCAAAACATATCATTTTTCTGATGAGACAAAAATTGGGTTAGTGAGTGATTATCGACGTGAAAGGGTCTCTAGGGGACCGGGACGACAAAAAAGACTTACTTTTGCCAGAGAAGTTGTTCCTTATCAAGGCGGAACAGTAATGTTTTGAGGGGGGTATAACGTATGGTCGTCGCACTCCACTTATTCACGTGCAGCAAACCATGACGGGAAACATTTACGTCCAAAACATTATCCAACCAACCATCCTTCCATTGGAGAAAATTTCGTTTTTATGGACGATAACAACACGTCCCACCGCACAAGAAGTAGGGTTGGGCGAGATCGAGATCTCGGCGAGAGTTGGCCCACTCTCGTCTCGATCTCGAAAATTCTCGAACCTCTTCGGTCTCGTCTTGATCTCGAACAACTCTCGACTGCGAAAATCTCGTCTGGCCTCGAGACTCTCGGTTCTCGATCTCGAATTTATTAAGAGGTAGGTGGCATCCTTTGTACTGTGGAAGCCAAGTACCATACGGTCGATTTTTGCCTGCGATAAGGGGATGGTGTCAGGATCGCATTCAGAACAGTTTGTTTGGGCTCGGGAACGTTTTTAGAACGCAGAATATTGAAATAAAAAATATCCAGAATACAAATACCTATTCAAAACATTTTTTAACAGAACGTCTTATAAAAAGGTACAGGATGATCCAATCAAAATACCACCCTCCTAATTATGAATTGAAGGACATTTTTGGGCCTAATGACGCAGATCTGTTCTTATTAAGTGAACCACAGTTTGCAACAAAATACTTACATTTTCTTTTTCGCGATTGAACGATTGAATATTGTGTTAAGTTTGGATTTTAAAATAAGATGCCTTTGTAAAAGTTTCTATAAGCGGATGCAGTTTTAAAAATTGAAAAATAAAAGCTCTTACCGCAATATTTCACAAAATTTAGTTATACTAAATACACATTTCGCCAGCAAAGATGCCAAAATACGTATTTAGTACAGCTACACAATCTCGTAGCTCGTAGGCTACTGATGATGACACCTTAGCTGCTGAAATACGTATTTAGTATACTTCAATGTCCTGAAATATTGTGGCAAGGGTTTTTATTTCTCCATCTTTATTAGTAAAACCACACGCGATCCCTAAATATTGTATTAAGTTTTGTTTTTTGAGTTGTTCTGTAATGTATTGTTTTTGCACTAAAATGTACGTATTGTACAAGGTGTCCCAAACTGGACGCGTTTTTATGGGAACACCCCTTATTTGAAGAGATAGAAAAAAATTAACCAAGGTGTCCGGAGCTCAAATTTAATGAGAAAACCACTGGCGCAAACAAAACTTTGCTATCTCTTATCGTTTGGCCGCTAGAGGGCGATTCTCAAATTTCGTCGATTTCTTTTATGTCCTATAACTTATTTATTAATAAAGATAATTAATTTTGGTAAAAACTTTCTTAAGGCACTTTTTTCCGTAAAATCCATTGCAATAGGCAGTTTTTTTACAGGGCGTTTAGATTTTCGTGTACCACTCCAAACTCATTTTTTTATATAGACCACCCTATATATTATGAGATTTTTGAAAAGCTCGTAAAATTTCCTAAATTTTGATGTATCACTTGTCATGTTTATATTAAAAACCATTAACAACATTACAATTTAAAATGTAAAATATTGTGCCTACAGAAATCAAGATTGCCATGATTAATAAAATGACATAGGATGCTAACATGTTATGATTAAAACCACAGATCTAAAGTTTCATGATAAGATTACTCATAGTTATTATATTAAATTAATAATTCTTTAAATGTTGCTAATGGTTTTTAATATAAACATGACATGTGATACATCAAAATTTAGGAAATTTTACGAGCTTTTCAAAAATCTCATAATATATAGGGTGGTCTATATAAAAAAAATTAGTTTGCGGCGGTGCACGAAAATCTAAACGCCCTGTAAAAAAACTGCCTATTGCAATGGATTTTACGGAAAAAAGTGCCTTAAGAAAGTTTTTACCAAAATTAATTATCTTCATTAATAAACAAGTTATAGGACATAAAAGAAATCGACGAAATTTGAGAATCGCCCTCTAGCGGACAAACGATAAGAGATAGCAAAGTTTTGTTTGGGCCAGTGGTTTTCTCATTAAATTTGAGCTCCGGACACCTTGGTTAATTTTTTTCTATCTCTTCAAAGAATGGGTGTTCCCATAAGAACGCGTCCAGTTTGGGACACCTTGTACATTATATCGTGTTTAAATCAACGTTTCTTGTGTTTTAGTGACTGAAATACGCAATGATTAAGTAAAACTGAGTTATTGCGAAAAAGTTATCAAGGGGAAAACTTCACAATTATATTTTACAAAATCTAACAAAATGACACTTACCTATTTGCATCCGTTGGAATTTAAAAAAAAAACGGACACAGCATTTTTCGCTCTGTTTCTGCATTATTTTTATCAATTATTTTCCAAATAAGTATTTTTGTTGTGATATTAACGAGGATATTAATTATGCAGTTAGTTCTATTTTATTTTAAGTTTATTTTCTAGAAGCTCCTTTATTTTGCTTTACAAAAATAAATATAATTTTCTCACATAACTGTTTAGTTTAGTATTATTAATTATCACCTATTATTCTTGACAAAAATACAGAAAAATAACATCGATCAAAAGAATAATGTCGAGAAATCGAGACTCGATGATTTCTCGAGCGAGAGTCTCGATCTCGTGCAATTGACTCTCGGTCTTGATCTCGATTTCATTGGACATTTCTCGTCTCGGTCTCGCACCCGAGATTTTCATTCACTCTCGATCTCGGCGAGAATCGAGACGAGAAATGCACAACCCTAACAAGAAGGGTTGCCAATTAGTTACAGGAAGGGAATATTCCAAGATTGAATTGGCCAACAAACTCACCTTACTTGAATTCTTGTGAGAACGTGTGGGATATGCTAAAAAGGGTCATTTTAAATAGAGATAACCCCCCTTTCATCCTCCAGGAGCTAATTGTTGCTGCTCAAGAATAGTGGAACAACATACCGCAGGAAGCCATTAATAACCTTTTTATTGGAATGCACAGACGTGTTAATGTTTTGCTCGAGAACAGAGGAGGACATACTTGTTATTGACGTCTTCTTTTCTCACATTTTGCGAAGATTTCGGTCTTTTAAAAAAAATTATTCGGACATTTTCTTAAATTTAATTCCTGACCGCGTACTCCTTCCATGAAAATAACCTTACATGTGATAAAGCATTTCAATAAAATGTAGAATTGAATCCACATATTTGTTAGAAATATTTTTGTCTACGTTTCAAATTAATTCAGGGGGCCAAGAGTTTCGGTTATGTGTGTATTATCAAGGATAAAAGAGCCCGAACCGATGTCGCTACCGCCTATCAACCCATCAGCGCGGCTAGCGCGCAAGAATTATTTATGTTTTAACTCGCTGTAACTTTTTTCAGCACCAAAATTAATGTTTCGTTTCTTCACCAAAAATAATTTCGAGCATTTGTCCGTGTTTGGTCTCGCATATGTATATGTTAATTCCGAAAAAGAAGATTACTTACCCGGTGCATGGAAAATACATTACACAAATTTGTGGTCTAGCAAGAAACCTTTTTTTTCATAAAATTGCAAAATTGTAGAGGAAATACGCAGCAATTACCTAACTTAAAATGGGAAATGTCCCAATTTAAGTTAAATGTGGAAATCTGACTAAAATTCTAAAAAATAACAGTGAATTTTGAAAATAAAATAGCTCGGCATCAAAATTACGGTAAAATTTGAATTGCCCCTGTGCCATATAAACCCAAGATTGAATGCACTTATTGACTGGTCGGAACGTACGTTGGGCTCCCTCAAAACTAATTCCCGGCATCCCTCACCCCATTTTCCATCCCTTGCGCGCGCTCGATACTGTGTTCCGTTAGCTCTCGCTGCTTCCAAGTTTTTGCCATATAGTTTTTGCGAGACAGTTTTTGCTATCGGGTTGTCGGATCCACAGTTAGCTAGTTTGTCATTCGGTTGGCACCACTGTTCTCCTCCGTTCCTTTGTAAACCATTCTCTAAATATCTACAGTGTTTATGAATTGTCTCTTTCCTCTTTTGCTTCATATTAAATATGAAATATCGATGTCGCATGTATGAAGGGGTTGTCTTTGCAAGGGATGCAAACATTTATTCCAAACATAGCAAGAGAGTTTCTTAAATACTTGGAAATGTGTATTGATAGGGATTTATTCGGTGTTAAGTAAATTGATGTATGTAATTTGTTTTTTTACATTTAATTTTGTAAACCGTGTGAGTTTTCATTAATTTTAGAAATAACTGTTTTTAAATTAGAATACAAAAATTGTAAGTTATAATATGTTTTGTGTGACGTGTAAATTATATTTTGTCAATACATTATTAATATTGCCCAAGAGGCACAGTTTCCTTACACCAAAATACATATATGTATGATGATTGAATAACGGAACATTATCTCTAGGTATCAGTGGCGGCTCGTGACTATGAAAGTAGGGTAGGCAACTAGAACTATGACTGTGCCCCCCCCCTAGCGTCGCAGGCGAAAATTTTGAAATTTTCAAGGTCAACCCGCTTTAAATTGAAAGCCAGAAATTTAAGACAAAATTATATAACCTTTAAAGAAAGGGTTTCATGTATAAAATTTTTGGTTTTTTACTATACCGCTATACCCATTAGGTAATGATAAACGTATAGCATGTCTTATGCCATCATGGCATAATTAGTATGGTTATGACGATACATACTACTACTAAACCCAAAAAGTAACAAAATTAATCTTTATCGAATTATAAAACTCGTGCTAAATCTAATTTATGTTTTAAAATTTAAATTAATTCTCCTGTCTTTCAAATTTGAAAACTTCTGAATTATTTTGTCTATAAAATCATCTTTATCATACAATTTAATTAGTAATTCCTTTTCGATTGAAAGTAAAGCAAGCGAAGTTAATCTGTTTTGTGACATAGAATTACGCAAATAGGTTTTAATTCGTTTTAAACAGGAAAAGCTGCGTTCAACTGAAGTACTCGTAATTGGAATAGTACAAACCAAAACAAACAGTTTATATGCTTCAGGAAAAATTTCCAATAAATTATTTTCGATAAAGATTTTTAAGGCCTGATCAAGTTTTAAATTATTTTTAAATTGTTGGTCACTGTAAATTACGCTTAATTCATTGATAAGTCTTTGTTTCTCAAAAATATTATTAAACTGTCGTAGTAAAATAGTTACCAATTTATGGGGAAATTGTTCACTAAAAGATTCAAACTTGGAACAATCTACTAAAGAAAAGTATTCTAAAAGACTGAAGTCTTGAAAACGTATTTCAAGTTGCCCCAAGATATTATCAATTATATTAAAATACAAAGCTCTATAAGCTACGGTCTCAGTTTCGAAGTTACACAATTTTATTCTTTTTGATTGTGGTTGTTGTGGGTTTGTGAATTTTTCAGTACTGACTTTAAATAATTCATTAAACCTGCTGTCAGTCCTTAAGTTCTTTATACGAGTTATAACACTATTAATTTGTTTTTGACAGTAATTCACATCTAAACTCTTTGTTTGCAAAATTTTGAAAAGAATATCTGTAATATTAAATATTTCATTATACACTGTTGTTAGAAAAGCAAACTGTAAATTATTTAAATGTTTTAAATAACCTGTAGCACTATTGATGGAATCTCCTGCTGAAGACGGATCCTCAGTTATTTTTAGAAATACGTTTTTAAGCTTCTCAGATTCAGTGTGTACAATATGTAAAATTTTTGAACGAGATGTCCATCTAGTCTCACAAGCTGCAGGAATTCTTTTTCCCAGAACGGTATCAAGAGCTATGGTTCGTTTTGGAGATTTATGAAAAAATCCCGGAATAGCAGTAAGTGTCTTAAAAAAAATTCGACTTTCTTTAATACTGTTAGATCCATTTTGCAAAACTAAATTCAAACGATGGGCGCAACAGTGTGTGAAAAGTGCGTTCGGGGCATCGGATTTAATTTTCATCTGCAATCCATTCAAGGAACCGGACATTACGCTTGCACCGTCGTAACACTGTGCAACTAATTTATTTTTATAATTAAAAGGGGCAAGAATATTAATAATGAGATTATACAAACCATCCGCGGTTTTGTCCTCACTTACATCATGGAATCCTAAAAACCTTTCTTTAACTTCACCGGACTTATCAACAAATCTTATTGAAAGAGCACATTGTGACTTTTCGACGATATCAGTAGTATCATCAGCCTGAATTGCAAAAAAACAAGAAGTATTAATTTCTTCTCGAATGGCATCCTTAACATGTTCCGCTATACAGTCGATTAAATCATTTTGAATAGACTTGGATAAACCAGAAAAAAAGCCCTGTATTTTTTTCATATGCTCTTGAATTTCTAAATCACGTTTAATTGCAAGATTAAATACTTCCCGAAAATTACCACTATTCAAAGAAGTAATAGTTTCATCATGCGCCCGGAAAGCAAGCTCTTGCTTTGACAAAATGACGGTTACATCAATTAAATACGACAATAAAGCCCTATTTTTTCTTACTTCCTCGTTGTATGCTTTTATTGACAGGCCTGCTTGCACGTTAAAAGCATCTTCAATCGTAGTCGCATTTTTTTCCATTCGCTTCAACCCCAAAAAATTATTTATGTGCTCTTTGGACGATTCATGTTTTTTAACACTAGCAGATAAATTTTTAAGATCCGAATATCCCTGACAAACCCATACATTTTGTTTGTGGTTAGACAATAATAAACAGGGCCAACAAAACAACGTCTTTTTATAAAAGCTTGCGCAAAGCCATGTATGAGTTTCATAATAAGAAATTTTGAAAGAACGCGAAAACGTTTGTCCGTTTTTTTTATCGGAGGATAAAATTGATATGTGGGGCAATGGGCGACCATTTGTAATAATTTCCCTTCGCTCGAAATTGTTTCACCGTGAAAACGGCGTTTCTATTAAACTGCAAATTAAATCATGCCGAACCTCCATAGCAAAGAAATTAGAAAAGGTACTTATCGTTAGCTGGATAGCCTCGTTCGCAGGACGCAGGTACACACAACAGGTAGACCCAACAGGTAGATACTATACACACACAGGTACACAAGTAAACCGGTAAATGCCTTCAGATCACACGTGTTTTTGTTTGGCTTGGCTTGGCTTTAGGGACAAGGGCTGCGAACGAGGTTTTTTTCGCACCGGACTACACGAACAAAACCGACCAAACCGAAGGCGGACGAATACATCGCCTACTAAGATGTTAAAATCGACACTTTTTCCGCACATGCCGGTGGAAAGGAGACTCGTAGTGGGTGCACGGATAAGCAAGGCGAATTTTAGGAGCGCCTACCCTACTAACCACAAGCGTACTTACCAGTCTGCCGCAGGCTGGATCGCATTATTTTAATGATTTATGATTTTGTTTAATGCCATGAAATAAAATCAGAAATAAATTTATTAAATATTATTAATAAACATTATTTTTAATATTAGGAATTTATTTCTTTCTATGGCGCAAAGAGCAGGGTAGGCGGTGCCTACCTTGCCTACCCTGGCGAGCCGCCACTGCTAGGTATACAAAGTTGCTTGGTTGAAGCGTTATCGATTCTTGAAAAAATATGATTTTTGGATTTTACTCTATCTATTTTCAGTTATAGCTCGCGGTACGGGAATTTTATGAGTAGTAAAATCAAGCGTTACATTTCGCGTTAACTAAAAGTAACGAGTTACGTTACCTGTAACATTGAAATAATGTACGTATCTATGAATACGGCTGTTTATTTCTGACTGCATAGAGCATGGATATAGTGAAAATAGAGTGGCACTGAGTAGATATGACAGTAGGCGTTGTAAAGTCAGCATTTGCAGTGTTTGTTCGTTCCTAAATTTGCTGAATCTTTTGATTCAATATGGAAAAACCTAATATTAAATACTCCAAATATTGCTTAGTGCCGAAATGTGAATCAACGGCTATTCGAACACCAGGAAAAGTATTTATTTCATTGCCAGTGGGATCGACGTTTAGCAGATTGTCACTTAATTATTGAATTTATAAACAATTTATATTTTGATGTAGTTGGACATTTTCGAACATAAACCATCTGATAAATACACATTTGGGTATAAAACTGACATTTGCGTGTACCCTATTATCAAGTGATTGAAGTTGAAATAATCGTTCGTAAGGAGTAAGCTGACACACACAAGTTTTTTTTTCAAATAACTTAAGACTGAATAAAGGAAATAGACATAAGAAAGGATAATAAAAGTGCCCTTAAATTTAATTTTCTATCAGATGACGATATAAAAACAGGTACGTGCCCACCATAACCTCAAATTAACATTTTTAACACATAGAAGGTATTGTCCTCGCGACGACGATATACTTCCGAAGTTTTATTTTGACTTACACAGTCGAGCCTGCATTGCTCGCGTATTTTTTCTGATTTTTTGAGGTGAGTCTCCCATTTTAATACATCAGATGTTCCCGCGTCCTGTTTGTTTAGACATGCGGTGGATTTAACGTATGTAAATACGTGTGCTGGGGTCCAGTTACAACAAGATTACACAGTTGTAATTGCATGTCACAAAAGCGGTTCCGTACGTATTAAAACGTCTATCAAGGAGATTAGGAAAGTTGACGGCGGGAAAAAGTCCGGGCAATCCGGTTATAACGACAAAGTCTTTCCACCTGCATCTAGGACACTTCCAATAAAATTCCGGACTCCCATGCATCCGTACGGGAAACATAACTTGCGGAACAGAGAGGGAGCCGAGCGAATTCAAATTTATGCAAAAATCTAGACTAATAAAAAGATGTTCATAAAGTGCTAATGACGTAATAATAATAGCTCGTTCACAATTAATATCTCGTAAACTTTAAACGATAGCGTACCATGCTGTTTGATAATGGACGGCATTTGCATCGCATTAACATAGGATTTGTGCGGACTCCGAAACTTTCACAAAATTGCTTGCATCTGACAAGTCTTATTAATTACAGACGGGGCTATTCCAGGACCAAAATACGGTCCATTCGTTGTGTCAGGGTAAATTACTTTTACGCCTTAGAAGAATCTTAATCTTAGAAGTTAACCCCACACGCCCAAAAGGCAGTGACACAGTAATTAAACTCGACACGTGTTTCGCTGACACCGTTGAAGATTCATCTAAACTACGTTGCTATAAATACCAAGCCTCCTACTGGGCTGCAGCCCGAAGGTATTCAGAGTTATACCCCCACCGAAGGCAACCAAATCATAAATAGGGAGGTTCGGAGAAAAATAAGATATCTATTTTTGGCATGAAAATGACAGAAAATTGTTATTGTAATTGATTTACGGCGAATTTTTTTTTCTAAAAATTTTTTTTGCGGCGTAATTAGCGAAAGAAATTAGCTTATCACGCCAACATGCTAGTTCGCTTTGTTATTGGTTTGACGTCAGAGATTCGTAAGGCGCTCCTCCCACTTCTCTTGAAGTGCCCGTGAAGCGGTACCTATCTCATAACATACTTATTGGGACTATTTCGAGTCCCGGTAAATGTGGAAATGGTGTGTGATTCTTGCATCTAACCCCAATTTCATTCAACCTCAAAACAGTAGTGTAAAGGCAGACCGGTATAAGTAAAACAAAGTCAACAATTTATTAACAGTACATGCCTTTTATAATTCAGAATAAGTAGGTATGTAGATTGTAGATATGTAGATACCTGATGCTTACTTCTGTTTGTAAAATAGGTACCTACCTATATTCTCTAATACAATACAATACATACCTACTCATTTATGTAGGTATGTATACCTAAGTGATTGACAAGTTATTAAGTTAACAGTTTTATAACGGATTGGAATTTAAAAAAAAAACTGAAACAAATACAACTCCCGCGAATCAAAAAACTACGCTACGTAGGTACTAGGTAATTGTTTCACAAAAAGAAACAACTGCTATATTCTGGAACGGTTAATGTAGAAACTCGGAAGAGACTCTTAAAGACGCATGTATGGAGTACGAAATTATACCTATGGGTGCGAAACTTGGACAATGGGAGAAGCGGATTGAAAAAGAGTAGAAGCGTTTGAAATGTGATGCTACAGACGGGTGTTGAAGATACCGTGGATAGACAAGTTAGCAATAAGGAAGAATTAGAAAGAGTTGGGGAAAAGAGAAAAGTATGGAAGACAATAAAGAATAGGGGATAGGATCGTAGGATAGTAGGACACCTTCTGAGACACAAAGGAATAGTTCGCGACATACTAGAGTCAGAGATAGGAATAAAGAGATAGAGGTTGGAGCAGATTAGACTACTGCTCTCAAATAATTGGGGATGTAGAATGTTCTACTTTTACGGAAATGCGTAGGCTAGCTCAGGGAAAGGATGGAGGTACGCGTCCTACCAGTCTTCAAAGGAGAACTTTATGATGACGTACTATTTAATTATTATTGTAAAATAGTTAATAAAAATTTCCTTTTTTAGTTCAGGGAGGGAACGCTACGGCGGTTCAGTATTTGGCTCCGTCATGCTCCTAGCATCCTGTTTCAAATTATGCTAACCGTAACACGTTACCAAGTACCAAGGGGTCCCAGAAAACTGTCGATAAATTACATTATGTTCGATTTTATTTAGAGTGGCTGCAATGAGGCAGCCGATAATTTTATAAACTTTTGCAATGATAAACTAACTCGCGAAAATATCGATAATGCTGACCGATTTTCCTTCTGGCTCCAACGAACCACTTTTTCCGTTTTATTGGTATGCTGTACGATGTATTAGTCTGGGTACAAAACAGAAAACACCAGTTAGAACCAGTTAATAATATTTAACAATTTAACTACACATGCATATGCATAATACTTATGGGACTGCTGCGCGCTGAAGTTGGGACTTGTACGTTATACTAAGTTCTGACGTCACGCGGCCTACTCTCGCTGCAAGGTACGATTTCTAGCCTGGCACCGACGGAAAACTTTGCAACGGCTTCACAGGCGAAGGAATTTTTTTTAAACAAAAATTAACAACATAACTGCCTTCAGTATAATAAACTCTATCAATTTTAATGAAATTTGAAAATTACCGAACCTGCCTGTTATTTAGAAATCTGTACAATCGCTTAGGCGAAAGAGGATCTTTCCGTCCAAAAAGTGAAAATAGCGCTCCGAAGATTATTTCGGCTGTGCAGGAAGATGAGGTTTTGGTTAGAGTGCACGAAAATCCAGGCGTAAGTACCCGTCGTTTAAGTGCGGCAACAGGCGTAAGTAGCTCTTCGATTTGGAGAATTTTGCACAAAGAGAAGCTTCACCCATACCACATTACTCCAGTACAAAATTTGTTACCGGAAGATCCTCCTGCTCGTCTACGTTTCCCTAATGTCTTACAAGAGTAGCAAGGCGCGGATCCTAATTTTATGAACAAAATCCTCTTCACAGATGAGGCAACGTTTACTTGACGTCGAGTTTTCAACTGGCGAAACAATCATTTGTGGGATTATGAAAACCCCCATGCCGTTAAAGAAAGACACTTTCAACAGGAATTTAGGATCAATGTTTGGTGCGGTGTAATTTCAAATTTCTTTATTGGGCCTTTTCAACTTCCACCCAATCTGAACGGTCCACTTTATTTAAATTTTCTTCAGCAAAATTTGTACGAACTGCTTGAAGAAGTACCACTTAATTTAAGGGAAAATATGTGGTTCATGCAGGACGGGGCGCCCGCACATTTTTCCCGGCCGGTGCGGGAGTACTTAGACAACGTCTCTCCACATCGGTGGATTGACCGTGATGGAAGTGAATTTGCGAATTTTATTTTTCTTGTATCTAAGCCTTTGTAGTGAATTAAAATTTATTTTGTTAGCAGTACTTAATAAGAGTTTCATTTCTAAGATTTAAACACTATCTGCATTAAGTCGTTTTTTCTTGAAAATGGGCTGGAATATCAAAACGAGACAAGAATACATTTATTATTTAAAAAAGGTCGGTCTTTGAGATTTTGAAGCCGATTTGACGTTAGATGTACATGGTAAAAAGTTATGGGTCAATTTATAAAAGCAATAGGTTATAAGTATCGCCCTCTATGGGCAACGTCAAAAATGTTATTGGAATCTTTTTTCCCGTTAGAAAAACCATAGGATTGCAAATTTTCAAGTCGACAGCCTAAGAAATTTCGTATGGAAATAAAATTGTAACTTTCAACACCCTGTATTTCCTAAACCATCAACATTAGGATAAGGCATGTTCTGGTCAATGGTCATTATTTGACCTGTAGAATCTCCAGTTAACGGATTTCCCATTGTTAATGAAACACCCTGTATAGATATGAAGTTAATTAATCACGCTTGGTTTGGAAGACCCGTTGAGGCCTCACCCCGTACAAAGCGGCCTGATCCATTCGACCGAGTGTCAATGTCACTTAACGACAATTTAATAAATAACGGAAACAGAGACTTACAATAACCCTCCAGTGTGAAAATGGCGTCTTGATGAGTTTAAAATTGCCCCTTACTGTGCAGTGTCATTCTGTATACGTACCGTGGCTTCGTGCATGAGTGTGATCACCTTCTTTATTATAATTTGACACATGTGTGTACGTAGGCATCTCTGTAAATTACACTGTGGCTACGCCCGTTACAATTACCAAATAATAACACGTTTATTAAGGATATATATATGTGGAGCTCCTGACCTGGGAAATGTCGGAGTATAGGCATGTGAAATTCCGTAGGAGGCTAATTTATTTCAAGACTTTTATTACTTTAGTTGCTCCATTAAGAAGCCGAAGCCAATTATGCGTGTGTATAAAATCCAAGTTCGCAATTAGCTTTCCCATTAATACTCATACAAAGTAGGTTTGTACAGGGTGGGCAAAATTGCTTGTTAGTATGGGGCAACTCGGAATATATGCTAGATTTTGTGAGAGGGCACGAAAATTTAATAATTGTAGGAGATTTCAATGCAATAGGCAGGTTCGGTAATTTTCAAATTTCATTAAAATTGATAGAGTTTATTATACTGAAGGCAGTTATATTGTTAATTTTTGTTTAAAAAAAATTCCTTCGCCTGTGAAGCCGTTGCAAAGTTTTCCGTCGGTGCCAGGCTAGAAATCGTACCTTGTAGCGAGAGTAGGCCGCGTGACGTCAGAACTTAGTATAACGTACAAGTCCCAGCTTCAGCGCGCAGCAGTCCCATAAGTATTATGCATATGCATGTGTAGTTAAATTGTTAAATATTATTAACTGGTTCTAACTGGTGTTTTCTGTTTTGTACCCAGACTAATACATCGTACAGCACACCAATAAAACGGAAAAAGTGGTTCGTTGGAGCCAGAAGGAAAATCGGTCAGCATTATCGATATTTTCGCGAGTTAGTTTATCACTGCAAGTTTATAAAATTATCGGCTGCCCCATTGCAGCCACTCTAAATAAAATCGAACATAATGTAATTTATCGACAGTTTTCTGGGACCCCTTGGTACTTGGTAACGTGTTACGGTTAGCATAATTTGAAACAGGATGCTAGGAGCATGACGGAGGCAAATACTGAATCGCCGTAGCATTCTCTCCCTGAACTAAAAAAGGAAATTTTATTAACTATTTTACAATAATAATTAAATAGTACGTCATCATAAAGTTCTCTTTTGAAGACTGGTAGGACGCGTACCTCCATCCTTTCCCTGAGCTAGCCTACGCATTTCCGTAAAAGTAGAACATTCTACATCCCCAACTATTTGAGAGCAGTAGTCTAATCTGCTCCAACCTCTACCTCTTTATTCCTATCTCTGACTCTAGTATGTCGCGAACTATTCCTTTGCGTCTCAGAAGGTGTCCTACCATCCTACCATCCTACGATCCTATCCCCTAGTCTTTATTGTCTTCCATACTTTTCTCTTTTCCCCAACTCTTTCTAATTCCTCCTTATTGCTAACTTGTCTATCCACGGTATCTTCAACACCCGTCTGTAGCATCACATTTCAAACGCTTCTACTATTTTTCAATCCGCTTCGCCCATTGTCCGCAAGTTTCGCACCCATAGGTATAATTTCGTACTCCATACATGCGTCTTTAAGAGACTCTTCCGAGTTTCTACATTAACCGTTCCAGAATATAGCAGTAGTTTCTTTTTGTTAAACAAGTACCTAGTACCTACGTACCGTAGTTTTTTGATTCGCGAGAGTTGTATTTGTTTCCGTTTTTTTAACAAATTTCCAATCCGTTATAAAACTGTTAACTTGATAACTTGTCAATCACTTAGGTATACATACCTACATAAATGAGTAGGTATGTATTGTATTGTATTAGAGAATATAGGTAGGTACCTATTTTACAAACAGAAGTAAGCAGGTATCTACAATCTACATACCTACTTATACTGAATTATAAAAGGAATGTACAGTTAATAAATTGTTGACTTTGTTTTACTTATACCGGTCTGCCTTTACACTACTGTTTTGAGGTTGAATGAAATTGGAGTTAGATGCAAGAATCACACACCATTTCTACAATTACCGGGACATTTACCTACCTACTACATAAATATGGCAAATTATGTGAATCGGACTTTTGATACCCTTGTTGCATCATTATATCGTTTATGTTGTCTTTGTTTTATGTTTCCTTGACACCTTACTTTAAAAATTCACTCTCGAAATAGTCCCAGTAAGTATGTTATGAGATAGGTACCGCTTCACGGGCACTTCAAGAGAAGTGGGAGGAGCGCCTTACGAATCTCTGACGTCAAACCAATAATAAAGCGAACTAGCATATGGGCGTGATAAGCTAATTTCTTTCGCTTATTACGCCGCAAAAAAATCTTTTAGAAAAAAAATTTCGCCGTAAATCAATTACAATAACAATTTTCTGTCATTTTCATGCCAAAAATAGATATCTTATTTTTCTCCGAACCTCCCTATTCGTATCGGGTTCGATGTTGAAGCGGTACTTCAAAGTGTTTGTTCTCGAAATAGAAAGAGAAGGGCAGCTTCCATTTTTGGACATTTTGGTAATTAGGAAAGACAGTAAGTTAGAATTTGACATCTATAGGAAAGAAACCAGTACATAACTGCAGATTCGAACCACTGCAGTCAGCACAAAGAGGCTAGTACTGGTTTTTTAGTTAATAGACTGTTGAGTCTACTATTATCCGTTGAAAGATACCACAAGGAAGTAAACATAGAGAAGTAGATATCCGAAAGGGAGTGAGGCAGGGATGTGCGTTATTCCTACCTCCTATATAATTACAGTAAACGCATCGTGAATCTCAATATTTTCTGGTAAACAGCAGTTCAGTACAGCGGAGGTTGAACAGCGAGTTGAGCGTCGGACCATTTAGAATATAGATAGCAATCATTTGTATGTGACTTACAACTTAATCCGAAATAATCGATGGTAGGTAGATTTGGGGGTAAGATAGACAAGGGCATTAGAACATAGTTAGCAAAGTGTCTGCCCGGAAATCCTCCGGCTTCTTCCCTACTCCCGGACTTTTTCTCGCGTTTCATTTGACGACAGCTGTAATCTACTAATATTAATGATTGTTTTCAGTGTTTGTTTTATTACTGAAATGAATTATTTTCTGAATTTTCACGCATACACCGTCGCATGCATAAATATCGTGACTAGTTTCTAAACTTCCCGCACAATGGGTGGTCTTTTCTATCAGATATTTACCTAGATGGCAGAGTTAATTAAATTAGTAGCCTCCATTGTACTCGTCTGCGTCGTTTAATACTCCATTTAATCACAAATTAGTTCGATGTATTGACAAACTATTACCGTAAATTTTTTCCTGCACTTCCATCACGTTTTTTTACTACGCTAATTTAATTAATCAAAATGGGTACCGTAAGCAACGCCTGATAGGCTGAATCTTTCTCAAAAGAAGATCGAATTGAAACCTAATATTAATTCCGACTTATTCTATGAAACAGCATTTCGTCACGAACCTGACAGAAAACAATGTTTGTGACTTTCCCACAAAGCAATCTGTCCAACAAATAAAAGAATAGAAGAACACACAGAATGAGGAGAAAACAGAGTGAAAAATTTATGAAGGTGCCTGCTTAGGCTAACAAAATAATAATACAGCCTCATATAAGTCATAAAGTAGGGATCTCATCACCAGATGTCGCACTGAACCTTTCAGTCCTGATAAATAACTCTGCTGGTGTTAAACATCTCGATGGTGTGTACATCTAATATTAATGCTACCAAGGCAAGATGTTGCTCGGAGAGTTTTGAAGCAGTAATTTAAATAATTCTCACGGTTTGAGAACATGTGGTCTCGAGTTTTATCACTTAGCCCACATATGGTTCTTTAGCTCAAGATAAAATGTTCCATACTTGTAATAATTTTATTATAAATCATGCTGTATGAAGTTGTTCAACGTGTGTAATTGCGTCATGTGGTAATGCCCAAAATTAATTTGTTTAGTAGGGTATTCGTGTACATAAATACATAATCATCAAAAATTAAAATAGGTATAAAACTTATAAAACTTTTTCGAAGAAAACGTTACTGGCCAAAACTATTATCATTTTTTTGAAAATGAATTCGAAGATTTTATAGAGAAGTCTATAGCTGCAACAAGATGGGGCTCCTCCACACTATAATCTAATTGTTAAAAACCATTTGTTTCCTCCCAAGAAGCACAAGATCGTTTTATAAAATATTTTTACAAAAGCCTTAGCTGCAGAAATTTACTTTAAAAACGTTCTCTAGATACCTATATAGCACTTATAGAGCTGAAATAGGCGCAGGTTTATAAAACAATAAATCTATTGCCTAAACATTGTATTACTATTCTCAGAAGCACCTATAAAACAAATACCGAATGCCTCAGAAGTGTTCTTACAACTGTTATGTAACTACTTATAGGTGACTTATAAAACTGATATATAACGGTTTCGTCGGACTTATAGTACGATTATAGTTTTTATTAAAGCCTTAGAGTGAGTTTTATAAAACTGATTTGTTACTGTTACTTAAAGATCTCATACAAGCTGCCTGTATTCGCTATAAAATTATCAATTTTTGATTTACGAAGAATTATATTTTGTTCAAGATGGCCGTCGAAAACTGCATCAATATTTCTGTTAAAATATGGCCGCTTTGCTAGAAAGCATTAATAGCAATTATAAAATCGCATTGGAACATTTTTGTCTTACAAATGAAACGCACAGCATTCAGTAGAACTAGACGTCCGCAGTAATTGACACGAGGAACATTAATATAACTATATGCTATGTAAGAATTATAAAATCACTCTTATAAAACTGTTATTGAGCAGATTTGCTGTCAAAATCATCATTAAAGCAACTGAAGAACAAAAACGCTTTATAAAAGCTTCGCGGAGCAGCACCTAAAAAAATTTCCAGCGCGATTGTTCCCAACAAGCACAGTTCTCTTATAAATTTAAATTAAATAACTAAACCTTCATATAGATGATTTGTAGTAGCTTTTCAATTTGCAGTTTTGTTTCTTAAATCATGACTTCAAAGAGACGCATTATTGCCTGATTACAGAATAATTTACATCTGATATAATTCCCTGAAAACGTAGTTTTGAACTATACGGCTATTTCTTTGATTTCCTAAATAAATTATCAAACCTTCCCAAGAACGAACTCTTGAAATAGCCCGTGAGTAAATATTTCTTTTCGGAGATCAATTCCTATTTCATCAAATGTTTGGCCTTGTGATTTGTTAATATTCATTGCAAACGCTAGTTTAATGGGAAATTATTGTCGTCTTTTAAAAGTAAAAGGATAAACATTTTCACAGTACAACGCTATACGGTTAACGAAAACTATATCTCCATGTTTATCGCCTGTTAAAATTTTGCACTGTAGGATATTGTCTCCCAATTGTGAAATTAACAATCTCGTACCATTACATAAGACTTCATTAATGCTGAGATTTCTAACCAACATCACAATACAATATACTCTCAACTTCAATTCATGCGGAGGAAAATTTGGCGGGTTTAAAGTATTTAAATATTCAGGAAGAATAGCATCGTTTAAATCTCCATTATCACAATTTTCAACACTACCCAAGTTTGTATATATTTTTTCTGTTTTTATATCCAACAGTTCTACCACTTTTTTGTTAATGTCTTCAACATCAGAATAGCTGATTAGGCCATATCTATGAATCGCTTTTCTCTAATTGATTGCTCCATATATACGTTCAACGATATTCGAATTATAAATACATCTCTGTGGCAATTCTAAATTGCTATTCATATCATTCAAAACTCCATCTCCAACATCCAATAAAAACTTGGTGAATTCTTGTTCCTGTGGTAGAGCCCGCATATTTTGTGTTTAAGAAAATTTACGGAAATAACTCCAAAGAGAACTAAATTTTATACTTAAATTCACTGTTTCACAGCTGGTAGCATTTATTTTAACTGGTAACAATTGTCAAAAATCTCCTCGCAACACCATAATTTTTCCGCCAAACGGGACATCACAATTCATAAAGTCTCGTAAGGTTCTGTCTATAATGTCTAAAGCATACCTTGGCGTCACAGGAGCTTCATCCCAAATAAAAACATCTACACTCCTTAAATAATCTGCTTTTTTTGAATTTTTCTTAAAGTTGGAAAATGAATATAAAAACAGACGAACAGGTAACCCAAACGTTTTATGAACTGTTCTGCCATGAGGAAGTAGTGTTGCTGCTATGCCCGTGAAGGCCATGGTACAAACAATTTTATTCTTACTCTTCAGTAAGCTGTAAAGGGTTGTATAAACATAAGTCTTACAGGAGCCTCCTGGACCGTCTATATAAAAACATGAAGATTCAGAAATTGATTCATTTATGTTAGCATCACATTTACACAAAATAATATCTACAATTTCTTTCTGCTTTTCATTTAGGTGTTTATATTGTCGTGATCCTATTTCTATTGCTTGTTCTTCATTTGCATATTCAATGTCGTGGCATGGTAGGAAACATTGAAAGATTGTAACCTTCCGCAGAAAGCATGGAACTAATTTGAATATAGGCTTTTTTGTCCTTCATATAATTGCTGTAACGTCTTTCATAATCTTGTGACATTGCTTCTTTAAATTCTTCTCACAATTCTTCCTGATAAATTGGTCGGCAATGCATTAAAATACGAATGAATAAATATCTCAGCTGTCTGGGCATCATCCAAATTTCAGCTTCATTCATGGCTCTTTTCCACTCGTGATGATCTTAAATAAGACCTAATTTTAAACACGCTGCTACACAAGATTCCTGTATTTATCCGTTTACTGTTTTCAGATCTTCAAATCTGTTTGCTCCTTTAATATGAAGTAATAATAATCGAAAATGAAATAGTTCAATTTGGTTGGGGCTTACGGAGTACATGCGTCCAATAACTTTGAATTGTTTCTGACGGCGCCGGCGTATACTTTTACAACGACAACAAACATGATACCTACCTGTGATAGTTCAGACGTACGCACTTTTGGCGATCGGCTCCCGTACGTATTAGAAAGAGACGGAAACGAAAAATATGACCTCGCTAGATCGAAACGATAAGTGTCTATTGCGCATTCTCCACGACTAACATCACTTTTATTAGATAGGATTATGAAAACAATATAATGTCTACAGCATATATTTTGCAATTTGTAGCTGTAAGAACGTTCCGTGCACAATGGAATGGAGTAAATTGTGCATAATATAATAATTGCTGTCAAATGACAAACTTTAAAAAGGTTTCTGCATAGCCCTTATGAAGCAAAAATTTTTTTAATTGCTACATTATAGTTTTTTCATATAACATTCATAAAGCAGTTTTATAATGGTTATATTGCGGCTCTTTGAACTGTATTTTACTTCTAACGGACAGCTTTATAACTGTTACAAAGCATAATTATAAAACAGCAAAATGGTTTCTTTGTAGCAGCATTCGACAGCAAATATAAGACCGTTATAAAACAATATTGCACAGGAAATCAATTATGCTATGAAGCATAGGCTGAAAGAACATTCTTGGGACTTGATATAAATCACTAATACAGCAGTTGTATTGGAAGTTTTGTAAATGTTCTTAAAACGAAAAATGTGCAACTATTAGCATCTCACATCTAAATATTGGAAATGAAATCTTTTATACGAGACATAGTTAAGGTTGTAACCTTTATAAATCAATAAATAAACATCTGTTTTTTAAATTTGAATTATACAGCAAGTGTGCTACTTATGGGCTGATAAATGGATAGGTAGAGGGGGCCCAATATCATGGCCACCGAGATTTCCCGATCTCACAAAATTGGACTTCTTTTTGTGGGGTTATGTGAAAAATTTCGTTTATCAAACAGCACCTGCCACAAAAGAAGGCATGACAATGCGTATCCGAGAAGCATTTAGAACCATTGATGAAAATATGTTACAAAATGTGTCCATTTAAATTAAATGCCCTACAGTAGAGTTGGGATAACCTGTATAAACAAAAACAATTTTACCTTATAGGATTTTTGCATCCATAAAACCAATTTTTTATATTCTAAATCGCTTAAGAGCTATTTGAGAATATCGCACTATTGACTCACCCTGTATAAACTCAATATGTACATAAACTACCAAAGAGTAAAAAGTGTAAAAGTGATAATTTAGTACTTAGCAATTTTCTTGTTAATTTGGATGACCCTCGTATTTAACTGAGGATGCAACTAAGGGTTGTACGAAGTGAGTCAGCGAGGAAGATTTATTATTTCTGCTAGGGGAGCATGTAGGTCATTTTTTGGGGGTGTATACTATCATCGATTTTCGGTAATCAGCTGTTCCTACAGTTTAACCACATTCGTTCAAATCCAACAAGATTAAGATATTCTTTTTAGGGGTGTCATGCTGAGTGTCCGCATTTGTCAACTTTTATGTAGGTAATGGCATCATTTGTCTCGGCGAATGGATCATTTCTAACACTAGACTTGCTGCCCTAGCGAATTAGAGGGCCACTCTCAAATGAAACTGGACATTTGCTGGAGTAATTCCATAATTGGATGAGGCGATGAGAATACAGGGCGATTTTTCTCGATTATTTTATTCAACGTATGAATACTATTTTCGGGAAAGTATTATGAGGATATTGCGACAAAAATTATATCGGGCAATCACCTCGATCAATTTTAATTCATTTTAAGGAGCATCAGGCTCATTATAAATACAGATAAGTCTAGTACGGTCTCTAATAGTGAATTTACGTGCAAAGTTCTCGATTATACCGTCTCATCATAAGGTTCTCAGTCCGAAGACTGGTTGGACGCGTACCTCCATTCTTTTCTATCCTGAGCTAACCTACGCATCTCCCTAAAAGTAGAACATCCTACATCCCTAACTATTTGAGAGCAGTAGTCTAATCTAGGCCTACCCCTACCTCTTTTCATTCCTATCTCTGACTCTAGTATGTCGCGAACTATTCCTTCGTGTCTCAGAAGGTGTCCTACCATCCTATCTCTCCTCCTCTTTATTGTCTTCCATACCTTTCGCTTTTCCCCAACTCTTTCTAATACTTCCCTATTGCTAACCTTATCTATCCATGGTATCTTCATCATGCGCCTGTAGCACCACATTTCAAACGCTTCTACTCTTTTTCGATCCGCTTCCCCTATTGTCCAAGTTTCGCACCCGTATAATGCCGTACTCCATACGTACGATTTTAAGAGTCTCTTCCTAGTCTCTATATTAACCGTTCTCGAGCATAATAGTTGTTTCTTTTTGTTAAACGCAACTCGGCCCTGCGCCATTCTTTGTTTATATCTTTAGTGCTCCTACCGTCTTGAGTTATTTTACTTCCTAAGTAGCAGAAATCCGCGACCTCCTCTATCTTCTCATTTCCTATTTGTATTTCCATTTTAGTTCTATTTTCACACCCCCTACATACCAAAATTTTAGTTTTCTTTTTATTGATTTTCATGCCGTAGCCCTGTGTCAAAACTGCTTCCATTTCATTCAAAGCCGCTCCTAATTCTTCTTTGCTAGATGCTAACACTGCTATATCATCCGCAAATCTGAGCATGTTAATAGTTTGGCCCTGTACATTGATCCCTGCGGCTGTTCTTTCCTTAATAATATTAATCGCATCTTCGATATATAAGTTGAAAACTAGAGGTGACAATGCACATCCCTGTCTCACTCCCTTCCGGATATCTACTTCCCTTCGTTCCTGTTCACATTCTATAACTGCCTTTTGCTCTTTGTAGAGATTATGTATTATTCTTCTGTCCCTGTATTTCATCCCTACCTTTCTCAGCACTTCGAACATCTTTCCCCATTTTACGTTGTCGAAGGCTTTTTCTAAATCTACAAATCCTATATAGACGCTCTTTCTCTTTTCTATGGTTTTTTCTATAATTACTCGAAAAGCTAGAATGGCCTCGCGCGTTCCTCTATTTCGTCTAAATCCAAACTGATCTTCTCCTAATATTTCTTCCGCCTTTTTCTCCATCCTTCTTTGCACAATTCTAGTTAAAATTTTTGACGCATGGGAAGTTAAACTGATAGTTCTAAAATTTTCGCATCTATCCGCGCCTTTCCTTTTTGGCAAAGCTACTATGATGTTCCGTTTGTAATCTTCTGGAATCTCGCCTGTCAGGTATATGCGACTAACTAATTTAAATAAACGATCTATTACCTCTTGACCTGCGCACTTTAAGATTTCTGCCTGCAAGCCATCTATACCTGGCGCTTTATTATTCCTTAAACTTTTTAGTGCTAGCTCAAACTCTTCTCTCATTATAGGACTCCCTAGGTTATCCTCCTCTACACTGCTTTCGCTTTCTAATATATCTTGCACTTCCTGTCCCGCATATAAGTTTCCTAAATATTCTTTCCACCTATCTGCCTTTTCCCCGCTTCCGATTAGGATATCTCCTGCCTCATTTCTAATGTTTTTGGTACTAGATCCAATTTCTCTAAAATTTCTCCTAATTATTTTATATGCTTCATCAGTCTTTCCTATTTCGAACTTATCTTCCACTTCTTTGCATTTATTATCGATCCATTGCTCTTTCGCTTTCCTACACTTCCGAATAATTTCCCACTTGATCGCCTTATATCTTTGTTTCCCTATTTCATCTAACCTATTTTTATATTTTCGCCTTTCCTCTATTAGACTCACAATATGTTTTGTTATCCAGGGTTTCCTACTTTCATTCTGTTTATGACCCAAAATATCCCTAGCTGAGGAAACTAAACTATTCTTAATGCAATGCCATTCTGCCTCTATGTCCCTAACAATATTTCCACCCGCCCCCTTTAGTACTTCGTTTGTCTTTTTCTCGAACTTATCGCGCGTATCATCATCTTTTAGTTTCTCTGGGTCAAGATACCTTCTTCCGCTTCGTTTTTTCAAAATCTTAAATTTAAGATTAGGCCGTCTGTGCGGAGAAAATGATTACCGAAAATATTCATCAACCCGGAGGAATAATAAAAAGAATCAGAGCGTCAGTCGTAAAAGGTAGCGACTTACTGCCAGTTGATAATTACGCCAAGCAATATAACATAAAACTACCGGGCATTTTACTGACGATCATTAACAATATAATCGGGTTCCACATCAATTCTCGCGGCAAACGAATTAGATACACGCTCGGGCAAGCCACAATGACTCGAGACATTCAGTCGGTCCCGGTTTTCATCTTCACGTGCATGAATATACACATTTTTTTCAAATAAATTAAACCACAAGCTATATTCGCCTTTTTCGAAAAGTGGTGTATCGCTATAAAGCTTCAGAATACGTATAGATCTACCAGATTGCCCGATATGCCGATATACAGGGTGGTCACTTTTACAATGTACACCATTGGAATCTTCTAAACCCGAAGAGATTCAGAGTTGGTCAAATGGTAAGAAAGTTGCACATTTTCATGCTCTTTAAGGATCTGAAAAGAAATTCTGGATAGCTCTCGTTGTTCCTGAAATATCCTGAAAAAATTGAAATATTGCGTTTTCTTATTTCTTCCATATATTATTTATTACTCAAGCGAATGTGATGACCCTTTGGCAGGTTTACATAAGTGGGTATGGGCTTTCCACTGGATGTTTCAAAATTTGTCTAAGCCTACTACATCTTCAAGTTTTCATGGTCAACTTTTGAATTTCTCATGGGCGCCATACTGGATTTTCATAAGGTTGGATAGAGAAAAAAAATACAATTTCAACGATGTATCGCACATGGGTCATCTAACTTTCTGGAACACTAATTTCACTCCATATCTACAGAATCTAGTTGCCATGATTATGAAAACTCAAAGATGTAGTAGGCTTAGACAAATTTTGAAACATCCAGTGGATAGCCCATACCTACTTATGTAAACCTGCCGAAGGGCATTACATTTGCTCAAGTAATAAATAATATATGGGAGAAATAAGAAAATGCAATACTTCAATTCTTTTCAGGATATTTCAGGAACAACGAGAGCTATCCAGAATTTCTTTTCAGATCCTTAAAGGGCATGGAAAATGTGCACGTTTTCTGTAATTTGACCAACTCTGAATCTCTTCTGGTTTAGAAGACTCCAATGGTGTACATTGTAAAAGTGACCACCCTGTATACAGGGCGACTCAATAGTGTGGGATTCTTCCATAGCACCTCTATTGTACATTTTAGAGAAAAATATTATATAAGAGACCCCCTTTAATTTGTGATTCTCTATCATATAAAATTATTTTCACTTATACAGACTGTCCCATTTCTTCTGCACAGCACCTAACTTCGTTTTTTTTAAATGGAACATCCTGTATTTCACTTTGTTTTCGAATTCCTAGATCGATTTGACTATCAGATTGTATAAAGTCATTTTCGTCTAAACTTCATATTTTTTAAGTTGCGAGCATCTTTTTGCGAATATTGACAGATGTAGAGCAATTTTTAAATTTCAATATTTGGGCATTGCATGAAACTGTAGCAGTAATATTTTAGTGGCGTGCAAGCAATATGTAGGAAAAACTTCTGTTGTAAGGAAAAATTGAAACTGTTATACAGGGTATTAGCAATTACATAACCAAATTAGAAAACTTAAGAACACCATAACTTTGTAATTTCAAATAGAACCCTATTGTTTTATGGCTTAACTTTTTTCATAGCCAACTGAGTATTATCAAATCATATTTGCTAGATTTATCTGGAAATTGGAAAATACTTATATTTCATGAACTGTTAATTTTGGGATAGGGAAGTGTATTGCAATAAGAAAGGCAATTTTATTGGGGAATCCAACAATGGTATAAAAGCAATAGGGTTCTATTTGAAATTAGAAAGTTATGGTGTTTTCAAATTTTCTAATTTGGTCCTGATGTAATTGCTAATATCCCGTATAATATTTCCGATTGTTTCTTACAGCAACAGTTATTCCTAAATGTTGCTTTCATTCCATCAAATTATTACTGCTACAGGAAGTTTTACTGTTCGAATTATGTTTAGTTCTTTATTCAATTTATCCAAATATTGCGGTACTGTAACGGGCAGTCAACTCGGTCTATTTTAACTCGCTTTAAGGAGCATCATTACAAATACGGCCGTACAGATAAGTCTAGCATGGCGTCGCACGCGTTGGAAACCGGTCATAAATTCAATATCAATAATCTCAAACTCTTAAACGTACAAAGGATTGTTAAAGAAAAATGCAACAATATTTAGTGATTTGTGAATTCATGGAATCTCAAAAGCATGGGCATGCTTGGCATTTAACCACAGTTCTAAAAATATACATAATACATACCATGCACCGCAAGTGTTATTCAAATTATTATTTGGATATAAATATATGACGGTTAGAAGCATGTGGTACGAGTTTTTTTCTCATCTAAAAACACATGTGGATCTCTTTTTTCCCGTACGGCCACTGCACTGTAATTCAACTGTAACTGGTATAACGCAGCAGTGTCAAGATGTAAAAGCATGTAAATGTAAATATCATCAAGCTAATGTGCCGCCATATTTGATCATGCAATAAAAACTTTAGAAAGAAAAAATTATGTTTTTAAGTCGCAAAAAGTTTAGTTTTTTGTTTGTTGATGTTAAATGGCGAGTGCGCCATCCAGTTTTTGTTCATTTTTGTAATCATTACGGCATAATTTACCTGGAGAAAGCACAAACAAAATAAATTATTTTTTCATTATATACCTATAACAATTTATCATCGATCTGATTTTACACCCCGATAAATAAATTGAACTTTCCCTTAATAGATTTGGGTAAACCCTCATTAATATGCCGGACATACATTTAATTGGAATCCCCTAAAATATAATTTACCCTTTAGAGATAAAATACAAATTTATCGCTATAAACACAGAATACAAATTCTAAGTATAACGTACAAGTACAATAAGCCAGGGGCCGTCTTGGCCGAGTTGAGGGATATATTATACCCTAAAGTCTGTGGAAAGCCACCCTCCTGTTAAAGTTACCCCCTCGCGAGTAAGTGAACTTGGCCGCCACTTCATAACAGCATAAGTAGACGTCTTCTCCAGCCACACGGAGTGATAAATGATGAATTTCTCTCATACTTAACTAAGTTAGTTTGGCATACTGATGCACATTATATTCTGTTGGTAAGTAGGTATTTAATACCTAAGCAAGTTGGGAGAACACCGCAGAAGGGTTGTAAGGAGCTGTCATTTATTGTTTTGTGCCTTTATAGACTAACATTTTTTAAAATCACGTACGCAGCGATTGCCTGTAAACTAACTGCTTTACGTGGCCCCACAAAAAAGTCAAGTTTTGTTAGGTCTGGAGATCGCGCAGGCCAAGGTGTCGAACCTCCTCTTCCTATCCATTTGTTTAGAAATGCTGCAGTCAAGTGCTCCCTTACATCCCTCCCGTAATACGCAGGACCTTCGTCTTGCTGATACCACATCTGTTTTATTGTAGCAAGTGGTAAATTTTCTAACATTTCTGGCAACCCTATACATTCAAAGACCACCTATGTTGATGATCCAATGGCAGTTGTATCTTGAATAATTTACATCTGAAAACGTAGTTTTGAACTATACGGCTATTTCTTTGATTTCCTAAATAAATTATCAAACCTACCCAAGAACGAACTCTTGAAAATGCCACGCATAATTGTCCGTGAGTAAATATTTCTTTTCGGAGATCAATTCCTATTTGATCAAATGTTTGGCCTTGTGATTTGTTAATAGTCATTGCAAACGCTAGTTTAATGGGAAATTATTGTCGTCTTTTAAAAGTAAAAGGATAAACATTTTCACAGTACAACGCTATACGGTTAACGAAAACTATATCTCCATGTTTATCGCCTGTTAAAATTTTGCACTGTAGGATATTGTCTCCCAATTGTAAAATTAACAATCTCGTACCATTACATAAGCCTTCATTAATGCTGAGATTTCTAACCAACATCACAATACAATATACTCTCAACTTCAACTCATGCGGAGGAAAATTTGGCGGGTTTAAAGTATTTAAATATTCATAAAGAATAGCATCGTTTAAATCTCCATTATCACAATTTTCAACACTATCCAAGTTTGTATATATTTTTTCTGTTTTTATATCTAACAGTTCTACCACTTTTTTGTTAATGTCTTCAACATCAGAATAGCTGATTAGGTCATATCTATGAATCGCTTTTCTCTAATTGATTCCTCCATATATACGTTCAACGATACCCGAATTATAAATACATCTCTGTGGCAATTCTAAATTGCTATTCATATCGTTCAAAACTCCATCTCCAACATCCAATAAAAACTTGGTGAATTCTTGTTCCTGTGGTAGAGCCCGCATATTTTGTGTTTAAGAAAGTTTACGGAACATCACAATTCATAAAGTCTCGTAAAGTTCTGTCTATAATGTCTAAAGCATACCTTGGCGCCACAGGAGCTTCATCCCAAATAAAAACATCTACACTCCTTAAATAATCTGCTTCTTTTGAATTTTTCTTAAAGTTGGAAGATGAATCTAAAAACAGAGGAACAGGTAACCCAAACGTTTTATGAACTGTTCTGCCATGAGGAAGTAGTGTTGCTGCTATGCCCGTGAAGGCCATGGTACAAACAATTTTATTCTTACTCTTCAGTAAGCTGTAAAGGGTTGTATAAACACAAGTCTTACAGAAGCCTCCTGGACCGTCTGTATAAAAACATGAAGATTCAGAAATTGATTCATTTATGTTAGCATCACATTTACCCAAAATAATATCTACAATTTCTTTCTGCTTTTCATTTAGGTGTTTATATTGTCGTGATCCTATTTCTATTGCTTGTTCTTCATTTGCATAGTCAATGTCGTGGCATGGTAGAAAACATTGAAAGATTGTAACCTTCCGCAGAAAGCATGGAACTAATTTGAATATAGGTTTTTTTGTCCTCCACTATTGCTGTAACGTGACATTGCTTCTTCAAATTCCTCCCACAATTCTTCCTGATAAATTGGTCGGCAATGCATTAAAATACGAATGAATAATTATCTCAGCTGTCTGGGCATCATCCAAATTTCAGCTTCATTCATGGCTCTTTTCCACTCGTGATGATCTTAAATAAGACCTAATTTTAAACACGCTGCTACATAAGATTCCTGTATTTCTCCGTTTACTATTTTCAGATCTTCAAATCTGTTTGCTCCTTTAATATGAAGTAATAATAATCGAAAATGAAATAGTTAAATTTGGCTAGGGCTTACGGAGTGCATGCGTCCAATAACTTTGAATTGTTTCTGACGGCGCGGCGTAGATATACTTTTACAACGACAACAAACATGATACCTACCTGTGATAGTTCTGACGTACGCACTTTTAGCGATCGGCTCCCGTACGTATTAAAAAGAGACGGAAACGAAAAATCTGACCTCGCTAGATCAAAACGGTACGTGTCTATTGCGCATTCTCCACGACTAACATCACTTTTATTAGATAAGATTAAAAAGCCAAGATTCCATGGTATACTTGTAGCTGATAGGTCGTTTCTTTCAGAAACGAACTGTCAAAACCGCATTCCTCTAAGTGCTTTCGTTTCGAAGATATTCAAAATGGCGCCAACTACTGCAAACGTCAAAATTTACAAAAAAAATTAAAAAAAACTCCAGAGCGGTTCGACTGAGACCCAATGTTTGATTAACAAACTGACATTTAGGTACTTTTCATGAGAAATCCAAAAATGCAATAATATAGAGGGTGTTCCATTTAAAATAACAAAGTTAGTGTCCATTTCCGGTATAACCGGAAGACCGCCATATTTGAAAATATTTTTATGTCATTAAGCACTTATTTAAAAAAAAAGAATGAAAAAGTTTCTTCCTTTTTGAACTGTACGCTTGTTATAGACCGATTTTATGGAAGTTTATACAAAATAGAAAGAGAACATAATAAGTGCGTTTCTGTTAAAGCTGTGACAAATTGTAGAGAAAACATGGTCAGGGCGTCAGCTAGGGCATATTTGTCAGAAAACCGAAATCTAGGGGCATATTTGAACGGGGCAGGGAAGGAAAAAAACTGACAAATGGGCTCATTAGTCCACATTTAGCTTAACACCACCTAGTTGTCGTCAGTAAACTCGTTTAATCCTGACTAATACGTTTACCAAGCTATTGGATCAGAGCCGGAAAAATTCTACGAATTAAAAAAAAGTTTGTCTTGTTAATTCCGAAAAATTACAACCCGCTAACTTTTTAAAAATCTAATCATAGTATACCTGGGCTGGACAGCTTCTGAATTAAATGACGAAGACGACAACAAAACGACAAAAAAGAGACGGGGCACCATTAACGATTTGCCGAAGTTAAAATTCGGGAACTATCTGAATTAGGCAAGTGACCAGCGGCAAGACAAAAGAATAGCGGCTAAACAAAAGACGGGGTCCGTTTTTGTCGGAACGTTTCGGCGACAGACATCGAAATATGCGCATAATGTATGTTGGAGAAGATTCGAAGACATCAAGACTTCGTTTTGACGAATCAGGCTCGATAATGTCCCATTCATAAGTCATTGCTAAGACTAATATTAAAAAAAAAATATTATATTTATATAAAAATAACTTATAACATAGGTATATCAATATTTTCTATGTAGTTCATTTCAGGTATCTTGACTTGTGTATGCACTAAGCAACGCCTCATGTTTATTATGTTTTCATTCAAATCACAATGGTTTTTGTATTTAACGTATGTTGATGCAATAAGTGCCGTACGTATCAATGAAAATATGTATAAATTTTATTACTTTGGCAGCTAGCACATTATGCAATCTTAATTCTTTGGAAACAGAACGCACAAAAACGTTTTTTTGGCATTTCATAAGTTGTAACGTCTGAAATTCTAAATTTATGTAAAGGTACGCTATAGACGAAATGCTCCAAGAGCATGGTTATCAAGTCCTAAGACTGCCACCCTACCACCGTCAGTATAATCCAATAGAGTTAGTGTGGGGTATTTGCAAACAATATTATGATCTGCATATTGGAGAAGCTGGTTTTGGAGACAAACAAGTTTTAGATATGTGGCAAAAAGCTTTAGACCAAGTCACTCCAGATGTTTGGAAAAATTGTATAAATCACACGGAAAAAAATAGGGAGGTTCGGAGAAAAATAAGATATCTATTTTTGGCATGAAAATAACAGAAAATTGTTATTGTAATTGATTTACGTGGCATTTTTTTTCTACAAAATTTTTTTGCGGCGTAATAATCGAAAGAAATTAGCTTATCACGCCCACATGCTAGTTCGCTTTGTTATTAGTTTGACGTCAGAGATTCGTAAGGCGCTCCTCCCAC
Source organism: Xestobium rufovillosum (assembly GCA_963966045.1). Classification (NCBI taxonomy): domain Eukaryota; kingdom Metazoa; phylum Arthropoda; class Insecta; order Coleoptera; family Ptinidae; genus Xestobium; species Xestobium rufovillosum. The sequence goes on from OZ014497.1 coordinate 32,316,963, forward strand.
TTCTCTTGAAGTGCCCGTGAAGCGGTACCTATCTCATAACATACGGACTATTTCGAGCGTGAATTTTTAAAGTAAGGTGTCAAGGAAACATAAAACAAAGACAACATAATCGATATAATGATGCAACAAGGGTATCAAAAGTCCGATTCACATAATTTGCCATATTTATGTAGTAGGTAGGTAAATGTCCCGGTAAATGTGGAAATGGTGTGTGATTCTTGCATCTAACCCCAATTTCATTCAACCTCAAAACAGTAGTGTAAAGGCAGACCGGTATAAGTAAAACAAAGTCAACAATTTATTAACTGTACATGCCTTTTATAATTCAGTATAAGTAGGTATGTAGATTGTAGATACCTGCTTACTTCTGTTTGTAAAATAGGTACCTACCTATATTCTCTAATACAATACAATACATACCTACTCATTTATGTAGGTATGTATACCTAAATGATTGACAAGTTATCAAGTTAACAGTTTTATAACGGATTGGAAATTTAAAAAAAAACGGAAACAAATACAACTCACGCGAATCAAAAAACTACGCTACCTACGTAGGTACTAGCAGTGGCGGCTCGTGACTATGAAAGTAGGGTAGGCAACTAGAACTATGACTGTGCCCCCCCCCTAGCGTCGCAGGCGAAAATTTTGAAATTTTCAAGGTCAACCCGCTTTAAATTGAAAGCCAGAAATTTAAGACAAAATTATATAACCTTTAAAGAAAGGGTTTCATGTATAAAATTTTTGGTTTTTTACTATACCGCTATACCCATTAGGTAATGATAAACGTATAGCATGTCTTATGCCATCATGGCATAATTAGTATGGTTATGATGATACATACTACTACTAAACCCAAAAAGTAACAAAATTAATCTTTATCGAATTATAAAACTCGTGCTAAATCTAATTTATGTTTTAAAATTTAAATTAATTCTCCTGTCTTTCAAATTTGAAAACTTCTGAATTATTTTGTCTATAAAATCATCTTTATCATACAATTTAATTAGTAATTCCTTTTCGATTGAAAGTAAAGCAAGCGAAGTTAATCTGTTTTGTGACATAGAATTACGCAAATAGGTTTTAATTCGTTTTAAACAGGAAAAGCTGCGTTCAACTGAAGTACTCGTAATTGGAATAGTACAAACCAAAACAAACAGTTTATATGCTTCAGGAAAAATTTCCAATAAATTATTTTCGATAAAGATTTTTAAGGCCTGATCAAGTTTTAAATTATTTTTAAATTGTTGGTCACTGTAAATTACGCTTAATTCATTGATAAGTCTTTGTTTCTCAAAAATATTATTAAACTGTCGTAGTAAAATAGTTACCAATTTATGGGGAAATTGTTCACTAAAAGATTCAAACTTGGAACAATCTACTAAAGAAAAGTATTCTAAAAGACTGAAGTCTTGAAAACGTATTTCAAGTTGCCCCAAGATATTATCAATTATATTAAAATACAAAGCTCTATAAGCTACGGTCTCAGTTTCGAAGTTACACAATTTTATTCTTTTTGATTGTGGTTGTTGTGGGTTTGTGAATTTTTCAGTACTGACTTTAAATAATTCATTAAACCTGCTGTCAGTCCTTAAGTTCTTTATACGAGTTATAACACTATTAATTTGTTTTTGACAGTAATTCACATCTAAACTCTTTGTTTGCAAAATTTTGAAAAGAATATCTGTAATATTAAATATTTCATTATACACTGTTGTTAGAAAAGCAAACTGTAAATTATTTAAATGTTTTAAATAACCTGTAGCACTATTGATGGAATCTCCTGCTGAAGACGGATCCTCAGTTATTTTTAGAAATACGTTTTTAAGCTTCTCAGATTCAGTGTGTACAATATGTAAAATTTTTGAACGAGATGTCCATCTAGTCTCACAAGCTGCAGGAATTCTTTTTCCCAGAACGGTATCAAGAGCTATGGTTCGTTTTGGAGATTTATGAAAAAATCCCGGAATAGCAGTAAGTGTCTTAAAAAAAATTCGACTTTCTTTAATACTGTTAGATCCATTTTGCAAAACTAAATTCAAACGATGGGCGCAACAGTGTGTGAAAAGTGCGTTCGGGGCATCGGATTTAATTTTCATCTGCAATCCATTCAAGGAACCGGACATTACGCTTGCACCGTCGTAACACTGTGCAACTAATTTATTTTTATAATTAAAAGGGGCAAGAATATTAATAATGAGATTATACAAACCATCCGCGGTTTTGTCCTCACTTACATCATGGAATCCTAAAAACCTTTCTTTAACTTCACCGGACTTATCAACAAATCTTATTGAAAGAGCACATTGTGACTTTTCGACGATATCAGTAGTATCATCAGCCTGAATTGCAAAAAAACAAGAAGTATTAATTTCTTCTCGAATGGCATCCTTAACATGTTCCGCTATACAGTCGATTAAATCATTTTGAATAGACTTGGATAAACCAGAAAAAAAGCCCTGTATTTTTTTCATATGCTCTTGAATTTCTAAATCACGTTTAATTGCAAGATTAAATACTTCCCGAAAATTACCACTATTCAAAGAAGTAATAGTTTCATCATGCGCCCGGAAAGCAAGCTCTTGCTTTGACAAAATGACGGTTACATCAATTAAATACGACAATAAAGCCCTATTTTTTCTTACTTCCTCGTTGTATGCTTTTATTGACAGGCCTGCTTGCACGTTAAAAGCATCTTCAATCGTAGTCGCATTTTTTTCCATTCGCTTCAACCCCAAAAAATTATTTATGTGCTCTTTGGACGATTCATGTTTTTTAACACTAGCAGATAAATTTTTAAGATCCGAATATCCCTGACAAACCCATACATTTTGTTTGTGGTTAGACAATAATAAACAGGGCCAACAAAACAACGTCTTTTTATAAAAGCTTGCGCAAAGCCATGTATGAGTTTCATAATAAGAAATTTTGAAAGAACGCGAAAACGTTTGTCCGTTTTTTTTATCGGAGGATAAAATTGATATGTGGGGCAATGGGCGACCATTTGTAATAATTTCCCTTCGCTCGAAATTGTTTCACCGTGAAAACGGCGTTTCTATTAAACTGCAAATTAAATCATGCCGAACCTCCATAGCAAAGAAATTAGAAAAGGTACTTATCGTTAGCTGGATAGCCTCGTTCGCAGGACGCAGGTACACACAACAGGTAGACCCAACAGGTAGATACTATACACACACAGGTACACAAGTAAACCGGTAAATGCCTTCAGATCACACGTGTTTTTGTTTGGCTTGGCTTGGCTTTAGGGACAAGGGCTGCGAACGAGGTTTTTTTCGCACCGGACTACACGAACAAAACCGACCAAACCGAAGGCGGACGAATACATCGCCTACTAAGATGTTAAAATCGACACTTTTTCCGCACATGCCGGTGGAAAGGAGACTCGTAGTGGGTGCACGGATAAGCAAGGCGAATTTTAGGAGCGCCTACCCTACTAACCACAAGCGTACTTACCAGTCTGCCGCAGGCTGGATCGCATTATTTTAATGATTTATGATTTTGTTTAATGCCATGAAATAAAATCAGAAATAAATTTATTAAATATTATTAATAAACATTATTTTTAATATTAGGAATTTATTTCTTTCTATGGCGCAAAGAGCAGGGTAGGCGGTGCCTACCTTGCCTACCCTGGCGAGCCGCCACTGGGTACTAGGTACTTGTTTAACAAAAAGAAACAACTGCTATATTCTGGAACGGTTAATGTAGAAACTCGGAAGAGACTCTTAAAGACGCATGTATGGAGTACGAAATTATACCTATGGGTGCGAAACTTGGACAATGGGAGAAGCGGATCGAAAAAAAGTAGAAGCGTTTGAAATGTGATGCTGCAGACAGGTGTTGAATATACCGTGGATAGACAAGTTAGCAATAAGGAGGAATTAGAAAGAGTTGGGGAAAAGAGAAAAGTATGGAAGACAATAAAGAATAGGGGATAGGATCGTAGGATGGTAGGACACCTTCTGAGACACAAAGGAATAGTTCGCGACATACTAGAGTCAGAGATATGAATAAAGAGGTAGAGGTTGGAGCACATTAGACTACTGCTCTCAAATAGTTGGGGATGTAGAATGTTCTACTTTTACGGAAATGCGTAGGCTAGCTCAGGGAAAGGATGGAGGTACGCGTCCTACCAGTCTTCAAAAGAGAACTTTATGATGACGTACTATTTAATTATTATTGTAAAATAGTTAATAAAATTTCCTTTTTTAGTTCAGGGAGGGAACGCTATGGCGATTCAGTATTTGGCTCCGCCATGCTCCTAGCATCCTGTTTCAAATTATGCTAACCGTAACACGTTACCAAGTACCAAGGGGTCCCAGAAAACTGTCGATAACTTACATTATGTTCGATTTTATTTAGAGTGGCTGCAATGGGGCAGCCGATAATTTTATAAACTTTTGCAATAATAAAGTAACTCGCGAAAATATCGATAATGCTGACCGATTTTCCTTCTGGCTCCAACGAACCACTTTTTCCGTTTTATTGGTGTGCTGTACGATGTATTAGTCTGGGTACAAAACAGAAAACACCAGTTAGAACCAGTTAATAATATTTAACAATTTAACTACACATGCATATGCATAATACTTATGGGACTGCTGCGCGCTGAAGCCGGGACTTGTACGTTATACTAAGTTCTGACGTCACGCGGCCTACTCTCGCTGCAAGGTACGATTTCTAGCCTCGCACCGACGGAAAACTTTGCAACGGCTTCACAGGCGAAGGAATTTTTTTAACAAAAATTAACAACATAACCGCTATTTGATCCATACTGACATTATGACGTAGTAGCCAAAATAACTGAAAACTAAAAAATTTGCATAAGTATGTGACTATCTAATGTATTTTTAGGCATAACAGTGATTAGCAAAGCAAAAAAAGGATTCGTATTTCTTAGAATCCAACTGTACTTCGCATGTCCTTCTTCAAGAACGCGAATTTCAACAAAAACCAACAAGACAACTCCCGGTGTTAGTTTCAATTAATAATAATGGTGGCGGGACTGTATGGACGAACAGTGTTGAAGTGTGGGGGGGGTCTTTAAGAGAGACACGCGGACTTGGCAATTGTTTTTATAAATTCCTTGTCAGTACGTGTGTGTATTTCATATGGCACATTTCACGTTTGTTTTTAGTTGTATTTCAAATTGATTTCACACTTTCTGCGATTTTAATTTTGTTTTTGTCTGTTTACCAAGTTGGAACTGCTGGTTTTCTTTTGTCACTCTTTTAAAATTCTTTTCGCCCCGATTTTAATGCACATACGCAATGATATAAGGCACTTATCTAATTTGTTGCAAAGCACGAATTTTGTAATCTGCAACTAAGGTTTCCTGTCATCAGATGAACTTCATCTCCTAATGAAGTTATAATAATTAGATCAATTTCGACGTCCAATGCCTGCTCCCGACGCCACCAGTTCAAGATAAGGTTTTCTGTGCGATTCACCGACTTTTCCCAATATTCTTAAGGTATGTATTTCAAAGAAGATTCCCAAACTGTGTCTACTTGATCGGAATGTAAACCATCTCCAATATGTTTTTCGTAATAAGTTTTTGGGCCTGCCCATATTAATTCAATGGCATTATATCAAGTCCCAAGAATGTTCTTTGAGCCTATTCTACATAGCATAATTGATTTCCTGCGCAATATTGCTTTATAACGGTGTTATATTTGCTTTCGAATGCTGCTACAAAGAAACCATTTGCTGTTTTATAATTATGCTTTGTAAACAGTTATAAAGCTGTCCGTTAGAAGTAAAATACAGTTCAAAGAACCGCAATATAACCATATAAAACTGCTTTATGAATGTTATATGAAAAAACTATAATATAACAATTAAAAAACTTTTTGCTTCATAAGGGCTATGTAGAAACCTTTTTAAAGCTTATGTCATTTGACAACAATTATTATATTATGCACAATTTATTCCATTCTGCTCCAATAAAACATTTTCTTTAAAGCTTTTAGTAATACAAATCTGGCACAGAGGATAAAGTTGCATTATAATTTTGCCATATATAGACAATTAATAGACATAATAATACGATAGCTACAAAACATGCATCGTGAGTATTGTAAAAGTCTCATAAAGGTTGCCCACAGCTGTTATAAATCCCTTATAGAGCAAATAGTGCTTTGCAACAAAAATATTTTCTTAGTAAAGCTGTTAAAACGTTCTTACAGCTACAAATTGCAACACATATGCTGTAGACATCATATAGTCTTCATAAAAGTTTTTAAAAAACAAATCTGCAAATTGAAAAGCTAGTTATTTAATTTACATTTATGAGAGAACTGTGCTTGTTGGGAACAATCGCGTGGTCTGCGCGGGAAATTTACTTAGGTGGGGACTGCTTTATAACTGCTCCGCGAAGCTTTCATAAAGCGTTTTTGTTCTTCAGTTGCTTTAATGATGATTCTGACAGCAAATCTGCTCAATAACAGTTTTATAAGAGTGATTTTATAATTCTTACATAGCATATAGTTATATTAATGTTCCTCGTATCAATTACTGCGGACGTCTAGTTCTACTGAATGCTATGCGTTTCATTTGCAAGACAAAAATGTTCCAATGCGATTTTATAATTGCTATTAATGCTTTCTAGCAAAGCGGCCATATTTTAACAGAAATATTGATGCAGTTTTCGACGGCTATCTTGAACAAAATATAATTCTTCGTAAATCAAAAATTGATAATTTTTTGAAACTCAAGCTAATTACCAATATTAGAAGTCGCTAGTTTCCACATTTGTTAGAAAATATCACTGATATAAATTACTTCACAGTACGACAAATACGTATAAATCACGCAAAAATATAATATATTTCGATCAATTTCCAAAAATCTGTGTTATTTTTGCGGCGCATTGTTTTTTTTTCAACCTACCTACGTGAACATTAACATTTTTCGACGCAACAAAATTTTACTTCAGGGGGAAAATGACACTGTGTTCATAATTATTTATCTATTTTGTTGATGGGTTATTGCGACATGACGAATTGCCTTCCTCAAGCTTCAGTACTACATTATACATATACCGTGTGACGAACTTCCATGTGTACATGGGGAAATAACATGGGCAATTACATTTTTGGGGATTCCTACTCCCCATGTGTAGTTACAGTGGTGGTAAAGGTAGCAATTGAAAGATTATTTTTTTCTGCGTATGAGGATATCAAAAACTCTACAACTTTCCAATTTATTAAAGCATTAAAAGCAAAAATTACACTAATAATTTTCTAACTAAAACGCAGAAATTTATCAGATTATCCATGACAACTTAATTTATTCTAATCACGGACGTCTTTGATTTTTATGGATTTTCTGAACTGTCAACATTTAAAAATGAACAAAAATATTTATTCAGTTCAAGAAAAGGTTTTCGTTGTGAAAATATTTTACGGCGGCAATAGTTTGCGCGTAGTCCGTGCCTTATTTTCTGTAAAATTCAATAACGGTCCTATTCCTTCGGTATAACAACAAATAATTTAGTAAGAAATTTGAAAGCTGGGAATCTTTCATCGAAAGAAGTTAATTTTTACTAATACATAAACTTGTTTTTTTATTTAGATAATTCTCATTCACATTATTATTCTCATTACCTATAGTTGACAATTAATTGATTACTGGTGTGGATGTTTCGTTGGTGAATGCTGGTCCATAGTTTAGGGTAAATTGTAGGTGTCGTCTAACCTGATAAAAAGTTTTTGGGAAAATGTTAAAGCAGTAAAATTAAATAATAAAAATTAAATTACTTTAATTTTACTGCAATTATGAAAAATTTAACAAGCGGCAACATTTGTTTATTTTGCTCTAATGAATTTTGTAATCTGGCAATTTAATACTTTTTTATTTCATATTTAGGTAAGGACAAAAACTTATTAATATACAATGAAATTAAAGTAACATAAGAAAAGAAAAATAACTAACAAATATTCAAATAAACCCCCATTCTGTATCAAACAGTATCCCAGCCTATTATAGAAAGAATTTCTCACATTCGCAAGTTGCCGATCGTTTATTAAGTTGCATTCCGCAAAAATAGCATTCCTTAAAGAATCAATATTTGGGTGGCGAGTTTTATAAATCTTATTTTTTAAATGACCCCACAAGAAAAAGTCACGCGTTGCCAAATCGGGAGATCTAGCTGGCCAGGTTATAGCACCACCTCGACCAATCCAGCTCTCTGGAAATATTTCATTTAATAATTCCCTCACTTGTGCTCCAAAATGTGCCGGGCATCCGTCATACTGAAACCAGACCTCCCGATTCGCATGTGCAACTTCTTCTAATGCAGGGCCAATATGGTTAATTAAAAGATCTAAATAAGCTTCTGAATTTAAATTTCCCTGTATTTCAAATGGTCTAATGCGATTATTAAAAATGCCTACCCAAATATTGATTTTTTGAGGGTATTGCGTTGTAGTGGCTAGATTTATTCTGGGATTTTCCTGAGCCCAATGCCTAACGTTTTGTGAATTTGGCTCTTGATTTAAAGTGAAGGTACACTCATCGGTAAACAAATTGATGAGAGGAAGCTGCGATCCCGATTAGCCCGTTCTTGCATTTCTTCACGGAAAGTTTGCCTTGATTCTTCGTCAAAAGGAAGTAACTCTTGGTGACATTGGAATTTAAAGGGATGATATTTGTTTTTTTTAATATGTTACGGACAGTTTCTCTTGAAACATTACATTCTAGGCAAGAGACCTTAAACTAGATGTTGGACTAACAGTTATCAGGCCTATTACCATTTCCTCTACCTCAACATTTAGATTTCTTGGAACGACTATAAAAACATAAATGATAAGATTAATTTTAGTTTTGTTTCACTCTACGTTATCACTTGATAAATTTCTCATAATCCCAGTAAAATTTAAGTTAGCGAACAATAAGGAATTAGCAACTAGGTAATAATAATAAGCGAATCAGAATTATCTAAATAAAAACCAAGTAAATTTCTTAGTAAAAATTACCTTCTTTCAATGAAAGATTCCCAGTATCTTCAAATTTCTTAACTAAATTTTTTATTGTTGTTACCGAAGGAATAGGACTGTTATTGAATTTTACAGAAAATAAGTCACGGACTACCCGCAGACTATTGCCGCCATAAAATGTTTTCACAATGAAAACCTGAATAAATATTTTTGTTCATTTTGAAACCCAAATTTTAAATTGTCGATAAATAATGTTGACAGTTCAGACGAATTAGAAATTAGAATCAAGGGAGTCTTTGATTAGAATAAATTAAATTGTCATAGGTAATCTGATGAATATCCGTGTTTTAATTTGAAAATTATTAGTGTAATTTTTGCTTTTAATGCTTTAATAAATTGGAAAATTACAGAGTTTTTGATATCCTCATACGCAGAAAAAAATAGTCTTTCGATTGCTACCTTTACCACCACTGTAACTACACATGGGGAGCAGGAATCCCCAAAAATAATTGCCCATGTTATTTCCCCATGTACACAGGAAGTTTGTCACACGGTATACACAGAAGCATTTTAATTTGATGGCGACTTTGTAAATGTTTTCAGACACTTACAATTACCAATGCTACTAACAAAGCAGTTTTACAGGTGCGCAAATGATTTTATAGGGAATACAGGCAGCTTGTATATGATCTTTAAGTAACAGTAACAAATCAGTTTTATAAAACTCACTCTAAGGCTTTAAAAAAACTATAATAGTACGATAAGTCCGATGAAACTGCTATATATCAGTTTTATAAGTCACCTATAAGTAGTTACATAACAGTTGTAAGAACATTTCTGAGGCATTCGGTATTTGTTTTATAGGTGCTTCTGAGAATAGTAATACAATGTATTATTATTATTATAATATCAGCTCTATAAGTACTACTTATATAGGTATCTAGAGAACGTGTTTAAAGTAAATTTCGGCAGCTAAGGCTTTTGTAAAAATATGTTATAAATGTTCTTAAGATACTTATAAAACGATCTTGTGCTTCTTGGGAAGGTTCACATTAGTTGTTCTGGTAACCATTTTTCAAATAAATCTTTGTCCGTATTATCCTGGTAGTCCACACTTTTTGATTTGGACGAAAAAATTAGCTTCCCAAAGGACTTGTACCTTGACGCAGTTCTAGTAATACTGGGACGGGTGGGATGGCTTGCGCGCTTCAATGATCTAAAGAGCCGAACCATAGGTTTAACCATATTGGAGGGGTTTTTATTTGAGAAGCCAGACTAAATCAAGTCCCTGAAAGGGGGCAGCAGCTCTTTCAGTAATCATAGTGGCAGAGATCGTGAGGGTCGGTATGGCACTGTGATACACACTACTGCGATGTGGAAGGCAACGGGAAACCACCACATTATTCTATCCCTGGTACAGCGTACTTCGAATTTATGATGATGGCACCTTCTGGAGTAAAATATTCCGGAGGTAAAATAGTCCCACATTCGGATCTCCGGGCGGGGACTGCTTCGGGGGGAGTCATCAGAAATGATAAGTGTAACATCACACGAGTCGGAGCGTGGAATGTTAGAAGCATGAAACAAGTAGGAAAGTTAGAGAATTTGAAAATTGAGATGGATAGGTTAGCATTAGACGTAGTAGGTATTAGTGAAGTGCGATGGCCAGAAGCCGGAGACTTCTGGAGCGGAGATTTTAGAGTAATACACACAGGATCTGTAGGAGGAAATTCGGGAGTAGGAATTGTTATGCGGAAAATAGTAGGGCAGAGTGTAGAAAATTTCTTACAGCAAAGTGACAGGGTAGTTATGGTTAGGTTAGATTCGAAACCTGTAAAAACAGTAATAATACAGGTATATATGCCCACTTCTAACTACAGTGATGAGGTCGTAGAGGCAGTTTATAGTGATATTGAACATGTGCTAGATTTTGTGAGAGGACACGAAAATTTAATAATTATAGGAGATTTCAATGCAGTCGTAGGCACAGAGGGCGGAATAGTTGGTCCCTTTGGATTAGGCAATAGGAACGATAGGGGAGTGAGACTGATAGAGTTCTGCGATAAACATAACTTAACGGTCGCGAACACTCTATTTCACCATCATGTTAGGAGACGCTACACGTGGAAGATGCCAGGAGACCTAGGGAGATATCAAATAGATTACATTCTTGTTAGGCAAAGATTTAGAAATCAAGTGAGGGATTGTAGAAGTTATCCAGGAGCAGATATAGATAGTGATCACAATATAGTCGTTATGAAGGCCAATCTTAAATTTAAGATTTTGAAAAAACGAAGCGGAAGAAGGTATCTTGACCCAGAGAAACTAAAAGATGATGATACGCGCGATAAGTTCGAGAAAAAGACAAACGAGGTACTAAAGGGCGCGGGCGAAAATATTGTTAGGGACATAGAGGAAGAATGGAATTGCATTAAAAATAGTTTAGTTTCCTCAGCTAGGGATATTTTGGGTCATAAACAGAATGAAAGTAGGAAACCCTGGATAACAAAACATATTGTGAGTCTAATAGAGGAAAGGCGCAAATATAAAAATAGGTTAGATGAAATAGGGAAACAAAGATATAAGGCGATCAAGTGGGAAATTATTCGGAAATGTAGGAAAGCGAAAGAGCAATGGATCGACGATAAGTGCAAAGAAGTGGAAAATAAGTTCGAAATAGGAAAGACTGATGAAGCATATAAAATAATTAGGAGAAATTTTAGAGAAATTGGATCTAGTACCAAAAGCATTAGGAATGAGGCAGGAGATATCCTAATCGAAAGCGGGGAGAAGGCAGATAGGTGGAAAGAATATTTAGGAAACTTATATGCGGGACAGGAAGTGCAAGATATATTAGAAAGTGAAAGCAGTGTAGAAGGGGATAACCTAGGGAGTCCTATAATGAGAGAAGAGTTTGAGCTAGCACTAAAAAGTTTAAGGAATAATAAAGCACCAGGTATAGATGGCTTGCAGGCAGAAATCTTAAAGTGCGCAGGTCAAGAGGTAATGGATCGTTTATTTAAATTAGTTAGTCACATATACCTGACAGGCGAGATTCCAGAAGATTACAAACGGAACATCATAGTAGCTTTGCCAAAAAGGAAAGGCGCGGATAGATGCGAAAATTTTAGAACTATCAGTTTAACTTCCCATGCGTCAAAAATTTTAACTAGAATTGTGCAAAGAAGGATGGAGAAAAAGGCGGAAGAAATATTAGGAGAAGATCAGTTCGGATTTAGACGAAATAGAGGAACGCGCGAGGCCATTCTAGCTTTACGAGTAATTATAGAAAAAACGATAGAAAAGAGAAAGAGCGTATATATAGGATTTGTAGATTTAGAAAAAGCCTTCGACAACGTAAAATGGGGGAAGATGTTCGAAGTGCTGAGAAAGGTAGGGATGAAATACAGGGACAGAAGAATAATACATAATCTCTACAAAGAGCAAAAGGCAGTTATAGAATGTGAGCAGGAACGAAGGGAAGTAGATATCCGGAAGGGAGTGAGACAGGGATGTGCATTGTCACCTCTAGTTTTCAACTTATATATCGAAGATGCGATTAATATTGTTAAGGAAAGAACAGCCTCAGGAATCAATGTACAGGGCCAAACTATTAATATGCTCAGATTTGCGGATGATATAGCAGTGTTAGCATCTAGCAAAGAAGAATTAGGAGCGGCTTTGAATGAAATGGAAGCAGTTTTGACACAGGGCTACGGCATGAAAATCAATAAAAAGAAAACTAAAATTTTGGTATGTAGATGGAGTGAAAATAGAACTAAAATTGAAATACAAATAGGAAATGAGAAGATAGAGGAGGTCGCGGATTTCTGCTACTTAGGAAGTAAAATAACCCAAGACGGTAGGAGCACTAAAGATATAAAACAAAGAATGGCGCAGGGCCGAGTTGCGTTTAACAAAAAGAAACAACTGTTATGTTCGAGAACGGTTAATATAGAGACTAGGAAGAGACTCTTAAAGTCGTATGTATGGAGTACGGCATTATACGGGTGCGAAACTTGGACAATAGGAGAAGCGGATAGGAAAAGAATAGAAGCGTTTGAACTGTGGTGTTATACAGACGCATGATGAAGATACCGTGGATAGATAAGGTTAGCAATAGGGAAGTATTAGAAAGAGTTGGGGAAAGGCGAAAGGTATGGAAAACAATAAAGAGTAGGAGAGATAGGATGGTAGGACACCTTCTAAGACACGAAGGAATAGTTCGCGACACACTAGAGTCAGAGATAGGAATAAAAAGAGGTAGGGGTAGGCCTAGATTAGACTACTGCTCTCAAATAGTTAGGGATGTAGGATGTTCTACTTTTAGGGAAATGCGTAGGTTAGCTCAGGATAGAAAAGAATGCAGGTACGCGTCCAACCAGTCTTCGGACTGAGAACCTTATGATGATGATGATGAAAAAATTAAACTAGCACCAGTTACAAATCCGGAACTAGATCCTGGGTGCAAAATTATAAAACTTTTTCCCGATCCACATCCTTTCTTTCTCTTTACTGACTTCACCGAATCATCTTGCCAAGACTTTGACCGACTGCCGTTCGAAAATATCCACGTCTTATTCAAAAAAATCACTTTCCTAAATTTTGAATTAAGATTTTCGGCATATTTCTTTAAAAATTTAACTCTTTGATGAACTATGTGCGGCTGTTCACAGAGGAATCTCCTATTGCAATCTTTTTATTTTGAAAACCCGGTATCATAATACATATGAAATATTTCTCTCCGTGCAGTGAACCCTTAATATGCACCACCACATTTAATTATCCACGTCAGAAGATTCAAAGTAATTAGTCCAGTGTTTTCAGAACAATAAAAATGTTGATATGCTGAAACCAATAAATTACGATTAGTAACCCCCCGCCCCCCACCCCTTTATAACCTATGCAAGTAATTAATAGTAAATCGGCCGGGAACTGGGACCGACCAGTAGCTTATTGCATGTTATTTCCAGATGATTTACGAAATGATATTTATGCGAGAAAATCTCTAAATGAGTGTAATAAAATCTGTGTTTTCGCTTTAACTGTGGTCGTTAAAATATCGTCGTTAAATTACTCATTAACCTTTTTGTAGACGGGTAACTCGGTCTCTAGATATACCTGTGCATGCATCTTCATGCATCTTCTCAAATAGCTTCATATTGTCGGCAGCTTGGTATTTTAAAATGTTATTGCCCATCAGTTACTTGGTTTGTGGGTGGAATTTCAGTTTTTCACTTTCAGTTCAGACAAGTCAATTTTACGAACACTGAATAAAATTAAATAAAAGATTAGGGCTATACAGAGTGATTGTTTCGAAAAATTAATAGAAACCAAGATCTCCATCTAGAAATATTTGCAGATGCTCCTAATTCAAGGTGGGGGGTATGTTGCAGAGAAACCCCAATTCGAGGGTTCTGGTCTGAAAATCAGAGAAAATATCACATAAGCCTTCTGGAAATATTAGCAGCCTTCTAAAGAGTGCCGTTCTCTTTCCGCCGTTTGACAGTTTCCTAGTTATTTAGACAAGGCGACAATAACAGTATTTATTATCCGGCATGAGTAGCATTCTCGATCTTTTTCAGACAGAAATAGACGTGTTTGATTTCCTGGCACTTTCGCTGCGATTTTTTTCGATTTCCACATCGGTGTCATGCACGGACCACGTATGCACGTTTCGAGCAGTAAAATCGGCGCGATTTTTGATAAAACTTGCACAACTGTACCAATAGAAACGGAATTATCTTCGCACGTGCCTCCGGGCGCTTTTTATCGATCAGTGCTAAACAACAGAAGTAAATTTCTTCAGTCGAAAACGTTCTCTCGGCTAGAAGCATGCCTAATTGTAAATATTTTGTTCTATAATTAGTGACATGCTCTAAAATCACAGCCCAGAAAATTAAAATGGTACAAAGACGAGCGTTGCAAGTGTTGCTCCTATGTATTAACAATTTCTGAATTCAATCAACATTCTTTGAGATCATTCATCTATGGACTGTACTCAACGCTGTATTCTCGGTTTTAATTGATTCTTCGGGCGTCCTTCTCTAGGAGAAAGAAAGATTGTCCTCTAGATGCACCATCATCCAGTTTTTTTATAAATTATAATACTTCGAGGAAGCTCATCTTCTCGTTCGCTGAATGGGGGACTAACAAGTCAAAGGCACTCTTGTAAGTCGCGTCTGACGTCAAGCAATCGTCTGAATTAAGTAGAACATCCTATATCCCTAAAAAAGTGTAACCACATTCAGATTTTCGCTGCAAAACTGTATCATCTAAAATGCGACCTACGATGGCAAGCATGCCTATGTATATTTACTAGGTATTTATTAGGAATGATTTAAGACTTTACGATAATTTACGATAATTTGATAATTACGAAAGCAAACAAATCCAATGCTACAGTAATTTTATCTAAAGATGAATATACAGGGTGTCCCATTTATGCGTAAAAAAATTATTTCAAGTTATTCAAGTTAAAATAATGGGGGTTTGTCATATAAATTTTTTCTCTTAGACGCCTGTTGACTGAGATACAAGGCGTTAAAAGTTCTGCAAAAAAATGTTAAATTCAGCATAACTTAAAATCTAAAAGAGATTTTTATTTCAAATTGTACTCACCTCTCTTATTTTTCCTTGCCTACTTTTTGATAGTGCAATCAATAAAAAAAGTAACCAGTGGCGTACAAAATGGATGAAGTTAAAATCCTTTTTGAAAAATAAATGGTACGTCACTGGTTTTTGCAAGTTTTTTTGTTTAATTTTGAAATCTACCATTGTTTCCTCAAAAATTGTTCTTACTTATAAAAGGTCAGTAGAACTCACCGTTTTCGAGATAATTAATGTTGAAATTTTGGGTGCAAATGGGCATGAAAAATAAAGTAGGCTTGTGCTTAAGTCAGTTGAAACAAATAAGCATTGCATTGTGAAATTTTGATTAGGCTTAAGCTGCCAGTTTAAATAAATGATCACTGTTAATATACCGTGTGTGACAAACTTCCATGTGTACAAGGTGTCCCAAACTGGACGCGTTCTTATTTGAAGAGATAGAAAATATTTACGAAGGTGTCCGGAGCTCAAATTTAATGAGAAAACCACTGGCGCAAACAAAACTTTGCTATCTCTTATCGTTTGGCCGCTAGAGGGCGATTCTCAAATTTCGTTGATTTCTTTTATGTCCTATAACTTATTTATTAATAAAGATAATTTATTTTGGTAAAAACTTTCTTAAGGCACTTTTTTCCGTAGAATCCATTGCAATAGGCAATTTTTTTACAGGGCGTTTAGATTTTCGTGCACCACCCCAAACTCATGTTTTTTATATAGACCACCCTATATATTATGAGATTTTTGAAAAGCTCGTAAAATTTCCTAAATTTTGATGTATCACTTGTCATGTTTATCTTAAAAACCATTAGCAACGTTTAAAGAATTATTAATTTAATATAATAACTATGAGTAATCTTACCATAAAACTTTAGATCTGTGGTTTTAATCATAACATGTTAGCATCCTACGTCATTTTATTAGTCATGGCAATCTTGATTTCTGTAGGCACAATATTTTAATTTTTAAATCGTAATGTTGCTAATGGTTTTTAATATAAACATGACAAGTGATACATCAAAATTTAGGAAATTTTACGAGTTTTTCAAAAATCTCATAATATATAGGGTGGTCTATATAAAAAAAATGAGTTTGGGGTGGTGCACGAAAATCAAAACGCCCTGTAAAAAAACTACCTATTGCAATGGATTTTACGGAAAAAAGTGCCTTAAGAAAGTTTTTACCAAAATAAATTATCTTTATTAATAAACAAGTTATAGGACATAAAAGAAATCGACGAAATTTGAGAATCGCCCTCTAGCAGCCAAACGATAAGAGATAGCAAAGTTTTGTTTGCGCCAGTGGTTTTCTCATTAAATTTGAGCTCCGGACACCTTGGTTAATTTTTTTCTATCTCTTCAAATAAGGGGTGTTCCCATAAGAACGCGTCCAGTTTGGGACACCTTGTACATGGGGAAATAACATGGGCAATTACATTTTTGGGGATTCCTGCTCCCCATGTGTAGTTACAGTGGTGGTAAAGGTAGCAATCGAAAGATTATTTTTTTCTGCGTATGAGGATGTCAAAAACTCTACAACTTTCCAATTTATTAAAGCATTAAAAGCAAAAATTACATTAATAATTTTCTAACTAAAACACAGAAATTTATCAGATTATCCATGACAACTTAATTTATTCTAATCACGGACGTCTTTGATTTTTATGGATTTTCTGAACTGTCAACATTTAAAAATGAACAAGAATATTTATTCAGTTCAAGAAAAGGTTTTCATTGTGAAAATATTTTACGGCGGCAATAGTTTGCGCGTAGTCCGAGCCTTATTTTCTGTAAAATTCTATAACGGTCCTATTCCTTCGGTATAACAACAAATAATTTAGTAAGAAATTTGAAGGCTGGGAATCTTTCATCGAAAGAAGTTAATTTTTACTAATACATAATAGTATATTATACACGAGTTTATAATAAATGCTATTATTACCGAGGATGAAGTTTACAACACGAGCGAGCGATGCGAGCGAGTTTTGTAATCATCCGAGTTGTATACTATACTTTGTCCTCGACTATCAAAACAAATTCCCAGAAAGAATTTACCTTCATTTCCCTTCTCCAGTGTAAGAATTAAGAAAGATTCATGCTCTCAGGTATAATTTTCTTGGTTTTTTGGGCAATGAATCTAATGATGCAAGTTCTGCAGCTTCTTTTATTGCTGGTGCTGTTAAAGAAATCTCGTTTTTACTCTCACTACTCATTACCTATATCTTCTTTTTTAGAATATACATTTCAAATTAAAAGCAAACCATGCTGATTTGACGTTTCAATTTGAACTGACACATCGCGATCGCGGCCTACTAAATAAATGTAAAAAAGGGTCAAAGCGATGTTCCTATTGGTTTAGTGAATAATATTCATTAATCACTGCAGTGAATAATGTATCTAATTATGATTGAAGAAACACAAGTATAAAGAGTATATTGTAAGATAGTCATGGACAAACTTGTTTTTTTATTTAGATAATTCTCATTCACATTATTATTGTCATTACCTATAGTTGATAATTAATTGATTACTGGTGTGGATGTTTCGTTGGTGAATGCTGGTCCATAGTTTAGGGTAAATTGTAGGTGTCGTCTAACCTATTAAAAAGTTTTTTGGAAAATGTTAAAGCAGTAAAATGAAATAATAAAAATTAAATTACTTTAATTTTACTGCCATTATGAAAAATTTAACAAGCGGCAACATTTGTTTATTTTGCTCTAATGAATTTTGTAATCTGGCAATTTAATACTTATTTATTTCATATCTAGGTAAGGACAAAAACGTATTAATATACAATGAAATTAAAGTAACATAAAAAAAGAAAAATAACTATAACAAATATTCAAATAAACCCCCATTCTGTATCAGACAGTATCCCAGCCTATTATAGAAAGAATTTCTCACATTCGCAAGTTGCCGATCGTTTATTAAGTTGCATTCCGCAAAAACAGCATTCCTTAAAGAATCAATATTTGGGTGACGAGTTTTATAAAAATCTTATTTTTTAAATGGCCCCACAAGAAAGTCACACGGTGCCAAATCGGGAGATCTAGCTGGCCAGTTTATAGCACCACCTCGACCAATCCAGCTCTCTGGAAATATTTCATTTAATAATTCCCTCACTTGTGCTCCAAAATGTGCTGGGCATCCGTCATGTTGAAACCAGACCTCCCGATTCGCATGTGCAACTTCTTCTAATGCAGGGCCAATATGGTTAATTAAAAGATCTAAATAAGCTTCTGAATTTAAATTTCCCTGTATTTCAAATGGTCCTATAATGCGATTATAAAAAATGCCTGCCCAAATATTGATTTTTTGAGGGTGTTGCGTTGTAGTGGCTAGATTTATTCTGGGATTTTCCTGGGTCCAATGCCTAACGTTTTGTGAATTTGGCTCTTGATTTACAGTGAAGGTACACTCATCGGTAAAACAAATTGATGAGAGAAAGCTGCGGTCCCGATTAGCCCGTTCTTGCATTTCTTCACAGAAAGTTTGCCTTGATTCTTGGTCAAAAGAAATTAACTCTTGGTGACATTGGAATTTAAAGGGATGAAATTTTGTTTTTTTAATATGTTACGGACAGTTTCTCTTGAAACATTGCATTCTAGGGCAATAGACCTTAAACTAGATGTTGATGGACTAGCAGTTATCCGGCCTATTACCATTTCCTCTACCTCAACATTTAGATTTCTTGAAACGACTAAAAATAAAGGATAAGATTAATTTTAGTTTTGTTTCACTCCACGTTATCACTTGTTAAATTTCTCATAATCCCAGTAAAATTTAAGTTAGCGAACAATAAGGAATTAGCAACTAGGTAATAATAATAAGCAAATCATCAGAATTATCTAAATAAAATCCAAATTTCTTAACTAAATTTTTTATTGTTGTTACCGAAGGAATAGGACTGTTATTGAATTTTACAGAAAATAAGTCACGAACTATACCCGCTGACTATTGCCGCCGTAAAATGTTTTTACAATGAAAACCTTTTTTCTCAATTGAATAAATATTTTTGTTCATTTTGATTTTGAAACCCAAATTTTAAATTGTCGACAAATAATGTTGACAGTTCAGACGAATTAGAAATTAGAATCAAGGGAGTCTTTGATTAGAATAAATTAAATTGTCATAGGTAATCTGATGAATATACGTGATGTTTTAATTTGAAAATTATTAGTGTAATTTTTGCTTTTAATACTTTAATAAATTGGAAAATTGCAGAGTTTTTGATATCCTCATACGCAGAAAAAAAATAGTCTTTCGATTGGTACCTTTACCACCACTGTAACTACACATGGGGAGCAGGAATCCCCAAAAATGTAATTGCCCATGTTATTTCCCCATGTACACATGGAAGTTTGTCACACGGTATAATTTGTCTACATAACAATCTTTTCGTAAAATAATGTCTTACAATCAGTACCCGATATGCATTTAATGTACGGCGAGTGTAACTGCAATTCTTTAAAATCGGCAAGGCGATATACGTGGCAAAATTTCCCAACAGACGGATTCCGCATCCAAGCACGTTTGCAATTGATCGACGATTTAGAGAAAGCGGGACTTTTTTACATCACACCATAGAGCATGCTCGTCCACGCTCCATTCGAACGCCAAATTTTGAAGAAAATGTCTTGAATGCTTTACAGAAGACCCACAAACAAGAGTGTAAGACGAATAGCTTCAGAGTTGGAAGTGCCAAAATCAACGGTTCATAGAACGCTGAAGGAACAGCTATTACATCAGTATCATTTAAGACGTGTTCACGAAGTGAATGCTAGGCTGATTTTCTGTAATCGGTTCAGAGACGCACAAAATGAAAATAACAATTTTGCAAGTACATACATTATTAATGACTGATGAGGCGTGTTTCACTAAAAATGGTGCAGTAAATTTACATAATAGCCATCCATTTTGTACGCCACTGGTTATATTTCTTATTGATTGCACTATCAAAAAGTAGGCAAGGAAAAATAAGAAAGGTGAGTACAATTTGAAATAAAAATTTCTTTTAGATTTTACGTTATGCTGAATTTAACATTTTTTTGCAGAAATTTTGACACCTTGTGTCTCAGCCAACAAGCGTCTAAACTACTATAATTATATTGCAAAAGTTACATTAAGATGGTTTGTAGCTGACACTGACAGATGTCAAGAGCAGGTGACGCATTTGTTTATTTAATCTGCCTCAAGTACTCAGACGTAGTGAGGCCCACCCTGGCGCTTGCGTTTGATTTGCCACCCGCAAATAAATGTTGCACCACATTTCAAACGTTTCTATTCTTTTTCGATCTACTTCTCCTATTGTCCACACCCGTACAATGCGTCACCCCATACATACGTCTTTAAGAGTCTCTTACTGAGCGCTTTAAACATTTTCCCAGAATTTAGAGTTTGCTGTCTGCTTCGAATTAATTTGCGGCACCTGACCGTCAAGATTCAACTTTCAACATTAGTCAGCTTCGATTTATAATAAATTTATCGCTGCATCACGCTTTTGTAATTAAATTATGTAGAACAATGTATCAGTTCACACAACGTTTCTTTTTTTTCTCGAATTATTATTTTGTATAATTTTCCCTAACAAATCCAATCGAAAGAAATGTTTTGAACGTTGCCTTTCAGGATAATAAACAAGATCTAATTTTCCTATTATCCAATACAGCGCCCGAGGCTGCAAAAAACACACACAAAAGTTCGGCTACCGGAATTAATATAGTCAATCATTCAGTAATGTGACTACGAACCTTTTAAAGTAAGAATGAGTTGGTGAGACCGCAAAAACGCCTCTAAGTATACCTCATTAAAAAACCACGTTAAAAATCTAGTCACCCTAGATTACGACAAAAAAACGGGTTAGGTACGGGGGGATTGAACAGATGCGACCTTTAAACAATATCATGGCCTACTTCCTTTTTTTTCTTAAGATTTTCGGTAGGAAGTGAAGACAACTTTCAATTTCTTAAAATTTATTGATTACAAAAAGGATTTCACGTCCGATTTTCAAGGGGAAAGGGTTGAAAAAATGTAGATCATAGAGCGATCCCGACCTTTTATGTAAAATAATGGTAGTCCGAGCATATCCAATTAATTTCGGACGTGACGAATTTTTTTTTTAATTTGAAGGAGCCGTTGAAAGCGCAAGTTGCTTTTGTAACACCACCGTAATTTTTGATTCTTTTAAATTTTCTCACAAAATATACTGATGTACCCATAATATCGGACGAAACACTTTTTAATCCAATTTATTTAAATGTTAAAACCTTTATTACCGAAAATTAATGATGTATAAAGAATCTACTTCTGGGAAGCTGATTATGATATTTTAGGGATATCGGAAACTTGGCTTAATTCTGATGTTATTCGCTTCTCCGAGTAAATGTATAGATATGCCGGTAAATGTTTACATTTACCAATTTGGATAGACATCATGAACAAATTCACATGACGTTACATGGCGAATGATCGAGACCGATAATGCTCTGCTCGCTCCGCTTGACCAAAACATTAACACAGTAAGCCATAGAACCTTCGACGCTGTTGTTAGTTTTTGATTCACCTTCAAGAGTACCTACCTTGGTAACAATTCCACATACTTAAAGGAAAACGAGATGGGCGCCGATGTCTTCGATTTGGGCGACCGATCTACGTGTCCTCAAAATAATCAATAATTATTGCGCTTCTTCAGGGAACACATTTTCGACGCACAAAACTCCAAAATATTGAATTACAAGTTCTTCACGTACAAAAGCTAACGCAGGGAGCATTTCCATTTTTAGTGCGAATTCGGCATCTATAATTCATATCTGTTTTTCATACCATTTGGCATAAATGTGTCTGGTTTCGGGATATAGGTACATCATGCACTACATCAATAGGCAGGTTCGGTAATTTTCAAATTTCATTAAAATTGATAGAGTTTATTATACTGAAGGCAGTTATGTTGTTAATTTTTGTTAAAAAAACATCCTTCGCATGTGAAGCCGTTGCAAAGTTTTCCGTCGGTGCGAGGCTAGAAATCGTACCTTGCAGCGAGAGTAGGCCGCGTGACGTCAGAAATTAGTATAACGTACAAGTCCCAGCTTCAGCAAGCAGCAGTCCCATAAGTATTACCTATGCATATGCATGTGTAGTTAAATTGTTAAGTATTATTAACTGGTTCTAACTGGTGTTTTCTGTTTTGTACCTAGACTAATACATCGTACAGCACACCAATAAAACGGAAAAAGTGGTTCGTTGGAGCCAGAAGGAAAATCGGTCAGCATTATCGATATTTTCGCGAGTTAGTTTATCATTGCAAAAGTTTATAAAATTATCGGCTGCCCCATTGCAGCCACTCTAAATAAAATCGAACATAATGTAATTTATCGACAGTTTTCTGGGACCCCTTGGTACTTGGTAACGTGTTACGGTTAGCATAATTTGAAACAGGATGCTAGGAGCATGACGGAGCCAAATATTGAATCGCCGTAGCGTTCCCTCCCTGAACTAAAAAAGGAAATTTTATTAACTATTTTACAATAATAATTAAATAGTACGTCATCATAAAGTTCTCTTTTGAAGACTGTAGGACGCGTACCTCCATCCTTTCCCTGAGCTAGCCTACGCATTTCCGTAAAAGTAGAACGTTCTACATCCCCAACTATTTGAGAGCAGTAGTCTAATCTGCTCCAACCTCTAACTCTTTATTCCTATCTCTGACTCTAGTATGTCGCGAACTATTCCTTTGTGTCTCAGAAGGTATCCTACCATCCTACGATCCTATCCCCTCTTCTTTATTGTCTTCCATACTTTTCTCTTTTCCCCAACTCTTTCTAATTCCTCCTTATTGCTAACTTGTCTATCCACGGTATCTTCAACACCCGTCTGTAGCATCACATTTCAAACGCTTCTAGTCTTTTTCAATCCGCTTGTCCCATTGTCCAAGTTTCGCACCCATGGGGAAAATTTCGTACTCCATACATGCGTCTTTAAGAATCTCTTCCGAGTTTCTACATTAACCGTTCCAGAATATAGCAGTTGTTTCTTTTTGTTAAACAAGTACCTACCTAGTTGTATTTGTTTCTGTTTTTTTAAAAAATTTCCAATCCGTTATAAAACTGTTAACTTGATAAGTTGTCAACCAATTAGGTATACATACCTACATAAATGAGTAGGAATGTATTGTATTGTATTAGAGAATATAGGTAGGTACCTATTTTACAAACAGAAGTAAGCAGGTACCTACAATCTACATACCTACTTATACTGAACTATAAAAGGCATGTACAGTTAATAAATTGTTGACTTTGTTTTACTTATACCGGTCTGCCTTTACACTACTGCTTTGAGGTTGAATGAAATTGGGGTTAGATGCAAGAATCACACACCATTTCCACATTTACCGGGACATTTACCTACCTACTACATAAATATGGCAAATTATGTGAATCGGACTTTTGATACCCTTGTTGCATCATTATATCGATTATGTTGTCTTTGTTTTATGTTTCCTTGACACCTTACTTTAAAAATTCACGCTCGAAATAGTCCCAATAAGGATGTTATGAGATAGGTACCGCTTCAAAGGCACTTCAAGAGAAGTGGGAGGAGCGCCTTACGAATCTCTGACGTCAAACCAATAACAAAGCGAACTAGCATGTGGGCGTGATAAGCTAATTTGTTTCGCTTATTACGCCGCAAAAATTTTTTTTTGAAAAAAAATTTCGCCGTAAATCAATTACAATAACAATTTTCTGTCATTTTCATGCCAAAAATAGATATCTTATTTTTCTCCGAACCTCCCTATTGTGGATTTGCATCAGGTATAAATTCTTCAATTTTGCGAAAAAGTTCAGAATAGGTGCCCTCGGTTCTTTTTTGGCAGAAGCGCGTAAATTAGCGGCACAGCATTATTACCTTGTAGACAATGTACGGTACACAACTGCCCAAAAAGAAGTGGAGTAGTTTTGAAGGTTCCATCAACATACCAATGTGCGGATGATTCCAAGAAACGTAAATTCCTTCTAGTTGAAAAAATGATGAGCCGATCTTCCACTTGCCCTTTATCATATAATAAGAAATCTTCTCCATGTGACCGTAAATTCCGGCGGAAATCGAATGTCTTGCCTATGTACTGGCACAGTGAGACCCAAATTTTCACTTGTGCGAATATTTCTTATGGTTCTTTTGATGGAACTTGATGCAGGCAGTCTTGCTGCTACTGATGCCCGACCAACATTTTCTGATGCAGTAAATATGAGAAACTGCGGCGTATCTCTAGTTGATTTTGCATTTTTTAATGGTATTATATAGGTACTCTTGCATCCAGCGCCTAAACGTGGCGATGAAATAGTGTTTGCGACCGTTAGGTTATGTTTATCGCAGAACTCTATCAGTCTAACTCCCCTATCGTTCCTATTACCTAATCCAAAGGGGCCAACTATTCCGCCTTCTCTCCCTGTGCCTAACGACTGTAGCGAAATCTCCTACAATTATTAAATTTTCGTGTCCTCTCACAAGATCTTGAAAAAATATGTTTTTTAAATAAATTTTTATCAGTAGTGCATCAGTGTTTTTTCTGCACATCATGCTTAGGAGACCAGGAATTAGAGGGTATATCACACAATTTCTCATTGCACCACCCCGTATCGGCGAAAAGTAACGGGTCTACCAGAGCGTGGTATTCGAAACTTTTTCGAATATATCTATACATGTCCAAACGTTCCGCTCGACTAATTTCTAGCTTATAGGTAAATATCCCATTCGTTTAAAATATATTATAAACAATTTTTTACAGTCCATAAAACCCATAAAGATTAACTCGTTGGCCGGCTAGTTAATCCGAAACGACATGCTTCAAGCTTCATGAACCATTATTATACTCTTGCATGAACTTTTTTTTACAATTGTATTTTTGTCTGTCCAGAGATCTTGGCGCAATGTGTATTTCAAAATGTTCGAATTCTGCATAACACTTTTGATTATAACGAATTTTATACAGTTCGCGAAGGATTGCGTAAAGTTTTAATATAATTATTGGCGATTTCTTGAAGAATTTCGACACGAAACGCTCGTAATTCTATAGTGTCACACCAGAATTTCCTCATGAGCTCTGCAGAAAATATTTCGCACGGTCATTCAGGGGTCCGAAAAGTTTCTTGAAATTGGTAATCTTAAATTACAAATAATAAGTTTGATACTGTTCCATCTGCAGCATATACCTGAGTATATTAGATTAGTTATACCTATATAAAATCATGTTTAATATTTCAAATCGATTCACCATCTCTTCCAGGGAGATCAAGAAAGAAGGCTTAATTTTTGCAGGTGGTACTTTGGTCATTTGGACAGAAGAAACTCACATAAACAGCGTAGGATTATTTAACAGGCATAATGTACGTCACTGGTCTGATACAAACTTTTGAACGTCAGAGGCAAGGACGTTTTGGATTTAACGTTTCGTGTTTTATTTTGGGTGGTCAACTAGCATACCAAATTTTTGATGGAAACTTAACGGGATTGAGATACATTAATTTATTGAATATTAACGCAGAGGCGATAATGGAAAATGTTCCGTTAATAAACATAAACAGGGTATATTTCCAACAAGATGGTGCCCCTGCACACAGTTCTGCAATAGTTAGAAATTATTTAGAAAATCATTTTCCGGGTAGATGATGGTTGGGTACAAATGGACCTATATTGTGGCCTGTAAGATCACCGGATCTGAGTATATTAGACTTTTTTGTTTGGGCATTTTTAAAAGAAAAAATATATATACGAAGATACAACAACAGCTTAGGTAGGAAGGTACTTTATTTTACTTTTTATAAGAGTAAATGGAAAACCTTTGATGTGGTTAGTATCTATGAATTAATTCGAACCTTCCGACCTATCCACGTATAAGTAGGTGGCTATGTTATCAAGTCCGCATCGCTATTTTCTCACAGAACAATCGACACATTCACTAGCTTGAAAAGAAGTGTTTTTTATAAGCAACTATGTCGAAACTCATTCATGTTGTTCTCCAACACCTCGGGCTACGTTGTTCCCCGATTATATTAAAATTTTCTACGGGACCACTGTTAATAATTGCTGGTAACGAGTCTTTTCAGGCTATCTGTTCCAATCTAGGACGTGACCGAAACGCCATCTTGATATTAAGAAATTTGTTGGTTATATAACTTAAATCCAAGTTCCAGTAAGTATGCCTGCGGATATTTTTCCTACTGATGATGAAAGAATTTTATTGGAAAGTCATCAAAGTGAGGAAGACATATTGTAGAATCTGCCCTTTTGACATCTTCATGTAACATCCTGTATAAAATCCCCAAGAAGTGTCGAAGTTGCTCGGTTTGCTGGATGGTGAGTGTGGTGGGCAGAACTTTAGAAGTTGAAACTTGAAAATTTTAAGAAGTTGATTAGGTATTGCGATGATACGTTGAAAAACGCGCTTCTGACGTTTGTAAACATGAGCTAAGTATTTTATTTAAAAAAATGTGATCCATAAATGGCAAAAGTGCTCAATTGTCTAAAACTACAACTTATTGAAAAATTAGCACACACTTTTAATTTCCAAATGGCATCAAAATTTCCCCATAAATTACCTAAATAACACCCCCGCATGAACCAACCCCCTTTACACCACCCCCAAACACCCCTTAAAATTTATTCAAAACGGAGCCTCTGTAGATCCGCATAAGACGCACGTCTATGCTAACCGAGTATTCAACACTGCCCGAGCAACTTCGACCAATGACTTGAGGCCTGCTTCAACTGCCCCGTCACCATTGGCCCGAGCTCCAAGCCTTCCGTAGCAGTTTCTACCTTGAAAAAGGCACGCGGACACGCCCACCAAGCTATGTTTAATTTATTTAGCATTGTCAATGCAAAAAACCTTTGGAACGTCTGCGAAGTTTCAGCCGTGCATTGCATATCACGTTGGCTGTGGCCAGGAGAAATGCACTGAGCATAATTAAATACAGGGCGGGAAAATGTGGATGTGCAGAAGGCTCTCGTGTTGAATTTTGTTTCGTTTTTGTTTCAGGCATTTGACAGGATGAACAGGTTATTAAAACAGACTTACATTGTTGAATGCAGCATTTCAATTTTGCACTTAATTCAACTTTATACAGGGCGTACTTTCAGTCCCTACCTAATTTGTTTGTTTGTCACTGAATAAGTGTCAACAGCATTAGGTAGGTAATTCAAAACCCAGGAATCAATTGGGTAGATGTTGATTAAGGAGAAGTTGATTTAATTTATACAGAAATCAAAGAAATAATTATTCGACATTAACATTTCTTATGTTTAGGATATTATAGAAGTTGAAAGATACATTTTTGTGAATGTTGATGGGCAAGTTGAATCTATATGATCTTAGAAGTTGAATAAGTACCCTAATTACTTTAGGTAATAAAAAAATGGGCTAAGAAAAATTAATCGCGGGTATAATGTAACACTGAAACTATAGGTAACCTATTCAACATTAAGGAAGTTGATTAATATGGTAAGTTGATTCATCAATTATCGGTTTCTAGAAACTTACTTTAATGTTTAAAAGTATAGGCATCTATCTAAAACGCATGCTGAATGTTGTATTTAATTATACAAGATTAGAAAAATCTCTCACATTTTATGGAAGTTGATTATAGGTAAGTAGGTACCTACGTATGGTTGATATCAAACAGCAGGTTGTTTAGGTAAGTCGCCATAACTGAATGACAGCAAATGCGTGGGGTAAAATGAACTAAATAAATGCAGCAAATTTATTCAAAATGTTGATTCTGGGTAGGTACTTAAGTTGATTTCACGTTCTGAGAAGTTGAGAAGTATACCTAATACATACAGAAACGTTACCGATTGATTAGCGCTTTGAATTAGAAGTTGAGAAAGTCGTATGGATATTAATGTATAAGTGCGTTGAATTGTTATAACTTATAGGAAGTTGAATTATCTAATAAATAAATATTGTGACAAAAATTATTACAGATGTTAACACTTACCTATGCATGTAAGTTAATATCAACTAGCAGGATGTTGAATATAGTTGATTTTAGAAGTTGATTTTAAAAGATAAATAAAGCAGTCTTGGCATTTATGGATGTTACTGGGGCAAGGTTTTGTTTGCGTCTAAATAAGTGTCAACAGAACTAAGTTATATTCAAAGTACCCACAGATACTGACTGGGTATTAGTGTTGATTAAGGAGAAGTTGATTTAATTTATTCAGAAATCAAACATCGAAGGAAATAATTGTTGGACATTAACATTAGCATGTTTAGATATTTTAGAAGTTGAATTCCAAATTTGTGATTGTTGATGCTGGGTAATTAAGTTGAATCTGCATGACCTTAGAAGTTGGATTATACCCACCTAACTAATAAAGAAACAACGATATAAAAATTAAGCGGATGACACTACTTACCTACTTAGGATTCAAAATTAACGAAGTTAATTAATGGTAAGTTGATTTAATAGTCACAGTTATTTTTATAAAAACTTCTTGAATATTTAACACGCGCTATATCTACTTTTAGGTATTCATTTTATATACAAGATAGAAAAATCCCACATTTTTCGAAGTTGATAGGTTGAAGTTGAATCTATATGATCTTAGAAGTTGAAGTACTTACTTTAGTTAATAAAGAAATGACATAACAAAAATTAATTGGGGATGACCCTGAAACTATAACCTATTCAAAATTAAGGAAGTTGATTAATGCTAAGTTGATTCAATTATCGGTTTCTAGAAACTTACTTTAATGTTTTTTATAAAGTACCTAGGTATTTATCTAAAACACATGCTGAATTTTGTATTTACTTACGCAAGATTAGAAAAATCTTGCACATTTATCGAAGTTGATAGGTAAGTAGGTATGGTTGATATCAAACAGCAGAATGTTTAGGTAAGTTGCCATAACTTATTGACAGCAATTGCGTGGGGTAAAAAAATGAACTAAATAAATGCAGCAAATTTATTCAAAATTCAAGATGTTGAATCTAGGTAAGTTGATTTCACGTTCTGAGAAGTTGAGAAGTAATACATACAGAAATGGTGTGATAAAAATCAATTGGTTGGAATTGATCAATTACAAATTGCTAGGAACTTATTCGAATGTTTAAAGTAGGTACCTACCTGACCTAACAATGGAATTAAGTTGAAAGAAACTTCTCTCGCCGTTGGAGAAGTTAATTGTTGAATCGTAAGTTGATTTCGCACGTTACCAATTGATTGGAGCTTTGAATTAGAAGTTGAGAAAGTCGTATATCGATATTAATTTATGTTTAAGTTGAATTGTTATAGTTTAAGAAGTCGAATTAACTAATAAATACATATTGTGACAAAAACTGATTACAGATGTTAACTTACTTACCTATGCATGTGTAAGTTAGTATCAAGTAGCAGGATGTTGAATATAGTTGATTTTAAAAGAGAAATGAAGCCGTCTTGGCATTTATGGATGTTGCTGGACAAAATTTTGTTTATGTCTAAATAAGTGTCAACATAATAAAGTTAATCAAAGTACCCAGATACTGACTGGGTATTTAGTAGATGTTGATTAAGGAGAAGTTATTTAATTTATTCAGAAATAGTAAGAAATAATTATTGGACATTAACATTAGCATTTAGATATTTTAGAAGTTGAATGACAAATTTGTGATTAAGTTGTAAGTTGTGATTTGTAATTAAGTTGAATCTGCATGACCTTAGAAGTTGGACTATACCCACCTAATTAATAAAGAAACAACGATACAAAAATTAAACGGATGGCACTATGTAGGTACCTACTTACTTAGGATTCAAAATTAAGAAAGTTGATTAATGGTAAGTTGATTTAATCGTCACAGTTATTTTTATAGAAACTTCTTGAATATTTCACACACGCTGTATCTAATTTTAGGTACTCATATTAGATATATACCTACAAGATAGAAAAATCTCACATTTCTCGAAGTTGATAGGTAAGTTGCGGTAAGTTGAAAGACATCACTTCTCTGACATTTGTCAATGTTGATAGGTAAGCTGACTCTTTAAGGCTCGAGAACTTGAAGTAATATACCTGCGGTAAAAATTAATTGGTTGGCACTGATCAATGGAAAGTTGGTTTAATTAACAGTTGCTAGGAACTAAATCGAAGTTCAAACTTAGGCACCTGACGATGGAAGTTGATGTTTTATTTTCTAAACATAGTAAGTAACGTAAAGAATTACCTACCTAGCAACGAACTTATTCGAAATTCAAAAAGTTGATTGTTGAATAGTAAGTTGATTTCGCAATCGTTAATTTAAGAAGTTGATTTTAGACGTGAAATGACGCAATAATGGCATTTGCGGATATCGATGAACAAGGTGAATCTGATGCATGATCTGATTGTATTGTATTCGAATGTTGAATTGAAATTTCTGTAACACTTCCATAAGTTGATGTGATTGAAATCAAGAAGCACCTACACCACACACACACACCTACAATAAAATTATGGGACGAAAATGATATAAACAATCAACAATGGAGTTACTCCAAATTTACGAAGTTGATTAATGGTAAGTTGATTTCCATTTTACTAAACTTATGGAAGGTTTAAAAATGAAATCAAACATTCTTGTTCTAATATTACTTAATCATTCTAAAGATGAGTTACAATGTTTCGAATTTTCTACTACTCTGCTAAAGAAATTTAAGAAGTTGATTAAGGAATGGTAAGTTGATTTACCGAATTCAATGTTAGACGTTTGGTGGTTGTAGTGTAAAAGGGTATACCTACCTAATGTTGGTTTAAGTTTAAGAATTTGATCATCTGTAGTTAGGATACCGACAAAAGCAATGGGGCTAATCAACTTTTTGTAGATGTTGAATTAGTCGAAACAGGAAAACATAACTTGTAAAGAATACAGATACGTAATTAAAAAAGAGTGTTTTTATTTGTGTCATTTTAAAAACTTTGTGCATCATCAGCATCAACTCACCACGGTTGATTAAATACAAGATAATGAACCAATTGAACGATAATGAAATTATTCCATCAGGATAAACGAAGCGGATCGAACGAAATAGTAAAGAAGCATCGAGGGGGATGTTTTTGCCCCGGTATCCTCCCCCCAGTTAGCTATAACTGACCTCCCTTAACGTTTTACAGGGGCAAAAAGGCGCCCTCGCGTTTACAGAGTAAAATATGTCCCTTTTTACAAGACCGTCTCGACTCCAGTCGCATGGTAACGTTTTTCCTTAAGTTTTTCGATTTGCGCGAAACTGAATTTAGGACGCAGAGCCATAAGAAACCAAAATAGACCGTTTTTGTTGCAGCAGCGAGTTCCTTGGTTCTTTTAAGGGTATTTATGATGTTATTTCTGGTTGGGGCTGGTCGGAAAGGGCAGGTTTCGTGACACGGTCAAGTTCATGCGGATCTACAGCGAGTCTCAGAAGTTAGTGTGTTGCAAACCATTAAAAATGACATCCCAGTAGGCACGCGTACGTTTTATTGACGTTGGAAAGACGTTATTCGTTGAAAATTAAACATTGTGTTTTAGTTGAGTATAGGTATAACGTCAGTTAAATAAACGTTGATTTTTGATGTATTGCCCAAAATCTAAGGTTGATTGAATGTTGTAGATTTAACGTTGAAAATGCGTGTTTATATAACGTAGATACTACTTCAACTTAAGGTGTATTTGTAACCAGCAGTTGAAATTATACGACAATAAAAACGCGTGTGAATTAGGTATACGTTCTCTCCGTCACATCTTAATGACGTTTAAGATACGTCATATGGGTTGTTCGGTTAGGATTAAACGTTAAACCAACGTGCTAAAAACACATAAATGTCATGTTCTCTGCTGGTCGTTAACATGACGTTGAAATATGATTTGGCGTGTAAATTTAAACTTTAAAGGTGCGTAATAGTTTCACGTTTTAAATATACGTGTCATATTTATGTTGTATTAAGAAGCAAACGTTTAATTCAAAATCATACGGCTTGTATGGAAAAATGCTTCGAATAATGATTGAATAAAATAAATGGTATAAAACTCACGTCATTTCGACGTTGAAAAACGAATTTAACGTTTTGGTGAAATGGTAGCCGTTCATGTAACGTGTAAATTTAAAAGTCAAACATAAAATTTTGTTGAAACGTTAATTTCGTGTTAGATATACATATACATAATACCTATACGCAACGTTAAAAAGGCGTAAGAATTCATAGTAAAGCCAGTAAACGTCTTAAAAATAACGTTATTATTCAGTACTAAAATTAACGTTAAATAACCGTTATAAAACATCGTACAATTTCCCAAAATATTCTCAGTTTAAAAAAATTTAAGCGTTTTCGAATGAATCAATCACCCCTCCACATAGTACTGCGACTAATACCTGTTTGGAAATTTGAAAGGAAAGATTTGGTCCTCCGAGCCGGATATGCAAAAGAGATGCTCAAACAACAGAATGCAAGTACATAATATTACTAATGAATATAAAAACTAAGATACTTATAAAAAAGCATATAGGTAATTATTATAAATTGTGATAAGTGATTAAATGGTATATCCATAACAAAAAAAACGCCTTATTAAAGATAAAAGAAATTTAAGAGCTCACCTGTATACAATTAATTAATGTTAATTTCCTATGGCCAAACCTCCAAATATTCCCACCTCTCTCTGCCACAGATAAAATCCATTATTTCCCTTTCAAAATCCACCGAGAACTTCGTCTCACTCTCACTAATTGTCAGCAAGCGGCCGTCTATTGTCTCAACGTACGTGGGCGTGGTTACGTAACGAACACGGGCGATTTTCCGCGATTCTATCTCGCGGGCTGGAACTGTACACTTCGCGTAGTGCGCGTCAGGTTACAGCATCGGCAACATCGCTTTTCGCCGTAACGCGCAACAATTCGCCGAAAAAACGCGCTCAAAATACAAAAAAAGCGACGCCGGTTTTTATCTTCGTGTTTTTACCCGAGCTGGTGCGAAATTACACTTGTGATGGGGTTACGGAAGTGTGTTTTTGTGCTTAAAATGACTTTTGGTGAACCAAAAAAGTTTTCTTGTGAAAAAATTATGAGTGCGCAGTATTAGTTGCAATAAACTTCCCTCGTAACACAAATTTTAGTTAAAACTATTGAAAAACAATCAAATTATCCGCGGGTCACTTAAATTTAACATAATTTGAAGTTTTTGACACTAAAAATAATGTAAGATGTGAATTACACAACCGCACTGTTAAAATTCTTCCCAACGCTGGAAATGACGCAAAATTGCCAAAGCCCACTCATCAAAAACGAAAACTCCTGGAATTCAGCGCGATAGATTCGACGTGCGTCTCCTGTTGTCCGCATAAACTTCGTTGGTGATAGGATTTTTGAACGGCAAAACATTTTTTTGTACCATATTCTGGTGGGAGTGTTTTTGTGCAGTTTTTTTGTTTTGTTGACTGATACCCGGAAAGAACGATCCAGTAGTGTTTCGAAGACGATAAAATTGAGCATTTTTGTGTAGTGTTGCAGTGAATATTTGTGATTTAGGACGGAGTTTTTGAAAATATAAGGTAAAAACTTGTTCCTATTACGAAAATTGTTTATTAATTTCGTTTATTTAAATTTCGCCACGTTTTTAAAAAGGAAATTCTTACTTTAAATGTTTCTTATTAGATTTAGGCATAAAATACAATAAAATTTTATAGTTTCTTGTTAATATGCAGGGTTTTTGTTGTTTTTTAAATGTGTTTTGTAGTTTATTTTCAATTCTTTTGATATCAAAAATAATTTTCCTCTAAAATCGCAATTTTATATACCAGTGGCGTAACGCGTGATTTCTTAATTTAGGGGTTCGATACAGGTAATGATGCAGATATATGGATATCCTATCGTGTGTTTATAATTGGTCAATTTCAGTATAGAAGGACACGGGCGCCATATTTGTTTTCTTTCTTGACACAATAGCAAATTGCTTAATAATACCTATAATGGCGTCCATTACTACTCTTATCTTTAGTTTCTGCACAACACTGCATAGTTATCCACAGTTATTTTCAATTATACAGGTAGTCCATTTCTTCTGCATAGCATCTGAATTATTGCATTTTTAATATTTGCACATAACGTTTCATTACAACTACAGTCTTGAAAAAAATAATAATCGATATTAAGATAAGAAAAAAAAACTATTTTATTTTTAACACCAAATATCTTAGTAACCATAACTTCTATGAAAAAACTTTATTTGGCTTTTCTATTTCTCCTTATAAGCTCTTTCACTTAGATGCTTCAAAACAGTTTGATTCAAAAATTTTTAATTTTACAAATCTACATTTTCATATTTTTTGCGCAACTTGCACAATAAAATGAAAGTTTCTCAACGTGAATCGTATTTGTATGACAAGCAATTGAAATTCCAACAAGAATTAGACCCAAAGCGATATTCAAAAAGAAGCAAAAAATCTAAAAAAATGCACTAAATGTTTTGGAACTCCTTGTAGACAATAAGTGGCTTCTTAATATGCTTATTACGCCGGGAATTATAAATATTAACAGTTCTTTAAGTTAATTGCACGCAGTATTTAATTAATTTGTTTTTTCTTCTGTTTTTCTTTAATTTTCAACACGAGCAGCTATCAATCTAAACACTAAAATATTTCTCGATGTGCTCCAGTGCGGCATTTCAACGCACGCAAGAACGATTAAAAAATAGATTTTCTTGATTTCTCAGCAGGCATGGAAAATAATTGCTGATGGGAATATCACGAAAGATTTTTTAATTTAGAGTAGGTATTTTTCCTTATGTACAATCATAAGTTAGTTTTGATTTCGCTCTGAATCGTTGAGGTTGATCACAAAAAAAATTGTTTGCAACCCCCAATTTTTTTTGTAAATTGGCAGCCATTTTGAAACGGTTGGAATAATTGAAAAAATGTTTAGATAAAAAATGCTTATTTTTCTAATTCCGTTTTAATAATGTATCACACGACCCCCCTTCCTATTTAAAATTCTTGAGAAACGCACCCCACCCCCTATTATCTCCGAAGGGGTGGCTTCGAGAAAAATGAAAATATTTTCATGAAATTCTTCACCGGCAATTTACGTAGAAGGATTTCGCCTTTCCTCTATTAGACTCACAATATGTTTTGTTATCCAGGGTTTTCTACTTTCATTCTGTTTATGACCCAAAATATCTACCTATACCTACCTATATTTATATTTAATTTATTATTTTTTCACAAATTTTGTGAAATAGAAAATAAGACTGTGATTTTCGTTAGGTACTCGTTTACGAGCCCCCCTTACGAGAAAAAAAGCAGTTCTCATCCTGATAAAAAAATCGTTAAATGTCAAACTTAACAATCCGTTTCATTGACTACTAATTTACTAATTTACTTTACGTCTAATAATTACCTATTCTAATCTTGAGAAATATGATTTGACACAGTTTTTAACTTTTCGGAGGGAAATAGAAAATCATTTTGTTAAGAACTTTCCTGGAAGCGCTACGTAATGAACATGTATACCCAACTTTTCTATTTATTAATGAAAGTTTTGTTTGTATTGCACATTCTATTGCACATTTGCACCTGTAAAAGGTCATACGGCTTACGCAGTTAACCTCTCAGATAGCTAGCTACTATGTATCAACCTTCTAACAATTATTGTACCTGCACAGTACAGTTCGTTACCTGTCTTGCAATGAACCTGATACTTGAAGTTTAGAATATTTTAATAATTAATTAATTAAAAGTAAATAGTCTCAGTTGTACAGGGTGTACGTGAGTCAGGTGGATGCCCCGTATACTTAAATAAATGTATATACAGGGTGATTTTTTATGTGGTGCTAACGTGGATATCTTTTTAATCTTAATAGATACAGGTTCGGTTAAATGGGAGAAAAGTTGCGTCTATTCAAGCATAAAGAAGTGCCGTTTGCAGAAGTTGGTTATCTCTTTTCGTTTTTGAGATAATCGAAAAAAATTCAAATTTTGGCTTTTACATTTGTGTTCATATTATCCTTATTTGGCATTCAATCTTAATCTGCAAAAACTTTCTTGGGACGACTTTTCATCCTCTTTCCATTTGTGGTAGCAGAAAGTACCTACCACGTTTCGTTTCTTCAGAATCATCATCAGGTTTATTTTTTCTTATGGCGCCATCTTAGATTTATTCACCGCGAAATAAAATAAAATGAATGAATAAAATGATAATAACATATTTGTATGTTTAAATCGCATTTAGGCCCAGAATTTTAATAAAACATGATAAAAGTGGTTTTTCCTTGTAATCACAATTGCCGTGAAAACAAAAGTTTATCTACTTCAGAAAAAAATGGGCTATTTCATGGTGAAAAAATCTAAGATGCCGCCATAAGAAAAAATTAACCTGATGATGATTCTGAAGAAACGAAACCTAGTAGGTACTTTCTGCTACCACAAATGGAAAGAGGATGAAAAGTCGTCCCAAGAAAGTTTTTGCAGATTAAGATTGAATGCCAAATAAGGAAAATATGAACACAAATATAAAAGCCAAAATTTTAATTTTTTCGATTATCTCAAAAAGGAAAAGAGATAATTAACTTCTGGAAACGGCACTTCTTTGTGCTTGAATAGACGCAACTTTTCTCCTATTTAACCGAACCTGTATCTATTAAGATTAAAAAGATAGCCATGTTATATAGCACCACATAAAAAAATCACCCTGTATAATATTTCATATTTCAAAAACATGAATTTGTACAGTTTATCGATTTAAATCATGCATAGTCAAATGCATTTAACCAATAATCAACGATTTTCCACTAGTTCCAACACAAGCTGATATAGATAAATTTAAACCGAAGGCCACTATTATTCCACTCAACATAGAAATAAAATAAAAAAATGAATCGTTACGTATCCGTCCGAGAAACGCAGTTATATTATAATTATTATTATAATACTCAGGTTGAATTTTCCGTTACCAACTCTTGGAAAAAAAAATACAAAACACACTGCGAACGAGTGACATTGATCGTTGGCAAGCATTCTGCGGTAAAAACTGCACAAAAATTATGAATATCTGCGTTTTAATTTTTATTAAATTAAGCCGGCCTTGAGCGCCCTTTTTTATGCCTTTGTCCAGCTATTGTTGTTTAGAAAGCACGTAAACAATTTGTTAATAGAGGTCTGGACACTGGACGTGACCAGAAGAGTAATGCCAGGAAAAAATTTAATAAAAAAACTTGTCAGAAAATAACTGTTCAATTTTTGTTATGGTGTTGGGTTTGATGGGATGTTGTGACCTCCCCTGGTATACAGTTAGGTTAGTAAGGAAGCTTTTTCATCATGTTCAATAGAAATCCATCGTTTGATAGTGACGTGGCCCAGAAAAGAAATATAAATTACATTACGAGGGTGTATTACAACAACAAATAACTTTTTACTTCAATCAAGTGATTAGTAAATTGGTCCTTCGAGTTTCTTTGTAATATTTTGGTCATTTGTGTTTCAGGAAAAATGAACATGTATCCTTGGTATCGGGACTCTGTGGGGGGCCAGTTGGGTCAACTTTGTGGGCCCATGGCCACCACAATTAAAACGGAGAACGGCTACAACGACTGCATGCTAGCCCTGGATTACGCCACTCAAAGCAAGGTAGGACCAAACTTGTTCATTCAGTACACAATTTTCCTGTTTATTCTCATACAGAGTGTCCCAAGAGCATCGCGACGGAGTCTTGCGCCTTTATTTATTTGTATGTCAATTCCATCTTTTACTGAGTTTTGTTCCTTTTTATATAAATCATTTCTAGAAAGTGGAGATTTAAAATTTTTTCTTGTTCTAAAATTTTTGTATGGGTAAAAATTAATATTGAAAATTGTTACTCTAAATTTAAAATTAAAAAAAACTTGTGTATGTCAGCTCCGACGCACGACCACGACTAGAGTTTACTCCTTACGACCAATTATTTTAACTTCAATCACTTGATAATAGGGTACACGCGAATGTCAGTTTTATACCCAAATGTGTATTTATCAGATGGTTTATGTTCGAAAATGTCCAACTACATCAAAATATAAATTGTTTATAAATTCAGTAATTAAGTGACAATCTGCTAAACGTCGATCCCACTGGCAATGAAATAAATACAAATACAACAATACAAATTTAGGAACGAACAAACCCTGCGAATGATGACTTTACAACGCCAACTGTCATTATCTACTCTATGCCACTCTATTTTCACTATGTCCATGCTCTATGCAGTCAGACATAAACAGCCGTATCCATAGATACGTACATAATTTCAATGTGACAGATAACGTAACGCTTGATTATTTTACTACTCATAAAATTTCCGTACCGCGGGCTATAGCTGAAAATCCATTATTAAGGAGTAAACTCCAAAAAAGAAATTAAAAATACAGAATTTTAAATTAACAATATCCTACCACAAATTCCCCAAAAATGGTAAAAAATTCCGACAAAATCTCAATTCTTAAGATTGATTGCACTTTTAGATTCCTTGTTTAATTTTACTATGACTATGAGGTTGTAGGTATAAGATATACCTATAGTTTTGGTGTTTTGCAACTCTCTAACTTGGCTATGTAATTGCTGATTCCCTGTATAATATTTTCATGACCTGTATACATATATTTTTTTAACATTTTCAATCAAATAGCTGTATATTTTTTCGATGTGTTTGGTCGGCAAGAGTTCAGAGAATAATTCGCGATTCAGAAAACATAGATCCTCCCCGATAAAGCAATAAATTCGCGGAGACAAGCTCTGTTGCTGATTTCAGCCACCAGATAGCGTCACTAGACATGGCTTTTATATTCTAATAGCTGCCGCCACCGTATGCAGCCCGCCAACTGCGTTTAAATAAATTTACCACCGAGATAAAACCGTATATAGAAACTTTCATTCGGATTCATGTATAAAGTTTTTTTGAGGAAAGAATTTAGTTGTTAGGGTTTTCTTTTTATTTTTTTCGCCCTTTTTCGCCGGAATATTGTTGCATTTTCCTATAACAATCCTTTGTATGGTTCTCTGCTCTCCATTTGACAGCCGCAAATTTGAATTTTCAACGACATTCCCATGCGAAAATTTAGATCTTATCCGCAACGTATACGACAACATAAAATGCAAAGCAAAAAGAAAAAACAAATTTACAGCGTCTTTAAAACAAAAGAGTTTATGAAAGCCACATAAATAATGTTTAACTGCAAATTCATCATTGTGGAACGAAACTGGTAAGTACTGACGACGCTTTATACCTAGTCGTTTTATTTTCCGCGGGCACATAAAAACAGAAACGAGCAATGGCGACTTGGATATTTGAAATTCAGCCGTGCAATTCATGAAATACTTCAGCTGTCAAGAGTTGTCATCTGCTTAGCCAATGGGGACAAGTTCAAGCCACGCCCTTTCGCCAAATATAAAACAATTGTATAAAATATAAAACCAAACTTGTTTTTTTTTCGGTTCGAACGAGTTGCGGTTTCGGATTTTTCCTTTTTATCGTATTTACAATTACGATGAGTGGTCATTTTTAGAGATAGGTACTTGTAGATTTATGTTTGGCGTGTAGGTATTATTTTTGTAGTTTATAGACGTTTCCTCGTATTTTACATAATATTGTATAAGCGCGGAGTTCGCAGACATTATAGTGATAAGCGATCGCCACACAGGAGGCAATTAAACAAGGCTCTATTTTTAAATCGTCAATTAATTAAGATCATTATCTCAATCGATAGCAGTATATTGAGACTTCAGCTACTCCAGTGTCGTACCGTTAAACCGAGCAAGTTCGATGCATTTTGTACATTTCCGAATAATTTCCAACTTGATCGCTTTATATCTTTGTTTCCCTCTTTCATCTAACCTATTTTTATATTTTCGCCCTTCCTCTATTAGACTCACAATATGTTTTGTTATCCAGGGTTTTCTACTTTCATTCTGTTTATGACCAAAAATATCTCTAGCTGCGGAATCTAAACCATTTTTAATGCAATTCCATTCTGCCTCTATGTCCCTAACCACATTTTCACGAACTTATCATTATTGGACCGAAAATGATGTGATACGGAGAGCCCTGTGTTGCGCCCGAAGGGTGCACACAAACATATTCATGAGTAACCGAGTAATATCCGTCAGCGTGCTGAAATATTTAAAAATTTTCGTATTTCAAGAAATTTTGCAAATTTCGGTTTCCACATAGACTACCAAAAAGTAAACTGAAAACTAATAATTCTGCAATTGAAATCGGTCGCTTCTATGGCAGTGTTAAAATGTTTAACTGAAATAAAATAGATGACGTGACCCTTTTGCAATGATAAAAGCGTGTTGTCCGCATTTGTTGCAATTTTTTGTTCATATTATAAATATTCGCCTGATGGAAAATTATTTTCCCATCACACGGAAGCATGCTGTTGTCGCGCCGGTCCCAAAGGTGCATAACCCGTTTGGGCTGGAGCATTTCAGACCCATTAGTATTTTACCATATTTTTAGTTATCAATCCTCTTTTCTTCAAAATCCCACCAAATGCTGTGAGCCAAAATTCTCTTTTCAGGTATAGTGGCTTCTATATTTTCATAGAGTACAGGTGCTTCTTCGTCCACCTCATTATTGATATCTTCTTCATCAAATGGCGAAGAAGATGAAGATGATGGCATAACGCACTTGCTGCGTTTGGTCACTGCCGGCACTTTTGCATTAGGCTTAATTTTTTTATCGCAACACCAGACACAGAAGGTCTATCTCTTATGGTCGTTACATCATCTACTGTTCTACTAGGTTTTGACTTTTTTACGATACCAGTAGTTGAATAGGAGGACGAACATAATTTTTTTCTTGGTTCTGAAAAGGAATTTGATAAACAAAGCACGCAGCTTTCTTCTCTAAGCATACCCGATATTTCTTTTAGTAAATTAATTTTATGGGCATTTCTTCGTTATCGCAATAACCCACAAAAC
Source organism: Xestobium rufovillosum (assembly GCA_963966045.1). Classification (NCBI taxonomy): domain Eukaryota; kingdom Metazoa; phylum Arthropoda; class Insecta; order Coleoptera; family Ptinidae; genus Xestobium; species Xestobium rufovillosum. The sequence goes on from OZ014497.1 coordinate 32,358,453, forward strand.
CCTGGCTTCGTTTCCGTGTATATCTAAAATCGTGCCGTAGCACAACGGTTTTTAGTAATCATCACCCCAAACACACTAGCTCCACCGAATGTTTGAATCCTGATTGTCAAAAAGTGTGGCTTTTACAAAAATTCGATCTCCAACGTTAAACATTTTGTGCGCACCACTGAAACTTCGGCAAAAACAGACAATAATGCACTTCTAACCATATCTCAGACACTACTGGCGTTATCGAGTTGAAACTTGCGCAACTAATAGCCAATTTTTTGTTCTCTTTCCAATGGTATGACTTACGTCCTCCTAGCAGGACCAGTAACATAAATAAGCGTACTATGAAAAATGCGTCCTTCCAGCAGGACGCGAAGTCCTGCTGGAAGGACGCTTGGACGTTCTATCATTAACAATAAATAAAAAACAAGAAACAAAATGATTCGTCAACAAAAACCTAAGAAAAGTATTTTTTAGAAATCAACTGTAACTTAAGAACTTAAAAAACAAACAAAAAGAATTAATAATGGGTGTTACCACCACGAACTCTTATATCCCTTAAACATTGTGGCATAGGTACTCTAAATGAGGCTATCAATAGATTCTTGGGGTATTTGTTCCCATTCTTCTTGAAGCGCCATCCGTAAGCCACTTAATGTTTCTGGTAGGGGTTGGCGGCGTCTAATCCTTTTCCTATAGATGTTCGATGGGATTCAGGTCTGGACTATTGGCTGGCCATGGAGACGTCCAACATTCCGGCCCACACCATAATGCTACCACCATTGAAACTAGCCCTGGGTGGTATGCAACCTTGACTGTAGCGCTCCTCTGGTCTTCGCCACACGCCACACCTTTTCTCACCCATCTGGTGACCTGACACTAAATCCTGACTCGTCACGTTCCTCCATTGATGTTCGTCCCAATTTACTTATTGCCGTGCAAACGCAAGTCGTGCTCTGCAATGTTCTACGGTCAACGGGGGACCTGTAGCTGGCTTTCTTGAAGCCAAACCATATTCGTTTAGCCTTCTTCGAACTGTTCTGGTCAAAAATGCCACTCCTCGAACATCGGCTAACCGTCCAGCAAGAATAGGTGATGGCAATGCTCGATCGCGCAGTGCAGCAACATGGAGAAAACGGTCATCTTGATGGTTCGTAGTCCGTGGACGACCAGATCTGACCTTCCTTGCAAACCAATGAGTTTCACGAAATCGCAACAACGTTGGGAATAGGACAGTAGGTATACTAACAATAAAATGTGTGGATTGCCTTCTGACACCTCTGAAACGGTTTTTAAAGAGTTGCCTTCGAATAAGGCTTTCATTATTAGGAGTTAAACACCAGGTCCGTTACATGTTCTTATAAGTCACCACTATTTTAGAACAGTTATCATTATTTTACGCTTTAGATGACTCGGGGAAACCCCTTTCCCCTTGAAAATCTCATAGAATGTCGTTCCACACTTCCATATAAAGTACGGTATGTTTGAGCTTTGAGTTGTATCCCTGCTATGCCTGCTATTCAACTTTTAACTTGATCTAAGCAAAGAATATGTCGATATAACACATTGGTTATTCGCTGCCGTACGATATTCGAATATTAATAACTGGAAGGATGCACATTTTACGGCTTGTATCCTGGAACCTCTATCTATTTAGCTAGCAAGTTAAAAAGCGGGTGTATATATAAAGGGGTTAAATTTAAGGGTGGCTAACTCAGGCATTGTTTATTTAGGCGATTTAAAACATGATTCCCTCGGTCAAGCCGTTTACTGTACGTCACTCACCAGAGAAAGTCTCAATTAGCATTGTAGATAGGGGTTGGGATAGGGGGTGGACAGGACAAGGGGTGTTTACACGTGAGCGAAAACCACAAGTCTGTATGCGTTCGGGGAATGTTTACTTTAGGTAGTTTAGATTCGGTAATTCGTCAACCTACAGTAAAATTTATGATTCTTTATAATACCAACCAAGAACCAATACAGAGTGACGCAGATATCTTTTTCTGCGTGATATAGTACTGACAAAATGGAGTTTGTAGTTTATGCTGAAAGTTTGAAAAAATTACCGTGTTGGAGTAAATATAACTTATATTAATATTACAATACAGAAACTTAGTAATACTGAAAAGTATAGACCAAGAAAAAACTCATAATAGCCCCTTGTTTGGGACTATTAATTATTTCTATTTTGAATTCATTATTAATGGATTAAGATGTTAGAGACTGTGGTTAAATAATTAATTCGAGAATCAATTAGACCCCTGACCACATAAAATTTAAAAAACTGTACACAGTGTCACAATTAACTTATGAGGAACTCATAACTCAACAGGTCGGTGGTATCAATCTTTATACAGGGTGTTTAATTTAAGCGTACCAGAGGTTAAGTTTGTTTTTTCTTATGGCCGCCATATTGATACTGGCCATATTCGAAGTAGACGGTTTCAAAAGCTCTTCAACCATGTATAATAGTTCGCATAAAAACCTTTAGTTAACAATGGAAATCGAAAAATTTGCCTCTAAGATCTAACAGTCCATTAAGAATGCGGAATGCCACAGCTTCTCTTATCTAGTTCAATAATTGTTCAAAAAGTCCTCCGTCAGCATCTAAACAGTTTCTGCATCGAGTTTCCACCGAGTTGACCGCATTTATCAAAAATTGAGGAGGAAGTTCTCTAACAGCGGTCACTACAGCTGCCCGAAGAGCATGCTGACTTTCATATTTTTGACTATATACGTGATTTTCATGTAACACTACAAGAAAAAAAATTTAGGGGTGTTAAGTCCGGGGAGCGAGCTGGCCAGTGTATTTATTGATCCTGTATTCCCTGTATATCCTACAAAGAGCAAACGGCAGTTATAGTTATAGAATTTGAGCTGGAACATAAAGAAGTCGAGATCCGAAAGGGAGTGACGCAGGGATGCGCCTTGTCGCCTCTAGTTTTCAATTTATATATCGAAGATGCGATTAATATTGTTAAAGACAGAATAGCTGCTGAAATTAATTTAAGATATTATGATTTTAACTAATTCATACTCAGAAGTTTGGTATTTGGGGCACTGACCTGTGTACCTATTAATTTGCGCGTTTTTTCTCTCATCTGGGCGTATAGAAAGAAGCCTTTTTTTATACTAAGGCAATAAAATATCTAGGCTTCCACGCTGATTTCCGACGATAAAGGGGTCCTAAGATTTATTAGACCCAAACAATTGCTATAGGAAAATAATTATGACATTTATTTTATTAGCAGAAAATTAATTAGTCGAGAAGAATTTATTGTTTTTATTCTTCTTACTTTTTTCAGTATTGATTATTTCCATGTACATGTTATAATGTAATGAAGTTCAGAAAAGCAATCTGCATAACATAAATCTGTTAGCGTGAATTGTAGTTCAGGAAGTTTGACTACTATAACAGAGAGGTCGGGACTAGTCCTAATTAATTCATTCAGATTTTAATAAGCTCCTTTTTTTGTAATTAGCAAATCCTGTTTGTGCGATCTTCAGAAAAAAAAGCAGCAATATAATTCCATACTTTTATTCGTATATATCTACGTTTTTACATTATATATTTCAATTTTATAATATAACTTTTAGAATGGCTCAAAACATATTGGACTTTTTTTGCTTGGCACACTTTCTGATACCTCTACTTCGCTAATTTCACACTACAATAGTTTAACATTAAATTGATTAAATTTTGTAGTAAATGCAGTCGATCTACGATAAAAAAATTTCAACAATCTCTTGTCCAAGATAATCGATTATTTTTTTCATCCAGTAACTCCACTGAAACTCATTTGGATTTTTTGGGCGCATGTATGAGGGCGGGCCGTTACGGAATTTTCCTTATACAACAAACTGGTACATTCGTTTAGAAATCTTGACGACTATTAGACCAAGAGCGAAGAGCCCATAGACCAAAAATTGTGCATAATAGGTTTACTCCAAAAATGCCTGAGATGTGATTTTTGGGTCGTGGAGCACAGAAATGCCCATGCCAGTTTTTGTTTTTGGTACAGTGATGTGTGGCAGACCCGTAAATGTGTAAAAAAATTGCTTAAAAAAGTATTATAGGTTTAGGACTGGGGTTTGCGGGAAGCGCTAAATAATAAAAAGTAATCCAGGGGACGCGGTTCGCTTGTTACGAATCCTGGGACACTGACCCGCTGCAGGGGTCAAACTGTGTAAATAAATCACCCCCAAAAAATCGTAGGTTTACGCATGGGGATTGGAGGGATCTCTTAATTTATCCCCAAACATCATGAATGTTGACTCCCATTCATTTTGGTTGGTACAAAGAGGCGCCACTCTTGCGACATTTTGTAAATTCACTCAGGTAAAAAAAATCATAAGTTTATGAATGGCGTTCAGGAACTTGTTTAATATAAACATACTGAGTGCGAAAATACATTCGCCATCGTTGAAAAGTGGTACAAAAGTCTTGCCATTCACGATAATTGATTGTGCACTGAAGCTTCGTTCCTACTGCGTGTAGATTACTGCAGTAAATAGAAAATGCAAGAAATTAAAAAAAAATTAAAATGGTTCTATGAAACGTTTAGCTGCACATACCAGACAGGCGATATTCCAGAAGAATACAAACGGAACATCATAGTAGCTTTGCCAAAAAGGAAAGGCGCGGATACGTGTGGAAATTTTAGAACGATCAGTTTGACTTCCCACGTGTCAAAAATTTTAACTAGAATTGTGCAAAGAAGGATGGAGAAAAGGGCGGAAGAAATATTAGGAGAAGATCAGTTCGGATTTAGAAGAAATAGGAGAACGCGCGAGACCATTCTACCTTTACGACTCCTAATAGAAAAAGCACTAGAAAAGATTTGGAAAAAGCCTTCGACAATGTGAAATGGAGGAAGACGTTCGAAGTGCTCAAAACGGTAGGGATTTAGGGGTCGATTCTGTAAGCACCAACGACATCGTTCACTACCGATTGTCGCCTATGAACGACATCGCAACGATTTTCCTTATTCTGTAATAAACGACCATCGTACGTTAACGGCTTCCATTTTATCGTTATTCAGCGACGCCATATTCGATGTCGTATGTAAACGATAATTCTACTTTTTGGTAGGCAGGTATAGTTGTTTTGATAACACAATTATTGTGGCACGTACACGTATGAAATGAATTTATCAAATAATGAACATGCATGGTTTATTCCCAATTAATTGCGACTCAGGAAAGCAAAATTTTCAACAATAATGTCAGGATCACTTCCATCAAATTAATTTTTCCTGAACAGTGTATTTGTTTGCAGTTCACATAAAAGAAGAATAGAAACTATTTGGTTTGTTTGTCCACAGCAACTGCATATCATGATTTCAATCCCGTTTTGGATCTCATCAGTACGCCGCAGCTGGTGTGTAAACAAACCGTTTAGTATACACTCTCGTCAAGGTTTTGTTCTGTAGATCAAACCCTGTCGGGGTACTTGCCCGGGGAGTAGTTATTTGAGCAAGTTCGAGTCGATTTTCTATCTCTTGGTCCTAATGCAACTAACGGTATCATCACAAATTGTATAAATGAACTTAGCAGGTAAACAATAAGCTGTCGAAACGCAAAGATGTAGGAAACTGTTAACCACAAATTAATCAACGACGTATGTGATTTGTCAAATTTATTACCAACTTTAATTGTATACGTCAAATTTTGTCGTTGCTTTATGTTCAAGATCGATATCATAACGACTTGGATACAGAATGTACCTCTCAAAAAAGTCGTTCAGATAGTCGTTCAAACAATGTCGTTATGTAAATATTGTCGTCCGTAAACGATTAGTTACAGAATCGACCCCTAAGTATATGTATAGTTAGGGAGCCGGTATAGTAAATTATGACTGTATTTTCTACCATGCCGGACATTATTAATCTTAATGTATGCAACAAGAGGAAGAAGAATATGACTATGAGAAAGTTGCATCTGAGTCGCACTGCAGATGGCGCTCTTAAGAAAAGTTTCGAATCGTCTGGCGCCCACTCGCAACTATCTAATGTGTCTGGCATTGATATTTTGGCATTCTTCATAATACAAAAATTCAGTAAAAGAAAAATCTGTTGGTAGAAAATACGTCACGTGACGCTCCTCCTTAAGATAAGTTTGGGGTTCTCTGGCACCCACTTGTGCCTTATAATGTATCTGATTCTTCTTTTGTATCATGAAGAATGCCAAAATATCAATGCCAGACACATTAGATAGTCGAGAGTGGGTGCCAGACGATTCTAAACTTTTCTTAAGAGCGCCATCTGCGGTGCGACTAGGGTTTCGCACAAGACCAAGAAAAGTCTTGGTCTTGTCTTGTCTTGGTCTTGAATTCGAGACCAATACCAAGACTTAACCTCCAAGACCAAGAGTCTTGGAGCAAGAGTCTTGGAAAAGTCTTGGTCTTGATATTTTAAAATTTGTTATTTTTTAGTTTATTAAAAAATTAATTAGAACAACTGCAATTAAATTTAAGGAATACAATTTTTTAGGCAATAAGTAAATATAATAATTAGGAAACTACAAAGATATTATAATATTTTTTATTGTTCAAAAACTAAAATATAAATAAAAGCAAAACACTAACACCATGGCATCATTGCGGTCGCACAGCACGGATAAGTGTTTCCCGCGAATCTCTGTTTCGCACTGTACGTCATGCGCGAGAGGTGACAAAATTGGGATGCCTACCAAGCATACTATACAATAATCTTATACTATAATCTGTACTAGAATAAATAAGATAAGTTTTATGGGAAGTAAGTACATTTCAGATGTCGGATAATTTTTAGAGCTTTCATTTTGGTTTTTGAATTAAATTTATTATATTACATCTTAACACAAAATATCAATTTTAGTACAGCCATGAACTAAATACAAAAGTTGTAGTGAGTCAAGTGAACAAAAAATTATGAAATTATGCAAATATGAAATAGAATTCTTATTTTTGAACTATCTCCCCTTAAGTGGGTGTGGAAACATTGAAATTCATAAATTTCTCGTACTCTCATGAAAATCAAACAAGACCAAGAAAAAACAATACCAAGACCAAGACTTATGTGGCTCTCGTCTTGATCTTGGGTGTCAAGACCAAGACCGAGACCAAGCCCAACACGATGATGCAAGACCAATACCAAGACTGGTGTAAGTCTCGTCTTGTCTTGGTCTTGCGAAACCCTAGGTGCGACTCAGATGCAACTTTCTCATAGTCATATTCTTCTTCCTCTTGTTGCATACATTAAGATTAATAATGTCCGGCATGGTAGAAAATACAGTCATAATTTACTATACCGGCTCCCTAACTAATAGGGATAGAAGAATAATTTATTCATAATCTACACAAAGAGCAATTGGCAGTTACAGAATTTGAGCAGGAACATAGAGAAGTAAATATCTGAAAGGGAGTGAGGCAGGGACGTGCGTTATCACCTCTAGTTCTCAATTTATATATCGAAGATGCGATGAATATTGTTAAAGACATCAGAATAGCTGCTGGAATTAATATACAGGGTCAAACTATTAATATGCTCAGATTTGCGAATGATATAGCAGTATTAGCATCCAGCGATCCAGCAAAGAAGAATTAGGAAGGACTCTGAACGAAATGGAAGCGGTATTGACGGAGGGCTATGGTATGAAGATCAATAAAAAGAAAACCGAAATTTTGTTGTGTAGGGGGCGTGAAAATAGGGCTAAAACTAAAATACAAATAGGAAACGAGAAGATAGAGGAAGTCTCAGATTTCTGCTATTTAGGAAGTCAAATAACTCTAGATTTAAGACAAAGAATACCGCAGGGCCGAGTTGCATTTAAAAAAAAGAAACAACTATTATGCTCGGAAATGATAAATGTAGAAACTCGGAAGAGGCTCTTGAAAACAGCAGTGTCCGGGTGCGAAACTTGGACGATAGAAGCGGATAGGAAAAAATTAGAAGCATTTGGAATGTGGCGCTATAGACGCATGACGAAGATACCGTGGGTAGATAAGGTTAGCAACAGAGAGGTATTAGAAAGAGTTGGAGAAAAGCGAAATTTATGGAAGACAGTAAGGAATAGGAGAGATAGGATAGTAGGACACCTTCTGAGGCACGAAGGCTTAGTTCGCAACATATTAGAGTCAGACATAGGAATAAAAAGTGGTAAGGGTAGGCCGAGATTGGACTACTGCTCTCAAGTAGTTAGGGATATAGGATGTTCAACTTTTAGGGAAAATCGCAGGTTAGCTCAGGATAGGAAAGATGGAGGTATGCGTCCAACCAGTCTTCGGACTGAAATCTTTATGATGAAGGGTGAAAATTTATAATTTCTTCTTTCAAGCTTTCTAGCGGGCCCTTGTACCACCGTTCGATGATAAGGAATGCATTTTTGTACTCAGCAGGTTCATCATAATTAAATTCTTGAATGCCATTCATAAACTTATGATTTTTTTACATAAGTTTTTTTTACAAAATGTTGCGTCTCTAGCGCCCCCCTGTACCAATTTTTTTTATCAACCAAAATGAATGGGAATTGAGATTCATGATGTTTGGGGGTAAATTAGGAGGTCCCTCCAATTCCCATGCGTAAACCTATAATTTTTTTTTGGTGTTTTATTTACACAATTTGACCCCTGTAGCGGGTCAGTGTCCCAGACTTCACAACAAGCGAACCGCGTCCGCTGGATTACTTTTCATTATTTAGCGCTTCCCACAAACCCCAGTCCTAAACCTATAATACTTTTTAAGCGACTTTTTTACACATTTACAGGTCTGCCACACATCACTGTACCAAAAACAAAAACTGGCATGGGCATTTCTGTGCTCCACGACCCAAAAATCATAACATCTCAGGCATTTTTGGAGTAAACCTATTATGCACAATTTTTGGTCTATATGGGCTCCTGGTCTATATGTCTTTTTGTCTTCCCAGACTCTTGCATTTTCTCGATTTAGTGCAATTTGTGCATCCATAGCAACTGCTTATTATAATTACCACTTAATGTATTAATTTAATATAATGTAAATTACCGCCATATAATTAATCAAAATACGGATAAGAACAAGTTTCAGCCTCTAATTAGGCTCATAATATTATTAATTAAGTGCCACATGCATTTTTGCATGCGTTATCTCGGCTGAAAAGTATGCCATTTTTAAGGATCGGTCGAACTTATTTCATTTTTTAGCAATTATGCAGATTTTACGGATTACATCGAGTACATTATAGATGTTTGTTATGTCCTTTATTTGTGACTTTTAATGCAATAGATGATGACGTGGGATAATCCAGAAACGCAATAAGGACTTCTTTCACCTTTGTAACGTAAGGATTTCATGTAAGAAAAATGCAAAATCATAATTTAAGTCATTTAATTTACCCAATAAGAATAAAATAAAAAACTCGAAAACATTCGGATGATGTAGCTGTAAAATTCTATTTAAGCGATGATTCCATCCTTCCACAGCGTTATTAGTGCGATGTCGTTGTCCAAAATTGTTCCACATAGAACGCTTAATTATAGAATTTTCCATCCATTCGTCTACGAAGTTATAAAAAAAATTGCAGTTTTTCGTACTGGGGAGCAGTTTCCATAATGGTTAGCCACCCATCTTCTATATGAGTAGGTGGAATATATAGGCTAAGGCGGCGCACATTCGAATATGGCAGGCGTATGTCTTCATTCCCTTATATTCTTCTGTTAAACCAAGATTTTGCACTTTCCTCCATAAACACTGGTTAAAATGGTAGTTGCATCCACTTATTTGCGTAGATGGAAACATATTTTTTAAGGAACCGATTGCCGCTTTTTCAAAATCAATTTTCACAGTTTGGGGGCGCCATCCAGGAATTTGTATCTTTATCAGTTCAAACATACGATCGTATGTTCGTCGCTTTTTTATCAGGCAAAAGTGCGAACATCCCAGGTACCACATTCACTTCTTCATCAGTGCTTCCGGTATCGATATGGAATGAGTAGATTTGCGTGAACTGCTTACTGCAACTTTTGAACGTTCCATAAATAAACACAGTATTGCTCGTGGCCAAGAGCTCTCTCCCATTAGTTGTGGCAAATATTAAAATCCTCCCAGGAGTTTGATCATCGGCGAAAAGAAAATTGGATTGGTCTTCCAATATTAACAATCCTTCTGGGAAAACTGTGCTCAGAATTGGATAGCTCCATAATAGAGCTACGAACATTTCTATTTAAAGAGTGCTTCAACGAATGGAATGAAGGAACTTCGGTAATAAAATCGTAGCCACGATGGAATAGCTGCGCCAATTCTTGGTTATATATTTTGCGTATTATGGAGCGTTTTCCTCCCGAGCTCTCTTCTTTGCCACACAAATTTATTTCTGCACTTCCAAGGCAGCAACACCTGGCTTGCAGGAATGCGGTATGGCACTTTCTACCCAATTCTGTCCGTTGGTTATTATGCTGCCTTTGCATTTGTGGCTCTTCTCAATAGAACAAAGTCAACGAATATTCTCATTTTTAAAACTTCGCTGCATTCTTTAGCTATGTTCTTCGTAAATAGCTGCAGGTTTCCCTTTGTTTGTTTGCAATAGTTCAAACTCCATTTTACACAATATTATACTTTATTCACAACTCTAAACAATAATTATACTTGTGAAGACGATCCAACACTGACTGATAAATGAGGAATTTGTACCTAGTCGTTACGAATCGTACTCGTATTATCAACTGATTGAAAATTTTAGGTTTTCGTACCTACTCTTTGTATATATATATTTATATGAGTCATCAGTCTTTCCTACTTCGAACTTATCTTCCACTTCTTTGCATTTAATATCGATCCATTGCTCTTTCGCTTTCCTACATTTCCGAATAATTTCCCACTTGATCGCCTTATATCTTTGTTACCTTCTTTCATCTAACCTATTTTTATATTTTCGCCTTTCCTCTATTAGACCCACAATATATTTTGTTATCCAGGATTTTCTACTTTCATTCTGTTTATGAAATATCTGTAGCTACGGAATCTAAACTATTTTTAATGCAATTCATTCCGCCTATATGTCTGATCTGGTGATCTGATAGAGATCAGTCCTTTAACAGAGTAACTTTGATTTGACGCAAATGACCAGATTGCTCTTATTTTAAACTAAAATATATCTGCCTCGATGTTTTCGCCTGAGACAAGTCCAGACCACTTAATACTCATCTGCACCAAGGTACAATCTTCATTAATTTAGCTGTCATACAAGTTGAGTTCTTCTTAATTCAGTGAACGTGTTTTCAAACATAATCGAGTTCAATTATAAAACGTTACGTAACTCCAAAATTTTATAACCGTTACAATAATTGAAAAAAAAATAATACAAGCGTCAACAAAAAAAATAATACGCATTTCAATATAAGTACATAATATTATACGAAGTGTTTCCGAAGCTAAATGGAGAGGCATAACTGCCGTGCCTGTTGCTGACAATGAATGTCTACCCCTCCCCTGCCCCCCACAGGTAGAAACAAGTGCACGTTGCGTAGCAGGATCATGATCTCTGAAGCTAAGTAACCATGATCCAAAACAAGGTTGATGGCGCTCAGCACAGTAATGAGTTATTTGCAATAATGAATTGCTTCTCTCCACATACGAGGGAAGGTCGATGTGTAACCTACCGAACCATTATTTTAGTGTTATTACTTGTAATGATAAATCATTACATTGTGATACTTCCTTTGAAGTTAATAGTAAGAAAGACCGCTGATTGTGAATTCAACAGTCCTAGAATTGGATAATACGTTAATACGTTGTCGATAATAATACTTAAAACAGGTTCTGCTAATGATGCGTTGATAATCACTATTTAATGGCAGCGATATGCCAATTATTATAAATTATACGAATTTATTTAAAAATGTATGAAATTTTAAAAGTACATAAATATGTTGTGTGATCAGGGGGTAAATGTAATTTCCAATGGGACCGGAGAATCGTGGCTTACACAACAAAAGGTTTGATTTTAATGTCATCGATTCTTTGGTGCACTGGATGAAGTACGTATTCATAATTTACTTGGCAAAATTTAAGAAATTCTCGTATGTGTGTTTATAATGAATGGAAAGGTAATAGTGATGTGCACACTTTGGGCATTATCTATCGTTTCACTTTAAACACACCACTCAATTATGTTAGTTTCCAGGAGATGGAGAGGTAGATCTGTAGTGGTGTGCACCTCTTAGGGTCAACACTGATTGGAGAGCTAGAAATCGAGCGATGTGCTCTCTTTGAGAGTAATAAAGTTTATTGAGGTCAGAGAGGTGTATTTACAAGGAATGAAAGGATAATAGGGAATGACATGCAGTTCACTAACTGAAAAGTATTTTATGTGACAACTTCACAAAAGAGTGTTGCGCCAGGCAAGTGTACACCACTCTTACCACGCCATTATCCATCTTAGAGAATGGAAAGGTAATAGTGGTGTGCACCCTTCGGGCACAACACAGTTTAAAGAAAACAATTTATTTATTGTTTGCCAAAGGGATTACAAGAATATTTTATATGACATTTTGTTAACTCCACAGAACTGTGTTGCACCCGAAGGATGCACACCACTATTACCTTTCCATTTTCTAAGATGAATAATGGAGTTAACAAATTTCACATAAAACATTCTTCAAACTGTGTTGCGCACGAAGGGTACACACCATTCTTACTCCTTCATTATTCATCTTAAAGAATGGAAAGGTAATAGTGGTGTGCACCCTTCGGGCGCAACACAGTTTGAAGAATATAATTTATGTATTATTTGCCAAACGGATTACAAGAATATTTTGTATGACATTTTGTTAACTTCACAGAACTGTGTTGCGCCCGAAGGTTGCACACCACTATTACCTTTCCATTCTCTAAAATTAATAATGATGGAGTTAACAAATTTCACATAAAATATTCTTCAAACTTTGTTGCGCCCGAAGGGTGCACACCACTCTTATTCCTTTATAATTCATCTTAGGGAATGGAAAGATAATAGTGGTGTGCACCGTTCGGACGCAACACAGTTTAAACAATACAATTTATTTATTGTTTGCCAAAGGGATTACAAAAATACTTTATATGACATTTTGTTAACTTCACAGAACTGTGTTGCGCCCGAAGGGTGCACACCACTATTACCTTCCCATTCTCTAAGATGAATAATGAAGGGGTAAGAGTAGTGTGCACCCTATGGGCGCAACACAGTTCTTGGAGTTAACAAATTTCACATAAAATATGCTTCAAACTGTGTTGCGCCCGAAGGGTTCCCACAACTCTTACTCCTTCATTATTAATCTTAGGAAATGGAAAGGGAATGGAGAGTAATAGTGCTATGCACCCTTCGGGCGTAACACAGTTTAAAATGATTTTTTGCAACAATACATCAACTGTGTTGCGCCCGAAGGGTGCACACCACCATTACCCTCCATTTCTGAAATAAACTAATAAACAGCGAGGTAATAATAGTGTGAACCCTTCGGGCGCAACACAATTTGAAGAGTATTTTATGACATTTTGTTAACTCCACAGAACTGTGTTGCGCCCGAAGGGTGCACACCACTCTTACTCCTTCATTATTCATCTTAGGGAATGGGAAGGTAATAGTGGTGTGCACCCTTCGGGCGCAACACAGTTTAAATAATACAATTTATTTATTGTTTGCCAAAGAATATTTTAAATTACATTTTGTTGACTCCACAGAACTGTGTTGCGCCCGAAGGGTGCACACCACTATTACCTTCCCATTCCCTAATTTGAATAATGAAGGAGTAAGAGCGGTGTGCACCCTACGGGCGCAACACAGTTCTGTGGAGTTAACAAATTTCACATAACATATGTTTCGAACTGTGTTGCGCCCGAAGGGCGCACACCACTATTACCTTTCCATTCTCTAAGATGAATAATGAAGGAGTTAACAAATTTCACAAGAAGAATTCTTCAAACTGTGTTGCGCCCGAAGGGTGCACACCACTCTTACTCCTTCATTATTCATCTTAGAGAATGGAAAGGTAATAGTGGTTTGAAGAGTGTTTCTTTGCACATTTTGTTAACCTCACAGAACTGTATTACTCCCGAAGGGTGCACATTACCCCTTCATTATTAATCTTATAGAATGGAAAGGTAATAGTGGTGTGCACCCTACGGGCGCAACACAGTTTGAAGAGTATTTTATGTGGCATTTTGCTAACTCCACAAAACTGTGTTGCGCCCAAAGGGTGCACACCACGCTTACTCCTTCATTATTCATCTTAGAGAATGGAAATGTAATATTGGTGTGCAGTTTGAAGAGTATTTTATGCGACATTTTGCCAACTCCACAAAACTGTGTTGCGCCCAAAGGGTGCACACCACGCTTACTCCTTCATTATTCATCTTAGAGAATGGAAATGTAATATTGGTGTGCAGTTTGAAGAGTATTTTATGCGACATTTTGCCAACTCCACAAAACTGTGTTGCGCCCAAAGGGTGCACACCACGCTTACTCCTTTATTCATCTTAGAGAATGGAATGGTAATAATCTAATGATGGTGTGCACCCTTCTGTTGCGTGTAGCTGTGTAGCCTTCACACCAAACTCTGTCTCTGATGGAGTATTGTTACAAAAATATTGCTTGTCTTCAAGTAAAGTTATGATTTTTTGAAACTATGTTGTGTGAGAAAGGTATATTATTACCTTTATATTGCCGATAAATGCAAGTGTCCTAATAACGGTGTATTTTATATGAGACATACAAACCTCGAACTAAAATTAAGCAAGTACAATTCTGGAATTTTTCTGATCCTTTGTGGTTGGCATACTGGAAGCGCGAGCGTTTTACTTATTATTACGTTAAACTAAAAACTGTATCGTCATAGAGAATGTAGAGAAATCAATAAAAGTAGTCGCCTGATCCGGGTTTATTAAAATATCAGAGTGAACTAGAAACGGTTATAATAAAGTATCGAGCGATAAGTGACGTATTAAGATTTATTTCGGCTTATTCACCGCTATCAGTGATACACGTGGATCCAACTGAGCGTAATAAAAACATAGAGGTCAGAAGTTAAGGGGTTCTCAGACAGATTACACAAAAAATTACAATATTTATCAACAGAAGTCTTGAATTAGAAATTATACGTTTCAAACACTTCAGCGGACAACTTGAAAATGATTTAACTGTGACTGATATCGCTATCTGTATCCTCAGGTGAAATATACTTGAAGACGCGATCTCGTGATGCCCTTTCAAGGAAAAATGCGACGAAGCATAATGACCGATTACTGATGACTCTGTCTGGACCCGCTGATACTCCCACAACCCCCTGGAGCAGTCGCCACCGCTCCGGGCTATAACGATAATGGTATAGGACCACCCCCAGATCATTTGTAAATGTCCAAACGACGTACTATCATCAGAAGTGGGATATACGGTATAAATGCATTAGAGAGAAATCTGTAATCTGCGGATTATCAGTTTGAGGAAGACCCGGATATCCGAAATCGCTTACGGGAGCAGTTCTAAATCGCCCAGTGCATGTATATACTTCATTGACGAAAATACCCTTATATCCGACTCAAAGGACCAAATTAAAATGCATACGAAGTGTTCTCTTTTCGTAGTCCCAGTTGCGCAGTAAATGATCACGAATAATGGGAATTCTGTTTGTTTATTTTGTTGACCACGGTTGAAAGAGCGCAAGCGAAATTATTATTATTTTATTACACCAAGGAATTGATTCAGAACTTGCAGACTATAGGGATCATAACGTATTATTTGAGGCTACGTCTCGTTACCGCAGTCCTGAACAGTGGCGTAGTTCGATGTTCATTATTTACAAGTACATACTTTTTTAAACTTACAACAACATTCTCTGCCGTACACTTTTCAGGAGTAACACAGTTCATAAGAAATGTAAAGGTAATAGTGGTGTGCACCCTTCGGGCGCAACACAGTTTGGGAAACCAATGCATTATTACATGTATTGTTTATTACCTCTGGTCTTTAGCTTAAACCACGAATGTTTAAAAATGTGTTGCGCCCGAAGGGTGCACACCACTATTACCTTTCTAGCATATAGTTACACAAAAACGAAAACTATGATCTTTTAAATTAATATTGCGTCAGAAAGTTGCACACTACTATTATCCTTAAATTGCTATAAATGGAAAGAAGGATTGAAAGCGAATATTTGGAGAACGGCGTCCAACACTTCTCGATAATTTTTATTATATGGAAAGGTAATAGGTAGCGGTGTGCAGTTTTCGAGGACACATTTCAGGAGCAACTCAGTTTATAAGAAATGGAAAGGTAATAGTGGTGTGCACCCTTCGGGCGCAACACAGTTTGAGAAACCAAGCTAGTATTGCATCAATTATCTATTGCTTCTAGTCTTCAGCTCAAACCACGAATGTTTAAAAATGTGTTGCGCCCGAAGGGTGCACACCACTATTACCTTTCTAGCATATAGTTACACAAAAAGGGAAACTATAATCTTTTAAATTAATAGTGCATCAGAAATTTGAACACTACTATTATCCTTCGATTGCTATATAAATGAAAAGGAGTATTGGAAGCGATATCTGAAGAATGGCGTCCAACACTTTAGTTGTTAGGATATGGAAAGGTAATAAATAGGTAGTAATGTACAGTTTTCAAGGACACCACTGAGTGAAGATAGTTTGACTATTAGAATTCGAGTAGTGTATGTGTACACCTTTCAGGAGCGACTCAATTTATAAGAAATGGAAAGGTAATAGTGGTGTGCACCAAGCTAGTATTGCAACAATTGTCTATTGTCTCTAGTCTTCAGCTCAAACCACGAACGTTTAAAAATCTGTTGCACCCGAAGGGTGCACACCACTATTACCTTTCTAGCACATAGTTACACAAAAAGGAAAACGATGATCTTTTAAATTAATATTGCGTCAGAAAGTTGCACACTACTATTATCCTTCAATTTCTGTAAATGGAATAGAGTATTAGAAGCGAACATCTGAAGAATGGTGTCCCACACGTCTAGTTTGTTCTTAGGATATGGAAAAGTAATAGGTAGCGGTATGCAGCTTTCGAGGACACCATTGATTGAAGATAATCTGACTGTTAAAATTCGAGTAATGTACTTGTGTACACCTTTCAGGAGTAACGTAGTTTACAAGAAATGGAAAGGTAATAGTGGTAATAGTGGTGAGAAACCAAGGTATATTGCATCTATTTTCTATTACCTCTGATCTTCAGCTTAAACCATGAATGTTTAAAAATGTGTTGCGCCCGAATGTTGCACACCACTATTACCTTTCTAGCATAGTTATATAGTTACACAAGAAGGAAAACTATGATTTTTCAAATTAATATTGCGTCAGACCACTATATTATCCTCCAATTGCTATATAAATGAAATGGCATATTGGAATCGATTTCTGGAATATGGCGTCCATCACTTCTCGTTTGCTTTTAGGATATGGAAAGGTAATAGGTAGCGGTGTGCAGTTTTCGAGAAAATCACTGATTAAAGATAGTTTGACTGTTAAAATTCGAGTAGTGCACATGTAGGTATATCTTTCACGAGCAACGCAGTTTATAGGAAATGGAAAGGTAATAGTACAAGAGATTATTGTAGAAAGAAATAATCTGAGGGTACTTGAATTAACTGGCTGAGTTAGGTACGCCACTGGCTGATGCTGCCGCTGCTCTTAATACGTGGAGCTGTTTGCGGTGTTCCTCGTTTTTTTATTTTTGTTTTCTGTCATTAACTTTAAATGCGGACGTTTCCTGTGATCTGCTGCTGCTGCTGCTGGCAACTCCGACTCATATTATGACTGAATCTGAGAGCATCGTAATGATGATGATCTCTACGGAAAACTAGATTGGACTCGAGAATTTCTATAAAGGGTCCGCTCACTCGACTATCAGGTTAATTAAGGTATTAATACAAATATCTACTAAAATATCGTAAAGAAAATAGAATAAAACGAGGAGCAGTCGATTTGAAATTACTCAAGTGTATCGACGTTCATTTGTTTCTTGTTTGGGAGCGAGCGCGTTTTGTTTTACAACTTCCTTTTTTTCGGCGACCGGGAGTTCGTACGTCCCCTCCCCCGGCTCTCGCTCATCATGAATTGAAATGTGCTGCGATGCGTAACTATTTTAACGTTTGCAACATCCCAGTCGCCCGAGCGCGTTCGCATTTTGTTATTTTAAAAAGAGAGTCTATTCGAAAATTCCCGCCAAATTACTCGGAGATTTCGGTCGCGCAACAAAAGAAGACAATTAATCGCGACGGACGGTAATTTATCGCCAAGAGTTCAGTTGCAGAACAAATGAAAAGCGGCAGTCGTTAACATACGGATACGTCGCAAAATATAAGCGAAAACGAAATAGGAAAAGAAAAAAAACGAGCTATCTCTGGCGGCCGGGACAAAAGACGGTTGGCGCCGGTTCATTTGTCATGACGTCACTGCTGTCACTTCCGGTGCAGTATCGGCCCCCTAGCGTCGCCGGAGACTAACTATCTGTGACATCATCTATATCTAATGTGCATCGCGTTTAGTTCATTTGTTTCGGGACAGGGGAAACCCCTAATTGTTCTTCTCTGCGTGAGGGAGGCTTCGGCCACTGTTTTTAAAGAATAAAACGATCAAATGCACAAACACTTAACCAATATTGTATACCTGCAATTTTTCTACGAATATTTTATCGTTTGAGTCTAATAATTTCCATAACTATACACCCCATCCTTAAATTAACGCATATATGGTTTTGAAACTATGTTTCAGCTAAAGGTACTCTGCTTACACCAAAATTTTATTCGAAGAACTAATTTTGAGAAATTAAACAATATTGATGAGAATTTAATGAGAATACTCCAAATAATTTTACACTTTAGTGATGTCCGTATAAATAACAGGGGAATTAGTGACTAAAATAAAATTTTGAAATATCTTATTCAAATTCTAAAGGTGTATGGTCAAGATGTAAATGAAACAAATACTCTGATAAACTTTTGCTTAAAAATTAATAATAGAAGAGTAGTTGCACTTCAAATGTGAAAAAAATTAGATCGAACTCGTTAGACAAATTTGTACCCGACTATTCAGTTACTATTAGAGTCAGTTCCACATATTTACAACTAAAGTCAATAAAACGCGTATATTTAGAAACGATGGTAGTGATTAGCATAAGAATAACAAGGGGAATATAGTGATGCATATCTGCTCTTGGATAGCTTCTGAAGTTGATGTCCAAATCTTTGCCTAAGAATGTATTGTATTTGATATCTCCATAATCTCCTACAATTATAAAATTTTTGTGCCCTATCGCAGAATCTAGCACATATTCGATATCGCTATAAACTGCCTCTACAGCCTCATTACTATAGTTAGAGCAACATTCTACGCTCTGAAATTTTACACTTAGATATTATTGCTGATTACTCCCCGAAGCAGTCCCCGCCCGGAGATTCGAATGTTGGAACTATTTTACCTGTTCTAAGGGCAAAATAATGTGGTGGTTTCCACCGGGTTCTTCCTCTCTTATGTAAGTTCAACTCCCCTTGCCAACCCGTCTAGCCAGTGTGGCGTTATAAAAGCTTGTAACACCCCCCATCAGATTAAGAAAATGCGTTAAGTTTGTAGCATAGTGTAGGCACTCTATACATACCACTTCCTATGCAAGTTAAAAGTGTTACCGACACTTCACGCCTGGGGGCATTAAACATTTCTTCTGAATGCATAATTTACCACTTAATGAATTTCCACGAGCAATTGAACTGATTATATTCTAAGTGCTCGGCATTCTACATCTTCATAAAGTAATAGTATTTTACCAAATGCAAATCATATTAATATATATGTTCTTAATGGTATGGTCTTCACATATCTAATTATAGAGGAGACAAGTCTGTATGTTAGTTAAAAAGAGAAGTACATAGTGTTGCAGCAAGGGTTCCTATCACTATAGAATTTCTTAATGTCGTGAATCTTCGAAAGCGCTGAGTCATATACTACACTCGGGGGACTCAAGCCAAATGGGTGGCTCCGTACAATATTACAATTTTAGGCTTGTACGAACGTAAATTGCAACTGCAACATTCCCCCCGCCTTGAAAGAGCCCAATATTTGACAATGGTCCACCAGTTTCTCTATTTCTTGAACGCAACAGCAGAAAACCTAACGAGACATGACGTCATGGTCATCTTGAATTGATGCAAAATCTCTTGCAACAAGATAAAAGTTACAGAAAAATTGTATAGACACTCTCGTATTGCATGGTTAGAAAATATAGTGATAGTGCAATCAGGAAATATATATATTTAATTACCGAAAACAAATGATAATCCGGTCAACGCTACCAAATACGTCACCTAATAGATTTGCCCAAAATTTGAGCGTTGTTTTTATGATAAAAAGAGCGGCGCGTGTAAAAGGTTATCACTAACAAAATTTATGGTGCACCGCGACAAAAATACCATGAATCTGTGAAGAAAAACTGAATTTTGATGTTAGTGATATTTTTAATACGAATCAACTTCCCACCGGTGACGGCAATTATTCACCATTCCTCATAATTAATAAAAAACAAATAAAATACCAAACATCCCTAATAAAGCAAGAGATAACGTCTCTGTACCCCCGGCACGCAAGTCCAGCGCACGTAACCACACACCAGGGGGCAGTAGACGCAATATATCAACATCCCAACCTGCCACTGGAAAAAACCATCCGTCGCATCGGCCTCAGGTATGCACTGCACCTGGATGACGTCACAGGGACGTTCGAAGGATGTAGGCGTGGTCAAACTTCCCTCCCATTGGCTGTGTGGGTGGTGTAAAACAATCGCAACACGCCCAGTTTTAGAGATAACCGCTACAGTTTTGTTTTGTTTATGGTCGATGCTATTTTGTTTTTAGCTGTTGAATATGCAGTAGGCGTTGGTTTGTTAAGACAGGAAGTGGATAGGTTACGAGCGGACACTTTATTACTACCGAGAATACAGGGCAGATTTAAAATGATGCGATAATTCATCAAAATTTGTCGGTAGACAAACTTCAGTGCCCCTGTCGAGCTGTCAATTTATTTAACAAACAATTGACACACGATTTACATGTCTGTTGTGAAACTTAATAAATGGTGTGTCTACTGACTGTGTCACACTTATACTATTAATTATAAATGTTTATTGATGTACGTACAAGGAAGTACAGTTATAGAAACATATTTGATAAATTGATGTTAGTAACTACTAGTGTTTGTGTTTGTTTTCATGCTTTTCTTATAGGTTCATTTGTTATAAATGGTACTGCTGCTGCTGTTACGTTGATAAATTTTGAGAAATTAAACGATATTGATGGGAATTTAATGAGAATACTCCAAGTAATTTTATACTTTAGTGATGTCCGTATAAATAACACGGGGGAATTAGTGACTAAAATAAAATTTTGAAATATCTTATTCAAATTCTAGTGGTATATGGTCAAGCTCTAAATAAGACAAATACTCTCATAAACTTTTGCTTAAAAATTAATAATAGAAGAGTAGTTGCCCTTCAAATGTAAAAAAAAATTGATGGACTTCTTTAGGCAAATTTGTACCAGAATATTCAGTTAATATTAGAGTCAATTCCACATATTTACAACTAAAGTCAATAAAACACGTATATTTAGAAACGAGGGTAGTGCTTTGCATAAGAATAACATGGGGAATATAGTGATGCATCTTCTAAATGCACAAAATGCTGTTTTATCCACTTGTGTCTGCTTTCACGGACATTTGACCTTAAATATTTTTATTTCTGAAGCGACTCGAAGTGCTATTCCGTTACTAGCCAGTGACACTCATTAAACAAATGCATAATAGGAGACGTAAACTCTCTCTCATTATAATAATATCTATTGTTCTCGAGTATCGTTGGTAAATATGGAGGTATCATCTTCTGCCTGTGTTATCTTCTGTCTCATCTTGATGTGACCTCTGTACAAGAAAAAATACGTTTTCAAATTACGTCCAAAAAATTTACATTGCTAATTTGAAGTAATTACATGGATAGAAGTGACACGTTGTATGGGTTCCTCTCTCTATCTTTGTTTGGTTCGTGGAACGTGTAGGCACTTATATGGCAAGTTGTAGAATAATTGTTAGGGTTCAAGGTGCTTTTGTCCGCTCATTTTATGTAATACTTGTAATACTTTGTACTTAGATTAGTTAAATATTGAATAATTGGAAATTGATGTCAACCATTGTAGCATCAACATTATACCTATACAAATTTGACTACATTTTTTGTTTGCTTCAAGGGTGTAGACAAAATTTTATACTCACATTGAATTCCCATTTTACAAAATTCCTCGAAATCCCACAAATTTTCCTTCTAATTTCCATAAATTCCCATAGATTCCCCAACAATTTCTCACGCATTTGTATAAGTCCCAATTTATTTTCTTCAATTCCCATTCCAATACTTAAATTCCTTTCAAAATTCCCCTTTTCACAAAAATTTCACCTAATTCCTATTACTTTCTTATTAAATTCCTATAGATTCACCGAATTCCTATAAATTCCCTAATAAAATTCTTTGAATTTGCATAAATTCCCTAAATTCCTTCCATGTATAGGTGCATACCAAAATTCCCCATTGACTTCCCTCTGGTGGGAACATGTAACCTGAATTCTTCTTTCCAAACAAAATTCCGTAAATTCCAATTTTGATTTCCATAAATTCCCATAGATTCGCTAATAAAATCCCATAAATTCCAGTAAGTTACTATTAATACCATTGTATTTCCTTAAACTCCTCTTTCAATAGTTTTCTTATTAAATTCGATATTCACCAAATTCCCATAAATTCCCCAATTGCTTTGAATTTGTATAAATTCCCTTGGATTTCCTTAAATTCTCCTTTATAAATTCTTTTCATGTGTAGATGCACCAAAATTCCCCACTGGCTACACTCTGGTGTACGCTGATTTTTACAAAGAAAAATTCCGTTAAGAAATTCCCCTGATTCTTCTTTTTCATTTCCATAAATTCGCTTATGAATCCCCAATAAATTCCTATAAATTAGTGGATTCCTATTAATGCATGTACACCTGTTTCCTTAAATTCCTCTTTCAATTCCCTATATTCCTCTCAAGTGTTTCCACACCAAAGTCTTCTACACTGAATTCCCTTTTCACAGAAAAATTACCCGAGTTCCCATTAAATTCCCAAATGGCTTTCCCCAAATTCCCCAGTTGAGTACCATGAATTCTCATAAACGCACATAGTTTCCCGCGATTCCAGTCTATTTTTCTAATTCCTCTTTTAATTCCCTATCTTCTTTCAAGTGTACTTCCCCCTCTTTTCACAACATGTACACTGAATTCTTCTTTCCCAACAAAATTCCGTTAATTCCAATTTTGATTTCCATAAATTCCCATAGATTCCCTAATAAATTCCCACAAATTTTCCAATAAATTCCAGTGAGTTTCTATTAATACCTTTATATTTCCCCTTTCAATTCCCATGATTTTCTTTTTAAAATTCCATATTTACCAAATTCCCATAAATTCCCCAATTGCGTTGAATTTGTATGAATTCCCATCTATTTCCTTAATTCCCTAAATTCTTTTCATGTGTAGTTGCACCAAAATTCCCCACTGCCTCAGTGACTACCTACCTAGCCTCTGGTGTACGCTGAATTTTTACCAGCAAAATTACATTAATTCCCATGATTTTGCTTGTCAATTTCCACAAATTTCCTTATAAATTCCCATAAATTATGCAATAAATTCAATTAGAGTGTTCCTATTAATGCCTGTATAGGTACCTAATTCCTTAAATTCCTCTTTCAATTCCCTAAATTCCTCTCAAGTGTTCCTACACCAAAGTTTTCTACACTGAATTCCCTTTTCACACAAAAATTACCCTAATTCCCATTAAATTCCCCAATGGCTTTCCTTAAATTCTCCAGTTAAGTATCATGAATTTTCATAAATGCACTGCTTCCCAGGAATTCCAGTCTATTTCTCTAATTCCTCTTTTAATTCCCTATCTTCTTTCAAGTAGTGTACTTCCCTCTCTTTTGTGTTTAACCTCTGTACGAAGCCGTTTCTGATTCTTCTTTGCTCGTTGCTAGCACTGTTGTTATCATCATTTGACCATGAATATTAATTTAAATGAGTATGTAAGTCTAACTTTCATCTGAGTTTCTACTTCTCTACGTCACTGCTCAAATTCTGAAAGTACTCTATCGCTAATTAAGTACAAAATTTAAGCGAAAATTGACTTCGTTCTTGTGGACAAAATATTGAATATTATTTATTGAAGTCTACTTTAAAAACCTAAGTAGTAGGGGAGGGGTGAAGACCGTATTAAGAAATTAGGTACCTGAAAAGTTCGGGGTCTGCACAATAGAAACAAGTTCCAACAGGCCCTGTTCGGTGGCAGCACCTACCGGTTAACATCCGAGCATCAACCCCAAATATTTTAGAGACTGCGCGCCCTACCACCGAATCTACTGTCTACCCTCGATCGATTTTCAACCCCCGAATTTAGTTCGCCTATTTTTCGCTAGGTGGAGCGACTCTATCGGAAATAAAACTTCTCTTTTTTCGTCGGAAGAAGGGGTTGGTTTTACAACCACCGACTACCCGGGCACCCGCAGTAAAAATTTTTATGGTCATTTTTATTAATAAATTTTGATGAAATTATTACGACCGTAAAGATTTTTCTGGGAAAAGTAGGTTAAATATTTATTTTCCAATCTGAACTCTTGTTGTTGGGGAAGTTTTGAGTCGAAAATTTCGTCTCGATTCACCGAAAACATCCCGACCCAACCCGATCGCATTCGCGCTCTTAAATAATTATTAATTCGATCGCAGAATGCTGCGACCGCTTTTTCACATAAACAAAAAAAAAAACTTGACAACCGTTCGTCAACGTCCGAAGTTCGTCAGAATGCAGCCCGCCGCCTTTTGTCTTGCCGACCGCCTTTTGTTTTCTCCCCCGGTTTCATACGTTCAGATATTTGCGATCTTTATAATTCTGCAATTTATATTTCGGTTCTGGATTTTAGAAATACTTAGCGGCCCGGCCAGACAGATATTTGAAAGAATAGTTTCGGTCGTGTTTTTGTTTGCTCGATTGCCCCGCGCCGCCCCACCCTGTATGTATTATAAGTTTGGAACGAACTTGTGCAACTAGTTTGTTATGATAACAGAAGTTTTTGTGCAAGAGAAGCTGCCTATGCTAATTAGATGTTAATACCCCCTCACATACAGTGAAATAAAGAAATACCCGCTTCTTCAAAATAACTGTAGTGGGTTGTTTGTTACCTTCTAAATTACTGGGCTTACGCGCGCGCTTAGACTGAAAATCTAAGCACGCGGTCAGAAAAAAATCGAATTTCTTCGAGTATACAGTGGCGTTCATGGTTCCTCGCTAACTTTTTTTGTTTTTGGTTGCAAACTGCGGTGGAAAATGTGGTGCACGAATATTTTTGCAAATTTCTTCTTCGTAAGTTGGTAGTGATGTTTAGAAGAGGTTAGGTATATTCGCAGTAATATTCAAGGTAAAATATCATGTTTATTGTTTCTATTTGATGAATACTTAATTTGGTAATCCGGTTTTAAGCAGTTAAACGTTTCGGATCGAGTTTTTTAAGTTATTTAAAATTTAAAGTAACTGGCCAAAAATTTATTACTATACCTTTATACTAACAATATTTTATGTTGTTGATTCTTCAATGGTGTTGGGCCTAAAGGTTGCACACCACCTACAGGGTGTCCCAGATCAGCCTCGACAACATTGCTATCTCACTTATCTTTAAAGATAGAAACACGTGTAAATGGGGAAAAAGTTTTGCAATTTGGAACTCTTTAATATGCCCTCACAAAAGTCGACTTCGCTCTGTTGGTTTCTTAGATATTTATTAACATTTTAATGATTTGTAAAAACAGGTTTAAATGGTTGTTTAGCCCGCATATTTCACAGTACTCTAAAATTGTCTCCGACGTTCCATACACTTACAGTCATCATCAGGTTTATTTTTTCTTATGGACGCCATATTGGATTTTTATGTCATTAAATATCTTATTTTTTGCTGAGAATAGCAACCTATAACAAATGGGTAATATTCCAGCACAAATAGTCTTAGAACATAAAATTCTATTATTTTGGACTACAATTTAGTTGGCCTTGGAAAAAAGAATTACAAAAATGTAATTTTACAAAATATGAACTTTCTAAACAATAAGAAAGTGTGAAAGAAAATCTTAACGATGAAATTAGAAATAACTTTTATTTTTTTGAGTTTCAAAGTTGGTGTCTTCCCAATGCATAGGTACTTTCTTTATTTACAAAACAATCTGTCTACTTGTAATATTTTGAATTAAGTTACAATAACTTGCACGATTGACGATTCCAATTCAATAAAGTTATTGAAGGCCTAAAAATAAGCCGTACAAAGACGCCGAACGCTACCAGCGAAATTGTAGGACGAGGGCAAATTTGCATCGAGTATGAAGGGGCACATTTTGAACATTAGCGACAATAAGTTGTTTTCGTTTGTTTTGAAACTAGTTTTTATTATTCTCTCGACGTTTTTTGTTTTTCAATTTTGAAATTATAATTTCCTGGGGCGGCAAATACAATTTGAACTAAACTATTTTTTGGCAGTTTCTACTGCTACAAATTATGAGTGTTTCATTGCTTTCTACTTAACGAAATAAAACTGTAATAATTCTTGCAAAATTACTCCTTAATAAAGTTGTTTCTCCATGGATAACTAAATTTTTCCACTAAATTATGAATTTCATTTTCTGCAGCTATTATTTTTGATATAATATCAACTTGTTATAGGTTGATATTCTCAGCAAAAAATAAGCTATTTAATGACATAAAAATCCAATATGGCGTCCATAAGAAAAAATAAACCTGATGATGACTGCAAGTGTATGAAACGTCGGAGACAATTTTAGAGTACAGAAAAATATGCGGGTTAAACAACCATTTAAACCTGTATTTAAAAATCATTAAAATGTTAATAAATAACGAAGTTATTAACAAAAAACCAAATTGCAATTTTTTTTCTTTTTTTTAAATATCTAGGAAACCAACAGAGCGAAGTCGATTTTTGTGAGGGCATATTAAAGAGCTCCGAATTGCAAAACTTTTTCCCAATTTAAACGTGTTTATATCTTTAAAGATAGTGATAAGTGAGATAGCAATGCTGTCGAGGCTTATCTGGGACACCCTGTATAATCGTTCTTTAATTTCATTATATTCTACTCAAGGAAAAAGTTATTAGAGTAGAGACAACACTTATGTTACCGGACTACTCTCACATTCCCTTCTGTCGCTACCTTTGATATTTACGAGCTTGTGTCCTTGACGATAAAGTACCGTTCACCACCTTAAATCGTAGTGTTACTAAACATCTTAATGAATACAATTCCAACAGGGAACAAATAGAGTTTCTTTTAAAAATTGCAAGTTTTACGTGATTGAAGCTAATATATAAAATAAGTTCATTATTTTGAACATCCTGTATTGCAAATTAAGTTTTCTAGTTCAAACAAGTTTTGGGTATGTTGAATTCTAACTCTGAAGGTCTGCAAACTCTCCCAACCTTTGTGCTAATCTCTTCGACAGTCCAACAGATTTGAGTAGACGAGAGGTTGGGGCGAGACGCGTTAGAGCCTGCCACAGCCTGCATCTAACTCAGCGCAGCAGTGGCGTGGACTTTTTTAATTTTTGGGAATAAATATTAAACAATAAAAATTCAGTAAATAATATTCAACGTTGTAGGGTAACTGGGGCGTATCGTGTATACCAAAAGATTAATTGTGGAATTACTCTTACTAAAAAGTAAAACTGTAGTGCCTGCATCGCAGCCCCGTCAAATATTAAAATTACCTTTCTTACATTTCGCTCTTCCAAATATCTGTTATGTTTTAGAAATACATTTTCCAACCAATGCAAAAATATATCGCCATCCATCTATGAGGTTCCTGGATACAATACAAGGAATACAATTTTTCCAAACATACTTGGAAAATTATAAGCTGAGGGACTTTATTACCTGCAGCATCTCCACAGGCTAACACAGTAGTACTTTTTTGCCGGCACGGTTTTATTTAGCTTATCTTATTATTTGTTTGTTTGTGTGGGTCAAATCTAGTAATTGAAATTTTACCCCCTTCCTGTTGATCGATTGATCTGAAATTTGGTACACACTTTTAGTTGTGATTATAATACAATTTTGTATATTCAGTATCATTGTAAATCCAAGATGGCCGAAGCCACAAAATGGCGGATTAGATATTTTTTCCCAACCCCCTCAATATGGGTATCAAATGAAAGGGCTTAACTAGTAGAATACACTACACCATGAAAAATTCAAAATCCAAGGTGGCCGCCACCACAAAATTACTTTTTTTCAATCCCCTCAATATGGGTATCAAATGAAAGGGCTTGACAAGTAGAACACAGTACACTTTAGAAAAATAATAACAAAACAAAATCAAACAAAAAAAACTAAAAACTTGAAAATAAAATAAGCAAAAAATTTTTTAAGTTAAACGGTTTTATTGTAAAGGAACATAATAATGATGCAGATAATGTACTAAAAGCTAAAAAATAATTAGGTAGGTACCAGGTACCAGTCATCACACCACTCTCCTCATAAATCTAGAGCATTGATCAGACTAAAATAAAATCGCGGGGAGTAGCTTAACCTCAGTAAATATGTAAATAATCGTTCTGCGATGTTGTCTATTGCGAAGATGCATCCAAAGCATACCTACAATGATATGAGCGGTTGACTGTAGATAATAGAAATTCTTCTCGCCCCATGATTTTATTTTAGTCTGATCAATGCTCTAGATTGATGAGGAGAGTGGTGTGATGACTGGTACGTGGTACCTACCTAATTATTTTTTCGCTTTTAGTACATTATCTCCATCATTATTATGTTTCTTTACAATAAAACCGTTTAACTTAAAACATCTTTTACTTATTTTATTGAGACTCTTTTCTGGATTCTGGCCTTTCGCAGCGATTAATTTTACATCTTTCGGCTCATGACTAAATCCGCTTTCATCACAATTAAAAATAAGGTGCCCATCTAAAGAGCCAATGTTTTCTTGCTTATAAATCTCGCAAAGTTCGTCGTACCATTCCTTAATTTAAAAAAAGGATCTGCACCTCGTAGTCGCAGGGAACTCATTGGTTCACCTCTCCTAATAGAAAACTGCCTCTTCATAAAAAGATGAAACCAGTCGTCACTAGGGCCTTTAAACCACTCTATATTTGCGTATTCTGCATATTCTTTTACAAGGAGGAATTCTGATTTTGTCAGGCCGTAGCCCGTACGACCACTTTCCTATTATTTTGCGTCCTTCTCCACCTGAACCCCATTTTACGCAAAAAAATTCTACGTGTTTCATTGGATCCATTCCATTCTAGCTCGGTCCCTATTTTTTGGTTAAATTTTGCAAAAGTAACACGACAACCTACAGTCTTGTGAAATTCGTGTACGGTGTAACGCATATCTGCAGTCGTATACTCCGGTAAATCAGTCGTTAAGAAACCCTTCCTTGTACGCTTCTTTCCTGGTGTTCTAAAGATCGCTTTGCCGTTATTTTCTGACGCGCTAGTGTTGCCTTCACTAACTATTCTCTCTATAGATCTAATAGACAGGCTGTAGCCACCAATTTTTATTAATTCTGCTTCCAGATTGTCTTCTCTATAGGGCTCCTGTTGTTTTTCAGAAAATTCATTGCCTATTTCACTTCCTCAAGTGTTGGTGGTTCAAGCTTATCTTCCCTACTTTCTACTTCAATGATCTAAAGAGCCGAACCATAGCTTCAACCAAATTGGGGGAGGGGTTTTTATTGAGAAGACAGACTAAATCAAGTCCCTGAAAGAGGACAGCAGTATTTTCTGTAATCAGAGTGGCAGAGACTGTGAGGGTCGGTATGGCAATACGCCAATACACACTCTACGATATGAAAGGCAAACCACCACATTATTTTGTGCTTTTTGTACTTTTTCAAAGACGCATACTTTTTTTTTAAATTGTGCTTCATATGGAGGTAACTTGGACATTTTACAAACGCCCTCGAACTACGTGGCATTTTTGAACAATTTGGAGGCACTCACATGCCAGTTCCACGCTAATTACACTTTAAAAATCGTACAATAAAAGAAAGACGAGCGGAGGCAGCGAGAGCAAGAGAGCAGGAGACACGCAACTTGCCCCGGGGCTTAAGGAAATACAACGAGGACAGCGAGTTTATCAAATTACCTAACGCGGTACTGCATCTCAACCGAGCGGATCGCCTCGGAACCGGCGACAGGTGCAAAACACCTACTTGCTTAATCCACCTCTGAATTTTAAAATTCGTAAACAGGCGGGTTTGGCAATTTGGTCCGAGGTACATGGTCTAGTTCTGATGCAAATGCGACTTGCTTCACCTTGTCAGGAGATCAGTTGGGACAACTTTTATTTTTGCAAAACTGTGACGCTCCAATTTAAGAACAAAACAGAAGTTGTTGCGATACATTCACAGAGAATCGATGCTGGTAGTCAGTACCACTAGTGCCACTAGAAGATTCTTATCTTCCCCAAATTCACCCCCGATGACGTACACCAAAGCGATGGGGAGCCAGCTCATTTCGGGCGCCTACCTCAGCCTGCATTTAACTCCAGCCCAACAGTGGCGTGGACTTTTTTACTCTTGGGTTTTCTTTTTATTGATCTTCAAACCATATTCTTCTTTGCTGGATGCTAACACTGCTATATCATTCGCGAATCTGAGCATTAAAAGCAAAAATTGCATTAATAATTTTCTAACTAAAACACAGAAATTTATCAGATTATCCATGCCAACTTAATTTATTCTAATCACGGACGTCTTTGATTTTTATGGATTTTCTGAACTGCCAACATTTAAAAATGAACAAAAATATTTATTCAGTTCAAGAAAAGGTTTTCATTGTGAAAATATTTTACGGCGGCAATAGTTTGCGCGTAGTCCGTGCCTTATTTTCTGTAAAATTCAATAACGGTCCTATTCCTTCGGTATAACGACAAATAATTTAGTAAGAAATTTGAAGGCTGGGAATCTTTCATCGAAAGAAGTAAATTTTTACTAATACATAAACTTGTTTTTTTATTTAGATAATTCTCATTCACATTATTATTGTCATTACCTATAGTTGACAATTAATTGATTACTGGTGTGGATGTTTCGTTGGTGAATGCTGGTCCATAGTTTAGGGTAAATTGTAGGTGTCGTCTAACCTATTAAAAAGTTTTTGGGAAAATGTTAAAGCAGTAAAATGAAATAATAAAAATGAAATTGCTTTAATTTTACTGCAATTATGAAAAATTTAACAAGCGGCAACATTTGTTTATTTTGCTCTAATGAATTTTGTAATCTGGCAATTTAATACTTATTTATTTCATATCTAGGTAAGGACAAAAACTTATTAATGTACAATGAAATTAAAGTAACATAAAAAAAGAAAAATAACTATAACAAATATTCAAATAAACCCCCATTCTGTATCAGACAGTATCCCAGCCTATTATAGAAAGAATTTCTCACATTCGCAAGTTGCCGATCGTTTATTAAGTTGCATTCCGCAAAAATAGCATCCCTTAAAGAATCAATATTTGGGTGACGAGTTTTATAAATCTTATTTTTTAAATGACCCAACAAGAAAAAGTTACACGGTGCCAAATCAGGAGATCTAGCTGGCCAGTTTATAGCACCACCTCGACCAATCCAGCTCTCTGGAAATATTTCATTTAATAATTCCCTCACTTGTGCTCCAAAATGTGCTGGGCATCCGTCATGTTGAAACCAGACCTCCCGATTCGCATGTGCAACTTCTTCTAATGCAGGGCCAATATGGTTAATTAAAAGATCCAAATAAGCTTCAGAATTTAAATTTCCCTGTTTTTCAAATGGTCCTATAATGAGATTATTAACAATGCCTGCCCAAATATTGATTTTTTGAGGGTATTGCGTTGTAGTGGCTAGATTTATTCTGGGATTTTCCTGGGCCCAATGCCTAACGTTTTGTGAATTTGGCTCTTGATTTAAAGTGAATGTACACTCATCGGTAAAACAAATTGATGAGAGGAAGCTGCGATCCCGATTAGCCCGTTCTTGCATTTCTTCACAGAAAGTTTGCCTTGATTCTTCGTCAAAAGGAAGTAACTCTTGGTGACATTGGAATTTAAAGGGATGATATTTGTTTTTTTTTAATATGTTACGGACAGTTTCTCTTGAAACATTACATTCTAGGGCAATAGACCTTAAACTAGATGTTGGACTAGCAGTTATCAGGCCTATTATACCATTTCCTCTACCTCAACATTTAGATTTCTTGGAACGACTAAAAGAATAAATGATAAGATTAATTTTAGTTTTGTTTCACTCCACGTTATCACTTGTTAAATTTCTCATAATCTCAGTAAAATTTAAGTTAGCGAACAATAAGGAATTAGCAACTAGGTAATAATAATAAGCGAATCAGAATTATCTAAATAAAAACCAAGTAAATTTATTAGTAAAAATTACCTTCTTTCAATGAAAGATTCCCAGTATCTTCAAATTTGCCGGTTGCTCTTTGTATAGATTATGAATTATTCTTCTATCCCTATACTTCACCCTACACTTTTGAGCACTTCGAACATCTTCCATTTTACAGTGTTGTGCAAATATGTTTCTATATACACACGTTTTGTCGTTTTCTTTCAACATATCTTGCAGAATGTTCTTACTACCCCACCCCCTCCTCATTTAATTCAATTTTAGGTCTCGGCAAAAGTAGCAAAATAATTTCACATAAAAAAATAAGTAAATGTTATTCCACCGAATAGAAAAAACACATTTTTTTCATAAGCCAGCGGTCCACTCGTTTACTGTGCTTAGTTTTATATCACTGGAGGGTAGTTGCCCTTGTGTGTTCAACTTTACCGAAGCGGACTTGTTATTTTTTCATTTTTTACCTTGTTTTGAAAGGAAACAACTCTGATCACGTCTGAACGCTTTTAAGGGTGGAACTGGGGTGGTTTTTAATGGCTTCCCGGGCAATTCTCGACCTTAACTGCACGTGAAAATGTTTTTTAAATATTCATAGGAGTATGTACTGTATTTTAAAGGTAATAAGTGTCTGGGAACTTGAAATAAATATGTTGCATCAACTGTAGATAGAGTAACCTTGTGTGGTTACACCTGCAGCAGATTATAAGAGGTCCTTGTACTCTTCGAGAAAAAATTTGGCACGCGAACTGGTCATAGATTTGCTGGAACTAGTAACACGAAAGCTCGTTGAAGTACAAGTAACCATAAATTACATTTTATATGATGATATTAATATTTAATTTTGCAGAAGCAATGCCCTTGCTAGAAATAGGGTAAATTCGTTAAAAAAATCTTCAAAATGCATGCCCATAGTATTCCTCTCGAGTTCTTACAGGTGTATAGCATAAACCTTGGCTTTCATAAACCCCCAAAAATAAAAGTCCATCATATTTAAATCGGGCGACCTTGCTGGCCACTTTACTGGTGCTTCTTGACCGCGCCCAATCCACCTTTTTGGATATTGGATATTTAAAAATTGTCTCACCTCCAGAGCAAAATGTGGCGGCGCATCGTCGTGCATAAACCGCATTTCTTCTCTGGTAGCCCAATTAACATCCTCTAACAATACTGGTAGTGTATTTTGTAAAAAAAATAAATATCGGGGGCCATTTAGGCGCGGGGTAGCTGAATCGGTCCTATGAGATAATCACCAACAATTCCGGCCCATACATTGATTGTAAACTGGTGTTGTGAATAATTCACAATGGTAGCATGGGGATTTTCATCATTCCATTCATGGCTATTATGTAAATTTACTGCACCATTTTTAGTGAAACACGCCTCATCAGTCATTAATAATGTACTTGCAAAATTGTTATTTTCATTTTGGGCGTTAAAATTCAGTAACCAAATAATTGAAAAATCAAAACCACCATCGCTCACAAACAGGAAAACTAGGCTTCTGACGATACCGAGACTACTCTCGGTATCGTCTCGGTCTCGTAGACCGAGACTAATAAAACCGAGACCGAGACCTATACGAGACCAAATGATACGAGAGTCTCGGTTTACCGAGACTCTCGTTTTTTTCTTTTTAGCATGCATGGAAGACAAAAAAGCATAATAGTTTAAATTAGGATTTTTATTGCAAAAATGAAAAAATACACAAATATTTAATTTTTCGGAGGCTCTGAGAATGTCAATTTAAAAAAATGTCAAATAACTTCCTAACGGTTAATAAAAAAACAATAATATCAGGGGTATTCCATCTAAAAAAATGAAGTTGGGCAACGCTCAGAACGGACGGTACAACCTGTATAATCCAAAATAATTTTAGAACATACAGAAGTTAATTTGATGCAACTTTTATTTGAAAAATTACTCGCTATCGTCAACTCCAGCTGGATTATGGAGAAATTACCTACGCTAGTTTGGAACACCCGGTATATTATCTTAATCGTGCTTAATAATTATAGTTAAAAAATTAAGAAATTTTGTTCTGGTGTGAAAATAGAACTAAAATTGAAATACAAATAGGAAATGAGAAGATAGAGGAGGTCGCGGATTCCTGCTATTTAGGAAATAAAATAACTCAAGACGGTAGGAGCACTAAAGATATAAAACAAAGAATATCGCAGGGTCGAGTTGCATTTAACAAAAAGAAACACTGTTATGTTCGAAAACGGTTAATATAGAGACTCGGAAGAGACTCTTAAAGTCATATGTATGGAGTACGGTATTTTACGGATGCAAAACTTGGACAATAGGAGAAGCGGATCGAAAAAGAGTAGAAGCATTTGAAATGTGGTGCTACAGACGCATGATGAAGATACCGTGGATAGATAAGGTTAGCAATAGGGAAGTATTAGAAAGAGAGTAGGAGAGATAGGATGGTAGGACACCTTCTAAGACACGAAGGAATAGTTCGCGACATACTATAGTCAGCGATAGGAATAAAAAGAGGTAGGGGTGCTTAGATTAGACTACTGCTCGCAAATAGTTAGGGATGTAGGATGTTCTACTTTTAGGGAAATGCGTAGGTTAGCTCAGGATAGAAAATAATGGAGGTACGCGTCCAACCAGTCTTCGGACTGAGAAACTTATGATGATGGTGTGTACCTGTTTGAAAGCATCTTGAATAGATTGCTGCCCTTGAATTGAGGTAGGTTGTGATTTCTTCGAAAATTCCGCCTCAAATAAGGTTTTATGGCATGACTGTAAGTGCTTCTTTAAACCACTTGTATTGTAGTCCGTCATTTTTATGTGTTTCATTGTTCGCTTTTCTTTCTACAATAATTATCAAATTTGATTGCGACTGCAGAGATGAATATAAAGTAATGAGTATTAAGTGGACATAGCAGTCAAGTCTTTGCATATGTTTTGAACGCGAGACCGAGACTCTCGGGCCGAGACCGAGACGAGACCGAAGAATTTTAAAGTTTTGCGAGACCGAAGCACTAAGGAAAACAGACTGGGAAATGTTTGGAAAATTGGTTAACGAAAGACTCGAGCTGAATATCTCACTTAAAACCGCAGAAGAAATAGACAACGCTGTTGAGAACCTAACATGCACAATACAGGGAGCAGCATGGGACTCAACGCCAGAACTAAATAATATGATAAAGAAAAAGCAAAACTGTTCGCACAACGTCATGGAAGCCATTCTTAAAAAAAGAAAACTACGGAAAATCTGGATGAGAACAAGATCTCCTCAGGACAAAGCCAAACTTAACAAAGCTGCTAAAGACCTGAAAGAACTGATTTCTGAAGAAGAGAACCGGGGAATTCATCAGTATCTGGAAGAACTATCTCCAACACAGGCCACCGAGTATTCGTTGTGGAGAGCTACTAGTAAATTTAAGAAACCCCAGCAACATATCCCGTCCATAAGAAGAGCTGATGGTAGCTGGGCAAGGAATAATAAAGACAAAGCAGATGTCTTTGCGGAGCTCCTAGTCGGGGTGTTCCGGCCCTTTCCTTCGGAGATGGCACTGGGGGCAGAGGACGAGATCTTGCGGGAACTGGAGACCCCGTACCAGTTAGCATTTCCTATAAAGGCACTAAAGACCACTGAAGTAGTAAATCTGATAACCAAGGAATTGAAAACAAGAAAGGCCCCAGGTTACGACCTGATTACTGGTGCCGTTATTAAACAACTGCCGGATAAAGCTATTATACGTCTTACACACATCTAAACGCCATATTGCGAAGTGGGTACTTTCCTTCTCAGTGGAAAATATCACAAATTGTTCTGATACTAAAACCAGGGAAACCAGTTGAAGAAGCTACATCCTATCGTCCTATAAGCCTATTGCCTATTCTGTCAAAGATCTTTGAGAAATTACTTATGAAACGCTTAAATCCAATACTGGAAGAGTGCAACATCGTCCCAGAACACCAGTTTG
The DNA here is from genome assembly GCA_963966045.1 of Xestobium rufovillosum. Lineage (NCBI taxonomy): Eukaryota > Metazoa > Arthropoda > Insecta > Coleoptera > Ptinidae > Xestobium > Xestobium rufovillosum. The sequence goes on from OZ014497.1 coordinate 32,394,873, forward strand.
GCTTCCAAAAACAGCATGCTACCATTGAACAGGTGCATAGGATAGTAGAGGTAATAAGAAAGTCATTCGAAGATAGAAACTACTGCTCAGCAGCCTTTTTGGATATCACCCAAGCTTTTGACAAGGTGTGGCACCAAGGGTTGCTATAAAAAATTAAGAAACAATTACCACACCCGTTTTATCAATTTTTCAAATCGTACCTATCTGACCGACACTTCATGGTGAAATACGAGGAACATGTAACAGACTTACACCCAGTCCAAGCGGGGGTACCCCAGGGAAGTGTCTTGGGTCCATCACTAATACCTGATATACACTGCTGATATACCAACATCGGAGCATACAACGACAGCTACCTTTGCCGACGACACGGTAGTGCTGGCTAAGAATCGAGACCCCCACCTGGCATTCGAAAACTTACAGGGAGCACTCAGTGACCTAGAACAATGGATGAAACGATGGAAAATTAAGGCAAACGAATACAAGTCAGTTCAAGTAACCTACACACTACGAAAAGACACATGCCCTCCAGTGCAAATGAACAACCAACTGCTGCCACAAGCCGAAGCCGCGAAATATCTAGGAGTATACCTCGATAGACGCCTCCACTGGCAGAAACACATTTTCACGAAGCGTAAATAAATAGGTTTAAAATTATCAAAACTCTATTGGCTGATCGGTCGACGATCTAAACTCTTACTCGAAAATAAACTACTTGTGTATAAGGCGATTATAAAACCGGTGTGGACCTATGGTGTGCAACTATGGGGCGCCGCAAGTGCTTCAAATCTGGAAATTATCCAAAGATTTCAAAATAAAACCCTACGGGCTATTGTGAATGCACCGTGGTATGTTTCTAATGAATCATTACACCGGGATCTACAAATGCCTACTATTCGGGAAGAAGTACAGTGCGCGAGTGTCAAATACCTCAAAAGGTTGGAAACTCATCCTAACTCACTGGCTGTCAACCTCCTAGACAATAGTAATACAACGTACCGTCTAAAAAGAAGTTATACCCTGGACTTACCCTACAGATAAGTTTAGAATTAGCATCGTACCTATGTCATAACACTGATCATGTGGATCAAGTTAATTATTAAGTTAGGGCTTTAATGTAAGTCATTAACCTCACGCTGTAACACATTTTTACAAAATTTGCTTGTTGATCCCTGGCAGATTGCAAATATCATAGGAATTTAAAAAAAAAATTGGGCGTCTCTGAACCGATTACAGAAAATCAGCCTAGCATTGGCATCATGGAGTAAAACTTCGTGAACACGTCTTAAATGATACGGATGTAATAGCTGTTCCTTCAGCGTGCTATGAACCGTTGATTTTGGCACTTCCAACTCTGAAGCTATTCGTCTTACACTCTTGTTTGTGGGTCTTCTGTAATAGCATTCAAGACATTTTCTTCAAAATTTGGCGTTCGAATTGAGCGTGGGCGAGCATGCTCTATGGCGTGATGTAAAAAAGTTCCCTTTTCTCTAAATCGTCGATCAATCGCTGCAAACGTGGTCTACGGTTTTCCATACACATTCGAAATATGCAATATTGAAAAACTTCTAACACTATACATAGTTGTTCCAGTCCTGGTTTTGGAAAGCGTATCCCATAGCTGCTTGCTGCGACGCTTGCCCATTGACCACGAACGCCACTGGTTAGACATTTCTCAATAAATAAAAGTGTCTTTAACATATCCGTCTAATCTCCATCTGTTATTAAACCGAGAGAAATACTAAGCGTTTTATTGAGTTGTTCTGACATTCTTCAAGTTTTAAATTGTATTATATCCGATATTTAAATTAATTGTCGGCTACCGTATTTGGAAGACGTCGATTTATGAGTTATTTATTGGATAAATGGTCTAAGAATTCCTGGCTTGAAGATTGTGAGCTCCACTTAATTTTAATTTCTTTCTCGTTTATCCTGAAAAAACATTGCGATTATCCGTCGTTTATATTTTATTATAGAAATGTGTGTCTGGCTGTTTTTTGTTATAAGGCAGATCTTCAATTAACACGTTTTTAAAATTTTAAAGCAAAGTCAACAGAATTTTACGGTCCAACATACTAATGCCTTATGTAACAATATAAAACGTCCAAAGCGGTTTTAGTTGGTAAAAAAGTTGCAAATTTGTTAGCGTATGTATAGCACCTCTATAGAAAAAAACTTGCTTGTCCAGAATTTTAATTATTCTTTCCGATATTATATAGCAAGTTTACTCACTTTGTTAATTTTAATACCAAATATAAACAAAGCTGTTTTTGAAGTGCACTGGGCCGTTCTATCCTAGGGGGTGGCGTGTTTGATACACATAATATGATGTATAGTAGAGGGCCAAGAATGGAACCCTGGGCAACACCTAAAACAATACTTCCGATGGTAATATTAATAACATCGAAGGCCTTGGAGTAGTCGAGGAGAACCAACGCAGTATGTCCAATGCGCCCGAAGTCAAAAATTGAGAAAATCAGGATTAGACAAATCTGAAGATTTTTTAGAATGTACCGGGTGTCCCATTAAGAGAGGCCGTCGGCTATATCTCACAAACCGTTAATCATACAGCTTTGGGAAACAGATATTTTCAGTAAATATTGTCCTGAAAAATCGCTGGAAATTAGTTTCGAGTTCCTAAAACGACCGCTAGGGGGTGTAGCATATACGGTCAATTACAAAAATGGCAAATTTAGAGTGATCAAATGTTCTGCAATTCCTTCTTTCCTTCAGAATGTTGCTTCTTACACACTATTGGCATTTTGTTTTCTGCGCAATCGCAAATTTCCTAACAATGACTTGCATAAAACATTGTAAGAATTCATTACCGCCATGTTTCATTATAATTTCCCCATTTTTAAAACAAATATTAACGCTACATAGGCCATCATAAATTGCGTACTTTATATTACCGCGTATGCCTATACATAATTATTAATAATAGCAAGGATAATTAAAGAGTATAATTACAGGTTGGAAGATAAGTTAGTTGGCAACATTGTAAAGTAAGAAGTTTTTTTTGGAAATATTAGTATTAATAATACTGCCCGTGATGCTCGAGTTTCGTTTGTGAAATCTTTTGATTTTTCTTTTTAAAATAAAATGAATCGAATTGGTTGCACCACAGACTAATAATAATAATAATAATATAAATGCCTGGTAATAATTGGGCTTATAGGCGATCCCATCGTTATATAGGCCTGAATTTTGAGAATAACATTCATTATTAAATTGAAAATAATTTTGTTCAATACAAATTTTAAACGCAGTTTCAAGGCCCGAGAATTGACCCCTGAGGCACCCCGACTTGATACCAAGTGAACGAGCTCCAAGTACGCCTTTTCCTCTCTGTGGAGACAATCGAAAGAAAGCATAAACTTCAAAAAATTTTAATTTACCAATTAAACTGATAGCTCGGTACCTTTGCTAATAAAAGTGCAGCCTGTTCTGCTGCATTCTCGGAAACCAAGGACCAGCATGTAGAAGATAATTAATAGAGAATTACCATTGCTATTACATACATATGATAATTGACGCGTTATTAAAAAAATCCTCGGAAATCTTATAATTTGTAGATGATGAGTTGTTTCTTCAGAGTTCCGTTTCATTTATTAGTTGCGTGTTGTTTGTGTTTTAAACCCTACCTTTTAAATAAGTTATTGAATTTTATCTACTTTTGACAATCAAATAAACAAACAGGGACACCAAAATCCCAAATTATAACCTCAAAATCTGAGATCTAATTTCCGTGTGACGCGTCCATGAGCTTAGGTGCTTCTCGTCGTTGATTTTCTGTGGGGGCTTCCGATAGTCGCACCAAGAAGCGATTAGTGACGTTATTTACAAGTGTCCGAACAAGACATTTAAATAATTAGCTCGTTTAAATGCATGTTAGGTCGGTCGTCTCATCGATACATCCAAGATCAAAACGGGATTGTAATTATTATTGTACATTTGCCTAGGTTAACATAATCACCATTAACTGAGGTACTTGCAGTTAAATCGTAAAGTCGCTTTTATTACTTTAGGTATACTGAGCTTAAATCGTCCTCTTGACGGCTAATATCAGGATTATCTTTGCGAAAACGACATCAAAGTTTCTCGTACGCACTTAGTTTCAAAATTAAGTAGCAAGTGCAAGTTTTTAAGCTATGCAGTGGAATTTTGCCACATCCGGCCAAACCGGATGTGATACCATCCCACTGCATCTATTTTGTATGATTAAGATTTTCTATACCCACTATTTTTTAAGATAAAGAAATCGGTTTTAAAATTATGAAGATGCATTAATTTTGAAGCACAGCGTACAATACAAAGGTGTTTGCTCTCAAAAAAATATTCACAAGCTTCGTTTTTAGATACAAGTGATCCAGGACGTCGTAGGCTACCCCTATCCTCTTCTCTTGTTAACTTTCGCGTATTTGCCTCTCTCTTTTATCCACAACCGTCTGCAAAATGTCTAGCCAGGTTTATCGATTTCCACGAGTTTTCTTTTTTCCATTCCCTGTTTTGCGTAGGCGATCGGGCCAGGTATGCTAGAATAATATTTTTTTAGATTATTTGCTTTATCGATTTTGTCCGGATATTCATCAGCTAAGTTAAACATTTTCTGATATACATGTATAATTGTGAAATGTTTGAGTACTTATTCCAAAGCGCGAATGGGTTTGAAGGGGTGAGAGTGGTGTGCGCCCTTCGAGCGCAACACAGATTAAGTCAACAAAATTACCAGAAATTTACGAGGGATATGCGATATTTATTGGCAGCAGCAATTAAAATTATTTTACTTAATTTAGTTATTTCGCTTTTATTTGAATATTATACGGCACTGGTGCCCATAATAAACCAAAGTTCATGTCAGTACCCCATTATGCTTTGGGTGTCAGAAAATTGCTCCTACATCGTGGAAAAGATCTCACAAAATAGTTCAAGAATAGTAAGGTAATAGTGGTGTGCACCCTTCGGGCGCAACACAGTTTAGAATGATTTGATGCAGTAATCCAGCAATACATCAACTGTGTTGCGCCCGAAGGGTGCACACCACTATTACCCTTCATTTCTGCAACAAACAGTGAGGTAATAGTGGTGTGCACCCTTCGGGCGCAACACAGTTTAGAATGATTTGATGCAGTAATCCAGCAATACATCAACTGTGTTGCGCCCGAAGGGTGCACACCACTATTACCCTTCATTTCTGCAACAAACAGTGAGGTAATAGTGGTGTGCACCCTTCGGCCGCACCAGCACAGTTGATGCATTGTTGCATCAAATATCATTCCAAACTGTGTTGCGCCCGAAGGGTGCACACCACTATTACCTCACTGTTACCCCTCTATTCATGCGATACACAGTAAGGTAATAGTGGTGTTGATATATTATTTCATCAAATATCATTCCAAATTGTGTTGCGCCTGAAGAATGCACACCACTATTACTCTCCCTTCGGGCGCAACACAGTTGATGCATTGTTGCACCAAAAATCTTAGCAAACTGTGTTGCGCCCGAAGGGTGCACACCACTATTACCTCACTGTTGCCCCTCTATTCATGTGATAAACAGCAAGGTAATAGTGGTGTGCACCCTTCGGGCGCAACACAGTTGATGCATTGTTGCATCAAATATCATTCCAAACTGTGTTGCGCCCGAAGGGTGCACACCACTATTACCTCACCGTTACCCCTCTATTCATGTGATAAACAGTAAGGTAATAGTTGGTGTGCACCCTTCAGGCGCAACACAGTCGATATATTATTTCATCAAATATCATTCCCAACTGTGTTGCGCCCGAAGGGTGCACACCACTATTACCTCACTGTTACCCCTCTATTCATGTGATAAACAGTAAGGTAATAGTGGTGTGCACCCTTCGGGCGCAACACAGTTATATTATTATATTATTTCATCAAATATCATTCCAAAATGTGTTGCGCCCGAAGGGTGCACACCACTATTACCTCACTGTTACCCCTCTATTCATATCTAGTTTTGCATCTTGTTGATCGACCAGGTAAGTCGAAAGCGCCTAGTCTTGTGTTCTCTTGCTACCAAACATATGGTCCTACGAGTCGGATTTTTTAATAGTTTTGATTCATTTCGAGTATATATTTGTGTTTAGTTTTCAGTTGCGTTTTTTTCGAGTTTATAAATGAAAACATTCTCTCATGGAAGAAAATTCCGAAAATGCATTTACAAAGTGATTATTTATGTTATACCTATAAATAATTATTGGTAGTACGCATAGTAGAGATAGACTCAATATGTATATAGACTACCAAAGAGTAAAAAGTTATTGTGTTAACAACTTAATAAAACAGTTATTGAAGATTTTCAAAAACGCCAATTTTCAGTTCTTTCTAAATAACATCGTGTATCAACAACATATTTATAAACACAAAATTCCGCACTACTTTGCCCATTTAACTGCCTTTCTGCCTACAATAATAAGAAAGTTACTCGTGTTAAGACACGACCCGTGGAACAGCCTGTATATTATCTATCAAGAAATTATTAAAACTTGTTTGGATAAACAAGGAACTATTACATGGATTCTGGGACCCACAAATATCGTTTACGAATTATTTTCTGAAAATTATTAGTTCAGAATGAAAATAGAGTGGCGAGGTGTGTGTGTATTGGAAGTCTAGGGATTTCAGGGGTCGGGAGTACGGGGTGGTGTTGTAAAATGCATCGCGCGCAGAATAACCCGCCGCTAAAAGAAAAAAGTGCAAAAACTTTTTATTCCTTCAAGGAAACACATAAAAATATATAACATCGGATGCAGTTTGTTTTGTCATTTTTGCCGAGGGAAAATAAATTGTCTTTTGGCGTTAGTTTTGAGCAAAATAAGGGTTGATTTTCTATAAAAAATTATTCTCCCGGGAAGCGTTGTGAAATTTGGTATACGAGGGCGTAATGTTACATTTTAAGCCTACTATATAGAAACATCAGTAATTTCAAAATTAAATTATTTTATTATTCCCCTTTTAATATATAATCTGTTGATTTTCCCAAAAAACTAATTCTCACGTGATGTTGCTAAACTCGGTATGCTTATCTGCGATTTGCATCAGTAAACAAATCACCGCAAAAAACCCCTGATTTGAATATTATCTGCTACCTGGACGGTTCAGAACATCCACTTAGCCTTTACAGAGGGCAGCTACTTACATATTCATTATCTCCTAAAGCAAATAAAAACCCCGTCTTTTATGCTCCATTCTGTGCATTCTTGTCACCTAACACCGCAAACACTGCATACCCCTTTCAATAAAAGTAAATATCAGACGATTTATTGTACTGGATGTTTACCCAGGGGCGTCCATTTTGATCAATTAGCCCGCGTATATTGCGTGTGAAAAGCGGGAGGTACTAATATTACATAAATAGCAGCCGGCAACTTCAGAAGTGGGATTGAAATTTTTCAGATGTAATAATCTTGTTTATTAATTTGTTTAATTATTTCTTTTATTCTTGCATAATAATACCCTATCCGCATTACTAAGTTTTTAATAAAGTATTGTAAGAAGTAATAAAAAATATTGAGATTTCCAGTAACTGTTTAAAACACTTCCAGTTTTAAGGGATCGAGGGATTTTTGAAACTGCACTGAAATCTTTCTCAAAATTATTAAAGCATTACTATTACCTTTCCATTCCCTAAGAGGAATGAAGGAGCAAGAGTGGTGTGCATCGTTCGGGTGCACCACAATTGTTTGGAGTTAACAACATGTCACATAAAATACTTTTCAAACTGCGTTGCGCCCCACTCTTACTCCTTTATTCATCTTAGGGACTGGAAAGGTAATAGTGGTGTGCACCCTTCGGGCGCAACACAGTTTGGACAGTATTTTATGTGACATTTTGTTAATTTCACAAAACTGTGTTGCGCCCGAAGGGTGCACACCACTATTACCTTTCCATTACCTAAGATGAATGAAGGAGTAAGAGTGGTGTGCACCCTTCGGGCGCAACACAGTTTTGTGGGGTTAACAACAGATCGCACAAAATATTCTTCAAACTGTATTGCGCCCGAAGGGTGCACACCATTCTTAATCCTTCATTTATCTTAGGGAATGGAAAGGTAATAGTAGTGTAGATCCTCGGGCGCAACACAGTTACCACCATTACTTTTCCATTTTCTAAGAGGAATGAAGGAGTAAAAGTGGTGTGCACCCTTCGGGCGCAACATAATTTTGTGGAGTTAACAACATGTCATTCAAAGTACTCTTCAAACTGTGACTGTGTTGCGCCCGAAGGGTGCACACCACTCTCACTCCTTCAATCATCTTAGGGAATGAATAGGTAATAGTGGTGTGCACCCTTCGGGCACAACACAGTTTGGACAGTATTTTATGTGACATTTTGTTAATTCCACAAAACTGTGTTGGGCCCGAAGGGTGCACACGACTATTACCTTTCCATTACATAAAATGAATGAAGGAGTAAGAATGATGTGCACCCTTCGGGCGCAACACAGTTTGGACGGTATTTTATGTGACATTTTGTTAACTCCACAAAACTGTGTTGCGCCCGAAGGGTGCACACCACTATTACCATTCCATTACCTAAAATGAATGAAGGAGTAAGAGTAGTGTGCACCCTTCGGGCGCAACACAGTTTTGTGGAATTAACAAAATGTCACATAAAATACTGTCCAAACTGTGTTGTGCCCGAAGGGTGCACACCACTCTTACTCCTTCATTCATTTTAGGTAATGGAAAGGTAATAGTGGAATTAACAAAATGTCACATAAAATACCGTCCAAACTGTGCACACCACTATTACCTTTCCATTACCTAAAATGGAAAGGTAATAGTGGTGTGCACCCTTCGGGCGCAACAGTTTTGTGAAATTAACAAAATGTCACATGAAATACCGTCCAAACTGTGTTGCGCCCGAAGGGTGCACACCACTCTTACTCCTTCATTCATTTTAGGTAATGGAAAGGTAATAGTTTTGTGACGTTGACAACATGTTACATAAAATACTTTTCATTCATCTTAGGGAATGGAAAGGTAATAGTAGTGTAGATCCTCGGACGCAACACAGTTTGAAGAGTAAGTAATTTATATGATATGTTGTTAACCCCAAAACAGTAAGTTGTTGTATTTTCAACATTGCTACAATATTCCCTAAAACAATGTATCTGCATACAGTTAAAAAATACAATATCAATATTACTAATTGTATCATAAAATATTGTGAGGTGTAATAGAAAGTTGGTAACACTATTTTAGTTATTTTTAAAACTGCAACCCCCAATATTATTTAATAAGCCTACTATAAAATAGGCGTGATTCATTGTGCAATATAATAAAATATTGTTCTTATCAGAATGTAATAAAGTGCATAGAAATTTTAAAATGGCGCCCGCGAGTGTCGCACCGAATTTTGCGCGCCTGGCGGTCCGCAAGGACCTTTGACTCCGGTGCAGGTTTTCTCGAGTCGCCTGCAGCCGGAAGTGAAGTAACCCCGATGCATCTCACCTACCCCTCGAACACACAACAAAATAACCAATCAATATTAAAACGTCATACGCTCAATACTTCTTTCCGCATGTATGTACATACATTTTTTTAGCATTTTTTCTTCGGGTGCACTTCTTTTTCTTATTTCTGTAACCCAGTTCTGAAGGCGCCGTATACTCAGTCTGCGGAAAGCAAGAGAACTAAGTGCATCGGTAACGTCGCCGCGACGCCGGACGTCGAACCGTGGAATGATTCAGTGAAATACGCCGCCCGCGTCTTAACGAACTTTATAATTAGTAACCCCCCCTTACGTGTGACTAAATTACTCCCTAAGTGGTGTTAGAAGTGGTGGGGGTAAACTGCAGAATCACCCCCACTACCCTGAAAGTACCCCTTCCCGTTTCAAAAGGGGATGCCTCATTAACAAGTTGTTTATAATTGTTTGTTTTTTTTTTTCGCGTCCGTCAAAGTTCCTATGATAGATTTGGAGTTCCTAGATATTTGTGCTAAAAAACAACAAATATGTGTCTTAAAGATTGAAATCTGTGATAAAACAGGAAAAAATAAGATTTTAAAATTTGGTGTAGTGATACTTATGGAATTTCCATACATCAAATAGTGATCAATTTTAAAACTCGTGGGATGAGTGATTCAGTGTATAGAGGGGTATTTTTCTGATAAATCCTTTTCAAAATGACTGCCTTACGTCAGATACCGGAACATGTTCTGGAGAGTTCCGATTCTTCAGACTCTTCGACCACAGTGGCGAATAGTAACCATGATACTAGTGTTAACATCTACAGACCCACTTTGAAATACAACGATTTCGTCAGTAAATTGGATAGTTATAATAATAACCAGTTGTTGTTGCCCACGCAATTTTATAAGACCTTACTAGCCAAGGCTGTACTGTCCAGCAATGACGAAAAGGCGAACATGTATAAAAATATGCTATTCCCCAAAGACAGAGATTTCGAACAGGTATATCCCCTTTTATATATTATTTAGCACTAATTCGAAACGTAATAGTATTCTCTTTCTTTCCAGAAGGCTTTCGGTTGGGACGGCGGCCAAACTGGGGGCAGCCCCAGTGGCCCCCAATCGGGGGGCGTTGGAGGCCAAGGTGCACAAGGCCTCGTCCACTGGATGAGCGTTATGGCCGAACACATGGATCCTGCGGTATCTCACTACATGTCCTGGAACCAAGATGTAAGTTGCGACCCTCATCTACTATTTTAATATATAATTCCTAACCCCAATAAAAAAATAAGACAAGACTCACACTTGACTAGTTCAGAATGGAAGAGAAAAGATTGTTAAACTATTGTTGAAACCAAAACACGTTTCAAATATGATAATGGGGCGATTATGTAGATTTCAACCCTTTGGCACCCCGCTGGCGGAGGAAATGTAAGGGTAGTAAGACAAGGAGATGGGGTTAAATACTCTTAGCCCCAGGATGTGCAACTACTTGAGTTAATCTCCGCTTTTTTGCATAAGTTTTCGATTTTTTACTCGGGGTAGTCCTCTATGCGAATTTTTTATGTAGTCCTTAGTACATGTAAATATTCGGTTAGGATGTTGGTAGAAAAAATTTTCACACAGTGTTTTGCATATTATAGATTACTACAATTAGTTCTTGTGAATGCTGACAATATTTTTTTACAATGAGTTCCAAAATCAGCCTGCCAAACTTTACCAGCAGAATCACTGTTTAAAAATAATGCAAAAACGTCAATAAATGCAGGGAATGGAAAGGTAATAGTGGTGTAATAGTATATTATGTGACATGCTAACTTCACAAAACTGTTGCGCCCGAAGGGTGCACACCACTCCCTTTCCATTTCCTAATTGGAATGAAGGAGTAAGAGTGGTGTGCACCCTTCGGGCGCAATACAGTTTTGTGGAGTTAACAACATATCATTCAAAATACTCTTCAAACTGTGTTGCGCCCGAAGGGTGCACACCACTCTTACTCCTTCACTCATATTAGGGAATGGAAAGGTAATAGTGGTGTGCACCCTTCGGGCGCAGCACAGTTTTGTTTAGTTAACAATATGCCATATAAAATACTCTTCAAAGTTCAAACTTTGTTGCGTCCGAAGGGTGCACACTACTATTACCTTTCCATTCCTTAAGAGGAATGAAAGAGTGAGAGTGCGCACCACTCTCACTCACTCACACAATTTCAAGAGTATTTTGAATGACATGTTGTTAACTCCACAAAAATGTGTTGCGTCCGAAGGGTGCACACCACTCTTACTCCTTCATTCATCTTAGAGAATGGAAAGGTAATAGTGGTGTGCACCCTTCGGGCGCAACACAGTTCTGTGGAGTTAACAACATGTCACATAAAATACTCTTCAAATGAAGGAGTAAGAGTGGTGTGCACCCTTCGGGCGCAACACAGTTTGAAGAGTATTTTATGTGACATGTTGTTAACTCCACAGAACTGTGTTGCGCCCGAAGGGTGCACACCACTATTACCTTTCCATTCCCTAAAATAAATGAAGGAGTAAGAGTGGTGTGCACCCTTCTGGCGCAACAGTTTGAAGAGTATTTTATGTGACATGTTGTTAACTCCACAGAACTGTGTTGCACCTGTGTTGCACCCGAAGGGTGCACACCACTATTACCTATCCATTCCCTAAATGAATGAAGGAGTAAGAGTGTGGTGTGCACCCTTCGGGCGCAACACAGTTTGAAGAGTATTTTATGTGACATGTTGTTAACTCCACAGAACTGTGTTGCGCCCGAAGGGTGCACACCACTATTACCTTTCCATTCCCTAAGATGAATGAAGGAGTAAGAGTGGTGTGCACCCTTAGGGCACAACACAATTTTGCGGAGTTAATAGAATGTCACATAAAATATCTCCCACAGTTCTTGATGTGATTTTTTGTGCCTGCTCAACAAAACTGGCATATTCCGACTTCTGCTTGTCTTCAACTTTATCCTTGGGATTTCCCTACAACTGCATGATAGTAATTTTAGCGGTGTCTGCTAAGCATAAATTTTGTGACTCGAATGCCAATTGCCCTCGTACTTCTCGCCGTTATCAATAAATTGTCAGGTGAAATTATGACGTTTCCAATCGTACAAACCTGTTTTCTGATATCCTCAATTAATCTTAATTGCAGTGGAATTAAATTGCTAATTTCCGACTCAAACAAGAATTAAGCCTTACTACTTATCATACGTCAATACCAATTACTAGGCATCTAACCAAGTTCAAGAAAATAAAAAGTGTATGCACATGTGTGTACTTGTACATATTCTGTGCCTAAGGCCCTCGACAGAACGGGTATAATTACCAGATTTACCCTTCCCTTTCAATGCACACAGAAATAATAGAAGGATTAGGCGAAAGCATTCATTAAAGCTTTTTAAATATACGGGATGTTATATGCAAAAGAAGTGTGTGAAAAAATTTCTTTCTTCGCCCCTGTGAGTACCTATACACTTTTTATAACGAAACTTGTACGTTGCTGTTTTTTTTTTGAATTTAGGCGGGAAATTCATCAGGTGTATAGAATAAAATATAAATGATAAATTTAGTGATATGGTTTTCGAAGGGTATAACGGTATTGCCTCAATAACTACAGTTAATTTTTTCTGTACCAAAAAAAAACTAAGGGGTGTATAGACATACTTTTACAAACAGGCGAGATTTATGGGTGCAAACAACCCCTAACATGCTTTGACATTTCAATTTCTTCTCGGACAATAACCAAAGGGGTAGTAAATCACCGGATAGTCACGCATCTTTTGAGAAAATTTGTAAATGCGCCCTTTTGTCATGTTGCGCAATTTTGAATAGTCACTGCCTACCTCTGTTACTTTTTAAAAGGATTCTCTTACTTATGGTTAGATAGGCCAGTATTTTTTTTCGAAGCAGAATTTATTAATTTCGGTAGTCTATGTACAAATTCAGTACCAAGAATTTTCTTTAACAAACTGAATTCGTTGATATAAAATGCAGCCCAGTAAAAACTGACTTTATAATATTGATACTGGAGCACAGAAACCTGTAAAAATCCGATGTTAAAATCGACAGATTGTACTTGGTGTAGAAAGATTTTTATATCTTCCGGTACTTACTTAGTTTGAAATTACTTAGTTTTGCGTTCTACGTTAGTAAAATCTAAGCTGGAAGTAATTAAATAGTCACCTATAAATATGCGATGCAAGTTTTCTAAAAGATTTGACCCCCTGAGGTAGTTAAATATTCCTTTGGTCGACCGTTTATATATGTGACAGTTTGGATATGGCACATGTTCTCATATGTTAACAGACGGCGATACCATTCACAAAAAAAGCCCAAGTTTATTTCAGATAATGAGCTAAAGAAGGGCGTAATATTATACCAGGTCTGTTAAAATTAGATCATTCGTTGTCTCTCTCCTTTAGTAGCATCTCATAAGAAATGTTTAATATGCAAGAAAAGAGAACAATATTGCAGTATTTTTGTATAAGTCGCACCTCGCAAATGATCCAAACTGAATGACAAACAGTTAATTCAGTCAGATGGAAATGATAAAAAGAAGCCTTTTTCAAGTTTTTTTGCATCCATCATCATAAGGTTCTCAGTCCGAAGACTGGTTGGACGCGTACCTCCATTCTTTTCTATCCTGAGCTAACCTACGCATTTCCCTAAAAGTAGAACATCCTACATCCCTAACTATTTGAGAGCAGTAGTCTAATCTAGGCCTACCCCTACCTCTTTTTATTCCTATCTCTGACTCTAGTATGTCGCGAACTATTCCTTCGTGTCTTAGAAGGTGTCCTACCATCCTATCTCTCCTACTCTTTATTGTTTTCCATACCTTTCGCCTTTCCCCAACTCTTTCTCTTTTTGCATCCGCAAGCTAAAAAAATGGTACTAAACCTTGTTGAATCCTACCTAATAAAAGTGATGTTAGTCGTGGAGAATGCGCAATAAACACGTACCGTTTCGATCTAGCGAGGTCAGATTTTTCGTTTCCGTCTCTTTTTAATACGTACGGGAGCCGATCGCCAAAAGTGCGTACGTCTGAACTATCACAGGTAGGTATCATGTTTGTTGTCGTTGTAAAAGTATACGCCGTCAGAAACAATTCAAAGTTATTGGACGCATGTACTCCGTAAGCCCCAGCCAAATTGAACTATTTCATTTTCGATTATTATTACTTCATATTAAAGGAGCAAACAGATTTGAAGATCTGAAAATAGTAAACGAAGAAATACAGGAATCTTATGTAGCAGCGTGTTTAAAATTAGGTCTTATTTAAGATCATCACGAGTGGAAAAGAGCCATGAATGAAGCTGAAATTTGGATGATGCCCAGACAGCTGAGATATTTATTCATTCATATTTTAATGCATTGCCGACCAATTTATCAGGAAGAATTGTGGGAATAATTTAAAGAAGCAATGTCACAAGATTATGAAAGATGTTACAGCAATACTGAAGGACAAAAAAGCCTATATTCAAATTAGTTCCATGCTTTCTGCGGAAGGTTACAATCTTTCAATGTTTCCTACCATGCCACGACATTGAATATTATGCAAATGAAGAACAAGCAATAGAAATAGGATCACGACAATATAAACACCTAAATGAAAAGCAGAAAGCAATTGCAGATATTATTTTGGGTAAATGTGATGCTAACATAAATGAATCAATTTCTTAATCTTCATGTTTTTATATGGACGGTCCAGGATGCTCCTGTAAGACTTATGTTTATACAACCCTTCACAGCTTACTGAAGAGTAAGAATAAAATTGTTTGTACCATGGCCTTCACGGGCATAGCAGCAACACTACTTCCTCATGGCAGAACAGTTCATAAAACGTTTGGGTTACCTGTTCCTCTGTTTTTAGATTCATCTTCCAACTTTAAGAAAAATTCAAAAGAAGCAGATTATTTAAGGAGTGTATATGTTTTTATTTGGGATGAAGCTCCTGTGCCGCCAAGGTATGCTTTAGACATTGTAGACAGAACCTTACGAGACCTTATGAATTGTGATGTTCCGTTTGGTAGAAAAATTATGGTGTTGCGAGGAGATTTTTGACAATTGTTACCAGTTAAAATAAATGCTACCCGCTGTGAAACAGTGAATTTAAGTATCAAATTTAGTTCTCTTTGGTGTTATTTCCGTAAATTTTCTTAAACACAAAATATGCGGGCTCTATACCTCAGGAACAAGAATTCACCAAGTTTTTATTGGATGTTGGAGATGGAGTTTTGAACGATATGAATAGCAATTTAGAATTGCCACAGAGATGTATTTATAATTCGGATATCGTTGAACGTATGTATGGAGGAATCAATTAGGGAAAAGCGATTCATAGATATGAACTAATCAGCTATTCTGATGTTGAAGACATTAACAAAAAAGTGGTAGAACTGTTAGATATAAAAACAGAAAAAATATATACAAACTTGGATAGTGTTGAAAATTGTGATAATGGAGATTTAAACGATGCTATATTCTTCCTGAATATTTAAATACTTTAAACCCGCCAAATTTTCCTCCGGGTTAATTGAAGTTGAGAGTATATTGTATTGTGATGTTGGTTAGAAATCTCAGCATTAATGAAAGCTTATGTAATGGTATGATATTGTTAATTTTCCAATTGGGAGACAATATCCTACAGTGCAAAATTTTAACAGACGATAAACATTGAGATATAGTTTTCGTTAACCGTATAGCGTTGTACTGTGAAAATGTTTATCCTTTTACTTTTAAAAGACGACAATAATTTCCCATTAAACTAGCGTTTGCAATGAATATTAACAAATCACAAGGCCAAACATTTGATCAAATAGGAATTGATCTCCGAAAAGAAATATTTACTCACGGACAATTATGCGTGGCTATTTCAAGAGTTCGTTCTTGTGAAGGTTTGATAATTTATTTAGGAAATCAAAGACATAACCGTATAGTTCAAAACTACGTTTTCAGGGAATTATATCAGATGTAAATTATTCTGTAATCGGGCAATAATGCGTTTCTTTGAAGTCATGATTCGACTAGGGCAGTGAGCGAAAGAAGCAGACAGCAACGCAAAAAATATACATGAAAGAGTTTCTGAAGCGCTAAGAGTTGGCTTAAGAACAGTAGAAAGAATTGTACATGGAAAGAGGATGAAAGAGCCAGAAAAAATAAAAGAAAAACGTAGAAGGAAATACACGAAAACTAAGGATTTAAGTGATACCGAAAAAATGGAAGTAAGAAATGTTATTTGTAATTTATATGAAGTAAAAGTGAATGTTACTCTAGTAAGTTTACAAAAAACCTTAAGAGAAAAGGGCGTTTTGGAAATTGGATTACGTTCCTTGCCAAAATTAATGAATATACTGGATTTTCGATATAAAAAAGATCGCAATAGGAGATTCCTCTGTGAACAGTCGCACATAGTTCACCAAAGAGTTAAATTTTTAAAGAAATATGCCGAAAATCTCAATTCAAAATTTAGGAAAGTTATTTTTTTGGACGATACGTGGATATTTTCGAACGGCAGTGGGTCAAAACATTTTTGTGAACTCTGGACATATTTTTCACTCACAATTTTAATATTAACTAAAAAGTACAACCTAACTGAATTGAATTCCGAAAATTATTGTTCGGTACCGACAGTCGTTTTCCGTACAAAAAACCACGGGAGTCGTTGCAGCAACCCTTAATGATGCAAGGGGTTAATTTTTTCTCTTCCCAAAAAAATCTCCGAATGTCTATGCATGCATAAGTAAAATTAATACTATCCCATGCCCGTACAAAAGAACCTGAATGAACAGCGGTAGATAATAGGGATGATGAAAAAAAACTATGGGGTGCATCTGCATACGCGAGTCTAGGGTCTGGTGGCATCCCCGTATGCAAATACCGACGTGACAAAAATGGCTATTAAGCAATAGACAAATGAAAGATGAATGATCCGGACTCATCCCAGGTCCGTGAGAACCCCGTGGAAAAATTAAGGGTTGCTTCGCTCTTTTTTTGTTTAAGATTTGTGTGTATACATATCATTATTTTCTGGGTATGTAAATTGTTTTTTGCTTGCGTCTTTTGACGGTTGGATTTTTTTTTGTTTTACCGGTAGAATACGAATAGATTTAAGGGTAGATACCCCTTTTCTCTTAAAATAACAGAAGTAGTATTTAAATTCAAGCTCCGATACATCCGAAAAGACTTTTTTTTATTTTTTGCCATTGTCTTTTATGCCCTCTGGATATTTACCTAGGAACAAACCCAATCTTACAGCATACCTCTACTCGAGTTATACCAAAATTAATTTGGTCCCATCAAATTTTTTTAATTTATTCACGACTGTCTGCCCGGCAACGTGAAACGATCAAGCACAGCTCACTTCGTTAATTTGGACGGAAACATTCCTTTTAAAAAGCTGACGTCAGACACTCCATTGGTCCACTGTAAAATCTACCACATGTGTCTTTTACTTGGAATTAAGAGTTGTAGAGTGTTAACAGACGTAGATTAGAAAAGGAATGGTTTGTTCGGTAATTTTCGTGTGATGCAATACGTGTACAGAGTGTACGATTGTCTGCGTGCCACATGATGCGATGCGAGCGAAGGGATTGCTGCAAATAATGGGTCTTTGAAGCCTTGATATTGAGAAATCCGCGACTTCCTCTATCTTCTCATTTCCTATTTGTATTTTAGTTATAGTCATATTTTCACGCCCTCTACACTACAAAATTTTGGTTTCTTTTTATTGATCTTCATGCCGCAGCCCTCTGTCAAAACTGCTTCCATTTCGATCACAGCCTACGTTGTTCCCCTCTCCCCTCTTAAAGCGCCACGCAGAAAAATCGAAGGGCGTCAGGTCTGGAGAACAAGGTGGCCAGTTTTATTTATTCTTTTTGCTATATTTGTTCACAATAATACTAATTCTCGGTAAGAATATCTTGAAAACTACCTACCCGTTTTAGGCATACGCGGGTAGACTTAATAAAAATTAAATCAATTTTACCTTCAAGAAGTAATTTTGCAATGGGACTTTTTGTATCAGTGTAAATTCTATTGGCTTAGTTTTGCGCAGAAACCAAATTGAAACATTTTTTTTTTTGGTTTTGGGTGAAAAAATAGGTGAAATCCGAATAAAATTGTAAAAAATAACAGTGAAATTAGAAATTTGTAAGTTTCAATCTTAATTTCTGTAGAAACTGTCAGTCGCAGACCTGGCAGTGCCTGTATCAATCAGAAGCGTAGTAAACTGGCTATTAAATGTGCAACTAATATACAGGGTATTCCATTTGAAATTCTCGAGAAAAAATCAATTATGCGTATGTTTACCACCCTGTATAATGTAAAGCACTGTGACAAAGATATTATCAGAATTTGCAAATATAATAGTTTGTGGATCTAGTTCGATAAAGAAATCTTTGACAGCTTCTGTAAGAAGGCGTCAGTAGTGCCACAAAGATGGGTCCAGATCGACACTAAAATGGCAATATCTTAACATCCCCTGCTCGAAACCCATTAATGTGGTATATCGTTTTCCATGAAATTATGTGGGGAATGTGAATATTAAAACAAAATTGGGGGTTTCCATTTACAAAAATGTAACTTTGGTTTGTCTGAAGATCCTGTATACATCATCCATCATAAGGTTCTCAGTCCGAAGACTGGTTGGACGCGTACCTCCATTCTTTTCTATCCTGAGCTAACCTACGCATTTCCCTAAAAGTAGAACATCCTACATCCCTAACTATTTGAGAGCAGTAGTCTAATCTAGGCCTACCCCTACCTCTTTTTATTCCTATCTCTGACTCTAGTATGTCACGAACTATTCCTTCGTGTCTTAGAAGGTGTCCTACCATCCTATCTCTCCTACTCTTTATTGTTTTCCATACCTTTCGCTTTTCCCCAACTCTTTCTAATACTTCCCTATTGCTAACCTTATCTATCCACGGTATCTTCATCATGCGTCTGTAGCACCACATTTCAAACGCTTCTACTCTTTTTCTATCCGCTTCTCCTATTGTCCAAGTCTCGCACCCGTATAATGCCGTACTCCATACATACGACGTTAAGAGTCTCTTCCTAGTCTCTATATTAACCGTTCTCGAGCATAACAGTTGTTTCTTTTTGTTAAACGCAACTCGGCCCTGCGCCATTCTTTGTTTTATATCTTTAGTGCTCCTACCGTCTTGAGTTATTTTACTTCCTAAGTAGCAGAAATCCGCGACCTCCTCTATCTTCTCATTTCCAATTTGTATTTCCATTTTAGTTCTATTTTCACATCCCCTACATACCAAAATTTTAGTTTTCTTTTTATTGATTTTCATGCCGAAGCCCTGTGTCAAAACTGCTTCCATTTCATTCAAAGCCGCTCCTAATTCTTCTTTGCTAGATGCTAACACTGCTATATCATCCGCAAATCTGAGCATGTTAATAGTTTGGCCCTGTACATTGATCCCTGAGGCTGTTCTTTCCTTAACAATATTAATCGCATCTTCGATATATAAGTTGAAAACTAGAGGTGACAATGCACATCCCTGTCTCACTCCCTTCCGGATATCTACTTCCCTTTGTTCCTGCTCACATTCTATAACTGCCTTTTGCTCTTTGTAGAGATTATGTATTATTCTTCTGTCCCTGTATTTCATCCCTACCTTTCTCAGCACTTCGAACATCTTCCCCCATTTTACGTTGTCGAAGGCTTTTTCTAAATCTACAAATCCTATATAGACGCTCTTTCTCTTTTCTATCGTTTTTTCTATAATTACTCGTAAAGCTAGAATGGCCTCGCGCGTTCCTCTATTTCGTCTAAATCCGAACTGATCTTCTCCTAATATTTCTTCCGCCTTTTTCTCCATCCTTCTTTGCACAATTCTAGTTAAAATTTTTGACGCATGGGAAGTTAAACTGATAGTTCTAAAATTTTCGCATCTATCCGCGCCTTTTCTTTTTGGCAAAGCTACTATGATGTTCCGTTTGTAATCTTCTGGAATCTCGCCTGTCAGGTATATGCGACTAACTAGTTTAAATAAACGATCTATTACCTCTTGACCTGCGCACTTTAAGAATTCTGCCTGCAAGCCATCTATACCTGGTGCTTTATTATTCCTTAAACTTTTTAGTGCTATCTCAAACTCTTCTCTCATTATAGGACTCCCTAGGTTATCCCCCTCTACACTGCTTTCGCTTTCTAATATATCTTGCACTTCCTGTCCCGCATATAAGTTTCCTAAATATTCTTTCCACCTATCTGCCTTCTCCCCACTTCCGATTAGGATATCTCCTGCCTCATTTCTAATGTTTTTGGTACTAGATCCAATTTCTCTAAAATTTCTCCTAATTATTTTATATGCTTCATCAGTCTTTCCTACTTCGAATTTATCTTCCACTTCTTTGCATTTATTATCGATCCATTGCTCTTACATACACCAAAATAATTTTATAAGATGCAACATGGGATTTCCTAAGCACTTGCAAAATTTCATTTTGATGCCTTCAATGGTTCAAGAGATATAGACCGTCCCCGCACTAAAGGGCCACCCTGTATAATAGAAATAGCAAGAGGCGTACATTAGTACCCTGTGGTACGCCCTGAAAAACTGAATGAAACAGCCAAGTTCGGCAAACACATTGTATTTATAAAGAGCGAACGTTGACCCTCCTGAAGGGTCGACCCTTCGTCCGAAATACCCGTCTGCGTACCCCGAAAAGCGTGCTATAAAAAATACCGACACATGTAAACAGAGGAAAAAAAGTAGGGCTGAAGGCGGAAAAATCGATGTCCTACAGACTAAGATTGGACGTGCCGCAGGTCAGGGCAAGGGACAGAGAGAGACGGCCGCATACCAAAATCAATAATGTTAGACAGAGAGGTGTGGAGGGGAGGGGAGGCGATTTTTTTCTGAGTACGCCTGCGCGAGCTGTTAGATTTGCGCCGTGAAAAAATAAGTTTTTTTGTAGTTTAGGTGTTGCTTTTTTCTTCACGATTTTTTCATGAGCTCCTCGAGACAAGAGAATTTTCAGCTATTGATAAAACAAGTTTAGAACTTATATATATATATATATATATAAACATTATAATTTATTTATATATATGAACATTTGTATACGTATATATTGCAACCCTCTCATAGCACATGGTATTATTTAAAAGAACTATCGACTTGCCTCCCATAGCAGCAAAAATAAATTAGTTTTCCCGAAAAAGTTATACGCCTTCTTACTAAAAAATGCATATTATCAATAGTCATCAAGATAGGTTAAACAGTGTCTAGAACAGCAGGAGGGGATGAGGCTACGACCTTGCCGTTGCGACGGGCAACGAGACAACGCTTACCCCTACTCCAATTTTTTTCTACTTCCAACCTGGGAAAATATACTTCAGTATAATACATATATGAAATATATATTTTTTTATTATTATGTCCTTCCCAGCCAGGGTAAATATTTTAAGGTGCCTGTTGCTCTACCCGGGATTCTAATTTTATTCGAACTTACAACACATTTTTTATTGCAGCAATGTGGGCAACACGGAAAGGACGACTACCCCAACTGGACCAGGAACTCCATGGGGATTAACAAGCAAGGGTACGAGGCCAAGATGAATGAACATCACCAGAATCAGATGCACAAGGGTAAGCCAAAAAATCGTGTGCCTGTGATTTTCTGTCTAAATTTGATTTTTTTATCGATTTTCAAAAATTATCTACAATTATTTTTGTACTAAGCAGACTAAAACCGTCCATTTGTACCCGACCATCTACCCAGAAAATGATTTTCTAAATAATTTCCAACTATTGCAGAATTGTGTGCAGGGGCACCATCTTGTTGGAAATATACCCTGTTTATGTTCATTAACGGAACATTTTCCATTATCGCCTTTGCGTTAATATTCAATAAATTAATGTATCTCAATCTCGTTAAGTTTCCATCAAAAATTTGGTATGCTAGTTGACCACCCAAAATAAAACACGAAACGTTAAATCCAAAACGTCCTTGCCTCTGACGTTCATAAGTTTGGTGCTGATTTGTATCAGACCAGTGACGCACATTATGCATGTTGAATAATTCTACGCTGCTTATTTGAGTTTCATCTGTCCAAAGTCCAAATGACAGACCGCCCAAATTCTGGATTTTCTTGAATTTTATTTAAGTACCACCTACAAAAATTAAGCCTTCTTTCTTGATCTCCCGGGAAGAGTTGGTGAATAATTTGAATTTTATATGGCCTATATTTGCATTTTTTAAATATTTTTTGAACTTTTGATTTGGAAACACCAACTTGTGATTCGATTTCGCGACAAGAAGTTTTTGGTGTCGCCTCAACCAACGATAAAACATTTATTTCTTCCTCTTCCCTATTTGCTTTATTATAAATTTTGTTTCTAGGTTTATTGAATGACCCATAGTGAATTAAATTTGATTATAATCTCGAAAACATCATTTTCCTTGGTCGTCTTCTTTCTGGGTATCTAAATTTAATAAATTAGCATAATTGTAATTACAGCTCCCCCTGGCGGTTTTATGCGTTTTAACAACTAATTACCTTGCACCTTCCTTTTTAGACTCCACTATCTGAGACTGCCATCGAGAAATTTGCAACAAAATTTATGCACATTATTGTAATGATGTTTTTTAATTCCAAACGAGTTTTTTTTTTGGTTACATTTAGAATTACAAGAGGTCAAAAAAGTCATTTTCGTCTATCAAAAATTTAACCCCTGACGAAGTAACATTTTGCATTTTCCTATAAATAAACTTCTACACCTAGAGTATAAGTTTAGTATATTTGACCATACCCTGGCGCCTTTTTTATTGGTTTCGCGCTAAAACACCTGACTGTGGAAATAAAAAACCATTTTGCAGGTCAGGTTTTTGGCATCATGACGTCATCGTTATATAACTCTTCAGTAGGTTCCATTGTCACTGCAGAGCGGCTAATATACTATCCGAAAAAATCTGCATGGACGGCCACACTTTGGTTCATTTTATTTTCTGTGTTGTAGCTGCAACTTGACGGATTTGTACACAAATGTTATGCATAAGCAATTATGTCACTTTCTTTATAAATCCACCCTCGTAGCTATGATTATTTTTTCTGCATCAATCAGACTAACTTATTTTAATAATTTTAGTGGAACGTTTGTAAAACGCGTCGCGTGCAATCACTTTTTTTGCATAGCAACAAAAAATATGGTCCGTTTCCCGTTTGACGGCTTTAGCTGTATGGAAACTAGTTTTTAAGATGGTTTTTTAAGTATGTCGCTGTCTTTGTCTAAAATAGCAAATTAATAGAAGCAGCTTGTGCGTACCTACCTTTTTTTCCGTACTGTGGTATCTTTTTCTATTAAAATAGAATAACAGAATGCAGAAAAATATCACTGCTATAATAACTTTTTATTTTCATTGACTATCCAAACAAATGATGCATACCCACACATTACGTCATTTTTAATTATGCTTTAATTTTTTTATTAGTCTGATACTTGACACTGCCCACTAGATACATCACGCATTTTGTTGTAGCTCACGAATGCATGTTGTAGAACAAAAAAGAACTTTGATCAGCACAGGTGTTTCCAAACAAATTTATTACATATTTTGGAAACTATTGTATACTGGGTGTTCCAATCATCACCTAGTCTAATCATGACCCAAAAAATTTTATTCCGAAAAACAGGCACTTATATAGTTAAGTGGGGTAAATGTAAAAATGGGGCAAATGTGATATGACAGGGCAAAATTAAAAAAACCTATCAAAATTGCTTATGTGAATGTAAAATATTTATATCACATTTGCCCCTTTTTGTATTGCATTTACCCCATTGAAGAAGAAGACTTGGAAGAAAGCACACATGCAAGTCAAACTATTGAAATTGCCAAGTGGTTTTTAGTGGAATACCGAACCAAGAAAACTTTTGTGGACTGAAAAAATCAAGTTTTGTTTATGATTTTCACATATGCACCATAAGATGCCTCCATTAGAAACCGAAAGAGAGGAAGGGTCCGTTATTACGTTTGCCCCAAAACCTGGGGTAAATGTGATATATTGACTCGTTTAAAAAAAAGATTATTCATTAATAATTAATTTGTTTTTAGGGATGGAAGACCACCATCACATGACGGGAACCCCGGGAATATACAGCGGACGTTCCACTTCCAGCAGCTCGAGTCCAGGAGTTGCTGGATCGAGTCCGGCCCTTCTGGTGGTGCCCCAGCCGATAAACGCCACGAAAATGGGGGGCATGCAGAACGGGGGACCTCAGCCAAGAAAATACCAATGCAAAATGTGCCCGCAGGTCGGTACCTACACATATATACATATATAAATTTATTTTGTCCATCGAAAATGACCTGTCAATTCTGCGAGGATAAAAATCTTTGTAATAAATAAATATTTGTAAGTAAAATTATTAAACAAATATATCAATGCGTAGTACAAACATAGCATTGTGTTTGAACTATCAATAGTGACAGTTAAATTTTTAAAACGCGCTAACTGGAAAGCAAATATTGAAGGCATGCATCAGAGATTATTTTTTTTCTTTAATTTAACACTTGCTAGCACTACTATAAAATTCTTTATGTTGCTTATTTATACGTAGGTACATTATAAAATTTTTTGTATACAGCATGTTTCGTTTATCCCAAAATTATTTTTATCAGTAGTGCACCTCTAAAATATGCTAATAAATAATTTCTAGGCAGAAACCGATTATTAACCTGCGGTGATTTATACAAATTTATAAAATCGCAACGCTTTTATTGTGCCATTCAAAACATTTCCATATACATATATACGTACATATATATAGTGGTAATATATCAATTAAAATACATATATTTTCCTATAATTTATGAAGAAATTCGATGAAATACACCCTGTACATGCAAATACATCGATTGACCTTGACCTCCGACACCCACATTTCCATTTTTTTCCCGAAAAACTCTTTCACTTTCTTCCTAGGCCGTTTTTTCTGTGGATGCGTTCTCGCGGTCAACTTTTTTATATTAGACATTTTTTTTTATACCTGAGTTTTTTTTATCCCGGACGCTCTCAGCGAGGCGATTCACCTACCTGATCTTACCTAATAATCAACTCGCGGGGTGCCGGGGGGAAGGGGCATGTTCGATAAGCGACCGATGCGTGTTTATCTAGCGTGCGCCGGACAGAGACGGGGCATGGTTCTTTAGATTTATAGTAGTAGGCGATGGTGAGATTCTTTATGCGGCCAACTTGATTGAGTGTACAGAAGGGAAGCACTGTGTGGACATTCTAGGCCAGGGCCGTATTCGGTTGCTCCTAAAGGAGCTGCAACTCCTTAGTGCGCCCCTGAAGATGGCTCTTATTCAATATTTCCGAAACTAATGTAGATAATAATGTATGGGCGAAATTGGTACCTTATAAGTTGTAAACTTATTTAAACTGCATCAGTGGAGACTAGAAAAAAAATTCTAAAGCCGGTCCTGATGGACCGATAAATTGTAGGATGACTAGCCAAACTTCTCGATGTGTTAGTCAGAAAAACATAATGTAGATTGAAAAATTCGTCCGAGGCTAGTGATTTTCTTAAAATCAAATTACCGAGATGTGAAGTACATAAGAGCACAAACCGTTCACCATAATGGTTTTAATATATCTTTTTTGGTGTCGGACAAAAAATCTTTCTAACAGGTTGCTGCCTCTACGCGTGCCAACTTTTTTGTTGTCAACAAAAAAGTTCGTTTTTACTCAAGTTTTTGTACGAAGCCTTGCGCTAACCACACATTAACATAAAGGCCAAAAATGGATCACCTGTATTTGCAAGTTAACTAGAGTGATATATCGACACCCCAAATAGAGACCTCAATCCACAATACTAATAACCCTTAATAATCGCGATCATGCCACCCTGAATTGATTTCTAAACTCTAAACCACAATAGGGCACACTCACAACCCCTTTTCTCGGATTTAAGATTTTCATTCCGACTTTATTTTAACGAGTTTCTTGCTTCATTTCGGAGGTAATTATCCAAGGTCTACGCCTCTAATGATGTGTGTATCATTTATTTCTGTTCAAGGTAACGAACAACAGGTGTAGGAATCTTGAGTTCAAGAGCTCTCACCCTAGTTCGTCTATACGATTTTTTCCCATGGATTTCCTATATAAATCGACTAGGGGGTGGGTGCGCGTTAAAAATATCCCGTTTCGTTGTAAAAAAACGGTTTTGCACCCTCTTCTCAAACAGGAAATAGCCGCATTTGGCGGAAACGAGGCTTTTTTATTCTTTTTGGGGGATTGTATCCCATACGATTTCGTTACTTTTCTTTACATAATTAAACGTTGCCTTAAGATCAACACAACTTTTTGTTTGCTTTGGATTTGAAATTACAGTTGCAATTAAAAGTTGTGTCAATAGCATACTTTTTGGCACTTTTACCATTTGTGTATGTTTAATTTTATTTTCTTTGTATAGCTGATGGAATGGTAATCATACAGGTGTTAATAGGAAACAAAATGTCACGTAGAAAAGCACCCAACGGGCCAGCAAAAGTTTAGTGACAGTCTGAATTTATTTGATGCAGCAATTTCTATTTATTTTTAGAATTCATAATTGACTGATTTGTGGAGTAATAGTTGTGTGCACCCTTCGGGCGCAACACAGTTTTAAGAGTATTTCGCATTGTTTTAATCGTATTGTTAACTCCACAAACTGTGTTGCGCACGAAGGGTGCACACTACTATTACTCCTCCATTCTTAGGATGAAGAATACAGCAATGGTGGTGTGCACTCTGACGGCGCAACATAGGGAATGGAAAGGTAATAGTGGTGTGCACCCTTCGGGCGCAACACAGTATTTTATATGAGATTTAACATTCCAAAATGTACAGCCTTATAAATATTCTTATAAGTTATAAACATATAATCAAGGAGTCCCAAAATCAGCCCGCTAAATTTTACCAACAGAATCTATGTTCAAAAATAATACAAAAACTTTCAATAAGTACAGGGAATGGAAAGTTAACAGTGGTGTACACCCTTCCGGTGCAAAACAGTTTGAAGAGTATTTTATGTAACATGTTGTTTACTCTACAAAACTGTGTTGCGCCCGAAGGGTGCACACCACTATCACTCCTTCATTCATTCATGGAAAGGTAATAGTGGTGTGCACCCTTCGGGTGCAACACAGTCTGAAGAAAGCTTTATGTGATAAAACTGTGTTACGCCCGAAGGGTGCACACAACTCTTACTCCTTCATTCTTCTAAGGGAATGGAAGGGTAATAGTGGTGTGCACCCTTCGGGCGCAACACAGTTTGAAGAGTATTTTATGTGACATTTGTTTAACGCCACAAAACTGTGTTGCGCCCGAAGGGTGCACACAACTCTTATTCCTTCATTCATCTCAGGAAATGGAAAGGTAATACTGGTGTGCACCCTTCGGTGGCAACACTGTTTAAACAGAATTTGTGTAACATTTTGTTAATTCCATTAAACTGTGTTGCGCCCGAAGGGTGCACACCACTATTACCCTTTCATTCCCTTAGATGAATGAAGGAGTAAGAGTTGTGTGCACCCTTCGGGCGCAACACAGTTTGAAGAAAGCTTTATGTGACAAAGCTGTGTTACGCCCGAAGGGTGCACACAACGACACAACTCTTACTCCTTCATTCATCTAAGGGAATGGAAGGGTAATAGTGGTGTGCACCCTTCGGGCGCAACACAGTTTGAAGAGTATTTTATGTGAAATTTGTTTAACGCCACAAAACTGTGTTGCGCCCGAAGGGTGCACACAACCCTTACTCCTTCATTCATCTCAGGGAATGGAAAGGTAATAGTTGTGTGCACCCTGTGGGCGCAACACAGTTTAAAGAGTATTTTATATAACATTTTGTGAACTCCATACAAACTGTGTTGCGCCCGAAGGGTGCACACCACTCTCACTCCTTCATTACTCATAGGGAATGGAAAGGTAATAGTGGTGTGCACCATTTGAGCGCAACACAGTTGGTTGGTCAGTTTAACTCATTTATCCTATGAACTGGAAATGTAATAGTTTGAAAAGTATCTTTTAGCGTTTCGTCTATTTCTCAAAATTTCAAAATTGACTCATACTTTACATAGAATACTGCTGCCAACTATCCAGTAAGTTAACGCCGCAAAAAATATGGCAGGCGATATTGAAGCAAGAGGGTTTACAATGAAAATTTATAGTTTTAAGAATCTCCGCTACGTAAAAGGGTAATAAAGCCAAAATGGCATGTCCACATCTAATTTTATTATATGAGACAAAAAATAGGCAAGCAACAAGAAATTTGTGGGTAGGTCCCTCATAGAAAGTATTGGTGCAAAAAATCTAGTCTCTGTTGTAAATCAGTCTGTGATGACTATCCCGGATTACTCATTTTGGATTTAAATTTTAATCTCGCACCTGACACCATTTTTTCCACGTAACATTAATTATTCAAAAATTCGAAAAAATTACCATACAACAGCCTAGCAGCGAGATTTAGAACAAACAAAAAACGATGTACAGATGCCCCCACAAAAAACGAAACACCCTTAAACTCGATTTCCCTTTCTGGGTCAAAAATTTGTATATAAATGACTACCAAAAAAATTATCGATCAGAACAAATAATAACACCCCTAGAACCACTTTTACTTTTATTATTCCAAACACATGTTCCTCAAAGAATACACCCCCGAAATCTCAGGGTGTTTATATGTTTTTTTATACTATAGTAGCCACATGGACTGCAATCGCCCAATGCATTAATTCACATCCCCTAACAGGACCTCTAAATTGATTTTATCAGGAAAACGCACCAAACACCATTAAATCAATTTGATATACAAGGTGTATTTACCAGATTTTCATCTGCGATCTTCTGATGTTTCTTAAAACAAAAGAATGCGCTTTCGCCGAGACAAATGAATGTCTGGACGGCTGCATCCCTAGACCGTGTGAACTTGTCTAGCTCCACTCTAGGTTAGGTCATGTGTTCACTCCGAGGATAAGGGTGGCTGCGGAAATAAGTTTAGGTAACTTTTGAAGGCAGAAACAATCGTGAAAGTGAAATTATTTACATGTCAGAAATACCGGCTGCACACACAGGCACAGGTGGCTGATCTGGGAGAAGAATTTTTTTATCGATGTTTGTTTTTTTTACTCTTTATAGGATAGTAGTATCATAAAGTAATTTTCTTGTTTTATTCGCTTTTTTATAATTCTATAATGCTTTCCATTGCTGCGTTCATCTGATAGATCAGATTTGAGCGCATAGAAAAAAAACTCAAGGGCAATCCAAATTACCCCATTTTGCCTCCTCTTCTCCTTCTGTGCGTCTCTTTTCACACACCCGCATAGGAAAGGTGTTCTTAAAAAGCCATAACTCATTTTGAAAAATTAGTCAGTAGGGGAGCTCATTTGGGAGGTTTTTTTGTGAATAAATTAGATTATAATATAAAAGACACATTCTGAACTAAAATTATTTAAAAGAGTTAGTTTGTTACGTACTATTTTAACTATGGTATAGGTAGTGTTTATCGGTAAGGTACGGTGAATTTTTTCCAAAAATTTATTTAGTCATTAGCATCTATTAAAGACTAGAAACGCACTAGACAAAAAGTGGTGCACAACACTATTACCTTTCCATTCCCTAAGATGAATGAAGGAGTAATAGTGGTGTGCACCCTTCGGGCGCAACACAGTTTTGTGGAGTTAACAAAATGTCACTCTTCAAACTGTGTTGCGCCCGAAGGGTGCACACGACTATTACCTTTCCATTCCCTAAGATGAATGAAGGAGTAACAGTGGTGTATACCCATAGCGTAAGGCAAGGCAATTGGAGGAATGTTGTAAGAAATAATATTCAAATTATTATGCGCGCTCTGAGTACACACTATTATTACTGTCATTCATCCTGAGAATGGCTGAGTAATAGTTGTGTGCACCCTTCGGGCGCAACACAGTTTTAAGGAATGAACAAAATGTTACACAAAATACTGTCCAAACTGTGTTGCGCCCGAAGGGTGCACACCACTATTACCTTTCCATTTCATAAGATGTATGGAGTACGAGTGGTGTGCACCCTTCGAGAGCAACCCAGTTTTATGGAATTGACACAATGTTACACAAAATACTGTTCAAACTGTGTTGCGCCCGAAGGGTGCACACCACTATTACCTATCCATTCCTTAAGATGTATGGAGTACGAGTGGTGTGCACCCTTCGGGAGCAACCCAGTTTTATGGAATTGACACAATGTTACACAAAATACTGTTCAAACTGTGTTGCGCCCGAAGGGTGCACACCACTATTACTTTTCCATTCCCTAAGATGAATGAAGGAGTAACAGTGGTGTATACCCATAACGTAAGGCAATTGAAGGAATGTTGTAAGAAATAATAATCAAATTATGATGCGCCCTTTGAGTACACACTATTATTACTGTCATTCATCCTAAGAATGGCTGAGTAATAGTTGTGTGCACCCTTCGGGCGCAACACAGTTTTAAGGAATTAACAAAATGTTACACAAAATACTGTTCAAACTGTGTTGCGCCCGAAGGGTGCACACCACTATTACCTTTCCATTCCATAAGATGTATGGAGTACGAGTGGTGTGCACCCTTCGGGAGCAACCCAGTTTTATGGAATTGACACAATGTTACACAAAATACTGCTCAAACTGTGTTGCGCCCGAAGGGTGCACACCACTATTACTTTTCCATTCCCTAAGATGAATGAAGGAGTAACAGTGGTGTATACCCATAGCGTAAGACAATTGGAGGAATGTTGTAAGAAATAATATTCAAATTATGATGCGCGCTCTGAGTACACACTATTATTACTGTCATTCATCCTAAGAATGGCTGAGTAATAGTTGTGTGCACCCTTCGGGCACAACACAGTTTTAAGGAATTAACAAAATGTTACACAAAATAATGTCCAAACTGTGTTGCGCCCGAAGGGTGCGCACCACTATTACCTTTCCATTCCATAAGATGTATGGAGTACGAGTGGTGTGCACCCTTCGGGAGCAACCCAGTTTTATGGAATTGAGACAATGTTACACAAAATACTGTTCAAACTGTGTTGCGCCCGAAGGGTGCACACCACTATTACCTTTCCATTCCCTAAGATGAATGAATATACTCCTAGCGTAAGGCAATAATTGGAGGAATGTTATAACTAAGAAATAATTTTCAAATTATGTTGCGCCCTCTGAGTACGCACTATCATTACTGCCATTCATCCTAGGAATGGCTGAGTAATAGTTGTGTGCACCCTTCGGGCGCAACACAATTTATGAAGTTAACAAAATATCATGTAATGAAATATAAAATATTGCAGATAAATTTAAATTTACCGATGAATCCAAAAGTGACCTTTTATTTAAAATTAAAAAGTTGGTTAAGACACAGGTGAAATTAACCTCCCCGTATATTTTAATATTCAAAATAAAGTAATATACGACAAAAAATATGACTCGACATAATTTTCAGCACGCGTTGAGAAACCGCCACAAAAACACGGGAGGAGCAGAAAAAACGTTAAAATTGTATGACAAAAACCTAACGGAAAAGACACCCTTACACAAAGCCCTCTGACCCCTGTCCATACCGTTTTTTCAGCGCACAAAGCATTTAAAAACGGACGCTCTAAAAATCCCCTTATTTTTTTCGAATTCAAATTTATCCCCTATTGAAGAGATCTGACCATTCAAAGAATAAATGTATCCGATTCAAGGTGGCAAGCTATATTTTAACTAGAGGGTAGCCCGTTTCATAATTACATTACAGCCAGTTTCAGTACGTCACCTATTGGAAGTGAGGTTATTAAATCGTGGTAGGCCAGGTATCCAGAGATTTGCATACTGCTCGTGAGAAAAAAAGGCAGTTGTGGTCGTTAGGACGTCGATTAAACTAAAAATAATCGAGCAATAAAAAGGGTTATACGGAAAATAATCGCTAATAGACATTAAAATAAAAAATCACTTAGGATAATAAAGAGGGCGATTTTTTATAGGTAAGGAGCATTTGTCAATTTGTTGCTGGGATTGACGTGATTGATACGTCACTGTTACGTCAATGACAATTTTGCATTTGAATTTTATAAATGTTAACTATGGGAACCTAAACAGTTACCTAGTTGTATGGAAGGTGAAAAATTGCTTCATTTCATAAATTAATTACGGTGCATGGTCTTTTTAAATCGTCCCTGTATAAAATTCATTCACGATTGGGAAATAACATAAGAAGTGATAGTACAAACAAAATTTAAACTTATTTAAAGCTTAGAAAGGCAAACTCCGATGGTACAAGAACAAGTATTCATCGTAATTGATAACCAATATTACGTGAAAAAAAAATACGTATAAAAATCCTTTTAAAAAATTTGCTTAAAATAAAATATTTATATTACTCATAAATTGCATAATAACATTAGTTTTTTTTTCTAATTCCAGAGAAAAAGTGACAATTATTTATTTGAACACCAACGAAAATTAGTAAATGTGACATTGAAAAATATATCTAAGTACCATACTGTAAAAAAGTTTATTAGCATACGTACATGTACATACTTTTGAACTTTGTACAAATTTTGGACTTTCGTGTACACTTGGTTAATAAATTATACAGGGTGTTGTTAACATAACCATAATTATTTCTTCCAACACGATGGTGCACCACCTCACAAAACCAGAATTATTTTTGGACCAGTAAGGTGGCCCGTTCACCCGATTTGACCCCACTATACTTCTTCTTTTGGAGTCATATTAAAAATAATTTATACAAAATGAATAATAATATCAACGAACTAAAAGAAAATCTATTCAGTTCAGATCTAGTACTGTTTGTTGTAGTGGAGTCATCCCTTCGATCTCAACCCCTCCCTCTACAAATTATAACCAAATAAATTCAATACGCGTTTATCTTCTTAACAGTTCGGAATCTTGTAACTCAATACTAATAATTCTATCAACACACACGCTAAGGGGTGTATAAAAAATGCGCGCAACCCTTCGCAACAATTCGATTATTTTCGATACAATGGGGGTTGTGCCGCGACTAGAACGCAGCGTGTAAGAAATGGTTCCGAAGGGGTTGCGTTTCGGCGAGGGGCTGCAAACAAATAGTGGTATTTGATGGTGATCTATATTTTCGAATATAATGGCCATTGTATTGGTTTTCTTGACAAAGATTTTGAGTTAAATATTTTCGCGTGCATAGCTCGTGGATATTGTTGGGAGTCTGTCCTGCGTGGAATAAAATTAACAGATGAGATTTGAATGTAATGAAATGGCCTACCCATCATTTTATATGAATTAATACCAGAGAAAAAAAAAACATAGGAAGGCAAATAGTACAAATTTAATACGATCTTAGCGTGATAGAATTCGAACATCACGAGATATAAAACTTCTAGGAAACATATCATCTGTCTTGGATATATACGATATAATTATAGAAGAAAAAACCAAATACAAATTGTAGAAAACACGCTATATTAAAAATAAACAAACTCGTCCTTGTAAACATTCCTTTCTTTGAAGATATACTTTTCGAGCCTCAAAAAATGTCAATGAACTATGTACGAGGCAACTTGGCATAAGAACCCTTGTATAATTCCATATAGCAGTGGCAAAAGGGTTTAAACGGTCCAATATCGACTACTTTATGACTTAAATGCGCCGACAAAGAGCTTTTTTGTATTACTTCGATTTTATAATGGCAGGTCCCTTTTTGACGCAAAAAACTTCCGGATCCGTTAGGTACTCATAAAATTCATAAATATTTGGGCAATATTCGGTAATAGTGGTACGCGCACTAGAAATTTTATTGGAAGGGTTGCATTTTATTGCCCCTAAAAGTTAAAAGAGGATAAGCCTTGTTTTTTTTAGTTTTAACTATTATTGCATCTATACAGTCACTTCGAAAACTAAATTTTTCTTGTTATTTATCAAATTAATAGATAAATAGACGAGATCTGTTTTCTGTAGCATTTAACAGTAGATTATTCCATCAGTATCAACTGGTCAAAATATTATTACAAAATTGGAACAAAAAGGTGACATTACGGCAAAAGTGCGACCCTTCGGACGCAACAGAGTTTGAAGAGTATTTTATGTGATATTTTGATAACTCCATAAAACTGTATTGCGCCCGAAGGGTGCACACCACTATTACCTTTACATTTCCACACAGTTTGAAGAATATTTTGCGACAAGACTTGGGGAATGTAAAGGTAATAGTGGTGTGCACCCTTCGGGCGCAACACAGTTTGAAGAGTATTTTATGTGACATTTTGATAACTCCACAAAACTGTGTTGCGCCCGAAGGGTGCACACCACTGTTACCTTTACATTCCCTAAGTCTTGTTACAAAATATTCTTCAAACTGTGTGGGAATGTAAAAGTAATAGTGGTGTGCACCCTTCAGGCCCAACACAGTTTTGTGGAGTTATCAAAATGTCACATAAAATACTCTTCAAACTGTGTTGCGCCCGAAGGGTGCACACCACTATTACTTTCGCATTCCCACACAGTTTGAAGAATATTTTGTGACAAGACTTAGGGAATGTAAAGGTAATAGTGGTGTGCACCCTTCGGGCGCAACACAGTTTGAAGAGTATTTTATGTGATATTTTGATAACTCCACAAAACTGTGTTGCGCCCGAAGGGTGCACACCACTATCACTTTTGCATTCCCACACAGTTTGAAGAATATTTTGTGACAAGACTTAGGGAATGTAAAGGTAATAGTGGTGTGCACCCTTCGGGCGCTACACAGTTTGAAGAGTATTTTATGTGACATTTTGATAACTCCACAAAACTGTGTTGCACCCGAAGGGTGCACACCACTATTACCTTTACATTCCCTAAGTCTTGTCACGAAATATTCTTCAAACTGTGTGGGAATGCAAAAGTAATAGTGGTGTGCACCCTTCGGGCGCAACACAGTTTTGTGGAGTTATCAAAATGTCCCATAAAATACTCTTCAAACTATTACCTTTATATTACCTTTACATTCCCTAAGTCTTGTCACAAAATATTCTTCAAACTGTGTGGGAATGCAAAAGTAATAGTGGTGTGCACCCTTCGGGCGCAACACAGTTTTGTGGAATTATCAAAATGTCACATAAAATACTCTTCAAACTGTGGTGCGCCGGAAGGGTGCACACCACTATTACCGTTACACTCCCACACAGTTTGAAGAATATTTTGTGACAAGACTTAGGGAATATAAAGGTAATAGTGGTGTGCACCCTCCGGGCGCAACACAGTTTTGTGGAGTTACCAAAATGTCGCATAAAATACTCTTCAAACTGTGTTGCGCCCGAATGGTGCACAAAAATATTACCTTTACATTCCCACACAGTTTGAAGAATATTTTGTGACAAGACTTAGGGAATGTAAAGGTAATAATGGTGTGCACCCTTCGGGCGCAACACAGTTTGAAGAGTATTTTATGTGACATTTTGATAACTCCACAAAACTGTGTTGCACCCGAAGGGTGCACACCACTATTACCTTTACATTCCCTAAGTCTTGTCACAAAATATTCTTCAAACTGTGTGGGAATGCAAAAGTAATAGTGGTGTGCACCCTTCGGGTGCAACACAGTTTTGTGGAGTTATCAAAATGTCACATAAAATACTCTTCAAACTATTACCTTTACATTACTTTTACATTCCCTAAGCCTTGTCACAAAATATTCTTCAAACTGTGTGGGAATGCAAAAGTAATAGTGGTGTGCACCCTTCTGGCGCAACACAGTTTTGTGGAATTATCAAAATGTCACATAAAATACTCTTCAAACTGTGGTGCGCCGGAAGGGTGCACACCACTATTACCGTTACACTCCCACACAGTTTGAAGAATATTTTGTGACAAGACTTAGGGAATGTAAAGGTAATAGGTAATAATATTACCTTTACATTCCCTAAGTCTTGTCACAAAATATTCTTCAAACTGTGTGGGAATGCGAAAGTAATAGTGGTGTGCACCCTTCGGGCGCAACACAGTTTGAAGAGTATTTTATGTGACATTTTGATAACTCCACAAAACTGTGTTGGGCCCGAAGGGTGCACACCACTATTACTTTTACATTCCCACACAGTTTGAAGAATATTTTGTAACAAGACTTAGGGAATGTAAAGGTAACAGTGGTGTGCACCCTTCGGGCGCAACACAGTTTTGTGGAGTTATCAAAATGTCACATAAAATACTCTTCAAACTGTGTTGCGCCCGAAGGGTGCACACCACTATTACCTTTACATTCCCCAAGTCTTGTCGCAAAATATTCTTCAAACTGTGTGGGGATGTAAAGGTATTAGTGGTATGCACCTCAGTTGAAGAAAGCTTAATGTGACATTTTGATAACTCCACAAAACTGTGTTGCGCCCGAAAGGTACACACCACTATTACCTTTACATTCCCGCACAGTTTGAAGAATATTTTGTGACATGACTTAGGGAATGTAAAAGTAATAGTACACAATAGTACACAATTTCAAAACTATTTTATGTGACATGTTTAACGTCACAAAACTGTGTTGCGCCCGAAGGGTGCACACCACTTTTACTTCTTCATTCATTTTAGGGGTTGGAAAGGTAATACCTAGTTTGAAGAGCGACATTGTGTTGACTCCACAAAACTGTGTTGCGCCCGAAGGGTGCACACCACTTTGTAATAATATTTTGAACATAAAAAGTAATCTTGATGATAATTGCAAGTGCACGAAACGTTCACACCATTAAAACCTGTTTTCACATCAGATCTCTAAATGCGTGCAAATCTTTAAAGACATAAGCGAGACGGTAATGTTTGTTCGACTTATCTGGGACAATCTGTATATACAAAATTTTAAAAATATTAAAAAATACACTTTTAGATTATGTCACATCCACTTATGGAAATGTGACTTTACGTCATAATTTCACCTACACATCAAAATTGACCAAAAATGAATATCTTGAAGTGTTTATGTTTGACAAACTCATAGTTACTCATATTTTATGGCAAAAGTGCTAAAACTCCGCCGCGAGGGTTCCCGTCTTTGACCAACGTAAATCACTGTAATTTCTGTAAATTAATGTACGTACTTTAATAATTTCGTGGCAGGCCGGGCGCATCGAAAGAGCGAACAATCGACGATCACCAGTAGCCCGACAGTCTTATTTTTATTTTCGTCGATGACGGCGTGAAAAAACGGCTCCCACTGAAGCAAAAGAGCCGCTCCGATCTTGCCGAAAAAAGAAGGGAGATAGCGATACAGACTGCTTATATTATGTTGTTACGTAATGATGCCTTTCCCCACTCAGCGTCGGTCTCCCCCACTCCCGATCACCGGCACACAGCCGCCTCGGATGCTGTGTGTTCAGTTTTTCTAATCTTGAATGCGTTTAGTGTAGTTTTTGCTATTAGTCGGTGCGGCTCTCGACTTTTGGTTTTTTTACGCTAACTAGATTTAGTTTTTTATTTTTTTTAAGTTTATAAAAATAGTGGACTTTTTTAATAATTTTTTTACGAAAATAAACACTTATGTGAGTGATCTATAATATACGGGTAGTGTTCGAGAAGTTTTTTA
The DNA here is from genome assembly GCA_963966045.1 of Xestobium rufovillosum. Classification (NCBI taxonomy): domain Eukaryota; kingdom Metazoa; phylum Arthropoda; class Insecta; order Coleoptera; family Ptinidae; genus Xestobium; species Xestobium rufovillosum. Next base: position 32,432,886 of record OZ014497.1, read on the forward strand.
AACTGGAGGGCCGAGTGGAATATAGGGGTGGAGGGTTGGAATTCCAACCTTCTCCGATGCTCTTGGAAAATCAAAATTATTCGCATCTGCAGCGGTCTATAGACACCCTGAGGAGCTTAGGGGATAGACTGGGCGAGCGAAACGTCGATCTGCGCCTGAATCTTCACCAAGAGCTGAGGAACAATGACAGAACAATGCAGGACCGGTCCCAAAACATCCCCAATCACAACATCGACAGATCCAACTTAAACATGGAACTTAACTTAAGTTTGACGCCGGACCGAGACATCCTCCAACAACGCATGCAACAAGAACGAAACTTAAACTTGGAACGCCTGATCAACGAGAGGAACTTGGACCACAGAAGTTTGAGCTTAGAACACAGTTTGAACTTAGAACGCCTCAATTTGGAACGTTCTCTGGGCCAGGACCGGACTTTAACTGATCGAAACTTAAATCAAGTAGGCCTGGAAAGGCACAACAACTTAAGTGGGGTAGTGGATCGGGGCATGGGGCGAATAGACTTAAACAACGATTTAAACGACATGAAATATAGGGAATACAAAGCGCACCTGGATAGTTTGAGGGGGGGCACCGATAGTTCAAGGTCGCTGGAAGGCAGAGGGGAAGATGACAGGGGGAATACACCTTCCACGCCACCCACCCCTCTGTCTGTCGGGGAGAACTTTCAGGAAGAAAAGGTCAGTAGCAAAAAATTCTGTTCAGCGCAGGGTTCGAACCCCTATTCGACTTAACCCGTCATAATGGCCGAAATCGTTATTATGCGTATCTGACACGAAAATTATGTGGGTTTTTATGTTCTATGTCTCGTATCTCTTTGCCCCAGACATTTTTTTTAATAAATACCTCATCGCAAGCACTTATTGATAATGAAGTCGATAAGTGCGCGTCTGAAAGTACAGAGATACGAAGATAACAGAAAAAAAATCGAGTGAACTACCACTATATCCAACAAATCTCAAATTCGCGTTATCACAGCCGTCTGTGATTACATTATGAATTATTAGTAATGACCTTGAGGGTCGGCAAAAGGATTTACCTCAGAAATCTATATTTTTTCCTATTGGATGTTTTGGTATGTTGCGACAAACTTGTACATGAAAAAAACCTTGTAATTTCTGTGTTTACTTTTGAGATAAAAAAATTGATACCGGAAACCGATTGTGTATACCTAGTGCTTACGAAATATCTCAGAAATTTTCAATCAGGCAAAATAAAAGCTGAAGTTAAGCAAGAAATTCACTACATCGGGAGAAAGTTTGAGAGCAGCCCTCAACTTTGACGTAATTTACATTTTGTTGGAAACTATTACCACCGCTATTACCTTTCCATTCCATATGGGTGCACACTGCGTTTACCTTATCATAGTGAGCAGAAGGGTAATAGTTAGGAGCACACTGTGTTTTACTCCCGAATGGTGGAACATTATTACTTCGCTTTTAACGTGGGAAATGGAAAAGTAATGTGCACCATTTGATTGATCACAACAATTACCCTATCACGGAAGAATACTCATGGTATACTGAGATGGTACAAACTTTAAAGAAGAAACCCAACCATTTCAAAACCAAATGTTTTTTCTGTCAAGGGTGCACAGCGCTATTACCTTTCCATTCTCTAAGATAAGGAGTAAGAGTGGTGTGCACTCTTCGGGCGCAACACAGTTTGCAGCAAAATCTTAAACTTAGTTGCTCCTGAAGGATGCACAAAGCTTTTACCTCGTCAATTATCATAGTGAATGGAAAGGTAATAGCAGTGAGACACGCATGATTCATATAATTTTTAATGTGATTTTTGCAATGATTTACTATTCCACTTTCCAAAGATGTTTTATCCGAGGAGACAAGGAGACAGTTGTGTAAGAGTGATGTTCACCGTAGGAAATGGAAAAGTAATAGCGGGCTGAACACAATTTCAGAAAATCATATAATGCGATGTTTACATAATATACATAGTACCAATTTTGAAATTATGTTGTGTCCGCTATAATTACTGAGTCCTTTTGCCAATACTTTTGGCTTGGTAAATGGAAGAGTAATACTCGTGCATTTTCTTTAATTCTATTAGAGTTTTACACATTGTTCCTATGGTGCAGTTCAGTGAATTAGATTTTTATCGATTTAGAATAGGTTGTATACGAGGCTTGATCAAGTATGAAGATGAATCTTAGTAAATCCAGTTTAGACTAAGTTTCCATTAGCAGATAAGACCACGTAGAGTACTCCTGACAGACAGCTTGAGTAAAATTGCGTAATACATGAATAGATCAATTTTTTAATTGAACCAAGTGTAGGAAATACCTTTTACTGAAGTCTATGCAGAAAAGTATAATTTTTTTTCTTAATCAAATAATTAATCCGCAAAATTTTCCGGGTATTTTCAATATTTACTCTTGCCTTTCACTAATAATCAACGAAAAAACTCGTTTAAACAATTCCTTTGTCGTATTTCGCCCTTTTATTCGAGTAGTCAGGTGCGTACGTGTTTTGTAATTAAGTAATTTTGCGCGATAATCAAGGTTCATACAAGTTTTCAAGTTATGACTGTATTACAGTGCAATTTCTATTATGCTTTACATACAATATCGAGATCATGGTAGGTGTTGTTGGATTGTATCCCTGACATTGGTTTGTGAAGGTTGTTCTGCACCGTACAATCGTGCTTCAATAATACACCGACGAATTACGCTATTTTTTATATCCTAGTACGCGCACCTATTAATTGGCTTGCCAAAAACAAAATCAAGTGGCAAGAAGAATGGAGATTGTTTAAACAGTTCGTCACTTTTAAAAATACATGCGAATGGTGAATTGGAAATACCAAAGTAACAGGTTTCTATAATAATTTTCATTAAGGTGTACGCAGGGCCGTACTAAATTAATTCTAGCATTAATGGCGCGTACACCGCGTAATCTAACGGGTTGAAGTCCGGTGATCGGGGTGGCCAAGGAATTGGACCATCCCGAATTTTCGTAAGCCAGTTTAGAGGAGTATAAAATTTTTCGTAGGTTAGTACTCAATAGACTTTATGCCTGCTTCCCAAAGGTCACCAAAGTGTGGGGCTGATGTAGGGCTAAAATGCCATTGGTAATTTTAGAGGTAGTCTTTAGCGGTAGGAAGAATATGATTTTGTTAATATGCTAAATAATCATCACAAAGAAATTATGGATAAAGCAAGTTTTCTAACGATCGCATAAAAGGGAGATTATTGCGGTACGCTCTGTATACTTCGCGGACGACAAGTTTTCCGCAGATGCTTGAGATATGAATGTCCCGAAGCTCGGTATTAATATCGGCGAACTATCATAGGTAACTTGATCTTTTAAAACTCGATAGTCGGTCGAAATCTATTGCGGGCTTGAGGTTTCGGTCCGCCTTGGGTCACCTGTCTAACTCCTTTTTTACCCACAAGGTCAACCATGCCCAAAAAATCAAACTAAATATTGCAATCTAAAAAAAATTGCATCCAACCGGTTTATATAGGAATGAGTCGTTTTTCGGCTGGACTGGACAGGCGAATGTCGACCGAATGGCTAAAATCTAGTTGTAATATATTGTGGAATACGTCACGTACTTTTTGTCTTTATTTAAAAAGAGCGGTACTTTGTTTAGTCGAGTGTTAAATAACTTTGTCGACCTTCCGAGATAATTAAAATTGGTGGTTAGTTTTCTGTATTTTTATTCACTTGTTAATTTTGCAATTTATGTTTGCGTCGTTTTTTATGATTTTCTAAACCTTGCTTAATATCAATCTTATAAATTATTATTATATTATTATTTATGACTAATAATAGATACTTTTTTTATGCTCGCTACAGTCATTTTAACTAAACACTCGACGTATCTTTTCATCTACAAGGGGGTATTGCCATCTGGTCAGTACCCGGGTGCGCGAAATAATCGATTAATCAACAAATAATCGATTTTTCTATTGATCGATCTTTCGATTAATTGATTTTTCGATTAATCGTTTTTTCGATTAATCGTTTTTTCGATTAATCGATTTTTCGATTAATCGATTTTTCGATTAAAAATCGATTAATCGATTATTCGATTAAAAATCGATTAATCGATTATTGGGGTAAATTTTATCGGTTATTCGATTAATCGAACATTCGATTGTCCCTAACCGATATAAGTTTTTAATAAACGGTCATTTGATAAATCGATCATTTTGGTAAACGAATCTTCGCCGCTCCCAGAGTTGCCGCCTCACCGGCTCGATTAATGAAGTAGATTAATCAAATTATCGATTATTTTTCAATAATCGATTATGAAATATAATAATCGCACAGGCCTAGTACCGCGTACAAATTAATGTAATTTAATAAAACGGGTATTTTTTTAGAATCTTTCCAAGAATGAAATACCTACTGTACCTGGGCATTATTTCGGGTAATGGATACGGGTACATTTGTTGAAGTAAAATCTTCATAATTTTAGCAAAAAATACCATAGAGCCCAGACTCTCGTAGATATGACACAATACAGACATTGCGAACTTCTGTTAGTACTTCATAAACACTCGGGCACCTTTAAGAATACCCGGGTACTGAAAACATGTACCCGGGTAAAGATAATTTAGAATTCGAATTTATATGTGGATAAGTAGGTACTTATTAAGCGGTATTACCCGGGTGTCCACTTCGGGTATCATAAATGTACCCGGGTAACAATACCCGGGTATGACCCAACTCTGCTTCATAGTAATGCCCGTCAGCAGCACAAAAATTCATGCTCATAGGCCTAAAGCACCTTCGAGAAGCGGAACTAAATCGGGGCTGTAAGGTAGATGTGACAACAGCTATAGCAGCAACTACACCCCGGTACTCTCAATCGACCAAACTAAATTAATCTATCAAGTACTCCGCGTATCTTTTCATCTATAACCACGAATTTCAAACAATCCATTAAGACCAGGAAGTAATCGTACCAGAATCCTTGATGTTTCTTCCATATCTAATCTCATAGATAAGTCCGAAATACGAATCAAAAGACTTCTTTCTTGTGAAATCTTTCCTCGAGTATCACCGCACTCGAAAACTTACAAGTGCCCTAGACTGATTTTGTAATTTGTCGAACTTAAATTATCGCGCCGTCCGTGCAGTAAAGACAAAAACGGTCGTTTACGCTTGACATTGGAGATTCATTCATTTCTAGCCGACCAAGGCCTACACAGTTCTCGAGAATGGGGAAGATCGTATTTATAAATGAGATCGCAGACGGCTAGCGTATGTGGCAAGCATCCAAGTGGGCTCGACTCGGTTGTGGGCGCCGAGGAGACAGGAAATTCACATACCCCTCATAGTCGAGCCACTGTTTTTAGTAGTTCTTTTATTGAAATACCTACTGGTTATAGAGCATTAAGTATAGTTCGTTGTTGAGCATAGTTTCCAATACATACTTTGATTTTAAAAAGTACAACACCTATTTTAAAGTATAGTAATACATTCTCAAGTATTACTAATTTAGTATATGAAGTTGGTATTGAAAGAAACTAAGTAAAAACTATCATCTACAAAGTTTTCTTACGAGACTGAAAATTTACAAACTACATATGAATACCTTAAACAATTACTTCTACATATTTTAATGATGGATTTGGTGAGGTAATAGCTAGATTTGATAGTTAAAACAGAACTGGCATGGTGTATAATACACAACTGTTACAAACTATGAATACCTATTTCAAACTATGTAGCACATGAATATTGGAAGGGGTTGCACATTTATATCCTATACTGGAACAATTACTTCTGCATATTGTAAGAGTCGCTTGGAAGAAAATAATGACGTACACCATTCTGGCGTTAACACATTTTAAATCTGGTCAGTAAAGCAAATATTTACTTACTATTGTCTATTATAGTGTAAACTTTCAACTCAAAATGTGTTACGTCCGAATTACCTACACCACTATTACTCCCCCAACCGACTCTTACAATATGCACATATACGTTTACATAGAAAGTGAATGCAAACATATGTGTGCACCCTTCGGGCGCAACACACACAAATATTACACATTCATAACCTATATTGAAACAATTACTTCTGCATATTGTAAGAGTGGGTTGGAAGAAAATAATAGCGTAATACTCCAAATGTTGCCAATAATACAAATAATGCAAAATGTGTTACATACGAATGGTCTACACCACTATTACGCTCCCGACCGTCTCTTACAATATGCACACATATCTTTAGAAGGGTGCACACAAACATTACATATTCATATCCTACACTGAAACAATTACTTCTGCATATTGTAAGAGCCGGTTGGAAGAAAATAATGGCGTACACTGTTCCGGGGTAATAGTTTAAATGTGGCCAGTAATACAAATAATGCAAAATGTGTTATGTACGAACGGCCTACACCGCTATTACTCTCCCAACTCTTACAATATGCACATATATTTTTAGATAGAACCGAACACTTTAATTCCATAGGATAAAACAATCACTTCTGCATATTGTAGTGGAGTAATAATTTAAACGCTCATGGTTTGTAATAATATTTTGTTGTGCATTATGTTAAGTGAGTGTAATAAAGCAGACGGAAGTTAAATTATGGTATAAAAATGTTATTTCTAATATTGTAATAGTGGAATAGTTAAATAATCCCTCGAGGGTAATACAGTAAACTAAATTTTTCAACACCATTGATTCGGAAGTAAATGTTTTGCAGCAACATATTTTTGTTTATCGCATTCGAAGCAATACGTTTGACCACTCAATCTTCTATGATAAAACCGTGTAAATATTATTAAAAATAGCGAAAAATCCCCAATTTAATATAATAAATTTTACTTTTGTGGAACAAAATAAGCAGCGAGTTTTTGCACTTTGTTCCAAGTGTTTCATCAGTATTAAAGAGATATTAAAATGTCTGTTACGCCACCAAAATGCATGAATGTCTAACCTTTGGGAAGAAGCCAGACTGAAAATAATAAAAATATGTACTTACAAGTAATATTATGCTGATTGTGTTAACATGAGATTAAGCGGAAAATATTTATTTTTTTGTTATTGGTGAATCATCTTATTTATTGTTTATTTTGTATGTTTTGAGATAATGCAGAATATACAAGGGTGTTTTGATTACTGTTTCGTTTATGTGTCTTAGAAATACATACATGATAGCAACACGATTCAAGAAATAATCAGCACTATTCTTGTACTCTCAGATGCTTCAATGTACCACAAAAGCAAGCTGTTTACGTGAAGCACTATATTTGAGTGCTACAACTATATGGTCATAAACTACATTGTCATGGCTTCGTCCATCAGGGGTTTCGTTCTTAATATAGTTGAATATGTATATTCATTAGTGCTTCAGTGCTTCAGTGCTTCAACTGTCTTCGCTATAGACTAAGGCTAGCTGAGGATCTACACAAAACTAGCCATATCTTCGGATAAAAAAAATGTTGTAAAAAAACAACTGAAACGCTATGAAGCACCATCGGCGAGACTGTGCACCACGCTGGTCTTTCGTGCGTGCAGTTAAGAAACACATTAACTCTTTAGATCGATTGAAGCTGCGGAAAAGAGGAATGAAACATCATGAAGCACTATATTTGAGTGCTTCATTGTTTTTCCTCAACTACTTGGTACTACATTAGTCATAGCTTCGTCCATCAGGGGTTTCGTTCTAAATATAGTTGAATTTGTATATTCATCAGTGTTTCAGTGCTTCAACTGTCTTCGTTATAGACTAAGGCTAGCTGAGGATCTGCACAAAACTAGTCATATCTTCGATTCAAAAAATATTATAAAAAGAACAACTGAAACACTAAACACTATGAAGCACCAAAGGCGAGACTGTGCTCCACGCTGGTCCTTCGTACGTCTGATAACGTCATGTCCTGAACTGCATCTATATTTTCGAGTCTCTCCTCAATTCTCATCGACAGGTTTCGTTCCTAACTCGAAGTTGTTCTGCAGCTGGGCTTAGAACGGGTCAATTTTTGCATTTTCAACACAAAACCAGTCGAATCTGCATACACCCGATAGTTTTAATAGCTTGTCAAGAATTCCATCGGGTGCATTGACCTTTTAATCGAGAACTTCCCCTTGTGAACTATGGTTTTCTTTTGTTTCAGATAAATTTCGGGCGTGTTGCAATTGTTTTTCTGTGCGGATTTCACAACTCTAGCCTAAAATTATGATTTATCTCGTTAACTAATCTTGGAGCACAATTATCATCTATTTTTCAACATTCTGTTTCATTTATAATTCGACCAAGTCGTGTAGTAGATAACGCTCCAAATTACCATTCCAACTCTAGTTATTTGCATCTAATGCCAGATCAGTTCGATAAAATAACTCATATACATACTCGTTATGTAACAAATGAACGCGTATTTTATATCTCTTTGGATCGGACAAGGCGGTTGCGGCGTAGCCAGATCGACTCATTTCTCCCTCGCGCAACACAATCTTTCATGTGCGAGCGAAATAATCGGCGAAATCTTAGGCGTCATTAATTGCCGTCATGAAACACTTATGTGAAACGGCTAATTACTATTTCTGGCGATTTTTTCTGGGAATTTCGATCGGGAGTTATTGGCAACGCTGCCCGTACGCCTTTGGATGACTAGATTCGGTAAAAGATCCGTCTAAACAGTTGATGGACAACTTGAAATTTTTAAAACATGCCCTGGGGTCCCCATATTTTATCCCGACCATTTATAGTTCCGCGTCGCGTTTTTAAATATACGGGGGCGATTGCCGAGTGTACGAATTGCAAATTTAAAAACTGCAGGTGTTCGATTGTTTGCACGTTCTAACAGATTCCGTTTTTTGCAGGTTTTCGGGTCGAAAGCTGAACTGCAGCTTCACACGCAGGCGCACATGCGCGAAGCTAAACCGTACAAGTGTTCTCAATGTTGCAAGGCGTTTGCAAATAGTTCCTATCTGTCCCAGCACACTAGAATCCATCTGGGCATAAAACCGTACCGTTGCGAAATCTGTCAAAGAAAATTCACCCAGCTGTCGCACCTCCAGCAGCACATACGGACCCACACCGGGGATAAACCATACAAGTAAGTCCTTCTTACCCTGTATATGACACACGCCACAAAAGATTTTCTCAATTTTGAAAATTTTTTATTCTTCTCGTAAAAACTTGACTTATACATAAAAAATAATGATTTTTCTCTATTTTGATTGGTTTGAACTTAATTATTTTAATAAGGAAAAAATTAGAATTGCCTTGTTCTGTACAAGGTGTCCCAAACTGGACGCGTTCTTATGGGAACAACCCTTATTTGAAGATATAGAAAAAAATTAACCAAGGTGTCCGGAGCTCAAATTTAATGAGAAAACCACAGACGCAAACAAAACTTTGCTATCTCTTATCGTTTGGCCGCTAGAGGGCGATTCTCAAATTTCGTCGATTTCTTTTATGTCCCTTTTATTAATAAAGATAATTAATTTTGGTAAAAACTTTCTTAAGGCACTTTTTTCCGTAGAATTAATTGCAATAGGCAGTTTTTTTACAGGGCGTTTAGATTTTCGTGCACCACCCCAAACTCATTTTTTTTATATAGACCACCCTATATATTATGAGATTTTTGAAAAGCTCGTAAAATTTCCTAAATTTTGATGTATCACTTGTCATGTTTATATTAAAAACCATTAGCAACATTACGATTTAAAAATTAAAATATTGTGCCTACAGAAATCAAGATTGCCATGACTAATAAAATGACATAGGATGCTAACATGTTATGATTAAAACCACAGATCTAAAGTTTCATGATAAGATTACTCATAGTTATTATATTAAATTAATAATTCTTTAAATGTTTCTAATGGTTTTTAAGATAAACATGACAAATGATACATCAAAATTTAGGAAATTTTACGAGCTTTTCAAAAATCTCATAATATATAGGGTGGTCTATATAAAAAAAATTAGTTTGGGGTGGTGCACGAAAATCTAATTCTACGGATTCTACGGAAAAAAGTGCCTTAAGAAAGTTTTTACCAAAATTAATTATCATTATTAATAAACAAGTTAAAGGACATAAAAGAAATCGACGAAATTTGAGAATCGCCCTCTAGCGACCAAACGATAAGAGATAGCAAAGTTTTGTTTGCGCCAGTGGTTTTCTCATTAAATTTGAGCTCTGGACACCTTGGTTAATTTTTTTCTATCTCTTCAAATAAGGGGTGTTCCCATAAGAACGCGTCCAGTTTGGGACACCTTGTACAGAAAACTTTACGAGTAATAATAGAAAAAACAATAGGAAAGGGAAAGAAGCCTATTATACAGGGTGATTCAGAACGGGCGTACCAAATTAAAATGGGTGCTAGAGGAACTCCAAATAAGCCGAAAAGTTTATATGAACATTATGTTCTAAAGTGATTACTAACAAAGATACAGGGTGTAAAAGTTTTTATATTTTTTAATATCGTAATGTAATAATTGATGTGTTTTCTCGTTCTTCTTGTTAGTTTTGTTCACAAAAAGCTATTTCATTCAAAAACTAAGCATTTTACGAACAATTTTGAAGATTCCAATTTCTTCCCAAATTGAAGGTAGATTTCAAATACATTAATATCACCTGCATTGACCAGTGGCGTAACATTGGATTGGGGAACTAAATAAACGGCCTACCCCGTAACCAACGCTACTGATGGGGCTAGCAGAGCAATTTTTTTTTAAAAATTAGAACTTGGCAAATGTAAACGACACCTTAAATTTCAACTCAATAATTTTCCTAGTTACTAAGATAATAAAAAATAATAAAAAAATATTAAAACTTTTACAACCTGTATATTTGTTAGTATAGTCACTTTAGAACATATTATGTTCATATAAACTTTTCGTCTTATTTGGAGTTCCTCTAGCACCCATTTTAATTTGGCACGCCCGTTCTGAATCACCCTGTATAGGATTTGTAGATTTGGAATAAGCCTTCGACAATGTAAAATGGAAAAAGATGTTCGAAGTGCTCAAAAATGTAGGGATGAAGTATAGGGATAGAAGAATAATTCATAATCTATACAAACAGCAAACGGCAGTTATAGAATTTGAGCAGGAACATAGAGAAGTAGATATCTCAAATAGTTAGGGATGAAGGATGTTCAACTTTTGGGGAAATGCGTAGGTTAGCTCAGTCTTCGGGCTGAAAACTTTATGATGATTTGTGATGATGAAACATCATTTAAACATTTCCTACATCAGTAGCTGTCTCCCATGTATTTTGTAACTCAAGATGTGTCTGAACGTGTGTGGTGTGCCATAAGCCACATGCGCTTAATTGGGCCCATTTTCTTCGAGTTATTAATTGCAACTGCGCACACAGCGAACACATTGTAATTTGGCCTGCTCGTTCACCAAACCTGACTCCTCCAGACTATTTTCTCTGGGACGCATTGAAATCAAAGGGTTAAATTGCCTTTTTAATTACATAATTAGTAATACCTTCCAGCGTCTTTATAAAAACCCCTCTACCCCCAATGCGCCAGTAGGTACGATTTTTTATATCACACAGTCTAGGGGACCCAATTTTCAAAAACCAGGATCCATCTCCAACGATCAAATTCTAATTATAAAAATTATTAATGCGCATTTGCAATAATATTTAGCAGAAAGACGAGAGCGTGTATTTTTTCGGGGGGCACCTTGAAAACGGGCCTGTCCGCGATCGACAATCACTCACATTACTAAGACCAAAGTTAAATGATTCTTTCAATTGCCAAGGCCACGAGCACTCTAATGGTCCGGTTGCGCTACATGCTATTAACATTACGGAAAAACAGCCACACGAGAGAGATAAAGAATGCCAGAGATAGTTATCGAGGCTGCTTCGCACGAGGAGTTTGCGACGACAAAACTAAAGAAGGCTTTTTAACATACGAATTTATTTTTCTTTACAGGTGTCGACATCCGGGTTGCCAAAAGGCGTTTTCTCAACTAAGTAATCTTCAATCGCACTCGAGGTGTCACCAGACAGACAAACCTTACAAATGCAACTCCTGTTACAAGTGTTTCAGCGACGAACCGTCCCTCCTGGAACACATACCTAAGCATAAAGAAAGCAAGCACCTGAAGACTCACATCTGTCAGTATTGCGGGAAGAGCTATACGCAGGAAACGTATCTTAGCAAGCACATGCAGAAGCATGCGGAAAGGACGGATAAAAGGCCTCCCATTGGCGCTCTAGGCAAGTTTAGACACTTCGGTAGCCAAGCTACATTTCCAGTAGCGCGGCTACTTTCATAAATCAGCGCTTGGCCGTAGCTTATAAATTCTGATTTTTCATAAAGTAGCCACCAGTAGCTTCTACCAATAAGCTACTGTACTTTTATAACAACACATAATTTCTTTAATCTTCATAGTATTATTTCTAATACCATTAAAATATTGCAGGGTTGAACCACAGGGGGTTGGAGCATCCCTACTGGCCTAAAGTGAGTCCTGACAGTGCCGAGAACATGCACGACTACCCCAACGACATTCCTAGGCAAATATTAGAACAGAACGAGGATTTGGTTATCATCAGGCAGCAGTTGGCCCAAAATCCGCCTGCGCCGCCATCTACACCGAACGCGGCGAACCTGTCAAACGCTTACGACACCTCAATATCGAAAAGTAGTAGCAATTCCGCTTTCACTCCTATAAATTCCATGTCGGGGCTGAACCACTTGAACCATCACCAACTGACTCCGAACCGGCCGTATTTGTACGATACCTTAAGTTTCCAAAAACAGAATAGTTTGGATTTGCCCAAGTCGCAGCCCTCTAACGGCTTTCCAAATCAGCTGATTTCGTTGCACCAAATTAGGAACTACGCGCATCAACCTAACTCAAGTTTAATGGAACATTCCATTCTGGGACTCAAAGATAAATAAATTTCGTTGTTAATTTAGTAAGGGTAGGGGGTGGAAATACGATTTTTTTCCGTTTGATCTCGAATTTATTTGTTGTATTTAATAAAAAGAAACGTGTTGTCGCAAATTCGGGGGGAATTTCGGACTGTTTTTGGGCGATTTTTAAGTTGTTCTGGAACCTATGTTGTCGAACTACTTACGTGGAAAATAATTTTATTTTTATCCGATTTTCCAACCGCGTTTGACGACTTGCGCCATACAAAATACCTGTGTAATAATAAAACGTTTTTGTTTAAATGTATTTTGCGAAATATAAGCAAAATATTGTATATACAGATTTCGCGGGGTGCGTATATTGTTTTCGTTATTATTAAGTTTGAGGGGGCAAAATTGCCCCGCGGAATCGCAAAGATGGGACGCTCAAAATGAATTTTTATTTATTACTTAATAGTTTTTTTTGTTGTATTTTCTCTATTTAATTTATTTCACGGTATATTATATTATAGACATACAAATCTCAATTTTGTGATTGTATTTGCGAGAAGTGATTTAGCATTTCTTGTGATTTTGTGTGTAAAAAAAGCTCAATTTTAAGTTAAGTTAATATACAGGGTGTCTCACGACGAAACTTCGTTGGCCGTACATCAGAAAATGCTCAAAAATCTAACTTCCGGTTAAACCGGAAGTACCCTTTTTTATGAAATTCTAGCTTTATTTCATATACCACGCATTGTATTAACTCTTATTTTATCCATACTTCCGGTATAACCGGAAATGACCAAATTTTGCAATTAAAGTAATTTCTGTTGTTTGGTTGGTAAGTTGTGGTCCTGCCACATCCTGTATACGTTTCTTTTTTGTATTCTAGTTTAATTTAAAAGTTATTATAACAAGATGGTGCAAATTTTCCAACTTTGTAAATAAAATTTATTTGATAGGGTTAGAGATTTAAAAAAGAGGGATTTTTTCTGTTAAGAACGCTCACGTTAAGTTTTTACGTTGCGTGTTACGTGAGGACGGGTGTAAATAATGGATTCAAGACAAGCTTTAAAAAAAGGGTTTTTTGTATGAAGTAAAAGTTTCTTTTTTACAAATCGCGTGGCAATACGTACGGTTAAATATGTTAAGTTTGTATATCTCGTAAACTGTACTTTAAGCTTACGTTACGTTTTAAGAATGTGATCCAGCCTTTAAAAAAATGTTACGTTGTATTAATAATAGGAAAATTATCGGATTTTTTTTGTTATTTATAGTTAATAAAAATATGATTTTTATTTATTTGCCAAGTTTTTATTTACCTTTGTTGTAGACATACAGGCTGTCCCGGTAGTATGTAGATAGTTGTCGCTAGGCCTGTGCGATTATTACATTTCATTATCGATTGTTGTAAAGTAATCGATAAATTTGATTAATCTATTACATATTTGATTAATCGATTAATCGTCTGATCGATTTATCGATTATATGATTATGGATTTTTCAATAATTGATTAATGAAATAATCGATTAATCAAATATTCGAACAATCGATCAGCCGATTAATCGATTAATCAATTATTGTGAAATCTATAATCGATTATTTGTCGATTAATCGATTATTTTTGGATTAAACGATTATTTTTCGATTAATCGATTATTTTTCGATTAATCGATTATTTTTCGATTAATCGATTATTTTTCGATTAATCGATTATTTTTCGATTAATCGGTTATTTTTCGATTAATCGATTTTTTTTCGATTAATCGATTATTTTTCGATTAATCGATTACTTTTCGATTAATCGATTATTTTGCACAGCCCTAGTTGTCGCATTACGAATATCCATTTTTTGGGAAAAATTTCGTTCTCTTTTATTTAAAATCACTTGCTTATACAGATTGCCCCGTTTCTTTTGCACATTAGGTATTGTGTGGAAAAAATGGGACAGTCTGTATACATGAAAATATTTTTAAATAACAGAGAATGCTTAATTTTTTTTTGTAAAATGTATAATAAAGGCGTAATCGAAAAATACCCATTAGTGGGACACTGTGGAGGGGGTGGTGTTTCTGACGGATGCTTTCATTTCTTTTTTTGAGAAGTTTTACAGATAAATGTTAACTGTGATATTTTTTCGTACTGAATCGTATTTTAGAAAATTTGTAAATATTTTAGGATAAATTGCAAATATAAATATTAGGGGCAGGAGAACGTACTTATAAGGGAGAAATTGCAAACTAAGGTATAAAAACTAATTTTAATATTAATATGAAAAAAAAGAATTATTCTGCGTACTTCAATGTTAATGTATAAAAAAAGTATGTGTCGTGACCACACCCGATATTTTGGATTTTCAAATTCATGCACAACGAAAGAAAAAGACCTATAATTTTATTCAATTTACAGTGTGCCCAAAAAAGAGTGTAACGTACGGAAAACTTTTTTATTGGTACGTATGTAGAACAAAATTTTCCTAGAAACACAATAAATAACAGTTTCCCCACATGTTGTACACTTTTCTGGACACCCCGTATAAATTACTTTAAAAACACATGTTTTCTTAGTACTTATAGCATTTGTGACATTTGAAGTCGGTGTCTCTAAGAATTTAATGTTTAAAAACGTAGAAATGTTCAACGTAATGTAAAAAAAATAAAATTATTAAAATTAACAAGTGTGCTTATTAAAAAAAAATAAAAGAACACGAGTATTTGCCCGTCAATCAAGCTAAAAATGTTGAAAACCTTGAACTTTACCTTCGATTTGGTCGTTACGTCATCTTATTTAATTCGCCAAAACAGTCCGCATCCGTCAAAAGAATTCCAGGAGTGCGAGCCGTCGCCATCTGCTGTTCAATAGCGATAACATTCTGATAGCGCTAAAAGCATCATGTAGATCACTAATAAACTTTGTGAACATGGCATATAGAATGAACAAATAAAGGAATCTGCTAATCTATACACCACAGTGGCGTGCATACTGCATAAGGCAAGATGATAATATCACAGTAAAAGAGAAACATTTTAACAAGAGCATACAAAATCGATAATTAAAAAAAAAACAAACATCTTAAAAACTCTTAATTTTAGAATAGGGAGGTTCCGAGAAAAATAAGATATCTTTTTTTGGCATGAAAATGACAGAAAATTGTTATTGTAATTGATTTACGGCGAAATTTTTTTTCTACAAAATTTTTTTGCGGCGTAATAAGCGAAAGAAATTAGCTTATCACGCCCACATGCTAGTTCGCTTTGTTATTGGTTTGACGTCAGAGATTCGTAAGGCGCTCCTCCCATTTCTCTTGAAGTGCCCGTGAAGCGGTACCTATCTCATAACATACTTATTGGGACTATTTCCAGCGTGAATTTTTAAAGTAAGGTGTCAAGGAAACATAAAACAAAGACAACATAATCGATATAATGATGCAACAAGGGTATCAAAAGTCTGATTCACATAATTTGCCATATTTATGTAGTAGGTAGGTAAATGTTCCGGTAAATGTGGAAATGTTGTGTGATTCTTGCATCTAACCCCAATTTCATTCAACCTCAAAACAGTAGTGTAAAGGCAGACCGGTATAAGTAAAACAAAGTCAACAATTTATTAACTGTATGCCATTTATAATTCAGTATAAGTAGATTGTAGATTGTAGATACCTGCTTACTTCTGTTTGTAAAATAGGTAGGTACCTACCTATTTTCTCTAATACAATACAATACATACCTACTCATTTATGTGATTGACAAGTTATCAAGTTAACAGTTTTATAACGGATTGGAAATTTTTAAAAAAAACGGATACAAATACAACTCACGCGAATCAAAAAACTACGCTACGTAGGTACTAGGTACTTGTTTAACAAAAAGAAACAACTGCTATATTCTGGAACGGTTAATGTAGAAACTCGGAAGAGACTCTTAGAGACGCATGTATGGAGTACGAAATTATACCTATGGGTGCGAAACTTGGACAATGGGAGAAGCGGATTGAAAAAGAGTAGAAGCGTTTGAAATGTGATGCTACAGACGGGTGTTGAAGATACCGTGGATAGACAAGTTAGCAATAAGGAGGAATTAGAAAGAGTTGGGGAAAAGAGAAAAGTATGGAAGACAATAAAGAATAGGGGATAGGATCGTAGGATGGTAGGACACCTTCTGAGACACAAAGGAATAGTTCGCGACATACTAGAGTCAGAGACAGGAATAAAGAGGTAGAGGTTGGAGCAGATTAGACTACTGCTCTCAAATAGTTGGGGATGTAGAATGTTCTACTTTTACGGAAATGCGTAGGCTAGCTCAGGGAAAGGATAGAGGTACGCGTCCTACCATCAGTCTTCAAAAGAGAACTTTATGATGACGTACTATTTAATTATTATTGTAAAATATGTAGTTAATAAAATTTCCTTTTTTAGTTCAGGGAGGGAACGCTACGGCGATTCAGTATTTGGCTCCGTCATGCTCCTAGCATCCTGTTTCAAATTATGCTAACCGTAACACGTTACCAAGTACCAAGGGGTCCCAGAAAACTGTCGATAAATTACATTATGTTCGATTTTATTTAGAGTGGCTGCAATGGGGCAGCCGATAATTTTATAAACTTTTGCAATGGTAAACTAACTCGCGAAAATGTCGATAATGCTGACCGATTTTTCTTCTGGCTCCAACGAACCACTTTTTCTGTTTTATTGGTGTGCTGTACGATGTATTAGTCTGGCTACAAAACAGAAAACACCAGTTAGAACCAGTTAATAATATTTAACAATTTAACTACACATGCATATGCATAATACTTATGGGACTGCTGCGCGCTGAAGCTGGGACTTGTACGTTATACTAAGTTCTGACGTCACGCGGCCTACTCTCGCTGCAAGGTACGATTTCTAACCTCGCACCGACGGAAAACTTTGCAACGGCTTCACAGGCGAAGGAATTTTTTTTTAACAAAAATTAACAACATAACTGCCTTCAGTATAATAAACTCTATCAATTTTTATGAAATTTGATAATTACCGAACATGCCTATTTAGCGTTGATTTCAAAAATGTAATCATATTCAAATTAAAATAAGAAAGTTGATAGTCATTTCCGGTATAAGTAACTTAAAAATAAAAATTTTGGTTTTCTTTTTGAAAGAAGACGACCAGGCAAAAATGATGTTTTCGACATTAAAATCAAATTTAATTCACTATGGGTCATTCAATAAAGCTAGAAACAAAATTTATAATAAAGAAAATAGGAAAGAGGAAGAAATAAATGTTTTATTGTTGGTTGAGGCGGCACCAAAAACTTCTTGTCGCGAAATCGAATCATAAGTTGGTGTTTCCAACACAAGAGTTGAAAAAATATTAAAAAAAGAAAATATAGGCCATATAAAATTCAAATTATTCACCATCTCTTCCCGGGAGATCAAGAAAGAAGGCTTAATTTTTGTAGGTGGTACTTAAATAAAATTCAAGAAAATCCAGAATTTGGGGGTCTGTCATTTGGACAGATGAAACTCACATAAGCAGCGTATGATTATTTAACAGGCATAATGTGCGTCACTGGTCTGATATAAATCAGCACCAAACTTTTGAACGTCAGAGGCAAGGACGTTTTGGATTTAACGTTTCGTGAATTCTGCAATAGTTAGAAATTATTTAGAAAATCATTTTCCGGGTAGATGGTAGGTACAAATGGGTACCTATATTGCGGCTTGCAAGATCACCGGATCTGAGTATATTAGACTTTTTTGTTTTGGCATTTTTAAAAGAGAAAATATACATACGAAGATACAACAATCAAGCCGAGCTAACAGAGGCGACACATGCTGGCTTCTATGAGAAACCCCCAAATCACAACGAAAATAGGACAGCCTGTACGTCTTATTCTAATAAATACATTGGCATACTTGCAATCGTAAGTCGCATTTTAGATGATACAATTTTGCAGCGATATCGAATATGTACTAGATCTTGTGAAGGGGTACGAAAATTTATTTGTATGTTCCATGAAGTGTTGGATTCGTTTCCAGTCATATTGTGACCTCTATCGCTAGTATATTTTATTATTGTGGGGAAGAATTCTTCTATTTATACAAACAAGCAAATGGTATTACAGATCACATAAGCGACACGGGATATTAGTTTGGCTCGTCTCCACTAGATGTCGCAGGCAGTGAACTCAGGTTCTATCGTTTTCTGTTATTTGAAGCATTGCTGTATATAAGCAAGAAATTTTAACAAAACTCATTATTAAAGTATAAATGGGGAAAACCAGAGTGAACAGAAAATATAATATACTTACTGGACGAACGGCAAGAATTAATGGGTTGTGAAATGTGAACCCAAGGTAGGTAATGAATTGAAAAAAAAAACTTGGCGAATGGCAAGATTTTTCCTTTTCCACAAATTCTATATTTAGGCCGGAAATGCTGATGCAACGTATTGAATTGATCACTTTTACGCTTTTACTCGATAATAAGGTTTCATGTAACAGTCAGCAGAAGTGTTGGTGGTGTGATTCGACACCACTATTAAGTTGACAATTTATTTATTATTGTGCAAGTATTGTTATTGGACAGAATAACTAAACAAAAAAATCATTCTTTGGTAACATTGCCCTATTCTCATGTTCTGTTCAGAGTTAGCATCCTGTACGGGAGCTATTTACAATTATTAAACTTATGTCGACGTAATCCGAAAATAACTCGAGAAAAAAATATTATGCGCGCTGTTGTAAGGTAGTATATACACATTTTTCACTTAAAATAAATAGTTTTTTGACCTTAATACCGTCTGAGGTCTGTGTATGTTCATTCTTCAAACATTATGTAGATCGTACATTTAAATTGTCTGGACTTTGGTGACGTCAGGGAACCTTGCGGTTGAATACGCGCAGTTTCTGAGAAACTAAATTTTTAAAGGTGTCCGAAAGTTTGTTTGGGCCCAAAATTTCAGAGAAATTGAAATAAAAGTTTTGCAATAAAACCTTGAATACTTAATTAGGATTAGGAACCATTAATGTAAGTCAAAGAGGAAAAATAGGCGCCAAAATATAGCTATCGAAAAAAATGCTTGATACTTAGAAATACAGGTAGCTAAATGGCATAAAAAATTCCTAGAAATATTCGTACCTTTTTTGAGGTAGCACTAAAAAGTTTAAGAAACAATAAATAATAAATCTTAGAAATGAAACGCTTATTAAGTACTGCTAACAAAATAAATTTTAATTCACTACAAACGCTTAAGTACAAGAAAAATAAAACTAGGAAACATTGAATTTTAAAGTAGTTATTAGAAGTGTCCACCATTCACTTGGATACATTTTTCAATGCGTTTCCCGAGAGACCCCCGAGTTCTAAACGATGCCCCTGAATTGCCTTTGATTTCATTGGCAGCTGCTTGTATTCTTCGCCACAGCTCATCGGGAGAATCAACAGCTTCTTTATAAACCCTACCTTTCATTCTAGACCACATCGAAAAATCCAGAGGATTTAAGTCGGGGCTTCTAGGCGGCCAAGCAAATTCATTTCCACGGCCAATCCACCGATGTGGAAAGACGTTGTCTAAGTACTCCCGCCTCGTCCTGCATGAACCACATATTTTCCCTTAAATTAAGTGGTACTTCTTCAAGCAGTTCGTACAAATTTTGCTGAAGAAAATTTAAATAAAGTGGACCTTTCAGATTGGGTGGAAGTTGAAAAGGCCCAATAAAGAAATTTGAAATTACACCGCACCAAACATTGATCTTAAATTCATGTTGGAAGTGTCTTTCTTTAACGGCATGGGGGTTTTCAGAATCCCACAAATGATTGTTTCGCCAGTTGAAAACTCCACGTCGAGTAAACGTTGCCTCATCTGTGAAGACGATTTTGTTCAAAAAATTAGGATCCGCGCCTTGCTGCTCTTGTAAGAAAATTTGCGAAACGTAGACGAGCAGGAGGATCTTCCGGTAACAAATTTTGTACTGGAGTAATGTGGTATGGGTGAAGCTCCTCTTTGTGCAAAATTCTCCAAATCGAAGAGCTACTTACGCCTGTTGCCGCTATCGGAACGCTTGGAATATTTGAGGGATGTAACGTTCCCGCTGCCAATGGATTATTCCAACATGATGGTTTAAGATATTCGCATGATTATTTTTTTCTTGTTTCAATTAAACATAGATCTAGGACTGTTCGCTAATAATTTTCATTGAAAACCAGAAATTCAACTTTAAAATCTACTTCACAATCTATGAAAATCGGACATATTTTAGCTAGAATATTTATCACATTTTTCGTTTTTTTTAGAAATTATAATCGTAGAGTCATAGATTAGACTTTTCATTTTGACGGCATCAAAAAAAATTAATAAATTTTTGATAATAATGAAGTAATCAATTGGCTCCTGCACCTCTGCATTCGCCTTTTCAAGGGCTTAGAGGTGGCGGTGTCTAGCGGCGATATGTTTAAACTTTCCAGATTCAAGAAACAGGCGTGGCTAGTTTTTGTATGTATTCAGGTATTATTCTTGGGGCCTATTTTTCCTATCGACGACCTTCCAAAGTAATTTCCGATTCTTCCTAAAATTTATTATTGTTACACATATGAGTTGAATACGCAGGTGCACAGGAATCTCATTTATCAGAAAAAGCGATTCATCTGTATTGTGTAATTTAGAGAAAAATGCCAAATAGATACTCTCTTTGTTTTTAAATTTCCATAATTCAAATTACTTTACTTATACATGGCGTCTCATTTCTTCTGTACAGCAGATGCTAATCTACACAACTTGGATTTCTTAAATAAAACTCCTGTAATATCATCTCACTTTTTATTTCCCTGTTCGATTTTACTATATGATTGTGTAAAAGTTGCATTCTAGACTGAACTTATTGTGAAACTGGGCATCTGTTCATCATTCTCAAAATGTAATTTTTGAAACATCCCTACGTGTGACAAAAATTTTAAAAGAAAACTGAAACACAAAAATATGGGGTTTAGTTTAGAAGCAACTTACTTCGTATATGCATACTTAGTTTGGGCCATTACATATGCGTCAATTTTATTGTTGTATAGCACTTATAGTTCAGGAAAAAGAACACTGTGAGAGACAAACAGACATACAGACTGAGAGACAGACGGACGAACAGACAGAATGGTAAAACAAAGAGGGGTCTCTCATATAACTTCGCATGAATGGATAAATGGATCAACCTGTATAACAGATTCACTGGTGGATTTCTTGTACACTGCCTTTGGATTTCCGTCGCCAACCGGAGATTTCCATTGCATTAATACAGCATGTTATTGGCCAAATGAGAACACATAACACATCCTATGAGCACCAGATTGGACTAATTTCGTATAAAACGTTTTTAGACAAATAATATATGTCAACTTCCAACTACGTCTTCCGTTATTTCTGTTCTCTGCGTCATATCAGGTAAAAATTGTCACAGAATTACGATGGACAAGAAATTAGAAGGGAAAGTTTAAAATTTGTTTTGTCACAGAAGGATTGGAATTTGAACATTTAATGAACTGATTATTAAGAGTGGCGTGTACCGTGGATTTTTTGTTGCAGTCAGATGCACACTCAACATGACAAAACATTTTTTACCGTTTAGGAATTTGGAACACAGGTTCATGGAAGTCTATTCCAAATGTTAGAACGTTATATGAAAAAAAATCAGTTACAATACGTAAATCGCTAAAAGAGGCTTTACTGAGCGTGTCTGACTGCGGCAGATGATTACGGTACAAGTCATTATTAAGGAAATTTAGACTCAGCAAACCATTTTTTGTTTATTATTTTTCCACCGCGCGGCTAGCTCTGGGGTACTGCGGCAGTACCCCAGAGGTAGCCAGTTCGATGCTCTCAGAAAAGAAAATGTGATATGACATGATGACTGAACCCAGAAAAAGCCACCGGAAGTGGCCAGTCAAAAATTGAGTTTTCCATTTTTTGCAGTCTATTTTTGATTTAAGAAATATTGCGAAATTTTGTTAGAGAAATGCTATTAAAATAGCTCTAACCACACGAACTTTTCGGTCAATCGCAAAACATACTTACCTAGTTTTTCTTTTTTACTTATAAGTAACCCACTGCGTTTTCTTGGGGAAACCAGCATCCCGAGACGAGTTTTGTTTCCCCGCCTATAATTTGGTTCAACGTTCCTTGTTTTCTATCAGGTACTCGTCGGAATATAAATACTATACTATGATATTCAATAAACCCCGAGTTTCGTCTGTAGCTTCGGTGTTGTGTTTGTTCTAGCTCAAAGTGAATGGAAAGCTCCGAGTGCTACTCTGTACGCTGCGAAATGCTCCCCCTAATCTAGCGCGCCCGGCAATTTTTGCATTCAGTGTCCGCCTACTTTGTACTTTTGGAATGCTACGTCCCATCCGATACCCCTCCGCAGTAACTGTTTGTCGGCGTTCCGACAGCCTTAAACGACGTGTACTTATGCCTGGATTTTCGTGCAATCTAACCTAAACCTCATCTTCCTGCTCAGCCGAAATAATCTTCGGAACGCTATTTTCATCTTTTGGACGGGAAGATCCTCTTTCGCCTAAGCGATTGTACAGATTTCTAAATAATTTATGATTTAGTTGCCTTCGGTGGGGGTATAACTCTGAATACCTTCGGGCTGCAGCGAGCCTGTTAAAATTGGTTTGAGTAAAAACACAAATCATATCTCTCATATCACTATTCGAAGTCATTATGACGCGGCATTTTTTAATACTTTTTGATAAATTTATGGAGAAAGTTAATGAAAAAGCTATTGGGTTAACACTGAACACTTTAAAACTAATGTCATCATATTATTATCGACTGTCTGTTTGTAAAACGTAGCTATCTAGATAATATTTTGTTTAATGCGGAAAGGCCTATTAGAACAAGTTTGGAATTTAAACACTATCTGCATTAAGTCGTTTTTTTCTTGAAAATGGGCTGGAATATCAAAATGAGACAAGAATACATTCATTATTTAAAAAAGGTTGGTCTTTCAGATTTTGGAGCCGATTTGACGTTAGATGTACAGGATAAAAAGTTATGGGTCAATTTATCTAAGCAATAGGTTATAAGTAGCGCCCTCTATGGGCACCGTCAAAAATGTTATTGGAATCTTTTTTTCCCGTAAGACAAACCATAGGATTGCAAATTTTCAAGTCGACAACCTAAGAAATTTCGTAGTTATGGCAAAAGATGAAAATAAAATTGTAACTTTCAACACCCTGTATTTCCTAAACCATCAACATTCGGATAATAATACAAATTGGAAACGAGAAGATATAGAGGAAGTCTCAGATTTCTGCTATTTAGGAAGTCAAATAAGTCGCGATGGTAGGAGCCAAGTAGGAGCTCTAGAGATATAAAACAAAGAATAGCGCAGGGCCGAATTTTATTTAATAAAAGGAAACAATTATTAAGTATGCTCGGATATGATAAACAAAATGAACGTCGCATTTCATGAAAAAACGATAAAAAACAAAATTAAAGAAATGAATGCACAGTTTTGTTATCGTAGACGAAAAATCTCCATAACAGAAAACAGTTCCAGTATTTACGTAAGTCTTACGTAAAACATTTGAATGCGTCGTGTTCGAATTTGCAAAAAGAACTGCGCGTGGGAAAAATCAAAGAAAATATGCATAACACCACCGGTTCGAAGTAAAAAGAAATCTCGTCGTCTTGTGTGCTACTCTGATGGGTTTCTTGACATTATTTTGTGCAAAAGATTCATTGATTCAAGATTTAACCTAAGTTGGTTGAACCATCAGTAAGCAGGTATAAACAGACTTCAAAATAAAGGCTTCATCATCGAGCATGCCTGGATGTAGTTACCAATCGGTCTGCACTCAAAATTTATGAATTAAAGAATTCATGATCCTAGTCAGATTGATCTAAATATTTATGCGTTCGTCTAGACAAGCACAAAATTGAAATGGTACCTATCGAAATTGAATTTATTTAAATAATTTTTACTGGTACGTACACTGTTAAAACGAACTGCATTAAAAATAGTTAAGATTCCGCAGCTAGAGATATTTTGGATCATAAACAGAATGAAAGTACAAAACACATTGTGAGTCTAATAGAGAAAAGGCGAAAATATAAAAATAGGTTAGATGAAATAGGGAAACAAAGATATAAAGCGATCAAGTGGGAAATTATTCGGAAATGTAGGATTTACACATAGTTGCTTTGTGCCCAGTTACTTACGGAACACCTATATAACCACTACGCTGTCCAGCACATTTTGGACAACACGTTAGAAAATATTTAACCGAAATATTTTTCATTCGTATTCACATTTCATTACTAATTTTGTAATAATATTTTGAATAGTTGGTACGGGTGGAATGGGCCTATTGTTAAATTCTTAGAAAATAAGTTCCGTACACGATGTAAACATTTTGGCAATAAAAACTTTTAGCAATAAAAACTTAGTGATCTATGATAACGATAAGTATTGCCGTGTCTGGACAGAATTAAAATTAGGTAGGTACCTACATATTTATAATTGTCAAATTCATGACTTTCACTACTTTTTTCGGAAAATAATACTGGGCATTTTGTAAACGTTCATCTTTTCAAGAAATGTTAGAATTAGACGTATGCTAACTTAGCAGTGTAGATGTTAATATGATAATGGAAAAAAATGCGTATAAAAGTAGCGCCTGTAGACTAGCTTCCACTATTTTTGTTCGTCCTGCAGAACAGTGTATTTCGAAAGACAAGGCTTATTCGAAAACTTGTATATTTTGTGTGTTTTAAATTTATCTTCAAGTGTTTTCTTCTTGGGAAATTTCTTATCTATAAAATTTTTTGAGGTAAGTTTATTTCAAGCTGATTTGTAGATTGAAACTTAAAATTCTAAAAGGTGCCTAAATGTTCTAATTTCGAATTAGCTCATTTCAAAAATTTGTGGGCGGTATTAAACTTAAAATGGTAGGTTGATCACAAAAAAAATTGGTTGGTTGGAATAATTGAAAAAATGTTTAGATTCTTTTTCTAATTCCGATTTAATGACTTTATTAATTTCTTCTTATTAGACATAACTTTTTTCAGATATTTAGCAGTGTTGGAAACCTCAATTCTCCCCAAAAAATTATCCCATTCTATATTTCCTAATGGATCAGTTTTTATGAGTAAAAATAATTATTTTAGATTGTGTTGATGAACGTATAAGAAACCCGGTAGTATACTCCTGACTCCCCGTATTTAAGAAACTGAAAATAACCAAGCAATCAAAAGGCAATTCGGGTCAGGACAGTAACTAACAATTTGTTTTATTATCCCAAACAAATACCATTCATAGCACCGAGAGAGAGCTTTAATTAAATAAAGATAGCGTGATTACGTCTGTCATATCAGACGGAGTGTCTAGTAAGAAGTAAGATGAGTTCGCCTCTAGACAGAGTGAGAAAGATAGGTATATTAGTACTCTCCCACTCCCACTTGAGTGCTCCAGTCCCATATTCACCTCGTCTAACATTAGTATTTGATATACCTTTGATTGGGAAATACCTACTAGTACAAGTTGGCTGTGCGCGGTTTTTTTTAAATATTTTAGCCGACTGCGATCAAACAAAATTTTTATTGTACTCGATTTCAGTGAACGAGAAAAATTATGGGCCCATTTCTGGTGCTGCTCGCCTCGTTTTTGTTAAAAAACTGTGTATCCGCACCGACGAAAAACAGCATCGAAGAAGAAAACTTCACGCAAAATTCGACGGACTTGGGAAACTTCTTGGACATATTATTGGACGCTTACTACGAGGAATATTTAAGGAAGAAGATACTTGATGATGGTCTGAAGAGGAACAAAACGGGGGACATTTACGAGCAGATGCAGGGGGATCAGCCCGCTTCTGAGATCAACAATACGGAGTACGTACATTTCAGAAGGGGGTAAGCAGAAGCAGCCCTTATTCCTTCACTAATTAAAACAATACTTATGAGTGTGGTTTTAACCAGTCCTGTACAAGTGGAAATAATTTTAAATTAATTGGACGCAGTTTAAAATTCAAAATATTAACGCAGTGTGCAAAAGCGAAATCTATTTTTGCGTTCAAAATAATTGCCAATTGGCAAATTACCGTGTATATACCTATTTTTTTATTTACAAAAAAATTTGATATCGCGTCTATTTACCACTAGGTCTTTTTTTATCCGCTGGCTCGCGTCCAGCGGCCGTATGTCACTGAACTGACAAATTAAGTACGTACCTATATTTTTGCCAAAATTTGCGCATTCATTTGTTTCTTTTTTTCAAGCACGAATCCGGACGTCGAACAAGAAGAAAGGTAATAGCCAAAAAGCGCAAAATGCTAGCGATTTATTTTTCTATATGCACAAAGCACTTGTTTATAAATTTTATGTTTTTTTTTTATTAATGAATGAATGCCAATGTTTTGATAATACACATGCATGTTGTTGATTTTTTGCCTTGCGAGCAGTGCTACAGTTATTCAGCTATAATTTTGCATGCAGTGAAAATCGGTATTTAGAGAATTTTAGAAAATACGTTGTTAAAATCCATTGGTGTTAGATCCGGCGAGCGGGGTGGCCATGGCACTGGACCTGTATCTAATGCCTAATGTTACTGACCGTTCAAATATAGAAAAAGAAACAATATCATCAACTAATTTGGAGCAATTAAAAAAACTCGTCATCCGATCTGCTAACTCACTCTTTCTCATAGAAAAGCATTACGTAATACTGTGTACTTGCATTCAACGAGTCAGGTTTACATTACTGTCTAACTCGCTGTCTAAGAATGTGATACAAATAAGAAAAAACTTGGAGATGAGAGAATAAAAAAAATGTGCGCTAGACTGTGGCTAGACGGTTTCATGTTGCTGTAACTTACGTTAGGTTATTAGAATTGCTAGAGTTAAGAAACGTTAGCTAAATAATTCTTGACCACAGGTAATGAGATAGTTTACAAGTAATTTATTGTTACGTACATATTTTTGTAATACAATATGCCATACTACTAATTTTTTTACTTTTTAATTCGCTTTATACAGAGTGGCTTCGTAAAACAGCTTCGTTTGAAAATTTGGGAAATCCCACATATACAATGAGGCCACCTTTTAATTATTAATAGACTACCAAGAAATTGCAACGTACACCTATTATAGTGTTACAGAATTTCTACTAGATAGTACACCTATATGAATATACTTATTCGCAAAGGTCATTTACACTATATACGACTAGTCTAGACAG
Organism: Xestobium rufovillosum; assembly: GCA_963966045.1. Lineage (NCBI taxonomy): Eukaryota > Metazoa > Arthropoda > Insecta > Coleoptera > Ptinidae > Xestobium > Xestobium rufovillosum. The sequence continues at coordinate 32,460,932 of OZ014497.1, forward strand.
TCATTTTAAAAACAGCATATACTATGAAATTTATTGCCTATAAGTTGTAACACTGATTAAGAAAAAAATGCGAAAAACTTGGCGGGCTTTCTAGCATAACCATTCTACTGCCAATGGCAAATGTCGCACTAGACCATGAATTTGAGAACTCAGTAGGCTGCGACGGCTCAAAAAAATGTCATATTTCTTATTTTATTTCTATATTGAATTATATATAGCCCCACAGACTTAGAGATATGGGATTTTACAGCAGAACCCACACACTAATTCTACTTCAAAAACAAATAAAAAAAGAAAAGGAAATTTTATTAAAATTACAAGAACCTCCCTCAAAAATAACCCACAAATAATTGTATTAAAACCTGATACTTTTACATTGTTATTTCAAAAAACGGCAAAGATTTTGGCAAACAACAAAATTATAGGAACTGCTCAAGTTGATTGTCATGTTTTTCAACACATAATCTACATCTTTTAGTTGTTAATAGATTGATGGCATTAATTAAAAAAATTGGATGGGCTTGCAAATATCGGAAAGCATGTGTTGCCTCTGCTAGCTCGACTTGATTGTTGTATCTTCGTATGTATATATTTTTTCTTTTAAAAATGCCCAAACAAAAAAGTCTAATATTCTAAGATCCGGTGATCTTGCAGGCCACAATATAGGTCCATTTGTACCCAACCATCTACCCCGAAAATGATTTTCTCAATAATTTCTAACTATTGCAGAATTGTGTGCAGGGGCACCATCTTGTTGGAAATATACCCTTTTTATGTTTATTAACGGAACATTTTCCATTATCGCCTTTGCGTTAATATTCAATAAATTAATGTATCTCAATCCCGTTAAGTTTCCATCAAAAATTTGGTACGCTAGTTGACCACCCAAAATAAAACACGAAACGTTAAATCCAAAACGTCCTTGCCTCTGACGTTCAAAAAAGTTTGGTGCTGATTTATATCAGATCAGTGACGCACATTATGCTTGCTAAATAATCCTACGCTGCTTATGTGAGTTTCATCTGTCCAAATGACAGACCGGCCAAATTCGTGATTTTCTTGAATTTTATTGAAGTACCACCTACAAAAATTAAGCCTTCTTTCTTGATCTCCCGGGAAGAGATGGTGAATAATTTGAATTTTATATGGCCTATATTTCCCTTTTTTAATATTTTTGAACTCTTGTATTGGAAACACCAACTTGTGATTCGATTTCGCGACAAGAAGCTTTTGGTGTCGCCTCAACCAACGGTAAAACATTTATTTCTGCCTCTTCCCTATTTTCTTTATTATAAATTTTGTTTCTAGGTTTATTGAATGACCCATAGTGAATTAAATTTGATTTTAATCTCGAAAACATCATATCTGTTGAGATATAGATACATTGATTCATTTACATTCTCACGACATTCATTGAAACAGCTTTTTGAATTAAGTAGTCACGAAATGACAATAACTAGTTTGTTACTTATTTATTATTAAAAATTATTTTGTGCCCGCAAATGTAATGCATTTTTAAATCTTGAATATCTCAAAAATGAAGCCTCAAATCAAAATCTTGCAAGAGTACTGTTCTTTTACAAATTGAATATTTATAGAGAAATTCCTTCAATTTTTAAGAAATCTGCAGTGGCGTAGAAAATAGAGGGCAAAAATCGGTCAACTCCCCCATTATCTACGTCACTGTACTCTTTAAAACAAACCACTTATTGCCATTTCGTAGCTGCTCAATTCAAAAACGCCTATCCAAAATTTATCATTTTTTGTCGGATATATGTATATGATTGTTTAATAACTACCATCCTAAATTTATTACAATTCACTATTTGAATTTCAACAAAAAATCAAATAAACTTTTTAGATTTAACTTTACATAAAATGAAAAATTCAATAAAGACTGAATGGTAGGTACACTAAATCAACTTGGTCTGGCCGTTATATTTGTTTTAATTCTGATGAACAACCCACATGCCACAAAAAGAGTATTGTTATGTGTCTAGCTGACCGAGCAATTAAACTTTCCAGCTCACAATTTAGAAAATCCGCAATAGAAAAAGTATTAAATTGCTTAACATACAAAATTTGAGTCAAATCGGAAGTCAAATTTACAGTAATATAATAAAATAAACCCAAATTGAAAAAATCATAGATAAGTGTTTGTATCCGACCCTAAATTTTCAAAACTGAAAATTGCAACGTATGGAGCAATAATTTTAGTCAATGAATCACTCCTTTTTGAAATAGTGGTACGTGTGGATGATGTTTTCTTCTCAGGAAAACACAATTATGTGAAAATTTACTCTCAAGTTCGTGGAATTCCAAAGGCTACGTTCATTGTTAACCTGATGAAGGGACGATACCTGCGACCTTCCGGGAACACTGAACACCGTTCAATCTCTGTCAGTTGCATCACATTTTGCAATTAAAAAAAATCTACCCGGAATTCTGGTGATATACATCTCGGACAGCGTCTAGACTGAACAAGACACAACCTGTTTTTTATGCGTGAGTTTCTTGGAAAAAAATATTCGTCGGTTTCCCCCTTAGTGAAAATTAACCATGAATGAGATCATCCTCCAAATTCTGGATAATAAAAATATTTCAAATGTCAAACACCTGTGGAAATACTCGTGCCGTCTGCCCAGGTGTCCAGCGGTCATTGTCCAAATATGTCTCACAGCGGAAAAACACATAAATTACAAAAAAAAGAAGAGAAATTTATACCTTGGACTTTGGCGTATTAATAGATTTATAATTTGTTTTTTATATATTCATTGAGGACAGGTAGAGAACCGGAGGCGGAAAGCTGGTATAAATGACTCATTTCCCAAAATCATAATGGATTTATTCAACTCAGAACAGCATGAAATGATTCACCAGAAAGAACACTCTTTTCTAGCCCTCTATAGGAGTCCCGATTACATCCAAATCACTACAAAGTGACATCGACAGAGGAACAGGCGAATATATTTTTAAGTCATCTGCAAACAGTTCGTTAGATTCAGCAATATTCGCAAGGTCACTAGTAAAAATATTAAAAAGAAAAGAGGTCCTAAATTATATTCCTGGGGAACCCCGTATGTTGCTGTAAAAATGTGTAAAATGGCATGTTTTTTTATTTGAATGATACTAATAGTTTATATTTCGATTTCGTCACTTAGTGTAATACGATATTACACAAAAACCAATTAACAAACTGATAATAATCAGCAGCTTTTTGTAAAAACTTATTAGGTACCTAACACTGCACATAAACTTGCATGTTTTATCCTATCAAGGCTCACTTGTTATGTTTCTAAAATCATTTTGTTTGATCAGAAAGGATCGAGAAAATTGGATGGAGCTTATCAAAAACAAAGTTCTGCGCCAGACAGGCAGAGAAAATACAACGATACCAAGGGTACCGGAAGAAAATTTAAACATCATAAACATAACGAGATTGATTCCCCAGTTTAATAATACGATCGTCAACGAAGACCAGATAGCAGAAAAAATTAGAAGCTACTATCCGTCCTGTAAGTATCGCTTCCATTCTATCTTTCCATGACATCCTCATCATCATCATCATTATTATTATGAAATTTTTTGCTAAGGTGACCTTCCACGGCACACTGACGAAGAACTATGGAAAGACGAAAACACCATGAATCTGTTCTTCAACATCGATAATGCTTCAGAAATTAACTCCGTTAATAATATAGCTACTGCTACCCTTAGACTCTACAGACTACCCCCGATGAATCTCTCGGATGCCTTCGATGGGGATGCGGCCAACTGCGAAAACCGAAGTGTCACAGAAGACGACAAGCTTCTCAGAATATCTGTTTATTGGTATGGGAGGCCGTTAAGAAAACGTAAGGGTGGTGAGTCTATCACGCTTTATTATTTGTCTTCCCCTTTTGGTGAAAGAATTTTTTTATAACAAACGTGCTCAAATTTTGAGTATTTTAAATCTGTTTATTGGTCGAGTCCATCTAGCGGGTGCCCCTACATACTTCAGAATTTACCTATAAAATTAGGCACGCCAATAACTTCTTTGCTAGACCACAAATTTGTGTAATGTATTTTTCATGTACCGGGTAAGTAATCTTATTTTTCGGAATTAGCATACACATAATGCGAGACCAAACACGGACAAAGGCTCGAAATTATTTTTGGTGAAGAAACGAAACGTTAATGTTGTTGCTGAAAAAAGTTACAGCGAGTTAAACACAAATAATTTGTGCGCGCTAGAAGCGTTGATAGGTAGCGGCCAATTCTACATTTTATTGAAATGCTTTACCACATGTAAGGTTATTTTCATGGAAGGAGTACACGGCCAGGAATTAAATTTAAGGAAATATCTGAAGTATTTTATTCGAAAAGACCAAAGTCTTCGCAAAATGTAAGAAACGAAGATGTCAATAACCAGTATGTCCTCCTCTGTTCTCGAGCAAAACATTAACACGCTGTTCATTCCAATAAAAAGGTTATTAATGGCTTCCTGCGGTATGTTGTTCCATTCTTTTTGAGCAGCAACAATTAGCTCCTGAAGGGTGAAAGGGGGTTATCTCTACTTAAAATGGCCCTTTTTAGCATACCCCGCACACGTTCTCACAAGGATTCATGTCAGGTGAGTTTGCTGGCCAATTCATTATTTGAATATTCCCTTCCTGTAGCAAATTGGCAACCCTTCCTGTACATCCCTCCCCCCAAACATTACTGTTCCTCCTTGACAAGGAACAACTTCTCTGGCAAAAGCGAGTCTTTCTTGTCGTCCCGGTCCCCTCCAGACCCTTTCACGTCGATAATCACTCACTAACCCAATTTTTGTCTCATCAGAAAAAATGATATTGCGTCACTGGGGCAAAAGCCAGCCCCTATGTTCCTGTGCCCACTGGAGACGTGCGGTTATGTGTCAAGGAAGTAACCTAGGTACCCTCAGAGGTAACCTAGATCTTAAATTTGCAGAGTGGAGTCTCTTATTGTGGTTTTTGAGATTCCTCTTTGGTAAGTCATTAAAAAATAGCTCTAAACTCGATTGTGTTACAATCACACAGTTCTATAAATGTAAAAATTTTACGCCTGCACCTAAACCACCGCGGTTAGCGTGCACAAATTGTTTGTGTTTAACTCGCTGTAACTTTTTTCAGCAACAACATTAATGTTTCGTTTCTTCACCAAAAATAATTTCAAGCCTTTGTCCGTATTTGGTCTCGCATATCTATATGTTAATTCTGAAAAATAAGATTACTTACCCGGTACATGAAAAATACATTACACAAATTTCTGGTCTAGCAAGAAAACATTTTTTTTTATTAAAATTGGAAAATTGTAGAGGCAACTTGAGTACACTGTGATTATCAGCACACTTCAGTGAATATTGCACAAAAGAAACAGGTCTGTAACTCTATTCGTTGCTGAAATACAACAAGTATTAAAAATGGTTGAAAATTGATTAAGGGAAATTTTACGAAAAATCGATTTTCCGGCATTTTCGCAATTCCCGATCTTTTCGAGACCTCAAAATTCGAATCCAGCAGGTCATTTTACATAAGAATCAGCCCGACTATGGATACAATGCCCTGTTTTTGCTGTACTTCTCATGCTATTTTTGTCAGCTGGTTAGGGGCAACTTTATAAGTTTTCCATTGTTCCCAATTTTTATTCTCCTTGCCATAACAGAAATAAAAGATTTAAAGGGTTTCCTCTCAATTCAACAAACCCACACAGTTATATTCATAACCGTCACAGAAATGTATATTTACAACTATCCTATAAAAATGCGTCAGAAGCCCGAATCTGACACCATTCAATGATCTCAATGGATTACCAATATAGTATTTGTAAAATTCTTTATTATTCCGATTGACAAATATCATCTCTCATTTAAATTTTAAATTAAAACTATAAATACTGGGCACGTTTTTGGAGTATCAATGTCAGCGTTGTTCACAAATACGGAAAAAAAAGTTCGCTGTTTCAGAAATTTGCATACAAATTGTCCCATATGACTAACCCAATGTTTTGCTTTTAGTTAAAAGACGACTTTGTGACAGCAAAGTAGTGGGGGAAAACTCAAGATGGGTCGAACTCAACGTACGTCCAGCCATCAGAGTATGGTCCAAAGGAGGCAAGAACTCGGGTTTAGCAATTCTCGTTGAAGATCAAGATGGGAACATCTTGAAAGCTGACAGATTCTTCAAGGGACCTTCATGCACGGTTGGAGCGTGTGAGTTTGATAAATTAACAAAAACTAATCGAGTTCTTTGGTTTTTGCACTTTGTAGATATAGTTAATACTCTAATACTCAGTGAATAACTCAAAAGTACTAAAAATATGATGCAACAACAACTGGGTGATTAACCCTCGATCCCATAAAATAACTACGCCACTGGTAATTAAAAAAATCACTTACCCCCGAAAATACCATCGGTGCCGCCACAGAAACACCAGAAACATTGGAAAACAATCCACAATTTTTTTAGGGCGATCCGAGATAGTTTTTGAACAATATGGCGATTGGCGATGACGTCACCACACAAAATTCAAAGGCTGATTAGACGAAATTCGTGGCATTTGCCTCAAATTACGGTTACTTAAACTGATTCATGTCTTATAAACGCGATTGACGATGATTTCATTGCACTTTTGGTTAGTTTTAAGGGAAATTTTATCATAAATTTATTATTAGGAATAAAATTTATACCGGCCGAGTTCTCGACGCGTATTAACGTTCATGAAACGCGGAATTCGTGGAACTACGCGATTAAAACTTTTTAAACTCAAAAATAACACTTTTTACCACTTTTTTATACAAAATAAAGGAAGAAACTTACATCCCCTTCGGCAGACGCTAGCAGATACGGAAACAACCCATCGAGATTCTATTGTTTCAAACAAAATTAATTTAAAACTTCCCGCTCAATTATGTTTATATAATTTAAAACTTAATGAAACAATTAAAATAGTTACAGATTAATTTTTGCAGTAGTGTAGTTTTAGTGCATTATACAGGGTTGAGTTATAGACTTACAGAACTTGAACCTAGTTTAAAAATGAGATTTATAAAAGCTATTTTTTTGGTATTTCAGCAACCCCAAAACCAATTCCAACAATCATACGCGACGCTGCGAGAGGGGAGCAGGAATTTGGACGACTGGATGGCCTTATTGGAAAAAATTCAACTTCAACCTTATATAGTGACTTATTATTGTTATCTCCAATAATAGACATTTGCACACTAATTTTCCCTGATAATTACACGCAACCGAATCAAATTGGAAGTTTACGGATCAACGCCTGCAGTCTCCGCAAGTTCTTCGACGCCAACCAACGGAGAGAAGATCGACAGCGATGGGAACGCTTAGCTTCCGTTGGAGACTTACTAGAATCTTCCACGGGGAGGCATATTAGACACCAAAGGCAACACTTGGGTTTCGACCCACGGTCGAGGATCGAAGGACAACACATTTTAATAAGAAACGAAGAGTTACGTAACTTGAACATTTCTATGATTAATAGATAATTTAGTTTGTCGAATTCTAGTTGTAAAGACTTCCAAAGACTGTTTAGTGGTTATTTTATTTTAATTTTCACATTAGCTTTTAATTCGAGGCGAGGAATTTTTTTCCGATCTCCAAAAATAGTCATAATTCTCAAATAATTTTTATATGATCGCAGTGGCGTTATCTCCTATAGAGCGCCATTCCTACTCATCGTTTGACATAAATGCAACAGTAAATGTCAAAATTGGAAACAAAAACGCATCAAAAACAAATTTTCTTGACAACTGCCAACATGTTGGTGCTCATTTTTTTTATTTACACACTCTGTATATGCCACCTGCATTTTCCATTGTTTTCACGTTATAATTTATGCTCTAATGTGTATATAAGCTTAAGCAAAATCCAAAAAGACTCTTTTTTTCATAATTTTTTAGGCAAAAAAGACTATATGTATATAAAGTTGATTTTACCCAATTTTTTAAATTTTAAACTTTTAAAAGTAGTTTAGATATGAGAAGATGTACTTAAATGTTCCCAAATAAGTTTTTAAAATGTCAAAAATTTTGTAAATATTGTATATTTAATATTATTTAATAAAATAATTATCTTTTTATTAAAAAAATTAATAAAACACATTTCATTTCGAAACAAAACATTTATTTCTTCAAATTTTCCACGAATTCTGCAAAAAAAATAAGTCGGTGGAAATCATACAAATTTTCCCTCGTATATCATACCGTTGATGAAGTCGTCGTGTTCTGCGTTCCTCTCCCTCGCTTCTTTAATCGCTCTTTCAAATTCTTCCACATTTTCATCCTTAAAATGAGCCTTAGCCAGCAACAACCAACCCTTTAAGGAATTTTCGTTTAACCTTAAGGCTGTCTTAGCATCAGCTATTGCTTTCTCGTACAACTTTAAGTTTATAAACGTCAAGCAACGGTTTAAGTATAACTGACAACTGTCTTTTATTTGTTCTATGGCCTAAAAATTAATTTTTGACTTGGTCATCATAGTTGAATAAACAAATTACGTTGTTATAGCAAGATAAAGCTTTTTCGTACTCCCCTCTACGAAAAGCTAATGTGCCCCGCTTCTTATAAGTCTCCGATTTCTCTTTTCGTACCAACTTATTCTGATATCTCTGTTCTGCGTCTCTAGACACTTCTTCCATGAAAGCCTCTATAAAACACATCCAGTCGCTTCTTACTTTGACAATTAAATCGAGAATTTACCTTGTGACATTGCATTAGGATCTTTATCGTCTTTTAAGAGTGCTTTTTTGTTGATTACAGACCTGTTCGATTTCACCACTAGTTCCACGGTATTTTCATCAATATTTTCAATGCATTTCTCGTTTGCGCACTTCAAATATTTGTCCGCTTCTAGGGTAGCAATTTTTTGTAAATCCGGATCATCAGAGCGCATTTTATGGACAATATTAGACACTTCGTTCACTTTATACATGAAATTGTTAAACTCTTCTTCCATACATTTCAAATTCTGCATTGTGGCTGCTAGAAATCGGTTCAATAATCAAAATATTGAACAAACTTCAAATATTGATTTAAAATTCAAAAATGTTAGTGATAAGCAACCTGCATTACCGACACGATCAAATGTCATCTAATGTCAAAAGATTATTGACAGCAGTTGCTTGTCGAATTTTCGCCGACAAATATTGATTTTTGCTGTTATTTCAATATTTAAACTATAAATACAGACAGAAATGAGCGAAGAGACAGAAAATGCAACAAATTCCGCAACTGGTAATGTAGATATATCAGGAATTAATGCGGAATAGCGCATAGAAATTTTCGATTTTTTTCGTAGACGATGCTTTGACTAATTATACTATTCCAAAGAAAAGCCAAGAAGAGAGTAGTAACGTAAATGTTGAACCTACCCCTGTTTTGCCCACAGAACAGTACCAATACACGGGTTATGGGAACTACACTCCAGGTAAGATTGTTCGTGGGGTTGATGTCTCTGTATTTTCAAAATTACTTGTAGAAATGTACAGTTACTATTACAACTACTGGGCACAGCAACAGCAACACCAACAACAAAACTTAACCACTTCTTATAACCACATACAGGGCGGCACAAATTTGTATACCGAATCCTTAAAAAGAAAGTTCCCAGCTACTGTTACAGCGTCCGGTATAACTTGTAAGCAAATGCGACTATAAATGCATTCGTTCGATGAACGATTATAATTTCTTGTGTTTTAGATAAAGAGTCGTTTCATGAAGTAAACGATCCAACTTTGCCGAAAGAATTAACCGCGATGTTCCAGCCGTTGTTTTGTAAGTTGTGTTCGCTGCAGTTGACCAGTTCTGTGGTGGCTAAATTGCATTACAAGGGGAAGAATCACGAGAAAAAGGTCAGGAAATATTTGGTGGATCATGCGGCGAAGACGGGGGAGCCGTTGCACAAGCGAGCGAAGCCGACGCCGAAAAAGAAAAGTGATGCACAGGTAAGGAAGACAAACGGATATAAGTAACGCTGAATGAAATTTAATTATTATTCAGAATGACAATGATCCGAAATATTTTCACTGCGAGGTTTGCGATCTACCACTGACGGGCAGATTGCATGCCGAATCTCATTACATGGGTAAAAATCATCACAAGTAAGTATGCCATCGTGCGATTTTGTCATGTTCTTGTTGCCTTCTTTATTTTTTGCAGAGTTCTTGCAGGGAAGAAGATGCCTTCTGGTAAAGGCTATGTCGCAGAAGACGGTAAATGGGTTAGAACGTGAGTAAAAGCAATTAAATGTAAAAATTAATACTCCGATTTGCGTGTAAAAGCGGGATTCTTCCATAGCACCTCTATTGTACATTTTAGCGAAAAATGTTATATAAGAGACCCCCTTTAATTTGTGATTCTCTATCATATAAAAATATTTTCACTTATACAGACTGTCCCATTTCTTCTGCACAGCACCTAACTTAAGTTTTTTTAAATGGAACATCCTGTATTTGACTTCATTTTCGAATTCCTTGATCGATTTGATTATCAGATTGTATAAAGTCATTTTTGTCTAAACTGCATATTTTTTAAGTTGCGGGCATCTTTTTGCGAATATTGACAGATGTAGAGCAATTTTTAAATTTCAATATTTGGGTATTGCATGAAACTGGAGCAGTAATATTTTTGTGGAGTGAAAGCAATATGTAGGAAAAACTTCTGCTGTAAGAAAAAATTGAAACTGTTATACAGGGTATTAGCAATTACATAAGCAAATTAGAAAACTTGAAAACCCCATAACTTTGTAATTTCAAATAGAACCCTATTGTTTTTAGGTCATTGTTAGATTCCCCATAATATTGCCTTTCATTTTGGTATACGCTTCCCTATACCCAAAATCAACCGTTTTTGCCAAATTTGCATTTCTTTGAAAAAAAGTGCCAAATCAGACAACTAAATAAAAACAAACCGTAGCAATGATCAAATCATATTTGCTAGATTTATCTGGAAAATATTTAAAAAACGGTTAATATTGGGATAGGGAAGTGTATTGCAATAAGGAAGGCAATTTTATGGGGAATCCAACAATGGTATAAAAACAATAGGATTCTAATTGAAATTAGAAAGTTGTGATGTTTTCAAATTTTCTAATTTGGTCCTGTAATTCCTAATATCCTGTATAATATTTTCGATTGTTTCTTACAGCAACAGTTATTCCTAAATGTTGCTTTCATTCCACCAAATTATTACCGCTACAGCTTTATTCAATTCCGAGATATTAAAATTTCAAAATTGAAGTCAAATACAAGGTGTTCCATTTGAAATAACGGAGTTGACCTGCATACAGCAAATATGGGACAAGCTGTATAGCTAAAAATAATTTTAGCTGGAGCGACATGTCACTGGAAACAACTTTTATATGGAAAGTTTTTTAATATTTCTAACTGTAAAGGGTATAACGAAGAATCCCGCACTATTGACTCACCCTGTATATTATGTAGCTCTCGCAGGTTATCCTAGGCCCAAGGCTTTCACTGCCCAATTCCTGATGCTCATTTTCCTCAGACCTTCCTTTCTTGAAAATTGGGTGTCAGTGATACCTGTTACAATCTCTCCCCTTTTACGCTCCTCGGTCCCTCCCTCAACCGTTCCCCCACTTCATTCTCATCGTCTTCCTCTTGTCCTCTGCTGTCCCTTAGCATATTTTGTAAGTACTCTGGTCACCCCTTGATCCTGGGACTTGTTAACGTGATTTAATAAGTGCCTTTTGAAAATTTTGTAAAATATTCATAACAGTACGACATCAAAATCGGAACCTTTGATACGCGATGGCTTCGGACAAGATTTTGTGCTCCCGATCCAGCAGCCAATAATAGGACCTACCATACCAGTCGGGGCACATATAGGCTCGGCAAATCTCCACTGCGAATATTGCCAAGTCAATGTGACGTCTATCCAACAAATGGAGATGCACTGCAATGGCCAACGCCACCGAAAGAAGTTGAAACAGCTAGGGGTGCACAACGGCGCGTTGTCTGCGCCCAGTAAGTACCAGTTACGGAATTTAACCGGAAATATTGTTTATAAAAAACTGTTTAGTCATGGAACCAATAAAATTCGAAATACCGAAGGATCTGTCCGTTTACAAAACGCCCACCGGCGATTTCTATTGCCAGACGTGCAATTTGACGGTGAATTCCGAATCGCAATTCACGCAGCACCTGGGAAGTCGAAAACATCAAAAGAAATTCCTCGGCATCAAAGATTAGGTGTATTTATAAACTTTATGGACGCGCCCTGTATTCACTGTTTATTTTATGGTTGCACAGGTTTAATACATACAAATATCCCCATGTGCATATTTTCCTTTATTTTGTAATTATTGTATGGATATAGTTTCTGTTCTTGTTGCTTTGTTTTCTTTGTGTTGATAATTGAAGGTAAAATTGATTTATGGTTAAGCCTGCTCTACAAAATTCATTGCTATTTGTATTCTTCTGACTGGCTGGTAGAATAAATTTTGTTTTAAATAGGTGTCTGTTTTATTTGGCAAGAATCCTCTACAACATATTAGAATTCTCCGAGGTGAATCCAGTGGCGGCTCCTCAATAAGTGCGCTCATGCGCGCGCACTGTCTACAGAAAACTGCTTTTAACCTTTTTTTGATAAGGTTCAAACTAAAGTTTAAAACTTTTTGAATCTCCAGCGTTTAGATAATAAATAGTACGCGGCCAAGCATCCCGCGTCGTCAGTTTCAAAATACCTAGCAGAGAATACACGTGCAAATATGCAAATACATCCAACCGTCTGGCGTTCGAGCGTAGTGTCTGGCATTTTAAATCTGTGAGCTTTTGGGTGTGGTGCTCGTACATTCGATATGGGAGCGAGATCGGCAAAACTCGGCAAGACGGAGGAGAATTCGTCATATATGCTTTTAGTTTAGCTCGTATCCCAACGCCTTTTTAGTACACACTTGGAAGTTGAAACTTGCGATTGCGCTAAGCATATGCATAATATATACGGGACACGGGAATTGGTACTTCTGCGGCGCCGGCGTTGTTTTTTTGTTTACCATATTTAAGTTTGAGATAGCTCCTGGCTTTGCTTATAACGTGAGTAATTAGCTGTATTATCGTGTTTATTATTTTTAAATATTGAAATTTCCAGTGGTTTAGTTTGTGGTAACTTTTTATTATTGGACTTGAGCACAAAAATTGAAATAAAACGGTTAGGTAGGCCGACACCGGTTTTAAAATTAAATCAAACTTGTGCGAAGAAAAAGGAAGGTCGGTCTTTCACCAGGCATTTCACCAGCGACATTTACAAAGTAAACAAATGGATATGTGGATGTACGGTAAGGAATTCTCTTTTTTTGTTTTCCATGCTTGTTATTTTTGCTCCAAATATGGATAAGAAGAAACCGCCGGACCCCCCCCCCCCCCCAACCCCTGAGCGGTGATTTCATTCCAGAGCACTGCCAAGTTCTAGTCACGAGCCGCCACTGGGTGAATCCCCTATACATCTAATGGAGAAAGCAGTCTAAAATAGAAAACTGTAATGTTAAGTTCCGCATCATCGTTGATAGATGGCGGAACTAAACACGCTCCTGAATTTTTAAAATACTAGCAAATAAAAACAAATTTTTCAAATACTAAATGAAAAAACTATCTCATATAGTTGTTTATATTAAAATAAAAAACAAAATGGGGTCGTATTATTTATCATAAATAATCCCCGTCCTATATTTATTCAATTCACTGGTTTTCAAATAAAGATTAGAGAGTAGAGGATTAAAATGAAATGACAGGGGTGCATACAAATCACAATACATATCACAATTTAATCATTTCTACGTCCTTTTCTAACTCACACGAGCCATCTTTATCTCACATCTAATAAGATGATTCATTACTGACAGATAAATAGGGAAAAATAAGTGCCATTTTTGACAACAACAACTGCGACACATCCGATATTTAATTAAATATCTGCGTTCGTCACAATCAACCACTATTTTTGCTAAAAGAACCCTGATTTCAAATAACGCGCGGTGTTTTTCACTCCCAACTGTTGGCAGCAGTTGTAAGTCACATTTACACCATACTTTAATAAGCCATAATAAATGAATTTTATCAAATTTCACTAGATTGAGGCAAATTAATTCAATGAATTCATAAAATAATGATTAATATAATGATTTATGAAAGAAATTGTTGATTTTGAATTGTTTAAAGAGGATGTTGGTGGTTTATATTCCCATAGGAATTCTGGTGCGTCTGATACGGACTTCAAAAGTCATTCCGTGGTTGGGTCGTTGTTCTTGTCTAGTATTCTATGCACCAGTATTGAATATGGCGAGTTAGAGCGTGTTATGTCGCACTTTTTACGCAAATACCGTGGAACTGTTATCATTTAGTGATTATCATCTTATAAATACGCCGGCTGTTACTTTTTTATTGCAATTTGAGTCATTGATAATAAAGAAAAGTGTCGCATTTATTAGTTTTTTTTCCCCGAGGATTGTACGATTTTTGTGTGGTGTTTATTTATTAAATGTTGACTAAAAATTACCCGAGGATTTAAAAAGTTGTGTTTGGTGAGTGTTTTAATTCAGTTTCTTGGATTATACAAGAAGGAAACAGTTTAATTGTTACAAGATGTGAAAAAAAACTACTCTAATTTATGAGGTACGTAGAACTTAAATTTGATATTAAAATATGTTTGAATGGAATGATTTATGATTACAAAACGACTACAAATAGATTAGTTAACAATGTTTTGATTGAATTTGGTAGGGTTTAGGTCATAATATTATCTAAATTGCTTGTAAATACAACAAACTGCTTTAATGCAAGATGGCCGCCTGCGATATTATGTTTTAATCCTACTATAAAAAACTGTAAAGGTAAAGGTGTGCATGAATTCCAGATCGTCTAATAAATGAACTCGATCCGCGAGAATGTGCATCTCTCAAACAAAGCCACCTTGATAGAAATTGTAATTTTTTAAGTTCCTCATATTAACAGGTTGCTATAAGGAAAATTTGGGATATCGTGGGTCGTGGGTGGTCTTGATTTTTTTACGCTGTTTATTTACACTTAAAGCTTAAACAGATTGCTAGTACGCTTTGATGGTTTTATTGGTGTTTAAATTAGTTTTTTATACTCGGCCAATTAATAATTAGGAAAAGTATACAGGGCGTAAATTAAATTATACAGAATTGAAAGATTTTTATCAGAAATTGACCAGGTATGTACTTTTATTTCCATCTACAGGTTGTTCCATTATGTCGTATTTCTGCTTTAGAGAGTATTAAAATGCTGACAATAAAAATTGCAACACAAGCTGAAAGAGACAGTGCAATTATTATACTGATAAGCAAAAATTATCTGCAATATGTGTTGAGCCCGAGGTTGAGCCATTGATATTATTTTAATCTTTCCCCGTAAAAAATCTTTGTTTGATAACAAAAAACATCGCAGTAAGCGTCATTTAATCGCAGAACAAAAAACTGTTGCAATCTTGTAAAACCCCGTTATTTTGTACACACCTGCACATTGCATTCGATTGACAGGTAATGAGTCATGGTAAATGATCCTCCCTTTTAGATACTCCATAAATTATAGCCCCAATAACCAACCTAGTTTCCAAATGGACAGTCGTAAAGTAGACTGTTGTTGAAATACAGTTTTCAATCCCGTTTCTGCACTTAGCAAATAGGGGCTGTAAATAATTTAATAAATGCAGCAGATGCAGATATAAATCTTTTCTAAACGTTACAAAAGAGTGAGGCGAATTCTCGAACAAGAGTGGCACATTTTCATGTTATTGCACGTACTTCTGGCGGAAAAATGTCAAATCGTGATGAAAATAAGTAAATTCGTCGCAAAAACGTGAAGCAATTGCAAAATAAAAAGGAGTGGTAACATTTCAAGATCTGTTTCGTATTATTTTCGAATTGTATACGCAAAATTTTAGACTAATGAAAATGTTGACGTTCTTGGAACGTTAAACATGGAAGTTAAATGGCATATTGCGAATTGAAGCTGTCAATTATTGCTGCGAATTGTTTTATATCAATCCACGACCTTCTTGATGTGTTGAAAACGCTTAAATAATCACGAATGCTTCCGCTTTTTTATTTTGCACGTGCGATTTCTTATAAATTGTTACAAAAAATTAGACTTTCTGTAATTCTTAATTAAGAAGCGATGAAATGAAGAACTAACACCCTGTATAGCGAATTCTCCTTATTGTCTGATTTCGCAGATGTACTCATATTTTTAGCAGGAAACCCCATTGTTTTTGAGTACATTGATTAGCTTTGTATAGCATTCCCCCTCTGCATAGTAGGCTGTGTATATAATAGTTTTTTTTTGCTTTACATGCCACGGTATAGACGCACAGTTCATCTAGAAGAGCAAATTTTAGATGCAGTACATTTTGTTCTACAAGAAAACCTTCGTGCCACCAAAGTACAGCCCGAGGTATATATTTATTGAATTTTACATTCAGAGGGAGCATATAAGCTGTATATCCCGGATATGTTCATACCCCCTCGTAGATAATGAACGAGACATCATAAAAACACTAACCAAACTAATAAAAAAACATTATCACAGTGTTTTGAAAACAGTTTTGTTTATTTTTTATTTCCCTGGTGGATCGTCTCGTTGAACGTTTTAGAAGTCAATAAAAACTTGTTAATGTGGTTCTGGTTAGGCGCCAGATATAGGTTTAAGCTAATATTTATGCTGCAACCCTCGTAAAATAGTTTTTTTCAACCCCCACGTGCTCCTGGGTGTTTTTATTGCATTCGTTCTTTCACCGAAAAGTCGGTGCACTAGCTCGTGCACTAATCTGTGCATTTTCAGCACTAGAGGAAAATAGGACAGGGTTGGGGGGTTGTAGGGGGGTGAGTGTCTCATTAGCGCGGCCGTCTACCTTTCCTACTTCTTTTTGTGTCATTTTTCGCGAAAATCTCGAGTTTTTAATCGATTTCTCTGCTTCCTGAGCACACTTATGTTTTGTATGACGATTTTTTTTTGGTTTTCTAGTAGGATAAGGTTGAGCGAGTTTTATACAAAAATAAAGTGAGATGTGAGGTATACGAAGTATAAGATATGAATGAAACTCTCCAATTATTGAACGAAAATAGAATGTTCCATAAATATTTTGTTGAACATAAAATACTGCAACGAATACAGTTGTAAAATTCAAATTTTATGTAATTTTAGTGAATCCTCTCGACATATTTATTGCGCACAATTTTGTTTGAAGTTGTAAATCTCGGGGTTTCATTCCTAACTTTCAAAAGTGTGGAGAGAAAGGTCGTATAATAAAAATTAAAAATAAAATCGTCAGTTTTCAAGAAATTCCAACAAGTTTTACAACTATATGATTGCCCACGCCAAATATTTAAATGACCCAGAGATCAGCCTCGGAATCGTTCTGTTTCCGATTATTTATTTTAGGTAAACAAAACTGTTGACGTGAAAAATCGTTATATTTCCTGAGAATCTATGAAAAGAGTATTTTCGTACTTGTAAAAACATTTTTGACACCATCCTATTGTTTTAAGTTGGTCCAGTTCTCGGTCTAGTATATTTTATCTAACGGTATGCGGACTGAAAAAAATAACGTTATTGTACACTTCTACGCCGCTGGCGGTAGCAAAAACAATCGAGAGTTGCAGGTGCCGGTAGCAAAAGATAGAAACTGTATACCTTCAGAAAATTACTAACCAGTCATTGTTGAAAATTACCTACTTTTTGTTCTATTTCCAATGAATGAATGCATCTGATACTCAATCTGATAGGATGCACGGGGGGTGGGGTGAGATTTGTGAGGACGGGTGGCCTGGACCAGTTCTATGGCGTACGGTACGATTTCACGGATGCGAACACGGATGACTTGATTTGCGGGGATTTTATAATACACTAAACACTACCCAAAATTTTCTACTAATATAAAATAAAATAATAATAATAATAATAATAAAATAAAAAGCGACATTTTTTATCGTCCACCTCGTTTTCAACTTAGAAATGTAATTCCGAGGGTAAATCCCTCGGTAATTCCAATAATTTTTGGAAACTGTTTCAGACAGAGATAGTTCATAATTTGGTACAGTCTGTATAGGTGAAAACCGGATGACAACTATTTTAAATAAATATCCAACAAACAGTGCTTAGTATGTTAGCCTACCTTACTTAAAAGAACAATATACACTTTAAACCGGATTAAACAGTGGCCTAGGTCATCCCGGCACAGAAATACTCCAAGTTACGACCGAATTTTGCTCAACAAGCTCGTCAAAAGCCCATAAAATTTGCACCAATCAAGTGTCATAAAATTTGCAGATTCTGCAGTTTATTGCCGAAATTTATGGGACCATCCTTGTATTGTAATTCTTGTTGTCTGCGATGAAACGGTTATGTGATTCATAAGTGGCCCAAACACCGGTTTTTTTTTTTTTAGGAAACTTTTTATTTTGTCCCAGCCCTAATAAGAGGACCGATATAAAATTTAAAACTTATTTTTTTAGTTTTAAGTAATTAACAGCTATTTCACATCATTTTGCTAAACAGAATAAAATTTACACTTGTTCATCTTTAAAGAATTTTGTGAGAACTTCGCTGTTTCATACATTTCATGCAGGAAAATCATGACATTTCCAAAGGTATGCTAAATTTGTAAATTAATGGCTACTGCATACACGGTAATATTATTTTATTACGTTTCGGTCATTGATTTCATAGAACATTCCGGAAATAACACTGGCATATTATTACGGTTATTATCATTATTTAAATAGGGTTACATAGGTTAACTGAAATATCTATTAGTGGGTCAGTCTTCTCAATTTTATATTTTCAAGATCTTTCTAAAATGCGTAGTGGTTAAAAACTTTTTAACGCTTTATACAAGGTGTGTATAATCTCATGGATTTCGGCAAATAAAGTCTAAAATACTCCGGACCTTTTGTGGAATACTAAACCTAAATTTGTCCAAACAGTATATCGAATTCTAAATTTGACGTGTATCCCTATTGTCAAACGTCCAAATAACTTTCTTAACAAAAGCATCTAACAGAGACGGAGGTGACAAAAGGGCCGTAACCTATTGTCAACTACACATTTTCTGCTAAATCGCCGAAAAATAGAGGTACCTCCGGTTAGTCTGCAGCTGGCTAGATTTTTAACAATAGAAGCTTGCAACAGAGAATGCGTAATGGCTGCATTAAATTTACGAATAATTCGACTATTTTCACTATTGGAGAAATTATTTTGTCGGAGGCTGCTTAGTTTCGTCACGTATAGTGGCCAGAAGACAGAGAAAAAGAAATAAGACAGGATGCCGAGTAAATTCCTCCGATGTCATGCTAAGAATAAATCACTGCTTCCTACAAATATTCTCCAAATGCGGTGCCTTTTTATATTTCCTGTCCTTATAATAGTAGAAAGGGATTAGTAGGTATAAGGGTGATTTAAATCATATCTTTAACCTTCAAGTTATACGAGTTTATTGTCGTTTGAAGAATTATAATAGTTGCTGTAATAATATAATAATTCGGGAACGGCAATACGAAGTCTATTTATCTTACGTAAATATTGAGTGAAAAGTCGCCTATCCTCGTGAAAGACGAGAGTAAGTTGCTGGGAGGATTTTTTAAACCAAATATTGCATTTTAAAACTTCCCGCGTGATGAATAATATATTACATACAATGATCGGTAGAAAGATATCCATAAAAGCACTAATCCGTGTTTAAAAAAGGGGGACCCGGTTTTTTTTTTGACAATGACAAGTTAAGCTTCTTTGACACAGGTGTCAGATTTATGAAAAAAGGTTCACCTCTCTACGAATATCTTTTTGAAGCTTTGAAATAAAATCCATGGGATTGAATAAGAAATTTTACGAGGAAATTTTAATTTAATTTAATTTTCAAATTTGTATTTTCGTTTTAGTCTTATTTTCACGAGCGTGATGGCAAAGCATGTTTGATGAAAACATTAACAAATTATATTTACAACATATTAGGTACACGACACTGAATATAAAGCTGAATATGAAATCTGTATAAATTAATGTACATGTGTCATGAAATGAGGGAAAGTCGAACCCAGGATTGGGTCATCACTTCGTGTAGGTTCTCCATCTGGAAAAGAAAGAAGGCACTTAGTGTTAGAACATGGTTACAAGAACAGATAAGTTGTATAGTGAACTGTCGATGTATGAAGAAATACCTGATGTCATGTGCGCAGTTATTTTAGTCGTCCCCGTTGGGTTGCTGGTGGCCCAGGCAATATCTTTTGGGTCCAGGCGAAAAATTGTAATTGAATGATTAATGTTATTATAGAGAAAAATTGATTAGTAAAGATGCATAATGCTTCAAAATTCAGAACAGGGAGACGACCTAGACGAACCCCTTGCAGTAAGACTGTCTGAAGCAGCTGAGGCGACAGAAGGTATTAATTCATGTAATATTTTGCAGCATTATGCATCTTTACTAATCAATTTTTCTCTATAATATCATTAATCATTCAATTACAATTTTTTCAGTTGAAGAACAGCAATAACTCACTGTTCAGCCTGGGCCTTCCACAGCCCCTGACCCTTTGCCTGGACCTTCCATTGCCCAAGACCCTTCGCCTGGACCTTATACTCGGAGTGATGACCCAATCCTGGGTTCGACTTTCCCTCATTTAATGACACATGTACATTAATACATACCTAGAGATATATATTCACCCATTATTTATAGCAGTTGCTTTTATTGTATTTAGAACTTTTCAATGCACCTATGTATCCTGCCGAAGGACTACAGTGTTGAAACGACCCAATATTTTGTTGTTAATTGTAAAATATTGCCAATACATTTCTATAAATAAACACAATTGGCTATTGAGGTTTCAAAAAATTAGTTTCCTGCCCAGTGGACTAGAAGAAAATAGTAAAATAAACTCAAAGTGAAATTGTTTGCACATTCTCGCTATTATTAAAAACTGCGGTGTTAGGAAATAGCTCGGTTACCGTATCATTTAAACAAGAAATTGTGTATGAATAATCAAAGGTTGTTTGATAAAATTTCTTAATGATTATTGACACCATTGTGCAGCAAGTGCGTCAGTTTTTTTGTTTAAGAAAAAACGTGGATTTTATCGGGCATCAGAGTGGCCTTTGAAAACAGACTGCTTAGATCAATCAAATTTGACATTAAATATTGTTGCGGATTTTTTTGTACTCGTATATTATCATATGAGGGGGTTTTGATAACTAGCAATCAACAATTATTTAAAATGTCGCTGTGAAGTAACTAAATTTTCATCTGTAAGCCTAAAATTGTATCAAAATACTTTAATAAAATATCTCGTTTGTGCCGACCAACTTTGGAGGCATTAGGGGTTGCTCGCCCTCTGAATAACGTTCCTGTGTCATACCCACCCGGTTCAAAGCGGCCAAACTGCATAAAGTTTATATATAAAAATAGTTTAGCTTAGCAATTTGTTCCCCGGGAAGTTTGAAAAATTAATTTGCGCTTTTTTTTGTTCCAGAATGAAGTAGCACCCGGTGATTTGTCCGCCAGAGGGCGCGACACACTCACACTACCACAGATAAGTTCAACATGGGTTTGATAAGGTTTTTACCTTTGCTGGTAGCTTTGACCCAGTACAGAACATCGGCAGAACAAGGTACGTAAGAATATTCGAGAAAAATTTGATGAAGTCCGTATTTCTAATTTATTGTAGCCTATACTCAGAGCAATATTTAAATTTCGCAATGGCAGATATCTTTTCAGCGGATCTTGTCCTAGTTGCATTTTTTTTTCGTCGGTCTTGACAAGTCTGGTAGAAAATTACCTGTATCATGTGGGACGTAGAGAGAGACAGTAGTATTTAACACCAGGTTCGCAGAATTCTTGCTCAACACTCCCTTTTAGCATTATATTTATTTGTTATATTTCTTTTAGAGTGTTTGATTGGAGTCCATTGTGAGTTACACGTCCGCTGTCGTAATTTAATAATTGGTATCATGTAGACGATTATTACTAAGTACTCGCTTAATTAAACGTTTAAAATGATATATGTAGCTGTAGTGAACATATAGGTACATGTACAGGGTGTCCACTTAAGCCCATCTCCTATTCCTTACTGGTTACTGCCTTCCATAAATTTCACTTTTCTCCAACTCTTTCTAATACCTCTCTGTTGCTAACCTTATCTATCCTAAATAGCAGAAATCTGAGACTTCTTCTATCTTCTCGTTTCCAATTTTTATTTTAGTTTTAAGTAGTCCTATTTTCACGCCCCCTAAACACCAAAATTTTGGTTTTCTTCTTATTGATCTTCATACCATAGCCCTCCGTCAAAACCACTTCCATTTCGTTCAGAGCCCTTACTAATTCTTCTTTGCCGGATGCTAATACTGCTATATCATCCGCGAATCTGAGCATATTAATAGTTAAAAGTAGAACATCCTACATCCCCAACTATTTGAGAGCAGTAGTCTAACCTGCTCCTACCCCTACCTCTTTATTCCTATATCTGACTCCAGTATGTTGCGAACTATTCCTTCGTGCGTCAGAAGGTGTCCTACCATCCTAAACGATATTTCTCCTATTTTTTGTTGTCTTCCATACCTGTCTCTTTTCCCCAACTCTTTCTAATACCTCCCTATTGCTAACCATATCTATGGTATCTTCATCATGCGTCTGTAGCACCACATATCAAACGCTTCTACTCTTTTTCAATCCGCTTCTCCTATTGTCCAATTTTCAACCCTGTATAATGCCGTCCTCCATACATGCGTCTTTAAGAGGCTCTTCCGAGTTTCTACATTAACCGTTCCCAAGTATAGCAGTTGTTTTTTTTTTGTTAAACAAATACATATTAGTATGTAGTTTTTTGATTCGCGTGAGTATAAAACTATTAACTTGATAACTTGTCATTTTCTTAGGTATACCTACATAAATGAGTAGGTATAGGTATTAGGTATGTCCGAGGGTATGTCGTATGTATTGTATTATATTATAGAGAATATAGGTATACGTATTTTACAAACAGAAGTAACCAGGTATCTACATACCAAACTTCCATGTTGTGTACATGGGGAAATAACATGGGCAATTACATTTTTGGGGATTCCTGCTCCCCATGTGTAGTTACAGTGGTGGTAAAGGTAGCAATCGAAAGATTATTTTTTTCTGCGTATGAGGATATCAAAAACTCTACAACTTTCCAATTTATTAAAGCATTAAAAGCAAAAATTACATTAATAATTTTCTAACTAAAACACAGAAATTTATCAGATTATCAATGACAACTTAATTTATTCTAATCACGGACGTCTTTGATTTTTATGGATTTTCTGAACTGTCAACATTTAAAAATAATGAACAAAAATATTTATTCAGTTCAAGAAAAGGTTTTCATTGTGAAAATATTTTACGGCGGCAATAGTTTGCGCGTAGTCCGTGCCTTATTTTCTGTAAAATTCAATAACGGTCCTATTCCTTCGGCATAACAACAAATAATTTAGTAAGAAATTTGAAGGCTGGGAATCTTTCATCGAAAGAAGTTAATTTTTACTAATACATAAACTTGTTTTTTTTATTTAGATAATTCTCATTCACATTATTATTTTCATTACCTATAGTTGACAATTAATTGATTACTGGGGTGGATGTTTCGTTGGTGAATGCTGGTCCATAGTTTAGGGTAAATTGTAGGTGTCGTCTAACCTATTAAAAAGTTTTTGGGAAAATGTTAAAGCAGTAAAATGAAATAATAAAAATTAAATTACTTTAATTTTATTGCAATTATGAAAAATTTAACAAGCGGCAACATTTCTTTATTTTGCTCTAATGAATTTTGTAATCTGGCAATTTAATACTTATTTATTTCATATCTAGGTAAGGACAAAAACTTATTAATATACAATGAAATTAAAGTAACATAAAAAAATAAAAATAACTATAACAAATATTCAAATAAACCCCCATTCTGTATCAGACAGTATCCCAGCCTATTATAGAAAGAATTTCTCACATTCGCAACTTGCCGATCGTTTATTAAGTTGCATTCCGCAAAAATAGCATTCCTTAAAGAATCAATATTTGCATGACGAGTTTTATAAATCTTATTTTTTAAATGACCCCACAAGAAAAAGTCACACGGTGCCAAATCGGGAGATCTAGCTGGCCAGTTTATAGCACCACCTCGACCAATCCAGCTCTCTGGAAATATTTCATTTAATAATTCTCTCACTTGTGCTCCAAAATGTGCTGGGCATGGGCATCCGTCATGCTGAAACCAGACCTCCCGATTCGCATGTGCAACTTCTTCTAATGCAGGGCCAATATGGTTAATTAAAAGATCTAAATAAGCTTCTGAATTTAAATTTCCCTGTATTTCAAATGGTCCTATAATGTGATTATTAAAAATGCCTGCCCAAATATTGATTTTTTGAGGGTATTGCGTTGTATTGGCTAGATTTATTCTGGGATTTTCCTGGGCCCAATGCCTAACGTTTTGTGAATTTGGCTCTTGATTTAAAGTGAAGGTACACTCATCGGTAAAACAAATTGATGAGAGGAAGCTGCGATCCCGATTAGCCCGTTCTTGCATTTCTTCACAGAAAGTTTGCCTTGATTCTTCGTCAAAAGGAAGTAACTCTTGGTGACATTGGAATTTAAAGGGATGATATTTGTTTTTTTTTTAATATGTTACGGACAGTTTCTCTTGAAACATTACATTCTAGGGCAATAGACCTTAAACTAGATGTTGGGCTAGCAGTTATCAGGCCTATTA
The DNA here is from genome assembly GCA_963966045.1 of Xestobium rufovillosum. NCBI lineage: Eukaryota > Metazoa > Arthropoda > Insecta > Coleoptera > Ptinidae > Xestobium > Xestobium rufovillosum. The sequence continues at coordinate 32,485,702 of OZ014497.1, forward strand.
CCATTTCCTCTACCTCAACATTTAGATTTCTTGGAACGACTAAAAAACTAAATGATAAGATTAATTTTAGTTTTGTTTCACTCCACGTTATCACTTGTTAAATTTCTCATAATCCCAGTAAAATTTAAGTTAGCGAACAATAAGGAATTAGCAACTAGGTAATAATAATAAGCGAATCAGAATTATCTAAATAAAAACCAAGTAAATTTATTAGTAAAAATTACCTTCTTTCAATGAAAAATTCCCAGTATCTTCAAATTTCTTGACTAAATTTTTTATTGTTGTTACCGAAGGAATAGGACTGTTATTGAATTTTACAGAAAATAAGTCACGGACTACCCGCAGACTATTGCCGCCGTAAAATGTTTTCACAATGAAAACCTTTTCTTTAACTGAATAAATATTTTTGTTCATTTTGAAACCCAAATTTTAAATTGTCGATAAATAATGTTGACAGTTCAGACGAATTAGAAGTTAGAATTAAGGGAGTCTTTGATTAGAATAAATTAAATTGTCATAGGTAATCTGATGAATATCCGTGTTTTAATTTGAAAATTATTAGTGTAATTTTTGCTTTTAATGCTTTAATAAATTGGAAAATTGCAGAGTTTTTGATATCCTCATTCGCAGAAAAAAATAGTCTTTCCATTGCTACCTTTACCACCAATGTAACTACACATGGGGAGCAGGAATCCCCAAAAATGTAATTGCCCATGTTATTTCCCCATGTACACATGGAAGTTTGTCACACGGTATACCTGCTTATATACTGAATTATAAAAGGCATGTACCTACTTGTACAGTTAATAAATTGTTCATTTTTTTTTCAAAATACGTTTTCGACTTTATGTATTGAAGTCAACAGCTTACAATCATTAATCATTTTCCGTGAGCAAAATTGGATTAATTACCAAACCCTTTATCTCTACCCCAATAAAGCACACTACTTGTTAGATTTCTAGCTCTGTGTCAATAATGGGTTTGCGCAATACCATTTAAAAACCAATTTGTCACCATTTTTTAGGCTCCAAATTGGCCTTTAACCAGGACACCTGTTACCCGTTACACTCGCCATCTATTATTCTGAATTTTAATTCTATTAGGCGAAATATCATTATGTTTATTTAGTCAAGTTATTAGAAAGTAAATTAGGAACCGAAAAAAATACTGGTTATTAATATTAGACGGCATGCAGATAATATCTTTTGAATTATTGATATTATTTATGCCTATATATAATACGTATCTATGCTAAACGTTTATTAATTATTATTTAACTTTCACTGTGCCTCAGGGGACTAGCTTAGTCCGTAGCAACAAATGCTGCTAACACCTGAGCGTATAAATGCAAATAATAACGATTCTGCAGCTCCAAACTTCCCTTCCTGGAAAATCCTTAAAGCGACGCCGATGGCGTCGTTATCATAGACGCCAGCTTCCCTCAAAGTGACTGCAGTCTGCAGGCATTCGGAAAACTTCAAAGGCAGTCCGAAACTTGGGATAAAGTGGTTGAGCGGGCGAGAGGGTTCAGCAGAGGAATCTGTCCCTAGGGCCACGAGAGAGAAATCGATATTCTACATTCTCTTTCTCGCGACGCCGAATTTCGACGCCGGGACGCATCCCTGTTTCAAGTGACGGCGTTTTCTTTTCTTACATGCGTCCTTTTTTGTCCCATGTGGGGTTTTTATTTGCTATTCGCAGGTGTTGGACCCTAGGGGGTGCAGGAAGCTAAGGGCGGGACAGAGGCGCGAGAGAACTTTATTTCAAACCCGTTTCAAACATAAAAATAAACTGTGGAACATTTGCAATATTAAGAAAGTTAGAAGAACTATTGATTGACTTCATGGTATTGTGCCACCCCTCAATTTATTAATTGCAACCCCTCCGCCCTCGCGAAAAGGGTCCAATTAAAAACCACTTAAACGTTTTTCTACCTGAGTCTTCACAGACAAGTCTGATAGAATTTAAAACAAACATTAAGCTGCGTAGCCGACCTTTACGGTAACCAACGTGTTTCGGAGGGGGCAGGGGTACTCATATACACAGTGTCCCACTTAACTTGTTTAGTATGTGGAACTTAACCGCGGTAGTTACAAGGGTGCTCAAATGGGAAAAAATGTTGCTTATTATAATTGTAATTTAGCAGTACCAAGAAAAAGAAACTATTACTGTGTCTGAGAAAATCGGAAAAAAGTGAAAATGGCCGAAATATTGTTTTTGTTCTAGAGCCCTTATTTGTTGATATTTTGATATGAAATTTTAATGCAAGTTATGGTTGAAAATTCTTAATAGGCCGGTGGTATCAATTTTTATACAGGGTGTTTAATTTAAGCGTACCAGAGGTTAAGACTGTTTTTTCTTTTGGCCGCAATATTGGTACTGATCATATTCGAGTAGACGGTTTCAAGAGGTCTTCATATAATATAATAATAATAGTCAGCATAAAAACCTTTAGTTAACAATGAAAATCGAAAAATTATAATAATAAACTTAAGCTCTGGTACGCTTAAATGAAACACCCTATATAAAAGTTGATACCACCGGCCTGTTGAGAATTTTCAACCATAACTTGCTTTAAAATTTCATATCAAAATATCAACAAATAAGGGCTCTAGAACAAAAACAATATTTCGGCCATCTTCACTTTTTCCCGATTTCCTCAGAAACAGAAATAGTTTTCGAAGTTCTCTTGGTACTGGTAAATTACAATTATAAAAAGCAACATTTTTCCTCATTTGAGCACCCTTGTAACTACCGCGGTTTAAAAGTTCCCCATTCTAAACAAGTTAAGTGGGACACTGTGTATATACCATATATAATGATAATGACGTCTGCCACCCGCCGAGAGAGGTAACTATTAAGAAGTCAGGAAAATGGGCAAGCTTACCAAAGCTATCTGATCGTATCAACGAAAAGGAGTATATTTAGGTACCCATCTGGTGGCATTATTACAAAAATAAGGCCAGAGCGTCTTTCATTTGTTAATGGACCCGTGATTTTATCTTTTGTTCTGGAAGTGTCTCAAGTCTCAAGTAGCATGTTGTTAATGCATCCTATCTGTACTCGCGTAAGTATTTTAAAATCGAGAACTACTTTTTATTTGGGACAGTGAAAGTATTGGAATTTGACAGAATTTTACATAAAAAAATAAGAAACTCGACAGAACAAAGGCAATTTATCATTGTTCTATTGTTTTTTGTCGGATATTTTTTTGTTTCCTTTGATGATAATATTTCTTATTGTATTGCTAATTTTTTATTAGAATTTCCAAGGTTTTTCTAGGTACCTAATAAAATATTTGTTTTCAGTGATTTTGTTGGACACAACTGGCGAAGAAAAGCTCGAATGGACGACCTACCCTTACGGGCCGCAGGGAAACACCCCAGGGGTAAGTTTCACATGAAATTTTTTTATTCGTTACTATAAGTTGCTGTAAAAAGTACGTTATTTTCAAGGCAGGATGGCGTTTCTATAAACCCGAGGGTGCGCTCACGAGGGTTGTATTGTAATTGTCGGCAATTATTTACAAAAAAGCCGGCCGAACCCTATCATTAGAGGTTGATGGATTTTTAATAAAGTACAGCAATTTGGTTACTCTTAAAAGTATTAAATAATTATTGTTTGACCCAAATTTTCGGCTAATTAAATATTTTATCGCGCTTTGGTTGCGAAAAAATTTTTTGTGCAACCACGTCCATGTGCAGTCATCTGTATAAACATCAAAAATGCATTTCCTACTACAGCAAACAGTTTTTTTTTGCAATAAAACATTTACTCTAATGTACTTATAATTTCACAATAATATCGAGGAATTTTTAACTTAATTTCCAAACCGTTTCGAATTATAAAACTTTTGCCAGGATTTCTATATACAATAAAACGAAAATAAAAGATAAATCGACACGTTTTGATTCTGCGAAATAATTACCAGCTCTCTAAATCGTGAGAATCGCTTTCTATTGCCATTTTTTAAACAATTACGATTAATGCAAATTGCAAGGCGTTTTTAAATAAACAAAATTTGGCACGGGGTATGAAAATATTCACCATAATAAAGTTCTCAGTCCGAAGACTGGTTGGACGCGTACCTTCATCCTGAAAGTAGAACATCCTACATACCCAACTATTTGAGAACTCTTATTCAGGCCACTCAAGACGGCAAGTAGCCCGAATTTTAAATGTCAGTAGAGCTGCCATAAATAGGGCCTGGATAAGGTCTCAAATGTATGGTATTGTTCGAAGGCAACCGTATCCGCGTCGCGCAAGGGCAACTTCCGGGGGGGAAGACGTCTAATACGGATTTGGGCCACCAGAATGCGCAGAAGTACCGCTACAACTCTTCAAAATCACCTCGTAGAGGCCACAGGAATCAGAATAAGTACCCAAACGATACGTAACAGGCTTCACGAACGTCAATTTCATGCAAGAAGACCAACTAAGGTACCTCCGTTCAGCCGTGATAATCGCAGAGCAAGAATGTTCTTTGCTGAAGAACGTGCTAATTGGAACTTGGGGCAGTGGAGCAACGTGGTTCACTGACGAATCCAGGTTCTGTTTAAATCACATTGATGGACGAGTTCGAGTCTGAAGACGCCAAGGTGAACGGGGTCTATGACTGCACGTAGGTAGGTATATAGACGAAGTTCTAGAACCACATATTGTACCATTTTCCGAAAATATGGGCTCAGTATTCATTCTGCAGCAAGATAATGCAAGATAGTGCAAAATTTCCTCAATTCCCACAATATTGAGGTTAGGGATTGGCCCGCCCGCAGTCCAATCGAGCACGTCTGAGACACACTTGGGCAACGATCGAAGGAACGTCAGCCAATCCGGAACCTTCAACAATTTGAAGAAATCCTCCTGAAAGAGTGGGAACAGCTGCCTCCTCAAGTTATTCGAAATTTAGTTTGTTCTCCTTTTTCTCGCCAAAGGCTCTATCATGGATAGACGCCGTACCGACGCGGTTCACAGGACTTTCTCTTAACACCCGAGTCCAAATGGCACATTTTAAGAAACACCGTGAATTATAACGGCCGCTAAACACACAAAACAATAACATAAATAAATAAATAATCGCACTAACGAGTTTAACATGTTACTTCGGGCCTTTCTACCATTTAGCACTTGCAAATAAGAAACAGAATTTTATATAAAGAATATAACCATTGTTTGCTTGCACTGAATATTATAATCATTTGTTAGACTTGCTTTTAGCGACTCGTTGCGTAAAAAAACAATTGAATTACTTGGCCAAACTTGTAATAATCTGTTGAAATTCCGAAGCAACTTGGTTTATGCGACCAGACAGTAAACCATCAACTTCCAGGGCCCCCTAACTCAATTACGCCACCCCGGTACGGGCCTGATTTAAATTCACCGACGCAAGCATCCCTCCGTCTCTTTTCCAACCCGCATCAGCTTTTAGGTCAATAAAAGACGGGACTACATTCGTTTCTGCACGGCACCAATATTTATACTGACAGGTCGAATTTTTTTCGTCAGAAATAGAGAAATGTTGCTGAATTCCGTGTGTGCCAGGAGGGGTAGTTTGTAATTCGTTGCTAGGGGATACTAATCATTCTTGATTGCTACAGCACTGTGATGATACGTGTTTTGGGGTGCCAAATAGGGGCCTGCTCTTGCGATCATTTCACAATATATAAACTATGTTTTAGACCATTTCAATAGTCATTTACCCTCGTAGCATAAATTCCAATTAGAATTTCTCGTGTAAATTATCGGAAACGTTTGGTTTTGAGGCGATTTTTCATTTAGAGAACCAGGGTAAAGCTAAAGGGAGCGTTTTAATTTATTTTAAAACAAGATATATTTTGTGTCTTGGTCTATATAGGGAAAGCAATTAAATTTGATTAATTATGCTTTATTAAGGGACCTGTGCGATACAGTACTGAATCGTGTGATACGGGAAAGAAAGAAAATGACAAATGTCCCTGCATCCTGAGTCGGAAAATCCTCGGGAAAATCGGTTTTTCTAGTTGTGTTCTCCCGTTCGTTATTTTTAATGAGATGCAAACAAATCGTAGCAAATAAGGATTTTTAAACGTGGGAGGACATACCTACAACAAATACAGAGTGTCCCGTTTTTAAATCAAATGAAACCGAATTTCTGGATTTTTTTATTTTTTTTATTTTCAACACACGTAGCGATACAGTTAATTTTGTGGGGGGGTACAATGAAGCGTACAGGGATGAATTGTACTCGCGAGGAACGTAGACGGACCCTACCACCCCTGTAAGAGGGTGAATTATTGCTTAAATTGTCACCCCGGGCACGTTCAAATTTTATAGTTATTACTTTACACCAAAAAGATAAAGTTCTCCACCTTATCAGCTGTAATTGTATGTTTCTACAGTCGTTTAGAAAAATATACGATTTTTTCAGTGGGTCGAAGAGTCGTTCACTAATTTCCAAAAAGGCATCAACTGGAGATCGTACGTTGTCTGTGATGTAGCTTATCATAACGTGAATAATTGGTTGTGGATACCCTTCATAGAGAGGGGAGTGGCCAACAGAATTTATATAGAAATTAAATTTACTATAAGAGACTGCAGTCTTTTTCCAGGTTAGTACATTTTTTTTAAACTGTACAGCCTGTATGTAGAAACAAACGACTTATTTGTTTTGTAGGCAATGCGTTGTCGTGTAAAGAAACTTTTAGCTTGTTGTACTATGAATTTGACGCCGCTACGCGAGAACCACCACCTTGGGATGCCGAAAGTTATAAATTAATAGGTGATATATTTTTTCGAGTGTTCACCTAGCTTTGGTATTATTATATTTTGTTTCATAGGTCGTATAGCGGCAGGGGAAGGTAGATTCAATTCCAATAGCGAGGTGAACATCAATACGGAAGTGAAAAGCATCCCCGTTACTAAGAAAGGGGTGTATTTCGCTTTCAGGGATCAAGGCGCCTGTATATCGCTCCTAGCCATCAAAGTAATAATTTTTTCGTCCATTTAGTTGCTTATTTTATGAATTATGTTTAAAATAGGTTTACTATATTACTTGCCCCGAAGTGACGGTGAACTTTGCCCATTTCAAAGCCACCCCGACGGGCAAAGAGGTGGCAATCATCGAGCAAGCCACAGGCAGATGTGTCAGTAACGCAGAAGTCGTCGGAGGTACTCCCACTTACTTATGTAAGGGAGACGGCAAGTGGACATTGCCAACAGGTGGTTGCAAGTGCAAAGCTGGATTTCAACCGGACTTCGAGAAACAAACGTGCAATGGTGAGTTTCCGTGTATGGTGACTGACTGACTGACTGACTGACTGACTGACTGACTGACTGACTGACTGACTGACTGACTGACTGACTGACTGACTGACTGACTGACTGACTGACTGACTGACTGACTGACTGACTGACTGACTGACTGACTGACTGACTGACTGACTGACTGACTGACTGACTGACTGACTGACTGACTGACTGACTGACTGACTGACTGACTGACTGACTGACTGACTGACTGACTGACTGACTGACTGACTGACTGACTGACTGACTGACTGACTGACTGACTGACTGACTGACTCGCTTACTTACTTTATTAATATTATAGTGTGCCCCCATGGGAGATACAAAGCAGAAGTGGGCGATGGGGCCTGTGAACCTTGCCCTGAACACTCTAAAGCCCCAGATTACGGTCTATCCGAATGCAGATGTAATAGCGGTTATTTCAGAGCTCCTAGAGACTCTAAAAATTCTTCTTGCACTCGTAAGTTATTCGGTATTACGCTAACTGCTAGTGTTTACGAAATTTGTGGGTTTTAGAGCCTCCGTCAGCTCCCCAGAATCTCACGGTAACTTTCGTCGATCAATCGAACGTTATGTTAAGTTGGACAGCTCCGGAGAACACAGGTGGACGAGGGGACGTTCGTTATCGCATTAAATGCGACGCGTGTATGTCCGGGATGGTCCAGTATATTCCGAATACCGTACGTCTTCGAAATCGCGTCAAAGTACTAATTTTTATTTAAAAAAATGTTTTTAGGAAACGTTCAACGAAACCAAGATCAAAATAAGCGGCCTGAACTCCGTGACGACCTACCGTTTCCAGATTTTCGCGGAGAACGGCGTTTCTCATATGACTTCAAAGCCGGTTGAATTTGCGGAGACCGTTGTGACTACAGAACTTGCCGTTGCAAGTAGCATTAACAACGTACGAGTAACCTCTGTGAAAAGTACTGAAATTAGTCTAGCTTGGGACGCGCCGACAAATAACGATGATATCGAGAACGATTTAGTTGAGACTTACGAAGTTCAGTGTTTTCCGAGGGGAGAGATGGATACTAGTAACGCCACGAGTGTTTTAACCACGGATTTGTCCGCTACGGTCACCGGATTGCAGCAGCGAACGGAGTACGGCATGAGAGTCAGGGCGAAAACGCAACGGGGGTGGAGCGCCTACTCTCCCGTGATTTTCAAGACGACCGGGCAAGTTTTGAATACCGGTGAGTAAATTTTTAATTTTTTTTGTTTTGGTTCTCTTTTTATAATTTTGTGCCACTTTGACCCTCACACTCCGAATTTATGGGGTGGATGTTCCTCTTGCATTAGCATTTAGTTCCTTGTTCGTTTGTAATAGATAGATAGATAATCGATTTATTGTTTCCCCTTTGGGATTACAATTCAAAATAACAAATAAACATAAATAAATATAAATAAATGGAAGAAACAAAAATAAATAATAAGCTCCTCACAATTAATCTAATTCCCACTTATGTATAATCACCCCTCCCTCTCCTTCCTTCCCCTCTGTATCAATTCCAACCACTTCTCCCCTCTTCCGCTTTCCTCCAGTATCATCTCCACTCTCACTTGTTCCGTGTTCTCTCTCCACCAGCACCTCTCCAACGCATGTTCCCATGTCTCCCTCTCCGCCCCACATACACTACACATTCTTCTGTCTTCGCTTTTCCAATGCCTTCCACCTCTCATCTCATTTCCCAGTCTAAACCTTGCCACCCTTATTATCTTCTCTTCTTTATCCTGCGCTTGTATTTGCCTGTCTCTCTCCTCTACCTCTCTCACCATGTTCCATCCTGCTGTTCTCGAGTTCTCCACTTCTTCTGCTGCATAGCCTCGCTCCTGATAAAATTTCTCTCACTTCTCCTCCCATTTCGATTTTTCTCTTCCTCCCTTCCGTACCTCTTCCCAACACTGCCTGGCTAACTCGTTCCCGCCCCCACCTCTCAACTTCTCCTCATATTTCATGGCTCTCTTTCCTGCCCTGGTTCTTAGTTTTTCTCTGTTTGTTTCATCTCTTACCGTGTATCCTGGCGTTATCCATTCTAAGCCCAGTGTCCATCTTATGTACTTTTCCTGGATCCCCTTTATCTTCTCTGTCTCTTACCACCCCCAAATTTCTGCTCCATACATGGCTACGCTGCTCACCAATGTGTCAAACAACTTTACTCTTCTTTTCCAGTCGCCCCCAAAATTCTTCTTTCCTATTCCCCATACCTGCTTTATTGCTATTGTTGCCTTTCTTACTACCTCTCTTACATGCTTCTCTTTGCCCCCATTCTTTTGTAAGGTGAATCCTAGATATTTAAACTCCCCCACCTCCTCCGACTCTTCCCCCTTCCACTCCCACTTCTCTATGCGACTTCTTCCCGCCCCCCTTTCCTGAATCTCATAATTTTAGTCTTCTCTGTGTTCAATACTAGTTCTTTCTTCTCCAAATACATATCTCCATTCTTCTCAGCATCTCCTTTAGTTCTTTCTCTTCCTTTGCCAAGAGGACTATATCATCCACATATGCTAGTGTCCAATATTTCTTTTTCCCTATTATCACTCCTGCCTGTCCCTTTCCCATTACCTCTTCTAAATCTGACGGAAAGATTTTAAACTTTATTTTCCCTCCCTTCTTCTTCGTTTCTCTTCCTATTACGTGATTCAGTGTATAAATATTTTCCATTGTACCTTTTGCCTTCCTGAATCCCGTTTGTCCTTCTGGTATTATATTCTTCTCCTCTAATTCTTCTTCCAATTTGTTTGCCAGTACTGTTGCATATATTTTATATGCTATTGGCATCAGTGTTACTCCTCTGTAATCTGTTGTTTCCATCTCCTTTCTTTCTTATTGGCACTATCAGTCCCTCCCTCCACCTTTCTGGAAACCTTTTCCTTCCCATACCCCACTGCATATCTTCCTTATCATTTCAAGTGTTTCCTCACCTCCATGTATCCGTACTTCATTTTGTAGTTCGTCCACCCCTGCAGCTTTTCCACTTTTTAATCTGTTTACCACTTCTCTGACTTCCTCCAGTTTTATTGTCTCCACTTGTACCTCTTTATTTGTATCTTCGTTCGTGTCATTATTATCATTTTCTCTCTCCCCCTCCGTCCTCCCAGTACCTTCATGAAATGCCTCTTCCAATCATCCATTGTAATTCTTCCATCTATTTCTCTTCCTTGCTTCTTCTCTCTATTTATTATATTCCATATTTCTTTTTCTGGCTTCACCTTTTCTATTTCCTGCAGTAGCTTGATTCTTGCGTCTTCCTTTTTCCTTTCACATAAGTTCTTGTACGCCGTTTTTTCTTCCAGACTCATGTGTCATCTTCGGCATCTCCTCGTTGCTTTCCTTACTTCTCTCTTTCTGTCTCTTCACTCCCTGTCCCACCATTTATTTCTCCTTCCCCCTCCCCTTACATCCTTTTTGATTGCTGCTCCCCTTATTATCTGTTCGTTTGTAATATGTTTTCCATTTTTTTGTGTTTTTCACAGCTTATGTCGGCGACGAAGAAGGCCTTCGTTTGCAACTCGTCGCGGGCGCTATTGTCGCCGTTGTCGTGATTCTGGTGGCCGTCATAGTCCTCACGGTCGTTTTCTTACGTTCCCGATCCAACGACGAGTGTAATAAAAAGCAGCCTAGTGATTGCGATACGTTGGAGTACCGTAACGGAGAAGGTAAGTCGCTCGACACATTTTTCAGCAAAGTAGTTGGAAAATTGCACATTAATGTTTCTAATCTTTCTCCCTCACACATGTAAACCCTAAAGGATTAGTTGTGACGTACAGTAAGTGTTCAGAAGTTCCTCGAAATCGTTCATTGTGTTGTACGCTATTTTTTGCTTTTTGTTGTTTTTTCTGCTATTTTTATTGCTTTCATTTGTGTTTTTGTGGTTTTTTTAGTTCACCACAGCTTGGATAACCCCCCAATTGTTACCACTCACACAAATGGTAATTCTTTTATGTTTTTTTTTTTGTTATTTTTTTTTATTCGCATAAAGCACGATCGAGTTATTAACGCCTGCGTTTAAAAACAGTGACGACGCCGTTATTCACGGGAATAAGTGGCTCGTCGCGGACTTACATCGACCCGCACACGTACGAAGACCCGAACCAGGCCGTCCGAGAGTTCGCACGCGAGATCGACGCGAGTTGCATTACCATTGAGGCTATCATCGGCGGGGGAGAATTCGGAGATGTTTGCAAGGGTAAGCTGAAGATGAACGGGATGGATATCGATGTGGCTATCAAGACGTTGAAGGCGGGATCGTTGGACAAAGCACGAAACGACTTTTTGACAGAAGCTTCCATTATGGGACAATTCGAGCACCCCAACGTCATATTCTTGCAAGGGGTTGTGACGAAATCCAACCCGGTGATGATCATTACGGAATATATGGAGAACGGCTCTTTGGACACGTTTTTACGGGTTAGTTTTGACGGAGATCTGTTTCGGTGGGTTTTAACAAATTTTTGCCCGTTTTTAGGCAAACGACGGTAAATTTCAAGTGATACAGTTAGTGGGGATGTTGCGAGGGATTGCTTCGGGGATGCAGTACCTCAGCGACATGAATTACGTCCATAGGGACCTGGCGGCTAGGAACGTTCTCGTAAATTCTCAATTGGTTTGCAAGATTGCCGATTTTGGGTTGAGCCGAGAGATCGAGAGTGCCACGGAGGGTGCTTACACTACTAGGGTACGTTTAGAGTTTAATGTTCAAGTTTCGATGTATTTTTATGCGAAAATTAGGGCGGGAAGATCCCCGTTCGATGGACCGCTCCCGAGGCGATAGCCTTCCGGAAATTCACTTCGGCGAGCGATGTATGGTCCATGGGAATCGTTTGTTGGGAAGTTATGTCGTACGGAGAAAGGCCCTATTGGAATTGGTCCAATCAGGACGTCATCAAAAGCATAGAGAAAGGTTACAGGTAATCATATCTTCAGTTGGTGATTTTTCGTGATTTTACGAGTTTGTTTTATTAGATTGCCCGCTCCGATGGACTGTCCTGAAGCCATTTACCAACTGATGTTGGATTGTTGGCAAAAGGAGAGGACGCATCGACCCACGTTCCAATCGATCGTCAAAACTTTAGATAAATTAATTCGAGTACCCGACACCCTCAGAAAGATAGCTCAGAATCGGTAAGTGCTTGAAAAATTCAAATTTTTAAATGCTCTCCTAAATTTTGTACAGCTCGTATAAATTTTTTTAATGTCGCACTACTGCATGCTCTTGTACTTCAATGTATTCGTCATTTACAGCTTTTTTTTGTGTTTAATATTTCTGTAATCACGTTGTGAAGGAAATTTCGCGTTAAATTTGATTGAAATATATGAAAGCGTAGAATGGTCGCATTAATAATAAATTCCGAGTTAGAAGTCGGAATTTTTATTAAATTCCGAGTTAGAAGTCGGAATTTTTATTAAATTCCGAGATAGAAGGCGGAATTTTTATTAAATTCCTAGATTGAAGTCTGAATTTCGAGATAGAAGTCAGAAGTTTGTTAAATTCCGATATGAAAGTCCAAATTTTATTAAATTGCGAAATAGAAGGCGGAATTCATATGCATTCCGAGACTTCTGCCTTGGAATTTAACAAAATTCCTAGATTGAAGTCTGAATTTCGAGATAGAAATCAGAAGTTTGTTAAATTTCGACATGAAAGTCTAAATTTTATGAAATTGTGATATGAAAGTCTAAATTTTATTAAATTGCAAAATATAAGGCGGAATTCATATGCATTCCGAGACTTCTGCCTTGGAATTCAACAAAATTCCTAGATTGAAGTCTAAATTTCGAGATAGAAGTTTGCTAAATTCCGATATGAAAGTCTAAATTTTATTAAATTGTGATATGAAAGTCTAAATTTTATTAAATTGCGAAATAGAATACGGAATTCATATCCATTCCGAGACTTCTGCCTTGGAATTTAACAAAATTCCTAGGTTGAAGTCTGAATTTCGAGATAGAAGTCAGAAGTTTGTTAAATTCCGATATGAAAGTCTAAATTTTATTAAATTGCGAAATAGAATACGGAATTCATATCCATTCTAAGACTTCTGCCTTGGAATTTAACAAAATTCCTAAGTTGAAGTCTGAATTTCGAGATAGAAGTCAGAAGTTTGTTCCGATATGAAAGTACTCAATTTTATTAAATTGCAAAATAGAAAGCGGAATTCATATGCATTCTGAGACTTCTGCCTTGGAATTCAACAAAATTCCTAGATTAAAGTCTAAATTTCAAAATAGAAGTTTGCTAAATTCCTATATGAAAATCTAAATTTTTTTAAATTGCGAAATAGAAGGCAGAATTCATAAGCATTCCGAGACTTCTGCCTTGGAATTCGACAAAATTCCTAGATTGAAGTCTAAATTTTATTAAATTGCGAAATAGAAGGCGAAATTCATATGCATTCCGAGACTTCTTCCTTGGAATTTAACAAAATTCCTAGATTGAAGTCTCAATTTCGAGATAGAAGTCAGAAGTTTGCTAAATTCCGATATGAAAGTCTAAATTTTATTAAATTGCGAAATAGAAGGCGGAATTCATATGCATTCTGAGACTTGTGCCTTGGAATCTAACAAAATTCCTAGATTGAAGTGTGAATTTCGAGATGTTTACTAAATTCCGATATGAAAGTCTAAATTTTATTAAATTGCGAAATAGAAGACGGAATTCCTATGCATTCTGAGACTTCTGCTTTGGAATTTAACAAAATTCTGCCTTCGATCTGGGAATTTAGCGAACTTCCGACTTCTATCTCGAAAATTAAATAAAATCCGACTTAGATCTCGTAATTCAAAAAAATTCCGACTTCTACCTCGGAATTTATAAAATATTACTAGTGTGACACTTCTACGCTTTCGTTGAAATATCGTTTTTGGGTCTAAATTTTTCGTGACTTGTCGTGGTACGATGCCCCATAATTTTTTTCTCAATTGAAGTAGAGCTTTGAAAATTTAGTCAATCCTGAAGAAGAATCGTCTTGACGTGCTGTGAAAGTGTCGTTTCTATTGCACTGTCGAGAATTCCTTTATTGCATATTTTGTGTATGATAAAAAATTGGGACCCAAAAATTAGTTTACAACCTTTTAACGTTCCTCGTCCCGTTAGTTCACAATCTCACTGCTTTTTTTCCGCTTATTTTAGCCGTCAGCCACCATTTAACCCATATTTTTGGCAAAATCGCAACCTCGCCTCTGAGATACAAGATATAAGAATGTCTGAACTATCGAACATGCAGAACCCGTTTAATTTCAATTCCTTGAGGCGCGGGGTGTGTTACACGCCCAACGTGAGCTTTAACCCGCAATCCGGAGAGGCTGTTTTAGTGCCGAATTACGGTTTAATTCCTTACCCGCAAGACCAGTACGATTTGTTCACGAGACAGTTTCAAAACGAGCTCGAATTGAAGCATCACTTTAACAGTTTGTTGAATTTGGTGCCGCATAGGGTTAACGATCTTTCGCGAGCTCGTAATGCGGGTTCTAGTGGCGGAGATTATCATAGAAACGATTTAAATGCGGTTTACCATGAAGGTAGTTCAGAAAACCAAAATTGGTACTCCCGGGAAGACGTACGACAGACCGACGGAAGTTCGAGCTCTGGGGTTTGGGTCACATTTAACAACCAGTAAATATTTTATGCTTGTGGTTTTGTTTTCTGTCGCAAAGGTATTTCACCGCTTTTTTATTTTTTTTTTTGTATTAACCGCGTTGTTTTTTGCTTTTCTGTATATATTTTTATTTTGCTTTCGCTTTCGTTCTACTGTTTTTTTTTGTGTTTCTTTTGGGGCGTGCGAATATGGAAAGGCAAGAAATGCCCGTGGTCTGCATGCTGTATTAACTTAATTTTCAATTTGTGAAGGAAAATAGAGCAAGATTCGGTTGTAGGTCTACAAATCCATTAGCGGCCGACGCCCCCGACTTGACCAACTTCAATTCCGTAGAAGAATGGTTGAATTCCATAAAAATGGCTCGTTATTTGGAATGTTTCCATTCCGGCGGCATCACCTCGATGGACGCCGTCGTCAACCTAACCGTCAAAGAATTAACGGAATTAGGCATCACCCTAGTGGGTCACCAGAAGAAAATTATGAACAGTGTACAGAACATTAGGGCGCAAATACGGGTAAACGGTTCCGAAGGTTTTCTGGTTTAAAATGAACGTTTTTTTGTGAAAAAAGTGGCAGCTACGGACACTTATTTATTTTTTATTAAGATTTTTTTAATTGTGCTATATTTATCGTTTTGTTTTTTTATCTACAGCTTATATTATATTATCGCGACTTTTACGAGGTGAGATGTGTTTTTTAACACTTTTTAAGGCTTCCATGACTAAATTGCGTTTTATTTGCCTACAATTATCGATGAATTCGTCCCGGTGATTTTAAGAAACGAAATGAAAACAACAAAAAAGGATGGAACACCAAGAAAAAATTTAATAAAGTAAATAAATTCGTATTTACTAGAAAAAAGACTAATCAAAAGTTGTTTATGTATACTTTTTCTACATATCAGTGTTAAATATTTTCTTGAATCTCTTATGCAGGCGTTGCCCCCGAAGCTAATACAGTTCGGTATATACGATGGTTCATAAATTTTTTCTCAGTTGAAATAGAGGTTTGAAAATTTGAGATAACCTCAAGAAAAATTAGGTTGACGTCGTGTTAGAATTTGGTTTTATTCCGATTGTCCGAAAATTAATCGCGCGAGATTTTACGAATAGTGTTTGTTTCATACGGCGCACTATAAGTCATTTCGAATTTGTAGTAGAGGTTTGAAAATTTTGTGAAACGTGAAGATAATTTACCTTGACGTGCTGTAAAAGTTTCGTTTGATTTGTTTTTACCAAACTTAAGTTATACCAAATTTTATGTATCGTAGACCGTTTGCGTATATCGGTTGTATTAGCTTTGTGTGTCGCGCCTTCTAGATTACGTTGTTGGATGTTTTTTAGCGAAATTCGTTGAATATTTTGTTGTTTTGGCGGAAAATAAGTGTGTAAAATGTTGTCGTAGGTATTCTACTAAAAAATTTACTATTTTATCTAACGAAAGACTGTCTTTTAGTCTGGAATATGAGGAAAAAACAAGTAATTCTAAAAATGTATTTATTATTCGAAAAATATAGCAATAATTGTACATTTGGTTATGTAGTGTGGTAAATTCTTTATAAAAAAAGGTCGACTCGAAGAATCTTTAATATGTGTACTTAATTTTTTTTATACTGCTCAAAATGTACTGTATAAGCCTAAAAATATGTGTTATATACTATAAAATATGTTTACAATCGAGTTTTTTTAATTTATTTGCTCTAATTTTAGCGAAAAACATTCCATTTCGGCTCTCGTCCGCATAACAGACGAATTACGGATCGCAGAGTTGAATATAGTAGGTAGGGCCGACTGTACAATTTACAAATAAAAACAAACTATTTTTACAAAAAATAACCCGCCCCGAGTCAAGTCTAAAGGTCTTTCATGCACATATTGCGCCCTAAGAGCGTATTTTAGGTACCGATATGAAAAGAATTTTTTTAAATTTCCGAACGCCGTGGTATCTAAAATTCGTCCGAACCAACCTGCCTACTTTGAAGTTAACGATAAAAAAACAGCCTAATTGTTGCGTGTGTCTCTACAGGGTGCGTGAATGTACTGAGTTTGATTTCGCGTGAAAACATAAGAAATATTTCTTGCTGTTTTTACGTGAAATAAGAGTATGTTTTTTTAAAATATTTCTAGTATTACCCTGAGTATGTCAGTGTAAATTGTAATATATTTGTAAAAAATGAGTATCGATTAAAAAAATATTAGCTTAATCTGTTTTTTATTATCTCATTTCCGCTATTATTTATCGTATTGTTTTTTATGTTATTGAAATTTCTGTGAGGTGAAATGTTTTTCAACACATTTTGTTCAATTTTGTTTGTCCATAATCGACGATGAATTCGTCTCGGTGATTATAAAGAAAAAAAATATAAACAAGGAAAAAATATAATTTCTAACAGACGGTAAGTAAATTCATATTTACAGTTTATAAATTTCTTCTCAGTTGAAATAGAAGCTTGAAAATTTGGGATGACCTCGAGAAAAATTATCTTGACGTCGTGTTAGAATATGGTTTTATTCCGATTGTCCAAAAATTAATTGCGCGAGATTTTACGAACAGTGTTCGGTTCAAACGACGCACCATAAGTCTTTTCGAATTTGTACTAGAGGTTTGAAATTTTGGTGAAACGTGAAGATACTTTACCTTGACGTGGTGTAAAAGTTTCGTTCGATTTGCTTTTACCAAACTTAAGTTACACCGAATTTTATGTGTCGTAGACCGTTTGCATATATCGGTTGTATTAGCTTTGTGTGTCACACCTTCTAGATTACGTTGTTGGATGTTTTTTAGCGAAATTCGTTGAATATTTTGTTTTTTTGGCGAAAAATAAGTGTGTAAAATGTTGTCGTAGGTATTCTACTAAAAAATTTACTATTTTATCTAACGAAAGACTGTCTTTTAGTCTGGAATCTGAGGAAAAAACAAGTAATTCTAAAAATGTATTTATTATTCGGAAAATATAGCAATAATTGTACATTTGGTTATGTAGTGTGGTAAATTCTTTATAAAAAAAGGTCGACTCGAAGAATCTTTAATGTGTACCTAATTTTTTTATACTGCTCAAAATGTACTGTATAAGCCTAAAAATATGTGTTATATACTATAAAATATGTTTACAATCGAGTTTTTTTAATTTATTTGCTCTAATTTTAGCGAGAAACATTCCATTTCGGCTCTCGACCGCATCACAGACGAATTGCGGATCACAGAGTTGGATATAGTAGGTAGGACCGACTGTACAATTTACAAATAAAAACAAACTATTTTTACAAAAAATAACCCGCCCCGAGTCAAGTCTAAAGGTCTTTCATGCACATATTGCGCCCTAAGAGCGTATTTTAGGTACCGATATGAAAATAATTTTTTTAAATTTCCGAACGCCGTGGTATCTAAAATTCGTCCGAACCAACCTGCCTACTATGAAGTTAACGATAAAAAACAGCCTAATTGTTGCGTGTGTCTCTACAGGGTGCGTGAATGTACTGAGTTTGATTTCGCGTGAAAACATAAGAAATATTTCTTGCTGTTTTTACGTGAAATATGAGTATGTTTTTTTAAAATATTTCTAGTATTACCCTGAGTATATCAGTGTAAATTGTAATATATTTGTAAAAAACGAGTATCGATTAAAAAAATATTAGCTTAATCTGTTTTTTATTATCTCATTTCCGCTATTATTTATCGTATTGTTTTTTATGTTATTGAAATTTCTGTGAGGTGAAATGTTTTTCAGCACATTTTGTTCAATTTTGTTTGTTCATAATCGTCGATGAATTCGTCTCGGTGACTATCAAGAAAAAAAAATATAAACAAGAGAAACAGACGGTAAGTAAATTCATATTTACAGTTTATAAATTTCTTCTCAGTTGAAATAGAAGCTTGAAAATTTGGGATGACCTCAAGAAAAATTATCTCGACGTCGTGTTAGAATTTGGTTTTATTCCGATTGTCCAAAAATTAATTGCGCGAGATTTTACGAATAGTGTTCGGTTCAAACGACGCACTATAAGTCTTTTCGAATTTGTACTAGAGGTTTGAAAATTTGGTGAAACGTGAAGATACTTTACCTTGACGTGCTGTAAAAGTTTCGTTTGATTTGTTTTTACCAAACTTAAGTTATACTAAATTTTATGTATCGTAGACCGTTTGCGTATATCCGTTGTATTAGCTTTGTGTGTCGCGCCTTCTAGATTACGTTGGTGGATGTTTTTTAGCGAAATTCGTTGAATATTTTGTTCTTTTGGCGAAAAATAAGTGTGTAAAATGTTGTCGTAGGTATTCTACTAAAAAATTTACTATTTTATCTAAGGAAAGACTGTCTTTAGTCTGGAATATGAGGAAAAAACAAGTAATTCTAAAAATGTATTTATTATTCGAAAAACATAGCAATAATTGTACATTTGGTTATGTAGTGTGGTAAATTCTTTATAAAAAAAGGTCGACTCGAAGAATCTTTAATATGTGTACTTAATTTTTTTATACTGCTCAAAATGTACTTATAAGCCTAAAAATATGTGTTATATACTATAAAATATGTTCACAATCGAGTTTTTTTAATTTATTTGCTCTAATTTTAGCGAAAAACATTCCATTTCGGCTCTCGTCCGCATAACAGACGAATTACGGATCGCAGAGTTCAATATAGTAGGTAGGACCGACTGTACAATTTACAAATAAAAACAAACTATTTTTACGAAAAATAACCCGCCCCGAGTCAAGTCTAAAGGTCTTTCATGCACATATTGCACCCTAAGAGCGTATTTTAGGTACCGATATGAAAAGAATTTTTTTAAAATTTCCGAACGCCGTGGTATCTAAAATTCGTCCGAACCAACCTGCCTACTATGAAGTTAACGATAAAAAAACAGCCTAATTGTTGCGTGTGTCTCTACAGGGTGCATGAATGTACTGAGTTTGATTTCACGTGAAAACATAAGAAATATTTCTTGCAGTTTTTACGCGAAATAAAAGTATGTTAGCTTAATCTGTTTTTTATTATCGCATTTCCTCTATTATTTATCGTTTTGTTTTTTTATGTTATTGAAATTTCTGTGAGGTGAAATGTTTTTTAACAAATTTTGTTCAATTTTGTTTGTCCATAATCATCGATGAATTAGTCTCGCTGATTATAAAGAAAAAAAAAATATAAAAAAGGGAAAAATATAATTTCTAACAGACGGTAAGTAAATTCATATTTACTAAAAAAACTAATCAAAAGTTGTTTATGTATACTTTTTCTACTTATCAGTGTTAAATATTTTCTTGTATATTACTTCGATTGAATCTCTTATACAGGGGTTGCTTCCAAAGTTAATACAGGTGGATGTATCGCGTTCGGTACATACGACAGTTTATAATTTTTTTCTCAGTTGAAATAGAAGTTTACAAATTTGAGATAACCTCAAGAAAAATTAGGTTGACGTCGTGTTAGAATTTGGTTTTATTCCGATCGTCCAAAAATTAATCGCGCAAGATTTTACGAATAGTGTTCGGTTCAAATGACGCACTGTAAGTCTTTTCGAATTTGTACTAGAGGTTTGAAAATTTGACGAAACGTGAACTTGCTTTACCTTGACGTGCTGTAAAAGTTTCGTTCGATTTGCTTTTACCAAACTTAAGTTACAGCAAATTTTATGTATCGTAGACCGTTTGCGTATTAGCTATCTGAAGTTGTATAGTTCAAAAAACGTTTTTTGTGAAAAAGAACACATATATTGTATAAGTAAAAATTATATAAAAATGGACGGATATGTTATACATATATATAATTAACATAAAGTCACAATTAAAAACACTAACAAAATAACTTTGCTTAAAAATAGCAAAAAAAATATGAGATTATTATTAAGCATTTAAAAAATTTGTGCGTCCACGAAAGATTTTGAACACCAAATTTGTGCACATTCGAAATATCCACTAATTTTGTCATTCTATTCAACGTCCACCGTGGAAACAGTGCTGTATCTGGCCAAACTTGCGGACGTTGTATCAGTAATAAACGATATGGAATGGGAAGGTCCGCATTCGGAACTTAGTTCATGGGCATCGTAGATACAGTGCTGTGGGGCGTAGTCGGACGAGATCCCGCCAGGGAAGGGACTGTCGATGCGTTGAGACTCTGCATCGTGCCCATCTAACAATAAATCTAATTTTAGTCCATACCGCACATTATGACTCGAAAATATAGAAATAGAGATTTGAAAATTTAGTAAAGCATACCTAAATGTCATCTATCTATAACCTGTCGCATGTAAACATACAAAACATTCAGAAACTAACAACTTAAATGAAAACTAATACTAAACTTACCCTTAAATGGGCCAGATCTTCCAACTTGGTCAGATCGGTCAATTCAACGTAAAGCGAATATACCAGTACCCAACCGTATATATTTGCCAGGGTAAAGAAGCACCAAAGCAAGCACATGAACACGTTGTAAGCAAAAATTAAATCATTCACTATAGAAAAGAACAAAAATGCCAAAGTACGGAATATCGTAAAAACTGCGAAAACAATCAACCACGGCACCATTTTCTTTTCATACTCCTGAAAATTCACGCCGAATAAAAAACTTAACTCACAAAACGCTTAATACTTACTTTTCGTAAAGCGATGATCAGAATTATGCTAGTAACAAACAAAGCAAACGCAGCTAACACCGAAAACGATGCGAACATTATTAACCCATTCCGTACTGAAATAATACAATTTTTCCCTATGTATATGTCGAAAAGATAAGTGATAAAACTCACCGTGTCTGCTGCCAACATAAACAAACTCGTAAGATATGATATAATAGCCATAATGTGTAGAACCTGGCGCAGCCATTGCGTAACAATACAAATCAAAAATCCCAGTCACGATTGTAAAAATTGACAATAACTTAAACAAAAATACATCAAAAGAACTCTCTTCTTGAATTACAATAGAAAATTACTTACCAAGGAATATACTCCAACTAGTAACGAAGCTCGTTGTACGTCCAAAAATATCGCATCGGTCACCAACGGTTTACGATACCAAGGCACTTTTAAAGACTTCATACTACGGCTGCTTCGTAAATTAGCACTGCTCCGCGTAGTTACGTGAGAATAAACGGAGGGTGTACCCCCGCTTGGTATTTTCTTCTCATAATGCATTGTAGCTCACAAATAACCTTAAATTATATATTTAGAGTACCGTAAATTCGAAAATATGAATATGGTGGCTGGTAATAACTTTTAGTCACTCAATTTCAGGTTTAATTATAAAATTTAAGGGTTTTTGTGCAAAATAGAGCAACCCATTGAATCACCCGTTGATTTGTAAACAAGTGGGTGTGGTCAGTTGTCAATATTGTCAAACAAACAGCGCCACCACCACATCAATACACAGGGCTGGCAATAGACATCAGAATGTCCCTAATTTATATTTTATAATGCAACTCGGGAGATAAGTGGCGCGTCACAAACGTCAGATTTTCATTCTAAACAAAACAAAGCCACGTGCTTTCTGACGTTTTAACCTAACCTCTGAAATATAATTATAATTACATATAGTTGTTTTCAAATTTTTACGCGTAAGCCCAACACACAAATTGAAAATAAACTGTTTTCACTGCAAAACGTCTATAATTATATTGCAAAAACTAGTTTAAGACGTTGTAAATAATATCGATAAACGTCAAATGGCATGTGCTTTTGTTTTGTTTGGAATGAAAATCTGACGTATGACGGAGGCACTTAGGTCCCGAACTGATATTATTTCTTCATTATTGATTGATGAAAATGCATTTCTACGTTCTGCCGTATAACCTCACGCCGTAGCGCAACGCCTTTTCGCAACGTAATCCCAAAATTAATTTAAAAGAAAATTTATATACCGGGTTTAGTTATTCGGGAGATAAGTGGCGCGTCACAAACGTCAGATTTTCATTCCAAACAAAACAAAGCCACGTGCTTTCTGACGTTTTAATAACCTCTGAAATATAATTATAATTACATATAGTTGTTTTCAAGTTTTTACGCGTAAGCCCAACACACAAATTGAAAATAAACTGTTTTCACTGCAAAACGTCTATAATTATATTGCAAAAACTAGTTTAAGACGTTGTAAATAATATCGATAAACGTCAAATGGCACGTGCTTTTATTTTGTTTGGAATGAAAACCTGACGTATGACGTAGGCACTTAGGTCCCGAATTAGCAGCAATCAGAAGTCACCAAGTGTGGCTGCGGCTTTATCATCCAGGTGTCAACGCCGCACGCCTACACAAGGCGCCGCATTATAGGGTACAGTGGGATCCGGTTAAATTAGTTTGCGTGCCTTTGCGAAAAAACAGAAAAAGCAATTATTACGTCAAGATGGCGGTGAGCTCGTATTTTATCATCGGACGACAAGACAGGGTATGTACATTATTTTTTGAAATTTGCGACACTCATCTTGAGTGTTTTGTCATACAGGTAGATGTAATCGATTTTTTCGAATTTGCATTGTATAATAATAAGCGTTTGAAAAAGTCGAGGCCTTTTCTGGGTCAAGGCAAAGTAGAATTTCTATAATTTTATGCAATTATTAGAGGAACAATTGAAACGAGTTTTATTGGTACGTCATTTGATGTCAGTGGCGTGCTGACAAACGGGGGCATTTGTTGTAAAAAAAAATAAAAATGTTATTTCGCACTATACATTTCACGATTTCATGAACGAAAAATGCCGTGTAGTCACGTCCGATTTTCTAAATTTACCCTTCCCTAGCTCAATTTGGTCACAATATAAAGGTATATTCTGAAAAAATTAATAATTCTGAATTTCCAATTATTTTTACTGTATAATCCCCATTCCCATTGCCAATCTACGCCCATGCTTCTTGCAGCTTAACATTTTCGCACTAGCACGTGTCTTGTTAATTCGAATGAAAACCTGAATGTTTTGATTAAGTATTTCGTCTGGGTTGGCATTGCTGATAAGTTCAGTTTTAATATCGCGCTTAGTTGGTGATCGGCAGTTTTTTGTACTAGTGGTATATTTTTGAGTACCCAATTTATTCTATATTTTCATATCTATCAAGACAGCGTGTTCGATTTTCAGTTTCAAAGAAGGACTGTCGGCGAACGATCAAATGACAGTTTACAGGCTAAGTTGATTTGTGTGCGTCTTATTTATCTACACATATTATAAAAATCAAATAAGTAAGCGTCTTCAGAGAAAATATAAAAATTGCATATTTTAGTGATCAAGTTACCATCTCAGTGTTCCACTGCGTTATCCGGTAAAAGTTTTCGTTTTGATTTTTTTTTAAGAAATTGGAAGATTTTGAAACGGATGTGCATGATTTTGCAACAATATCATTTTCGAAGATCAAAATTACTTTCGTTATGCTGCAATATTTTTGTGTAGATAACATAGGTATATCGAAGAACAAAACAAAAGTGTTTTTAATCGACATACACTCGAGTTTTTTTTATGTAGGTAATGACTAAACAAAATTAACTGACATATATAATTCTGTTGTACCAGGAGGATTCATAAGTTCGCATTTTTAATGAATCTAATTTCAATTTAATTAGGTTGGCATTGAGAACTTTATTATGTGCAATTTTATTTCATACTTAAAAACTTAAAACTGCAATTTTATTTCTCTTTTTAATAGATATGGTACGCTTTGTTGGCCTTCGATAATGGCGCATGATTCTTTGGACATTAAATAAGGCTAAATAGCCTTAACAGACAAATTGTGATTCTATTTTTAATTTAATGTATTTTTAATTGTAATACTAGAAGAATAAACGTAAAAAGACCATTCCAATATGGCTGCTGAAAGTAAAATTTATGACTCAGACCTGAGTTATCCTGCTCCTGAACCGAAAAAGTGCCTCATTTACCGTCTTTTTGGTAAGTGATATTTTTTAATTGTAATGCGATTATCCGGAAGTCAAACGGAATCGAAATCCCAAAGAAGTTTAAAAATTCCCCGACCCGGGGACAGCTTAAAATGGCAACAACGCATCCATGGACTGTCAAAACTATGCCGGCCGCCATTGATTGACGACAACTAACGAACCAACACCCAACTCACAGATTATCTGCTAACCAATCAAGACTTACTTTACCAATGCTGTCCCCAACTTGAGGAATTTTTCTATCGTGGGATGCACTTGATTCTTCCAGTCATTTGATGATTTAAAAAAATCATACGGATATATGCATCAAACCCCTCAATTTAAAATTAAATAAATTCATATTTGATCATTGATTTTCAATGTCGTTGGTTACGAATCAAGGACGTTAAAAAAAGGGGACTCAGTTATTTACATTTACAATAGGATGCAATGGCGGTAATCATAGTCCAAGCGTTTGTTTGTTGGATTGACGTTTTTCATCCCCTAGTACGATAGTTTATTTTCTTTAAACTTCTTCGTCCACTAAAACAGAAAATTGCATCTACCTTTTTATGTTCAATATCACTTTTCAGAAAAGTGAACTTTACTTTTTATCATATTGCCGTTCTCGAATAACTACTTGTAACATTTTTGAATAAAAATATGTGAAATGTATGTCCGTATGAACTTTTTTCTTCTAAAAACGATTTCGATAACAAAAACTATTGTAGGCCAAGTACCTGCTCGTATAGTCCTGTACCTGCTGTCATGGTCCGGTTTTTTGGTTTCGTTCATGATGCGCACCGACATAAACTTGGCAATTGTCGCAATGGTCGAAGAGCCGAAGCAAATCAGAGAAAACACGACAATTCAGAATTATTGCTACAACGACAGTGTCGATACGCCCGATTATGAATACGTTGATTACGGGGGCACCTTGCAGTGGTCCGTGGACATCCAGAGTTATGTTTTAGCGTCGTTTTATTGGGCGTATATTATTTCGCAAATTGTCGGAGGGTTGGCGACTCAGAAATTGGGGACCAAGAGAGTTTTTGGATATGCCCAGCTGGCGACTGCTTTATCCAGCTTGTGTATACCATGGGCTAGTGAAACACATTACATGTTTGTTATCGGATTAAGGAGTATACAAGGATTTGCTTCGGTAATGCGCTTGTATATAATAAATGTGGTTTTTAAATTTTTGTGTTCATTAAGGGTTTAACTTGGCCTGCTATGTACGCTTTGGTGGGTCACTGGATCCCAGTACCTGAACGCAGCAGATTCATGTCTAGTTTCCAAGGTTTTAGCATCGGGATCGGGATAACGTACCCGTTATGTGGGTTTTTGATAGCCAATTTCGGTTGGCGGTCAGTTTTTTACACCACGGGGTCTATTGGTACGTTACGGCATTTTATGCTTTCCAGAAATCATGGTTCTGTTCTCTAGGTGTGTCATGGTGTTTAATATGGTACCTCTTAGCGTTTGACAGTCCAGAAACCCATCCACGAATCAGTTTAAGAGAGCAACAGTATATTAAAGAAAATACTGTTAATACTTATTTATCCCTTAGACAGCAGAAGGTACCTTGGTGGGCCATATTTCAATCAATGCCTGCATGGTCCATCGGTATTACTACTTTTGGGCGCATATGGGTCCATTACACCTTCATAATCGGTGGTCCCAACTATTTGAAGAGTATTTTTGGGTTCAGCATTGAAAAGGTACATAAAGAAAAACCACAAACTAAATAAAAACAATCATTTATTTCTAGAATGGTATATTATCAGGAGCACCGTTTGTCTGCAGCTATCTTGCTTCAGTTGGATTTTGTTACATCGCAGACAAATTAGTAACAAAGAACGTAATGTCGTTGACGAACGTACGCAAACTCATGACTGCGTTAGCTCAAGTAGTGCCCGGGGTTTTGATAGTTCTGATCAGTTATTTAGGGTGTGATATCGTACTGATTTTGGTAGTCTGGTTTATCGCTGTTACAATGGTAACTGCTGCCTATGCGGGGGCCATGGCTAATGTCGTGGATATTGCCCCAAATTTCGCCGGTCCTGTTCTAGCTTTCGCACAGACGATTCATATGACGGCTAGTTTTCTGAGCCCTTTAGCCGCTGGATATTTCATCAGAGACGGAGTAATTTTTCTTTTACCTTCTGTAACTTCATTATTCATTATTAATTTTTTTTAGCAAACTTTGTCTAATTGGAGAAATGTTTTCAACTTTTCAGCAGTCGTAGCAATTTCCACCTATATCGTTTACCAGATATTTGGCACAGCTAACGTATGACAAACATGCATTACTATAACAATTTTTTTTAAATATTTCCTTATAGATTCAGCCGTGGAATAACAGCGATAGTGCCTTAAATATTAAGGAACAAGAAGAATTAATCATAACGAAGGTATCTAACGGAAAAGAGCTCGAAACGCCGAAAGAACAAAAAGTCGATGATACCATGGCGTAATTGTTATTGCTCTCTCTTTTTTAGCCAAAGTTCCTGTGATCCAGGATTATAACAGCTCGAATGTTCAACATTCTTTTTAATAAATTAAATATTTTGTTGTATGTTCATCATTTTGTTCATTTTTCTGTACTTGGTTTCAATACACAAAAATTTTTGGACATCATCTCCATGGCTTTAGAAAATTAAGAGTAATGCACCAGGTCCAGGTGGTGGAATGAACTACTCATTCCAAAAACACTTACTGACCAAAAATTTTTGGACACCATCTCCGTGGCTTTCGTAAACTAATGACGATACGATTGATCTAGGTGGTGGAAAAATTTTTGGACATCATCTCCATGACTTTGGAAAATTATGAATGACGCACTAGGTTTAAGTGATGAAATAAACTATTAATTCCAAAAACACTTGATCACCAAAAATTTTTCTGCGCCATTTCCGACTTTCAAAAACTAATGACGATACGATTGAAAAAATTTTTGGGCATCATCTCCATGGCTTTAGAAAATTAAGAATGACTCACTAGGTCTAAGTCGTGGAATCAACTATTCATTCCAAAAAGACTTGATGGTCAAAAATTTTTGGACACCATCTCCGTGCTTTTCGTAATCTAATGGCGATGCGATTGATCTAGGTGGTGGAAACTTTTTCGAAGAAATTAACTTGCCAATATACTTATAAAATGTTCAAAATGAAATATGTTTAGTTAGTATTTGAATTAATAAAGTGATAATAGATAGTTCCGGGGAGTCCCCTGTGGTGTAAGGTGTTTTTGAAATATAAGATACACTATTTAAGTGAAATCCTAGCACCTTGTTATTGTACTAAAAATCGCAAAAATTCCCTCTTATAAAGTCTGTGATTTCGTTTCTTTTTTGAGTAAACACCGAACTGTATAATACGGTGTTCTGACATTCAAATTTTACTAATTTTAGACAATAATGTATACACAGTATTTTCTTTTAGTAATCGTTTACGCAACAGCCATGCGTGCATGACATATATACTTAAAAGAATAATATTTAAGCATGTTTCAACTTAGTTTGTAGAGAAAACGGTTGTAAAAGAATTTTGGGTATTAATTTTACTTAATTTTGTTTATGTTGTGCAATACGAAAGTAAAAAACAATCATTCCTAGCTTGTTTACTTATTTTTTTATTATACGTTGCTTTTATGTACTAGAATTGTACAAATACAAGTATTTTTTTATTATCTTGTATTTGTTATGCGCCCTCTATTCTGTACTAAGTCGCAGGCACTCTCGTAAAAGTGTTACATGCTCTATGCTTTATGCAAAGGGAGTGACTACTGAACAGTCCGACCGCATGCGCATTACTGAATGTAACCTTTAATTGGCATTTTGGAAGTGCCAATTAACGGTTACATTCAGTAATGCGCATGCGGTCGGACTGTTCAGTAGTCACTCCCTTATGCAAATGCTTAGATGAGGGATGAGTGTATTCTTTGGGGAAGAGTATGGATACGTAACGCCCTACCTTTGCCGTGCACGTTAGTGTTACCAAAATTTGAGCGTATTTGGTGCCAAACAAAGTGATGAAACCAGGTTACTGTTTAGAATTCATGTAATTTATCTAAAAATAACGAAAGCAGCGTTTGAAATAGTGCAATTAGTCATATCATTTTAAGAATTTTCGTTCAATTCTCGGCGTAAAGAGACTAAGAAGTTTAGGTTAAGCCCCTTTTTTTGGTGCCGAACGGTAACACAAACATCTGCTTTGTTATTCCTCTTCTTCTTCCCTCCTCTAAGTGCAAATGTCATTTTTAGATTAAAATTAACCTCAAAAATGTGATTCAAAATTGAACCTTTCCAAAAGAATAAAGAGTAACGTATTTTTGGCGTATTCTAACATTAGTAGTTGTGATAAAAGTTTTACTGCATTTTCAACGTGATTTTTAATATAGTTTACCACATAACCTCAAAATAAAAATGTCTAGAAAAACTTGGGACGATTTGAACGTTTCCTTACATAACGAAATAAAAAGCGCTATAAAATCCTTAAATTTTGCCACAATGACCCCTGTACAGGCTGCCACGATACCACTTTTGTTGCAGAAGAAAGATGTTGCGGCTGAAGCAGTCACGGGTACGTTTCATCATCAAATTTAAGGGTATATTTGAAATGTTTTTTCATTTTAAGGTTCTGGGAAGACTTTAGCGTTCTTAATACCGGTTTTGCAAATATTAAAAGACAGATCGTTGGGTGAGAAATGGAGAAAACATGAAATCGGTGCAATAGTTATATCGCCAACCCGAGAATTGGCTTTACAAACGAAAGAAGTGTTAGAACATCTACTGGAACACGTTACAGTAATTATACTTTGGTAAAATATTGTTTTTTTGAGAGTTCATTGTGTTTTTATAGGATGTAAAACAGTTATTATTAGTCGGCGGTAATAGTGTTGACGACGACGTGAAACACATCAAGGAAAATGGTGGTAACGTTATTATATGTACTCCGGGGCGTTTAGAGGACTTATTAACTCGTAAGAAGGATTTAAATTTGCCCCACTGCGTCAAAAGCTTGGTAAGTTTATATTATAGTATTTTACACCCTTGGCTACCTGTTTTCGGTTTTGGTTAATTGTTTTTGTTCTTAAAGGAGATATTGATTTTGGATGAAGCCGATCGGCTCCTGGATTTGGGTTTCCGAAGTTGTTTAGACACAATTTTGAGTTATTTGCCCAGACAAAGAAGAACGGGGCTTTTTTCAGCAACACAAGCGAAAGAAGTAGATTTGCTAATAAGGGCAGGACTGCGGAACCCTGTTGTGGTGACCGTCACTGAGAAATCCACTCAAAGCACCCCTGTTTTGTTAAATAATTATTACATCGTCACTAACAATAAAGGTAAGTCATATTTTTCTTTCCATTTCAAAGATTTTCATTTAAATTTGGTCCTTTGAATTTAAAAGGTAAACTTGCGGCATTGATTAAGTTTCTAGAACAAAATCAGGTACGAAAGGCCATGATTTTCTTCCCCACATGTGCTGCGGTCGATTACTGGGCTGAAATTTTTCCGAATATTTTACCGAAGCAAATAAAAACGCCGATTTTAGCATTACATGGAAAAATGAAAGAAAAGCGCAAGAAAGTGTTGGAGAAGTTTAGAACAGCGTCTTCAGCACTTCTTTTATGTACCGACGTACTTGCTAGGGGCATAGATATACAAGAGGTAATCAATAATTTGTATGAAATTAATTCTTTCGAGTTCAATAAATTTTTTTATTAGGTAGACTGGGTTTTACAATGGGATCCACCATCGAATGCAAGCGCCTATGTACATAGAGTCGGTAGGACCGCGAGGCAAGGCAATAAAGGCTCATCTTTAATTTTTTTGCTGGAAAATGAAGAGGCTTACGTAGATTTTCTTGAACGCAACCAAAAAGTTCGATTAAATTCTCTGGAAGATTCTTCTACAGAACAAAATGTAACTATATTTTAATCAAATGATCCCCAGACTTATGGGGGTGTATTTTAGGCTTTGGAATTGATGGAGAAATTGAGGGAATTGCAGAAAAGCGATAGGGGATTGATGGAGAAAGCTACGAGAGCTTTTGTATCACACATCAGGGCTTATTCCAAACACGAATGTTCGTTACTTCTTAGAGTAAAAGTAAGTTAATTTCCCAATAAATTACGTGTTTTTTTAACTGGTTTTTACAGGATTTACCGTTGGCGTCGATGGCAGTCACATACGGACTGTTACAACTCCCCAAAATGCCAGAATTAAAGAACTACGATCTTACAGGATTCCCCCAAATTGACGATTTAGACATCAACTCAATTAAGTATAAAAATAAGCAAAAGGAAGAGGTGCGATTGAAGAAATTAGAGAAATATAAAGAAACTGGGGTTTGGCCTGGTTCAAAACGGAAATTACATAACAAACCAACGAAGCCATGGTCAAAAACGATAGAGAAAAAAGAGGAGAGACGAGAGAAACGTTTAAAACGTAAACGGAAGAAAGAAGGTAATTCGAGCAACGAGAAATGCCCAAAAAAGAAGAGGAAAGGCGGAATAAGCGAGGAGGATATGCAAGAACTGCTAAAGGATGTTGCACTTTTGAAGAAACTTAAGAAAAATAAAATTTCCGAAGAGCATTACGAAAAGGAGATCGGCTTAACTTAAGGTAAACTTTAATAAAAGCTACGGAAAGATTTGTCGCAATTTTATTAAACCCATTATACGTTTTCTCATTCGGTTTTTAGGATTATTTTTGTCGAAGGATATCATAAACAGAAAAATTATGAACAATCTCCATGGCTTTTGTAAACTAACACATGTATACTTGGTCTAGGTGTTACGGTTTACAGTTAACACTAAAAATTACTGATATGCAAAAATTTTTGGACACCATCTCCATGGCTTTCGAAAGCTACTTAAATTACACTTGATCTAGGTGGCACAAAAGATCACTCGCGCCAAAAGAACTTTATATCCAAACATTTTTGGACACCATCTCCATGGCTTTCAAGAACTATTTAAGTTACACTTGATCTAGGTGGCACAAAAGATCACTCGCGCCGAAAGAACATGATATCCAAAAGTTTTTGGACATCGTCTCCATGGTTCTCTAAGAATTACCAATTACACGTTCAATCCAGGTATAAAAACTTGATTTTTTTAAAATATCGATAAAAACTGCAGAAAGATTTATCACAATTTTATTAAACCCACAATACTTATGCATTTTTTCATATGAAAACTTACGTTTTACAGAAAAATGGCTTCGAAAAAATATCATTTTATAATTTTTACAGCCAGTGCCAGCTCGTGATCGTTTTTGTTTACACAAACACTCGGTGCTAAAAAAGGTGAAGGCACTCAAACAGAAACTTTCTTTGTAGGCAATAAAAAGAACACTGCTTAGTTTCACACTAACGCAGCGTTAAAAATATGCATTAACAAATTAAATCAGTGCGAATGGTAACTAATCCATCTATGACAGTACAAAAAAAACTTAACAATATTAATGCCCAAAGTAAAATCGAACTAAATAGGATTGTGTCATTGAGAACTTCGGAAATCTTCATCAGTAACAAATTGAAACATTTAATACTGTGAACTCTGAGCTAGATACTACAAGGAAAACACAGCATTACTATAAACTTTATCCATAAAATGAACATTATCAATTAACAATTTGTACTTCTTTCTCTTTAAAATATATAATTTTTGATTTAAATACGGTCACTAGCTGTGGTATGCTTTATACATCGAAAAATATTTATATGTATATTTTATATAAAATTACGAATAGCGACTTTTAATGTACAGGGTTTTTTGGGGAAAATTAAAAACAAAACTGATATGTTTCTAACCCGGAATTTAACCCAAAATAAATAATTCAATGCACCTATAACTAGTCAACATAAACTATTAAAAAAAAACAAAATTAATAATATGTTAACTTTGGTCCCAAATCACTTATAAGTCTTCCGCCTTTTGGCCATCATATCGATGGACGGCGACCGAACCAATCTAACGAACGGCTGCATACTCTGCTCGTTCTCGCAGAACTTCCTTTTGATTATAATTTTCGGGATTCCGTTCTCCGCTTGACTCTGATAAGCCAAGTAGCTCTTCCCGCATAATTCTTCATCTGAATCACTTTCTATGGCGTATAAATTTCTAAAGCGTTTCTTTTTATAATGCACTTTAAGGTTAGTATCGTTTTTTAGGTTAGTATCTTTGGTAATTTGCTTTAGCATCTTCGCTTTGTTGATTTCCTCCAATACCCTCTTGCATTTGATTATCTCTGTTACCTAGAAGTTGAAGAAAAACATAAGCAAAGAATTTATGAGCACCATCCTCATGACTTTCGTTAACTAACAAAGATACACTTGGTCTAGGTTACAGAAAACTATATTAACACAAAAAGCTTTTAATGCACAAAAATTTTTGGACGTCATCTCCATGGCTTTCGAAAACCAACTATGGTACGTTTAATCTACGTGGTGGAAAATATTGTTCGCATCAAAAGTGCTCGTTTTACAAAATTTTTTGGACGTCATCTCCATGGCTTTCGAGAACCAACTACGGTACATTTAATCTACGTGGTGGAAAATATTATTCGCATCAAAAGTACTCGTTATACAAAAATTTTTGGACATCGCCTCCATGGGTAGCTAAGAAGTACCAACTCTACATTTAATCCAGGTGGAAAAACTTGAACAAAACCTACCTTTTGTACTTCCAAGGGCGTTAGAACTTCCCTATTCAAAAACCTCCTCATCAGACTATCGTTTTCTCTAATCCACTGACTCTGATTCTTCACTAAACATTCACTAACTTGTCTAACTTTAGGAATTTGTATTTCCAACGAATTCAGCTTCGAATCAATTTCATCTTTGACGGATTTCACGCTGTCATCGGAAATATTCGGTGCTATATCGAAATTGTGAATGTCTATGACAATTTTCTTGCCTACTTCTATGGGTTTCGGTGTGATAGGCACTGAAGGCACTTTTGTTTCAATAGAGGCACTCAGACTTCCTTGTCTCGATAATGAAATGCGTTGTTTGCGACTATTATACTCTTGTAAACTCAGTCGACGCTTTTGGGCACTCTCCCGGCTGTAGACCTTTAAATTTTCCATTCTATTTATCGGCAAGAATAATTTTACTTTCGTTTCTGTTATTTTGTAGCTTTGGATTTGTTTTTTTGGTTCAATCAATGGTTTATTACTGTTTTTGCCCAACTGAACGTCAACTGTTTCTTTAATAAAATCAGTATTTAATTTATCGTCTGTTTTTTCAATTAGACATTTGCCTGTTGTTGTAACTTTTTCAATTGTTTTAGTGTCAACTTTTCCATTTGTTGTTTTATAATCAACTTTTTCATTTGTTTTAGTATGAACTTTTTCATTTGTTTTAGTATGAACTTTTTCGTTTGCTTCAGTGCCAACTTTTTCGTTTGTTTTAGTATCAACTTTTTCGTTTGCTTTATTTTCAACTTTTTCTTTGCTAGGAATTACTGGCACAACTTTTTCTTTCACTTTGACAGTTGTCTCATTTTTCACTGCTTTATTTTCTTCCAATTTTGTAGCTTCAGTGAAGTTATTTTTGTCCAATTCAATTTTCGTGCAACTTTCTTCGCCATTTTTCAATTTTGATTTGTTAGTGACTTTCTCAAACAAGTTAATTTCTTGGAGTTTATTTTCTGCAGTGCCCTTCACCATTTTTGGTATTTTTGGCATTTTCTTCTCCAGAACATCCAGATTTATTTGAACGTTCAATTTATTCGGCATCGCGGGTATCTCTTTGACGGGTATTAATTTTGGCATGCCCTCGGGCCTGGGTCTTTTAAATTTCTTTAAAGTTGACTTCAAATTTTCCGTATCAACCTTTTTTGGTTCTGAAAACTCTCTATTTTCGTCTTCTTGGATGATGGTGGGTTCAGCAGTGAATGTAACACGTCTCTTGGGTTTTTCTTTGGTTTTCTTCATTACTAAACTGTCCGTTGTTTTGGAAACACCTTTACATTTTTTCTTCTTCGATACTTCTGTTACTGGAAAATGTTTTCTCGAGGCTTTCGTCGTGAAATGCACTGCTTTTTCTTCTGCACGTTCTTCTACCATCTTTTCTTCTTTTTCTGTCGATTTATTGAAGATTTCTTCAACTTTTTCGGCAGTCTCTACCTGCGCTACAGTTTTTTCAACTTCATTGGGCATCTCCTTAACATTTTCTTCAACAGTTCTTTTGGTATCAACACAAGATACTTCTTCAATTTCTTTAGATATTTCTTCAATATTCTTTTCACTATCAACACAAGGCATTTCTTCAATTTTCTCTTCTTCAACAATATCTTCACGATCAACGAAACATACTTCTGCTTCTTTAGGTGTTCCCTCGATTTTCTTCTCTTCAACATTCTCTTGACTATCAAAGTGATATTCTTCTGCCTTTTCAGGTATTCCTTCAATTTTCCCTTCGTCAACATGCTTTTCGCTATCAACACAACATACTTCTTTATAAACAACAGTCGGAGGATCAACATCAGATTCAATTTCTTCAAAATCGCTGTTGTTAATGACTTCTTCTTTCCCGATATTTTCAACATTCATTTCTTCTTGGAGAACTTCTTCTAATATCTGGGCTTCATGTAGCTTATCTTCTATCAATTCCATAGGTGGAGTGTCGTTCGATAATTCTTCTTCCATCAAGGTCATGCCTATGTCTTCAACAGTTAGTTGTTCTTGTTTATCGACGGTGTCTTCTTCGGCTATTAGATGTTGTTGGTTGTTGACTACTATGGCTCCAGTGAGTGGAACAACATTGATAAATTTCTTGCCGTTTATGTTGTTAATATTGATTTCAATCAGTTCGTTGTCGATGTAGAGGAGAACATTGTTGTTTTCTATGCGCAAAGCTTTACGGTAAGGCATATCGGGAATGTCTACTAATATTTCTTCGTTTTCTACTTTTTCTTCTGAAATCACCACTTGTTCTTCATTTGAACCTGCCTCGTTTTCTTCTTTGGGAGCTTCTTTAACATCTTCTATTTCTTCAACAGATTCATTAATAATTTCAGGTGGTTCCCCTAGTGTTGCCTCTTCTTTTGAAGAAGCTTCTTGGGCTTCTTCTTTACTTGGTTCAACGTCTATGATTTCTATGGATTCGTTTTTTATTTCTTTGTTTTCTTCAACATCTTCGGTGATACTCCCTTTGTCGGAATGTTCATTTTTATCATCGTTTCTGTCTTCTTCAATAGGAATGTCTTCTTCTGGAATGTTTAAGTCTTTTGTGTCACTGTTGTTGTTCGTTTCCGTAACCGAGCTCTCTTCAAGTTTTCCGTGAACGGGGTCTGGTGTAACAGATTTACTTTTTGTGATCTGCTTCTTGACGCGTTCTACGAAAGTTGCGAATTTTTCTTGGAATTCTGTGAAGTTTTGAAAGGAGTTCTTTTCTTGGCTGGTTTCGACTTCCGCAGGCTTTGGAGCAGTTAAATTTTGATTTAAGTCTACTTGTTTTTCATTTGCTTCCTCTTTATCGTTTTGAGATTTTTCTTCGATATCCGGCATGCTTTTAGGGCTCTTATCATCTGTTTCTTCGCTTATGTTTGATGGCGGTACGTTTTCCTCATTCCACGTAGACTTTTCTGCTGTTACTTTAGCGATTTGGGTGTTGCTTCCATCATTACTTTCCACAATATGTAGATTGACCACGTTTTCAGGCTCTTGTGGTGGGATTATTCTTCGATTTTCTATGATATTTATGCGTTCTTTTGGTTCGGCATTTCTTTCTGTAGGAGCTTTGATTATGATCCTACCAGCATCACCGATAGATAGCGAGCCGTTTTCATAGTACCCTCTAATATTTTCCGGCAATTTATCGATTTGTTGCACATGAAGATATTGCGGTAAGTTTTCCCCTGGTATTTCTGCAGTTTCGAATACGAATAGAGGTTGTTCTGACGTGCCATCTTCTTTAACTCGCAACGGACCTTTCACCAGTTGTAATTTATCATTTTCGCCTGTATTACTCGACATAATGAGATCTGGTAGACTGACTGCTACATCTTCTTCGTTCCAGTTCTCCAAGAACTGTTTTATATTGTTTGAAGCCACGACGGGACCATCCGTAGCATCAGACGGGCCCTGCTGATTCGGCAAATAAGCGTTCTTATAATTTTGTTGGAAATATTCTTGGTTTTGCATCTGCATTCTACGGTGTTGATAGTGTTGGGAATATTCCAGCTGTCCACATTGGGGTGGATACCCAGGGGACATCTTCGTAGGCATCGAGGCATAATTCAAATTTAGAGGCATAGAATTCTCTTGGTACCCTCTTCTAGGCGACATACTTCTTTGGTAATTTTGCGGACTGTGTCCCAATTGGTACTGTTGCAGTCTACTATTATATCCATACCCTTGAGGGTAGTTATACGGTTGGGGGATGTTTCTATGATACGTAGGGTTGGAATGCATTGGAGGAGAGGTTCTGTAAACCCTTTGATGGTGTGAGTAACTCGGGGGTTGATCCAAACTTCTGTACATGCTAACCTACAATCGAAAACCAGAATGAAACAAATTTTCCTCTAATTTCCCGTATAAAATTACCTGTGTATCTCTTATATGCGGATCGTTCATAATAGAATGAGCAATTTGAGGGTTGATTTTATTGAGCGACGCTAAGAAATTATTAGATTCCGCCCCATAATTCCGCGCATACTGTTGTTGCATGTTATATTTCGGCATCATTTGTTGATACTGATATTGAGCCTCTTTTGGCACATACTGCAAGTTCGGATCATAACTCG
Source organism: Xestobium rufovillosum (assembly GCA_963966045.1). Taxonomy (NCBI): domain Eukaryota; kingdom Metazoa; phylum Arthropoda; class Insecta; order Coleoptera; family Ptinidae; genus Xestobium; species Xestobium rufovillosum. The sequence continues at coordinate 32,523,198 of OZ014497.1, forward strand.
AAGGCTTCATCGCATCCGAGTAGGTTTGCTTCAAGTGCATTTGGTCCGGGAATTGTTTAAGGTGAGGTTGTTGGACACTACACATTTTCACGTAATCCTTTTCTTTCGGATCAGGAATTATTGGCCCTAGGTGTTCTAATCGGGGAGTCTCAACGATTTCCGAGTATTTTACAGGGGTTTGTGGGGTCTCCTTATAAGCCAAACTGAAATAAAGAAAAATTGGAAATTATCTTCATGGCTTTTAGAAAACTAATGGAGATCCACGTGATCTAGGTGGTGGAAATTATTTCTCGTATAAAAAGTTAAAAATCATGGACACCATCTTCATGGCTTTTAGAAAACTAATAGAGATCCACGTGATCTAGGTGGTGGAAATTATTTCTCATATAAAAAACTAAAAATCATGGACACCATCTTCATGGGTTTTAAAAAGTACTGACTTTACATAAGATCTAGGTGGTGGGGATTAATATATGCGTCAAAACAATGCTGTATGCAAAATTTTTTGGACATCTTCTTCATAGCTTTTAGAAACTATTATGTGTAGGGTTAGTCTAGGTTGTGAAATGCGCTAGTACATACCCATATTCTGGATACTGTGGAGGGTATCTTCCATAGAGCTCGTTGGTGGACCTGGTGTAGTGTGTTTGAGGTGCAACTCTGGCAACATGCGTGGAATTTTCTACAGAAACAGCGGGCGCTTCTGAAGTAGCCGGTTGTGGTTGAGCGTGCTGATGCCGTTCGCCTGAATCTTTTTTCCTCCACTGTCTAAGAGAACTAGTGATCGAATTCCCGCCTGGCTAGAAAAACGACGACAAAATAACAGTAAAAGAAGTGTTAAATGCTCGGACTTTGTGAACAAACTAAGATGATTTAACAGTTATAAGAATATTTGTTAAGTAAGGTAATGTTTGTGGAAGTTATTAGAGTGATTGGCACTTACTGAAGATTGTGGAGGTTGGTACTGTGAAGAGGGTACAGCGCCTTGGCCATACTGGTGACCGGCATGCTGCATGAGGCCCTAGAAAACCGAAAAACATGTTGAACAAAAAATATGAAGGTATCATCAATAAGACTTGGATTTTCTAATATTGATTGGTGTGGTCGAGTTCATCCCCCGCCACCCCAACCACCCCTTCTCAAATTAATAAATATAAACTATGTTATCCTAGCGCAGGGTCGGATTAAATATTTACGGCGTTTAATTGCATGTATGAGGGGGGTTTAATATAGAATTTACTTAATCTTGGAAAAATAGACGTGTGTCAAGAATTTCGGGTGACTCGGTGGTTGGATTGTTTTGAAACGCGAAAAGTAAAGAAAAATGAATTCTAGTACGTTCCTGTCATGATACTAGCTGAAAACTGGGCACCCACAGCAATATGTTTGTATTGTTCTGCCCGGTATCGTGGTTGACATTCCTATGGCTACTATTGGTCATTTTTATTTTATCTACAGACCTAATCGTCAAATAATTACGATAACGTACCTATATATTTGTCAAAACATGAATTGTTGTTATTAGTTTCGTTACACATGTAAGAAATGAAGGTCAAAATAGAAATTTTCGTTATTACCGGAATGATATAATTTCTATTGTAATTATAATATGGAAATGTGCATTTTTATGTAGTTTATAGGCAAATCAGTATCTAAAAGTACCTCAACAATTCTTGTACAGGGTAAAATTGAATTTTTACCTGAAATTCAGTATTTTTTTTTATCAAACATTGTTCAAAGCAAAGAGCAGTTATTTTAAAATTTTTAACGTAATTTTTAAATTATACAGGCTGTTCTAGTTCTTCTGCAAAACACCTCATATTACTGACTGCAATCAAGGATATTACATTATGATGTTTTAAGCATTAGAGGTGCTTGGACATTTAAAGGTAATTATATCTCAAAAAAAAAACATTTAAACAACATCAAATAAAAAAAAATACTGTAACAACCCTGCAAGTATGTAAAAAAATCATTAGAATACTTGTTTTGAATTGTGTCCACTTTTTCGAATAATTTCATCCTTGAAAACGTGTATACCTGGTTTTAAAATCAAGTTTAATAATAATTGTGTCGACATGCAGAACGATGCAGATAACAAATGGAAATGTGTTAAAAAAATAATAGCATAAGTAATATTTAGTTTATCTTTATTGTTATTACCAGAATAGCTATTGTAAGGCTATTTTAAACTAAATCTTTTTGCATGTGACTTTGCAATGAATAGAAGCTGTGAAAAAACAAAAATTTGCATTAAAAAACACAGTCAGATAAAGATCCAAAGTTTATGATGCAAAACAGTGGGCCTAGGAATAAGATAATGGATTTGTTTCTTGGATAAGTAGATTATATATCAAACTGCCCTCATATACATAATTTTTAGTGGATATTTTTTAAAAGGCACACCTTGATGATGAAGAAAATCTCAACAATTCCTGATAAGGAATAAAATTACTAGCGATAAGTGTTGACAATTATAAAAATTGGGAACCATAACAAAACTACAGTTAAACATTATCGCACAAAACGTCGAGAGAAAAATCAAAAATATCCTTCACAACTGGGAAAATAATGTTTAAAATTGTACCACTATCGAGGCAATTGTTTTTATAAACACTTGAACGTTGAAAACAACTGAAACATGCACACTCGTCACTTGTTATTTTTTATTTTGCCAGGTAAGCATAGGTACATAGGTAATAATCCCGATAAAATCAATAACTATTTAATACTGCGGCATCCCTATCAATTTTTACCGTGTGCTGTATGAAATGCACTCTAAATGAACCAATTTTTGATGTTTTTATTGCTGTTTTCGACCATTTTCGTGTTAATTCATCAGAAAATGAAGGACTTACCTAGTATATGTAACTCACTGATAACGCTAGCAGAGCCATATTTGTTTCAATGTCAATTTATTCTGTTTACTGCTATTTGACAATTCCAGTTGACAACGGCGTGCGCGACACAAGCAGTAGCGTAGATACGAAACATAAACTCCAAAAACAACTCGATTTTTTTATTTTAAAAAATTAAAAAGTACAAAATAATCATGTTCCTATTAAATCGTTCGGATAAACTAATCCAGCGAAACAGGCAGTCATGAAACACACGACGGAACCCGCGACAAACGCCCTGAAAACTATCCTAGTCACCGCTTCTCTTTTGCTGGGAATTAGCACCCCTAAAGCGGAAATCATTATTCCTATGGAGCAAGGGTTGGAAAATCCACAGAGCGCGTACGTCGTAATCATCTTCGTCCGTGGCTAAAAAAATAACGCAATTAGAATCGCCTCCATAGCTTTTAGAACCTAATAAAGATGAAATCATGGACATCATCTCCATGGGTTTCGAAAAGTAATGATTATACACCAAGTCTAGGTGGTGGAAATATATTTTCACTACAAATGACAAAATTTTTGGACATCATCTTCATGGGTTTCAAAAAGTACTGATTGTACAAGTGGTCCAGGTGGTGGAAACTACTATTTACACCAAAACGACTTTATCAGCAAAAGTTCATGGGCATCATCTTCATAGGTTTTCAAAAATATTTACCCTACGCCTAGTCTAGGTGATCAACTTACAGTTAATTCAGTTTTTTGCATTTCGCTAAAAGCGACGAATTCGTTGATCATGGTTTTTATCCCGACCAAGTATCCAACTCTTTCGCATTCTTCCCACGGGACGCCCATTATGTAACTTACAGGAATGAAAACTTTCCCCATTACTAATTCGACTGTCCAAGCTTCATCTCCGGTGTAACCTTTATTTTTTTTAAATTATCGAAAGTATTTGTTATTTATTTTATTTTGTATTTGTTCATTACCCACTTGCTCCCCCATAAATGACAGCATGCCGCTGGCGAAGTAAATGATGCTGACGAACGCTAGAACACTAGCTATGATACCCTGGACAAGCTGTATAGCATCCCACGCGCCTTTGGCACCGGCATCCACAGCAGACTCGTATTCCCTTAAAAAACGTGAAATTAATAAAATCAAAAACGATTAAAATTAAGATACTTTACGATTTGACCAATTTAACAGTTTTTTTGGTTGATTTGACTTCTTCAATCTCAGGGTATAACAATTTACTGTAACATAGAGCTGCTGGCGCCGACATGACGCTAGCTGTTATCAGATCAGTAGCACTAGCTCCGAAAGAAATGTAAGCAGCAAGGACAGTACCTAGAATATTGATATTGGGAAAACATAAAGAAAACGTCATCGTTTTTCCAAACCATATTTTTCAGTTCTTGATTCTATCAACTAAGTTTAACTACGCTAAAAATCAACTGGTAGCTTAACTACGACGAATCATTTTATTTGATTGGATATCAACTGATTAAAATCAATTGATTTCCATGATTTTATTCGTGATAATCATTGTACATTGCAATCAGTATTGTACGGGACAATCAACAGTTGGTTTGTGTCATACAAACTTCGTGATACGTCAATTGTGTACTTAATAAACAATCATTTGTTCTCATGAATCAACAATCAACTGATTGCCGAACATTCGTAATTGCATCAATTTATTGGCTTGAATTTTATACGATATTCTGTAATTACAATAAGTTTTTGATCTCCAGCAGTCGATCAACTGATTAACAATCAACCGTCAATTGCATAAACGCATGAATATCAACTGATCGTGTCAACAATAGCGATTAATTTTAGTCAACAATGAATTTGCCAGTATTATTCCACAATTGATTAAGTCTCCTCTCATCAATAATATCTAGTAAGTGAAGAATTAATTAATGCGATCAACAAATCAATTTATTGACTATCAACTGATTGTATTTTAGATACCATAAATCATCGTCACAATGTAAGTGATCAACTTAACAATCAATCTCTGTGTGACTTAATTATATCATTTAGTCAACAGCTCTTGATCCATATAAGTGAAAAGAATTACAATTTTTCTGTAAATTATAAGAAAATCATGTTTTGGAAAAACGATGGTCAAAATATTCAACCTGAAACTGTAGCAAAACCAGAAGTTAAGAGTGTGTGGACTTCAGACGTTGTTAAGTCTTGTAAGTAAGGTTTGAGTAGAAGGGGTGCTTCACTTTGTCCTAAAAATATGTTGGCGGCAGTGTTGACGCTTTCGCATATGGTGGTGCCCATGACCCATTGCAAAAATGTTCCGATCACAAGGACAACGTTCTGCATGATTCCGTAATGATAGAGAACATTTACGATGAAACTTAGGAAGAAAATTGTGCATAGCGCCTGAAAAGAAAAGTCGCTATTGATTTATGGGTAGCTGGTAGCTCAGCTACCAAAACAGTTAGAGTTAGAGGTACAAACCCAGTTGTAGTTCTAGCTTTAATAAACAATTTTATTCATAATACCTGAAAAGCGAAGACTTTTAGCTCATAAATCAAGGTATCGCCATAGACAAAGGCGGCGCCATATTGGGCGTAACCTAAAAATACAGTAACTTTGTCTCCGATGCATTGAAAAATGTTTCTTCCGGTATCCCAACGAATAACTAATAGGCCCATTGAGAATTGGAGTATTATGCCCCAAATTACAGTCCTCCATGGTATCTAGGATATACGGTGTGATAACTTGTCATCTTCCCTCGTATTTTACTTACAGCATGCCTGTGTTTTGAAAATACGTATCCTAGCGCTATAAATATGATTATCCCCGATATTGGGATTAGTCTATCCCACTTTTCTCTGCTATCCCATATCAAGTAGCTCAAGCTGCCAATTAAAAATGCTAAATAGAAAATTATATCGCCATATCTAAAACGAAAATGAGTAAAAAAAATATTTTTACGTTAAAAGTTTACGAGTGACTTTATTTTGCTTGTAATGTTGCTAATGGGTCTCCAAATGTGTCTTCTAAATGGTTTTTTGATAATTTTCGAGTAAGTTATTCCTAGTATCGCTAAAGAATAAATAATAACTAAAAAACCATAGCCGGAGCATGTTGTATTTTCAAAGGGGTCATCTAAAACACAAATAAGTTAGTAGAGAACTATAAATTGTCGTTTTAAGTATTTTCACCGGAATTGCGTATGAAATACACGGTGGCCCAAATAAAATGGCCAAGTAACAGCAAATAAAACACAGCTTTTAACCCTATTCGCAATATTCCAGAGTATTCTTCTTTGAGCAAATCGAATTTTGATTTCTTTTCTTTATGTATGGTTCCATTATTTAAAGAATTTTTGTTGTTGTTGTCGTAAGAATTAATTTGTACCTGTAAAAGAAGAAACGTCAGAAAGTGGTCTCTACTACTATAACAGCAGAAAAGCATGTGGAAAACAAGGAAAAAATGTACCAACTTACCGTTAAAACATCTTGTGGAGTATTTTCCATTTTCTTGTATCACAAAAAATTATTTTGATTATTGTAGGCTTTCCTGTTGGTTCTATTCCCTTAAACGCACAAAATAGCGAACTTTGCTGCACTCAATCCATGTTTATTCGATTACTAATTAACGTTCTATTGTTTCTTCATAATCTTATCTAAAACCGATTGCAAAATGAAGATAATAAATGTTCCAAGAGGTAGATATACCGCGAAAGCGTAGATCTTTATCAAAATTACGTTTTAAAAATCGAAATTCATTAATATACTTCGAAAATTTGCTTTAGGCCGTCCGCGAAATTTTTTAAACGTATTACAATGACAAAGTAAAAATTTTCGTTTTATTAATGAAATTTTGCGCACTTTCTAATTGTCTGATAAGATTATTATCAAACAGAACTCACTATCACTGCATATAATCCCTCTAATGAATTTATAATGGGGAAAAGAGGAAATGCCTCCAGTTATAACCAGATTGTACAAATGAATTCTTTAATGGTTTTACTGTGGTTTTAAAACATAAAATTTATGTGATTATTATTTACTCATTTGTTAAATTGGTAAACGTGACCGTAACAACCTTGAATATTAAATTATTAGGTTGTAAAGATTTAAGAAGAGTCATGCAATCATTGACGGCGTCGCTCACGTCCGTCCTCTACTCTACGAGCTGTAGCCACCAATAACCCACATTTTTTTTTGTTTCTTCGCTACGAAGTGTCTTAATGAGTTGCCAAAAATGGTGCATTTAAAAATCAGCGCCATTAACCGACGTCAGAGACCGGAAAGAAACGCGCATGCGCAGTTGACGAACCTCATAAAAACAAAGCATAAAAACCGACGCTAATTGAATAAAGTTTATTTAGGTAGTGCCATCAAACTTTATTTCCTATATTCTATCGAATAATATACACATAAATTATAAAATTGCTTTCATAAAATTGACATGTTGGGTGATGTATTTGTCGGAGTACATTGTTGTTGTTAGCACCTCCTCATGGAGTTTTCATTTGACGTTTGAAAGTAGGGTTATGTTTATTAGTCATCGAAAAACTTATTTATCCTCTTCGATAAGATTATAAATTGACACAGTTGGATATGCGGAAGTAATCCCAGTGAATTTGTTGCCGTGGAGAATGCTGGCCCTGGAATCAAATGGTAAAAATGAACAAACTTTCTGAAGTGTCTTTGCAGGACTACGTAAAAACTATCTACACAACCCCGTGTAGTTTGGAATACACACACAATGGAGCGGTGAGAAGAGCTAACTTATTTGCAGAACGCGATAGTGTTGTAATAATAATTTACAATGTTACGCGAGAAGTTTTGGTTTTGGTTCGACAGTTTCGGCCGGCTGTCTTCATACATGACGTGTCGGCTACGGATCGCTTACAAACCATCGATGTGTCTAAATATCCTTCTCAAAAAGCCAACGCTTTAGAATTTTGTGCAGGCTTAGTCGATAAAACCGCACCTCTAATAAGAATCGCTCAAGAGGAGGTACTTGAAGAATGCGGCTACAACGCTCCGATTGAAAATTTAAAAGAAATCTTCACGATAGCGAACGGGGTTGATACAACGGGGGCGTCTCAGACTCTCTATTACTGCGAAGTCACTGACGACATGAAAGTATCAATGGGCGGTGGCATCGACGACGAAATTATCGATGTAGTAGAAATGACAATTTCTGAAATGCAAAAATATGTGACGAACAATGATGTTTGTAGTCCTGGTTCGTTGCTACTTGGGTTTTACTGGCTGTTGGAGAATAAATTGAGAAGGAAATGACGGAATGATGCCTGATACGTATTTTTTTAGAAATGTGTTGTTCGAAATGTTTTTTATACAACTTTAATAAAGTCCTTTTTGTAAACTTGGAGTAATTTATTTAGAAGATTTTACGTTTAAAAAGTAACTTAGTAGATATATTTTTAAGAACAAACTAAATCATAACTTTTGATTTGGGGACTGACCCGCGCCTGTAATCAGGCCAAAATACGCCCAAAATTAACGGAAAAGTAATACGAAAAATCGTGTCCGGGAAATGGCAAGCCGGATTTCTCCACAAGGAAGTCTAGTACGAACCGAAATTCGCTTGGCCAAAACCGGAAATTGATGCGCCATGAGACCTATCGGAAGTCCAGTACAAATATAGTTTGACAACGTAGGAATCAGGAAGGTACGCTTCCGCAGAAATGAAATATCTAGAAAATGCATATATCACAGCGTGTCGGCGCTAGAACCGGCAGACAGTAGATGGTTTAAATCGTCCATAAAAAAGCCGTTAACAACGCTTTCTTTTCTGTTTTACACTTTTTAAATATAAATACATTCTTAAATCACCTATTAAATAGAGATTAATAAACAATAAATAACCCGGAGAAATAAACAACTTAACCTCAAACCCTGTGCAGCAAACGTCAAAATAATCCCCTTTGTTAATGAACCGATGTAAGCAAAGATATACGTTTTAAAATATTTCTGAAATTAAGTTGTATTTTAAGTTACTTGGTACCATACTTAGGATTAAAATTTCAAAATTCTTTTTAAAAGTTACTCTCGTAAACAAATAATCTGTTAGGTCCAGTTATTTTATAGGTTATGCTCTTATACTTCTATTAATAAGTCTCCTGGAAACTGAAATCTCGCGCGACCCCTATTTTGAGTGCTGGGGAGCTACTACAGTCTATTTTATAGACAGATGCATGGAATTTGCATTTCAAAATGAAAATTATTAAAGAAATAAATGGTTTAGTATCGGGACTTAACAATTATTGTTGGTGCGTGTAGGAAACTGTCAAGTCACAATAACAGTTAGAGATGGCCTATTATACTGATAGTTAATATCGAAACAAAATATGTTCTATAGAAGGCAATCGAACCATCGATATTTTAACAAACATTTATACGTGTATCAGAGCATGGTGGATTTTCACCAATTTACGCACATTGTATCTTTAGTGTATCTTATCGTTGGTTAAGGCATTGTTTAGAATAAGTATTTTTGTTATATTTAATGCCGATTTTATGTATTTTTCTTACTGGTCAGTACGAAAATATGGATAGTTTCATACCTCCATAACTGACAATCGACAGTGACTAAAAAAATTGAATAAATCAGAATATTTTGATATTTAAAGCGCATGGGCACACCCTGTTTTATTTCACTTTGATATTATGCTGTTATCGCTGATAGAGGCGTTCATTCATAAGTCTCCTGGAAACTGAAATCTCGCGCGACTTCTATTTTTAAGTAATGAAGAGCTTTGCAGTCTATTTTACACACAGAGGTATCGAATTTACATTTCTAAATGAAAATCACTTAATTTTAGTTGATAAATTGAATGATTCAACAAGCATCATGCATCTGTGTTTTGAAAGATAGGCACTAAATGAATTACTGCTACCGGTATTTTTGACACAGCCTTGAAAGTGACAGCAAATATAACAGTATCAGTGCATTATATAACCAAGAATTCTTAAAAATCATGTTTGGTTTAAAAATAAAGAAAGTGTTGTTCCTACTAGGAACCAGTTGACGTATATAACGAATATCTCATAAACAATCTTTAATTTTCGAGATAAACGCCAAGTGGACGGACTCATGTCTTCAACGAAATATGCGCATTCCAACGGTAGACCGTACATGTGTAAAATTTGCAAAAAAGTGTTCGCCAAACAATACGCTTTAACGAGACACGTTAGGACTCATCCAGGGGAACGACCTTTTAAGTGTAAGTTCTGCGAGGATAGTTTTATAGCACATCGGGACTGTACGGTTCACATGAAGCAACATGCAGGTGAAAAACCGCATGTTTGTGAGGTTTGCAGGAAAGCGTTTGGGCGATTAGGACATTTAAAGTTGCATGTGATGACGCATGCTGAAGATAGGCCTCCGAAACCAACACCACATAAGTGCGATATTTGCCAAAAAGGTTTTACCAAAAGATACATGTTAGCAAGTCACATTAGGACTCATACGGGGCAAATGCCTTACAAATGCGAGATCTGCGAGAAATCGTTCAGACAGGTGAGGGCTTTGAAGAGACATGTTTTGAGTCACACAGAAGAAGCTCCTTACAAATGTGAAATTTGCCAAAAAGTGTTTGCCGAAGGGTACATGCTGATAAGACATGGTATGGTGCACACAGGACAAAAACCTTACGAGTGCGAGATTTGTAAGAAAGCGTTCGGGCAGTTACATCATTTGAAGAGGCATTCGTTGGCCCACACAAACGAAGCCCCATACAAATGCGAAATTTGTAATGAAGCTTTCACTCGGGCTGATCAGTTAAGAATACACTTGTTTAAACATACCAACGAAAACCCGTTTTTCTGTAAACTTTGCAGTGTCGATTGTAAATCGCAGTGGCTGTGGAGGCAGCATAGAAAGAAACACGCAAACGGAGAGATCACCGACGCAAATGTCAGTGAATTACAAGATAAACAAACAAACAAAAATAGCGTCTGCGTGAAATTGGAAGAGAATATAACAGATGAAGAAAACGCAACTGCAGGGTCTGTAAATTTGGCAGAACTTTCTAAACATGAAAAGTCCGAGGTGGAAGATTTATAATTTATTGAAATAAATATAAATAAAAAGAAAATAAATGAATGAAAATTGTTTTGCAGTTCATTGATTACATAATTTTTAATTGAGAGGTCTTCTCCAAGGCTCCTCTTCTTCTCCACACTCTCGTTCTTCTGCTATCAGGTTGAAATCCAAACCGAGATTCGTCGGTAATCAGAACATTGGACCATTCTGCTTCACCCCATTGAGCATACTCTTCAGCCCATTCAAGACGAGCTTCGTGATTGCCTAATCTAATTGGTCGACGAGAATAAAGACCAGCTTCATGGGTACGATTTCTGATGGTTTGGTTAGAAACTGCTACATCGCCAGTCTCCTGGTATCTTACCCACAATCGACACATTACATTTCGTGATATTCCATATTTGTACCTATTTGATCTTTAGGTAAATGCTATTTTCTTTGTTTGGAATCGTCGAAAATTGTTTTTGTTTACAGGCCTTTGGACAGAAAAGTGCAGGATATAGAACATCGCTTTAACTACAACAAACAGCACCAGTGTAGCTTGTATTTTAGTAGCGGGTCTAAGAAGGTGAACCACTTGACGCGTTGACTTCAAGAAGGCATGGTTCTCTTCGAAGTCGACTTGGTGGGATTGGAGAAAAAGATTATGACGTACAGGGCGCAGCTGGGGCAAAATCACGTAAGTAATTTTAAAAATGTAGCAAGTAATTTTAATAATGCCGAAGAATTTTTGATCCAGAACGTGTGTAAGTTGTCCCCGAAGGAATTGGGCCAGGAATTCGTCCAGTATAACTTCCACTTCTATCGGTTTTACAACCAGTAGGTCTTTTTTGTTATAAAATTATACTCTCTTTAATGATTGAACAAAATTCTCCCTATGTATGTTTTTTGTGCCGTTAATTCTTGATCTTAAGTTAAAAATGATCATCACAATTATAGTGCAACGGCTAAAGAAGGAATAGAATTCCATCGTCTTGTAAATTGTCAACGTTTTCTAAGTTGCCGTCTTCAGCAGTCAAATCCAACTGACTGTCGTTGGAAGTAAGAATGATCAACTGTGTGATTGTCGGTGTTCCAAAGTCTCAGTTCCTCTCTCTTCCTGCTCCAGCCGTTCCTCCAACCTCCTCATCTTCCTCTTGTTCTCTACTCTCATTCCGAAAGTACTCGCGCCAAGAAAATAAAGATTGATGACTGTTATAAGAAAGGAATTCTGTTCCTTACTTTACGCTCGCATTTTATACAGAGAGTGGTCCAAAAGTTAGAAGCATCTTCATCGACAAGTGCCAGGTGTCCAAGTAAGGAAGGATGCCTCTAGCAGCAAACTTAGAAACTGGAAAATAATTTCCAGCGATTTCTCTTGGCCACTTTTATTATTATTTTTTCTTTCCCATAGCTGTACCATGAACGGTTCCTTAGATATGGTTGGCATCCTTTCTTATTTGGATACCCGGTACATGTAGCATTTTTTAAAGGGGGTTGTAAGCGTTGGGCCACTTTTATAGTCTCTTATATTGTATTATATTACTGTATTTAGGTTAGTTTAATTCTCTAAGCGGCAAACTGTAGCTGATAAGTGAAGAAAAAAAATATATTATATAGTGTATTAAATGAGTCTCATGTTACTCTGTCCAAGCACTAGTAATATTCTTCTTTAATAGCGCATAGAGGAAGTTCTGTAGTCTAGGGTCTCTTGCCGTCATCGTCTGATAGTTATTTTTTTAGGCAACCATTTTATGTTTGTACTTTTCGCTGTATCTCATATAACACGTTAAATATTTTTTCAGTGTATTTTTAAACTTTTTATTTTTATATTTGTTTTTATTTTTAAGAGTTTTAGTCGTGTTTTCAGGCGTAAATTGAAAATTTTTATTTTGTTTTTTTTGTAAATATTTGTGTATCATGTCATTTTCATCAAATAAATATTTGTCTGTATTACTCGATCGTTTTATTTAGATTTTCAAAGCAGACAAAATAAAAAAAATTGAAGTTTGTGGATGATTACCTGTAGATGGCGCTGACTGATGACCTGACATAGTTTCAAGGTTTGTCAATAGATGGCGTCTTATTAGTGCTTGCTCAGCAGATGCTCAAGAGATGGCGCCACCTTGGTACTCCAGATTTTCCAAACTCGAGACAAATGTCCTTTTCTTCGAGAAAATTCTGGTTTGAAAATTTCTCGAGAGATGGCGCTGTCTAGGCTCTCCCTCGTACCTCAACGACCGAGTCAGTTAAAAGGAAGTGTATTATTACGGTCAGTGGTCGGGGTTCAGGATGGATCAAGATTTTTGAGAAAAGTTTCTCATTTTCAAAGTAAAATCTACAGGGTCCAAGAATTCTTTTCATATTCCAAGATCTTTTTACAATTCAATTTTTTATTAGCATTCAAAACTCGAGGTTGAAGCTTGGCATACTCAGTTTTACCAATCTTAAATTAACTGGTGGGTTAAAGACAAAATAAAACACAAGTAATATAGACAAATGTTTATTTTATAAATTTTTTCGAGAATTGACATACAAAACACGTAATTTCCGTACCTTTAAAAAATACAAGAGCTACACACTGTATACATCGAACAAAATTTGAAAAACCTCTTACATCCTAAGGTAGAACTTAATCCAACTTAGATACTTAGCAACATCCGTAAAAACTACGAAATGTTTAGAGTCACACTTGAAGTCTTTTTCCGTAGCGACACTGATCGACACTAATCCTCTAAGCTGCCAACGTGTAGAATTCTCCAGCGTCGAAATGGGAAAAGCCATACCTCCGCCAGAATCTCCATTACAAACCGAGGTACCTAAAAGTGATTTTTAAATAAAACTCTTGTCATAAGAGTTCAAAACTTACCGTTAGTAAATCCGGCACAGTAGGTCGTGTTTGTAGTGAATCTCGAAAAGAAATCGGGGAAAGAACGGACGCAAGTTTCTCGAGATACCACCGGCATTTTCGCTTGGGTTAGGTGTTTAGTTACGTGGCCAGTTTCGTCGAATCCCCACCCAACTACCGAACCTATTTAACGAAACAAAGACTATTAACAATCATTAATCTTAAAATGCTTTCTAGTACCTAATTTGTTCGTTATTGTCGCCACTTCAGCGCTTTCCTCCCATAAACAAATAGGACGAACATAGTCTGTCACAATCGCAGGAGTAGATAATGTAATAACGGCAATATCATGTTCGTAAGTTGTAGAATTGTAATTCGGATGAATACTGACTTCCCTCACTTGCCTTGTTTGGATGCCTCCCCCAGACCACTTCTTCAAGTAATATTTACCTAAAATTGATCCAAAAAATAAATTAATTTCGAGGAAAGTTGATCATGTTTACCTAAATAGACAACTAAGTTGTCGGGTGTTAAAGCGTTACGCGATTTCCTTCTCGTCACGCAATGAGCCACAGTTATCACGTGAATTGTAGATATTAGAGAAGCTCCACATATATAAACCAAGTCTATGTCTCTAGCGTGGTACAGGGCTGCATGCCAAGGAAATTCCCCATCCCTTGCAGCTTTTCCATAAGTAATTAACGGCACAGGCTGTAACTATTAAAAAAATCACTGAGAGTTCGAGTTTTTTCGCATAGAAACTTACAACAACAGTTCCGCATTCTAACACGTTATCTAAAACGGTTTCTTCTTTCTCCAGAGCAGATCGTAACGAAGATTTGTGGAAGGCACCCCCTAATTTCGCACTGCATTTTTGAAATTATCCAATTTGTGGCAGTATAATTTTATGATATTTTAATTTGGTGATATTCTGGTATTAATAAACACACTTTATATAAAATAATCGACGTTTCGGCCCCGTTTGGGGCCTCTGTCAAGATAATTTAGAAACAACAGTTATTCCTAAATTATCTTTCAGTTTACCATTTTTTGTTAGACATGTAGACGATTGTCTAACTGCTGTTTCTCCCGAACAACCCACATGTCACAAATTATGCGTCTAGCTGACCGAGCAATTAAAATTTCCAGCCAACAATTTACAAATGTCAGAATTTCACCAAATTAAAATATTATTGCATTTTTAAAGATCGTATGTAGGCAATTCAATATTACTGTACCCAACATAAATAATACTTACTAAAATTGATGACAAATCAATTTTCCATTCAGTTCCAATGATAGCAACGAGGGTTTAATCTCTTGAGGACTAAATTTTATGTAGAAACGTATCTTTTGGGTTATGTTTGGGTGTAAGTAAGCATTGTCGTTTTGTATTAAAAATTCCTTGTTGTCCAACGTGTCCACTTCTCCGAACCAATTCTTTAATAAAGTATAAAATTACTTGGGAGAAAATCGAAGTTTCACTTTTTTTTACTTACCCCTAATTGCTCCGCAGTTCTATCAAGAACTATTCTCAAAAATACTCCTTTTATTCCTGTATTGCTAAAGAGATTAATAGTACCGTACCACTTATCGCTATCTCGATTTTTATCGTCATACTCGAAGATTTTTGGACACGGCGACTTATTTTGACCAATTACAAAAATAAAATTCAAGAAAATGGTCAAAATTAAACATATTTTATGCATTTCACGAAATTTAACAGTGCACAATTCAAGCCATGAGAATTTTTTAAATTCAAGTTCTTGATCAATGCTATTAAGAAAGGAAAGAAACCAGTTTGCAAGATTTTATTAAAAACATAATTGAGAATATGTAATTTTCTTTGTTGCATGAATTTCAAGGTTCTCCACACTCTTCCTGCTGTACATATATAACTTTATACAATTTTCTGTTAAATAAAGAAAAGTTCTTAAGAATATCTGCCCTAAAGGTTGAAATATACAAAGAACATATTTGTTAACAACATTTTATTAAAAAATATGTTATTTACACCATTTTTATACCGCACAAAACATACATTTCATGAAAAAAGGTACAAAAATATTTTAAATGCGCAAGAAAAACTCAAGAGGAATGGATAACATTAATACATATATCTGTGGTACAGAGAAACTTGGATATTACAAACCCCAGATAGTCAAGATTATACCGTAACTGCATAATAATCAATGGTTGTTGTTGCAAATTTAATTACGAACATCTTTCCATACCAGATACTTATGGAAAACTGAACGATTCTTTTGTAGGGTCGAACGGGGTGAATGTGACAGAGGGGTATATGACACCAGGTAATATGGGTTTGCAAAATTGTTAACGAATTTCAAAACCGTAGATGTCACATTCACCCAATAATACTTAAGATTAAGGGGTGTGAAAGTGTCACCATTGATTGGGGTGAATGTGACATAAAAAATTAATTACATACCATTTACTGCTTGCAAGTTAGTTCCTAATTTAAATTTATTTAACGAGAATTTGACAGACAAAAACTTAATATCAAAACATTTTTGATAATTTAATGCATGACTTTAGGAACACAAATGCCAAGAGATATATCCACTGGATGGGGCGAAGGTCAAAGATAGATTTCGGACAATTGCAACAAAGAAAATATTACACCCGGAAATAATTTTAAAATAACTTTTTAAAGAATGCCACACTTACCCCAGAATGGTGTCACACCCACCCCTACTTATGGGGTAAATGTGACACCCTGCACAAGTTTAATATAAAAATCAAAAACCCTAACAGGATCAGGAAATAATTAAAATGCTCATGCATGAAGAATAAGCAGTAAAAATTTGAATTGAAACTGTAGAAATGTAAACAGAAAGAATAGTAATAAAATAGATACAAATCATCAAAGAGGAAAAAAGAATATTACAATAGTCAAATAGATGAGGTGAAACAAAATTCCAACCAAATGTGGAAGGTCTTGAAGAAGTTGGTTAGTAAGAATATTAGAAGTCAGAAAATAGGAATAAAATTTGATAATAGACTAATTGAGGGATACTGTGAAATAGCCGAAGAATTTAACCACTATTTCTTAAATAGCATCGATGGGTTGGTGCAAAGTGGGTTAAATAATGATGAAGTGATAGACAAGATGGAGAAATATGATTCGAAGTTGGATAAATTTGAGGAAGTGTCTTTCTGCGAGTTGAAAAGAATACTTAAGAGCCTGCCAAATAAAAACAGCAGTATCGATGGGATCAATACTACAATTTTGAAATTAATTGTGGAAGCTGTGGGAAATAGGTTACTGGATGTTATTAATAAATCCATGCGACCAGGATTGTTTCCTTCAAAATGGAAGAGATCGATGGTTATTCCTGTAGAGAAGGTCCCGAATGCTGATGATGCAAGCTCCTATCGCCCAATAAACATGCTCCCATCTTATGAAAAGGTTTTGGAATTGGCTGTGAAAGACCAATTTCTGCATTATCTGGAGGGAAATAACATTCTCTCAGAGTCTCAAGCGGGTTTTAGAAGGGGACAATCGTGTGAGACTGCAGAGCAAACTGTAATACACGAGTGAAAGATGGCAATTTCTGAGAAGCAAATAATAGGTGCGGTATTCGTGGATTTTAAGCGCGCTTTTGAGACAATTGATCAGAATCTGTTGTTGATGAAATTGGCTCGTGTTGGGGTTGATGGTATTGTATTGGATTGGTTCAGAAGTTTTCTTGTAGTTAAAGTTTTCAAAAAATGTAAAATACAGCTATTTGCTGATGATATGCTTGTGTATTTTGTCCATGATGATGTGGATTACATTGTACAAGTATTGAATGAGGAACTGGAGTTATTGTGTAAGTGGTTGTTGCTTTAGTTATTAATGTGAGTAAAACCAAGGTAATGTTCGTTTCGCATAGATGTATTGTTCCTGTGGGCGATGTTTATGTGGATGGTAGAAGGTTGGTGGTCGTTAAGGAATTGAAATACTTGGGAATTATTTTGGATGACAAACTCAATTTTAAAAGTCATGGTAATTATGTTATAAAGAGAGTGAGCCAGAAAGTTGGAGTTTTACAACGAGTAGGAGTTAACTTAAGTTTATGGTCAAGGTTGCTTGTTTATAAAACTATTGTGCTTCCACATGTAAGTTACTGCTCGACAATTGTTAATCTGTTCACACTGGAATATTTTCATAAATTACAAGTGAAGCAAAACAGGGCATTGCATCCAACAGACTGATCCTTATCATCTGCTTTACAACCCACACATGCCCCCTGCCGATTATTATTCGCAAAAAGGCCTTCGAGGGTTTTAAAAGAAATAAGTTTTTAATAACGAAGATGACCTGATTTTTTTGTCCACAATGAATATTTGTATGTAAGGGGTTTGTTATAGCCAAGTTTCACTGCATTTCTAACGAAAAACTATCTAAGGTACATAAAGAGTATCGAAAAACAAAACGAAACTACATATTTCTTAAAAACAACTAAAATTAGACTTCATATTGTGGATAAAACAAGAAAAAAATTAACCGAAACATCAAATATATTAAAAAAATTTGTTTTTTTCAATACCAAAAATTGCATTAAATTATTAAACACTAACGATTACCTCTTGGAAGCTTCCTTCTGTCCCGCAGCATTCTTCATCTTCATCGTCTGTTTCTCGTGTTCCGCCTCGAAGTCCTGTTGCGTCAAACCTAGCCTATTCACGTTATAAACCAAATACTCCTCCGTCAATACGTATTCCGGTGGATTTCGCAGTAAATCCAAAGTTTCGCACAAACCTGGACAACGTCTGCGATTTTTCGCGGGACCTAAACACCCCGACAAAATCACGAGCGCGGTTTTAAACAAAACTTTAACTCCCTCGCACAAAAATATATCCCAGATACGTAATAACGAATCCCATGGTAGAGTCCGGGTAAACGCGCACAAAAACCACTCGGTACAGTAGTAAACGGGTTCGGCGTTCACTTTCTTCAAATGCTTATACCCGGCGGGACAAATCTTTTTCAGTAACGCCTGCAGGATCAACCCGTCACGTTGGACGATCTCCATGTTCGGTGAATAGTAATCTTTGAGATAACGGTCCGATATGCTGACTAGGCACCAAAAAGCTTGCTCGCTGGGCATGTGCATTAGCAAGAAAGCCGCAACGGGCGCTTGGGCTTGACAATAACCAACAGTGGGGTTACGAACGGTATACGCCTTCAAAACATTGAACAATTCCCGTTGCCCATGTTTAGCTTCGGAAACAAACATTTCGTGCAAAGGAAATTGACGGTGTAGGTCTTTTCTGATCTCGTCCATGCTCTTTTCGTCCCCTACGTCATCTAGACAGTCTACGTACTGGTGCGGGTACTTGTCCATTAATAATTTTCCCCCACACAAAAACAACCACGCTCTAGGACGAATAGACATCGGAATACCTATGATTTGAAGGAGAAAATAGCAAAGTACTAACAGACAAAGTAGAAATAATGATAAGTATTTATAAATATAACAAAACGAAGATATGATTGCGTATTTTATAACCTACCTTTTCGGCAACGTTCCCGTATTTTCCTGTAATTGCGGTCCATGTAGAAGTTCCATCTGGACAGCATTTTCAACCATTTCCGCTCTCGTTTAAGCACCGTTTCCGGCGGGGGGCCTGGTTTTGGCTCAGGAGAATACTGCTGCCCCCCTAAAAACCCATGTCTATCTGGCGCTGTAGAAATTACACTACCTTCCACCAACGTGCTAGCTTCGCTACACTCCGATACAGTATCAGCATTCAACGACGAAGCCATGTTAATTATTCGTAATTTGCACTGAACAACGCCTCCACAGCAAACATAATTAAATAATAAAAGTATTTGTCATTGGCTTTCCTGATGGTTAACCAAATGGTATTGTTAATTTGCTACAAAAACTATTAGTATGCTGTTTGAGATGCACTTTGGTTTCAATATGTGGTTACTTTTATGTATAAAAAAACTGTACATTACCATGAATAATTCAGATTTAAAATTGTGGGCGAGGGCAAAAATATTTTGATTAAAATTTCAATATTCTGGCATTTTGACATTTGTCAAATTAATTTCTGCTTTATCGGCCATTTCTATGGACCATGGAGAACCAATACAAAGAGACACCCAGTCATAATTTACAAGACATACTATAGAGGACGCTTACTGATGACGTTTATTTTATACAAACAGTACAAAAAAAATTGAGTAAACACACAATTACTACAAAAAAAACACAGCTCAATCAATTTTTGTCGATGATTTCATACACTTTTTGACGATACCATGAAATCTCAAGAGAACAACACAAAAAATTGCCCTCAAAGCACCAAGGAAGATAAACTGTTCCAGAATTTCAAATACAGATGAAAATGGGGTCATACCAACACACAGTGTGGTTAAAATGTGACTTTCTACTCCCAAATAGCTAAGAAATTTGCCTTCCTGAAAGGATATCTTACATTATTTTAAAGAAAAACGTAAACAAGGTACAAACCAAGGAATCTTGAAGAATTTGTGCTGCGACTTCTTCGGATTTAAATAGATTCCCAGAGGCACAAATTAGCTGTGTTTCTAGAGGTTTTCCCTTATTTTCTTGCTCGAAACCAGGAGTATCTGTATCCGCCGGTAGGGCTAGAGTAACACTTACGTTATAATGCCGTACTTCCATATCTACAGATTCTGCGAATCCTCGTATAGCAAACTTTGTGCTAGAATATACAGATAAACCAAAAATACCCATTAAGGACCCCTGCGAGCCTGTCATTACGATGAAACCTTCTTGTCTTTGTTTAAGCTTCGTTACTAATATTTTTGTTAAATAAATAGTGCCTAAAAGGTTCGAATTGATCAAAGAATTTATATCTTCCACGGTATAATCCTCCAGCTTCCTGCAAATGGCGAAACCAGCACAATTTACCAACCCAAAGATCGGCAACTCCTCATCGACAGCACAAATTTCACTTTCCAATGCTTTGTAGTCGGATAAATCGATAGATAGTGCGTTTATTATCTGTTTCTCATCAACTGCGTGTTCTTTAATTTCATTTAAAGCGTTTGTTAAGCGATTTTGGTTTCTAGCAATGATCGTAACGTGAGCCCCTTTCTGGGCAGCTAAAATGGCCAAAGATTTTCCAATTCCACTGGAACCACCGGTAATTACTAAATGTTTTAAGTAAATCGACTTTGATTTCTTTCTTAACAACAGTTTTGTTAATATAGCTAATGTGATTAGCGCAATAAACACGATTAAACACATAAAAAACATGACTTCTCTTAAATAAATAATACACGTCAACCACACCTTACTACTTTGACAAAAAGACATTTGTGACAATCAGATCTTGTTAGTTTTTATCCTGTTCTCAGATGCGCATCAAACATCAGATAAGCTGCAAAACAAATTTAAATATTCTCTGAACTAAGTATTTTGGAAATTTAAATATTTTTCAAGAGCTCTTAGGGTTGGGATGCACATATCGAACCTATTGCGTAATGGTTGCGATGACCAAAATTAGCATTTGCGGACATAACAAATGCGTCGATGAACGATGATATTAATGTAGAAACGCCCTATTTTATGAAATGTTTATACAGCATGGAATTATAATTGTAATTTACGTGTGGTACTTTTATGCTGAATGTATCAATACATTGCCGAAAGAGTCATTTATATCGCCCAACCCTAACTTCATATGCCAAAAATTTACAGCGATCGTTTATATCATCGATTCTGACTTTTCTTTGACAGATAGTTGTTGTGATGTAATTTTCGTTTTTTTTCCAACTTTTTGTGATTTTTATAAATATGTCAGCGTGTAATAAGTGAACTTTTGATAAAAATGTGATTTTCTTAGTCGAAAATAAACAGGAAATGTACGTGAAGCCAGTTTTACAGAATGTTCGGAGTGTATCGACCAGTGTTAGGTTATGTATGAAAAATCATTACGATTCTCTGGGGGTTACTCCAAAAGCAACCCAAGCTCAGGTGAAATCTGCTTATTACAAGCTGTCGATGTTGTGTCATCCGGATAAAAACGAAGGAAGCGAGGCTGCATCGAAACAATTTAGGGATATAACTGCCGCGTACGAAGTTCTAGGAAATGCTAAATTACGAAGATTGTATGATAAAGGTATGATCTTATTTGATTATTTTACGTTTTAGTGAATATTTTTTTTGTAGGATTGTACAGTGATGTTTCTGAAGCGAGTCAGTACTCGGAAGATCCTCGTATGAAATTTTACAGATCTCGCGAGACGCGCACGAGGCCGCCGCCTCCAGATGGTCGAACGCCCATCTACGACTTTGACGAGTGGTCGCGGCAACATTACGGGGCGACTTTTGCCCAAGACATGAGAAACAAGAGGAAACGAAAAATGAGGCAATATGCACAGACAGTGAACAGTAATGATTCAGCAATAGAGAAAGTGATGGTGATGATATTCTCGGTATTTTTAATTACGATACTAATTAGCGAGGACGATCACGATAAAGTTGAAGTGAAATACGTTAAAAAGAGTGACGATTGATGTTGCGGCGCTTTAGTCAAATTGTATATTTATTTAATGTATTGTAATTTGTAAATAAAATGGCTTTTATTTTAACGTATATATATTTTTATTTATTTCTTACAAATGGGCGACTATTACTTAATGTCTAATCTCGTAGACAAAATTATGGTACACTTTACAGGAAATCTACAATTTAATTTTTGTCCACGAGCATAAAATTACGAATTAATGTGTAAAAATGTGTGTCAGCTACGGGAGTTCCGTAAGTTACACAAACTTTTGCACATCTTTAATAGGTATAATCTCTTCAAAAAACTTACAAAATAACATTTAAAAAACGGCCTCTATCACAAAAATCTTCACTTAATATGATTATTAAATTTATAGTTTTTTAGAAATTAGATATAAACATATTTTTTGCATCTTTCCACAATCTAATCTACACCATCGATACGCTTAATAATGATTCTGAAAATAACTCACGGCACCAGGCATGGGCATGTTCATGGGTCCAGTAGGATAAGGCACTGCACCAGGGTTTGCCGCAGCTGGAACTCCGGGAAAATAGCTACTATTGATATTGAGAGGGGGTGTATTCACGTAATTCGGTACGTTACTCAAGATTGGATCTCTCATCAGGATTTTCGAAAGTTTCTCCGCTTTAACCAACCGCAAATGCATCAGTTTCCGTTTCTCCGAAAACTGATCCAAGAACTCATCCAATTCTATTTCGTTCTCTAAAAATCGCTTGGCGATTTTATCGGACTCTTCCTCCATTTCACTCGCCGCCGTTTGTAATAGAGCTAAAGCCGTTTCTAGTGACATATCCCCAGTTTTATTGCCTAAAATATAATTTGTTACCAACAAACACACACATAGCACACAATACTTACGAACTTCATTAACTTTCTCCTCTACCATTTTCGACAATTCTTCACCTTCTTTTGAAAGCACTTCCACTTTTTCCCTACCTTCTATCAATTCCGGTTGTCTGGCTAAATTACTTTCCGCTAGAGAACGGTTTGTCGCCAATAATGTATCCTTTTCATTCTCAAGATCTTTTAAATAAAACTACAACGAAATTTACCTTTAAAACACGAAATTCACGTAACGCAAAGTATTCAAACCTGATCTAAATTTTTCAAGATATCATTCAATTTTTCGTCACTCATATATTGATCTAATTCTTCGTTGGTTAAATTAGATAGCGTGGAAACTGCCCTCTTGCAGTCTTGACGTAACAATTCCATCGTATTTCACGAATTTATACCAAAAATTAGAAATAAAGTGCACCAAAACTAACAATCATTATCAAAATGACAAATAAATAAGCTGTCAATTGTCACTTTCAGTTGCCATTCTTGACATTCCAATTTCATTGGTCACTGCTATTATGAAGTTAGCGACGATTAAGAAACGCGGGGGCACAGATTTAATAAATAATATGGATGTCTTTTTAGCATCAGATGACTGGGATGTAGAGGCCGCCTACTAAGCCCGCTTTTGATTGATTTGTTAGGTTACAGTCTGTGCAGCTTTCTTTGGTCACGCTTCCATAACCACTGTATATGCTTTTTGTAAATAAATGTATCTCCACCAGCACCGCAAATTTGATAAAATTAATAAAACCAGCACTAGCTATGTTTAATTTAATAAAATACGAATACCACAACAATTTAGCAATTTTCACTAGACACTAGGCAAAGAAACAACTAAAAATGAGCTTAGTATGGCGGCCACTATGACCAACCATTTTATCATATCCCCACTACCGCATAGACAATAAAAGCCATTGGATTGGATTACATTGAATCTCTACATGAACTATTTCATTATTTATCTTTCCATTTTTTGTTACATCAACTAATGGCTCAGTGTTATCGCCACCAACTATTTCACAAACGTGGGTCTTTCACAGAATATACTTTCTTGCGGATCTTCTATTAATACTAGACTTCCTTATCGCAAAAACGATATTTTCTATTTTAAAAGGAGTTTGTCGATGATTGAATTGCAGGCTTATAATAATTATTTTAAGTTATTGAGCTGTAAGGTAGATCAAGAATGCTATTTTCACTCTGTATACGGGGTGCTTGAGGTTTTATGAAATTTTATGTAGCTCGTTTTTCTTAAATAGATCATAATATGGGCAAATTAGAAAAATTACAAACCCAACTCAATTTCTTTAAATGAAACCACAAAAACATATTTATGTCACAGTTGTTGTGTTGTCTAAGCCAGATTCATTTGCTACAGTTTGTCCCAAAAGTCACACATCTCCTTTCTATAAGACAATATCAGAAAGAACAAAAATATGCCCTTTATTTTTTAAGATAATATGGGACTTTAAAGGGGGTACAATAATTGTTCTACAACTTGCAGGCCATGAATTTAGAGGTATCAGGGTGTTGCGTACACATTTTTTCTCCACCCTGCATCCTGTTTCTCCTCTACTTCTCTACCTACCCTCAAGTTCCCGTCTTGGATATTTGGAAGCGTTTTAAACAATTATTTGTCGAAAAATTTAGAATTTTTATCAAGACGTATTGTATTAAGGTACAACTTCATTATAAAATCACTTATAATTATATTGCATAGGTTAGGTTAAAACGTTAAATAGCACGTGGCTTTGTTTTGTTTGGAATGAAAATCTGACGTTTGTGACGCCGACACTTTTGTGGTGTATTGGAGCTCCGTCATTAATAATTTCATTTTTATAGAATCTGTATTTTGATTTTCAAAAGCTTCAAAATTGTATTTACGTAAAGAGAAACATGACTATGTTAAAATACGAATAATTTACAAGGGCAGATGAATAAATAAATGATTAATTTTAATTCTGAATGCATTTTTTTAAATAAATGCTATTTTAAGACATTCTATGAAAAACATGCTTTATTTAACTACACAGAGTACATTAAATATCTAGAGAACAAAATAAATATCTTGGAAGAAGAGGTAAAAGAAACAAACACTTTTTGCCCGTTGAAAAACTTCCCGTTTTTTATTATAAAAATATTCTGTTGATTTCATTTCTGTGTTTGATCTAGTAGTGATTTGCGAGTGCTGTTTTCATTTTCAACTGGCTAAATATCGAGAAAACTCGTCAACTTTGGAAAATTTAGCAAGAATGGCGAATCCCAAGCGGCAGCACATAAAGGAGCTACTGATGGAGATGAAGAAATTGTCAGAGATGCAGGGAGCTAAAGTACGCACTTTAAAAACACGACTAGTTTTCCAGAATTTATTGATGGAGGAAGTGGAAAAGTACCGCGAAGAACTATCCCCCCAGGAGCAGAAAATTCCCAGTCTTAAATTAGACCAAATAATAATATCGATGATAAATTCCCTTGAAGACATCGAGCAGATCGTCGCGCTGGAGATCGTCGTGCTGAAGAAGCTAAACGGGGAGCCGAAACAAGCGGAAATCTCCGTGAAAATGGAAGTCGAGAACGAAGAAGAAGACCAAGCCCTTGCACCAGACGATTTCTGAAATGAAAATCACGGCAGCCGGCAGTCCAGACGCAGAAAAAGAATTACTCCCGGTGTCTCTGCTCCCGGTAAACGTAAAGCAACAACACAAAAAGACACTTGATGCTGTGCATGTGCTTGGATGTTGTTTTTCTTGTAGATGCCTAGTTTTTAAAATATTTTAATAAAATTTTATGCATATATTCTTGTATTTGCCATTAAATGTTCCCCTTAGGTTGCAAGACGGCCTTAAACGTTTCTTGTTTTTCGTGGTCGTCCATTTTCTTAAGCCTGTCTTCATTTCAAGTTAGAGGCTTCACGTATTTCAGGGTAAGAACGAGCTTTTATGAAACCTACAAAGGCGCGGAACGACCGCAATAGAAAAAAGAAAATTTTCCACAATTCTTCACCTTCTTTTGACAGCACTTCTACTTTTTCCCTACCTCCTATCAATTTCGGTTCCTTGGCTAAATTACTTTCGACTAAAGAGCGATTTGTGGCCAATAATGTATCTTTTTTATCCTCAAGATCTTTCAAATAAAATTACAACGAAATCTACATTTAAAATATCACGTAACGCAAAGTATTGTTCAAACCTGATCTAAATTTTTCAAGATATCATTCATTTTTTCGTTGCTCATGTATTGATCTAATTCTTCGTTGGTTAAATTAGATAATGTAGAAACTGCCCTCTTGCAGTCTTGGCGTAACAATTCCATCGTATTTCACGAATTTACACTAAAAATTAGAAATAAATTACACCCAAACTAACAATCAAAATGACCAAGAAATAAACTGTCAGCCACAGAACAGCACGAGAGCTTAATTTCCCGACCTGGCACCCCCCACTACCGACAACTTGTTAACAATGGAGATTTATAAAATCAAATGAGTGGATGTCTGTCTCGCGTGATGACGATCCCCTAGCTGTCCTTTTGGACCAGAACCGTTTTTTCGGTCAAAAGAAAAAAGAGAAATCATCATAACAAAAAAGAACTACTGCAAGGTGCGAACCCTCAACCTTGCGACTTGGGACAATGGCACATCGACTAGTAAGCCACCAAGGTGTGGTGCTAAGAACGGTTACGAAAATAGTATATTAAGTAGAAAATACGACCGTTACCGTAAGTACGGAATTATGCGGTAGTGGGGGGTGCCTGGTCGGGAAAATAAGGTCTCATCAGAACAGCTGTCAGCTGTCATTGCTATTATGAAGTTAGCGACGATTATAAAAGATGGGACATGGGACACAGATTACGAAAATCTTAAGGAGCAACAAACGCCTGCCGTGCTGGCAGTAGTGAACTCTCTTGTTTATCAAATTTATATGCAGATAGCACGAATTTTCATCATAAAAAGCATGTTAGAATATTTAAATTATATGTTATGAATATAGAACAGATATCAAAGTGGGTCAAAAGTGTGAATTAGTAAATACATATAGAGATTTCAAATTACAGCATGCGCCATCTGCAAGTGGTAGCGTAGCGAAAACTACACTTTCTGAGAGACATCAATTCGGGAGATAAGTGGCGCGTCACAAACGTCAGATTTTCATTCCAAACAAAACAAAGCCACGTGCTTTCTGACGTTTTAACCTAACCTCTGAAATATAATTATAATTACATATAGTTGTTTTCAAGTTTTTACGCGTAAGCCCAACACACAAATTGAAAATAAACTGTTTTCACTGCAAAACGCCTAGAATTATATTGCAAAAACTAGTTTAAGACGTTCTAAATAATATCGATAAACGTCAAATGGCACGTGCTTTTGTTTTGTTTGGAATGAAAATCTGACGTATGACGGCGGCACTTATGTCCCGAATAGCCACTGGATGGACCGTTTACTGGATATTCAGTCAACGTTAGTAGATAATCGGTTCACTCTGTAAACTCAATACAAAACTAGAAAGGATTAGGATTGATATCCTCAAAGCAGATTTAGTCGGGGGCATTACATCCGCGTCCCCTGGGCGTCTTTTATAGGAACTACTGAATAAAATGTCCTTGATATTTTAGAGATCTGTAATATTTTATCTGGTATCCCCGGAAATTTAAAACGTCCCATTTTCAAATTTAATATTGTTGGTACAAATATTAATGTTTTGGCACAGGCCGATTTAACAAAAAACTGATATGATGAAAAATTAGAATCACGTATGATGAAGATTAGAATAGGGAGGCATTAAAAAGAGTTCAGTAGCATATGGAAAACGAATAAGAGGTAGACCAACGGTAACAGACTGCTGTTTGCCAATAGTTGGGGATGTAGGATGTTCTACTTTTAGGGAAATCTATACATTACATATCTCAGAGTTAAAATTTTGCAATGACTTAGGATAGGGAGAAATAAACACAGATTAATTTGTTCAATTATCTAATAGTTTCATTTTTGATATTCATTGTTGATGTTAAAGAATGTAGTATTGCCTCTTTTCTGTTAGCCAGCGACTGCGCTGATGTGGAACCTTTATTGCATCATATTTACTGGCGGTAGGTCGATAGGGCTTCAAACTTCTTGGTAGAACCAAAAAGTACATAGTGGCATAAATTATTTTATATTAAATCGACAGTCACCTGAAAATATGTATATTTCAAAAGTTTGAGTCATCAGGATTGTTTTGCTTCGAGCGATTTATCGTTTTCACCTTCAGTTTTATGAGGAAACCCTGTGACAATGGTGGAACAGATCGGCTAGTAATTTATTCCCATTCCTTCTTCGCTGCTGCTAGCTTTCGCCTTCGCTATCGAAACCACAGTTGGAAACAGAATATGTGATTAATTTTCACCGTAAACTTTCGTCATACGATCTAATTTACATTGTATGCCCACATCTTTTTTATTTGAATATTTTCGATCGCTCCGTTCATCCGACAGATACTCTAAAGCCTCCTTCCCTAAATTACATTGAATCTCTACACTAACTATTACATTATTTATCTTTCCGTTACTCGCTATAGCAACTGATGGCTCAGTGTTATCGTCACCAAGTATGTTCCGAACAATTTGAACTGTTTCTTTTAATTCCTTCCTTGTAGATATTCGTTTCTTGGAGCGAGTCCTGCCGCACACATTTGTATCAGATAATTTCAGTGACGGAAACGCATCTGGTCGCAACTGCAACTTGTGCCTGTAACTGGGCATTAATTTTACTTTCATTAGACACGTTTGCTCGTAATCACTTTCGGCAAAATGTTCACTGCACACAACGGAATGTTTAGTGGGAATAAAGTGTTTCCGGTTTATTTGCATTAACCAAACTCTATAAACCGCGGGGAACTTCTTCTTATTCGGAAAGTGGTGGAAACACAGTGAATTATTACGCTGCGGGTTATTCGTACAACCGACAACACAACAATTCGTCATTTTTAAAGAAGAAACAACTCACTCCCCACAGATGCGGCCTGTATGACGTCTGATGATGTCACGCCTACAAGCGCGGATCTTTCACATAACACACTTTCTTGCGGATCTTCTATTAATACTAGACTTCCTTATCTCAAAAGCATCATATTTTCTATTTTAATACGAGTTTGTCGAATATTAAAGTGCAGACTTATACTAATTATTTTAAGTTGTTGCACTATTTGAAATAAAAAACCTCTTAAATGTGCAAGATTCACTTTATTCTTTTCTGTTGAAGAAGTTTACGCAAAACCTTATTATTAAGTAACCTTGATATTTATGTGACGCATGATCGCCAAATGACAATTCAGCTAACCTCAAAATAAAATGGCTGTCAAGAGTTTGATTCATTTTCCGTTTAATACATTAATAATATAAATGATGTTACGAAAACGTAATATTTATTTTGCGTGCATACTCTACTTGTAAAAAATATCAGCATACTGATTAGAGATATGACAGGAATTAAACCAAGGAGCCAATTTAACTTGCAATTGAAGAAGGAGGTAGGTATTTAATTTTCACGTATTATTATTAATTGAAGAAAAAGGTTAATAAGTGTTATTTTGTTGTTAAAAATAGTTGTTGTGGGGTGATTTGTAAAATAATCTTTATGACCTTTAAAATGGATTATTAAATGCAAATTGCCTTTTAGGAAATTAGCGTTGATCATGTCCAAATAACTCGTCATATTTATCCCACACGCGTTAAAAATGGAGTGAAACCCTTTATTTCGTACCAATAACACTTTTATCTATTTGTTTTCTGATAATTGTTATATAACTTTGTATTTTTATCATGATGGGATATTTATAATACAATTGTTTTTGTTATTTGTGTTTAATTCGCTGGTGGTATTAAAGGGAACTGTAAAAAGCATGATTGTGAGGTTTATAAATGTTATCTTTGTAAACGGGGTGTTTAAATTAATTTTTTTTAGTCGAAAAAGGGCAGTACGTTCATATCGTTGGTTGCGCTAGCGACAGCATCAATTTCTCTCGGTGTTGTAACAATATGGGATTTAGAATGGGAAGAACATATTTCTTTGAGAAGGGGTTTTTTACTCTTCGTTTACGGATTGGTATTTTTCACGTCTTTGTTCAACCTATTGAACGTCATCGTTTTTAAAACGAGTACGGGTCAAAGGATGATCAAGAAATATAATTTAACGAAAGCTGACGTTTTGGATATAAGCAACAAGTAGGTATCGTAAATTTATAAATTGATAACGAAGCTGATAGCACTTATACTTTCGAAGGGAAGTTTCGGCAGTTCAAGCCCTATTTTGTTGTCTTACCGGTGCCACGATATGTGGTTATTCGTGTACTAGGAATATGCTGCGAACCTCGCATTATATTTCTGAAGCGTACGCTTGGTTCGGAGCCGCGTACTTTTTCTATGATATTTGGTCGATGTATAAAGTACAGGTGGCTTCTACTTTGCCTCACGGGTACATGAACGGAGATGCCAAGCAAAAGGACAACCAGCGATGGATGTTTTTCAAGTACATGAAGAGTAACCCAGTTATTGTGTTTCACCACATTTTCATTGGGTGTTTCGGCTTTTTGTTTATTACTGTAAGCGTTTCTATGTTTTTTTACTTACAGGTTTTAGTATAAAATTTTTCAGTACCTTCGGGGTGGTTTGGGAGACTGTTTCTTTGGATTTATATACCTAATGGAAGCCAGTACGCCGTTCGTGTCTCTCCGAGGAGTTTTATCGAAGATCGGCTTAAAAACTTCCAATCTTTACATAGCCAACGGTTTGGTCATGTTAGTCACCTTTTTCTTGTGTAGAGTAGCCATGTTCCCGTACGTAATTTATTTATATTCTGCTAGCGTTGACTTAGATTATTTAACGGTAAGTCATACGAACAGAAAATAACGAATTACTCGCTTACGATTCGTTGTACAGGCTGTGAAGTCTTTGCCGAAGGGATGCAAGATTAGCATCTTGATCCTGCTATTGCCGCAAATCTACTGGTTCTATTTGATGCTGAGAGGGGCGACCCAAGTGCTGAAACCAAAAATTATCCTTAAGGTTACCAGGAGAAGACACCCGATGAAAAATTCACATTCCTAACTGTACATAGGGTATGAGTGGCTTGCGTTTAATTTATTTGTTGGATTCGTGCGTGTGGTGTAGTTTTTCTTGTAGTGGAGTGGTAAAAATGGTAATCTCTATGTTTGAACTGCTTTTCTTCGTCTATCGCTGTTCCGTAATTATGCTCGCAGAACGCAGGGAGTTTTTAATTTTAGTCGTGTATGTAAATAAATTTGGTGTAGATCAGCAGCAAAATGCCAAGTTTGTTTTGAAAATTCCACTGATCACTATTTTTTACAAAAGCCAAGAGAATTTGTATTTTTAAAAATATTTTCTTAGGCATTCGGTACCGGTTTTCTATTACGAGCTTTAGCAACATCTTTATCCACTATTTGGCATTATGCATTGCCTTCGTATTTGTATGTTTTAAAAGAAAATTCATAAAAATATACAATAAATATAAATTTGTTAAAAAAAGCATGCTTTTTCATTGAATGTGTCTTAAAATCGCATTTATTAAAAAAATGCATTAAAAATTAAAATTAGTCATTTATTTATTCAACTGCCCTTGTAAATTATTCGTATTTTAACGTAGTCATGTTTTACTTTATGTAAATATCCGCATTGACGCTTTTGTTACGTTTATTTGAAATTATTTACGTTTCCGCACTTTGTGAACCTATTTGACATAATTTCTGGTAAACAATGTGTTCATTTTTAATAAATGAATTTTTCTAGTTGAATTTGTTCTAGTTTCAACAATGTGATTTAGTTTCTATTACTTGTTTTCGTTTTTTTTAATTTATATTTGTACAATACGTGTTTTTTGTCCTATATGTTCAACGATAAGAGTGTTGCACAGAGAAAATTGTATCTGGATTAATAAATATTTAACATTATTTGGGGTTTTTGTTCATATGTTTATATTCCACTGAATAGACGAATTCGGCACATGCGTAGTTGATGGAGCGGTGCTTGGCGAGTAGGCACTCCTCGAAATCCCATAACAAGATAGCTATACAATGTGTTTACAGCCTAACGCCAACGAACAGCGGTTTATAAAATTTACCTACAATTTCAAAAATCTATATACAAAAAATTATGCATTCTCTTTTTTTCATTTGCCTAGTTCCTTACCGTTTACAGTAACTACGTCAATTATGCGAAAAACAAGTTTAAAGAAACTATAAATTTGTTTAAGTTCCCGGCTGCTGTAACTTGCACCACATTTCAACCATTCTTAATTGACATTGACGTTTGATTGTTGGCAGCAAAATAAGGCAAAATGAGTGAATTAAATACTGATAATTTCAATAGTTTCGATGTTTGTCGGGTTTGTTTATTAGAGAGTTCAAGCATGAAAGATTTGCTGCAAGAAAATAGCGGCTGCATCCAACTTAGACAGATGTATAACGAAATTTCAAATATTAAGGTTAGGTTGATTGTTTATTTTAGTACGAATATTCATGAATTTATTGTAGATAGAAAAAAGTAACGGCCTCCCCAGTTATTTATGCGTGCAATGCGAAGAGAAATTGGGGATGTGTTTTAACTTTCATAAACAATGCGAGAAATCGAATACGTATCTTCAAGAATACATCTATTCGGTAAGTTGTCTACACCATTTTTCCCAATAATTTTAGTGGTTTAAAACATGCAGAAATGTAAATCGGAAAAGAACGCGCCTATTAGTGATAATGATGAAGCTTCTAACGAATCAAATATGTCTGATAATGTCTGCGATGGTAACGATTCTGATTACGATCCCTCGGAAGACGTGAAAACGAAGAAAAAACATTCCAAACAAACTATGCGCTTAGCTCAGTATTCCTACGATCTCGTCACTGAAGCTATCGAGAAAGCGAAGAAGAAATTTCACGAAAACACTGAGTGTATTCAGTGTGGTTTTATCGGGAGTAATTCTAGAGCTTTATCTGTACATATGTCACATTTACACAAGTACGTATCCTAATATAGTGTCTCAAACTTTTGAAAACAAAAATTTATTAGGGAATTAAAAGACTGTTGGTGTTCGCAATGTAACGCTAAAGTACCAAATCTTCAAGAACATCTCTCGGAGCACGGCAACGAAGACTTGAAATGTCAATTTTGCGATAAAGTATTTTCGGCTAAAGGTCATTTAACGGAGCATTTACGGTCCCATTCTGGCATACGCCCATTCAAATGCACGATGTGCGAGAAGGGTTTCATATCGTCGCGTCATTTGCGCGTACATTGCAAGACGCATTCAAACTCGAGACCGTTCAAATGCCCTTACTGTCCCAAGAAGTTCATCCACAGCATTTCGTGGAAGAAGCACTTGAAAGTTCATTCGGACAAAGTGAAATATGATTTTTGTCATCTGTGCGACGTGAAATTTGAGAACGCGGAAGAGGCTTTGATGCACATTGCGAATTGTGTTTTGAAGCAAGAAGACGGCAATGTTACAGCTACGCCGACGTAAACCTACCTTTGTTTTTAATATTTTGTGCGATATTTATGCGTTTTTTTGCAGAATACCTCCGCAGAACTTTTGCAAGCAATGTAATAAGAAAGTTCGGAGTTTGAATTCGCATCTTAAGCAATGCCATAAAGAAAAGAAGGAGCAGGCTTCGTGCAACGAATTCGGGGATACATTAGACAGTAAATTGTGCACAGTGTGCGGAAAACAGTTCAAGTAAGTTAATAAAAATAATTTTACAATCGGAGCTGGGCAGGTAAGCTACTGCGATTGCTACCATAGGTAGGTGTTTTTGGGATGTTTTTATCCAACAGCAGGTTTCATAAAAGAACAATCACAAATTTTATTTAGAGGATCAATTTATTATTTCGGTACTTGATCCAACAAATATCTTCTGACTTTTTTCTCATCATCTTCATAAAGTTTTCAGTCCTAAGACTGGTTGGACGCGTATCTCCATCCTTTCCTATCATGAGCTAACCTATGCATCTCCCCAAAAGTTGAACATCCTACATCCCTAACTATTTGAGAGCAGTAGTCTAATCTGGGCCTACCCCTACCTCTTTTTATTCTAGTGGAGTAAAATCGACCAGAAATTATGCGGTTTTTCAAAATGAAGGTACATATAACTAAATGGGACCTTCACCGTCATGTAGAGCACAATTTTGGCCATCCGAAATGGAGTTTCACAACTTTTTTTAGTAGGGCCGAATTTTGCAAAATCAAATTTTTCATGCCTGAGAAGTAATTCGAAAATTTAAAACATATATCGGGTTATTAAATCAAGGAGTTGAGCTACAATTTTGAAATTTTGGTATATTGCTGAAAAAACCATAGCGCTTCTAATGCAACTCTCAAAATTTTCAAAATTTTGAGAAATTGAGCTGCGAATTCGCCACTAGCTAATCCGTGCATTGAAAATTTCACCCAGCGAGGAGCTATGCTAATAATTAGTAATATGTGTATACGTATATTGAGGCAAAGAAAGACAAAACTATAGAAAAGTTTTTAAAAAACCAATCAGCACGCTAGTCTATACGGAATATTCATGTCTTTTTCAGTACTTCACCTATGTTTAGCCAAAGCGGTTGTTATACTCCTTATATCGTTATAAGAACAAGAAAATCCCATGTTATAAAGAAGATCGATTATTTTTCTGCTTCTGACGTTATTACATAATTATATAAGTACAAACCTAAACCTATCTACAAGTTATTATTGGAAAATTCTTTTGAGTAAAAGCTCATGATGTTTGCAAGACTTACAAAATCTGTATTATCTCTATCATCATCAGGAGTTTTTAAAAGCTATTTTGAAAACTTCAATAAAACTTCAGGAACTTGACTTTCAAATTCTTCTCTTGTTATACCATTAACAGACGGAAAGAATTTGCTCGTTGTTTTGTGTTTTTTGCAATAAAGTCTATATTGCTTTTAAAATTTAATTTTGAATCAATTATCACTCCCAGTTACTTAGTTTCGCTAACACGTTCCACCTCCTCATCATCTATCATCACTTTACAGTCATCTTCCCACTCCTTCCTTATCACTCTGTTACCTATGATCATAACTTTTGTCTTATTAATATTTAACTTCAGTTTGTTTATCTTTAACCATTTTGACTCTTCCCTTAACACCTCATTACTCCTGGTTATTGCACTAATTAAGTCACAGTCCACATTTGCTATAAGGGCATCATCAGCAAACAGATTAATATTACCTTCTTTTATCACTTGCACTAGATCATTCATATACAGTACAAAGAGAAGAGGACCAAGTACCGAACCCTGGGGTACACCCAATCCATTCAGAACCTCTTCAGACTCATAACCACCATATCTACACTTCTGAGACCTATTGTCCAGATAACTGCCAAACTATTCTCTAGTTATTCCCCTTACCTTGCACCTTTCCATTTTTTCCATAAGCACTCCCCTATCGATTGTTTCGAAAGCTCTTTTCAGGTCCAAAAAGACAGCCACGACATAATTGTCCTCCTCTATTTGTTCTTTCCAGTTCATAAGTACCAAATTAAGTGCCGTTTCACAGGAATGATCACTTCTGAAACCCGATTGAAATTCCGACAGTAAGCCATTATCTTCTAAGTGTCTTTGCAATTGTTCTTTTACTTAACACATTCTAAAACTTGCTCATATTTAGGAAGCATATTAATTGGTCTGAATTCCTGGGCCTGACCGGCCTGTTGCAAAATCCTACCCTACTAAAAAAAGTTATGAAATTCCTTTTCGGATGGCTAAATGTGTGCTCTACAAGATGGTGAAGGTCTCATTTAGTTATACCTGCAAATAAAAAAATGTCGGAAGTAAGCAAGATAGCCGGACTCCACTATTTCTGTCTCTGACTCTAGTACGTCGCGAACTAAGCCTTCGTGCCTCAGAAGGTGTCCTATATCTCCTATTCCTTACTGTCTTCCATAAATTTCGGTAATCTTACCTATCCACGGTATCTTCATCATGCGTCTATAGCACCACATTTCAAACGCTTATAATTTTTCCTATCCGCTTCTCCTATCGTCCAAGTTTTGCACCTGTACATACAGTGTTAAGAGCCTCTTCCGATTTTCTGCATTTATCCTTCCCAAGCACAATAGTTGTTTTTTTAATAAATGCAATTCGGCCCTGCGCTATTCTTTGTTTTATACCTCTAGAGCTTCTAATATTGCGAGTTATTTGACTTCCTAAATAGCAGAAATCTGAGACTTCCTCTATCTTCTCGTTTCCAATTTGTATTTTTGTTTTAGTCCTGTTTTCACGCTCCCTACACATCAAAATTTTTGTTTTCTTTTTATTGGTCTTCATACCGTAGTCCTCCTTCAAAACCGCTTCCATTTCGTTCAGAGCCCTTCTTAATTCTTCTTTGCTGGATGCCTTCTTCCATTTTACATTGTCGAAGGCTTTTTCCAAATCTGCAAATCCTATATAGGCGCTCTTTCCCCTTTTTATTGTTTTTTCTAATATCTTCTCCTAATATTTCTTCCGCCCTTTTCTCCATCCTTCTTAGTTAAAATTTTTGACGCGTGGGAAGTCTTTCATTTGCCGGACGACTGCTCGTTATATTTGAATATTTCCATCGCATTCGTTCGCAGCTTTTGTGGGACCCCAGTAAAGTTCTCTTTCTACTTTTTCTTAAAACGCCTGTTTTGATTTCATTCTGACTTGGCTAGTAATCTACTGCCCAGCTCTGAGCGCAATCACAAATGTTGAAGTTTGATTCATTTTCGTACAGAACTAGCTCAAAATTGAAAGTTCATATGAGGGTCCACACCGGAGAGGCCCCATACAAATGTGGATTTTGCGACAGGCGATTCGGAACAAGAAATCAGCTTGTTGTCCATGAACGTACACATACAGGAGAGAAGCCGCACATCTGTAGCGTTTGCGGAAAAGTGAGTTAACAAGAGAATTTTACATCTAAACTTTACGACAATGTAATTTCGACATTCGATAGCGTTTTGCGCAATCCAGCGTCTTAAACACACATATGAGACTGCACACGGGACGTCCTGAGTTGTGCAAAATATGCGGCCAGAGGTTTTGTAGACCAGCGGAATTGAGACTGCACATGAGGAAACATACTGGTATTGTTTCTGCAAAATCATCTGCAGAGTGATCCACTATTTACCTGTGTAACTTTCAGGTGAAAAGCCATTTTTATGCACCGAATGTGGACAGGCGTTCATACAAAGAAGCCACCTTATGGAACACGTAAAAATCCATAGTGACGAACGACCGTATCAGTGCCCGCATTGCGAAAGAGGCTTCAAACAGAGCTCTTCGTTAAAATCCCACATTCAAATACATTTAGGTCTGTATAACCACCGTCTTAAGCTACTTATCTATTTATTTATTTATTTTTCAACAGGTTGTAGGCCATATCGATGCAGCCAGTGTTCGTACGCTTGCCGGCAAAGCTACAGTTTAACGCTACATATGAAACAACACGTGAGCGATTCTCCAAAGTTGGATAAACCTTACGCTTGTTCTGTATGTCAAAAAAGCTTCAGTACAATTGCCATGTTGAATTCACACGGACGTTTAATACATCACTTCGAGCATCCGTGTTAATATCTTGTTATCACATTCGTTTATTGTTAATTATTGAAAATAAATTAGTTATTAATGTGTTTTGTCTTACTTAACAATCCTAACAATAAGAAGAAGAAGAAGAAGAATAATAAGTACCATCTATGTAAAATAGTCATAAATAGTCTTCTATTGGTACCCTATAAAACTTGCAATTATTGAAACCTGAATTACCGACGTTAGTGACAAGTAAATTTGAGCACTTCCATCTGTCAAATTTAGGTAAATTTGCACGCCGATACCGAATTTCTAGGCTAATATCTGCTCTGTAGCTTGGTAAAATCATAAAGTCCATACTTTTAAGATCTATTTAAGACAAGAAGTGTACGTCGAAAACATTTCGTTTGAGAATTATAAATGAAAATACGAACGTATGTTATACATCATTTAAAATCAATTTGAGGTCCAGGATACCTAAAAAAGGGGCATAAAAGCGAGTGCTCATAAACAAAGGACCAAACTACAGCTACAGGTGACATACAGTGTGAGTAAAAAGTCTCGAACTAATTCGACAAAAAATTCAGGAATAATGTCTGGAAAAAAACGCTCGAACACGTCAAACTAATTTTTCTAAAGTGCATTTCTTTTGATAATTGACGTTTTTCGATAGCCTTCTGATTTCATTCTGTGACGTCATCGTCCATTTTCTTAAATGGCTCCCCGTACTTTTGAAGTCGTAGTTGGATAGTGGCTGAAATTACGAATTCATTGATATACCGCAGTATGACTACATTGATATTGATATTTTTCGAAATAATCAAGTTTAAAGTAAAATCAAAGAATGGCAAAAAATGAGTTAGGCATGGAATATTGACAGTTTAGGATTTAGGTGATTGGAAGCGACGTAAATTTTATTAAAATAACATTAATTGACTAAAAATAACAGTTAAAGTTGGTGTTCAATGTATTAACAACTATTAATATTACAAAATAATCAACAAAATTATGAAAGAACAAACGAAAACACAAAACAATGCTCAACTGTTAGAATTTAATCGGAAACTTAATGGTTTTCGTTTCTAATCAATTAAACTGTCAATATTCCATGGCTAACTCATTTTCTTTGCGAGTTTGACGTGTCAGAGCGTTTTTTCCAGAAATGATTCCTGATTTTTTTATAGAATTAGTTTTACTTTTTACTCATACTGTATATTACGGTAGAAAAAGCAAACTGCATACAGGAATATCTCAGAAAAGTTTTACGGTAGATCGGGCTTTATTGGGAATCCCGCATACAGGAAAACGGCATACAGGCAAAATATAGACTACAACTTCACACTAGTCACATTTCACGCATGCGCATTAAACCTCTTGGTGATTTTGCTGCAGTAGTAACTGAGAACATTATCTCTTGGGTGATTCTGCTATAGTGATAACGGAGTACACTACCTCATGGGTCTGACGCTGGCTTCGTTGCTATGATACCGACTTTCTGATTGGTTGTATCAAAGCAACGGTGTCAGACTTAATCCGGAGTTGGTTTCTTTGAAAAACCGGGCCTTGGTGATTCAGTTTGATAACTGAGAACACTATATCTTGCTAATTATGTCATAATGGTAATTGACAACATAACCTCTTGGTGATTTTGCTATACTTACTAAGTATAGACTTAGTGATAACTGAGAACATTACCTCTTGCTGATTCCCTTGTAATGGTTACTGACAACACTATAACTTTGTTACTCTGTTATAATATGGGAACTGAAAACATTGCTTCTTGGTGATTCTGCTACAGTGATAACTGAGAACACCACCTATTGTTGATTCAGTACTACAAATAACTGAGAACAATATATATTCTGTTATAACAGTAACTGAGAACATGCACCACCTTTTGGCTATTCTGTTGTAGTAGCGGTAACTCTCGGAACACTACTTCTTGGTAATCCTGTTATAAAAGTATGTAACTGAGGACTCTACAACTTAAGTGATTCTGTTAAAATTGTAACTGAGAACACTATCTCTTGGTGATTTAGTTGAGAACGCTGAATCTTAGTGATTCTGTTGTAATAGGAAAAAATGTGTTACGTCAATGCTTGCTAAATGTTTGTTCATCTTACCGTTTTTGAGATAATTACTGCTGAAATTTTTGGTAATAGCAAGTGTTGAAAAAGTACAGGAATTAGAAAATAATAATTTTGTATTCAAATTGAAGATCTAGATCTAGAGGACAAAATAGATATCTTGGAAGAAGAAGTAAAGGAAACAAACACTTTTTATCCGTTGAAAAACTTCCCGTGTTTTTATTATAAAAATATTCTGTTGATTTCATTTCTGTGTGTGACCTATAGCAGTGATTTGTGAGTGCTGCTTTCATTTTCAACTGGCTAGAGCAAGAGAAAACTCGGCAACTTTGGAAAATTTAGCAAAGATAAACAGTGTAATGGATATCCGCTATAAATACTTGGAAGAAGAGAGTCAACAAAAAGACGAAACAATAAATAAATTGCGTAAAGAGTTGCACGATTCCGCCCGCAAATGTTCTAATTCTAATTTTCAAATTCAGTTACTCAAAGACGAGTTGCAGGACAGTATGGAGCTACTGAAGCAAAAGCTGGAAGAAACGGTAAAGTACCGCAAAGAACTGTCCGCCACCGAGATGGAGAACGGCGTGCTGAAGAAGCAAGTGGAGGCTCTGCAGCTGGAGAATGAGAAACTGAAAGAAGCGGAAACCTCAGTGAAAGAGGAAGTGAAGAAGACCAAGTCCTTGCACGAGACGATTTTTGAAATGAAATTCTCGACGGCCGACAGTCCAGACGCATACATACTTAAAATTACTCCCGGTGCTAATGTGCTCAAAGCAACTCCGCAAAAAACTAAGAAGTAATTGTTGTACTATGCTTTTTGTATGTAGATTTTGTTCTTTGTTGTATTGCTTGATGCTGTGCATGTGCTTGCTTGTATGAAGTTTGTCCGGTCTGCCGTTATCCTTTTCTGTGCAAAGCTCGATATATCGTTTTCCTGTCTGCAGTAATACCGGTTCCCATAATAAGCACCATCTATGCAAAATAGTCATAAATAAAGGCAGTCTTCTGGTATCCTATAAAACTTGCAATTATTGAAACCTGAATTACCGACGTTATTGACAAGTAAATTTGAGCATGTTCATCTGTCAAATTTACCTAAATTTGCACGCCGATACCAAATTTCTAGGATAATCTTCACTCTGCAGCTTCATAAAATCATAAAGTTCATACTTTTACGATCTATTAAAGACAAGAAGCGTGCGTCGAAAACATTTTGTTTAAGAATTATAAATAAAAATACGAACGTATGTTACGTATCGTTTAAAATCAATTTAAGGTCCAGAATACCTAAAAAAACGATTGATCATAAACATTAAGCACCAACTTTACCAATAAGAAAAGCTATATAACACCCACACCCCTAGAAATAATAAAAATCCATTTAATTTTCTCGGAAATAACATCTGTCCGTTCTCGTAAAAAAACAGCCGAATTTATATGAAAATTTCTAAGTGGGCTAAGGACATCGCATTATTTTAAACGAATAAAGGACTTTATTTCGTGAATTTCGGGCGCCGCGGCGTCCAGACAAAACGGCGCCGTTTCGTTACGCAGCTGTTTGTAAAACACATTTGTTAGAAAAAGTTATTTGTCTAGTTGGAGGGAAGGGTTGAAACTTTTCTAGGTCAAGTGCAAACCAGACAGGAGGCTATACTGCTTCTGAATTAATAGGTACGTCGTTTAATGGCTTGCTCTCGTAACTCAAACAGCATTTTACGACAATGTATGGAATTCACTACAAAATGTTTAATTCCTAAGTGTACGTAGCTCGCCGAGACAAATAAATTTAAAATTTATTATCATCCTCCTATACTTTCGAGCTATTATTCATCTGGCGCCTCCGGAAACTGTCAAGATGAATTAATTTGAGTAGAAACACTATCCTAGTTGAGTTTTATAGGGAATTCAAATATTTATGTTGTCAAGTATGGTTCACCAGTGGCGTTTCTGAAACAAATTTACTCGTGAAAAATCG
The DNA here is from genome assembly GCA_963966045.1 of Xestobium rufovillosum. NCBI lineage: Eukaryota > Metazoa > Arthropoda > Insecta > Coleoptera > Ptinidae > Xestobium > Xestobium rufovillosum. The sequence continues at coordinate 32,564,909 of OZ014497.1, forward strand.
CCAAAAAACTTGTAATTATACTTCTCTATTTTAATAAAATAAGTAATAAATTAACTTTTAAGCTACGATGACGTCACTCATAATAATAACAGTAATGACAGTAGCAGCAGTGAGGAATATATGACGTCACACATGCCGCTTATGAAGTGGTATCTATGCAGGACAGAAAAAAAACAATTCTTCTAGGAATTGTAGGTTTGGGAAGGTCATTACAATGCAGTGCAACTTATGTCCCATTTAATCAGCCCTGTGTATTTCTTGCGGATTGAGAATGTACAAAAATAAAAGTTTCAGTTACGCCACTGATGTTCCCACGTATTGAGCTTTTAATCTAGACATGGAGCGGTTACTGTAAAACATTTTCTAGGATAGAACAACGCGCAGGAAATTCCAGATGGGGTGGATTCACGGATTCACCCCCACATTCAAGCGAGTATAAAACCGAGGAGAATCGGGGGGACTGTTTCAGTATATTTCAGTTCCATTTTAGAGAAGCAATACCACCGTTATTTTTGTGTTACAAATATATATTTTTATATAAACGAGACAATAACAAACGTAAGTTCATTTATCTCTATTGTTTATCATACGCATCCTACGCATTTCCCTAAAAGTGGAACATCCTACATCCCCAACCATTTGAGAGCAGTGTCAGACACAATAAATTTTTTATCATTTTCAGAACCAAAAATGTCAGCCGGCTTGTGGAAGACGAGCATACTCCTCATAGTGATCTTAGCCTTTATTTTAAATTCTTACAAAGTAGAAGGAAGATATTTGCCCACGAGATCGAATTCCGACAGAATAGATAAATTAAGGGAACTCTTAAAAGAAGTAAGCATAATAATTAATGATATTAATTGCGTTGCCCCCTTCAGAGTATCTGTTTCTCTACGTTCATGCTCAAATTCTATACCCGCCGTTTGTTCTTTGTACAAATTATGTATTACATATCCGTGATGCTAACATGTGACGTATACGTCTGCTTTCACTTGTTTTTCGTCCTCGCAAGGTCTCTGCGATCCAATTATTCAAACTAGATTAGGTACGCCAACAAGATGGCATCGAATTAATTTTAATAAACGCGTCATTTTCTATTCGAGTTCGCTGCACCCAGCGACCTTAAACTAGTTATTTTTTATATAAATATTTTAGAAGAAAGTTGAATAATATACTTCATCTTGTTCTTGCTTGACAGCTGCTCGAGAACGAAATAGAAAAAGAAGAATCCTACAACGACACGCCGAAATGGAGGTCCAATGACAGAAAGATGTTTTTTAAACGGGAGGCCCCTCCCCAATAACCTAAAATTGATTTTAATTTAACGAATAAGTTTAGTAATACGGGAAATAAATATTGACAATAAAGCTATGACTTCGGACACGAGTATGGCACATATTTTTAAACATTTGAGATTTTAACATTTTTAGATAGGTATATTGTGGATTTTTTAAACAACAAGTGACATATTAATAACGCTGGTTACTCAAAATTTTGGTTGTACAAGATAACTTCATAGTTGCTGGTAAACTTTTGAAACACCCCTGTATAACGAATAGAATTAAGCAAATATTTTGATTAATCAGCAGAGATGTATGAAAAACTCGAAAGCAATATATTTTCAAAAAATAATATTGTAATTTTTAATATCTTAATGTGTCTTAAAAAAGTTATAAAAAAGTGTTTTATGGAAAATATAAAACTATAAATAAATACTGAAGAACATTAGTATATGTAGTTTTTGTTTATTTTTACTGTGTAGCACTGAAGATGTACAAGGTGTCCTATTTTCGTTGTGATTTGGGGGTTTCTCATAGAAGCAGCAAAGATAGAGCCTTGGGGTTTTCGCGAACCTGAGCTACTTTCTTGAGTATAATAGAAAGCTGAAACCAGAATTTGGATATCGTTTTTAGTTTTCCAGAAAAAAGAATAATATTGATTCTTTAATCGATTTTCAAAAAGTCTCTACAATTCTTTTTGTACTAAGCAGACTAAAACTGTTAAGATTGATTCCTATATAACTTTTTCCAAGGAATTCAGTGGCTTACGTAGTTTTTTTCTAGGGAGCGTATTTTTTGAGTTATGACATAAAATTGAATTTTTTAAATGGAAACCACAGCAGGCTTTGGTCAAGTTCGAAAGGTCTTTTTTTAAGCCATCAAAAGACTCCCTTGATTCTAATTTCTAATTCGTCTGAACTACCAACATTATTTATCGACAATTTAAAATCTGGGTTTCAAAATGAACAAAATTTTTTATTCAGTTGAAGAAAAGGTTTTCATTGTGAACGGCGGCAATAGTCTGCGGGTAGTCAGTGACTTATTTTCTGTAAAATTCAATAACAGTCCTATTCCTTCGGTAACAACAATAAAAAATTTAGTTAAGAAATTTGAAGATACTGGGAATCTTTCATTGAAAGAAGGTAATTTTTACTAATAAATTTACTTGGTTTTTATTTAGATAATTCTGATTCGCTTATTATTATTGCTAATTCCTTATTGTTCGCTAACTTAAATTTTACTGGAATTATGAGAAATTTAACAAGTGATAACGTGGAGTGAAACAAAACTAAAATTAATCCTATCATTTATTTTTTAGTCGTTCCAAGAAATCTAAATGTTGAGGTAGAGGAAATGGTAATAGGCCAGATAACTGCTAGTCCAACATCTAGTTTAAGGTCTATTGCCCTAGAATGTAATGTTTCAAGAGAAACTGTCCGTAACATATTAAAAAAAAACAAATATCATGCCTTTAAATTCCAATGTCAAATGCAACAACGGGCTAATCGGGATCGCAGCTTCCTCTCATCAATTTGTTTACCGATGAGTGCACCTTCACTTTAAATCAAGAGCCAAATTCACAAAACTTTAGGCATTGGGCCCAGGAAAATCCCAGAATAAATCTAGCCACTACAACGCAATACCCTCAAAAAATCAATATTTAGGCAGGCATTTTTAATAATCTCATTATAGGACCATTTGAAATACAGGGAAATTTAAATTCAGAAGCTTATTTAGATCTTTTAATTAACCATATTGGCCCTGCATTAGAGGAAGTTGCACATGCGAATCGGGAGGTCTGGTTTCAACATGACGGATGCCCAGCACATTTTGGAGCACAAGTGAGGGAATTATTAAATGAAATATTTCCAGAGAGCTGGACTGGTCGAGGTGGTGCTATAAACTGGCCAGCTAGATCTCCCGATTTGGCACCGTGTGACTTTTTCTTGTGGGGTCATTAAAAAAATAAGATTTATAAAACTCGTCACCCAAATATTGATTCTTTAAGGAATGCTATTTTTGCGGAATGCAACTTAATAAACGATCGGCAACTTGGCGAATGTGAGAAATTCTTTCTATAATAGGCTGGGATACTGTCTGATACAGAATGGGGGTTTATTTGAATATTTGTTATAGTTATTTTTCTTTTTTTATGTTACTTTAATTTCATTGTATATTAATAAGTTTTTGTCCTTACATAGATATGAAATAAATAAGTATTAAATTGCCAGATTACAAAATTCATTAGAGCAAAATAAACAAATGTTGCAGCTTGTTAAATTTTTCATAATTGCAGTAAAATTAAAGTAATTTAATTTTTATTATTTCATTTTACTGCTTTAACATTTTCCCAAACACTTTTTAATAGGTTAGACGACACGTACAATTTACCCTAAACTATGGACCAGCATTCACCAACGAAACATCCACACCAGTAATCAATCAATTGTCAACTATAGGTAATGACAATAATAATGTGAATGAGAATTATCTAAATAAAAAAAACAAGTTTATATATTAGTAAAAATTAACTTCTTTCGATGAAAGATTCCCAGCCTTCAAATTTCTTACTAAATTATTTGTTGTTATACCGAAGGAATAGGACCGTTATTGAATTTTACAGAAAATGAGGCACGGACTACCAACCACCTTGTGATTCGATTTCGCGAAAAGAAGTTTTTGGTCTTTCCTCGGGCAACGATAAAACATTTATTTCTTCCTCTTGCCTATTTTCTTTATTATAAATTTTGTTTCTATGTTTATTGAATGACCCATTTAATAAATCGAAAATAGGACACCCTGTACAATAGTGTTTACGTGGTTTAAACAGTTTTCTTAATGACACTGGAATTTTGGCTAATTAACGTAAAAATATGTGTCCATATAGTTTTCGTATGACCCATCGAACAACATTTCAGTATTATTTGTAAAAGCACAAAATCATCATGAATTTTCTTGTTTCAACTGTAAGTATTTTCGTTATTTTCAATGTCTACAACAATCTGTTTCTTTATCTTTTTAATTATTTCAGGTTGTACTATATTTGGCTATAGCATATAACTTTGTCGATGCAGTTTCCGAAAATTTAGAGATGCTACATAAGAGATATAAATCAAAATCAAGCTTGTTTGTTGATAGCAACGATTTCTCTCTAATATCCTTCTATTTCCCGGAATTTATAGAGGAAATATCCAGCCAAAGTACTAATAACAAACCAAAAGTTCATATAACCTTGGACGAAACAGAAAATAGAAGAAATTTTAGAAATATTCCGAATATAGACGATGTGTTATTTCTTGAATCTAACGTAGGAAGCAACCTCCAAAAAGTTATCAAGAAAAATGAACCACCAAGTGACGAATACTATTACGAATTACCAATAAAAAGGATGAAAGGCAAAACTATAAAACAAACAAGGAATATTGACTTTGATTCGTTAAATCTCCCTGTATAATTCTGTACTGATTTTGATTTTATAAGGAAATATAAGTCTACTTTCTCTAATAATTAATTATAATATCTTGTAGCACATCAGCATCACATCAAATTTTTGTGTAACACAATGATAATACGAAAGTTAAGTTGCATGTTTTACAAACATAAATCTTAAATATTTCGGTAGCTTAATTAATGAATTCTAATAGAATTTATTTATGTCAGTTCAACAACTTAATATAACAAGAAAATAAAATTAGAAAATGCAGTTTAAACTTGTGAGAAGTTGGTAATTTGATTTTTATTAGAATAGGTAATTCCAGAGGCTCCAACAAATATTTTGCGTTAGAAATTTTATTAAATCGGATTAAAGTTGTTTCGAGGAAATATTACATAACCGACCATACTTTCAAATCATTTTTTACATCATCTTCATTTTCACAACATCATTAAGTTATAAATAATTCGCTCGTAGTTCTTGTGTTGAATACGCTCGTCGGTTGGACATATTCTTGTAACTACCATACCAACCGTGATTTAGTTCAATGTTACCGTCAATAACAACAGCCTACTACACAAGTTCCATAATAGTTAACAATTATTACTAATTAAACACCTGTTTGCTCATGATAAAATACTACAAATGTATGTGGAGATACCAACGGTAGATGAGACAACGAACCTGATCTTCTTCGATATATCGGGTGGGGATTTAGTGTGTAATCGGCTCATATATCTGGAACTAGGTATTTAAGATATCAATATAAGACAATATTTTCTTCCATGGCACTCCTTGTTTGAAAATTATATCCGACTTTAAAAAGGCATTATACATTTAAGAATATAACCATCAAGAAACAATTTTACAATAAGATTTATCGTCTTCATATTGATACCAATTTGCAAATACAAAATATAAACATTATTGTGAGTTTTGAGCAACAGAATAGGGGGAATTCGCCCAAAAGAATATAAACTAATAATGAAATTCAAAAATTTTGATGTTCAATCGTAATATCCTACCCAAAGGACTTGTACCTTGACGCAGTTCTAGTAATACTGGGACGGGTGGGATGGCTTGCGCGCTTCAATGATCTAAAGAGCCGAACCATAGGTTTAACCATATTGGAGGGGTTTTTATTTGAGAAGCCAGACTAAATCAAGTCCCTGAAAGGGGGCAGCAGCTCTTTCAGTAATCATAGTGGCAGAGATCGTGAGGGTCGGTATGGCACTGTGATACACACTACTGCGATGTGGAAGGCAACGGGAAACCACCACATTATTCTATCCCTGGTACAGCGTACTTCGAATTTATGATGATGGCACCTTCTGGAGTAAAATATTCCGGAGGTAAAATAGTCCCACATTCGGATCTCCGGGCGGGGACTGCTTCGGGGGGAGTCATCAGAAATGATAAGTGTAACATCACACGAGTCGGAGCGTGGAATGTTAGAAGCATGAAACAAGTAGGAAAGTTAGAGAATTTGAAAATTGAGATGGATAGGTTAGCATTAGACGTAGTAGGTATTAGTGAAGTGCGATGGCCAGAAGCCGGAGACTCCTGGAGCGGAGATTTTAGAGTAATACACACAGGATCTGTAGGAGGAAATTCGGGAGTAGGAATTGTTATGCGGAAAAAAGTAGGGCAGAGTGTAGAAAATTTCTTACAGCAAAGTGACAGGGTAGTTATGGTTAGGTTAGATTCGAAACCTGTAAAAACAGTAATAATACAGGTATATATGCCCACTTCTAACTACAGTGATGAGGTCGTAGAGGCAGTTTATAGTGATATTGAACATGTGCTAGATTTTGTGAAAGGACACGAAAATTTAATAATTATAGGAGATTTCAATGCAGTCGTAGGCACAGTGCGAGAGGGCGGAATAGTTGGTCCCTTTGGATTAGGCAATAGGAACGATAGGGGAGTGAGACTGATAGAGTTCTGCGATAAACATAACTTAACGGTCGCGAACACTCTATTTCACCACCATGTTAGGAGACGCTACACGTGGAAGATGCCAGGAGACCTAGGGAGATATCAAATAGATTACATTCTTGTTAGGCAAAGATTTAGAAATCAAGTTAGGGATTGTAGAAGTTATCCAGGAGCAGATATAGATAGTGATCACAATATAGTCGTTATGAAGGCCAATCTTAAATTTAAGATTTTGAAAAAACGAAGCGGAAGAAGGTATCTTGACCCAGAGAAACTAAAAGATGATGATACGCGCGATAAGTTCGAGAAAAAGACAAACGAGGTACTAAAGGGCGCGGGCGAAAATATTGTTAGGGACATAGAGGAAGAATGGAATTGCATTAAAAATAGTTTAGTTTCCTCAGCTAGGGATATTTTGGGTCATAAACAGAATGAAAGTAGGAAACCCTGGATAACAAAACATATTGTGAGTCTAATAGAGGAAAGGCGCAAATATAAAAATAGGTTAGATGAAATAGGGAAACAAAGATATAAGGCGATCAAGTGGGAAATTATTCGGAAATGTAGGAAAGCGAAAGAGCAATGGATCGACGATAAGTGCAAAGAAGTGGAAAATAAGTTCGAAATAGGAAAGACTGATGAAGCATATAAAATAATTAGGAGAAATTTTAGAGAAATTGGATCTAGTACCAAAAGCATTAGGAATGAGGCAGGAGATATCCTAATCGAAAGCGGGGAGAAGGCAGATAGGTGGAAAGAATATTTAGGAAACTTATATGCGGGACAGGAAGTGCAAGATATATTAGAAAGTGAAAGCAGTGTAGAAGGGGATAACCTAGGGAGTCCTATAATGAGAGAAGAGTTTGAACTAGCACTAAAAAGTTTAAGGAATAATAAAGCACCAGGTATAGATGGCTTGCAGGCAGAAATCTTAAAGTGCGCAGGTCAAGAGGTAATAGATCGTTTATTTAAATTAGTTAGTCACATATACCTGACAGGCGAGATTCCAGAAGATTACAAACGGAACATCATAGTAGCTTTGCCAAAAAGGAAAGGCGCGGATAGATGCGAAAATTTTAGAACTATCAGTTTAACTTCCCATGCGTCAAAAATTTTAACTAGGATTGTGCAAAGAAGGATGGAGAAAAAGGCAGAAGAAATATTAGGAGAAGATCAGTTCGGATTTAGACGAAATAGAGGAACGCGCGAGGCCATTCTAGCTTTACGAGTAATTATAGAAAAAACGATAGAAAAGAGAAAGAGCGTATATATAGGATTTGTAGATTTAGAAAAAGCCTTCGACAACGTAAAATGGGGGAAGATGTTCGAAGTGCTGAGAAAGGTAGGGATGAAATACAGGGACAGAAGAATAATACATAATCTCTACAAAGAGCAAAAGGCAGTTATAGAATGTGAGCAGGAACGAAGGGAAGTAGATATCCGGAAGGGAGTGAGACAGGGATGTGCATTGTCACCTCTAGTTTTCAACTTATATATCGAAGATGCGATTAATATTGTTAAGGAAAGAACAGCCTCAGGGATCAATGTACAGGGCCAAACTATTAACATGCTCAGATTTGCGGATGATATAGCAGTGTTAGCATCTAGCAAAGAAGAATTAGGAGCGGCTTTGAATGAAATGGAAGCAGTTTTGACACAGGGCTACGGCATGAAAATCAATAAAAAGAAAACTAAAATTTTGGTATGTAGATGGAGTGAAAATAGAACTAAAATTGAAATACAAATAGGAAATGAGAAGATAGAGGAGGTCGCGGATTTCTGCTACTTAGGAAGTAAAATAACCCAAGACGGTAGGAGCACTAAAGATATAAAACAAAGAATGGCGCAGGGCCGAGTTGCGTTTAACAAAAAGAAACAACTGTTATGTTCGAGAACGGTTAATATAGAGACTAGGAAGAGACTCTTAAAGTCGTATGTATGGAGTACGGCATTATACGGGTGCGAAACTTGGACAATAGGAGAAGCGGATAGGAAAAGAGTAGAAGCGTTTGAACTGTGGTGTTACAGACGCATGATGAAGATACCGTGGATAGATAAGGTTAGCAATAGGGAAGTATTAGAAAGAGTTGGGGAAAGGCGAAAGGTATGGAAAACAATAAAGAGTAGGAGAGATAGGATGGTAGGACACCTTCTAAGACACGAAGGAATAGTTCGCGACATACTAGAGTCAGAGATAGGAATAAAAAGAGGTAGGGGTAGGCCTAGATTAGACTACTGCTCTCAAATAGTTAGGGATGTAGGATGTTCTACTTTTAGGGAAATGCGTAGGTTAGCTCAGGATAGAAAAGAATGGAGGTACGCGTCCAACCAGTCTTCGGACTGAGAACCTTATGATGATGAATCGTATTATCTGCCGAAACTATCAGTAGTAGACCTGGCAATATCTACATCAATTAAAAGCTTAGTTAACTGACTGTCAGTTGTGCAAATAATATTATACAGGGTATTCTATTTGAAATTTTTGAGAAAAATTCCCTTTTGCATAACTTAACCACCCGGTGGTATAATTCTAAGTATTATGGTGGAAGTATTTATAGATTTCACAAGAAAGAAGAAGAAATTTGAAAAATCTGACTGCTTATTTTCGAGGTTATTAAATTCATTAACCAGTAAGTACATAGTTTAAAGAATCTTAACAAGTTTTTCAGCAAATTTCGAAGAATAATCGAATGAATTAGAAATGATATAATATGGTAATAATAACCCATTAGTAAACAAATTTTAACAAATTATGGGTTATATTGAATATATTAAGCGTTGCTCAGATGGTGTGTTATTGCATTTCTAGCTCATCTGTATGTTTGAAAGTTATTATGTAGGTACCAAAGATTACACGTAATAGTACTATTAACAAATAAGGAAATGATATAGCTTCGAATTGGAAATATTATTTTAGGAACGCTCTATAATATAGACAAGATAATTTTCTGTTGCTCAACGCAGTCGTAAACTTGAATTTAAGGGCCTTGTCCTTGTGGCATTTGACAAAAATTCAGGCCCATAAAATATTATCGGAAGTAATAAAGCTGAATGGAGAACGAGACGGGTTTTTGTTTAAATAATTTATAAATAAACGGTGCAACGGAGGTCCTCGACCCAGGATGTGCATTTACGTTTGGCATTTGACATTGAAATACTTCACTCCAAGACGAATAACTTACGGAACAGGTTCGGTATACATTTTAAAGTCAATCTAAGCCAATGTTGCGTAAAATTGGAATTTAGAGAGTCGCCGTGTGACTTTAAAACATTCAAATGCATTCAAACGTTAATGCAGACACTTATGTTGAATTAGGAAACCGATAATCGCCAGCAATAACACAAAAGAATATACGAGTACATTATATTGAGTTTTTCACTACCTACTATGCGAAATGCCAATAATTATTATACTATAACATACATACAGTAAATGTAAACGAATCAATGGATCTATTATCTCAACAGGTACACCAAAAATTCGTAGATATCCATTTCCAGTATAGCAATTTGGGCGGTCTGTCATTTAGACAGATGAAACTCACATAAACAGCGTAGGATTATTTAACATGCATAATGTGCGTCACTGGTCTGATACAAATCAGCACCAAACTTTTGAACGTCAGAGGCAAGGACGTTTTGGATTTAACGTTTCGTGTTTTATTTTGGGTGGTCAACTAGCATACCAAATTTTTGATGCAAACTTAACGGGATTGAGATACACTAATTTATTGAATATTAACGCAGAGGCGATAATGGAAAATGTTCCGTTGATAAACATAAACAGGGTATATTTCCAACAAGATGGTGCCCCTGCACACAATTCTGCAATAGTTAGGAATTATTTAGAAAATCATTTTTCGGGTAGATAGTGACAGAGACAGTTACTTATCGAGACAGTAATTTCTTAAAGAAGTACATCTAAAAACTAGGCAGCATAGAAAAATTTAATAAAAAGTACAGAGCACGCAGTAAAAAAATTACAGCAATTAGCAATACGACTTTTACGCGAATTTCATGGCCTACTAATAATCCGCAAGAGTCGAAGTAGAACTCTTCCACTAACTACTTGATTTATTTATTTATTTATTTCGCCGACAACATTCTTTCACTAAAATCAAGAACATAATTGAACACTTCAATATAAATTCAACACCTTTGGGCACTTTTACTCGTTTCTACGTTCTATTATAATGTCCAACAATTAACAACTTTGCCCACATATACACATTTTCGACAATGTCAATTTTTTTCTTAAACGACAGCCTATTTTTCCAAACAGACATTACATAAATACTATAGAAAGTGAGTTAGAACAATAATTTCACACTCACTTTCGTAATTGTACTGATTAACATGTTTTACTCGAAAAAGAATCGCACACGTCATCTCCAAATATTTAAACAAAATCGTGGATTAAATAATAATTGTACCAGAGTCCAGAGCAACCGTTTTATTTGCTCATTGCAAAAATGCCGTCATCAATATTGATTTTACGTGAACAAATAATAAATCCATTAGATCGCATCCGTTAATTATTGTAAAATATTACAATCTCTTTACAATCTCCTCGCAATGCCATTTTTTTACCGATTTCGTTATATATTTATGCGAACCTCGTAAATCGAAACAATAGTAGGTTACCTTTCAAAAAAAAATAAATGACAGACGTGACGTTATTCGAGTCAAAACGCAAGGGACGAAATGAAAGTAATCGATCCAAATTCTTTTGTTCATGCTCATCACGACAAAACCATATACAATACCACCGCCAATTGCTTTATTACAGAGTTTAATGGACAGAACTCGACTTCTTGTTACCGTTTTTGATGTACCTATTATAACTCTCTTGCCTAACACTGACTGAATACTGCAGGAGCAGAAATAGACAGTGATTACAACATAGTGGTTATGAAGTTGTTATCATGTTCAAGTAAGTTTGCTCTCAAAAATAGGCAGTAGGCAGATTCGGTAATTTTCAAATTTCATTAAAATTGATAGAGTTTATTATACTGAAGGCAGTTATGTTCTTAATTTTTGTTAAAAAAAAATTCCTTCGCCTGTGAAGCCGTTGCAAAGTTTTCCGTCGGTGCGAGGCTAGAAATCGTACCTTGCAGCGAGAGTAGGCCGCGTGACGTCAGAACTTAGTATAACATACAAGTCCCAGCTTCAGCGCGCAGCAGTCCCATAAGTATTATGCATATACATGTGTAGTTAAATTGTTAAATATTATTAACTGGTTTTAACTGGTGTATTCTGTTTCGTACCCAGACTAATACATCGTACAGCACACCTATAAATCGGAAAACGTGGTTCGTTGGAGCCAGAAGGAAAATCGGTCAGCATTATCGATATTTTCGCGAATTAGTTTATTATTGCAAAAGTTTATAAAATTATCGGCTGCCCCATTGCAGCCACTCTAAATAAAATCGAACATAATGTAATTTATCGACAGTTTTCTGGGACCCCTTGGTACTTGGTAACGTGTTACGGTTAGCATAATTTGAAACAGGATGCTAGGAGCATGACGGAGCCAAATACTGAATCGCCGTAGCGTTCCCTCCCTAAACTAAAAAAGGAAATTTTATTAACTATTTTACAATAATAATTAAATAGTAAGTCATCATAAAGTTCTCTTTTGAAGACTGGTAGGACGCGTACCCCCATCCTTTCCCTGAGCTAGCCTACGCATTTCCGTAAAAGTAGAACATTCTACATCCCCAACAACTATTTGAGAGCAGTAGTCTAATCTGCTCCAACCTCTACCTCTTTATTCCTATCTCTGACTCTGGTATGTCGCGAACTATTCCTTTGTGTCTCAGAAGGTGTCCTACCATCCTACGATCCTATCCCCTATTCTTTATTGTCTTCCATACTTTTCTCTTTTCCCCAACTCTTTCTAATTCCTCCTTATTGCTAACTTGTCTATCCATGGTATCTTCAACACCCGTCTGAAGCATCACATTTCAAACGCTTCTACTCTTTTTCAATCCGCTTCTCCCATTGTCCAAGTTTCGCACCCATAGGTATAATTTCGTACTCCACACATGCGTCTTTAAGAGTCTCTTCCGATTTTCTACATTAACCGTTCCAGAATATAGCAGTTGTTTCTTTTTGTTAAACAAGTACCAAGCACCAACGTAGCGTAGTTTTTTGATTCGCGTGAGTTGTATTTGTTTCCGTTTTTTTAAAAAATTTCCAATCCGTTATAAAACTGTTAACTTGATAACTTGTTAATCACTTAGGTATACATACCTACATAAATTACAAACAGAAGTAAGCAGGTATCTACAATCTACATACCTACTTATACTGAATTATAAAAGGCATGTACAGTTAATAAATTGTTTTACTTATACCGGTGTGTTTGAAAAATAACGTAATTACATTATTTTAACTATGACACCCGGTATACAAAAACGTCGTTATCTCTGAGTAATGGCAATGCATAATGTGCTTCCCTAATTGTTTATAAATTCATTTCCATAAACCCTAAGCTTCAAAAGAATTTAGAAAACTTGAGAAATATGCGTAGTGCAATTTTGAAAGACGCTGAGGTTATATAAGCATGTCAAGCAAAATTTCGGGTTCATTTGCCTAAGTTTCCTCAGACGGTCTAAATAAATGTAATACAAGTGTTAACTGATACAAAATGAAGATTATCGTCCTGGTAAGTGAAGTAAAAGTAAATAATTTAGAACTTTAATTTAAAAAAATCCTTTCGATTCTTGGCTATGTGAAATAAAAATTATATGACTCGCTCTATCAGATTATATTTTGTAAAACAGCTTCTAATTTTTCAGACATTGGCTATCCTCGCCGCTACGCTGACAACGATTTCCTCCGAAATCACGGAAAATGACAGTGAGAGGTTTATCCGTTCTTTGGGATCATCTATAGTTTCAACATTCATCACCAAGAATGGTGAGAGCAATGACGAGATGCCCAACCCAGAAGACGGGCTTATCGGTTCAGTTTTTACTGGAGAGGTCATCAACAGGGTGGTCCAAAAAATATTCAACATAATCGAGTTGAAAATTAACACGTACGTAGCCTTGCGCAAAACATTTTCTTACGAAAACATTATGGAGTGGCTGTTGATAATGAGGAGATTTTCGAACTTCCTTGTGAGGCTGGGGACATTTATGAACCGTTATCTTCCATACGCAAAAGTTGACAGCAGTGGTTTATCACTTTTAACTAATCTGTTCCCAGAAATTTCATTGGAAGATAACGAAGAAGAAAATCGATATTTTTCAGAAATTTATGGACCACCTGGTAAGCCCTATGAACCTCCTAGTTATGTTTATGGCCCACCATCGACGACCATAACCAACGAATACGGAGTACCAACCACAACAAGTCAAAAACCTATTGACAATGTGCCTTCTTCCACTGAGAAACCTGGTATTAACATCCCTGACGAATATGGACCACCGCCAAGTGAAAGTACACCCCCAAATTTTGTGTATGGTCCACCTACTTCTCCAGAAGTTGGAAATGAAATCCAACATGTTTATGGACCCCCAACAACTGCAACAACAAAGAAACCTTTCAATATCTATGGACCACCATCATCTGAGTATGGACTCCCTTACAACTTTGAATCAAGATTTAAAAACGAATCCGAATATTTCTCAAAAATAGTAAATGACATTCCTATTAAAGAAGCATCAAGATTTTTCTAAAAGATTTAAATGATTTAATTAATATATTTATTTAAATAAAGTTAGCAGCGATTTCTTTGTGTGTGTTTTTTTTCAATTATCTCAAATTGTTATGCGTATTTTAATATTATTTTCACTTACCTATACAACTGAAAGAGGGGAGTAAAGATATAAGGCGATCGATTATTAAATTTAGATACCCAGAAAGAAGAAAACCAAGCAAAATGATGTTTTCAAGATTAAAATCAAATTTAATTCACTATGGGTCATTCAATAAACCTAGAAACAAAATTTATAATAAAGAAAATAGGGAAGAGGAAGAAATAAATGTTTTATCGTTGGTTGAGGCGACACCAAAAACTTCTTGTCGCGAAATCGAATCACAAGTTGGTGTTTCCAAAACAAAAGTTCAAAAAGTATTAAAAAAGGCAAATATAGGACATATAAGATTCAAATTATTCACCATCTCTTCCAGGGAGATCAAGAAAGAAGGATTAATTTTTGTAGGTGGTACTTAAATAAAATGTTTATTTTTATATTTTTATCATCATTATGTACTACATTTGTGGAGTCTCCTCATTTTTGAATAATTTGTATTTGTTGTGCATTTAAGTGAAAATAATTTTAAAATTCTCGTTCGGTGTGTTTTCCAACAACTTGAACGATGTTTCGTAACATACAAAGGCCATCAAGTTCTTTACTGCGTTAAGATTATACAAGTGTAACAAAAAACTGGATCATCTGCTCGGTCTGGTAATTCGAGGTTCAAAATTGCGTGTACGTCTCCGCCTGAGGCAACAGCGTATCATCACAACACTGAACACTTTTACCTTTCTACATCCTTCGGTTGGCCTGCAAGAAAGTGAAAGGGTGGGCGGGGACACTACTAATAAACTTTTTTTGAACCTAACACTGCTCATCTCTGGCGCTTCGTTCCATTTTTCCCCTACCAAAAACCAATTTTATAATCCATGTCGATTTATTTTGATGAGTTCGCGTACGAAGCATTTTTCGGGGTGGTACTGGTCATATAAATTCTAGTTTGGCCGTCTCGTTTGCCAGTATTCGTTTATACTCGGTTGCAGTGTGGTGATTTACACGAGAAAATGAAATTTTTGGTGGTAGGTATCCGTTTCTTGGTGATCAACAGTGACCCTCCCGATTTTGGACTTACGCGAAAAATTCAGTGCCTAAATTACGCCAGAATTCAAATTCAACTAAAGCAGGCCCATTTTGAACCAACCTCGTATAACAATGCATTAATTTTGGATTTACGCGACAAAAATACTTTGAGTACGAAATTAATAGTAAATTCTTCTGAGTCTACCCCGTATATCATTTTTTTGTGATTCATCATTAGGTATAGAGTTTTTTTTTCTATTTTGTCTTAAAGAAAGTTTGTTTTGATATATTGTTGATTGTGTTGGTATACGTATAATTTAGAAAGCATATTAAATATCTACATATTTATTTATTACTTTGTATCTATTAATGCTATTTTTGCTATTTAAGTATATTTTCTATTATTCTTTCGAGAAATCGGTCAAAAACACGGTTTAAAATGTGACCAGTAATTGTGCGGTGGTGTTTTTCAGTAATCGAAACTCACCTTAATTAAAGATTCTACCCCCACCCTTAAACTAATCAACTAGGTAATTTTTTTTTCTTCATGCAAAATAATGCTCTTGCAAAATTTTAATACGTGTCCACGGAATTTCCGGACTCCCTATATATTTAACTAGTCGTGCAAAATAATTTGAAGCAGAAAAAATGGTACAAAAAATGAGTTTCATAATACACAGGGTGTAAAGATTGCGGTTTTCCGGTAATAGCGGAAACAGATACTAACTTCGATATTTTAAATGGAACAACCTATATATTATTGCATTTCTTAATTTCTTATTAAATTTTAGGGTCACTTTGTTAAAAACTCTTTGAACATAAGATGTACCGTTTGGTCGTAATTTTACATTTTTCGAAAAATTTGACGTTTGAAGCGCTTTAGAAAAATAATTATATCTGGGAAACTAAACTAAATAAAAAGTTGCGGTTTTGACTGTTGTGATAAACGCAAAAGAAGGTACCTTCTATGTTGCAAACTTTTTTTTAGATAATTGGGGAAGTTCATGATATGGGGCCACTAAATTTCAGATTTTTCAAACAATGATATTTAGATTTTTTTAAGTAGAATGGTATATTAATTTTTACACCGTTATACGCAAATTCTTATCCTCTTTCAATTTCATTCAAACCATTTTGGTCTGTCTCTGCTAGTTCTTGGAATATTTCCAGTTTTCTGATTTTCTTTATGCGTTTTCACATTTTCAACCGATAACAAGGTGGTTTTGTTGTGCAATTGTCATACTTTTCTTAAGAAACGCCATTATAGTTTAAACAAAATTGAAAGAGGGTAAAAATCTGCGTCTGATGCTGTAAAAATTAATATACCGTTCCGTTTAAAAAAGTCAAGATATCAGTGTTTGAAAAGTCTCAAATTTAATTGTCCATATCATGAACTTTCCCCATTCTCTAATATAAAGTTTGCAACGTAACAGGTAGCTTCTTTTGTGTTTAACACAACAGTCAAAACCGCAACTCTTTATCTCATTCACTTTCCGATATATCATTATTTTTTTATAGCACTGGAAATGTCAAATTTTTCGAAAAATGTCAAATTACGACCAAACGGCACATCTTAGGTTCAAAGATAATTTAACAAAGTGACCCTAAAATTAAATAAGAAATTAAAAAATGCAATAATATACAGGCTGTTCCATTTAAAATAACGATAAGAAATGTGGGTCAGAATTTGGATTTTTTTTTGTCTTCACATCTTGTTTTGCAGAATTGCCCTATGATCTCATTATTTTTGTGATTCTAAAAAAAATGCCTTATTTCCAATTTAAAATAACAAAAAATGTTAATTTTTAAGTAAGAATGAAAATCTGAAAAATGTTTGTGTAATCTCTGAAAAATGAATACCTGGTTGAAAAGCAATTTTAGACAGAAAATAATCAGAGGCCCAGTTGAGGTTTGAACCCCCGTCTCCCACGTTATTTTGGCCAAAATCCAAAGATATGTACAGAAATATTTTACTAAAACGTTTCATAAATTTTTTGTCGACCCTATAAGCCATTCCCATTACATAACACATCGAATAAAAAAATTAGAATAAAAGTGCGAAAAAACAACACTTCAACTTTCTCTCTTGTCGCATCTTCCGGTTACCCGGGCCACCTTTTTTCGACAATTCGTTACGACAACATTACCAAAGGACGTGCCACTCATTTTTTGCAACCTTCTAAACTTAAAGGCAAATATTTACTCTGTCCGTTCTCTCGTGTTAAAAAACGATTTTTCGAGTGGCAACTTCTAATAAACTACTCGCCCACTCAGCTGTCAAACGGTAATTCAAATTGCGCGTTACGTAAAACAGTCGAGGATCGCACTTTCGATTGTCGAGAGCGATCGCGGGCGCGAAATTTGAAGCAACGAGAGATCATTAGCATAATTGATTGGATAATTAACTGCCTGAATAATTCTTGTTAGAATTAAGTCTTCCATTGATTGGGGTCTAATACTGCGTAATTTTATTTACAACAAACTATTGTGTAAACAACTTTAAATAAATACATGCACGCATGCACGTTTCGCAAAAATATAGAAAGCTACAAAATGGAATACATGTATTTTATACGTTGCTAAGTTGTTTCCTAAATAATTAGTTTGCAATTGTAATTAATTTCTTAAACGCAACTGGCTTCTTCCTTCAAGGAAGTAGTTACGCTGTAAAACGGACTGCTACAAGTAATTCTATATTATTTTGAGAAGAACATTCCATGAAATTGATTCTTCAATGGAAGCACTGTGCACCTGAAATGAACCCTTAAAACTCTAAAAAACCAACTTCCAGTCGACAATTCCGAGTGAAATTAGTCAACAATGGCTAATTTTGCTAAACGCCGTAAACAATCGGACATTTAATATATTTTTCAAACACAATATGTTAATTAGGAGGAAAGTGTGTTTGTCCAAAGAAATTTCACTCGAACTCTTCATGTCCGGCTTGCTAACAACAAAGAAAAGTTGTTACACAGTTGAGCAATTATTTCCAGCAGCTTTTCGAATGTTAATTCCACAAACGTCACCCCGAGCTAGTGATGGGCCAAATGAATCGAAACAAATTGTGTTTTAGAATCGATCCACTTTCTGTGCCCCATTCGAACTGAAAAATTGCCGATGTTACGTCGTAATTTCTTGAACGGGTTTTTGAGTACCCAATTATAATTTGTATATCGTCCGCGCACTATTTAAGGCAGTGAAACTTAAAGAAAATTAAAGTAATTATTGGTTAAATACGCTCCGAGTAATTTATGGTTCCAAAATACTTTCTCGTACGTTTTTCGTATACGAATCGGTTTAGCTTTACCCAGACACTGTTACGAAACCCCAATCAAGTTGAAAGTTATCACTAAATCATGTGCGATTAGCATAAATTGATTCCTTGTAAAAATATTCGCAATCTAAAGTTGTTTTGGAGAATGGTGATTTATGGGCCAATAAGGAAGTTTAATTACTAGTTTTTTATTGCTTTACAACACTAATATCAGAAAAAACACATTAATTTACTTTTTTTGGCATGTAACACAATAAACAAAGACATTCATATTTGCATTCATTCAAAAAACAAAAAAATCATCTAAGCAAATATTTCGCAGGTTCTTTCTGCCCTCGTGGTGGCGGCGTACGCGCGTCCAGAAGCAGGATACAGTTTCAGCGGAGGCAGTGGAGGCGGCGGCAGCGCCCCCAGCAGCAGCTACAGTGCTCCGAGCAACAGTTATAGCGCTCCTAGTGGTGGCTATGGAGCGCCAGCACCCCAGTACGGTCCTCCAGCACAACAACCCTCAGTCCACAAGCACGTCTACGTTCACGTCCCGCCCCCAGAACCTGAATATCAGGCACCGCAAAAACATATCGAAGTAGCCGCACCACAGAAGCACTACAAGATCATTTTCATAAAGGTAGGCAACCCACAATGCACCATTGGTTAACGTGTTTATAACCTATAGAAAATGACAATCAAGTTGCCTTGGTGTAATTTCTCGACCTCTCCCACTTCTACTCTTTCGGCGGATCAGTCTCTGATCCTTCTCTTGGATCAAATAGCTGTTCAGGAAATGAAGCAACTGGATTTAGCCCACCGGCTTTTTCTTTATTTGTCGTTTCTTTAGAAAACAAAGTCAATGACTTCTCAGCATTTCCAGGTTTAAATTCAACATATTTGCTTCGAATTATGCGGTTTTCTGACTTGTACAAACCATGAAAACCATCCATATTGTCCGAATATCCAACAACGTATAAATTTCGGCATTCATTGCTTCGGCCCACAAATACTTGGGCTATATGTACTTGTACTTGTCAACCACGCTAGGTGCCAACTCTTTCTGCTTTTCCAGTAATCAGAGTGGCAGAGATCGTGAGGGTCGGTGATACACACTGCTGCGATGTGAAAGGCAAAAGGAAAATGGGATTTTTTTTTCGTCATGTATTAAAAAAATTATAAAAAATAGAAGAAACGTCTTCAAACCAAAACTAAGCAGCAGGTTGCTTAAAATAAAAGGGCAGTTTATCCTACTATGAATATCGTAAAAATAACTTATACAGGATGTTCAAAATTCAATGCCAAACTTTTCAAAATGTAATGCTATTTTTCTCCATTTTTTCAAATGGGAAACCCTGTATATGTTTATCCCGTCGGATGCAGAATTAAAAAATGGACATGTTTTCTAACTACAATTATCTCGACATTCTCAAAGGTTTCACAGATATTCGTAAAATCGTAAAATTATTATCAATAAATTATTGGTGAACATATTATTGGTCCTCACTTTTTTAACGGACATTTGAACGGTATTTTGATTTTTTGCAAAATCAGTTGCCAAATTTATGCCAAAATTTACCAATAGCTTTGATTTGAGAGATCCAATGTGGCTGCAGCACGACGGAGCCCCAGTACATTATTCATTACGAGTCACGGACAATCTCAATACAACCTTTTCAAACCGGTGGATTGGAAGAGGAGGGCCATGTAATTGGCCGCCCCGATCACCCGACTTAACTAAATTGTTTTTTTTTGGAGCTACGTTAAGGGAATCGTTTATCAGGAACCTCCAACCACAACAGAAAACATGCAGCAAATAATCAGAAACGAATTTCAATACATTATACCCGAGTTATTAGGAAGAGTAGCAAGGTCATTTCATACCCGCCTCCGTTTGTGCCTCCAAGAGAACAGAAGACATATTGAACATATGTTCTAGTCATCGATTTGAAAACTGCTAAGTAAAATTATTATTTATTAGATAATAATTTTACGATTTTACGAATATATCTGTGAAACCTTTGAGAATGCCGGGATAATTGTAACTAGAAAACATGTTCATTTTTTAATTCTGCATCCAACGGGATAAAAATATACAGGGTGTCCCATTTGAAAAAATGGAGAAAAATAGCATTACATTTTGAAAAGTTTGGCATTGAATTTTGAACAACCTGTATAAGTTATTTTTACGATATTCATAGTAGGATAAACTGACCTTTTATTATAAGCAACCTACTGTTTAGTTTTGGTTTGAAGATGTTTCTTCTATTTTTTATAATTTTTTTAAAACACGACGAAAAAATTGCGTTTTTCCGATTTCAATTTATTCCTCTGGAACTATCAAATCAAATTTGATAATATTCTAGGGATATGTACAGCAGCTCGAAAGGGTCTCAAAAATCAATAAGACTAATTTTTCCCATCAACTCCTCACGGTCTTTCTTCCAACTCTATGCCCATTGTACCAGATAGTCATAACTTTATGCATGGCAAATTGATTAGACAAAATGTCTTTGTTGTTTAGGCACCAACTCCACCGACCCCAACAGCGCCAGTGATCCCTGTTCAACCACAGAACGAAGAGAAGACCTTGGTATACGTTTTGGTCAAGAAACCAGAAGAAGCACCAGAAATTCATATCCCAACACCTGCACCAACCCAACCCAGCAAACCTGAAGTATATTTCATCAGATACAAGACGCAGGTGAGCAAAAAATACTATCCTTTCTCTATTTTGCGTACCCCAAGGGACTTGGACTGGACCACTTTTATTCAAACGCCCAATTTTCGTTTACAGAAGCAAGAGGGTGGCTACCAAGCTAGCGGCGTCCCCGAATCACAGTACGGCGTGCCGGCAGCTTCTGCGCCCGCGGCGGCGCCCGCCAGCGAGTACGGAGCGCCCTCTTCCAGCGGAGGAAGCTACTAATCTAGTTCCATTATTGCCAGTAACGATGCTCCTAATTTTATTTACCCAAAAATGTGTATCCCATTGCTTGTGATGAGCGGAATTTTCGATTTAAGCGCGTTTTTTATACCTAATGTAATTTTTTTTATTTATAAAGAAACAAAAAGAAATACGTGTGACAAATAGTTTGTAGGTGTCAATTAATTTTTTTTTATAAAGTCTAGTGTGATGTTTCTTCGTTAGTCAATTGTTTTGTTGAAGAAAACGTTAGTTATGTTTTGTAAATATAGAAATATTTTTCTTTTCTTAGATTACGTTACGACCTGCAAAAGCTTTATTTAATTAAGATAATGTTTAGAATGTTTTGTAGATAAGTATTGTAAGCTATTTTTATACTATATCAATGAATTAATAAATAATTAATATAAACAACAGTTTACAAATGTTTAATTATGTCCACCGGTTAGTCTATTATTTTATCGGGCATTCATGACTAGGCATACTTAAAATCACCCTATCCATTGCATCCTGTGGCAAAAGGGCTCACCGCTCTCTCAGTGCAGTTTCAAATGCAAAACGGCCTTGAATGTTTGCCATAACTGGAAGAAATTGTCTCTGCAGCATGTCCCACACAAGCTCAATGGGGTTGAGCTTATTTAGATCTTTTAATTAACCATATTGGCCCTGCATTAGAAGAAGTTGCACATGCGAATCGGGAGGTCTGGTTTCAACATGACGGATGCCCAGCACATTTTGGAGCACAAGTGAGGAAATTATTAAATGAAATATTTCCAGAGAGCTGGATTGGTCGAGGTGGTGCTATAAACTGGCCAGCTAGATCTCCCGATTTGGCACCGTGTGACTTTTTCTTGTGGGGTCATTTAAAAAATAAAATTTATAAAACTTGTCACCCAAATATTGATTCTTTAAGGAATGCTATTTTTGCGGAATGCAACTTAATAAACGATCGGCAACTTGCGAATGTGAGAAATTATTTCTATAATAAATAGGCTGGGATACTGTCTGATACAGAATGGGGGTTTATTTGAATATTTGTTATAGTTATTTTTCTTTTTTTATGTTACTTTAATTTCATTGTATATTAATATGTTTTTGTCCTTACCTAGATATGAAATAAATGAGTATTAAATTGCCAGATTACAAAATTCATTAGAGCAAAATAAACAAATGTTGCCGCTTGTTAAATTTTTCATAGTTGCAGTAAAATTAAAGTAATTTAATTTTTATTATTTCATTTTACTGGTTTAACATTTTCCCAAAAACTTTTTAATAGGTTAGACGACACCTACAATTTACCCTAAACTATGGACCAGCATTCACCAACGAAACATCCACACCAGTAATCAATTAATTATCAACTATAGGTAATGACAATAATAATGTGAATGAGAATTATCTAAATAAAAAAACAAGTTTATGTATTAGTAAAAATTAACTTCTTTCGATGAAAGATTTCCAGCCTTCAAATTTCTTACTAAATTATTTGTTGTTATACAGAAGGAATAGGACCGTTATTGAATTTTACAGAAAATAAGGCACGGACTACGCGCAAACTATTGCCGCCGTAAAATATTTTCACAATGAAAACCTTTTCTGGAACTGAATAACTATTTTTGTTCATTTTTAAATGTTGACAGTTCAGAAAATCCATAAAAATCAAAGACGTCGGTGATTAGAATAAATTAAGTTGTCATGGATAATCTGATAAATTTCTGTGTTTTAGGTAGAAAATTATTAATGTAATTTTTGCTTTTAATGCTTTAATAAATTGGAAAGTTGTAGAGTTTTTGATATCCTCATACGCAGAAAAAAATAATCTTTCGATTGCTATCTTTACCACCACCGTAACTACATATGGGGAGCAGGAATCCCCAAAAAATATAATTGCCCATGTTATTTCCCCATGTACACATGGAGGTTTGTCACACGGTATGCTCAGAGATGATGTGAAACAAAGACATTATAAAAAGCAAAATTTTTTATCGACCACCTTTCTTTCAGTTTTCAATTTGCTACGAATTGTTGGCGAAAATCTTTTTGAAATAATAGTTTTGTTCCTTATTAGACAATTTTGAGCAGTGTGTATAATAATTATGGGAAGTAATTTTAGGACAGGTAGTGACATCTCTATTTCAATAGTGAACCAGACAAATGAACTTAAGCGGTTATCGAAAACAAAAATTAGGAATATTTGTTGTAACTACAGATTATAATTTGAAATTCGAATATTATTATGGCTTGTAGGCTTTTACGAAAGAAAACAGATGTTTTCCGGCCACAAACAATACAATAACTTAGTCTTAGAAAAATTTGTGATTCATCATATCCATGACAAATTCGATATTATGAAAAAGTGTTGTTTTCCGGGCAAACAAATATTACTCATATTTTTAACAATATTTCTTTAACTAAATTGCTCTATAAGATCTTTAACATAATTTGCGTACAGAATTATGAGATAGAAAATACTTAACAAATTCAAAAAAACTCAGATAGAATAGTGTTAAGCAACATACGATTACAATCGTTTTAATAATATAGGGGTGAAAAATAATATAAATAAACACCTACCTTTGTACTATATCATCGTAAATCCACACTTATCACTTGGTTTTTATATTATTAAGTAAAATAAATTAGAATTAGAATTAGCACAAACCATAGCGAACTAAACTGGCAGTTCGCGATGCTGATGATGTTTAGTTCACACCACAGAGTATACAGATCATAGATTAGGAAAAGTACAGATCCTCAAAATCTTGAACCCAGAAGGTGCTCTAATTCGACAACTCGAACAAACACACACAAGAAAATGAAACTGATTCTTATGCAAAATGATCTGCAGGATTCGAATTTTGAGGTCGCGAAAAGATCGGGAATTGCGAAAATGCCGGAAAATCGATTTTTCCTAAATAAATTTTCCACCAGAAAAAAAAATGGTTTCTTGCTAGACCGCAAATTTGTGTAATGTATTTTTCATGCACCGGGTAAGTAATCTTATTGTTGAATTTATATTCAAAATATGATTTGGTTAAAGGTTTGCAGAGTGTGCTATTTTTAATCATCGTCTGGAAGAGATGACGTAATACCAAGCGACTTCTGTTCTTTGCATTCATACAGATTGATTGTTTTTTTTTTAAATCAGTTATCGATAGGCAGTATTCGAAACTCGACGCGAAGACCGTTGCTAAAATTACGTCGTCGCAACTGAATTATTATTTTGCTTTAATTACCGTTTTATTGTCGTTTTACGTTTTATTATTCCTTTGTTTGTTTCTTTTGTTTTGTGCACATCATCCACTAATGTATCACTTTAATGCGAAATAAACATTTCATTTATTTTAATTAAAGTGCGTGTATTATTAATTTAATACAAAAATTCAACAGGTTATGGGCCCAGGTCGACGCAATAACAAAAATAGTGCTCAAAACAAATCGCGTTCATAGGTGTTTGGAAGTGTACACAACAATTAAAAAGAAACAGTGCGGGAATTAAATAAAGTTGTTGGAAGTGTCACCCAACAAGAAAAGCTGTGCTGGAAGTGTGCCCCAGTGCAAGTTAAATTCGGTAATTAAAATTAAAGTGTCAGAAAATGGCAGCATCGGCGATAAGAGCTGATATCATAAAATTTGATGGAACAAATTTCCAATTATGGAAATTTAGTGTGTCTATAGTTCTAAACGCAGAGAAGCTACTTGGTGTTGTAGATGGAACTTCAAAAGAACCTTCAGATAAAAACTCCACTGAATGGAAAACCTGGGATGAACAAAATTCCAGAGCTCAGGTAATATTATTGACTACTATACCACCAGATCAAGTACAATGCTTAGTTAATTGTGATAATGCGGCTTCAATGTGGTCGAAACTTCTGTCCGTTCACGAACAGAAAACCGAAATCTCAAAAGAACTATTATGGCAACGATTTTATGACTATAGAATGGCAGACGGTGAGAAAATTGCGACACATATTTCGGAAGTGGAAACAATGATCAAGCATTTGAAAGATGCCGGGGAAAATTTGAGTGAAAGCGCAGTCTGTTCAAAAATAATTAACAGTCTTCCACAAAAGTATAATGTTTTCCGAACAGCGTGGGATTCAGTTACAGCAAATGAACAAACTAGAAATAATTTAACTGCTCGTCTTCTAAAAGAAGAAATGAGAATGACAAATACTGAAGATGAGACAGCACGTCTTGCACTTCAAGTTGAAGCTCTTCAAGCAAAGTTAAATAGTCAGGACCGCAACGACAAAATTGATAAATACAGAGGGAAGAAATCAATTGCAGAGATAAAGAAAAATACGAAATGCAACTACTGCAAAGTCAAAGGTCATTGGGCACGTGAATGCAAGAAACGCCTTGAAAATAAGAATAAACATGCAAGTACAAGCAACACTAATTACGCATACATTTGTGACGTATCTGCCCTCTATTCCATAAGTACAGATGACGACCAGTACCAATAGATTTGTGATTCTGGAGCTACTATGCACATGACCAATCAGAGAGAATGGTTTTCAAAATTGGAAACTTTGAAGGAACCAATATCAGTAAAAATTGCTAACGATAAAGTAATTGCAGCGACTGGTAAAGGTACAATTGAATTAGAAGTCTTGGTTGATGGAGTATGGTACGACAGAATAATGGAAAATGTTTTGTATGTTCCGCAGCTAAATCGAAGTCTATTTTCAGTTGGCGCCATGACCGATAAAAATTTTGCACATAGCGCGTCTCAGCATGATTGTGAATTTCGCGATAAAGACGGTAATGTTTCCTGTGTTGGTAAAAGAAAAAACAACTTGTGGTATATGTTACTCAAAGTGAAGCCGAAAGTTGAATGTAACTTATCGAACGGTGAGTCATTAAAATTATGGCACGAACGACTCGGACATATAAACTTTAGCAGGATAAAATTAGCAGAGAAAAGTAACATATTTAATGATCTTAAAATTGATGACGATAAAGAACATTTTTGCGAAGCATGTCAGTTTGGGAAACAATGTCGAAAATCACATCATACCTCTTTAAGAACAAAATGTGAAAATGCAGGTGAGATGATACATTCCGACGTGTGTGGACCCATGAGCGTTGAATCTCCGCGTGGCTCACGATATTTTGTAGTTTTCAAAGATGATTCAACTGGATACAGGATTGTTTATTTTATGCGGCATAAATCGGAAGTGTGCAACCGATTTAAAGAGTTAAAACTATTAGTGGAAACTCAAACAGAAAACAAAGTAAAAGTTTTAAGAAGCGACAATGGCACAGAATATAACAATCGAGAATTTGATGAGTTTTTAAAAGCAGAATATTCTGCTCCCTATACCCCTCAACAAAACAGAAGCTCAGAACGAGAAATGCGAACCATTGTTGAGTGTGCTCGATCAATGATGCAACATGCAAAAGTACCATCAGAACTATGGTCTGAAGCTATAAATACCGCCGTGTATATTTTGAATAGAACTCTTTCAAATGAACAAAATGGAATAAGTTCGTTTGAGAAATGGTTTAAAAGAAAACCTGATGTGAAACACCTTAAAGTTTTTGGTTGCGCTGCATATGTTGCAATACCTCCACAATTTCGAACGAAATGGGATCCAAAGAGCAAAAAGCTTATGTTTGTTGGATATAATGGACACTCAGCAAACTATCGCTTATGGGATCGTATCAAAAGAAGAATTGAAATTAGTTGTGACGTAAATTTCAATGAGAACGAATTCTATAACAAAGAGCAGACAACAGAGTCAGATGTACAATTAAAATTTGGAAATTATGAGCAAGAAACAAATAATGAAGATTTTATTGAAGAAAACGAAGGAGAAGAGAGAAAAGACGTTATAGAAGAAGGAAATGATGAAGAAGAAGAAGAAGAAGTTCTAGAAGAAAATAATAAAAGAGAATTGCGCGATAGAACCAATTTAAGAAGACCTGATTATTATGGACCAGCAGTGTACTCTTCAATATTGAGTCCAGAGAGTTATGAAAAAGCTGTAAGTTGTGATGAAAATCAAAAATGGAAAACTGCTATGGAAGAAGAAATAAATGCTCTTCAAAGAAATGTAACCTGGATTTTAGTACCGAAACCGGAAGACGTGAAATTGATAGGCAATAAATGGGTTTACCGTGTAAAAACAAATAGTGACGGAGAGGTGATTCGCTATAAAGCGCGTTTAGTGGCAAAAGGTTATACGCAAGAAAAGGGGATTGATTATGAAGAAACTTTTGCTCCCGTGGTGCGTTACGACTCTATCCGTGTATTACTCGCGCTCGCGGCCGAAAAAGACTTGGAGTTGAAACATTTCGACGTGAAAACCGCCTTCTTATACGGTGATTTAAATGAGAACATTTTTATGCAGCAGCCTCCTGGTTTTGAAGATAAGGACAATCCAGATTATGTGTGTAAGTTGAAAAAGAGTTTATACGGGTTGAAACAGGCCTCCCGTTGTTGGAACAATAAATTTGTAAATTTTGTAAAGACATTCAAATTTAGACAGTTGAAGGAATTCGATTCAAATTTAAAAGAAATTCTGCGACGGAAGTTATGGTTTAGGGCGATTAGCGGCCACTTCAGCGGGCGACATTTATGGACGCATTAGAAATGACAAATCGGACTATATCTTTGATTTAATATCGACAGCTATGGGATTAGAAGTGTTGGGTTTGTAAATATTTACGTAACCTGGCCTAGTACCCTGGGAAAATATAAAACTTGCAATCGGAAGAAAGCTCTGAGCTTAAAAATGTAAAAGACGTTATTTTGTTAGATATGTGTGGGTTAAAATTAGGGGAAGTTAGTTATTAAAACTTATTTTTGTCGAACAAAAAGGTCCGGGAGCTCATTTTTAGGGAAGAAGCTGTTTGCCTTTTGAAAAGTGTTCAGTGAATTTTGCACAGGTTAGTCTAACAATATTTTATGTATATTTCATTATTTGCGATTTCTTTGTTCCTAAAAATTACGTCTATAATTCTGATAAATTAATTTGGGGTTTATTTTATTAATTGCTACAGTTCACAAAAAGGGGAATAGTATCACTTTTGTTTTATGTTCATTACCAGGGTATGTGATTGGAATTTGTGCTCATTTGTTGTAATATTGGATTTACGTTTTATTGGAGTAACAAGTACTTAACTGTTTTATTTTGTGGAATGTATTGAGAATGTGGGCCTTGATGAATTTAAATAACATTTAAATTAAACAGTAATTATCGAAGTGCCTTGAGTTCTATATATTGTTTTATCTGTGTCACTTGATCCCCACGGTGGGACCTGTGTACCCGATAAATATGTGTTTATGTTATTGTTCTTTGATCCCCACGGTGGGACCTGGTACCTACTTGCTTATTTATAATATTGTTTATGCCCATTTTTATCCTTGATCCCCACGGTGGGACCTGGTAAAAATGTGGTTTTGCTATCGTTAAGGGCCCTGGTACTTGCGGTAATCTGATTCAATTTTCAACTTTAGCCTTGATCCCCACGGTGGGACCTGGTACCTACTGACAAAAGTCGGTTGTCTAACATATTCTTCTGTTTCTATGTGCGATGTATGTGCTGATTGTTTATGTGCCGCTTGGTTGGGTTACTTGTTATTTCCAAAATACGTTGTACTTCTCATTGCTGTGATTTATAATTTTAACGATCACATATTCTGCATTTTGACCATTTTTATTCAACATTTTATTCTTTTACTTGTTTACAATTGACGCCTTATTTTATTATTTTATTGAACAAAAAAATACAACTCATTATTTCCATTTTATTGAATTTTAACTTTGATGTTTGTTTGACTTATATTTGAATTTTAACCATTTACGATTTTTATTCTGTGTTCGACTTATAGACATTCGAGATTTGCTTTGTTTCTTTTTGGCACAAATACTTACTTTTTATTATTTTCAAATTATTGCAAAATATAACTGGATTTTTACATATTATTTTTTTTTGACAAATATAATTAATTTTCTACATTTTATTGTTCTTTCTCTGATGATAAATATAATTTACGTTTTGCTCATAATTATTGTTTTTTTGATTGACCAATAAATTCTCGAATTGTGTATAATTTTGTTTCATTTGTTGCCAAATAAAATTGATGTCATTATAAATTCACAGCTTTTATTATTATCAATCCTTCCTAGATTCGTTAGTAACCAGTGTATCAACTTCGATTTTAAAACACAACGTAGAGTCCTATTTTAACTTCGCGCGTATATTTTGACTAGACCTGGGTGGGGGGGGGGGGATATTACACAGTTGAAAAGTGATCAGTGTGTTTTCGTGGGAAAATTTGAAGACACTGAAATTTACTTAGCTCTTTACGTAGATGATGGTTTAGTAATGTCATCTTCACAATCCGCAATCGATAAATTAATCGAGAGACTAAAAGAGGACTTTGATATTACCGTAAATAATGCTCAGCAATTCGTCGGTTTAGACATAGTGCGTGATCGTGAAAATGGGAGTGTTACTATTAGTCAAAAAGGGTACATCCGAAACCTTCTTGAAAAGCTTAAAATGGTGGATGCTAAAACATCCAATTTGCCCATTGAACCAGGTACTTATTTTGAACCAGTAACAAATGAAAATGTTATGTCAGGAAATGAACCTTTCCGAGAAGCAGTGGGTTCTCTTATATTTTTGGCTATGGTAAGTCGACCGGATATTTCATACAGTGTCAATCAAGTGAGTCGTTTTGTAAACAATTGGAATTCAGAACATTGGTCTGCAGTAAAGAAAATTTTGCGTTATTTGAAGCACACAGTTGATTTTAAGATAGTTTATAAAAATACTAATAATGTTGAAATAGTAGGTTATACTGACGCAGACTATGCAGGCTGTAGAATTACTAGAAAGTCGACAAGTGGATATATTTTCGTAATGGCTAATGGACCAATCACGTGGACCAGCCAGAAACAAAATGTGGTAGCTCAGTCTTCAACTGAAGCTGAATATATTTCACTAGCCTTAGGAACAAAAGAAGCATTGTGGCTTAAATCTTTTATGAAAGAATTGTTTTTTCCTCAAGATTCTATGAGAATTATTGTTAGGTACATAAATCTGGATGGCCATAAATAATACAATTTTGGGGCAATTGGATACGTATTTTGCAATAACAAGTTATAAAATAAGTAGAACAAATAAACATACCAGTTCCGTGGTGTAGAGACAGTACCTGAGCTAAACGGCTTTACTTCTAGTAATTAACCTGCGGGTGTATTTGACAATTTGGCTTGGCGATGCGTCCACATGCAAATAAAGATAATATCTACTTTACTGATCTGCTACGGATAAACATTTAAGATAATATAAACTCACCGGGGGTTCCGCCCCCGAACCACCTTTTGTTAAACCAGCATGAGTTTAACCTCCATTTACCAGGGTTGTTCGGAAGGCCCGTATTTAGGGGCCTTGTAGACGATGAATATGGAGTTGCGTGCACGATGAAATTCCTATAGGCATAAAAGGGGTTAGTGTGCCACAGGTTCTACCACTGCCTATGGTCACGTAGATGTTTTAAATCGTCTCCGATCGCCCAGGGGAGCTCCGCGGGGACGCCCCCAGGTCCAGGCCACCGGCTCGTCACCGGTGGTGTCAAGAGGGGAAACCCTTAACCAACGTAAGGCCCCCACCAGGTATTCGATACGTATCGTCCAGAGAAGGTAGTCTCTATTCCTGCGTCTTGTCTAGAATGACGCTCAATAAAAGCCCTTACTCGGCTAAATAATAAGGCGGCAACTTAGCACGCACAACTATGTCATACAATGTGGCCAATAACAGTACAGTACAATCTCGAGTGTAATTAATAACACACTCACAACAACCCCATATTGTGTATACATGTCTTAAATCATAAACAACCTGTTCAAATGTGTAATCCCATATTATGCATATACATGTCTCACCAACAGTTTTATATCCAAAATATCTGTATCCAAAATGACAAAACATACGCTCGCACAGGCCTACATTACACATACACAAGTCACTACGATTGCACCCGTAATTATTTAAAATACTTATATCAAGCATAATAGTCCAATACACCACTATTCTCCGTTAAAGCCGTCGCCCGACTCCCTCTCTATCACGACTGCTGTGTTATCCCTTAAAGTTAAAGTGTCACATCTGGCGTGTGAAATATTATACTAGCTGTTTGTTTCCAAATGACTTAAGGCGTCTAAGAATGTATGGGAAAAAAAATTGTGAACCCTCACATTCGGCCAATCCTGACATGTTCTCGTCCTCGAGAACTACTCAACTGACTTTAGTGTCCGGGTCTGACAAGAGAGGAAAGGTAATGGGCAATCGGACAACTTTTTTTTTATTTTATAATTAGAAAGAACTTGTCAAAATATTTGACCCTTGTTTTTTTTCTTTTTTCACCCAGATCCCACATTAACCGAGAAAAAAAATTATAAAAATTGTCCCTTGTATGTGACTGACGTAATAAAAGCCTGGATATATCTCTGTTTAACACACGTGCAGCATGCAGGTGCGAGTGTCGTGACGTCACTTTGGTTAGTTGCCGCCGAATAAATTCTGCAGCGAAATGGCAATGTTTAAGTGCTTCCTAAAATTAAGTGTTAAAATTTTAATCATTTTTACGTTTATGTGGGGTGTTAAATGGGTATAATCTTTGGTTTAAGAGTAAAATTTTCTAAAAATTTCGTTAGTGTCCGATTACCCATTCATTACCGGAATAGTGTAACACTAATAGGTTTAACAGTATAAATCTGGAACGCGTAACACTGTTACACATTTATCTTTTCTAGGCGGTCGTCATTTGCTCCTCTTTCACAAAGTCCTATGATTACTTTTCGTAATTTTTATCTGTTTTCAATCAGTGGCGTCAATACATAAGCGCATGTCTCTTACACATCTCGTCTTTGTTAATATTAACACAATAATTATTGTTCTGCGAGTGGCTAAGTAAATAAGAATCTAGTGTAATCTTTGCAATACAGCAGCAACTCATATTCCACCAAATAATCAGCTCAATTTAGTTATGTGTCAGAAATAAAACAGTTCTAATTTTTCTTTGCTTTTAATTTAGGGAATTTTTGTAATGGCACACAAGACGATGTGTAAAATGTTAAACCTAGTCTGCGCTTAAAGGGAGATCAAAGATCAGGCTTGTGTTTCAAACAAACACAATGTGCACAACTTTTAGAAGAAGATTTACAAAATAAACTGCATAATCTTTGATTCATATGTTCGTATTTGATTATCACAACGATTACAACAAAAGAAAACATGTTTATGTTTCATCTGAACTCTTGAGTTCGATGGGTGCATTCGGAATGTAGGCACACTCGTGCAATTTACAATGTGCAACGAGTTTTGAGTGTAGTTCTCATGTAAATAAGGGGAAAATATGCTTGGAAATTATAAAAATAAACAAAATAAGGCTTTTGTTTCTTTTTTTCAGTTTATATTAACAAACACGTATGTCTCAATTTCATTAATTCCACGCAGCATTGGTATAAGCAATTTTTATAATCGGATAACACGTATCCTTGTGTCTCTGCGTTGATCAATCAACGGTCTCTGTGAGGGTTTACGTTGTTAATGGAAGGTTTGTTTTTGAAAATATCCGGAATACTGGATATTAAACTAAGTTAGGTGTTGCTGTTTCATGGTGCCCATGAGGTGAAGTGTTTTGTTTGAGACTTTAGCGATCGCCATCATAGTTAAAGTTCTAATGTATAGGGCTAACTTTTTCTGTATTTAATAAACTACCACTTGTATCACCAGATCACCTCAACTACCATCCATTATTAGGTTACTATTTTATTTTACTTGTATATACAGCTAGCTGTAACTGACTTGTCAACAATAATATATTTGCTTCCGGAATTGAAAATTTAGTACTGAATAATGAATACTTTTGTGTTTACAATCTACTACTGTCAGTAATTTAAAACTTAGCTTCTGTTGGCTATGCATAAGCAAATAATATTATTTTCAAACGGACCTTAGTTTATTTTGAAGTTGACATAGGATGCTGTTCATTTCGCACCTTACTGAACCTATTATGTATAAATTACAGCAGAGTACATCCAACCATTGTGTGAATTGAGTTTTTAGTTGTCCAGTAGAATGTAGTTTATTTCTAAAATGTAGGAGTAGGTACTAGTAAAATAATAATGAAATTTCAACAATGACGTTCTGAGTGTACTCAGTCTTAGTTTTAGAGAATTATATTATATATATTTTTTTTTTAAACACACATTCCTTGAGGTATGTATGTTGCAGCTACAAAACGCAAAGCAATTTATTACTTTAGTTAGAATTAGTCAATCACACATGCAGCTACCAGCAGGTAGGTACTTTTTATAAAAATTCGACCCTTTGGTACCTATATTATTTATTTTCAATTAACCCTGACCGTGGGAAAGTATACTTATACTCAAAGTATTACAACTAATAAATCTAAAATCATTTAGCGAGTTGTGATTTTTAAGTTTCTTTCTCAACAAGGATATTAACAAAGTAAATCGGTAAACCCAATTGGTAGAGTTTACAACATGCCTTCATGCCATGGAAAATCGTTCATGACCAAAACTTGTAAAACTAATTATCAATACAGTTTGGTAAATTTTAATTACCTTTACGTACTAATCATAATTTATTCTGGCACGGCGCAAACGCACAAGTGAATATAGAATACGTCAAGAAAATGCTATTACGTATTTTTATAAAAGTAGCCACAAGCAGTAAGTAGGACCTAGCCCTACATCAATAATTAGTCAGAGACGATGCTATATGCTAGCTTCATGATTTAAGTTAATTTTTGTGGGGAATGGTTATGGAAGACATAATTGATAGTGAAACTGCAAATTCCTTTTGCCAATCATTTCCTTGTGAATGACGCTCTAGTTTTCTTTTTAATCGCAACTTTGTTGGGTAGAATTCTATCGTCTACCTTGTATGTAGAATATCTTGCATTCTCTACCCTCTTATTAAGAACTGATCTTATTTTACCTGTAATACCTTCACTCTTTACTTGGTAGCCTATACCTTTACATAGGTACCTCAGCTCCCCACACTTCCACGCGTCGCACCAACAATACAACATCCAAAGTCAGCCTCCAACGCACCCCGCGGGATATCACACCACCATCCCAGAAGAATCCTGTACCCTGTACCGGATACAAAACTCAGCCGAAGACGAAGTGCAAATCCCGAAAATGCACCGAATACCGACCTCAAACACCACACCATCGGCACGACGAACAGAAGCGCGCAAAACCAAAATACGTCATTGGATAGGCGAAATTCAAACTACTGTTGTGTTATGCCGCAGACAGATAAACTCGGGGGTAAACTTTATAACTTATAGTTGAAAATGCAATGGTGTTTCGTTTACGGGAATAGGTAATTAATTCTAGAATTTATTTAGCCATCTGAACTACTACTTCTCTTTACAAATTAGATTCTTTTGTAAGTACCTATCTATTAAGACACTGGTGTGAAAGAGAAAATATATTTCATTGGATTAAGCACGTAGCAAAAGACATATGCATTGTATCAACAGTACTGAATTCACTAGGTGTGTTGGTAATTATATTTCGTTTAGATAATTATTGTACGACAGTTTTGCAGAAGAAGAACAAATTGATCGACATAGTTTATCAGTTTTCTTGGGGGTTTACCTCGGGGTTTACTGTTAGAGCACAGCCGACTTAAATGGGCTGTGGTTAGAGCTTAGAGTTATGTGCTTAAGAGTTAACAATGAATTAAGGAATTATTTGGTACTAGCTCCAAATACAAAGAGTCTTATTGTCGTAATTAATAACAATATAATTGACCTGAAGTTCGTACCAATGCAACTAAATAATTTCTTTTAGTGCTGCACTGCAAATGTTGGTATACAATCCATAAACGCTCAACAATCAACAACTCTTTCACCAATCACGTTCCGCTAGGCACATTGATGTCAATACTTCTGGACCTCATTACTATCGTCAAAATCTCAAAACGACTAGAAAATATTGCAAGCTAATTAAGGGTCACTATCAGAAGACTAGCAAACTAACCTATCAAACTAACCTGTCACTGCCCCAAAAACCTTTTTACCAAATTTCCTCGTAAACAAATTTTATGTCTTGGTACTTGACCATTTCAATCACCCCTGTATCTGAGTGCTACGCCCAAAGCTGGAGCGAATTAGGGCATATGGTGGACTAACACTGCGTCACTTTCTTCAGTAAATACGTACACAATTGTATACCAAAGTTGCAAATGCTGTAAGCATATTTTATTGAAAAATGTTACTTGACCTTCAGTACTAATTGCCATTATGGCATACGGAAACACCCAATGTTCAATCGGTAATCATAATCAAGTTAAAGGGTAGATTAATAAGCAATAAGAATCCTTACATTTGATCCGCCTTTCGACAGCCACTCAAAATATTACAATTTATGTTAAATGCGATTAATCAATTCAGGTGGGTTGAATTTATTACCTGACAAAATGCAAAACCGAAAATATATCGGCCACACTTTTAAAATAAGTGAACATTCCCTGAACTAGTCGTTATTACATTATTGAATACACGAAAAAGGACCTTGTAATAAATCTCTCCAGGCAACCCTTGACGGTCACACCAAATAACACAAGTTTTAAGTTAATTAGATTTATGGGTCCCTCAAAAGTTCTCGAGATTATGGAACTCGTCAAAATGTGGCCTATAAGTGAATGCGTTGACAGATGTTAACAGTATCCATTTACGATAAACGAGAACTTGTATTTTTTTTTTACGTTGCAGCCTCTTTAGTTTATTGTTACTTACTTCATTATTATAACTTATTTTTAATGCAAAATACGGAATCCCACTTCTGAAATTCTGTTAGGTACATAAATCTGGATGGCCATAAATAATACAATTTTGGGGCAATTGGATACGTATTTTGCAATAACAAGTTATAAAATAAGTAGAACAAATAAACATACCAGTTCCGTGGTGTAGAGACAGTACCTGAGCTAAACGGCTTTACTTCTAGTAATTAACCTGCGGGTGTATTTGACAATTTGGCTTGGCGATGCGTCCACATGCAAATAAAGATAATATCTACTTTACTGATCTGCTACGGATAAACATTTAAGATAATATAAACTCACCGGGGGTTCCGCCCCCGAACCACCTTTTGTTAAACCAGCATGAGTTTAACCTCCATTTACCAGGGTTGTTCGGAAGGCCCGTATTTAGGGGCCTTGTAGACGATGAATATGGAGTTGCGTGCACGATGAAATTCCTATAGGCATAAAAGGGGTTAGTGTGCCACAGGTTCTACCACTGCCTATGGTCACGTAGATGTTTTAAATCGTCTCCGATCGCCCAGGGGAGCTCCGCGGGGACGCCCCCAGGTCCAGGCCACCGGCTCGTCACCGGTGGTGTCAAGAGGGGAAACCCTTAACCAACGTAAGGCCCCCACCAGGTATTCGATACGTATCGTCCAGAGAAGGTAGTCTCTATTCCTGCGTCTTGTCTAGAATGACGCTCAATAAAAGCCCTTACTCGGCTAAATAATAAGGCGGCAACTTAGCACGCACAACTATGTCATACAATGTGGCCAATAACAGTACAGTACAATCTCGAGTGTAATTAATAACACACTCACAACAACCCCATATTGTGTATACATGTCTTAAATCATAAACAACCTGTTCAAATGTGTAATCCCATATTATGCATATACATGTCTCACCAACAGTTTTATATCCAAAATATCTGTATCCAAAATGACAAAACATACGCTCGCACAGGCCTACATTACACATACACAAGTCACTACGATTGCACCCGTAATTATTTAAAATACTTATATCAAGTATAATAGTCCAATACACCACTATTCTCCGTTAAAGCCGTCGCCCGACTCCCTCTCTATCACGACTGCTGTGTTATCCCTTAAAGTTAAAGTGTCACATCTGGCGTGTGAAATATTATACTAGCTGTTTGTTTCCAAATGACTTAAGGCGTCTAAGAATGTATGGGAAAAAAAATTGTGAACCCTCACATTATGGTTGATAATCAGTCGGCAATTAAATTAGCTAAGAATCCAGAATTTCATAAAAGAACTAAACACATTGACATTCGCTATCATTTTGTACGCGATGTAGTAAGCAAAAATGAAATTAATCTTGTGTATATAGAGAGTAAGAAGCAACTGGCAGATATTCTTACTAAGCCATTACAGAAAAAATGTGTTTTATTATATAATAAGGTTGCTTAATATACATAGAATATTTTGAATAAGAGGGAATGTTGAATTTATATACAAAATATGATTTGGTTAAAGGTTTGCAGAGTGTGCTATTTTTAATCATCGTCTGGAAGAGATGACGTAATACCAAGCGACTTCTGTTCTTTGCATTCATACAGATTGATTGTTTTTTTTTTAAATCAGTTATCGATAGGCAGTATTCGAAACTCGACGCGAAGACCGTTGCTAAAATTACGTCGTCGCAACTGAATTATTATTTTGCTTTAATTACCGTTTTATTGTCGTTTTACGTTTTATTATTCCTTTGTTTGTTTCTTTTGTTTTGTGCACATCATCCACTAATGTATCACTTTAATGCGAAATAAACATTTCATGTATTTTAATTAAAGTGCGTGTATTATTAATTTAATACAAAAATTCAACACTTATTTTTCGGAATTAACATATACATATGCGAGACCAAACACGGACAAAGGCTCGAAATTATTTTTGGTGAAGAAACGAAACATTAATGTTGTTGCTGAAAAAAGTTACAGCGAGTTAAAACATAAATAATTCGTGCGCGCTAGCCGCGCTGAGCCGTGTAGTAGTGGTTTATGTGCGGGCGTACAAACGCTGGCATTAATATCGAGAACATTCGTATTTTTTATTCCGACAAATTGCATTTCCCTTCACATAAACATGATATTATACATTGCACATTAGATTTCATGCATGCACATCGAAAAGAACAGGTAAAATTTTTACATTTACAGAACTGTGTTATAGTAACACAATCCAGTTTAGAGCCATTTGTGAATGTTATTGGCATAATAACGTCATTTTCCATCTACCATCCATATTCCAGGATGTTTGGAATATTTGGGCTTATTTGCCAAGCCGTTTTATATACAGCACACTGAAAAAAGCTCTTTTAACATGAAAGTTAAATGCGTTTTCCGTAGGAGGCAGATCCGTGAAAGGGTGTTTAGGGGACCGGGACGACAAGAAAGATTTACTTTTGCCAGAGAAGTTGTTCCTTATCAAGGCGGAACAGTAATATTTTGGTCGTCGCACTCCACTTATTCACGTGTCGCAAACCATGACGGGAAACATTTACGTCCAAAACATTATCCAACCAATCATCCTTCCATTGGAGAAAATTTCGTTTTTATGGACGATAATGCCACGCCCCACCGCACAAGAAGGTTTGCCAATTTGCTACAGGAAGGGAATATTCCAAGAATGAATTGGCCAACAAACTCACCCGACTTGAATCCTTGTGAGAACGTGTGGGATATGCTAAAAAAGGCCATTTTAAATAGAGATAACACCCCTTTCACCCTTTAGGAGCCAATTGTTGCTGCTCAAGAAGAATGGAACAACATACCGCAGGAAGCCTTTAATAACCTTTTTAGTAGAATGTACAGACGTGTTAATGTTTTGCTTGAGAACAGAGGAGGACATACTTGTTATTGACATCTTCGTTTCTCACATTTGGGAACTTTGGTCTTTTCAAAAAAATTAATTCGGGCATTTTATTAAATTTAATTCCTGGTCGTGTACTTCTTCCATGAAAATAACCTTACATGTGATAAACCATTTCAATAAAATGTAGAATTGAATCCACATAATTGTTAGAATTATTTTTGCTTACGTTTCAAATTAATTCAGGCCCGAACCCATGTCGCTACCTATCAACCCATCAGCGCGCACGAATTCTTTATGTTTTAACTCGCTGTAACTTTTTTCAGCAACAACATTAATGTTTCGTTTCTTCACCAAAAATAATTTCGAGCCTTTGTCCGTTTTTGGTCTCGCATATGTATATGTTAATTCCGAAAAATAAGATTACTTACCCGGTGCATGAAAAATACATTACACAAATTTGTGGTCTAGCACATTTTTTTTCATAAAATTGGAAAATTGTAGAGGCAACGTGAGTACACTGTGATGATCAGCACACTTCAGTGTATATTCCACGAAAAAAACAGGTGTCTAACTCTTTTCGTTGCTGAAATACAACGAGAAAAGTTTTATAAGTGTTATAACTGTGAAGTATGAACAAAGAGAGGATTAATTTTCTTAAAAAAATACATTTATTTGTCACCGTACTTAGCAAAAAAATACAACTATAAAAATATATAAAATATAAAAAAATATATAACACATATTGCACAGTATTTACAAACAAGTCTCGGGGAGAAATTTACATTACATTTTCTTTCACAAAAAGAAATCAGACGGGTGCACGAAATAAGTTTGCAAATTTCCCTCCAAGACTCAAAAAATTAAAAAAATCCGTTTACCTAACCTATACAGAATTAAACTATCATTTAAATTTAAAAATGTATAATTGGTAAACTCATCGTAAGCGTATAATTTTCCAAAAAACGCCAGTAGTGAGGTATCTTGAGTGTTTTAGTAAGGCCCGGACTTGCCTGGGGGCCCGTAACTGGAGGAGACGCCGCCACCGCTTCCCCCGTGACCCCCATGACCGCCGCCGATTCCACCTCCAATTCCACCGCCAATTCCTCCTCCCAGTCCATCACCGTGTCCTAATTAACAAAATCGTATGAAGAGTTTTGATTAAACTTGAATTTGGTGTTTTTACCGCCGCCGATGCCTCCTCCAATGCCGCCGCCGAATCCACCCCCAGCTCCACCTCCGAATCCACCGCCACCGCCGCCTCCAAATCCACCACCACCGGAAGTCTGTTAGGAGAAACATACAGCTCTAGGAACAACAATATTCAACTTCCCTCGTATATGAAATTCATTTTAGACGCATTAGTTTGTGTTTAAAGAAAGTTTTCAATGTCCAAAATGCATTCACACTCAAATATGCGAAAGTCTCGAATAATTGGGTACGTGTAAGTGCTTCGAAAGTCATCAAAATTCAGTGGAATTAATTAGTTTGAGCATATGGCAGACGTAAAGTAATGTCCAAACAAGCGGCTCATCTAAATAATTACCGACAGTGGTCGTTATGTTACATAAATAATAAAATAATTAATGTTATAAGAGCTTCGTGTGTTGCAACTGAAAGTGAAGAACTGCCACAAAAACGGACAAAACAAAAAATTGGCGGAAGCAGTGAAAGTATAAATTGAAGTCGCCTTATAATAAAGGAAATTATGTCGAGTTTGGAGTCTATCTTCCACGAATGTAATGCTTACAGTTATACCACCAGGAAATCTACGGTTTACGAATTCCCGGCGCGTTTTAGAGAAAAAGAAAGTAATGCTCATCCTTTTTAAGGCATATATTGAGTCGCGTACGCTTTTATAGGAAAATCGTGACACCTCAAGTTGACCTAAAGCGGTCAAAAGTGCGGTACCCATCATTTGAACTTTCACTTAGATTCGATTAGAAATTCTGCGACCCTGATTCTGAAAGTACTGACACGGTGCATCGAAACCTCGTATAATAATGCATCTTCAATTTAAATTTAGCATCGTACTCTTTTACACAAACGCTAGTTTCACTTCTCACACAGTTCTCATGAATTCTTAATTATTCTTTGGTTCTTCCTGTGTAAAACAGCGAGACTAATGTGGGAAAATTGCCCTGCATCTGTTGATCAAAACGTCTTTTATAAGACGATATTTTTCGTTTGTTCAACGTTGTTAAATGACGATAAATAAACGTTGATTTAGCGTCGAAAATAACCAAAAAGCAACGTATGGTTTTCGATGAATTTTAACGTTTTAAAAACGCATTTT
Organism: Xestobium rufovillosum; assembly: GCA_963966045.1. Lineage (NCBI taxonomy): Eukaryota > Metazoa > Arthropoda > Insecta > Coleoptera > Ptinidae > Xestobium > Xestobium rufovillosum. The sequence continues at coordinate 32,606,469 of OZ014497.1, forward strand.
GATAAACAAAATCAAACTAACCTGAGTCTTGTATCTGATGAAGTAGACTTCAGGTTTACTAGGTTGTGTTGGGGCAGGTGTTGGAATATGAATTTCAGGAGCTTCTTCCGGTTTCTTGACCAAAACGTATACCAGAGTCTTTTCTTCATTCTGTGGTTGAACTGGGATCACTGGCGCTGTTGGAGTTGGAGCGCTTGGTGCCTAAAACACCCCAAAAAGTATAATTCATAATCTAAATTTGCGTTTAATCAAAATTACCTTGATGAAAATAATTTTGTAGTGTTTCTGTGCTTGACCGACTGGGATTGGTCTGTGTGGTCTAAATTCTTCGGGTTCTGGTGGAGGAACGTGTACGTAGATGTGTTTTTGGACGGTAGTGCCACCTCCGAAACCACCTCCGAAACCGCCACCGAATCCACCACCACCTCCGCTACCACCTCCGAATCCTAAAATAATTTACGTGAAAACTTGCAAATTTTGGTGAATTAATAGAGTATTTACCGCCTCCGAAACCGCCACCGCCACCGCCTCCAAATCCACCTCCTATTCCTGTAGTAAAAAAACATATACTTACAAATAAACTCGGTAAAAAATCGATAACTTACCGCCCCCGAAGCCACCGCCGCCCCCATGTCCGCCTCCAATTCCTAAAGCAATTCTCAAACTTATTTCTATAAGATTAAAAATAAATTAAAACTTACCGCCCCCTAATCCACCACCACCCCCGTGTCCACCTCCGAATCCTAAAACAACTTTTTATAATCTATTTCAAATTTTAATTGTAGTTCATTTACCTCCGCCGCCACCTCCTCCATGTCCACCCCCGAATCCACCCCCAATGCCTGATCCTCCAAAGCCACCCCCGCCCCCTGAAGGAGCACCGTAAGAACTAGATGGTGGCGGACTGTAGCTATACCCTGCTTCAGGTCTCGCTTGCGACAACGCCAAAAGCGCCGACAATACCTAAAATTTTTGAAAAATATGTTTTTAATGAAAGTTATTTTTTGGGCGAAACATGGGTTTTTCGGATGTTGAACGCAGCGATTAAAAAAAACTTGATAATGGGGTACACGCGAATGTCAGTGTATTTATCAGATGGTTTATGTTCGAAAATGTCCAACTACATCAAAATATAAATTGTTTATAAATTCAGTAATTAAGTGACAATCTGCTAAACGTCGATCCCACTGGCAATGAAATAAATACTTTTCCTGGTGTTCGAGTAGGCGTTGATTCACATTTCGGCACTAAGCAATATTTGGAGTATTTAATATTAGGTTTTTTCATGTTAAATCAAAAGATTCAACAAATTTATGAACGAAAATGCTGACTTTACAACGCCAACTGTCATATCTACTCTATGCCACTCTATTTTCACTATTTCCGTGCTCTATGCAGTCAGACATAAACAGTCGTATCCATAGATACCTACATAATTTCAATGTGACAGATAACGCTAGATTTTACTCCTCATAAAATTTTCGTACCGCGAGCTATAACTGAAAATCGATTCTTAAGACAATAAAAGAAGCGAGAACGACCATCAGTTTGTTAGGCGTCATCTATCTTACTTTCTTCTAGCATGATAATTTATTATTTTTATCAGATTGCCTATGACATTAATTAAAAGTGTAACGAACTAGAGCGGCATTGTTAGATAAATGGCTCTAGAGCAGGGATCTACAATCAATTCGTAAGTCATCAGTTTTAATTTATGGAGGTCGGTAAAAGAGAAATTTAACATTTGTTACAACGAACTTGACATTGAACATTAAGAAATTTGGTTAGCAGTTATATTCACCATTACAAAGCACTACTTTCTATCTGACGGTCACCCACATCTTAAAATATATGTGAGAATTTTTGTTTAGAAACTAACATGTCATCACACAATATAAAAATGAGACAATGTGCCTTAAAAGTTGTGGGAAAATTGAGATTGCACTGATTTTGTAACTTTCAGAATTTTCCCACGCCTGTAGTGACTGTCGTAACCAAATTAGTATTATTTTATTTCGATAAATTAATTCACTTTTGAAAACAAATTTGACTTAAATTCGTCGGAAAGTATTAAATTATGAGAAAATATTCAATAAATATTAAGTCTTAGCAGTTGTCGGCGAAACACTTGTCGAGTTCAATTACTCTCTTATTGATCTTGCGTGCGTGGTACACTTACAAACAATTTCTTGAAGAATCCGAAGTAATTATTTGAAATAGCGAACAATAAAAAGCAGAAGCAAATTTTTTTTTAAAAATAGACTTACGCCCTTGAATTTTGATTTTAACTGACTAAATAGGACCATTTTTTCATTTGCTCTAACTAATCCAGTACCTTAAATAATAATAACGAACAAAAAGCAATGAAATTGACTACCCCGGTTGCAAATAAAAAAATTATCACTGTCACGAAAAAAATTATGAACAAAGCACACGTACCACAAACGTATTCATCCTCAGGTACCTCACTACTAAACACTATGATCAAATGATGCTTAAATTTCATCCCAGTTTGTTTAAATAGAAAGCACCCCCCCTACGACCGTATTCCGGCAAAAAAGAAGATTCACTCGCACTGCATGGAGATCCTAGCTTTTACATTCACTTTGTTCTATAGAAAAATTACTTTTACTCTTGAGTCTATATGAAATTACCATGGTGAGGACCACAATTCACAATGACTATCTTCTATTTGCCGTAATTATTGGTGTTACACAAGTTGACAGGATATCGATATAAAATTATACGGTTTCCGATTAGTGTCATGAGAATTTTCGAATACGGTAGCAAAATACCTCCAATTTTGAAGAGGAACAGGGTAGTCTAGGTTTTAAAAGTAGAACATCCTACATCCCCAACTATTTGATAGCATTAGTCTGATCTGGGTGTATTCTTACTATCTCCGACAAAAAAAACTTGTGTGTGTCAGCTCCGACGGACGACTGGAGTTTACTCCTTACGAACGATTATTTTAACTTCAATCACTTGATAATAGGGTACACGCGAATGTCAGTTTTATACCCAAATGTGTATTTTACTCATAAAATTTCCGTACCGTGGGCAATGGATCGATAATAAATGCAAAGAAGTGGTAGATAAATTCGAAGTAGGAAAGACTGATGAAGCATATAAAATAATTAGGAGAAATTTTAGAGAAATTGGATCTAGTACCAAAAACATTAGAAATGAGGCAGGAGATATCCTAATCGGAAGTGGGGAGAATGCAGATAGGTGGAAAGAATATTTAGGAAACTTATATGCGGGACAGGAAGTGCAAGATATATTAGAAAGCGAAAGCAGTGTAGAGGGGGATAACCTAGGGAGTCCTATAATGAGAGAAGAGTTTGAGATAGCACTAAAAAGTTTAAGGAATAATAAAGCACCAGGTATAGATGGCTTGCAGGCAGAAATCTTAAAGTGCGCAGGTCAAGAGGTAATAGATCGTTTATTTAAATTAGTTAGTCGCATATACCTGACAGGCGAGATTCCAGAAGATTACAAACGGAACATCATAGTAGCTTTGCCAAAAAGAAAAGGCGCGGATAGATGCGAAAATTTTAGAACTATCAGTTTAACTTCCCAAGCGTCAAAAATTTTAACTAGAATTGTGCAAAGAAGGATGGAGAAAAAGGCGGAAGAAATATTAGGAGAAGATCAGTTCGGATTTAGACGAAATAGAGGAACGCGCGAGGCCATTCTAGCTTTACGAGTAATTATAGAAAAAACGATAGAAAAGAGAAAGAGCGTCTATATAGGATTTGTAGATTTAGAAAAAGCCTTCGACAACGTAAAATGGGGGAAGATGTTCGAAGTGCTGAGAAAGGTAGGGATGAAATAAAGGGACAGAAGAATAATACATAATCTCTACGAAGAGCAAAAGGCAGTTATAGAATGTGAGCAGGAACAAAGGGAAGTAGATATCCGGAAGGGAGTGAGACAGGGATGTGCATTGTCACCTCTAGTTTTCAACTTATATATCGAAGATGCGATTAATATTGTTAAGGAAAGAACAGCCTCAGGGATCAATGTACAGGGCCAAACTATTAACATGCTCAGATTTGCGGATGATATAGCAGTGTTAGCATCTAGCAAAGAAGAATTAGGAGCGGCTTTGAATGAAATGGAAGCAGTTTTGACACAGGGCTTCGGCATGAAAATCAATAAAAAGAAAACTAAAATTTTGGTATGTAGGGGATGTGAAAATAGAACTAAAATGGAAATACAAATTGGAAATGAGAAGATAGAGGAGGTCGCGGATTTCTGCTACTTAGGAAGTAAAATAACTCAAGACGGTAGGAGCACTAAAGATATAAAACAAAGAATGGCGCAGGGCCGAGTTGCGTTTAACAAAAAGAAACAACTGTTATGCTCGAGAACGGTTAATATAGAGACTAGGAAGAGACTCTTAACGTCGTATGTATGGAGTACGGCATTATACGGGTGCGAAACTTGGACAATAGGAGAAGCGGATAGAAAAAGAGTAGAAGCGTTTGAAATGTGGTGCTACAGACGCATGATGAAGATACCGTGGATAGATAAGGTTAGCACTAGGGAAGTATTAGAAAGAGTTGGGGAAAAGCGAAAGGTATGGAAAACAATAAAGAGTAGGAGAGATAGGATGGTAGGACACCTTCTAAGACACGAAGGAATAGTTCGTGACATACTAGAGTCAGAGATAGGAATAAAAAGAGATAGGGGTAGGCCTAGATTAGACTACTGCTCTCAAATAGTTAAGGATGTAGGATGTTCTACTTTTAGGGAAATGCGTAGGTTAGCTCAGGATAGAAAAGAATGGAGGTACGCGTCCAACCAGTCTTCGGACTGAGAACCTTATGATGATGATGGGCTATAACTGAAAATCGATTCTTAAGGAGTAAACTCCAAAAATGAAAATTCAAGTTTTGATAATAATTTCTTTGAAAACAATCATCAGTTCCCTCTTCTAGAAAACACTAAATTATTGTTTAATTTTGAAAAGAGTTATCAATTAGATATATTAGAGTCTATATCAATTTATAAACATAAAAATTATAAAAAATATAACTTACTTAATGACCAAGTTGATTTAATACAATCTAGTTCATTTAAACTTTTGTAAATTTTTCTCTCATATACTTTTTTCTGAAGTTCTAACCTCTCTTTATTGCCATTATGACATTAATTGACTAATTTCTCTCTTGTTTCTAGTTTATTACAAGATTTCCTTGATGTTATCAGTTGTCAATATTTCATGGATTCATTTACAATTTTACCTTATGTAAACATATTCTGAAGACGAGATTTTTAATCTTGAAACCAGCCAATACTCTAAAAAATTATTCCATGGGTAATACTCCAAGTATTTCATTAAATAAACCAAGACGGTTGGTAGGAAACCTATAATTATTGGCTAATACCAACTGTAACAACAGTATTAAAAATGGACGATAACAAGTTTCGTTATGTCGAAATATATTATAAATCCATTCTGATGTGCCCACACTAAAAATGTGTAGTGCCCCAAGGCATTAAGAATTAGAGAGGAAAAGGAACACGTATCTCATCTCTATTTTTTTTCTATCATACGTTGTTAATTACAATGATATTTAAAGTAGTTTATGTAACTTGAAGACTTGGCAATTAATTTTTTATCTTAGTTAAAAACAAATAATAATTAAGTATAAAACTAACTTGTTGATTCATTAAAGAACCATATATCGGAAATGGTCAGCTGCAGACAAAGGTATGCATCAGCGGTCAGTAAACCATGTGAAAGTAAATCTGATGCATAGTTTGCTTACAAAAAAAGACCATGAGAATCGGGATATAATAGGTTATACTTGGCTGGCAGCTCATCTCTCGTAGCAGTTACGGAAATGAAATTTCAACTACAGGAATATGTTTGATTAAACAGTCTGTTGTAAACGGTCATCTTATAGTTACCAACAAAATGAGTTCAAGAATATTATTGCATAACTCTGGTCGCTCTATAGTAATGCCCGAGTTCTACATTTTATAATTTATCTTCCAAACTGGTTTGTTGAGCTTCATTCCGAGTTTTTATTAGCAAATCGTGCGTTTCATTATGTTTTTTTATCACATCGTACAAGTTCTTTATTAATTTATGTTATAGTTATTGAATATGAATATACAGGGTTCTGATTAAATCGTACTTCAGTTTTGTGTTTTTATTAAATGTTCAAAGTTAGTTTTTAGAAAGTTCTTAAGTTACGATCATGATTGATTTTTAGGACCCTTGTCTTGCCAATTATGAAGGATCGGTACAAGCAACTTTTAATAGTAAAAATGAACTAATAGAACATCAACAGGTGCTCAAAAATATTTATGTGTGTCAGTGCGAAATTGGGTACAGCAAACGAGTTTTTAATACAACAATCAATACAAGGTAACTTGATAATTTTGTTAGAGGGTACTTTCATGAGATGCTCAAACGGTCACTCCTTCACAGACTTCTGTTAAAGAAGAATCCAGGAACACACTGTATAGATAAAACAGTGCAGTGTTTATTTTACATATTACCCACAAAGAAATCCAGTACAAATATTTTTAGTACCAACCTACCGGTTTTAGAAAATGCATTTTATTGAATATTTATAATTGAACATCCAACGGTATATGTCATATTTGAACAAGTATATTCATTAGCTGGTACTCATTTATTTAAATGTGAATATTATTGCTATCTTTGTGTTTAGTTTAACCATAAAATTAGCATAATAAAAAGATAAATATCACCGAATATTAAGAGTTAAAAAAGCATTATTAAAAACGACTACTCATAGGAAAAATACAAAATACCTAATAGGAGAAGAGTATTATAATAAATGACAAACAAAACACGTGAAATTCACAATCAGTTTTCTAAGCACGCTCAACCAGTAAAGTAATAGATACTCTAGATATTGCACGTGATTGCTTTATTAGTTTTCCATAAATAATATAATTCTTCTATGTACTAGGTTGTGAACGGCCTCATATATGTAATATAATAGGAGCCAGAACATATTTTTTGTTTGCACAATTGTAATCTTGATCTCACGAAGAAATGCACACGCTTAAACATGTTTTAATTAAATAACTGCTCCTAAAATGGTTTAATTCCGCCACTAGCATGCAGACAATACTTCAAATAAAGCCAACAACCTGTATGATTCATTTACCGTTACTTTCTAGGTACGTGACAAATTTTTGAAAATTTGTACTGTGTGTAGCCGTGCCCACATCATCAAGAACATAATTTTCCGTGAAATCTTTCATTATGGCTAAAATTGGTCGGTAAAATTTCAAATTTGGGTCAGTAGTACCAAGTTATAATGATTTTAATAAACATTTGCACAGCAGGTTTCTTATCGGATTTCACACTGAAAACTATACAGTAATTGATTTTAAGGCGTAAATTCGTTACTCCTGTGTCTGTTTATGGTAGATATAAAAGTTAATAAGCCTGCTCATAAATACCCTATTAGTATAATCATCAGCTTGGATGAACAGTCCGTCAGTTTTGTGTGAAGCATGTAAGCATGAGATCCGCTCACTCCGATGTCTATATTCTTTTATATCATGCCAGGGTGACGAAAACAGTACAAATTAGGACGAGAATGAGACCAATGCAACAGTCTTAGCATCATGCGAAAAGATTTTACAATTAAATTACATCATAATACAACAATTATTCGAATTAGAACTGTGTGTATTTAAGTGCATACGACGTTAAGTTTCACAGATGTAGCAGGAGATTTTTTTAATTATTTTGGCAGTTGAATGGACACGATCTTATACAAATAGATTTGGGCAATCTAGAGCGATTGTATCTTAAACAAAACACAATAGCATTAATTAAATTTAGTGGGAGGAATGGACAATATTTTTTGTCTATAGCCATCAGCGCGCGCGATGATACTTTCACATACTAATGTACAGAACAACATAATTATACAGTACATTTTAGTAAAAATAGATATGGCTGATATAGCTCCCAAATATTTACTTGAAAAGTAATACGTTATTTACTCAATCACCCGCTTTCTGGTTAAACCAAAAATGTCCACTAACTTTCTTATTTTAAATGGAACACCCTATATTATTACATTTTTCAATCTCTACGTAATATTTAATAAATTAATGTATCTCAATCCTGTTAAATTTCCATCAAAAATTTGGTATGCTAGTTGGCCACCCAAAAAAAAACACGAAACGTTAAATCCAAAACGTCCTTGCCTCTGACGTTCAAAAGTTGTGCTGTTTTGTATCAGACCAGTGACGCACATTATGCATGTTAAATAATCCTACGCTGCTTATGTGAGTTTCATCTGTCCAAATGACAAACCGCCCAAATCCTAGATTTTCTTGAATATTTAAGTACCACCTACAAAAATTAAGCCTTCTTTCTTGATCTCCCGGGAAGAGATGGTGAATAATTTGAATTTTATATGGCCTATATTTGCCTTTTTCAATATTTTTTGAACTTTTGTTTTGGATACACCAACTTGTGATTGTGTTAACAACTTAATTAATTAATAACAAATGGCAGGCTAATTTTGGGACATCCTGTATAATAAGTTCGTATTTGCTGCGCCGTATAAAGAAGCAGGTTGGTTAGAAATGATCCACTCGCTTCCTGAACGAAGAAAAATAATTTACGGGTTTCTTGTCTCATCGAACGTTGCAGTCTCCATGTTATTTATATGCGTTACCAGACAGTATAGGGGAGTACCCGGATAACGAAGGTTGTATTTACTCAGTGAGTTTATATTTCGGATACGAACTATCACAAGGCCGTAGTAAAGATCTGAAACGTTCCCACTCGCCCGTTTTTGCAAGAGAAAGTCGAAATTCGGCCCTGACTTTTCCCAATTTTCTTCAGAGCCATGTCGGAAGAAAAAGATAAAAAACTAATTTAAGAGTAATTGTAATGTCTCAAATGCATGCATTTATTTAATTTAAGAGTTCCTTTACACGCTTCAATATAAATTATATCCCGGGAGCTATACAGGATGATTCAAATTCGAGGGAATCACTGAGAGCTCGTTTATTTGAAATCATAGAAGTTAAGTTAAATTTCAGCACTTTTTCAGAATTTGATACTCATTATTCATTAATATGCCGTTTAAAAATTTAATAGAGCACTGTTTCGTGCTTTATCAACACATTCTCATGGACAATCAACAGGTTGTTGTTGGTGCTATTGCTATATATTCTCCACTTTGCTCTGCATCTTTAATTAAAATCTTACACTCATTAATCAGCAAGTTTTAAGTTACTGTTTTATTACACAACATTAAGTTGGCTTGGAAATAATTACTGTACCATCAATTATACGCGTTTTAACACAAAATAGTGATTGTAACAAGAGAGCAACTTTAAAAGGTAATAGGTCGAAAATTCTCATATCTAGCTTTCATACTTTCACAGCAATGAGACCAGAGGTCATCTAGTACTTAAGTAGCCATCTCATCTTGTTTTAATATCCCTTGCAGATCGTACGTTATAAAAAAATATTAAGTACTCGGTACAATTACTCAATCTATTACGTAAACGGTAACTAATATTTGAAATACATCAGTAGTTACACAGAATCGTAATAAATTGAGAAAACTGTGGTCTCATAGCTACACTGCGTTTCAACATTAACGTGTGTGATTTAAGTTGTAATCATTTGGCAATCATGTGTTTATAAGAGGCATAACAAGATAAAATGTGTGTTTATGTGATTTTGGGTCACAAACAGAATGAAAGTAGAAAACCCTGGATAACAAAGGATATTGTGACTCTAATAGACGAAAGGCGAAAATATAAAAATAGGCCTAAATGAAGGATATGGAAATGTAGGAAAGCGTAAGAACAGTAAATTGATACGTTAATTTTTGGACACATTGTATGTGAAATCTTGAGCACACGATAAGTCTGTTGCTGCGAAGAATTACATGCAAATTTAAAACTATATTGGATTTGTTACATCATCAATAATGCATCTCATCAAAGCGATTTACCTTGAATCTTGAAAATTATCTTCTCAATAATTTATCTGTTTCTAAATAGTCAAACATTTCCACGAAAACGTGTGCAAATATTGCTTAGGATCGTATGTTGTGCATATGACATTCAAAAGCTGAAAACAGGTGGATTGTGCATCGAAATAAATGTTTAAAAATATTGTTCGTGATATGCTAATGTTGAAGAACAACTAAAAGTTGACGTCAACAACAAAACCCGATTCATAAAGTCGTGTAGAACGCATCAACAAAAAGCAATAAATTATCAAATTAATTGGCTAATACGCTTTTATTCGGTTGGCTGTGTAGTGTGAATTCACCAGACATACTAAGCTTTCACTTCAACACAGACTACGCTTTTTGTATTAACACACGTAATTTTACAAGTCTGGTTGAAATTTGCCAATTTTCAATAGTGTTTAAGTGTATTCAAAGCTAAGATGAAAAGTAAAATAGTAAGTACTGATTTAAATCTACTTATTTAAACATTTAGGTCAAGTTACACAATAAATATAATGCAAGAGCAAGAAAAATAAACAGATACAGGGTGTTTTAAACAGATCATTTGCATACGTCACGTGTTTTAGCGTTAAATGTCAAAAACATAACCTTTATTAATTTTTCGTTTAGTTTTTCGCTGTGCAGATTGTGATTTGGTCTACAGTTGTTTGTGATGTGGTGCAACTTAAAACGATTCCAGTAGTGGAAGAAATAACCACTTTACCACCTCCCCCGAGACCCTACGCTTTCGGATACGCTGCCGGGAGGTTTCCAGGGAATATAGACCGTACCCATTCGGAAGTAAGCGATGGTTCTGGCGTTGTACATGGTAACAAACTAAAAATACTCTACAAATGTTTTCTTATTGTTGATGTTTTAGGTGTTTATTCGTATGTAGACCCAAAATTCCAAATACGAACGGTTGAATACACAGCCGACAAAGACGGATTTCACCCGATACTAAACAAAAATCCACCGCCGTTACCTGTTGATACAGCAGCAGTAGCTGCGGCAAAAGAACGTCATTTACAACAATACGCAAAAATTGCTTCTGCCTACCAAGCGGGCCCCGGACAAGTTGTTGTCCCGTACGATACCGTAGCAGTCGAGAAAGCTAAACAAAAACATTTTACTTTATTTGAGAAGATCGCCGAAGAACACGCACGAATCGCGGCTGAACGAGAAGCAACGAAATCGGCAGAAGAATCACTTGCTGAACCAAATTTAGTTGAACACTGAGCTGTACGTATACTAAATATTGTATTATATGTATAAAAACTTCATATGTAACTGTTTATATGGTGCTTAAATAAACTACATCAGTTTTTTTTTACAATTTTTTATTTACAATCATCCAGTGTGAAAAGCAGACTTTTTATACAGTTTTGTTGTTCAAAATTTCAATCCAATACCCGTCTGGGTCAGCAATAAAAGCGATCGTCTTCATTTTACCATCTTGGGGTCTCTTTATGAAATTTACACCGAGTTTTTCAAATCGTTCGCAAGCTTTGTCTACGTCGGGCACCATCAAACCAATATGTCCTAAAAAATCAACTTTATTTTTCTGAATAACACATTAAACCTATAATTTTACCATAACCACGTGGATCAGAGTTACCAGTATGATATTTGAAGTCAGGATCATTTTCAGTACCCCAGTTACTTAAATTGAAGGCGTATAAAGAACGTGCTATATTATATAGCTTTCAGTACTCACTGGGTTAATTCTAAAGTTGCTTTTTGGCCGAAAGTCCAAACAGAACGTTCTTTACTACCCAATTCCCCGACAATATCTTTCGAGTCTTCAAAACCCATGAAATACAAACTGAATTTCATTTCCGGGAAGTCTCGCTTTTGCAAAAGGCGCATTCCCAACACCCCTGTGTAGAATGGTATGCTCTTTGTGGGGTCTTTAATGCGATACATGGTTTGTTGGAAAATGAATTCCTACAAAAACTTTCTAACAAAAAATATTGATTCTAAGAAAACTTACTTTTGTTGAAGGATCTGGTTCTGAACACAATTTATTTGCTTCATCATTAGAAACTGGAACAACTGGATCGCCCATTTTTACTAAATTAATTAATTCTTATCATAAAAAAGGTATTAAATAAGGATTTATGACAGTTAAGTGTGAAGCTATTAGGTTATCTGTCATAACATTTGAACTACATAATGGAATATTGAACTACCACACTAACAGCATCAGTTCAGTGTCGCCCAGACAATTAACTCAGTGGCGTCCTTCAGAGAAATCTCCCTAAATGCAGCAAAGTAATTCTAGAAAAATCAACAATACCGGATTTGACGAAATAAAACAGAACCTTAACTGAAATACCTTTATTACAGTCAAATATAATACAAGCGACGCTAACATTAATTTAAATTCTTTACCTATTATTCATAAATTTACATTTGAAAATTTCCCATCTCTTGCCTGTAAAAATTAAAATAACCGATACGCATGTTTAAAAAGATTTAATTACAGAATAAATTAAACGGAAATAAATCCAGCTGCGGCAAAAAAAAAACTGGTACCCAGCGGCAAGTGTTTCAAAAATTGAAGTAGAAAAATTCAAACGCTATTAAGTAAAATACAAAAAAAAATACAGGAGAACCAGCGATTCTTAATCGGCTGGCCGTTTCTCGCTGTGTTTCTTCGTGAATTCTTCGGCGTTTTTCGAAAATTTCTTCTTATCTTTGAGGTATTCTTCGGCTAAGTCCGCCCGCAACGGGTGCTCGGGCTCCGGCTCATTTACTAACGCTACCAATGACTGGATCACTGAAATTAACAAATATCCAAAAATGATCATTTAATTACTCGAATTGTATATATACTACCTTGGTCTGTCGTAGTTGCAGGTTTCCAATTCTCCGGGTTAATAATCGGCAGACAAACTTGGCCCTTCTCGTCGATATTCGGATGATATATTTTAGTCTTGAAATTAATTTTTGGGGGCTTAAATGGGTATTCCGGAGGGTAATTTATCTCGATCTTAAATGCACCTTTATTGTACGGAGGATTATCCTACAAAAGTTAATCGTTAAACCAAACCAATTATAGATTTAATCTAATCTGAAAACTCACCGGAACTATAAGACCTTGCCATGTTAGTATATTCGTTTCATCGACTTGAATGTCACGAAATGACTTCAAACCAGAATTGCGGATGTCCCTTAATTCCTAAAAAAACATCCTTATTGCAATAATCATACTAATTATCGTTATTTGCAGTTTCTTGCATGCTAATACAAGGCCATAACAAAACGAAAGTTTTAACAAAAGAAACAAATTTATTTCAAACGCAATTAATCTACAATATCAGAAGAAGGGTGGGAAAAATACAGGAACATCCTAAATTAACAAAAAGAAAGGCTTATATTAAGTAAATAATCAAAAATATTACCTTTTGTAAACGTCTTGTTGCTGCCATTTTGATATATTTTCACCAGTCACTTTGCAACACCAATTTTGACATTCAACTGAATAATTTGTTAAATATACAGCAAGAATTATATTTCTTTTTATATTATACGTTATTTGAAACGTTGACTAAGAATTTTTGCACAACTTTACAGAACCTCTCCTCATCTAATTTTCCATCATTTGACAATTGACATAAGCACAATAAGTGCTGCCAACGTGACAACATGCAAAAATGTTTTCTGCATTCTCCAAAAAAATATGGTTTCGTTTGTGCAATCTATTAAAGAACTTATTGAAAGATTTATGAAGTAATTTTGAAATCAAGAAAAACTATACACCATAACTAATGAAAAGCTAAAATAAAATAAAATATATTTATCAATTTATCCCATTTCCAAGTTTCCATTGGCACGTTGGCAGCAATGATTTCTGACAATCTTGGTCCGTTTTAGAGGTTATGAACAATAACATGCGAATATTTAAAGAATATTATTAATAATGGCTCGATATTTAGCACAAATAATAATAGGGGCCACGCAAGTTGTAGCAAAAGCCTTCGCCAGGGCAGTAAAACAGGAATTTGAAGCTTCTCAAGACGCGGCTAGGAGGTTAGGAAATACTAAAACTCGTTCCGAAAGACTGGCAAACGCAAAATTAGGATTATCTTTAGAAGAAGCTAAGCAAATTTTAAACATAAAGGACTTAGATAAGAAAGATATAGAAGAGCAGTATCAACACCTGTTTAAAGTTAACGATAAAGGAAAAGGTGGATCGTTTTATATTCAATCGAAAGTTGTTAGAGCGAAAGAACGGTTAGACATGGAACTAGACAATTTAGAGAAAGAAAATAGTGGTGCCAGTTCAAAAGACACTAGTTAGTTATTTATGTACATAATTATAGTAAATAAATTTATTTAAATTAAAAAGTTTTATTAACTACTAAATTACAAGTTATTTATTGTCTAATAAGTGAAGTACCCTCGACAACTTCTTTATTCTTATGAGTACCATCACAGAACGGCCTATTTCTTGTCTGTTTACAATTACATAACCAGTATTCTTTGGTTTCGGCAACTTTAAAGCGTATCGGCCTAAAAATTAACTTTTTATTACGCACGAACCCATTTTCTGTTATTATTACTTTAATTGTATGCGTAATTGTTGATTTTTATGGGTCCCGTCGCATAAAGGTTGAGTTTTACTCCTTCCGCAGAGGCACCACGAATATTTCTTATCTACAATGAAATATCGACTGAATTTATTTGTTTAATGCACTATAAGTACGTACCAGCTTCTAAAATTAACTTAAACGGCTTTTTGTCGTATATAACACCATTTTCTGCTTGTTGATCTGCTGTAATTAGGTGTCCAATTGTATTTTTTGGTATTTCTGGTGTAGTTTTGGATGAAAACGTCTTGAATTTAAAACTGTCACTAATTGTAACCTCAAATTATAGCGTTAATACTTACATTATGTATTCGGAAACATTTAGGAACCAAGTTTTTTTGTATTTTATACATTATTTTCTTATTTGTTCAAAAATTAAGTTTACTCAAACATGGGAAATATAATTCTAGGTTAGGTTAACATATTTGACGTTGACATTTGACATAAGCATAATGGATAGACAACTCTTCCAACACAGCGGTGCTGCGGAAAATGTATTTCAAAGAAAGTTTTCTTTTATTTGGCAACCGGAAAGTCAACAAATAAGCGCTAGTGCGAGGGCGCCGCAAAATAAATACCTTTCTCTTTAATATCCTGAAAATTTACGCATTTTGTGATGATTTACAGTAACTGCTAAACGTAGGCAGCCTTGAGTCAATTTATAGAGTCACTTTTGCTATTTTCTGATACGTTTTGAAATGTTTCTACTGCAGATCAGGTCTTAAAATAGTATCGGTACATTTTATTTTCGAGTAAATAGCGAGACCTTGACTTGGGTCAGGTTCGTAAGACATCCGGCGTCGTATTGTTTTCGTGGATCGGGTCACTGTGTTAAAGCGTCGGTTGCGGTCTAAAAATGGGCACACGGGGGAATGATAAAACATCAAAGATCAAAATATTAGATTTTTATCCATAATAATAATATTCACATAATGAATAACACGTTTTGAAATTGTTTGCCTTTGATATCTATTAAAACCGATCAATAACAAATAACGCAATCTTCGATGACGGAAGACAAATATTTTGTACCAATTTTAGATCGAATTGGAGGGCTTCTTTTAATTACTCCCAAAATACCGGAAGTCTTGGAAATCGGCTTGAAATAAACCAATAAAACGAGCGTCGCATCTGGCATTGCAGATAAATTCTTGGTAAATCAATCGTTTAAACTATAACCTTGCATGTTTCAAAGATAATTTTTCAATCACAATTTTTTATGGACGCAGTTAACAATTTTATAAACATTGCGAAATGAAATTGAGGATGTAAACAAAACATTTAACCTATTTAAGAGTAATTGTTTAGGTGGCTATGGAATTTTTAATGAAAACGAATTGTTTTGTGTGAATGTAGCTGGTTAAATGCGCAATTCAATTTTTGATTGATTGTTTTTTAAAATACTTCTAGGTGTTAAAAATGAGAGAAAAGAGGCAAAAATAACATTTTAAACAAGCCTTCATTGATTAGACATCTTTTGATTATTTAAACTGTGTAAAAATAGATGTGCTTGCGTTTGGCGCGACATTGTTTGAACTTTTGAAGGAAAAAGGTTGCTTACCTTGCTTTGTTGATTACTAATGTTGGTATACTTGAAATTTTATGTCTTGTTTGGAAACTACAATGAAATAAAATTTAAATTGGCTTTATACTCGTCACTGCGTCATGAAGTTAGCGTCAATCCCCTTTTTTCAAACACGTCAAAATTTTTAGGAACAAAAACGTCAGAAATAAATAGACAATTTGAATTTCTATATACTTTATTGTTTAATAATTATTAAGTAAATATAAAATAACATATCCTAATTAAAATATTGATATATAGTATATAGATGATCGACTTAATAAAACTATAAGTAAGTAAAAAAATATGACATACATAAACCTTACAAATAATAATATAAATGTATTATAGCTCTAACAATTTTTCTGGGTGCTTGAACACCGAATGGTTTTTATTTGCGTAAAAATGACACGTAAACACAAAGTTTTCTTTATAAAAAAGTGTATATATTTTTCATTTTTGAATATATACAATCGTAAAATTGGTGTTAGGTCTTAGCTAAACTAAGGTACACAATGAAACACTTATAGCACTGTATAATGAAACCCTGTATGTTCAAGTGAAACAAATAAACCAATAAAGCAGTAAGTTTTTTTTTTGACGACCTGTATATTATATGATTTGTCTTTTCGTAATTTCCATAAGTAGCAATATCAGGCGGCTGAAGGATTTTCCAGAAGGAATCTGCAAGCAAAACGAAAATTTCTTTTAAAAATAAAATTCCAAGGTCAAATCATTGATATTTAATTTTAGCATTGGCGAATAGAAAGTGCAATTTAAATTTTTCTGTTCAAGTGGGATTATTTTTGATTTATTTGTCTGTTAAATGTAAGCAAATCCCAAAAATAAGAGGCGTGAATAACTGTTTTTCTTATTACGGCACGTACAGTCGCCCAACAGAAAGTGGGCTAAAAGATTGATGAAAGAAGAAACGAAGTAGGCTTTGCAAGTTTGACAGGTCACATTCAATAACTGTTCACGACTTTTCGAACGTTCATTTTACTGGTCCATATAACCATATTCTTTTTGTGAGAGGTCACACGCATTTTCTATGTTACAACCTGATTCCAGAAGATTATAAACGGTACATCATAGTAGCTCTGCCAAAAAGGAAAGTCGCGGATAGGTGTGAAAATTTTAGAACGATCAATTTAACTTCCCATGCGTCAAACATTGTAACTAGAATTGTTAAAGACAGAATAGCTGCTGGAAATAATATACAGGGCCAAACTATTAGTATGCTCAGATTCGTGGATGACCTAGCATCAGTATTAGCATCCAGCAAAGAAGAATTAGGAAGTGCTCTGAACGAAATGGAAGCGGTTTTGACGGCGGGCCGTGGTATGAAGATCAATAAGAAGAAAACCAAAATTTTTGTGTGTAAGGGGCATGAAAATAGAACTCAAACGAAAATACAAATTGGAAACGAGAAGATAGAGGAAGTCTCGATTTCTGTTATTTATGAAGTCAAATAACTCGCGGTAGTAGGAGCTCTAGAGATATAAAACAAAGAATAGCGCAGGGCCGAGTCGCGTTTAACAGAAAGAAACAACTATTGTGCTAATGAATGATAAATGTAGAAACTCGGAAAAGGCATGATATGCGTGCGAAACTTGGACGATAGGAGAAGCGGATAGGAAAAAATTAGAAGCATTTGAAATGTGATGCTATATACGCATGATGAAGACGCCGTGGATAGATAAGGTTAGCAACAGAGAGGTATTAGAAAGAGTTGGAGAAAAGCGAAATTTATGGAAGACAGTAAGGAATAGGAGAGATAAGATGGTAGGACACCTCCTAAGACACGAAGGAATAGCTCGCGACATACTAGAGTCAGAGATAGCAATAAAAAGAGGTAGGGATAGGCCCAGATTAGACTACTGCTCTCAAATAGTTAGGGATGTTAAGATATTCAACTTTTGGGGATAGGAAAGGATGGAGGTACGCGTCCAACCAGTCTTCGGACTGAGAACCTTATGATGATGATGATGTACGTGTTAAGTGATTTTATTTTGTTCGAAGGAAAATGCAGATGAAGTGGTACAGCCTGTATCAGTGCCACAGCATTCCTACTCGCATACTCACCCTATTCAAAAATTAGCGTGTCCACCAATGGCACGAAAAATCACCAACACCAAAACTTATAACGTAAAGCGTCCAAGTTCGCCATGAAAAGTCCACCGTACGCGCCACGGCACTATTCCGACTCCCCATCGTGTTTGATGGCATTGTAGTTGGATTTCTTGGTCTTCAGCATTCGCAGAAAGGAGCCAAGAGCAAAAATCGATCTCCTGTGTCTCTGGATAATCTCGGAATACAGGGTCTCCCTCAGCACCTTGCGGTCCAATTCTCTGGTGCCAACCCTCGGCGGTACGGGTAGATGGGGATGATGCGTCTGCTGCAGTTGAGGGTAGTTACAGTCCATGGCAATCATGAGGTATCACAATAACGTTTTCTTCTAATGTTTAAGGCGGCTTTGGACAAGGCAATCTTCGATACGTGTTTTGTTTTGAAATAACGTCGCGGCGTGCGCTGAAGCTTGTATGAGAATAACAAATGAGAAACGGAGCGCGTAGGAGATATATAATATTTGTTGATCACGTCAGTCGGATGTTATCGCACATTTTACGAAGCGCATCGTAGTGGACGGCGAAGAATTCTTCATAAACGGATTCGGCGAGGCGATCAAGATCATCTGCTCGCCTCACCGATTTGCTCACGTCACCAACTCCAAGGGCAGCGAGAAGCCTCTTGAACTCGGTCACCACTTCTACGGTTTCCTTCCTGCACCTTATCGATGATGCAGGGGGTGTTTTAAGCTGTCTCTGAGGGCGCGTCGGGGATTGGGGATGCAGCCCCCCGCCTATCACGCTCAAACCCACTTGCTGGTTCACAAACACTTTTCCTGCGCCCCGATTTTTACCACTGGGCATTGTCCTTGCGTCACACTTGTGGCATTTTTGTTGTGGTCCACTCCGGAGCAAGTTGGTTACTGTGCAGAATCGATACGACGCCGACGGCCGCGGCGTCGGTGGTTGTGGCCCCAGCGCGCGTGCTTAAAGGGGGTTGGAGAATCAGAGACAACGCTTTGTACCTGGCAGGTGCGTGATTTTAGGGTATTACCCTCGTATTCGGCTAATTGATTCCATTATTCAGCAGGATAGCAGGAACAGACAAAATCTATAAATTGTTCGACCAATTAAGTACTGCTTACGTCTTATATTGACAATTTTTTATAGCAATTAAATATAAAAGCTATTGCGTGTTTGCAACAATCACTATCAATTTAAAACATATAAAACAAGTTGAGAAAAATAAAATACGTAAATGAATGAAATGATTATTAATTTAATTTAGTAAATGTTCAGTGACCGCCATTATTTTCTTGACATCTAAAGATTCTCAGACGTGTAGAAGATACAGCACCTTCGACTTTTGCCGCTGAAATAGATTGTACCGCATTTCTTATTCGAAGAATCATGTCTTCCCGGGTTTGTTGGTCGAATTTGGTAAACAAGGTCTTTTACCCTTCCCCATAAATTAATAAAAGTCCAATGCAGTCAGATCTGGAGATCTGGGAGGCCATGGAAATTGACTACCTCGTCCTATCCACTTGTTGGGAAACTGAGTATCTAAAAAATATTCTCTAACATTACGAGCGAAGTGGGCAGGGCAGCCATCGTGCTAAAACCACATGCCTAAACGGGTTTCTATATACCGTGTGACAAACTTCCATGTGTAGTTACAGTGGTGGTAAAGGTAGCAATCGAAAGACTATTTTTTTCTGCGTATGAGGATATCAAAAACTCTGCAATTTTCCAATTTATTAAAGCATTAAAAGCAAAAATTGCACTAATAATTTTCAAATTAAAACACGGATATTCATCAGATTACCTATGACAATTTAATTTATTCTAATCAAAGACTCCCTTGATTCTAATTTCTAATTCGTCTGAACTGTCAACATTATTTATCGACAATTTAAAATTTGGGTTTCAAAATGAACAAAAATATTTATTCAGTTGAAGAAAAGGTTTTCATTGTGAGAACATTTTACGGCGGCAATAGTCTGCGGGTAGTCCGTGACTTATTTTCTGTAAAATTCAATAACAGTCCTATTCCTTCGGTAACAACAATAAAAAATTTAGTTAAGAAATTTTGACGAAGAATCAAGGCAAACTTTCTGTGAAGAAATACAAGAACGGGCTAATCGGGATCGCAGCTTCCTCTCATCAATTTGTTTTACCGACGAGTGTACCTTCACTTTAAATCAAGAGCCAAATTCACAAAACGTTAGGCATTGGGCCCAGGAAAATCCCAGAATAAATCTAGCCACTACAACTCAATACCCTCAAAAAATCAATATTTGGGCAGGCATTTTTAATAATCGCATTATAGGACCATTTGAAATACAGGGAAATTTAAATTCAGAAGCTTATTTAGATCTTTTAAGTAACCATATTGGCCCTGCATTAGAAGAAGTTGCACATGCGAATCGGGAGGTCTGGTTTCAACATGACGGATGCCCAGCACATTTTGGAGCACAAGTGAGGGAATTATTAAATGAAATATTTCCAGAGGTCAGCTAGATCTCCCGATTTGGCACTGTGTGACTTTTTCTTGTGGGGTCATTTAAAAAATAAGATTTATAAAACTCGTCACCCAAATATTAATTCTTTAAGGAATGCTATTTTTGCGGAATGCAACTTAATAAACGATCGGCAACTTGCGAATGTGAGAAATTCTTTCTATAATAGGCTGGGATACTGTCTGATACAGAATGGGGGTTTATTTGAATATTTGTTATATGTAGTTATTTTTCTTTTTTTATGTTACTTTAATTTCATTGTATATTAATAAGTTTTTGTCCTTATCTAGATATGAAATAAATAAGTATTAAATTGCCAGATTACAAAATTCATTAGAGCAAAATAAACAAATGTTGTTAAATTTTGCATATTTTGCAGTAAAATTAAAGGAATTTAATTTTTATTATTTCATTTTACTGCTTTAACATTTTCCCAAAAACTTTTTAATAGGTTAGACGACACCTACAATTTACCCTAAACTATGGACCAGCATTCACCAACGAAACATCCACACCAGTAATCAATTGTCAACTATAGGTAATGACAATAATAATGTGAATGAGAATTATCTAAATAAAAATAGTTATTTACGTAACCAGTTATGAACTCATATAATTTGCAAAACTCGCTCACTTCGTTCGCTCGTTTTGGCAAATATTATATTCGTCAAATAAAATTAGTCTTTTCATAACGTGTTAAGTACAAAATTTTATCTAACCCCGCTTTAAAATAAACAAGAATTGTGCTACTCCAAATAATGTAACATCCCTTGTAGCCGTACAAATAAATTCAACTTCATCGCTTTACCTTGGCGTTGCTATGGATACTATAAATAACTATTGTCAGTGATGAGTTTTTTTATTTCAAATTACGCCAAAAATGGATGATTCTGATGTAGATATGCCTTCTGATATAGAAGAATCAGCGAATTTGGCAATAGATTCAATAATACCCTGTAATAAATGCTTACTTTTGTTTTTGCTTTTAAATATTCAGTTACGTAAAAGTTCATTACAAAACTAGTTATGAAAAATATGACGTTTCGTAATGTCAAAAATGCATTTAAAATGTGACATTTCATAGCGGGGTTAGATAAAACAAGTTTATGTATTAGTAAAAATTAACTTCTTTCGATGAAAGATTCCCAGCCTTCAAATTTCTTACTAAATTATTTTTGTTGTTATACCGAAGGAATAGGACCGTTATTGAATTTTACAGAAAATAAGGCACGGACTACGCGCAGACTATTGCCGCCGTAAAATATTTTCACAATGAAAACCTTTTCTTGAACTGAATAAATATTTTTGTTCATTTTTAAATGTTGACCGTTCAGAAAATCCATAAAAATCAAAGACGTCCGTGATTAGAATAAATTAAGTTGTCATGGATAAATCTGATAAATTTCTGTGTTTTAGTTAGAAAATTATTAATGTAATTTTTGCTTTTAATGCTTTAATAAATTGGAAAGTTGTAGAGTTTTTGATATCCTCATACGCAGAAAAAATAATCTTTGGATTGCTACCTTTACCACCACTGTAACTACACATGGGGAGCAGGAATCCCCAAAAATGTAATTGCCCGGATGTTATTTCCCCATGTACACATGGAAGTTTGTCACACGGTATAAAATTTTCCCTAAAGATCCAAAAGTTGAACATCCTACATCCCTAACTATTTGAAAGCAGTAGTCTAATGTAGAAAATGCGGATTGCCCATTTTCTTTTAAAATTGTGCCCCCTAACGGGTAAATTGATTTTTGGTGGATTTTTCATGGCCACTTTTATAAAATTTTTTTCCCGAAAGCTGTAGGATGAATAGTTCCTAAGATATAGCCGGTCGCCAACCTTAACCGGACACCTGGTAGAGTAGGAGAAAAACGAAATTTATGGAAGATATTAAGGAATAGGAGAGATAGGATGGTAGGGCACCTTCTGAGCCACGAAGGCCTAGTTTGTGACATACTAGTCAGAGATAGGAATAAAAAGAGGTAGGAGTAGGCCCAAATTGGACTACAGCTCTCAAATAGTCAGGGATGTAGGATGTTCAACTTTCGGGGAATGCGTAGGAAAGGATGGAGGTAAGCGTCCAACCAGCCTTCGGACCGAAAACTTTATGATAAGTGACTTGACATTGTTACAGCTGATAAAGTGTATGTTTTTACTTTAAAAGGTGTTTTTCCATTCGTAAACTATCTACATAATACCTATCTACGTTTTAGATGCAACGCAAACAAAACGCATGAAAGTAATCTATGGCGAAATACATATCTAAAAAGTACGTTCCAGACTTCATGAAAACAAGACCAATGCCATCGACATGACGATGACGAGGTAAATGCAGATATACATATACAAAATAAGATCTGATAAAAATAAAACAGATCGAGTGGCGCCAGAAACAACAAAATATTTACCTCGTAAAAATAATTTTGGGCTACGGTGCGCATTCAACAAATTTAAGTCATTTTTATGCATTTTTGTTACTTACTACTCGCGTAGATCTAAAAATCCAAGGCCTGCTAAGTCAAAAAACTTGGGGAACATCTAGTCAGCGATTCTAAACTGTCATAAATGTCATGTTGACGCATTCCTGTGAGTTATTTTAAAATTTCGACCATGACTTCCCGTTCTATTATCCAGATATTCGAAAACTACCAAAAGGCGCGTCTGACTTTTGTGCAAACTGTAGCAGAGTTGGCTTTGAGGCCACAGAATGTGGAAATATTGTGGCAAGCCGGTGCTTTGGGTAGAAGAATTTGATTGTTTGGTTAGGTGGGGTTTTTGATATACTTATTTTTATGTTTTAGCAATTTTAAGGCCTCTTCTGGTAGACGTTTGCCAACAAATACAACAATGTACAGCTATTGCTGTCGGGCGACTAGCCCATAGTAGCCCTAAGATAGCCCAAGAAGTAATTAACCAAGGGTTTTTGCCAGATTTATTGGCGAATATCGACAAGAAAAACGTAAATATACCAGAAAAACTTAGGAGACATATATTTATAGTGTACAATTTGTAGAAATATTTCAAAAAATCAGCTCTATTTTTACTCAAATCCTTGTGCAAGCATGATACTGAAATGGCAGAAAAAGTGTGTCATTCAGGGGGGTTGGAAGCTTTGATTGTCTCCCTAGAAGATTTCGAGCCCACTGTGAGTACCTATATATAGTCAAATGCACTCTAGTGAGGCGAGTTTGTAAGTTGATCGAAGATAAACTTGGCTATTTCCATTTCACTGAACTTTGATTGCAAATTAAATTATAAAAAAATTATAACCCAGTGGTTTCTCGTAACAAAATTGGGGAAGTTTTTTTCTCAGCGGTTCTATATGTTTTTTGGGGTGCTGAATCCGAATTTCAAGTTTGCTGCCATGTAGGAGATCGCAAAAAACCTCAAAATCTTCGCACTTTTTCAGTTTTTCTCTTATATCTCGAAGACTATGTATTTTTCGAAGTTGACCATTCTATACAAAATTAAAGTAGACAAAATTTTCTACAAAATGCACTTGTCAACTTTGATTTTCTGACGAGAGGTATCGGCGCTAGAGCGCGCTGAAAAAAAGCGAAAACGTCAAAAACGCCCACTCCCACCCCCTACAACTCGAAAAATATACATGTTATCAACAAAAACCCTTATGGACGTGAAAGTACATTAAATTTCCTACAAAAGACGTCTCTAACATTCAGTTTTCTCATAAGGTGGGAGGGAGCAAAGCGAAAATTACGAAAAATGCCTTCTGCGCTCTACAGCCAAAACGGTCCCTCCCACCTCTACCTCTCATCGGCGCTATACTTTCGATGTATTACACTTAAAAGAGGTTGTTTTGAATGAATTGATGGCAAAGCATGTTTGATGAAAACAAATTATATGTTATAAAAAACCTCCCTTGTATCTTATTTACTATTACGTCTGCCGGTTCAGCCTTCACGTGACGCAAATAATCCGTCAACAGGCCAGTAAACAGGTGTGATTGCTAGGGAAACAATGACCAGGCCAACTACGCAAAAGTAATACAGTTTCACTAGTCTGTTTCAACAGGTGAAAGAAGGGGCTGCTTGGGCTATAGGGTACATCGCGAGGCACGACAATAATTTGGCGCAGCACTGCGTGGACGCGGGGGCAGTGCCCCTGTTAACGCTGTGCTTGCAAGAGCCGGAACTGACGCTCAAACAAATTGCGACCAACGCCCTTTGCGACATTGCTAAACACAACGTAGATTTGGCGCAAGCTGTTGTGGATTCAGGCGCCATACCCCAATTTGCCAGAAGCTTGAGTTGTCCGGATGAAAAACTGAAAAGATTGGCGCTGTCCGCCATGTGTGAGTATGCAACCAAATATACGCAACCGCATTCATACAGGATGTCCCAAAGTCAACCTACCAAACTTCACCACTGCAAGAGCAATGCAAAAAGTTTCAATAAATATTCGGACAGTCATGCCTCGGAGTTTTAGAAAGAAACTGGGCATCCAATTCATGGATTGTTCGACAGAAACCCTTACAACTCGCTGTGGAGGATGCTCGACAGGAAAGAAGGTCTAAACGTGAAGTTTCACAAAACTATAATATTCCAAAGTCAACAATTAGTTTTCTTATAGTAGGCGGCTGTCACTTAATATGTACTGGCAATTCATTAAATTTGTTTTATCAAGTTTTGTCAGGCGAACCCTTATGTCACTACCTATCAACTTATCAGCGCGGCTAGCGCACACAAATTATTTGTGTTTAACTCCCTGTAACTTTTTTCAGCAACAATATTAATGTTTCGTTTATTCACCAAAAATAATTTCGAGCCCTTGTCCGTATTTGGTCTCGCATATTCATGTTAATTCCGAAAAATAAGATTACTTACCCGGTACATGAAAAATACATTACACAAATTTGTGGTCTGCTCCCCGACTAAAGGGGTTGCAGCTCGCTTAGGAACCTATATGTATTGAAATTATTTGCATTATTTTTGCTGGTGAAGTTTGTCAGGCTAATTTTGAGATTAGAAAATTCTCAACTTAAAATACCCCGTATGCTATTTACGCCACGCAATTTAGTGAATATTTTTGCAGGCGCTTGCGCCAAACACTCGACGGAATTAGCAGAAGTGGTGGTCGAAGCTGAAACATTTCCCGCGGTTCTCATTCACCTCGCCCATCCCTGTCCTCAAGTACGAAAATGCGCGGCCTGTTTGGTAAGGGACGTCGTGAAACACTCCCTCGAATTGACCGAGTTGGTTATAAACACTGGCGGCATCGGGGCCCTCATGGAAGTGCTGAGACAGCACAACGATGAAGCTAAAATCCCTTGCATTACGGCTTTGGGGTACATTTCAGGTATTTTTAATAAAACCCGGTTCGAAGGACCACAATGTAAAAGATTTTTCCCAGGTCATTCAGACCAACTAGCCCTTTCAGTGCTGGGCTGCAACGGCATAGTTGATCTCGCTTCTTACCTTTTCGACGAACAGACGGACGACGCGACCCTGTCGGTGACTGTTTGGACTTTTGGGCAAATTGGCAAGCACGGTCCGGAACACGCCAACGCGATTGCTACTGCCAACGTTCTTCCTCGCATTGCCCAACTTTACGAACTAAATACCAGTTCGGAAGACCTTAAGGGCAAATGCAAGTCGACTTTGAAACAGATTTTGCAGAAATGCTTGCTGATGGGTGCCCTGGAACCCCTGTTGTACACAGCTTCTTCGGGAATTTTGAAATACGTTTTGGGGCAGTTTTCAAAGGTAAATTATACGTATTGTGTGTTGTATCTGATTTTTTTTTGGATCTGACGCCACTTTCGATCCGTGCCAGACGATTCAACTAAATATTTCAGTTGCAGCATGAATTATTAGTGTGGGGACGCCTCTCTGCGACCTTCGTTGTCTATAAAATTCCGACCTCCGTGGTATATATGCAAACAAATATGTATGTCGTAAAAATAAGGCAATCAAAATGTGCAAATAAACTATCGTAATTTTTAATAACGCGCCGTGAGTTACGTCACTTTTTTTTCAGTTTCTTGCGTTGTAGCGTGTTGCCCTGCATGTTCTCTCGTTAACAGGTGCTGCCGAACGACCCTAAAGCGCGACGGATGTTTGTGACGTCCGGAGCGTTGAAAAGGGTGCAAGAAATCGTGGCCGAACCTGGTACAACTCTCATGGAGTACATCACGGTTATCAACGCGTGTTTCCCTGAAGAAATAGTCCGCTATTACACTCCGGGGTATCCGGACACTTTGCTCGAAAAGGTGGAAGCGTATTCGCCCCAGGTAAGGCAAAAAAATCAACCCTCATTTATATCTTTCGAAATATTTGTCACTGTTTGCGTTAATCGTAAAAGCACAAAGTGTTACGGGATTCTCTGGCGAGAGAAAAGGATTGGAACATTTATTGTATTTCATTGCTGTCGTGTAATTCGTTATGTTGGTACACACCTTGTATAGGTTATTCCATTTCACAAAGTGTTAGGACAACCTGTATAATTGAAAATCATTTTAAGTAACGGAGAACTAAAAGTAAGAAGGGGTCTCTCATGTAACTTTTTTCAATAAAATGCAATGTAAAAGCACAAAACTCCGCGGCGGCACTGTTGAGACGCCCTGTATATTATAATAAAACAAGGAATGTATTGTTGGAGTTAATCACTATGCACGTTTACTCCAGTGATGGGCCACAAAGAGTAAAATGAGCTAAATTAATAACTGATGACCGTAGCATTCGCCAATGAATCAGAAAATAGTTTACGTTACAAACCAATCAAAATATGCCCTTTTCGAGATCTCCTAGTTTGAAGGGAAAGCACTTTGACAAAACTCGCAAAAATGGCCGGCAGCAGTATACGAGAAAATGGCAAATTCAATGAATTTTTAACAAAGTGACCCTAAAATTCAGTAAGAAGTTTAAAAAAGGACATCTTTTGTACTTTACAGTTTTTTCGTATTTCTAACGGTGGTGGAGTTATGGAGGAAATACGTTAGAGTGGGACACCTTGTATGCAGGGTAAGTCAATAATGCGGGATTCTTCGTTACAATTAGAAACACTAAAAAGCTTTCCATATAAAAGTTGTTTCCAGTGACATGTTGCTCCAGCTAAAATTATTTTTAGCTATACAGCTTGTCCCATATTTGCTGTATGCAGGTCAACTTCGTTATTTCAAATGGAAGACCTTGTATTTGACTTCATTTTCGAATTACTTGGTCGATTTCACTATGAGGTTATGTGAAATAATTTTTTTCTAAACTTCATATTTTTTGAGTTATGGGCATTTTCTTGCGAATATTTGCAGATGCAGAACAATTTTGAAATTTTAATATCTCGGAATTGAATAAAGCAAAGGCAGTAATAATTTGATGGAATGAAAGCAACATTTAGGAATAACTGTTGCTGTAAGAAACAATCGAAAATATTATACAGGATATTGGCAATTATAGGACCAAATTAGAAAACACCATTTAGTGGTCTGATTTGGCACTTTTTTCAAGGAAATGCAAATTTGGCAAAAACAGTTGATTTTGGGTATAGGGAAGCGTATAGCAAAATGAAAGGCAATATAATGGGGAATCTAACAAAGACCTAAAAACAATAGGGTTCTATTTGAAATTACAAAGTTATGGTGTTCTTAAGTTTTCTAATTTGGTTATGTAATTGCTAATACCCTGTATAACAGTTTCAATTTTTTCTTGCAGCAGAAGTTTTTCCTACATATTGCTTTCACTCCACTAAAATATTATTGCTACAGTTTCATGCAATACCAAACTATTGAAATTTAAAAATTGCTCTACATCAATCTGTCAATATTCGCAAAAAGATGCCCGCAACTTAAAAAATATGCAGTTTAGACAAAAATGACTTTATACAATCGATCAAGGAATTCGAAAATGAAGTGAAATACAGTATGTTCCATTTAAAAAAAAACGAAGTTAGGTGCTGTGCAGAAGAAATGGGACAGTCTGTATAAGTGAAAATAATTTTATATGATAGAGAATCACAAATTAAAGGTGGTCTCTTATATAACATTTTTCTCTAAAATGTATAATAGAGGTGCTATGGAAGAATCCCACACTATTGACTCATCCTGTATACGGGGTGTACATAAGCGTGCGATTTTTTAAAATGGAGCAGCTTGTACTCTTTTGTATATTCGAATATCTTACGTCAAATTAAATATTGCATAGTTACTGTTACTAGTATTTAGTTAAATGGACTCGTTTTGACACTTTTTACAAGGAAATGTAAATATTTCAAAAACTGTTAATTTTAGGTATAGGGAAGTGTAAAGTAACATGGAAGTAAATTTGGTGGGGAATCCAATGATGGTTTAAAAATGTATGCTTATAGTAGAGTTAACGTGAAAGTTTATCTTGATGTTCGCTGTACATTGAAAGGTAAAAATGTATCAAGTACGTTTTCGGATGTTATTTGGGGTGCATAATTACCCCCTAAATTCGTCTGGCGATATCGATGTCCAAGACACCCCCAGGGGGTAAAAACTGAAAAAATGAGGAATTTAGAATATTTCATTTGCTATCCGGCCGTAAAAAAGTTTTTCTGTTCCGTCAAGTAATAAGCGAGTTGTAACTAATTTCCGTTCAAAGTTTAACATTAGATGAACAGAAGAATATTTACTAAAATCGCTTGTAGTTCCATTATTATTAGTATTTCGATTTCTGACAAAATTGAAAAATTTCTAAACTGCGATAACTTTTTAACGACACAAGATATCGAAAAAATTC
This sequence comes from Xestobium rufovillosum, assembly GCA_963966045.1. Lineage (NCBI taxonomy): Eukaryota > Metazoa > Arthropoda > Insecta > Coleoptera > Ptinidae > Xestobium > Xestobium rufovillosum. Next base: position 32,635,928 of record OZ014497.1, read on the forward strand.
AAAAAGTAAATGTTGCAGTCTGATACTTTTGCAAAGCAATGGTTTTTGAAATTTTGAAATCGAACAATAACTAAGGAAGATATTGCCAATTTACTCCAGGGATGTAAAGGTCGCCGCCGGGAAGCGCGCGCTCTGTCTCTACTTTCGTCCGTTTCCCATCTCATTCTGACGGGCTCCTCCGTGCCCCACCATGGCCCGCAAGCCTCATAGTATCGCCCATACCCGGCGCCGCGCCGGCATTGTTTGTATTGGTGAATGGTGAATAATAATTAATAATCAATTATCAATAATTATTTTCCAGCAATTTTCGTGAATTTGGCATCAGAATGGAGAGTTCTTCAAGTGTTACAACAGACGATGAACTATTATACATAAATTTAAGTCAAAAACAAAACAATTAACGCGTGATGATAACAAATTTGTAATATGCAAAAAAGGTGAAAAACTGGAGGAATTTACTCTAAATACTATGGAAACCATTAACAGGTCAATGAAAATGAGACTTGATGTGCAAACTTACCTGAGGGTGCTTAATGATAAAATAAAAATTAAATAATTCGTGTAAGTTAAGGTGGCACAGAAACTGTTACTCCTCGTTTACAAGCTTGAAAAACATTTCCACGACAATGAAATTAAAAGCACAAAGTAGTCAATGTATAGGAAATGAAGATGTAACCGATAGCAAGACAGAAAGAAAGCCAATAAATTGCGATACCACAAACCGAATTTTAATATCAATTTATGTGTTTTCTGTCAAAAATTGAAGAAGGGTAAATCTGTGAGCCAGGTGTTGACAACTAATTTCAGTAATAAACTTCACGACATAGCTACCGGCAATTATAACTTTTTTAAAAATTAACACATTAGATTTAATTGATGCTGAAGTCAAATACCATAGTAATTGTTTCGCGGTAGAGTGGAAAAAATACAGTAGCAAATCTGAATCTAAGGTAGCTTCTATGGATGACTGTGCAAGTCAAAACAATAAAGGGAGCGAGACCTGGCAAAAAATTGTTGCGGAAATAAAGCAAGGCATATCCAAAGGAAAAGTAAATAATTCCGCTGATTCCTTAAACATTCAACTTCGTTATAAGTATTATTTTGTAATTTTGGGTACATTAAAGTACCCTCATTACTTTTATAAAATTCGACAAAATCGACATCCTCCTTAAAACAAATTTTCAGTTTCATTAGGAAATACTGCGGATTCAAGCTGCCACCCATTAGCGCATATCGGTCGTAAACTGCAGCGAAATTACATACTTTTCCTTTGGATATGCCGTGCTTTATTTCCGCAATAACTTTTTGCCAGGTCTGGTCTAACTCCCTTTATCGTTTTGACTTGCACAGTCACCCATAGAAGATACATTAGATTCAGATTTGCTACTATATTTTTTCCACTCTACCGAGAAACAATTACTGTGGTATTTGACTTCAGCATCGATTAAATCTAATGTGTTAATTTTTTAAAAATGTTATAATTAACGGTAGCTATATCGTAAAGTTTATTACTGAAATTAGTTGTCAACACCTGGCTCACAGATTTACCCTTCGTCAATTTTTGACAGAAAACACATAAATTGATATTAAAATTAGGTTTGTGGTATCGCAATTTGTTGGCTTTCTTTCTGTCTTGCTTTCGATTACATCTTCATTTCCTATACATTGACTACTTTGTGCTTTTAATTTCATTGCCGTGGAAATGTTTTTCAGGCTTGTAAACGAGGAGTAACAGTTTCTGTGCCACCTTAACTTACACGAATTATTTATTTTTTATTTTATCACTAAGCACCCTCAGGTCTTTATTAAGTTTGCACATCAAGTCTCATTTTCATTGACCTGTTAATGGTTTCCATAGTTTTTAGAGTAGATTCCTCCAGTTTTCCGCCTTTTTTGCATATTACACATTTGTTATCATCACGCGTTAATTGTTTTATTTTTAACTTAAATTTATGTAATAGTTCATCGTCTGTTGTAACACATGAAGAACTCTCCATTCTGATGCCAAATTCATGAAAATTGCACGAAAATAATTGATAATTGATTATTAATTATTATTCACCATTTCACCAATACAAACAATGCCGGCGCTGGGTATGGGCGAGTACGATACTAGGAGGCTTGCGGGCCATGGTGGGGCACGGAGGAGCCCGTCAGAATGAGATGGGAAACGGGCGAAAGTAGAGACAGAGCGCGCGCTTCCCGGGGGCGACCTTTACATCCCTGGTGTAAATTGGCAATATCTTCCTTATTTATTGTTCGATTTCAAAATTTCAAAAACCATTGCTTTGCAAAAGTATCAGACTGCAACATTTACTTTTTGAATTTTTTCGATATCTTGTGTCGTTAAAAAGTTATCGCGGTTTAGAAATTTTTCAATTTTGTCAGAAATGGAAATACGAATAATAATGGAACTACAAGCGATTTTAGTAAATATTCTTCTGTTCATCTAATGTTAAACTTTGAAGGGAAATTAGTTATAACTCGCTTATAACTTGACGGAACAGAAAAACTTTTTTACGGCCGGATAGCAAATGAAATATTCTAAATATCTCGTTTTTTCAGTTTTTACCCCCTGGGGGTGTGTTGGACATCGATATCGCCAGACGAATTTAGGGGGTCGTTATGCACCCCAAATAGCAACCGAAAACGTACTCGATACATTTTTACCTTTCAATGTACAGCGAACATGATTTCTAGACGAGTTTTTCAAGCACGCGAACTCTACTATTATGTTTGAAATTGGCAAGTTACAGGGTTTGTAAATTTTCTAATTTGGTCATGTAATTGCTCGAACCGTGTATAATATTTTCTGATTTTTACGGTGGCAACAGGTGTTCCTACACATTGTTTTCACTCCTGCAAAATATTATTGCTACAACTTTATTTAATCCAAAGATATTTAATTTTCAAAAGTGCCCTGAATCTGTCAAAACTTGAGGACAAATGCCAATAACTCAAAAACTACGAAGTTTAGGCAAAAATCACTTTATACAATTTCGTGATAAAATCGCTCAAGTAATCTGAAAATAAAATCAAAATTAAGAAATTGATTGTTTACATTACCTTGTATACTTTTAGCCTCTGTCACCCTGTATAAATATAGCAAATACAAAGCTACTGATCACTTTATTGGTGCGCCACTGTCCAATGAGCAACCCCGCCAATAAATTATTCAAAAATATACAATGGAATATCGATCCATATACGGGGTGATCTAAAAACTGTTTTTTTTGCTCAGATGGCGACCATGTTTAGGGAGATCAATCGCCAGGAGAATGGGACGGGTACAGAAGCAGGACTTTTGTCAATTGAGAAGGCTAGTGGTGAAAAACTGTCGGCCATGTGATTTTTTTTTGTATATTCATTAAAATATTATTTTTTAATAAAATTTTATATTCCAATTTATTTTTCTATATGTATAAACGTAGGTATACCCGTTGTACACTTTGGTCCGCTAGAAAATATCAAAGAAGCGCCAAAATGGCGCAAATTTGATGAAAAATCTCACTTCCTAGTTTATTATTATTAATAAAAAAACTATTCTTAATAATACTTTCGAAACTAAAATGAAAAAAAAAACTTTGGTAAGTTTCGCATAGGTCCATATCACAATGTGTCTACCCTCAATTCCCACCACTGTAGGTCATAACTTGGTCAGTCTGTCCCCCTCTAGAATACTGGCCTCCCCCCTTACGTTGTCATAGACTGATTTCCCCCTATTTTTGATGCTTTTAGGTGCCCTCATATCTAGTAGCAGTTGCACGAATTTGGCGCAGATTTCCACCTCTTCTTTTTGGTTGGTCGTTATTTGAAAGAGAGTGGGGGCCCAAACAATCGCCACCGCTTCTTTCGTCATGCGGTTGACGTCATTATCGATGACCCTCCACAGGTGGTCCAAAAGAAAATTCAAGGTTTCCCTATGGGATGCGTGCAGTTTATCAATTTCAAGTTGAATTGTGGATGCTAGAGTGGTAGAGTCTATACGATCTGTAATATTGGGAAATTTGCCCACAAAACCCTGTATGATAAATTGGGTACTTACCGTGCATCAAAGTGTACACATCGGCAATTTGCTGAGGCACCAGAGGCACGCGTAATTCCTTAAAAAACTGCTTCAAAACACAAGCTAACTCGTATGTATCCCCTTTGAATTTTTCCAAAGATCCAAGACGATTTTTGGCCAATTTCTTCTTGATCCTATCGATTTTTAATTTGTCCCCCGACTGTCTATAAACACCTACACACCCAATATTTCTTTCTATCAACAAAACAGCCCTCTGGACAAATTCCGGGATGTTTTGTTTGGAGATGTCGCTCAAATTTTGCAAACTACCGCCGAAAATGCCCCCTGGAAGTATCAAGTGTCGTGAGTACAACAGCATTTCGAGTACTAAATCATCTTATCTTATCCTGGCTTTAAATGTGACTAACCATTAAGATAAAACGAATAACCTGTAAGAAAAAAATGAAAGTACCTTTCATTGGTGACTTCAGACAGTAATCAACTGGAGATGGTGATAAATTATTGTCGTTTTTATTATTAAAGCTACTTTTGCTACTCAAATTTAACGTTGTCGGACGTTCTGGAGCAATCACAGACCTAGTGGGCACCACCTTGGAGAAAAAACACGAAAAATCGTAAGTATACCCGATACCAAATTCAGAAACGTGACGTCACTATTAGCAATACACAATACTCACCACTACAGGAGCTTTTCTGACTTTATAAGCATTCAAAACCATCTCCATCACTCTGACAGCATTGGCCGAGTTCTTTAGAAGATTTTCTCCGTGGAATGAGTCGGGGAACCAAAGCAAAGATGGCCCCCAGACTACAGAGAGATTGTGCATGTCCATTCTATTTTCGTTTCTGAACTCTTCAACTCTCAGCAAGTGGAAAACGATTGTTTGGAACGAATCTTTGTGACTCTTTGGGAGTTTGTTCACTTGCTGTATAACTTTTTCCGAGGACAACTTTTCGTCTTCTATACCTGGAAATTGTCAAATTTGGTTCAAGCCACACCAAGATGATTCAGTTACCAACCTAATAGAACAACCAACTCCTCATAAACTTCTTTGGATATCAATGGTTCAGTCAATTCTCTAAAGAAGAGCTTCAAAGCTCCTGTCAAAACATCGACATCATCTTGGTATTCCTCTAAAATCTTTAAATTTCCTCTGTCGATTTCAAAACGGACTTTTTGTATCGTTGCCAAGTTCCCTGAAGCCCGGTATATTCCTTGACTAGTTATATTTTTTGGTAATTCAATCAACTCTATTGTTTTTGTAACGAATTCCGGGACACTAGCTTGGAATTTTTCCTTCAAACTTTTGATGGTGTTCCCGAATATAGGTTCCGGTTTAATAATGCCTTTTTTCTCCAACAAATCCCGACTAGACCTCTTTCCCAAAAGACGCAACAACCTGTTTTTTATGGTAGTCTTTTCGCTAAACGAGCTTGAGCGAACCAAACCCAATTCTGCATTTTGCTTTGCATCTTTGGTATTTTCAAAATACAGGTGATACGTTTTGTTATCGTTGCCGGTTAATTCGACCTCCTTTTTATTTACTTTTTTGTCTATAATCCTTACGTTATCTTTAAGAGTTTCCTGAAATTTGTAATTTATTTTATATTCCACGACGAATAAAAATGTTGAGTTTAGTTTGTAAACTGGCAAGTTCATATACTCAGACGTACTGAGGCCAACGCTGGCGCTTGCTTGAAAATGTAAGCGAAATATGTGGTAGTTTTTATAATGCCAGTGTTCTGACATCTGAAGTTAGCTTATAAAATTAATCGTGAAAAAATATCAAGAAAAAAAGAGCCTAAGCAATAAACAGTTAACAACAGATGGGTTTATTTCATTACCAAAATGTTGCCTTTTTCATCCACGAGGAAAATCCTTCCATGATCCAACCTCACCGTCTGACCCTTGGCTATCTTCTTAGTAACTCCATCAACAGAGATTTTTTGAACGCGCTCATAGTTCAAATTAACATCAACAGATTTAGTAACTCTAACAACCAAAAGAAAATGTGTATTTTTTTAAAATTTTCGTACTCAAAATTACTATAAATTACATTTGAGTCTTCGAACTGGGTACCCAGTGTATCGTAGCGGTTTGCCTAGTGAATTTTTCCGATTTTCTTCGCAATTCTGGGACATCTTCCGTGACGGGGAAAGGAGAAGTCTTCTGCAGTTGGCTACTATCTTCAGGAATACCTTCCAAGCTTTTCAAAACATCCTGAAATTTAAAAATGTATAGATGGCTTGCAGGCAGAAATCTTAAAGTGCGCAGGTCAAGAGGTAATAGATCGTTTATTTAAACTAGTTAGTCGCATATACCTGACAGGCGAGATTGTGCAAAGAAGGATGGAGAAAAGAGCGGAAGAAATATTAGGAGAAGATCAGTTCGGATTTAGAAGAAATAGGGGAACGCGCGAGGCCATTCTAGCTTTACGAGTAATAATAGAAAAAACAATGGGAGAGGGAAAGAGCGTCTATACCGGGTGGGGATTTAGTGTGTAATCGGTTCAAATCTCTGGTACTGCTTAAGATATCAAAATGAACTTTTACACGGATGTGGGGAACGACATGGAGCATTTCGTAAAATTATTCATGTATATACAGGATGTTCACATTCTGAGTACCAGACCAAAGTTCTATTTCTTTAAATGGAAACCCCACAAGTATTTGCGTGATTTCGATTCCCCATAAAATTTCATGAAAATTGATATACTACATGATGTGGTTTTGAGTAAGGACTGTTAAGATATTGACATTTTTGTGTCATTATGGTCCCAAATTTATGACGCTACTGACGTCTACTGACCAAAGCCACCTAATTATTTTTTATTGAAAGGGGTTTACACACTGCTGTATTTGTGAAATCTATAAATACTTTCACCATAATACTTAGGATTATACAAGGTGGTTAAGTTATGCAAAGGAGAATTTTTCTCAAAAATTTCAAATAGAATACCATGTATATTATTTGTACAACTAACAGTCAGTTAACTAAGCTTTTAATTGATGTAGATATTGCCAGGTCTACTACTGATAGTTTCGGCAGATATTACGATTGAACATCAAAATTTTTGAATTTCATTATTAGTTTATACTATTTTTGGTGAATTCCCCCTATTCTGTTGCTCAAAACTCACAATAATGTTTATATTTTGTATTTGCAAATTGGTATCAATATAAAGACAATAAATCTTATTGTAAAATTGTTTCTTGATGGTTATATTCTGTAGTAATACAATAAGTGGTCTGGAATTGTCGGAAATTTTACGAAAGCTGTTGCGTTGCTTGGTAGCCACGAGTGTAAATTTGACAGTTAAAAGATCACGAGCGCTTTCGCGAGTGATCTTCTGTCAAATTTACACGAGTGGCTAGTAAAAGCAACAGCTTGAGTAAAATTACCTAAAAATTCCAGACCACGAATTGTATTTGACAAGATTATTTTTTGAATCGAAGCAAGGTAGTTCAAAACGAAATTTTAGTTCAATTAATTCACATACAAAGAAATGTGTTGGGAATATTTGACGTTTGGCAGGTACTAAAGTAACTAGATTATACATTATAAATGCACCTACAAATTCGCAATCATGGCAACTTACCAACAAGCAAAATTATCGAAAAAATTACATAATAGATCAATTTTTATCGATAAATACATGTTTAATTGTATGAAAGTTTTATTGTCATGGCAAATAATCGAGAATCAAGGTAGTGAAAAAATCGCGAGAGCTTGCTCGAGCGATATTTTCTACTTCCCTTGATTCGAGATTTTTTGCCGAATGGCAATAAAATTTGAGTACAATTTGAAATGTATTTATCTTATAAAAAAATGATCTCGAATGTATTTTAGGGAGGTTAATACACAACTACATTATACGGACAATTTAATTGGAAATAGAAGATTTAATGAAACAATAAACATTTTATATTACCAGAACATATAAAAATTAATAAATATATTGAGTAAAGTTTGACTAATCTTTAGTTATATACATATTTTGAACATTGAAAGTGCAATGTTTATATGTTATATTATGACCAGATTTTTTTGCATATTATTATTATTAATGTTTTCAGTGGTAAAATTTTCTTGCCTTATGTTTATATCTCTTGTAGTTTGGATTCCAGAAGGTCCAGGTCTCAGGTTGTTTATTAAACTAGCATGATGTTCCTCGTCTAACTGTAAATAAGGGCCTAATGACTTAGCATTTGCATGTCCAGTCATTTTGATGAGCTGTTCTTCCGGGACACCTGATTTAGCAAGATTTGATACAGCACTTGATCGATTTGAATGATTCGTGATTTTGTTTGTCAGAGTATCAAGCCCTATTCTTTCAGCAGATTGTTTGGTCCATTTTCCAATCCCATTTACTCCATAAGGCATATTTTTGTACCATTCAGAATTGCTTTTATTCCACTAAGGATTTACAGCCAGAAATAGTCGATCTGACGTAATTCTACGTATTAGTGCGTTTAGAAATAAGCTTTTTAAAAAACCTTACCGGGCACATATCGAGATTATTGTAATTAGGCACTAACCACTTACTGTCTGATAATTTTTGAGCTCCACCCTGGCATGTTTTGGAAAAAATCGGGTTGTATTCAATTCTTCCGGTTACGTTACCATTTGATTTCCTTTCCACTTTAAAAAAATGCACTTTGCATTTTGCTGCCTCTCCCCCTCTCCAGGCTATTATATGATACAGTTTTTTGAAGTCTTTCTGGACAATCTTCGTTCCACAGATTCATTATTGTATATATTTCTTTTTTACTCAGAGCAGTCGAACTTTGCTTCCTCTTTCCGAGAATAGACTGAAGCTGCTTTCTTTTCGCATTTTTTGCATCCCTTGCTTGTTTGAATTCAATTCTGTAAATGGATTAAATTTTCGGGCGTACTCTTTGTAGTATTTTTCTTGAAGGAGTTTTGCAGTAACATTCCACATGGTTTTTATAGCGCATTCTTTATAATCTTCACCATCAGCTCTCTTCATATTAAAAGCCCAATCATTCATTATCAGTCCAAGCTCTTGATTTGAAGTAATTTCTAGAAGTTCATAATGTTTCTCTTTTAAAAATATTTCGAACTGTTTCCATATCGAGTTCCATATTGACTTTTGATTTTTAACTGTACTCCTCGGAGTAACACTGTACAGTTTTTTGAATATCTTCCAAAGATTCTTGGCCAAATTTTGCCATTTCAAAACGACGATGTTGCAAGAAAACTCGAAAATAATATGACAGTGACAGTTGCCAAGGTAGAAATTTCAAAACTATCATTCACAGCATAGTTGATTAAAAGCAAGGCGCATATTTATCAGTTATTGGGAAAGCTAGGTAAGTTTTTATCGTTTACAATGACAGTTGATTGATCGATTTTAAGAAATTGAAGAAATATCATTGGCTCTTAGAATAGGCGTGTATTAACCGAAATAATACACGCTTCTAGACCCAAATGAAATGTTCCTATTGGTCAATTTGACGATGAAAAAATAATCTTTAAGAAATAATCTTGCAATGGGATTTTTTGTGTTAATGTAAACTTCATTTGCTAAATATTTTATAGACACAAAATGCAGACCTTTTTTGGAGTTTTGGGTGACAAATAGGGGAGATCCTCAAAAATAATGTAAAATACTAATGAAACTCTACATTTTTATATTCCAATTGTACATTCTGTCGAAGCTTTTACTGGTAGACTTGACAATATCCACATCAATAAAAAGATTAGTAAAATGACCATCAATTGTACAAATAATATAAATTTCATTTTGATATATTAAATAGTTCCAGAGATATGAGCCAATTACACACTAAATCCCCACCCGGTATAGGATTTGCAGATTTGGAAAAAGCATTCGACAATGTAAAATGGAAGATGTTCGAAGTGCTCAAAAATGTAGGGATGGAGTAGTACAGCGATAGAAAAATAATTCATAATCTATACAAAGAGCAAACGGCATCAGTTATAGAATTTGAGCATCAGGAACATAGAGAAGTAGATATCCGAAAGAGAGTGAGGCAGGGATGTGCGTTATCGCCTCTAAGTTTTCAATTTATATATCGAAGATGCGATTAATATTGTTAAAGACAGAATAGCTGCTGGAATTAATATACAGGGTCAAACTATTAATATGCTCAGATTCGTGGATGATACAGCAGTATTAGCATTATTTAGGAAGTCTAATAACTCGCGATGGTAGGAGCTCTAGAGAGATATATAAAACAAAGAATAGCGTAGGGCCGTATTGCATTTAATAAAAAGAAACAACTATTATGCTGTATGAATCTGAGTTCTATCGGTTTAAGTGGGAAGCACTGTATAGCGTATACTCGAATTACAAAACCATTACGACGGGCAATTTTCTAATTGCGAAAATTTTAAATTAGAAAATATGCCAGACAACGACTATGCAAATTGTAACAAGTTTCACACTGCCCGATTTCCATGATGAACAAATTGAAAAAGAAACACAACACCAGTGCGGTAGATTCTCAAGTATGATGTAATGAAAACAATTGCGTAACGTCATTTTAATTTACGAGCATGTGAAACTAAAAAAATAATTACGAGTGCGGATTTGTACCTAACTTTCCTAGTCTATGTCCTTCTTGATTATCAAGAGGCCTTAGAATATTTTTTTGCAATTTCTCATGTATGTAGGTACTTCAAATGCTATTTGCACTGTTTACAAATTACGTAACTCTTTGCTTCGTTCAGATCATCTGTCACAATGCACGTGTGTCAATTTTCATAAAAAAAACTTTTATCCATATTTATTTACCTCGATATCCCGCCAATCCACCACAGAATACATTTTCCGGGTCACGAAAATCACATTTTCCCGTTGGTTGTAGTTAAAAACCACCAAAAAATAACTACATCGCAACGCGTTCTTTAACAAACTGATTAGATAAGACTAAACAGAGAAACAGTAAACACTGAAGCGCGAAGCGCGCCAGGCCGTTCTCTAGCGGACCTATCACGTGTATTTCTCCCGCAATGTCACAATAATTGTTTCAACAAAAGAACCATGTTGGTACCAATTAGCGTAATTAATTTCTTTTTAAAACGCTGAAACTTTGTCGCTCCTTAACTCAATTTGTACAAAAAAGAACGGACGGATTTGTTTACGTTTGAGAGAATTCTTGTTTTGAAATTGGGCCAATGACAGACACCCAATATTTTAGTTATAAAACGCGCTTGTCATGTGCAAACACTCATGAATGAAAGTTGCGCCACTACCGCCACTGATACTGTGTGGAAGTGGGAGGAAATGCGTAAATACCAGGGCAAATTTCCATGAAATTTACCGAGTTATTTCGGGTACAAAATATGCTGAAACTTTTCTGTCATATATGCCACTAGGTACTCAATTTTAATGTCAAATTTTAAATCGCTGGTCTTCTTTTAGTTTCGGGATCACCCATAAGCCCATTTTTATGCCCATTATGCCTATTTGGTATGTCTAATATTGAAGAAAAAAATATTCATTCTGATCTAGGAAAACAACATATTTTCTTTTGGTACAGATACGTCGAAAACATTTTAGCTGCAAGACGGTTGGATAACTTTCTAAATTTTTTGAATAATATTCATACTATGACACAGTAATTAAACTCGACACGTGTTTCGCTGACAATGTCAGCATCCTCAGGAGTTAAAGATTAATCTTAAACAGCATTTTTCTCTTTTTTTCAAATATGTATACAGGGTGTCCACACGTTCTGCCCTTATTCAATAGGGCCTCTGTTTGCAGAGTTATGAAAATATGTTTCATACAAAAGTTGCTTGGATTTGACTTCTCTATTTTCCAAAATTATTTAACAGTATACAGGCCGTTCCATTTCTTCTGCAAGGCACCCAACTTTGCATTTTTAAATGGAACACCCTGCATCTGATTACATTTTTGAATTCCTTATTGAATTTAAGGAACACCTTGTTAACCATACATTGGGTCTAACTCCCATAATTTCGGCGTTATTTGACGTTAAATATCGCCATTTTTCAAATTTTATCAATTATAACTTGGAAACTGCATGAGATATTAAAAAATGGCTTGCATGTCCCTACCCTAGTTTTTAATTCTCTGTCAAACGGGGGTGGAAAATACTGCTTCTCGATTGGTCATTTTTTGGTCATTTTTGACCCATTCCAAAGCAGTATTTTCTGCCCTCTTTAGATAGAGGAATAAAAACTAGGGTAGGGACATGTAAGCCATTTTTTAATATCTCGTACAGTTTCCAAGTTATAATTGATAAAATTTGAAAAATGGCGATATTTAACGTCAAATAACGCCGAAATTATGGGAGTTAAACCCAATGTTTGGTTAACAAGGTGTCCCTTAAATTCAACAAGGAATTCAGAAATGTAATCAGATACAGGGTGTTCCATTTAAAAATGCAAAGTTGGGTGCCTTGCAGAAGAAATGGAACGGCCTGTATACTTTAAAATAATTTTGGAAAATAGAGAAGTTAAATCCAAGCAACTTTTATATGAAACATATTTTCGTAACTCCGCAAACAGAGGCCCTATTGAATAAGGGCAGAACGTGTGGACACCCTGTATACAGGATGTCCAGTTAAGAATGGGCCATACTTCAAATCTAGCTTCCTTGAGTCAAAAGAAACCGATCTGAACAAATTTATCTTAGTACATTTCTGCTCCCTTAAAAAGTTATGGACCTTTGAAGAATATTTTTTTATTAAATTTTTTCGTTATTTCTCGGGCACCTTTAAAGCTATTTCAGTGAAACTTGGTGCAAGAGGGTTTTATGGGTAGGTAAACAATAATATGTACTTACTTTTGAGCAAAAAGTAGAGGGCGCTAACTTTCACCCCACGCCTTCTTTTGTTTTTGTCGTATTTTGTTCTCTGGTACAAATTTTAAAACAATGACTAGTTTTACGGAAAGAGCACTCGATTTACTGTAAAAAAGGTATACTTGTTGCGAGTCCCTAAAACGTACCGCTTTAGAGAAAAATGCTTTTAAAGTTAATGCTATCTGTGGTAAGCCAATGATGCTGATCAGAATCCTGCCTCTGTTTTAAGCCCATTAATCATGATAGACGTCAAACATACAGAAACATGAGACAGCCAACAATTTGCATTTGTAAAATTAGAAATAAAAAATTCTTCGGAATCCCTTAAATAAGCAAAATAGTACCTACTAATTGATTTTCGAAAACATTTTTATTTAATTTTTTTCATATGAAAATTGTTGACTGTCCCATGTTTCAGTATATTTGACGTCTATCATGATTAATGGGCTTAAAACGGAGGCAGGACTCTGATCAACATCACTGGCATACCATACAGTAGCATTAACTTTAAATGCATTTTTCTCTAAAGCGGTACGTTTTAGGGACTCGCAACAAGTATACCTTTTTTACAGTTAATCGAGTGCTCTTTCCATAAAACTAGTAATTGTTTTAAAATTTGTACCAGCGAACAAAATAGGTTTCTTTTGACTCAAGGAAGCTAGATTTGAAGTAAGGCCCATTCTTAACTGGACACTCTGTATAATATGTAGGGTCGATTTTTTCATTTCCATTAATTTTTATCAAAAATTCGCAATTTCCAATATAAAATATCGTCTTTGGAAGTTTTCTTACCAATACTGGCAATTCATTAAATTTGTTTTATCAAATTTTAATTGTCATTCCCATAATATTTCTTCGCAAAAGTGCAAAATGGCTTATGAAAATTATGAAAAATAATATATGATATGTTGAAGGGCTTCATTCCAAGCAATAACAATTCAGATGCTGCAATGGAAGCATATTGTTGCATACTGTACTTTATCTGCAAAACTCGAAACATTCACGATGCACCTTGCGATGCCCACGACATATGACACTAGAGATTTCCCATTTTTTGACGTTTCACAGAAATCAGGGGGTGCCGTGCTTCTTGCAATGTTGCATTCACGCGTAAACAAACGGATACGGCCTGGTCTTTATTTATAACGTCATACGCTCTGGTACGATTACATGTATGGCGTCAATACCGCAAATTCTTATCGTTTAGTCAACCGAGTGCGTTGGTACACTTGTATTATTCATAATTTACTGTGAAACAGCGGTTTCGAGAAAAGCCATTTTTTAAAAATAAAATTCTCATTCAAACCTGTTGTTCAAAATCTTCGTATTCTTCTTCGCTGCTGTAGTCGAATCTGAGCTCGTTTCTCCACAATCTAACGTCTTCAGGTACTGCTTCAGGTACCACGACTACAGGTAACTCCAAGTCAGCGACATCTTCATCGAAAATCACTGAAACTCTGCAGATATCCGCGTGCTTCAATTTCAAACGTACGTTCTCGTACGGAGACCTCATTTCTTCATTTGCTTCAACCGCATAAACAACCGAATCTCTAATTTTCACTGCACTTTCTCGGGCGATTTGATCGTAACTTTCTGTCAGATATCTGATCTCGCCCAGCCAGTACAGCACACTAGGATTGCACATTTTGCAAAACTGAGTCAACTCTGTTTCCAGTTCCGCGGTTTTTTCGCGAACTTCCGGAGGCCGTCTGCAAGCCGACTAATAAACAAACAGAATATTGTCTGGGATATTGATAACAGAGCACTTGGACACTCCTATTTAATCTTAGTCATAGTGTTATAGTTCGTGGAGTAGAAGTCAAGTACTTAAATTATTTAATTGGTACTCTTAATTGTCGCATGCGCTGACTTTAATAACGGGTTGGTTGACTCGAAGTTTAGAGGATCCTGTTTTTTTTCTCTGATCGTAAAATCTGTCATTAACAAGTCTTGTGAAAGAACTTTAATTATTTTCTTTGCTAGGCTTCACATTCGATTATTATCGGCAAAAATGCGACATTCCATAATATTGACATTTCACAACCAAAACTACATTGTTTACACGGCCATAAAAAGAAATACTACATTCATACGATTTGTTTTGAGGAGATAAAGGCATTAAAATCACGTCTTTTATCTACATTTACAACTAAAATCTAGCTTCACCGTTTATTTGCTTTTGTATTGCGATATACCTCGTTTTGACACACACATGTAAACATACTAGCAGGAGGAACAATTTTATAACTGTTTAAGTAAATATTTTTCTTTTCTACTTGTTTTAGACAAAGCCATTCTAATATGACCAAGAATTTTTATTATGCTCACTAATTAGGGTTGGGCGAGATCGAGATCTCGGCGAGAGTTGGCCCACTCTCGTCTCGATCTCGAAAATACTCGAACCTCTTCGGTCTCGTCTTGATCTCGAATAACTCTCGACTGCGAAAATCTCGTCTCGCCTCGAGACTCTCGGTTCTCGATCTCGAATTTATTAAGAGGTAGGTGGTATCCTTTGTACTTTGGAAGCCAAGTACCATACGGTCGATTTTTGTCTGCTATAAGGGGGTGGTGTATCGCACGACGCGGCACCAGCAGTTTTCGTGTCAGGACCGCATTCAGAACAGTTTGTTTGGGCTCGGGAACGTTTTTAGAACGCAGAATATTGAAATAAAAAATGTCCAGAATACAAATACATATTCAAAACATTTTTTAACAGAACATCTTATCCAATCAAAATACCACCCTCCTAATTATGAATTGAAGAACATTTTTGGGCCTAATGATGCTGATCTGTTCTTATTAAGTGAACCACAGGTTGCAACAAAATACTTACCTTTTCTTTTTCGCGACTGAACGATTGAATATTGTGTTAAGTTTGGATTTTAAAATAAGATGCCTTTGTAAAAGTTTCTATAAGCGGATGCAGTTTTAAAAATTGAAAAATAAAAGCCCTTACCACAATATTTCACAAAATTTAGTTGTACTAAATACGCATTTCGCCAGCAAAGATGCCAAAATACGTAGTTAGTACAGCTACATAATCTCTAGACTACTAATGATGGCACCTTAGCTGTCGAAATACGTATTTACTACACTTCAATGTCCTGAAATATTGTGGCAAGGGTTTTTATTTTTCCATCTCTATTAGTAAAACCACACGTTGTTCTGTAATGTATTGTTTTTGCACTGAAATGTATGTATTGTACATATATCTTGTGTTTTAGTGACTGAAATACGCAATGATTAAGTAAAACTGAGTTATTGCGAAAAAGTTATCAAGGGGAAAACTTCACAATTATATTTTACAAAATCTAACAAAATGACACTTACCTATTTGCATCTGTTGGAAATTTAAAAAAACGGACACAGCATTTTTCGCACTGTTTCTACATTATTTTTATCAATTTATTATTTTCCAAATAAGTATTTTTGTTGTGATATTAACGAGGATATTAATTATGCAGTTACTACGATTTTATTTTAAATTTATTTTCTAGAAGCTCTTTTATTTTGCTTTAAAAAATAAATATAATTTTCTCACAAACCGGTTTAGTTTAGTATTATTAATTATCACCTATTATTCTTGACAAAAATACAGAAAAAAAACATTGATCAAAAATATAATGTCGAGAAATCGAGACTCTCGACGATTTCTCGAGCGAGAGTCTTGATCTCGTGCAATTGACTCTCGGTCTTGATCTCGATTTCATTGGACAGTTCTCGTCTCGGTCTCGCACCCGAGATTTTCATTCACTCTCGATCTCGGCGAGAATCGAGACGAGAAATGCACAACCCTATCACTAATACTCTACCAAATACCAAATAGACTATATTCTGAGACTTATTCACCATCTCTTCTAGACCAGGAGCCCATAGACCAAAAATTGTGCATAATAGGTTTACTCCAAAAATGCCTGAGATGTTACGATTTTTGGGTCGTGGAGCACAGAAATGCCCATGCCAGTTTTTGTTTTTGGTACAGTGATGTGTGGCAGACCTGTAAATGTGTAAAAAAAATGCTTAAAAAAGTATTATAGGTTTAGGACTGGGGTTTGTGGGAAGCGCTAAATAATGAAAAGTAATCCAGCGGACGCGGTTCGCTTGTTGTGAATTCTGGGACACTGACCCGCTACAGGGGTCAAATTGTGTAAATAAAAAGGGACCTCCTAATTTACCCCCAAACATCATGAATCTCAACTCCCATTCATTTTGGTTGGTACAAAGAGGCGCCACTCTCGCGATATTTTGTAAATTCACTCAGGTAAAAAAAATCATAAGTATACTCTTCAAAACTTGAAGACAAGTTATTTCAATCACAAAAGTCGAGTATTCACCGTTGCCGATAAAAAAAATTGGTACAGGGGGGCGCTAGAGACGCAACATTTTGTAAAAAAAACTTACGTAAAAAAATCATAAGTTTATGAATGGCATTCAAGAATTTCATTATGATGAACCTGCTGAGTACAAAAATACATTCCTTATCATTGAACGGTGGTACAAGGGCCCGCTAGAAAGCTTGAAAGAAAGCAATTATAAATTTTCACCCTTCATCATAAAGATTTCAGTCCGAAGACTGGTTGGACGCGTCTCCATCTTTCCTATCCTGAACTAACCTACGCTTTTCCCTAAAAGTTGAACATCCTAGATCCCTAACTACTTGAGAGCAGTAGTCCAATCTCGGCCTACCCTTACCACTTTTTATTCCTATCTCTGACTCTAGTATGTTGCGAACTAAGCCTTCGTGCCTCAGAAGGTGTCCTACTATCCTATCTCTCCTATTCCTCACTGTCTTCTACAAATTTCGCTTTTCTCCAACTTTTTCTAATACCTCTCTGTTGCTAACCTTATCTATACCCACGGTATCTTCGTCATGCGTATATAGCGCCACATTCCAAATGTTTCTAATTTTTTCCTATCCGCTTCTCCTATCGTCCAAGTTTCGCACCCGGACACTGCTGTACTCCATACATACGTTTTTAAGAGCCTCTTCCGAGTTTCTACATTTATCATTTCCGAGCATAATAGTTGTTTCTTTTTTTAAATGCAACTCGGCCCTGCGCTATTCTTTGTCTTAAATCTAGAGTTATTTGACTTCCTAAATAGCAGAAATCTGAGACTTCCTCTATCTTCTCGTTTCCTATTTGTATTTTAGTTTTAGCCCTATTTTCACGCCCCCTACACAACAAAATTTCGGTTTTCTTTTTATTGATCTTCATACATAGCCCTCCGTCAAAACCGCTTCCATTTCGTTCAGAGTCCTTCCTAATTCTTCTTTGCTGGATCGCTGGATGCTAATACTGCTATATCATTCGCAAATCTGAGCATATTCATAGTTTGACCTTGTATATTAATTCCAGCAGCTATTCTGATGTCTTTAACAATATTCATCGCATCTTCGATATATAAATTGAGAACTAGAGGCGATAACGCACGTCCCTGCCTCACTCCCTTTCGGATATTTACTTCTCTATGTTCCTGCTCAAATTCTGTAACTGCCGTTTGCTCTTTGTGTAGATTATGAATAAATTATTCTTCTATCCCTACCGTTTTGAGCACTTCGAACATCTTCCTCCATTTCACATTGTCGAAGGCTTTTTCCAAATCTGCAAATCCTTTATAGGGTCTCTTTCCCTTTTCTATTGCTTTTTCTATTAATAATCGTAAAGCTAGAATGGTCTCGCGCGTTCCCCTGTTTCTTCTAAATCCGAACTGATCTTCTCCTCATATTTCTTCCGCCCTTTTCTCCATCCTTCTTTGCACAATTCTAGTTAAAATTTTTGACACGTGGGAAGTCAAACTGATCGTTCTAAAATTTCCACACGTATCCGCGCCTTTCCTTTTTGGCAAAGCTACTATGATGTTCCGTTTGTATTCTTCTGGAATATCGCCTGTCTGGTATGTGCAGCTAAACGTTTCATAGAACCATTTAATTTTTTTTTTAATTTCTTGCATTCCCTATTTACTGCAGTAATCTACACGGAATAGAAACGAAGCTTCAGTGCACAATCAATTATCGTGAATGGCAAGACTTTTGTACCACTTTTCAACGATGGCGAATGTATTTTCGCACTCAGTATGTTTATATTAAACAAGTTACTGAACGCCATTCATAAACTTATGATTTTTTTACCTGAGTGAATTTACAAAATGTCGCGAGAGTGGCGCCTCTTTGTACCAACCAAAATAAATGGGAGTCGACATTCATGATGTTTGGGGGTAAATTAGGAGATCCCTCCAATCCCCATGCGTACGGATTACTGGACGTCTAGTCCTCCATACCCATGCGTAAACCTACGATTTTTTTGGGGTGATTTATTTACACAGTTTGACCCCTGCAGCGGGTCAGTGTCCCAGAATTCACAACAAGCGAACCGCGTCCCCTGGATTACTTTTTATTATTTAGCGCTTCCCGCAAACCCCAGTCCTAAACCTATAATACTTTTTTATGCAATTTTTTTTACACATTTACGGGTCTGCCACACATCACTGTACCAAAAACAAAAACTGGCATGGGCATTTCTGTGCTCCACGACCCAAAAATCACATCTCAGGCATTTTTGGAGTAAACCTATTATGCACAATTTTTGGTCTATGGGGTCTTGGTCTATTCCAGGGAGATCAAGAAAGAACTTAATTTTTGTAGGTGGTACTTAAATAAAATTCAAGAAAATCCAGAATTTGGGCGGTCTGATGTCATTTGGACAGATGAAACTCACATAAGCAGCGTAGGATTATTTACCAGGCATAATGTGTGTCACTGGTCTGATACAACGTCAGAGGCAAGGACGTTTTGGATTTAACGTTTCGTGTTTTATTTTGGGTGGTCAACTAGCGTACCAAATTTTTGATGGAAACTTAACGGGATTGAGATACATTAATTTATTGAATATTAACGCAGAGGCGATAATGGAAAATGTTCCTATAACAAACATAAACAAGATGGTGCCCCTGCACACAATTCTGCAATAGTTAGAAATTATTTAGAAAAATCATTTTCCGGGTAGATGGTTGGGTACAAATGGGCCTATATTGTGGCCTGCAAGATCACCGGATCTGAGTATATTAGACTTTTTTGTTTTTGCTTTGCTCAGGTTTGCGAAAACCCCAAGGCTCTATCTCTGTTGCTTCTATGAGAAACCCCCAAATCACAACGAAAATAGGACACCCTGTTACATTGCGATCTTTTGGAGGGGAAAATATAATGCGCTATGTTTGACATAAAGAATTATTTTTTTCCACCATATTTGAAAAAGTTATGGCGCCGTCGCGTCGTTCAAACTTTTAAATAGAAGCTCCCTATTTTCTGTTGCGAATTTGAAAATAACGGCACGCTCCGAGTCCAGAATAGCAATTAATATTTTCAGTTTTGTCTAGACTGATTCCATTCTGTCTGAGACGTCCCAACGTTACCTAGCATTGGTCAGCAGCTCGTGTAACCCCCATGGCTTCGGTCCCTTTTCTATTCATAACGTTTTACATTTTTTTGCGCAAAAATCTATCAGGTTAAGATCAAGCGGAGCGAAGCGAGCGTCACGTTCGTTGTAAGTTTCAGTCGTTAGCGTTTATAAGATCGGAGGCCACCGAAGCGCTTGATTATAATGCGGTTTCCTATGTTTCCGTGGGCATATGCGCATATTTTTATAGAAATTTTAATATAATTTACTAATAATCTTCAGAATTTGTATTGGTTGGTATTGTCTATTTGCTTTATTAGATACCTACGAAAAAGCAACTACTTGCATCGCCATTAGGCATTAAAAGAACAAAAACCTTAAGAACAATAGATGTACTTATACAGGGTGAGTCACTAAGGCGAAATCGGCCTATAACAAGAGTACAGTTCAAAATGGGAGAAACTTTTTCAAATAAAAGTTTTTCAAAAATAAGTGCTTAATGAGATAAAAATATTTTCAAATATGGCGGACTTCCGGTTATACCGGAAATTGACACTAACTGTGTTATTTTAAATGGAACACCCTGTATTCGTTTGCATTTTTGGATTTCGCATGAAAAATAAATATCAGTTTGTTAATCAAACATTGGGTCTCGGTCGAACCGCTATGGAGTTTCTTAATTTTTGTTGAAAATTTTGACGTTTGCAGTAGTTGGCGCCATTTTGAATATCTTCGAAACGAAAGCACTTAGAGGAATGCGGTTTCGACAGTTCGTCTCCGGAAGTAACGGCCTATCACACACAAGTAGTATAACATGGAATCATAACTTTTTAATTAAATGAAATTTATCCATTCCAATATTTACTAATTCAAACAGGAATAACCCTTTTTTTTAAATGGAATGCTACATTGATTCTCACCTCATAAGACGCAAAATTAAATTTCCTTTCTGATGATGTATGGTTGTTGGCATCTGTCACCAGCAGTTTTTAAGAAATTTGCGTTTTTCTGGAAATTTTGAATAATATCATGTTTATGCATTAACAATGGTTGACGTTTGGCGATATTGTTTTGTTTTGTCTTACAAAATGTTCGTTCCAAATCTTCTATACTATTTCCAAAACTTCAAAGATCATTAGATAAGAACAGCAACAAAAATAAATTAATGTAATTAGATTAAATGTTCGACATAACCGCCATCCTCACGATAACAAACACGCAATCGTTTCAACAAAGAATTGTTCACATTTATCAACATATCTTCATTGATACTTTGAAATGCATCGCGAACTCGTTCCATCATATTTTCTCGAGTAGTTGGAGGTTCCCTGTAAACTAACTGCTTTACGTACCCCCACAAGAAAAAGTCAAGTTTTGTTAGTTCTGGAGATCGCGCTGGCCAAGGTGTCGGACCTCCTCTTCCTATCCATGTGTTTGGAAATGCTGCAGTCAAGTGCTCCCTTACATCGTAGCCGACTATCGGTCGGCTACGCTTACATCCCTCCCGTAATGTGCAGGCGCTCCATCTTGTTGATACCACATCTGTTGTATTGCAGCAAGTGGTAAATTGTCTAACATTTCTAGCAAATCGTTTTGTAAAAATTGTAGGTAGCTATTACCGTTCAAATTTCCATCGAAAAAATGTGGTCCAATTACGTGTCGTCCAATTATGCCACCCCATACATTCAAAGACCACCTATGTTGATGATCCAATGGCCTTATCCAATGGGGATTGTCTGTACTGTAATAATGGCAGTTGTATCTTGAAACAAAACCGTTCTTATGAAACGAAGCTTCGTCCGTAAAGAGAACATGATCGAAAAAGTCATTTCGCTCCTGAAGTTTACGTAAAGCCCACTCACAAAACTGCAACCGATTGTTGAAGACATTTTGATCTAGTTCCTGAACCAACTGAACGTGGTACGGGTGAAATTTATTTTTACGCAGTATTCGAGATACAGAAGTTTGGCTTATTTCTAACTCGCGACTAATTTCTCTGGTACTTAAATGAGGATCTCGGACAACAGTAGCAGCTACTAAAACTTGATTTTCCTCATGTGTCACTGATTTTACACGTTCCTTCTTCTCGTATCCCACACAACCAGTTCGTTCAAACCTCTCTTTTAATTTTGCGAATGCCGTTACATTTGGATGTCTATGCTCGGGAAAACGTTGCGCATACATTCTTGAGGCAAGTAACGAATTTCCTTCTGCTTCACCCAAGGAATACACCATAGCAATTAATTCTTCTTGAGTGTACATTTTCAGTTTTCTTAATTGTGATATTTATTAAAATTGAAATCAATACTCTCACTAATTGAACTCAAATTGCACTCTTACTTAACAATAATTTAATAGAAATGACATTTCGTTGGCAAAACAAAACAAAATCGCTGAACGCCAACTATTGTTAACGCAATAACACGATATTATTTAAAATTTCCAGAAAAACGCAAATTTCTTAAAAACTGCTGGTGACAGATGCCAACAACCATACATCGTCAGAAAGGAAATTTAATGTTGCGTCTTATGAGGTGAGAACCAATGTAGCATTCCATTTAAAAAAAAAGAGTTATTCCTGTTTGAATTAGTAAATATTGGCATGGATAAATTTCATTTCATTAAAAAGTTATGATTCCATGTTATACTTGTGTCTAATAGGCTGTTACTTCCAGAGACGAACTGTCGAAACCGCATTCCTCTAAGTGCTTTCGTTTCGAAGATATTCAAAATGGCGCCAACTACTGCAAACGTCAAAATTTTCAAAAAAAATTAAAAAACTCCATAGCGGTTCGACTTAGACCCAATGTTTGATTAACAAACTGACATTTATTTTTCATGCGAAATCCAAAAATGCAAACGAATACAGGGTGTTCCATTTAAAATAACATAGTTAGTGTCCATTTCCGGTATAACCGGAAGTCCGCCATATTTGAAAATATTTTTGTCTCATTAAGCACTTATTTTTGAAAAACTTTTATTTGAAAAAGTTTCTTCCATTTTGAACTGTACTCTTGTTATCGGCCGATTTCGCCTTAATGACTACCAAAAATTTAATTCTATAGCTTTCGCAGTTACGGAAATAAGTAAGCATAGAATTATTTTCAAAACTTGTTGGGAGTAATTTTAGAACACATGTTCTTTCTTATTTTGACCTCAAACATGCGTTCGCTACTGCAAAACTGTATAGTCGCCAATTTCAATTTCGAGTGATATGAAAACGACCCCTGGTATATGTCCAATGAAAATTAATTATCTTTTAATTTTGAAGAAAGGGTGATATGATACGAAATGAGGGACTGACACGACAAAAAGCAATTATCCAATTGTCGTACTTACACAAGTAATTTTTATAATATTAAAAAACCGACTTAACATAAAATATTTTGACGTTTTAAAAGACGTCTTTCGTTTCTTACACCAACAGGTGTTATCTGTCAGTTACTGAACCAATTACCTACTTTAAACAATTCATAAATGATTAAAAAAGGCTGTGTAATTTCCTTTACTTTGCAAAACTATGCCGGAGACCGGCGTCAGATCAAAATTCGCACATCCGCCGCTAATTCATTACCTACTTCCCTTTCCGTTGTTGCTCTGTTGCCACTTGTTGCTACGTCAGTGCAATATTTTTATCTTCCAGATAAGAAATAACATAATATACTTACCGGATTTCGCTTAGTGAAGAAAGACAGAAGAGAAACTTTAGTCCTGGTCCTAATATCAGCATCACTGTTGCTTTTTTCCCTAAACTGATCCAAGTTTTTGAAGTCGCTTCTTAGATCTTCCAAAGACAGCGATTTCCTGTATTCCCATTGGTCGATTTTTAAACCTTGTCTTTTGAACTGCTCGTTATTTCGTAAATCAGCGACTAAATCTGCTTTTTGCACTATGCTCGTTAACACTACCGCGTCTTTTTTCTCCGGTGAATCAGGCGGATTTGGCTTGAAACTTTTGGACCGTTTTATTTTATTCATTTTCAGTTGCATATTTGTCGGGCATACTGATAATGCGCGCAATATGATTTCGTGACTAAAATTGATAACACAAGAGAGGCTGATAAGGCGATCTGTAACGATTTATCAGGGCATAGTATTTTCCACGTGATTTTCTCTTCCCCCGCGCTAATTTAAAGTAATTTTCGTGCTATGCGCAATGATGGGCGTACAAAAATAGAAAGGACACGTCACGTCGTAACCTATTTCATTCAGTCAAAATGGCGTGATAACTGTCAGGGTGTAGCCGTGTTTTCAAGTGATAAAACTCGTTTTTTGTAGTTACATAAGTTTTGATAGCTCCTATCAAGTAGATTATAGGTAATGAGCGTCGCGGGCAACGTGCACGTATAGTTTAATTTAAGTAAGCAGAATGGCCGGGTGGGTGCGAAACGTCCTGGACAGTTTTTGGAACCAAGATGTTTGGTTGCCCCCAAATATCACTTGGATAGACATAGCACCAGGCTCCCGGAAGGATGTTCATTATACTGACTACAGACATCTATTATATCCATTGCCCATGGCTTTAGTAATGTTATTACTGCGGTATCTCCTAGAGAAGTAAGTGAGGTTATGTCAACTTTAACGTGAGTCACGAACGCGCGATTCTTTTTAGATATTGGTTTGCCCCTGTAGGTATATCATTAGGTATTAAGAATACTAGACCAAAGAGAGCCCCCGCCAACCCTATTCTCGAAAAAGCTTATCAAACGAATAAGAAATTCAAACATAAACAGGTAGGATGACAGTTCGGGATAAACGCAAATTTAATTGGTGTTTTTAGATACAGGGATTAGCGAAACAGGTGGATATGTCTGAACGACAAGTTGAACGATGGTTGAGGTTAAGAAAAGGCCAGGATAAGCCTTCCACGTTGACAAAGTTTTGCGAAAACGCTTGGCGTTGCTCGTACTACACGTCTAGCTTCATTTTCGGTCTTGTAGTTTTATGGGACAAACCGTGGTTTTGGGACATCAACGAATGTTGGTAAGTGTACACTTAAACTTTATTGCTCAAGTTATTAACCTAATTTGTTATTCAATTTTTACGAGTAAATAAAGAAGTATTGTGTGAAATTGAGGACAAATATATTTTATTATGGGACGCTAATTGGATGTTAGATAGTTTGTTGTTCGTCAGAATAAAGGTGACTGTACTCTCAAAATAAGGTTTATTCCTTGAAAAGTATGCGTCATTTAAGTCGTTGATTAAAATTCTGCGCTGATTGTTATCTTTACGATATCATGTAATACAAATTCAATTAAACCATTAAATATATAAATAAATAAACTTTCACCTCTTTAATGCCTAAGGTGATTAATAAATATTGCCTTATCGATGAGACGTAATTTGTCGTTTGGCTTGCTGGTTCATATTCATCCTCAGCAAACTGGCGTTGTTATGACGCACTTTGATCCCTTTGTATCCCGCTGCTTCTTCTTCATTTTCTTCTGGTAAATCCTCTTGGACTTCCCTAATTTCCGCTTTCACCCACTGATCGTTCTTTTTAACTTTCGATGGGTAACAACCGTCAGACCTTCTGAAAGATCGGAAACTGCGGGCTGTTACGGGATCCAATCTCATCCTGTATTGTACGTCAGAGAAGCTGTCTTCATTGTTCTTTTTATCTTTCGATGGGTGACAACCATCCCCTCTGCAAGTTCGGAAACTGCGAGCCGTTACTGGATCCAGTCTCGTCCTGTATTGTACATCGGAGAAATTATCCAGAGAATCAGCCTTAGGCATTCCGATCCGTCGTAAATGCGCGGTCTCCGAAAGGTCCAAATCTTTCTCCGGAGTATTTTCATGCTTTTTTCTGTAGTCTGATATAAAGGATTTTGCACGCCGAAGCATTTTCACTGTATGACCAAAGTGTCGTAAAGAAAATGTACATTTAATTCGAGTCAATTATACTATTACGTCTTATCTTGTGTGTTCTTCTTATCTTATCTCTTTGAATTTAGCAAAAGGCGCTCTGAATTTCTGTACTGATAAGAGCACTTGTATTATACAGGATGGGCTAATAGTGTGTAGTCGGTCCATATCTTTGGTTCTATTCAAGGTATCAAAATAAACTAGTAGGTAATGCAACCACTATCTAACTATTTTTAACATAAATTGCACTTTTCTTTTTAAAAATCCTAAAACTACTTTCATCTTTCAAGTAAGTAGGCAAATTATTAAAATAAGAATATCCCTTAACAAACACTTGATTTTGAGCAAATGCAGTAGTTGCATCAGGTACGAAAATGTCTTCCCTTCTTGTGTAGTAATCATGCACATCCGTTCGTAGTTTAACTGGATCATCCATATGAAAAATATTATGTTTTACTTTATATACAAAAATCAATTTCTTATACCTCATAAACTGAAGTGCCTCCAACATAAACCAAATACATACTAGTATACCTGCTGCAGTTCAGTATAGCTCGCATTGCTTTATTTTGTCTTTTCTGAAACTCCTGAACAAAAAAATCCGTCACCATATATAGAACCGTTGTACAATATTCAAAATACGGGGCAACCATAGTTTTATATACAAGCAGCCGTGACCAACAGCTAAGTTTGCCACTCATTCTAGACAGAAGGCTCACTCTTTGAGATACTTTCTTCAAAACATAACTAGCATGCTCTTTAAAATTCAACTCATTGTCTATAATAACCCCTAAGTACTTAATTTTCCAAACACCCTTTAACTCGATTTCATTCAACCATATTGAATACAATTGATTTGCTACACTCTTGCCCCCCAAATACATCACTTCAGTCTTATTAGTATTTATAACCACCATATTATTCTTCAACCACCAAGAAATTGCCTTCAGTTCACTATTTATAACTTCTGCTACCTCAGCCTTACTCTCCCCAATGTAATAAATAAGATTGTCATCTGCAAACATTTGTATACAACACTTATCGAAGGTATCGACTATGTCATTTATGTACAATGTAAACAGTACCGGCCCCAACACTGAACCTTGCGGCACACCATGTGTTGTTTGAACCTTCCCTGGAATTGAATTATTGTACTTCACCACTTGGAATCTATCGCTCAAATAACTTCCAAACCACTTCAGTGCACTGCCCCCCACTCCCATTTTCTTTAATTTGCACATCATCAAGTCACGATTCACCGTCTCAAAAGCCCTTCTGTAATCCAAGAATACCCCCCAACACATTTTTTTCTGTATAAAGCATCCTTCCATCTGCCAATAACTGTTTGCACTGCTGTTTCACAGGAGCGTCCTTTTCTGAATCCTTCTTGATGTGGTGTTAGGATATTGTGGTCTTCCATAAATTTTGTGAGCTGGTCCTTTACTATGGTCTCCAACACCTTTTCATATGGAGGTAGCATATTTATGGGTCGCAATTCCTCACACTGTACTGTATCTCTTACTTTTTCCAAGTACTGTCGATAACTTCCATGTTTCCGGGAATATTCCTGTATCCAACGAAGAGTTGACTATTTCAAGGAATCTATGCCCCAACACCTCAAACACACATTTCAACAATTTCATGAAATTTTATGGGGAATCCAAATATGTAAACAAATGTGGGGTATTCCATTAAAAAAATATATAACTTTGGTTTGGTACGTGAACACCTGTATACACGCTTTTATGATTTACATAATTTCTCTTTAGGAATGGTTTTCCCTTGGAGCAATCCATGACGAGCGATATTTGGTGGTACTACATGCTTTCCATGTCGTTCTACTGGTCGCTGATGGTCAGCCAGTATTTCGATGTGAAACGAAAAGATTTTTGGCAAATGTTCGTGCACCACATTGCCACGATCATCTTGATGGGGCTGTCGTGGGTGGTCAACGTGTATAGGATAGGTAGTTTGGTGTTGGTGGTGCACGATTGCGCCGACATATTCTTGGAAGCGGCAAAGATGGCCAAGTACTCCAGTTATCAGAAGGTGTGCGACGCTATATTCGCGATTTTCACCATACTGTGGATCGTGACGAGATTGGGGGTGTACCCGTTTTGGATCATCTATAAGTAAGTTCTGCAGTTAGACTATAATTAATATTTTTCCGTTGTGGTTTCTTTCCGCTTTCAGTACGTCTATTCACGCGCCGACTCTAGTGCCGATGTTCTTCGCGTACTACGTTTTCAACGGGCTGCTGATCCTGTTGCTTATCCTGCACATATTCTGGACTTATCTGATCTTAAAGATCGCTTACAACTCGTTGAACGCGGGGCAGATGGAAGGAGACATTCGATCGAGCAGTTCGAACTACAGCGAAGATTCTAAATCGCAATAACATCAGAGGTTTTGGGAAAAGGCATAGGTGGAGAGGAGGCGGGGGCGGGCTGTCGCCCACGCTATCCGATGGGAAGATCGCGGGATTAGTTAGTTAATTTCATTCGGAGTACACAGGGCTCGATCAAAATTTTTTGTCCGGTGCTAGGACATTCCACGTTATTGCTTTTGTGCAAGCTCTAGTTGTTTAAATCTCTTGGACGTAAGTGCTCGTTTAAAATTTCCCACTCTAACTGTATGGTTTTTTTTTCTAATTCTTACGTGTTTAAACTTAATTCCTCTCTAGGTGTGAAAGCTGGTGTATATGTATTTTCGTTTACATATCGCGTTTAGTTGTAGTTTTCTTCATCACGAATTTATATACCGGAATATGGAAAAGCAGCGTTCTCTTCGAGTATTTGTTACGGTACTTACGTATATTTTCAGTTTGTATGTTGATACTTTTCCTGATAGGCATTTAATATTGTAACTGAACTGTGTTTGGTATTTTTTCAGTCCACGAATGTACCTAAAGGTTTTTGTACAGTTAATTAAATATTGATAATTTTAAATTTTCTTTTTTATTAACTCGATTATCGTGAACTTGGTATTTTGCGAACGTTCTGAAAGAATAGGCTTCGGAGAAAGTTATTTTTCATTTGGAGCCTGTAACTCGGAAGGAAGATGGGTTAAGAAAATGGATGATCTCGTATAAAGCACGATGCTTTGTAACACTAAAAGGAACTGGACATATCAAGTAAAGTGATCAGATTGGTGAGAGTAACGCTTGCCAGTGCGTGGACCATGAAAGGGCAATCGGAAGAATTTATCATAGATGCTGGTGTGAGATACGGTGATGTCCATTACGCTTTAATCTGATAATAGAATAGTATGCTTGGGAATAATAATAATAATAATAATGATTTATTGTCCAACAGAAGAACATTCCAATTACAGGACAATTAAAAAAAAAAGACCAAGTAAAAATGACCAACTATCTAAATTACACAACAAAATACTTAATATAGTAAACTAAAAACTATTCAAGCAGGTGGACCCTAGCAGTGTCCAAAATACATCCTAGGGAATTAATATTTATATCACAAAAACGTGCAATTAAGTTAAAGTGAGAACACATTACACAAATGGGCGACTTCATTAGTAAGTTAGTATGGGCAGTCGGAACGAAAAACAAGTTAGGATGACGAGACACAGTACGAGGGACAGCAAACTTAAGGAAGGCAAGCAGTTCAGGTGAATCAATGTTATTATGAAGGAGATGGTACAAAAAGGTTAGGCCTGCAGCAACTCTACGAAACTCCAAGGAAAACACCCCAAATCTGTCTAAAAGCATGACGTGACTACAGCCTCTCTCAGGATAGTAACCCTCAGTCTTGAGATACAGAAACTTAAGGAATTTCCTCTGCACTGACTCAATTGAAGATTTGTAGCATTCATAGAAAGGAGACCA
The DNA here is from genome assembly GCA_963966045.1 of Xestobium rufovillosum. Lineage (NCBI taxonomy): Eukaryota > Metazoa > Arthropoda > Insecta > Coleoptera > Ptinidae > Xestobium > Xestobium rufovillosum. The sequence goes on from OZ014497.1 coordinate 32,665,885, forward strand.
GACAATAGAGCAATACTCCAACTTGGAGCGAACTAAGGCCTGAAACAGCAGTAATATTAGAAAAGGTGCTACAGTTTCTTATGATAAAGCCTAATGTTTTGAAAGCAGCAGGTACGATGGTCTTAATATGCTGAGAGAACGAAAGTGCAGAGTCAAAAATAACTCCCAAGTCCCTAATAGTGTTAGCCCTGGAGAGCCCAACTGGACCAATATGGTAAGTAAAAAGAACTGGCTTTAATTTTCTTGTATATGAGACAACATGACACTTAGCAACATTAAGTTGAAGCTTATTGACATTACACCACTCAGTGAGGTGATTAATTTGAAGTTGCAGAAAGTGGCAGTCATTCAAAGATTCAATATTTAAAAACATCTTCATGTCATCAGCATAGAGAAGCTTAGAACAGTAGATCGAATCAGTCATTAATGAAAAGGAGAAAGAGAAGGGGACCCAAATTTGACCCCTGCGGGACACCCGAGCCAGCCACAAAAGACTCAGATCTATAACCATTGAAAACAACACACTGACTACGATCCCCAAGGTAAGACGTAAAAAAGTCAATTAAGGAATCACTAAAACCAAAATCAAGTAACTTAGACAGCAAGACACTGTGATCAATTTGGTCAAACGCCTTGGAGAAGTCAGTGTATATAACATCCACCTGACCATTTGCATCCAAGGAATCAGAGATAACCTGTGTCGCATGCACCAAATTAGTAGTAGTTGACCGCTTAGAAAAGAAACCATGCTGATGAGTAGAAATGCGACTCTTAACAATTGGGTATACAGTGTGTCCACGGATGGACTTAACTATACTTGTAAAAACTTTTATTTTCAGTTTTTCGAGAAAAAGTCATTCTTTATCATTTCTTTTGCTTGTTGTATAAATACGATTCACGTTGAGAAACTTTGATTTTGTTGTACAGGATGCGCAGAAAATACAAAAATGTATATTTGTAAAATTAAAAATGTTTGAATCAAACTTTTTGAAATTTCAAAATGAAACAGCTTAGAAGGAGAAATCGAAAAGCCAAATAAAGTTTTTCCGTAGAAGTTATACTTAGTTGCTAAGAAATACCGGGTGTCCGGTTAAGGTTGGCGACCGGCTATATCTTAGGAACTATGCATCCTACAGCTTTAAAAAAAATATTCCTATAAAAGTGGCCATGAAAACTTCATCAAAAATATTTTTAGCTTTCAGTTTTCCCCGCTAGGGGGCACAATTTTAAAAGAAAATAGACAATCCGCATTTTCTTCAAAAATTCAAATGGAAATTTAGGAATCCTTTAGCTTTCTCAAAATATCATCGTAATACCCTGCAAATTAGTTTAATAACGCCATGTTATAAAAATATACCATTCCATTTAAAGTTTTTGAGAAAATTTGACATTTTCACAAGTTTCGAAATAACGCCATCTGGCGGCTCCCTCGTAAAATTAAATTCAAGCATAAATGCAGATTTCTATTACGCTGTAACTTCCTTTTCCAACGAGACCAAATTCATTAAAATTGGTTCAAGCAATCTGTAGAAATGGCATTTTTGGTGTACCTATGGAGGACTAGAGGTAAGGAGCATTATCGACGCGCCATTTTAAGTTCTACTTCTAACAAGTTCAATAAATATCCACCGGTGGCGCTGCGAATTCTTGGTGGGTCATTTTTCCAAACTTTCATATGAACCCATTCACGATTTTTTATCGAATTCTGGACTATTTTACTGTACATAAATAAAATACAGCATTCAATCATACCAGTAAGATCTACATAACAATCAAAACCGTTAAACTGTATAGTTTAAGAGCCTTGTATAACAGTAAAAATCAATTTTCTCTCAGAAATCACGCACGGTAAAATTTAAATGGAATGTTCAGCAAGATTGTTTTTAACAGTTCCCGTGCAAAAACGTGAAAATGAAATACTCTTATCTTTTTCTTATTGAGTTTAGTAGGTACTGAATTAGGTAATAATGTTAAAAAATACTGAACGGGGCTTTTTTGTGCAGTACGATATCCCGTACTTATGCAGTATGAAATGAAATTTTTTTTTATTAGAAATGTATTTTATTAAGGGATAATTTAGAAGCTCTTGATCTTTCGAATATTAACAGCGCAATATATAATCTCTACTATGCAATACTGCTTGTACATATTGATACTTTACTTTTGCAATGCTAGTTGCAAAGACGTACAGTACAATATACAGAGTGTCTCTAAAAGGTTGGGACAACACGCTACCAGTTTTCTGACACCAAAATGTGTTGATTGAACCGAACATGGAACATACCTCTATACAAAGTTGCTTGGTTGCAGCGTTTTCAATGGTCAAAATCCTTGAATTTTTTTTAAATAACAAAACTGAGTTCTTCGATTGGAACGAGTGTTTGGGTTCAATAAGACATGTTGTTTGTGTACGGATTTTGCCAAGGCAATAGCCGTGTTTTTGTATATGACGAAAGATTTCCTAACCACCGTCTGCCGAATCACAAGATGTTTGCTCGAGTTGAAAGTCTTCGGGAAACTTCCACAGTTGACTATGGACGTAGGGTTGCCAGGCGACCGGCTTTAGCCGGACATGTTTGGCTTTTTTAAAATACGCGCATAAAACATTATGTAGTTTTCCCGTTTTTAGTAGCTTTTCTATTATAGATATATTTTATTGTTCTGTTCCTATGTAATAAATGTTTATTTTTAAATTATTCAAGTTCAGTAAAAATATCAAAATACTGATTTTGTGCGTTATTTTTTTACGGCGAACGAATGCTGTCCGGCCAAATTTATAAGTAAAGTCCGGCTTTTCGAATTTCAGGCCTGGCAACTCTATACGGACATCATCTTATGTGAGGACACCTCATGTAGAAGAGCAAATTTTAGATCGTTTCAAAAGAACAATCTCTTAGTACCAGGCGAACATTGGTGTTGAATTAGGTTTATCAAAACGTGCAGTTTTGAAACTTTTACCATCGATAACGCTTCAATCAAGCAACTTTGTATAGATATGTTGTTCAATCAACATATTTTGGTGTCTGGAGACTGTGGTAGCATGTTGTCCCAACCTTTTCGAGACACCCACTATATATCCTCAAAAGCCACTTATATTAAATATGAATTGAAACCGTGTGTAGGTATCTGATGATATTAAAATAAAACACATTTCTGCTTTTGCAAATGTACATTTTTATTTAGAGTTCAAGAGTTTGGCATATAAAAATACATAGACATAGGTATGTATTATAGTTTGGTACCTATTAGTGGTTTCAACAAATTGAACATTAAAATACATAACAATGTAAATGACGAATCGCTTATTATAATACTTCTAAAAATTTTCATTAGTTTAGTAAAAACAAAACTAGGTCTAAAAATATATCAAGAACATTGTCACAGGTGTATATGTGACTAATAATAATTCCAGGTGGAAGGGAACGTAATTTAGTGGCTTCTAATGATACTGGGTTCGATACCGAGTTTACTTAAGGTGCCAAATTTGCATGTTTTGTAGGTAGTTGGTTAATTTTATCAGTGAGTGAGTGTAGGTACATCAAATGAAATTAGGTATAGCAGATAAAAAATTTTGAATTATGTTACAATGACAAAACATTATGTTGAATACATATTTAAAGGTTATAGTTAACCTGAAATAAAGTCACAAACCTTAGAACCTCACTTATTAGTTTATTACTAACCTTTGGAACGTTAAAAATACTCTTATTTCTTTCTCCCAATTCCTTATTCCTCTTTGCCGTACTCCTGTATCCCGTTTTGCAACCGGGAACAAAGCAGGTTTTCATGCGTTTACAAACCCAAACCAGCTTCAAGCAAACAGCTAAAATAACTCTCGTAGCTTTTCAAAACTGAAAATTAATCGTGGGGGTATCTGTGGCACATACTCGCTAACAAGTTCTTACCGAAAAAATCCCAACAAAACGATGCACCACCAAAATACTCCGCAAAAATAAAACATGCGTCTTTATGGCAATTTTAAATTATAGCCGGTCTATTGCTCGCAGCGCTGCACGCGGCACTATGGTAAACTTTTATGGAACGGGTACAAAATAATAACTAGGAGCATAGGCGCGATAGGCATCCTTACGTCCAGTAATCCGTAGGTGTACCTAAGGAAATTCTTTCCTCCTCCCAGCCCTTATTTCGTAAGTTAGATCAAAAAGTTATTAAACTAATTTGTTGGATATTACGATGAGATTTTGAGAAAGATAAAGGATACCTACATTTCCATTTGAATTTTTGAAGAAAATGTGGATTATCTATTTTCTTTTAAAATTGTGCCCTCTAGCTGGGAAAATTGAAAGCTAAAAACATTTTTGATGAATTTTTATGGTCACTTTTGTAAGAAGATTCTTTTCCGAAATCTGTAGGAAGAATAGTTCCTAAGATAGCCGGTCGCCAGCCTTAACCGGACACCCGGTATATCTTAGCAACTAAGTATAACTTCTATGGTAAAACTTTATTTGGCTTTTCGATTTCTCCTTCTAAGCTGTTTCATTCCGAGACTTCAAAAAGCTTGATTCAAAAATTTTTAATTTTGCAAATACACATTTTTGTATTTTCTGCGCACCCTGTACAACAAAATCAAAGTTTCTCAACGTGAATCGTATTTATATAACAAGCAAAAGAAATTATAAAGAATGACTTTTTTTCGAAAAATTGAAAATAAAAGTTTTTACAAGTATAGTTAAGTCCATCCGTGGACACACTGTATATGATCATAGAGCACCATTTCAAAAACTTTGGCAAAGTTGGACAGAATAGCTATAGGTCTATAATTACCAACATCACACGGGTCACCGCTCTTCAGCACCGGGCACACACGAGTAGCCTTCCAAGCAGCCGGGAAAGTCGAAGATTTCAGCGACAAATTACAGATAATAGAAATCGGATAGGCCAAAGCGCTAGCACAATCCCTCACTAAAAAAGAAGGAATGCAATCCAACCCCGAAGTCATCTTGTCCTTCAACCTGCGCATGCACAACTGGACCTCAGCCGCAGAAACACGAGCTATATGGAGGCACGTCACATCACACACACCACCACAGGGGGAACTAGAAGACTGCCCCTGGGGCAAGTAGACACTACCGAAGTAGTCACCAAAAGCATTAACAATCGACTCCGGATCCTCAAAGACCACTCCATTATAGGAAATCTTACCCAGTATACGAGTGCGAGCCCTCTTAGAGTGTACAAAAGACCAAAAAGACTTCGTATCTCCAACCAATGAATGCTCCACACGCCGTACATAATCCTTGTACGCTTTACGTATAAGCGACTTAGAAAGGACTCTCAGCTGCCTAAACTCACTGAGTTGACAACTCAAGTTACTCATCTTACACCTCCGAAAAACTTTATTTTTCATACGAACAACACGAATAATTTCCGATGTAAACCATACCGGGTAGTGACATTTTTTAGTTTTATATAGCGGGACATGCACATCAAATAGAGAGTAAAGCCTATCATAAATAGCAGAACAGGCATCATTAACGTCTGTATAGTCCTCCAAAAAAGACCAATCTGTCATCAGCAAGGAATTATATAAGTTCGGAAAATCAGCCCTACGGAAATTATAAGACCCTCCAACAGGCCTGGAGAAATTAGGAAGGGGAGTCTGGACATCAAGTCGAACAGTCAGAGCTGGGTGGTGTTGTGCATCAATTCCGACCAACGGCATCTCATCCCTATCAACAGCACAGAGTGCATTAGAAAAGATGAGATCCAGCAAGCGACCATTCATATTAACTACGCCATTGAACTGTGTTAAATTAAGAAACTGCTCAAAGCTCACCAGCATATAGACTTTCATATCACCAGCACCCACTCTGTTATAATGCGTAACATTAAAATCACCCATAATCAGCAATTGAGATATGCCAAACTGCTCAAAAAATTCAAGCAGAATTTCAAAGCTGCTAAGATCACGTCACAGCAACCACATTTATAACATTTGACTTTAAGAAACATTTACAACCTACAATATCAATAGATGGTATTTTAACACTTAAACTAGTCAATTCAATCACCTGCGTATCAATATGGCTCTCAAAAGCAAGCATCACCCCACCACCACGAGAGAGACCAACAGCCTCAAAATTGCGATCAGATCTGTAGACACTATAGCACTCCGGAAAAAGTTCCGAGGACAATATATCCTCTGATAGCCAAGTCTCCACAATGGCAACACTATCAAACTCACATTCAGATACTGAGGCATAAAATTGAAGCACCTTAGTTCTAAGACCACGGACGTTCTGAAAGTAGCACCGAAGAGAACCACTCAGCGCACCTCCACCCACAACAGCCCCATCCGTCCCCTGATCGGCGCCCCCAACCCCACAATCCAACTGCTATGAGGCAGCGGGAACATACTTAGTGCGGCTTCTCAATCTATTAACCGAAGCCACGTACACCGGACATCGAGGGTCAGACGCAGGATGTCCAACAGACCGTGCCTGCTTGTTCACATTATTGAAGCGTATGCAGTTTCCACACTTATTCAGCTGAGCCGTGCACAACATAGTATCGTGACCCTCAGCACACTTAGAACAGACTGGAATTGAATTGTTACACTCACCAGAGTTATGACCCAATGATGCACACTTGTAACACCTTTTAATGTGGAAAGATTCCCTAACAGAGCAGCGCCTCAAGCCAACATACAACTTTCCCCCAGCCGTAATACCGTAATAATAATAGCAAATAGAGTAGCTTACGCGGGTATCTTAGTTGTATTTCAAGAGCAAGACAGTAACTAGAACTGTTCAAGAAATACAGAGATCAACTTTTACTTAAGAACATGAAAAGACGAACAAAAAAAAATATCAAAAGGAAAAACACACTAATAGAACCAAATTAATAATGGGTGTTACCACCACGAACTCTTATTACTTCCCTTAAACGTTGTGACATGCCCTAAATGAGGCTATCAATAGATTCTTGGGGTATTTGTTCACAGTCTTCTTGAAGCGCCATTTAATGTTTCTGGTAGGGGTTGGCGACGTCTAATCCTTTTCCCAAGCTGATCCCACAGATGTTCAGTGGGATTCAGGTCTGGACTATTGGCTGACCATGGGAGACATCCAATACCAACCTCTTCACGGTACTCGGTAACAATTCTTGCTGTGTGTGGGTGAGCGTTGTCATCCATAATCACAAAATTGTCAGCTATAAATGGCATATATGGTGTGACATGGGGTTCCAGGCACTCAACAATGTATCGGTGTGCAGTCATTGTTCCATTCTGAATGAAAATCAATTCTGTGTGAGCCCTCGGAGATATTCCGGCCCACACCGTAATGCTACCACCATTGAAACTGACCCTGGGAGATATACAACATTGACTGTACCGCTCCCCTGGTCTTCGCCACACCTTTTCACGTCCATCTGGTGACCTGACACTAAATCTTGACTCGTCCGAGAAGAGCACGTTCCTCCATTGATGTTCGTCCCAATTTATGTATTGCCGCGCAAATGCAAGTCATGCTCTGCGATGTTCTACGGTCTACAGGGGACCCGTAGCTGGATTTCTTGAAGTCAAAACATATTCGTTTAGCCTTTTCCGAACTGTTCTGGCTGAAACTGCCACTCCTCGAACTTCGGCTAACCGTCCAGCAAGAATAGGTGATGGCAATGCTCTATCGGGCAGCGCAGCAACATGGAGAAAACAGACATCTTGATGGTTCGCAGTCCGTGGACGCCCAGATCCGCCCTTCTTTACAACCCATGAGTTTCACGAAATCGCAAGAGTACATTTTGCACTGTGTTACGGGGTATATTCAGCACTTGAGCAATATTCCGAACTCTTCGGCCATCGTGGCTTAAAGCAACAATTTGTGAACAAATTTCGGGGTGCATTGTATGTAGGTGTGGGTGAAGCATGCAGACAATATATTTGCCATTTTTCACACTGGTAAATGTAACATTGAAGATTTTTTGAGTGACTTAAATAGATTAAATATAAATTCTATCAAATTTACCCATGAAATAGAAAGAGAAGGACAGCTTCCATTTTTAGACATTTTGGTAATTAGGAATGCTCTGTACATAACTGCAGATTCGAACCATTGTAGTAGGAGGTTGCCAGATTTTTAATTCGGAATGGTTCTCTTCCCCGTCACGCAAACCACTCTAAAATTATCAAAGGACTGAGAGAGAAAGATTGTTTTTATCTCAAGGCAGATAAGGATAACAAGGTTGTTATATTGAATAAATGTGAATATTACGAAAGAGTAAATAATTTAATAGAAAACGGTCCATACGTGAAAATTAACAAAGATCCGTTGCCTAAAATGATTTCAGATACTCAGAAAACATTTAAACTATGTAATAACCGCGGATATCAAACATAAGCTACATGTGTCTAACCCAAAAGTACCATGCATGTATTGTTTACCGAAGATCCATAAAGTAGGGAAAGCTGTAAGGCCCATAGTTTCAGCTATAGATCCCCCTACTTACAAACTGTCCAAATGGTTAGTCAATGAATTTAATAACCTCGAAATCAAGCAGTCAAGTTTTTCAGTGAAGAACTTTAGAGTTTATAAAGATAAAACGGAACCCATTCATAAAGCGGGAATTTACGAAATAGCATGCGGAAATTGCGACAAAAAATATATCGGGCAGTCAACTCGGTCTATTTTAACTCGCTTTAAGGAGCATCAAGCTCATTACAAATACGGCCGCACTGATAAGTCTAGCAAGGCGTCACACACGTTGAAAACGGGCCATAAATTCAATAGCAATAATCTCAAACTCTGAAAACCAGGAAATAATAAATTTGATTTAAACGCCTTGGAAAGTATAGAGATATATAAAAATAAACGTAGTTGTCATAACAGTAACTATGGTCCGATTCCGAACTCAACCCTGTATAGATTTATCAGGTAGACAGAATATAAGACTAGCCATAAATATTTACCCTTCAGACCCTAATTTTATTGCTCAAATAGTTTTAAGAAACCCTGTAGGTTTATTGATCCCTTTCACTTAAGAATCCAATTTTATTGCTCCCATGTTCAAATTAGTTCTGAGAAACCCTATAGGTTCATCGATCCCTTTCACTTCAGTAGTGGAGGTTGGGTGAGTGGGGGTTGGATATTTATAGCAATGTAATTTAACTTTAGAATTAGATTAATCTTCAACTCCTGAATGTGACATAGATTTAGATAGTAAAATAACATTAGTGGTAAAGGAGGCCCTGCAGGCGAAAATTTGTACTTTTCAAGGTCAAATGCCCTAAAATGAAAAATTAGAAATTTGAGTTTGCAAAGTTTTTTCAAAAACTTGGTGTCGCGCCAAGCAAGTTTTCTTTTTTTGTGTAATTGGGATACACTAGATCTACTCAGACTTTAGCGGGAAATAGGAAGCATGCTTCACTTCGGTTACCATCGTAAGTTAACTTATACTCGTAGTTGCAGAAAAACAGTACAAAAGCAAAGTTTTATTAGGCACCTGCTGCCTACACAATAGGGAGGTTCGGAGAAAAATATGATATCTATTTTTGGCATGAAAATGACAGAAAATTGTTATTGTAATTGATTTATGGCGAAATTTTTTTTCTAAAAAATTTTTTGCGGCATAATAAGCGAAAGAAATTAGCTTATCTCGCCCACATGCTAGTTCGCTTTGTTATTGGTTTGACGTCAGAGATTCGTAAGGCGCTCCTCCCACTTCTCTTGAAGTGCCCGTGAAACGGTACCTATCTCATAACATACTTATTGGGACTATTTCGAGCGTGAATTTTTAAAGTAAGGTGTCAAGGAAACATAAAACAAAGACAACATAATCGATATAATGATGCAACAAGGGTATCAAAAGTCCGATTCACATAATGTGGAAATGGTGTGTGATTCTTGCAACTAACCCCAATTTCATTCAACCTCAAAACTGTAGTGTAAAGGCAGACCGGTATAAGTAAAACAAAGTCAACAATTTATTAACTGTACATGCCTTTTATAATTCAGTATAAGTAGGTATGTAGCTTGTAGATACCTGCTTACTTCTATTTGTAAAATAGGTACCTACCTATATTCTCTAATACAATACCATACATACCTACTCATTTATGTAGGTATGTATACCTAAGTGATTGACAAGTTATCAAGTTAACAGTTTTATAACGGATTGGAAAATTTTAGAAAAACGGAAACAAATACAACTCACACGAATAAAAAAACTACGCTACGTAGGTACTAGGTACTTGTTTAACAAAAAGAAACAACTGCTATATTCTGGAACGGTTAATGTAGAAACTCGGAAGAGACTCTTAAAGACGCATGTATGGAGTACGAAATTATACCTATGGGTGCGAAACTTGGACAATGGGAGAAGTGGATTGAAAAAGAGTAGAAGCGTTTGAAATGTGATGCTACAGACGGGTGTTGAAGATACCGTGGATAGACAAGTTAGCAATAAGGAGGAATTAGAAAGAGTTGGGGAAAAGAGAAAAGTATGGAAGACAATAAAGAATAGGGGATAGGATCGTAGGATGGTAGGACACCTTCTGAGACACAAAGGCATAGTTCGCGACGTACTAGAGTCAGAGATAGGAATAAAGAGGTAGAGGTTGGAGCAGATTAGACCACTGCTCTCAAATAGTTGGGGATGTAGAATGTTCCACTTTTACGGAAATGCGTAGGCTAGCTCAGGGAAAGGATGGAGGTACGCGTCCTACCAGTCTTCAAAAGAGAACTTTATGATGACGTACTATTTAATTATTATTGTAAAATAGTCAATAAAATTTCCTTTTTTAGTTCAGGGAGGGAACGCTACGGCGATTCAATATTTGGCTCCGTCATGCTCCTAGCATCCTGTTTCAAATTATGCTAACCGTAACACGTTACCAAGTACCAAGGGGTCCCAGAAAACTGTCGATAAATTACATTATGTTCGATTTTATTTAGAGTGGCTGCAATGGGGCAGCCGATAATTTTATAAACTTTTGCAATGATAAACTAACTCGTGAAAATATCGATAATGCTGACCGATTTTCCTTCTGGCTCCAACGAACCACTTTTTCCGTTTTATTGGTGCTGTACGATGTATTAGTCTGGGTACAAAACAGAAAACACCAGTTAGAACCAGTTAATAATATTTAACAATTTAACTACACATGCATATGCATAATACTTATAGGACTTCTGCGCGCTGAAGCCGGGACTTGTACGTTATACTAAGTTCTGACGTCATGCGGCCTACTCTCGCTGCAAGGTACGATTTCTAGCCTCGCACCGACGAAAAACTTTGCAACGACTTCACAGGCGAAGGAATTTTTTTAACAAAAATTAACAACATAACTGCCTTCAGTATAATAAACTCCATCAATTTTAATGAAATTTGAAAATTACCGAACCTGCCTATCGGCCGGTTCCGTAAATTATGCAGACCCCTTTCGCTTTCCTACATTTCCGAATCATTTCCCACTTGATCGCCTTATATCTTTCTTTACGTCTTTCATCTAAGCTATTTTTATATTCTCGCCTTTCCTCTATTAGACTCATAATATGTTTTGTTGTCCAGGGCTTTCTACTTTCATTCTGTTTGTGACCCAAAATATCTAGCTGCGGAATCTAAACTAGGTATTTAATGCAATATTTTTCTGCAAAATATATAATGAAGGTGTAACAGAAGAAATACATACGTTCAGGTGGTGCATCCTGTATAAGATAGGCAGGTACCTATTTTTTACTGACTTGCATAAACAATATAATTTCCGAAAGGGAACATTTTTAACCACTAATTAACCTAATAATTTCATATTTTACACCCAGTTCTTCGAATAAATCTGAATCTTTTTCCCAGAAGTGTAGTTCTTGTAGGTACCTAGGCATAATCGGCATAAAAAGCCTACCTACCAATCAAAATTAATATTTAAGTTGTTAAATTTTTTTACGTTTATATAGACTACTCGCAGAAATATTTCTAAGTATTTCTTTTAGCATAAAATGTACAAAAACTGCATACAAGTAGTGAGTGAGCTAACCAATTCTTTCAATTGTTTTTTTACAAAAACGTTGTCATTTATTTTAAACATCTGTACCTTGATCAGTTTTTAGTTTATCGTGTATTAGTGCAGACGTCTGAATTATGCGGTTTATAAAATTATAACAAATAATAATTAATAATTAAGTATTGTGTGTTGTAAATAATAACTTTTACCCAATTCAACAATCTAAAATCTATGATCTTGCGTCTGCGTGCATTAATAATTTAAGTTTTCAAATTAACGGCCGTTTGCTTCGGGAATTATAAACAGAAGTTTTCTTCCGAAAAGTGAATAATGACGCCAGAATTTAACGAACTTACGTATCGAAAATCGAAATAATTTATTATTCAAGTGTGGACAGTGTGCTTAGTGACCGAAATGGAGTGGAATTTGGATATGAAGTTAAGCAGTCTGCTTGGTGTGATGTAAGGTTTTTTTATCTACTAGGTAAAATCATCAGCTATTTTTTGTTATGTTCGAAGAAAATATTTTCAATGTTTTTTGTGTTTGTCTGGTAAGGTTAGCGTTTTTCACTTCTAAATAAATTTAGAGAAAAGTTGCTCGATAATCTGGAAAGAAATTTTGACCTATACAGGGTGGGTCAATAGTGCTTAGTCTGTTCATACCTATCTCTGGTTCTATTCCAGATACAAACATGAAATTTTACTTGTATATTATGAAGAACCCCGCGAAGCTTATGATAAAATTATTTTGATGTATGTACCTATATGTTCACGTTCACAAACAACATTTGTTTACATATTTGGATTTCACCTTAAAAATGAGGATTTTTGCTGTAATTTTATACCAGTTTTAGGGAATTTTCCCTATTTTGCCATCCAAAACTCAGAAAAATGCCTAAACTTTCTTTTTACAGACAATTACCTGTACCTAGGTAAATAATTTTGCCTTATTGATAACCAATAAGACATTTTTTATTTTCTTTGCTTTTTTATGCGTCTGATTATAATTTACACCATCAGTGCCCTAATCGAATGTTTAATTTTTGTCTTTTGTTACAGCTGTATCTCGTGGAGGGAATGAGATCATATCTGGCAAGGTCAGGGATATTTTTTTCTTTTTTTATTAACATAAATACATATTCCAATATTGTAATTTAATTTTGTCACCGTACAATTTCGAGAACCACCATTAAAATCTTGCTTAATTTTGAAAGATCGATGCTAATTAATCTCAAAGGGTTATGAAAAATATAAAAATTATGTTTTTTGCGGCATCATCACTCGTACTAATTTATCAAGTATACAGTGTGTGTTACCAGTTAGTAAATATTAAATGAAATGAATGCAAAAATATTTTTAAAATCGAAAGTGTGTGTGTGAAACCGGTATTCGGGAAAGCAAACGGCTCGGTTTCGCGAAGAAAAATCGCGTTCAATTTAAAATTGAGTGCCCCCTCCTTTACCTGGATCTGGATTTTGAATTGCAACATGAGCTGGTTACGATGTAAGTGTCTTTTGAAATTTTGTACTATTTTGTACTATATTTAAATATGATAAGAATGACATTGAATCAAACGGAAGATCGAGTGAGAGTGAAAGGAAAAGTATCAGACAAGTTTGAGGTTAGAGTGGGACTGAGACAGGGGGATCCGCTTTCATCGATTCTGTTTAATTATGCACTAGAAAAAACCCTAAGAGATGCAAATATTAATAGAACAGGATCACTATACTACAATAGGCACCAGTGCCTGGCGTATGCGGACGATATTGCCATACTAACAAGAAGTAAGTACGAGCTGCAAGAGGTATTCAAGAGATTGGAAAAATCAGCGAGGAGATTAGGACTTGAAGTGAATGAAGAGAAAACTAGGTTTATGAATTGGTCAGATGGCATTTTCAAAGAGGGAAAACACATAACAATAATGAGCAACCAGGGAAGAAAGTACAATTTTGAAGAGGTGGATAGATTCAAGTACTTGGGCGTAATTATAACAAGGACACCGGGAAGTGGTGAGGAAATACAAACAAGAATTATGGCAGGAAACAAGAGCCTCAATGCACTCAGCCGTCTCTTTAAGAACAAAGCTACATCAAGGAATCTAAAGATACGTGTGTACAAGACAGTGATTCGACCAATCGTGGTGTTTGCTAGTGAGGTTTGGACCCTGAGACAGACAGAAATAATGAAATTGGAAGTGTGGGAGCGAAAAGTCCTTCGAAGAATCTTTGGTGGCAAGAAAAACAACGACCTGTGGGAGAGAAGAACGAACCAGAATCTTAGGGAACTGTATAACGAGACAAGTATAACGGGAATAATAAAATCACAGAGAGTAAGATGGTTAGGGCACATAATGAGGATGCCAGAGGAGAGACTTCCGAAGAGGCTGCTGACGTGGGGCATTGGAGGAAGGAAAAGAAGGGGGAGACCGAGAGAGAGATGGAAGAGTGAAGTGGAAGAAGATTTAAGAAAGATGAGAATTACTGACTGGAAAAAGAAAACATTGAATAAGAAAAAATGGAAGGAAATAGTCAATAAAGCCTTGGGCCTTCTAGGCTCGTAGAGCTAATGTATATATACTATATTTATGACACTCTTTGTATTGCTTTTTTAAAAAACTTTGTCTCATTTATATTTTACGTATTATAGTTTGTTTTTCTCTTGTTACAGCTTGTCTCATCGGAGCGTCGGATCGTAACTGGCACCACAGTATACTGTGCTGGCACGGTAAGTCATTATTCTTTTGCTTTTGGATCGCTAATATTTTTCTTTATTTCTATTTGGGCATATAGAACATGTAATTGTCAATTTTTCCGTAAAAATTTGCAACTTCAGAGTTTTTTGCAAAATAATGTGCTCCTGTCTCGTTTAAGTATACAAAGTTCTCCACTTCTTGTAGGAAATTTTGGAATCGATTGTACTCGATAACGGTGTTTCCTGTCAAAGCGAGACAGAAGCACATTTTTTTTGCAAAAAACTGAAGTTTCATATTTTATGGAAAAATTGAAAATTACATGTTCTAAAAAAAGTTGGGGTAAATCTTACCTCCGCCACCCCCAGATTTGAGATGCCCCTGTTAAATTTTAAAAATTATGTTTACAGCAAAAGATTCAGCAATTGGTACTTACACATTCCATTAAATTTCATAATTTTAACTGGACTTGTTTCGAAGATATTCAGAAGAAAACGTCTTCAGGCCTTCTCTTTTAGAAAGCTATAGCTCCCTTGCGAAGCATATTTCGGTATACGCTTATAGGAACTTTTTGTCTTATTTTTGACCAGAGAACACGCTGGTAAAATATTGCACGCTAATTTCGGGCCACCCTGTATACTGCAGACACCAGAGGTATAAATACGATTTTTGGGAAAGCAGGCTTCAAAGTCGTTCACTCTTCGAGAAACAATTTTCAAAGTCTGCTTGGAAATGCGAAAGATAAAATGGAACCCATTCATAAAGCGGGAATTTACGGAACAGCATGCGGAAATTGCGAAAAAAAATATATCGGACAGTCAACTCTGTCTATTTTAATTCGATTTAAATGCCTTGGAAAGTATAGCGATATACAGGGTGGGTTCGAACTAGACCAAAGCCTACTATGATTTCCATTTAAAAAATTTAACTTTATGTAATAACTCAAAAAATACGCTCCCTAGAAAATTTACCTCATTTTGCCACTCAAAACTCAAAAAAATGCTTACACTTTGTTTCTATAGAAAATAGGCAGGTTTGGAGAAAAATAAGATATCTATTCTTGGCATGAAAATGACAGAAAATTATTATTGTAATTGATTTACGGCAAAATTTTTTTCATAAAAAATTTTTTTTGCCGCGTAATAAGCGAAAGAAATTAGCTTATCATGCCCACATGCTAGTTCGCTTTGTTATTGGTTTGACGTCAGAGATTCGTAAGGCGCTCCTCCTACTTCTCTTGAAGTGCCCGTGAAGCGGTAGGTAGGTACCTATCTCATAACATAAGTACTTATTGGGACTATTTCGAGCGTGAATTTTTAAAGTAAGGTGTCAAGGAAACATAAAACAAAGACAACATAATCGATATAATGATGCAACAAGGGTATCAAAAGTCCGATTCACATAATTTGCCATATTTATGTAGTAGGTAGGTAAATGTCCCGGTAAATGTGGAAATGGTGTGTGATTCTTGCATCTAACCCCAATTTCATTCAACCTCAAAACGTTAGTGTAAAGGCAGACCGGTATAAGTAAAACAAAGTCAACAATTTATTAACTGTACATGCCTTTTATAATTCAGTATAAGTAGGTATGTAGATTGTAGATACCTGCTTACTTATGTTTGTAAAATAGGTACCTACCTTATATTCTCTAATACAATACAATACATACCTTCTCATTCAGAATAGTTCGCGACATACTAGAGTCAGAGATAGGAATAAAGAGGTAGAGGTTGGAGCAGATTAGACTACTGTTCTCAAATAGTTGGGGCTGTAGAATGTTCTACTTTTACGGAAATGCGTAGGCTAGCTCAGGAAAAGGATGGAGGTACGCGTCCTACCAGTCTTCAAAAGAGAACTTTATGATGACGTACTATTTAATTATTATTGTAAAATAGTTAATACAATTTCCTTTTTTAGTTCAGGGAGGGAACGCTACGGCGATTCAGTATTTGGCTCCGTCATGCTCCTAGCATCCTGTTTCAAATTATGCTAACCGTAACACGTTACCAAGTACCAAGGGGTCCCAGAAAACTCGATAAATTACATCATGTTCGATTTTATTTAGAGTGGCTGCAATGGGGCACCCGATAATTTTATAAACTTTTGCAATGATAAACTAACTCGCAAAAATATCGATAATGCTGACCAATTTTCCTTCTGGCTCCAACGAACCACTTTTTCCGTTTTATTGGTGTGCTGAACGATGTATTAGTCTGGGTACAAAACAGAAAACACCAGTTAGAACCAGTTAATAATATTTAACAATTTAACTACACATGCATATGCATAATACTTATGGGACTGCTGCGCGCTGAAGCTGGGACTTGTACGTTATACTAAGTTCTGACGTCACGCGGCCTACTCTCGCTGCAAGGTACGATTTCTAGTCTCGCACTGACGGAAAACTTTGCACCGGCTTCACAGGCAAAGGAATTTTTTTTCAACAAAAATTAACAACATAACTGCCTTCAGTATAATAAACTCTATCAATTTTAATACATACGTGTAAAGTTTTATTTTGATACCTTGAATAGAACCAGAGATATAGGCCGACTACACACTATTGGTCCAACCTGTATAAAAATAAACGTAGCTGTCTTAACAGTAATTATGGTCCGATTCCAAACTCTACCCTGTACACAGAATTTAAGACTAGCCATAAATGCTTACCCTCCAGTTCTAAGAAACCAATTTTATTGCTCTTACGTGCCGAAAGCTCTAAGGAACCCTGTAGGTTTGTCCATTTATTTTAGTTCAGTAGTAGGAGTTTTGTTATTTATAGCAGCGTAGTGCAAGTTTAAATTTAGATTAATTTTCAACTCCTGAGGATTGTGATGGCGTTAATTTTAAATTTGACAAGTGTTAATATAAAAACGAAGAAGAAAATTGTAAATACATAAATATATTTAAAAACATACACGTACATCAGAATATTGAGCATTTTTACTTATTCTAGTTAAACAAAAATTCACGCCGAATTGTCTTGGCAAATATTGTGTGCGCTTTTCAAATGTTGCTTCAAGTACGACTTATCCGTGAACTTTTTCTCGCACAAATCGCACCCAAATGGTCTTTCTCCAGTATGCGTACACAAATGTCTTTTCAATTTGTTTTTATCCGGAAATGCTTTCGGACAGAAACTGCAGACGTGTCTCCGCACCCTATTTGGAACAGTCCGATTCCCGATGTCGTGGACCCTCTTTAAATGCAACTGCAGCACTTGCTTTTCTTTGTACTCTTTGTCGCACAAGTGACACTGAAAAGCTCGGAAATTCGAATGCGAATTAATATGCCTTGACAACTCGTCTTTAGTAACAAACGGTTTTTGACACACGTGACAAATAAACGGTTTCTGGCCCATGTGCCGCCTCATATGTTGATCAAACGAAGACTTTATCGGGAACTTTCTATCGCAAACATTACAGTGGTGCTTCCAAGTGTTCGGGTCTCGATGCTTAATCAAATTATGGGTCCGCAAGTTCTTGTAAGTGTTGAAACCTTTGTCGCAAATTTCGCAACGACTCGTCCGCATGTTCAAATGGATGGGTTCGTGAACGTTGAGGTCGCTGCGCTTCTTGAAGTATTTACCGCAGTAGCTGCAAATGTTGCCACTCGGATTGTCGTGCTGACGGAGGTGAGCTTGTAAAGACCCGATGCGGACGTACCTAGAACAATGAGTCGATGGTTTCTGCCTTTACATAATTAACAAAACCGATAATAAAAAAACAGACGTGTCTAGATTTTCACATAAATACAGTGGAACTTCCATAAGTCGAATCTCAAAGGACACAAAAAAAATTCGAGTTAAAGAAACTTCGAGTTTAACCTTGCATTATTTACATAATAACCCATCGTCGATGGCAATGTATTCTTCTGCGTCAATATCTTCCATTTGTACCGATTCCCTGTATTTCGCAAGCGTTGCCTTTATTCCTGCAAGACTAAGATCATCTTCATCCAACCAATGATCTTCATTTTCACGAATGTCACGGGAGAATCCGGCTTTCTTAAAACAATTCTGAATTGTTGTTGCTCTTGCTATTTCTTGCTATTTCTCTAATAGCATCTAATAAAGTTACCGCTAATGTTCTACGATCCTCCATGGCAGCGATAGTTTGTTTCAGAATCCGTTTCCGATAATTCAGTATTAAATAGACAATAGACATGCACCTGTCAAGGAATTGTGGTTGAATACAAGATGGGCAGGTAAGAGGTGGTGGACTCCAGAGATTCATGAGATGATGAAGAAGAGAGATTCTCTCTTTAGAAAAGCAGTAGATACTAATAACATAGAAGACTGGAATATGTTTAAGAGAAAAAGGAATGAGATAGTGGATACGATAAGAAAGAGGAAAAAAGAATATTACAATAGTCAAATAGATGAGGTGAAACAAAATTCCAACCAAATGTGGAAGGTCTTGAAGAAGTTGGTTAGTAAGAATATTAGAAGTCAGAAAATAGGAATAAAATCTGATAATAGACTAATTGAGGGATACTATGAAAAAGCTGAAGAATTTAACCACTATTTCTTAAATAGCATCGATGGTTTGGTGCAAAGTCGGCTAAATAATGATGAAGTGATAGACAAGATGGAGAAATATGATTCGAAGTTGGATAAATTTGAGGAAGTGTCTTTCTGCGAGTTGAAAAGAATAGTTAAGAGCCTGCCAAATAAAAACAGTAGTATCGATGGGATCAATACTACAATTTTGAAATTAATTGTGGAAGCTGTGGGAAATAGGTTACTGGATGTTATTAATAAATCCCTGCGAACCGTATTGTTTCCTTCAAAATGGAAGAGATCGATGGTTGTTCCTGTAGAGAAGATCCCGAATGCTGTTGATGCAAGCTCCTATCGCCCAATAAACATGCTCCCATCTTATGAAAAGGTTTTGGAATTGGCTGTGAAAGACCAATTTCTGCATTATCTGGAAGGAAATAACATTCTCTCAGAGTCTCAAGCGGGTTTTAGAAGGGGCCAATCGTGTGAGACTGCAGTGCAAACTGTAATACATGAGTGGAAGATGGCAATTTCTGAGAAGCAAATAATAGGTGCGGTATTCGTGGATTTTAAGAGCGCTTTTGAGACGATTGATCGGAATCTGTTGTTGATGAAATTGGCTCGTGTTGGGGTTGATGGTGTTGTATTGGATTGGTTCAGAAGTTTTCTTGTAGGTAGAGTTCAAGTGACGAAATTTGGAGAAAGTATTTCAAGTGAAAAGGAATCAAAATGGGGAGTTCCTCAAGGATCAGTGTTGGGACCTATATTATTTATTTTGTACGATAATGACATAGTTAAAGTTTTAAAAAAATGTAAAATACAGCTACTTGCTGATGATATGCTTGTGTATTTTGTCCATGATGATGTGGATTACATTGTGCAAGTTATTAATGTGAGTAAAACCAAGGTAATGTTCGTTTCGCATAGATGTATTGTTCCTGTGGGCGATGTTTATGTGGATGGGAGCAGGTTGGTGGTCGTTAAGGAATTGAAATACTTGGGAATTATTTTGGATGACAAACTCAATTTTAAGTCATGGTAATTATGTTATAAAAAAAGTGAGCCAGAAAGTTGGAGTTTTACAACGAGTAGGAGTTAACTTAAGTTTATGGTCAAGGTTGCTTGTTTATAAAACTATTGTGCTTCCACATGTAAGTTACTGCTCGACAATTGTTAATCTGTTCACACTGGAATATTTTCGTAAATTACAAGTGAAGCGAAACAGGGCATTGCGGATAATTTTGAAATGCGATAGGTATACTCGGATTGAGTGGTTGTTGGATGTGTTGAGATTGATGAGTATCAGACAACTAGTAACATATAACACGTCGGTATTTATATTTAAGTTAAAATACAATTTATTTCAATCTAAATTGAGTGATTTGAAGTTTAATGCGGATATTCATTCTTATTCTACAAGAAATAGAAATGATTTTTATGTGCAGTGCTATGGCACTTCATTGGCACAAAATCAGCATTGCTGACCCCGTCGGAACTTTTTCAAGAATTGCATCGCATACTTCGAGATACGGACTACAAAATACATATGATTTGCCGTGTAGGTCAAGGGACTCGCATTTTTATTCGAGTTACGGAAAAATTCGACTAAAGGAAGTTCGACTCATGGGAGTTCCACTGTAACATAACAATTGTTTCGCCAACACATCGAAAAAATAGTGTTTCACCAAACGTGCGCGAGAAAAAAAAGTGGTAGATTATTAACAGCTGCTTTAAAAGTTTTACTTAGCAACACGGAAAACAACAAACAAATACTTACCTATTCGAACATTTCATACATTTGAAGGGCTTAAAAACCTTCACGTCTTGCTTATGCACTTCGACAATATGTTCCTTGAATAAACTCCCATTATAGAATGTTTCAGGGCACAATTCGCAAGAATGTTCGTATGTAGACGAAGTCTTATCAATTTCGATTAAAATTTTTTTAACATCTTCGACATTCTCGGAAGATTTATTATCGTTTTCAGATGAAACACATTTTTTCTCGTGCGATTTCAGTATCTTCAACGTCATGTAGTACTTTTTACACAAACCGCACCGAAACTTGGTACAAGCAGTACTGTGACGTCTAATGCCATCGCAACTAACGTTATGGCTTTGCATCGTTGGCAACGTCGTATACAACTTCCCGCACTTATCGCAAGGAAACTGTTTCGTTTTATAAGTTAATTTCGTATTTCCTATGCCGTGTTCTTTCCGCATATGATTTTCTAAAATAGTTTGGTTTATATAAGAAGTGCCGCATGTAGGACACGATTTTAAGCTTCTTTTGAGACTCATGTGACTTTTAATATGCTGAGCAAGCACATCTTTGCTATTAAACTCTTTGTTACAATGGTAACAAATGAAAACGTCTCTCAATTTTGTATTATGTTGTTCTAAATTCGATTTTGTGGTACAGCTATAACCGCAGTGGTCGCACTTATATTTCCGCGTCGATTTATCGATAATTCTATGAGCCCTTAATATAGAATCCATATTATACGATCTATCGCATAATTCACATCGATACTTGCGTTGATTTAGATGCAGCATTTCGTGCCGCTTCAAATGCGAACGTAACTTAAAATTTTTGTCGCAAACGATGCAAATGTAAGGTTTCTCAAATTTGTGGGTCCATTTGTAGTGTTTATAGAGAAAATCTCTTTCGTCAAACGCCAAATCACATTCTACGCATTTGTAATTATCGTAAACAGGTAACTCGTCTATTGAACTTTTCTTGGTAAATTTTTCATCGCTACTACTTTCTTCAATTGTATTTTCAACATCTAAGCTTCCTTCGTCAACAATATTATGGACACTATGTTGTTTATCGTCACCACCGTCTTCCAATTTACAGCGGGATTTTATACATAATTCCCGAAAGGAATGGACTACATTCAATTGATTCTTGCATTGATTACAAATCAAACAATCCACGGGCCATTCCTTTAAAAAGAAATTCTTAATACTAGTTTCTATGTAGCAGACTTTTGTTACGTACCACTTCAGGCACTGAAGACGACAATTTTGACAGTAACGTCACATTATTAGAATCAATTTCGGTGCATTTTAACAAAATTTCGTCTGGTTTCAAACAAATACTGCATAAATTCGACATTTTCTTGCTTAAATTCGCATTTTCATACTTTTACGGTCCCTAACCTAACTTTCGTTTGATTTTCATTTTTTGACGTACGTATACTACAGCCGGTAAAATAGAAATTCTGAAGCGCTTTAAGTAAAAAAACATAGATGGGTAAAGTTCTGACGGGGAATCACCTATCGGAAAAAATATTTTTGTAGAATAAAAAGCACATTTGGATGGAATAATCTGTTTTATTATACAAACTAAGTCAATCATCGTTAAAAATATTGTGGACACCCTTTAAGTGTTGCGTAACATACGACTTATCGGTAAATTTCTTGTCGCAAAGGTGACAAGCAAAAGGACGCTCACCGGTATGCGTGCACAAATGTCTTCTTAACTTATTTTTATCGTGGAAAGCCTTGGGGCAAAAACTGCAACTATGTTTGCGTTCTTGATTCGGCAATTTCCGATTACCGATCCCGTGCGCTTTAGTTAAATGTAAATCCAGCACTTGCTTCTCTTTGTATTCTTTGTCGCACAAGCAGCACTTGAATTTGCGAACATTCGAGTGCGATAATAGGTGACAATTCAATTCTTTGTTCGTCACGAAGGATTTCTGGCAAACGTGGCAAATGTAGCGTTTATCTCCAGTATGGCGTCTCATGTGACAATCGAAATTCGATTTTATGGGAAACTTCTTGTCGCAAATCGAGCAGTAGTGCTTCCAAGTGCTCGGATCGCGATGTTTGATCAAATTGTGCGTCCGTAAGTTTTTATACGTATTAAAACCTTTATCGCAGATTTCACAACGATTACTACGCATGTTTAAGTGAATGTCCTCGTGAAATTTGAGGTCGATCCTCGTCTTGAAGATCTTCCCGCAGTAGCTGCAAATGTTATTGCCCGGATTGTCGTGCTGACGCAAGTGATCGTGCAGAGTATGATCACGAACATACCTAAAAAATGTTACTGAATATAATGTGTTATACCAAAAGAAATACAGTAGACTGTCGATTAACACAAAGGCCTATTTTCCATATCAACATTGTGCTTAATTCTTTTGTGCTTCTTCAAGAAATACCTATCCGAAAATGTCTTGCCGCACAAATCGCAACTAAAAGGTTTATATCCCGTGTGTACACACATGTGCCTCGCCAATTTAGAACTGCCATAAAACCTCTTAGGGCAATGACTGCAAAGAAACTTCGGTTCAGGCCTAGCAAACTCTTTATCCCCCAAATCATGCACTTTTTTTAAATGCACTTCCAACGATTCTTTTTTGTAATACTTCTTGTCGCAATTCTCGCAATTATACATCGCGACGCTCGAATGGGACTTGACGTGCGTTCGAAGCTCGTAACTAGTAACGAAAGCTTTATTACAAGCGTCGCAAGAATAAGGTTTCTCTCCTTTATGCCTCCGTATGTGACAGTCATAGTTCGAGCGAACGGGGAACTTTTTGTCGCAAATTTCGCAATAAAATTTCCACGCACCGGGATCCGTATGTTTCATCAAGTTATGTATGTTTAAATTGTTAGCGGTGTTGAAGCCCTTCTCGCACAGATCGCAGCGAACGTTATGCAAATTCAAATGAATGGTTTCGTGTATTTTTAAGTTTCTCTTCATCTTGAAGCTCTTGCCGCAGTAGCTGCAGACGAACCTGCCTGCATTTCTGTGCTGGTTTATGTGGGAACGCAAAGCATCGCCTCGCACGTATCTGCAAAAGTACGTTCGATGTACGATTGCAATTTGATAATGATGAAGAACGATCACATTGAAAACTGACGTTTTCATTTTCATCCTTCTCATTATGAAATTGCCGTGATACATCATGACTAGCAACAGATGTACAGTAGACTCGAAGATAACCGTACCAATAACGGAACTATGCATCTAAAATTAAAAATATAAATTATACCAGGCAAATTTGATTTTGATAAAATTAACAAAAATGAAAAGGAACTTTTAACATTAAAATTACCAAAAGTTTCCTTAAAAACAACCCACAAATTATCATTCTAAAACCCGATGAAAGTAATGATCCTGCCATAAGTTTACAAACTAAAAATAACAATTTTATTTCTAAGTTGCTAAATGAAAGTAATATTTTTCTCCTAATCTTAGCACCAAACTTAAAATACATAACATTAATATTCCACTTAGACCAATAGTACCATGTATACAAAATCCTTTTTAGCTCGGTTTGATTGTTGTATCTTCGTATGTATATTTTTTCTTTTAAAAATGCCCAAACAAAAAAGTCTTAATATACTCAGATCCGGTGATCTTGCATGCCACAATATTTGTACCCGACCATTTACCCGGAAAATGATTTTCTAAATAATTTCTGACTATTGCAGAATTGTGTGCAGGGGCACCATCTTGTTAGAAATAACCCTGTTTATGTTTGTTAACAGAACATTTTCCATTATCGCTCTGCGTTAATATTCAATAAATTAATGTATCTCAATCCCGTTAAGTTTCCATCAAAAATTTGGTTTGCTAGTTGACCACCCAAAATAAAACACGAAACGTTAAATCCAAAACGTCCTTGCCTCTGACGTTCAAAAGTTTGGTGCTGATTTGTATCAGACTAGTGACACACATTATGCCTGTTAAATAATCCTACGCTGCTTATGTGAGTTTCATCTGTCCAAATGACAGACCGCCTAAATTCTGGATTTTCTTGAATTTTATTTAAGTACCACCTACAAAAATTGAGCCTTCTTTCTTGATCTCCCGGGAAGAAATGGTGAATGATTTGAATTTTATATGGCCTATATTTGTATACGTTTGTTCACGCCATATATTTTTTTATTTTTATTTATATAACGTTTCTTATTTCCATCTTCACAGAATCGTTTAAATCCCAAGTTTTTTGATGTTTTCCAGGGTGTTTTCTTTTTTTTTCGCCGGAATATTGTTGCATTTTTCTTCAACAATCCTCATGTTCACTTTTTTATAAACAGGCTCTGGAATTTTTAGATCGCAGCTTTCTATAGATTTTCTTTGCTTCTCTTCAAAATAGTTTATTAAATTAAGCACCACTTTTTTGCCCGGGGATTCACAAAGCCCGCAAGTTATACACGCAAAAATGTTGTGACCTTCGCCAAATCAGTAAACTAATAAGTTGGACTTATATTTCTTTTAAATTTTCATTTGACTGCAGCATGTCTCTAAATAAGAATAAAACTGAACAATCTGGCGTCATCGAGAGTCTACTGTATTTCTGAATTTTAATTAGGTAATAAAGTAATATGTAGATCATTCTATAAACTTTAAGACCCTCTCAGAATGGCCTACATAAAATTACAATAACTTCCACTGACCTATTCCCACACTTCGTACAGCGAAAAGGCTTAAAAACTCTGGGATCTTTATCGTGAACTTTCTGGATATGATCCGTAAATCGTTTTCCCGATTTGAAAATTTCAGGACACAACTCGCACGGGTACTCATATTTTGGACAAGGCTTCTTTCTGGGCACCACCTCTTCCACTTCTACATCTTCTCGACAACTATCGTCATTAATACTTGTTTCCACCTTCACGTCATCATCTTCGTTTATATCACCATCATCAATATCTTTTTCCGAGGTTATTATTATACCAGTACACTTATATTTATTATTTTGCTTTTCCCTCAAATTTCTCTTGTTTCCATTGCATATATTACGATGCATCTGCATTTTAGATGAACTAATGTACTGTTTCCCGCACTTGTTGCAGCAAAACTGCTTCACCGATCCAGATTTGCTAGTATCATCGTTGTGTGTTTTCATATGTTCCGAAAGCACCGTTTTATTCTCAAATTGCTTATTACAATGATAGCAGATCACACTTTCTGCTTTCATTTCGACATTTAAGGGTCTGACGTGAATATATTCTGGAAGTAAAGGAGTCGCTTCTTCTTTGACGCCCATAGACTTATCGACACTTAATTGTTGAATTATTTCGGACTGGAGGCATAATTGCCGGAATGTATAGCCAACTTCCAAGTATTCTGTGCATTTTTGACATAACAGGAAATCAGCGGGCCAATTCTAGCAAAAAATAACAGACTTGTAATCCAAAGTTTATACGACAAATTTTTACCTACCACTTCAGGCACACAAGAACTTAATTTCGACACAAATGTAATGCCATTGGTGTCTCTTGTTGATATTTCAATCAAATTAGAGTCATTTTGTGTACATACACAACAAATTTCTGATTTTTCACTCATGTTTTGACACATACATTTCACTTAACCTATAAATGAGAATCTAGGGTTTTCAACTTTCAGTTTAGAGAAATCTAGGGATATTCTTAGAACTATTTAGGGATTTCTTATCTCTGCCACATGGCAATTCCGTTTTTGACAGTTCATGGTAGCGTCGATTAATCGTAATCGGGTGAGGCGAAAACAATTTTCTTAAAAATCGATTAGTGTATGAAACAAATATTTGGGGAATTACCGATATATTTTCGAATTGTTTTGGCGCTATATATTTTTGATTTATTTATCGCAAGAAAGACTGAATATGCCGCGACAACGGAGCCCCTTATGGGAGTATTTCACGAGGATAGACATCGTGACGGCAAAATGCGAATTGTGCGGTAAAATAATAAGGAACAAAGGAAACACCACGAATATGTGGAATCATTTGAAGAGGAGGCACATAAACGAGTACGGTGCTCTGGAGGATTACGACGCGAACAAGAGCCTAAAGCAGTCTATGGAAACGGACGACAGTGCAACGGAAGTTGCAGCAAAAGTAAGCAGCTCGTTAGTTTTTTTATTTACCCACTATTATTAAATTAATTTTATAGTTCTGGATGTGTGAGGCTTGCAGCCAGTTGGTAAACATTTCCAGTTTTGACGATCATACTTGCGTGAACGGTGTTACAAAAATATCCGTGAGGAGTAATTTATTTGACACGTCAAATGAAGAAATTGCAGAGAATAACCACGATGAAACTGTAACGCCCCTTGTGGACAAGAAACCTAATATTAGTCGCTTCAAGAAAGCGAAAATTGAAAAAGCGAGTGAGTTCAAAACTTCCTTCCGCAACTAAGACTCCCCTCTTTAAAAATAATTTATTTTTAGATAATTCCGAAGAAAGAACAACACAAAGACTGTTAAACTTGCTAGAGAAACCTGCGGAGCAACCGAAGCAAACCATATTCCCGGCGATGTCGATGGCGTCATCGCTACTCGAAAAATTGCCGACAAAAGTTCGCAGAAAGGCAGAAAGAGACTTTTTGAACACGTTGTACGAGCTGATTGACGAACACTGCACTGAGGATAACGCGGAGGATAATGTTAATATGTAATTTTAAACCATTGTAATTGTCTTTCAAATAAATACGTTTTAGGAAAATATGTTGACTTTTCCCGTTCCTTTATCTCCAAATGAAATAACAAATAGCGAAATTCTAGTACAAATACATTTATTTGTTAACAGATTTTGTCCGCTAAACTTTTTGATAGGTACCTTGATAGTTTCAGAAAACTTGATTCTCTATAGTGATATGACGATTTCTGTATAAAGAAAAATACTGATGATATTTAGTATTTACCTTTAATGAAATAAAAAAAAATTAGTTGTAGCTTTGATTCCCTCAATCAACGGTTGTAGCCCAACAAAAATATAAATATAATTGCCAGGTATAGGTACCTAATATTCGAAAAACCGAGTAGTACAGCAAAATTTCCAACTTCACAGGATAACCTGTAGTTTGTAGAATGCCTCGTTAAAAAGATTACAGACGTCCCAAAAATAATTTTTGGTAGCACAAGTTTTAAGGATACTGCAAGCTCTTCAAACTTCATTCACGCGCATTTGCTTGTAAATACACATTGTTTTATTTTTAATAGCGTTAAGAAACATGCAAATATGTTTTACATAAACAAAAAATATTATTTAAGTACTCACATATTTATAAAACACCAAAATATACACTATTTTCATTCTCCACATTTCAAAACTTCAAACTTTTTGCAACTGTCATTGATTGTCATCAGCAGTCGCAGTACCAACACTAGACCATCGGTAAGTCAAGTATGCTACCACTACCAACTGTGAAGTAACAAAATAAAACAGGAACTTCAATATTTAATAAATAAATGTTTATTTTGTGCACCAACTAAACAGAAAACAGGAACATTTTCTATGCACCTATTTTAAAATTCTACAAGCATGTTCTGCCCGTGTACGCAGTTCGGCTCATGTAACTGGCAATGTACGGATACGGAGAGTAGACAGGGGCGGCGTACGCAAAACTAGGAGCAGCGAAATAGGGGGCAGCATAAGCAGGAGGTGTCCATCCTGTCCATAATGGTGTTTTACAAACTTTAGGAGCAACTGGTATAGTCGAAGCAGCAGGTTCCAAAGATTCTGCAGAAAATAATAAACATTAAAATTCCGATCCAAATAACACAGGAAATTTTTAATTACCTTCTGGTACAAGAATTTCGACGCCCAATGCTGGACCTGGCGGCATCCATGGTTTCTTTGCCGTGACGGTGTTCTATAATTGAGAAAATCGTTAATTTCCGTTATTTCTTATTGAATTTTTGAGACGTACCTTCACTACTTGGGCCGATTGGACTAAAGCGACGAAACCAAGGAAGAAAAGAATTTTTGAGTTCATTTTTGAGTCTGTCTATTTTTACACTTATTGACTTTTGTACTAAAGAATATTGAACACTACGAAATATTTATACTACGCATTTCGTGATTATAGTTCATACTAACTGATCTAGTATCTTATATTACGTGCTTATCGAGACCAAGTTGTTTTTAGATTCAAAATCAATATATTTTTTAACTTCCAATATATGGGGATTAATAAATGTATTTGGTGTACTTAGTGACTTACTTTCATGGGGTTTTGTTATACAAAATTGTCAAGTTTTTAAGTTGGTGTGAGATCGTCAGATTTTCAATCGGGAGTTGATGTGTAACACTATGGATAAAATGGAAGTACATATTTATCAAAATTAGTAACTTAATATGAAGTAAACATCTGTTCAGTGTTCGTATTGCAGAGGGTCGTGTTTTAATTCAAGAAATCCTGTAATGAAAGTTAATTGACACGTAATTTGACATTTGACAACTTACAAATGTCAAAATTTGACCTTTTCAAATTATCTTCCTTCCGGTTGTCGATTAGAGATTGGTTTTTATGAAAACAAATAAAACATATCAATTTCATTATCGTAAAATCCTTAAATATTCATAGAATCATGAGTAGTCACGCAACTGTTAATCAGCAGTCTTTTATCGTGTTTAGGAAGCGAATGAGGAAGTAGGTATATAAAGAATTACAATCAAAATTGCATCGAGTTTGATTCGGAAAAAATGTTGATATACACAATTTTCGTCTTGTATTTCAATATGGTCCTGCCCATTTCTGGGCAAATGATGTTTTGGGTAGGTAATCATTTTTAATTAATTCGTGATAAGTTATTGTAAACATACGATATTTCCTTGTTTTTAGGAAAATTACCCCACGCTAGACTTTAGACTGACAGTTCCCATCCCACCGGCTGAGACTCTATTCCCATCTCTATTCTCGTTCTGTGATAAGCCAATGGTACCTCCGATACCTCCTACTGCTACTACAACTACTGCAGCTGCGCCAGCTACAACCGCTACTACCCCTACCGCGGCTACTGCATGTTCTACAGCTACTGCAGCTTCTACAACCACTGTAACTGCAAATACCACCGCAGAAACAAGTAAATGCAATAAAACGGAAGTAACACCAACTGCGGTGGTAACAGAAGTACCTCCAGATCCTATTGAAGAAAACACATGTGAAACAGCTTCTCTAAACCCAAATTTAAGGCCTTGTCGGCAGTTCTTGATGATAAGCGATATGAGAGGTATTTTCTATTGGTTATAGTTATTTATTTATTATTTAATTGTTATTTTGTATATATTTTGTATAATAAACTTTTGTTACCATAATATTGTCTTGTTTGTTTTATTATTTTTTATTGTTTACACGTACATACCTACGTTATTATAATAATTGGAATAAATCAAACAAAAACTTCATATAATAATAGAAATAATGTTTATTTGTTTCTCTTGAATACATTAAGAACAATAACAATTTAGTTGTAACCCCAGAGGGAGTTGGACTTAATAAGCTGGAGCAGCTGCCCAAGGTGCAGTCCATGCTGATGGTGCTTCATCACAAGCATTACTGATGGTCTTCAGTGGAAGAACACGTGCATCCTCAGGTAATCTGACTCCTGAAGGAACAAAAAAAATAATCAACAATTTATAAACAAGAAGACCAGGATCATGGGTGGCTAGGATGATGTGTATAAGTTGCTACTCTAAGAGTGGAGTAGCAAAATTGAATCGAGAGCATGCCTCGTCTCGTCCAAGCTGTCATAAATGCTAGGAGAGCCAAAAGCACGTTATTAGTGGCCAAGATTTTAACAAATGTAAGACATAATTTTGTTAAGATTATTTGCTTATTTACGGGAGTTGAGACTCACCTTTCGGCATCGGCAGGATTACTTTCATATCAAGTGAAGGCATGGGAGTAGCCGGAGCCTGAAAACGAGTATAGTTCATGACGTCTCTGTTGAATATTCACATCTTTTTATTTAACAACTACTCCAGGCATTGAATTATAGACCAAACCCAGATTTTTTATACTACGAGATATCACAGAATGTTAGTTGGTATTGAAACATGCATAACGTGTCTCTACGTACATTACTTTTATGTTAAAAAGAGATTAGACACAGTTTGGGTAAAAGAAGGTGCAAATGAGCTAAGCAGGAAGCAAATTTATAGAACAGGTTATGGGCCCAGGTTATGTGGCGCATACCTTCTGTTCCAAATCCCTGTCTACTCTGCTTGGTATATCCTATAATAATTTGTGACGCGTGCCAGAAATTATGCGATTTAAAAATGCAACAGAAAGTTTACCAAATTGCTGCTAAATCAGAAGATGATGCACTAAGAAATTATAAGAGAGTTCCAAAGAAGATAAAAGAGGCGATGATTATGTGCTTCCATGCATTTTGTAGGTAGAAGACGTTGTCACGACTGACATTTAGGGGATGTTTGATGATTTTTAAATTACGAAAGTATCATCGACATATACCCATCCAAACGGACTTCTAAGTTGTACCTTGACGCAGTTCTAGTAATACTGGAACGGGTGTGGGATGGCTTGCGTGCTACAATGATCTAAAGAACCGAACCATATTTGAGAAGACAGCCTAAATCGAGTCCCTGAAAGGGGGCAGCAGCTCTTTCAGTGATGAGGCCGTACAGGCAGTTTATAGTGATATTGAATATGTGCTAGATTTTGTGAGAGGCACAGGGAGAGAAGGCGGAATAGTTGGCCCCTCTGGATTAGGCAATATTAACGATAGGGGAGTTAGACTGATAGAGTTCTGCGATAAACATTTAACCTAACGGTCGCGAACACTCTCTTTCACCATCACGTAGGAGACGCTAAATTTAAGATTTTAGAAAAACGAAGCGGAAGAAGCTATCTTGACCTAGAGAAACTAAACGTGCCATAAGTTCGAGAAAATGTGGTTAAGGACATATAGGCAGAATGGAATTGCATTAAAAATAGCTTATTAGATTCCGCAGCTAGATATATTTTGGGTCATAAACTGAATGAAAGAAGAAAACCCTGGATAACAAAACATATTGTGAGTCTAATAGAGGAAAGGCGAATAGGTGTGAAAATTTTAGAACAATCAGTTTAACTTCCCATGCGTCAAAAATTGTATTTATTATGTATTGTGCAGAGAAGGATGGAGAAAAGCGCGGAAGAAATATTAGATCAGTTCGGATTTAGAAGAAATAGGGGAACGCGCGAGTAATAATAGAAAAAACGATAGAAAAGGGAAAAAAGAGCGTCTATATAGGATTTGTAGATTTGGAAAAAGCCTGCGACAATGTAAAATGGAAGATATTCGAAGTGCTCAAAAATGTAGGGATGAAGCATAGGGATAGAAGAATAATTCATAATCTATACAAAGAGCAAACGGCAGTTATAGAATTTGAGTAGGAACATAGGGAAGTAGATATACGAAAGGGAGTGAGGCAGGGATGTGCGTTATCGCCTCTAGTTTTCAATTTATATACCGAAGATGCGATTTATAATCCAGAGCCTGTTCTTTGAAAGACTCCAAGAAGATGTTAGGCACCACAGGGGATAAAGGAGAACAGAATAGGGAATCGACATGAAAACTGACGAGGATGTCTGGAGACTGATCGTAGAAAAATAGCTGTTTGTGATACTTACAGTATTTTTTCTACGATCCACCGCAAGAAGTGAAGTTTCTTGATTTTCTTCAGGCTTCCACGAATACTTAATTCTATGAAATGTCCCGAAAGTCTGAGTTTATTTAACTATCAAACCACTAAACACGCTGTCGTAAATAAACCACAGTCACGAAATGATATTTGTTTGAGACAGTTGCTTTCGCACTGTTCAAGCTGAAATAGTCACTTCTGGCACGATCGTAGAAGAAACACACTACCTAGTTTTTTAAAATATTTTTATTCGTGATAATATTCAGGTATTCATTTAATAATATTATTTGTGCAACTAATATTTGTAATCACATGGGGAACTAACTTTGTAAGCTGGAGCTGGAGCTGGAAGTGCTGGGTAAGCTGGATAAGCTGGAGCAGCTGGATAGACTGAATAAGCTGGATAGGCGTATTCTGCCCAAGCTGGTGCTGGGGCATAAGTTGGTTTCAATGGAACTATAGGAGCATCTCCAGGGAATCGGAGACCTGAAGAAGCAAAAGAACCATCAATACACGTTCAAAAAATTATGTTCTAATAGCCACAAAAAAAACAGACAAAACTCACCCTTAGGCATTGGCACAATCACTTTCATGTCAAGAGAAGGCATTGGAGTAGCCTAAAAACAAAAACAGTTCATGACCTCTCTGTTGGACGTTCACAAGCACAACACCTTAACACCTTCTTTGTTTTCACACTTACCGAGAGACACGCAGAGTAGGCAGAGGAACAGAGTCCCAACAAAACAATCAAAGCAACAGTTTTCATCTTTTTTTTCGGTTTTCTTCGTTTGCTTCAAACAAAGGACTGATGCTAACACAACAACAGAAATGAAATTTATATACGAAACAAATCTAGCTCGGTTATCCTGCTGTTGTCTGGTTCGTGATTCGATTCAACAACAAAATTATATGGCCGTGATTTTAGATGAAGAAAAGCAGAAGTTTTGTTGTTGATTTGACCGTCGTTGATAAAGACTTTATTTTTCGTATGGGTTAATAGAGCGATTAGATATTTACAGATACGTTTGGTACTTCCGTTTTCTTGTCTGATGGCCAACAATAATTAGAATCACTACACTCAGAAATCTATGAATATTTGTCTATACCTACCTATATCTTTAAAAGTGTCGACCAAAATGTAGAAAAATAAGCCAGAAGGAAGACAATGTGTGACGAGCAATGAGACAGACAATCTCGTCATTTTGCTGAAGAAAATTTAAATAAAGTGAACCGTTCACATTGGGATGAAGTTGAAAAGGCCCAATAAAGAAATTTGAAATTATACTGCACCAAACATGTTGGAAGTGTCTTTCTTTAACGGCATGGGGGTTTTCAAAATCCCACAAATGATTGTCTCGCCAGTTGAAAACCACGTCGAGTAGGCCGCGTGACGTCAGAACTTAGTATAACGTACAAGTCCCAGCTGCAGCGCGCAGCAGTCCCATAAGTATTATGCATATGCATGTGTAGTTAAATTGTTAAATATTATTAACTGGTTCTAACTCGTGTTTTCTGTTTTTTACCCAGACTAATACATCGTACAACACACCAATAAAACGGAAAAAGTGGTTCGTTGGAGCCAGAAGGAAAATCGGTCAGCATTATATCGATATTTTCGCGAGTTAGTTTATCATTGCAAAAGTTTATAAAATTATCGGCTGCCCCATTGCAGCCACTCTAAATAAAATCGAACATAATGTAATTTATCGACAGTTTTCTGGGACCCCTTGGTACTTGGTAACGTGTTACGGTTAGCATAATTTGAAACAGGATGCTAGGAGCATGACGGAGCCAAATACTGAATCGCCGTAGCGTTCCCTCCCTGAACTAAAAAAGGAAATTTTATTAACTATTTTACAATAATAATTAAATAGTACGTCATCATAAAGTTCTCTTTTGAAGACTGGTAGGACGCGTACCTCCATCCTTTCCCTGAGCTAGCCTACGCATTTCCGTAAAAGTAGAACATTCTACATCCCCAACTATTTGAGAGCAGAGTCTAATCTGCTCCAACCTCTACCTCTTTATTCCTATCTCTGACTCTAGTATGTCGCGAACTATTCCTTTGTGTCTCAGAAGGTGTCCTACCATCCTACGATTCTATCCCCTATTCTTTATTGTCTTCCATACTTTTCTCTTTTCCCCAACTCTTTCTAATTCCTCCTTATTGCTATCTTGTCTATCCACGGTATCTTCAACACCCGTCTGTAGCATCACATTTCAAACGCTTCTACTCTTTTTCAATCCGCTTCTCCCATTGTCCAAGTTTCGCACCCATAGGTATAATTTCGTACTCCATACATGCGTCTTTAAGAGTCTCTTCCGAGTTTCTACATTAACCGTTCCAGAATATAGCAGTTGTTTCTTTTTGTTAAACAAGTACCTAGTACCTACGTAGCGTAGTTTTTTGATTCGCGGGAGTTGTATTTGTTTCAGTTTTTAAAAAAAAATCCATACCGTTATAAAACTGTTAATTTTATAACTTGTCAATCACTTAGGTATACATACCTACATAAATGAGTAGGTATGTATTGTATTGTATTAGAGGTACCTATTTTACAAACAGAAGTAAGCAGGTATCTACAATCTACATACCTACTTATACTGAATTATAAAAGGCATGTACAGTTAATAAATTGTTGACTTTGTTTTACTTATACCGGTCTGCCTTTACACTACTGTTTTGAGGTTGAATGAAATTGGGGTTAGATGCAAGAATCACACACCATTTCCACATTTACCGGGACATTTACCTACCTACTACATAAATATGGCAAATTATGTGAATCGGACTTTTGATACCCTTGTTGCATCATTATATCGATTATGTTGTCTTTGTTTTATGTTTCCTTGACACCTTACTTTAAAAATTCACGCTCGAAATAGTCCCAATAAGTATGTTAAGAGATAGGTACCGCTTCACGGGCACTTCAAGAGAAGTGGGAGGAGCGCCTTACGAATCTCTGACGTCAAACCGATAACAAAGCGAACTAGCATGTGGGCGTGATAAGCTAATTTCTTTCGCTTATTATGCAGCAAAAACATTTTTTAGAAAAAAAATTTCGCCGTAAATCAATTACAATAACAATTTTCTGTCATTTTCATGCCAAAAATAGATATCTTATTTTTCTCCGAACCTCCCTGTTTATGATTTGGTTGCCTTCGGTGCGGGTGTATAACTGAATACCTTCGGGTTGCAGTGAGCCCATTAAAATTGGTTTGGGCAAAAACACAAATCATATCTCTCATATCACTATTCGAAAAGTCATTATAACGCGGCATTGTTTAATACTTTTGATAAATTTATGGAGAAAGTTAATGAAAAATTTATTGGGTTAACACTGAACACTTTAAAACTAATGTCATATTACTATCGACTGTCTGTTTGTAAAACATAGCTATCTAGATAATATTTCGTTTAATGCGGAACGGCCTATTGGAACAAGTTTGGAATTTAAACACTATCTGCATTAAGTCGTATAATAGTGCTAACCTATCCATTTCAATTTTCAAACTTTCAAACTTTCTTACTTCTTTACAAACCGCATTTTAAAGATTAGTGACCATCAAGTGACCTAGTGCATTAAAAATACACCTTTCCTAATAAAACAAAGTTCTAGGCTGCTCTAGGTCACCGTCAAGAGACTGATTCTGCATTTTTGTTGATCTATTTTTTTCGCAATATAAACAAATGTAGTATAATTGTTGCTAACGCTATAAATTGTCGCACAAACTATAGTGGATGCATTGACCTTAAAAATATGCACCTATTTTAGGAATTAAACAAAAGTTTATTCGACCAATTCATTTATTTTCGCTATCACCAATAATTTTCCAAAATATAAAATAAATATCAAAATATAGTTTAAAAAATTTCCCACAAATTTTGACATGTCTTAGTCGCATTTCAAACGCACACTTTTGGGGGTGCTATAGCAACTGGAGCAGCTAATAAAGGAGCAGCAATAGCAGCAACATCTTCTGCAATGGCTTCGATAAGGGGTGCACTCACATAGGGGGAGTAAGGTGCAGCATAATAGATTGGATAGTCATCAAGGTTATAGCTGATTGGGACCGTGGGGTCGTCGTAGCGGACATCATATCTTAGTGGGAACGGAGCAAGGCCCAGTTCAGCTGCTTCCAACTGGGTTAAAGCCAATGGGTACTCTACCAAAGCTGCAAAAAATATTTTTAGTCAAAAAACGTTGTAATACACAAAAGGAAACTTTAAACTTACGAGATACTGGTTTTGGAGTGCTTTCACAAAGGTCAGAATTACGGAATACCTAAAAAAAATGATGAAATTAATCTCTGCATCCAGGGATTGAACGTCCTCAATTTAATTTGTAATTTACGGTCATGCACTTACTCTGGCGTTGTATCTGGTGGCTTGGTGGGAAGCTGCCACGAATCCAAGAACCAAAATTACAGCGAGGTAATTCATTTTGAGGTTTTTTTTTAGTATTCAATCTAAGACAATGTGCCTTTAAACCTTTTTATATATAAGGCGAATTATCGATTAAAGAAGAACGTGTCCGTAGGGAAAATACTAAAAAAGATTGTTTCTTAACTGTAAAATTTAGATAACAAAAATAAATAAATGTAGATCATTATAATCTTTATAAACAATAATAGTTTGCGTATATTTATTATTTATTTGTTATGTTTATAGAAATAATGTTTGTTTGCTTTCAGACAAACAATAATTATGTATAATAATAATAAATATTTAAGATAAATAATGGACAACATTTTAAATTCTTGATATTCCTTTTTTGATTCTGCCTGCAATCCATCTGCAATGGACACTTTATTTGCTTACTAGTTTATGTAACAAAATAATTTAAACATTGCACATAAGAATATAAGTAATTACAAAAAATTAAAATCAAATACCTATACTTTGATTACGATTATTGGTGGACACCAATAACACCTATCACAAGACGTGTTATAAAGCGCAACACATATCACCAAAGTTAACCTAATTTCTTCTAACTTCTTTCTTCTGAAAATTATCTAAGGAAACGCAGAAAGATAAATTTATGCTATATATACCAAAAGCTGGTCATGGAAGAGCAAGTTCAATTCGAGAACTCTAGACAGTCATACAAAAATGATTTCTATCGCAGTTTTCTTCGCTTGCTTAGCTGCTTTTGCTTCAGCATCATGCCCACCGAAGGTAAGCCGATTCAGTGTTTCCAGCGTCACTCACAAGTGGTGAAAGTAACCATTTTCATCACTAGCGAGGAAAACCCTTTTTTCACTTATTTAACATTTTTTTTAATTCCAGGGTCTGCCTATCTCTTTGTCCATCCCTCTGCCAGCAACCCCAGCGAGAACTATGTACGAGCCAGTCTATGAAAGACCATGTGGTAAGTCCAGAGTGTTCTTGCAGCGAACATGTTTTCCTTCGTACAATCGAGAGTAAGTACTAAAAGTGAATTATTTACAGGATATCCATATTTGGCAGCCCCTGCTCCTATGTCGTATAAACCACCTATGCCTGCGCCAGCTCCAATGCACCCAGCACCTCCAGCTCCTCCAGCAGCTCCACTTGCAGCTCCAGTTCCAGCTCAAATGTGGTACCCAGCTCCTATGCCATATAAACCTTGTGAATCGTACCCAGTTTACCCAGCCTACCAATACCCAGCTCCTGCACCTGCACCATACAGTGCTGCTCACTCTGGTGCTGTTGCTCACTCTGGTGCTGCTGCTTACTCTGGAGCTGCTGGTTACTCCGGCGGCTCTGTTGCTACTGCTTCTGCTGCTGCCGCTGCGACTGCTACTTCCGGCACTGGTTACGCTTTGGAACCAGCTCGTCCAGCTCCATCTGGATTCCACCCTGCAGGTTACTACCCAGGGGGACGCACGGAACTTGATGCCCATGAAGAAAAAGACAACATTAACGTTTCCCACAGCGAAAAGGACTTGCATTTATCCAACTCGTAAGGAAATGGAATTCATTTTTTGATGTAACTGCCTAATTATAATAAAAGAACTCGCAATATATTATAACAATGTTTTATTTATTTATTTTCGTTTACGTGGATGATCTAATGAGTAATGGTACGCTTAAATAATAAAGAAGCGACAGATAAGCTAAAAGAAGGGCTCAAGCAAAGAATCGAGATGAAAGGCATAGGTGAAGCAAAGTACTTTTTTGTGGAATTAAATATTATAAAAGATTTCCCAAAATATAAAAGAAATGCAAGAGGTTTTCCCTTCGAGCGGTGGGATCTCAGAGAGTGCTTGTTCTAGTTATGTTTTAAAATGTAAATTATTCTCGGATATCTCATTGGTAAATACTGAAGACATTCAAGTTATTAAGTTAGCTAATTTTAGTTTTTGGATTTTACTCCTTAAGAATCGATTTTTAGTTATAGCCCGCGGTACGGAAATTTTATGAGTACATAGTAAAATCAAGCGTTACATTTCGCGTTAACCAAAAGTAACGCGTTACGTTACCTGTCACATTGAAATTATGTAGGTACGTATCTATGGATACGGCTGTTTATGTCTGACTGCATAGAGTAGATATGACAGTTGGCGTTGTAAAGTCAGCATTTGCAGTGTTTGTTGGTTCCTAAATTTGTTGAACCTTTTGATTTAATATGGAAAAACCTAATATTAAATACTCTAAATATTGCTTAGTGCCGAAATGTAAATCAACGCCTATTCGAACACCAGGAAAAGTATTTATTCGAGGGGTAAACCGCTGGGGATTTCTGGTGTACAAGGTTGGGGATGTATGAGGATGTCTGAGGATGTCCGTGTGTGAGTCCAGGGATGTCCGAAGAAGTCTGGGGATGTCCTAGGATGTCCGGGGATGTCTGAGGATGTCCGGAGATGTCCGAGGATGTCTAAGGAATCATTCTGAAGTTTTATTGCGAAATCTGTGAGATCGACGCATGCGTATTGGTTTATATTTTGAGGTTAGGTTAAGTTATACGTAGAAGGTTTTGTGTTTTGTGCACAAGTTTATTACCAACAACAATAATATTGAATTAAATTGTAATGGTAAGTTGCTAGCCTTCAAATAATAAGATTGTATGATAAGTATTTCGTATACCTAGTGTATTTTGTCTACGAATTTGGAGGCAGTGGTTATTAAGGCACCCTACTTATACGAATGGCAATAACTTCATATAACATTATTTGATGAAACCGAGAATGACATTGACTACGAGGAAAATGCAAGTTTTGGGGCAGATTAGAAAATAGAATAGAAATAGAAAATAGATTCATTTTAATATAAATATAAGTTCAAAGGATTTTACCAGGCATGTCTGAAAACAATTTTATTATTTTGTATATTTGATGTAACTGCATTATAATACAAAGTGTAAAGTGTAGTAAAACGTCGTGATTTGTAAACTGGCCAAATGGTCGCACTTATTACTGACTTCAAGTATCTTAGCTCAATAAATGCATAATTATAAATTATTCTATTACATTTAAAATAATCATGTATTGTGTTTTATTATGTGATATTCGAGAAGAGACCCACTGGTGTACCTTAAGCCAGATAAACGTTCAGTAGGCGGGGATGATGGGCCAGCTTCGTTAGCGACCCATCTAAGAATTACCACTATAATAGACATCATACTGGTTTAATACGTACAACCATATATCTCGTCTTCGTTATAAAGGCAATAACCGTTTAGGAGAACGCCAATAAAAATTAAAGAACAAAACCCTAACAACAGCTGTTTGATTGTTGTCAGTAATAAATTATAATAAATTAATATATTTTGCATCTCGATAGAGAATTCTAAACACTTTTTATTTATGATGACTGAAGATGGTAACCAATCTGATTTTGTACCCAAAATGATTAACGATAATTTAATAATGCTTTCGAAGATATGAATAAATCTTGATGTCTCAATTTTATTTGTGTCTATCAGTCTGTTATTAACATCCTTGCTTGTGATTCTTTCTTATCAAAGTAATGGGATCTGTAATGGCATAGGTAATACACAACGTAGGTAATAGACGGTCACGTGGCCACTTCGACAGGTATTTAGGTAAAATTTAATTAGGTTAATTAATCAGCGCTGAACAGGTAGATAGACAAGTGAGTAGAAATCTGCAAGGGTGGGGTAGGGTTCGTTACAATATAATAGTCCGTAAAAATTCCAACGAACCTTGAAGAGCATGAGGGATTGTGAGCCAGTACCAAATATAAAGTCGAAATCGTTTTTATTTGGCGGAATATCTGAGGATGTCCGGGGATATCCAAAGATGTCCGGGGATGTCCAGGGATGTCTGGGGACTTTCGAGGATGTCCAAGGATGTATTTGAAAAAGGGGATGTCTGGTGTACAAATTTTGCTCAGCGGTTTACTCCTCGTATTTATTTCATTGCCAGTGGGATCGACGTTTAGCAGATTGTCACTTAATTACTGAATTTATAAACAATTTATATTCTGATGTAGTTGGACATTTTCGAACATAAACCATCTGATAAATACGCATTTGGGTGTAAAACTGACATTCGCGTGTACCGTATTATCAACTATCAAGTGATTGAAGTTAAAATAATCGTTCGTAAGGAGTAAACTCCAGTCGTGCGTCGGAGCTGACACACAAATTTTTTTTATCGTAAGAACGTAAGAATATATTTGATTGCATTACTTGTTTTTTTCTGCCTCTTCCTCGGGCATAATTTTCCTTGTTGTATTTCGTGTAGATCAATTATATCTACTCTATGGAGCAGATTCTTTAATTTACACCAGAGAACAATTTCTACTATTTAAACAACGCTTGATAAGGATCGTGCTAAGTACGAAACTCGCGATAATACACGAGGACGGACGATTGAACTTCCAGCACATTGAAAACAATATATTAAAAGAACCTATGTATAACTTAAATAATTTATTCTGTTTCCATCCTAATCAAGTCGAAGCAAACAAAAAATTTCTTACATTACAATTACAGAAACTAGTAAGTTGCACCGTAGGAATTGTAGGAGCATGGAGATGGGGCATAAGAACAGGGAGATTTATAGAGGGGAGCTGGAGCTGGTGCAGGAATGTACACTGGAGATGGAGCTGGAGATGGAAGAGCATAAGAACAACTAGGAGCTGGAACATAAGATGGCTTATAAACGGGTGCTGCGGCATAAGAAACAGAGGATTTATAGATGGACGTTGGAGCTGGCGCGGGAATGTACACTGGAGCTGGAGCTGGAG
Organism: Xestobium rufovillosum; assembly: GCA_963966045.1. Taxonomy (NCBI): domain Eukaryota; kingdom Metazoa; phylum Arthropoda; class Insecta; order Coleoptera; family Ptinidae; genus Xestobium; species Xestobium rufovillosum. The sequence continues at coordinate 32,707,611 of OZ014497.1, forward strand.
CAGCATAAGAACACCGTGGAGCTGGAGCAACTACTGGAGCTGGAGCAACTACTGGAGCAGGAGCATAAGAGCAAGGTCTGTAGACCGGAGCTGGAGCTGGTGCAGGAATATAGAGTGGAGCTGGAGCACGAGGAGGTGGAGCTGGAGCGTACACTGGAGCTGGAGCGTACACTGGAGTTGGAGCGTATATTGGAGCCTTCAAAAACAGATAACATAATCAGTTTTCTTCTTGTTCTTTGCACGCTATTGCTTCAAAAACTTACCAGGTATTCACACGGTGCCTTAGGAATTGCTGGAAGAGGGATAGACAGAGAAATTGGTAATCCTTTCGGCGGACAGCTACACGAAACTGCTGCTACACAAGCGAACAATACTGCACAGATGAATCTCATTTTAATACTTTTCTCCCCGAGATTTCGACTAATATTAATAATCTCATAATTTCATCATCCATTTTATAGTTATTCGGAATTGCATAGACGTGACAAGTCACATATTTTTGCATCATTGCGTGTATTATATTCAAAACATCCGTTTGTTTTGTATATTTTGACTTGGGTGACTCAAACACAACGATATAGAGGAATTTGACTTTTAAGGTTATTGATCCTCTCGAGCGTGCGTTCTCAGTAAGTTATTTCAAAAATGTTTTTTTCTAAAATGCATTTCCTATAAATTTGAATTTAAATATTTCCGCCATCTCGTCATGGACCAATCAGACTGTCGGTGCTCCCACTACTTTTATTCAAAATGGCGGTGGTGTTCGAAATTATTGTTGTCAACTTGTAAACTATTTTGAAAGATTAATTAAGAAAAATGGAAGAAATTAGTGATCATTCTATGGATTTTAGTAAATTAGAAATAGAAGATCAATTTATCCTACGCTTACCGCCCGTAAGTACCTTTCATATTAATTTTCTTTGCGTATGCATAATTTGTTGAATCATTTTTTTGCAGGTACAGGCTCAAAAAATTCGCGATGCATTACACAAAAAACCGAAAAAAATAAAGAAAATGATGGCACTTGACGTTGATGTGGAAAATAAGAGAGGAACTGTTGAAATTAACAAGAAGAAAATACCAGGGAAGTTGGTTACTTTACCTACCATTGTGGAATCAAATAAATGTCTCAATAACGTCCACTTATTTAAAACTGCCGATATATCTCAAATGTTAATTTGTGGAAATGAGATACCCGAAGATGAAAATAAAGAAAATAAAAAGCACGAGGAAAAAATTGTCGATATTTATCCGCACGGGTTGGTACCACCATTAAAGAACGTTAAAAAGTTCCGATTTAGGAAAATGTCACGTAACACTTGCGATATAACGGAAAACGACGTCGAGAAGGAAATTCTGTGGCTCTTACGGATGGATAATTGCGCAGTATGTCGTTCCGCAGGTTTGAATTTCTTTTATAAATTGTTTCCGTATTAGGTTGCTTCTAAGTACGAAATTATTTACGAAGATCCAGGAAAGACTCTTCGGGATGGTTCTAATAGCGTCGATGAGAAGTACATCTTCGGGGATATCATCAGTGATGATTCGGAACATGTAACGCTAAAGAGCCCTCGTATACACTTGTCTGATAATATTTTCGTTTCTTTTTCAGGGATCATCCTCTGATATGAATGAAATTATTGAGTACACCAACTGAATGTTTATTTGTTGATTTTTAATAGTAATGTTTGTTTTGTTAATGTTAAATGTTTGTTATCGTTAAGTACGAATAAACAATCAATACCTTCGGTTGTATTTGTCACTGAAATTTTATTGTTTAGGTTCAGCAGAGGACATGGTCAGTTGCTCGTAAAAACATTGAAGGCAGTAAGAGTGAATGGAATTTTTCTTGTAAAGAATTACGTGTTCTTTAATTTTCGTTCTGGTTTTACTTACTTCGCAGTTTGGTTCGGTTTTGTTAGTTTCCGTGACTATGCCGATTTATTTTCAAACCCGGAACTATTAACATTGGTTTTTATATCTGGTCTTTCCTTTAACTTTATATATTTGTTTATAAGATTATTATTTATTACTAGGGCTGTGCAAAATAATCGATTATTTGATTATAGATTTTACAATAAATTGATTAATCGAATAATCGATTACTCAAAAAACTGATTGCTCGATTATCTGATTAATCGAATAATCAATAAATCAAATTATTGATTAATCGGCTGATCGTTTGTCGATTATTGGATTAATCGATCTTTTGATTAATCTTTTATTTCATCAATTTATTGTTCCATCGATTAATGAAATGAGTATTTTTATTATTGATATTTCGCATATTATAATGCACAATATAAAGTTATTCTCTTTAATGCATTAAAGACAGCTTTATTGTGTATTATAGTAGGTAGAAAGCATAGTAATTGTGAAAACACAATATGTCCGACCAACTAGGTATTTGATTAATCGATTAACCATGGCGTAAATATATATGGTGAGTGCATAGGCAGCCGCTATTCGGTCGTGAGCGCGCAATGACGTTGCTTGGGAGCGCCAAACCCTCGAATATATACGGTCCGCTGTGCACGGCAAAGCATATCTATGCCTTTCTCGTTTATATTAGAATGATTTTGTACACCTACCAAGAAAAAATTAAACATATTTGTTGCAATAATTAATTTATTATAGAGTGACTCAAAATAAAATAAAATTAGTTAAAGATGTTTGAAAGGAATAAATCAAAACTAAATAAATGATGAATTTGGAAGACTTATGGTTCGTGCAATATTGTAAAACGTGGTTAATTATTCAAATATGAAGCATAACTTTGATTTTCGAGTAAACTTAAACTTATATTTATTAATTACAAAACCAATTCGGTAATAATTATCAGAAGACTACCTTACTGTATTCGAGAAAAATATTTTCTAAACTTGAGAACAAAGTTAAAGTGAGGGGTGTTTCCTAAAAGCAACACTAATTTTGTTAGAAAAGGAGAAAAAGTATTTGAATATACATACTAGGAAGGTCGAATGATATTGCAGTATATTATATTTATAATTTCTCTCATCTAATAAGCAATAGAAACATATTATGTAAGATAACTTTACTAAATCTAGCCTCCTGATTGATCGATATCGGTGCAAAAAGATTAATACAAAATGACTAATTAACTCACATACATTATACAGGGTGGCCCACTGAAAACAGTAAGTGAGATTTTATACCATTTGGCATAATTTTTACGGAAAAAGCTCAGACACGTCGATTTTGGTTGTAAGGGGGACATAATAATAATAATAATAAATGACTTTTATTGTAACCAATAAATTACAAGAATTTATATTTGCAGACCGCAAGAAAAATATATATATATATCAGTTACAACTGGGCGAAGTTCAGTCACATCCTGTTCTTCCACTTAACCCGAAAAAACAATTAAATACAAACATAAACGAGGCAAAAATAAAGAATTAAATATGAAACAGTGCGGGGAAATTAAGAATCAAGAGCAAAAACAAAAAAAAAATAACAACATTAACCCTGTTGAGACGCAAAAAGAATATTACGCAGATGAGACGAAAATCTAGCAATAGACATTGATTTCATGGTATCCGGCAAGTTGTTATACACGTTAACTATTTGATAAGAAAATGATCTTTTAAATAACTGTGACCGATGGGTGGGTACATTTAATAAGTTTTTATTACGAATATTAAGATTGTGCATATCTGATCTGTAAAATAATTTTTTAAACAAGTATATTGGAGTTTTATTTAGAATGATTTTATGATAGAGAGTGGCAGCGTGAAGAATTCGCCTATTCCGCATATTCAACCACTTAATTTCCAACAATTTATGTGATATTCTTTGATACTTTTTTATACCAAAAATTAGTCGGAGGCAAGAGTTCTGCATTTTTTGTATTCGATATGAATCGGCAGCTGTTATACATGGTCCATAGATGCAATCACCAAAATTAAATTGAGAAGTAACCAATGCATCACACAACAGAATTTTAACCTTCTGGGTTAAATAATATCTGTTATTAAAAATAAGTTTGAGGTTCACATAAGCCCTCTGTAACATTTTGGAAACATGCACATTGAATCATAAGTCATTGTCAATATGAATGCCCAGATTCCTTACACAATTACTATAATTCAGGACACTCGCCCCCACTCGAACAGACACACTCTCCCGAGTCCTATTAAGAAACTTCTCTTTACCAAACAGCTGCACCATGGACTTGCCGGGGTTGATCATGAGACCGTGCGCACCAGATACCCTCACAAGACCAGCGACGTCACTCTCAATAATGTTGTTTGTCAATAATACGTCACTCGGCTCAAAATGGTAGAGAAGTTGTGTATCATCCGCGTATAAGTGGTAACTAAAATTTCTCACCGACCTGTGGAAGTCGCAAGTGTAAATTGTATATAGAAGTGGACCTAAAATAGATCCCTGTGGCACACCGCTTATCAAAGGCACTGTATCAGACATTCTACCGTTCAACAAAATACACTGCTTTCTCCCTAGTACATATGCATTAAATATTTGAATGGACAGTTTATCCAAACCAATGTATTTCAGAATTGATATCATAATATCGTGATCAATCATGTCAAACGCTTTAGAATAATCCAGAGTAATTAGAATTGACATTTTGCTATTATTTGTTGCACGAAAGATATCGTCAGTTACGTTTAAAAGAGCAGTGGTGCAACTGTGACCTGATCTAAAGCCAGATTGATTTTCAAATATAATATCATATTTTTGCAGAAATGGTCTAAGCTGCATATCCATAATTTTCTCCAATACCTTAGAGAAAATCGGTAGAATGCTAATCGGACGAAGATCTTTAAATTCAATAGGTGGACTGACTTTCGGAACAGGAATCACACTCGCAGACTTCCACAAGGCGGGAAAAACGCCTCGAGCCAAACAGAAATTAATAATATAGGTGAAAAATGGAAGAATGAAAGGACAGCAAAGCTTGATCATGTAAATACTAAGTCCATCACAACCCACAGATTTAGTTGATATGCCATTAATGATTTTTAAAATATCGGTTTCACTGCAGGAACTGAAATTAAATGTATTGTTCACAAGCTGTTCAGAAAATAGATTATTATTATAGTAATCAAGCGTATTTTGTTTATTCAAATTTTGAGGTCTCTGGAAGTTGAAAAAGGAGTCGCCAATCCTGTGAGGATCATTCAGATTAGCTGGAATATCAGATGTCCTTCTCGATCGCAGAATTTCACACTTTTTCAGAGACTGCCAAATTGAATTAGGATTATTAAGTAACTGGAACTCTAGAAAGCCTTTCTTCTCTTGTTTAATAATATAAGTAACATAATTTCTAATGGACTTATAATAATTCCAGTGTTCAAGACGCTTAGTTCTTTTATACCTGCTGAGTGCTTTGTCTCTTATGGACATTATGAATTTTAAAGTAGGGGTGAGCCATGGTGCACTCGGCCTAGATATTCTTACTGTACGGAGAGGCGCATGAAAATCAAATAAAGTAAGAAGAGAATTGGTCAGAAATTCAACCATGGTATCAACATTATCAAAATCATAAATTATTTTCCAGGGAATGGCTTGAAGATCTGACAAAAAATTACTATAAATGAATGCTTTAAAGCTTCTAAATTTATAAAAAAACTGTGAAACTCTTACTACATTAATAGGTAAAATAGAATACACCAGAGAATGATCGGACACACCATGCGTATCAACTACACCTTCCCCAACGACATTTAATTGTTTCGGAACGAGTATCCAGTCAATAAGCGTTGAGGAAAATGAGTCAACCCTTGTCGGTTCAGAGACAACTTGCTTAAGGTCCAAGGAATCCAACAAAGACATGAACGTTATAAATTTAGGATCATTTTGTTTTAAATAATCTAGGTTGAAGTCCCCAAGACACAAAACAATATCACAGGTTGGTATGGTAACAGATAATACATCCTCTAGTGCAACAGAAAACTCTCTAAACGGAAATTCCCACCGTCTATAAATGGTCCCTAGAATTATATGGAAGTCAGCGACATCAATTGCAACCCAAACACCCTCCATGGCACCATCACTGCTCTGCTGGAAAAGTGAAAAAGACAAAGTATTTTTAATGTATATACCCACACCACCTCCACGTGTAACTGTATTTCTGTCTGATCTGACGAACGAAAATCCATCAATGTCTACCACCCCAGCAGGCACACCAGGTGACAGCCAGGTCTCAGTGATACCTATGACATCATAGTCAGAAATCAGTTGTTTAAATTCATCGAAGCGATTCATCAACGAGTGTACATTTAAATGAGCAACCTTAAGATGTGTCATTATCAAAAAGAAAAATAATAGTAAAGCAAAAAACAACTATAATACTATCGAACTTAAATAAATCAACAACAATGAAACAATCAATGAAAATCATTCAAGTCATTTAGAGAATTGATGACAAAAACCTTTGACTTCTCCGATTTGCGCATCAAAATCCGCCCGTTCCTTGTCCACAGGTACTTAACACTGTTCTCCTTCTTAAATGCACGGCATGATGAGTAGAGACTCCTGTTTAACTTGGTGAGCGATTCATTAACGTACACCTGATCAGGTGTGCTGCCCACGGGCACCCATTGAGGGCAGATATCCGTAAGGCACAAATTACGTTTTACCTTGCGTGCACGGAGCAATTCTTCCTTTTTTAATCTCGAAACAAACTTGATTATCATCCCTCTCGATTTAGATGCATCGGACTTTTGACCCAGCCTGTGACACGCATCAATACTGCACTCATCAAATTCAACTCCAAGTGACCGAAACAAATAGGCTATAGTCGTAAGGATACTCTCATTTTCAAATTCAGGAATTCCAAACACCTCTACACAATTCGATCTGGAATATTGTTCCTGTCGATTAAGTTCCAGTTTGAGTTCCGCATTCTCCAACTTTAATTGTTTACATTCAGATGACAGAGAGTCAATATTTTCAAAACATTCAGAAACTTTAATATTCAACACCTTAACAATATTATTAGTCTCGTCAATTTTTTCATGTGCTGAATCAAGCGACTGCCCCAACTGTGTATGCAGCTTTCTTATTTCCCTTAGTATCTCCAATGATGAAGGCTGTTCCACACATTTTTCACATCGCCAATCATCAGGAGTTTGGGACGAATCCACGCAATCCTGATGGCATAATTTAGAACAACTCTTCTCGGCACACTTAACGGCCTTCCTTTGGTTGGTTATTTTTATATCGCACACGCTACAGGATACAGACATTTTTATTTCTTTTCTCAATTCGACATAAATTCGGAATAAGAAGCACTCTGCTTGAAATAATTGTATTCCTTTTTTGTACACTTTTCTTCGGTTTAGTTCGAAAACTTTATTTTGTAGGATTTTTTGTGCACTTTTATTTGGATTTAACTTCAATGAATTACTATCTAAACACTCCAAATATAAGGAAGTTGCACAATAAACACGTTTCAAATTGCGGCACAACATCTGAATTCGATGTTTTCATTCATGTAAATTCAACCCCAAAGCTGGAGGGGACAGCACCCTTAAATTGTTAAATGGAAGGTGGTATCAAGATGCACACCGTTTGAAAGCCTTTCATCTTTCAATTCTCTTTATAACAGTTTTCCATTTTTTTTTAAAACGGGCCACTGACTTCTGAGAAAATGTGCTTCAAATGGTATAAAATCGCACTTACTGGTGTTAAAAGGTGCCTTAATTAATGTTATTTTTAAAGTGCATTTTCTTGGAGGTTAGTGGTCCAATTTTAAAAAATGAAAAACTGTTATAAAGAGAATTTAAAGGCCTTTCATCCGGTGTGCATCTTGACACTACCTCCTATTTAAAAATTTAAGGATGCTTTCCCCTTCCGCTTTGGGGTTGAAGTTACATGAATGAAAACATCGAAGTCAGATGTCCCCCTTACAACCAAATTCTACGTGCCTCAGCTTTTTTCGTGTAAATGATGCTAAATGGCATAAAATCGCACTTACCGTTTTCAGTGGGCCACCCCATACAACGAAAATTCACATGACAACTGTTATTTCAATCGGTGAATTACTTTAACAGAATCGATTATCTGTGAAAGGAGCTAACTAAATATTTAATAAATTTAATAGGTGACAAGAAAACATTGCATTTTCCGAAAGCGAGTTTTTTTTCAGATGAATTTTAGTACATCAACAGAGATACCTATCTGTAAACATTTCTGATTACTTTAGTTCAACTTATTAGGTTTTGTATATTTAAGGTATTTTTGTCCAGTCTAAAATTTGTTAAAATGCTTAGTCCGTTTCAACAATAACCGATTTTAGCTCTTGCTTGGTGATTTTGTTTTACAAAATACTTAATGCATGCGTTAAAAAAAACGGCGCGAATCACAATCACAACAAAGTTAATTTTAGTTTGCTATTTTTCGCATTTTCTTCACAATTTTACCCTTATCAGTTTCTGATAAACCCTGAATCGTAAACTTAATTGTTTGATTCTCAAATTACGTGCGCGTCCGAACTAGACAACGCAGTACTTTGTCTGCACGTTTACATAGTTGAGCTAGCTAGTTGCTAGCGAGGAATTCTGCGGAAATCTAAAAAAGTTAACGTCATTTGTATTTCAGTTATTGTTGTAACAACCCACGATAGCACAATTAGGCATTATAAACTTGTCAAAGATACTGGCAAGTTAGTAAAGTCTGTAAAGTCTTCGGGCGATAACGCCGCTGCCGTAAAGATAAATGCCCGACTCCCAGGTTCGTGCTCGCAATTGACGTCACGTTCCCCCACTTACGTGCGCACTAGATTCTATCGGCACGGCCTGCGATTAACCAAATAATCGCTTAGTCGATTAATCAAACGCTTAATCGATTAAACAATCAATAAGATGATAGATCAAATAATCGATTAATTGACAATCGACTAACTGATTAATCAAATAATCGATTAATGGATCAATCAAGTAATTGATTAATCAAATTCAAATAATCGATTAATCAGATTTATCGATTACTTTACGACAATCGATAATCGATTATGAAATGTAATAATCGCACAGGGCTATTTATTACTTCTACTTAGTACTATACCGCGAAAATCCCAGGGTTTTGTAACATAAAATACATACTATCCATTTTTAACAAAAACATCAAATGAAATCAAATGAAATGTTCACTTATCTTTGACATAAAAGAAGTTTAAAAAACTAAGGCTGGGAAAATGATCTGATTAATCAATAAAAGAAAAGCGATTAATCAGTGATCGATCACGAAATATCGATAAATTAATTGTAATTGTAATATTGATCAATCGACATACCAGTTAATCGATATGTTGATTACTACTGTCATAATAATAGCCTTTATTAGTAAATATGCTATATAAAAAACAAAACATCAGGTTCTGCAACAACAATAATAATAATAATAAACAAATAAAACTGCACTAATAATTTTCTATAACATAATGGACCACCTCCCTCCTAAATGTTAACATGCTATTACAAAATTATGATGAATGAATGAACTTTATTCTTAGCTTAAAGCTACACACCAAAAGTATAATTCAAAATAAATAAATGTTCATTAGTAGGTAACGCAACCACTAACTATTTTTAACATAAATTGCACTTTTCTTTTTAAAAATCCCAAAACTACTTTCATTTTTCAAGTAAGTAGGCAAATTATTAAAATAAGAATATCCCTTAACAAACACTTGATTTTGAGCAAATGCAGTAGTTGCATCAGGTACGAAAATGTCTTCCCTTCTTCTTGTGTAGTAATCATGCACATCCGTTCGTAGTTTAACTGGATCATCCATATGAAGCATATTATGTTTTACTTTATGTACAAAATTCAATGTTTTATACCTAATTCTCTACGCAACACTAATAAACTGAAGCGTCTCCAACATAAACGAAATACTAGTATACCTGCTGCAGTTCATTGCATTGTTTTATTTTGTCTTTTCTGAAACTCCTGAACAAAAAAATCCGTCACCATATATAGAACCGTTGTACAATATTCAAAATACAGGGCAACCATAGTTTTATATACAAGCAGCCGTGACCAACAGCTAAGTTTGCCACTTATTCTAGACAGAAGGCCCACTCTTTGAGATACTTTCTTCAAAACATAACTAGCATGCTCTTTAAAATTCAACTCATTATCTATAATAACCCCTAAGTACTTAATTTTGCAAACACACTTTAACTCGATTTCATTCAACCATATGGGACACAATTAATTTGCTACACTCTTGCCCCCCAAATACATCACTTCAGTCTTATTAGTATTTATAACCACCATATTGTTCTTCAACCACCTAGAAATTGCCTTCAGTTCACTATTGATAACTTCTGCTACCTCAGCCTTACTCTCCCCAATGTAATAAATAAGAGTGTCATCTGCAAACATTTGTATACAACACTTATCCAACGTATCGACAATGTAAACAGTACCGGCCCCAAACTGAACCCTGCGGCACACCATGTGTTGTTTGAACCTTCCCTGAAATTGAATTATTGTACTTCACCACTTGGAATCTATCGCTCAAATAACTTCCAAACCACTTCAGTGCACTGACCTCCACTCCCATTTTCTTTAATTTGCACATCATCAAGTCACGATTCACCATCTCAAAAGCCCTTCTGTAATCCAAGAATACCGCCCCAACACATTTTTTTTCTGTATAAAGCATCCTTCCATCTGCCAATAACTGTTTGTACTGCTGTTTCACAGGAGCGTCCTTTTCTGAATCCTGCTTCATGTGGTGTTAGGATATTGTGGTCTTCCATAAATTTTGTGAGCTGGTCCTTTACTGTGGTCTCCAACACCTTTTCATATGGAGGTAGCATATTTATGGGTTGAAATTCCTCACATTGTACTGTATTTCTTACTTTTTCCACTGGTACCACTGTCGATAACTTCCATGTTTCCGGGAATATTCCTGTATCCAACGAAGAGTTGACTATTTCAAGGAGTCGATGCCCCAACACCTCAAACACACATTTCAACAATCTAGAGTTAATTCCATTTGTGCTACTCTCTTTATTTGATAAATTTTTAACCACTCTCCTTAAGTCCATCATCTTTACCTCCTCAAATTTTGTGAGTAATAAACCATCCTCTATTTCCTCCAAATTAATTGTTGTGTCGCTAATAATATCTGCAAGTAATCTATCTATGCTCTCCAGGAAATAGACATGAAATCTATTGGCTATTTCTAACTCGTTGAAAATTTTGTCATTATTAAATATTATACTGCTATGGCTGCTTTTCTCCTGTCCACTCATCAATTTCTTTAAGTTCTTCCATATAGTTTTTGAATCAAGTGACTTATTAATTTTTGTCTCATAATATTGTCTTTTAGCTTTCCTTATCATACTGACGATCTTGTTTCTATGTTGCCTGTAACTATTCCAGTGGTCTGGGTCATTTGTCCATCTTGCTCTCACAAATGCATCATCCCTCATTTTACTCTCATTCTCCAATTCTACATTCCACCATTCATTGTCAGACCACTTTGCAGGTATCTAGATTTCTCTTTCCGGAGCCACCTCATTAAGCACCTGTCTGTACGTCCAAGATTAATCAGAGATCTTATTATAGAGTATAGATTATTGTCTGTTGCAATGTTATATTATTTCCATTAATCGATCAATAACATCGATTAATCTAGATAATTGATTGATCAATAGAATTGATTAATCGAAAAAATTGATTAATCAGTGATCGATTACGAGGAAGAAAATCGATTACGATATAACGATTAATTGAAATATCGATCAATCAAAATATCGACTGATTAATTGTAATATCAATCAATCGACATATCAGGTAATCGATATGTCGATTACTACCTTCTGTACGACGGAGATTAATCAGAGATTCTGTCGTAATGTTATATTATTTCCATTAATCGATCAATAACATCAATCATCATCATTTATTTAGCCCGTCATAGACAGAAAACACAATACATAGGTAGAACACATAACATATCAAACAAAATAAATCACAAAACAAAACAAAAGAAAAAATATATCAAAACCTCACATGAGGAAACCGGGGAACAACACTCTCAACCCCCGAGAAAATCATCTACACTATAGTACAACTTATCAAGCAATAATCTTTTTAAAGAAGCCTTGAACATTAAAAAAGTTGGAATGGATGAAATTGATGCAGGTAGCTTATTAAATATTTGAATGGACATATATATTACACTTCTCTTAAAATTTTCCGAGTAGGGCCTCGACTGATACAATAACACTGCAGACCGCGTAAAATGCTCATGAATCTGTTCCCCCGTGACACAATTATTCTTAAGCCGAAACTGCAGAACAGCTATCTCATAAATGTAAATACATGCCAGTGGCAATATTCTCAGTTTCTCAAAAAGTGGCCTTGAAGGGGTACGAGGAAGACGCCTTGAGAGAATTCTCACTGCCCCTTTCTGCAATCGAAAGATATAATTAAAATTTTCGGCAGAGGAGTAACCCCAGAAAGGTATACCATATCGGAGATGTGACTCAAACAGCGCAAAATACGCATTTTTAGCCACAAGTAAATCGTAATTATTCATAAGAGTCCTAAGGGCAAAACAGGATCTAGACAACTTTGTACTTAGGTGTTTAATGTGCTCCTGCCAATTCAATCTATGGTCGAGATGAACACCCAAAAATTTAGTAGTATTTACAGATGAAATTATAACACCATCTGAAGAAAGGGCAAACAATACGCCAGGCCTGAAATTCATAAGACAAGTCTTATCCAGATTAAGAGTCAACCTGTTCGCCGCAAACCAACATCTCAAGAGCGACATGTCCGACACAATCCTGTCATGCAACTCATGACCATCACTACCGAACCAAGTTATATTGGTGTCATCAGCAAACTGAACGAACTTGCCACTAATGCGCAGAGAAGACATATCATTTATGTACAACAGAAAGAGAAGTGGGCCCAAGACAGAACCCTGAGGCACCCCATACATAGACTGAGCAGAGTCAGATGTAAATTTCTGACAATCAGTGTTGACAATAGAAACGGCATGGCATATCAATCAATCAAAATATCGACTAACTCGTCGACTAATTAATTGTAATATCAATCAATCGACATATCAGTTAATCGATATGTCGATTACTACCTTCTGTACGACGGAGATTAATCAGAGATTCTGTCGTAATGTTATATTATTTCCATTAATCGATCAATAACATCGATTAATCTAAATAATCGATTGATTGATTAGTCAAACAAATCGATTACTTTCTGTAATCAGTTACGTAATATCGATATCGCCCAGTCCTAAAAAAAAACACTGTAAGCATTTTGTATTTCATTTAATACAAGAGCAATTACTGAAAAAAAACAAGACACAACTTAACAAAGTTTTATACTAGTATATACAGAAAAAATGAATTTATATACAAATAAAAAATTAAGTTAAAAAGTACTACACTATTATAAGACGCGACGTGTCTTTTTTCATCACGGATCACCAGTTTCACACACCTTTTCTAATAAAAAAAAAGATATTCACCCAATTAAAGCTCAAAAGTTAAAAAAGAAACGACACTTAGTTCAGAGTTCCCCGGCAAGTCGAGGCGCCGCACAAACAAGGGATCTTCTCGTCCTCGATCGGGAACTTATAATCGTACGTTATCTCTTCGTTCACGCCGATACTCTGCTTCGAGTAAATCACAATCTTCTTCTGCGACTCGATCGTGATGACCTTCGCGTAACAATTCGGCTGAAAATACAAGCAAACAAAATTCGTCCGCCGCAAAAACAGTCATACTCACGTTGCAACTATGGTTAATAAACCTAGCCAAGTTCCCGCATTTCGTCGCGTCAATTATCGTCTCCAAATCTATCCTAAACAGATAAGAGCTCCCTATCCCCGTCGCTTCATATTTCGTCTCCCTAAGATCGGCGACACTCGGCCGAATCATCTGCCCGACGTACTCGATAACCATCTCGTCCGCCGCTATTGGTTCCATCGCAAACAATCCCCAATCATGAATAGCAGACTTGGCAAACTTCAAATGTTTCCTCCTGAACTTCAGCTGGTTAAACTTGAGCAAATCAGAATCCGTATCGGTACCAAACGCAGTCAGCAACCGTCTTTGATTCGATCTGGCCTCTCTCGATAAACCTTGCGTTTTCGTCACCGGAACATCAGGCGACGTGTTCACCTGCGACTTCGTGTGGTGATACTTGTATTTGGCCTTCTCGATGGCCGCAACCTTGTAATAACCTTCGGTCCGAGCACACCCTGTCGCATGCACCCTCACATCGTCCCGTTTTCTTCTCTTGGGCGGGCTAGAATACAGGTCTGTGGCGCAATGGTCGACCCAGTGCGTGTCGTTCAACCAGTAACCCATGGTATCGTCCGCCAACATTGCTTCGTACGACCGGCGCATGTAGTCAATGTCCTCGTGATCGATTCCTTCGTTTTAAAGAAAATTTGCTTTGATTACCGACACACATTAAACGAACAGAAAATTAATTCCTTTTACGACGCCCCCTACCAATTTTCAAAGATTCTTATGCTACATTTACATCCAATTCGATATCGGCACTCTTCGAAATCAGATTGCCAATTAATAATAATAATTTCATTACAGCTGACATATTTTATAACTGACAGCTGTCACTTCGATAATTTTGTGGCAATTCCAATTGGAAGCTTGCAATTTGCAAACACGATGTTCGAATTCAAATTACATAAATGCGTATGTCAAATATCAACTTTGCCATCAGATTTCGAATTGGATGTAAATGTAACTTTACATTATGTCTGATATGTTATGACTGACAGCTGCCATATCGAAATTTCCATCGCAATTCGAATTGGAAGTTTGCGATTTGCAAACATGTAATTCGAATTCCAACACCAGGGTTCCCTCTTTGAAATCCGTATCAAATTCTCTGACTTTTCCAGGTTTCCTTGACCGAAGCTTATAAAACGATCTCATTTTGAAGCATTTCGAATTGTGCCAATATCGAATTGGATGTAAATGTAATTTTACATCATGTCTGACATATTTTACATATATGCTGTCATTTCGAAATTTCCATCATAATTCGAATTGGAAGTTTGCGATTTGCAAACATGTAATTCGAATTCCAACACGAACCGTGCTGAATTCAAAGTGCTTTTGTAAAAATGTAATACATAAATGCGAATGTTAAATATCCACTTCGCAATCAGATTTCGAATTGTGCCGTTATCGAATTGGCTGTAAATGTAACATTTCATTAGGTCTGATATATTTTATAACTGACAGCTGTCATTTCGAAATTTCCATCATAATTCGAATTGGTCGTTTACGATGTAATTCGAATTCCAACACCACGGTTCCCTCTTTGAAATCCATATCGAATTCTCTGACTTTTCCAGGTTTTCCCTGACCAAAGTTTATAACAATTAAGATTGTATCCCGATTATACACGATCTCATTTTGAAGCATTTTGAATAGTTAACGATGGTGCGGAGATTTACGGTTACGTCTACTAGTCTATGGGCTAGCTAGTCAAATTTAGGCTAACACAGTTACGTGGGTATATAAGGAAAGCAAAAAACCATGATTACCATCTCAAAGTGGTAGCTAATAGAAATGGCGGCCAGTTCAAGATGGCGGATGCGGATTCTTGAAAAACGACCTTATCTCTAGAAGTGTAGGTCTGATTACAATATTCTTTTTTTAATGGAAGCTTAAAATGTGCTCTATATTTAGGATTCTTCTAGGTCTTTGATATGTGCAACAATTAATTGGTAAATCATTAATTAATAAACATTTTGCAATTTTTAAAAACGGTTTCTTAGTTTATCATGAATTACCTACTTAACTAAAAACTTGGACATTTGAAAAGAAAATATTGGAACAATATCTTAAGAGTCCGGCAAACCCCTTTAAAATGAACCTGAACACTGACTTCATAGTGCTATGCTCATTTCTAAACGGTGAAAATTGAAGTGTTGAATTTTGGACAGTTTATAAACGAAACTTTATTTTAGGTTTCTTTAAAAACTTTATCTTAGAAAATGTCGGTTCACTCATGGAATTGACCAACTTCACGCGTGCATATCGCCAAGAGATTTACAGTTTTCAAAAAATTGTTTCAATAGAGACATAAAATATACCTTCTTCTACCATAATCAGACTTTCGTGTTGCTAAATTTACTAGGATGAAGGTTTAATCGTGGTACAGCGAAAGCACTGCAAACGCAAAATATGCCTTGGTATGTGCTGCCGCCCCGTGCCGACTGAGCGTAAACTCAGAGGAGCGTTGTCACATTTACTAGGTACCGAAAGCGCGGGCTTTGAATGTGCGTTGTTCTTGTGTCCATAAATATGTTTAGTGCAACGGTGTTGCAACACAGCTGATAGTTTGCTCCGTTTTCTAACGGATACTTCACCGACCCGATGCCCCGCAGATGTAACTTTTGACCTGCTTTGCCGGACTCTTAAGCCTAAACTTTTATCTTTAATTTTATTATCTATAATACTTATCTATACTTTTGTGTCTTGTCCTAGAAATGGTATTGAAATGAATCAACCATGTTGACTATACTGCATATAGTGTTTGTTTACTAATTTTTCCTTATTTCGGTAATTCCTGTTCTCTATGTAACTTTTTGTCATTATTATTACTTGATGAATTAATAAAATACTTTGTGTACTACCATTGTAATAATTTATTATAATATTTGACCGGTTTCAAGATTTAAAAAATACATCATCAGAAAATGTAGATTTGAGTCGGGCTGAAAATGGTTGAAACGGAGTATTACAGGCGAGATTACAGGCTATCATATCATATAAAACAAACATTGTGTTTTTTGCCACAAAGAGAGTAAATACAAGAAAGGACGCAAAACAAGGGAAGCGCTTACTCAAGTTTTAGAGTTGAGAACTGACAAGCAGAATTACGTAAAATTGCTATTGAGAGGGGCGGTAAAAAATAATAGGAATCACATCAAGAGATATAGCTGCGCATAAGCTCATTATCATAAAACTTGTTACCTTAGCTATACAAGGCTGAGGCCCCATAAACTTAAAAATGTCGATAAATATAGTGAAGCAGAAAAGGTGGCATATCAAAAATTAAATTATTTCATACGAAAAGATATATTCTCGAACCCGAGGGTTGAATCTCAAAGTAATCTGGTTTCAAAATTAATTGAGTACTTAAAGGATGATCTTGACGAAATAACACAGTCTACTAAAAAAAAAATTCCGTCACAACTTAAATAAGGAATTTGATTCCTCCGTAGATTTTGCTAATATTGATGGCGAGGTATATATTTCTCCAGATAATCTGACTTACGATTTGCTACTTGCAAATTACGTGAGGTCTAAAATTAAATTAGAAGAGCACCTTTTGGCAAAGGAACCCGGAAACCATATACCCCCCAGCAGCTCAACAGATAAAAGCAGATTTAAAAGGTATAGAAACCCATGTTTGACCTCCATCGCCACATGAGCATCACATGAATTATATGGTCATACGTCATACCTCCCTCGTTCATATGCTTTTTGCAGAAACTTTTTGGAGATTCATTACCTCGAGTGAATAGACTAGCATGGTCCATTTCAAAGATACAATTTTGACTCCAAAACATATATTTCTACCAATGAGAGTGAAGACTCCGACTGGAAACATGTTGAGATGATTTCAATTTTACATCGTCTAGGCCACGAATATAGTTAGTCCAAACTTTTGGAAATAGATACAGCGTTGTGTATGGAGAAACTAAACACTACCAAGCAGTATCCATGTCAGTACTCCTACCATAGTAGCCTATGACAATATAGACCGTATTAGAGGAAACATTAAGTGGGGCTGGTACTTCTCATCGTGTCAATGGCTCGCCACAAAGATCTGGCATGGCAGTTATTGGGAAAAGGCAAAGAAGTATTTCAATGCCAGTTCCATGTACTCAAGATTACATATAGTTGGTAAAAGAAAAAATCCTCCTACCTCCTGCAATTACTATACTGCTCAGCTTTCGCATGAATCTGCAGAAAATATGGAATATTGGATTCTGCCTTTTGTTTATCTGTTTCTCCGATTTATGTATTTCAGTTTAACAAATTGATGTGATAACTTGCTGTCACTTTATTAACTGTATTATTATACTATTGCTTTTTCATATTATTATTCCTTAGGTTAACAAAAGTTTTGATAGAAATTATAAAATTTTTCTCAATTTTTCTCAATCATCTGTTTTAATCCACTATTTACCAGTTAACGATTGCACATAGACAAAAATACTAAATAACCTAAATTATAGGACATCTTTTAAGATTTCATTTAAAAAAAAGAATGTTGAAATCGGACGGTTATTTCCAGAGATATGGCCGTTCTTCGGAAGTCAACATCCGCCATCTTAGATTGGCGGCCATTTGTATTAGCTACCACTTTGAGATGGCAATCATGGTTTTTAGTCATTCTTATACATCCATATAACTGTGGTATAAAGGAAAATTAGTACCCCCAAATTATAACGAAATCTTGGCTGGCCCATAGACTATACAGGAAGAAAGTAAAGACTAAAAAAAGATAGCTTTTCTAAAATTATTTTGCTTCCTTTACTTTAAAATTCCCCGACTTTTATTATTATATTTAAAAATTCCCTGACTTTTGCCTCAAATTTTAAAATTCCCCGACAATTCCCTGACTTTATCCAGCATAAACAGAATTCCCTAACATTTCTAGGTTTTCAAGGTTCCCCAGGCAAGAGGGAACCCTGAACAAGAACCGTGCTGAATTCAAAGTGCAGTTGTAAATGTAATACGTAAATCCGAATGTCAAATATCCACTTCACAATCGGATTTTGAATTGTGCCAATATCAAATTATATGTAAATGTAACTTTACATATTTAATAACTGATAGCTGTCATTTCGAAATTTCCATCATAATTCGAATTGGAAGCTTGCGATTTGCAAACATGTAATTCGAATTGCAACACCATGGTTCCCTCTTTGAAATGCATATCAAATTCTCTGACTAAAAACATGATAGCGTTTCTAAAATTATTATGCTTCCTTTACTTTAAAATTCCCCGACTTTTATTATTGTATTTAAAAATTCCCTGACTTTTGCCTCGAATTTTAATATTCCCCGACAATTCCCTGACTTTATCCAGCATAAACAGAATTCCCTGACATTTCTAGGTTCTCAACGTTTCCCAGGCAAGAGGGAACCCTGAACAGAAACCGTGCTAAATTCGAAGTGCCGTTGTAAATGTAATACGTAAAATTCCCTGACAATTCCCCGACTTTATCCAGCATAAACAGAATTCCCTGTCTTTTCTAGGTTTTCAAGGTTTCCCAGGCAAGAGGGAACCCTGAACACGAACCGTGCTGAATTCAAAGTGCAGTTGTAAATGTAATACGTAAATCCGAATGTCAAATATCCACTTCCCAATCGGATTTCGAATTGTACCAATATCAAATTATATGTAAATGTAACTTTACATTATGTCTGACATATTTAATAACTGACAGCTGTCATTTCGAAATTTCCATCATAATTCGAATTGGAAGCTTGCGATTTGCAAACATGTAATTCGAATTGCAACACCATGGTTCCCTCTTTGAAATCCATATCAAATTCTCTGACTAAAAACATGATAGCGTTTCTAAAATTATTATGCTTCCTTTACTTTAAAATTCCCCGACTTTTATTATTGTACTTAAAAATTCCCCGACTTTTGCCTCGAATTTTAAAATTCCCCGACAATTCCCTGACTTTATCCAGCATAAACAGAATTCCCGGACATTTCTAGGTTTTCAAGGTTTCCCAGGCAAGAGGGAACCCTGAACAGAAACTGTGCTAAATTCAAAGTGCCGTTGTAAATGTAATACGTAAAATTCCCTGACAATTCCCCGACTTTATCCAGCATAAACAGAATTCCCTGTCTTTTCTAGGTTTTCAAGGTTTCCCAGGCAAGAGGGAACCCTGAACACGAACCGTGCTGAATTCAAAGTGCAGTTGTAAATGTAATACGTAAATCCGAATGTCAAATATCCACTTCCCAATCGGATTTCGAATTGTACCAATATCAAATTATATGTAAATGTAACTTTACATTATGTCTGACATATTTAATAACTGACAGCTGTCATTTCGAAATTTCCATCATAATTCGAATTGGAAGTTTGCGATTTGCAAACATGTAATTTGAATTGCAACACCATGGTTCCCTCTTTGAAATCCATATCAAATTCTCTGACTAAAAAAATGATAGCGTTTCTAGAATTATTATGCTTCCTTTGCTTTAAAATTCCCCGACTTTTATTATTATATTTAAAAATTCCCCGACTTTTGCCTCGAATTTTAAAATTCCCTGACAATTCCCCGACTTTATCCACCATGAACAGAATTCCCTGACATTTCTAGGTTTTCAAGGTTTCCCAGGCAAGAGGGAACCCTGAACAGAAACCGTGCTAAATTCAAAGTGCCGTTGTAAATGTAATACGTAAAGTTCCCTGACAATTCCCCGACTTTATCCAGCATAAACAGAATTCTCTGACTTTTCTAGGTTTTCAAGGTTTTCCAGGCGAGAGGGAACCCTGAATACGAACCGTGCTGAATTCAAAGTGACGTTGTAAATGTAATACGTAAATACGAATGTCAAATATCCACTGAGCAATCAGATTTCGAATTGTGCCGATATCAAATTATATGTAAATAAATTTACATTATGTCGGACATATTTAATAACTGACAGCTGTCATTTCGAAATTTCCATCATAATTCGAATTGGAAGATTCGAATTGGAAGCTTGCGATTTGCAAACATGTAATTTGAATTGCAACACCATGGTTCCCTCTTTGAAATCCATATCAAATTCTCTGACTAAAAACATGATAGCGTTTCTAAAATTATTATGCTTCCTTTACTTTAAAATTCCCCGACTTTTATTGTATTTAAAAATTCCCTGACTTTTGCCTCGAATTTTAAAATTCCCTGACAATTCCCTGACTTTATCCAGCATAAACAGAATTCCCTGACATTTCTAGGTTTTCAAGGTTTCCCATGCAAGAGGGAACCCTGAACAGAAACCGTGCTAAATTCAAAGTGCCGTTGTAAATGTAATACGTAAAGTTCCCTGACAATTCCCCGACTTTATCCAGCATAAACAGAATTCCCTGACTTTTCTAGGTTTTCAAGGTTTTCCAGGCGAGAGGGAACCCTGAACACGAACCGTGCAGAATTCAAAGTGCAGTTGTAAATGTAATACGTAAATCCGAATGTCAAATATCCACTTCGCAATCGGATTTCGAATTGTGCCGATATCGAATTGGATGTAAATGTAACTTTACATTATGTCTGACATATTTAATAACTGACAGCTGTCATTTCGAAATTTCCATCGTAATTCGAATTGGAAGTTTGCGATTTGCAAACATGTAATTCGAATTGCAACACCATGGTTCCCTCTTTGACATCCATGTCAAATTCTCTGACTAAAAACATGATAGCGTTTCTAAGATTATTATGCTTCCTTTACTTTAAAATTCCCCGACTTTTATTATTATGTTTATTATTATGTTTTGCCTCGAATTTTAAAATTCCCCGACAATTCCCTGACTTTATCCAGCATAATCAGAATTCCCTGACATTTCTAGGTTTCCAAGGTTTCCCAGGCAAGAGGGAACCCTGAACAGAAACTGTGCTAAATTCAAAGTGCCGTTGTAAATGTAATACGTAAAATTCCCTGACAATTCCCCAACTTTATCCAGCATAAACAGAATTCCCTGACTTTTCTAGGTTTTCAAGGTTTCCCAGGCAAGAGGGAACCCTGAATAAGAACCGTGCTAAATTCAAAGTGCAGTTGTAAATGTAATACGTAAATCCGAATGTCAAATATCCACTGAGCAATCAGATTTCAAATTGTGCCGATATCAAATTGGATGTAAATGTAACTTTACATTATGTCTGACATATTTAATAACTGGCAGCTACCATTTCCAAATTTCCATTGTAATTCGAATTGGAAGTTTGCGATTTGCAAACATGTAATTCGAATTCCAACACCATGGTTCCCTCTTTGAAATCCATATCAAATTCTCCGACTAAAAAAAATGATAGCGTTTCTGACTTTATCCAGCATAAACCGAATTCCCAGACTTTTCCGGGTTTTCAAGGTTTTCCAGGCGAGAGAAAACCCTGAACACGAACCGTGCTGACTTCAAAGTGCCGTTGTAAATGTAATACGTAAATGCGAATGTCAAATATCCACTTCGCAATCGGATTTCGAATTGTGCCGATATCGAATTGGATGTAAATGTAACTTTACATTATGTCTGACATTTAATAACTGACAGCTGTCATTTCGAAATTTCCATCGTAATTTGAATTGGAAGTTTGCGATTTGCAAACATGTAATTCGAATTCCAACACCATGGTTCCCTCTTTGAAATCAATATCAAATTCTCCGACTAAAAAAAATGATAGCGTTTCTGACTTTATCCAGCATAAACAGAATTCCCCGACTTTTCCAGGTTTTCCAGGTGAAAGAAAACCCTGAACACGAACCGTGCTGACTTCAAAGTGCCGTTGTAAATGTAATACGTAAATGCGAATGTGAAATGTCCACTTCGCAATCGGATTTCGAATTGTGCCGTTATCGAATTGGATGTAAATGTAACTTTACATTATGTGTGACATATTTTATAACTGACAGCTGACGTTTCGAAATTTCCAACGTAATTCGAATGGGAAGTTTGCGATTTGCAAACATGTAATTCGAATTCCAAAACGAACCGTGCCTTTGTAAATGTCAAATATCCACTTCGCAATCAAATTTCGAATTATGGCATAATCGAATTGGATGTAAATGTAACTTCACTTACATCCACTTGACTTCAGTAATGTATTTTTTGTATTTTATTATGTATAATGTATTATGTATAAGTATAATGTGGATATGCAACTTACCTTTTGTGAGGAATTCGTAGAGGATGCCCATCTCGGCCACCATGTCCCGTTCCCTGTGCTTCATGGAATGCAGGATGGGCATCCTGGCTATCCCGAAGTACTCGTCCCGTTGGCTGACCGTGTTCTGGATCTCCTGCAGCTTCTTGTGTTTCGGTTTGCGCGGTCTGGGCGGTTTTTCTTTGACCGGCGCCGGAGTGACGACCGGCGGTTCTTCCGGGACGTCCTTGCTCGTATAACCGTGATCGTGGACGAAGGTTTCTTTCGGCGGGGGTTCCGACTTCGCCGGGGGTTCCAATTTCGGGGGAAGTTCTTCGGTTTCAGTCTTCGGGGGCATGCAGTAGGAGTGTTCGATGGTTACCTGAGATTTGGGACTGCTGCTGCCGGAGGACTCGGACAATCGTCTTCTTAGTTCTTGATCGCCGTTAATTTCTTCTTTGACGTCCGGTTTTTCCAAGTCGATGTCCATTTTTTCGTCTTCTGAAACACTGACAAGGTCTTCGTCTTTCGTAATGGCTTCTGGAATTTCTGGGACGCGTTTTTCTTTTTCCACTTTAATTTCTTGGCGGATGGGTGATTTGGTAATCGTAGCTTGCGCCTTTTCTTCTTCTTTCCGTTCCCTTTCGATTTGTTCCATCCATTCGGTGTTTCGTCGTCGCCTCTCCATGTATTCTCTCTCCCCTTCGCTCATATCGCTGTCGCTATCGTACAATTTGGACATAATCAGAGGTTTCGGTTTTGGGGCAATTTCTGTTCGAATTTCCGGCAATTGCGGTTTCGGTTCTTCAAGTACCTTTAAGGGAGTGAAATGGTTTTCTATTGCTCGAGTGTCGACTTCCATAGGTTCTGGAGACTTATTTCTGGCCTCGATTCTCAACTGCAACGAGTTAAAATAAGTTTTCGTTGAAGCGCTGAAATTAAAGAATAAAAAAAACTATTACCTGAATAGGAGAGAGACTCTCTTCTCGTGGCAACATCGGCGTGTTCCTACCCAGAGGCGTGGTGCTCCTCCTGCCTCTAATTTCAATTTCCGAGTCCGAGCTGCTCTCGTCGCTGCTGGAACTCTCGCTTTCAGAACTGTCGTCGGAACTTTCCGAACTGGTGCTCGAACTGCTCGACGCTTTGCGCACTCTCTGTATCGCGGGCTGCGCTTCCGTGTCAGAATCGTGCACGATCTCTTCGCTATCGGAAAGTTTGCGAGAATCTTCGTCTTCGGGCACGGGAGACGGGATCTTCTTGCGCCTGAAGCTCGGCATCTTGGGGAGAGACGCCCGAAGGCCGAGGCCGAAACCCAAGTTATCCAGGCTTATGCTGCTGTAGAGATTCTCGCGATTCGCCTCCAACAGGATGTTGATGTTGTCCTTGGGCTTGTCCGCCACCTGAAATTACCAATAAAACATCTTTGGGAAAATTGGAAGTTGCATCGATAATCGGATAGTCGATTATTCAAAAAACCGATTAATCGAATAATCAATAAATCAAATTATTGATTAATCAATTAATCGGCTGATCGATTGTTTGATTAGTTGATTATTTGATTAATCGAGTATTTGATTAATTGTCTATTTGATCAATTGTTCACTTGATGACTGTGAAAGAGAGTTACAGAAGAAAATAGCTGCAAGAAAGAAAATGCTGCAGACTGGATCACAGGAAGATATAGAAGAATACACAAAGCAAAGGAGAAGGACAAAAAGAATTTATACAGAAGTTAAAAGAAGTTTTTGGCAAAAGCGAATAGAGCAGACAGAAGAATATTACAGGAACGGGGAAATACGAAATTTTTACCAAGAGATAAAATATTCTAGAAGAGCTAGGCAACAAATACCGATATCATTTAAAAATGAGAACGGAGAAAGAATAAGTAAAGAAGATCAAATAATTGAGGGGTGGAAGAGATACTTTCAGGAGCTTCTACAGGGAGAGAAACCAGAAGTGCAAGTACTAAGAGGAAAACAGAAATGAAGAACAGGGAAGAACAGAAGGTGAGAGGGAAGATATATGTAGATCCCCCAACAAAAGAAGAAATCGCGAACATAATAAAATCCCTCAAAAATAGAAAGGCACCAGGTGGAAATGGAGTAAAGAATGAATTAATTAAATATGGAGGAGAAGAGTTAATAGCGAATGTACACGAGTTGATAGACCAAATCTGGCAACAACAAAGAATGCCAAAAGAGTGGACAGAAGCAATAATAGCCCCGATTCACAAGAAAGGCGAAAAATCAGTATTCAGCAATTATAGAGGAATCGCACTACTGAACACAACTTATAAAATACTAACTACGATCCTGAGAAACAGAATACAAAAATACACAGAGAAAGTATTGGGAGAATATCAAGCAGGATTTAGGCCAGCGCGCTCTGTCACAGATCAACTGTTTGTCCTAAAAGAAACGCAAGATATGTGTGGAGAATACAATAAGGAGATCCATGTGGCATTCATTGATTTTTTAAAAGCTTACGACTTTTTAAAAAGGGAAGAGATATACAGGGCTATGGGAAACCTAAAGATACCGGGGAAATTGATAAAATTAGTTCAGATGACCTTGAAAGATACAGTAAATAGAGTTAAATGGAGAGGGAAGATGTCAGAAAGTTTTATAGTGAGAGATGGAGTCAGGCAAGGGGACCCACTGTCGACGTTGCTATTCAATATAACACTTGAGTACGTAATAAGGGAAAGTAAAATAAATAGAACAGGATGCATAGTAAGCGCAGAACACCAATGTATTGCATATGCTGATGACCTGGTGTTAATAGCAAAAAGTAAGCAAGGCCTAATAAAAGTGTTTGAAAGATTGGAGAAGCATGCAGGGAAAGTAGGGTTACAGGTCAACAGCCAGAAATCAAAGTATATGGTAATGGCAAGGCAGGCGGACAGAGCGGAAAATGATAACCTAATAATAAAACGACCGGATAAAGAAGAAATAGTAATAGAAAGAGTTAAGCTATTTACATATCTAGGGGTACAAATATCAGAGGACGGAAGAGAGGAGGAAGAAATGAAAGCAAGGCAGATAAGAGGAGATAAAGCAGCGGGGGCACTAAAGTCAAAGTATGTATCATGGAAAGCGAAAGTGCAGATATATAAAACAGTACTGAGACCAATAGTAACCTATGGAAGTGAAGTATGGAAGTTGGGAACTGTGAAGGAAGCAAAGTTGCTGATATGGGAGAGAAAAATTCTAAGAAGGATTTATGGGGGAAGAAAATGGAGCGGAGAATGGCAAAGAAGGGCGAACAAGTAATTGAGGGAGCTGTATAATGAACCATCAATTGTACAGCTTGTAAGACAGCAGCGGGTGAGATGGCTTGGCCATGTGCAGCTAATGGAGAGCGGAAGAATCACTAAGATGATAATGAATATCAGACCGATAGGTGCAAGAACAAAAGGAAGACCAAGAAACAGATGGAAGGAGGAAACAATTCAGGACTTGAGGGAGATAGGAGTGGAGAGTTGGTGGAAAAGTGCTTTAGACCGAAGGGAATGGCAGAGGATAACTTCAGCGATGGGCCGTCACGGCCTGTGAAAGCTACTATATATATATATATATATATAACAATAAACATCAAACATCAATCCACAAACATATCAATTAAACATATTAAACAATCAATAAGCCGATAGATCAAACGATCAATTAATTGACAATCGACAAACTGATTAATCAAATAATCGATTAATGGATCAACCAAGTAATCGATTAATTGAAAAATCGATCAGTTGATTAATCAAATAATCGATTAATCAAATTTATCGATTACTTTACAACAATAGATAATTACCATCTATGTAATCTTACCTTCTCGACGCTGATTTCTTCGATATCCTTGACTATTTTATTCTCCTTGGTGCTCTCCTCTTCCCACCACGACTCAAACTTCTTGAAGGCGGTGTTCTCGACCATCTTCTTGTTGAAATCTTTCTTGAGGATTTGTTTGAGTTCTTGGGTGACCCGTTGGACGACGCCGTTAATCGTGGGCATGTGCGGGTCATTTTTAGTCGGTTCGACTCTACGCGGCGGTAAATGGTAGGGAATATAAGGTTGCGAAGGGGGTAAGTGAGAAAATTGGGAGAACTGGGGAGGAGGGAGGTACATGGGTTGTGCGGCGTACGGGTAGGTTTGTCTCCAATCGCTCGGTGGGACATACGGAGCTGGGTAACCGTAGGGAGTACCGATATAACTTGGGTACGGTTGATAAGGGTTGAAAGGTGGCGCGGGTAGAGGCGGTTGCAACGGTTGCGGAGGTTGGGGTGGCAAAGGTGGCGGAGGAACGTGATTTTCCATCTTGGGTTCCTCGATCTTCTGTTCCGTGCTACTCAAAGACGATAGGCTCATCTGATCGTCATCTTTCACCGTATTGAGATCCATTTTGAAGTCCATTTTATCGATGGGACTGTAGTTATTCTCCATGCGCTCCCCAGTTAATAACTCATCTTCGCTTGAAGATATATCACTACCGATCTTATCCATCATTTCTATTTTAACCTTCTTCAATAAAGCCGTCGTTTCTAAAGCTTCTTTTTGCCTCGCAACCAGAGCCTACAAAAATTACGTTAAGTACAAATTTTATTTAACGATTAATGCCAGAATGTTACTTGTTCAATTCCATTTCTGTGACACTCTAAATAAATCTCTTTGGATAAAAACGGCGAGGGGGGTTCGGATAACGGAGCATTTTCATCGACTCGCGAAGAAATATTGCTGTCGGACTCTGGCGCCGGTGGATTTATTGGTAGATCGCTTAAGGAAACACTAGAACGATCTAAAAATACCCGATATATATTAGCGCCCGATCGTTACTTCAAAAAAACCCTTCTTACCATCGTCACTATCGATAGAAGTGGGAATGGGCACAGACTTTGGTACCGAATCCAATAAATTCTTCGAATCGTCATCAGAATCTACCCCGAGACTCAAGAATGGAGGCGCAATACCCCCAGCCCCTTTACCCTTCAACAACATCGCGATTCTGGTATCCAAATCCAATTTCTTCTGTTCTTCCTCCGTCTTCACTTCTTTCTCTTTCTTCGCTTTAACACTCACGCTATTAACAACCCGTTTCTTCTCTTTTTCGACCTCTTTCGGGTGATCTTTCTCTCGACTTTTCCAATCGCGCACATCTTTGCTAATTTTAAAACTCTTGGCGTCCGTTTCAGGCCATTTTTGCGAAGGCGTGACTTGGGTGGGCGTTCTATTCCACGTCTCCGCAGGGGGCCACTGCTGCTGCGGCTGGGGGGGCAGAGGCCAAACAGTGTGACCTCCCATAGGGTGATACGTAGCCGCGTACGAAAATTGCGGCAGGGGCGGTATATTATGGGGGGAATAGTCGAAACTGAAACATTCGGTTGTTTAAAGCACTTTAGTGTTTAAACAAATGAATATCGTAGACTAAACAAAAGAATTAAGTAGTTAAGGTGATTAGTAAAATTAGTTCAAATAATCGACAACAAAAATAGACGAAAATTAGTACTTACGGAAGAGGGGTGGTTCCAGTAGACCCAAAAGTAGAAGAAAAATCACTCGGGGCAGTAGCGTACCCCATATCCGAGCTACTAGGCGTCGGGAATTCATTTCTACTCGGAACATAATTCCTGTTATAAGACCTATCCCTCTCCGATCGTTCCCTCTCTACATCCCTCTCAATGCGCCCCCTTTCCCTCTCCAAATCTTTCGAAAGCCTCGGTTCTTCCCTCTCTTTAATTTTCGAAGTAGTGTCCGATTCTTTGGACTCAAACGACTTTCGGGAGCTGTCGTCTTCGACCTTCTTAACGTCTTCCGTTTTGGGGGGCTTTTCTTCCTCTTTCACGGGAGGCTTCTTTTCCGCGATGTATTCTTGAAACATTTGTTTGCATTTCTCTCCGAAAGGGTCGAGGAAGACTTTCAAGAGCTTCCCCATCACGCTCGTGTTGTTCAATCGTTCTACACAAGCTTTGGCACCTGCGACCGTTTCAAAAACGGCACGACCCAAACCCAAGTGTTTATTTGTGTTCGGATGGTAGTAAATGAACAACTCTTCGATTACACCGAACTTTTGTACCATATCTTTCAAGAATTGTTTGTCTATGTTGTCGTTTAGGTGACATATTGTTACTTCTATTGACGGCGGTTCGCCGACGTAGTTTATATCAATTTTAAACCTATAAAGGGTGTAATTAGTACTAAAAACGCTGAAATTGTGATGAATGCAGTAGATTTCATTATAAATAAAGCTAAAAACTCCCTAAAAAAGACTTAAAACATTAACAATAAAAATGTGAGGTTATGTGGTGGTTTCTAATCAAAAATATTGCTATAAAACAGTTAATAGAGCATGGAATGTCGTATTGTTTCTATAAATAACGTTTTTCGCTTGCATTTTTCATATTGTGTAACATCAAAGACGTATTTTCCAAAAAATAAAAGAGTATAGGTTATAGTTTAGAAAACCTTTGTTTAACGACAAAAAACATTATCAGTTACACTGGCACTATCAAAGTGTGTTTTTGGTATACTTTTGCTTCGAATTCAATCAAAATTGATTGGTAAATTGACAAACCTGGGGACCGGTAAATCGAGACTCTCCAGTCTGGTCCAGATCCTTGTCAGGTGAGACCTCGGGTCCCTGGGCGTAACCGGTGGAAAAGAATTGTCATTTGGGACGACACCGTCGTATCTGTAAACTTTCAGAGCACCTTTGGTTAAGAATGGGTCGGCAAGCAACTTGTAATTTTTTGGTCCTTTGGCTGTGCCGTGACTGTGACTGCGTTGATCCATTGCGCCATTCATTCTGCGAAATTAACAACTACTGTAACCAATTTAAACGAAACAATTGTTTTATTTTTACTTACACGTTATGCCAAATCTGGAAATTTCACAATTTGCACCAATATACCTACAATACATAGTTAAACTTGATTCTTTTATTGAATAAAATCACGACTTCTAAAAACAGAATCTTCATGTTAGGTCCGAATAAGATATGGAGAACAACGTAAAAAATAAACGGGCGCTTAGAATTCGCGAATTAAAAATAAATAATGGGAGTTTCGATCACACGAAAGTTCTAACCTCCATTTGTACCATAGAATATTCTGCTCGATCTCAATCAACAAATAATAGTTTTCAAGTTACCGTCAGCGCCCCCATGCGAATGTTATTGCAAGTTTGAAATGACAAGAAGTTGCGTTTCTGAGCTTCCAGTACGCCACTGACTTATGTTTGACAAGAAATTAATATTATTCATCTCTTGTTGGAAATGGATTCGAATTTAAGAGCGTTTATCGACGCTTATTCAAACGAAACTTAATTTCGGAGGAAGTTTTGCAGGCGAAGAAGAGAAAATAGGGTTATAGAATTAGGTAAGTAGCATTATTATTGTTTTAAAAATGTGATGTGATAAAATTACGGGCGAAGTTTGTCGACTTAATAAATTTATTTCTTTTCTTAACCCAAATTTTTGCCAAGGGAGAATAAGAATGCGGATAAAAGGAACATTTTTATTTTTTCAAAAATACAGTTAAGTAAATTTTTACGCACATTTATTTATAACAATCTCAATATTTTTGACATTTTTCTCGGTTTTTCTAACATTCTAAAGCTATTTCTTTGGATGACATTAAAAAAATTAGCAAATTCGGATTTTTTGATAACATTTGACAGTTACGAAAAATCAAATATGGCGTCGCAGAATAACCAGAGGCGTACGCAAAGCAGGGGCAGGATTGTTAAAAATAAGTAGAAAGATCAAGTTGGTGAACACTAACGGTTGGATGTTATCGATATATTGTTTTATATCAGTGGCGGGTCGCAGGTTAATAATCAGGGGGTCATTTTGGTTTTGGAACTTATAATTGATACTAAAAATGTTTACATATACAAATGTACAAATCTTCAAAAAAAAAATGGTCTATGACTTTTTCGTTGAAGTTTGGAATGCTCTTGACAAGCGTTTTCTTGATGCTCAACATAGACAAAGCACTAAGTCTAGACTGTCCCATTGTATTGCGTAAAAAGGCCAACATTCAATCTAAAATTTCGTTCTGAATTGTTTTTAGTATTCCTTTAAATGCTGTATTTTTTTCAAGGTGCTCTTTAAATATTGAGTCTAGTTCAGAGACAAAGTCTATAAGGCCCCGAAAAATCCCAGGATTATTGGACATATCACTTTCGTCATGATTGCGCAATGCAATTTCAAAGACTCCGCAAAATTTTAGACAATCAATTATTTTGTTTAAAATATACCTATTTTTAGAAACCGATAGATTAAAGTCATGTACTATCAAGTTGCTGTCTTATGCCTACACGTCCTAAACTGGCGTAACTCATTGAACAATTTACATGAGTAGCAGAAGAAGCAGCTACATCCACAAATCTAGTCGCACAAATTGTATACATGTAGATTCTTTAAAATATCTTTGGACATCTTTACCTTTATCCTTTGTTGTTTGCTTCAAATTCAGTTTTGGTTTCGGTCGCCCACTTTCCCTTTTTTCAAGCCGGTGTTCATAATTTAATGTTCCAGCTGACTTTAAGGCAAATATCTCTTTAACAACACTCATCTCGTTATGATAAAAGCAAAATTTCACAACAATCACAATTCACAACCGCAACTATAAACACTTCCGCCAGCTGTCTGAGAAGAACTGAGAACTGAATACTGAAGTACTGATTAACTCGAAGCAGACCGCTGAGGATTTTAAATTTGAGACTGTTATACAAAGAATATTTTTATTGAAATTATGGTTTTGATCATGGCGTAAATATATATGGTGAGTGCATAGGCAGACGCTATTCGGTCGGGAGCGCGCAATGACATTGCTTGGGAGCGCCAAACCCTCGAATATATACGGTCCGCTATGCACGGCATAGCGTATCTATGCCTTTCTCGTTTATATTAGAATGATTTTGTACACCTACCAAGAAAAAATTAAACATATTTGTTGCAATAATTAATTTATTATAGAGTGACTCAAAATAAAATAAAATTAGTTAAAGATGTTTGAAAGAAATAAGTCAAAACTAAATAAATGATGAATTTGGAAGACTTACGGTTCGTGCAATATTGTAAAATGTGGTTAATTATTCAAATATGAAGCATAACTTTGATTTTTGAGTAAACTTAAACTTGTATTTATTAATTACAAAACCAATTCGGTAATAATTATCAGAAGACTACCTTACTGTATTCGAGAAAAATATTTTCTAAACTTGAGAACAAAGTTAACGCGAGGGGTGTTTCCTAAAAGCAACACTAATTTTGTTAGAAAAGGAGAAAAAGTATTTGAATATACATACTAGGAAGGTCGAATGGATATTGCAGTATATTATATTTATAATTTCCCTCATCTAATAGGCAATAGAAACATATTATGCAAGATAACTTTACTAAATCTAGCCTCCTGATTGATCGATATCGGTGCAAAAAAATTAATACAAAATGACTAATTAACTCACATACATTATACAGGGTGGCCCACTGAAAACAGTAAGTGAGATTTTATACCATTTGGCATAATTTTTACGCAAAAAGCTCAGACACGTCGATTTTGGTTATAAGGGGGACATCTGAATTCGATGTTTTCATTCATGTAACTTCAACCCCAAAGCTGGAGGGGACAGCACCCTTAAATTGTTAAATGGAAGGTGGTATCAAGATACACACCGTTTGAAAGCCTTTCATCTTTCAATTCTCTTCATAACAGTTTTCCATTTTTTTAAAACGGACCACTGACTTCTGAGAAAATGTGAATCAAATGGTATAAAATCGCACTTACTGGTGTTAAAAAGTGCCTTAATTAATGTTATTTTTAAAGTGCATTTTCTTGGAGGTTAGTGATCCAATTTTAAAAAATTAAAAACTGTTATAAAGAGAATTTAAAGGCCTTTCATACGGTGTGCATCTTGACACTACCTCCTATTTAAAAATTTAAGGGTGCTTTCCCCTTCCGCTTTGGGGTTGAAGTTACATGAATGAAAACATCGAAGTCAGATGTCCCCCTTACAACCAAATTCGACGTGCCCCAGCTTTTTTCGTGAAAATGATGCTAAATGGCATAAAATCGCACTTACTGTTTTCAGTGGGCCACCCCATACAACGATAATTCACATGACAACTGTTATTTCAATCGGTGAATTACTTTAACAGAATCGATTATCTGTGAAAGGAGCTAACTAAATATTTAATAAATTTAATAGGTGACAAGAAAACATTGCATTTTCCGAAAGCGAGTTTTTTTCAGCGGAATTTTAGTACATTAACAGAGATACCTATCTGTAAACATTTCTGATTACTTTAGTTCAACTTATTAGGTTTTGTATATTTAAGGTATTTCTGTCCAGTCTAAAATTTGTTAAAATGCATAGTCCCTTTCAACAATAACCGATTTTAGCTCTTGCTTGGTGATTTTGTTTTACAAAATACTTGATGCATGCGTTAAAAAATACGGCGCGAATCACAATCACAACAAAGTTAATTTTAGTTTGCTATTTTTCGCATTTTCTTCACAATTTTACCCTTATCAGTTTCTGATAAACCCTGAAATCGTAAACTTAATTGTTTGATTCTCAAATTACGTGCGCGTCCGAACTAGACAACGCAGTACTTTGCCTGCACGTTTACATAGTTGAGCTAGCTAGTTGCTAGCGAAGAATTCTGCGGAAATCTAAAAAAGTTAACGTCATTTGTATTTCAGTTATTGTTGTAACAACCCACGATAGCACACTTAGGCATTATAAACTTGTCAAAGATACTGGCAAGTTAGTAAAGTCTGTAAAGTCTTCGGGCGATAACGCCGCTGCCTTAAAGATAAATGCCCGGCTTCCAGGTTCGCGCTCCCAATTGACGTCACGTTCCCCCACTTACGTGCGCATTAGATTCTATCGGCACGGCCTGGTTTTGATTAGAATATTTTAGGAGGGTCGTTGACCAATTGATCTTAAGGAGAAACCGCCACTGTTTTATATCGATAGTATCTACAATATCGATTAGCGATATTGTGAAATAAATAACGATATGGATATTTCGATAATATCGATAGTCGATATTGTTTATAAATACTTGCAGCCCTAATCACAACCTTGAATTTAATGCTGCCCTTTTTTAAAAAATGAACTTTGCACCTCGGAAAGTAGTGTTGTTAACATCTAAGAGAAAACGACATTTAGAACTTTTTGAACAAGCTATACTGCTAAACACACATAAATCGTAAAATATGTAATCGAAAAATCACATCGACTATCATAACTTTTTAAATTTCACTTCGTTTGCTAAAAAAAAATGTAAAAATTAAATATATAAATAAAAATTTACAGGGTCTAAAAATAAATCATTTAGACCTGGAATTGCATATATGAACAACAAAAATAAGTATAAAAATATTATTCGAAACAAACAAAAACACCTCAAGCGAAAATCACAACTATTAGTTTGGTTTTGGCATTATCAAACCGTTCATCATATCGAACGTATTTCCGTCTGGTCTCACGGAAACAATACTTGCGTCTGCCAGTTCTACGGTCAAAAATCCGAAATCGTCGATGCCCAAAACCGTAGCGTGATGTTCTCCTCCCGTTTCCGATGTAACAACCACTTGTGCATTCCTATAGAAAAATATTTTTTCAAAGATTCTCATTCTAACTTGAAACTCTCACCTGTGCAGCCAATATTTGTAATAAAGATCGTAGAGATAGTCGAGATCACCGTCTTGAATAATTTTAAAAATTCGTTCGGTTTCGTTAAAAACCAAAGCGAAATATCTTTCGTAACCTATCCGCTCCAAATTCGTGTTAAAGTCTGTGTTGTACTTGTCTATAAGGTCGTTTATGCAAGTCGTCGGGTTCTTGTTGTCTAGATTAACTCCACAACCTAAAAACTTGTTTAACTAACGCAATGTACAAGCAAAAACTACAACGTACCTATATTAATAATGGCCATTTTGTTGACGGTCGTTGAATTAACGACGAGCCCCCCAACTTTAATCCCGTCGGTAGTATAGAGATCGTTTGGCCATTTGATACCAATGCCGAGGTCCTCGTAACCAGGTAAAGAGCGAATTGCGGAAATTACCGCAACCATGACCATGTGCTGCGACAACGGAATCTTCTTTCCCAGCGGGGTATTCAAACTAACGTGCAGTTGCAACGAAAACATCGCGCTACCGACAGGACTGATCCATTTGTTGGTGGACCGTCCGGAACCTTGCGACTGACGTCTCGGAATTACCACCAAACCGTGAGCCAACTTTTTGCTTAAAACGCGCTGGGAGCTCGTCAAGATATTCGCGTAAATTACTAGACGGCCAATGGATTCCGTATTTAAATTCTGTCGGTGTAAAAGGTGTTCTAAGAATTATTCGGATTTCGATGCAAAAGAACTTACTTCAAAATACCGCACAGTGGAAAAATCGGCGGGACAAGCTGCTAATAGAACAGGAACTTCTGTTTCCGAACAGGGCCCAGGGTCGGTACTTTTGCCGATGAATTTTAACGTTAAATTGTCGCTTACAACTTTGCCATCTTCGATGCTATCGCATTCTTCTAAGAGGCGCACCTTTTGCTACCAATACAAAAAAATGTATGTTACGTTTTTACACAATTAAACGGTTGTACCTCATATACACCGAGAAAATACCCCGGAGTAAACGGAGGATCGGAATCGACGTTATTCGTATCCATACTCAAATGATTCGAAAGAATATGCCTCAGTATTTCCAGCCTTGCTTGATCGCTGTCTTTTAAAGCTGCGAATTTATCTTCATCGTCAATGTACTGCGTCGGGTCTATTTCCAGGTGGACCTGTTTTACAGTTAGAAACATTGACATGTTTTGAAATAATTCAAACACTTACAACTCTGACTGAAGCTCAAAATGATTTATTATCAAGTTTGCTATCCGTAGCAATGATCAGTCGCAAATAGAAAAATTCTGAACAATGTAAAACATAAAACTGACCTGTTCTCTTCTATCTCGATGTACAAATATTGTAATCTAAACTGATACAGCGTAGATGATTGCAAGTCTAGGCTGTAAAAATTATCTAGCTGTAAATTTTGTTGAAACTGCATTAGCAATAAAAAAACTGATTGAGGCCTTCACATTTCGCAACAAAAAACACCGTATTTCAGAGAAAAGCATCAGGTCACCAAACGCGGAAAAAACTTTAAATTATGACAATTAAAGTACCAAGGCCAGCCGCTTGGTTGCAGACCTGCATAATAATTGTTAAAATAAAACGCCCAAGTTTAATTTCTCATTGTTTGTTAACATTGCACTTGAACTCTAATATTATTGATTGCTACCTACAAACTTCAAACAGATGTATAAATAGATATAAAAAAAAACAACGCATGGGGATCGTGAATATTATTAATGAAAACAGTTATGTTTGTTGGCATATCCAATGTTATGAAGCTCGCAATAAATTCACAAAAATCAAAGAAAAAGAAAAAATAAATGAAATTAATAAACTGAAGAAGTTATTAATGTAAGTAAAACCAAGTTGTGCAAAGAAGGATGAAAAAAAAGGCGGAAGAAATATTAGGAGATCAGTTCGGATTTAGAAGAAATAGGGGAATACCCGAGGCCATTTAGTACAGAGCTCAAGGGTACAAATATTCACTTTGGTAGGGGGATCGTTGTTACAACCTGCAACTTGTTGCAATCTGAAGTTCATGTCTTGACTATAATATATTCAAAAGCTGTCAAAAATCGTAATGTGCAAAAGGGCATTATATCCAAAAACTGAGTTATGCACACTGGCGTAAAGAGC
This sequence comes from Xestobium rufovillosum, assembly GCA_963966045.1. Classification (NCBI taxonomy): domain Eukaryota; kingdom Metazoa; phylum Arthropoda; class Insecta; order Coleoptera; family Ptinidae; genus Xestobium; species Xestobium rufovillosum. The sequence continues at coordinate 32,744,294 of OZ014497.1, forward strand.
GTAAAAATTTCTATCGTTACAAAATCTTGCACGCTTCTTTCGGAGTATGAAGGTTCGACATGCAGATTTTTATCTTTTACGTATATTGAGTTGTGTAATTAAATATAAGATGTAAGAAGCGCGACCGATCGGTTCCCAATACCAGTATCCGTCCCCACCCCGCTGCGCTGGCTTGCATCTTACTTTTCGCCATAGTTCCGTCTCCGTCTTGCTAAAAGATATGAAAATAAAGTTACTTACAATAAATTTACAAACTAATTTTCTTCCGAAGTATCAGACTGACTTCCGTCCTTCGGCGGCAAAACTGACAGTTTTGTGGTATATGTACTTATTCTTGCACAAGTTTTGTGCCATACGCTTGCAAGCAGTTACACAGGTTTGTTTATTTTTCCTGCAAGAACACACTTTGCTTTCACAGTCTGCAATAAATTACGAGATTTACGATTAGGACGTCAAACAACTTTGATCACTCATACCTTTCTTACATCCACATTTATTTAAAATAAAAGAATCGGTCGGGAAAGGGGGAAGTGCCATTAAAATTGGTTGGATACTGCCCTCATCTTCTAATTTCCATCCTCCAAACTTGGTAGTTCTTGAATTAGTTGCAGGGCATTTGTCCAGATTTTAACTTGAAAGTATGCTCTCAAACAGTGTTACTTAAGAGCATGGTCCCACGCTAAAGTTCAAAACTACACCCCGATCATTATGTGTAATTTGAAACAAGATAGAAAGAGGATTTTTTTAACTGCGACTGAAAAGACCAGTTAGCTTCCTCAAGGCAACAGATTTGAGGAGATCTTTGAATAAAACGGTTGAAACTCACATCCAAAATGCAGTAACTGATATTAAATCTGGAAACTATGAAAAATTAACCTGGCGCGAAACATGTTATTTGACGTACACCAGCGGGACCGCGAATATGAAGAAATGGGCATTGAACCACTACCTCATGTCGGAGTATCCTTTCGCCGAGGAACTTTCGATATTCACAAATGCATAACTTGTCTGAAACGCTTAATAAGAAAACGGCTTTCACAAGTTCTGTCTGTCAACATAGAAAACAAAATTAAGAACTTGGCAACTGTGAATTCAGATGTATTAAAACGAATTGGCTCAAATGATTTGATAGCTATGGAAGTAAAGTATCATGGAGGTTGCCTTGTTCGGCAATTGGGAAATTATGACAAAAATACAAGAAATGAATTACCTAAGCGCAGTAAAAGAAGCATTTGAAGATGACACAAACAAAGACTTAGCAATGGAGAAGACTTGCAAACGGTGCAAGCAGGAATAGAAAGAGGTAAAGGGTATTCGGTAACTGCTACATATGAGAGGTATTGTGCATTAGGCGTAATCAAACCAAGACGGATATTTGTAGAGCACATGAGAAAACACTTTGGCAGTAATGTCGAAGTAATCAAACTCTCTAAACCAAATATATCATCGTTATTCATTCCAATTGTTCCCAACTCGGAAATTGTTCATTATTCATGCGTTAAACGGTTGTGATGCAACAAGTCATTTCCCTGGCACTGGAAAGAAAACATGCTGGAAAATCTATCAGCAGCATTACCATTACTTGGATGGCATAGGGATAGATGAGTTTTCCAAGGAAATGTTCACCAGAATGGAGAGATTTGTCAACCAATTCAAGAACTACCAAGTTTGGAAGAGTTAGGATCAGTGGCGTAACAAAGGATGACAGGGCCCGTATGCAAAACTGCTTAGTATGCCCCCCCTCCGTGTTATAGAAATATTTTGAATGAGAGGTTTCAAAATTGGGAGAAACATAAAAGTTAAAAACTTTTTTTTATTTCACTGCTAAATACAAATAAAATAAAACCCAGATAAAAACCAACGTAGGTATGTATTAAAATTATTTTTCTACGGATTTTCATTTCCTACGGCCACATTGTAAGGAAATATTCATTTCCTCCGAGTTTCATAGGCTACTAAACTGTCATTGAGACATTTTAATTCAATGATCAGGGAATCATACAAAGATATTCTATTTCTATAGATACCAAGATGCAATTTAATATAGCTGAAAACATGCGTGCGACAAGAAAATATTCTCTGTTTTCGTTTGGAGCACGCAAAAATTGATTTTGCATCTTTCTTAAGGCAAAAAGTCAAATATGACATTCACTGGGTAACCTTCATTTCACAAGTTTCCGAGTTGTCAGTGCTAGTTGTCAAATTAGATACGAGAAAATTAAATCTTTTAGGAGAGTAAGCATCGAGTTGTAGGCATGTTGAAAATGGTCTTAGAAATTAATATGTAGCGTAGGTATTTTAAAATAAGTAGGAAGCTGCTGAAGTAAATTATTAAGCGAGTAAGTAAGTAAGTAAGTCTAAAATGAAATGTATTTTGGGTGCTTCTTGTCAGAATCGATGTTACTTATATGTGACAATCGCCGTATTTTAGTACATTTTGGTATGTGTTGAAGAAACTTACTTGTGAAATGAGAGGGTACCATCTTTCGAGTTGGCTCCACAAACACAACAATATGAAACCATTTCTTAAACTAGGTACCAGTTCAGAAAAACACAAAATAGAAACACTTAACAACAAACAGAACAATAAACAGTAGACAGTAATAAAAATTTCTTCTCCCGTACGAAAAATAAAAATTCAAATGACAAGGCGATTTGACGTTTAAATGTCATGCAATTTAATTAGCGCGCTACGCCAAAAAAATAATTTTGACTTTTTGCCCAAAGAGAGATGACGTTAACACGGCAAAATTAGGTAGAAAAAGTGGGAGAGAAAAAGGCACGTCTTTTATGTTGGAAATAAGGTACGTATGCCGAATACATGGGATCTTGGTGTCTATTAGTATAGAATGTCTTTGGAATCATACCCCAATCATTACATAGAGAATCAACCGCCTCTAAGAGGCTTTGTCAGTTTGACAAAGCATTACTGTCACTGTGCAAGGCAGTCCCCATAAATTCAGTCAATTTATGCAATAAAACACTATTCTTAAGTAGAAGTAAATATGGATAGCGATTGTTACAATAAAATATTAAATTTAACACCCCCAGGTATCGTAGAAATGGCGATAGTAACCTGTTTAAATTTACTTCCAAAAATATCAAAGAGAAAATACGAAAATTCGTACAGAAATTTCATGGATTGGCGCAAAGATTTTTTTGGAATAAATAAAGTAATCGTAGAAAAAGTATAGTGTACAACTCGCGCGAAATGACCCTTTCCCACTCGTAGGCACATGAATTTTGTAGCACTCGCTTCGCTCGTGCTACAAACTATTCATGTACCTGCTCGTGGAAGATGGGGTATCATTTCGCGCTTGTTATACAATATACTATTTCAAACTATAACCATCTTAATAACTAAAATAATATTTTCTTCTGGCCTTACTATTAGCAAAGCCCTCAACTAGGTCTTTGGTATTCTTTGCCGATGCAGCTGTATGCTCAATTGCTAGAACAGCTAGAACAGAAAGGTCATGTAGGTGAATTTGACTAGTCGAATTTCTCAAGTAATTTTTGATAATTTTAAGTTTACTAAATGACCTTTCTGTGGTTGCAGTTGTAACGGGAAGAGTCAAAAATAAAAGTAAACAGATTAGCACTTCTGGAAAGTCACTTTCTAGAAAGCCGTATTTTTGAAGCAATATATTTGTTAAGTCTCTCACATGTTTTAATTGATAAGGTCTTTCACCATTGAAACCGCATTAACAAACTGAAATTAACATTTTTTACTAACTGCTTCCGAATATTTTAATTGTATCCTGTCACAGCAATCTACAATTTCGCTGTCTTTCATACTAAGAAAATGTTTGGGTTGTAGAAATCCAAATATATTTGTAATTCCATGGAAACTTTTGAAACAGTTTTCAAGTTGCTGGATGACTACGTCAGTTGTTAAATAGAACACATTAACCTTAATCCTTAAACAGCATTTCTGGAGTTAGAAAAAGTGTACGGAGTGGTGAGCCAAAAAGCGAGGTCCCATGCTTTGAATACCATAGTCGGCGTCTTTGATAAGAAGGACGCAAAACAATTAAAATTATAACAGGACACGACAAAGAGGGATACAATTAGAAGCAAAAAAAGAACATAGTTAAATGTATAATTATTATATTACAACCAATCAAACCCAGGATTGAGCCTAGGAGAAATTCGATTCGAGGCTCTTTTAGAGGTACGGTCTGGTCGGTGTGGACAAGGGCCCCCCTAGGTGTTGGGCCCGTATGCACCGCATAACAGGGCATACCCTTCGTTACGCCACTGGTTAGGATGGAAATTAGAAGATGACGGCAGTATCCAACCAATTTTAATGACACTTTCCCCTTTCCCGATCGATTCTTTTATTTTAAATAAATGTGGATGTAAGAAATGTATGAGTGATCAAAGTTGTTTGACTTCCTAATCGTAAATCTCGTAATTTATTGCAGACTGTGGAAGCAAAGTGTGTTCTTGCAGGAAAAATAAACAAACCTGCGTAACTGCTTGCAAGTGTACGGCACAAAACTTGTGCAAGAATAAGTACATATACCACAAAACTGTCAGTTTTGCCGCCGAAGGACGAAAGTCAGTCCAATACTTCGGAAGAAAATTATATATATAGTAGCTTTCACAGACCGTGAAGGCCCATCGCTGAAGTTATCCTCTGCCATTCCCTTCGGTCTAAAGCCCTTTTCCACCAACTCTCCACTCCTATCTCCCTCAAGTCCTGAATTGTTTCCTCCTTCCATCTGTTTCTTGGTCTTCCTCTTGTTCTTGCACCTATCGGTCTGATATTCATTATCATCTTAGTGATTCTTCCGCTCTCCATTCGCTGCACATGGCCAAGCCATCTCACCTGCTGCTGTCTTACAAACTGTACAATTTATGGTTCATTATACAGCTCCCTCAATTCCTTGTTCGTCCTTCTTTGCCATTCTCCGCTCCATTTTCTTCCCCCATAAATCCTTCTTAGAATTTTTCTCTCCCATATCAGCAACTTTGCTTCCTTCACAGTTCCCAACTTCCATACTTCACTTCCATAGGTTACTATTGGTCTCAGTACTGTTTTATATATCTGCACTTTCGCTTTCCATGATACATGCTTCGACTTTAGGATATGACTTAGTGCCCCCGCTGCTTTATCTCCTATCATCTGCCTTGCTTTCATTTCTTCCTCCTCTCTTCCGTCCTCTGATATTTGTACCCCTAGATATGTAAATAGCTTAACTCTTTCTATTACTATTTCTTCTTTATCCGGTCGTTTTATTATTAGGTTATCATTTTCCGCTCTGTCCGCCTGCCTTGCCATCACCATATACTTTGATTTCTGGCTGTTGACCTGTAACCCTACTTTCCCTGCATGCTTCTCCAATCTTTCACTTTTATTAGACCTTGCTTACTTTTTGCTATTAACACCAGGTCATCAGCATATGCAATACATTGGTGTTCTGCGCTTACTATGTATCCTGTTCTATTTATTTTACTTTCCCTTATTACGTACTCAAGTGTTATATTGAATAGCAACGTCGACAGTGGGTCCCCTTGCCTGACTCCATCTCTCACTATAAAATTTTCTGACATCTTCCCTCTCCATTTAACTCTATTTACTGTATCTTTCAAGGTCATCTGAACTAATTTTATCAATTTCCCCGGTATCTTTAGGTTTTCCATAGCCCTGTATATATCTCTTCCCTTTTTAAAGAGTCGTAAGCTTTTAAAAAATCAATGAATGCCACATGGATCTCCTTATTGTATTCTCCACACATATCTTGCGTTTCTTTTAGGACAAACAGTTGATCTGTGACAGAGCGCGCTGGCCTAAATCCTGCTTGATATTCTCCCAATACTGTGTATTTTTGTATTCTGTTTCTCAGGATCGTAGTTAGTATTTTATACGTTGTGTCCAGCAGTGCGATTCCTCTATAATTGTTGAATACTGATTTTTCGCCTTTCTTGTGAATCAGGGTTATTATTGCTTCTGTCCACTCTTTTGGCATTCTTTGTTGTTGCCAGATTTGGTCTATCAACTCGTGTACATTCGATATTAACTCTTCTCCTCCATATTTAATTAACTCATTCTTTACTCCATTTCCACCTGGTGCCTTTCTATTTTTGAGGGATTTTATTATGTTCGTGATTTCTTCTTTTGTTGGGGGATCTATATCTTCCCTCTCGCCTTCTGTTCTTCCCTGTTCTTCATTTCTGTTTTCCTCCTCACTTAGTACTTGCACTTCTGGTTTCTCTCCCTGTAGAAGCTCCTGAAAGTATCTCTTCCACCCCTCAATTATTTGATCTTCTTTACTTATTCTTTCTCTGTTCTCATTTTTAAAGGATATCGGTATTTGTTGCCTAGCTCTTCTAGTATATTTTATCTCGTGGTAAAAATTTTGTATTTCCCCGTTCCTGTAATATTCTTCTGTCTGCTCTATTTGCTTTTGCCAAAAACTTCTTTTAACTTCTCTATAAATTCTTTTTGCCCTTCTCCTTTGCTTTGTGTATTCTTCTATATCTTCCTGTGATCCAGTCTGCAGCATTTTCTTTCTTGCAGCTATTTTCTTCCGCAACTCTCTTTCACAGTCATCATTAAACCATTTACTCGGTGTCATCCTTTGGTTTCTCTTTCTTATAATTTGGTCTGCTGCTCTTTTCAAACATTCTTCTATTACCTTCCACTTTTTTCCAAGTCTTCTCCTTTTTCCATTTCTTTTAACGCTATTTCTATTTTCTCCACGTATCTTTCTTGACACACTTTTTCTGTTAGTCTTTCTTCGTCATATCTAACTTCTCCATCGTTCTGCGGTTGGGCGCCATCCATGTAGCCTTATGAACATCTTTCCTTTCAAAATATGTGCTCACTATTTTACATTCTTTCCCCGCTGCAAAACCTATTAGTTTCCTTCCATTTTCATTTGATTCTTTAGGCTTGCTATGTTGGCCTATAGTAGGCCTGAAAAACTCTTCTTTTCCGATTTTTGCGTTGAAGTCACCTATAATTAGCTTTACTTGGTCAGTGCTCAACCGCTCGTATAAATTTTCCAAACTCTCATAAAATTCATCTTTGACCTCCTCCCCCTTCTCTTCCGTTGGCGCATGACCATTTATAATACTGATATCCCTTTCCCCTACTTCTATGGTAATGTAGCATAATCTTTCATTTATCGGTATAAAATTCTTTATTTTATCCTTCATTTTCTTTGCTATCAAAAAACCCGTCCCAAAGATCCGTTCTTCATTTCCACTGTTGCAGAAGATGTACTCATCGAGTGATATCTCAAAATTTCCCGTTTGTTTTGTTTCTTGCAATGCTAGTAGTTCCAGACCATAACGCATCGCCTCTCTTTCTAATTCCTTCATCGCTCCTTCATAGTCAGTCCGATACTTTGGAAGAAAATTACTTCGTAAATTTATTGTAAGTAACTTTATTTTCATATCTTTTAGCAAGACGGAGACAGAGCTACGGCGAAAAGTGAGATGCAAACCAGCGCAGCGGGGTGGGGACGGGTACTGGTATCGGGAGCCGACCGGTCGCGCTTCTTACATCTTCTTATATTTAATTACACAACTCAATATATGTAAAAGATAAAAATCTGCATGTCGAACCAGACTCCGAAAGAAGCGTGCAAGATCTTGTAAAGAACAAAATTTGTTGAAATCTTGCAAATTTTCTCGGCATTCGTACGGAGATATTCAGCTTTCAAAAAATTTTCTCCCGTAAGGGCCTTTACTAAATTGGTTCTTCAGCAGTTTTTTAGAGGTAGAGCGCCACAAATAATTTAATGATCTTGGTGCCAAACGATAGCGATTTTTACGCTTTTTACGCCAGTGTGCATAACTCAGTTTTTAGATATAATGCCCTTTTGCACATTACGATTTTTGAGAGCTTTTGAATATATTATAGTCAAGACATGAGCAAGGAAGAATTAGGAAGGGCTCAACTACATAAACAACTTACCTGTGAAAACACGGCTTTCCCAGGCGAATCTTTAACAGTCGCAAGAAGCAAACTGGGAGTCTGCCACGTCTCTTCCGTACCGAGCACTTGAACTTGAACGGTATATTTAACCCCATTATGGTTGATCTCAACTATCGAGGGTGTCCTAGGGGCTATAGGACTTGAACTTGGACTACTACGAAAAACTCCAATTGAGTAACTCATTGGTGCTGTTGCTGATAAAATTACCTGCTGTTTGACTGATCGGAATCTTTCGAGAACTGTTTCTTGGCCGGAGAAGCCTGATAGCAGAATATGTGGTGCATCATTTTAACCCTTTTCCAATCGCCGTAAGAAAAACGCACCAGTTCGTGTTCTCTTACCTCAGCTGTCGAAAATGTTTTTAAAATACTGTACAATAAATCGCTGCACAAACACAAAAGCTGCCCTCCGTTAACAAAATATTCTAATAACTGGAATGTTATGTTTTCCGATACTGATCCAGAAACCACGACTAGCTTCGTGTAGTTTATCCATAAAGCGAATTCTACACCGGTTGTCGGTAAATCGTAAATTGTGTACCTTAAAAATAATTTACAACCTCCGCGGTGCGATTCCACTAAAAAAACTTACTTTTCTTTGTTTAAGACGGTATGCAAAACTTGTTTGACGTCTCCTCTGGCAGCAGCCGTATCTGCATACACAAAAACATTTGGAGGCTTTGGAAAATGAGACAAATGCTTGATGATTTTCGAGGCGAAAGTATGAAATTTCGGTACCTCGCTATTGTTCACTGGCGTTTCACCGTTCGCAAGAACTTTATAACCGTTTAGTTCTATGGAAGGTTGAACTAACTCTGTGTTTGTCGTTTTCTCCTCCCTTTCTTCCTTTTTGCGCGATAATTTGTGTTTAGATTTGGTCTCTTTTTCCTTCGTTTCTTTACCTTTTGCATCTTTCAGTTTGGATTTTTCTTTAGTCTTACTCTTTTTCTTATCATTTACTTCAAGTTTGTTTTTAGATTCTGCCGAATGCTCTAACGCTTTTTTACTTTCCTTTTTGATCGGTTTGACCTCGTAAACAGGCACTTTTTTGCTTTCTTCTTGGGCGGAATCATTTTCGATCTTAATTTTCGGACTGGCAAAAAAACGCACAAATATTATTTTACGGTAAAGAAATCTCGATACTATACGTACTTTTTCACTTCGTGTATCTTCAAATACAACCTGTTTATCTCGTTTAGGAATTTTTTCCATTGCAAAGGGGTGTGGGAATATTTTAGCTGTTCCTCTTTGCCGTACTTTTTATCGTATTTTACTTTGGTTGGGTTTCCCTTTACCTCTACAGCTGCAAGGAATCAAATTTTCATTTCGTATACAACATATTTCGCTGAATTACAGGAAAAGTTTAATTTTAAATTTTTTGGGTCGTAAACAGAATAAATGGATAACAAAACAAAGATATCAGAGGTGACCAAGTGGGAAATTATTTAGAAATGTAGGAAAGCGAGAGAGCAATGGATCGATAATAAATGCAAAGAAGTGGAAGATAAGTTTGAAGTAGGAAACAGTGATTTGAGAGGCGAGCGGGATCTGGAAGACAAAGGGTGACAACTGCCGTTGATGATCGTTTTCTTGTGCTCAACACACTGAGAGAGCGCAGGATCAACAGCAGTTCAACTTCAACATCATCTTCTAACAGTGCGAGGGGTCCAAACAATGGAGAAGACGATTAGGAGGAGACTTGTGGAAAGTGGCTTAATTTCGCGAAGGCCTGCCACAAGACCACAATTGCTTCCTAGCCATCGAAGAGCACGTCTGCAGTTTGCGTAATTACATGCAGATTGGAATCCTCAGCAATGGAGTGAAGTTCTTTTTACTCGTGAGTCACGTTTTTGTCTGCGATCACCTGATGGTCGAGAAAGGATATGGAGAAGACGAGGTGAATGATATTTCGACTGCACCATCTCTGTACAGTTATCTTTTAACGGTGGTTCTGTTATGGTGTGGGCAGGCATTTCCACGGTAGCACATACCGACCTCTTATTTATGGAAAATGGAGGTTTGAACACCCACAGATATGTGGAAGATGTTCTTCAAGAAGCTGTCGTCCCATTTTCGCATTTCATTGGAGATGGCTTTGTTTTAATGCATGACAACGTCAGATCACACTGCACGAGTAGTAAATGAATATCTGGATGAGGTTGGCATTCGTAGATTTGATTGGCCAGCATGCAGCACGGATCTTAATCCTATAGAATACCTCTGGGATCAGCTTCAGAGACATTTCGTGCCAGAGACTCTTCAAGAGTTACGCTTTGCCCTTCAAGAAGAATTTGAAGGAATTCCTCAAATGTGCTTAGCAGAATGAAGTATAGGGATATAAGAATAATTCATAATCTACACAAAGAGCAAACAGCACTTATAGAATTTGAGCAGGAACATAGAGAAGTAGATATCCGGAAGGGAGTGAGGCAGGGATGTGCGTTATCGCCTCTAGTTTTCACACATGGTGTACGTGTCTCATCTAGAAATAAAACTTGTCTACATGTCTTGAGGAAATTTTTCACTGATTCAACATTTATCAAGGATTACTATTTTAAATATAAAAAAATCTTCAAGTCTACAGTCAGATTGGCCAAGTCCAACTACATTAATTCCACAGTTAATAATTCGAATAATAAAGGCAGAGAACTCTGGAATATCATTAATACAAGTTTGGGGAGGAAAGAGTCTCATAGTGACGTTCACCTATGTGTTGGCGATGCAGTGGGTAGGGATGTTGAGGCAGCTAATTGCCTGAATAATTACTTTTCAACAATTACACAGAGATTGGTTAGTCGAATACCAGCTGTTGCAACTACTGCATCTAATTTCTTGACCGCTAATGTTGCCAAGCAGAATGATACTTTTGTTTTTTTTCCAACTGATGTCGGTGAAGTTGCACGTACTTTGAGACTTGTATCTAGAAAAGTTTCCTATAGGGACTGGATCCCTGCCATCATTTTTTCTTATTTAACTATTAATATTCATCTGTGTCTTGCTGATCTTATAAATAAGTCATTTTGTGAAGGCATTTTTCCTTCATCTTTAAAAAAAGCGTTTATCGTGCCATTGCATAAGGGGGGTGAATTTGGGCCAGAAAATTTTCGGCCGATCTCATTGTTGCCGACCGTTTCTAAGCTGATTGAGAGGCTGGTCAAGGCCAGATTTGTTAGCTTTTTGGACAAATGCTCTACCTTGTCCAGTTTGCAGTTTGGTTTCCGTAATAATAAGAGTACTGGTCTGGCCATTTTTTCTTTTCTGGACCATGTATCTGAGGCAAAAACACTCACTGCAACTCCCATTATATTCCTGTTTCTGTATTTCTCGACCTCTCTAAGGCTTTTGATTGTGTTGACCACTCTATTTTGTTGGAGAAGTGCTCATATTATGGATTCAGGGGTGTTTCTGAGGGGTGGATTCGTTCTTATCTGATGGGAAGATGCCATGCCGTTTCTATTGTCAACGCTGATTGTCAGAAATTTACATCTGACTCTGCTCAGTCTATGTATGGGGTGCCTCAGGGTTCTGTCTTGGGCCCACTTCTCTTTCTGTTGTACATAAATGATATGTCTTCTCTGCGCATTAGTGGCAAGTTCGTTCAGTTTGCTGATGACACCAATATAACTTGGTTCGGTAGTGATGGTCATGAGTTGCATGACAGGATTGTGTCGGACATGTCGCTCTTGAGATGTTGGTTTGCGGCGAACAGGCTGACTCTTAATCTGGATAAGACTTGTCTTATGAATTTCAGGCCTGGCGTATTGTTTGCCCTTTCTTCAGATGGTGTTATAATTTCATCTGTAAATACTACTAAATTTTTGGGTGTTCATCTCGACCATAGATTGAATTGGCAGGAGCACATTAAACACCTAAGTACAAAGTTGTCTAGATCCTGTTTTGCCCTTAGGACTCTTATGAATAATTACGATTTACTTGTGGCTAAAAATGCGTATTTTGCGCTGTTTGAGTCACATCTCCGATATGGTATACCTTTCTGGGGTTACTCCTCTGCCGAAAATTTTAATTATATCTTTCGATTGCAGAAGAAGGCAGTGAGAATTCTCTCAAGGCGTCTTCCTCGTACCCCTTCAAGGCCGCCTTTTGAGAAACTGAGAATATTGCCACTGGCATGTATTTATATTTATGAGATAGCTGTTCTGCAGTTTCGACTTAAGAATAATTGTGTCACGGGGGAACAGATTCATGAGCATTTTACGTTCAAGGCTTCTTTAAAAAGATTATTGCTTGATAAGTTGTACTATAGTGTAGATGATTTTCTCGGGGGTTGAGAGTGTTGTTCCCCGGTTTCCTCATGTGAGGTTTTGATATATTTTATATATTTTTTTTCTTTTGCTTTGTTTTGTGATTTATTTTGTTTGATATGTTATGTGTTCTATCTATGTATTCTGTATTGTGTTTTCTGTCTATGACGGGCTAAATGATTTGATTTGATTTTATATATCGAAGATGCGATTAATATTGTTAAAGACAGAATAGCTGCTGGAATTAATTGTAATTTTTTTGTACTTACTTTCAACTTTTAGTAACTTCAATTCATGATTAATATCGATGGTGCTATTGAAGAAACAGTGCACTAACTTCGTCAAATTATCCAAGTCTGTTTTTAAAATAACTTCGAAATTTTCGGACGCTTTCCATGCCACTAATTCACCGAATTCTTCCACTTGGATTAACTCCGACTGATGAGGTACGTATTTGTCTAAATCAGCCTCTATTAGCACGAAGATATTTGGCTGGTTCAATTGTAATTTGAAATTGTTGAGGTATATGGGGAAACACTTATAATCTTTCGGGAAATTCAGCCACTGCGACAAATTCAGTTCTTGCTAAAATGAAGTTACGTAAAGAAATATGTAACCCTTTTACAGTTTAATCATTTGAATACTTTTGGAACAACGGTGCAGGCTATCTTGTCTTCGTTTTGAAACAGAAGATTCTCGAGACTTCTATGCGTCTTGGCGTTGTAGAAAATCAACGGAGTGCCCACTACTAAAGCGTTCTGATGGTTCAACGTCCCATTCAACTTATTTTTGAGAGCCCCCAACCTCCACCACTGCATGAACGTTGCATACATGTAATATAAAGTAAAAATCATTTTCCTTTTACCGTTCGAGCTGTATCAGATCTTCATATTAACTGCAAAATAATTAATATGATTGAAATTTGCTTTTGTAAAAATTACCTGGCTATAAAATTCATGTTGCTATCGATATTTTTATTTATATTGGTAGATAAAAGTCGAGTGCTAATTTGCCAACAATATAATTAATAATTGAATTCATAGATGGAGTTGAATCAAAAAATTGCCCAAAAGACACCAATTCAATTATTAAGAATTAAGTGAAAATTATAAATAAAATATTGCATTGTTATGATGTATAATTATTAATTATTCCTTTACAAACATTTATATTTACAATAATTGTTTATTTACTGACAAAACATGCTTACAAACATTATTCAAACAAAGCAATCACAGTTATTGTATCAATGAAAAGGACAAAACACACTGACCTCAGCACCTTCAATTCGAAAAAATTGTCACATAATTTCACCGCATAAAAAATTAATACGCACAACTCAAAATGTTTAATGTTAAAAGGGTACTGTTATCATCTGTCCACAACGATAGTACATTAAAGTAATAAAATAAAAAGTAAAGGAAATTTAACATTGAGGAGACATGTGAAAAAAATTATTTTGGTGTATACAGGATCTTCACATTTTGCGTAACACACCAAAGTTATATTTTATTTTATTTAGGAATAACTGTTGCTGTAAGAAACAATCGAAATATATTAGCAATTACAGGACCAAATTAGAAAATTTCAAAACACCATAACTTTCTAATTTCAAATAGAACCCTATTGTTTTTATACCATTATTGGATTCCCCATAAAATTGCCTTTCTTTATTGCAATACACTTCCCTATCCCAAAATTAACCGTTTTTGAAATATTTGTATTTTCCCGATAAATCTAGCAAATATGATTTGATAATACTCGGTTGGCTATGAAAAAAGTTAATTCATAAATTTTGTTTCGCAGTTAATATCGCTTTGTTTAAGTTGATTTGAGAATTAAGTTTTCTTGACTGAAAATGAATTTTGCAAAACAAGAATTAATAGACCTGGTCTACACTTTGGGCGAAAGTGAAAGAAATAGGGAGGTTCGGAGAAAAATAAGATATCTATTTTTGGCATGAAAATGACAGAAAATTGTTATTGTAATTGATTTACCGTGAATTTTTTTCTAAACATTTTTTTTGCGGCGTAATAAGCGAAAGAAATTAGCTTATCACGCCCACATATGCTAGTTCGCTTTGTTATTGGTTTGACGTCAGAGATTCGTAAGGCGCTCCTCCCACTTCTCTTGAAGTGCCCGTGAAGCGGTACCTATCTCATAACATACTTATTGGGACTATTTCCAGCGTGAATTTTTAAAGTAAGGTGTCAAGGAAACATAAAACAAAGACAACATAATCGATATAATGATGCAACAAGGGTATCAAAAGTCCGATTCACATAATTTGCCATATTTATGTAGTAGGTAGGTAAATGTCCCGGTAAATGTGGAAATGGTGTGTGATTCTTGCATCTAACCCCAATTTCATTCAATCTCAAAACAGTAGTGTAAAGGTAGACCGGTATAAGTAAAACAAAGTCAACAATTTATTAACTGTACATGCCTTTTATAATTCAGTATAAGTAGGTATGTAGACTGTGGATACCTGCTTACTTCTGTTTGTAAAATACCTAAGTGATTGACAAGTTATCAAGTTAACAGTTTTATAACGGATTGGAATTTTTTTAAAAAAACGGAAACAAATACAACTCACGCGAATCAAAAAACTGCTATATTCTGGAACGGTTAATGTAGAAACTCGGAAGAGACTCTTAAAGACGCATGTATGGAGTACGAAATTATACCTTTGGGTGCGAAACTTGGACAATGGGAGAAGCGGATTGAAAAAGAGTAGAAGCGTTTGAAATGTGATGCTACAGACGGGCGTTGAAGATACCGTGGATAGACAAGTTAGCAATAAGGAGGAATTAGAAAGAGTTGGGGAAAAGAGAAAAGTATGGAAGACAATAAAGAATAGGGGATAGGATCGTAGGATGGTAGGACACCTTCTGAGACACAAAGGAATAGTTCGCGACATGCTAGAGTCAGAGATAGGAATAAAGAGGTAGAGGTTGGAGCAGATTAGACTACTGCTCTCAAATAGTTGGGGATGTAGAATGTTCTACTTTTACGGAAATGCGTAGGCTAGCTCAGGGAAAGGATGGAGGTACGCGTCCTACCAGTCTTCAAAAGAGAACTTTATGATGACGTACTATTTAATTATTATTGTAAAATAGTTAATAAAATTTCCTTTTTTAGTTCAGGGAGGGAACGGCTACGGCGATTCAGTATTTGGCTCCGTCATGCTCCTAGCATCCTGTTTCAAATTATGCTAACCGTAACACGTTACCAAGTACCAAGGGGTCCCAGGAAACTGTCGATAAATTACATTATGTTCGATTTTATTTAGAGTGGCTGCAATGGGGCAGCCGATAATTTTATAAACTTTTGCAATGATAAACTAACTCGCGAAAATATCGATAATGCTGACCGATTTTCCTTCTGGCTCCAACGAACCACTTTTTCCGTATTATTGGTGTGCTGTACGATGTATTAGTCTGGGTACAAAACAGAAAACACCAGTTAGAACCAGTTAATAATATTTAACAATTTAACTACACATGCATATGCATAATACTTATGGGACTGCTGCGCGCTGAAGCTGGGACTTGTACGTTATACTAAGTTCTGACGTCACGCGGCCTACTCTCGCAGCAAGGTACGATTTCTAGCCTCGCACCGACGGAAAACTTTGCAATGGCTTCACAGGCGAAGGAATTTTTTTTTAACAAAAATTAACAACATAACTGCCTTCAGTATAATAAACTCTATCAATTTTAATGAAATTTGAAAATTACCGAACCTGCCTATTGCTAATAGCCTGTATAACAGTTTCAATTTTTTCTTACAGCAGAAGTCTTTCCTACATATTGCTTTCACTCCACTAAAATATTACTGCTACAATTTCAGTCATTGTCCAAATTATGAAATTAAAAAATTGCTGTACATCTGTACATTCGTAAAAAATGCCCGCAACTTAAAAAATATGAAGTTTATACAACCTGATAGTCAAATCGCTCAAGGAATTCGAAAATAAAGTGAAATACAGGATGTTCCATTTAAAAAAACGAAGTTAGGTGCTGTGCAGAAGGAATGAGACAGTCTGTATAAGTGAAAATAATTCATAGCTGAAGAAAACAATAATAAATCGCAAAACAGAAGATTAGAGGGCATCGATCGTAGAAACATGGCAATATTGTAAAATAGTGCAGCAACAAGGCTCAAATAAAAATTTATATCACCCTGTATGCATAATATATCGTAAAGTTTACGATGACAAGGGTTTTGAATAATCGATTTCAATAATTACCCTAATTAAGAAAAACGTGACATAAACAAATGCCGATAAGATAAACCAATGTTTTATTTAATTAAAATATTTTAAAGAATCTTCCAGAAAATAAAATAATTAAATTTAGATATTTTCCCACTTTTTAATCACATTTCTTCAAGGAATTTGATACGATTTGGTATGTACGAGGGCGGTCCACCATAAGTTTTACCGTGGAATACAGAACGATGTTTTCGCGTACGTCAATTTAAAATCACGTCTTCGTGGAGGTCGTTAATCATTGGGCCATATCATGCTGACCTCTTCTACTGATAAAAAGATTTTTAACCCATATAAAACACAATATTAATAACCATATCCTTGGTAACTGCTAATATTGGACAGAATCTAGTCCAAGAAAATATTTGCTTCGTATACCGAGCGGAAAAATCTGTCACTATTTTTGCTTCGGATTGTTTTGTTTATCGAAACAAACAGTAGATAACACAGTCTCCTATCTGCCCCTAAAGAGCTTAATTACAATATTGTAATTTGTATTTTTATAATCTAAATGACAAACAAAAATGTGTTTATGAGAATATTCTTGTTTTGTTACTTATCTCTATTTATATCAGTCACTGCCGTTATTGCTTATTGAAAATAGGTTTACTTACAGGCTTGCAACCCCGGACAATATGTCTTACATTTATTGTTGGAACAAAACAAAGAACTGTCAAAATGTATATGCGTTTCCTCCACTTGCTTCATCCTAGCTCATGTCACACATGTTCTGTGAGGGTAGGATACAAGTATAGACGACTTTTCGACCTCATATACAGAAAAGTAGATGAATAAATGAACAAAAATGAAAAATAGGCGCAGAGAAATAAGCATTTTCTAGAAATCGGAAATATTGAGGCAACTGGATTCTTTTATTTGTAATATACATCAGGAGATATGATTGTTGAAGGAAGTACATTTGTAAATTGAAATAAAGCAACGAAAACATTGTTTCGAAATTTTTCTCTGATAAATAGGTGTTTTGTTGAACGAAAATTAGTCTTGGAAAACATAGTTTCGTCATGAACTGAGACGATAATTTGGGTATTACGGATCGTCTAACTCACCGGTTATTATCTTAGGAAAATAATAGTTTATTGTAATTCGGTGATAAGTTTGTTATTATTTTCTTTAAATTTAGATTTCAGTGTCATTTTGGGCTTCCCTTGTATACAGGCTGGACCAGTAGTGCGTATAATCAGTCCATATATCTAGTTCTATTCAATAGGAGAAGGCAGATAGGTGGAAAGAATATTTGGGAAATATTAAATGCGGGATAAGAAGTAGGAGATATTAGAAAGGGAAAGCAGTGTAGAGGGGAACAACGTAGGCTGTCATCAAAGTTTAAACAATATTGGAAATTGTGTACTTGGTGTTAATGTTCATCTATCAAACTCCATGAAACGCCTTGCTTTATATAATGTTTTGAGGACAGTTTACCGTGTACATTATTAAATATTCGTCATTCTCTATGTGACAAATTTGTCAACTTGCAGGTACTGGTTGATACAGTTAACTGAATCCCCAAAATTCAAACGCAACAATTTTTTTTTGATGAAATGCTGCACAAGAGACGAAAAATTCAAGCGCCATTAAAATGTTAAATTTTTCCCATGCAAAATTTCTAAAAAAATATGCGTATTTTTTTAACTAATTATTTTTATTGTTAAAGTAATGTTGCCAGTTAGCTAATCTGTAGTAATACAATAAGTGGTCTGGAATTGTCGGAAATTTTGCGAAAGCTATTGCGTTGCTTGGTAGCCACGAGTGTAAATTGCGCGAGTGATCTTCTGTCAAATTTACACGAGTGGTTACTAAAAGAAACAGCTTGAGTAAAATTACCTAAAAATTCCGTTGCCGAATGGCAATAAAATTTGAATACAATTTGAAATGTATTTATCTTATAAAAAAATGATCTCGAATGTATTTTAAGGAGGTTAATACACAACTACATTATACGGACAATTTAATTGGAAATAGAAGATTTAATGAAACAATAAACATTTTAAATTAACAGAACATATTAAAATATTTAAATATATTGTGTAGAGTTTTACTGATCTTTAGTTACATACATTGAAAGTGCAATGGTTTGTATGTTATATTATGACCAGATTTTTTTTGCATATTATTATTATTAATGTTTTCAGTGGTAAAATTTTCTTGCCTTATATTTATATCTCTTGTAGTTTGGATTCCAGAAGGTCCAGGTCTCAGGTCTCAGGTAAAAGGGCCTAATGACTTAACATTTGCATGTCCAGTCATTTTGATGAGCTGTTCTTCCGGGACACCTGATTTAGCAAGATTTGATACAGCACTTGATCGATTTGAATGATTCGTGATTTTGTTTGTCATAGTATCAAGCCCTATTCTTTCAGCAGATTGTTTGGTCCATTTTCCAATCCCATTTACTCCATAAGGCATATTTTTGTACCATTCAGAATTGCTTTTATTCCAGTAAGGATTTACAGTCAGAAATAGTCGATCTGACGTAATTCTACGTATTAGTGCGTTTAGAAATAAGCTTTTTAAATAACCTTACCGGGCACATATCGAGATTATTGTAATTAGGCACTAACCAATTACTGTCTGATAATTTTTGAGCTCCACCCTGGCATGTTTTGGAAAAAATCGGTTGCATTCAATTCTTCCGGTTACGTTACCATTTGATTTCTTTTCCTCTTTAAAAAAATGCACTTTGCATTTTGCTGCCTCTCCCCCTCTCCAGGCTATTATATGATACAGTTTTTTTTGAAGTCCTTCTGGACAATCTTCGTTCCACAGATTCATTATTGTATATATTTCTTTCTTACTCAGAGCAGTCGAACTTTGCTTCCTCTTTCCGAGAATAGACTGAAGCTGCTTTCGTTTCGCATTTTTTTGCATTCCTTGCTTGTTTGAATTCAATGTCTGTAAATGGATTAAATTTTCGGGCGTACTCTTTGTAGTATTTTTCTTGAAGGAGTTTTGCAATAACATTCCACATGGTCTTTATAACGCATTCTCTATAATCTTCACCATCAGCTCTCTTCATATTAAAAGCCCAATCATTCATTATCAGTCCAAGCTCTTGATTTGAAGTAATTTCTAGAAGTTCATAATGCTTCTCTTTTAAAAATATTTCGAACTGTTTCCATATTGACTTTTGATTTTTAACTGTACTCCTCGGAGTAACACTCTGTACAGTTTTTTGAATATCTTCCAAAGATTCTTGGCCAAATCTTTCCATTTCAAAACGACGATGTTGCAAGAAAACTCGAAAATATTGTGACAGTGACAGTCGCCAAGGTAGAGATTTCAAAACTATCATTCACAGCATAGTTGATTAAAAGCAAGGCGCATATTTATCAGTTATTGGGAAAGCTAGGTAGTACACCCTGTACTAGTAATAAAAAATTTTTGAGAGCAAATTTACTTGAAATCAAATAGGTTTTTTAACCTAGTCTTGAAGGAATTCATAAAACTATAATATACTTCGGCTTTAAATATAGAAAAACAATTAGATTATTTACATATTTTATCATTTAGATTAAAATTAGAGCTAGTGAATTTTCTTTCAGTGTTCGTTACGTATTTATATTGGACTAGTGAGACGCTCAAAATGAGATCTACTGTACCCAGTAGGTACATTGTCGCATTGCCTTACGCAATTTGAAACAGAATTTCGTTCGTCACTATATCTGATTAATTAGAATACACTGATGTTTCCTCTATGACCCGTGAAATGTTGGTTACAACAAACATGAAAATATTAATAACAAATTAGTACGCGCGTCATCCAAGAATGTGTTTTAATAGATGTCTCCGTTATACAGGGTAAACTTAACGTTTGAATTCAAGAATAAAGTAATTTTTATTATTCCGACTGATTGTGATTGTCGCAATCACAATTTCAACTTTAATTCCAAGATTTTAATCTATTCTGTTAGGCAGTAGTCATTTTTGGACGCCTTTCAAATAAAATTGAGCGCATTTTCACAGATTTAATATATTTTTAGATTCTTTATCAAACGTCGTCGTCGACAAGAACAATTATATTGAAAATGTTATCTACGAAATTTCGAAAAATTTCGTAATCTTTGCATGGGTCAAAACTACACACTGAACTGACAGAACCTGCCGATAATCTTATTAAAAAAAGCAGTTAATTAAGAAAATACCACTACAATTAACTCGTGGTTAACCAGGAATGTATTTTTTTCAAATGTGCCTCTATTCAATTATGAATTTTTATACGCCAAAAGACAGTGACACAGTAATTAAACTCGACACGTGTTTCGCCGAGAACGTCAGCATCCTCTGCTATAAATACCTAACCTCCAACTACTGAAGGGTTTATCGATTTTAGAGGTATGATATTATTGATATTGAATTTATGGCGACGCTACGCTAAACTTATCTGTACGGTCGTATTTGTAATGAGCTTGATGCTCCTTGAAGCGAGTTAAATGGGTTCCCTTTTATTTTTTGCATTTCCGAGTAGATTTTGTAAATTGTTGCTCGAAGTGTGAACCACATACGATATTTTTATAAATTTAGTAATTCGGTTATCCCCATTTAAAGTGGTGAAATATACAGCCTGTATATGTCCTAATGTTCGCTGGGGTTGAGCATTTCACGGATCAACAGAAAGTTGTCGAGTACGGTCCACGAAACAACGTCCTATCAATGAAAACATTGGACGTACCAAAGTACACTGAGTCAGCTAACTCTGTTAGTGATTTTGCAGCTACCGGTAACTCAAGAAGTGCTTCTTGATATTCTTGATAAAAAAGTGAAGTTTTATCGATCATCTGCCAGTATTATTGTCGAATTTTAGTGTCCAAAAACAAACGCACATTTTTCCTAGTGATTTTTTAATGTTTTCTTCGGAAAGTGACTGTCTATCTAGTAACTTGTGCAAACACTACGCCAACAACAACAAGACGACGAAAGAACAAAACAAAAAAATGAAACAAATAAATTTCGATTTTAAAAGTAATAATAAGAAGAAGGACATCAATTTCAACAATAACGGGGTTAAGAAGAATAAACCTGTAGGTTAGTACCTTTGTGTTGACAAAAATCGGCGAATAACACCGTTTTTGTAGCGAAAAATACGCTTCCATTCACGTAAATTGTTATTTATTTGCAGAAGTCAGAAAAGAAGAAGTTATGGCCATTAGAAATAGATTTCCCACCAAAATACCAGTGAGTATCAAATCTGTAATTGCCACGTGTATTTTACATTTTGAACATTAATTTCTTTATTGTTTTGTGTACGGAAAACTGCCTAGGCTAACTATGTACCAAAACTCCCTCGTATATGTAGCTGGGCAACGGTTTTTCGTAATTTTAGACCCATATCGCATCGGCATAGCAACCGAAACTTTGCCCTTACAAACATTGTGTGTTAATTGAAATCTGTCAAACAATAACAAGCGTGAATAACAAAAAAAATGATTATTCAATTAATTTATGGTCTTCAGATATGCTAATTTGGCGCAAATTTAATATTCAATTAAGCAATTCAGCAGATAATTTCCTATTTTTTTCGTGACCCCCCTGATACCCCTAGGGGTTATAATGGCTTTGTTTTCAAACAATCAAATGCATCTTATTTATGTACCAGGGTAATTATCGTTGTCGACGAACCGTGTTATAAAAAATAAATAAATTTTTAGGTCAAAAGTGTGATTTTTAAAACAGGTCGACGATTATACTTTATTTGTGCAATAACGTGTTAAAATTCTCCCCTAATCAACTGTAAATATTTATAATTGCTTTCAGATTATAGTCCAAAGATTCAATAAGGAAAAGTACCTACCCAATTTGGATAAGAACAAATTTTTGGTACCCCAAGAAATAACTATGTCTCAGTTCCATACAATTATCAAGTAAGTCATGAAACAACCATGACCTGACCTGTCAATTGTCTGTGAACTGTCATTAGGTCTAACAAATGAATTTCTTTTCAGAAGCAAGATGCCCATGAACCACACTCACGCAATGTACCTTTTAGTTAACAATAGATCGATGGTTTGTTTGTCGCTGACATTAGCGGAAGTTTATGCTGAACACGCCGGTCCCGATGGTTTTCTATACATTACATACGCGTCTCAAGAAGTCTTCGGCAGTCCGCAGTCAGTAAACGACACAACAAACTGGAGATCTATCATTAGTAATTAGAAAATCAATTAATTTTAGATTTAGGTAGGCCAGGGTATTTTTCAATAATATAATTCTATTGTTTTTGAATACCCTTTATTCAATTTTTATAGTTATTAAGCAATTTTTCCTATATTTTTACAGTTTCGATCTTTTTACCAAACGCAGACTGATTTTTTACGTATCTCGAATTGATGAATGGTTATTTACTAATTTTCGCGTTATTTAATTACGAATTGTGTTTGTTTCTGGTTGTATGATTATATTATTCTTAGTTTGTATTCGATTTTCAATTATAAACAAAAATATGTGTACAAAACGTGTTTTATTTTCTTTTAAAACAATGCAATATTTTTACTATCTACAAAAACAAACTTGAAATTACTTACGGATATACAAGGTGGATTTTCATTGTAACTTTTATTTTATGCCATAACTATTTTATCATTAAAAACATTTCATAACAATCAACAATGACAATTTTCTGGAATGTCAAACGTCAAAAGTATTTGACGTATACTTCACATACCTTATTATATTTTATGACCTTTTTAATAAATATTGATTGATTGTTGTCTGTTTTGTGCTTGAAAGTGAACTGTAACCTTTGATTTTATGAATTTGACAATAATTGCTGTTATTTTTCTCAAAAATCATTTAAAGTTTTCTGGTGTATTAGAACTACAAGTAGGTATTGTGGTAACCTACAGTAGGTATAAAAAGTGACAGTTCCAAGTTCTAACCTCTACCTGATCAGTCGGCAGAATGTGAGGTTATTTCAATCAAAAAGAAAAAATAACAATAAATAATGAAAATAACGAAATTGTTGTTAACGAATAGTAGTTCTTCTAATACGTTATGGAAAACTTTAAGTTTGACCAATGGGCATGTTACTAAGTATTTTAGAAGTCCCAATATTAATTTAGCCGAATTGTACGCAAAATTGCAAAGTTTGAATAATTGGTATACGCGTGTTATTGGACTCGATGAAGTTAAAGCCAGTCAGGATCGTGTAGCTTTATTACAGGTAAATTCAAAGGCACAATTATTAAAAAAAAAACCTACATTATGTTCTTTAGGACCAATTATTATCGGCGCAAGAGAAACGTAGAAGCATAGGCACGCAATTAGCGGAAATTAGAAAAAAATCTAATGAATTACAAGATCAGATACATAAAGTTAAGCGACAGGAAGATTTGCAGAAGTTTTTGGATTTAATGCGGGAAGAGACTGAGGTTGCTTTTTTTGCTTAATTCTGAATCGTACTGCATTGCTTGTGATTTTAGATTTTAAAAATGGAAGGTGATGCCTCGCGCATCTTTTATGAACAGGACCGGCTGGAACGGGAAATATTTACCGCATTCACAGACGCCGTAAGAGACGCACATCAAAAACAACGCACTCAGTTAGAGTACACCAAGTATTTCGGCATTACCTTAAGCATAATTGGTTCCCTGTTGACGTTCGCTTACTCGATGATCCGAAAAGAGGATCTCAAGAAATGCATCGAAGAAAATATACAGAAAGTCGGAAGTATTTCGCAACCTTTAGTTCTAAAAATGGAGAAGACGCAGACCGGTTTACAACAAGTTTTAGAAGAATTATCGCAGGATAATAATCTGCTAAAGGGCAATAGAATAAAGAGGAAAGTATTAGGATATTTTAATTTAGTTTCCGAGAAAAACGGCGATGATTTCGATGAAATCGGTAAAATAATTTCTGCCCCAGTCTTAAGCGAGATTAGAAAACAACAGCGAGAACTATGGGAAATTAAGAAGCTTCTAAAGAATCGTGGTGATGTAGGTGGTATGAAAAAAGGAAACTATAATAGAACATTGTTAAATAGCAGCCACGAAGAGGAAGAAGTTTGGTATAGCTCGTCAAAGATTATTTATACTTGTATAGGACTCTTTGGTGCTTATATTTTAGTTAGATCTATAGGAGGCTAAAATTCCTTTACTCTTAAATATATTTATTATTAAATTTATTTTATGTGCATTTAAAGTTAGAATAAACAAAATTAAATAAGCATACAACTGTTTCCATCAAGTAAATAAATCTATTCCCATTTTTTCCATTCCATACCATCCGGGGGCTGTACTTTTACTTTATCTTTTCCGATTTCAGTCCAGTTTGTACTCAAAACAGTACCGCCGCTTTCCATCTGGAAACGCATGATATAATTGTAGTAAATGCAGCTTGATGCAATGAGAATTAACAGTCAAAAATATTAAGAACAATTGTGAACTTTATTTAATTAAGCAAAAATAAAAGCACGTACAAAAGATGAAATTAAACATGCGCTCCAAACCGCTTGATACCGTGAACTAGACTAAACTTAAAACAAAAGTTCTTTATTCATTTCAATGTCAATCAGCTGAGTAAGCTATAGGTTTCGGATGTGACCGCACAACACTGGTTTATAATTCACAGAGCAAAGCTAAAAATAACTTTAACGATATACTGAAATATTAACATACAGGGTTTTTTCTTTTTCATTGTACATAATATCTAACACCCCTTCTCAATGAAAAACTAATTAATTAAACCACACATTTTACGCAAAATATTAAGCCTTACTCTATTTAATGGTTTAGTAAGCATATCTGCTAACATTTCTTCAGTTGAACAATATTTGTAATCAAATATTTTTGTGTCACTTAAATTTTTAACAAAATGATATTTAGTATCTATATGCTTGGTTCTATTACTAAACTTGTTTGAAATAAATTTTAAACAACTTTGATTATCTTCAGATCTTTCAACAAGTTCCCAAGTTTTGTTTAATTCTAGTGAAGACATTTCTTCATCCATTGCTGCTATCCATTTCTCCCTTTCTGCTCCTGATATTGCTTGATTCCTGTCTTTTGGTTCTTCTATCACTGTAACCATGTTTGCCATGTATCTGTCTGGTGGTACACCTTTATTTATTCTTGCAGATTGTCGAAGAGTTCTGTTTGTATTTAATTCACTGTTGAATAATTCTACATTTTCTTCTTCTCCTTCTTGTTTTTTCTGTACCTCTTCTGTTTGCTCTAGTTCTGCAGTTGATGGAAAAATTATTTCTACATTATGTTTCAAACATTCACTTTCTGTTTCTTGATCCATGAAAATAACATCCCGACTTATAACAATGCTATTTGTTCCTTCATTCAGCAATCGAAAAGCTTTTGATTCTTCAGAGTATCCCACAAAAATAAGCTCTTTGGCTTTTGCTTCCAACTTTCTACGCTGTTGATCTGGAATATGCGCGAAAGCTTTGCATCCGAAAATATGAAAATTTTTTACATCTGGGATCTTTGAATGCCACAATTCGTAGGGTGTTTTCTCAATAGATTTTGATGGTAACCTATTTTGCAAATAATTTGCCGTATTAACAGCTTCCCCCCAAAACCTTTTATCCATATCTGCATCGAATAACATGCATCTTGCCATTTCTAGAAGAGTTTGATTTTTTCTTTCTGCAATCCCGTTTTGTTGTGGCGAATGTGCAACAGTATACTGAATTGCAACCCCTTCTTTCCTTAAATAACTTTACAAATTTTTATTGACGTATTCCCCTCCTCGATCTGATCGAATCACTTTTGGTTTCTTTTGAAATTTAGTTTTAACTTCTTCAATATAACATTTAATCAGATCTGCAGTTTCCCATTTATTTTTCATAAGATATGTTACTGTATATCTACTATAATCATCAATAATGGTTAATACATACTTGTTTCCACTAGGTGTTTCAGTCTGCATAGGACCACAGACATCTGTATGAATTAGATCTAGAATTGCACTTGTTTTGTTCTTCGATGTCTTGGGAAATGGTTTCCTGGCCATCTTCCCTTTTATGCAGATTTCACAAATTTCTCTTATTCCACAGTCTTGCACTTTCAGTCCCATAACTATCTTCTTTTTAATAATTTCTTTTATTGCCCTTACATCCCGATGTCCGAATTTTTTATGCCATGTATGTTGACAGTAATCTGTATGTCTTGCTGTGACCGCACTATAGGCAAAATCTTCTGTTTTTAACACGTATAGTCCCGACGAAAGTTTAGCACTTGCAATTAGTTCATTATTTTTAAGCACTTTGCACTGTCCATGTTCTTCAAAGAGTACCTTAAATCCGCGCTCATTCAACTTTCGAACCGACAACAAATTCGTGGTTGGTTTCACTGTCTGCTTCTGCACCTTGCTTACGCCTGTTGTATTCATCCATTAATTTACTCTTTATCAATTCCAGAGTAATTTCCTTTTCATCTCTACTCTCTAACGCTGTTATGAGTGGATCATAGGATTCCGGAAGACTTGTAAGAAGTAGCGCTACAAGCGTGTTGTTAAGAAAAGTTTCTCCCAACGCTGTCAGTTTGTCCGCTATTTCCAACATTGTCCTAATATGTTCCTCCATATCCCCTCCTTCCGCTAATTGTAGTCTGTATAGCCTTTTCAGCAAAAATACTTTACTTGTCAGAGATGACTTTTGATGATAATTCTTTAGTGAGTCCCAAGCTTCACGAGCAGTTTTAGCATTACGTATGTGGATAAGTTGCGAATCTTCAACCAACAATCCGATGATCGCCCGAGCCTTGTCATCTTTTCTGCTCCACGAGGCATCGACTGGAATTGGTATATTTTCCTTTATAACTTCCCACAAATCATCCTTTATGAGTAACAATTCCATTTTATACTTCCATGTTTGATAATTTTCACCGTTTAATTTATCAACACAAAACCGAAAACTCGTGCTATCTGCCATGTTTTTACACAATTATAATTAACACTTTTGCTGCAATACGCCTGGGCCCATAACCCGTAGTAAATGCAGCTTGATGCAATGAGAATTAACAGTCAAAAATATTAAGAACAATTGGGAACTTTATTTAATTAAGCAAAAATAAAAGCACGTACAAAAGATGAAATTAAACATGCCCTCGAAACCGCTTGATACCGTGAACTAGACTAAACTTAAAACAAAAGTTCTTTATTCATTTCAATGTCAATCAGCTGAGTAAGCTATAGGTTTCGGATGTGACCGCACAACACTGGTTTATAATTCACAGAGCAAAGCTAAAAATAACTTTAACGATATACTGAAATATTAACATACAGGGTTTTTTCTTTTTCATTGTACATAATATCTAACAATAATACCTATTTTTATATTATACAAAGTGCGAAATTTACTTACGTAGCTCTTATTCATCGCTTTCTTCACTTCATCGCTGCCTTTCCCATAAATCTCTTGGAACAGCTTATTAAGAGCCTCTTCGCCTTCAGGTTTCTCAGATTCTTCTTGTTTGCGGATATCTTTTTCTATTGCCGACCAATCTTTGCCTTTTGACGTCGGGTACGAAGGGGGCTTATCCACGCTACTCGATGCTAAAAATCGTTTGTAAATAGTCATGTTTTGTAAAGAAAATTACATGGTAAAGCACCTGTTGTTTGATCCGGCGTTTTTTCTAGCTTATCCCAACGAATACCTTCCGATTTGTTTAATTTAATCTCAATCTAGTGAAAAATATCGGTACGAAACTAATACATGTTAGTAAACAAAATTAGCACTTACTTTTGCAGGTGAGAGCTTGTAGCTGCATTGTTCCGGAACAATTTGGTGGGTCAAATTGTATAAGACAGTTCGTACTTCTTCTTCGGGTAGTTTTAACGTTACTTCCACTCTATCTTCGGTAAAATTAACTTTAAGCGAGTCTTTATCGACATTTTTTACTAATACTGTTATTACAACTGCTGTCTCTGTTTGGTACCAGTCGTGTTTAATCGAAGACTAACAAAAAAAACACAAACATAACCTTCAAATTCTAATGATAATATTTATTCTACTTACTTTTGGTGTAGCTCCTGCAGACATTATTAATTTATTGGTTATTAATAACAAATGTTTGTTTGTTGTACCAGATTGTTATTAAAAATAAATTTTTGTGAATGTAATAATGCAAACGTCAAAACCAGATCAGACAACCGACTATTACAGGAATCTGCATGGTACATTAGCACCAAATTATAAAATTCAAATTTTCCGTGCACCACTAAGCATTAGAACACTAAATAATATAAATATCGTCTATGAAATTAAAATTTTGGAATTAAGAATTGCCTAATCCATGTACGACAAACGGTTCTGCATACAAACATTTTTTATATTTTTGCCATTTTCTCTTTGCAGTTGTGACTCTGCGGAGAATCAAGTGGCATCCGGCAAGGTCAGGTATATTTTTTTATATATTTTCGCAATTTTTAATTTATTTTTTTTACCAAAGATGTTTGTGTGCATTCGTTAAGAGAATTAATTACAAAACGCGGAGAACTTGTTAGAATGCAGGCTCCACTTCATCTGCCCACTTTAGCGCGTTCCCGTTTCTTATTTTTTTTTTATTTTGTTTTCAAATGAGCGGCAAATAGCGAATACTCCGCTCTTAAGTTAAGCCGACTTTACTACACCTGTCTTCGGCCAACTCGACAAACCTACCTGTGCAGCTCAGATTGCCCGTGATGGTGAATGTACCACAGTTGTTAGTAAAGTTAAAAACAATTTTTCGCGGATTAAAATAGTTTTTCTGGGGGTTTTAAGTGACGTTTACGTTTAGGCGGACAGTTGAAGGGAGGTTGCAGTTCAGTTGTTCTGTTGGATCTGTGTTTTGTTTTGTTTTTGTTGGGATCGTTGCCTCCTTGATAATCTGGTAAGTTGAGAGTTATTTACGATCGTGTTGGACTTGATAAAGTAGTTCTTCGTGGGTGGAAAATGAAAAATGCTATTCAAAACGGTGTTGATTGTGTTGAATTTGAATTTTACATGGTGAAAATAATTTTATCAGCCCTCTGGCAGTACTGATTTGGCCCCCATTGCAGTTGGATCGGAAACTTTCGCACCCATTTGGATTTTTGTAGATCACCAGTGACGTCAGTCACGTTAACCTTAGCAAAAGGTATTTTACCTTGTATCTAAATGCAATAATAGATAATGAAATGGTTGCGTAAGAGTTTACATTATTTATTATTTTTCAATTAAAATGTCTTCCTATAGAATTTTATTTACAAATGCCAGGGGCATCGTGATTTATAAATAACACCTATCTCATCATGCAAAATACAGGTTTTCTTTTAGATACTAAGTATTTTTTCGCAACGTAGTAAATTTTAATGGCCCGAAAGAATTTAAGACACACTCTGTCCCAAAATTAAGGAATAATTCTACCTATGCCTAGCTCATAAATAAGCTCCCATACAAACTCCCATGTGTTATTTTACAAGATTGTCACAAGAAAGACTGGGTTTCCCAAGAATTTTTTCGATAACTGCCTGCTTCTATAATAAAGTGGCGGCTATGACGTCACAAATGCCGCTTATCGCTATTATTCGGGAGCATAATGTCAATAATTACTTCAGAAAATTTCAAAATGGCAAAATTTGCAATTGCAATTTTGAATTCTGGAAAAAATCACCTTTTACAGCTTTTCCTTTTCTAATAAAATCTGGAATTTCAGTTTGACATATATTCAAATGTAAATTTCGAGTAGGAATAGCTATTATTCTTGTGTAGGTATCAAGTAACTGTATAAACAATAGAACATCAGTATGTGATTCATTTGTTACGAAATTCAACATGTGTGCCATTTTATTGTTAAATGCCATCGTTAGACTTGAAGACTTATTGTAAGAGTATATAATGCCACCAGAAGAAACTTCTTCTAAATCATGTTTTTGCAATACGAGAACCGAAATTTTTTTATGAATGTTAAATTCGATCGGCAGCCTTTGCGAAATATTAGATATTCTTCTATCCCTCTGTACTTCATCCCTACATTTTTGAGCACTTCGAACATCCTCCATTTTACATTGTCGAAGGCTTTTTCCAAATCTACAAATCCTATACCGGGTGGGGATTTAGTGTGTAATCGGTTCATATCTCTGGTACTGCTTAAGATATCAAAATGAAATTTTACGCGTATGTGGGGAACAAAGGACTTGTACCTTGACGCAGTTCTAGTGATACTGGGACGGGTGGGATGGCTTGAGCGCTTCAATGATCTAAAGAGCCGAACCATAGGTTTAACCATATTGGAGGGGTTTTTATTTGAGAAGCCAGACTAAACCAAGTCCCTGAAAGGGGGCAGCAGCTCTTTCAGTAATCATAGTAGCAGAGATCGTGAGGGTCGGTATGGCACTGTGATACACACTACTGCGATGTGGAAGGCAACGGGAAACCACCACATTATTCTATCCCTAGTACAGCGTACTTCGAATTTATGACGATGGCACCTTCTGGAGTAAAATATTCCGGAGGTAAAATAGTCCCACATTCGGATCTCCGGGCGGGGACTGCTTCGGGGGGAGTCATCAGAAATGATAAGTGTAACATCTCACGAGTCGGAGCGTGGAATGTTAGAAGCATGAAACAAGTAGGAAAGTTAGAGAATTTGAAAATTGAGATGGATAGGTTAGCATTAGACGTAGTAGGTATTAGTGAAGTGAGATGGCCAGAAGCCGGAGACTTCTGGAGCGGAGATTTTAGAGTAATACACACAGGATCTGTAGGAGGAAATTCGGGAGTAGGAATTGTTATGCGGAAAAAAGTAGGGCAGAGTGTAGAAAATTTCTTACAGCAAAGTGACAGGGTAGTTATGGTTAGGTTAGATTCGAAACCTGTAAAAACAGTAATAATACAGGTATATATGCCCACTTCTAACTACAGTGATGAGGTCGTAGAGGCAGTTTATAGTGATATTGAACATGCGCTAGATTTTGTGAGAGGACACGAAAATTTAATAATTATAGGAGATTTCAATGCAGTGGTAGGCACAGGGCGAGAGGGCGGAATAGTTGGTCCCTTTATATTAGGCAATAGGAACGATAGGGGAGTTAGACTGATAGAGTTCTGCGATAAACATAACTTAACGGTCGCGAACACTTTATTTCACCATCATGTTAGGAGACGCTACACGTGGAAGATGCCAGGAGACCTAGGGAGATATCAAATAGATTACATTCTTGTTAGGCAAAGATTTAGAAATCAAGTTAGGGATTGTAGAAGTTATCCAGGAGCAGATATAGATAGTGATCACAATATAGTCGTTATGAAGGCCAATCTTAAATTTAAGATTTTGAAAAAACGAAGCGGAAGAAGGTATCTTGACCCAGAGAGACTAAAAGATGATGATACGCGCGATAAGTTCGAGAAAAAGACAAACGAAGTACTAAAGGGCGCGGGCGAAAATATTGTTAGGGACATAGAGGAAGAATGGAATTGCATTAAAAATAGTTTAGTTTCCTCAGCTAGGGATATTTTGGGTCATAAACAGAATGAAAGTAGGAAACCCTGGATAACAAAACATATTGTAAGTCTAATAGAGGAAAGGCGAAAATATAAAAATAGGTTAGATGAAATAGGGAAACAAAGATATAAGGCGATCAAGTGGGAAATTATTCGGAAATGCAGGAAAGCGAAAGAGCAATGGATCGATAATAAGTGCAAAGAAGTGGAAAATAAGTTCGAAGTAGGAAAGACTGATGAAGCATATAAAATAATTAGGAGAAATTTTAGAGAAATTGGATCTAGTACCAAAAGCATTAGGAATGAGGCAGGAGATATCCTAATCGAAAGCGGGGAGAAGGCAGATAGGTGGAAAGAATATTTAGGAAACTTATATGCGGGACAGGAAGTGCAAGATATATTAGAAAGCGAAAGCAGTGTAGAGGGGGATAACCTAGGGAATCCTATAATGAGAGAAGAGTTTGAGCTAGCACTAAAAAGTTTAAGGAATAATAAAGCGCCAGGTATAGATGGCTTGCAGGCAGAAATCTTAAAGTGCGCAGGTCAAGAGGTAATAGATCATTTATTTAAATTAGTTAGTCGCATATACCTGACAGGCGAGATTCCAGAAGATTACAAACGGAACATCATAGTAGCTTTGCCAAAAAGAAAAGGCGCGGATAGATGCGAAAATTTTAGAACTATCAGTTTAACTTCCCATGCGTCAAAAATTTTAACTAGAATTGTGCAAAGAAGGATGGAGAAAAAGGCGGAAGAAATATTAGGAGAAGATCAGTTCGGATTTAGACGAAATAGAGGAACGCGCGAGGCCATTCTAGCTTTACGAGTAATTATAGAAAAAACGATAGAAAAGAGAAAGAGCGTCTATATAGGATTTGTAGATTTAGAAAAAGCCTTCGACAACGTAAAATGGGGGAAGATGTTCGAAGTGCTGAGAAAGGTAGGGATGAAATATAGGGACAGAAGAATAATACATAATCTCTACGAAGAGCAAAAGGCAGTTATAGAATGTGAGCAGGAACGAAGGGAAGTAGATATCCGGAAGGGAGTGAGACAGGGATGTGCATTGTCACCTCTAGTTTTCAACTTATATATCGAAGATGCTATTAATATTGTTAAGGAAAGAACAGCCTCAGGGATCAATGTACAGGGCCAAACTATTAACATGCTCAGATTTGCGGATGATATAGCAGTGTTAGCATCTAGCAAAGAAGAATTAGGAGCGGCTTTGAATGAAATGGAAGCAGTTTTGACACAGGGCTTCGGCATGAAAATCAATAAAAAGAAAACTAAAATTTTGGTATGTAGGGGATGTGAAAATAGAACTAAAATGGAAATACAAATTGGAAATGAGAAGATAGAGGAGGTCGCGGATTTCTGCTACTTAGGAAGTAAAATAACTCAAGACGGTAGGAGCACTAAAGATATAAAACAAAGAATGGCGCAGGGCCGAGTTGCGTTTAACAAAAAGAAACAACTGTTATGCTCGAGAACGGTTAATATAGAGACTAGGAAGAGACTCTTAACGTCGTATGTATGGAGTACGGCATTATACGGGTGCGAAACTTGGACAATAGGAGAAGCGGATAGAAAAAGAGTAGAAGCGTTTGAAATGTGGTGCTACAGACGCATGATGAAGATACCGTGGATAGATAAGGTTAGCAATAGGGAAGTATTAGAAAGAGTTGGAGAAAAGCGAAAGGTATGGAAAACAATAAAGAGTAGGAGAGATAGGATGGTAGGACACCTTCTAAGACACGAAGGAATAGTTCGCGACATACTAGAGTCAGAGATAGGAATAAAAAGAGGTAGGGGTAGGCCTAGATTAGACTACTGCTCTCAAATAGTTAGGGATGTAGGATGTTCTACTTTTAGGGAAATGCGTAGGTTAGCTCAGGATAGAAAAGAATGGAGGTACGCGTCCAACCAGTCTTCGGACTGAGAACCTTATGATGATGATGTGGGGAACAACATGGAGCATTTTGTAAAATTATTATACAAGTATACAAGATGTTCACATGCTGAGTACCAGACCAAAGTTCTATTTGCGTAATTTCGATTCCCCATAAAATTTCATGAAAATTGATTACTACATGATGTGGTTTTGAGTAAGGACTGTTAAGATATTGACATTTTTGTGTCATTATGGTACCAAATTTATGACGCTACTGACGTCTGCTGACCAAAGCCACCTAATTCTTTTTTATTGAAATGGGTTAACACACCATGTATATTATTTGTACAACTGACAGTCAGTTAACTAAGCTTTTAATTGATGTAGATATTGCCAGGTCTACTACTGATAGTTTCGGCAGATATTACGATTGAACATCAAAATTTTTGAATTTCATTATTAGTTTATACTCTTTTTGGCGAATTCCCCCTATTCTGTTGCTCAAAACTCACAATAATGTTTATATTTTGTATTTGCAAATTGGTATCAATATAAAGACAGTAAATCTTATTGTAAAATTGTTTCTTGGTGGTTATATTCTTAAATGTATAGGTAATGTCTTTTTGAAGTCGGGTATAATGTTCAAACAAGGAGTGCCATGGAAGAAAATATTATCTTGCAATAGGATTTCTTGTGTTGATGCAAACTTCATTTGCTAAATATTTTATAGAAACAAAATCTATCTACTCCTAATATTTCTTCTGCCCTGTTCTGCATCCTTCTTTACACAACTCAAATTCTATAGCATACAGGAAAATGTCATCTTTTTTCCTCACATCAGAATTAAATTCATTTAGCTGTCAAAGTCATGGCACTCGCTACTTTTTTCGGAAAATAATATTTGACATTTTATTAAAAATTAGTAGCTAAGATGTTCGGACTTGAGGAGGTCACACGTTATTAGGCACCCTGTGATGAACTCAAATGTTAACTTGTAAACCAAAAATATCTTGCAATGCATATACCTAGGTATTTTTAAAAGTAATAAATACTGGACAGTGATTTATAGAAGAAAATGGAGATGTAACTTGATGGCATATATTGGATATCAACTTTCTCTAACGAACGCTATAAAATAAATCTAATTCTTTATAAAATACCTAGTAGAAGAAAGCCAACGTTTGCTGCGTACATATTTTTAAGCTGACTTTACAGAAACTTAAAAGGAAATTCAGTAAAATTCAGTAAAAACTCGATGCACATAATACGTCACTTAATTTTATATTTGACAGTTTGAATTTTGTTTGACAGACGCGAGAACTTCATCTGTCTGGGTAGCCATAGAATTTTTGCAGCGTTTTTTTTTTCTTTATAATTAGCGGCCAACGTGATAATTATAATACATGTTCTATTATTATGTTTAGGAATTTGTAACGTTATTCGACAAGCCGAAGTGTAACCGGTATATTGTTTGTTTAAACTGTTAACAACTTGCCAAGTTATTGTTATTGTAAATATTTCTCTGTAGAAAGGAGAAAGTATAATGGATGTGTTTGGGAAGATCTACAGAGTGTTACGTTGGACTATGCTTCTCTAAAATCCTAACATAAGAAACTTCACACTTATTGGAGTTTACTCCTTAAGAATCGATTTTCAGTTATAGCCCGCGGTACGGAGTAAAATCAAGCGTTACGTTATCTGTCACATTGAAATTAATGTAGGTACGTATCTATGGATACGGCTGTTTACGTCTGACTGCATAGAGCATGGAAATTAGTGAAAATAGAGTGGCATAGAGTAGATATGACAGTTGGCGTTGTAAAGGCAGCATTTGCAGTATTTGTTCGTTCCTAAATTTGTTGAATCTTTTGATTCAATATGGAAATACTTAATATTAAGTACTCCAAATATTGCTTAGTGCCGAAATGTGAATCAACGCCTATTCGAACACCAGGAAAAGTATTTATTTCATTGCCAGTGGGATCGACGTTTAGCAGATTGTCGCTTAATTACTGAATTTATAAACAATTTATATTTTGATGTAGTTGGACATTTTCGAACACAAACCATCTGATAAATACACATTTGGGTATAAAACACTCACTTATATAAACGAAAATGGAAGACGCTCTCTAAGGCGCTTTTCTTGATTTCTTCTGCATTCTAATGCAAATTTAATTATGTCACGTTTCCCATTTTTCAAACACCTTACATAATACTTGAGTAATTATGTACGGTCATAATACTCTCACAGTTTTTTTATCCGCATTATACAGTTAGAAATTCTTCATTTGGCTTTACATAATGCCCATTGAATATATAAAAATATGATGCCACGAGACGTTAGAGAACAGGATTCTTTTGCTAAGTAGGTAAATAGTCGCGAACATATTTTTGTGATAACGAAATTCATCGCAGTATGATGTTCAATAATAAGTATTTTCTAATACTTGGCATAGATGCTAATAATGCCTCTCACGAGGATTACAATAGGTCATGGATGCCTTATCTTTAAGAGTTAAAGCGAAATATCAAGTTGGCTGCATCTTACGTCACAATAGGAAATAGGTTATATAGATTTAATCGACGAAAAGATAGGTACTACCCTAGGAGACTTCAACGTGAGATGACGGCACAAACTCTAGCATGTACGAGTATACTACTGTTAACGAGTGTTTTAACAAAAATCGATGACTGCTTTCACATTTTCGAGTTTTCTATAGTTAAAAACCAGTTTGATAAAATGAGAACTCTCGCTTGGTAAGAGCAAATTTTAAAATAAGTAACATATGCGTTTGTATAAGTAGGTACATGAAAATTATAAAAAAAATGTATTGGTTAGCAGAATCGAGGTCAGCTTGACGCCTATGAACCAGACCTTGATAATTGCAGCGAATTAATGCATTTCTAATTATTATTATTTAATTAATTTAGTTGGTACTAATTTACACTTAAAATTACATAGAAGCGAATATAATAGGTCTATTTTAGTTGGTTCTACAAAATGTATTATTTTTATCTTCTGCATTAAACAAA
The DNA here is from genome assembly GCA_963966045.1 of Xestobium rufovillosum. Lineage (NCBI taxonomy): Eukaryota > Metazoa > Arthropoda > Insecta > Coleoptera > Ptinidae > Xestobium > Xestobium rufovillosum. The sequence continues at coordinate 32,781,133 of OZ014497.1, forward strand.
ATATGAAATAAATTACTTGAATAACTTATTTATTTGGCAAATTAATATACCGTGTGACAAACTTCAATGTGTACATGGGGAAATAACATGGGCAATTACATTTTTGGGGATTCCTGCTCCCCATGTGTAGTTACAGTGGTGGTAAAGGTAGCAATCGAAAGATTATTTTTTTCTGCGCATGAGGATATCAAAAACTCTGCAACTTTCCAATTTATTAAAGCATTAAAAGCAAAAATTACATTAATAATTTTCTAACTAAAACACAGAAATTTATCAGATTATCCGTGACAACTTAATTTATTCTAATCACGGGACGTCTTTGATTTTTATGGATTTTCTGAACTGTCAACATTTAAAAATGAACAAAAATATTTATTCAGTTCAAGAAAAGGTTTAAAAATGTTAAAGCAGTAAAATTGAAATAATAAAAAAGAAATTACTTTAATTTTACTGCAATTATGAAAAATTTAACAAGCGGCAACATTTGTTTATTTTGCTCTAATGAATTTTGTAATCTGGCAATTTAATACTTATTTATTTCATATCTAGGTAAGGACAAAAACTTATTAATATACAATGAAATTAAATTAACATAAAAAAGGAAAATAACTATAACAAATATTCAAATAAACCCCCATTCTGTATCAGACAGTATCCCAGCCTATTATAGAAAGAATTTCTCACATTCGCAAGTTGCCGATCGTTTATTAAGTTGCATTCCGCAAAAATAGCAATCCTTAATGAATCAATATTTGGGTGACGAGTTTTATAAATCTTATTTTTTAAATGACCCCACAAGAAAAAGTCACACGGTGCCAAATCGGGAGATCTAGCTCTCTGGAAATATTTCATTTAATAATTCCCTCACTTGTGCTCCAAAATGTGCTGGGCATCCGTCATGTTGAAACCAGACCTCCCGATTCGCATGTGCAACTTCTTTTAATGCAGGACCAATATGGTTAATTAAAAGATCTAAATAAGCTTCTGAATTTAAATTTCCCTGTATTTCAAATGGTCCTATAATGCGATTATTAAAAATGCCTGCCCAAATATTGATTTTTTGAGGGTATTGCGTTGTAGTGGCTAGATTTATTCTGGGATTTTCCTGGGCCCAATGCCTAACGTTTTGTGAATTTGGCTCTTGATTTAAAGTGAAGGTACACTCGTCGGTAAAACAAATTGATGAGAGGAAGCTGCGATCCCGATTAGCCCGTTCTTGCATTTCTTCACAGAAAGTTTGCCTTGATTCTTCGTCAAAAGGAAGTAACTCTTGGTGACCTTGGAATTTAAAGGGATGATATTTGTTTTTTTTTAATATGTTACCGGACAGTTTCTCTTGAAACATTACATTCTAGGGCAATAGACCTTAAACTAGATGTTGGACTAGCAGTTATCAGGCCTATTACCATTTTCTCTACCTCAACATTTAGATTTCTTGGAACGACTAAAAAAATAAATGATAAGATTAATTTTAGTTTTGTTTCACTCCACGTTATCACTTGTTAAATTTCTCATAATCCCAGTAAAATTTAAGTTAGCGAACAATTAGGAATTAGCAACTAGGTAATAATAATTAGCGAATCAGAATTATCTAAATAAAAACCAAGTAAATTTATTAGTAAAAATTACTTTCTTTCAATGAAAGATTCCCAGTATCTTCAAATTTCTTAACTAAATTTTTTATTGTTGTTACCGAAGGAATAGGACTGTTATCGAATTTTACAGAAAATAAGTCACGGACTACCCCCAGACTATTGCCGCCGTAAAATGTTTTCACAATGAAAACATTTTCTTCAACTGAATAAATATTTTTGTTCATTTTGAAACCCAAATTTTAAATTGTCGATAAATCGTCCCTTTAATGCAGAACTAGCCTAAGTCCATTTTTGTCAAATTTCAGGTTTTAATAGATACAGATACATTAGGACCCTGCGGATTATATGCAGAAGTAACTTATGTCCATATCTTATAATAAGCTTCATAGAACAAAATAACAAATAAGCCTAAGTCCGCTAACGCATAAAATTTTCATGCAGAACTATCACAAGTTTAATATTAAGCTTATGTAAATACCAAGTGGGGACTTAGGTTTGTTCTGCTTTCTTTAAGTATGCCATCTTCCCCATTAGTATGGAGTTAGACTAGTTCTAATTTAACTGAAACTGCACGTACAATAGTTTAGCGTGGACATAGGTTTGTTTTGCGATAATCAAGTGTTTAAACCCGTCTATTCCATGAGCTTATGCGACAAATTAGTATGGAGTTAGACTTGTTAACCCCATCTACTAACCTGGTACCTATATATTATACTTAACCTTAGGTATATTTTATTTTTTCGATGCAGACAAAAAAGGAATTGTTTTGTTACTGAAAAGAAGACTATCATTATCATAAAGTTTTCAGTCCGAAGACTAGTTGGACATGTACCTCCATCGTTTTCTATCCTGAGCTAACCTACGCATTTCCCCAAAAGTTGAACATCCTACATCCCTAACTATTTGAGAGCAGTTAGTCTAATCTGCACCTACCCCAACCTCTTTTTATTCTTATCTCTGACTCTAGTATGTCACGAACTAAGCCTTCGTGCCTCAGAAGGTGCCCTATCATCCTATCTCTCCTATTCCTTACTGCCTTCCATAAATTTCGCTTTTCTTCATCTCTTTCGAATACCTCTCTGTTGTTAACCTTATCTGAACGAAATCGAAGCGGTTTTGACGGAGTGCTGTCTCACAACATAAATACAGCAGAACAGCTCTCCCTAAATTTTCTAGCTCACGTAGGGGAGCCCGCGCAACTTCTCAGGCTCCCCACGTGTTCTTTTTCGTTTGTCGCCGAGTTAATACCGGCGTCAAACCTTTTGATAATACGCCGCGGTAGTAAATCACTTACAGTTGGAGGTCACCAAATGCAGCTAAAATAGTTCAAAGACACCGCCAAGCACTTTAACTGCTGTATTATGCTGTGGCTGTGGTATAAAAATCAATAAAAAGAAAACCAAAATCTTGGTGTGTATAAGGGGCGTGAAAATACGACTAAAACTAAAATACAAATTGAAACCGAGAAGATAGAGGGAGTCTCAGATTTCTGCTATTTATGAAGTCAAATAATTCGCGATGGTGGGAGCTCTAGAGATATAAAACAAAGAATAGCGCAGGGTCGAGTTGCATTTAATAAAAATAAACAACTATTATGCTCGGGAATGATACACGTAATGTATGGAGTACGGCATTGTACGGGTGCGAAACTTTGACGATAGGAGAAGCAGATAGGAAAAAATTAGAAGCATTTGAAATGTGGTGCTATAGACGCATGATGAAGATACCGTGGTTAAATAAGGTTAGCAACAGAGAGGTATTAGAAAGAGTTGGAGAAAAGCGAAATTTATGGAAGTCAGTAAAGAATAGGAGAGATAGGACCTTCTGAGGCACGAAGGCTTAGTTCGCGACATACCTACTAGAGTCAGAGATAGGATTAAAAAGAGGTAGGGCCAGATTAGACTGCTGCTCTCAAATAGTTAGGGATGTAGGATGTTCAAATTTTAGGGAAATGCGTAGGTTGGCTCAGGATAGGAAAGGATGGAGGTACGCGTCTAACCAGTCTTCGAACTGACAACTTTATGATGAGTCGGGTTGCATAATGCATAGTACTGAAGTTAAGTTTATTAGAATGTTTAATATTGTGTTAAGTTTTCTTATATTTTTTATTGAAGCTAGGCTTGGAACTTTATTTATAATCGTAACAACCCATTTTTAGAAAAAATTTAACAATACGTCTTTCATTATGTTCATCATATTAAAACTTTTATACTCGTATATGCAGATAGCATGTTACGTATGAGTGTTAGTTTGTTTATATTATAAATAAACCTTTTCAATTTAAAACTAGTTTAATTTTTCATCGAATAATAATATGTATACAGGGTGGTCACTTTTACAATGTACACCATTGGAATCTTCTAAACCCGAAGAGATTCAGAGTTGGTCAAATGGTAAGAAAGTTGCACATTTTCATGCTCTTTAAGGATCTGAAAAGAAATTCTGGATAGCTCTCGTTGTTCCTGAAATATCCTGAAAAAATTGAAATATTGCGTTTTCTTATTTCTTCCATATATTATTTATTACTCAAGCGAATGTGATGACCTTTGGCAGGTTTACATAAGTGGGTATGGGCTTTCCACTGGATGTTTCAAAATTTGTCTAAGCCTACTACATCTTCAAGTTTTCATGGTCAACTTTTGAATTTCTTATGGGCGCCATATTGGATTTTCATAAGGTTGGATAGAGAAAAAAAATACAATTTCAACGATGTATCGCACATGGGTCATCTAACTTTCTGGAACACTAATTTCACTCCTTATCTACAAAATCTAGTTGCCATGATTATGAAAACTCAAAGATGTAGTAGGCTTAGACAAATTTTGAAACATCCAGTGGATAGCCCATACCTACTTATGTAAACCTGCCGAAGAGCATTACATTTGCTCAAGTAATAAATAATATATGGAAGAAATAAGAAAATGCAATACTTCAATTCTTTTCAGGATATTTCAGGAACAACGAGAGCTATCCAGAATCTCTTTTCAGATCCTTAAAGGGCATGGAAAAAGTGCACGTTTTCTGTAATTTGACCAACTCTGAATCTCTTCTGGTTTAGAAGACTCCAATGGTGTACATTGTAAAAGTGACCACCCTGTATACAAAAATTTTAGACCTTAAAAATGCAAACTAGCCTATGTCCTAAAACAAATGGCAAACTTGTGTCCATATTTGGACTTGAAATACTAGATATGCTAAAAAGTATTCTATGTCCCAAGTTTTATGCTACCACAAACATTTTTTAATATTTATTATATGATTCATTAAACAATACCTTTTCAAATAAGTTGGTCTATTTTGGTTTAGGTATTTGCATAAATAATCTTGCGAGAAGAAAAAATCGTCTCCTGTAAAATTTAGTTTTTGGACTTAAGTTACTTCTGCATTAAAGGGACGAAATAATGTTGACAGTTCAGACGAATTAGAAATTAGAATCAAGGGAGTCTTTGATTAGAATAAATTAAATTGTCATAGGTAATCTGATGAATATCCGTGTTTTAATTTGAAAATTATTAGTGTAATTTTTGCTTTTAATGCTTCAATAAATTGGAAAATTGCGGAGTTTTTGATATCCTCATGCTCAGAAAAAAATAGTCTTTCGATTGTTACCTTTACCACCACTGTAACTACACATGGGGAGCAGGAATCCCCAAAAATGTAATTGCCCATGTTATTTCCCCATGTACACATAGAAGTTTGTCACACGGTATATCTTATATATAGGGTGTTTCATTAACAATGGGAAATCCGTTAACTTGAGATTCTACAGGTCAAATAATGACCATTGACCCGAACATGCCTTATCCGATTGTTGATGGTTTAGGAAATACAGGGTGTTGAAAGTTACAATTGTATTTCCATTTTTTGCCGTAACTACGAAATTTCTTAGGTTGGTAACTTGAGAATTTGCAATCCTATGGTTTTTCTTACGGGAAAAAAGATTCCAATAACATTTTTGACGTTGCCCATAGAGGGCGCTACTTATAACCTATTGCTTTGATAAATTGACCCATATATAACTTTTTACCATGTACATCTAACGTGAAATCGGCTCCAAAATCTGAAAGAATAATCTTTTTTAAATAATAAATGTATTCTTGTCTCTTTTTGATATTCCAGCCTATTTTCAAGAAAAAACGACTTAATGCAGATAGTGTCTAAATTCCAAATCATTATGCATTACTATTAATATAAATGGAGTAGGAGGCGTCAGATATGCAGTCAAATGTTAATTTCTGTTCCACACACACCTGTTTTTGTTGTTTCTTTCACTGCGACTTCCGTTTATGCAAACCGTTCATTAAAGCCCACACGTTGAAGTTATTACGACTTGATAATTTTCTTTGGGAATGGTACAAGCTGTTAACGTTACAAAGAATCTCTAAAAGAAATTCGTATCGCTGTAATGTAACACTATGCAAATTCATACGTGAAATGGGTACATGTATGACCGCCAAGTTGTAAAGAAATCACCTCGGGCTGGCAAGCGCCCCATTCTGGGTGTACTGACCGTTGGTGTATCGAAGATACTATTGCAAGACGATCTAGTACATAAAATCTTTACACCATGCACCTGCTCGCAGAAGTAAGGCGTAGAAGTTTTTTTACGTCTAGCTTTACAGCACAGCAAAAAAGTTTAAATGTACGAAAGAAATAAATAACAAATGACACTATTATAAGCAGTAGGCAGCTCACAACATTTTGTAAAAAATTTGCGTAGGTAAGTAATCAGTTAGTGGGTCACAAAGCATCAGAAAGTGTTAATCAATCAATTGGTCCTTCGAGCTGGATACACATGCAAAGAATCATTAGCGGATAGATCCCATCAGATATTCAGATTTGACACAATCAACACCGTTTCGTTTGTCTATTCGTTTCTTTATTACAGTATCAAGGGGATAAATTATTTTATGATCCATTTTTCAGGTGCTGTGTTTCGAAAACTACAATGAAGAATGTGTAAAGTGTATAAAAAATTGTGTAGTGTCATGAATGCGAAATAGGTATTGAGTGAAAATGTTAAAGTGATTATTTGAAATACGAGAAATGGCGTTGAAACTGCGAAAGGATGTCAAGAAATCGCTGTACTATGTTTGGTTTTTGGGTGCAAAAGAATCTAAAGGTTTACGAGGTTCGGAGTACGTTCTCCCAGTTATTCAACATTTAGAAGAACGCGAGAAAGACGTAGAACCTTTCAAAGTGACCTTACAAGTGTCCCATAAAGGCCTGAAAATAATCCAGAACATCGTGACTCAAGGGTCGAAAAACTCGAAACCCAAAACAGAAACTATTAAACATTTCATACCACACAACACCATAACTTGCGTTTACCAACGTGAAGACATAATCGCTTGTATTTTATTGTTGTTTAACCCCGTCACGAAATGCCCACTGCACGTCCATGCTTATAGATGCGACAGCTTAGAAACAGCAGCGTTACTAAAACAACAACTTCAAGTACTTATAGAGCGACCAGAAAATCAAAAAAAGTTTTCTGAAATTGAGAATAGATTAAAAGTGCCTAAGGATAGTAAGAAATTTGACTCTTCCGTGGAGAGTGACACAGGGAATTCAACCAGAGAGAGCGAGTCTAGTGAGGAAAGGTAATATACGAGGTTTACTTGAAAATTTTTGTTTCATTGATAAGTATTTTTAGATATGACAACACTAGGGTAGCTACCCTTTACGACTCAGTAGCAGCTGAATTAAGGGCTAAATTAGGTAAAAACGACGTACCAATTCTTCTGCCACCTAGAGATTACGACACAGTTCATCGACAAAAAGGCAACTTAACAGGGATTGAACTGAGGAGGTGTTTAAACGATAAAATCGTGGGACAAAACGTGAAAAATGGCAGGAAAATCGAAAGCAGTGGCGGAAGTTCTGGAATTGGTTCAGACCACGCCCCTTCACCCGAATCCCCGGACGCCCCTGACAGTAGATTTAACACCATCGACAACCACAGTACCAGCGGTGAGTATTTCATCCCTTCTATCCCATATTTATTTCAAAATTCCCGCCGCGTGACGTCAGAAGCCACTGGCGCATGTTTCTACGCATCCTTGATCAAATTCATTATGATTATCAAGTACAAAACTGCAGACTGCATCGCGGGACAAAAGTAACGTGCTTCCACAGCTAATTTAAGGCGGTTAAATTAATGAAAAAACGGGTCAAGTGCTTCCGGGTGTCATCCACGGAATTTAAACTGTAATTCTAAAACGGAAACGGAGTCACAGTTCCTATGCGAAAAATTAGTTAGTCGATTCACCTTTGCGTGACTGTCTTTGGTTTGGTGTTACATAACAATTACGGCGCGTAGTATTTAAATTCTAGAACTGCTTCAGAATTTTTTCTCGTATCCCTACTCACTCATGCTTTTATTGCGTTGTTGGAAAATACCCCGAGTCCATGAAGTTCGTTAGACCAAAAACATTCAGATGATGTATCTGTAAAATTCTATTTAAGCGATGGTTCCATCCTTCCACAGCGTTATTAGTGCGATGTCGTTGTCCAAAATTGTTCCACATAGAACGCTTAATTATAGAATTTTCCATCCATTCGTCTATTTACGAAGTAATGAAAATTTTGCAGTTTTTCGTATTAGGGAGCAGTTTCCATAATGGTTAGCCACCCATCTTCTACCGTGTGACAAACTTCCATGTGTACATGGGGAAATAACATGGCCAATTACATTTTTGGGAATTCCTGCTCCCCATGTGTAGTTACAGTGGTGGTAAATGTAGCAATCGAAAGACTATTTTTTTCTGCGTATGAGGATATCAAAAACTCTGCAATTTTCCAATTTATTAAAGCATTAAAAGCAAAAATTACACTAATAATTTTCAAATTAAAACACGGATATTCATCAGATTACCTATGACAATTTAATTTATTCTAATCAAAGACTCCCTTGATTCTAATTTCTAATTCGTCTGAACTGTCAACATTATTTATCGACAATTTAAAATTTGGGTTTCAAAATGAACAAAAATATTTATTCAGTTGAAGAAAAGGTTTTCATTGTGAAAACATTTTACGGCGGCAATAGTCTGCGGGTAGTCCGTGACTTATTTTTTGTAAAATTAAATAACAGTCCTATTCCTTCGGTAACAACAATAAAAAATTTAGTTAAGAAATTTAAGAATTTAAGAAATTTAAGAATTTTACTAATAAATGTACTTGGTTTTTATTTAGATAATTCTGATTCGCTTATTATTATTACCTAGTTGCTAATTCCTTATTGTTGGCTAACTTAAATTTTACTGGGATTATGAGAAATTTAACAAGTGATAACGTGGAGAAAACTAAAATTAATCTTATCATTTATTTTCTTAGTCGTTCCAAAAAATCTAAATGTAGAGGTAGAGGAAATGGTAATAGGCCTGATAGTGATAACTGCTAGTCCAACATCTAGTTTAAGGTCTATTGCCCTAGAATGTAATGTTTCAAGAGAAACTGTCCGTAACATATTAAAAAAAATCAAATATCATCCCTTTAAATTCCAATGTCACCAAGAGTTACTTCCTTTTGACGAAGAATCAAGGCAAACTTTCTGTGAAGAAATGCAAGAACGGGCTAATCGGGATCGCAGCTTCCTCTCATCAATTTGTTTTACCGATGAGTGTACCTTCACTTTAAATCAAGAGCCAAATTCACAAAACGTTAGGCATTGGGCCCAGGAAAATCCCAGAATAAATCTAGCCACTACAACGCAATACCCTCAAAAAATCAATATTTGGGCAGGCATTTTTAATAATCGCATTATAGGACCATTTGAAATACAGGGAAATTTAAATTCAGAAGCTTATTTAGATCTTTTAATTAACCATATTGGCCCTGCATTAGAAGAAGTTGCACATGCGAATCGGGAGGTCTGGTTTCAGCATGACGGATGCCCAGCACATTTTGGAGCACAAGTGAGGGAATTATTAAATTAAATATTTCCAGAGAGCTGGATTGGTCGAGGTGGTGCTATAAACTGGCCAGCTAGATCTCCCGATTTGGCACCGTGTGACTTTTTCTTGTGGGGTCATTTAAAAAATAAGATTTATAAAACTCGTCACCCAAATATTGATTCTTTAAGGAATGCTATTTTTGCGGAATGCAACTTAATAAACGATCGGCAACTTGCGAATGTGAGAAATTCTTTCTATAATAGGCTGGGATACTGTCTGATACAGAATGGGGGTTTATTTGAATATTTGTTATAGTTATTTTTCTTTTTTTATGTTACTTTAATTTCATTGTATATTAATAAGTTTTTGTCCTTACCTAGATATGAAATAAATAAGTATTAAATTGGCAGATTACAAAATTCATTAGAGCAAAATAAACAAATGTTGCAGCTTGTTAAATTTTTCATAATTGCAGTAAAATTAAAGTAATTTAATTTTTATTATTTCAATTTACTGCTTTAGCATTTTCCCAAAAACTTTTTAATAGGTTAGACGACACCTACAATTTACCCTAAACTATGGACCAGCATTCGCCAACGAAACATCCACACCAGTAATCAATTAATTGTCAACTATAGGTAATGACAATAATAATGTGAATGAGAATTATCTAAATAAAAAAACAAGTTTATGTATTAGTAAAAATTAACTTCTTTCGATGAAAGATTCCCAGCCTTCAAATTTCTTACTAAATTATTTGTTGTTATACCGAAGGAATAGGACCGTTATTGAATTTTACAGAAAATAAGGCACGGACTACGCGCAAACTATTGCCGCCGTAAAATATTTTCACAATGAAAACCTTTTCTTGAACAGAATAAATATTTTTGTTCATTTTTAAAAAATGTTGACAGTTCAGAAAATCCATAAAAATCAAAGACGTCCGTGATTAGAATAAATTAATTTGTCATGGATAATCTGATAAATTTCTGTGTTTTAGTTAGAAAATTATTAATGTAATTTTTGCTTTTAATGCTTTAATAAATTGGAAAGTTGTAGAGTTTTTGATATCCTCATACGCCACGGACATTTCTTCTAATTCTATTTAAAGAGTGCTTCAACGAATGGAATGAAGGAATTTCGGTAATAAAATACAGCATGTATAAATTTCTCATTTTGGCTTGTGAGATCAAACAACAGTTATAAGAGTTACATAAGAAATTGAGAGCGTCGATATAGTGCGCTGTGGTTAATTTTGTGAAATGCAACTTGTGGTTACGTGGTTTTCAACGGTTTATATCTGCCATTACATGTTATTTTTTTTCAATCACGCAATATTGAAATTTGAAATCGAACGTGTCTTTCAGGGAGGCATTTTAGGATGACTAGGAAATCAAGCTCACAACCGATGGCACTTTTGATTGTTAAAGAATTAATAATATGGCATAAAAACGTGGTGGGTTTTTAAACATGCCAAACTGTTTTTGATACAGTTGCCTTAATTTGATTAATTGAAAAATTCATGTTATAAGGGTGAGTGATTTCGTGGCCACCCGGTATTATAAACTATTCCGCCAACCTATTATGTGATAAAATATGCCCATTGAATAATTCCGTTATCTTTATTTGATAGCAGCCTCTTTTGGTGTGTTCCTTTTTACCATATGTTCCAAACCAGTTATCAACAAAATTGTCTTCGAACTAGCAGGTAGAGGTACCGATACCGCTGACAGTGTTTTAAAACGAGGTTAGAGAGTGTTCTGAATCTGGGTCTTAGCAAAGATATGTCTGTAATATTGAAAACCTCGTGTGTTGTGCCCAATAGTTTGTGGGAAGTTATTTTTTTGTTAATTCATCTATAAAAATGGGGGTCGCCCAATTCTGAAGGCATTAGAAGTAAGTACGGGGGTGTATAGATATGTTTTTTGTCCACCACAGAAACAACAAATAAATAGGTAACTAAATCCGTTCGTAGACTTTCTTCTATTTGACAATTAAATTTGAAAAACGCGAAGCAAGAATGTAGGACGATTTTGCTACTGAAATATTGATTTGTCGACGAGTACTCGAGTACCATGAATACCGCAGAAGAAAACAACCTCAACAATACTAGTAATTACAGAAAGGTAAATTTGGAGATCGCCTGAATCAGAGAGAACCTTCCGCATTCTTGCCGGCGTCCTACAGCCTCGGGGGTTCACCTGTATATGCCTCGCCCAGATTTACAGCTTCATGCAGCGTTTAAGATGCGACATCCATCACTATACGAGGCCGGTTCCTAAAATACGGCAGTTGTCGATTCACTTTATCATGTGAAATATAAGTGAACAACTCCCCCTTCTTTGATTTCTTCTGCCTTTGTTTATCTCGGAAAGAAAGATTGAAAGAGTGATTTTGAACGCTTTAATGTTTAATTCGAAACGGAGACACTCTGTACTGTCTGAGAGAATATGAAAGAAGGCCAGATTCAGTTATGCAAGTTATGCGTGAGTACGTTTACATACCTACGTTCCATATTTATAATATATCTCGAACAATAGATTGTATTGTTGTTTATTAAAATTATTGTGTGAACGCTGTTACATATAACGTTAATAACAGTATAATTATGTTATTGCAGTCGTAAATAGTTGTTTTTGGGATTTTTCTAAATTCGAAGCTGACAGAATTCTTATGCATGGTTGTAGAAAGTAACTGCATTTCTACTAATTCCAAATTGTAAATGAACATCGTTGCTAGGCTTTGGCAGCGTTGGGCTAGTATTTTACATGACACCAAAACACAATTATTCCGTACATACAATGCTGTGTATATAAATGCAAATATACATAACAAGAATTCAGGTAAAACGCTTATAGCCTTGCAGGAAAATAACTAACAATCGTTAGTGTTAATTTTTCTTAGTAACTGTTTGATTTAAACATTTTTTTCTTGAAAAGGTTTGATTTGATTGGGGAAAAAAAATAAATTCGATTGGGAAAAAATCTCCAAGTAAAATATCGGTATACAGAAAAATAAATAAATAAAATAAAACATCCATGGAATCTTGACAACTGTTAACATCAAGGTCATCTTGTAATAAATTAGAAAGAAGAGAGAAATTAGTCAATTAATGTCATAATGACAATAAAGAGAGGTTAGAACTTCAGAAAAAAGTATACATATAAGAGAAACATTTACAAAATTTTAAATAAACTAGATTGTATTAAATCAACTTGGCCATTAAGTAAGTTATAATTTTTATAATTTTTATGTTTATAAATTTCTATAGACTAGTACATATATCTAACTGATAACTCTTTACAAAATGAAACAATCTACATGTCCATACCAAAATATAATTTGTTGTTTGCGTAATTCTGAATTCATAAAAATAGGTTAGATGAAATAGGGAAACAAAGATATAAGGCGATCAAGTGGGAAATTATTCGGAAATGTAAGAAAGCGAAAGGGCAATGGATCGATAATAAGTGCAAAGAAGTGGAAAATAAGTTCGAAGTAGGAAAGACTGATGAAGCATATAAAATAATTAGGAGAAATTTTAGAGAAATTGGATCTAGTACCAAAAGCATTAGGAATGAGGCAGGAGATATATATATATAAGATATATTAGAAAGCGAAAGCAGTGTAGAGGGGGATAACCTAGGGAATCCTATAATGAGAGAAGAGTTTGAGCTAGCACTAAAAAGTTTAAGGAATAATAAAGCGCCAGGTATAGATGGCTTGCAGGCAGAAATCTTAAAGTGCGCAGGTCAAGAGGTAATAGATCGTTTATTTAAATTAGTTAGTCGTATATACCTGACAGGCGAGATTCCAGAGGATTACAAACGGAACATCATGGTAGCTTTGCCAAAAAGGAAAGGCGCGGATAGGTGCGAAAATTTCAGAACCATCAGTTTAACTTCCCATGCGTCAAAAATTTTATCTAGAATTGTGCAAAGAAGGATGGAGAAAAAGACGGAAGAAATATTAGGAGAAGATCAGTTCGGATTTAGACGAAATAGAGGAACGCGCGAGGCCATCCTAGCTTTACGAGTAATTATAGAAAAAACGATAGAAAAGAGAAAGAGCGTCTATATAGGATTTGTAGATTTAGAAAAGGCCTTCGACAACGTAAAATGGGGGAAGATGTTCGAAGTGCTGAGAAAGGTAGGGATGAAATATAGGGACAGAAGAATAATACATAATCTCTACGAAGAGCAAAAGGCAGTTATAGAATGTGAGCAGGAACGAAGGGAAGTAGATATCCGGGAGGGAGTGAGACAGGGATGTGCATTGTCACCTCTAGTTTTCAACTTATATATCGAAGATGCTATTAATATTGTTAAGGACAGAACAGCCTCAGGGATTAACGTACAGGGTCAAACTATTAACATGCTCAGATTTGCGGATGATATAGCAGTGTTAGCATCTAGCAAAGAAGAATTAGGAGCGGCTTTGAATGAAATGGAAGCAGTTTTGACACAGAGCTATGGCGTGAAAGTCAATAAAAAGAAAACTAAAATTTTGGTATGTAGGGGATGTGAAAATAGAACTAAAGTTGACATACAAATAGGAAATGAGAAGATAGAGGAGGTCACGGATTTCTGCTATTTAGGAAGTAAAATAACTCAAGACGGTAGGAGCACTAAAGATATAAAACAAAGAATAGCGCAGGGCCGAGTTGCGTTTAACAGAAAGAAACAACTGTTATGTTCGAGAACGGTTAATATTGAGACTAGGAAGAGACTCTTAAAGTCGTATGTATGGAGTACGGCATTATACGGGTGCGAAACATGGACAATAGGGGAAGCGGATCGAAAAAGAGTAGAAGCGTTTGAAATGTGGTGCTACAGGCGCATGATGAAGATACCGTGGATAGATAAGGTTAGCAATAGGGAAGTATTAGAAAGAGTTGGGGAAAAGCGAAAGGTATGGAAGACAATAAAGAGTAGGAGAGATAGGATGGTAGGACACCTTCTAAGACACGAAGGAATAGTTTGCGACATACTAGAGGCAGAGATAGGAATAAAAAGAGGTAGGGGTTGTTCTACTTTTAGGGAAATGCGTAGGTTAGCTCAGGATAGAAAAGAGTGGAGGTACGCATCCAACCAGTCTTCAGACTGAGAACCTTATGATGATCTGACAAGAAAATATCTGCTAATAAAGGACTAATTGGTGAACCCATAGCAGGACCTAAATTTTGAGCATAATATTTATTATTGAACTGGAGATAATTTTGTTCAATACAAATTTGGAAAGCAGTAATATCATTTTTTGTAACAATATTAGTGTGTGTTCTATCTAAAATATTTTCAAATAATTTTAAGCATTCATTAGGAGGAATATTAGGGAACATGTTTGTAACATCGAAAGAAACCAAAATGGACCCTGTTGGAATATTTTTATTTTTGATATTTTTAATTAATTCTAGAGAATTTTTTAAACTAAATTTGAATTTAAAATTTGTTGTATTTTTGAATATATTATTAATATTTTTAGCTAAATTTCTTATGGGAGCATTAATATATGATGCTACTGGTCTTATAGGTGTATTAATTTTATGGTTTTTGATTAGTCCAAATAATTTAGGGGCACACGCATTCATATTAAATAATTTTAATTTTTCACAATTGTTATTAAAAATACTGTTGCAATTTTTTAACCAATCTTTTAATTTTGTTTGAAATTGTTTTGTTGTTGGATCTTTTTTTAGTTCAGTTAATTTTTTATTTCTAATAAAATTTTGTCCCAGATAAGCCTCAACAACATTTTTATCTCACTTATCTTTAAAGATAGACACACGTTTAAATGGGGAAAAAGTTTTGCAATTTGGAACTCTTTAATATGCCCTCAAGAAAATCGACTTTGCTCTGTTGGTTTCCTAGATATTAAAAAAAAAGAAAAAAATTGCAATTTGGTATTTTGTTAATAACTTCGTTATTTATTAACATTTTAATGATTTGTAAAAACATGTTTAAATGGTTGTTTAGCCCCCATATTTCACAGTACTCCAAAATTGTTTCCGACGTTTCATACGCTTGCAGTCATCATCAGGTTTATTTTTTCTTATGGACGCCATATTGAATTTTTATGTCATTAAATATCTTATTTTTTGCTGAGAATAGCAACCTATAACAAATGGATAATATATTCCAACACAAATAGTCTTGGAACATAAAATTCTATTATTTTGGGCTACAATTTAGTTGGCCTTGGAAAAAAGAATTACAAAAATGTAATTTTACAAAATATGAACTTTCTAAACAATAAGAAAGTGTGAAAGAAAATCTTAACGATGAAATTAGAAATAAGTTTTATTTTTTTTGAATTTCAAAGTTGGTGTCTTCCCAATGCATAGGTACTTTCTTTATTTACAAAATAATCTGTCTATTTGTAATATTTTGAATTAAGTTACAATAACTTGCATACGATTGACGATTCCAATCCAATAAAGTTATTGAAGGCCTAAAAATAAGCCGTACAAAGACGCCGAACGCTACCAACGAAATTGTAGGACGACCGCAAATTTGCATCGAATATGAAGGGGCACATTTTGAACATTAGCGACAATAAGTTGTTTTCGTTTGTTTTGTAACTAGTTTTTATTATTCTCTTGATGTTTTTTGTTTTTCAATTTTGAAATTATAATTTCCTGGGGCGGCAAATACAATTTTCAACGAAACTATTTTTTGGCAGTTTCTACTGCTACAAATTATGAGTGTTTCATTGATTTCTACTTAATGAAATAATAACGTAATAATTCTTGCAAAATTACTCCTTAATAAGGTTGTTTCTCCATGGATAACTAAATTTTTCCACTAAATTATGAATTTCATTTTCTGCAGCTATTATTTTTGATATAATATCAACTTGTTATAGGTTGATATTCTCAGCAAAAAATAAGCTATTTAATGACATAAAAATCCAATATGGCGTCCATAAGAAAAATAAACCTGATGATGACTGCAAGTGTATGAAACGTCGTAGACAATTTTAGAGTACTGGGAAATATGCGGGTTAAACAACCATTTAAACCTGTTTTCTAAAATCATTAAAATGTTAATAAATAACGAAGTTATTAACAAAGAACCAAATTGCAATTTTTTCCTTTTTTTTCAAATATCTAGGAAACCAACAGAACGAAGTCGATTTTTGTGAGGACATATTAAAGAGCTCCAAATTGCAAAACTTTTTCCCCATTTAAACGTGTTTCTATCTTTAAAGATAAGGGAGATAGCAATGCTGTCGAGGCTTATCTGGGATACCCTGTATATGCATCTTTAGATAAAATTACTGTAGCATTGGATTTGTCTGCTTTCGAAATTATTAAATTGTCTTTATTAATTTTATCTTTAATAGAACTAACAGAATAATTAAAAATAAAAAATTACTTATAATAGCATATGATAAATTCCCATACACCAGCTACGCTAAAACACACGGTATATCATATCGATTTATCAAGAGTCTATTAAATTTCCGATATTTACCGTTGCGTTGCCAGAAAAGAAGTAGTAGCAAATGACCATGACCGTAGAAAGAAACATTACACTATACTAAACAAAATAAAATGCTGACATAACATTATGAATAAATAATAAGTATTTACGGTTAATTGTTTTGGAAGTGTTGATTTTTCATGATCGTATACGATAAAAAAATTACTGCTGGATCTACATTTTCATCCACTTTTCCACATTTCAAGGTCAACTAGATTGAACCTTGCGTTTCTTGCAATTCTGATTTTATAAGCTTTGAAAAAATTCAGGGCGTAATTTAATGCTTGAAAATGTCATTTTCTAATGTTATTTCAGTATTGAAAGAGGAATTAATTGTGGCGAAACCATGTAGTCACGTTCGGTAACAATGCGTAGAAATCTCCTGAGGTATGTAACCCCATTTTGAACTTGGGCGGCGCCACTGATTGGTACGAATAGAACAACTGGCCTATTTGATTGCAATTCGTAATGAACAGAAACACTTTTAGAGATTAGCATCTTTGGAAAGTGCGTCTTGCGCCGCGATACCGCTCAATTTGCAGTAATTAAACTCGACACGTGTTTCGCCGACATTTACCTAAGTGCCAAATATATTCATTAATTTTTCATTTCGTTTTGCAGATGAAGAATGGAACAACGAGAATGGAGATACTGCTTATTATTTGATGAACCAACACGTGCAACTTACTTTGCCCAGATTTCCCAGACAATTCGAGTCGCCGGAAAAATCTCCGGAAATTGTGAAAAGCGAGCCAAACTTTAGCAGAAAAAATAAACAAGACGAGAGACACCAAGATCAAAATGGGTCGAGGAAATATTTTAATAGGCAATTATCTTCTGAGAGCAGAGGAAAGCAGAACGAAGAAAGGGGTAGGTATAGTAGAAATGAAGATAGAAAATACTATGAGGAAGAGAAGAATAGTTGGAAGAGTTACCAAAAAGACGATGGTTTCGAGGAGAACATTAGCTATAGAGGAAAAACTATAGAAAGGGAGAAACACCGTTCTTCAAAATACATATATGAAGAAGAAGAAGACATGGTTCATCAAAAACCAACAGCGAAGGTGAGACAAAAGTATTACGCAGAAGAGAGACCGAAGTATTACGAGGAAGATAAATGTAGGTCCAAATTTCGAGCTGATGATCCAAGATTCTACGAGCCAGAAATTAAAGATAAAGAAATTTTTGATGAACCCATAAGAAGGCGACCAGAATCGAGGCAACGATCACCTTCTCCTGTGGACAGGGTTACCCCAAGAGACAGATTTAAAGACGCAAAGGAAAAGTTTTTGTTGTTGGAAAAAGAGCGGTTGCAAGAACAGAGGAGGTTGAGGCAGGAATCCCCAATTTCACCAGTCTTCCAAAGGGACAAGACTTTTCTGAAACGTCACGAGAGTTTGATATACCCGGCTAAAGACAGATATGATGATAGATTTTATGAGGAAGAAGAAGAGAGGCAACCGAAACCAGCACCAAGATCTTTGCATTCAGAAGAAGTTAGGTACAGGAGGGATGTCTCTGATAGGTACAGAAATAGCGAGAAGTATGATCCAAAAAGGAGATCAATGTTCAGTTTGGTAGAAGAAGAACATAGGAAGAATTCTAATGAAATAGCTAAAGAACTCAAAAGAAGATCATACATGGATAATATAACTCCTGAAGAAATGAGCTACTCAAGAGAGCGAGCTTATGACGAAGAAGAAAGGGACTCGTATAACTTTTCTAAGTCTTCAGCTGAAATGGATAAAATAAACGAAATGAAGTATGTGAAGAATCAAAAAGTCAAAAACATGGCTGGTTATAGGCATAGTTACGCAGAACCTAAATTAAGGGTGGAAAAGAGTGGGAAAAAGCATTTTCCTGAGTTGCTTCATAGAACGAATAGTTCTGTGTCCAATACTGGAAGGGTTGGTTTAGCAAGTGTCCAACCCTATTAACAAAATTTTATTAAACTTTGTTTTTGACACAATACACGAGATTTTTTTGCTCAAATATGGTTCGAATATTAAAAAAAAATCGTTTAAAAAAAACATGACAATTTAATATTTCTTGACATACCCATGTTGTCTGAGATTCGATGTGGTGAGCATTGAATTCGAGACAGCCTGTATGTACTTTTATGTGCCGTACGTAGCTTAGAATATTATTATTTTTGTACCCAATGCCGTATTTATAAATAATAGAAGTCGTATTAATTTTTAAATAAACTCATAACAATTACATCTTTATAAAGTTTACTTATAATAAATGACATACAGGGTGTCCCAAGCTAGCGTAATTCCTAATTATTTTCGACTATACATGAATCTGATTGCATTTTGGAATTGTTTGTTGAATTTAAGGGCCACTTTGTTATACACAAATTTTGTCTAAGTCTTACGGTTCCGGAGTTATTTGACGTCAAAAATCGTTATTTTTCAAATTTCATTATAACTTGGAAACGGTACGAGATAAAGAAAAATGACTTACAAGTCCCTGCCTCAGTTTTCAGTTCTCTATCTAATGGGCCTCTAAAATACTGCTTCCTGATTTGTCAAAAAATGACCAATCAGGAAGCAGTATTTTCCAGGCCCATTAGATAGAGAATTAAAAACTAGGATAGGGACATGTAAGTCATTTTTCTTTATCTCGTACCGTTTCCAAGTTATAATTGATGAAATTTGAAAAATTACGATTTTTAACGTTAAATAACGCCGGAACCATAAGACTTAGACAAAATATGTGGTTGACAAAGTGGCCCCTAAACTCAACAGACAATCCAAAAATGCAATCAGATAGAGGATGTTCCATTAAAAAAAGGTAGGTGTCGTGCAGAAGAAATGAAACACCCTGTATAGTCGAAAATAACTTTAATTCGTTTGAATCATTTTTCGATATCCACAACTCTTGTCGAGTTATGAAGGAATCGCGCTAGCTTGGGACACCCTGTATAGACAAATTACGCATATTGTGTGATCTAATTTTTTTTAAAAAGTTAACGGTATTTTCTTTCTAATACAATATATTAATTTTTGTATAAATTTTTGTAAAATTTTTATTTTCTTAAAAAATTGTTGCGAAAAAGTTATAACGAAATTTTTGTACATTTTATAAAATATATTTTTAGTAAAATTTTATTGCAATTAGCACCGAGTTTTTGTGTTTTTAAACGGTTTTATTTAGCTTGCCTTGTTTGTTTGTTTGTTTGTTTGTTTGTTTGTATGTATGTTTGTATGTTTGTTTGTTTGTTTGTTTATTTGTTTGTTTGTTTGAGTTAAATCTAGTAATTGAAATTTTACCCCCTTCCTGTTGCCCGATTGATCTGAAATTTGGTACACACCTTTAGTTGTGATAACAATACAATTTTGTATATTGAGTATCATTGTAAATCCAAGATGGCCGCCGCCACAAAACGGCGGATTAGATATTTTTTCCCAACCTCCTCAATATGGGTATAAAATGAAAGGGCTTAACTAGTAGAATACAGTATACCATGAAAAATTCAAAATCCAAGATGGTCGCCACCACAAAATGGCGGATTACTTTTTTAATCCAGTAATTGAAATTTTACCCCCTTCCTGTTGACCGATTGATCTGAAACTTGGTACACACCTTTAGTTGTGATGACTATGCAATTATGTATATTCAGTATCATTGTAAATCCAAGATGGCCGCCGCCACAAAATGGCGGATTAGATATTTTTTCCCAACCCTCTCAATTTGGGTATCAAATGAAAGGGCTTAACTAGTAGAATACAGTACACCATTAAAAATTCAAAATTCAAGATGGTCGCCACCACAAAATGGCGGTTTACTTTTTTAATCCAGTAATTTAAATTTTACCCCCTTCCTGTTGACCAATTGAACTGAAATTTGGTACACACCTTTAGTTGTGATGACAATACAATTATGTATATTCAGTATCATTGTAAATCCAAGATGGCCGCCGTCACAAAACGGCGGATTAGATATTTTTTCCCAACGCCCTCAATATGGGTATCAAATGAAAGGGCTTAACTAGTAGAATACAGTACACCATGAAAAATTCAAAATTCAAGATGGCCGCCACCACAAAATGGCGGATTACTTTTTTAATCGAGTAATTGAAATTTTACCCCCTTCCTGTTGACCGATTGATCTGAAATTTGGTACACACCTTTAGTTGTGACGACAATACAATTTTGTATATTCAGTATCATTGTAAATCCAAGATGGCCGCCGCCACAAAATGGCGGATTAGATATTTTTTTCCAACCCCCTCAATATGGGTATCAAATGAAAGGGCTTAACTAGTAGAATACAGTACACCATGAAAAATTCAAGATGGTCGCCACCACAAAATGTCGAATTACTTTCTTAATCCAGTAATTAAAATTTTAGTTGTGATGACAATACAATTATGTATATTCAGTATCATTGTAAATCCAAGATGGCCGCCGCCACAAAATGACTGATTAGATTTTTTTTTTCAACCACCTCAATATGGGTATCAAATGAAAGGGCTTAACTAGTAGAATACAGTACATCATGGAAAATTCAAAACCCAAGATGGCCGCCACCACAAAATGGCGGATTACTTTTTTTTCGATCCCCTCAATATTGGTATCAAATGAAAGGGCTTTGATCAGACTAAAATAAAATCGTGGGGCATAGCGTAATCTGAGTAAATATGTAAATTAAATGATCGTTCTGCGATGTTGTCTATTGAGAAGATGCATCCAAAGCATACCTATAATGATATGAGCGGTTGACTGTTGTAGATAACAGAAATTTGACTCGCCCCACGATTTTATTTTAGTCTGATCAATGCTCTAGATTGATGAGGAGAGTGGCGTGATGACTGGTACCTGGTACCTACCTAATTATTTTTTAACTTTTAGTACATTATCTGCGTCATTATTATGTTTCTTTACAATAAAACCGTTTGAAATGTGGTGCTATAGACGCATGATGAAGATACCGTGGGTAGATAAGGTTAGCAACAGAGAGGTATTAGAAAAAGTTGGAGAAAAGCGAAATTTATGGAAGACAGTGTAAGGAATAGGAGAGATAGGATGGTAGGACACCTACTGATAAAAATATAACTTATTAACAAACAAATTAATTTAGTACAATCATTAGATAACTGTTAAGTATTTACAGTTTTCTTTCAATCTTAAGTTGATATTAATGTAGTACAGCCTCCAACGTACAGATGTCTCTACTACTTTCATTTGTTGCTAAATCAATTTTAGTGGGAAATTTAAATATTTTTGGGTGATAATAATTACCATGGAGTTGACGTCAAAAAGACAGTACTTACCTATCTATTGAGAAATGTTGATGAAACCAAAATTAAAATTGTGTATTCATCATAATAAAAAATGGATTGACTAACGATAAAGAAGAAACCAAATTAAGCAATGGATCAAAGAAAAAAAATGGGCGGATACAGCAAAGTTAGAAAAGTTGCAACGAGTTTCAAGAATAATAATAAACAAGAACAACATACTAATTCTAACGTACTGTTTATGTTAACAAAAAGGGAAATAGAAGACGAGGATGAAAATGAAAATAGTGTACGAAATTTTGAAGAAACTTTCAAAAAACCTGGCACCTCAAAATTTGTGGACAACACTCTCGTGGATATTTTAAATCGAGTTAAACAAGAAATAATCAGTGAAATAAGGCAAGAAATAAGGGATGAGACTAGTAGGGTTGAAGATGAATTTAAGAAAGAAACTAAACTGATAAGAATGGAACTGATTGATCTAAAAAATAAACTGGATACGATAGCAGAAGATTCTATAATTTCCAAACATATTGCCAATATATTGTTTTGAAATTATTAAACCAAATGATTAAACTCTTGTAAATATGATTCGCATTCAGTCTTCTAATTTAAGCTTGAAATTTCTGGCATTCGTCTCATCCTATTAGGTATGTCGGAATTGTACAGGACATTTAAAATTTACTCTAAAAATAAAAAAAAACAACTTTCACATTCTGGTGAATCGTGGCCAACAACAATAATTATATGTGTGCGCGGAGAAGACATTGGAAAAATTGCGGCTATGTCTTTAATTGTGCAAGAACGATGCCATAGTGTATTTTAGTATTAAAATATTGCCTATAATAAATATTTATTTAGAAATCATACGGCAATCTGACTCCGTTAATAGCCGCTTGTGGCTGTATACCGCAGGTCCGGATTCTCATTGGGCAAAGCACGTAGCAATTGGGACAGCATCGTTACAAAATTAAATTTGGGTCAAGAAATATCCGAATCCGACCCTGCGTGTATGCTCACCTTTCTTTAAAAGACAAATACGAGAAGATGCAGCAACGTAATTGGTATAATAAGTTGTGTAACCAATATTTGTTTAAGGGAATATAGAAAACGGGGAAACTTAAGTATAATTATTATGAACATTTCCTAAAAATCATATTTACAAAACTTTCTTCCAAAGCGCAATCCTGCTCTTTACTTTTTCATAACATTATGCTAGCCTTCACTTTTTTCGGTGTCAATCGGTTAAGCTATATTTCCTGCATCCTGTGTTGGTATTTTCTTATTAATTCTTATATTTATGGTTTCCTCTACTAACCAGTAATAAATTCAGTTTCACCTTGTTCTTGATATTGAGTATTTATTATACAGGGTAATGATATTTATATTGAAACTAGATTATTTAATGATGCGAGGTGTTGCACCTGGTCAGGTCAGTTGGGGAACTTATTCGTCACAATGAAAAACGAAATCTAACAAAGCAAACATATACAAGGTGTTCTATTTAAAATAATATAGTTGAGTTGTGTACAGATCACATTGGACACTCTGTATAGACATTCAGTGTTTAATCCTTCATTGGGGGTGAAGGTAGCATCACTACTTACCTTTCAGTTTAATTTCCTTACAATTCTAGGCCGCATTGAATCGAGTAACCTCAGTTAACTCGTCAGAATTCCTCAGACAATTTGTTTTTAAATTCACTTCCGATAACGTGAGGTCGTGCGGATCACGCTACAACAATTGCAGTTTATTTTATTTTTTTGGTTTCCGCAGATCGTTAGAAAGGTAAGAAGATAGGTGCTCGATTGCAACTGGTGCACTGCCTTGAACGAATATTTTACCCTGGACAATAAAAGGAAGCACTTGGGGTTGAGGTCGTTCTGTAGCGCGTAGAGGTCAATGGGAAGTAGATTTCACTTTAAAATGCCAGAACGAATGTCGTACTTCTTCAAAGTGCTAAATAATCAACTGGGACAATTTAAGAAAAATTGTAAACAAATTTTTCTTAAACATTTCTGATGATGGGATCGTTTGTAGATCTTGAAACCGGTTAAATAAAATAATTTTGTTATACTTATTGGTAGTATGCGAAGTAATTTTTTATTTAATCATGGATTTCTACCAAATAGTGAAAAGTGAAAATATTAACTACATAAAAGCCATATTATTATGCTGTTATCGTAACAAAATTATATTATTAAGTGTCGATAACTAGTCAAATATGTGGTCTTGTTGCTGGCACAATATGTAGCTATTATTTCCAACAATTTTGTAGTATTGTATTAACAAAACTATTTATACAATCATTTGTATAGTGACACCAGCAAAACTACATTTTTGATTCAAAAATATTACCGTCAGCAAAAACCGTATTGTTATTTCAAATAAGTTAAATATATTATGCCAGTGAACACGACAATTTTTATACTTAGGGCAGCAATAAAATCAGCAACTAAATTATTATGTTGGTCTGACAATAGTAATTTTTCTCGCGTTAACTAAAAGTAAGGCGTTACGTTACCTGTAACATTGAAATTATGTACGTATCTATGGATACGTCTGTTTATGTCTGACTGCATAGAGCATGGAAATAGTGAAAATAGAGTGGCATAGAGTAAATATGACAGTTGGCGTTGTAAAGTCAGCATTTGCAGTGTTTGTTCGTTCCTAAATTTCTTGAATCTTTTGATTTAATATGGAAAAACCTAATACTAAATACTCCAAATAATGCTTAGTGCCGAAATGTGAATCAACGCCTATTCGAACACCAGGAAAAGTATTTATTTCATTGCCAGTGGGATCGACGTTTAGCAGATTGTCACTTAATTACTGAATTTATAAACAATCTATATTTTGATGTAGTTGAACATTTTCGAACATAAACCATCTGATAAATACACATTTGGGTATAAAACTGACATTCGCGTGTACCCTATTATCAAGTGATTGAAGTTAAAATAATCGTTCGTAAGGAGTAAACTCCAGTTGTGCGTCGGAGCTGACGCACACAAGTTTTTTTTTATATTATGTAAATGTTAATAGATTCCATTTATGGAACTGACCAGAATCAATAGATCAGAAGCAACTGTAAAATGTCAAGAGCTTAATTATTTGAGCAATTAGTTCAGAAATCCGTGATAACCAAGGATTTTTAGCGGCTGTAATATAAACAATGTTCGATTTTGGCGCAAGGCGAGATCTTCATATAAAGCCAATGGCCTACATAAATCCAGTTATTTTTTTATCTCTCTTGCGCGTCTCGCTAATTTATTTAGATACACAGCCCGAGGGGGTACCAACCGGTAAAAAAAAATATTTCACTAGCGGTGTGTCACAGGCTACTACGATGTTGATTTTATTTGACTTTCTGTTGTGTTTTTTCTAATAAGTCTAATGATGCCGCTTTCATTTCTTTTGAAGATGTGTACGAGGAGAGTCCGGAAATGCCAGGTCCAATGGTCTAAAATCGGTTAACAATATTTTTATAGAGGTAGGTACTGTTAGGCAAATTTGCTTCATTTTCGTCCTTGTAGACCAAATTAAGCCAAGAATTTGTTGGGTTTTTAATTTCTAGTGACTGATTATAACTGTTCCATGTTTTTTCGCTTTGAACTTTTGGTTTTGTTGAAGTAACTCTTTCCGAGTAGTTACTTCAGTTTCATAAATCAAGACTACTCATAATACTCCATAAATGGTAGGTAATCAACAGCAGTTAGACAATCATCCATGTTTAAATCATCATGTTTAAATTTTCTCATTTCCAATATTGTTATAGTAATATTTATAGAACAAAAAATGCACTTAAAAAAATATAATTTAAAATTAACAATATCCTACCACAAATTTACATCTATTTTTCCTATCATTCACAATACCAAAAGTTCAATATTTTACGGCGGCAATAGTTTGCGCGTAGTCCGTGCCTCATTTTCTGTAAAATTCAATAACGGTCCTATTCCTTCGGTATAACAACAAATAATTTAGTAAGAAATTTGAAGGCTCGGAATCTTTCATCGAAAGAAGTTAATTTTTACTAATACATAAACTTGTTTTTTTTATTTAAATAATTCTCATTCACATTATTATTGGCATTACCTATAGTTGACAATTAATTGATTACTGGTGTGGATGATTCGTTGGTGAATGCTGGTCCATAGTTTAGGGTAAATTGTAGGTGTCGTCTAACCTATTAAAAAGTTTTTGGGAAAATGTTAATGCAGTAAAATGAAATAATAAAAATTCAATTACTTTAATTTTACTGCAATTATGAAAAATTTAACAAGCGGCAACATTTGTTTATTTTGCTCTAATGAATTTTGTATAATCTGGCAATTTAATACTTATTTATTTCATATCTAGGTAAGGACAAAAACTTATTAATATACAATGAAATTAAATCATCATCATAAGGTTCTCAGTCCGAAGACTGGTTGGACGCGTACCTCCATTCTTTTCTATCCTGAGCTAACCTACGCATTTCCCTAAAAGTAGAACATCCTACATCCCTAACTATTTGAGAGCAGTAGTCTAATCTAGGCCTACCCCTACCTCTTTTTATTCCTATCACTGACTCTAGTATGTCACGAACTATTCCTTCGTGTCTTAGAAGGTGTCCTACCATCCTATCTCTCCTACTCTTTATTGTTTTCCATACCTTTCGCTTTTCCCCAACTCTTTCTAATACTTCCCTATTGCTTACCTTATCTATCCACGGTATCTTCATCATGCGTCTGTAGCACCACATTTCAAACGCTTCTACTCTTTTTCTATCCGCTTCTCCTATTGTCCAAGTTTCGCACCCGTATAATGCCGTACTCCATACATACGACGTTAAGAGTCTCTTCCTAGTCTCTATATTAACCGTTCTCGAGCATAACAGTTGTTTCTTTTTGTTAAACGCAACTCGGCCCTGCGCCATTCTTTGTTTTATATCTTTAGTGCTCCTACCGTCTTGAGTTATTTTACTTCCTAAGTAGCAGAAATCCGCGACCTCCTCTATCTTCTCATTTCCAATTTGTATTTCCATTTTAGTTCTATTTTCACATCCCCTACATACCAAAATTTTAGTTTTCTTTTTATTGATTTTCATGCCGAAGCCCTGTGTCAAAACTGCTTCCATTTCATTCAAAGCCGCTCCTAATTCTTCTTTGCTAGATGCTAACACTGCTATATCATCCGCAAATCTGAGCATGTTAATAGTTTGGCCCTGTACATTGATCCCTGAGGCTGTTCTTTCCTTAACAATATTAATCGCATCTTCGATATATAAGTTGAAAACTAGAGGTGACAATGCACATCCCTGTCTCACTCCCTTCCGGATATCTACTTCCCTTTGTTCCTGCTCACATTCTATAACTGCCTTTTGCTCTTTGTAGAGATTATGTATTATTCTTCTGTCCCTGTATTTCATCCCTACCTTTCTCAGCACTTCGAACATCTTCCCCCATTTTACGTTGTCGAAGGCTTTTTCTAAATCTACAAATCCTATATAGACGCTCTTTCTCTTTTCTATCGTTTTTTCTATAATTACTCGTAAAGCTAGAATGGCCTCGCGCGTTCCTCTATTTCGTCTAAATCCGAACTGATCTTCTCCTAATATTTCTTCCGCCTTTTTCTCCATCCTTCTTTGCACAATTCTAGTTAAAATTTTTGACGCATGGGAAGTTAAACTGATAGTTCTAAAATTTTCGCATCTATCCGCGCCTTTTCTTTTTGGCAAAGCTACTATGATGTTCCGTTTGTAATCTTCTGGAATCTCGCCTGTCAGGTATATGCGACTAACTAGTTTAAATAAACGATCTATTACCTCTTGACCTGCGCACTTTAAGATTTCTGCCTGCAAGCCATCTGTACCTGGTGCTTTATTATTCCTTAAACTTTTTAGTGCTATCTCAAACTCTTCTCTCATTATAGGACTCCCTAGGTTATCCCCCTCTGCACTGCTTTCGCTTTCTAATATATCTTGCACTTCCTGTCCCGCATATAAGTTTCCTAAATATTTTTTCCACCTATCTGCCTTCTCCCCACTTCCGATTAGGATATCTCCTGCCTCATTTCTAATGTTTTTGGTACTAGATCCAATTTCTCTAAAATTTCTCCTAATTATTTTATATGCTTCATCAGTCTTTCCTACTTCGAATTTATCTTCCACTTCTTTGCATTTATTATCGATCCATTGCTCTTTCGCTTTCCTACATTCCCGAATAATTTCCCACTTGATCGCCTTATATCTTTGTTTCCCTGTTTCATCTAACCTATTTTTATATTTTCGCCTTTCCTCTATTAGACTCACAATATGTTTTGTTATCCAGGGTTTCCTACTTTCATTCTGTTTATGACCCAAAATATCCCTAGCTGAGGAAACTAAACTATTTTTAATGCAATTCCATTCTGCCTCTATGTCCCTAACAATATTTCCCCCCGTGCCCTTTAGTGCTTCGTTTGTCTTTTTCTCGAACTTATTGCGCATATCATCATCTTTTAGTTTCTCTGGGTCAAGATACCTTCTTCCGCTTCTTTTTTTCAAAATCTTAAATTTAAGATTGGCTTTCATAACGACTATGTTGTGATCACTATCTATATCTGCTCCTGGATAACTTCTACAATCCCTAACTTGATTTCTAAATCTTTGCCTAACGAGAATGTAATCTATTTGATATCTCCCTAAGTCTCCTGGCATCTTCCACGTATAGCATCTCCTAACATGATGGTGAAATAGAGTGTTCGCGACCGTTAAGTTATGTTTATCGCAGAACTCTATCAGTCTAACTCCCCTATCGTTCCTATTGCCTAATCCAAAGGGGCCAACTATTCCGCCCTCTCGCCCTGTGCCTACGACTGCATTGAAATCTCCTGTAATTATTAAATTTTCGTGCCCTCTCACAAAATCTAGCACATATTCAATATCACTATAAACTGCCTCTACGGCCTCATCACTGTAGTTAGAAGTGGGCATATATACCTGTATTATTACTGTTTTTACAGGTTTCGAATCTAACCTAACCATAACTACCCTGTCACTTTGCTGTAAGAAATTTTCTACACTCTGTCTTACTTTTTTCCGCATAACAATTCCTACTCCCGAATTTCCTCCTACAGATCCTGTGTGTATTACTCTAAAATCTCCGCTCCAGAAGTCTCCAGCTTCTGGCCATCGCACTTCACTGATACCTACTACGTCTAATGCTAACCTATCCATCTCAATTTTCAAATTCTCTAACTTCCCTACTTGTTTCATGCTTCTAACATTCCACGCTCCGACTCGTGAGATGTTACACTTATCATTTCTGATGACTCCCCCCGAAGCAGTCCTCGCCCGGAGATCCGAATGTGGGACTATTTTACCTCCGGAATATTTTACTCCAGAAGGTGCCATCATCATAAATTAAAGTACGCTGTACTACGGATAAAATAAGGTGGTGGTTTCCCGTTGCCTTCCACATCGCAGTAGTGTGTATCACAGTGCCATACCAACCCTCACGATCTCTGCCACTATGATTACTGAAAGAGCTGCTGCCCCCTTCCAGGGACTTGATTTAGTCTGGCTTCTCAAATAAAAACCCCTCCAATATGGTTAAACCTATGATTCGGCTCTTTATATCATTGAAGCGCGCAAGCCATCCCACCCGTCTCAGTATTACTAGAACTGCGTCAAGGTACAAGTCCTTTGGGATAGAATGAAATTAAAGTAACATAAAAAAAGAAAAATAACTATAACAAATATTCAAATAAACCCCCATTCTGTATCAGACACTATCCCAGCCTATTATAGAAAGAATTTCTCACATTCGCCGATCGTTTATTAAGTTGCATTCCGCAAAAATAGCATTCCTTACAGAATCAATAGTTGGGTGAAGAGTTTTATAAATCTTATTTTTTAAATGACCCCACAAGAAAAAGTCACACGGTGCCAAATCGGGAGATCTAGCTGGCCAGTTTATAGCACCAC
Organism: Xestobium rufovillosum; assembly: GCA_963966045.1. Taxonomy (NCBI): domain Eukaryota; kingdom Metazoa; phylum Arthropoda; class Insecta; order Coleoptera; family Ptinidae; genus Xestobium; species Xestobium rufovillosum. The sequence continues at coordinate 32,811,306 of OZ014497.1, forward strand.
CTCGACCAATCCAGCTCTCTGGAAATATTTCATTTAATAATTCCCTCACTTGTGCTCCAAAATGTGCTGGGCATCCGTCATGTTGAAACCAGACCTCCCGATTCGCATGTCCAACTTCTTCTAATGCAGGGCCAATATGGTTAATTAAAAGATCTAAATAAGCTTCTGAATTTAAATTTCCCTGTATTTCAAATGGTCCTATAATGTGATTATTAAAAATGCCTGCCCAAATATTGATTTTTTGAGGGTATTGCGTTGTAGTGGCTAGATTTATTCTGGGATTTTCCTGGGCCCAATGCCTAACGTTTTGTGAATTTGGCTCTTGATTTAAAGTGAAGGTACACTCATCGGTAAAACAAACTGATGAGAGGAAGCTGCGATCCCGATTAGCCCGTTCTTGCATTTCTTCATAGAAAGTTTGCCTTGATTCTTCGTCAAAAGGAAGTAACTCTTGGTGACATTGGAATTTAAAGAGATGATATTTGTTTTTTTTAATATGTTACGGACAGTTTCTCTTGAAACATTACATTCTAGTTCAAAAGACCTTAAACTAGATGTTGGACTAGCAGTTATCAGGCCTATTACCATTTCCTCTACCTCAACATTTAGATTTCTTGGAGCGACTAAAGAAATGAATGATAAGATTAATTTTAGTTTTGTTTCACTCCACGTTATCACTTGTTAAATTTCTCATAATCCCATTAAAATTTAAGTTAGCGAACAATAAGCAATTAGCAACTAAGTACCTAATAATAATAAGCGAATCAGAATGATCTAAATAAAAACCAAGTAAATGTATTAGTAAAAATTACCTTCTTTCAATGAAAGATTCCCAGTATCTTCAAATTTCTTAACTAAATTTTTTATTGTTGTTACCGAAGGAATAGGACTGTTATTGAATTTTACAGAAAATAAGTCACGGACTACCCGCAGACTATTGCCGCCGTAAAATGTTTTCACAATGAAAACCTTTTCTTCAACTGAATAAATATTTTTGCTCATTTTGAAACCCAAATTTTAAATTGTCGATAAATAATGTTGACAGTTCAGACGAATTAGAAATTAGAATCAAGGGAGTCTTTGATTAGAATAAATTAAATTGTCATAGGTAATCTGATGAATATCCGTGTTTTAATTTGAAAATTATTAGTGTAATTTTTGCTTTTAATGCTTCAATAAATTGGAAAATTGCAGAGTTTTTGATATCCTCATACGCAGAAAAAAATAGTCTTTCGATTGCTACCTTTACCACCACTGTACCTACACATGGGGAGCAGGAATCCCCAAAAATGTAATTGCCCATGTTATTTCCCCATGTACACATGGAAGTTTGTCACACGGTATAGTAATTTTATTTATGCCAGAATTTCGCCAAATTTAAAATATTATAAATTGCACTGGCACAAATTAAACAGCAACTTTACACAAAACTGGCCACATTATTGTCAACACCATTGCTGTTTTGTTATCAGGCGAAAAAATTTCATAGCATCAAAATGTAGGCTTTAACTTAATTCGGCATTGTCTGTCGCATGGCGTGCTAATTTTGAGGATTGTCTGTGTGTTTCTTCGAACAATGGAAGACGACAATGAGAAAAAACGATTGCCGCCATTGTTTATAGGAACCTTGGGAAATTTTCTAGCAAGTTCAAGAAGCATTAATTTCTCTCACTTTTATGTACATAATATCTTTTGAATAAAGCGCATAATTGCATCCAGGGCATTGTTTAAAAGAAATGCACAGCGTATGCACTTTTGACACACTTTGCCTCAAGTTGCGTGTTAGGAAATTTGCTGAAACATGAACTCAAACGTGGACGTAAAATTATATTTTATAATCGCGAAATATCAAACGAATTCTTTTCCATCTACAGTGGAATAGGTACATCCGGCCCAGTCTCTTGCATACCTTGTTGAACGCGATACTATTTTAGTTTTTGTTACTTGTTTTGTTCTTTTCTTTAATAGGCATACTAGACCGTATCTTCAGTAACTTGGTAACATTGTTCAGATCGCGAGATTTGCTCAATAAATATTTAATTACCTGTATAAAACGACACCATGATTAATGGGTCTTCATACAGAGCGCTTTAATTTTATTGTTGCGCTTAACATACAGTGTGGGCCATCTGTGCAAAGAGAGACTTGGGCTTTGCTATTAGAGGTACTCAAAAAATAGCCTGCGTGGGAGTTCTTTCGCGACTCGGTTGTACATATTCCAAATTTCTATTACGCCTCACTCTTTCCGGTGCAATTTTGAAAGTTCCATCAACGCTCCTCACGTGTCTGAAGATTTTCCTCTGTTCCATAAAAGAAAATTTCAATTTCTTGATGTTATTTTCAGATCTCGAAAACGGCCAGAAAAATTATTGCTTCGTAGGCAAGATACGACGCGAAGTCATAATAGAAAATGGGCGCATTATCCTCAACAAACATTTTGCACAGCCATGTAATGAGTTTATAACATTCTTGAGGTTGTTTTTATATACTTATTTGCGCACCTCTCGGTAAGTGTTCTCTATAAAGTAGGTAGAGCAATTGCCCTGGGGTCGGTACAACTTTCCCTGGCCGCTGAATGTCCGAGAGAAGCAGAAGAAGACGGCGGGACGCCTCGCAGATTCCAATGAACCAAGAGGCGTGGTTATAGAAATTAATTTATTATCACCCGTTTCCGTTTTCGATAAATAAAGGAAAAACACGGCGTGCAGATTAGCGAATAAAAGAAATCTTCTGGTAGTATTATATTTATACATTTATCATAACTTTATATTGTCCACTACACTATACACTATTAAATACACTATTAAATCCGGTGATAATATAGGTCCATTTGTACCCAACCATCCACCTGGAAAATGATTTTCTAAATAATTTCTAACTATTGCAGAATTGTGTGCAGGGGCACCATCTTGTTGGAAATATACCCTGTTTATGTTTATTAACGGAACATTTTCCATTATCGCCTCTGCGTTAATATTCAATAAATTAATGTATCTCAATCCCGTTAAGTTTCCATCAAAAATTTGGTATGCTAGTTGACCACCCAAAATAAAACACGAAACGTTAAATCCAAAACGTCCTTGCCTCTGACGTTCAAAAGTTTGGTGCTGATTTGTATCAGACCAGTGACGCACATTCATCATCATAAGGTTCTCAGTCCGAAGACTGGTTGGACGCGTACCTCCATTCTTTTCTATCCTGAGCTAACCTACGCATTTCCCTAAAAGTAGAACATCCTACATCCCTAAGTATTTGAGAGCAGTAGTCTAATCTAGGCCTACCCCTACCTCTTTTTATTCCTATCTCTGACTCTAGTATGTCGCGAACTATTCCTTCGTGTCTTAGAAGGTGTCCTACCATCCTATCTCTCCTACTCTTTATTGTTTTCCATACCTTTCGCTTTTCCCCAACTCTTTCTAATACTTCCCTATTGCTAACCTTATCTATCCACGGTATCTTCATCATGCGTCTGTAGCACCACATTTCAAACGCTTCTACTCTTTTTCTATCCGCTTCTCCTATTGTCCAAGTTTCGCACCCGTATAATGCCGTACTCCATACATACGACGTTAAGAGTCTCTTCCTAGTCTCTATATTAACCGTTCTCGAGCATAACAGTTGTTTCTTTTTGTTAAACGCAACTCGGCCCTGCGCCATTCTTTGTTTTATATCTTTAGTGCTCCTACCGTCTTGAGTTATTTTACTTCCTAAGTAGCAGAAATCCGCGACCTCCTCTATCTTCTCATTTCCAATTTGTATTTCCATTTTAGTTCTATTTTCATATCCCCTACATACCAAAATTTTAGTTTTCTTTTTATTGATTTTCATGCCGAAGCCCTGTGTCAAAACTGCTTCCATTTCATTCAAAGCCGCTCCTAATTCTTCTTTGCTAGATGCTAACACTGCTATATCATCCGCAAATCTGAGCATGTTAATAGTTTGGCCCTGTACATTGATCCCTGAGGCTGTTCTTTCCTTAACAATATTAATCGCATCTTCGATATATAAGTTGAAAACTAGAGGTGACAATGCACATCCCTGTCTCACTCCCTTCCGGATATCTACTTCCCTTTGTTCCTGCTCACATTCTATAACTGCCTTTTGCTCTGTGTAGAGATTATGTATTATTCTTCTGTCCCTGTATTTCATCCCTACCTTTCTCAGCACTTCGAACATCTTCCCCCATTTTACGTTGTCGAAGGCTTTTTCTAAATCTACAAATCCTATATAGACGCTCTTTCTCTTTTCTATCGTTTTTTCTATAATTACTCGTAAAGCTAGAATGGCCTCGCGCGTTCCTCTATTTCGTCTAAATCCGAACTGATCTTCTCCTAATATTTCTTCCGCCTTTTTCTCCTTCCTTCTTTGCACAATTCTAGTTAAAATTTTTGACGCATGGGAAGTTAAACTGATAGTTCTAAAATTTTCGCATCTATCAGCGCCTTTTCTTTTTGGCAAAGCTACTATGATGTTCCGTTTGTAATCTTCTGGAATCTCGCCTGTCAGGTATATGCGACTAACTAGTTTAAATAAACGATCTATTACCTCTTGACCTGCGCACTTTAAGATTTCTGCCTGCAAGCCATCTATACCTGGTGCTTTATTATTCCTTAAACTTTTTAGTGCTATCTCAAACTCTTCTCTCATTATAGGACTCCCTAGGTTATCCCCCTCTACACTGCTTTCGCTTTCTAATATATCTTGCACTTCCTGTCCCGCATATAAGTTTCCTAAATATTCTTTCCACCTATCTGCCTTCTCCCCACTTCCGATTAGGATATCTCCTGCCTCATTTCTAATGTTTTTGGTACTAGATCCAATTTCTCTAAAATTTCTCCTAATTATTTTATATGCTTCATCAGTCTTTCCTACTTCGAATTTATCTTCCACTTCTTTGCATTTATTATCGATCCATTGCTCTTTCGCTTTCCTACATTCCCGAATAATTTCCCACTTGATCGCCTTATATCTTTGTTTCCCTGTTTCATCTAACCTATTTTTATATTTTCGCCTTTCCTCTATTAGACTCACAATATGTTTTGTTATCCAGGGTTTCCTACTTTCATTCTGTTTATGACCCAAAATATCCCTAGCTGAGGAAACTAAACTATTTTTAATGCAATTCCATTCTGCCTCTATGTCCCTAACAATATTTCCACCCGTGCCCTTTAGTGCTTCGTTTGTCTTTTTCTCGTACTTATTGCGCATATCATCATCTTTTAGTTTCTCTGGGTCAAGATACCTTCTTCCGCTTCTTTTTTTCAAAATCTTAAATTTAAGATTGGCTTTCATAACGACTATGTTGTGATCACTATCTATATCTGCTCCTGGATAACTTCTACAATCCCTAACTTGATTTCTAAATCTTTGCCTAACGAGAATGTAATCTATTTGATATCTCCCTAAGTCTCCTGGCATCTTCCACGTATAGCATCTCCTAACATGATGGTGAAATAGAGTGTTCGCGACCGTTAAGTTATGTTTATCGCAGAACTCTATCAGTCTAACTCCCCTATCGTTCCTATTGCCTAATCCAAAGGGGCCAACTATTCCGCCCTCTCGCCCTGTGCCTACGACTGCATTGAAATCTCCTGTAATTATTAAATTTTCGTGCCCTCTCACAAAATCTAGCACATATTCAATATCACTATAAACTGCCTCTACGGCCTCATCACTGTAGTTAGAAGTGGGCATATATACCTGTATTATTACTGTTTTTACAGGTTTCGAATCTAACCTAACCATAACTACCCTGTCACTTTGCTGTAAGAAATTTTCTACACTCTGTCCTACTTTTTCCTCATAACAATTCCTACTCCCGAATTTCCTCCTACAGATCCTGTGTGTATTACTCTAAAATCTCCGCTCCAGAAGTCTCCAGCTTCTGGCCATCGCACTTCACTGATACCTACTACGTCTAATGCTAACCTATCCATCTCAATTTTCAAATTGACGCACATTATGACTGTTAAATAATCCTACCCTGTTTATGTGAGTTTCATCTGTCCAAATGAGAGAACGCCCAAATTCTGGAATTTCTTGAATTTTATTTAAGTACCACCTACAAAAATTAAGCCTTCTTTCTTGATCTCCCGGGAAGAGATGGTGAATAATTTGAATTTTATATGGCCTATATTTGCCTCTTTTAATATTTTTTATCTTGGACACGTTGTATACTAAATTAATAAAACTAGCTGCATGCAACTTTTGCTAATGTATGTCAACAGATAATTATTCAGTTGTTAACATAAAATCACAGCCAGTCTTAAGGCACGAAGTCGCTTGCTACACATATAAATTCTTAAGGCAGTGAGCGAAAATGGACTTAAGGGGTTGATTCGCGTGTACGCTCGAGTGCGTGACGTATGTGACAAATGCAACAGAATATTTTCGATGAATATGATCCCCCATACTAGGGTACTAAGAATATTTTCAATGTTAATAGAGGGCACATTGTGAAATACAAACCAAGAGATTTAAGATTACGATTGTAGCGTATGTAACTTTCACACAAGATTATTTCGTTGGTAGTAAAACTTACAGCAGACATAATATGAGCATTATCTCTGTCACTCCATCAGACTAACAAACCGGAAGATGCTGCAGTTCCGGTAAAGATTCCCAAGCTTATAATTACGACTTAGACCACGATAATTATTCCAAGTAAGTACTGTTTATTAGACTGATTACTCGAATCTTTGACTCTTCTATGAGACGGTTTGGAATTTGACAGAAGATGGGAAATCATAATATGTATATTAATATGATTTTTACAAAACGGTGTTATATGTTTTGAATTTAATTTGTAACATTGTCTTAAAGATCAAGAAGCAAAATAATTACTTCGTTATTTCATCTGCGTTTTGTTTTCGCTGTGGAATATTTAATGTGAAAGTCTTTGCATGTGAGTTAAGTTCATGAGAATTATTTGACCTTTCATATTTGAGGTCCAACAAAAAAGATTACTAATATTTATAAGAAAGACTCGTCAATTAGGGGTCATTTAACAAAACAAGAGCAACAAATTACCATACTGAAAATGCAAAAGTGGTTGCCATCAATGTAGTTGGAGCTGTAGTTTCAAATAGTTCAGTTTCCAGTCGGAAAATTGGAGCTGAAAGTGAAGTATCACGACGCCGAGCGTTAAATATATTATAAAAAAGTATAAATTCAGGCCTTATCAAGCAAGAACGGTACAACGACTACAACTGATCCTTCTCGACGATTAGAATTTTGCCATTTAGTCGGGGAGCAGACCGCCTGAAAGATGCATTTTAAACACTCTCAATACAACTCGAATACACACAAGAAAATGAATGAATGTCCGAATTAATTTTTCTTGAAAAGATGTCAATAACAAGTATGTCCTCTGTTCTCGACCAAAACATTAACACGTCTGTACATTCCAATAAAAAGGTTATTAATGGTTTCCTGCGGTATGTTGTTCCATTCTTCTTGGACAGCAACAATTAGCTCCTGAAGGATGAAAGGGGGGTTATCTCTATTTAAAATGGCCCTTTTCAGCATATCCCACACGTTCTCACAAGGATTCAAGTCAGGTGAGTTTGTTTGCCAATTCATTCTTAGAATATTCCCTTCCTGTAGCAACTTGGCAACCCTTCTTGTGCCTAGAATATAGTACGGAATCTGAAGGTCGAAAATCGATCAAGGGGTGTCAACTCGAAGATATAGTTTTAAAAAAATAAGGGCAACATGGAAATCGTTATGCGCATTCGTGTCTAGAAGGGCGCAAAAGTCCGGGATTGCAAAAAGCCAAAAAAAAATATTTTGTAATTTTTTTTTGGGAATTCAAAAGTGTTTAATTTTTTTTTTAATCGTATTTGCGAGCGTGATATTTGACATACAGTAATAATTTTTACATAAATAGAAAGCTTATTCTCTGCACTTTCCGCTGGTACCAATCCCGTTTTGATATTATTGTTAATAAAACCTATATAAATTGTTTAATTAGAGAATGTACAAAAAGTGCATTGCAAACTTCAGCATCGAGGGAATTTCCTAACTATTATAGTCAGCTGCATACATGTATCGTATCGAATGTTCCGAAAAGAATGTGGAAAATTTTGGTGAAACAATCATTTCAATAACGTTTTTGTAGCAAAAGTTATAAATATTTATTTACAGCGTACCGCTGCCCGCTGTCGCCGGGCAAACCCCGACGCAGTTCAGTTCCTATCCCTATCATGCTCACGTCCGTCTCTTGTTAATCTGTGCGTTATCGCGTAAGTCTGTCTCTTTCTCACTAGCAGAATGTGTGACAAGAAATAAATTTTCGTCTTCGGTGAGCCTAAATACTTTAATTGTAACGTATAAAATAACCTACATATTATTACACGTATTATGATTAATAAACATAAACTGCAACTTTTTACATAGGTAACTAAAATATAAATTTGGAACAACATTTACATATTATCACCGATCTAGTACGACGGATGGCGACATCAATTTTAAAATGATTTTAGCGTGTGGAAGAGGTTGTAAATTTGGTAGTTTGTGCGATGGCAAACAGGAAAATTGACCTCTGCCCACCCCGCGTCGGATATTTTACAATTGGCATGTCTTCAAAAATTTAAAAGAATAAGTTAACCTAAATCTTTTCAACGCCTCTGCCTTATGATTCAACTTATTAATTAAATCATAGAAAACGACAAAATATCCGAGGTAGAGGTTCTGAGCAGTCCCTGAGCAGAGGCAGAGGTTTTGAATGTGTTTGGAATATAGGCCTACTTAGATTCAAACGAGCTGAAATGACTAAGTAGAGCTACTTTTCTAAACATATTTAAAACGTCTGCCTCTGATCTGAAGCTGTACAGGATCTCTGCCTCAGATATTTTCTTGTTCAGGATTTAATTAATAAATTGATGTAATCAAATGACAGGGGCACTGAAAAGATTTTGGTTAACTTTTATCTTTTTCATGTTTGAAGACCTGCTATTTGTAAAACGTCCCACGCTGGGGGCTCGCACATGATGGATATTCCTGATTTCCAACAGACAATTTACAATTTTATATGAATACGAAGGGCGCTGAAATCAGTTATAAAAATTGTCACTATCCGGAGTACTAATCACACATTCCTTCACAATAACAACTGATTATGCAATTTATATCTGCTACAATTACAATCTCTTGAACAATTACCCGCCTTTACATTTGCCGAATACATTGTCATTTGTTTCTATTTGCTGCCTAATACTTATTGTTATTAACTTTGGTATGTAGGTACATATATGTTATCTTTGAAAATCCATCCGAAGTTTTCGGGGTTACGGATAACAGGATTAAAAGTTGTTGAATTTTTCCAAACAATAACCTCGAGAATAAACTGGTAAGCGCCGGCTCTTAACACATGTTGATGAAAGGCATCTTCTGTTGGTGGTAAATTTCGAATGTCGGATTTGCAATTGTGAAACAAGTGAGCTCTCAGTTTATTTAAATTTTCAATTTTCTTGAAAATGAAGCTTACTATATAGCATCCACTTAAAACATTATGCAGTCAATAGTAAACCAGTATTTTGCGATAGTTCTCTAATAACAACATGAATTGGTATAGACAGATCAAATCTACGGATCCACAACTCTTTGATTTGAATTCATCATGATACGTGTAATAATATGTAGTTTATTTTATACGTAACAATTAAAGCATTTAGGCTGACCGAAGACGAAAATTTATTTCTTGTCACACAAGACTTACGCGATAACGCACAGATTAACAAGAGACGGACGTGAGCATGATGCGAGGCATGATAGGGATAGGAACTGAACTGCGTCGGGGTTTGCCCTGCGACAGCGGGCAGCGGTACGCTGTAAATAAATATTTATAACTTTTGCTACAAAAACGTTATTGAAATGATTGTTTCACCAAAATTTTCCACATTCTTTTCGGAACATTCGATACGATACATGTATGCAGCTGACTATAATAGTTAGGAAATTCCCTCGATGCTGAAGTTTGCAATGCACTTTTTGTACATTCTCTAATTAAACAATTTATATAGGTTTTATTAACAATAATATAAAAACGAGCTTGGTACCAGCGGAAAGTGCAGAGAATAAGCTTTCTATTTATGCAAAAATTATTACTGTACGTCAAATATTACGCTCGCAAATACGATTCAAAAAAAATTCAACACTTTCGAATTCGCAAAAAAAATTACAAAATATTTTTTTTTGGCTTTTTGCAATCCCGGACTTTTGCGCCCTTCTAGACACGAATGCGCATAACGATTTCCCACGTTGCCCTTATTTTTTTAAAACTATATCTTTGAGTTGACAGTTCACCATTTTAGAAGCGTCTTTTGGAGAGTCAGATTCCCGACTAATATGTATGGTACATGGAAAATGACGTTATTATGTCAATAACATTCACAAATAGCTCTAAACTGGATTATGTTACAACAACACAGTTCTATAAATGTAAAAATTTTACGCCTGCACCTAGACCACTCCTACACGGCTCAGCGCGGATAGCGCGCACAAATTATTTGTGTTTAACTCGCTGTAACTTTTTTCAGCAATAACATTAATGTTTCGTTTCTTCGCCAAAAATAATTTCGAGCCTTTGTCCGTATTTGGTCTCGCATATGTATATGTTAATTCCGAGAAATAAGATTACTTACCCGGTGCATGAAAAATACATCACACAAATTTGCAGTCTAGCAAGAAATCATTTTTTTCATAAAATTGGAAAATTGTAGAGGCAACGTGAGTACACTGTGATGATCAGTACACTTCAGTGTATATTTCAAGAAAAAAATAGATCTCTAACTCTTTTCGTTGCTGAAATACAACGAGAAAAGTTTTGAAAATGGTCGAAAATTTATTTATGAAAAATCGATTTTCCGGCATTTTCGCAATTCCCGATCATTTCGCGACCTCAAAATTCGAATCTAGCAGATCATTTTACTTGAGAATCAGCTTCATTTTCTTGCGTGTGTTCGAGTTGTATAGAGGGTGTCGAATTAGAGCACCTTGCTCCCCGACTAATTGGTATTTGGTACATTCAAAAAATAGTTGAATTTTTCCATCGATTTATTAAATTTAGATACCTAAAAAGAAGGCAACCAAGCAAAATGATGTTTTCGAGTATTAGACATTTTTGTTTGGGCATTTTTAAAAGAAAATATATACATACGAAGATACAACAATCAAGCAGAGCTAGCAGAGGCAACACAACGTTTAACAAGTGAAAGTACTGACAGATATGAGTTCAAATCACGCTAGTGGAGTGATAATCTCACTTATCTTGTCAGTAGATATTTCTAAAGAAAGAAAGTGCATAAATTAATAGTTAAAATCAAATTTCCGTTGCAACAAATTGGCTATGAATAAAGAAAACTCATTATATGCTTTCTATACATCCATATCTCTAGCATATATTTGCCCAACATTTTTAACACTTTTAATTCGTTGTGGAATATAATTAATTTATGAACCATAAATACATCGGCATAGTTACCATCGTAGGTCGCATTTTAGATGATACAAATTTGCAGCGAAAATCAGAATGTGGTTACACTTTTTTTAGATAAACACTTCCAGGTTGCAGTAGGTTTATGTCGGAAATTTCTCTTATAAGTAGATACAATAGAGCCCATTTAACTCGTATCTATTACCATGGGAACTGCATTTATTAAGAAATGAATACAATAATTAAATTAATGCCTTGCATTTTTTTGTGGAGAAATAAATTCACATGTAGCTTCTTCAATATTCTGCTAAATAGTCTTAATAATCCTTGGTGGGAACAGGGTCACGATGGTCTAAAGTACTTTCTAACATTCACCTATAAAATTTGGGCGATGCTTTTGTTATGAATTTTATTTATTTCATAAAAAAAGAAGTTTTTCTTGAATAATCTTTATTTTTCGATATTTATAAAAGTATATACAAGTCAATATACAACAATTTACAATACAAGAAGAAGAAATATTGTAAGATTCCAAACAACAAGAATACAACAATTTTCTTCAACTTAAAAAAAACATTTACAATTAAAAAGATCCATATTTTCTACAAAAAATATGAAGTTATTAAACACATAATTGTCGATTATAATCAGTTTGCAGTACGTTAAAATATTTGGCAATAAGAAAAGAATAACAATGGCTACAAGAATAATAAAATGAAAATATTGCACAAAATTTCATTTTTACAAAAAAAAAATTAAACGACTTGGACCGTGGTGTAGGCACTAAAGGTAACCTTTTTCTCGTTACCTTTTCTTTTGTGGTCTTCCTTTTTGATGACGCTCTTTAAACTAGAATCATTCACCCTGTTTTTGTAATTCAAGTCCCCCATGCTACCCCACCTGCCGTCCATTTTGGTTCCTTCGTTAAAATCTTTGAGTTTGGAGGACATACCAAACAACCTATTAGATATGGTGTGGGTATTATAACCCATGTTTGGATAATAATTATTGTTTTTTGTGGTATCTATGTATCTATAAGCCATAGGGGTGAAATTTCTCGTTTCACTTCTACTCCTGGGTTTCAATAACCTTGGTACTGAATTGGTCCAAGAGTTTTCATTAAATACCTTTTTATTTCTACTCAATGTTGAAGTTTCTGGAATTTTCTTGGGTTCTGAATACTTAAATTGTTGATAAGTAGTCAGTTTTGATTTGGTATTGTTCAAAATATTCGTGAAACTAGGTTTGTTTGCCAAAATTGTGAAGCTATTGAAAGATGGTAATTTTGTTTCTCTTATAGGTACTTTTAAGGGTTTTTCGTTTGATGTTTGATTGATAGGGGGTGGAGGAGCTCTCCCCTTCTTCGGCTTCCTCCTCCTTTCTGGAGGTTTCGGGATATTCAATAAGTCTTCAGCAGAACCCCAAACTTTCCTTAAATTTTGTTTATCTTTTTGTTGTTGGACTAGATTTGTTTTGCAGTCTATAAGGTTTTCTATTGAGGCTGACCTATTAACCCTCCCATAACCCTTTGTACTATCTAAAGTTTGAAATTTGTCTTTCAGTAACAAACTTTCATTTCTTTGTCTTAAATTTGCGTTTGTTTGTTGACCCTTAATTTGGGGGCTATAATTCGCCTCTGGAGTTTTTAAACTAATTATTCTAGTGGGCTCATCTTTTTTCACATACAACCTTGCTTCTGGCTCCCTTGTAATCTCTATGTGAGTTACCCCATTGTTGTCTGTTCTGTGCAACAAGTTAAATTTAGTACCAATCAAGTTGCTGTAAGTTTTTTGATTCGTAACAGCTTTTAAGGCGCTAAAATTAACGTAAAAACCTTGTAGGGTTTTTAAGTCGTCGAAATGAAACACTAGAGCCTCCCCTTTGATTACAAAAACTAGTAAATTCGGGAACTTAACGTCCGTATAACAAACGCAGTCCACTAAGTGATAGCTCTCACTAAAATCTTCGATAACTTCAGTCTTTTGTGCGGCGGTTTCAGTATCCGAATCTGAACTTGCTGAGCCATTGGCACTGTCTGTTTCTGGGGTTTTCGAGGGGGTTGAAGGGGTGAAACAATCATCACTAGATATTAGAGAAACGCTGTCAATGTCTGATTCAAAACCTTCGTCTGTCGGAGTAGGTTTTATGAACAAATCAGGTTTTGATTTCAAAATCAAGTCTAGTTGACAGGAGTTTAAAACGAGGTCGTATTTTGGTAAGGGCGGTTTTCTATGTTGGGATTTTTCGACGATGGTTGTGAGGGCGGTAGACGCCCTCTCTCGGAGCAATAGAGTCCCTATTGGCATTGTCCTTGGGCATTATCTGGAACAAGAGAGAAAAAATGCTTTATTCTATTATTCTATTAAGGCCGAAGAAGAGGTAGGGGAAAACAAGTAATGCAATCAAATCAATCAATCAAATGTGAAAGAATAAACATGAATGCTGATGTGCTCCAAAATCAGCTCGTAGAGGCCACAGAAATCAGAATAAGTACCCAAACGATACGTAGCAGGCTTCACGAACGTCAGTTTCATGCAAGAAGACCTGCTAAGGTACCTCCTTAAAGCCGTGATCATCGCAGAGCAAGAAGGTTCCTTGCTGAAGAACATGCTAATTGGAGAACTTGGGGCAGTGGAGCAACTTGCTGTTCACTCAAGAATCCAGGTTCTGTTTAAATCACATTGATGGACGAGTTCGAGTCTGGAGACTGCACTGTGGAAGAATGGGTTCCATTTGGAGGGATCCTCCTCCAAATGGAACCCATTACATAACATGGGCAATTACATTTTTGGGGATTCCTGCTCCCCATGTGTAGTTACAGTGGTGGTAAAGGTAGCAATCGAAAGATTATTTTTTTCTGCGTATGAGGATATCAAAAACTCTACAACTTTCCAATTTATTAAAGCATTAAAAGCAAAAATTACATTAATAATTTTTTAACTAAAACACAGAAATTTATCAGATTATCCATGTCAACTTAATTTATTCTAATCATGGACGTCTTTGATTTTTATGGATTTTCTGAACTGTCAACATTTGAAAATGAACAAAATTATTTATTCAGTTCAAGAAAAGGTTTTCATTGTGAAAATATTTTACGGCGGCAATAGTTTGCGAGTAGTCCGTGCCTTATTTTCTGTAAAATTCAATAACGGTCCTATTCCTTCGGTATAACAACAAATAATTTAGTAAGAAATTTGAGGGCTGGGAATCTTTCATCGAAAGAAGTTAATTTTTACTAATACATAAACTGTTTTTTTATTTAGATAATTCTCATTCACATTATTATTGTCATTACCTATAGTTGACAATTTATTAATTGATTACTGGTGTGGATGTTTCGTTGGTGAATGCTGGTCCATAGTTTAGGGTAAATTGTAGGTGTCGTCTAACCTATTAAAAAGTTTTTGGGAAAATGTTAAAGCAGTAAAATGAAATAATAAAAATTAAATTACTTTAATTTTACTGCAATTATGAAAAATTTAATAAGCGGCAACATTTGTTTATTTTGCTCTAATGAATTTTGTAATCTGGCAATTTAATACTTATTTATTTCATATCTAGGTAAGGACAAAAACTTGTTAATATACAATGAAATTAAAGTAACATAAAAAAAGAAAAATAACTATAACAAATATTCAAATAAACCCCCATTCTGTATCAGACAGTATCCCAGCCTATTATAGAAAGAATTTCTCACATTCGCAAGTTGCCGATCGTTTATTAAGTTGCATTCCGCAAAAATAGCATTCCTTAAAGAATCAATATTTGGGTGACGAGTTTTATAAATCTTATTTTTTAAATGACCCCGCAAGAAAAATTCACACGGTGTCAAATCGGGAGATCTAGCTGGCCAGTTTACAGCACCACCTCGACCACTCCAGCTCTCTGGAAATATTTCATTTAATAATTCCCTCACTTGTGCTCCAAAATGTGCTAGGCATCCGTCATGCTGAAACCAGACCTCCCAATTCGCATGTGCAACTTATTCTAATGCAGGGCCAATATGGTTAATTCAAAGATCTAAATAAGCTTCTGAATTTAAATTTCCCTGTATTTCAAATGGTCCTATAATGCGATTATTAAAAATGCCTGCCCAAATATTGATTTTTTGAGGGTATTGCGTTGTGGTGGCTAGATTTATTCTGGGATTTTCCTGGACCCAATGCCTAACGTTTTGTGAATTTGGCTCTTGATTTAAAGTGAAGGTACACTCATCGGTAAAACAAATTGATGAGAGGAAGCTGCGATACCGATTAGCCCGTTCTTGCATTTCTTCACAGAAAGTTTGCCTTGATTCTTTGTCAAAAGGAAGTAACTCTTGGTGATGATATTTTTTGTTTTTTTTTAATATGTTACGGACAGTTTCTCTTGAAACATTACATTCTAGGGCAATAGACCTTAAACTAGATGTTGGATTAGCAGTTATCAGGCCTATTACCATTTCCTTTACCTCAACATTTAGATTTCTTGGAACGACTAAGAAAATAAATGATAAGATTAATTTTAGTTTTGTTTCACTCCACGTTATCACTTGTTAAATTTCTCATAATCCCAGTAAAATTTAAGTTAGCGAACTATAAGGAATTAGCAACTAGGTAATAATAATAAGCGAATCAGAATTATCTAAATAAAAACCAAGTAAATTTATTAGTAAAAATTACCTTCTTTCAATGAAAGATTCCCAGTATCTTCAAATTTCTTAACTAAATTTTTTATTGTTGTTACCGAAGGAATAGGACTGTTATTGAATTTTACAGATTATTTTTTGACGTTTCTATTTCCAATAAATTATAACAGTATTTTTGATCACGTGTTTAATTCTGTCCAATTAAATCATTATTATAGTGAGAATTTTTTACTTAACTTGTCCCAGCGAGAATTTTTTTAGTATTTTGTTTTTGTTGATAAAACGACTTGTTTTCTGGTTTTGACATATGTCATATATGTTTTAATCGCAAATTGTGACACTGAAAGAATAATATTGAAAAGTTGTTTCTTATTTGAACGTCAAAAAATAATCTTTCGAATACCACACGAGAGTAAGAATAACTTGGAAAATAATTCTCCACATTTTACTCAATTGACACTCGTGGTTACTAAGCAAATAGCTTTCGTAAAATTTCCGACAATTCCAGACCACTTATTGTATTACTACAGAAAATAAGTCACGGACTACCCGCAGACTATTGCCGCCGTAAAATGTTTTCACAATGAAAACCTTTTCTTCGACTGAATAAATATTTTTGTTCATTTTGAAACCCAAATTTTAAATTGTCGATAAATAATCAAAGACATTCTATACTAATAGACACCAAGATCCCATGTATTCGGCATACGTACCTTATTTCCAACATAAAAGACGTGCCTTTTTCTCTCCCACTTTTTCTACCTAATTTTGCCGTGTTAACGTCATCTCTCTTTGGGCAAAAAGTCAAAATTATTTTTTTGGCGTAGCGCGCTAATTAAATTGCATGACATTTAAACGTCAAATCGCCTTGTCATTTGAATTTTTATTTTTCGTACGGGAGAAGAAATTTTTATTACAGTCTACTGTTTATTGTTCTGTTTGTTGTTAAGTGTTTCTATTTTGTGTTTTTCTGAACTGGTACCTAGTTTAAGAAATGGTTTCATATTGTTGTGTTTGTGGAGCCAACTCGAAAGATGGTACCCACTCATTTCACAAGTAAGTTTCTTCAACACATACCAAAATGTACTAAAATACGGCGATTGTCACATATAAGTAACATCGATTCTGACAAGAAGCACCCAAAATACATTTCATTTTAGACTTACTTACTTACTTACTCGCTTAATAATTTACTTCAGCAGCTTCCTACTTATTTTAAAATACCTACGCTACATATTAATTTCTAAGACCATTTTCAACATGCCTACAACTCGATGCTTACTCTCCTAAAAGATTTAATTTTCTCGTATCTAATTTGACAACTAGCACTGACAACTCGGAAACTTGTGAAATGAAGGTTACCCAGTGAATGTCATATTTGACTTTTTGCCTTAAGAAAGATGCAAAATCAATTTTTGCGTGCTCCAAACGAAAACAGAGAATATTTTCTTGTCGCACGCATGTTTTCAGCTATATTAAATTGCATCTTGGTATCTATAGAAATAGAATATCTTTGTAAATAATGTTGACAGTTCAGACGAATTAGAAATTAGAATCAAGGGAGTCTTTGATTAGAATAAATTAAATTGTCATAGGTAATCTGATAAATATCCGTGTTTTAATTTGAAAATTATTAGTGCAATTTTTGCTTTTAATGCTTTAATAAATTGGAAAATTGCAGAGTTTTTGCTATCCTCATACGCAGAAAAAAATAGTCTTTCGATTGCTACCTTTACCACCACTGTAACTACACATGGGGAGCGGGAATCCCCAAAAATGTAATTGCCCATGTTATTTCCCCATGTACACATGGAAGTTTGTCATACGGTATAAGTGGTCGCGGAGTTTGCAAAGTGACGGATGAAGCGTTGATTTCTTCTTGATTTGCTGTTGGTATAAGTTTTGGTACTGAAGCAAATAATTTCGTTAATTCCACAACAATGTTGCGCATTTAACTTCTGGCTACTGTAATAATTTTCGCCTAACTGTGTCTCCTTACGTAAATGTTTAAGAGTGAATTATTTCAGTTGTAACGCATAGAGATCCTCTACTGACTTACTCTACTTTTATTTGTTTGTCCGGAATATATAAAAAACTGTAAATCTTATTTAAGATTCAGTTGGCTGCTATTTTGTGTACTGGTTCACTTAATTTTGGTAATTCCAAACAATTAGCGTTCTAGTTTTTCGAGGTACACTATGGACTATTAATTAAAACTTTAGAGGCGTTTGGCTGCTGCTGTTTTTTGTCATTTTCCCACATTAAATGGTTTAATGGTAATAAGAAAAGTCTGTGTTCTGAATTCGTCTGGGTAGCAACTCCCCAACTTCTTCTGCGTTGATGGGAAGGCGTATTGTTGTCCAAGTAGCGTTTAACAAAAAGAAACATAACTGTTGTGCTCGGGAACGGTTAATGTAGAAACTCGAAAGAGACTCTTAAAGACGTATATATGGAGTACGGGTGCGAAACTTGGACAATTTAAACTTTTTGCATTACTTTTGATCATTCTGCTGGTAAAGTTTGGCAGGCTAATTTTTGGAACGCCTTGTATAGTAAGTATGCAAAGTAGTATGCTAAACAAAAATTCTCGGACGTTCCTAGTAATTTACAATAAATTACGTCAAAGAGGAGGTTCCTAGAACGAATTATCGTCATTCAGTTGCTTGTACGTGTATGTTTTCGTAAAAAGTTTGTTGACCTATGGTCACCAATTACCTCGAAAACGAATGATTCCTTTCGGTTTAATTTTAGAGAAACTAAAAGGTGATGATACGCGCGATAAGTTCGAGAAAAAGACACTACAGTGAATATCGCAAAGTAGGGCTTATTGCATATAACCCTTGTCTATCATATATAATGTATATAAACAAGGATATAACCAACGGACAGAATTGGGTAGAGAGTGCCATACCGCATTCCTGCAAGCCAGATGTTGCTGCCTTGGAAGTGTAGAAACAAATTTGTGTGGCAAAGAAGAGAGCTCGGGAGGAAGACGCTCCAGTACGCAAAATATATAACCAAGAATTGACGCAGCTATTCCATCGTGGCTACGATTTTATTACCGAAGTTCCTTCATTCCATTCGTTGAAGTACCTCTTTAAATAGAATTAGAAGAAATGTCCGTGGCTCTATTATGGAACCATCCAGTTCTGAGCACATAGTTTTCCCAGAAGGATTGTTAATATTGGAAGACCAATCCAATTTTCTCTTCGCCGATGATCAAATTGCTGGGAGGATTTTAATATTTGCCACGACTAATGGGAGAGAGCTCTTGGCCACGAGCAATACTGTGTTTAGTGATGGAATGTTCAAAAGTTGCAGTAAGCAGTTCACGCAAATCTACTCATTCCATATCTATATCGGAAGCACTGATGAAGAAGTGAATGTGGTACCTGCGATGTTCGCACTTTTGCCTGATAAAAAGCAACGAACATACGATCGTATGTTTGAACTGATAAAGATACAAGTTCCTGGATGGCGCCCGCAAACTGAAAATTGATTTTGAAAAAGCGGCAATCGGTTCCTTAAAAAATATGTTTCCATCTACGCAAATAAGTGGATGCAACTACCATTTTAACCAGTGTTTATGGAGGAAAGTGCAAAATATTAGTTTAACAGAAGAATATTGTTAAATAAAAAATACTGATTGCTGTGAAGAAAATTACAAAAACCACTGACCTGGAAAGTAGATATAAACAAAACTGATTGTTAAACGTCCTTGTCTGAAATAATTCAGTTTAAAATATTAATTTATTATAGTTGGTAGGTGCTATTGAATGATTCATAGTCTTAGATTCCTGGCTGGCCAATTATTTTCACTTGCTCGTACCTATACAAGATTATTTATTATTGGGAACATGTCCAATTATATTTAACTTGGTTTTTCAATTGCCGATAGTTTAAATCGGCATAAAAACCAAGCGGTGGAATGTTATAGATAGTTATAAAAATAAAATTGAAAGTATGTCAAATGTTGCACAAGGAATCAACACCTTTACTTTCTTGATGTCTTTCTTCTACGTGGGATATGTAGAATCTTCATAATTTCGAAATACACTGAGGTCCGGTACATTTAACGTCAATAATTTGAAGCTTTTAAAGTCGAACAATAACTCCTGCTGTATCAAATATTATGTAATATCTGTTGTGATGAATATGTTTCCTAAGCAATCAATTTTGTCGAAGAAGAAGAAGAGGAGAGAAATGTTTTTGAGTTGTACACTTGCAAGTTCTGGAAGAATGTTTTTATGTAGAATAGTAATAAGCATGTGACGTGTATAAAATGTCTACTAATAAAGTTTTAGTTTTTGCACTCTGCGTTTTAACTAAAAAGGCCACAAAATATACAACAGGTTATGGCCCAGAGGCTTAAAAAGTAAAAAGTAAAATCGTTGAAGCAACAGTAAAAAGAAGAAGGTAAAAGTTGTTGGGAGTACGAAAAGTAAAAAAAAAGGGTGAAATAAACAAGTGCGCTGTTAACAAAGGAAAATGGCGTTGTCGGCTGAAGAACTGAACCAAGTTGTAAAATTAAAAGATAAAGAAAACTTTCAAGTTTGGAAGTTTCATGTTGACATTATATTAAAAGCCCATAGTTTATTTGAAGTTGTTAGTGAAGAATATTCAGTAAATGCAAATTCAACAAATGAAACGCGATTAGAATGGAACAAAAAGGATGCAAGAGCTCAAAGAGTTGTGGTTTCAACAATTAATCAGCAATGTTTAACCCATATTTTGAATTGTAAAACAGCAAAAGAGATGTATGGAAAACTTATTGACATATACGAGGGAGGTTTAGAACAACGAAGGTGTAGTTTAATGCAAGAATTTTTCAATTATTCTTTTAAAAAGGGAAGTAATATCTCAACACACATAAGTGATTTACAAAATGTAGTATTTAAACTAAAAGGCCTGCAATTCGATATAGATGAGACCATGCTTATGTCTAAAATTCTGTCATCGTTACCGGAGCAGTACCGATATTTTATCAGTGCATGGGAATCCACAAGTAAAGATGAAAAGAATATTAATAATTTAACAGCGAGATTACTAGTAGAAGAAAAAAGGATGAATGAGAAAGACATGAGTGAAGAAGCTGTAGCATTCAATACGTCTGAGAGAAAACCCAAACCAGCAGAAAAAATGGAAAAGAGATGTTTTCGGTGTAATAAGCCTGGCCATTTTGCAGCACAATGCAGAAGCAAAGAAAATGTGAAAAATAAGTGGTGTAACATTTGTAAAAAGAATAACCATAGTGAAAGAGACTTATTTTCGTAAAAGCAAGGGACATGATCAAACTAGAAGACATGATGTATCCTTTTTGATTGATAATAGTAAAATTCATGAATTTGTTGTAGATTCAGGGTCTTCATCCCACATGGTGAATGATGGTAAAATGTTTGAAGATATTAAGAACAAAAATTCAGAAGTAAATGTTGCAAAGAAATCTCACACAATGCAAGTTCAGGGTGTTGGTCAAATAAGAACTGCAGATTACACGTTAAACAATGTGTTGTATGTACCAGAACTGAGTAAAAATTTATTGTCTGTGGGTGCGATTACGGAAAATGGGGGTGAGGTGAAATTTACTCAAGATAAGGTTGAAATCTATAAAAATCAAGTGAAAGTAATAGAGGGAGAGAAAGATGAAAATGGCTTGTTTGTGGTAAAATTGAAGAATGAAAACGAGCATGCAATGGTTAGTACAAGCAAACTTCCCGATGAGCTGTGGCACAGAAGATTGGGGCATATGGGAAGAGAAAACCAGAAGAAACTAGAAAAGCTGTCAGATGGAATGATACTTAAAGAAAATATGGAAAGTAATCATGTCTGCGAGATATGTTTAAAAGCAAAACAAACTAGGATGCCTTTTTCTACTGAAAGATCCAGAGCAACAAGACCATTAGAAATAATTCACTCTGATGTATGTGGTCCCATTTCGCCAACTACATGGGATAACAAAAAATATTTTGTGACCTTCTTGGATGATTATACGCACTACACAATGGTTTATTTAATGGAAAGAAAATTTGAAGTGGAAGATTTAGTAAAAGACTACATAAATATGGTAGAAGCAAAATTTAATCTAAAGGTATCAAAATTAAGGTGTGACAATGGTGGTGAATATATTACTGGTAACCTTAAAAACTGGTCGAGAAGAAGAGGTATCATTTTAGATTACACAATTTCATATACACCACAGTTAAATGGTAAGGCGGAACGTCTAAACAGGACGATAATGGAGAAGGCAAGGGCATTAATTGGAGAATCAAGAATGGATAAAGAAATGTGGGGAGAAGCCGTTAGAGTATCTGCATATCTCCTGAATCGAAGTCCTTCATCAACTGTTGAAGCAACTCCATACCAAAGTTGGAATTCTAAGAAGCCAGATTTGTCAGCAATCCGTGTGTTTGGATGTGAAGCTCATGCAAAGGTTCTAGGAAATTTAAAAAAACTAGATGATCGAAGTGAAAAATATCAAATTGTTGGATATGCGAGTAACGGGTACAGATTATGGGATGCAGAGGAAAGAAGAATAACAGTTCATCGAGATGTAATATTTAACGAGAAGATACAAGAAGAAATTATCACTATCCAATGTGAAGAGGAGAATCCAGGAATTTTAGAATATATAAGGGAAGTTAAAGATGATGCTGAAGTTTCCAGTAAAGAAGAGTATGAAAGTGAAGAGCCAAATGAAGAATTGGATGAAGAAGAACAAGGTCTAAGAAGATCAAGAAAGGAAAAAGCAATTCCAGAGAAATTTAAGAATGACTATGTATTAAATTACTGTGCTATGTTGACTTACGAGGAAGCTATGAATAGTCCTGAAAAAGAAAAATGGAAAACTGCCATTGAAGAAGAAAAAGAATCGTTAGAAAAGAACAACACTTGGGATCTAGTTAAATGTCCTCCTGATGCTCCTTTGATAGGTTGCAAATGGGTTTTTCAGATAAAACATGATGAGCGGGGAAGAATAAGGAAGTATAAGGCCAGATTGGTGGCACGAGGGTATGCACAAATAAAAGGTATTAACTATTTAGATACTTACGCTCCTGTAACAAATATGGGAACCATTAGAATGTTTTTGTCGATTGCAAATAACTTTGGGTGGCACATTTATCAGCTGGACGTTAAAACAGCTTTTTTGAATGGTGAGTTGAATGAAAGTGTTTATATGAGACAACCTGTACAACAAGTCACTATATGGCTTAAAGCAATCATCGAAATGCTGGAATACCTGTATTAATCAGTTTATAATATCTTTAGGATTTTGTAGGTCAAAATTTGATTATTGTATGTACTACAAAATTACTCATAGTTACAAAATGTTCTTAGTTTTATACGTTGATGATATATTGATGATGGGCAGTAATACAAGTGAAATAGATGTTTTAAAGAATATACCCAAAGGACTTGTACCTTGACGCAGTTCTAGTAATACTGGGGCGGGTGGGATGGCTTGCGCGCTTCAATGATCTAAAGAGCCGAACCATAGGTTTAACCATATTGGAGGGGTTTTTATTTGAGAAGCCAGACTAAATCAAGTCCTTGAAAGGGGGCAGCAGCTCTTTCAGTAATCATAGTGGCAGAGATCGTGAGGGTCGGTATGGCACTGTGATACACACTACTGCGATGTGGAAGGCAACGGGAAACCACCACATTATTCTATCCCTGGTACAGCGTACTTCGAATTTATGATGATGGCGCCTTCTGGAGTAAAATATTCCGGAGGTAAAATAGTCCCACATTCGGATCTCCGGGCGGGGACTGCTTCGGGGGGAGTCATCAGAAATGATAAGTGTAACATCTCACGAGTCGGAGCGCGGAATGTTAGAAGCATGAAACAAGTAGGAAAGTTAGAGAATTTGAAAATTGAGATGGATAGGTTAGCATTAGACGTAGTAGGTATTAGTGAAGTGCGATGGCCAGAAGCCGGAGACTTCTGGAGCGGAGATTTTAGAGTAATACACACAGGATCTGTAGGAGGAAATTCGGGAGTAGGAATTGTTATGCGGAAAAAAGTAGGGCAGAGTGTAGAAAATTTCTTACAGCAAAGTGACAGGGTAGTTATGGTTAGGTTAGATTCGAAACCTGTAAAAACAGTAATAATACAGGTATATGTGCCCACTTCTAACTACAGTGATGAGGTCGTAGAGGCAGTTTATAGTGATATTGAACATGTGCTAGATTTTGTGAGAGGACACGAAAATTTAATAATTATAGGAGATTTCAATGCAGTCGTAGGCACAGGGCGAGAGGGCGGAATAGTTGGTCCCTTTGGATTAGGCAATAGGAACGATAGGG
This sequence comes from Xestobium rufovillosum, assembly GCA_963966045.1. Taxonomy (NCBI): domain Eukaryota; kingdom Metazoa; phylum Arthropoda; class Insecta; order Coleoptera; family Ptinidae; genus Xestobium; species Xestobium rufovillosum. The sequence continues at coordinate 32,835,677 of OZ014497.1, forward strand.
GAGTGAGACTGATAGAGTTCTGCGATAAACATAACTTAACGGTCGCGAACACTCTATTTCACCATCATGTTAGGAGACGCTACACGTGGAAGATGCCAGGAGACCTAGGGAGATATCAAATAGATTACATTCTTGTTAGGCAAAGATTTAGAAATCAAGTTAGGGATTGTAGAAGTTATCCAGGAGCAGATATAGATAGTGATCACAATATAGTCGTTATGAAGGCCAATCTTAAATTTAAGATTTTGAAAAAAGGAAGCGGAAGAAGGTATCTTGACCCAGAGAAACTAAAAGATGATGATACGCGCGATAAGTTCGAGAAAAAGACAAACGAAGTACTAAAGGGCGCGGGCGAAAATATTGTTAGGGACATAGAGGAAGAATGGAATTGCATTAAAAATAGTTTAGTTTCCTCAGCTAGGGATATTTTGGGTCATAAACAGAATGAAAGTAGGAAACCCTGGATAACAAAACATATTGTGAGTCTAATAGAGGAAAGGCGCAAATATAAAAATAGGTTAGATGAAATAGGGAAACAAAGATATAAGGCGATCAAGTGGGAAATTATTCGGAAATGTAGGAAAGCGAAAGAGCAATGGATCGATGATAAGTGCAAAGAAGTGGAAAATAAGTTCGAAATAGGAAAGACTGATGAAGCATATAAAATAATTAGGAGAAATTTTAGAGAAATTGGATCTAGTACCAAAAGCATTAGGAATGAGGCAGGAGATATCCTAATCGAAAGCGGGGAGAAGGCAGATAGGTGAAAAGAATATTTAGGAAACTTATATGCGGGACAGGAAGTGCAAGATATATTAGAAAGTGAAAGCAGTGTAGAAGGGGATAACCTAGGGAGTCCTATAATGAGAGAAGAGTTTGAGCTAGCACTAAAAAGTTTAAGGAATAATAAAGCACCAGGTATAGATGGCTTGCAGGCAGAAATCTTAAAGTGCGCAGGTCAAGAGGTAATAGATCGTTTATTTAAATTAGTTAGTCGCATATACCTGACAGGCGAGATTCCAGAGGATTACAAACTGAACATCATGGTAGCTTTGCCAAAAAGGAAAGGCGCGGATAGATGCGAAAATTTTAGAACTATCAGTTTAACTTCCCATGCGTCAAAAATTTTAACTAGAATTGTGCAAAGAAGGATGGAGAAAAAAGCGGAAGAAATATTAGGAGAAGATCAGTTCGGATTTAGACGAAATAGAGGAACGCGCGAGGCCATTCTAGCTTTACGAGTAATTATAGAAAAAACGATAGAAAAGAGAAAGAGCGTATATATAGGATTTGTAGATTTAGAAAAAGCCTTCGACAACGTAAAATGGGGGAAGATGTTCGAAGTGCTGAGAAAGGTAGGGGTGAAATACAGGGACAGAAGAATAATACATAATCTCTACAAAGAGCAAAAGGCAGTTATAGAATGTGAGCAGGAACGAAGGGAAGTAGATATCCGGAAGGGAGTGAGACAGGGATGTGCATTGTCACCTCTAGTTTTCAACTTATATATCGAAGATGCGATTAATATTGTTAAGGAAAGAACAGCCTCAGGGATCAATGTACAGGGCCAAACTATTAACATGCTCAGATTTGCGGATGATATAGCAGTGTTAGCATCTAGCAAAGAAGAATTAGGAGCGGCTTTGAATGAAATGGAAGCAGTTTTGACACAGGGCTACGGCATGAAAATCAATAAAAAGAAAACTAAAATTTTGGTATGTAGATGGAGTGAAAATAGAACTAAAATTGAAATACAAATAGGAAATGAGAAGATAGAGGAGGTCGCGGATTTCTGCTACTTAGGAAGTAAAATAACCCAAGACGGTAGGAGCACTAAAGATATAAAACAAAGAATGGCGCAGGGACGAGTTGCGTTTAACAAAAAGAAACAACTGTTATGTTCGAGAACGGTTAATATAGAGACTAGGAAGAGACTCTTAAAGTCGTATGTATGGAGTACGGCATTATACGGGTGCGAAACTTGGACAATAGGAGAAGCGGATAGAAAAAGAGTAGAAGCGTTTGAACTGTGGTGTTACAGACGCATGATGAAGATACCGTGGATAGATAAGGTTAGCAATAGGGAAGTATTAGAAAGAGTTGGGGAAAGGCGAAAGGCGAAAGGTATGGAAAACAATAAAGAGTAGGAGAGATAGGATGGTAGGACACCTTCTAAGACACGAAGGAATAGTTCGCGACATACTAGAGTCAGAGATAGGAATAAAAAGAGGTAGGGGTAGGCCTAGATTAGACTACTGCTCTCAAATAGTTAGGGATGTAGGATGTTCTACTTTTAGGGAAATGCGTAGGTTAGCTCAGGATAGAAAAGAATGGAGGTACGCGTCCAACCAGTCTTCGGACTGAGAACCTTATGATGAAAGAATAAGCTAAAAGAAAAGTTCGAGATGGAAGATTTAGGTTTGTTGAAATACTTTATGGGTTTATGTATTACCCGTGATGTTGAAAATAAAATAATGAGTATTGATCAGAGACAGTGTATTTTCAATGTTTTGAAAAGATTTGGCATGGAGAACTGTAAAGTCATTTCGACGCCTATTGAAACTAATTTAAAGTTGAAAAGATGTGAAATTGAACAAGATAAGACCAAATATCCTTATAGGGAATTAATAGGATGTTTGATGTATATTATGTTAGGGTCAAGACCGGACATTTGTTTTGCTGTGAACTATTTTAGTAGATTTCAAGATCAGGCCACAGATGAACATTTTAATTACCTTAAGCGAGTTTTAAGATATTTAAAGGGCACAGCAGATTTAAAATTAACTTTTGGGTGTCTTTCGCAGAAAGATGAGTTGTGTGGCTATACAGATGCAGACTGGGCTAATTGTGTTATAGATCGGAAGTCCACTTCTGGTTATGTCATTAAAGTTTTTGGCAATTCCGTAATGTGGGGTACAAAGAAACAAAGAACTATAGCCTTGTCTTCAACTGAAGCCGAGTACATATCTGTATCGACTATATGCCGTGAAATTTTGTGGGTTAAAGGCTTGTTAAAAAAGTTTGATATAAAGATTACACGACCTGTTACTGTATATGAGGACAATCAGGGTTGTATTTTTGTAGCAGAGAGTTTAGAAACAAAAAGAACAAAACACATTGATATAAGGTATCATTTTATTAGAGAGTTAATAGAAGAAGAAACAGTTAAATTAGTTTACATTCCAACAAAATTTCAGCAGGGCGATATATTTACAAAAGGTTTGGCTAAGCCAAGTTTCGAGTTTTTAAGATTAAAGATAGGAGTAACAAATGATGTAAACAAATTGATTGAGAAGGAGTGTTGTGATGAATATGTTTCCTAAGCAATCAATTTTGTCGAAGAAGAAGAAGAGGAGAGAAATGTTTTTGAGTTGTACACATGCAAGTTCTGGAAGAATGTTTTTATGTAGAATAGTAATAAGCATGTGACGTGTATAAAATGTCTACTAATATAGTTTTAGTTTTTTGCACTCTGCGTTTTAACTAAAAAGGCCACAAAATATACAACAATATCTTCCATGGCCTTGCACATTTTCAATAAACATATCATGCATACAAAATTACTTAGTGCAATATAATCGTATGAAATTAGATCCCCAAGTATTCTCTCGCACGAGTATCTGCTACAATTTAGAAAGTGTAGCAACAGAAAGAAGTAGCCTCAAAAATATTTCGATCTGTTGAATAAAAAAGCAGGTGCACGAGTTAGGAAAAAAATAGAATTACTCGGTTGATTGGTTAGCATGCAAGGTTAATAATCGCACCAATGTTTTAATTATTGTTTAAATTGGACGGTCTCACGCGGTTATTAAATTTCTAGGTGAACATAATTCGATGTGTGTAGAAAGTGTTTTGAATTCATCCCAGCGAAAGTGATCCATATTAAACTTTCCTAATTCAATTATTATTATACCGTACAACTTTTTTATTCTGCATTTTATTTTTGTTTGCACCTATTCACACGGTGCATTCATTTTTATGACTTTAATTTCATCTACTACAAATACCTATCCGCACTTTTCCTTTTTGGCAAAGTTACCATGATGTTCCGTTTGTAATCTTCTGGAATATATATTTATTTACTATTTTTATTTTATTTACTATCTTTAAGTTCCTAACTTCATCCCTGGATGAATTTCTCCAAATATCTTAGATACAATGTAGGTCGGAAATATGATTTTTAAAATGTCTGCTCAGTCATCTATAAATTTTGTTTAAACATTTTACCTTATTCTTATTGATTTACGGCGAAATTTTGTTTCTACAAAATTTTTTTGCGGCGTAATAAGCTAAAGAAATTAGCTTATCACGCCCACATGCTAGTTCGCTTTGTTATTGGATTGACGTCAGAAATTCGTAAGGCGCTCCTCCCACTTCTCTTGAAGTGCCCGTGAAGCGGTACCTATCTCATAACATACTTATTGGGACTATTTCCAGCGTGAATTTTTAAAGTAAGGTGTCAAGGAAACATAAAACAAAGACAACATAATCGATATAATGATGCAACAAGGGTATCAAAAGTCCGATTCACATAATTTGCCATATTTATGTAGTAGGTAGGTAAATGTCCCGGTAAATGTGGAAATGGTGTGTGATTCTTGCATCTAACCCCAATTTCATTCAACCTCAAAACAGTAGTGTAAAGGCAGACCGGTATAAGTAAAACAAAGTCAACAATGTACTAACTGTACATGCCTTTTATAATTCAGTATAAATAGATATGTAGATTGTAGATACCTGCTTACTTCTGTTTGTAAAATAGGTACCTACCTATATTCTCTAATACAATACAATACATACCTACTCATTTATGTAGGTATGTATACCTAAGTGATTGACAAGTTATCAAGTTAACAGTTTTATAACGGATTGGAAATTTTTTAAAAAAACGGAAACAAATACAACTCACGCGAATCAAAAACTACGCTACGTAGGTACTAGGTACTTGTTTAACAAAAAGAAACAACTGCTATATTCTGGAACGCTTAATGTAGAAACTCGGAAGAGACTCTTAAAGACGCATGTATGGAGTACGATATTATACCTATAGGTGCGAAACTTGGACTATGGGAGAAGCGGATTGAAAAAGAGTAGAAGCGTTTGAAATGTGATGCTACAGACGGGTGTTGAAAATACCGTGGATAGACAAGTTAGCAATAAGGAGGAATTAGAAAGAGTTGAGGAAAAGAGAAAAGTATGGAAGACAATAAAGAATAGGGGATAGGATCGTAGGATGGTAGGACACCTTCTGAGACACAAAGGAATAGTTCGCGACATACTAGAGTCAGAGATAGGAATAAAGAGGTAGAGGTTGGAGCAGATTAGACTACTGCTCTCAAATAGTTGGCGATGTAGAATGTTCTACTTTTACGGAAATGCGTAGGCTAGCTCAGGGAAAGGATGGAGGTACGCGTCCTATCAGTCTTCAAAAGGGAACTTTATGATGACGTACTATTTAATTATTATTGTAAAATAGTTAATAAAATTTCCTTTTTTAGTTCAGGGAGGGAACGCTACGGCGATTCAGTATTTGGCTCCGTCATGCTCCTAGCATCCTGTTTCAAATTATGCTAACCGTAACACGTTACCAAGTACCAAGGGGTCCCAGAAAACTGTCGATAAATTACATTATGTTCGATTTTATTTAGAGTGGCTGCAATGGGGCAGCCGATAATTTTATAAACTTTTGCAATGATAAACTAACTCGCGAAAATATCGATAATGCTGACCGTTTTTCCTTCTGGCTCCAAAGAACCACTTTTTCCGTTTTATTGGTGTGCTGTACGATGTATTAGTCTGGGTACAAAACAGAAAACACCAGTTAGAACCAGTTAATAATATTTAACAATTTAACTACACATGCATATGCATAATACTTATGGGACTGCTGCGCGCTGAAGCTGGGACTTGTACTATACTAAGTTCTGACGTCACGCGGCCTACTCTCGCTGCAAAGTACGATTTCTAGCCTCGCACCGACGGAAAACTATTTTATTGTAATAGATCACGGCCCGCTTCGCTATTATAGGATATTTATATTTCAATAAATAATACCACGATGCCCTTTTTAATAAAAATTAAACAATAAAACACTCTAATTAGGTACTTAAAGATACTCATACGAGGAAGAATAATCACTTATGGATAAATTGGGATAAAGTTTTAACATTTATTGTTCATTTAGAACAAGTTAATTTTATTTAGGGAATTAAAAAAGACGGGCCCTCCGATCCTCATCTACTATTTTTGCAATAATTTTAAAACGAAAAAAGATATGCACTTCTAGTTTTCAAATTTGTTTCTCTCAACTAATGGCCTATCAAACAGAGTAAAAAAAGTTGTAGGATTGCATTTAATTTTTTGAAGAAATCAGATGAAGTATGACGCCGCTGCCGTGGTAAATAGAGAAAAATTGTTTGAACAAAATTTTTAGAGGATTTAGCAGAGATTCTGAAAAGTGTTGTGATCTGCTCCTGGATAAATTCTACAGTCCCTAACTTGATTTCTAAATCTTTGCTTTCAGCTGGCACACCCCGCATTTTTCCTCTTACTGTAATAATTTATTAGAACAGTTTTTATTCCGCTCGACGGGATTTTTCCACCGGTTTCTGTCGGAAGTGCATCGATAATTTTGTATTGCATAACACATGTGATCCATGATGTTAAAAAAATTAAATGCAGTGCAGGCGCAGGCTCTAAACCGTAACATGTCAATAATAAATGGTAAGAAGAGTGAGATTGATGGGTTCTGCCTTAGTTTCACAGTCAGTAACCTCGGTAAAGGTGGTACAATTAAAAAAATAATACAGAAAGAGTAACTGTTGTACATATGTTACGCTGCGCTTCAAAATTAGTGTATAAATTCTATACTTATTGAATTTTTGGTGCTGAATGTTAGCGTTAATTCCTGAGGATGCTGACGTTGTCAGCGAAACAGGTTGTTCCGTTTAATCAAAGAGAAGTGGATCTTACCTGTATAGCTTGAAAAATCTGTTGGTAGTATCTGAAATGGAAACAAAATTTTTGTTTATAATAAAAGACTATTCTCTCCTTGTACACGTAATTACAAAATTATGTCACGTGGACTAAAAGTGTAACATAACCTCAAATTAGTATGCAAGGTGTGATATAGGTATGTTTGCAAGTGTTACAGAGTACTTTTATGTTACGAGACCAAGATACTATTACCTAACCTAAATTGCTGTCCCCAAGTTTTCACATGTTTTGAATGTTAAATGTTTAATTATAAGTATTATTTACCTCGCGTTTTAAACGTGATGCGTTTACGTGCCATTAATTAACGTTACCAACAATAAAACTGCTTCCTTGTAACTGGATGTAATTATTTGCTGTGACATCTTGATGCAAGAAACTTATGTGTTTCTATTAATTTATGTATGCCCGTTTATTTCTCTCGTGACCCGTCAAATCAGCCCCCGACAAAATAGCCCCGAACAAAACAGCCCCACACTAAATAGTCTACAGACTTAGAACTTTAGAACTATGCACTAAGCAAGCTTCGTTAAAGTAAAATCGGGAAAGAGCATCACATTTTCAAAATACTGGAAAAAAAATTTAAAAAAAAATTTGTGTGTCAGCCCCGACGCACTTGATAATAGGGTAAACGCGAATGTCAGTTTTACACCCAAATGTGTATTTATCAGATTGTCTATGTTCGAAAATGTCCAACTACATCAAAATATAAATTGTTTATAAATTATAAATTATAAATTTATAAATTATAAATTATATTTACTGTATGCCACTCTATTTTCACTATTTCCATGCTCTATGCAGTCAGACATAAACAGCCGTATGAACAAAAATATTTATTCGGTTCAAGAAAAGGTTTTCATTGTGAAAATATTTTACGGCGGCAATAGTTTGCGCGTAGTCCGTGCCTTATTTTCTGCAAAATTCAATAACGGTCCTATTCCTTCGGTATAACAACAAATAATTTAGTAAGAAATTTGAAGGCTGGGAATCTTTCATCGAAAGAAGTTAATTTTTACTAATACATAAACTTGTTTTTTTATTTAGATAATTCTCATTCACATTATTATTGTCATTACCTATAGTTGACAATTAATTGATTACTGGTGTGGATGTTTCGTTGGTGAATGCTGGTCCATAGTTTAGGGTAAATTGTACGTGTCGTCTAACCTATTAAAAAGTTTTTGGGAAAATGTTAAAGCACTAAAATGAAATAATAAAAATTAAATTACTTTAATTTTACTGCAACTATGAAAAATTTAACAAGCGGCAACATTTGTTTATTTTGCTCTAATGAATTTTGTAATCTGGCAATTTAATACTTATTTATTTCATATCTAAGTAGGGACAAAAACTTATTAATATACAATGAAATTAAAGTAACATAAAAAAAGAAAAATAACTATAACAAATATTCAAATAAACCCCCATTCTGTATCAGACGGTATCCCAGCCTATTATAGAAAGAATTTCTCACATTCGCAAGTTGCCGATCGTTTATTAAGTTGCATTCCGCAAAAATAGCATTTCTTAAAGAATCAATATTTGGGTGACGAGTTTTATAAATCTTATTTTTTAAATGACCCCACAAGAAAAAGTCACACGGTGCCAAATCGGGAGATCTAGCTGGCCAGTTTATAGCACCACCTCGACCAATCCAGCTCTCTGGAAATATTTCATTTAATAATTCCCTCACTTGTGCTCGAAAAAGTGCTGGGCATCCGTCATGCTGAAACCAGACCTCCCGATTCGCATGTGCAACTTCTTCTAATGCAGGGCCAATATGGTTAATTAAAAGATCTAAATAAGCTTCTGAATTTAAATTTCCCTATATTTCAAATGGTCCTATAATGCGTTTATTAAAAATGCCTGCCCAAATATTGATTTTTTGATGGTATTGCGTTGTAGTGGCTAGTTTTATTCTGGGATTTTCCTGGGCCCAATGCCTAACGTTTTGTGAATTTGGCTCTTGATTTAAAGTGAAGGTACACTCATCGGTAAAGCAAATTGATGAGAGGAAGCTGCGATCCCGATTAGCCCGTTCTTGCATTTCTTCACAGAAAGTTTGCCTTGATTCTTCGTCAAAAGGAAGTAACTCTTGGTGACATTGGAATTTAAAGGGATGATATTTGTTTTTTTTAATATGTTACGGACAGTTTCTCTTGAAACATTACATTCTAGGGCAATAGACCTTAAACTAGCTGTTGGACTAGCAGTTATCAGGCCTATTACCATTTCCTCTACCTCAACATTTAGATTTCTTGGGACGACTAAGAAAATAAATGATAAGATTAATTTTAGTTTTGTTTCACTCCACGTTATCACTTGTTAAATTTCTCATAATCCCAGTAAAAATTACCTTCTTTCAATGAAAGATTCCCAGTATCTTCAAATTTCTTAACTAAATTTTGTATTGTTGTTACCGAAGGAATAGGACTGTTATTGAATTTCACAGAAAATAAGTCATGGACTACCCGCAGACTATTGCCGCCGTAAAATGTTTTCACAATGAAAACCTTTTCTTCAACTGAATAAATATTTCTGTTCATTTTGAAACCCAAATTTTAAATTGTCGATAAATAATGTTGACAGTTCAGACGAATTAGAAATTAGAATCAAGGGAGTCTTTGATTAGAATAAATTAAATTGTCATAGGTAATCTGATGAATATCCGTGTTTTAATTTGAAAATTATTGTGTAGGGGGCGTGAAAACAGGACTAAAACGAAAATACAAATTGTAGACGAGAAGATAGAGGAAGCCTCATATTTCTACTATTTAGGAAGTCAAATAACTCGCGATTGTGCATGATGAAGATACCGTATGGGTAAATAAGGTTAAACTTAACTTAAAAAGGGTAGACAAACAGCAATATTGTGAACTGACACTGTAAATAGCTTCTTTGATGGCTTCCTTACTATGTAACCCAATTTCTAGTCTACAATTTCAAGCAAGTTGTATTGAAATCTGCCTTACTTTGTGATGTTTCATGCTCCACTTATTCGTTTTATATACTCCAAGTAAAATTGTGTTTACCATAATTGTAGAACAAATCGCGGTATTTCCTATTAGAATTACTATTATTATAATAGTTTTATAATTTGCATGTTTGTGATATACACTTTACATTCCGTAAGCATTCTAGTTTTGCTCTAATCGAACTTTTCCGACCTCCAAATAACAATTTGCGTTTCAGGAACGCAGCAACTGCAACTAACAAGGACCATGGGCACAACTCCCAAAAACAGCACGCTAAATCTAAGTACCTAAACCGAGGGGTGTGTCACTGGCCAAATTGTGTACACTAAAATTCCCCTTTTGCAGCAAATTCCCCTCACTTCCTCAAAATTCCCTTTAATTCCTCTCAGTTCCCTTCAATTCCCCTTAATGCCTTTTAATACCCCTCAATGCCCTTCAAATCCTCTCAATGCCCTTCAATTCCTTACAATTCCTCAATATTTACATCAATTCCTTTAAACTTTCTTTTACTCGACAGCGATTTTTTCTCTTTCGCCGGTTTCTGCTTGAGAAATACTCGAGGAAATACTGTGTTATTTGAAGGGACAAAAATTATTAGCTGTTGTGAAGAAACGAAAAAGTTAAAATAAGGTCATGAGCCAATAAAGAATGATCTGAGATCCAGTCAAAGCATCAGGAGACATTTAATTTTAGTTTTTATTTCTTAGAAGTGTTGCGCAATTTTTCAGAAGTGTAAAGCAGCTGACAATTTAGATTTTAGATACCTACTTGTTATTTTCTCTAACATGACGATCTTATTATTTTCCTTATTCATACTTTTTCTTTGAAAAATACTTTAGAATATTAGTTGCAGGTACAGTAACTTTATTCCTATATGCCTATTTCACAACTATAAAAATGTATACAGGGTGGCCCACTGAAAACAGTACCAAGTGCGATTTTATACCATTTGGCATCATTTTTATGCAAGAAACTCAGACACGTCGATTTTGGTTGTAAGGGGGACATCTAAATTCGATGTTTTCATTCATGTAACTTCAACCCTCAAGCTGGAGAGGACAGAACCCTTAAATTTTTACATGGATGAAGGTGGTGTCAAGATGCACACCGTTTGAAAGGCCTTTCAATTCTCTATAACAGTTTTTCATTTTTTGAAATGCACTTTAAATGATATAAAATCGCACTTACTGGTGTAAATGTGCCTTAATTAATTTTATCTTTAAAGTGCATTTTCTCGGAGGTTAGTGGTCCAATTTTAAAAAATAAAAAACTTTTATAAAGAGAATTGAAAGGCATTTCATACGGTGTGCATCTTGATACCACCTCCCATTTAAAAATTTAAGGGTTGAAGTTACATCACTGAAAACATCGAATTCAAATATCCCACTTACACCCAAAATCGACGTGTCCGAGCTTTTTTCGTGAAAATGATACTAAATGGTATAAAATCGCACTTACTCTTTTCAGCGGGCCACCCTGTTTAATAATTGGAGTATAGGTATCCATCTGGGCTTCGCATTTTTTGATTTTGACAGCTTATTGAGTTTAGTGGTTTGTCGACAAAAGCATGATTGTGATTAGACAAACGAAATTATTTGATGGACCCAAACGTGTGTTAAATGGAGTATCGTTCCATCTTAGTTCATAGTTTTCTGATTTCCATTGTAGCTCAAATTTTGATTTTAGTCCTTGTTTCAGTTTTCTGCTTATTGTGGCATTTTCTTTATTAATATTTTTGTCTGGAATAATGACACTTTCAGCTGTTTCCATTTCTGCTGGAACCCTTATTTCAGAGATTCTGTCTTTCTCTTTATTATTAACATCTTCGCCTCGTTCTTCTGTCATAGTATTATTGGCTCTTAGTTGCCCTTTCTTGTTGCAATAGATTTCTTATTTCAAATAAAAGGCGTTTGTGACCATCAACTATTTCAGACTGCAGCGGTTGGGACGGAGGGTTATGGTATGAAGATCAAGAAAAAGAAAACAAAAATTTTGGTGTGTAGAGGGTCGTGAAAATAGCACTAAAACGAAAATACAAATTGGAAACGAGAAGATAGAGGAAGTCTCAGATTTCTGATATAAAGGCCCGGTTTTTCAAGTTCGAGTTAACTGACAGTTAGGACTAAACCTTCAGTTATTTTCAATTAGATGTTTTTCAAATCAAGGTTACCTCCTAACTGTTAGTTAACTTTAACCTACACTTGGGGTATGGGTTAACCAGTAACTTGCGCATCATAACCTGAATAAATGACACTGACAACACCATTATTTGATCTAGCAAATAAAAAATATGAACAACTAGGAAATTAACGTACAAAGTAATGATGAGGAAGTAATAAAAGGACCGAAAACAACACAGCACAGACCTTATAACATCAAATACGGCTTCTACTTCCTAGAACACACTTTTTGTATTTAAATCTAAACAAACAACAAACTTCAAAATTTAAAATTCGCCCTGAATTGGCCTACTTTGACTTTCATACATAAGGTTAAAAATTAAGCTGTTTCCATGGTTTTCAGCACATTTTTGACAGTAGTCCCGGTTCCCTAACCAGAAATTATAATTAACATGAAAAACACAACCTAAGTTTAACTTTGAAGTTATGGTTTGCTAACCTACAAGTTAACTTTCATTTGAAAAACCGGGCCTTAGAAAGTCAAATAACTGGCGAGGTAGGAGCTCTAAAGATATAAAACAAAGAATAGCGCAGTGCCGAGTTGCATTTAATAAAAATAAACAACTATTATGCTCGGGAATGATAAATGTAGAAAAGGCTCTTAAAAACGTATGTATGGAGTACGGCATTGTACGGGTGCAAAACTTGGACGATAGGAGAAGTGGATAGGAAAAAATTAGAAGCATTTGAAATGTGGTGCTATGATGAAGATACCGTGGATAGATAAGGTTAGCAACAGAGAGGTATTAGAAAGAGTTGCAGAAAAGCAAAATTTATGGAAGACAATAAGGAATAGGAGAGATAGGATGGTAGGACACCTTCTGAGGCACGAAGGCTTAGTTCGCGACATACTAGAGTCAGAGATAGGAATAAAAAGAGGTAGGGGTGGGCCCAGATTGGACTATTGCTCCCAAATACATAGTTAGGGATGCAGGATGTTCAACTTTTGGGGAAATGCGTAGGATGACTACAGGGTGTCTCAATTCCCTTTCAATGCCCCCCAATTCCCTCAATTCCTGTCAATTCACATCAATTCCCTTCAATTCCTACTCAATTCCTTAGTGGTGTACACTAAAATTCCCCAGTGATACACCCCTCGACCTAAACGTTTATGCAAATTTAACGAAACTGTCAAGTTTAAAAAATCCCAAATTGTTATCCAACAAAGCCCCTTTTTAACCCTTGGTTGACTGGATTAACAGTGGGAGTTAATAATTTTCTCTGTAAGAATCTAGAACTTTTTTTCCAATTTTCTCAGAGTGTGGAATTCAATTTAACGCTTCCCATTACGCTATTAACTTAGATACAGTTAAAATGCACTCCGATAGAATTATTTCTAAGTTCATATCGAGTTCAATCTCAGTGGGTGGGTGTTGCACAGCCCATTGCGAGAGCTCTGGCTATATTTTGTATTAAATTAGGTACTAGGTACAGTCCCAAGAATCTGCAGTCGACATTTTTGGTTCATTTCAAAAATGCCGGTTAGCGCAACGGTGTTGTTGTGTCCTCGACAGTCAGGACCGGATTAGCCACGTGTGCATCTGTAAGCAAATGTTTGGTGCAGCCCTTACCAAGCTAAAAACCCGCAGCAGACGAAATTTTTTGAGTTTTCGTAATTTGATTGTTTGAAAAGTGAATTTAATTCATTAATTTATCGTCCAAAATATGTTAAAGCTTTGTATTTTGTTTCATTAGTGATAAAAGTGTCACTTTTTATCCCAGAAATTAAAATCAGGGATCTAGAATCGTCCGAATCACCAAATAACTTGGTTTGTACTCCCGCGCATAAACCACTACTACACGGCTCAGCGCGGCTAGCGCGCACGAATTATTTATGTTTTAACTCGCTATAACTTTTTTCTGCAACAACATTTATGTTTCGTTTCTTCACCAAAAATAATTTCGAGCCTTTGTCCGTGTTTGGTCTCGCATATGTATATGTTAATTCTGAAAAATCAGTGTATATTCCATGAAAAAAACAGATCTCTAACTCTTTTCGTTGCTGAAATACGACGAGAAAAGTTTTAAAAATGGTCGAAAAGTGATTTAGGAAAATTTTAGGAAAAATCGATTTTTTGACATTTTCGCAATTCCCGATCTTTTCGCGACCTCAAAATTCGAATCCGGCTAGATTTACATTTTTCACCATTATTAAATATTTTCCCACAACAATAGACGACAAAAAGACTTGAAGCTAGAAGGTGTTTGCCTCGAGATAATTGAGTCAAAGCGAATCGCGGCGCGATCGAGAACCCGCCCTCCTCCTGTAAATTCTGAAGAAGCAAGCACGACACACGTGATAAGTGAATTTCTAGAATTTTTGCCGCCCCTAGAATCTGCCGCTGCTTACCCTGCTTGTTGGCTAATCCAGTCCTGTTGACTGTTTGCAAATGCGGTTATTGTTAAATTATTTAAATTGCTACACCTGTTAGCATTGCAAATATGTAAATGCATAAGTCAGTCAAGTGAATGTAATGCATTTCTTTTTGATTGTACGAAAATGTAAACATTTTATAGGCGATTTGTTGCATCTTTTAAGTCCCTTATGAACTGAAATCTAGTTCTTACCACACGCGCGGTAGCCTAGGGCTTTTCGCGGCAAAATAGCTTTCGATTCATAGAGTCTGTTCACCTTCATTCCGCACAGTTACTGCAGGAAATATATCGGCGTTCGTAGAGCAAGTAAATGCCATCTGCGCTCCCGAGAAAATGATCAAAATCACCGAGAAGGCTGTGGAATCCGTAAGAAATTTGCTTGAGGGTTTGACAGCTCATGACTATGTTTGTGTGCACCCTTCGGGCGCAACACAGTGACCTCCGTATCACATCATTTTCACTGAAAAATTACTTATTTTCTTGCAGCTGAAGCAAAATTCCAAAATGCTGGTCAGCTGGCGGTTAGAATTTTGACGTTTATAATTTTCTTCAGGATGTTTTTAAACAGACAGGAAAGAGGCTTCCTCTCTTCAATGCCAACTTGAAAACAATGGGATTTCGCCGCCTACGATTATAAGTTACGCGAAGATTCTAGTATGAAATTGAACAATGACACATCCACTTGAAAATCAGGAATTAGTTACGCCACATTTTTTTCGGATGTATCACAGGAAAAGCAAACAAAATTTAAATACTCTGAATATAAATTGTTTCTAGGAATATTATTGTTGGTTGAAGAAGACCTTGGGTTCATACTCTGCTGGTTTTCGCGTAATATTATTGAAGCTACCGGGTGGGATATTAAGTGTCAGATTTACACAGGGTGTTTCATTAACAATGAGAAATCCGTTAACTGGAGATTCTATATAGGTCAAATAATGACCATTGACCCGAACATGCCTTATCCGAATGTTGATGGTTTAGGAAATACAGGGCGTTGAAAGTTACAATTTTATTTCCATTTTTTGCCATAACTACGAAATTTCTTAGGGTGTCGACTTGAAAATTTGGAATCCTATGGTTCTTCTTACGGGAAAAAAGATTCCAATAACATTTTGACGTTGCCCATAGAGGGCGCTACTTATAACCTATTGTTTTGATAAATTGACCTATAACTTTTTATCGTGTACATCTAACGTCAAATTGGCACCAAAATCTGAAAGACCAACCTTTTTTAAATAATACATGTATTCTTGTCTCATTTTGATATTCCTGCCCATTTTCAAGAAAAAACGACTTAATGCAGATAGTGTTTAAATTCGAAAGGTAACCAAATCATAAATTATTTAGAAATCTGTACAATCGCTTGGGCGAAAGAGGATCTTTCCGTCCAAAAGGTAAAAATAGCGCTCCGAAGATTATTTCGGCCGAGCAGGAAGATGAGGTTTTGGTTAGATTGCACGAAAATCCAGGCGTTAAGTGCGGCAACAGGCGTAAGTAGCTCTTCGATTTGGAGAATTTTGCACAAAGAGAAGCTTCACCCATACCACATTACTCCAGTACAAAATTTGTTACCGGAAGATCCTCCTGCTCGTCTACGTTTCGCTAATTTTTTACAAGAGCAGCAAGGCGCGGATCCTAATTTTTTGAACAAAATCCTCTTCACAGATGAGGCAACGTTTACTCGACGTGGAGTTTTCAACTGGCGAAACAATCATTTGTGGGATTCTGAAAACCCCCTTGCCGTTAAAGAAAGACACTTCCAACATGAATCAATGATCAATGTTTGGTGCGGTGTAATTTCAAATTTCTTTATTGGGCCTTTTCAACTTCCACCCAATCTGAACGGTCCACTTTATTTAAATTTTCTTCAGCAAAATTTGTACGAACTGCTTGAAGAAGTACCACTTAATTTAAGGGAAAATATGTGGTTCATGCAGAACGGGGCGCCCGCACATTTTTCCCGACCAGTGTGGGAGTACTTTGATAACGTCTTTCCATATCGGTGGATTGGCCGTGGAAGTGAATTTGCTTGGCCACCTAGAAGCCCCGACTTAAATCCTCTGGATTTTTCGATGTGGTCTATAGAATGAAAGATATGGTCTATATAGAAGCTGTTGATTCACCCGATGAGCTGTGGCGAAGAATACAAGCGGCTGCCAATGAAATCAAAGGCAATCCAGGGGCATTCGGATTGAAAACTGTATGTGCATGATGATGTGTTTAAATAAAAGTGTTACACTGGGTGTTACAGCGCTAGATCATGGCGTTGAAGATTCACAAGTCTGCATAAATTTTTGTAGAAAGTAGCAAATGAGCAGAAGAAAATGCAGTGTAAAATTCTTCATATTACGGCTTTCTTCTCGGCAGATAATATACTCTGATAAATTTAGTTGTTTATTAGATTGTATATTGTGATGTTAATTATTCTGCATAAACTCAAAGTTTTTAAAATGCAAATTCATGCGTTACTGTTACTTAAAAACACCGATTTCTATTATCGAATTTTTATGGTAATCTTGTAAACTGTTCATTTAGCAGCTGTTGCCTCCATTGACATTTAGACAAAATAGCATGAGAATTCAAGAATATAAATTATTGTCCTAAATACTTTAAGTAATGCTTAAGTACTTTCTAAAAAAATGTTCGATCCAGGAGGATTATTCTTGGTTAAAAAAAGTTACAGAACTAAAATGTAATATTAGCCTGATTAACCCAAAAATAAATTTTACAATCATCCAGACCACAGACAGGTTCGAATCAAGCATCGCAAAGTGCGACTTCCTGGCTAGTAGATAGAAGAAGCAGAGTTTGTTGTAGAGTTTTCGGTCACGGTACAGTAGAAATTGAATTTTTTCGTTGGTAGATAGGGTGTATGAACTTCTGAAGACAATGGTTTTACTCGAACGGGTTCAAAAATCTTCAGCTATGAAATTGGCATATTGGAGCATTTTTGTATACGGGGTGTAACAAAGTGAAATGGGTCCCAAAATAGAACGAAGGTTTGCAAAGATTTTGTATTCAACTTTTCGGGGGTAGATACATTCCCTTGAGCCACTGGTATTAAATGATCTTCTAAACTCCGATGGAACTTACTGTAGAGTTAATTGAAGTCAAGAATGTGCATTTAATAATATAATATATCAAGCAAGTCGTTCGATTATCAGCAGGAGCAATCTAAAAAATTCTATTGCATAACTTTGAATTGGATTATGTTCACAATAATATGATAAGGTCGTAGGTCACCAAACTCACCAATTTTGGTGTAATAACAGGTTTAGACTATCAATAATTATAGAACCAAAAATACTACCCATAACATTTTTAAGTATAGGTTCCGTTTCTGTAGTGTTATGCAAGAAGATTTTTAACTTTTAACTTACGTGTATTTTCAAAAATTAATCCATTTCGAGTCACATTCCACAAAAAAATAAACCACAGAAGAGTTTTTAACGTCCAACAATCACCTGGTTTACAAGTATGTAAGTAAATTTTAGGATATTCCGTGCGATAAGTCGCTCAACTTGAGTCGCGCTCGATGCAACTCGGTCGAAACACCTGTCGGTACTAACGAGAAAGAGGGAAGCGAATCCAAGTAGGCTCGTCTGCAGTGTCAGGTGAATGGTGCTCTTCTCTTACGGAGCTATTCGGAAACATATACATGGGTCATTCTCAAATAACTTTTTTTAATATCTCACAATATTTGCAAGTAGAGTAATTACAGAAAAGATACCTAATAGAAAAAGAAATAGGATTTCCCCAAAAGTTGAACATCCTACATCCCTAACTATTTGAGAGCAGTAGTGTAATCTGGGCCTACCCCTACCTCTTTTCATTCCTATCTCTGACTCTAGTATGTCCCGTCTTCGATATATAAATTGAAAACTAGAGGCGATAACGCACATCCCTGCCTCACTCCGTTTCGGATATCTACTTCTCTATGTTCCTGATCAAATTCTATAACTGCCGTTTGCTCTCTGTATACAACGTATCCAAGATAAGGAGGGCCAGTATGGGGATATTGGAAATGAAAAGAGATACGGATTTGCTTAAATGGGAAAAAAGTTGCGTAATTAAAGGATCAATAAAATGGCGCCTAGAAATCCTTGATATAATTTTCCGTTTTTGAGTTATTTGGAAAAAACTGAATTTATGGATTTTTAACTATATTTTTTTCTGACTTTAATATTAAAATTAGAGCGAAACTAACAAAACTTCGTAGCAACTTTTGATGAAATTAAAGATTTCATTGCCAATTTTTTTATTCTACGTTTCGTCTTCGGGCAACCATCATCAACTTCATTTTTTTAAATACGGTCCTGATTTTCTGATGTCAAATTTTATGAGCCCTTCTTATTCTGAATTCAACAATGTACCACACATTATGGTTTAATTACGTTTCGACCCGTTTTTGACCATCATCAAGAAATTTTTAGGTTACGGACCTGCATTTCTCTTAATTTTCTAAAAATGATGAGAAATACAGTTAGTTGGGCTTTCTTCTGATATCAGAAACGAACAAGATTTTCCAAACCTGCAAGATGCGCTATGCTTAGAGTAGGGTAGGTGCTTATCGCTAGTATCATCTAACAGATTCGTAAAACTCTTGTAGTCATCATCATAAGGTTCTCAGTCCGAAGACTGGTTGGACGCGTACCTCCATTCTTTTCTATCCTGAGCTAACCTACGCATTTCCCTAAAAGTAGAACATCCTACATCCCTAACTATTTGAGAGCAGTAGTCTAATCTAGGCCTACCCCTACCTCTTTTTATTCCTATCTCTGACTCTAGTATGTCACGAACTATTCCTTCGTGTCTTAGAAGGTGTCCTACCATCCTATCTCTCCTACTCTTTATTGTTTTCCATACCTTTCGCCTTTCCCCAACTCTTTCTAATACTTCCCTATTGCTAACCTTATCTATCCACGGTATCTTCATCATGCGTCTGTAACACCACAGTTCAAACGCTTCTACTCTTTTTCTATCCGCTTCTCCTATTGTCCAAGTTTCGCACCCGTATAATGCCGTACTCCATACATACGACTTTAAGAGTCTCTTCCTAGTCTCTATATTAACCGTTCTCGAACATAACAGTTGTTTCTTTTTGTTAAACGCAACTCGGCCCTGCGCCATTCTTTGTTTTATATCTTTAGTGCTCCTACCGTCTTGGGTTATTTTACTTCCTAAGTAGCAGAAATCCGCGACCTCCTCTATCTTCTCATTTCCTATTTGTATTTCAATTTTAGTTCTATTTTCACTCCATCTACATACCAAAATTTTAGTTTTCTTTTTATTGATTTTCATGCCGTAGCCCTGTGTCAAAACTGCTTCCATTTCATTCAAAGCCGCTCCTAATTCTTCTTTGCTAGATGCTAACACTGCTATATCATCCGCAAATCTGAGCATGTTAATAGTTTGGCCCTGTACATTGATCCCTGAGGCTGTTCTTTCCTTAACAATATTAATCGCATCTTCGATATATAAGTTGAAAACTAGAGGTGACAATGCACATCCCTGTCTCACTCCCTTCCGGATATCTACTTCCCTTCGTTCCTGCTCACATTCTATAACTGCCTTTTGCTCTTTGTAGAGATTATGTATTATTCTTCTGTCCCTGTATTTCATCCCTACCTTTCTCAGCACTTCGAACATCTTCCCCCATTTTACGTTGTCGAAGGCTTTTTCTAAATCTACAAATCCTATATATACGCTCTTTCTCTTTTCTATCGTTTTTTCTATAATTACTCGTAAAGCTAGAATGGCCTCGCGCGTTCCTCTATTTCGTCTAAATCCGAACTGATCTTCTCCTAATATTTCTTCCGCCATTTTCTCCATCCTTCTTTGCACGATTCTAGTTAAAATTTTTGACGCATGGGAAGTTAAACTGATAGTTCTAAAATTTTCGCATCTATCCGCGCCTTTCCTTTTTGGCAAAGCTACTATGATGTTTCGTTTGTAATCTTCTGGAATCTCGCCTGTCAGGTATATGTGACTAACTAATTTAAATAAACGATCTATTACCTCTTGACCTGCGCACTTTAAGATTTCTGCCTGCAAGCCATCTATACCTGGTGCCTTATTATTCCTTAAACTTTTTAGTGCTAGCTCAAACTCTTCTCTCATTATAGGACTCCCTAGGTTATCCCCTTCTACACTGCTTTCACTTTCTAATATATCTTGCACTTCCTGTCCCGCATATAAGTTTCCTAAATATTCTTTCCACCTATCTGCCTTCTCCCCGCTTTCGATTAGGATATCTCCTGCCTCATTCCTAATGCTTTTGGTACTAGATCCAATTTCTCTAAAATTTCTCCTAATTATTTTATATGCTTCATCAGTCTTTCCTATTTCGAACTTATTTTCCACTTCTTTGCACTTATCGTCGATCCATTGCTCTTTCGCTTTCCTACATTTCCGAATAATTTCCCACTTGATCGCCTTATATCTTTGTTTCCCTATTTCATCTAACCTATTTTTACATTTGCGCCTTTCCTCTATTAGACTCACAATATGTTTTGTTATCCAGGGTTTCCTACTTTCATTCTGTTTATGACCCAAAATATCCCTAGCTGAGGAAACTAAACTATTTTTAATGCAATTCCATTCTTCCTCTATGTCCCTAACAATATTTTCGCCCGCGCCCTTTAGTACCTCGTTTGTCTTTTTCTCGAACTTATCGCGCGTATCATCATCTTTTAGATTCTCTGGGTCAAGATACCTTCTTCCGCTTCGTTTTTTCAAAATCTTAAATTTAAGATTGGCCTTCATAATAACTATATTGTGATCACTATCTATATCTGCTCCTGGATAACTTCTACAATCCCTAACTTGATTTCTAAATCTTTGCCTAACAAGAATGTAATCTATTTGATATCTCCCTAGGTCTCCTGGCATCTTCCACGTGTAGCGTCTCCTAACATGATGGTGAAATAGAGTGTTCGCGACCGTTAAGTTATGTTTATCGCAGAACTCTATCAGTCTCACTCCCCTATCGTTCCTATTGCCTAATCCAAAGGGACCAACTATTCCGCCCTCTCGCACTGTGCCTACGACTGCATTCTTGTAGTGCACTTAAAAATTGCCCAACTTATACTCTATGTACATATTTTTTACAAAACTGTGAGACATACAGATCCGTATCTTAAAAATTCTTTGATGATGGCCAAAAAAGGGTCGAAACGTAATTAAACCATAATGTGTTGTACATTGTTGAATTCAGAATAAAAAGGGCTCATAAAATTTGACATCAGGAAATCAGGACCGTATTTAAAAAAATGAACTTGATGATGGTTGCTCGAAGACGAAACGTAGAATAAAAAAATTGGCAATGAAATCTTTCATTTCATCAAAGTTGCTACGAAGAAGTTTTGTTAGTTTCGCTCTAATTTTAATATTAAAGCCAGAAAAAAATATAGTTAAAAATCCATAAATTCAGTTTTTTCAAAATAACTCAAAAATGGAAAATTATATCAAGGATTTCTAGGAGCCATTTTGTTGATCCTTTAATTACACAACTTTTTTCCCATTTAACCAAATCCGTATCTCTTGTCGTTTCCAATATCCCCTTACTGGCCCTCCTTATCTTGGCCACGTTGTATAATAGTTAATTTCAGCTATCTTGGCTTGGAAACAGAACGCACAAAAATGTTTATGATCTGCATATTGGAGAAGCTGGTTTTAGAGAGAAACGAGTATTAGATATGTGGCAAAAAGCTTTAGATCAAGTCACTCCAGTTGTTTGGAAAAATGGGTAAATTGCATCCATTTTCCAGCAATTTATTAATCTAGGGTGCCTTCTTTGAAATACTTAATCATAAATTTTACTTGTTGACAATTGCTGGAATACAATACATGTTTGATCCATACTGACATTATGACGTAGGAGCCAAAATAACTGAAAACAACTATAGATTATGAATTATTCTTCATAATCCCTACTTCGAACATCTTCCATTTTACATTGTTGAAGGCTTTTTCCAAATCTACAAATCCTATAGGCGCTTTTTCCCTTTTCTATTGTTTTTTCTATTATTACTCGTAAAGCTAGAATGAGCTTAAAATGTTTTTTAAACATTTTAGTACTAGCTCAAACTCTTCTCTCATTGTAGGGCATGATTTATTTGAGAATAACAGGAATATTCTTGTGTTGCGATCGTCGATCATGAGACACAAGTTAAGAAAAACAGCATTTATAATTACTTCAACTACGTTTAATGGTTTTCAAGGTTGTTATCAGTTACGTTTGTCACAATCCTGTTAATATATTATATAAATTTATAATTAAAAAAGGAGAATTTAAATAAATACTTACCTCGATAACTAGTTACGTAACAAAGTCAACTTTTAAAAAGAGTTACCGTATAAACTGCTGTAAACTCGAGGATTTTTATAAGAAATGACTTAACTGTTAAGCAAATGATGATCTTAAAATGGAACGTCCAACTGATACAGCTTCTTTTTTTCAATATCAAATATCAAAACCCCCTCGTATGTGTATTTTATTTCTGTTCACCCCAAACTTTTTAAATCCTTTCAGAACAGGTCATGGGTGTTGTAATTACCTATTCAAGTGACTGCATACTTGAATATGTTCGTTCACATTACCAAAATTTACTAATTTGTTTAGCACATATAGGTTTCTCTAGAAACATCAAGACTTGTCCAATCCAAATCTGTTAAAAATAATTAGCAAACCACCGCAATGTTTGTTTTTGTGTTCGTGTACTTATTTATCGTGTTTATTTTTTGACTCATCTATACCTTTAAATCATACTTTCAATTGAATAACAAAATTTATAGATGCTCCAGGCTCAATATCTGGTCTAGTGCCCTGTAAAGCATACAAAACACACTACTCAAAAAAAATCTTTACAAAACTTTATGGGGACGTTATCAAGTTAATGGGTGACTTATTTTCTGTAAAATTCAATAACAGTCCTATTCCTTCGGTAACAACAATAAAAAATTCAGTTAAGAAATTTCAAGATAGTGGGAATCTTTCATTGAGAGAAGGCAATTTTTACTAATAAATTTACTTAGTTTTTATTTAGATAATTCTGATTCGCTTATTATTATTACCTAGTTGCCAATTCCTTATTGTTCGCTAACTTAAATCTTACTGGGATTATGAGAAATTTAACAAGTGATAACGTGGAGTGAAACAAAACTAAAATTAATATTATCATTTATTTTTTTAGTCGTTCCAAGAAATCTAAATGTTGAGGTAGAGGAAATGGTAATAGGCCTGATAACTGCTAGTCCAACATCTAGTTTAAGGTCTATTGCCCTAGAATGTAATGTTTCAAGAGAAACTGTCCGTAACATATTAAAAAAACAAATATCATCCCTTTAGATTCCAATGTCACCAAGAGTTACTTCCTTTTGACGAAGAATCAATGCAAACTTTCTGTGAAGAAATGCAAGAACGGGCTAATCGGGATCGCAGCTTCCTCTCATCAATTTGTTTTACCGATGAGTGTACCTTCACTTTAAATCAAGAGCCAAATTCACAAAACGTTAGGCATTGGGCCCAGGAAAATCCCAGAATAAATCTAGCCACTACAACGCAATACCCTCAAAAAATCAATGTTTGGGCAGGCATTTTTAATAATCGCATTATAGGACCATTTGAGATACAGGGAAATTTAAATTCAGAAGCTTATTTAGATCTTTTAATTAACCATATTGGCCCTGCATTAGAAGAAGTTGCACATGCGAATCGGGAGGTCTGGTTTCAACATGACGGATGCCCAGCACATTTTGGAGCACAAGTGAGGGAATTATTAAATGAAATATTTCCAGAGAGCTGGATTGGTCGAGGTGGTGCTATGAACTGGCCAGCTAGATCTCCCGATTTGGCACCGTGTGACTTTTTCTTGTGGGGTCATTTAAAAAATAAGATTTATAAAACTCGTCACCCAAATAATGATTCTTCAAGGAATGCTATTTTTGCGGAATGCAACTTAATAGAGGAAAGGCGAAAATATAAAAATAGGTTAGATGAAATAGGGAAACAAAGATATAAGGCGATCAAGTGGGAAATTATTCGGAAATGTAGGAAAGCGAAAGAGCAATGGATCGATAATAAATGCAAAGAAGTGGAAGATAAGTTCGAAGTAGGAAAGACTGATGAAGCATATAAAATAATCAGGAGAAATTTTAGAGAAATTGGATCTAGTACCAAAAACATTAGAAATGAGGCAGGAGATATCCTAATCGGGAGTGGGGAGAAGGCAGATAGGTGGAAAGAATATTTAGGAAACTTATATGCGGGACAGGAAGTGCAAGATATATTAGAAAGCGAAAGCAGTGTAGAGGGGGATAACCTAGGGAGTCATATAATGAGAGAAGAGTTTGAGATAGCACTAAAAAGTTTAAGGAATAATAAAGCACCAGGTATAGATGGCTTGCAGGCAGAAATCTTAAAGTGCGCAGGTCAAGAGGTAATAGGTCGTTTATTTAAACTAGTTAGTCGCATATACCTGACAGGCGAGATTCCAGAAGATTACAAACGGAACATCATAGTAGCTTTGCCAAAAAGAAAAGGCGCGGATAGATGCAAAAATTTTAGAACTATCAGTTTAACTTCCCATGCGTCAAAAATTTTAACTAGAATTGTGCAAAGAAGGATGGAGAAAAAGGCGGAAGAAATATTAGGAGAAGATCAGTTCGGATTTAGACGAAATAGAGGAACGCGCGAGGCCATTCTAGCTTTACGAGTAATTATAGAAAAAACGATAGAAAAGAGAAAGAGCGTCTATATAGGATTTGTAGATTTAGAAAAAGCCTTCGACAACGTAAAATGGGGGAAGATGTTCGAAGTGCTGAGAAAGGTAGGGATGAAATACAGGGACAGAAGAATAATACATAATCTCTACAAAGAGCAAAAGGCAGTTATAGAATGTGAGCAGGAACAAAGGGAAGTAGTAATCCGGAAGGGAGTGAGACAGGGATGTGCATTGTCACCTCTAGTTTTCAACTTATATATCGAAGATGCGATTAATATTGTTAAGGAAAGAACAGCCTCAGGGATCAATGTACAGGGCCAAACTATTAACATGCTCAGATTTGCGGATGATATAGCAGTGTTAGCATCTAGCAAAGAAGAATTAGGAGCGGCTTTGAATGAAATGGAAGCAGTTTTGACACAGGGCTTCGGCATGAAAATCAATAAAAAGAAAACTAAAATTTTGGTATGTAGGGGATGTGAAAATAGAACTAAAATGGAAATACAAATTGGAAATGAGAAGATAGAGGAGGTCGCGGATTTCTGCTACTTAGGAAGTAAAATAACTCAAGACGGTAGGAGCACTAAAGATATAAAACAAAGAATGGCGCAGGGCCGAGTTGCGTTTAACAAAAAGAAACAACTGTTATGCTCGAGAACGGTTAATATAGAGACTAGGAAGAGACTCTTAACGTCGTATGTATGGAGTACGGCATTATACGGGTGCGAAACTTGGACAATAGGAGAAGCGGATAGAAAAAGAGTAGAAGCGTTTGAAATGTGGTGCTACAGACGCATGATGAAGATACCGTGGATAGATAAGGTTAGCAATAGGGAAGTATTAGAAAGAGTTGGGGAAAAGCGAAAGGTATGGAAAACAATAAAGAGTAGGAGAGATAGGATGGTAGGACACCTTCTAAGACACGAAGGAATAGTTCGTGACATACTAGAGTCAGAGATAGGAATAAAAAGAGGTAGGGGTAGGCCTAGATTAGACTACTGCTCTCAAATAGTTAGGGATGTAGGATGTTCTACTTTTAGGGAAATGCGTAGGTTAGCTCAGGATAGAAAAGAATGGAGGTACGCGTCCAACCAGTCTTCGGACTGAGAACCTTATGATGATGATGCAACTTAATAAACGATCGGCAACTTGCGAATGTGAGAAATTCTTTCTATAATAGGCTGGGATACTGTCTGATACAGAATGGGGGTTTATTTGAATATTTGTTATAGTTATTTTTCTTTTTTTATGTTACTTTAATTTCATTGTATATTAATAAGTTTTTGTCCTTACCTAGATATGAAATAAATAAGTATTAAATTGCCAGATTACAAAATTCATTAGAGCAAAATAAACAAATGTTGCCGCTTGTTAAATTTTTCATAATTGCAGTAAAATTAAAGTAATTTAATTTTTATTATTTCATTTTACTGCTTTAACATTTTCCCAAAAACTTTTTAATAGGTTAGACGACACCTACAATTTACCCTAAACTATGGACCAGCATTCACCAACGAAACATCCACACCAGTAATCAATTAATTGTCAACTATAGGTAATGACAATAATAATGTGAATGAGAATTATCTAAATAAAAAAACAAGTTTATGTATTAGTAAAAATTAACTTCTTTCGATGAAAGATTCCCAGCCTTCAAATTTCTTACTAAATTATTTGCTGTTATACCGAAAGAATAGGACCGTTATTGAATTTTACAGAAAATACGCGCAAAGTATTGCCGCCGTAAAATATTTTCACAATGAAAACCTTTTCTTGAACTGAATAAATATTTTTGTTCATTTTTAAATGTTGACAGTTCAGAAAATCCATAAAAATCAAAGACGTCCGTGATTAGAATAATTTAAGTTGTCATGGATAATCTGATAAATTTCTGTGTTTTAGTTAGAAAATTATTAATGTAATTTTTGCTTTTAATGCGTTAATAAATTGGAAAGTTGTAGAGTTTTTGATATCCTCATACGCAGAAAAAAATAATCTTTCGATTGCTACCTTTACCACCACTGTAGCTACACATGGGGAATCCCCAAAAATGTAATTGCCCATGTTATTTCCCCATGTACACATGGAAGTTTGTCACACGGTATATGTAGAGGTGTTGTGGAGCATTGTGGAACATTATCTGGTTCCAAATTGCTTACTTCATATCCGTTTTTCACCATTCATTCGGCGATCCACCCTGTACTTTTCTCTATGAATATTCGAACAGCCAGGAAATTGTTTATTTTTATTTCGTAATTTTTAATTTCTGTAATATGGTAATTTCTCGCCAGCGTGTAAAAGTAACAAGTGTAAATGTATTTGGTGAAATTCCGACTTATTAATATCAGACAGTAAATTATGGAGAAAGTGAAGTGAATGCGTTCATATTGTTGTTTAAAAAAAAGAACGGTGGTCGCAGTGTGTGATGTGCTTGCAGCCAACATAATCATTATAGATTAATAATACGTGTACAGTCACTTTCCAAATGATTGCAGGAATTTCTAGTGAGGGTTCAAGAAATTTACGATCGCCTCTATTATTTGTAGACTGATGATCGAAAATCAAGACAGCTTCGAGGTCTCCTGCTGCTATACTTATTGTGTTATAATTTTTAATGATTATTTTTGAGCACTTCTTTGCTCTTTCGCTTTCCTGCATTTCCGAATAATTTCCCACTTGATCGCCTTATATCTTAATTTCCCTCTTTCATCTAACCTATTTTTATATTTTCGCCGTTCCTCTATTAGACTCACAGTATGTTTTTTTGTCCAGGGTTTTCTACTTTCTTTCTGTTTATGACCCAAACTATCTAGCTGGGGAATCTAAACAAATTTTTATTGTTTATGTTTGTTTTGTTCTTTCTACACAAGCAACTTTGATAACTTTTTGCTTGGTTTTATTTTATTTTCTCCGCATTGTATGTAAGAATGTACACGTTGCTAATACTAAAATACTAACAAGTTCTTTGGCGTAACTTCATTAATTTTACTGGCGCTCGGCCATAAGCGAATGAAAAATGTTGTCACTTGTAAATAAGAAAAAAAATCACACATATGCAGTTGTAAGATGTTAAGTCGTTTTGAGCGTTGTTAAAGTTTTCTTTTTATTGAGATCTCGAGGTATTGCTAATTTTTGCACTACTCCTACGTGCTTTAAGCCAAGAAACCTGACTATACCAGGTCCTATCAAAATAATTGCCGTAACCAGACAAGCGTGTAAAGCAGCCTTTTGCTTTAGCCAGTGTGAATGGGCGATCGACTGGACCACAGATTTAGGACGTTGTATGTCTAGATCAAGTTTTTCGTGAGCGTCTCGAATATTTTGGCTCCGACTTTCTTCTGTCTTTTCTTCCGGGCGTAGAAAGTTTGTAACACACAAAGTCCAAGTTCAGAAATGGAGAAGGCAATTACACAATCTGCAGCAGAAAAGCGTTCGCCAAGCCGAAAATTCAGACTTGGTACAAAAAATGTTCAGTAATCACCCCGTATGCCTATTATCTAAAAGAATCTATCGATTACAGACCTCAGATGCCGGAGAAAGCATCATCGGATAAAAACATTCACGATAATTATCTTTAAAACAGTTCGCAATGTTAAAGCGAGTGGGCGAACTTTATATCATCATCTAAAGAATGTTCCTCGAATTCTTCTGAGATATTTCCGCAAGTTTTCTTCTGCGAGTTGCAGATGATACCGCAGATAATTGTAGATTCATGTTGATGTGCATAGAAATAGTTTCTTAACCGTAAGAAAACCGTGATCTTGATCTGCGTAGGTGCACCGAAAATTTTAGCCGAATACGAGAAGGTATTGGATGTTTTTTACCGTTAGAAATACGAAAAGACTGCTAAGTTACAAAGCTGCTCTAATTTGTAAGCTGCATATTTTAAAATTATTATAACTTCCGGTTATAGCGGAAGTAGATACTAACTTCGTTATTTTAAATGGGACAGCCTGTATATTATCGCATGTTTTAATTTCTTATTGAATTTTAAGGTCACTTTTGGTCGCAATTTGACATTTTTCTAGAAATTTGACGTTTGCCGTGCCTTAAAAAATTAATGATATCTCGGAAATTGAACGAGATAAGAAGTTGCGGTTTTGACTGTTGTGTTAAACACAAAAGAAGGTACCTGCACGTTGCAAACTTTATTATATAGAATTTGGAAAATTCATGATATGGACCCATCAAATTTGAGATTTTTCAAACATTGGTATCTCGACTTTTCTAAATGGAACGGTATATTAATTTTTACATCACCAGACGCAGATTCTTACCCTCTTTCAATTTCATTTAAACTATTTTGGTCTGCCTCTGCTAGTTTTTAGAATATTTCGGATTATCTCATGTTTTTCATGCGTTTTCTATTATCTTCAGATTCTTGCATATCAACTGATGTATCTGATTCTGTTTAACCCCCTTCACACAATGAAATATGTCAAAAATCATCTGTTATTAGGTACATTTTCTAAATTCAAAAGCGAAAAGTCCAAAAAAACCCGTTTTCTGTCCGTGTAATTCTACTTTCAAACATCAGGTGGCGCTGTTTGCAGTTCCAATATAATATGTGTACGTTGTCCATCTGTAGTGTTTAATTTTTGTATGGTATGGAATCTTTAATAAACTTGTCCTAATATTAATCAAGGAATGGGGTCGTTCACCATTTTCTGCAAAGTGTTTGACTTACAGATTTCCAATTTGATACACAACTTAGGTACGTTGCAAGCCTTAATTGGGGCCTCCTCCGGAAAACGGGCCTAACTGGAGATAGGCCATTTTTTCCAAAGAACGTCCTAAATGATTCGCCATACTTTAAACTGTATTCTACGGTAGCGTTCTGGGGTCTTGCACTTTTTATAATCTAATATAATATATTGGAGAAAAATCCAATATAATGATTTATTTTCTCAATATATTAAGAAATCATTCAATATAATGAAGTTTCAGTTCTGAATGTATGGAGAAAAAATCTAATATAATGATTTTTTATTTCCCAATATATGGAAAAATTTCACAATAAGTATAATATTGAAAAATTTATTAATATATTTTATTCTTTTTTCAATATAAATGACTGTTTTTCAATATAATGAATTCCTTTTCGATATAATGGGAAAAAAGTTGCGTAATTAAAGGATCGATAAAATGGCGCCTAGAAATTCTTGATATAATTTTCCGTTTTTGAGTTATTTTGAAAAAACTTAATTTATGGATTTTTAACTATATTTTTTTCTGGCTTTAATATTAAAATTAGAGCGAAACTGACAAAACTTCTTCGTAGCAACTTTTGATGAAATTAAAGATTTCATTGCCAATCTTTTTATTCTACGTTTCGTCTTCGAGCAACCATCATCAACTTCATTTTTTTAAATACGGTCCTGATTTTCTGATGTCAAATTTTATGAGCCCTTCTTATTCTGAATTCAATAATGTACCACACATTATGGTTTAATTATGTTTCGACCCGTTTTTGACCATCATCAAGAAATTTTTAGGATTCGGACCTGCATTTCTCTTAATTTTCTAAAAATTATGAGAAATACAGTTAGTTGGGCTTTCTTCTGATATCAGAAACGAACAAGATTTTCCAAAACTGCAAGATGCGCTATGCTTAGAGTAGGGTAGGTGCTTATCGCTAGTATCATCTAACAGATTCGTAAAACTCTTGTGGTGCACTTAAAAATTGCCAAACTTATACTGTATGTACATATTTTTTTACAAAACTGTGAGACATACAGGTCCGTATCTTAAAAATTCTTTGATGATGGCCAAAAAAGGGTCGAAACGTAATTAAACCATAATGTATTGTACATTGTTGAATTCAGAATAAGAAGGGCTCATAAAATTTGGCATCAGAAAATCAGGACCGTATTTAAAAAAATGAAGTTGATGATGGTTGCTCGAAGACGAAACGTGGAATAAAAGAATTGGCAATGAAATCTTTAATTTCATCAAAAGTTGCTACGAAGAAGTTTTGTCAGTTTCGCTCTAATTTTAATATTAAAGTCAGAAAAAAATATAGTTAAAAATCCATAAATTCAGTTTTTTCAAAATAACTCAAAAACAGAAAATCTTATCAAGGATTTCTAGGCGCCATTTTGTTGGTCCTTTAATTACGCAACTTTTTTCCCATTTAACCAAATCCGTATCTCTTGTCATTTCCAATATCCCCATACTGGCCCTCCTTATCTTGGACACGTTGTATGTATTGAGAAATTTTTCAATATATTGAAAAATAAAAAATCATTATGTTAGATTTTTTCTCCATACATTCAGAACTGAAACTTCATTATATTGTACGGAAACGTTCTGGGGTCGTGCATTGTCACTTTTTATAATTTAATATATTGAATATAAAATCCAATATAACGATTTATTTTCTCAATGTATTAAAAAATCATTCGATATAATGAAGTTTCAGTTCTGAATGTATGGAGAAAAAATCTAATATAATGATTTTTTCTTTCCCAACATATGGAAAAATTTCTCAATAAGTATATTGAAAAATTTATCAATATATTTTATTCTTTTTTCAATATAATGGACTCTTTTTTTTAATATAATGAATTCCTTTTCGATATAATGGATTCTTTTTTCAGTATAATGAATTCTTTTTTCGATATAATGGATATTGAAAAAAAAGTCCATTATATTGAAAAAAGAATCCATTATACAACGTGTCCAAGATAAGGAGGGCCAGTATGGGGATGTTGGAAATGACAAGAGATACGGATTTGGTTAAATGGGAAAAAAGTTGCGTAACTAAAGGATCAATAAAATGGCGCCTAGAAATCCTTGATATAATTTTCCGTTTTTGAGTTATTTTGAAAAAACTGAATTTATGGATTTTTAACTATATTTTTTAATATTAAATATTTAATATTAAAATTAGAGCGAAACTAACAAAACTTCTTCGTAGCAACTTTTGATCATCATCATCATAAGGTTCTCAGTCCGAAAACTGGTTGGACGCGTACCTCCATTCTTTTCTATCCTGAGCTAACCTACGCATTTCCCTAAAAGTAGAACATCCTACATCCCTAACTATTTGAGAGCAGTAGTCTAATCTAGGCCTACCCCTACCTCTTTTTATTCCTATCTCTGACTCTAGTATGTCACGAACTATTCCTTCGTGTCTTAGAAGGTGTCCTACCATCCTATCTGTCCTACTCTTTATTGTTTTCCATACCTTTCGCTTTTCCCCAACTCTTTCTAATACTTCCCTATTGCTAACCTTATCTATCCACGGTATCTTCATCATGCGTCTGTAGCACCACATTTCAAACGCTTCTACTCTTTTTCTATCCGCTTCTCCTATTGTCCAAGTTTCGCACCCGTATAATGCCGTACTCCATACATACGACGTTAAGAGTCTCTTCCTAGTCTCTATATTAACCGTTCTCGAGCATAACAGTTGTTTCTTTTTGTTAAACGCAACTCGGCCCTGCGCCATTCTTTGTTTTATATCTTTAGTGCTCCTACCGTCTTGAGTTATTTTACTTCCTAAATAGCAGAAATCCGCGACCTCCTCTATCTTCTCATTTCCAATTTGTATTTCCATTTTAGTTCTATTTTCACATCCCCTACATACCAAAATTTTAGTTTTCTTTTTATTGATTTTCATGCCGAAGCCCTGTGTCAAAACTGCTTCCATTTCATTCAAAGCCGCTCCTAATTCTTCTTTGCTAGATGCTAACACTGCTATATCATCCGCAAATCTGAGCATGTTAATAGTTTGGCCCTGTACATTGATCCCTGAGGCTGTTCTTTCCTTAACAATATTAATCGCATCTTCGATATATAAGTTGAAAACTAGAGGTGACAATGCACATCCCTGTCTCACTCCCTTCCGGATATCTACTTCCCTTTGTTCCTGCTCACATTCTATAACTGCCTTTTGCTCTTTGTAGAGATTATGTATTATTCTTCTGTCCCTGTATTTCATCCCTACCTTTCTCAGCACTTCGAACATCTTCCCCCATTTTACGTTGTCGAAGGCTTTTTCTAAATCTACAAATCCTATATAGACGCTCTTTCTCTTTTCTATCGTTTTTTCTATAATTACTCGTAAAGCTAGAATGGCCTCGCGCGTTCCTCTATTTCGTCTAAATCCGAACTGATCTTCTCCTAATATTTCTTCCGCCTTTTTCTCCATCCTTCTTTGCACAATTCTAGTTAAAATTTTTGACGCATGGGAAGTTAAACTGATAGTTCTAAAATTTTCGCATCTATCCGCGCCTTTTCTTTTTGGCAAAGCTACTATGATGTTCCGTTTGTAATCTTCTGGAATCTCGCCTGTCAGGTATATGCGACTAACTAGTTTAAATAAACGATCTATTACCTCTTGACCTGCGCACTTTAAGATTTCTGCCTGCAAGCCATCTATACCTGGTGCTTTATTATTCCTTAAACTTTTTAGTGCTATCTCAAACTCTTCTCTCATTATAGGACTCCCTAGGTTATCCCCCTCTACACTGCTTTCGCTTTCTAATATATCTTGCACTTCCTGTCCCGCATATAAGTTTCCTAAATATTCTTTCCACCTATCTGCCTTCTCCCCACTTCCGATTTGGATATCTCCTGCCTCATTTCTAATGTTTTTGGTACTAGATCCAATTTCTCTAAAATTTCTCCTAATTATTTTATATGCTTCATCAGTCTTTCCTACTTCGAATTTATCTTCCACTTCTTTGCATTTATTATCGATCCATTGCTCTTTCGCTTTCCTACATTCCCGAATAATTTCCCACTTGATCGCCTTATATCTTTGTTTCCCTGTTTCATCTAACCTATTTTTATATTTTCGCCTTTCCTCTATTAGACTCACAATATGTTTTGTTATCCAGGGTTTCCTACTTTCATTCTGTTTATGACCCA
This sequence comes from Xestobium rufovillosum, assembly GCA_963966045.1. Classification (NCBI taxonomy): domain Eukaryota; kingdom Metazoa; phylum Arthropoda; class Insecta; order Coleoptera; family Ptinidae; genus Xestobium; species Xestobium rufovillosum. The sequence continues at coordinate 32,869,808 of OZ014497.1, forward strand.
AAATATCCCTAGCTGAGGAAACTAAACTATTTTTAATGCAATTCCATTCTGCCTCTATGTCCCTAACAATATTTCCACCCGTGCCCTTTAGTGCTTCGTTTGTCTTTTTCTCGAACTTATTGCGCATATCATCATCTTTTAGTTTCTCTGGGTCAAGATACCTTCTTCCGCTTCTTTTTTTCAAAATCTTAAATTTAAGATTGGCTTTCATAACGACTATGTTGTGATCACTATCTATATCTGCTCCTGGATAACTTCTACAATCCCTAACTTGATTTCTAAATCTTTGCCTAACGAGAATGTAATCTATTTGATATCTCCCTAAGTCTCCTGGCATCTTCCACGTATAGCATCTCCTAACATGATGGTGAAATAGAGTGTTCGCGACCGTTAAGTTATGTTTATCGCAGAACTCTATCAGGTTAACTCCCCTATCGTTCCTATTGCCTAATCCAAAGGGGCCAACTATTCCGCCCTCTCGCCCTGTGCCTACGACTGCATTGAAATCTCCTGTAATTATTAAATTTTCGTGCCCTCTCACAAAATCTAGCACATATTTAATATCACTATAAACTGCCTCTACGGCCTCATCACTGTAGTTAGAAGTGGGCATATATACCTGTATTATTACTGTTTTTACAGGTTTCGAATCTAACCTAACCATAACTACCCTGTCACTTTGCTGTAAGAAATTTTCTACACTCTGTCTTACTTTTTTCCGCATAACAATTCCTACTCCCGAATTTCCTCCTACAGATCCTGTGTGTATTACTCTAAAATCTCCGCTCCAGAAGTCTCCAGCTTCTGGCCATCGCACTTCACTGATACCTACTACGTCTAATGCTAACCTATCCATCTCAATTTTCAAATTCTCTAACTTCCCTACTTGTTTCATGCTTCTAACATTCCACGCTCCAACTCGTGAGATGTTACACTTATCATTTCTGATGACTCCCCCCGAAGCAGTCCCCGCCCGGAGATCCGAATGTGGGACTATTTTACCTCCGGAATATTGTACTCCAGAAGGTGCCATCATCATAAATTAAAGTACGCTGTACTAGGGATAAAATAATGTGGTGGTTTCCCGTTGCCTTCCACATCGCAGTAGTGTGTATCACAGTGCCATACCAACCCTCACGATCTCTGCCACTATGATTACTGAAAGAGCTGCTGCCCCCTTCCAGGGACTTGATTTAGTCTGGCTTCTCAAATAAAAACCCCTCCAATATGGTTAAACCTATGGTTCGGCTCTTTATATCATTGAAGCGCGCAAGCCATCCCACCCGTCCCAGTATTACTAGAACTGCGTCAAGGTACAAGTCCTTTGGGATAGCAACTTTTGATGAAATTAAAGATTTCATTGCCAATTTTTTTATTCTACGTTTCGTCTTCGGACAACCATCATCAACTTCATTTTTTAAATACGGTCCTGATTTTCTGATGTCAAATTTTATGAGCCCTTCTTATTCTGAATTCAACAATGTACCACACATTATGGTTTAATTACGTTTCGACCCTTTTTTGGCCATCATCAAAGAATTTTTAAGATACGGACCTGTATGTCTCACAGTTTTGTAAAAAATATGTACATACAGTATAAGTTGGGCAATTTTTAAGTGCACCACAAGAGTTTTACGAATCTGTTAGATGATACTAGCGATAAGCACCTACCCTACTCTAAGCATAGCGCATCTTGCAGTTTTGGAAAATCTAGTTCGTTTCTGATATCAGAAGAAAACCCAACTAACTGTATTTCTCATAATTTTTAGAAAATTAAGAGAAGTGCAGGTCCGTATCCTAAAAATTTCTTGATGATGGTCAAAAACGGGTCGAAACGTAATTAAACCACATAATGTGTGGTACATTGTTGAATTCAGAATAAAAAGGGCTAATAAAATTTGACATCAGAAAATCAGGACCGTATTTAAATAAGTTGATGATGGTTGCCCGAAGACGAAACGTAGAATAAAAAAAATGGCAATGAAATCTTTAATTTCATCAAAAGTTGCTACGAAGAAGTTTCGTCAGTTTCGCTCTAACTTTAATATTAAAGCCAGAAAAAAATATAGTTAAAAATCCATAAATTCAGTTTTTCAAAATAACTCAAAAACAGAAAATCTTACCAAGGATTTCTAGGCGCCATTTTGTTGGTCCTTTAATTACACAACTTTTTTCCCATTTAACCAAATCCGTATCTCTTGTTATTTCCAATATCCCCATACTGGCCCTCCTTATCTTGGACACTTTGTATAGAAAAAATAATTCAATATATGTATTGAGAAATTTTTCAATATATTGAAAAATAAAAAATCATATTGGATTTTTTCTCCATACATTCAGAACTGAAACTTCATTATATTGTACGGAAACATTCTGGGGTCATGCATTTTCACTTTTTATAATTTAATATATTGGAGAAAAATCCAATATAATGATTTATTTTCTCAATATATATTAAGAAATCATTCAATATAATGAAGTTTCAGTTCTGAATGTATGGAGAAAAAATCTAATATGATTTTTTATTTCCCAATACATATATGGAAAAATTTCTCAATAAGTATATTGAAAAATTTCTCAATATATTGGATTATTTTTTAATATAATGTACTTTTTTCAATATACATAATGAATTCTTTTTCGATATAATTGATTCTTTTTTCAGTATAATGAATTCTTTTTCGATATAATGGATATTGAAAAAATAATCCATTATATTGTAAAAAAGAATCCATTTCTGTTTTGAACAAAATTTTGTTGCCAGGCAATTTGACGAATAGAACTGACAGCCAGTAAGAGCGCGAAGTATTTGTAGCTTTAAATATAAATGTTTTACGGCATAAACTGTTGTTATTGTGTTCCGTTTCATTTATTAGTTGTGTGTTGTTTGTGTTTTAAAGCCTAGAATAGCGTTATACCTTTTAAATTATATTCAGAAAATAAGTTTATGGAATCTTATATACTTTTAACAGCCAAGCAAACAGAATATTATGTCTTCAAAATTTGAGAAGCAATTTCTGCGCGAATCAGACGAGTTCCGTATTTGGTCAGTCCCACGTTCTAACAGTACAAGATATGCACGTACTATCAGTGATGTCTGGATAGGAAATTTAATTCTCTACAATTTTTTCCCTCTACATTTTTCGTTATCTGTTACGGTATTTGCAGAATTTCAACTTCACGATCATGGCGCACTTTTTTTAAATTATTTTAAATTTTATTTTATCGCTCGAACTTTCTTCGCAATTTCCTTTTTTCCCTTAATACTTACTACATATTTCCAATCACTAGGTGTATATTCCGTTCATTTTCTAATTAGGTACATAAATTAAACACAATTTACAAAAAAAACTGCAATTTATTCAAAACTTAAATATTAATACATGGAACTGGAAACATTACAATTAAGAATATATATTTAAGTGGTTTCCATTGCGACCTCCTCATCTGAAAAAGAAAAAAAAGACACAAATAACAAACACAGAAAAATATAATTAAAAAAAGTGCAGCCAACCTTCATTGAACATAAATTCTTGTTGGTACTCTCTCAAAAACTGAACAGATCTGCCTTCGTCAAAAAACAGTTCATAAGCTCTTTTGATATCTTCAACCCCCACTTCCGGAGCCTTACGTTTACGCGCTATCAAGCTGGAAGTAGTAATCAACTGAATCCCGTAACGGAGGGAAGTTTCGAAAGCAATACGAGTCAAAACAGTTAGTGCGTCGTCCGTCATCTGACAATCCTCTTCCTCGCAACGTATGCTAAAAGAAAAATGTACCCAAGCGAAAAATGGAAGATATAACAGGATTTACCTAAGAATTTCACGTAATTCCTTCTTGTTATAGGGTGAAGTAGTGACAATTATCATCCTATCGAGCAAATCCAAGGGTATCCCATGCGGCGACTTATAATTCGTACCTCGGATTTTAGTAATCCCGCGATTCGTGGCCATCATGACTATAGGAGCCATATCGTTCTCTAACGCTCTGTTTAAAAAAGAAAAGCATTCGATATCCAACATGTGGACCTAAAAATATTCGTGCTAATAGAAAAAACAACATGAGATCAAATTAGAAGATGTACTTCATCTATGAAGAGAACTCCAGGAATTATCTCGGCTTTGCCCTCTTCACGCCACTCACCCACTTTACCGTTGATCTGCTCCCGTACTTCAGACTTAATTTCACCAGTATCACCTTAGAGAATACAAAAATACAGCTAGAGAGATGACGATACTCTTTTTGTGACATGTGGGTTGAAATTTTAATTTTATGTAAAGTTAAATCTAAAAAGTTTATTTGATTTTCTGTTGAAATTGAAATGACAACATTTTCAACGAGTTAGAAATAGCCAATAGATTTAATGTCTATTTCCTGGAGAGCATATATAGATTACTTGCAGATATTATTAGCGACACAACAATTAATTTGGAGGAAATAGAGGATGGTTTATTACTCACAAAATTTGAGGAGGTAAAGATGATGGACTTAAGGAGAGTGGTTAAAAATTTAACAAATAAAGAGAGTAGCACAAATGGAATTAACTCTAGATTGTTGAAATGTGTGTTTCGAGGTGTTTGGGCATAGACTCCTTGAAATAGTCAATTTTTCGTTGGATACAGGAATATTCTCGGAAACATGGAAGTTATCGACAGTGGTACCAGTGGAAAAAGTAAGAAATACAGTACAGTGTGAGGAATTTCGACCCATAAATATGCTACCTCCATATGAAAAGGTGATGGAGACCATAGTAAAGGACCAGCTCACAAAATTTATGGAAGACCACAATATTCTAACACCACATCAAGCAGGATTCAGAAAAGGTCGCTCCCGTGAAACAGCAGTACAAACAGTTATTGGCAGATGGAAGGATGCTTTATACAGAAAAAAATGTGTTGGAATGGTATTCTTGGATTACAGAAGGGCTTTTGAGACGGTGAATTGTGACTTGATGATGTGCAAATTAAAGAAAACGGGAGAGGGTGGCAGTGCACTGAAGTGGTTTGGAAGTTATTTGAGCGATAGATTCCAAGTGGTGAAGTACAATAATTCAATTTCAGGGAAGGTTCAAACAACACATGGTGTGCCGCAGGGTTCAGTGTTGGGGCCGGTACTGTTTACATTGAACATAAATGACATTGTCGATTCGTTGTATACAAATGTTTGCAGATGACACTCTTATTTATTACATTGGGGAGAGTAAGGCTGAGGTAGCAGAAGTTATCAATAGTGAACTGAAGGCAATTTCTAGGTGGTTGAAGAACAATATGGTGGTTATAAATACTAATAAGACTGAAGTGATGTATTTGGGGGGCAAGAGTGTAGCAACTCGATGGTTGAATGAAATCGAGTTAAAGCGTGTTTGCAAAATTAAGTACTTAGGGGTTATTATAGACAATGAGTTGAATTTGAAAGAGCATGCTAGTTATGTTTTGAAGAAAGTATCTCAAAGAGTGGGCAATCTGTCTAGAATAAGTGGCAAACTTAGCTGTTGGTCACGGCTGCTTGTATATAAAACTACGGTTGCCCCGTATTTTGAATATTGTACAATGGTTCTATATATGGTGATGGATTTTTTTGTTCAGGAGTTTCAGAGAAGACAAAATAAAGCAATGCGAGCTATATTGAACTGCAGCAGGTATACTAGTATTTCGTTTATGTTGGAGACACTTCAGTTTATGAGTGTTGCGCAGAGAATTAGGCATAAGACATTAATTTTTGTATACAAAGTAAAATATAATATGCTTCATATGGATGATCCATTTAAACTACAAACGGATGTGCATGATTACTACACAAGAAGAAGGGAAGACATTTTCGTACCTGATGCAACTACTGCATTTACTCAAAATCAAGTGTTTGTTAAGGGATATTCTTATTTTAATCATTTGCCTATTTACATGAAAGATGAAAGTAGTTTTAGGATTTTTAAAAAGAAAAGTGCAATATATGTTAAAAATAGTTAGATAGTGGTTGCATTACCTACTAGTGAACATTTATTTATTTTTTTAATTATATCATTCATTCATCATTCATTATGATTTTGTACAATTCATTACCAGGTCATATTAGAGACTGTAACGCGAGGTAAACGTGGAAAACGTAGATAAATAGCGACGAACATGTCCTAGCAGTTTTATCAAGACACACATGTTGAAAAACAGTGATTATTATTATTGACGTTAAAAAAAATAGAATTAATGTGTCAGATTTTTAAACGAAAAGTTAATTCAATTCATCCACTTACAATTTGTTATAAGTTAATTTGCTCTGGTTGTTAAATAAAAGTCGTGAAAACAACTAAATTCTTGCCAACTCAAAGAAGACCCATGACAAATTGGCGCCCAACGCGAAGCAAGAAAAGTTTGTCATAAAACGACTAAACTAACATTAAAAGTGTAAAGCAAAGTTAACTGTGGTGTTGGATGTATTTCATGTGTGGACAACATCTGCAGAGGGTAGATCTCCAGCTCCATCATTCGTCACCCAACCCCAATAACTGACAAGGAAAGAAAATTAAGCATTTTTTGGTGTGTTTAAGGTGTAAACAGCATCTACAGGGACTGGGTGTAGATCTGTAATTGCAGCTTTCGTCAACCAACTGGCAAGCATAAATCTTTCCTGTTTTCTGCTTCTATACAAATTGTAAGTTTTTTTCTAAAATTCCTTCCTTGGCATCACTTTTTACAACGGCCGAGGATAATAATTATTGGCTACGTAGCCAAGAGAAGAGAGAAAATATGGTGACGCTTACAGACGAGCAGTTTGTTCAACTGCTTCGGTCACTACAAACTACGCCAGGTCCGACTCGTCAGGGAGGCAATTTCGCAAATTGTCAATCGCGTTTTAACGGTGATGAAAAATCAAATGTTGCCGCTTTTATAGACGCTGTCGAAATTTATAAAGAAGTTACGAATATATCAGACGAAAACGCGTTGAAAGGTCTACCCATGCTATTAGATGGTTTCGCCGCGGAGTGGTGGCAAGGGGTAAAACGGAACACAACCTCTTGGCCCGCTGCTGTGTCCTTACTGAAAAAAATTTTTGGTCCGAGAAAACCGCCGTACAAAGTTTATCGCGAACTCTTCTCTAGTGAACAAGATGCTAGAACACCTACAGATGTTTTTGTATGCAAAGCTCGCGGACTGCTTTCTCAATTACCCGAAAATACGCTTTCGGAACAGACGCAAATTGATATGGTGTATGGACTTCTGTCATTAAAAATTCGGGAAAAAATCTCTCGTGATAAAATTGTGACTTTCAATGATTTATTGGAACAATTGCGCGGTGTTGAAGAAACACTACGAGAACATGTTGACAATTCGGTAACAGTGACGGAGAATCGGAATCCGGTTGAAAAGAAAGTGAGGTGCGGGTATTGTAAGAACTTGGGTCACTCCAAGGAACAATGTCGAAAATTAATAAAACGGAAAGAAGCAGACTCGCGTGGAGCTACCCAGCCAACCAATGATTCGCGTTCTTTCGTATCACCTAGCACTACCTCAGGTCCCAATAATGTATCCTACAGTACCATAACATGTTTTGGATGTGGACTTCCCAGGTACGTGCGTTCAAATTGTCCGTCGTGTAAATCTAGTGCATCATCTGCTGTCGAATTTTGCGGTTTAGAAACTAATCCGAAGATGTCACCTCGCGCAAGGCTAATCCTTTCCATTGGCGTACTCGGTTCGAGAGGCACTGCAATTGTTGATACGGCTGCAAAACAGAGCGTCGCGTCGCGTTCTCTGTATGATGTATTGGTTTCTAAGGGTCAAGCATTCACCCGGCAGCGAACAACAATTAAATTAGCAGACGGTAGCGTAAGGGAAGATGATGTCTTGTTGACCACCGTTGATTTGGAACTTCAAGATCGTATAATTCCCACGACCTTCATCGTGTTCTCGACATTGCATAATAATCTGACACTTCTTGGCATAGATTTTGTTATGGATGCCAAGATCATATTGAATGCATCTGATCATTATTGGAAATTTGCGGATTTACAAGTTATCCACTTCAGTTTGAACAAAATGCAGGTTTACAAACTGTTCAAATTAATTCGATGTGTGTTCTTCGTTCCGATGAAGGATGTTCTCTAAATCCTGATGAATGCAGGCGCTTAAATGCGTTGCTCGATGCAAATAAAGAGATTTTTGTAGGAGTTGGTGGTCCTACTCCTTATTATGAGCATTTTATTAATACTCAAGATCATCCTCCGATCTCTTCACCTCCGTACAGGCTTACACCAGCTCGCAAGGAAATTTTAAAGAAAGAGTTAAATACACTCCTTAGCGAAGGAATCATAGAGGAATGTGAGAGTCCATGGGCGGCTCCGATAGTTCTGGTTCCCAAGAAAAATGGTGACATGAGGCTCTGTGTGGATTACAGACTTCTAAATTCTATAACAGTCCCTGATACTTACCCATTGCCGAGGATGGATGATTTGCTCCACGCCACCAAGAAAACTAGATTTATATCTACCATAGATCTTCGTTCGGGATATCACCAGGTTAAAGTTGCAGAGAAGGATTGAGATAAGACGGCTTTTGTCACCCCGCTTGGAACATTTCGATACCTACGCATGCCCTTTGGCTTACGCAATGCGCCGGCATCATTCCAAAGACTTATCTTGATGACATTATCATTTTATCTGATTCATTCGATGGGCATATTTGTGATTTGGGACTAGTTTTTGAAAGATTGAAACAATTCAGACTTACACTGAACCGGGAAAAGTGTTTCTTTGCTTCTCAAAGTGTTAAGTATCTTGGTCGAGAGTTGCGAACAATAGACGATGTCACAAATGATTTTAGATCTGTTGTACAAGCAGAGAATGTGCTCCCACAGCTCACTCCATATCTGCAGAAAATTTCGAATGTTTGGCAGGAAGCAAGGAGTTCTCATGAAAAACATCAGGATCTAGCAAAATTGCAGGCAGATAAGCACAGGAGAAGTTATGAACCATACAAAGTTGGAGACAAAGTTTGGATTAGCACCCACGTACCAAGTAACAAGTCCAAAAATATAACCTCAAAATTTGTGCCAAAACGGGATGGCTCGTATGTCATTATTAAAATCGTTTCGCCTGTAAGTTATCAGGTTGCAAGTGTTGAAGACACTAATGTTCCCCTAGGAACATACCATGTCTCAGCAATTTCTCCTTGCCAGGGAATTGAAGAGGTAACTCCACTTAATCCAATTAAGAAGAGAGGACGACCCAAGAGAAAGTCAAGACCTGTTTCCAGTTCGAGACGAACCCAGGAACCAGGGGGGGGGGGATTGTAACGCGAGGTAAACGTGGAAAACGTAGATAAATAGCGACGAACATGTCCTAGCAGTTTTATCAAGACACACATGTTGAAAAACAGTGATTATTATTATTGACAATTTGTTATAAGTTAATTTGCTCTGGTTGTTAAATAAAAGTCGTGAAAACAACTAAATTCTTGCCAACTCAAAGAAGACCCATGACAAGACTGTAATAGCATGTTAACATTTAGGAGGGAGCTTGTCCAATATGTTACAGAAAATTATTAGTGCAGTTTTATTTGTTATTTGGCGCTGAGACCGGGATAACAATACCGACAAATAAGCAGTTAGGTGACAGTTTTAAAAACATTTTCAATTTTTTGTGTGCAAGTGAAAATGTTCAAGACAGTATGTGTATGTCATTAAGGTCTGTACAGCAATTTTGTGAAAATGAACAGTTGCGTCATCAAAAACAGTGCAAAATTACCGACATACTTTTTCAATTGTCAATACAGTTATTCCATATTTACCAGAAAACAGAGCCAAAAAGCCGTGGGTTCTGCTGTTGATCACATCAATTTCGTGTAAAGTGACAGTGTGGACGACCTCCTTCCTTTTCTGAAGCTCGCCTTCGGGGCATTGCACAAAACGTGTCTGCTGACCAGTTGCATCGTAATCCCTCGCTCTCGCAAACGAACGCCCCAACCGACTGATTTTACCTAACATAAAAGAGAACGTGTGAAGTGAAACGATAAAAATTGCGCGTAAATGGTATACCCGTAGCTTTATCAATAGTAATCACGTCACCCGATTGTACCTTCTCCTTCATGATACTGTCGATCATTTTACCGCCCAAATCATAAATCGTCTCCATATCGGTAGTTTTCAATATTAATTTACCCACTTTTGTACCCATACCGCTAGCTGGACGTTCGATCTGAATTTCCACAACTTCCCCTTCGATAATTTCACTTTCTTCCCTAAATACATCTTTTATAAACAAACTTATTTCGAAACGATCAACACGTACTTAATTCTGACACCGATGCTCTTCCGGATCGCTTGTGTTAGCGCCTCTGTCTTGCTCATTTCCAACGAATATATTTCCGAACCTGCCATACTCGTAAACGGAGTATCATGGCCTAAAGCGGCTGCTAAAGCAGTTGCTATAGCGGTTTTCCCTGTACCCGGTTGACCGGCGAGTAAAACAGCACGGCCCGCAATGCGCCCCTCACGGATCATTTGTAAAACCACTCCTACAGCTCTCCGAGCAGCCACTTGACCCACCATACCTTGTGAGACCTACACATACATCACTTACTACGAACTGCCGATGTTGAGTGCCAAACTTACATGTCTAGCTTCGAGACTATCATCTAAACCAAGCCCTCTGATGTGTGAGTGAGCCCCAATTCGCTCAATACGAGTTATTTCCCTCACTTCTTGAACTTTTGCAGCAGCCGCTGCCTGGCAGCAAAATTTATAGGTTAGAAACCGGTATCAAGTCAATAGCGAATTTGATTGTGTTCAAAAACCAATTAATTCGTTTGATACATGAATTTTTATTACACTACTAGAATATTAACAAGAGTTTTTCATTAAAAACAGGTAAAAACTTACCGCCATCGTGACTTTTGTTGAGAAACTTCAAAATACAAACAAACAAAGTACTGCAAACTGATAGATAGAAAATTACCAGAAGTTACTAAAAGTGACACAAATTCCACCAAATTTGAAAGTGAAAAATATTAGCAAGTTAATAATAGCTATAACTCATGGTAAGTTACTTTTTACTGCCATATTAGACGTTTCAGTGGGAGCGGAGGGTTGAAACTTTCCGAAAATTATAAAATTTTGGGGCAATATTTCTCGCGGCTGGTGAAAATTACAATTTACCGCAAAAAGTGACATTTGCACATAAATTGACACTTGCAATAACATTATTATTGTAATAAAAAGTAGATATATTTATTAAAGAATAAGTAATAACATAAATAACAACTTAAAACAAATAATGAATAGAATATTTACAATCTTTAGTGCAAATATTACGTATTTACAAGTATTTATATTACTAGAGTATTAGAAAATTATAAAAGTGTTTATAAAGCTATTATTAAATAATCCCCAAGTGGCCGAGCTGCAAAAACAAGCGGATTACAAAGCGATATACGTTTGAAACGCAACAGAACTCACCAAAGACTGTTTTTGCTGCTCTTTCTGAAGTACCGTTTCCGTTTGCTGTTCGTCAAATTTACAAACGGCGGCAATCACCCTGGCTAATACTAAGCTTTCTTTTCCGAGCATATAGTTGTATAAAACATTTTTTAAGTATTCTATTTCGGTGGAGTTCGTCAATTCCGTACAGTGATTCAAAGTAACTAAAGTTTCGTCTAACTTTCTGTTTAATTTCTCGTTTTTGTTTTTTAATTTTTGCACTTCGTTCTCGTAGAAGTCTATCGAACTTTTATTTGTCAGATCGATCGACTTGTATTGTCGCAATTTTTCTCTAAGCTCGTCTATTTCGACTTCACAGTCTTGCGTGGAATTTTCGGTTTTTAGAATGTTCAAATTTTCTAATTTGCCGCTATTTTGGCGATTCAAATTTAAAGGCGTCGTTTTTAATTCTTGTATTTCGTCTTGTAATAATTGTTTTTCGTGTAACAGTTCGTTATAATGACGTTCGAGTTCTTGAAACTGGAATAACGATTGCTTATTTGCTTTCGACGAATTATCGGATTCGTCAGTCAATTTTTGTATACTAGACTTTAACTGTTTATTTTCTGTGATTATACTATCAAACTTTGTTTTTATGTCTAGTAATTCAAGATGATTTTGATCGGACTCTGTTTTTATTTCGTTATTTTTCAACACCAGTTTCTGTAACTCACTTTTTTCACTTTCCAGTTTGTTAATTTCAGTTTTTAAAGCATCTATCGTGTCTCTTAGTTTATTTCTTTCTTCTACACCTTCTTCATGCTTATCCACTTCGATCTCCATAGTTTCCAACTGTATTTTAACGCCTTCCAATTCGTTTAACAAAAACCCGTTTTCTTCTGAAATAATCTTATTATCAAGGACTATTTGACTGTTCCTCGTATTAATTTCCGCAATTTCTTCGTTCAACCTATTGTTCTTCTTTTGTAATTCAACATTTTCTTTGATTATATCGTCCAATTTTTGCTTCAAATTGTTCGCTTGCACCATCACATTCTGTAGTGTATTTCTTTCATTAGAAACTTCGTGAAACTGTTTTTGCAGCAAAGAAATTTCGTCTAATAAATTAATTTTCTCGTTCCTCAACGCCGTATATTCATCTTCGACGATAACGTTGTGTTCTTTTAATTCCCTATACTCTTCTTCGCTTATAGTTAATTTTTCTTTAAGTTTTGAAAGCTCTTGGGTTAATTCTTCCAAATTAGCAGCACTTTCTTTCAATCCCGACAATTCAGTATTCAATTTTTGATTCTTTACAGCAAATTCTTCATTCTGCCTAAGCAATTCTTCAATTTCTTTCGACATTTCTTCACCGGCTTGTTTTAACTCAACTAACTCGGAATTCAATCGTTTATTTTCTGCGGTAGTTTCTTCATTTTTCTTGCGCACATCTTCAATTTCTTCTTTTAGACTTGCACTCGATTCTTCAAAATTAACGCCACTTTCTTTTAATTTCAATATTTCCGTATTTAAATTTTGATTTTCGGTCAGAATTTCTTCATTTATCTTCGCCAATTCTTCGATTTGCTTTAATTCTTCCCTCAATCGCAGATTTTCTGCAGAAACTTTATCGAAATCTTCGCTAGTATGTTTTAATTTCAATATTTCGTTATTCAAATTATGATTTCTTGATAAAATTTCTTCATTTTCCCTTTTCAGTTCTTCGATTACTTTCAGTTCTTCTTTCAATTGAAGATTTTCTCTAGAAATTTCTTCAATTTCTTTCTGATTTTTCTCTAAATTGTCGCTTAAATCTGCTTCTTTTCTGCTACATTCTTCGATTGATTGCTTCAACGATACCAAATTCTTTTGCAACGTTTTTTCTTCTTCCGTCATTCTAATTACAATTTCTTCTTTGTTGCGCACAATTTCTTCCATTTCCTTTCGTAGGTTCACGATCGTTTGTTGTTCTTCTTCGATTTTCTGCTTATAATTTGCGACAACGTGCAGTAAACTTGATTTTTCTCTGCCGATTTCTTCCGAATATTTCTTTAGTTCTTCACACTCTTCTTCTAAAGATTTTATCTTCGACTCTTCTAATTCGCGTTGTTTGTTTTGATATTCTTCGACTTCTTTCTTTAAAGTTTGATTGTCTTCCTTCAATTTCGTCATTCTTTCTTGTACTTTCGGTAATCTTTGCTTTAACGCTTTCAACTCATTTTCTACTGCGGCATATTTATTTTCTAACGTTGTATTATTTTTCTTCAATTCTGCAACTTCATTTCTGCCTTCCGAAGCTTCGTTTATCAACTCCAGATGGTTCTCTTCCAAATTCTTGTATTTTACTTCGAAATCGGTTAGTTTTTCTTGTAAATTTTTTATGTCGTCGTGTGATTTTGTTATCAAATCTTCTTTTTCGAGTAGCTTCAGTTGGGTGTCTTTTAGATGATCTTCGTTGGTGCTTAAACCGTCAATTTTTCTTAAGTAATCTGCCCTTAGTTCTTCTTCTTTTTGGGCATACTCCTGTTTGAGGCGATCTTTAATTTTCGTTTCTAAAGATAGCAAGCTCATTTTAGCTTCTTCTCTTTGGCTTAGTAGGTCATTCTCGTACTCCTTTTGCTTCGTTTGTATCGTTTGTCGCAAGTCTTTTATTTGTTTCTCACATTCTGACAGTTGTTCATCGAAACGTTTCTTTAATTCTGCATACGTTGTTTCCTTCTCTTCGAATTTCTGTTTGAGATTTCCATTTATTTTTTCCAGCTCTTGGGCGTTTTCGGCACTTTTCTTCAGATCTGTGATGTGAGCTTCGTGTTTATCGATTTCCTTTTCGTAATTCGTACATTTTTGCGTCATTTCTCGCAATTCGGTCAGCAGTGCCTTGTTTTCACTTTCTAATTTGTCGGTTATCGATTTATTTCCCTCGTAGACTTCTAAGGCTTGTTTTAAAACTTCGACGTCCGCTTTTAAATTGGCGATTTCGCCGTCCTTGCCGATTATCTCGTTGTGTAGCTCCATTTTGCTTTGGGCAAGTTTGAAATTGTTTTCTTTTTCTCGTTTGGTAAATTGATCAGCTTCTCTTTCTAAATTAGCAATTTTCAATTTAAAATCTGTCTCTTTGCTTTGATAAATGATGGAATTTGCTTTCATTTCTTGTAGTTTTGCGTTTAAATTTTCGATTTCAATCCGAGCATCGCTCAAGTACTTTTTTAACATTTCTAGGTTTTCCTGTGACACGTTCTCGTTAGTTTCACTGGATTCGACACTAGGATTATTCTTGAGAAGGTCTATTTTTGTTTCTAGAGTGTCTATTTTGTACTGTTTTTCGTCTAACTCTACTCGTAGCGCGTTTTCTAAGTGCGCTTTGGCTTTCTGCTCTAAAGTGCACTGTTCTCTAAGTTCCGTGACTCTTCTGATTGCTTTATCTTGAGTGTCGACTAACACGGCCTGTAATTGATAAGAAAAATATTCGTCATAGTTGTGATCAGAGCTGGATGAATAACTGTCCCTAACATGGTGCAAAAGACTTCCAGAGATATGGTAAGATACTACAAATGTATCTGAGCTACTGTCCAACTTTGGTCGCACTAATAATTACCTTCATTTTCCCATTTTCTCGTTCTAAATCTCGGTAATGCTTTGCCAAGTCAGTGAAACGTCCCCGATATTTGTGATACCTCATCTGCGATTTCTGGAAGGCGGAATATATTTGTTCCTTCGTCAAATGACCCAACTGGGACGATGACGTCGATGCTGTATCTTCGAATTCCGAGACGTCAAGATCGGACTGCAAAATTTGATAATTAACCAAATTAGAGGGATTATTTATCATTAATTACTTGGAGGTGGTATGCATTTGGCGAGGACTCGTATTTGGGCCAAAAAGACACATCGCTAGCGATTGAAGAAGTAGATGTCCTTCTCGTACGTGATTCGCTCGGAGAGTTTAAAGATACGTTTGAAAAACCGGGTTCTAGTGTTGCTGATGAATTGCTTACTTCTAAAATTAATTTTCTATTGTATTCAAGTAGTTTTCGCGTCTTTTTGACCTACCTTCTTCGGCTAGAGAAAAGAAATTCTCTTCGGATTGCGAACTGTTCTGCAGCCTGTCACTGACAGATTGCGTCAATTTTTGTAACTGCGGCGAACTTTTCACCTCTTCAGTGATTTTTTCCTTCAGTTTTTTAAACATCTTTGCTACGGGGAGTTAAATAAAATTATAAACAGACGCATTTAACCTAAATTTTTGACGTGTCAGCTTTCGATCTTCGATGACAGAACAAACACACCTACCTCAATTGTTTATTACATGGCGGGAAAATTCGATTTTATATATATTTTTTTTGTGTTATATTTTTTTAATACTACGGAAATAACCAATTTTTAAGCAAATATGTTGTTTTTATGAACTTATAAGTTGTGGGATTAGTTATCTAAAGTTGTATATAAAGATAATTATATCTTATCTTGTTTGAAAATTGGCTTTACCACAAAAACCCTGTATTCAAATAAAACGAAAGTTGTATTTTCACTCTTTTACTTTACAAAAAGAAAATAGAAAATATTAATACTATAAAATGACTTTAAAGTATAAAATATGAAACAAAAAAAGTGTAATATGTTATTGTATTGCCATGAACTGATTGCAAAAAGCCAACCAGAAGAAAATGCGAAATATACTTTTAAGCTTAAACCTAGAATCGCTTGAGGAATTCCTCGGCGACGATCCTGGCTCTTGCGTTGACAGCCAGCTTCATTTCCGAAACTTCTTTATCGATTTCTTCCATAAAGTGTATTACAAAGTCTACTAGTTTGTGTTTGTACATTTGTTCCGTATGGACATTCGTTATGAGAAAACTAATGTCGTAACCCTGAATAGGCTTCCTCCTTAGTACTATAAAGTTCTCCGCCCTCATCATCATGAACCGCATGAACTTCTTGCACAGCAATTTTTCTATTTCGTCCGCTTGCTTGACGGCGATACTTATACGTACTGAGTTTATGGAAGTTTCGATTAACACTTTTTCTTTCTCGTTTCTCGATATAATTACAGGAGTTAAGAGAAGTTCTTTACTAGTTCTAACCTCTACTTCTGGTTTATTGTGCCTCTCCACTACTTGAGACGAAAAATTGTCTAAACACATCGCCGCTGTTAAGGTATGGCGGACAGCTGCCAGATACGGCCGTAAAGTTGCCGACATTTTGTGGATTTATTCGAAATCTTAAAGTTTAAAACACCGCAACCACACCTCCACTATTATTCACAAATGTCATTCATCTGTCAATGTCAAACTAGTTGCAGTAGTTCAATTCCATTGTTAAAGTAGTTCATTAAAATTGACAGTTGTGATTGTTTGTTGGAAGTGTCAGTTTATGTCCGAATTTTTCAAGTTTAACAATGGGTTTAGCAGTTAGCAATTCATATTTAGCGTGTTTTGCGTCAGGAACAATATTAGGAGCTAGTACTGTGTATTTAATGTTAAAACTTCGGAGGAAATATGAAGTGCCGCAAGAGGAAAAATTTGAGGTTAGAACGTATTGCACTTTTCTTTTCGAATGTAATTTTGAGCGTATTTATAGTTTTCTGACCCGAAAGACGAGTATAGACTAATAATGGGAATAAGAAATGATCTTAAAATGCAAAAAGGAAAAGTCGCTGCGCAGTGTGGGCATGCCGCAGTTGCTGCTTACGCAAAAGCGCTCAAAGTCAAGCCGAAAACACTGAAAAATTGGCTTAAATTCGGTATTACTTAATTATTTATTCATTCACTATAATAAGTAACTTGTTCTTTAATAGGGGGTACAAAAATCACTGTTAAAATCGACTCGGAACAGGAGTATTGTTAGAGATGCTGGTCAAACTCAGGTGGCCCCAGGTACGAGAACGGTAATAGCAATTGGCCCAGCCCCGAAAAGCATTTTAGACAAAATTACGGGACATTTAAAATTATATTAGCTTAAGTTATTACGTAAAATAAATTATTTGAAATATCCTAGCTTTTTTATATTAAAAAAATGAAATTCAGCGGTTTTAATGTGATATTGCATCGACGCACCTGTTGTGTATGTAGCTGTTAGACGTAATTGCAGCCAGTACAAGTTTGACATGACATTAAAGTTTTTTTGAGGTTAGTTTTTTGAAATTCAAAAGTTTTAGCAATGTTCTCTTCGATCGATGGATAATTTACAAAAGCACGTAAGTTGAGTGTGTTTGCAACAAATTCTTTGAATATTTTTCATTTTTAGTAAAAGTTTTTTGAAGAATTTCGCTTTTGAAGTCCTAGAAGATGCCAAAAAATTTTATGCTGGTCACGACAAACGTGTGTTAAAATACTTATTTGTTATATATTTTACTGAAATTGGTTTTCTTTTAGTTGGGGATGATATTTTGCAATCCCTAAACGCGCTCTTTGGAAACATTTTTGTTAGGGCTTGCGAATTATTGGAAAGTTGTAAAGTTGTCCGGTATCGGACGGAAAATGGTTGTAGAAGCATTATTAAATTATCGAAGTCGAAGGATCAATACACGTTTTTCGAGGATATCAATTTTTGTACCTGCCAATGGTTCCGGTATCAAGTTTTGATTAATAAGAACTCAATAACGTGTAAGCACGTTTTGGCTGTTAAATTGTCGGAAATTTTGGATCGGATCAAAGTGGAGGTTATTACGGATTTGCAACTAACCGATTTGCTGAACCATCAGTTGGAAAATGTTTTATCGGAGTGCAGTTAAAGAAAAATGGAGCATTTTCTTGATTATATTATAATTCTTACATACATCGTACAATAAATATTTTCTTAAAACATGTAATACTGCATTTGGAAGTACAAAATTCTTTTGATTTGAATAGTTTTTAGGTACCGATACTATGGATAAATGCGTTTTATTCCAGTACATTAACGGCTATACACTTAAATTAATTTTTTTTATACGAAACTGTATTGGTTCTCGACAGCCCGACTCATATCTCCTGAATGCGCTTGCTGATGTTCTTGAGTTCGTACACTCCCGTTATGGGTTTGTACCTAGAAAGAACAAAGCTGCGCACTTGAATATTGAATGCCTTTTCATATCTTCGAATAATTGCAACCGATACACAAGCAGCTAATAAAATAAAAAAAAAGGAAGAATGAAAAAAGCAACAGAAGATTTTTAGCTTTTATTTTATAGTAAATAGGTTAGATATATAAATAAAACTATGCACAACTTTTTAACTTACTATATTTTGTATTTACAGTTTTTTTAAAATTTTTAATTTACCAACTGAAAACATACTTTTTTCTTATTTTAAATAAAAATATACGGTCGATTTTTTATATCGTTTAAAGTGGCAAATGCACAGAGTGAAATAAAAAATAAATTAATCATTAGTAATGAAAAATTTAAGCATACAAGTATGTACAACGAGGCAAGGAACTTAAAACAGGATAGATTCAATTGCATTTGACTATTTTGATGCTCGTATAGGTAAGTTCGGGTATTTTAACCATTTGAACAAAATGACGGCACTTTTTGACACCCTACTAAAAGATTCGAGTTCGGGTATAAGTCAGTAGCGCGCCACGGTCAGTTTAACCCTTACAGATTATAAAATGGCTGCAAATTTGTCCTATAAATGTACCTTCAACAGAAAAGAATTATTCATTTACCCACTGATGTCGTTCAGGAGAAGTTTACGTGCAATATACTGAAATGGAGACAATCTTAAGTGAGCGCGGAAAAAAATTATTAATAGCCGAAAATTATACTTTTCGTAAAGACAGAGAAACTACGAAAAGTGTGTCATATCCCAAAAACCATCTAAGATCGTCAATGCTGGGCTTAAAGAAGCTCACGCGCAAGAGAATATTACAACATGGGACCTTGATAATATAAGAAAAAGCATATACAGATCAAGAAAAAGCGTTTTTCCAGTTTCACTCCAGTCATTAGAAGACTTCTACTGTTATTAAAACAAATAAGGACGAAGACTTTTTATTGGTAAATAACAGGAACTTAAATATAATAATATTTTCTTGTCAAACAAATTTACAATATTTGTGTTTACAACAAAAAATGTATGTAGACGGAACTTTCAATGTGTATTATATTCTGGGAAAAAGCTAGAATCCCTGTAGTCAAGTAAAAACCAAGGCAAAAGTCCCTTCCTTCTCGATTTTATTTTTTTTATCTTCGAACAAACTGAGACATATCTCATTTTATTAGTTAGGTCATTGTTTATGAGAAATCACAAGATACGACATTTTTTTGTGGTCACGAAATTTTTTATTTCCAAAAAAGTGTGGATACGTACCTTTTTTAAAAACCTTGCTTTTTTATATATCCACTCTAATATCTAGGTATTTAATTGAGCTATCGACATGATCTTTTTCTAAGCATAGTATTGGTTGGTGTCTTTTGTTTTAATATCCTCAAAACGTCGATAACCTAGGAAGTTCAGAAATTACGCAGGAAAATTTTCACTAATCGAGAAACTTTTTTGTTTTGGAAATTTTTATATAACATGCTGCGAAGGAAATGCCGCCAAAAGACCAAAAAAGTTTTTGGCAGCATAATTGTTATTGTGACTTTTGTAGTTTAGGCGCTATGATTTTTTATATCGGTTAATAATAAGGATGACAATATCGACGCGTGCGAGATATAACATGAAAGAAATAAATAGTCTTTTATTTACACATGTAGTTCGTATTGTTAGTGGCGAGTTCTTTAATTTTTACTGCTTAAAAATATTTAAGATAGATGAGCTAAATATTAAAATGAAGTGCTTATTATGTGGTGAAGTTGTGGAGGAAAAAGATAAATTTGTTGTGCATAAGCCTTGGAAGTGGGGTTTAGAGACAATAATTAGGGCTGCGGAACTGAGAAAAGATGATTTTGGACAGAAAATTTTAGCAATCAAGAATGATATTTTAAACGGAAAAATTAAAGCAAAATATAAAGACTGTAGAAAGGTCTATACCAGCAAGGACAATATTGAGATGGTTTGCTAAATTAGTAATAGCTCGGACGGAGACAGAAACATTCCGCGAGACATTCCAGGTTCTTCAAAAAGTAGGACATGGAATCATACGTGAAATGTGCCTTATTTGCAATCAAAAAGGGGCAAAGAAAAAGCAAAAATTAACATTTATACAAACAAGTTTGCAGATTGTATTAGGTACCTACCCATTTCTTTTTATTATTTTAGGGGTTTCGTCAGTCAAAACATAAACAAAAATAACACTCGAAAAATTCTGATTTAAATTAAACATTAATTTGCGTAAAAATATACCACTGATATATGAAATAAAGTTCCAAACTGATAATTTTTTGGGGTTAGGTCGAGAGTGAGGTTGTAAGTGCCTACTTCAGAATACAAAACTACTGAGGTACCTACAGTCTACACTTTTGTGTGCTAACTTCTATTTGGATAATACACTTAAAATATAAAAATAGGAAACCGGATAGCGTACAATAAAAAATTATAGAAAATTTTAAGAATATGTACTACAATAGCCAATTTATCTTAATCTCTTGAGGGACAGGAAAAAGTACTTATGTATAAATAATCAAAGGGGCGATATTGGAATGGTTGCAAAGTTCACCGGTTATGACGATCTGTTTGTGCATGATGCGAAATATCATAGGTCGTGTTATAGCCATTACATTTCGAAATATGTGTAGCATACAAGCATTTTTAAATAAATTTAAAATTAACAAAAAATTAGCCCAATAAGTCCCGACTTTTTCATCAAACTCTGATAAAATAGAATCAACGAGAGAATCAGTTCTTCCTTTCTATCTGAAACTGCTAATAATGATGTCTGTAAGGAAGAAGTTTATCAAAATGAATATGAAATTTTGCATCAAGCAGCTGGAATTTTTAAAAAACACACAATTTCAGTTCTCCACGAAAAATTTTTCCTGTTCCTCAACTCCTTATGATATTAATCAAAATGAGTTTACAAAGTAAGTACCAAATATGTTGCTACAATTTATATCTTGGCTTATCGACGATGATAGTTATGGCGTTGTTCGTCAAAAAAACTTTTTAAATTTGGATTAGACTTGTGTACACCATTTACTACGAAGTAGACAACTTTTTGACTTCCTATCTGAAATTGGTATTAGCTGTACTTATAACGATATTAGACAATTATTAACAACCAACATTGCCAAACAAAGAATTAGTAATGACAAAATTTATGTACCTCCAGGTAAAAGTTGTTGATAATACAATCAAAAATTACACACATGCGAGTATAGATAATTTTGATTTAAATGAGGACACAATCCACGGAAAAAATACTACTCATTGCGTGGGTGTCGTGGTATTTCAGCAACGTTTAGAAAATATTACATTTAAAGGTGAAAATATACCTAGAAAAGGTCCTTATTCATTAAGCTTAGATCTTGATTTTCTCTTTCGACACATATTGCCCTTTTTAGCCCTCCAAAACGACCAGAGCCTTTACCCTTGAAGTCCGTTGAGTTTAACAAAAAAACTATAAAATATTTACAAAAATAAACTTGACATGGAAACTATTTCAATATTTTAAAGGCACTAGTCCATTTTTAACTTGATCAGGCTTTAATAATTTGTATCTGAGATGCCCAAGCATTGCAGATCAATAACTGAAAATACTGAAAATAGGCAATAAACACAGCAAAATTGAAGGTGCCGAACCATTACCCACTATTATTGCACCGTGCGCGCAAATTTAGATATTACCCTCCAAACTAAAAAAAAAACATATTATAAAAACTATTGAAAATATCCAGATTTTTTTTCTAAAAACTTTTTTGGTCTTTTGGCTATATTTCCTTCGCATCATGTTATATAAAAATTTCCAAAACAAAAAAGTTTCTCGATTAGTGAAAATTTACCTGCATAGTTTCTGAACGTCCAAGATCATCGGCGTTTTTATCATTTATTTAAAAAACAATACCATTATTATTATACATCTAAAGAAGCGCATAAGTGTGTGCTTTAAAACAAAAAATAGATTACGTCGACAGCTCAATTCGTTTTTGAGATATGCCAGCAGATGTGCAAAAAAACATAATTTTATAGTTTTTTAAAAATAAAGAATGTGGTGACCGCTAAAAAATGTCGTATTTTGAGTTTCTATGTGTATAATGATGTTGTCGACAATACCCACTGGGTCTGATCTTGTTCTAAGCTCATCAAAAAAACGACACAATTTTACCCATTATTTACTCCGCTACTACCAGAGCTATACCTAACTGTGTAAAAAAAAAACTTGTGGATCTTCACCATGTTCGGAGAGTTGCAACAAAATTCCAAAAAAACACCAGATGTTTACAAGCGCCGTGAGGAGGACTTTCAAAACAATTTAGATAATTTATTCGATATAGCACACGCCGATGTTTTGGAACGGATGAAAATAGAGGAAGATAAAATCTTTTTACAAAAACAAGAGAACCAGGGCGTCCAGGATGTTTAGCGGGTGTAGACAAAAGGTTAGCCGAGAAAAAAGAAAGTTCTGGAACTACTACAAAAAGAGGAAGGAAAGACTTTATCACGCCTAAGTTAGTTGCAACTTTAGACAGATGTCAATTAAGCATATACTTCAGGCTGTAGTAGAAGCACTAGATCTTAGCTGTGATGATTTCCCGATAAACAAATCATCCATTCAACGCATTCGCACACGGAGTAGAAAAGATAGAGCGGAATCTATAAAATCAGATTTTCAGAATAATATCCCTGAAATGGTGACCGTTCACTGGGATCGGAAATTAATACCTGGACTGGACGTGAGAAGTTCTAAAGAAGAACGCCTGCCAATTCTTATTGAAAGGAGCTTGTGTACTTTTGGAACAAAAACTAGACAGGGAATTAGTACTCTTTGCTTGCCGCCATCACGTTTACGAAATGGTTTTAAAATGTGTGTTCGAAACAAAAATCCACCAAATCAGAAGTAGCCCTGATATCGTCACACATTTTTGTAATACAACAATAGAAGAATTGTTGACATTTTATAATCAAGAACTGCAAAAATCCATTGTACGTGACGATTATCGGGAACTGATTGAACTATCTATTATTTTCTTGGGAGGAGATAATAAGAAAAAAATTAAAATCAGACCTCCTGGAGCGATGCATCAAGCAAGGTGGATGGCTAGAGCTATTTACTCTTTGAAAATATGTTTGTTGCAATGCCAGTTCGAAATTAGCGCCAAGGATAAACGAGCACTTCAAGACGTTTGTTTATTCATTGCCGTAATATATGTGAGACCATGGCTTGGATGTAGTCTGGCGGTGAAGGCACCAAATCAAGATTTGTGCTTTTTAAACAGGCTTAAGGAATATGAAACTGTTGACAACTTAATCTCCAAAGCAGCCCTGACCAAGTTCAGTCAACATCTTTGGTACTTGTCAGAAGAAATTGCCGTTTTATCACTCTCTGATGATGAAGTTGATGAACAAACCAAGGGAAACATTGTAGTGAACTTACAAGGAGAGAGTTTGTATGATTCTGGGAAGAGACACATTCCATCGAAAGAAGATATGTCTGATTATTTGTGGGAAGATGTTGCCTCTTTAGAGGCAAAAAGAAAGGTTCTTTCTTTAAGGGCAGTTAATGATACAGCTGAAAGATCTGTAAAACTCCTGCAAGATTTTTACGGTTTGATCACTGCAAAGGAAGAACAAAAGCAATTTTTGCTACGCTGTGTGCAAGAGCATAGAAATCTGTATCCAGACTATTAGACCGGCGCTGGCGGCGTGATGACCAAAAGGTGTCATTTTAAAGAGTAACCCAATATTTCGGTATAATTTTATGGGACCTTTACAGATCTACTTATAGGAAGATTTTGCATCAGAAATGGAAAAGGACGACTCTTTTTTGTGGTCGAGACCGCCAATACAGCGGAAAAACTAAGAAAAACCACACTTTTTAAGACCTCTTTTTACGCTCCAATATCTTTGTATCTATAAGAGATATTGATCCGAAATTTGCATGAGCCGATAGCTCTTTTAATCTACTACAAAACTGTGTCTTCGAAATCAGCCCGCTTTGATTGTTTACAACAATAACTAAACATTTTCTCCACCGACATTCTTTTTCCAAGCATTTCTTCATATTCAAAGCGCTGCAGTTTAACTCCTGTATAAGATATTTAAAAAATTCTTGCACATAAAACTGGCAAATTTCATAAGGATTATCTTCTCTCGATTTTGTATGAACTTATCTTTAACAATAAAGTGGCCAGAATTAATTAACTTCTCCGATGCACCTTTCACGCACTGCCGCTCTTGATCACCCTCCCGCGCCTCTCGCTCCCCACTTCACCTCTGGATAATGAGTCACATTGGTATAATTGATAAACTTGAGCCAAGCAATTATGGCTGGGTACGCAAAAATGATATTTTGGTCCCACAATTTGTCACAAGGGCCCCAATTCCCCAAGATATTAAAACAATAATCAGTCTTTTCTGGAACGAAAAAAACTGTAATAACAATAAATGGGCGTGCACAAATGAGGGCATGTTTTGTTTTTCCGAATGTAAGTGGAAAATGAATTGTTGTTTGATGAACAAGATGATATGCAGGAATAAGTTCAAATAAAAGACTAAAGCTTTTCATTCTTAATTCACGTTATTTATAATTCCACCCAAAATGAAGTTATTGGAACGACGAACAACGATGGGCATGTTGTAGGTACGTAGCGCAGTAGGCCCTGTATGTATTAAATCATCAGTCCATAGGCGAAGTGGGGAGCGAGAGGCGTGGGAGGGTGATCGAGAGCGGCAGCGCGTGAAAGGTGCATCTGGCCACTTTATTGTTAAAGATAAGTTCTTACAAAATCGAGAGAAGATAATCCTTATGAAATTTGCCAGTTTTCTGTGCAAGAATTTTTTAAATATCTTATACAGGAGTTAAACTGCAGCGCTTTGAATATGAAGAAATGCTTGGAAAAAGAATGTCGCCGGAGAAAATGTTTAGTTATTGTTATAAACAATCAAAGCGGGCTGATTTCGAAGACACAGTTTTGTAGTAAATTAAAAGAGCTCTCGGCTCATGCAAATTTCAGATCAATATCTCTTATAGATACCAAGATATTGAAGCGTAAAAACAGGTCTTAAAAAGTGTGGTTTTTCTTAGTTTTTCCGCTGTATTGGCGGTCTCAACCACAAAAAAGAGTCGTCCTTTTCCATTTCTGATGCAAAATCTTCCTATAAATAGATCTGTAAAGGTCCCATAAAATTATACCGAAATATTGGGTTGATAAAAAATTTCCACCCCCGGCCGCCGGTCTATGTAAAAAAGCGACCCTCAAAAGAAAATAACCTGGCTGATCTGTAATTTTATCTTCTTTTAATAAGTACCTACTTACTAACTTTCTTTTCGATTATTATTTTTATAAAATATAAATATTTCAATTGATGCAGCTACATAACGGAAAGGATTAAAAACAGCAATTTTCAAAATCTTCAAAGGCCTGTCGGCACGGGTTAATGTTGACGTAAGATAAAATTTTGTATTTGAGTAAGCTGGGTAGTTTAAAAAGAATTAGGGGGTATGCATTTCGATATCCGAAAAAAAAATTCACCCATATAAGGGACACCCTAACGTTGGTGTTAAGAAAAATTGGCCAGATATAAATGTAATAGGATGTAGGTTTCATTTGACGCAGTCCTGGTATCGCAAAATTCAAAATGTTGGGTTAGTATCTGAGTACAGGGATTCTAATTCAGCAATAGGTCAGTGGTTGCATTACACTTTCGGGTTATTATTTTTAAACCCTAAAGAAGTAGAGGATTGTTTTGTAGAAGGCCTTTACTCAGATATTCCTCAGAATGATAATGTAATTGAGTATGCTTATTATTTATTTGAGAATTATATGTCTGATGATTCTGTTTTTCCTCCAAAAATATGGGCTTCTTGTATCAGCGTTAAAGAACGTACAACAAATGCCTGTGAATCATTCCACAGTTATTTTAACTCCAGTTTTTATGTGGCGCATCCAGAGATTTTTAAATTTATTAATGCATTAGGAGTGTTTGTTATGAATTTGCAAAAAAACAATATATATTTATAATGATCATTGTTTTTCTTTGTGTTGCATCAGTAATTGTTTATGGATTCAGGGGTGTTTCTGGGGGGTGGATTCGTTCTTATCTGATGGGAAGATGCCATGCCGTTTCTATTGTCAACGCTGATTGTCAGAAATTTACATCTGACTCTGCTCAGTCTATGTATGGGGTGCCTCAGGGTTCTGTCTTGGGCCCACTTCTCTTTCTGTTGTACATAAATGATATGTCTTCTCTGCGCATTAGTGGCAAGTTCGTTCAGTTTGCTGATGACACCAATATAACTTGGTTCGGTAGTGATGGTCATGAGTTGCATGACAGGATTGTGTCGGACATGTCGCTCTTGAGATGTTGGTTTGCGGCGAACAGGTTGACTCTTAATCTGGATAAGACTTGTCTTATGAATTTCAGGCCTGGCGTATTGTTTGCCCTTTCTTCAGATGGTGTTATAATTTCATCTGTAAATACTACTAAATTTTTGGGTGTTCATCTCGACCATAGATTGAATTGGCAGGAGCACATTAAACACCTAAGTACAAAGTTGTCTAGATCCTGTTTTGCCCTTAGGACTCTTATGAATAATTACGATTTACTTGTGGCTAAAAATGCGTATTTTGCGCTGTTTGAGTCACATCTCCGATATGGTATACCTTTCTGGGGTTACTCCTCTGCCGAAAATTTTAATTATATCTTTCGATTGCAGAAAAAGGCAGTGAGAATTCTCTCAAGGCGCCTTCCTCGTACCCCTTCAAGGCCACTTTTTGAGAAACTGAGAATATTGCCACTGGCATGTATTTACATTTATGAGATAGCTGTTCTGCAGTTTCGGCTTAAGAATAATTGTGTCACGGGGGAACAGATTCATGAGCATTTTACGCGGTCTGCAGTGTTATTGTATCAGTCGAGGCCCTACTCGGAAAATTTTAAGAGAAGTGTAATATATATGTCCATTCAAATATTTAATAAGCTACCTGCATCAATTTCATCCATTTCAACTTTTTTAATGTTCAAGGCTTCTTTAAAAAGATTATTGCTTGATAAGTTGTACTATAGTGTAGATGATTTTCTCGGGGGTTGAGAGTGTTGTTCCCCGGTTTCCTCATGTGAGGTTTTGATATATTTTTTTCTTTTGTTTTGTTTTGTGATTTATTTTGTTTGATATGTTATGTGTTCTATCTATGTATTCTGTATTGTGTTTTCTGTCTATGACGGGCTAAATAAATGATGAACAGCTATTTCTGACCGTCGCGCGCTACTATCCGCTGCCCTCAAGTTCATACAGTAATCTTTATTCAAATGATAAAAATCCCAAGCAGTATTTCATCACGTTCGTCAGAAGAGAAATGCACATTTTTAAAAGCGACAAGAAAAAGTAAAGGCAACAAAACGGAGAAATTTGACTGACAAATTTTGGCACAATCAACCTCTAAATATCCAAATCTAACAGCGAAAAAACCCAAATTCCTCCGTTCCCGAGACATTTACACGACAACAAACGTAATATATACAATCATAAATTAATTACGTCGATTCACACACACACTTCCACTCACAAACACGTCTAAAAAAAAAAGAAACATCTAAACAGCGCGCCACAAAAATATACAACAGTCACTATCTCACTTGTCTTATTTCCGGTATCGGCGGTATTCGTCGATCGTTGATCCCGTTAGAGGCCGCCGACAGTCCCCCGCGACCCATCGAACCCTGCAGCTGACTCCTCGCGCTCGAATTCACCACAAAGTCCGTGAGGGTCACGTCCGAATTGCCGCCACTCTCCAGCGGAATCGGCTGCTGCCTGAAGTGCTCCAGCATCTCGTAGATGGTCTGGAACCAGAAGTGTTGGACGCGGCACTGCCCCTGGTCGTTTATCGTCATACGTAAATGCTTCGCTCTGCCCTGGAAGCAAAAAATGCAATTGAAGTAGGTTAAGGTTTGCCATGACAGAAACTGCCGATATCGGGAACAATAATTCGGGAGAAAGCACAGGAATTCGCGAAAACTTTGGGACATTTGAATTTCACTGTGAACTCGGGATGGCTGCACAAATTTAAAGTTAGTCACACAATTGTGCAAAAAGTGGTTTGCGGTGAAAGTACAGACGTAAACGAAAAAGAGTGAGAAAATTGGAAAGAAAATGTGTTCCCTGGGTTACTCTTCTAATATGAATCTAAAGACATTTTCAACGCCGATGAAACGGGTCTATTCTTTAAATGTTTACCGGACAGCAGAGGGCAGCGAACATAGGAAGATAGTTCTCAAAATAAATGACATTGGACAAGACTTGGAACAGGAAAATATTGTAATTATAGAAAGGGAGTTCCCTGGTTTGCAGACTCTCAATGAGCATCTTAATGCAAATGACTTATTAATTTTACATTTAAATATCAGGGGCCTTAGAACAAATTTTCAACACCTGGAGGTTTTCATTGAGAGTTTGAGAGCCAAACCTGATGTGATTGTTTGTTCTGAAACTTGGTTTTTGCCTCACTTTGGGTATTATCAGTTGCATGAATATAATGTATACTATAATCATAGTTATATAAATAGAGCGGATGGCGTTGTTATGTATGTGAGAAGCTCTTTGATGGAGAGTACTGAGGTAGAGGAGATTGAGAGTTTTAAATTTTTAAGCTCCACTATAAAACTGAATAGTAATAGGACTATAAAGATTTCAGCTGTGTATAGGTGTCATGATATTGATAAGAGGGAATTTACAAATATAGTGAAACTTTATTTGGACAGGAATAAGAATTTTAAGAATCACTGTATTGTAGGGGATTTTAATGTAGACCTGTTAGAGATGGATAACATAAGTGAGGATTACCTTAACAGTTTTTTGGAATTAGAATATGTACCATACTTTAGTAAAGTTACTAGACCCAACAATAATAATGTAGAATCTGGATCGTGCATTGACAATATGTTCATTAGGTCGAACATACAAAATATAAATTCTTATAAAATCATGAATGCTTTCCCGGATCACTACCCACTTTTTGTCGATTTTAAAACGAATAAATTGCAAGTGACTAAAAATAATTATCAAAAATTTATCGATTATGGAAGAATGGAAGGAGTGAGTTGTGATGAAGATTGGGCTGGCATCATGGATGTACAGGATCCCAATCTTGCAACTGAGATTTTGGTGAAAATGATAAAAAGAGTCATTAGTAAATCAATGATCAAAAGGAGGAATCACAGGAGAAATGTACCTAGGAAAAAATGGATAACCACAGGCATAATTGTTTCATGTGGAACCAAAGAATTATTGTATAATATTTGGAAAAGGGATCCCACAAATGATGAATTAAAATTGGAATACAAAGCCTATGCCAAGAAATTGGATGAAGTAATAAGTAGTGCCAAATTTAATTATGAAAAGACTGAGGTGCAATCAAACTGTAGGGATAACAGAACTTTGTGGCGGTTCATAAAGAAAAAACTAAATAAGGGTGAAAGAGCTGGGAAAGGCGGAATTGATTATTTAAAGGTAAACGATCAAAGAATAGATAAACCTGATGAAATAGCCAATAAATTCAATGACTTTTTTTGTAATATAGGTGCAGAATTAGCTAATAATATAGAGATGCCTAGAAATGCCAAATTTTAACCACCACAACCAAACAATAAATCTATATTCATAAAGCCAACAGATACCTTGGAGGTTGAAAGTCTTGTCTCCGGTATGAAAGAGAAGGCTGGAGGAGTTGATGGAATAAATGTCAAAACCTTAAAAAAAATTATGTTGTTTATCAGTGGCCCATTGGCGCATATTTTCAATCTGCGTATTGAAAAATCGATTTGGCCGATCATGTTTAAGGGTGCTGAAGTAGTCCCTATTTATAAATCGGGTGAAAAACATAATTTAACAAATTACAGGCCCATCTCACTTGTATCAAATATTGCTAAAGTATTTGAAAAGATACTTCACTTGAGACTTAATAATTTTTTAACTGAATGTAATATAGTATGTGGGATGCAATTTGGTTTCGTAAAAAACAGAAGTGCTAATGATGCATTGGCTTTTGTGACAAATTATATATATAACAATTTAGACAAAAATAGGCCAACAGTTGCAACTTTTTTGGACTTGGCCAAGGCGTTTGATACTGTGGATCATCAAATATTATATGAAAAATTGAATAACTATGGTATTAGAGGTGCTGCTCTTGAGCTGTTGACAAAGTGAATAAGAGAAGTGCCTCCACTCCGTGCGGATACTGAGCTACGCAAATGTAATGTTTCTAGGGGACTGGAGTGGGGGAACTGGGCCGAGCGTCCGCGCGATTATACCGATGTCGAATGTATTGTGTATGATGCATTGATTTCATTACATTATCAAAAAATGGATTTATAGTGAAAAAGATACACGTTTGACGGTGGTCAACATAGACAGGTTAACCACTTATGTAAAATTATAGAAATTCCTCGGTTTCAACAAAAAGCGGTCAACTTATACGTCAATATTCACATAGGATTCACTGTATTTCAATTATTTAAAGTCAGGCCATAAAGTAAATTCAGCAGCTCTTACAAAAGTATATTTATTTTGAATATAATCTTGACAATTTCTTATTTTCTCAGTTCTGTTTTTTGAGGCCTGCATTTTGCTGCTTAGAATAAAATTGCATTCTTAACAATATGTAATTATGACCCAATGACGCCAACACATATTGATTCGTGAGATTTACATTCATATTTTAAAGTACCTACTACAGTTACTTTTACTTAAGAAATCATATAGTTAGGCCGTAAGCATCTCTGGTATCAATATGCTTGGGAAAAAACGTTCTAGTTTTCTTAATAAACAATATGTAAGAACTGGGATGACCAAGTTAGTGTTCCCCTTGTTAAAGTGACTTCGTCTGAAATATTTTCGGGGTCCAACTGGTTGTTTTCATGCTAAGATAAGCATGTAATACAATTGGTAATTGATGACAGATTTTACAAATAATCCAGCCAGGTAAAATAAATAACAGAATCAATTATTATTTCCTTATAGCACCAACTTTGGTTTGCAGTACCCGCTTTAATTAAATTTTGTTTCTATTTGTTTCCTTCGAATCAAAATGTTTTTCAAAAACGGAGCCCTATCGAGCAATTGCCCGAGGCCATTTAGCTGCTAATTTTGCTTGTTTTGAAATGGAGAAAAATGCTGTTTTTCCGTACGAAATTATATTTTGGGATACAGTATTTACGCCCCTTTATTCACTTTAACCAGAGTACTTCTTGAACGCTAAAACGATATGTATTATTGCATATGGCCAAGCGGTACGCCCGAACGAATGGCCCAGTTTGCTGCACACGGCACCAATGCCAGTATTACAGTTGCGTAGCCCGCTCTTCTGCTGCAACAGCTATCAAGTGGAGACACTTCTCTTATTCACTTTGGCTGTTGAAAAGTTATCTGACAGATAGAACACAAACTGTTAGAATTGGGGAACACACTAGTGAGACTTGTTTTTTGACTATTGGGGTTCCTCAAGGGACGATACTGGGGCCATTACTTTTTGTTTTATACATTAATGACTTGTTGGTGCTGTTGCCGAGGGACTCTATAGTATCTTACGCTGATGATACAGTTGTCTTGAGTACTGGGAAGACTTGGATTTTGGCTGAAGACTTGATGAATGATTATTTAAATAACGTTGCTTCATGGCTTTCTGTGAATAGGTTGTCTTGGAATGTATCTAAGTCGGTGTGCATGACTTTCGGAGTATATTCTGATAGTGTTCCAGCAAGTATAAATATAAGAATTAACGATCACGCATTGAAAAGAGTTGAGTATTGCAAGTATCTGGGGATTCAGATTGATTGTCTGTCATATGAGATGGGATAAGCATGTCAATTATATAAAGAACAAGACTAGGTACCTACTTTTTGTTTTTTCTAAATTAGCGAAGTTACTGCAACCGAAATCTTTGATGATGATTTATTATGCTCTGTACCATAGTATATGTAACTATGGTATTATAGCGTGGGGTGGTGCTTACAATAACGTAATAAATTCGTTACAGGCTATGCAAAATAGAATTCTAAAAATAATTATGGAAAACACAGAGAATGTCACACCTCCTTTAAAATTTAAAGAGTCTTTTTCACTGGAGGCTCTTCTGTATCACTATAACGAATTAAAGGATGACTTTGATAAATCTAAAAGCATTACAAGAAATAAGAATCTGTTATTGCCAAAATAACTGCAGTGAGATTTTTTAATGCACTGCCTAATGATCTCAAGACTCTTACACTTGGAAGAAAAGCTATCAAGAAAAAGTTGGCTGCTTGGATTATGCACAGTGGTTGTCGTTTGTGATCCGGTTTGTTTTGCGCTAACGGGAGAAATCCTGGGAGTATGGATAACTTTGCTGAAGGGAAATGTTTTTTTTTTCTTGCCAGTTTTGTTTTTGTATGTATTTTTTTTCTCTTTTAGTTACTTTAGTTTTTAAGTTTGGCTATAAACCAGACCTGCGCACAGATGACTTCATCTCTGCAGGATGCATTTGTTTTGCACTTGTTATTGGGCATATCATTTGTATATTTTTATCTGGTAAATAAATAAAATAAAAAATAAAACCTTGGCTTTTAAAAATGAGAGGTGTTATGGGGGAAAGCAAAGTAAAGAACGAATTACCGTTATAGTTGTTGCAAATATGGACGAGACGCAAAAAATGCAACTTTTGGTGATTGGGAAATCAAAGAACCCTAGATGTTTTAAGGGCATCAAGTCTTTGCCGGTCACTTATCAGAATATCATGCAGGAGTGGATGACTAGTGACCTGTACGAGAAATAGTTATTGTCTCTTGACAGAAAGTTTTCAGCCCAAAAGAACAAAATTTTACTTTTCGTAGACAACTGCCCAGCTCATCCTACACGTGTTGGTCAACTTACTTGAAAATTAAAAGTAAGTACAAATTCCCCAGTCCTCGTTTCACTCTGCCGGACCAGAAATAGCCCGTGTCCTGCTGCACCCTCGTGCAAAACTAGCTGCGCCGCTTCCGATCTCCCCAACGTTCCATGGAACCACAATTCTTTCTTCAAAGTTTGACCGATGTCCGATTCGACCGCTAATTGTGCGAAAACCAAAAGATTAATCGTCGAAAATACAAAATTCTCGATTATTATTAATACCTTGATTGGGACATAGTTCGAAATTAGAATTGGAAGAAAACCGGTCGCCTCGTCCAGGCAAATGGCGAGGCGGAAGTTCTGGGGCATCGCCATGATAATCTTTGTGATCCCCCGAACTTGGATCTCCATTTCCTGGGGCCGAACGTATACAGTAACGTATAGTAGCCAACCACGATCTGAAATTTATACATAAACCAACAAAATTAAGTAAAAACCCGTATTTTCCAAACAACCTCATATCATCTGTATCATGAGCTTCTATAACGAATTCCATGTTGTTTACAGCCTTTAATACGAAAGTATTCTCGTGATCGGGCATTTCTAGTGCTGTCGTTTCTCTAGCTTCGGTAATCAATGCACAAAATACCCCACTCCGTGGCTAAAATAACCCCGATTAACATAAACTTCGATAGATTATTAAATTAATTACTTTTGCGCTTTTTGGAGGCGAATAAAACTCTAACATGTACCCTCCGACAGCTTTCACTAAAGCCAGTCGACAACGCTCCCATTTCGGAGGCCCCCCTGGTTGATCCAGGCTTTCCGGAGTCGAATAGTTTACGATACCTTCTTTGCGACATTCAACTACGATTTTAGCTAACTTTGTTTTGCTATGCGAACGAGATATTTCAGTCTCATCGGAGTGCTGTTTGTGGAATAAATCACGGCCCCTTCGCAGCATTTTAAAGCTAAGTCTAAACAAACGCATAAAAATTGGTTTTGTCATAACAAGCAAACTATACAATTCCAAGATTTTCAAACGTACCTCCTAAAGAAGGGTTTGTGGTGCATTTTCGGCGATCCGTCTTCATTTTCCGAAGTTTCGCTGGTTTCTTCCCCATGTCGGTTGACACCGTTGACAATCTTGTTGTTCGTCAACAAAATCCGTTTACCAAAATCGATTTCGAATTGTTCCGTGAACGTGTCGACGAACTTCTTCAAAAAGTCTTTGTGATTCACGTTCGCAACTTTCGCACTCTCCGATAAATTCATAGAAATGTACTGGGCGCAACTTTTGCTGAAGTCATGGGCGGCAGCGACTGCATGTCTTTCGCAAAATTCCACCCAAGCGTCGCTCGGCGGAGACTCTAAGGCGCCTGCCATTTATTTCAAGCTCTAATGCGCGCTTACACGAATTACGCAATTATTATTGACCATTTTTCACGCCGATTATTCGCTTTTTAATATTGTTTTGACGTTTTCGCTGTCACATTTTATTATGACGCCATGACAGTGACATTATACAAAAGGGCTGCCAACCTAACAGAAAGAGAAACACTATTTTGAATTCGGGACCTAAGTGCCTCCGTCGTACGTCAGATTTTCATTCCAAACAAAACAAAAGCACGTGCCATTTGACGTTTATCGATATTATTTACAACGTCTTAAACTAGTTTTTGCAATATAATTATAGACGTTTTGCAGTGAAAACAATTTATTTTCAATTTGTGTGTTGGGCTTACGTGGAAAAACTTGAAAACGACTATATTTATATTTCGGAGGTTAGGTTAAAACGTCAGAAAGCACGTGGCTTTGTTTTGTTTGGAATGAAAATCTGACGCGCCACTTAGGTCCCTAATTAGCGTCAAAATGGTAGTTTTTATCAAATTTCTGGAATGAATTAGAATAAATTTATCCAAACGGCAAATTCCTTGGGTACTTTCAAAAACCGTCTAATAAGAAAAGCCCTGTTTATTGTTGAAACATAACTTTATTACGTTAAACTTTAAAATAAGCCATCAAAAACTTAATAAAACTTTCTTTGGTAGAAACATAATACTGGTCAAAATAAAACAATTCTTACATTTATAAATACCGGGTGTCAACATAGAACATAATCAATAAACGACCCTGCAATTTCCAACATAGAACATAACCATAAAAACAAATGCGTGCTCTTGACATCTGTCAGTGATGCTTACGAAACATTTAACCTTACTTTTCAATATTATTATAATTGTTTAGCAGTGGCAACTGTTTATTTTGAATCTGTATGTTGTGCTCGCCTTCAAAAACTACTATATGAATGATTTATTACGATTTTTGTAACTAAAAAAAGAATAGACGTCAAGATCACGTTGTATGTTTATATGTATCAAAAACTGGAAGTTTTAGCTTACAAAACGTTACCAAAAATTAATGCACAACTGCGGAAAACTATTATCCATAAAGAAATTATTTGCCGCAGTTACAGTCGCAAAATGGAAAGTGTTCCCGCCATTCCTTACCGTTATTCTGTTCTGCCCGTTTTTGTGCATAACTCTTGGGTCATAACGTTTTCTACTTCTCTTGAACTTATTTTCTACAATTCTATTTTTTTCATCACATTTTATTTCGTCTCTAATTGTAATTTGTAATTCCACTTCTTCTGAATCCCTAAGCAAAAATTCGTCTAATTCAAAGACGTTCGGTAACAACCTCTCTTCGGACAACGAAATGTGAGTTAAAAGCAAATTCGTCATGAACCTATAAGCGTTCGATGTCCAATGAATGCCATCGTGCGACCACTCTTCTAAAAGGTATCGCATATGATGATACAGGTCCAGCACGTCGTGATGGTGTAATTTTACGTATTCCGTCATGAAATTGTTCGCTTCGACAAAGTGCCACGGCAGAGTGTACCTTGAAAGCACAACAGTTTGATCTGTCTTCGACGGTCACCCTTATAACTGCCTACCTCAATGGTTCTCAAACTATACACGCCAAAAGACAGTGACACATTAATTATTATTATTATGTCCTGGTTTTAGGAGTTTGATATTATTGATATAGCTTGATGCTCCTTGAAGCTAGTTAAAAGATACTTAGAAGATAATGGCTTACTGTCGGAATTTCAGTCGGGTTTCAGAAGTGATCATTCCTGTGAAACGGCACTTAATTTGGTACTTATGAACTGGAAAGAACAAATAGAGGAGGACAATTATGTTGTGGCTGTCTTTTTGGACATGAAAAGAGCTTTCGAGCTTTCGATAGGCGAGTGCTTATGGAAAAAATGGAAAGGTTTGGGGTAAGGGGTACAACTAGAGAATGGTTTGGCAGTTATCTGGACAATAGGTCTCAGAAGTGTAGATATGGTGGTTATGAGTCTGAAGAGGTTCTGAATGGATTCGGTGTACCCCAGAGTTCGGTACTTGGTCCTCTTCTCTTTGTACTGTATATGAATGATCTGGTGCAAGTGATAAAAGAAGGTAATATTAATCTGTTAGCTGATGATGCCCTTATAGCAAATGCGGACTGTGACTTAATTAGTGCAATAACCAGGAGTAATGAGGTATTAGGGGAAGTGTCAAAATGGTTAAAAATAAACAAACTAAAGTTAAATATTAATAAGACAAAAGTTATAATCTTAGGTAACAGAGCGATAAGGAAGGAGTGGGAAGATGACTGTAAATTGGTAATAGATGACGAGGAGGTGGAACGTGTTAGCGAAACTAAGTATCTGGGAGTGATAATTGACTCAAAATTAAATTTTAAAAGCAATATAGACTTTATTGTTAAAAAAGTAGCTAAAAAAATTGGTTTCCTGGGTAGAGTAAGCAGAAAGTTGAGTCTTTGGGCTAGAATTCTGGTTTATAAAACAATAATTTCGCCACATTTTGATTTTTGTTCAAGTATATTATTTTTGTGCTGAGCTGGTGATTTGGAAAGGGTGCAAAAACTTCAGAATAGGGCAATGCGAATAATTTTGCATTGCAATAGATATACGCCTATAAGATTGATGTTGGAAACGTTACAATGGCTAAGTACCTATAAAACAGAGAATAACTGTTGAAATTTGATCAATTGACAGCTGACCTGAATCTAACCTTACTTCACACTTTACTTTTGTTTTATATAGAGTCAAAGTTGGTAATCATGTATTTATTTGTATTTTTTTTTTGTAAGTAGGCAGGTGATAAACAACTTTTGTTAATTTTCATGAGACAGCGTAAAAAGCGAAATAGAAAGGCAAAAGCAAAACGTGCTCCGAATTATAATTTTGTTTAATAAAACAAGGAGTGTCAGAAGATTCAAAAGGTACCTTTTGTGAAACTCTGTTCAATAAACTGAACTTTGTCAACCTTGGACTCAATTTATTTGCAACAACAAACCCAAATCCACTGAAAAGAACAACAGGTTATGGGCCCAGGGCAGCTGTAAAAGGGTTTTTTATTGTTGGAAGCAAGGTCAGGAAAGCGACGGTGAAGTCGAGAAAGCAGTCCAAAACGTCAGAACCGGCACGGCAGACATAATCTACAAATCAGCGACATCGGAGCAGTCATCGCACAGCAAGTCAACGTTGAGCAACGTAAACGCAAGTCGCTTTAAGTCAGAAAATCGTCACGAAAGACTGTAAATTCATTTTATTTTAAAAATTGTCAGAAGTCAGTCAAATCCTAAAATTTTTAAAAGTAAAATGGATACTGTAAAATCTCAGTTGGAGATGTTAAGTGACGATAGTCAGGGAAATGTCAATTTCATTTCATGGCGATTTAAACTAAATCTAGCACTTAAGAATAAAGACCTGTACGACATTGTGACAGGTGTGAAAGTCAGACCAACAGGTGATGTGTCAGAAGGAAACGTTTCAGCTTGGATAAAGAAAGATGTCGAAGCTCAAACGTTGATAGGTTTAAATGTAAACAGTAAGATAGCGAACAAAATTGCCAATTGTAAAACTGCCAAAGACATGATAGACAAATTAGTTAGTTTATATGGCACAAAGACTGATGTAACTTTAGAAACGTCCCGAATCAAATTCTTTACTTTTGAGTATGATGAAAGCAAGTCATCAGTAGAGAATTGTATGGAGATTATGGACTTGGCTGAAGAAGTGTCAACTGAAAATGATCCTATGAGAGAAAGTTGGGTCATGACGAGGATCTTGAGTGTCTTACCGTCAAAACTGGCACATTTCAGGACATCATGGAACAACGTGACGGGACCTACAAGAAACTTAGATACTCTCATCGAACGTCTGAGACTTGAGGACGAGCAACTTAAGGAACCGACGACAAACGCAGAGAGCAGCGCCAGCAACGCTCTCATGACAAGACGTGAGAAACAAGGACAGTCGTCAAGCAAGCAGGACAAGTCACAGTTCGCATGTTACAAATGTGGAAAGAAAGGTCATGTGATTAAAGAGTGCAGAGGAAAGGCATGTCAAAAATACATTGAGTATTGCAAGAAGAAATACTCATGCAACAATTGTAAGCAGAAAGGTCACTTCGCAAAGGATTGTCCATCCCGAGAAGAAGGAAACAAGTCAGGAAATGGAAAACCATTAAAGAGGGCTTTTTTGACCACAGCACTCTCGACAGTGGACAACGACATTTCGCAGGACAGGGCAACTTCATGGTATCAAGACTGTGGAGCCAGCCAACACATGACGTCTCATCGAGAATGGTTTGTACAGCTTGCTGAGCTGGACGAGCCAATTCCAATTGTGATTGGAGATTCAACCAGGCTGGATAGTGTTGCAGTCGGAAACATTGATATGGAGGCTTTTGATGGTCAAAAGTGGTATCCAGTGGTACTTGAAGATGTGATCTATGTACCAAATCTCAACTTTAATCTTTTCTTAGTAAGTCAGATGTTAGACAAGGGATATGTACAGAAGGCAAATGGAAACGAGTCAACTTTTTACTGTCAGGACAGCAAGGAAATTGTGGCAATAGCAAGGCGCAAAGGAAATTTGTACAAAATGATGCTCAGGAGAGAAGAAGAGACAAGCTTGATGGTCCAGTCGATCAAAGTATGGCATGAAAGACTCGCCCATCAAAACGTGAAGTATGTGAGGGACATACTGAAAAGAAAAGGGATCAAGTATGTTGATGACTGGAATAATTATGTGTGCACAGGGTGCTCATATGGCAAGCAACATCGATCTTCACACCCAAACAACCCCAAGACAGCCCAGCAGCCATTAGATCTTGTGCATGTCGACACCGGCGAGATGAACATCTCATCTCTAGGAGGAGCAAAGTATTGGCTTATGTTGAAAGATGATTTCACTCACTACCGAACCTGTTATTTCATGAAGACGAAAAGTGAAGCCCCAGCGAAGATTGAAAGCTACCTGAGATTTGTAGAAAATCAACTGGGAAGAAGAGTGAAGAGTCTGAGATCTGATAACGGCACGGAACTGAAAAATGCAAAAACGAAAGAGCTGATGGACAAGTTGGGAATTTTTCACACTTTTACGAATGTACATACGCCAGAGCAAAATGGAAGGGTGGAAAGAGAGATGAGAACGATTGTCGAGGCAGCCAGGGCAGAGATACAAGCAGATGGTTTGGACGAGAGATTATGGGCAGAGGCAATGAACCATGCAATCTTCACGATCAACCAGACAGGAACCAGCAACGTACCAGGAAAGAGTCCAGCAGAATTGTGGTTCGGAAGGAAAATGAAGATTGAGAAACTGCGACCTTTTGGATGTGAATGTTATGTGCTGACCCAAGCACAGAAGAGAGGCAAGATAAATAGAAAATCAGGAAAGGGAATTCTGGTTGGCTATAACATTGTTTCGCCCTGCTATAGGATTTATATGAAAGAGAAAAGAGAGGTCGTCACTTCAGACAATGTAATCTTTGACGAGGAAAAGATACGACAGAGACAAGGCACTGAACTTGAGACATCGGCAACAGAGGGCACACCTGAGAAACAAGAAGAAAGCAGCAGTGAGTCAGACGAAGAAGAGGACAACTGGACAACTGGAGAAAGTGCTGAGGAGACAAGTGACAACGATAATGGGACACAACCGCCAGAAGAAGAGCCAGGAAAGAAAATTTTGCGAGATCGTCGAACTTTACAACCACCACCGAGACTGAGAGACTGTGTACTTGACTCCAGACGTGGAGGAAAGAGCGCAAAAGTAGCCATGATTGGTGAAACAGAAGACATCCCGGTGAGCGAGGCACTCAAAGATGAGAAATGGAGACAGGCAATGCAGGAGGAGTACGACTCGCTAATGGAAATGAAAACTTGGGAACTGGTGGATTGTCCTGAAGGAGTGAAGCCAATCACTTGTCGGTGGGTACTTCGAGAGAAGGCAGACGGAAGATACAAGGCCAGACTCGTAGCAAGAGGTTTTGAACAAAAGGAAGGAGTGGACTACGCGGAAACATTCAGCCCAGTAGCCCGCCATGCATCAATTCGACTACTACTAAGTCATGCAGCTTCAGAGAAAATGAAGTTGGTATCGTTCGATGTGAAAACGGCATTCTTGTATGGAAACCTGGAGCAAGTCATATATATGAACCAGCCTGAAGGGTTTGACGATGGATCAAGGAAAGTTTGCAAGTTGGATAAGAGTCTTTACGGGCTCAAACAAGCTCCACACTTTGAAAAGAAGATTGGCCTAATCAACACAGATGATGACCCGTGCATTTACTATAACAAGGACAAGAGCATTATGCTCTCACTCTTCGTGGATGATGGATTGATAGCTGGGAAGGTTGAAAAGGAAATATACAGACTCTTGAAGGAGATAAGCAAGGAGTTTCAGATCACATACAGCAAGAAAGCACAGGACAAGTTGACGTACTTGGGCATGGAAATCAAGATCAATAAAGATGGTATCTTTGTGAATCAGTCTCGTTACACGGAGAAGATCTTGAGGAAGATGAAACTCGAACAGTGTAACCCAGCATTCACACCTATTGAGCAAGGAATGATCACCAAGAAGACAGACTTCAAGAACGACGAGGCACTTCCAGCAAACAACAACTATCGCGAGGCGATAGGGAGCTTACTGTACTTAGCTACAATTACTCGGCCAGACATAAGCTTTGCCGTGAACTACCTGAGTCGATTCTGCAACAACCCCATGAAAAGCCATCAGGCGATGGTAAAACGTGTATTTCAGTACTTGAGAGCGACAGTGACAGCAGGAATCTACTTTGGAGGAGACAAAGAACTTGTGGCATATACCGATTCAGATTTTGGAGGAGACTTTGAGACAGGACAGTCGACGAGTGGAGTTTTAGTGATGAGAGGAGGACCAGTGATCTGGTACTACAGAAGCAGCGTTTGGTAGCGACTTCAACTGCAGAAGCCGAGTACCGAGCCGCGGTGTCCGTGATTGACGATGTGTGCTGGATCAAGAGAATTGCACTGGAACTTGGTATCCTGGAAAGTGATCAGCCGATCACTCTGAAAGTTCACAACATGTCAGCCATTCACATGTTACAGAATGCACACGAAGGAAAGACAACCAGAGGCAAGAAACACATTGAGATACCACGAAAGTACATTCAGCAACA
This sequence comes from Xestobium rufovillosum, assembly GCA_963966045.1. Lineage (NCBI taxonomy): Eukaryota > Metazoa > Arthropoda > Insecta > Coleoptera > Ptinidae > Xestobium > Xestobium rufovillosum. Next base: position 32,911,627 of record OZ014497.1, read on the forward strand.
TGTTGGCAACACTGTGACATTGCAACACGTCGAGAGCAGCAAGCAGATTGCAGACATTCTCACAAAACCACTCAACAGAAGAGTCTTTGAGACGCTCCGCTGTAAATTGATCAAGGAGTGTTGAAATTTGATCAATTGACAGCTGACCTGAATCTAACCTTACTTCACACTTTACTTTTGTTTTATATAGAGTCAAAGTTGGTAATCATGTATTTATTTGTATTTTTTTTTGTAAGTAGGCAGGTGATAAACAACTTTTGTTAATTTTCATGAGACAGCGTAAAAAGCGAAATAGAAAGGCAAAAGCAAAACGTGCTCCGAATTATAATTTTGTTTAATAAAACAAGGAGTGTCAGAAGATTCAAAAGGTACCTTTTGTGAAACTCTGTTCAATAAACTTAACTTTGTCAACCTTGGACTCAATTTATTTGCAACAACAAACCCAAATCCACTGAAAAGAACAACAATAACTTACAAAACGCTTATTCTGATATACAAGATTGTTAACGGAGGGGTTCCGAATTACATGTCTCGTAGCCGGGATGTTCACAATTACCAGGTGAGATCGGTGAAAGATTACAGACTTCCTCAATTTGTGAAGACTTGTTCGCAAAAATTCCTTGCGGTGTAAGGGGTTTAAATTGTTTAATAGTATGCCGGATGAAAACAAGGAAGCCCCGAATTTGAGCAGTTTCAAGAGAATGCGTCGTGTTTTTGTTAGAGGCATTTTGTGACATTTGTTGGTGTTTGGGTGTTTTCTTTTCATTTTTCTGTTTTGTTTTTTTTTTGGGAGTGTATTGTCACAATATTGATGTAATATTAGCTTATTGCTAAATAAAGATTATTATTAGACCGAGCTACATTTTTTGTCGCATGCTATAAAACAAGAAGCAGGAATAATCTCCAAACGCCAAGCATTCACCTTTGCGCCCTTTTCAGTTTGAGAACCGTTTACGTGAAATAAAATACATACCTTAAGCACTCAATTTCACTTCTCAGAAAGCCCCCTCTGCAGTCAGAACTGATTGGAAGAGCAGTTGTAAAGATAACACGAGTGCTTTTCGGCAAGTGTTCTTTCAATAATCCCAACGCATTCATTAGCCCGGTTTTGTAAGTTTTCACACCGTCTGGGCCCCAACGGGTGATGTCCCAAACACAGCTGCCGATGATAATTAAATCCGGAGCCCTCGTGAAACTTTTTAAGCAATATACAAAGTTATCAGCACAGATACGCGTGACGAAGACAAATTTTATGTAAACACCATTTCTATATTCCCGAACTTCCTCGTAATTTCTACCTGGATGCAGGCCTCCCTCTGAAGTTTTTACGTCGCCTGCATGCGTGTCTTCATTTCTCGTTTGTAGAGAAGTTAAAGAAGTCATGGAACCATATTCCAACAACCAAACAAGATCTTTGTACAAACATCGCATATTCGAATCTCCAAAAAACCATATTATTTTGCAATTTAGAAGTCTTCTCGCGTTTGTTCGAGTGAATAAATCACAAGCCATTGCAAATTCATCAATTAATTGGATAAATTTCGTAAAATTACCATGAATTTTGATAAAAAAATTTGACCAAATGACAGTTATAACCGAAAAACGTCAAATTTTTAAATTATCTGTTCTGCGGATATTAACTCAACAGTCAAAGCCTACTTGATGTTGTTTTCAACAAAATGACAGTTGGGGTTGCAAAAACCAAAAAATAAGTGAAAAAAAGTGTTTATTCATGAAAAATAAGTAATTTATAACTCAGTTCAAATTATGAAACACATTTATTTACAGTGTCAATGCAAAAAGTAAAAGTGACGAGATAAAAATTTTTATTTTGGCAATATCGCTAAATTAAAATCAAATTTACACGAAACCATTATAAAACACAATCTTATACCAGCAAAAGCAATAAAACCAAAATAAAAACGGCAACTTTATATTTCATTTTGCAGTACGGATTAACATTTTCGCTAAAAGCTAAATCAGAAAAAATATACGAGATTGCGCGCAAAAAATAAAAAAAACAAATTAACTTGTAACGAAAATGCGCATATAAGTCGAAGAAACTTAATTTTACCCAAAATTGCCCCCCAAATCAAAAAACATTTTTTTCATCAAACCCTTCGAAAAAAAGGGCAATCTTGCGACAAAACTTCAGCCGGCAACACGTTTAAAACGTTTACAACGAATATTTATTTTGTTTTTCTAAGCCTAACCTTAAAAATAAAGTTTTGTTTCATTAAATTCACTTCTTTTTGTTTTTATTGGTGGCACCCCTCGGGGGCGTCACCGGTCTGCCCGCGTTCAGTCCGCCGTATTGGAACTTCCGCTTGTCCGCCGGCTTCAGTATTTGAAAACTGCACATTAATGTGTCGTCTACGGACATCATCGCTCCCGCGTTATCAAACTCACCTGGTACATCAGAAAAATTGGAATTAAAAGACTATAAGTCCGCCGTATTGAGCGATTTACCATCACGGATATGATCGAAACTGGAAATGAACTTACCGCAATAATTGGGGGCGCTGAACAGCGTAACCAACTGCCTCTTGGCGAAAAATTCGTAGCCATCTTCGACGACTTGATGCGCACGGCATATCAAATCGAAATCGTGCTTGTGCAGGAATTTCCCGACAACTTCCGCCCCGAATGTGAAGCTAACCCCTCGATCGTTCTCGCCCCAACCCGTCGTATCTTTGTCGGGATCGGACCACAAGAGATCGCACAATAGACCTTGATCAGGAACGTCCGTCGGCCGCATAATTCGTCGGATCTGTTCCATCGACTGTAAGTCGGGACTGAGTCCGCCGTGGCAACAGAAAATTTTCTCGTCCACTATCGCCGCCACCGGTAAACAATTGAAACAATCCGTGAATGTTTTCCATAATTTTATGTTGTACCTTAAAAAAGTTTCTCTCGATAAAAACACGTAATCGAAGAACGCTCGTTCCAATACCTTCTTTTACATTCATCGTAAAATCCGTATATACGGTTAATGGAAGCACACTCATGGTTACCACGTAACAAAAAGAAATTCTCGGGGTATTTGATTTTATAGGCGAGCAACAGACAAATAGTTTCTAAACTCTGTTTTCCACGATCTACATAGTCTCCCAAAAATAAGTAATTCGATTCAGGAGGAAAGCCTCCGTATTCAAAAAGACGCAAAAGATCATAGTACTGTCCATGTATATCACCTAAAAACCACGAATTTTCCAGATGCCGATTATAATTTTCAAATTTAATGGAGCTGTCAAAAGTCGTACGAAACTCAAAATTTTTCTATGAAGCACTCAAAAAACCCAATAAAAACTTTGTTACATACACTTTTAACAACAAGAGGCATCTTTTAACACGAAAATAAGGTACTTACCACAAATTTTCAAAGGAGCTTCCAGCTCCAACAGTATCGGTTGTGACAGGAAGATTTCTCTCGACTTAAGACACAACCCCCGTATTTCATTTTCGGTCAACTGCACATTTTTACCAGGCCGTGCTCCACGAACTAAAAAGAAAACAGCCCCAATGTACAATAAACAATATTATTCATAAGGAAGGCGTTTTCCCTAAACAAGACGCCATTTGAAATGTCAACAGAATTTGACCTTCAACTTCTAGAAAATTTACCTTCTAATAATCGGGTTATAATACTGTCGATATTTAATTTATCCGCTTCACCCATTTGTTTAGTTGTTAATTTTGACTTTTAAACACTAATCGTCTGCTGAAATTAGAGGATGGCTCGGATTTTGGAGGGTATTTGCCGAGCTCTAGGAAAATAAACACAAGTTCTTTTAATGAACGTTCGCGAAGGACGCCGCGGAAATCCGCGCAATGATACCAATCATACCTTAATAGAACTGGAATTAACACCTTTTATTAGGTTATAAAATATATTAAACACACTTCAAATACAAATAATTAAATTGTTTACCTTATTACTCATTAAAATGATTTATTTTGTGTACACAAATTGTTCAAATTCCATTTTTTAATGTTTGTCTTATGTGCCTATCTTAATTACATACGTCGCGAATGTCAAAATCAAGATGGATCGCACACGGTAAACAAAAATATTTCAAATACAATTATTGAAAAACTTTTACTTTCTTTTCGACCAAATTTTATAAATAATGGGTCTTGAAAGTATAGATTTAAGTAAATTACAACTTACGGAAGAAATATTTTCGAATATAAAGTTCTATGTGACTGGAAGTGTACAAAATGAAGTAGGTATATAAAATTTATATAAAAAACATATTTAAATGCGTTTGTTATAGGTTATAGACGTTTTAAAGAGTGGAGGTGCGGAGCGCATGAATTATTTTACCGATTATGTCACCCATTTGATTTGCGGAAGTGATGCCGAAGATACAGACATATCGGACGCCAATGAAGTATACGATGTTCCCGCTGTTACCCAAAAATGGGTAGAGATGTGTGTGAAACTAAAGAAACTGACCAGTACCAAGCCGTACATATATAACACGTGCAAAATATTTTCCAATCTCGTTTTCTGCTTATCGAAACCGGGGAATGATTTAAACAATCTTTGGGCCATAATTACTTACTATGGTGGTAAAGTATCCTTAAGTTTAAATGAAAAATGCACGCATTTGATTACTACGAACATGGAAACGGAAAAATATAACAAGACCGCCTCTTTGGCCCCAAACATGATTCAGATTGTCACTCCGGATTGGTTGATAGAGTCAATAAAAAATCATGCATTAGCTTCAGCTGAATTATACCACCCTCGGTTGATCCAATGGCCTAAAATCATTAAACACGAGAGCACCACGGCTATCACAGGTTTTGAACCGGAACAGAATGAACCTGACCATAAGACGTTAGAAATGTCCGCTCCGGATTCAACACAGGCGCTCTTGGATAAACTCAAACAACGCATGCCGTGGAATCAACCTAAAGTACCTGAACCCCCTCCCCCAAATGTTGTTGCTCCCAGTTACAATGCTGCTAATAAACTCCCTCAGTTAGACCAAATTCGACTATTAAGTCAACAACATCAAGCAAATATTCAAGAGCAGCAGCATCAACAACAACCTCAGTCAAATATTCAACAACAACCTCAATCGAATATTCAACAGCATCAGCAACAACAACCTCAAGTAACATCTCCAACATTCCAACAACAGCAAGCGCCACCCAATGTTGTAGCAGGCCATCATTTACCCAGGAGCATTGTTCATCACACTCCACAGCCTCAGCAACAGTTACAACATTTGCAACAACAACAGCAGCAGCAGCAGAATGCATTCCAGCAATTGAACTTGCAAGGAACCAGTCAAACTCAGATTAATTTGAATAGGTTATTGGGACAGCACCAGCCTATACAACAACAGCAGCAACAACAACAACAAAGATCCAACCTACAAGAACAGTTGAATAAATTAAACCAACTTGGTCAGCAAAATCAATTTACCCAACAACTCTTACAAAGACAACTAAGTCAACAACAAACTAATCAGATGCAAAGTCCTCCTAGCCAACAACAAACTAACCAGATGACGATGCAAAGCCCTACCAGTCAACAACAAATCAACCAAAGTCAACTCATCCAATCACCACCACCTCAGGCGAATCAACCGCCACTTCTAAGCCAAACTCCAAGAACTGTATTAAATCAGCTGAATAAACCTGTAGGTTTACAACAACTTCAACAGCAACAACACAGCCAGCAGGTATTACAACATATGCGCCAAGTTGGGACCAACAACCAACTTATTCAACAACAAACTCAACAATTGATGCAACAGTTAAATCAGAATCAACAGACTAATCAAAAATTACCCCAAACTCAACCTTTGGTTCAGCAACAGCAAATGGTGCAAAATTCACAGTTGACTCAATTAAATCAAAATCAACAAATGGTCCAACAGCAGTTGAGCCACCAAAATCAACTAAACCAGAATCAAACTCTGACACAACAACAGTTGATTCAACAACAGTTACGCAATCAGCAGATCAACCAACAGCAACAACTTCTACAACAACAGTTGAATCAAACCCAGCAATTGACACATCAAACTCCAAATCAACTGAATCAGATCCAGCAACAGTTGAACCTGCAGGGAAATCAACAGATAAATCAGAATCAGCAGTTCAGTGGTGTAATTCAGCAGCAGCCGCAATTAATGGAACAGCAGCAGCAAGTGAACATTCAACAAAACAAAGTTGTTCAAGGACAATTTCAACAGCAAGTGGCTCCACCTCAACAACAATTTATCACTTCTACGTCAATTAATCAGCAGCAGTTTAATCAAAATCAGCAGCAGCATTTTGTGCAACAAGCTCAGCAGCAGAATTTTAACCAACCAGCTCAGTTAATACAGAATCAGCAATTCAATCCTCCTAACCAACAGATTGTGAGTAATCAGCAGATCGTAAGTAATCAACAGATTGTGGGTAACCAACAACTCGTGAGTAATCAACAGCTCGTGAGTAATCAACAGCTCGTGAGTAATCAACAGCAGATCATTAATCAGCAGCAATTGGGTAATCAGCAAGTGTTGGGACAACAGCAGCAAGTTTTGGGACAACAACAACTGCTGAATCACCAGCAGATGCTGATTAATCATCAGCAGTTGGGACAGCCACAACAAGTGCAAGTTCAGCAGTTTACTCAGCAACCTCAGGCGAATTTGGCTAATCAAGCAAATCAGCAACGTAATGTGCAACATATTTGGCAACAACAGCAGCAACAACAACCACAAGGAATTCGCCATCCGGCTGGGATCGTTCAGCAAGTGCAGAGCCCCCAGCATGTGCAGTGGTCTCCGACTCAGCAACCTGCGCCTTTACCACAGCGCCAGTTCATACAGTTAGATGCGAAGACACATCAACAGTTGCAGCAAATGGCACCGGATCAACGAGCTATCTTTGTCGCAAAATTGCAGCAGAAGCAGAGGCAGTTATTTATGCAAAGACAAGTGCAGTTGCAGCAGCAGAGAGGTGGTCACATCCTGATTCGGGGTTCTGTGCCTCCAGGTTTGAACCCCCAGCAGCAGATGCAGTGGTTGCAGCAGCAGGCGAAACAGCAAGGCGTTGTTTTGCAACCGAACGTGCAACAAGCTGCTGGGAATATAGCTGCCCAAGCTAACTTGCCCCAGAGTATACAACATGCTCCGGGACTGAGTCCCCTGCATCAAGGTAATTTAAGGTTGCAGCAGTTACAGCAACAGAGAGAACAAGCCCAGAAGACGCAGATACCTCAGCCGCAGCCTCCTCAACCGAGTTTGAATCAACCGACTAATGTTGTGAGACCTATGGCGCAACCCCAGCCCGCAGAAGTACCAACAAACTCTGGCATAGTTGACCAGGCGGGACCTCAACATCCGTTGGTGGTCAACGCCAAGACAAAGACAGCTCTGGCAAATATGTTGAGCATCAGGTTGCAGAGTGGCGGGTCTGCCGTTCCCGACACCATCGTCGAACCGCAGTCCGCTGCCGGTACTTTACGTTTGATGACTCAACAACACAATGCGGCGCTGAATCCAAACAACAGACCTCAAGAAATCTTGGCATTGCAGCAGAGACGCGCTCTGAGTACCCCTAATGCGGATCTGGTTAGACCCCCGGTGCCCGTGGTGGCCCCCACGCCCCAGGGGGAGCCCCCTAAGCTTCAGTATTCGCCTAGAGCGGTGGTGCCGCTGCAGCATCGACCCGGAACTTTCTACGGCCACAATCCAAATTTAAAACGTAAGTTTTTTTTGTTAGAAAAGTTAGAGTTTCAGGGAAGTTTTTTTGGTTGTAGTGCCTCCCGATTTGTTTTTGTTGGGTTGCATTTTTGTTGTGGTCGAGCTGGAGAGATACCTGGAGGAGTCGATACCAAATTGGCAGCAGAAAATTGAGAAGCACGGAGGTACTGTGTCGTTTTATTCAAAATTAGGTAGAAATTTCTTGAGGGAGCAACCTTTCTAAAAATTGGCATGTACCAGACTACCATTGCCTGTAGACTACCACTAAGACTACCAGATAGTACCAAAGAATTACCCAAAAATACCAAAACCACTAGTAAAATGACATGAGAATACCAGACTGCCAACGAACGTTAATATACACGAGACTACCATGTATTTTTCTTAGACTACCAAAACTACCACTAGGACTACCAAAGAATTACCAAAGAATACTAAAAACCTCTAGTAAAATGACATGAAAATACCAGACTGCAAACGTTAGTATACACATGACTACCTTGTATTTTTCTTAGACTACCAAAACTACCATTAAGACTACCAAAAACTACCATTAGGACTACCAAAGAATTACCAAAATATACCAAAAACAAGTAGTACAATGACATGAGAGTACCAGACTGCTAACGTTAATATACACAAGACTACCATGTATTTTTCTTAGACTTCCAAAACTACCACTAGGATAAACCAAAAACTACCACTAGGACTACCAAAGAATTACCAAAAAATACCAGAAACCACTAGTAAAGTGACATGAGAATACCAGACTGCCAACATTAATATACACAAGACTACCATGTATCTTTCTTGGATTACCAAAACTACCGCTAGGACTAACAAAAGCTACCCAAGAATTACCAAAAATACCAAAAACCACCTGTAAAATGACATGAGAATACCAGATTGCCAACGTTAATATACACAAGACTACCATAAATTTTTCTTAGACTACCAAAACTACCATTAGGACTACCAAAAACTACCACCAGGACTACCAAAGAATTACCAAAAAATATCAAAAACCACTAGTAAAATGACATGAGAATACCACACTGCCAACGTTAATATATACAAGACTACCATGTATCTTTCTTAGATTACCAAAACTACCACTAGGACTACCAAAAACTACCAAAGAATTACCAAAAAATACCAAAAACCACTAGTAAAATGACATGAGAATACCAGACTGCCAAACATTGATATACGCAAGACTATCATGTATTTTTCTTAGACTACCAAAACTACCACTAGGATAAACCAAAAACTACCACTAGGACTACCAAAGATTACTAAAAAATACCAAAGACAACTAGTAAAATAACATAAGAGTACCAGACTGCCAACGTTAATATACACAAACTACCAGGTACTTTTTTTCTTAGAGTACCAAAAACTATCACTAGGGCTACCAAAGAATGACCAAAAACAACTAATAAAATGACATGAGAACACCAGACTGCCAAAGTTAATATACACAAGACTACCATGTATTTTTCTTAGACTACCAAAAACTACTAGGACTACCAAAGATTACCAAAAACTACCACTGGTACTACCAAAGAATTACCAAAAAATACCAAAAACAAGTAGTAAAATGACTTGAGAATACCAGACTGTCAAGGTAAATATACACAAGACCACCACATTTTTTTTCTTTCTTAGGAGAACTAGAACAGCAATATTGCAATAGGGTGACGCATGTGTTGTGCGAGACTCAACGCCATGGTGTTGTTATGCAAGCTTTGAGAGATTATAAACGTTGCGTAACACTGTATTGGTTGTCCGATGTGATGAAGCGTAAGCAGGTGCTGCCGCCTTGGACTGCTCTGCACTTGCCTACGATGTATCTAGATACGGCCCCGGCTTCCAAACATCTCATTGCCCTCAGCGGGTTTATGGGGCAGGAGCGGAACAGGATTAAACATATGATTAAATACACCGGTGCTTCCGTGAGTCGCTTATATTTTTAAGTTTAATGAAAGTATGGGTGCAATATTCGAGGGGGTGATTCTAAATTTTGCAGTTCACGACATACTTCTCAAAACACAACACTTTGTTGATTACGGCGAGAGCCGAGGGGCCGAAATTTGCGCGAGCCAAGAGATGGGGGACTCCCGTGGTGAACATACAGTGGCTGACGGATATTATGTTGGGCAATTTCGCCACTTTAAACCAGACGGATCATTTGAAGTACCAACAGTTTTCGAATCCCCCTAATTTTAGTTTCGATCCGATCATGGTCCCGAATTTAATGCGTATGTGTTGTTTATTTCCGTTTTTGGCCCCCGTTTAGTGGTTTTTCTTCGGTAGATGCTTGGAAGATGCCGATTAATATATCCCAGGACTCTTACGAGAGGGTTAAAAGGAGTCCTTCCCCCACGTTGTTGCCGAAAAAAGTAAAAAAAATGAAAAGTGAACTTAACACTGACGAAAATGATAATGATGTCCCTACGCCTGTTACTATGCCCCATAAAATATTGTTCTCTATGTGCGCTGATTTGGATAACCTTAAAAAAATCGTCAAGTATGTTTTTTAGTTTTTATTAAGAACAACGAACAATATTTTTTGAACAAATTCTTTTAGACATCTCGGGGGTAGTTTAGCGACAAGTCACAGCGATTGCACTCACTTGGTGATGCCGCAGCTTGCTCGTACCAACAAATTATTGTACTGCCTCTGCCTGGGGGTGCACATTTTACCGGAATCATGGCTGCGGGATTCCCAGAGCGCAAATAAATTCCTCGATGAATCCAGCTACTCTTTCGATACCAAAGACTTCAACAGCGAATATAAATGCGATTTTATGCAAACAATAAGCACGAAAAACAGGAATAAACTCCTCGAGGGCAAATATTTTTTCATCACGCCCAGCGTCTTTCCCAGCAAAAAAGTCTTAACGGAATTGATCCAAAGTTGCGGCGGACTCGTCGAAAGGGTATAACCCCAAATACTCCCCATGTTTTTTTAAGCTACAGGGTGTTTTTTTAGATTCGAAGGTCTTCAGCACAAATCGAAGCTACCAATATAAATTCCCCGTACAGTTACGTGATTTTGACGCACGAGACCGACTTACATTTGGTAGCGGATCTTTTGAAAAACAAAAAAGATAAAGTGAGGATCGTTTGCAACGTCGAGTTGATTCTGAGTGCCATTCTGAGACAAACATTTGAAGTCGAACCGTACGCAGTTAAAGTATTGTGAAATTCGATTTAAATAGATTTATGTGTAAAAGTTATCATCTAGCATAAGTAAATAAGTGTGTTACCCCACTGCCTTAGCTACAAAAAATTATTTTAGAAATTTTGCATTTTATCAAAATTCACGACATAAATTATTTTATTCTTTTTAATTAATTTTTTTATGTATTAGATTTGTTTTTTTCTATAATGTTACGTCAATTTCCTCGTTTATTACAATATAAAAACCAGAAAAATTAAAAATCTTTTATTTCCCCGGTTATTGAAACTTTAGCCGCATTCGTAACCACAAAGTAGCCGTAAGTGTAATCACTTTGAAACGTCAAGTTGAATTTGACAGTACTTGACAGATTGGGCTTCTTTTTAGAAAACGAGTTAATTTTTGGGGTATTTTCGAAATTATGGCTGGTTTCACAAGCGCAATTTATAATACATTATTGAAGAGGACATCCACTTTCGCTTTAACAATAGTTGTAGGTGCTTTTATCTTTGAAAGAACCATTGATTTAGGTACAGACACATTGTTTGAGAAGATAAATGAAGGGGTATGTTACATAATATATTCAATTTTGATTGAAAAATCTAATATTACTTACTCTTTAGAAATTATGGAAAGACATAAAGGACAAATACCAGTAAAAATGAAATGTATTCCTTAGAATTTTTAATTAATTAGCGCATACATCTTTTAATTCAAAATAAATTTACTTAAGATTTGCTTTGGTTGCTTATTCTGTGACTTCCCAGGGTTTTTCTGGTCTGTGTTGATCCCACGGTTTATACCCTACGAATTGTTCAGGCTCTTTCAGTGAAATCCCTCCATCTTCAAAAGCTTTCAAAAATGAAGCGATTTTTCCTACTTTATTTGGCGGTTCTATCGTACTTAAGATTTCTAAAATACCGCTCTCGAGGCATCGTTGAGCTAATACTCTGCCTAAATTAGTGAAGGCGGATATGTCTTTACCGGAATACAACTGTTTCTTTAACGCCCATTCTTGCGTACTCGCCCTAACCACTTCGCCGTTCTCAAAATGCACAATTGAAGCACTAACATACCTCGACGACTGTTTTATCTCTAATCTGTAATTGAAGAAACATTAGACCTGTTCGTTTTGTACAAAAGACCTACTTACTTGTGCCAAAAACACCGGCCAGGTTTTTCTAAATGGTAGCCTCCGGGTTTATACCCAATTCTGAGTTTTTCTAAATTTCTTGGATTACGATTTGTAAACACTGGTGAAATATTGTCGTTTGTCAACTTCGTGTCGCTAAAAAGGCGCTTATGTTGAAGAAATTTGTGTAATCTTCGCGTGAACATTGTTGAAAAATAGTTAGGTTATGTCCATGGCTAGGGATGGCAAAAATATATCGATGTATTCAAAATATCGATAAATGCAGTCATATATATCGATATAGTTATATCGTTTTTAATGTTCTAATCTATCGATCAAAGATATTCTATTTCTATAGATACCAAGATGCAATTTAATATAGCTGAAAACATGCGTGCGACAAGAAAATATTCTCTGTTTTCGTTTGGAGCACGCAAAAATTGGTTTTGCATCTTTCTTAAGGCAAAAAGTCAAATATGACATTCACTGGGCAACCTTCATTTCACAAGTTTCCGAGTTGTCAGTGCTAGTTGTCAAATTAGATACGAGAAAATTAAATCTTTTAGGAGAGTAAGCATCGAGTTGTAGGCATGTTGAAAATGGTCTTAGAAATTAATATGTAGCGTAGGTATTTTAAAATAAGTAGGAAGCTGCTGAAGTAAATTATTAAGCGAGTAAGTAAGTAAGTAAGTCTAAAATGAAATGTATTTTGGGTGCTTCTTGTCAGAATCGATGTTACTTATATGTGACAATCGCCGTATTTTAGTACATTTTGGTATGTGTTGAAGAAACTTACTTGTGAAATGAGAGGGTACCATCTTTCGAGTTGGCTCCACAAACACAACAATATGAAACCATTTCTTAAACTAGGTACCAGTTCAGAAAAACACAAAATAGAAACACTTAACAACAAACAGAACAATAAACAGTAGACAGTAATAAAAATTTCTTCTCCCGTACGAAAAATAAAAATTCAAATGACAAGGCGATTTGACGTTTAAATGTCATGCAATTTAATTAGCGCGCTACGCCAAAAAAATAATTTTGACTTTTTGTCCAAAGAGAGATGACGTTAACACGGCAAAATTAGGTAGAAAAAGTGGGAGAGAAAAAGGCACGTCTTTTATGTTGGAAATAAGGTACGTATGCCGAATACATGGGATCTTGGTGTCTATTAGTATAGAATGTCTTTGCTATCGATATATCGAACTTTCCCTTTTCTGTCAAAGAGATGATATTTAAAAATTTACACAAAATATACACACATCAGACATTACATTGAGAAAAGCACAAACTGTGAAACTGCATGATTATAAAGTGATATTAGTGGCAATGCTATACGCTGATGCTCTGTTTGGCGTGTATTTATATCCCAACTAGGTTTTGCCAAGTAGGCCACTTTCACTCTTAACTTTCACTGCTTAACTTTATGCAAAATAAGGAACGAACTTGGCTCAGTAGCAAAACGCGCAGGGAGTTTTTGTTGTAAGGTAAGCACTGCGTTTTTTTTTCCTTTTGAATGGGAAATTTTTGGGGGTAACCATATAGATACCTGTACAGTACGAAATTTAGTAGGATTTGAACTCCCTCTAGGGGGAAAATTTTGTGGCAGTTGGCAACACTGTGTGACTTTATACAACGAAATAAATAAAATGGTACCCAGGTACCCACGCCACGAAGCACGAAGCGACGATCATCAACAGGGCTGTTGGTGACCAAATTTAATAAATTTGATCGCTATAAGTAACTTTAGAAGATATGGTGCCGGGAAAAGAGTACGTCATCACCGATGCCCGAAGACAAAATTCCGTATGGAGATGGAGAGAGGGTGTTGTTGACTTTACAATCTAAAGTTGTACCTACCAAATACACGTTATACCTTCCAAAGAGATACAACAGATTACAAGAGGAAGAAGTATAGTCCTAAGAAATGGAACATATGTAATTATAAACAGTACATTTTCAATTTAAAAATAAAAAAAGTTTAAATATTTTTTCTATCGCGTTTTTATTGTGTACCATCTTATAGGAACATCAAATAATACGTAAATACAGTATGCATTGCAAAAGAAACACTTTCTCCAGAGCACAGGTTCCAACATATGCGATGAACAGCGAGGTAAAAGTTACAGTCAAGCCACAGTTTTTGTAGTAGAATAACCGAAAAGGTCTGATTCTACAGAAAATATGAAGAATAATCTTTTTATGTAGGTAGGTATATACTAGAACGTGTTCTTTTAAACTTTTTGCTTTAAAATTGGGTCAGGAATACCTATGCATCCCAAAAGTTAATTATTGTATATATTTTCCAACAAAACCAGAAAATAGTGAATTTGTGTTGCTTCTTTACTATTCACAAAACAAAATACCTAAACCGTTTACGATATCAAACTTCCCTCTGCTACAAAGCGTCATTATATTGAGTTTCTCCATCTCAATAAAATGAGTTTTGATATCTCAAAATAATGAGTTGGTAACTCAATATATTGACGTTACCTCAATATATTACAACGTTGCCTGTTCCTGTGCATAACAGCTGCAGAATTCAGTAATCGCATATACCGATCTGAAATTACCTCTGATCTCTAAATTTGAAGAATAACCCTGAAATGAGCTCATACAAACTGTATGCCTCATCCTTTGAACGTCATTTTCCAAATTTCTGCATAAAGCCGTTCTGGAACAGTTAGATAAGGTATTTTTTAAAACTCAATACATATATTGAATTCCAGTAACTCATTATATTGAGTTACCAACTCATTATTTTGAGATATCAAAACTCAATTTATTGAGATGGAGAAACTCAATATAATGAGTTGTAACTCGATATAATGACTTGTCAAAAGAAAAGATTGGGTGGCACCAAGGAGCCTTCGTATGAACCTGCCCAATCTGGCATCATCATCATAAGGTTCTCAGTCCGAAGACTGGTTGGACGCGTACCTCCATTCTTTTCTATCCTGAGCTAACCTACGCATTTCCCTAAAAGTAGAACATCCTACATCCCTAACTATTTGAGAGCAGTAGTCTAATCTAGGCCTACCCCTACCTCTTTTTATTCCTATCTCTGACTCTAGTATGTCACGAACTATTCCTTCGTGTCTTAGAAGGTGTCCTACCATCCTATCTCTCCTACTCTTTATTGTTTTCCATACCTTTCGCTTTTCCCCAACTCTTTCTAATACTTCCCTATTGCTAACCTTATCTATCCACGGTATCTTCATCATGCGTCTGTAGCACCACATTTCAAACGCTTCTACTCTTTTTCTATCCGCTTCTCCTATTGTCCAAGTTTCGCACCCGTATAATGCCGTACTCCATACATACGACGTTAAGAGTCTCTTCCTAGTCTCTATATTAACCGTTCTCGAGCATAACAGTTGTTTCTTTTTGTTAAACGCAACTCGGCCCTGCGCCATTCTTTGTTTTATATCTTTAGTGCTCCTACCGTCTTGAGTTATTTTACTTCCTAAGTAGCAGAAATCCGCGACCTGGCAGCACTGTTTATATGCTGTCATCATAACCTTAGTTTTTGTGTTATTCTCAACAAAACTTTTTTAATTCCAAATTAATAAGCATCTTTAAAGTAATGAGATACGCACAGTTGGTAATAGGACCTGCTGGTAGCGGGAAAGTAAGCATAAACAACTAAATTTGCTAATATTTTACCGATAAACCCCATTTTTTGCAGTCTACTTACTGCAGTACTTTAGCACAACACGCAACAGTACAAAATAGAAATATAGAAGTAGTAAATTTAGATCCCGCAGCAGAGTATTTTGATTATGAGCCTGCGGTTGATATACGGGAGTTAATAAACGTACAAGATGCGATGGAAGACGAGGAATTACATTTTGGGCCAAACGGGGGCTTAATTTTTTGTTTGGAATATTTGTTAGAGAACGCCGAGTGGTTACGAGATAAATTGGGCGAACAGGAAGACGATTATATTCTCTTTGATTGTCCTGGTCAAATAGAATTGTATACGCATTTAACAGTAATGCAGAAACTCGTAAAGCTGCTCGAGAATTGGGATTTCAGGGTATGTAGTATATTTCTGTTGGACGTACAATTTATGACGGATGGGGCGAAGTTTATATCAGGGACGATGACGGCGTTGAGTGCGATGGTTAATTTAGAGTTGCCGCACTTGAATATCCTGTCGAAAATGGATTTGTTGAGTAAAAGCGGGAAGAAACAGTTGGATAGGTACTTGAATCCTGACGCACACTCTTTAATGGGCGATATTGAGAGAACTAGTCCGAGATTTAGCGAAAAATATATGAAATTGACTGAGGGGATCGCAGGGCTCATTGAGAATTTTTCGCTAGTGAGGTTTACGCCTTTAAATTTAAAAGACGAAGAAAATCTTACCGACGTTCTGACTATTATCGATAACATTATTCAGTACGGAGAGGATCAAGATGTTAGAGGAAAAGATATTGAAGTTGAAGATGATGAATAAGATAAAAATCGTTCGATGTTTGAAGTAATGTATAAATCTCGTTTCCCAAAGACAATTTTACGGGAGTTACGCAATTTTATTACACTGCGGTAATGTTGGAGATGCTGTGAAAATTTATTTGTATACACTTAGAAAATAGAACACATATTTTGTATAAACTATTTTTTGTTGAAACATCTTCGATGATCATTTCCCCGAAAGTTGAACATCCTACATCCCTAACTATTTGAGAGCTGTAGTCTAATCTGGGCCTACCCCTACCTCTTTTTATTCCTATCTCTTACTCTAGTATGTCGCGAACTAAGCCTTCGTGCCTCAGAAGGTGTCCTACCTCTCCTATTCTTTACTGTCTTCCATAAATTTCTCTTATCTCCAACTCTTTCTAATACCTACCTGTTGCTAACCTTATCTATCCACGGTATCTTCATTATATGTCTATAGCACCACATTTCAAATGCTTCCAATTTTTTCCTATCGTCCAAGTTTCGCACCCTTACAATGTCGTACTCCACACATACATACTCAAAAAATTGTCGTCTGCGTTTGGTTTACAAAAGAAATGGTCTCGATGAGAAATTTATACCATCATATTCAAGCGATGTTCCTCTGCTTTTGTGCAGTGGATATTAGAAGTCCGCTTTACAGCGGACGTTTTCATTGTAGGTTCAGAAATCCGCTGGAAATGCAGTCACTTATGCAAAGGCGGTGGAATTATACATCAGCGTAACAATGACATTTAAATGCCCAAATTTAAATTTAAGCTTGCTCAAATGATTACATTGTCAGCGGAATTCTAATGTCCACTGCGCAATGCTGGTGGCGGACATACAGTCATTCTGTTTAATTTAATACCTGTTTATTTTTATATTTTTTGATTGTATATAGGCTTCGCGATGCTAAATAGTTTATTTATTATTATACAGGGTGATTTTTTTTGACCGTCTATTAGAACTATCTGGAGAACTAAAAGAGATATTGATTTGAAATTTTGGCTGTGGCCGAAACCGGGTCGGATCTATTTAATGAAAATATTTTCAAAATGGTGGCATTTCCGGGAATACCGGAAGTTGACACCAACTTTGTTATATTAAATGGAATGCTACCATGTTCTATTTTTTTTTAGATTCCACGGAAAATTTTAATGTGAATTCAATAAAGGTTCGCTATGTCTAAAATTAATATTTTCGGAGATATAAATTTTTTTCTCAATATTTTGACAGTTGTGGTAGATTATGTAAAAATTAATATCTCGATAACGTCTAGCAGTAAGATGTTCGATTTTTTATGGTGGCAAGACGAGGTGTTGGAGTTACTAATCAGGCAAACAAATTTTCAAAATCTATTACATAAAATTTTCTAATCAACGACATATGTTGATCGCACAAAAGTAGCAAAAAGTCATTTTTCTTAAATAGAATTATACCATTTTCAATTGTTTTTTAGATTCCATGGAAAATTTTAATGTTAATTCTATAAAGGTTCGCTATGTCCAAAATTAATGTTTTCGGAGATATAAATTTTTTTCTCAATATTTTGACAGTTGTGGTAGATTATGTAAAAATTAATATCTCGATAACGTCTGGTAGTAAAATGTTCGATTTCCTATGGTGGCAAGACGAGATGTTGGAATTACTAATCAGGCAAACAAATTTTCAAAATCTATTACATAAAATTTTCTTGATCAGACATAAGTAGCAAAGAGTCATTTTTCTTAAATTGAATGATACCTATTTAAAGAAACCAATTAAAAAACGTGAAAAAATGCGTGTTTAACAATGTATGTTTCTCTACCCAAAATGAATAGTATTTTAGATACCTACTAGATGGGGCGCCAGGTCATTGTTCGGCAGCAGTTACTAACGAATTGTACCAGATGTTTGAAGATAGATGGATACGACGTTTGGGTCCATGGAGTTGGCCTGCCAGGTCTCCAGACATTACACCGTTGGATTTTTATCTTTGGGGCCGTATAAGGATAAAGTGTATCAATATCCACTCAACAGGGATGAATTGGTGGAAAGAATTGCTACAGCATTTGCAGTCTTAGATCCACATGAAATTCGTAGCGCTACTACACACGCCGTAAATAAGCAAATTATTAAATGTGTAGAAGTTAATGGACTACATTTTGAACAGTTTCTTTAACATTGTTTTACTATCACGTACCTACTTTATTTTTTATTTAGTTAAAATAAGTTCAGTGGTGGTAATTCAGGATATGTTCCATTAAATGTTCTGTATGTCCTGTTAATCATTTTATCGCATTTTCCATGAATGTTGAATAAATTCATAATATCCGAGTGAGAATAATTATCATTTGCCATATCCTATTCGTTAAACACCAACCGTACTAAATTACTAAAAAATACCAATTGCTTTTATTAGACATTATTTGTGAAATTTGTGAATATTTTATTTTGTCTTACAAGCCAAGGTCTACTTACTAGAAGGCGGCGCTCTTCAATTTTGATCGATGAAATAAGAAAACAGCAAATATCTAAAATACTATGCATTATAGGTAGAGAAACACCATACATTGTTAAATGCTCATTTTTTTCACTTTTTTTAATTGGTTTCTTTAAATAGGTATCATTCTATTTAAGAAAAATTACTTTTTGCTACTTATGTGTGATCAACATATGTCGTTGATTAGAAAATTTTATGTAATAGATTTTGAAAATTTGTTTGCCTGATTAGTAATTCCAACACCTCGTCTTGCCACCATAGAAAATCGAACATCTTACTGCTAGACGTTATCGAGATATTAATTTTTACATAATCTACCACAACTGTCAAAATAGGTATTGGAAAAAAATTCATATCTCCGAAAATATTAATTTTAGACATAGCGAACCTTTATGGAATTAACATTAAAATTTTCCGTGGAATCTAAAAAACAATTGAAGATGGTATCATTCTATTTAAGAAAAATTACTTTTTGCTACTTTTGTGCGATCAACATATGTCGTTGATTAGAAAATTTTATGTAATAGATTTTGAAAATTTGTTTGCCTGATTAGTAACTCCAATACCTCGTCTTGCCACCATAAAAAATCGAACATCTTACTGCTAGACGTTATCGAGATATTAATTTTTACATAATCTACCACAACTGTCAAAATATTGAGAAAAAAATTGATATCTCCGAAAATATTAATTTTAGACATAGCGAACCTTTATAGAATTAACATTAAAATTTTCCGTGGAATCTAAAAAAAAAAATAAAATGGTAGCATTCCATTTAAGATAACAAAGTTGGTGTCAACTTCTGGTATTCCCGGAACTCAACCTTTCTGAGGGCATACAATGACTTGCTTAAATTTACCTTTAATCGATCAATATGTTCTGACCATTTAAGCCTCTTGTCCATATATAAGCCTAGAATCTTCACACAATCAGACTCATTTAACAGTGTCAAGCACTGAAAACGTCAAATTACTTGTTGATGAAAATTGCAAAACATTTGTTTTCTGTATCAACACGTTCCCCTAACTCTTGCAAGCTATTTGCTGCAACAATCAGGCTAGCATCGTCTGCATATAAAACATCACAATTATTTAATGTGAAATCGTTGATATATAAAACAAAGAGAAGCGGACCAAGAATAGACCCTTGGGGAACTCCGCAAACTACATGTAAAGGGTCTGAAACATATGCTTTGCTCTCATTATTAAAATTGTGAGTTATCTGTACTATCTGAGATCTGTTGCTCAAAAATGATTCAACCAGGCATTCGCTGTGCCTCTTAAACCAATAGAATCCAATTTACTCAACAATCTGCTATGGCCAACCAGATCAAATGCCTTCGATAAATCCAATGATACACTCGCACAAAAAAATCCCGCATTCAAATGGGCAAACACTTTAGACATCATTTCCTGCAATGCTGATGATGTTGATCTATTTCCAACAAAACCATGTTGAGAACTGTTAATGATATTGTATTGATATAAAGAACCTGTAATTCTCACCTAGATTAAATACTCGAAAACTTTAAAAAAAAACAGACAAAATAGAAATTGGTCGGTAGTTCTCTACACACCTTTTATCTTTACTCTTAAACAAGGGTTGTATTTTTGCAGTTTTCAATTCATTAAGAAAATAACCACAATAATTGAAACATGCATTTACCACATCACACAAAGGCTCAGCAATCGACCCAGACACATCCTTCAGAATATTAACAGGAAATCCAGCAAAACCAGTTGACTTAGTATTTTTTGATTGTCTTATAACACTTTGTAGCTCTACCGAATCCACCTTTTTTTTTCCTCTCCTTAGGGCCTGCCTGCCCGAAGGCTCAGATGCACTGCAGCCACAAAATGGGCTTATTGTGCTCACCCTAAATTCTAAGTCACACCCATTCCATGATCTTGGTGCTTTGGACCAAACGGTACAAGTCAAACATTGAATGCGTGGAAAATTCTTCCGGTTCCATCAGACATCGCCCGAAAATTCGCTGCTTCTTTTGGTCTAGAGCTTCACATCTGCACATGATGTGCATAGCTGTCTCCCGTTCCTTATTACATAAGCGGCAATTAAGGTCTTCGTAATATTTGCCAATCTTCCACAGGTGTTCTTTAACGGTCGTGTGTCCCGTTAGGAAGCCTGTTACGATTCTAATTTGCATCCTACTAAGGCAAAGTAGTTCTGAGCATCTTTTCCTGCAAGGTCCCTTGACTTGCTGTGCCTGTGTCCTGGATTCACGTTCCATTAATTATGATGTTGAGCGCGAATCCATCTGTTTACTTGGTGTCTGACTGCACTCTTAGTTATGCCTAGGGCAGGTTCCGGTCCAACGAAAGAATCGTTGGAGCCCCGCTTTGCGACCTCGAATCCAAAGCAGTCTCACTGCGTTTCGCATGACTAGGATATTAAGTTGCTCGAAGCATTCCCACAACAGTCTGGAAGACATCTTTGGGCTCATAAGAGCCTTCAAAGCTGCCTGGCTGTCTGATAAGATAAAGATCCGCTGATTTTTGTAGCCCCTCTTAATGTTTTCCCGCGCACATTGTAGTATCGCGTAGACCTCTGCTTGAAAGACAGAGGCATATTTGCCCAGAGAGGAGCTGAGTTTCACTCTTGGTTTATCTCCAAACAGTCCTGACCCAGCACCTGTGTCGGTCTTAGAACCGTCGGTGTACCAGATTAGACTGCCGGAAGGTATGCTGTTCAGAGTTTGGCTCTCCACTCTAGGGTTATCGATTGTGACCTGAAAGAGTGGTTGTGCGGTGTTCTTGGAACCATGTAATCCGTCCTCATGTCAAGCATGGGATCCTTTATGTCCTCAATAATGCTAGTATGCTCTGTACCCAGACGGACACGGTAAAGAGTTTTGAAGTCTGTATAGTGCCAGTCTCGCCTCCCCCTTTATCGCGAAGTGGAGAGGGGGAAGGTCCAGAAGAGTCTCTATGGCTGCAGTTGGCGAAGTCCGCATCGCCCCTGTTATCCCTAGGCAGGCAAGCCTCTGAATTTTGCTTAGCCTTAGCCTAGTAGTTACCTGTTTGACTTTGGGCCACCATGCCAAAGCTGCATACATTCCTGGTCTGACCACTCTAGTGTACAGCCAGTGCACCATTCCTGGCCTTAGACCCCATTTTTTGTTATATGTTCGCCTAACTCCTGCAAGAGTAGTTTCCGACTTTCTGACTATTCTATCGATTTGTTGGTTCCAGGTAAGTGTTGAGTCCAGTATAACCCCCAGATACTTGACCTCCCTTGACAATGAGATCTTTCTACCACGGAAATATAGAGGTCCAAGAGCCTCTATGTTTCTCTTTCGCATAAATGGAACTATTGTTGTTTTTTCTGTACTAATGGTCAAGCCTTCCTTTTCAGTCCAAGCTGCTACAATACTCAGGGCCATTTGCATACGTTCCCTAATCGTACTGCTAAATCTTCCCTCGACTGTGATGACTAAATCATCTGCATATCCTAGGGGAGAATATCCTTCATCGCTGAGTTTCCTAAGCAGTCCGTCCATAACTAGGTTCCACACAAGAGGAGATAGAACTCCACCCTGCGGCCAACCACCTACCACCCTGACTGCCAAGGTCTCATCAATCAGTGTAGTAAACACCACTCTATCTCTCAGCATGCAGTCTATCCACCTGCAGCACAAAGCCTCTAGTCCTACGACTTTGGAGATACTATTGAATGATGTATTATATTATCCACCGGTGTTAAGAACAAACTATGATTATAATTATAATTATCGTAAATGTTATTCGGAATTTTTCAATTAGTTTACTTGCAATTGAGGCAAAATATGCATTGAAATGATTAGAGACTTCAACTGGGGAATCTGTATTAGCATCATTAATTTCCAAATCAAAATTAACCTGTATTTCCAAATTTATACAGTCCCAAGTTGCTTTGGCTATATTACTTGACTGAAAAATATTTCGTTGAATGGTCATCTGTTTTGCACATTTTAAGACGGAATCATAAATTGTGCAATACTTCCTATAATAATTCATCAGAGTTTCATCAGGACAAAACAAAGTCAACTCAAACAACCCCCTCTCTGTTTTACTAGACTTCCTGATACCCCTTGTTAACCATAATTTTTGTTTTCTGCATTTTTTCTTTTTTAATGGGAAGCACTCAAAAAAATTAGAATATATTTCTTCAAAGAACAAACTAGACTTTTTCTCAGGCCCAACTGCATTATATACTGTATCCCAGTTTGTATCTTTTAATTTAAGTTTAAACCTTGCAATAGATTTCTCTGGAAATGACCTATTATAAACCGCACTCCCAGGCTCCACTCTAGACTCTCGTCTGATACTTAGAACCAACAAATTATGATCTGAAAAATCAATAATCTCATTGAATACAGAAATTTCACTAGCATTATATGATGTAACTATATTATCTATGAAACTTTTTGATCTCAACGTAATACGAGTAGGTAGGCCAGGCAAAATAGGACAAAAACAGTTCGAAATCCGAACTAATTAGCCTAAAGCTCATTTTTTGGGGAAATGATGTTTGATATATGTAAAACGTTTTGTAAAAAATCCCCACAAATCCGAGTGTCGGAAGACCTTGAAAATCGGCCGACAATCTGGGCTCTGAAAATTTCACGCAGTGTCTCTGCGGTTGCTCGATTCGCTCAGTGCTATCAACAATTTCGTATGTTAATAGCGCGCCTTTGAAAAGGAATTAGAATAATGTTTCCAATTTGAGATGTCAACTTTCCCAACGGCACTGTTTCAGGGTAAATAATTAAGAAAACTTAATAAATCTATAGCGTTTAAAAGTTTTCGACAAAATTATAAGTCCAATACCTGAAATTACTGACAAAATTAATTTAAAATATGTGGAAGATGGAGGACATCTGCTGCATATAGTTGTATGGCAAAACCCTGCCAGTTTCTGAAATTTGCACTCAGTATGAAACGCATGTAAAATTTCATTACTAACAAAATGTTATTGTCGTGTTCGATAACTATCAACAAAAAACTACAAAGTAGTAGGAAAGTATACGACGAGGTTTTGGTAGAGCAGTTGTTGTTGCTCTATTGACTATGACTACTGCAACTGTCTATAGCAATCTGAATTTTTCTTGAATACAACAATACAATTATTTATTGTTGTGGTAAGCGATGGCACTGATGTATTTATCCTTCTTCATCATGTACCTTCAAATTTGGATGTTTGATTCCTTCGCAAACGAAAAAAGGGAAATGATCATCGATTCACCGAAATTGTGAAACTGCAAAATGTATTGGAAATTTCAAGAAATCAGTACTTGCATTTTATGCTCCGTCTGGATGCGATACCACGTCCGACTTTAACAAGAAGGGAGAATTTTCTTGTTATGCAACCTTCAAAAGAAACAATAATTGTTTGTTGAAGAAGCAAGTATATTCTATAAACAGAGTGTGTAAATAACTGATCTCAGCAGTCGACAAGAAGTTGAAACAAAGGATATGGTGGAATTACAAAAAAATTTAACGATATGAGGTACCTAAGTGTTTGTGCTGGATAGTAACGCTATAAAGTTGATGCGTAGAAATTTGCGGGTACAAGCTATATAAGAAAAAAGTTGCACGATTATCTCTTGCATTGCATTTCATCTAAACATTTTATCTCCTACGGCAGGCGCTGTAAAGCAACGTGTATTGCTTGTATTTCACCAGGTACAACAATAATATGGATCAATAATGATCTATGTCCAACAGAATCAGGATGATATTTTATGAGTGATGAACTTAGGCCCTGTTCTGGCATACAGAATAAGGTACCCCGATTTGTTCATAATGTCACTCTTTTGCTACTGCAAGTAAGGCTGTAGAAGCATGTGTTCCTGCCAGAGGTCGTAACACTGCTCAATCCAATGTGGTGTCTTGCACAAATAAGGATGCTGATCGCATTTGGGAAGATGGAAATTTATTATAATATTGTTACCATACAGTACCTACCATTTACCCCACCTGCACTTTTTCATACCCCGCCATTGACTATGGATTGTAACACTTTATTCCTTACTCAACTTTCATAACTTTTGTCAATTTTTGATAATATGCTTTATAAAATAGTTATTGGCCAGAATTCACTTTCATGACATCCTCTAATTATTTAAATAATTACATTTCCATATTATTTAACAAAATGATAAATCACAAGAACTTGCTGGTGCGAATTGTGGTGTAACAATGTTACAAAAACTGCTGTTTTGGTGATAACGAAAACAAACTTATATAGAATAATAATAATTATTAGATAAATGCCCTGTATACTAGAAGTTGTGCGTTTTTCAAAATATGTTCATTAAAAATTTTCCTACTATTTTCTTGAGTTCTATCAATTTCTGAGGTCTTACTCTTTAAAATTTGACCATTCTGATGTATACTAAAATACACATAGCGTGTACCAAAATAAAGTTATGAAAATGAAACGTAAAACTTCCTTAATAATAATAATAATAATAATAATCTTTATTGTGCAAGAAAATAATATATATAAGTAGGTGTATAAATAAATAGACAAACTATGTATTGCACAATAGGTAAGAGTTCAGCATCACTGCTGTTCTACCACTCTCCCTTTAACCCAAACTAAAACAGGAAAATTACTCGCACAAAAAAAAAATGTTTACACATTCCCCAAAATAAAGTTCTTTATACATCTTTTAAAAGAATAAAGCGTAAGTGAGCTCAGATAACCCGCAACTGTATTCAAAGTTTTCGGAGCTGCATACCTAAAACACCCCTCGAACTTTGATGTATGATGACATGGAACATCGTAACTTAACCTATTTCTTACATTTATATTGTGAATATCTCGCCTTAAGAGTAATTCATTACACAGATAGTCAGGTACACCAGAATCAACTATGTTATACAACAGACAGCAAAATTGCATAAAGTATTTATCCTTCATTGTGAGAATTTGCAAATCTCGGAAATAGGGCGATATATGCTCTCCTCTTAATACTATAAGCGAACCGCAGACATGAATTCTGTATCATTTGTATACGTTTCTTATTTTGTTCAGTTAATAAAGGGTAGTACACGGATAGACAGTAGTTCACTCGACTAATAATCAAACTTTCACAAGTAAAATATTTAGTGTCACAAGTAACCAGTGACTTGAACTGATAAAGCGATTTAAGCATCATATGTGCCGCACTTATAACCCTATTCACATGTTTTTCGAAACTCAAGTTATTATCGAAAGTCACACCAAGATTCCTTGCTTCCAAGACATCATTGAGCACGACACTACTCATTTTAACGTCAGTATTTTTGTAAGACAAAGCTTGCTGTCTCATTCTTTCTGTTCCGATGAGCATTATTTTAGATTTAGCTGGATTCAAGACAAGACCATTATCCATTGTCCACTGCACAATCCTTTCTAAATCCCTATTAATATCAGCAATTGCATCATTAATGTCTTTGGGTTTGAAACTCTTAATTAACTGGGTATCGTCAGCGTACAAATGAACACGACATGTCCGAACCATCCCGGGTAAATCAGAAGTGTACACGGAAAAAAGAACAGGGCCAAGAATGCTACCCTGTGGTACTCCCCTCTCAACAGGCAACTGCTCCGATGTTACATTTTTAATCTTAACACTCTGCTTCCGATCACTCAGGTAACTTCTAAACCATGCCAGAGCCCTCCCTCTTATGCCAATATGTGCCAGTTTAGCTATAAGCAATCTGTGATCAACAAGATCAAAGGCCTTACTGAAGTCTAACAGCAACAGATATGTTAACTCTCCATTATCAACAGCTGAACAGATATCAGACACCACCTTCAGAAGTGCCGTACAAGTACTATAACCTTTTCTAAATCCAGATTGTATGTTTGGTAAGATCTTATTTTGCTCTAGATGTAGTCTGAATCTGCCTGCAACAGCTCTTTCCATTATTTTTGAAGCAGTTGGTAAGATGCTGATAGGTCGTAAATCAGCAAAAGTTTTAGGATTGTCAACTTTAGCAAGAGGAGTAATCACAGATATTTTCCAAAGCTCAGGCACTAAACCTGTTTCAAATGAATTATAATATTACACAAAGCATCACCACATTCAGAAATAATCAGTCGCAGCATCTGTGTACTTATACCATCTGTACCTATTGCATTGGTTTTTATTTCTGTAAATAGACTGTGCACTTCCTCACCGGTAACACTGTCAAACTCAAAAAGAAAGTCTACGTCTTCCCTTATTTGCTCTTCATAAAATTTTATTGTCGCATCTCTTATTTTGCTTCCCCCTGTCGCGTTCAACATGAACTTGTTAATTTCATCAGCACTCAAATGGCTCGGTATGTCCCGTCTTGGTTTGGTATGTATGCCCCAGTTTTTAAGTTTTTTCCACAGTAACGCAGTATTCCCATTACACTTTTTAAGTTCATTATTGTAGTATGCCTTTTTTCATTTCTTATACATAAAGTTAACTGATTTTTCAAATCTGTATAATATTTCCGATCACTACTTTTTTTGGTTCTTAAGTATTTGGTTCTAGCTCTATTTTTCATACTGATTATCATTTTAATTGTGTCAGTCATATAAGGTTTCCTGGCCCTATTACTGGATTTCATCCTCTTCAATGGAGCATAAAAATCAAACAGTGCCAGTATTGCAGAGTTAAGAAATTCTACTTTCTTATTAAGATCAGTTTTACTATTTATACATTTCCATTTAATTATTGAGGCATCCATTTGCAAGTCTTCCAAACAAACGTTTTTAATGTCTCTAAACTGAAAAGTGATAGGCTGTGGTTTCTCAATTTCAATATCCAGGCTGCAAAACACTAAATCATGGTCAGTGACACTCATTTCCTTAGTTCCAACCTCTCCAACTACGAAACTGTTGCTTATCATAATTACATCAATAAGGCTCTCACTTATCTCTGTGACTCGTGTAGGCTCCGTTACTATCTGTCTCAAATCCAGCATCATAATCCGTGTACCTGACTCCCTCGCGCACATAAAAGCCAACACCTCCACCTCTGCCCACTCTATCCTGCCGTATGAAATTGTACCCACTCATCATCACCATGCTCGCTGAATGCTCAGGGCTCAACCATGTTTCTGTAATTCCCAATATATCATAATCTTCCTCCATTACTAATTCTCTGAGATCTGCCATGGACGGCACCAAAGACCTAATGTTCACGTGAGCGATCCGTAGACACTTTTTGCTTCTATTACTACTAAATGGGAGATACCCCGGAATGGCTAGTCACATAAAATATGAAGAATCTGTACTATAATCTATCACACCTTTCACCATTTCAGCCTTCTTTTTATATAAAGGACAGTTTCTATCCCATGCTGCATGAGCTACATCTATATCAAGTTTTAACTTCTGTACCTGTTTCAGGCAGTTGATGCACTTGAGCTCCCCAGCATTACATTCTGACAGTTTATGATTTCCAGAACATTTAGGGCACATAATATCATGCTTGCACCTTTCAGCTTTATGATCAAATGCGTTACAATTAAAGCACCTAGTCAACTCCAGTTCCTCATACACCCTGCACCTATCCCATCCAATATTTAGTTTTTCTTCCTGCATGAGCCTACAGAATGTCTTACCGTCCACTTCCATCTTAACGTTAAATCTGTCCCCATAACATGTTTTCTGTTCAGACGTATGAAGAATCTTCAAATGAACATCTTGCTGCATAAAATCATTTTGGGCTTTACTCTTTTCCAAAAGGACATCCTCAGTGAACTTCTCTGACAAAAGATAATAATTTTAAGCAATTTTCAAGGTCTTCCGCCACTCGGATTTTTGGGGATTTTTCACAGAAGAGATTACATACCACTAACTATATTTCCTGAGAAAATCAGCTTTAGGTTAATTAGTTCCGATTCAAACCCTAATTTGCCTGGCCTAAGGATTTCTGACAGTAACTTCAAGGCCGTAGTTGCCACACAACAGTATATTCCTGCATCTGTTATATTTATTTATAAGCGCATCAACTCGTCTGAGGAAAACATCAAAATCACCACTTGGTGCAGGATCTACACAACAAATAAATGAAACAAAAATATTTTGTAGAAACTTTTTAATTTTTTTTTATCGAAACACAAAGATGATGAACCGAAGAAATACATGTGAACACCTAATTTTGAATATTATGAAAAACATACACCAACACGTTTCGCGAGTGCCCACAAAAAAAGTGCCGGATACAAAAAAATATTGTTATTAAAAACCCGCCGTCAAGAGAAAACCATTATCATTGAAATCGAGAATTTTTGTGAGCACTTACCCGTTCCAAATTTTAAAAAAACTAAAACCTAACACGTAATTTAGAAAATGCGCCGAAAATTTGTAATACATACGTCGACATATAAAACACAATAAACAACAAATGTTTGTATACAAAAAAGAATAAATGGAGAACATTACAAAAGGTGCCAATCACGAGAAAAATAATTAAAAACACGACTATTAAGGCACCTTCATTGAGAAACTTGAACATTTTCTCAACAGCATCAACGAAAAAAAAACAGCTAACAAAAAAATGGTTATAGTAAAAATACGGGACGTTTTAAACCCCCCGTATCGACGATGGGATATTTACTATACCCAATTTTAATACCTTAATAACAAAAAGAAATGGTACTTACAATCTACGAGATTTTTAGAGAAAAAAAATGCACTAAAAACTTGACTTGCGAGGTCTCTGTATTTCTTCTCCGAAATCGCTAGTTTTACGAAAAATAACCGAAACAAAATTTAGACAACCCAAAATCTCGCAAGCCCTTCATAAAAAAATAATGATGGAAATTATTCTTACTATATTTTGATTTTTAACTCTCTAAAAACAAACAAAATTTAAAAAAAGCTCAAAAAACTTGAATCGACAACAAAAACTTCGCCTTCGAACAATTTTTCATTGAACTACGTGCAGGTCCTGACCTGCAGGATGGAGAGACGCAGAGGTAATCGGAGTTTATTGGGCAAACGACGATTTGTGAAACTTTTTCAGGGTTATGCATTGCAAAACCACCAAAAACGAACCGATTACCAGCTTCGGAACGAACCACATCTCTCCATCCTGCAAGAAGCAGCCTGCACTGAAAATCGAATTCGTAACGGAACAAATTCCATCGGACAAAAAATTAAACTAAACACGCAACGAAAGACATACCTTCTTTTCGAAGATTACCTTTCGCAGCGGCGGACTGTCCGCCATCTGTGCGAACACAAAACCACCACGTTCTTCAATTTAAAAACGTCAACTTCTTAACGTTCGTTTCAAATTATAATCGAATAAAATTCGTACAAATCATGCTTCTCAAAAGTTACGAGACATATTACGAGCAACGAGGTCTTTCTCTCTGAAATTATCCACCGTACAAAACCTCGACTTTAAAACGCAATCGAGAAAAAACAATTCGTACAGATCGTCTCGTTCGGTGCATGCTTCTCATCGATAAAACAGAAACACGACCAAAAGGACACGCTCAACGATATT
Organism: Xestobium rufovillosum; assembly: GCA_963966045.1. Taxonomy (NCBI): domain Eukaryota; kingdom Metazoa; phylum Arthropoda; class Insecta; order Coleoptera; family Ptinidae; genus Xestobium; species Xestobium rufovillosum. Next base: position 32,942,071 of record OZ014497.1, read on the forward strand.
TAAAAAATGCTACCCTCCCCCTGCCCCGAAAACAAAACAATTAGGAAAATAATAACGCCTGACAAATGCCTACGATCCGAAAAGGTGATTTGTACATCACCGTTCCCGATCCCCCTGCCCCAAATTCATTACCTAATCTAAACGCTAACATTCGACTACCGTTATGGGCCCTGCCCGTGCTGCTGCTGCTGCGGCGGCGGTAAAATCACCTGGATCGGCCCCTGCGGCGGCGGAGGTTGCTGTAAATACTGCATGCCCTGCATCATGTGCGTCTGCGTGGGAATCAACGGGCAAACGATGGGGAACTGGTGGTGTCCTTGCGGGGGAGGGGCTTGGTACTGCTGCGGGGGCGGCTGCTGTTGCCCGGGGTTGTACTGCGGAGGTTGAGCGGGGCTGGGAGTGTTCGAATGGTTAGGCGGGAGATACTGGATTTGGTGCGGGGGTTCGTACATGCGAACAGCGTGCATTTGGGGGTACCCTTGCGGATTTATGCCGGGCGGGTAAACGAAGGACTGTATGGGGGCCGGAGCTAGGAGGGGCTGCCCCGTAGCGGCTGCTACTTGCATCTGGGAGGCTACGTCCGCTCGCATTTGTCCTACATTAACTGAACGGAAAATGTGTGTAAGAATTTCTAACCAACAGGACTCTCGTAAGCCGCTTATTCGATTAATCGAAAAATATTCGATTAATCGAAAAATATTCGATTAATCGAAAAATATTCGATTAATTGTGAGTTGACTTTAGAAACACTTTGCGACTTACTCTTCCTGATTCTGTTGCCTTGGGGTTGGGGCTGGAAGGGCGGTTGGCTGGCTTGCATCATGTAGCCCATGGGCATCATGGCCACGCCCATGGGGGGCTGTCCCCCTGGTCCGCTGACAGTCGCAGGAATATACGGACTGTGGCTTGGAGTCTGCGGGGTGTGGGGTCTGCTGGCTGTCGGCGTGCTGGGAGACCTTCGAAAACAATCAAAAACCATTCAAGAACTCTACTCACTCGAGACTCACCGTGGCGTGAAGGGTTTCGCAGTTGGATTCAGAACAAACTCTTTCGCATTGGGATTCAAGTTTGATTTCTTCAAGGTGTTCGTCACTTTGTCGATCGGATCTTGTTGGGGCGATATCGACTGCTGCGGTTGCAGAGGTGTATTCTGCGGGGCCGGGTGTTTAAGCGGCACGGGTTGCTGGACCTGTACGGAGGACATGTGCGCCTCAGGGGGCACTTGGCTAGCCAACATCGGTTGCTGTTCGATCGACTGCTGATTCGATGGAGCCAATTTGAAATCTTGCGAAAACTTATGGAGTTCCTTCACTTCCTCCCTGTGCCGCACAGGATGTTCTTGCTTAGGCACCACTACCACTTGTTCTTGGTATACCTGAACGGGAATATTCTGATTCGGACTCGAATAGACATTCCTAGGAGGCCGTTGCGGCATCTGTTTCGTCTCTCCGTTAATCTGCGGCTTTGGACTGCTCTGCATGCCCCCGCTTGGGGGTCCTTGCCTCTGAACCTGCGGCGCTCCGTAATTATGCGGGGGAGTGTGTGAATGGGGCCTTCCGTGCACCGGCTGTTGATGCTGCCCAGGATTTACAGGAATATGTTGAGCGTGAACGACGTGAGGAGTGTTGTGGACGTGCTGAATGTTATGAGGTGGTGGCTGCGGCTGCACGGGAGCGGGATTCTCCCTCTGATTGTCTCGGACGTAATTCGAATGGTTGTGCGGAGGGGGATGCGCGGCGTAAGTCGGGGGTGCCGCGCTCGCTTTCGGAGAAGGCGTCGTTTGAGCGCTGGTGTTCTGAGACGGCGGCGGCGTGCTGCGCATCAATTTCCCCGTGTTCTGATTCTTCCTCTTCGCCGGAGGTATGTACTTTCCATTGGAGTCTTGATTAGGCCGCACCACGGCTGCGTACATAGTCTCTTCGTCTCCGTTTTCAAGTTCGATTCGCTGCTTGTAAGCTGGCTGGTTTTCTATTTCGTTCGCTATGCGATCCGCTTTCTCTTCCGCTTCTCTATTAGTTTAAAGGTACAATTGAAACATTTTGAAGACATTCACAGGATAATAGCTAAATACAAGTTGATTAATACGAACCTATAATCAGGAGAATCACTCGGTTGCAATTGTACTGTGTAGGCTGCCAGAGTATGATCGTACGTGCTCATAACGCCATATTCTTGCTCATTTTTCCTGAACATGTCGTTAGCGTCCCATCCGTTGGCACCGTCCAACTCCAAACTCAAATTTTCCGCCCCGTTCATCCCTGCAGACGCGTCCCACGGTTCTAATTCCCTCTCCTCAATTTTTTGCGATCCTAATCAAGAAATTTGTTAAACAACGACAAAAAAATCAGTAACAACGATCGAAATACCGTTAAGACGAGCGGAGATGGCAGTGTCCGTCTGAAAAGTGTCTCTAGTAGCGAATTCCGGGTCTACGTCTTTAGCAACCATCTGGATGATGTCGGAAGATTTAAAAATTAGTTTCTCCACGACCGACTCTGGTATTAAACGAGCGTTAGGCGAATCGGGGTTTTCTACCTTTGCGGCTATCTCCAGAACGACGTCAAACTGATTCGAAAATGTAATAAACACCCCCTCCCAGGTGCTTCCCGATGCAGTTTGGATACGCACGATGTTACCTACTTGCGACGTGGCCGCATGCATGAAATGAGCGTTGCTGTAAACCCCTTCCGGTATAACGTACGATCTATTCCGTTGGGGCCTACAATCACCACAAAACCCATCAAGTTTTAAGAAAAAGACCCAACGATTTTAAGAACGGACAGATCTCAAAGCCAAGGTAATCATAAAATTTTTGCTTAAGGGGTGTATTGACCCCGTTGTTTGGGTCGGAAAATGAAAATACATAAAAATCAAAAGTGTACTGACCTTAATGTACCCCCTCTGTTTTTCCGTTTATTGTTCATATTTTCTCCGCTACCGCTGCCGGTATGGTCTTCTCTTCTCGTAGGAACCGGAATTTTGGAAACTTCCTTAATCACGCTTCAAGAAAAAAAATAACTCAGGTTTTATTGAAAAAACCTTATATCACGCCAAAACAATGGACAAAGTGTAAATACAAAATGGCCTTATGACGTAATCAATACTTCCCAATATTTACGTTTTATTGAACTACGCGTGGGATGTTTGATCGCAAAAACGACGGAAACGACTCGTGACACTTTCGCAATTTGTGTAAAACCCGAAAAAATAACCGATTCAGTTAATAAAGTTTAACTAACAAAGTACAAAACTGCAAGAAAATTGTCAGCCACAAAATTGACTGACAACTGCAATGCAAACACAAGCGGCGCTTGCGCAGTTGGTACTTCCTGTACGTGCTGCATCGGTATGTGGCGCCAAACGCACCGATTTCAAAAGATCGATAACCGCAAGCCTGCGTTCTCCAGTTCGCGATTCCGACACCTGTTGTTCATTTCGGCTAAAATAAAAAAGGTATGCATTTATGAAACTCCGTTTACCGTTTCTCTTCTTATTTTATCTAATGATCATATTGAAAATGCAGAAAATGTAATCATTTTTCCAGATGGCAGCGAAAACTAACGGTTTAACGATTGACCAATTCGAGAAAGATTTGTGTTCCTTCTACGATTACTGCAAAGAAAATCAGTTAACGGATGAAGAGATTCGGAGAATTTGTGAGTCGTTGCTCGCAATTATTAACAGGGCTAAAATTGCGAGATATTTTAAGTTTTTCGTGGCATCTTTGATATTTTTGACGCTTGCATACGTGGTTCTGTCAAGTGAAATTGTTTCTTGGCAATTAAGCGCTATTGGTAGGATTTTGATGATCAAGTTATTGCCGATTTATGATTGGACGCATTTGAAAAACGAAAAGTGTTTGATCAATTCTGCAATTACAAATGAATATGGGTCGATTACTGATTTTAATTGTGTTTTGTGCGAAACAATGACAGATATTGATGTTATTTTCGATTTAGATGACGAAGTAATTTACGAGAATTATATAAAATTGCATACACCGGTAATTTTGGAAAATGCATTTTCTGATTGGTTTGTACAAGAAAATTTGACATACGCCATTTTGTCTAATGAATTTCTGTCAAATTCTGTACCATGCAAGTTATCGACGAATATTTACAACGGCTTAAGTAGTCTTGGAAATATTATTAAGAAAGCCAACAATTTTCGAAGTTTCTTTATTCATTTTCAAAATTGTGATTTTGATGCTGTTAAACATTTTAGAATTTTGGTGCCACGGCCGCCATTTTTAAACCCAGAAATTTCTCCGATACAGTACAGCTGGGTTTTGTGGAGTAAAAATTATAACGTGAGTAAGTTTAAGATGGTGGAACTTCAGGAGGGAATAACTGTGATTGGTCAGGTTACTGGGAGTAATAAGGTTCAATTAATACCACAAGATGATTGTAAATCTGATTGTAAAGAGGTAGAAGTTGATTTGTTGGAAGGGCAAGCTTTGATTTTGACAAGTTTATGGGATTTTAAGTACAAACCAGTCGCTATGAGTGAAAATGTAGCCGTAATACTGGAAGCGCATTGAATAAGTGTCATGTAAACGTAGTACTCATAGAAATAAAGTATTGTGAACGTTGTAAATGATTTTTATTATCCTTTTTTGGTACAGTGTATAATACATTAAGGAAATTTTTTGAATAGCACATTCAAGCTGCCGAAAAATCCATTCGCAATCAAATGATATGTGTCGTCTAAAAACCCTTGACTGCGATTTATCATATACTCTTTTTTTATAATCATAATCATCTCACTAACACAGGCCAGATAGACCTTACTGTATCCTTTACAACTGCATTTTCCTCGAGAAACGCCCTGTATATGATTGAAAATTGAAATTATGACATCTAATAAATAATGCAGCGATCTATTACCCCAATATACTTCTGTGGGCGTTCCTCTAAATTTCTGGCTGTCGTTACCATGGAAATGAGCGACTGGCTGACGAATTTTTACATAAAAATGTTCAGTTGCAGCACAGAAGACCATTATTATGGGTCTTCTGTGGTTGCAGTTCTGTTCTGTTTTGTCGATGGTGGTTCCAGTAATAATTGAAAGTGGTTGTGTGAAACGCGTGATCCAAATAACATTTTTGGTGTTTTTTCGAGGAGAATACAGAAGCAAAGTACGTATTTTGATAATTTAACGATACATACCCAAAAATTCATGACCTTTTTTCACGTAAATTTAATTAAGTGTAGTTCAACGAGCTTTTTTTTCTTTAAATAATTTTTAAATATCGTTGATTTAAATACAGTAAGGCGGGGCCTTTCTTACACATACAAAAAATCACTTGAAGCTTTTTTGCATTAGATTTATATTATGTATGTACAGTAGGAAGGGAAGGGTAAAATTTGTAAAAGCAACCCTTTAATTTTGATGAATTGGAAAAAGCTATTTTTAAGTGGTTATTTTTACAAAAGTACGTCATAAAAGGGCAACCAACACTTACAATTAAAGATATATAATTTATCTTACGCCTTTTTTGTACAAAAACGAAAATCAAAGAAGTGCCTGTGTCGGAAATTTCTTTGGGACTGAAAAAAAATTGTAATTTGATGTTTCTTTTTAGCCAATCACTAGGAAATTTCCAACTGTGCGTTTACATGGAAAATTCAGAAGGCACAACATATTTATCTATTAATTTGGTACAGAACAAAGTTTTTTTTGTTGTCAGCAGCATTTTTTTTTTGAAAATCTTGGTTCTGAATCAAAACCTACTATTAAAAAATAGCGAGCATTTTTCAAGTTGTGCCAAATTTTTGAGCTGTTTTCGAAACCGTTTTATAAGTTTTCAATAAAAAGAACTAACTTAACAGAAAACAATATCTATAGGAGAAACTGCTGCTGTATTAAAAAACCGAAAATATTTTACAGTAAACCGATCGAGTGATGGCGAGCGGTGGGGGTGCGCACTGGACGTAGTTGCACTCTGCAACATCGCCTGCTAATTACGTTACGATTGCTCGCACTGACCCCCACCGCTCGCCATCACTCGATCGGTTTACTGTAGGTATTGTTTGATTCAACGTATGCAACAGGTTCTGTGGTATGAAAACAGCCCATTCATTGAGTTTTAACACAAGATTAAGGAAAATATACGCGGTTATTTCCCGCCAAGACCGAATTTCATAAAAATAAGTTCTTTTCCTTTTGATAATATGTCACCACCTGGTGCGGTTATTTCATTCAGCTTTTGCATCAGGTTGGGTCCACCGGCGACGTTTTGCTGTTGTCCCATTCCCATGCTATTCCCCAAGGAAGGTACAACTTGAGGCACGCCCTTAAGCTGCATCCTCCCTTGAGCGAATTGCTGGTTGTTTTGTCCGCTGAACGGTTGCTGCTGTTGTCCCCCAAACGGCGTTTGTTGTTGCTGTTGGCTACCGAATGCCCCCGTGAGGCTACCGAAAATTCCCGATTGGTTAGATTGCTGTTGGCTGTAGGGTTGTTGGACGCCGGGCTGTTGCTGGTCCAGGGAGATGTTACCACCTCTCATCCCTCTCATCAAGCCTCTCCCCTTCCCCTGAAATGGTTTGGAAACGTCACTTTTACCAAGCACAATTGCTTCAAATGGCTTCGCTACGTTTAGGGAAAATTGCTAAAATTCTAAAGGAAATTCAATACACGGGAAGTGTTGATTTATGATTAGCCTAAATCATGAATCTAATATACATTTGTTACTCTCAAGAAACCGAGGCACTGTTTAGACTAATTACATATCACGTTCCCCCCGTAAGTTTATGGATGGCAAGTTTTGTCTCATGCGATAAACACAAAATGGTGAACTGCAATTCAGTCGTTCAAAATGTTCGGAAAATTTCTGATATAGTGACTCAGTTGCTTAAAAATGTACTATAAACTCCAAAAGTGGTGTTCCAGTTTGCGACGCGAATCGTTTATGCCGGACGTTGCTATGTTTTCGTCAGCCCCGCCCCCCCATAGACGATGTGATGTGTGCCCTTTGTTTATTAATGCAAGGCTAACACGTTTGTTGTCATTCAAATAAAATCGTTTAGATCCGCCTTCAAGACTTTAATTGGCGGACAGTTGCTAAGGTTTTTTACCTCAGAATGTAATTGGTTATGGCATTTTAAGCGGAATTGAACCGTAAAGTGGAACAGCAATTTCGGCGTTTATAGTACGTAGAATCTAAAATACTGCTATAGGCGAAATTGCTTGTATTATTTTTTTTCTGAGATATCTAAAGTGATTGCTCTAACATAACATCTATTTATCAAAAACAAAAAGGTTTGTGACAACTTCCTGTATAACCGGAATCGGGGACTCTAATTTTAAACTCTGTACAATTATTTGTTGATCTACAGGCTTTTACTAAACAAAAATTGTACCAACCATGCAAACTACGAGTACAATAATACATTAATAATAATATATAAACATTAATAGCAGCGTTTTGACAGATAGATAGAAAGACGAAGAGAAAAACAGAGATATAAAGACAGACAGAAGATTCGCGCAAAAAACTGATTATTTTTTTTAAATTTTTATTCTGACAGTTTTACCTGGTGCTCTGTGGAGACTTGTGTGTTCGGTGTCGCTGTGTTGGTAGCATTGTCTAACTGAGAGGATAACACAGGGCAGGCATCTAGCAACAGATAACACAGTACAGTCAGGCGCTTAGTTTTGGACAAATTCAGATCGTTTTCGACAATTTCGAACCCAATTTGAGACGACGTGAGCAAGCGCCAAATGTGCCAGTTACTTTGTTCGGCCTGAATAACTGTCTAAATTGGCAGTGATTCGGGCTCCCAGATACGGCGGACAAGCGTGTGATCAGGACTTAAGAAGAGTGGTCTGATCGTCTACTAGCTTCAGCCCGAGAATCTTAGATTTGTTATTTTGCAAATTTGCAATATCTAACCTAAAATTCTCGAGCAGTTTACTTGTTCCCAAATACCATCTAGCTTTTCTATTAATAACTTACGTGAGTATCTTTTTGTTTTGACAAAAATTAATCCGTTAGCAGTGTAGTTTGCCTCTTATTGCCCCACTATTCCCAGGTAACTATTGCGATTGAAGAAGTTCAAATCGGGTTCGAAAAGTGAACGTTTGCTTTTGTTGTAATGAGCGGTTCGCGCGCGCTGGCGTGTGAATCGGTCTTTATCTGTATGTGTCCGCAACCAGCTTAAGATAGAGAGAGATAGAACTAGCAATTGGCATTCAAACCGAATATAGTGCAGACTGACATTTAAAACAGTAAAAGCTTCAAGAAGCCCAGTTATTTTTTGTCGAAAAAATAACTCGGCTGCATCACACGCTTTATTTTTTCTATATTTATATTTTTACGCCCTTTTTTCTGTGTATTATTTGGCCATCTGTGTTATTTTTTCTTGTGATGTATATGCTTTTAGTGGTGTAGAGTGACAACATTTATGTCTACATAATAAAATAATAATATAAAACAATACACACAAACAGCTGATTATAAAAAAATGAAACACAAAAAATTTGCGGAAAGCGTGTGATGTACAGATAATTTTTAAATATCGACGTCGACTCAGCCAATAGAATTTTCGAAAGCCACACATTAAACTAGAAGTTTGATGCGCTGAGCACATGGCCGGAACCAATTTTTGTAAAGAAAGCTGAATTATACAAATTGGTCCCGTCCCAGAATAGAACTCTGTAGTTAATTGTATACCTGTTTTTCTCTGTCGCATCCCCGTGTCTCTCGGAGGCGGCGGGGGCCCTCGAGCTCCCGGCCCGTGTCCTCTACCTCTCTGCCCTCGCCCGATAGAACTGGATTGCTGCGAAGTTTGTCCAGCATTGTACTGATCGGGTGCTTCCGTTAGGAAATTCGAAGGGACCAATCCGCGCACTCCATCTATTTCGCCCATATAGAAACCGTCGTCGTCCATGTCGCCGTACACGTTGATTATTTGGCCGGTTGTGAAGGATAGTTCCACCTGCAGTTGTTGCAAAAATTTGGTAGAGCTTATTTTATTACAGGAGTATTGTGCTGTGATCCCCAAATTTCTACTATCGAATGGTCTAGAATCCCCAAATTTATACTACCAAATATTCTAGAACCCCCAAATTTATACTACCAAATGTTCTAGAACCCCCAAATTTCTACTACCGAATGTTCTTGAATTCCTAAATTTATACTACCAAATGTTATAGAACCCCCAAATTTATACTACCGAATATTTATACTACTAAATGTACTAGATTCTCACCTCAGCGTCTTCATTTAGACTGAGGTCTTGGGGATCGTAGTTGTATAAAGCGACGTTATTGTGGTACAGCTTATTTTATTACAGGAGTACTGTGCTAAGATCCCCAAATTCCTACTACCGAATGGTCTAGAATCCCCAAATTTATACTACCAAATATTCTAGAACCCCCAAATTTATACTACCAAATGTTCTAAAACCCCCAAATTTCTACTACCGAATGTTCTTAAATTCCTAAATTTATATGTACTACCAAATGTTCAAGAATCCCGAAAATTCTACTACCGAATATTTATACTCCTAGCTTCTCACCTCTGCGTCATCATTTGGACTGAGTTCTTGGGGATCGTAATTGTATAAAGCGACGTTAATTTGGTAGAGCTTATTTTATTTCAGGAGTATTGTGCTAAGATAACCAAATTTCTACTACTAAATGTTCTATAATTCCCATATTTATACTACCAAATGTTCTAGAAGCCCCAAATTTCTACTACCGAATGTTCTAAAACTCCCAAATTTCTACTACCGAATGGTCTTAAATTCATAAATTTATACTACCAAATGTTTTAGAATCCCCAAATTTCTACTACCGAATATTTATACTACTAAATGTACTAGTTTCTCACCTCTGTGTCATCATTTGGACTGAGTTCTTGGGGATCGGAGTTGTATAAAGCGATGTTAATTTGGTAGAGCTTATTTTATTACACTAGTATTGTGCTAAGATACCCAAATTTCTTCTACCAAATGTTCTAGAATTCTCAAATTTATACTACCAAATGTTCTAGAACCGCCAAATTTCTACTACCGAATGTTCTTGAATTCCCACATTTATACTACCAAATGTTCTAGAATCCCAAAAATGTATACTACCAATTGGTCTAGAATCTCCAAATTTCTACTACCGAATGTTCTAGAATCTCCAAATTTCTACTACCGAATATTTATACTACTAAATATACTAGCTTCTCACCTCTGCGTCAACATTCGGACTGAGTTCTTGGGGATCGTAGTTTTATAAAGCGACGTTGAGAAAATTTGGTAGAGTTTATTCTATTACAGAAGTATTGTGCTATGATCCCCAAGTTTCTACTAGAATTCTTAAATTTATGCTACAAATGTTCTAGAACCGCCAAATTTCTACTACCGAATGTTCTTGAATTCCCACATTTATACTACCAAATGTTCTAGAATCCCAAAATTTATACTACCAAATGGTCTAGAATCTCCAAATCTCTACTACCGAATGTTCTAGAATCCCCAAATTTCTGCTGCCGTATATTTATACTACTAAATGTACTAGCTTCTCACCTCTGCGTCAACATTCGGACTGAGTTCTTGGGGATCGTAGTCGTATAAAGCGACCATCCTTTTTACAGGCATGTTGGCATAGATGTCGCCCCATCTGTCTCTGTTGTATTGGCCTTGACCGTCTACTTCCATTACCATATTATGCGGTACATAACCTCTTCTTCCTGTATACATGAGAAAATTAAAAATTCTTGTTGGAAATGTTGATTTTGAATTCACCTCTGCATTCTCCCCAATAGAATCCGTCAGCGTCTTTGTCCCCCCATACTTTTATCGAATCCCCTTCAGAGAAAGGCAGTTCTTCTTCACAGGCATCAGGGTTAGGTGACATGGTGGCTGGATCATAATCAAAAACTGCTACAAACCATCTTGCTCTTTTCTGTGCAGTTGGTGGGACATTTGGATTAGTTGGTTGTGAATTTGGGGGTGCTTGCATTCCTCCCCTAGCTCCCTGTATAGGTTGCACCCCTCTGGTATTATTAGCGCCTCTTTGATTTTGTTGGACTGTAAAGAGAGTAACCATACTTCCTATGATCATTGGTATTTTTCATATACGCTACCTTGTTGTTGTTGATAATACTGTTGCTGCTGCTGTTGTTGCTGCTGCTGCTGCTGCTGCTGCGGATCTACGCGTTGTTGAGGGCCTTGCCGGTGTTGTGGCCTTTGTTGTTGGTACTGTTGGTGCCTCTGTTGATTGCGTCTGTCCATTAATTCGTCTTCCGATAGGTTTCCTCCGAATGAGTCCTTTGTAATCTCTGCAATGGATCGTTGCGCTGTTTTTAGAAATAAATACAAAAAATAATGTTCAGGGCACCTGTTGGATTTTTTTTATCAACTTTCACATCTATCTACCAGAAAATAAACGATTTAAATCACTCTATTGATGAGAGAGAAGTTCATATTTTTATTGATTTGAATTTCCCTCGCGTCTACAAATCGTGCTTTCAAAAAACCAACATGCACTGACGTATTGAAAAAAAGACAATCTAACCAATGTGTTTTTGGTTAACTACCACAGGAAAACACAAATCCAAGAGAGGGTCATGCGACGTCATAAAAGAGCGGCAAAATAGGTTTTTCAAATTTGCCGCTCTTATTTATAATGATTTTACCTATTGCTGGGATGCCTCCCGGTTGCCTGTGACCTCCAGCCGTCGGGAAAATCTCCTTGTCGCTCAAATTTTCATCATGCTCAATTATCTAAACACAAGAATTATATTGATAAATATTCTATATATGTATTTAAAGAATATATCTTACTTGTTGTGTCGGTTGTGGCCTATTTTGCCTCATATGCACGGGCAAAACAGCTGAATGCGGCTGCTGTCTTCCCCTAACATTACCACCTCTTAAAACACTGAATGGGATGGGAGTGGGGATCGAATCAGCTGATTGGCTGTCGCGAGCTTTTGTCCTAACCGTTACATGTTTGGGATTTAAACCTAACAGTTTGCTTATGTCGATAAGGGCGTGATCGCCCGTTGGTGAATCAACATCAGTAACTTTTTTGCCATCAGCAAAAACCGCATAACCGGTGATGGAAGAACCAGGGTGATGTGGTGCTAAGATTGGTCTCCAAGTGACTAACAAAGTCCCGTCTTGCGGTCCTGAAATGTTTGTTTTTAGTAGGCGTTGATCCGGTTGGGCGCTAGCCGAACCGCCGCAACAACTACTCAAATGTTTTAATGCATACCGGGTTCAACTTGAATTTCACTAGGCGGATCTGGTAGCCCCTTTGGTAATGTCCTAAAGTCTGTATGAGCTGCAGCTGGCATTGGTAAATCTTCCGCTAAATTGGCTATGTTAGATGCTGCCCTGTGATGTTTAGCCCTGACGGTAACCCTATATTGGGTATTGGGGGCTAATCCTGTTATGGTATGCCTGTAAACTCCCGGTTTTACTGTTCTCACTTCCACGTTATTGACGCAAACCACATGTTGGTGGTTTGAGTTCGCCGGCAACCAACTTATTATAGCGGAAGTAGAGGTTATGTTGGTAGCCCTGACTGCACTAGGGCCTAATTGGTGTGTGTCACGCCCGATTATCATCGTACAAGCTGCATCCCGGGAAGTACGTCTATTGGCTGTCACAGAACGAACGCTGATTCGATGTGGCTGTAAACAGACGCTTGTGATGACGTCACTGAACAGCAACACTACTTACTCTATTGCTGTCGACTCCTTCTACGAGTGCTCGCGTCCTCTCCGTCGCTTTGATGGTAGTCTTTAGAACCCCATCAACGTAAACGTGGTAGCTCTCGATTTGGTTGCCCGGACCTACGTCTGGGGCAGTCCAACTTATGAGAACACTTTTGTTCAACTGTCGCTCGAGCGTCAGTTGTTTCGGGGCAGGAACTAGCACCGAGAAGAATAGGTCAGCTGTTTGGATCATGATTTGTCAGTTCTATCTACGGTAAGGCCGTGTGCTCTTTGTCTTTTAAACGTAAATAGTCAGCTGGCGATGCTGCATTGTTTCGAAACAGTGAGGTATACGACATTTATTAGAAGATGCACAGCGAAATTCCAAAAGTAGACACTGCTTAGCGTAGAAAGAAGGTCAAAAGTCAGTTGGTCAACGTGTAAAATGAAGACTATAGTTGCTTCGGTCATGCATTAATATCTGCATCTATCTAAGTGGCAATTCTGTATATCCACTGCCTATTTTTCCAGAATTGCCACTAAACGAACATGCCAACATCTAAGACCCTAGAGGTCCAATATTAAATGAGTTAAGCACTGTTAAACATCAAAAAAGATACATGCAGAAGCTAATCGCACTAAGTAACCTAGGTTCTTAAACTTGAGTGTTATGAGCTGACTACCTACGTTTTTTAACATCTCCAACACTAAGCAAATGCAACGAACTAGTTTCGTGTAAAATACCTTCATTGTTGTCATCTTCATGTCCTTCTGATAACTCTGCTAACTCTGTGAGTCGCTGGACATCTGCAGCAAATGTTTCGGCATTGATTTCTTCTTCTCTGAGGGTGCTTAGTACAGCTTGGTGAAATTCAAGTAAGTCGTCGCCTGTTTTGGAAAAGTTTTTAGAGTATTATAGTATTGCTTGCAATTATTTTGGTACCTATCAAACGTTGGGCAAAATGAGAAGGTACCAGACCTCGTCTTCCATCTAATAATTCAGCATCCAAGTATCCTCCTGGTCCTGAAGGTTCGCCCCATACCAAAAGGTAATCCCCCGCTTGGATGTTTAATTCCTCTTCAGATTCTGGTTCAGGGTCATACGAAAACCTTGCAATGTATACAGAACATCTCCCTTTTCCAGGGATGTCCAACATATCAACTTGTCCCTCCCCGGTAGAGTGCCCATTCAAATAATTTCTATCCGAAGTATGCATCCCACTCCAATCTGAATCTAAACCGTCTGTTAAGATTCTTTGTGTCCTCCCGTCTCCTATTCCACCCAAGACAGACCCACCTGGAATCCCCCACGAAGGGGGATGTGGCGTCACTGGGGTAGGCACCCTTCTACCGGCCGCTGTAATCAAATTAAATTAAATTAAGTCTTAGAATAAATTAAATTGATCAATTACCCAGTTCGACTTCCTCTAACGGTTTTAATTTGATCGACATGCCTACTGGTCCAGATAGGGGCATGCTGTTGAATTGGGAGCTCAGGGGGTTGGAAAAGGTGACGTTATTTGTGAAGCTCGTTGTTACAGGGTTGTACGAAGGTAAACTGTATTGGGTTAAAGTACTGCTTACAGGATTTGTAAAGGAAGGATTATTATAAACTTGTGATAGGGTTGATGAAGGATTATTCGTTGGTAAAGGATTGGCAAAAGTTGTGTTTGATACAGCACTAGTTGCGTAGCTCGACGGTACTATACTAGTACCCAGGGTAGTTCCAAGAGAAGTTGATAGAGTTCCTAAGTTCTGGTGCGCCAAACTCGAGCCCAGCATCGATGTTTGACCCAAAGTACTGATCGCCGACGGTACCATCTGTCCTAAAGTTGTGTGCTGCAATTGCGGTTGCCCAATATTTGACATCAGTTGAGTTTTATTGGTACTATAGCCATGCCCCAAAGAACTGTATTGTGATATTGCAGCAGGGTTGTAATTTGTGTTTGGGAGGTACCCCAAGGAATGACCTTGGGTGGGGTAGGTACTGTTGTGTCCACCTAACGTGGAAGTTGGGTATATAGAGGGGGTGGTGTGAGACATGGTTATAGGAGATATAGGAGGGCTGCACTCCCCTAAAGCGTGACTACTTGCGCTCGTAGCCAATCCAGGCCCTGGAAAAATAGTTAAGTACATGAATTAATATGCGTGGTACGATATGATGATATGGATGAAGAGATAGAAAACGAAGCAATCAAAGTAAACGATAAAACAGAAAATGAAGAAAGCACAGTAGACGACGAAACTAAAGAAACGCATAGAAGATATCGAAAAATTAATTAGTTATGTTGTGTTATGCTAGTTTGTACTTAAAAATGTGATGCTTACTTACCAAGGGTTGTCGATCGACTGTGATCCAGTTCGGCCAATATTCGATTGTCTTGTTCTATCTTAGCCATTATCCTCTCTATTTCCGTCCCCTTCGCGCCCCACGTCTGGCCAGACGTGTTGCCAGACTGGGTGGTCCGGCATCTTTGAGAAGCTGCCAACTCCAGTTGCAGTTCTTCGCATCTGAGGGCAAAAAATGATTAATTTGTTTCTCTGACGCAACGGCCAAAGGGGGTGGAATTTATAAGTACCTGACTGTCTCCAGGGCGACCTTCTTTTCTAACTCCCTGACCCTAGATTGCCTAGCCTCTAATATGTCCGGTCCACAGCCTCGTAAAGCAGACAGAGCCTCAGCATGTTGCCTCTCCAAGTCTGACCGTCTTGCCTCAGCAGCCCTGAGCTGCATTTCTAAATCCATGTCCTGTCGGGGATGATTTTGTTGAAGCGAAAATCAATTGTGGCGAAATTGCGTGACTTTGGGTTGAAAACAATGTGTTGCATGAATGAATTTAATTTAGTTGTTTAGTTTGCGTGATATTTTTATTCCATACGTGACTTGTGATTAACATAAGTAAAATGGTTAAAAATAAAATAAATGCATCTTGAATTGGGGCGAATTAATTTAGTAAAAATGAAACGAGTAGGAAATTTTAAAGACCGAAGAATGGTGGCACTTCTGGTGTTTGAAAAACAGCAACTGTGTTCATAAAAACTGATCTAAATGTATATTCCGTTGTCACAGCAACTGCACGCACTCCGCGAAAATCTTAGAATTATTACAAAACGTACATGGTGGTTTGTGTTCAAGAATTCAAATGTAGCGTTTGTAATCTACGGAATTATGTATTCATATTGTAATAAGCATTCGTTATACTCACGCATTATATTTATAATCTGACAACCACACAGTCATTTAGATCTTTGAGTAAACAGACAACATATTAAACTTGTTTATGAAATATGATATGATAATGGTTCTCATATCTATTGATTATAGTATTTTTTTAATAATCGTTATTATGTCTCTATGGATGGTCAGCTGTTACCGTTATTGAATTAACGCTTCTTCAAAGATATCTTTCGTCAATTTTAAATATGAAGTCGCTATTTGAAAATATAGCGACGATCTTTGAAATACCTGACCTGACCGCCTAAAATTAATCTAACACCTGCACTAAACAAATTTTAAAAACGCCAATACAGAAAACGAAAAATATCCGCGAAAATTTCGTTAAATACCTATGCAATTTTAACTAGAAAAATCTGAAAAGTTACTTACTGCTCTGAGGTGTTTTTTTTTGATATTTTAAAACGGACGGACACTTGTAATTCTAACTAAAATGGCGGCATAACTATATAGGTCACTAAGGGATCGATTTGCGCGCGCAATTCGATTGATTTTAATGGAATACACCCTCCCTGACCCAGCCATCTGACGTCACGACGCCCAAAAAGCGCCGATATTTCTACATCCCGGAAAAGCAACAGGCGAGCGCCCTCTCTTTGTGGTTCGTGAAGACCATCGAATGGAAATGTTAATTAATAGAAATGCTAGCTTACCTTTTCTTTTTTGGGGAAAGTTATGTGTCCCAGAGGCACACTGTATACTAAAGTTTTTCGCGTTGGACCGTGCCAGAAATTCGCAAATTTTATTCTTAGGATAGTCATGGTATCCTCTTCTGTTGGTAATTTTTGATTGGGCTTCATTATAGAAATAACTCATGTGCTATGAATTGATTAATTCTGTTATCTGTTTTATCTTTTTTTTAATTAGTAAATCTCAATTTCGCTTTATTTATTAATCATTCATAATCATCATAAAGTTCTCGGTGCGAAGGCTCGTACCTCCAGCCTTTCCTATCCTGAGATAACCCACGCATTACTTTAAAAGTAGAACATTCTACATCCCCAAGAATTCGCGGGTGTTTGTGATAACTACCGAAAATGATCCTAGCGATATTCACTAATTCTAAAATACATAGTTGAATTTTTATCTGTAGCCGATGTCACTATATTGAATACTAGGTACTTTAAGTCGTCATAGACACAGATGTTTCCTTTTTGTGGCGTATTTTTAAACGGTTTTATTCAGCTTGCCTTGTTTGTTTGTTTGTTTGTTTGTGTGGGTCAAATCTAGTAATTGAAATTTTACCCCCTTCCTGTTGACCGATTGATCTGAAATTTGGTACACACCTTTAGTAGTGATGACAATACAATTATGTATATTCAGTATCATTGTAAATCCAAGATGGCCGCCGCCGCAAAAAGGCGGATTAGATATTTTTCTTCAACCCCCTCAATATGGGTATCAAATGAAAGGGCTTAACTAGTAGAATACAGTACACCATGAAAAATGCAAAATACAAGATGGCCGCCACCACAAAATGGCGGATTACTTTTTTTTCAATCCCCTCAATATGGGTTATATCAAATGAAAGGGCTTGACAAATAGAACACACAAATAAGTAAAAAAAATTAAGTTAAACGGTTTTATTGTAAATAAACATAACTAGATGAACCCGTGGGCTACGCTCCACGACTTTTACGTAGTGGTGATAGTTGCCTAGGTTTTTCCTGCGGTTTTCATGTCGCATGTACGCTGCCCTGTATGTCATTTTGTCCATAATTAATTGCGTTTAATTTAATGCGTACGACAAAAAACCATTCTACCTATGCCTACCCGTGTAACGTTGAACTCCGACTGCGATAACAGCGCTCAGCAGATCCAAGCGTCCATCGAAATTATGCCGATGCAATTTTCTTATTTGCGTTAAAGAAACACCTGGTCGAGTGCACGACCTCACCCATACGATCTCCGCCAGTTGAAAAGAGACCGAGCGACCGATATCCCCACCCGTTGCAAGTGTTGTGCCTTTTCGCTTTTAATATTATGATAATGATAATGATGCAGATAATGGACTAAAAGCTAAAAAAATAATTATGTAGGTACCAGGTACCAGTCATCACACCACTCTCCTCATCAATCTAGACTCTAGAGCAGGCCCGTGCAACCTTTTAAGCGAAAGGGCCATTTGCAAGTTTTATGAAATCTTAGAGTGCCGCACTACTGTCTATCAAGTGTTCCCGAGGTGCGATGGGTTCAGAGTATGTATTTTGAATAATTAAAGACAAACGCGTTAAATATTGAGATTTATAATTTTATAATAGAAAAACACTGTGAATTCTTAATAAAAGTTAACCCCACATGCGAAAAAACACAGTGACACAGTAATAATTAAACTCGACACGTGTTTCGCTGACAACGTCAGCATCCTGAGGAGTCTTGGCGTGTCAAAGTTCTCGATCCAACCGCTGTGGATAGTAGAAAAAATTAACAAAGAACGCTTTTTTGGTAGAAACAAAAACGTTAGGAACACTTGTACATTTGCATGTGTGAAAATAAAAAAAATTTTTGCCATCAAAACACAAATTATTGAGAAAAAATTGCAAAAAATAAATATCTTATTCTTCAAACAATTTTTAAATGGAGTGACTACTGCATCGTCCGACCGTTACATTAAATTTTGTTCCAACGCGGTCGGACGTGCGTATTACGCAATGCCAATAAAATACGCCAACGGTCTCGGTGGGTGTACGGGTATCGTCTCAACCTAGCGCTAGATGAGTTCTACCCCCGTACGGGTTTGATTTGTTTCGCTTATATTTTTACATCATCTTTTTTCTCAAAAAATGCGTGTGTCTGGTGCCCCGTCAGCTAAGTGGTCTGTTTCAAAAATGCGTTATGTCAGCTTTCGTTTCATAACCATAATTAGTTTTTACACTTTCAATGTAGGGAGTGACTACTGAACAGTCCGGTCGCATGTGCATTACAGAATATAACCTATATTTGGCATTTTGGAAGTGTAAAAAAAACTAAAGCTGAGAGAACGCTTTTTTAAAATAGACCCTTACTTGCCCTTTCGCACCAGACACACGCATTTTTTGGCAAAAAGATGACGTAGAAACAAGCTAAAAAGTGCGGACCCGTGCGGGCGCAGAACTCGTGTGGCCGTAGCAGAACAAAATGACAGTTTTGTACTATACCCGAATACCCAGCGAGATTGTTGGCGATGTCTTTTAATAACGAAGTCCTTAAACGTCATTTTACTGATATTGTGTCGACTGTCCTGGAACAAAATTTAGAAGCGACCGATGGACTGTTCAGTAGTCACTCACTTCAATGTGTTGACATTCAGTGATGCGCATGCCCGACCGTGATCGAACATAATTTTAGGTGACGGTCGGACGGTGCAGTAGTCACTCCCATTTTTAAATGAATTTTTAACAAAACTTTTAGGTTACTTTAATAAAATAATACCTATTAATAATAAATCAATGCGAGTTCTGGCACTGGCGTTTGTCCACAATTTGAGCAATATTCGGGTGGATGTTGGTTGACGCTAATATAAGCGAATTTGTCAATTCCATCAAAGAATAGAATTGTTCACACGTATTATAATATATGTGCTGTCACATACGAATTTAAACTTGTCTGTGGTGCTGTACATGAAACGGTGCATTTTATGTGTTCCTTGTTGAGAGAAACGTTACATTTTTTAATAGACGTCACTTTGCTTTTTTTAAAATATCCAGTTCTGTGCCACACGGGCCGCATAAAAATGTCAGAGGGGCCGCATGCGGCCCGCGGGCCGCAGGTTGCACGGGCCTGCTCTAGAGCATTGATCAGACTAAAATAAAATCGTGGGGCGTAGCGTAACCTGAGTAAATATGTAAATGATCGTTTTGCGATGTTATCTATTGAGAAGATGCATCCAAAGCATACTTATCTATAATGATATGAGCGGTTGACTGTATATAATAGAAATTCGACTCGCCCCACTATTTTATTTTAGTCTGATCAATGCCCTAGATTGATGAGGAGAGTGGTGTGATGACTCGTACCTACCTAATAATTTTTTAGCTTTTAGTACATTATCTGCATCATTATTATGTTTATTTACAATAAAACTGTTTAACTTAATTTTTTTAACTTATTTTATTTTCAAGTTTTTTTTGTTTGTTTTTGTTTTATTATTATTTTTCTAAAGTGTACTGTGTTCTACTTGTCAAGCTCTTTCATTTGATACCCATGTTCAATTTCCTAGTTAACAAAAAATCGCTGAAAAAACATATATTGGTCAATCCAAAAATCACTTCAGAAACCAGACTGAAACAACACAAATACAAAAACAGTCATTCAGCAAAAGTAAACATAGGAAAAACAAAAAGAATGCGCAATAGACACGTACCGTTTCGATCTAGCCAGGTCAGATTTTTCGTTTTCGTCCCTTTTTAATACGTACGGGAGCCGATCGCCAAAAGTGCGTACTTCTGAACTATCACAGGTAGGTATCATGTTTGTTGTCGTTGTAAAAGTATACGCCGTCAGAAACAATTCAAAGTTATTGGACGCTTGTACTCCGTAAGCCCCAGCCAAATTGAACTATTTCATTTTCGATTATTACTTCATATTAAAGGAGCAAACAGATTTGAAGATCTGAAAGCAGTAAACGGAGAAATACAGGAATCTTATGTAGCAGCGTGTTTAAAATTAGGTCTTATTTAAGATCATCACGAGTGGAAAAGATCCATGAATGAAGCTGAAATTTGGATGATACCCAGACAGCTGAGATATTTGTACATTTGTATTTTAATGCATTGCCGACCAATTTATCAGGAAGAATTGTGGGGAGAATTTAAAGAAGCAATGTCCCAAGATTATGAAAGACGTTACAGCAATACTGAAGGACAAAAAAGCCTATATTCAAATTAGTTCCATGTTTTCTGCGGAAGGTTACAATTTATATTTATAATTCGGATATCGTTGAACGTATATATGGAGGAATCAATTAGAGAAAAGCGATTCATAGATAGGTATGACCTAATCAGCTATTCTGATGTTGAAGACATTAACAAAAAAGTGGTAGAACTGTTAGATATAAAAACAGAAAAAAGTATATACAAGCTTGTGATAATTGTAAGATTGGTCGACTTACCTGTAAGGAGTATCCAATCTCAATTATTTGAGTATCGTAGTCCTTCTGTGATAGCTTGGTAGGTACATTTTATCGGTGATTCACGCACAGTGTTCAAAGAAATTCAACAAAAACAACGCATTCCTGCCGACTCAGCATACTCATATCGGCTACAACCAGTTCATTTTTGACTGAACGAATCGCATCTGGGTCCGAAGACGGGAAGGGTGGGCCCTATCACAGAAGGACTACGATACTCAAATAATTGAGATTGGATACTCCTTACAGGTAAGTCGACCAATCTTACAATTATTTTTCGTATCTCCGTCCTTCTGTGATAGCTTGGTAGATGTTCAAAGACTAATAACATGCGATTAAGCAGTGCAAAGAACATTTTAATTTTGGAAACAAACGCAAAAATTACGAAAAATACAAAACGTCGCTTAGCCTATAACCAATATTGTTTAAACAACGTAACAAATATGTATATGAAAAACCAATTACAATTTGAATTATTATATTATGAGCAATTATTATTATTCTGAACAATACATCTAGCAAATTCCTCTGGATTGGATTGCAAAGGTCTGTTGTAAAAGGTATTAAATACCGTAGATTGTTGCGACCAACCTGCAGTGTTACGAATTGCATCTATACTGAGTCCCGAACGAAATGCTGCTGAAGTTGACGCATGTCGGACACTGTGACTACTAAAAACCCGAGTGTCAATACCACTTTTCCGAAGGACTTCTTTAATCCATCTACTGATGGTTTGGGTGGAAGCTGGGTGATAAGGTGGTTTATAAGTATACAGTAAGTTATCATCCGAACGGAAGGACTTTGTTTTCAGTAAATAAAAAATAAGTGTAGAAGCAACGCAGAGTGCTGGATTTTCCCGGAAGAATGGAAATACTAATATAGGTTGGTTTTTTCCCGGCCCTGAAGTTTTTGTTGTTCCAGAAATTCGAACTTCCAATCTAGTTTCATATTGGATAGTATTAGACACTAAAATTTTTGATAGAGTTTGTACTCTGTGGGCTGTCGTTAATGCCAACAGCGTAACAAGCTTTAGCGTTAAATCTTTGAGACTCAAGTGCTCTAACGGAAAAAGGCTTTCCAAATATAATAAAACTGGTTGAGTGTCCCAAGTAAACGAATATTTTGGACATGAGGGTTTTTGGTTGTATACACCTTTTAAAAACCTACTAATAATTTTCCCGTCTATATCCGATATGTGGAAAATTAAAGCTAGGGCTGACCGGTACGAATTTAAGGTAGAATAAGACAAATTATTTTGTAGGCCATCATGAAGAAAATTTAGCAGCTGATCGAGCGAATATGTGTATGGATCATATTTATGTTGAAAACAGTAGCTCCACCATTTACGATATACTGTAGTATATTGATTTAGAGTTTTATTTGCAATGGAAGATAACATAACAGGTATGGCTGCTTCAGGGACACCCTTTAATCTAAATGCTTGGCTGACAATTTTCTGGCCACCAGGAAAAGATTCTTGTATAAGGGATGTGCAGTCCTAAAAGGAGAAAACAATAATTGTTTATGTGGTTGAAAAACAATGGGATCTTGAGTTAGGAGTGCTAAAAATAGTGGAAACCATGGCTGAGATGGCCAATTCGGAACAATAACAATTCCTGAAGCCTTATTGTTACGAATTTTTGCTAATACACTACCAATTAACACAAATGGGGGAAAGGCATAAAAATATAACGTTCTCCAATCAAGGGTAAAAGCATCTACCGCTACGGAATCCGGGTCAGGACCCCAAGAAACATATTTTTCACATTTTGTATTAAGTTTGGAAGCAAAAAGGTCAATCTCTGGAGAACCAAACTGCTGAATAATAAGATTAAATGCTTCCTGGTGTAGCTCGAATTCCGTGTTAGTGGATTTTATACGGGATAGAGCATCTGCTCTACCATTATCTTTGGTGTTAATATATGAAGCAAAAACGTAAATGTTCTTGGACTCACACCACTGCCAAATGGCTTGAGATATATAGTTTAACTTTTTATGTCGGACACTTCCCATTTTGTTAATGCAAGCTATGGCTGTTACATTATCAATTCGTAGCAAAATATTTTGATTATAATTGGTAGCTGTAAATGATTTTAGAGCGTAATATACGGCAAGCAATTCAAGGTAATTAATATGTGTTTTCATTTCATGTTGATTCCAAAAACCTCTGGTCTCAACATTGTTGTACCACGCTCCCCATCCAGTGGTAGACGCGTCCGAGTAAATTTTCAGATCATAGCTTTTTTCTGCAATGCCTTTTCCCGTAGTGGAAATATGAGTTATCCACCAATCCAATTCAGGTAATAATTCTATAGGAATTTCCATTATTTTATTGAAATTCAGATTATTAAGCTTTAAACATTTTTGTTTTATAATTTCAAAAGGTTTTGTATGTAACCATCCATATTTTAATGTTGGTGAAACTGAAACCATTTTCCCCACGAGAGAAGCAAATTGTCGTATCTTGCAAAATCGTTTTGATCGAAAGGCAGTAAATACTCGACGTATGGACGCACTTTTTTCGTCTGGCAACCGTATTGTCATGTATTGAGAATTAAACAAAAAACCCAAAAATTTTATTTCCTTTGTAGGCAACAGTTGACTTTTTTCATAATTTATTATGTATCCTAAAGAATGTAGTAAACAAATAGTTTTATATAATGCTTCCTGGCACTTCTCATACGATGCCTCAATAAGCAATATATCGTCAAGATAATTTACTATAGTATAACCCTGTTGTCTTAAGTGTTTTATGACAGGTTTTAAAAGTTTTGAAAAAGTAAAGGGTGCTAAATTAAGACCGAATGGAAGACAATTAAATTCATAGAGAGATTCTTCAAATTCGAATCTTAAATATTTCCTAAAACGTATATCGATTGGTAATAAAAAATAAGCATCCTTTAAATCAATTTTGGCAAAATAACATGATTTTGAAATTAACTTCATTACTGTACGGTGATCTTCGAGTTTAAAGTGACTAACGGGAATAAATTTGTTTAGTTCTTTTAGATTAAAAATAAATCGATGTGAACCATTTGGTTTTTTAATTAAAAAATAAGGTGACAAAAATTGACCCTTTTCTGGAGAGCATTTAGATATAGCACCCTTTTGTTTTAAGGAATTAATTTCTTCCAAGTAATTTTCCCTTAGAGACGGGGGAACTTTAACTTTAGGGCTATACCACTGCTGTGGTTTTTCATTAAACGATATTTTAATACCTTTTACCCATTGTAATACATAAGGATCATTAGATAGCGAGGTCCACGCCTCAATAAAAAATTGTAATCTACCAGCAAAGGGAGTATTCACCTCTAGTGGTACGGTCGAGACCGACTGTAATATTTGTGGAAGCCCCGTTTCTGCTCTGAGCGGCCCTGGTCTGTTGCTTTCCTCTTGAGGGGTCGGGGTACGTCTTTCTCCCTCTCCTCTTTCATCCTGAATTTGTAATTGTGGCGCCGGAAGTTTAAAGTCTGAAGACCGGAAGAACCTGGTTTGGAGGAAGCAGGAGCAGGAACAGAGGCTTTTAGCTTCCTCTTAAGCTCAGTGCCTGCCTTTTTAACAGCCTGACATGATTGAACAGTGGCCATAAAATTTTTACCAAATAGGAATTCGTCAATTGGGCTGTTTTGGGAGGCCAATTTTCCATCATCGTTAATGAGCCGATGCAATTCATATTTCCGCTTCTTCGAAAGTGCGTGGTGAACGCTGCATATCAGTTGACCAGCGTCCGCCAAACGCTGCAGGAAATCATCGGATACCTTTAGATTGGGATTTTGCAAATTAGTACCTACTTAAGAGTGTACCCACGGCTTGCAAACTGGCTCCCAATTGATCTTGCAAGGAAGACAAGAACATATCGTTTTTCGAGACTGTATTAGACCAAATAGCTTTAATTTCCTCATTTATTTTTGGCGCCTTAAGAGCACAACAATTTTCCGCTAATGGATATTTTTGAATTAGCTCCTTTCGTGTTTCGGAGGAGATACCCTCTCGAAGGTATGCTGACCAACGGACAACTAGTTCTTCGTGTAATGGAGTACCATTTACAGCAGATAACCCTGGATTATCCCCCAAAAACTGAACAAGATTTTGAGTGGTAGATTGATCAGCTGTAATTAATTCTGGCGCTGAAGCTACTGGTAATGTCTGAGGTTCATGAGATTCACTTGAATCCGAATGGGTGTTATTGTCCGTGGCCATAGAAGAATCTATAAGTGTGCAAAGAAAAAACAAGAGTTTTTTAATTGCTCCATGCTCTCAGGTAAACAAGTAGCACAACAAACAGTATGTGATGTAAGTAATGCAAACAAAAAAATTTTGCCGGGCTGTATGAGCCAAAACAGCTCAGCCCTAGAGCTCGAGTAAAACCGCTGAAAAACACCAGCGTCTTGCAAACAAAATGTTTGCGGGGCATTGATAACCAAAACAGTTAACGCCCCGAGCTCTACAAAGAAGAAACCTGGTATAAGAGATGAAAAAACGGACTAACCTGAAGACGAGCCTGAAGACTCGGAAGAAGCTTCTAATTTCCTTTCTAATCTAGTCATCTGTTTCTGTAGAGATTTAAAAGTTTTTAAAAAATTCTTATTTGAACGATGTCGCGGCATTTTGCACATACACACAATACACTGCACGTGAAGGCACCAAAAGATGAACTGGTTGTAGCCGATATGAGTATGCTGAGTCGGCAGGAATGCGTTGTTTTTGTTGAATTTCTTTGAACACTGTGCGTGAATCACCGATAAAATGTACCTACCAAGCTATCACAGAAGGACGGAGATACGAAAAATAATGGAGATTTAAACGACGCTATTTTTCCTGAATATTTAAATACCTTAACCCCATCAAATTTTCCTCCGCATGAATTGAAGTTGAGAGTAAATTATATTGTGATGTTGGTTTAGAAATCTCAGCATTAATGAATGTAATGGTACGAGATTGTTAATTTTACAATTGGGAGACAATATCTTGCAGTGCAAAGTTTTAACAGGCGATAAACATGGAGATATAGTTTTGATTAGCCGTATAACGTTGCACTGTGAAAATGTTTATCCTTTTACTTTTAAAAGACGACAATTTCCCGTTAAACTAGCGTTTGCAATGACTATTAACAAATCACAAGACCAAACATTTGATCAAATAGGAATTAATCTACGTGGCTCTTTCAAGGGTTCGTTCTTGCGTAGGATTGATAATTTATTTAGGAAATCAAAGAAATAGCAGTATAGTCAAAAACTATGTTTCAGGGAATTATATCAGATGTAAATTATTATGTAATCTGCTACTTATTATTATTATTATTATCGTTAAATTAATTGCATAATTTCTTTTTCTCTTTTATAAAAAAATTATTTTTATATTTACAAGTGTCTTTTGAAATTTAGAATTATCACCCAGGTATGGACTGGTTTGACGTTCTCAAGAAAATCTTTTGGAAAAAACGATCGAAGTCTTATTCAGGGCAGGGAGACGAATCAGAGAAAAGGGTGCGGGCTTTTTTGAGGCTCTTAAACAATTATTTTGGAAAAAACGAAGGGAAGGGAAGAAAAATAAAACAGCTGAAAAACCACATCAAAAAAAATAAGAAACGTTGATTACATATATTTTTTTAATTTATAAACTTTGATTCCGCGCTGTTTATTTGTTATTATAGTATCCAAAAAAATACAAGGGTATTTTTTAAATTCAAATATTATAATAAACTAAGTGCAATCTTTAACAGTGCGATAACATAACACCATTAAACAAAATATACAAAAGAAAATAACAAACAAAATTGAATTATCCTATTAATTAGCGAAGATCAATCTAACTGTAAATTTTTCAAAATTTCCCGCTCGCTCGCTATCGGATTATTGGTTGTATTGTTGTTATTATTTCCACTTCCGAATATGCCCCACCAGGACGCTTTTTTTACTCTTTTCGATTCGTCTGTTTTGAACGTTTCGGTTTCTATCAACCACTGATGGTATTTTCCCATTAATTTTCTGGTATCTTCATCTAATTCTTTTACAGAGGGCGCTTCACCGCCGTAATCAGCCGGCATTATGTCTATAGGAATACCTTCTGGCACGCTACCTGTTAATTTTTTTTAATTATTGTGTTATTTAGATATGCATTATTTTTTACTTTTTTACCTTTGTGGAATTTGAGCAAATTTAAGAGTTCTGATCTGATGAGAGGTATTATTAGCCTCATAGCATGATTAATCCAGGATGCTGTGTTCAGAACGTGGATTCCTTTTAATCTACAAGGGTGGGCCTCCTGACAAACGAATTAGTAAATATAGGCAACAATTTTTTCTGGTGAACCCTGTGTATTTTCTTACCTGTATATAGATCATGAATGCCCTAAGGGCAGGCAAACTAACTCTGGCCAAATGTCCCAAACCAATTCCCCTCATGTCGAAACAGACTATGTAACTGAAATTATTTCGTTCTCTAAATGAACTAAAACAAACTTATTTTTCTCTTACCCTTCAGCGAGACCATCCTCCGACAAAATGCAGTCGTTGTACATACAAAACCCTTTGACACAGTCGCTAAACACCATCTTGGTACAATCTGTGTCTTTCACTGTGTACATCAACACTTTATAACCTTCGGGGGTGGTTTTTGGTAGTCTTATTAAGTGTCTGAAAAAATAAGAAAGATCCAGATGTAACATAGTAACATCTCGCGGTCTACAGATTACGTCATAGGCCCGAGCAACTCTACATCTACTCACAGTGAACTAAACGGAAATAAGCTGGCCTCAAAGTAAAATCTAGAGCTCCTGAAATATCAAATGTCTGACAGACGAATCGAGGCAGCTTTGTTATTTCTGAAAAAAATGGTGTGAACCCGGGCAGAAATGTCAAATTTCTAGTGATGTTTTTGAAGAATTTATGCAAATTTCCAGTATGCTACGTTCATGTAAGTACAAGAAAAAACTTAATTTCTCAAATTCCATAAACGCTTTTATCACAGAAAATTTTACGTTGTTCTGAAATAACGTCAACATGGACGAGAAGTTTGTCAGTGGCACAGACGAAATGCAGAAATCCCGTAAATATATTGAGTGAAAATCACATGCCAAAAACTCTATTCGAATCGAAACAAATACAGTATGTAAGTTTCACGTTGTCTCGTTTTTTTTCTGTTGTACCTGTAAAACATGTCGAAACTCGCTGTCCTAGACAAGCATCCTTTGAAATTGTTAAAAATCATCACCGAGATATGAGCTTTTTTGACATTATCAAACAATTATTCACTAAAAAGCAACCAAAACACGAAGGGAAGAAAAAGAAGAAAAAGAAGAAACACTTAAAAGCGAAACCATCGAAAACGGAAAAGGTAAATAACAAGAAAGGACTTTACGCTAAAGATGTTTGCGAGGAGAAACCTGTGGCCAAAGAAGAACAGCAACCAGAAGAAAAAAAGTGTAAGACAAACAAGCAACCACAAGTTGATCCAAGAGAAGAATTCAATAAAGCCTGCGAAGCATTAGAAAGAGAACTGGAAAACCCCAAACCCCAAGAAGGGGTAGCCGACATCTGCCAAAATAAAAAGCCTGCAAAGGAATCAGATGATCCTTGCAAGAGATCCATAGCTAAAAAGGAAGACCCTTGCAAGAAGGAACAAAAGAAAGCAGCAACCCCCTGCAAAACCGTCAAAAAAGTCCCAGTCAAAACGGTACATCCTTCAAAAAAAGAAAAGACTAGACCCAAAGAAGAAGATAAGGCTAAACCGAAAGAATCAGCTAAGGTCAAAGATCCATGCAAGAAACAAACGGCCAAGAAGAAAGATGAGTCACGCAAACCGTATAAACTAGACTGGTGCAAGCAGAAGAAGAAGGAGAAGAAACGGGGCCCTTGCAAGAAACAACAAAAGAAAGTTGCAATACCCTGCAGCACAGTAAAGAAGAAAGGAAAAAAGAAAGATCCCTGCAAGAAAAAAGTTAAAAAGCAAAGTCCCTGTAAGAAAAAAAAAGAAAAGAAAGATCCTTGCGAGAAGAAGGTAAAAAAGCAAGATCCTTGCGAGAAGAAAGTGTCTAAGAAGAAACAGCAAAAGAAAGTGGCAGTGCCCTGCAGTACTGTCAAGAAGGGTCCAGTAAAGAAACGGGACCCTTGCAAGAAGAAAGGAAAAAAAGAAGATCCCTGCAAGAAAACTGTTAAAAAGCAAGATCCTTGCAAGAAAGAAGATAAGAAAGATCCTTGCGAGAAAAAGGTTAAAAAAGAAGATATTTGCAAGAAGGTTGAAAAGAAGAAACAACAAAAGAAAGTCGCAGTGCCTTGCAGTACTGTCAAGAAAGTTTCCGTGAAGAAAAAGGACCCTTGCAAGAAGAAAGAGAAAAAGGATGATCCTTACAAGAAAAAGGTTAAAAAGCAAGATCCTTGCAAGAAAAAAGAAACTAAGAAGGATCCTTGCGAGAAGAAGGTTACAAAGAAAGATCCTTGCGAGGAAAAGGTTAAAAAACAAGATATTTGCAAGAAGGTTGAGAAGAAGAAACGACAAAAGAAAGTCGCAGTGCCCTGCAGTACTGTCAAGAAAGTTCCGGTGAAGAAAAAGGATCCTTGCAAGAAGAAAGAGAAAAAGGATGATCCTTGCAAGAAAAAGGTTAAAAATAAAGATCCTTGCAAGAAAAAGGAAACTAAGAAGGATCCTTGTAAGAAAAAGGAAACTAAGAAGGATCCTTGCGAGAAACAGGCTGAAAAAAAGGACTCCTGCAAGAAAAAACAAAAGAAAGTTGTCGCGGTGCCCTGCAGTACTGTCAAGAAAGTTCCGGTGAAGGAAAAGGATCCTTGCAAGAAGAAAGAAAAAAAGGACGATCCTTGCAAGAAAAATGTTAAAAAGCAAGATCCGTGCAAGGCGAAAGAAACTAAGAAGGAACCTTGTAAGATGAAAGAATCTAAGAAAGAACCCTGCGAGAAAAAGGTTAAAAAGCAAGATCCTTGCAAGAAGAATGTTGAAAAGAAGGATCCCTGCAAGAAAAAAGAAAAGACAATAAATCCTTGCAAGAAAGAAAAGCAAACTGAAGATCCTTGCAAGAAACATTCATCGGCAACTAAAACAAAAGAAGACGATGAAGAAGGTGATTTCAAGCCTTGTCCCAAGTTCGAATTCAAATGTCCAGAGAAGGAGGACAAGAAGAAATCCAAAGAGGACTTTGCACGCTGCTTGATGTTAGACTGGGCTTGGAAGTACCTGCAAAATAAGACTGATAAAAAAGATCCATGCAAAAAGCAAGATAAAAAGGATGGGAAAAATGAAAAGAAAGATCTGTGCAAGAAGGATTCCAGAGAGAAAAAGAAAGGCGATCCTTGTAAAAAGAAGAAAGCGCAACCAGAAAATTACGATCCATGTAAGAAAGAGAAGAAAGACTCCAAGAAGGAAAAGAAACAAGATCCTTGTAAAAAGATCGAGCATCGTAAATGCAAGAAAGAGACTAAAGAAGATAGTAAAGAGAAGAAAGGCGATCCTTGCAAAAAGAAGAAGGATGATCCGTGCAAGAAAGGGAGGACAGGATGCAAACCTAATAAGCTAGAGTGGTGCAAGCAGAAGAAAAAGGATCTTTGTAAGAAGACGGACCCTTGCAAGAAGAAGAAAGGCACAGTCCCGGCTAGTAAGATCAGAAGAAAACCTACCGGAAATAAGAAACAAAAGTGCAAGAAGAAAGGAAGGACAAACGACGAAGAGTAAAGAAAAAACAGGTACAACAGAATTTCGGGGTAACTGAACTAATAAAACGCTTGTCTCGATTTGCAGGGTGCGACAGCCCCCGTTCCTCCTCCCTTTGTCCATCTACCAGAAATTTCTGACCCTTCGGAAAGAATCGAGAAGAAAGATCCGGAAGAAAGAACTGCGAAGAGCGATCCCTGGAGGTACGATGCTATATTGGATCCTGGCAATTGGGAGGAAATCAGAGAACCTGATAAAGATCTGGTGATTTTTGCCAGGAAGGGCAAGTTTTGTAAGAGAAAGCGGAGGGGAAGAAAGGGAAAGAAGCAAACTTGGACTGCCGCGTACTTGTGTTCTAAAGCAGATGACCGTTGTGGTTCCGGAAAGAAGAAAACTAAGAAACCTTGTGATTTGAAGAAGGACGAATGTGTGAAGAAGGAACCGGAGAAGAAGACGTACAAGTGCGAGGAAGAATGTGAAGATGAGCGCCGGGAAGAAGTTGAACATAGGAAGCTGTGCGTTGCTAAGCAATCACCTTACGAAAAATTCGGCAGCGGTGTTGGTGAAATCCCGGAACCTCCTTTCGATCAAGTAGTGGATGAAGAAAAGCGCGATACGTGTGCAAAGCACAAACCCTGCCCTCAAAAAGTGGCTAAAGGTATATACATAGTTTGAAGATGGTAAGCATCATATTGATGAAGTGTTTGATCCTCAGCGAAACCTAGTATATGCTACAAGCCCGAACCAAAGTGTCAGGTTTCTAATGCTCCTTGCCCTTGCAAGCAAGACCCGAAACCATGCAGGAAATGCAAGCCTAAGGGAGAGTTCTTCAGTCCCATCGAATTTCCTGAAGATTGCCCAAAAGATGAGACTGTCACTAGTAATAATTGTAATTGTGTTGTCTGTTACAATACCTTACTACTGATGGGTTTTTAGGGGTGTCCAAGTGTTGGAAGAAAAGGTGCGGGCAGAACCCGGCAAAGAGGAAACCGCCTAAGGTGGTTGTGAAGAAAGAAATAGCGGTTTTGCCCAAAGTTGAACCAGTGCCCAAAGATGAACCAGTTGTATGCAGCATATCCTCGAAGAAGAAGGAGAAGAAACGAAAGAAGAAAAAGAAGCGAATGAAGAAACATTGCAAGAAGACGGAAAAGCCTAAAGAGGAAAAGAAGAAGGAGAAGCCTAAACCTTGCTTGCAGGCTACTTTTGATGTATCGAAACATACTGAATGGACCGCAGTTCGAATAGGTTCGTTACGCATTTTTTTTGCTATTTTTGACTAATTAGGAAACTGATATAGTGGATCTGAAGAAGAAACAAAGGGAGAAGGACAAGAAGAAGTGCAGTAAAGGGGGTGATGATAAAAGTTCGAAGAAAGGAAGGAAGAGATAAAGGGGGGAACTTTATTTTTCATGTGTTTTTGGGGCTGAAAATAAATCATTAGTTGTTTTTTTTTCGGTTGTATAATTTGGGCTTTTCACCACTTTTTACGTTTTAAACGGCTTAATTTCAAGGATTGATTAGTCGGGGAGCAGACCGTCTGAAAGATGCGTTTTAAACACTCTCTATACAACTCGAATACACACAAGAAAATGAAGCTGATTCTTATGTAAAATGATCTGCCGGATTCGAATTTTGAGGTCGCGAAAAGATCGGGAATTTCGAAAATGCCGGAAAATCGATTTTTCGTAAAATTTTCCTAAATCAATTTTTGGCCATTTTTAAAACGTTTCTCGTTGTATTCTAGCAACGGAAAGAGTTAGAGATCTGTTTTTTTCGTGGAATATACACTGAAGTGTGCTGATCATCACAGTGTACTCAAGGTGCCTCTACAATTTTCCATTATCATAAGGTTCTCAGTCCGAAGACTGGTTGGACGCGTACCTCCATTCTTTTCTATCCTGAGCTAACCTACGCATTTCCCTAAAAGTAGAACATCCTACATCCCTAACTATTTGAGAGCAGTAGTCTAATCTAGGCCTACCCCTACCTCTTTTTATTCCTATCTCTGACTCTAGTATGTCGCGAACTATTCCTTCGTGTCTTAGAAGGTGTCCTACCATCCTATCTCTCCTACTCTTTATTGTTTTCCATACCTTTCGCCTTTCCCCAACTCTTTCTAATACTTCCCTATTGCTAACCTTATCTATCCACGGTATCTTCATCATGCGTCTGTAACACCACAGTTCAAACGCTTCTACTCTTTTTCTATCCGCTTCTCCTATTGTCCAAGTTTCGCACCCGTATAATGCCGTACTCCATACATACGACTTTAAGAGTCTCTTCCTAGTCTCTATATTAACTGTTCTCGAACATAACAGTTGTTTCTTTTTGTTAAACGCAACTCGGCCCTGCGCCATTCTTTGTTTTATATCTTTAGTGCTCCTACCGTCTTGGGTTATTTTACTTCCTAAGTAGCAGAAATCCGCGACCTCCTCTATCTTCTCATTTCCTATTTGTATTTCAATTTTAGTTCTATTTTCACTCCATCTACATACCAAAATTTTAGTTTTCTTTTTATTGATTTTCATGCCGTAGCCCTGTGTCAAAACTGCTTCCATTTCATTCAAAACCGCTCCTAATTCTTCTTTGCTAGATGCTAACACTGCTATATCATCCGCAAATCTGAGCATGTTAATAGTTTGGCCCTGTACATTGATCCCTGAGGCTGTTCTTTCCTTAACAATATTAATCGCATCTTCGATATATAAGTTGAAAACTAGAGGTGACAATGCACATCCCTGTCTCACTCCCTTCCGGATATCTACTTCCCTTCGTTCCTGCTCACATTCTATAACTGCCTTTTGCTCTTTATAGAGATTATGTATTATTCTTCTGTCCCTGTATTTCATCCCTACCTTTCTCAGCACTTCGAACATCTTCCCCCATTTTACGTTGTCGAAGGCTTTTTCTAAATCTACAAATCCTATATATACGCTCTTTCTCTTTTCTATCGTTTTTTCTATAATTACTCGTAAAGCTAGAATGGCCTCGCGCGTTCCTCTATTTCGTCTAAATCCGAACTGATCTTCTCCTAATATTTCTTCCGCCTTTTTCTCCATCCTTCTTTGCACAATTCTAGTTAAAATTTTTGACGCATGGGAAGTTAAACTGATAGTTCTAAAATTTTCGCATCTATCCGCGCCTTTCCTTTTTGGCAAAGCTACTATGATGTTCCGTTTATAATCTTCTGGAATCTCGCCTGTCAGGTATATGTGACTAACTAATTTAAATAAACGATCTATTACCTCTTGACCTGCGCACTTTAAGATTTCTGCCTGCAAGCCATCTATACCTGGTGCTTTATTATTCCTTAAACTTTTTAGTGCTAGCTCAAACTCTTCTCTCATTATAGGACTCCCTAGGTTATCCCCTTCTACACTGCTTTCACTTTCTAATATATCTTGCACTTCCTGTCCCGCATATAAGTTTCCTAAATATTCTTTCCACCTATCTGCCTTCTCCCCGCTTTCGATTAGGATATCTCCTGCCTCATTCCTAATGCTTTTGGTACTAGATCCAATTTCTCTAAAATTTCTCCTAATTATTTTATATGCTTCATCAGTCTTTCCTATTTCGAACTTATTTTCCACTTCTTTGCACTTATCGTCGATCCATTGCTCTTTCGCTTTCCGACATTTCCGAATAATTTCCCACTTGATCGCCTTATATCTTTGTTTCCCTATTTCATCTAACCTATTTTTATATTTGCGCCTTTCCTCTATTAGACTCACAATATGTTTTGTTATCCAGGGTTTCCTACTTTCATTCTGTTTATGACCCAAAATATCCCTAGCTGAGGAAACTAAACTATTTTTAATGCAATTCCATTCTTCCTCTATGTCCCTAACAATATTTTCGCCCGCGCCCTTTAGTACCTCGTTTGTCTTTTTCTCGAACTTATCGCGCGTATCATCATCTTTTAGTTTCTCTGGGTCAAGATACCTTCTTCCGCTTCGTTTTTTCAAAATCTTAAATTTAAGATTGGCCTTCATAACGACTATATTGTGATCACTATCTATATCTGCTCCTGGATAACTTCTACAATCCCTAACTTGATTTCTAAATCTTTGCCTAACAAGAATGTAATCTATTTGATATCTCCCTAGGTCTCCTGGCATCTTCCACGTGTAGCGTCTCCTAACATGATGGTGAAATAGAGTGTTCGCGACCGTTAAGTTATGTTTATCGCAGAACTCTATCAGTCTCACTCCCCTATCGTTCCTATTGCCTAATCCAAAGGGACCAACTATTCCGCCCTCTTGCACTGTGCCTACGACTGCATTGAAATCTTCCAGTTTTATGAAAAAAAAATGGTTTCTTGCTAGACCGCAAATTTGTGTAATGTATTTTTCATGCACCGGGTAAGTAATCTTATTTTTCAGAATTAACATATACGTATGCGAGTCCAAACACGGACAAAGGCTCGAAATTAATTTTGGTGAAGAAACGAAACATTAATGCTGTTGCTGAAAAAAGTTACAGCGAGTTAAAACATAAATAATTCGTGCGCGCTAGCCGCGCTGAGCCGTGTAGTAGTGGTTTATGTGCGGGTGTACAAACGCTGCATTAATATCGAGAACATTCGTACCTTTTATTCCGACAAATTACATTTCCCTTCACATAAACATGATATTATACATTGTACATTAGATTTCATGCATGCACATCGAAAAGAACAGGTAAAATTTTTACATTTACAGAACTGTGTTATAGTAACACAATCCAGTTTAGAGCTATTTGTGAATGTTATTGGCATAATAACGTCATTTTCCATGTATCCATATTCCAGGATGTTTGGAATATTTGGGCTTATTTGCCAAGCCGTTTTATATACAGCACACTGTAAAAAAGCTCTTTTAACATGAAAGTTAAATGCGTTTTCCGTAGGAGGCAGATCTCTGAAAGCAAAACATATCATTTTTCTGATGAGACAAAAATTGGGTTAGAGACCCTCTAGGCCTCTAGGGGATCGGGACGACAAGAAAGACTTACTTTTGCCAGAGAAGTTGTTCCTTATCAAGGCGGAACAGTAATGTTTCGAGAGGGGTATAATGTATGGTCGTCGCGCTCCACTTATTCACATGCCGCAAACCATTACGGGAAACATTTACGTCCAAAACATTATCCAACCAATCATCCTTCCATTGGGGAAAATGTCGTTTTTATGGACGATAACGCCACGCCCCACCGCACAAGAAGGGTTGCCAATTTGCTACAGGAAGGGAATATTCAAAGAATGAATTGGCAAACAAACTCACCCGACTTGAATCCTTGTGAGAACGTGTGGGGTAAGCTAAAAAGGGCAATTTTAAATAGAGATGACCCCCTTTTCATCCTTCAGGAGCTAATTGTTGCTGCTCAAGAAGAATGGAACAACATACCGCAGGAAGCCATTAATAACCTTTTTATTGGAATGTACAGACGTGTTAATGTTTCGGCTATGTGTGTATTATCAAGGATAAAAGCGCCCGAACCCATGTCGCTACCTATCAACCAATCAGCGCGGCTAGCGCGCACGAATTATTTATGTTTTTAACTCGCTGTAACTTTTTTCAGCAACAACATTAATGTTTCGTTTCTTCACCAAAAATAATTTGGAGTCTTTGTCCTTGTTTGGTCTCGCATATGTTATGTTAATTCCGAAAAATAAGATTACTTATCCGGTGCAATGAATAAATCCGTGTTTTCTTAAAACAGTCTAGAAATGGCAATATTTCACCGTATTTGAAAAATGAGTTCTTGGATTTATTTAGAATAAATCTGGGAAATCTAGGAAAATTCATTTAATTTAGCAATCGTTTGACACACAATTTCATAGCCTTCTTACACAGAAATGACAAAAATTATGATTTTTATGAATTTTTGTAAGTTAGTGAGTGTTTTGGATCGAAAGTTATTGGCGATTTTTCAAGTGGAGGAAATGTGTGAAAATTTCGAAAAATAATTTTTATCTCAAAAAAGAGAAGAGATATCAAAAACTTTCAAAGTAAAAATAATTCAAACTCATGATGTGATAAAACCAAATATTATGATGATGAAGAAGTGTGAATGTAACAGTTTGTGAAGATGATTTTTTGACTCACGCTAATCCCATTACTGTCTTCATTTTGTCGGAGCAGGCGTCTCTATTGGAAAATAGGCTGGGGGTGTTGGATTTTACGGTGAAGTACGTCTCGATCGTTTGCTTCGTTTTTTCTATGTTGTAGAAGCAGGCGTGGAGGAACAGGTAGATATACTCGTCCGATATTTGTGGCAGGTGAAGCTGCGAATTCATCCTGAAAAATATATTTAAAGGTAGGGTTTTGTTTTTGGCAAAAACCTCGGGTGTATTGAATTTCTACCAAAATCTTTATATATCTTGGGTTTTTAAAATTTAAATTGGTAATTATGTAATCGGTTATTTAATTTTAAAAATTGCTATAAAAACTTGGACGCAATTTTCCAATTAATTCTCATAATTTTTGTTATTAATTGCACTATTTTGCTGACATTTCTTATTCGAAATGAAACGTAAGCATAGCAACTTAACAGTACGAGTTTGTTGAACAAAAAAATTGTTTGTAATTCTTGGATAAGCATTAAAATTTGTCCTTGTTTCGTTTGTTTTAAAAATTACTAGTTTTTTCTTCATTTATTCATAATAGTTTGTTCAGGATGTTAGTTCTATGAAAGAATATAAGAACAGACTATTTGATCAATAAAATATTAACAATATACAGTATTAATACATGTTCATTCATTATGAACACGTGTATTGCCTGGAACTTGCTATTATTATTGTTAGTTAATTATTATGTAATAATTATAAACACGTTTTTTTATTCCAATTTTAATATGTATAATTAATAATACACTGTGACCCGTAAAATGTGTAACGGCCACGATAAAACATCAACAGGTGTTTGCACACCTCTGTTACGCGAATGAATACCTCGACCTGAATCTGAGCTTACTTCTACCCTTGTTACACAGCGCAAAACTTGCCGCCGCCGACCGGGAGTCGAACCCGGCGATGTTCCACGCCTTCTCTCTAACCGTCCATTTATACCCAAGACTGTAACAGTTCGGCCCGTCCTGACAAGCTAGCCGTCCTCGGCTTCCCCAGCCATTGGCCACTTTCAGCGCCCGCGACGCGAACCTGCTACACACAACGCACCTCTTGTGCACACCACCCGCCGTACTCTACTCTAGCACGCGGGTTGCCTATCACACTTCTGAAATGTTACACAGCGCAAAACTTGCCGCCGCCGACCGGGAGTCGAACCCGGGTCCCCCGCTCCGAAGCCCTCTGCTCTCCAACTGAGCTAATCGGCGACCTTTCACGCCTTCTCTCTAACCGTCCATTTATACCCAAGACTGTAACACCCTGTACAATATTTCCAATTATTTATTTCTGTAATACAAGGCGTTGAACTTGTGAATAAAAAAATAATGTTTCTTTAATTGCTAAATAACAGCAAACAATAAATTATTGATTGACAGGAAAGACTTGTTATCGTAGAGCAAAGTATTGAAATGTTCGATGCCTATTAAAAATTATCGTGTATTACTTCCAGTGGCGTACATATTATTATTAGTTATTAGTCCATTGGCATATGCCTAAGAAAACGAAAAAACAGAATAGAAATTTCAAACAATTAAATAAGGCAATAATAATAGTATCCTTCAACTTGAGCTACTTTCAGCATAGCTAAAATCCTCATTAAATTTAGTGATGCCAAGATTTCACTTATGTCATTCTTGTTACCTAACGTCACAAAACCAGTTAAGCAATCTCGATATACCTCTCTACTTACCTACTATTTTGTCTTGAAAAGTTTCGATTTCGTCACGAAATTTGACATTTTGCAATGCCTTTCATTATTGTCGTATTTGTTTAATTAAATTATTTCATGTGCTAAAAATTTGTTGTATATTGCAGTTCAGATTTATTAGCACTGCCAAACACGCTCTAAAAAGCTGGAAAGTAGTGAAATGAATACGGGGTGGTCCAAGAAATATACGCTCGATAGCTAGTTCCACGCGTTTTTTCATATTTTAAATTAGAGCGCACTGTATACGATTTTATTTTTGGATTCTCAACTCTCTTGTAGTACCTTTAACTACCAGTTTAACCATTGGAAAAATCATCCCCCTTGGATAGCACTAGCTAAGAGAAATAATTTTGTCCTCGAAATTCTCGCTTTATATGGGCTACCGTAACTCACACTATACCAATAAGGCAACCAAATAAATTATTAATCTACCTTCTAGATACCTAGGTAGTTGATATTGATAATTGAGACAATCGTCGAGATAAGTGACTGGTTATCAAGTAAAAAATTAAAAATAAAATAAGAAATTTTTTTTTAAGTTAAACGGTTTTATTGTAAAGAAACATAATAATGATGCAGATAATGTACTAAAAGCTAAAAAATAATTAGGTAGGTACCGGTCATCACACCACTCTCCTCACCAATCTAGAGCATTGATCAGACTAAAATAAAATCGTGGGGCGAGTCGAATTTCAATTTTTTTGTTTGTTTTTGTTTTGTTCTTATTTTTCTAAAGTGTACTGTAGTGTAGTATTCTACTAGTTAAGCCCTTTCATTTGATACCCATATTGAGGGGATTGAAAAAAAGTAATCCGCCATTTTGTGGTGGCGGCCATCTTGGATTTTGAATTTTTCATGGTGTACTGTATTCTACTAGTTAAGCCTTTTCATTTGATACCCATATTGAGGGGGTTGAAAAAAAATATATAATCCGCCATTTTGTGGTGGCGGCCATCTTGGATTTACAATGATACTGAATATACATAATTGTATTGTCATCACAACTAAAAGTGTGTACCAAATTTCAGATCAATCGGTCAACAGGAAGGGGGTGAAATTTCAATTACTAGATTTGACCCACGCAAACAAACAAACAAACAAACAAACAAACAAACAAACAAACAAACAAACAAACAAACAAACAAACAAACAAGGCAAGCTAAATAAAACCGTTTAGAAAACAAGCACCGTCTTGACAATCACAGAAGATTTAAATTATATAAAATTGTTGTCAAATTTGTGCCGGTATAATTTTATAATATTTTAATTTGGTGAAAAAACACTTTATATAAAATAATCGACGTTTCGGCCCCGCTTGAGGCCTTTGTCAAGATTTATTTGTAGAATGGAATGTAAAAAGTTAACATAAATTATTTGTCAACACAAATATATAATAGGAAGTACGAGATATATTAGAAAGTGCTCAAAAAAGTAGGGATGAAGTATAGGGATAAAAGAATAATTCATAATCTATACAAAGAGCAAACGGCAGTTATAGAATTTGAGCAGGAACATATAGAAGTAGATATCCGAAAGGGAGTGAGGCAGGGAGGTTCGTTATCGCCTCTAGTTTTCAATTTGTATATCGAAGATGCGATTAATATTGTTAAGGAAAGAACAGCCTCAGGGATCAATGTACAGGGCCAAACTATTAATATGCTCAGATTTGCGGATGATATAGCAGTGTTAGCATCCAGCAGAGAAGACTTAGGAAGGGCTCTGAACGAAATGGAAGCGGTATTGACAGAGGGCTGGTATGAAGATCAATAAAAAGAAGACCAAAATTTTGGTGTGTAGGGGACTGTAGACTTTATGATGATGATCGAATAAATTTTACTGGTTTTGCTAAAATTTTCCATGCGTATGATTTTCGAGATATGCTATGTACCATTAACTTTAATTGTTTAAATATTAGAATATATTAACATTCTTGAGCTGGTCGTCCTTGTACAGTTTTTCTGGAGGTTCGTGTCGTATTTTTTCCAAATACCTCTTTTTTTGGTCCATTTTATTTCTGATCATTTTTAGAATAAAATAAACATACACTAAAATTTGTGATTTCTCGATTCGGTACATATTTTTCTTAGTACTTATGTATTGTTATCACATTTAGAAAGCTACCTATATATTCTTTATGCATGCACTTAAGTATATACTAATACTTATTAGACGCATCTTAACAATGTCGCATAAAATTTCACTTACCAATTTTTTATTTTGTTCAACTCTTTTTTTCTATTTTCCGGTATCTTTTCCAAGCCGTCTATAAAGGGATGTCTACACATCACATCCATCTTCCCCTCGAATGCAAGAACAAAACACTGCCACTCTGAGACCGCTTTTCGCGAATCCACCGCCTGCTTTGCGTTTTCGCAGCCGTTCAGGTGCACACTGTTTTGTTTTTCGTGCCGCCAACGAAACTGAAAGCTAGTGGGGGCGATTAAGCGATCTTGATCATCATGAGCTGTTTTTTTATTTCTAATTTTTATAAAAGAGAGTTTTTCGTTTTTTGTACTGTTTTTTTTTTCGTTCGACTCTGGACGTAGGTACTAGGTAGGTATAATAGGTAGGCGCATGTTAGGTAAAAAGTGGAATGGGTCAATGTCAATCTTGGGCGCGCGAGTTTTGTAAACTTTTACTTTTAGCAGGTTATGTTGAAATTATGAATCTGTGTTGTTTTATGGTAATTTTATGATTGTAAGTTTGGTTTTAACACCAGTCGTAGCGCTATGCGCTACTCTTCTTTGCGTATGTTTATATCTAATTACGATATGTACCGTGCATGAGGTCTTCAAAGTTTGAAAATGAAGATTTTTAATATGCTTTTTATTCACTTATTCTATTAATTATTTCTGTTTTGAATCCATTATTAATAGCAATTGTTCTTGTTGTATTTAATTCTTTTTCGTTTTAGTCCTGTTTTCACACACCAAAATTTTGATTTTCTTTTTATTGATCTTCATACCATAGCCCTATTGTTTTTTTTTCTATTATTATTACTCGTAAACCTAGAATGGCCTCGCGCGTTCCCCTATTTCTTCTAAATCTGAACTGATCTCCTAATATTCCTAATATTAATCTTATTTTCCGTGACAACAGAAAGGAAGAAATGGCGATATTGACCTCTTGACGCAAGTAAGTATAATAACAAAAACGCTTGCAATTAATTACATCTATTTGTGACGTTTTCTTAAATTATTATTCTGTATAATAATTTATCAATACATATCGTATGAGGACTATTAAGTTTTTGAGCAGGTGGAGATAATGCGGCGTACCTAATGGACTTGGTGACATTGGTTAGTACGATAACTTGATAATAAAAAAATAATAATTATAATTAAGTGAGGCAAATTCCAAGCTGTTATACGGGGTGCACGGTATAAAACACCAATAACCACAACTTTATTATGTTAAAAAATGCATTATTTTGCTGGTAAAGTTTGGCAGGCTAATTTTGGGACATCCTGTATAGGTAGAACGTTTAGATGTCAACTTCACGAACTTCTTTTATCAACGTATGTACCCCTCACATTGCATTACGTAGGTATACGGAAATGCGGTCAAAAACGAAACTTGCTTTACCTCTTACCAATCAGGAAGTGACTTAAGGTATCAACAAAACGTGTGGAGATTGTACAATATAGTTGCGTAAGGTACATTTCGCTTTTATCTTCTTGAAAATAAAGACAAGGCATTGAAAAGCCCGTTGCGCGATGAACGGCACATGTTCTAAGCACTTCGTTGTCGGGGGCCATACCGGAAATCTGAATTTTGCAGTGAAAGGTTAATAAGCTGCTTATAAAAGAAAATGAATATTGTAGGAAGAAAAAAATTGAAAGAGATGTATTATATTTTAAGCAGAGTTCAACACGTACATTTAATTGATCAAAAGTTTAAAATGGTTCCGGATTATGAATGTTTTGAACCCATATCATCATAAAGTTTTCAGTCCGAAGACTGGTTCTACGGGCACCACCATCCTTTTCTGCCCTGAGCTAACCTACGCCTTTCCCCAAAAGTTGAACATCCTACATCCCCAGCTATTTGAGAACAGTACTCTAATCTGGGTATACCCCTACCTCTTTTTATTCCTACCTCTGACTCTAGTAATTATTGTCGTCGTAATAACTACATAATTAAGATCTTAAAAAAGTTCAAAAAATGTTTCGTCTTCATCTTCAGAATCTTCAGATGAATCATATTCAAGTTTATTATAAGCGGTCACACTTTTAGTTATACAAGCCAATCTTTTAATTTTGTTATAGTACACCTAGTACACTTAGGCATTTTAATTTAGTATTTCAATACCAAAATTACTAGAAATAAATATTAGAAATGACAAACTTGACAGTGAATAAACTACTTTTAATGCCATTCCATTCTGCATCTATGTCCCTAACCATATTTTCACCACGCCCTTTAGTTCTTAGTTTGTCCTTTTCTCGAACTTATCATCTTTTGGTTTCTCTAGGTCAAGATACCTACCTTTTTGGAATTGGTGAGATAAATATTCGGCTTTACTTTACTTGTACTCTTTCCACAAACAAGCCGCTTAGACTGTGACGCACTCAAAGTGTCAATTCTAAATGTAGATAGTTCAATCCCCACAATTTTAAGTCCGTGGTTCAAGTAGGCAATCCGCCACTGGCGCCTTGTAAAGGAAAATATAATTCAAAATGATTTAATCCAATTATTATTTTTTGCTTGTATAAATTCATACTTAGTAGAAGTAATTGTGCAGGTATTTACATTTAGAAAAGGAAGGTAAATAGGTACACAATTGCGTCCAGTGATAAAAGAAACAGCAGGTAAGTAAAAATTTCAGTTTGTTCCCAATAATTTCTGCTATAGACTTCCCTACATCCCGATATGTAATATTTTGTTCACTGGTGCTTCTTTCGATTTAGCAAGTTTTGTGTCTGAAAATGCCCTTGACGCATCGTTTTTCGGTGGATTCTGTCGTAGAAGAAGGCAGGACAACAAGAGAAGCCATAGGAGAATTAAAAACTTGGCTGTCGACCCAAAATTATCCAAAGTTAACAGACCAACAAATCGTTTTGTTCTTACTATCATGTGACAGCGACCAGGCATCAACGAGGAAAACTATACGAGAACATTACAAAGCTAAAATCAACGGGCCTGGGTTATTCAGCAATAGATATGTAGACAGAGAAGAAGTCCAGAAACAAATAAAAACTGGGTAAGTACCTAAATGCAGGGTGCAAATTCGTTTGTGAGAGACATGTTTACACTTTTTACTTTGCACCCTGTATTAATGCTAAAACTTCT
Organism: Xestobium rufovillosum; assembly: GCA_963966045.1. NCBI lineage: Eukaryota > Metazoa > Arthropoda > Insecta > Coleoptera > Ptinidae > Xestobium > Xestobium rufovillosum. The sequence continues at coordinate 32,985,836 of OZ014497.1, forward strand.
CGTAGATACTGCGCCCTTCTCCCGAAAAGAACTCCAGATGGATGCAACATCATATATTATAAATTACGTGACACGCTGTATAGCAACTTTTGTATAGAACCAGCTATAAAAATGCTGTTCATGGTATACGATTTGGGCTTACAAGGACCACCTCCAACTGGATTAATTATAGTTTTTGACATGGATGGTGTACGGAAAGCAATATTTAAACTTTGTTCGCGTTAAGGATGCACTGGTGAGCCGGGTTGTCATCGTCGTATCTGTACCTACCAAAAGAAAATATGCTGTTTTCTTAGATCTGAGTTAATAATTTTTTCTTCAATATTAGACATGAAAATGTCTGCTAATAATGGTCTTATAGGTGATCCTATCGCTAGACTTGAATTCTTAGCGTGAACAAGGTTTAGGTAGTTCTTTTGCAAAATGAGACGTTTCTTTTTAGGTTGGTTTAATGCACATATCAAGACTCAGAATAGAAGTGTTTAAAAAATTGGCCCACTTTGCTCAAGAAGGGTTGTCTATGAAGTTGAAATGTATCTACATTATACATTCTTTCTACATAGCTGATAAAATTTTGGCTATTATTAAACCTTTTCTCAAAAAAGAACTCTGGGAAAAGGCAAGAGAAATTAAATTCGAGATATCTATTATCTATACTCCCTTGTATATCAAATACTAAAAACATTTTAACTGTGATCTTCTTGCAGATTAGTATACATCCAATTTCATGTGACATGGAAGAATTTTTCGAAAAACACATCCCGGCAGACTGCTTACCTGTTGAATTTGGCGGCAAATTGCCGTCAGTTGACCAATTGCACGAAGAAACTTTTAGACAAGTTAGGCAACTGGAGCCATACTTTGAGGCCGAGGAGAAACAGCGAAAAGAAAGTTTATAATAGTTAAATATGTATTGTTTTCATAAATAAATTGGTTTAAGTAAGTTTATTTTGGTGAAATTCTAGCATTAATAAAAACACTTTATGAAATTCCAAAAATCATGTTTAAATATTATCTCTTCCAATTGTTATAGCAATATTCATAGAACAAAAAAAGAACTGGAGTTTACTCCTTACGAACGAGTATTTTAACTTCAATCACTTGATAATAGGGTACACGCGAATGTCAGTTTTATACACAAATGTGTATTTATCAGATGGTTTATGTTCGAAAATGTCCAACTACATCAAAATATAAATTGTTTATAAATTCTGTAATTAAGTGACAATCTTCTAAACGTCGATCCCACTGGCAATGAAATAAATACTTTTCCTGGTGTTCGAATAGGCGTTGAATCATATTTCGGCACTAAGCAATATTTGGAGTATTTAATATTAGGTTTTTCCATATTAAATCAAAAGATTCAACAAATTTAGGAACGAACAAACACGGCAAATGCTGACTACAACGCCAACTGTAATATCTACTCTATGCCACTCTATTTTCACAATTTCCATGCTATATGCAGTCAGACTATTCTCGAATAGTTTGCTAGAATTAGCGCTTTTGAGAGTTTTTAAAGTGAAAAAGTGGAGGAAAACGACAGTAGAGTCGCAGTTGCCTGATAGGATAATGGTTTTTGGTGGTAAAGATTAGTGAAGGTATAAAAAAGTAGAACAAAGTGTGAAAAATAAATCAGCTGATTAGAGTGACAGTGCAGGGAAAGTAGCACAGTGTTGCCAGACTGTGAACATTCTTGGTAAATATCGGGAAAGCCTGTGAAGAGGCTTTGTGAGCGTAAACATATAAGGCACTGCTAGCTGATAGTTTAACTGAGGTGGAGGGAGGGATTGGTGACGATAGGAAGGGAAGGAAAATAAATATAAACAAAGTGTAAAACACGAAACACTTGAAAGCTAACCAAATCGAGACAACGCTGATAAAAGGCCGACCTCCGACGGGACGACCGGGGCTGGCCTTTTCCCGCAGCGAGAAGATAAACAATCAAACCGAAATACAGGACCGTACTAGGAACAGACAGAGACGATAAACATGGAAAGTGACGATAGTTCTACGGATGATCCTAGGAAGAGAAAAGCAAGAAATGAAGTGGAGGAGGTTTTTGGAAAGTTAAAAAAAGTATCTAGATCCCCAGTGAAGCAAAGAAGCGGAGATGAGAAACTGGACTTTATTATCAATATGATGAGAGAAATGAAGGAAGACCAAGCTGAAATAAAAGGAGAAGTACAACAAATAAGAGGACAGCAGAAAGAAATCAAAGAGGTAATAAGGCAAATCAGAGGGGACAGCGAAAAATTGAAGAAGGAAAATGAAGAAATAAAAAATGAAAATATGGAAATTAGAGGAAGAGTGAAAGCATTGGAGAATGCAGTAGAGATGATGGAGAAGGAGAAACGTAGGAACAATATAGTGATGTATGGACTGGAAGTGGACTTGAATGGCCCGAAGACCCTGAAACACGTAACAGAAGAATTCATGGAACAACAACTAGGCATAAAAGTGAGAGTAAACACAGCAAGCAAAATAGGAGACAAGACTTGTTTAAGCAAACTGGAGACGGAGCAAGACAAGAGGGAGATAATGAAAAATAAATCCAAATTAAGAAATCTTGCGACAGATAGAATATACATTGATGATGACCTGACAAGGAAGGAGAGAGAGAAACAAAAACCGATAAACGAGAGAGCGAAACAGGAAGTGGGCGCAGGTAAAACAGTCAAAAGGGGATATAACAAAATTACCATAAATGGAACAGAATGGAGATGGAACAAAGATAAAGAAAAACTTGAAGAAAGAACAATTCCAAAAAACTAAGAGACAAGTTTTGGGGTGGATATGATGGAAACGACTCGGCAATGGAAATGGACAAGAAAATGGAATACGGAAACAAGGAAAAAGTTATGGACAACGAACCAAACAGAGAAAATACAGATACCGGGGATGAACAAAACATGCACATCTTGGGGGAGGAGGAACTGAGAGTGGGGGATGCTATGGAGGAAATTGATACAAGGGAAAAACTGCTTATAGGTTGCTGGAATGTGAGAACAATGTATGAACAGGGAAAGACGAGAAATGTCATAAAGGAAATGGAACGATACAGAATACAAATCATGGGAGTAAGTGAAACCAGATGGACGGGAGAGGGCGAAACAAGGTTGACGAACGAGAAGTACATAATCTACTCTGGGCATAAACACAAAAATGCTAAACACGAACACGGATTTGCAATATTGATGAGCAAAAAAGCCAAATGTGCACTAATGGAATGGCTACCAGTCTCTGAAAGAATTATATACGCCAGATTTAAGACCAGATACTACAACCTTAGCATTTTAAATATATATGCACCCACCAATAATGAAATAATAGAGAAAAAAGAAGAATTCTATGATCAACTCCAAAAGACTTACGACAACATAAATAAGCAGCATAAAAGAGATATAAAGATACTAATGGGAGATGTAAATGCAATAATAGGCAAAGACAATACAAACCTGGAGGGAGTTATGGGGAAGGAAGGTATGGGTACAAGAAATGAGAACGGAAATTTATTTGTGGGCTTTTGTGCGATAAATAACTTGGTGATAGGCGGAAGTCTGTTCCCGCACAAAGAAATTCATAAAGCAACGTGGACATCCCCAGGGAAGAAATATTATAATCAAATAGACCATATAGCAATAGACAGGACATTTAAAAAATGGTTATTGGATGTAAGAGCAAAGAGAGGTGCTGACGTAGGATCAGACCACACATTGGTTAGAGTAAAAATGATGGTGAAACTAAAAAATCGAGAGGGACCAGGACCACAAGGGAAGAAACAATATTTCAATGTACAGTGGATGACAAAATCTAGGGAAGTGGAAGATAAGTATGTACAAGAACTAACAGCTCAAAGAAAAACCCTAGGTGACCTGAAACAATACAGCATAGAAGAGCTGTGGAACAGGTACAGAACAATGATTAAGGAGACTGCAAAGAAAACAATAGGAATAAAGCAAACAACTGTCAAAGAGTGGATGTCTAAAGAAACGTGGGGTAGGATAGAGGAGAGAAGAATTACAAAACTAAAGCTTATGAATGAATTGCGGAAGGAAGAAAAAGCAAAATTGGAAGAACAATATAGGCAAATAGACAAGCAAATCAAGAGGGGTGCCAGGAATGATAAAAGGAGATATACAGAAGAAATATTGAAGGAGGCCGAATGTGCGGCAGCAAAGCAGGATATGAGAACACTATATAATACAACAAAAAAGATGACGGGAGTGAAAACAAACTATCCCAAGCACATAAGAAACAAAAAAGGTGAATTATTAACCAACGAAGAACAGATACTTGGAAGGTGGGAGGAACATTTGAGAGAGCTATACAACGTAAATCAAAATGCTGGAGACAGTGAAACACAGAGGAATATGGAGGAATATGAGGAAGTAGAAGAGGCTGCAAAAGAACCCAGCTGCGAAGAGGTACGAGATGCTATTGAAAGTTTGAAAAATAACAAAGCAACAGGAATAGATGGTATACAAAATGAACTAATAAGGGCAGCCCCAGAAGTTAACACGGAAATCATCACATGCCTAATAAGGAAAATATGGGAAGAAGAAAAAATACCAGACGAATGGAAGATAGGAAAACTAATAAATCTTCCTAAAAAAGGAAACAGAACACACTGTGAAAACTGGAGATCCATAACGATTCTAAGCAGCGTCAGCAAAATACTGGCACGCATAATATTAGACCGAATTAAGCAAACAGCAGATGGAAAACTCAGAAACAATCAAGCGGGGTTTAGATCTAACCACTCCTGCATAGACCATATAGTGACATTACGAATTATATTGGAGGAATGCAGAGAATGGCAAAAGGAAATCCACCTACTGTTCATCGACTTTAAAAAGGCGTTTGACACTATCGACCAACAAATTCTTTGGCAGGTCTTACAAGAATACGAAATCCCTAGGAAATTAATAAATATGATTAAAATACTGTACGAGGACTATGGAGTGATAATGGAATGTGGGGGACGAAAAACAAAGAAAATCAATGTAAGCAAAGAGGTAAGACAGGGATGCGTGCTCTCTCCCTTCTTGTTCTTGATTGCCACAGATTGGATAATGAACACAATAAAGAATCAAAATGGACTAACATGGAGATTTGGCAAATATCTGGAAGACCTTGAGTTTGCGGATGACGTGAGCCTTCTAACAGAGAAAATTAAACATATGCAAAACAAAATAGACAGCCTCCGGGGAAATGCGAGGAGAATAGGTTTGGAGATAAACCCCAATAAAACCAAAATGATGTCGATAAACTCAAAGGACACAGATTACGTAATGATAGACGAACACCCAGTAGAGAGAGAATCGGAATTCACATATTTGGGAAGTATATTGGATGAAGACGGAACTTGCCATAAAGATATACTAAATAGAATAATTAAAGCACAGATAACATTTAATGGACTGCGGAAGATATGGTCATCAAAAGAGCTAACAACAAAAACGAAAATTAAGATCTTTACTACTAACGTTAAAAGTGTTTTACTCTACGGTTGCGAGTCATGGACAATGAGCAAGACCGATGGCACCAGAATCCAAGTTTTTATTAATAAATGCCTGCGAAGAATAATGAATATATATTGGCCCAACTTAATATCAAACGAGGATTTATGGCATCTCACGAACCAAGAGCCAATGGAGACAACAATAAGAAAGAGAAAATGGAAATGGATCGGACACACCATACGGAAGGAAGATGCGGATATTGCAAGGCAGAGTTTGGATTTTAATGTGAAGGGAAAAAGGAGAAGGGGACGCCCAACAAACTCATGGAGGAAGGGTACCATTAAGGAATCAGAGAGGAGTAGTAAGACTTGGGCTGAAATAAAGCAAATTGCAAGAAACAGAAAGGAATGGAAGGAATTTGTGGACGGGATGGGTAACCAGGAACAACATTAAACCAACTCAACACAGGGATTATGTACATAACAGAGAAGGAGAGTTAAGGCACGTTAGGCTGACGACCTAACTGCAAACATAGTCACAGAAACATCCGCAAGGATGCCCTATGCTCCAATAGGAGCGAAAAAGGAGTTACTACTACTACTATGCAGTCAGACATAAACAGCCGTATCCATAGATACGTACATAATTTCAATGTTACAGGTAACGTAACGCGTTACTTTTAGTTAAAGCGAAATGTAACGCTTGATTTTACTACTCATAAAATTTCCGTACCGCGGGCTATAACTGAAAATCGATTCTTTTCAAGGGTAAACTCCAAAACCCTATAAATGATAGAATTGACATACGTACAAAATTTGAGTCAAATATACTGTAATATAATAAAATAATAAATCCAGCTCTCTGCTACTTACTTATTGTTATTATTGTTAAATTAAAATGCATATTTAAAAAAATAAAGATAAATACAAAATTACCTACGTCAAATATAACAACAGAAACAAAATGTAAAGTTTTACAGAACGTTCTATTGTTGTGCAGTCCAGTAGGAATTTACATTTGTTCATCAAATTCTCAGTAATTTTTATTTGACCCCTACCCTCCAACTTGAATATTTCAGCATTTATTTGCAATTATTTCCGTTTGTTCACTAGTTTTTTTTTACGTTTGAGTCGCCAGTTGTTTGTTTGATTGTAAAAATGCCTTTGGCGCATCGTTTTTCTGTGAGCACTGTCTTAGAAGAAGGCAGAACAACAAAAGAAGACATAGAAGAATTGAGACGATGGCTGTCAACCCAAAATTATCCAAAATTGACAGACCAACAAATCGTTTTGTTTTTGTTATCGTGTGACAACCACCAATCATTTACGAGGAAAACTGTGGGGGAACATTACAAAGCTAAAATCAACGGACCTGAGATATTTAACAACAGATATGTTGATTTAGAAGAAGTACATAAACAAATAAATGTTCTGTAAGTATTTGCTTGCTAAATGCTTTATTTTCAAGCGAAACTTCCTCGTAGATATTACGCTATTTTCCCGAAAAGAACTGCGGATGGGTGCGTCGTCGCGTATCACAAATTACGGGACACGCTGTATAGCAACTATTGTATGGAACCAGCTATAAAAATGTTTTTAATGGTGTTCGATTTAGCCATACAAGGGTGCCCCCCGACTGGATTAATTATGATTTTTGACATGGACGGCGTATGAAAAATAGATAATTTCAATTCTTTCATAAAATAAAACGCTTCATATTTTAGGTTGGTTTCAGACATCTGTCAAGAATTAGATTAGGAGCGTTTAGGAAACTTGCTCACTATGTTCAGGAAGGGTTGATTTTGAAGTTAAAAGCCATACATGTCATGAATACTTACCATTTAATCGATAAAATCTTGTTCATCTTGAAGCCTTTCATTAAAAAGGAACTCTTGGAAATGGTAATAAGTAACAGTAATTTAATTTTCGTAATGCTACATTAACAGAAAAAAGACTAAGCTAAATAGATATCAATACGCCCTTATACATCAAAACTTTTTATTGGTGGTATTCTTGCAGCTTCATTTACATCCAATTTCATGCAACATGGAAGAATTTTATGAAAAACACGTCCCAGCCGACTGTTTACCTATTGAATACGGCGGCAGTTTACCTTCTATTGACGCATTGCACGAAGAAACTGTCAAACAAGTTAGAGAATTGGAGCCCTACTTTGAGGCCGAAGAGAACCAAAGAAAAGAAGTTTATAAGAGTTAAATATTGCACTTTTATAAATAAACTGGTAGCTATTCTAGGTTTTCTAGTTTTGCTTTAATTAAAAACTGCGTTTTTTAATGTTGGGCTGAGATCTGAAGTTAGCAACTTTACCTTCTCTATGAAACTATAGCTACTCTTATCGAGGACATTACTTTCTCTATGCATATTTTTGACAGCTTTGACTTTGACATAAACTTCTAAAACTAAAACGTCAGTTTTATTTTTGTATTATTTTATTAACAATCAACAAACATTACAAACACCACAACCTAAAAACTCACGCATATTCAGATAGTGCTATCAGTGCACTTTTTTTTTATAAAACTGTAAAATACTTAATTGCAACAGAACAAACGGTGGCATTAAAAACGGATAACATTATAGTTCGTCTTTTTTAATGGCAAATGAATGCAAAATGTTGACGCGATTAGACAATTCCTTCTTTTTCTTCTCCGTCATTTTTCCTTCTTTTATAATTTTATTTAGCCGCTCTATTTCTTGTCTAACGAACGCTATGCCATTTTCGACGACTTTTTTCATGAATTTCACGTATATTTTGGCAGTTTCCTTGTTCTCTTCCTTAACATCGTCTACCAATTTTTCCGCTTGTTTTATTTGACTTTCTTTGTTGCCGGAAGCGACAAAATTCATGGCTAACTTGTCGTAATCTTCTAAGCAACCAGGCAACCCGAGATAAATATCCGTATTGTCCCGTATTACGTTTCTTAGATTATCGACAGACCATTCTGAGTCTTTAGGAAATTCCACAAACTTATCCACACTGCCGATGAATAATTTAATTCCAGGCAACTGATCTTTATTCTCGAACCCGTACTTCTTTGCCAACTCAAAGTTTTCTTTGTCTCCGTAGTCTTTCACAGGTACTTGCGCTAATATAACTTCATTATTGTCTACCAGTTCTTCGGCAAGTTTGCTAAATGCTTCGTGTTTTTCACCGTAGGGATAAGAAATGTCGAATTTCACCAAAACTGCTTTAAATCGCGTTATAATTTTCTGGAAATTGTGGTCATCCAGAGATAAACAACCTTTACAAGCCGATGATAGGCTGTAGAGGTTAAAAAATACACAAATCACCAAGAATAGTTGAATATTTCTCATTATTAACACAAGAACTATGAAATTATATTGAAAAAATTACTTCTATCGTTCTATCAGCTTCTGCCGGCGTTTTTGAACACGTAAAATGTTTACATGGATGTTTTTTATTGGTCGATAAACGTCAAAGGTTGATAAATTAGTTGCCTATTAAATAAAACCAATCAGCAATCAAGGCTTACCAGGGAACTGATTATTGTTCTAATGTTCTACTTAAGTGAGATTTCTATCAGTACTAGACATTTATATCATGCATAGACGGTGCAGTTCCTAACCTTATTGTTTTTTTTTTGGCTTAGTAATCAGCTGTTCTTCGTGTATAAGTTATTTTTTCTTATGGAAGCACTAATTAAAAGTTTATGTTTACCACCGGGCTACACGTATTACGACAGTTCGTCAGAAATCGAAATAGAAAAATACGGAATAACGTCTATTCGCGTGAAGGAAATCGTTGATAAAGAAAGTGCAGAGGTACGAGGTAGGCTTTAGTCAGCTTAAATGTTATTATTACACTACGGAAGTGTTGTAAATGATATGTTTTTATTACAGAAGTGGCTTGCAGACTTGCAAACTAATAGTTTTATAACTTGGAGGGTTGCTACGACTTATCCGACCTCACAGAGGATAAATATTCACAAAGTTGACCTTAGATGTCAGCATTTAACGGACAAAAGGGCGCACGCTTCGAGGAAAAACACAGACTGCCCCGCAAAACTTCAAATCGTTGTAAGAAGGTAAGAAACGGTCGCAGAAATATTCCTCGCAACTAATGTGACACCATTTGCAGATTTGTGAAGAATTCTCGCAGTAAAAACGTTGATTTATTAGTGGAAAGATTCCCTTGTATAATAAATTTCAAGGGAACCCATAATCACACAATAAATGATGCAGAAGCTCTGAAATTCCGCGATGTATACGAAGACATGAAGGGCAAACTAAGATTTTTAATTGGTCAAGGTCATTCAGCAGCTTCTGCTTTGGATTCCTTACAGACTGACTTTTTGTTAGAACATGGGGAAAACTGTTGCAAAGATCCTGCTGGAGTAGAAATGTTCAACCGTTTAGAATCTCTATTGGAACAATATAATCAAGATACAAAGCAAGTCGGAGAACAAGAGAACTACAAGAAACACTGTAAAAGAAGAAGAGCTGGTTGCCGTGGTTCTGAGGAGCGTAAAAGAAAAATACTGTGAATATATGTACAAACTTCTAATTATATGTATGTAATAACTCTAGTACTAATAGAAATGTAATGATTGCTTTACCCTCTTTGTTAACTACTCTATGGTAACGTATGCAGCAGCAACTTCAGTTCGAATTTTTGTTTGCTACCCTCATATGTCAACAATTCGTCAAGGTTAGACAAAAAAAAATAGTACATTAGCCTTTGTTACAAATAATCGAATTTAAATATCCATTTCTTAATCAGCAGTGATGGATAACTTAACGGTCGAGGTAAGTATGCTTAAAATGAGAATAAAAATGTACATGACGTTTAGATGCCTTAACCTAACTTTTTCGCGTATTTAAGAATTCCGGTGATACTGGTAGGGAGAGGACCGTTAGTGAGAGTTCTGAGGGTGAAATAGATCCCCAGTTTAAGCCTCTAGTCAGCCTTCCTTTGGTTGAAGTGTCTACGAACGAGGAAGACGAGGAACCTTTGGTTAAGTTGCGGGCAAAATTATATCGGTTTGATACTACTAATGACGATAATCCCGAATGGAAGGTAAGGTATATATTAGAAACAATATATATAACTGTTTCTGGTGAATTTAAGGAAAGGGGCACTGGCGAATTAAAGATCTTACGTCATAAACTTAACAATTCGGTCCGCATAGTAATGCGGCGTGATAAAACCCTTAAAGTCTGTGCTAATCATTTTGTAACACCTTGGATGGAGTTAAAACCGAGTTTAGGTAGTGAGAAAGCTTTTGTGTACAAAGTAATCGCTGATTTTGCTGATGAAGAAGCAAAATCTGAGTGTCTTGCCGTTAAATTCGGTTCTGTCGAAAGTAAGTTAAACGATATTGTTATTTATGGTAATATCTTTAAAGGAATGTGTTTTTTAGATGCAAATTTATTCAAAGATACGTTTTACAATGCTAGAAAAATCGTGGAGACTCAGTGTTGCTTGTATAATAACGAAGGTTTGGTGTCTGATTCCGATTCCGAAGATGACAAAGAAAATATAGAAAATGGTTCTAATGATGATAAAATTGAGAATGGTACTAAAGGGGAGGATGATACCGAGTCTGTTACCGATAAACTAGCAGAATTGAATGTTAGCAACGGTAAGAAAGAAGAAAATGAAACGGCGTGATATTTTCCACTTATTTCAATAAATTGTATCGCTTGATTACTTTACATCTTAATTATTTTTTTACATTCCTTGATTTCATATCCCTTTTTTCTTTCTGTATGTTTTTTCTTGTATATGTTGGTAAATTTTGATTGTTTTTTGCTATTTTTATCGATTGTAAAGAAAATGATGTATGATGATGCGGGAGTTATATATTTTTGTATGTTACTGTATCAGAATAAATACCAGTGAAAAGCCTGCAATATTTTTTATTAAAGAATATTTTCGTTGGAGGTTTGACAGCTGTCATTTTGTGTTCCGTGGTGGGAGTAAAACATGGCGAGTCACAAACGTCAGATTTTCATTCCAAACAAAACAAAGCCACGTGCTTTCTGACGTTTTAACCTAACCTTTGAAATATAATTAAAGTTGTTTTCAAGTTTTTACACGTAAGCCCAACAAACCAATTGAAAATAAACTATTTTCACTACAAAACGTCTATAATTATATTGCAAAAACTAGTTTAAGACGTTGTAAATAATACTGATAAACGTCAAATGTTGTTTAGAATGAAAATCTGACGTATGACGGAACCACTTATACGGTGTATTCCAACTTGTGTGTCAGAAATAAAGAAATTCGACTTATATGTCACGAGTTCTGACTTGGAATCTCAGATTTCCGTTTTTTGTCTCAGAATTCTAATTTAGATTTCGAAATTGGGACTTGGTATGTTAGAATTTCGATTTTTATCTCAGTAGAATTCTGATTTATATTTCGGAATTCTGACTGTTATTTCAGAATTCTAACTTGTATACTTATGCCAAAATTCTGACTTATGTCTGAATTCCGTCTTGATGTCTTAGAATTTCGATTTTTTCTCAGAATTCTGACCTATATCTCGGAATATTGACTTTTATCTCAGAATTCTGACTGGTATGCCAAAATTCTGACTTTTATATATGTCAGAATTCCCATTTGGTATCTCAAAATTCCGATTTTTTTCTCAGAATTCATACTTATTTTTCGGAATTCTGACTTTTATCTCAGAATACCAACTTGTATGTCAAAATTATGACTTACATGTCAGAATTTTGGCTCGATATCTCAGAATTCCTATTTTTTTCTGACTTTATTGGAGCATTAAAATGCTGAGATAAACTTCGAATTCTGAAATTTAGGTCAGAATTTTATCATACAAGTCAGAATTTTATCATACAAGTCAAAATTCTGAGATAAAAATCGGAATTCTGAGATACCAAGTCAGAATTCTGAGATACAAGTCAGACTTCTAACAGAATTTTGACTCGGTATCTCAGAATTATTCATATTTATTCTGACTTTATTGGAGCATTAAAATGCTGAGATACAAGTTCGAATTCTGAAATTTAGGTCAGAATTTTATCACAAAAGTCAAAATTCTGAGATAAAAATCAGTTCTGAGATACAAGTCAGACTTTTCTAACACGCAAGCTAAAATTCTGAGATAAAAATCTGAATTCTAAAAGTCAGACTTCTAACATACAAGCTAGAATCCTGAGGTAAAAATCGGCATTCTGAGATAACAAGTCAGAATTTCAAGATACCAAGTCAGAATTCTGATATACAAGCTAGAATTTTGAAAAATTGCCATTCTGATATTATAAATAAGAATTTTGAGATACAAGTCAGAATTCTGAGATAAAATAATAATTCCGAAATACAAACTCGGAATGCGTGGTGCATTCCGAGTCACACAGTGGTAGTTTTGAGAGTTTGTTAGCTAAAATAGTGCGGTATAGTGAAAATATCGGACAAGGATTAGAGTAAGGGTCTTAAACGTGCAGGGGACTAAAAAGGTCGGCCCTTTCCAGTTGTTTGACAGAAATCGTTGGTTTTGAAGATTACGATTGTTTACCAAGCCACCAAGTGTCAAACTTTATTGTCGTGTCTACGGTACCACCAAACGGAAACGTTAAGAAGAAGGCGCCGGCGCTTTGCGCAGAATGGGCGACATAAGTAGCGCGTCACAAACGTCAGATTTTCATTCCAAACAAAACAAAGCCACGTGCTTTCTGACGTTTTAACCTAACCTCTGAAATATAATTATAGTCGTTTTCAAGTTTTTACACGTAAGCCCAACCCACAAATTGATAATGAACTGTTTTCACTGCAAAACGTCTATAATTATATTGCAAAAACTAGTTTATCGATATTATTTACAACGTTTTAAATAATATCGATAAACGTCAAATGGCAAGTGCTTGTTTTGTTTGGAATGAAAATCTGACGTATGACGGAGGCACTTATGTCCCCCATTCTAATTTATATTTCGAAATTGGGACTTGGCATCTCTGAATTCCGATTTTTATCTCAGAATTCTAATTTATATTTCGGAATTGGGACTTGGAATCTCAGAATTCCGATTTTTATCTCAGAATTCTGATTTATATTTCGGAATTCTGTCTGTTATTTCAGAATTCTGACTTGTTTGTCAAAATTCTGACTAATGTCGGGATTCCGACTTGGTGTCTTAGAATTCCGATTTTTTTCTCAGAATTCTGACTTGTATGCCAAAATTCTGACTTATATATGTCAGAATTCCCATTTGGTATCTCAAAATTCCGATTCTTTCTCAGAATTCATACTTATTTTTCGGAATTCTGACTTTTATCCCAGAATATCAACTTGTATGTCAAAATTCTGACTTACATGTCAGAATTTTGACTCGGTATCTCAGAATTCCTATTTTTTCTGACTTTATTGGGGCATTAAAATGCTGAGATACAAGTTCGAATTCTGGAATTTAGATAAGAATTTTATCGTACAAGTCAGAATTTTATCATGCAAGTCAAAATTCTGAGATACAAGTCAGACTTTTAACATGCAAGCTAGAATTATGAGATAAGACTCGGAATTCTGAGATAACAAGTCAGAATTCCAAGATACCAGGTCAGAACTCTGAAATACAAGCTAGAATTTTAAGGTAAAATTGCCATTCTGATATTATAAATAAGAATTTTGAGATACAAATCAGAATTCTGAGATAAAAGTAATAATTCCGAAATACAAACTTGGAATTCTGAGATACAAAATAACATTTTATTCTTAGCCCTTCTACACCTTCGTATTTCCCACCTCTAACAGTAACATAAAAGAATGATAGAATCCAGAATATATTGACATTTATTTATTAACATTTCAACTTTAAATGTTATGAAAAAGAACATAAAGGCAAAATATCAAAATGGTATTACTTCAATATATATTTATTTAAATTTTAAATACAATAAAGTTAAAAATATATTCTATGACTAGACTAGCACCATTGTTCCATTTTATCTTCATTCATTTGTGCAATTGTGCTGTACAAGGTGTCCCAAACTGGACGCGTTCTTATGGGAACACCCCTTATTTGAAGAGATAGAAAAAAATTAACCAAGGTGTCCGGAGCTCAAATTTAATGAGAAAACCACTGGCGCAAACAAAACTTTGCTATCTCTTATCGTTTGGCCGCTAGAGGGCGATTCTCAAATTTCGTCGATTTCTTTTATGTCCTATAACTTGTTTATTAATAAAGATAATTAATTTTGGTAAAAACTTTGTTAAGGCACTTTTTTCCGTAGAATCCATTGCAATAGGCAGTTTTTTTACAGGGCGTTTAGATTTTCGTGCACCACCCCAAACTCATTTTTTTTATATATACCACCCTATATATTATGAGATTTTTGAAAAGCTCGTAAAATTTCCTAAATTTTGATGTATCACTTGTCATGTTTATATTAAAAACCATTAGCAACATTACGATTTAAAAATTAAAATATTGTGCCTATAGAAATCAAGATTGCCATGACTAATAAAATGACATAGGATGCTAACATGTTATGATTAAAACCACAGATCTAAAGTTTCATGATAAGATTACTCATAGTTATTATATTAAATTAATAATTCTTTAAATGTTGCTAATGGTTTTTAATATAAACATGACAAGCGATACATCAAAATTTAGGAAATTTTACGAGCTTTTCAAAAATCTCATAATATATAGGGTGGTCTATATAAAAAAAAATAGTTTGGGGTGGTGCACGAAAATCTAAACGCCCTGTAAAAAAACTGCCTATTGCAATGGATTCTACGGAAAAAAGTGCCTTAAGAAAGTTTTTACCAAAATTAATTATCTTTATTAATAAACAAGTTATAGGACATAAAAGAAATCGACGAAATTTGAGAATCGCCCTCTAGCGGCCAAACGATACGAGATAGCAAAGTTTTGTTTGCGCCAGTGGTTTTCTCATTAAATTTGAGCTCCGGACACCTTGGTTAATTTTTTTCTATCTCTTCAAATAAGGGGTGTTCCCATAAGAACGCATCCAGTTTGGGACACCTTGTACAATAATACAATACAGGATCTCGTATCTATAAAGCGCGTTTTTGTTTAAATATCTCAACGAAAACAATAATTTGAAGATTAATTTTCTCACTATTATGTCTAATATTTATAACCATTCAAACATTTATTAATAAAATTACAAACTGTATTAACGTATGTATCTCTATGGTGCGAATAATGTTTGACATGTGGACTGTTCATGAAACAGAGGGCTGTCACATCAACCCCCAATTTTCTCCGAAAATCGGAAAAATACTCGATGTCCTAAAAATATCTATTCTCATACACGTTTCCGCTTGTCTACGAAATACTTACGGTATGCGGAATCAGTTCATCAGATTTTGAATAAATAAAAAGTTGGGCGCATCTATTCGGTTCATTTTTCAAACATTCCAAAGGGTTAGATTGAAAACAATTACTAGGATGGAAGAAATTGCTCACGACCTAGTTAAAAAAGTACGTAAATATTCCTGCAAGAATCATTCAAAGATTTTTAAACCTCAAAAAGCCATATCATCGACAAAAACATGGTCATAAGTACAGACACTGGAAAATTATAATAAATGCTTCCTCCTAAAATGAACGAAATCGCTCTGTACAGACTTAAAATTCTTCTTTTCCCGGGAGCAGAGTCAAAAATCACTCCTTTAATCTACAAATATTTAAAATTTCGCGCCATGAGACTTTAGAGCTACTAATTAGATCAACACGAACTACAGTGCATTGACGTAAGCAAACTAACGATTTTCTTTTTCAAATATCACCTGTATTGGCTTAGGACTATTATCCAAAGCCCTAGAGAAATTCTGGTACAGAAAAGCACCCCCATTTGAGAAACAATGCACAATAATTGGATGATTCTCAAAATTCAAATCCGTCAACAATTTTACTATCTTTTCTCCTATTGTTACCATTTGCAAACGCTTCCAAAAAAGACATTTTAATGGTGCTGTATACCTCACAGTGATTAAACTAAAAATCAACCCGAATAAGCAGGTATTTTAATAAAAGCCGTCCGGCAAACTCACCCTTTATCCTCGTATATCTTGGAATATTTCGAAAGATACTTATCTTGACATCCCGCCCAACCGAACAAAAGAATCACCGGTATTTTGTCTTCGTTAACAACAAAGACATAATCGGATTCTGAATTTTGCTGATTATAATTAAAATTGGGGTTTGGGAATTTTATATAATATTCTAAATTATCTATTTCCGCCATTTTTGATAGGCAGAGTGCGCGCGACTATTTTATTTATTGATTTTGACAATGTTTATTGGTTTATGTCAAACTATGACGTGTAGGTGTTTCCTGTGATTTGTTTTGGTGGAAAAGTACGAGCAAAAAATTGCCTCATTTCAAAATATGGCCTAAGCGTTGACAGTTCAATAATTTTGTTTAAAAATACCGGGAAATTTAAATTTGTCCCATAAAATTGTAGTTTTTAGTAAATAAAATATAGTTCTATTAATATTCATATTTACAACATGTAGTCATATTAATATTAATAAAAATGAGCCAAAGAAGTTTCTGAGAAATGCATTTACGGAAACAGTTGTTTTTGAAAGCAAACACAAAAATAACTATTCTTCTTGTAACTCGAACATGAAACATATTTTTTGGAGTGGATGACTAGGCTTTATTCATTTTCCTGGACTTTCCATTAAGTAATAAAGTGTGAAAATCCCACAAAAATAAACTGCATCGAGCGGCCTCTTAACACAAGGTCGTTGCGCTACTAATACAGACAAACGTTCGTAGTTCTCAATCGGACGTTCGCGGTCGTTAAAAAAGGATACTATGGGTTTTCTTAGTTCATAAAACAAGATAACTGCATACTTGATTGGGAGACAGTCTATGCGCGCGCATTTGAGTGAACTTCACGTGATAGAAGTTGCTTGTTGTCATTGCATTTGTTTACGCATACATTGACAAGGATAGGAGATAAACGTCTGGCGAATATAAGAGATAAAATTGTGACCAGTCAAATCCAACTTCACTTTTACAAATTACAATTATTTAACACATTCCAGGCTTGGAGAGTGTTGTTGTAGCCTTGTTTAGTGTATAGTATTGGTGTTCCATTGATTTTTAATAAAAATGGCCATCCACATTAAAGATAAGGTAAGTTTTGTTGACTATTTAGTTTGGTTTTGTTTTTTTGTGGATGTATTGCCGATTACGGGTAGAATGACTCCGGCATATTTTGTAACATGCACATGAGGCGTGGTAAAAGTTACAAATGCCTCAAAGTATGCCGCGTCATTCATAATCATAATTTTTCGTGTTTTGGGGGCAGTTTTGCTGATTTTAATGATTGTTTATAGGAAGATTTTGAGTCCAAACTGACCGACGCTGGCGATCAGTTGGTCGTGGTAGACTTTTTCGCCACTTGGTGCGGACCTTGTAAAATGATTGCACCAAAATTAGAAGAATTGGCCAAGGAGCTTACGAATGTGCTGTTTTTGAAGGTAAATGCCGTAACATGTTAATCTAGTGGGTTTTTTGCGTTATCTTGCTGCCATTGTCAAGTAATAGTTGTTTTTCCGCAAACTGATTTGCATTTTTATTGACAGTCGTCTTATACAGGATGCGGCATAAAAAAACGCTTGTATTCGTGAATCGCGACGTATTATAATGCAGAATTCAATTTGAATGTTGTTTTTTCTTAAAGTTTTCTGTAAACGCCTGGATTAGGTGTGTGCGAAATAATCGATTAATCGGCAAATAATCGATGTTTCGATTAATCGATTATTGGGGTCATTTTTGTCGAATATTCGATTAATCGATTATTTTACTAATCGAATATTCGATTACTCAAATATTCCATAAAATTGACCTCTGTAATCGAAAAATCGATTATTTGATTAATCGAATATTCGAATAATCGATTATTTTATTAATCGAATATTCGATTAATCGATTATTTTACTAATCGAATATTCGATTAATCGATTATCATTTGATTAATCGGTTAATTAGTAACTTTCCGATAATCGATTATGAAGTATGTATAATAATCGCACAGACCTAATCTGGATATATTCTGTTTCATTTCAGGTTGATGTGGATGAGTGCGAAGACATTTCTTCTGAATACAACATTATGTCGATGCCTACGTTTATCTTCATAAAGAACAAAGCGGTCGTGGCCAATTTCAGCGGGGCCAACTTCGAGAGGCTAAAAGAGACGATAACTCAACACAAATAGAGTGCCTATATTAACTAACAGATTTTTAGATGTTTAAAAATGTTGTCGAAGGCTTGGCCCGGTAATTTTTCACGCAATTTTTTTTTTTTTTCAAAAAGGACTCCAACACAACACGTTATATTGAGTATTTTTTTCAGCGGCAGGTTAAAATGTGTGCGCTCACTGTAATCGGAAAAATTAGCAGAATTTTTATTGGTAAACACATTACGAATCATGTACTTTTGCTGAAAAATATATAATTGTATATTACGAATTGGCTTGCTTTCTTTGGACGGTGGATAGTACGGCAGTACGCCCTCGTATTCGATAAATATTTCGGCGGTCGGGGTTTCAAGCGAAAATTAAACTCTCTTGCCATCTTAAGGTATATTTTGACACATACACAATTTACAAATATTTTTGAATTGGTGTTTTGAAGAAAATGGTTGCGCGATAGTGGAAAATCGTACAAAGCGTCCCACTGCACGTGTATTATTTTCTATTACGTTTTAACGTCTAGGTAGCCATTGGATAAAGGAATTAACTCTGTTATTAGTATAAATTGTGTGGGTCCAGCTGCAGTAAGGCATTTTGTACAATTTTCTTTTGTCTAAATTTGATTTCGTAATCGCTCAACCATACCATATATTTCCTAAATATTCTTAATTTTTTTAAATTTAATTACTTTTAGTGTGGAAAAATTAATAAACTACACAAATTTGTACTTTGAAAAATTATTACACCTAAAAAAAGAGGAGATTTTCGACCGAGGCGAAGTCAAGAAGTATTCGCAAAAAATTGATATGTTTTATTTTTTTATTTGTTTTTCTTTGAGCAAAAGTCTGTTTGACGCTATATATTACGTATTTTTTAATTTAAAGATCGGAAAAATGTCCATTTCTTTGGCCTCGTCTCGTCAAAGCATATAAGAGAAAACGGGTATTAGAATCGTACGGGTTTGTGTCACATCACACACTCTGTAAGTAAAAACTTTCGATTGAATTCGAAATGCGTTTTGGACTCTTGCAGATACATGCTTATACAATAAATACACTACAATAACACGAAAAAATATATAGAAAAATTTATAAAACAATAATTATTAAAATCATATTTACACAATTACTAATTTTATACAAAGTTACCGTGGGTACATCGTACAAGGTGTAAAGCAAAAAATATAGTTTCTTTTTTTTACTTTACACACCGCGTAGGTAAACTATAGAAATTATCACATTTATATTTTTACTAGCCACATAATTTGATTATCGAAACTTTACACTAAACATTTTGGTGTTTTTGCTTATATCTTTGTTTTAATTTTACGTTGATATAGTTTTTCTTTTTAAAAACGATTAGACATCGACTTTTTTCAAACACCAACACATAAAACACAATTTACGCGAAATTCCAAGTCATAATCATCATTTTCCTTAATGAACCAATTAATAATGTAGAGACGATACTGAAATACAAATACAAACTTCCGTAAAGTGCTTGATTACCGTCGTCTGGCAATTTAGCTGATTGAACAAAACTGGGGCAACTTATACAGGGTCCGAATTCACTTGAAATTTCGCTTTAAACTACGAGAACCCGTTTATAACGAATCGGAGTATAAACTCAACACCCTATGTACCAGCTCGTATTGTTCCGCAGTTTGTACCAGCCCGCCACGATTCAGTCTCAAAGAACACAGAATAGCCAAAACATCCACGTTAAAATTACTCCTCAGTTGCTGCATACCGTTCAGAATTGCCAAGAAACATCCTGTACGACCAATCCCTGCGCTACAGTGCACGATCAACGGAACCTTATCGTCACGCGTAGGTTTGGCACTCCTCGGTGCTTTTGGCGGCACTGGCTGATAACGACCACCTTCTAAAATCACTTCCTGCGCTTCCACATCTGTTTCGGTGGATATTTTCGATTTTTTCTCATATCCATCGAACCTAAATTAAGGTGGTTAATTATAACGATACAACAGTCAAATTGAAAAAAGATAAAGAAGACACGCTTGAAGAAGAAATAAATTATTGCAGGCACATACATTTACCTAAATCTTTGTCAAAATAAAATCTTAATGGTTTTAATACAGACCTGAACATTTCAGTTGGTTTGGGTCTTTTTTCTGCGTGTTTTTGAGCGACGGCACCCTCGCCGTTGACCAAATGTGGCCTATCTTCGCCCTTCAAGTTATTGTCATGGTTGTTTCTCTCCAGAAGATTCAGGACGTGTTGGGCTATTTTCAAGACTTGTTCGGGGTTGGCCATTTTGTGGTCTTGCCAGTTAGAGTACCAATAATGGTGTACGATCCTGCTCTCGTTTTTATCTGTGTTCGTCAATAAAAGTTTTCGTATGGCACAATCTCCTATCATCTCCTGCATCAAGTGTTTTATTTTGTATTTCCCGTGTTGCACTTCGTCTAATTCCTCGAATTTCACCACAATTTCCTCGAACTGTTGAGTATTTTTGCTGTCGAAAGTAAACCGATCTTGAATTTTATTCGTTTTTACGCAGTAATAAGATTTTTCCTGAGGTAAATCGCTGTTCAGCTTAGAACGACTCAAAGGGAAGTATAGCTCACATTTGCTGCGACCTTTCTCTACTAATCCAGTTAACATAACTATGCAATGGCTCTAGAAAATTAATAGGATGTTAAGAAATTATTTGGTTCGGTAAAAGTCGGTTTTATACTTTCGCCAGCCACGTCATTTCCCAAAAATCTTCGCAGGTGTGCGCCATAGGCCCCTGAGTTGCTATATAAGCCGTTTCCGTATAATCTGGACCCTAAAACGAATTTTTTTATGTAAAAGGAGACATTGCGTTTAAATAAATAAATTATCTAGACATTATTGTACTTCACACAGTTGTTGAATCGAGAACTGTGCCGTAAATTCCAGTACTTAAATAGATCCAAAAAAAAGCACGAAGTTTTCAACCCAACTAAAAAGATGAGCTCCCATATTTCCCAAATTTTTGCCATTGTAACATTGAAGATTTTTTGAGCGACATAAATAGTAGATTCAATTCTATAAAATTTACGCATGAAATTGAAAGAGGACAGCTCCCATTTTGGTAATTAGGAAAGACGGTAAGTTAGAATTTGACATTTATAGGAAAGAAACCAGTACAGCTCAGTACATAACTGCAGATTCGAACCACTGCAGTCAGCACAAAGAGGCTAGTTTTGGTTTTTAACCATTGAGTCTACCATTTCGTTTTAAAATACTGCAAGGAAGTAAACGCAATCAAATAACCAAAACGTAGTACAAAATTTAAAAATTTGAAACCTGTTATCCACTTGTTTAGAACAAAATTGTTTTCAATTTGATAACAATTTCTACAGCTGCAAAGCAGGTCTTATTATGGGAAACCCTCAGAGTCCCTTATTAGCCGAAATATTTATGGACCAGATAGAAACCCATATTCATAGCAATAAACTTAGTAAACAATTCTTGCATTGGTTTAGGTATGTGGACGATATAATAGCCTGTTTTCCAGGAACGGGCAGACAATTAAATTCATTCTTAGATTTCACGAATAACAAAAATCCGAATATTTCACAGTGGAAATAGAAAATTTCAGTCAGGTAAAAACAGGTATAAATAAGAGTTTAGCATTGTAAACATTTAGTTCAGTACTAACATCTGAAGAAGCCACTGTGTAGGCGAAACAATAGGCAGGTTCGGTAATTTTCAAATTTCATTAAAATTGATAGAGTTTATTATACTGAAGGCAGTTATGTTGTTAATTTTTGTAAAAAAAAAAAAAATCCTTCGCCTGTGAAGCCGTTGCAAAGTTTTCGGTCGGTGCGAGGCTAGAAATCGTACCTTGCAGCGAGAGTAAGCCGCGTGACGTCAGAACTTAGTATAACGTACAAGTCCCAGCTTCAGCGCGCAGCAGTCCCATAAGTATTATGCATATGCATGTGTAGTTAAATTGTTAAATATTATTAACTGGTTCTAACTGGTGTTTTCTGTTTTGTACCCAGACTAATACATCGTACAGCACACCAATAAAACGGAAAAAGTGGTTCGTTGGAGCCAGAAGGAAAATCGGTCAGCATTATCGATATTTTCGCGAGTTAGTTTATCATTGCAAAAGTTTATAAAATTATCGGCTGCCCCATTGCAGCCACTCTAAATAAAATCGAATATAATGTAATTTATCGACAGTTTTCTGGGTACTTGGTAACGTGTTACGGTTAGCATAATTTGAAACAGGATGCTAGGAGCATGACGGAGCCAAATACTGAATCGCCGTAGCGTTCCCTCCCTGAACTAAAAAAGGAAATTTTATTAACTATTTTACAATAATAATTAAATAATACGTCATCATAAAGTTCTCTTTTGAAGACTGGCAGGACGCGTACCTCCATCCTTTCCCTTTCTCTGACTCTAGTATGTCGCGAACTATTCCTTTGTGTCTCAGAAGGTGTCCTACCATCCTACAATCCTATCCCCTATTCTTTATTGTGTTCCATACTTTTCTCTTTTCCCCAACTCTTTCTAATTCCTCCTTATTGCTAACTTGTCTATCCACGGTATCTTCAACACCCGTCTGTAGCATCACATTTCAAATGATTCTACTCTTTTTCAATCCGCTTCTCCCATTGTCCAAGTTTCGCACCCATAGGTATAATTTCGTACTCCATACATGCGCCTGAGTTTCTACATTAACCGTTCCAGAATATAGCAGTTGTTTCTTTTTGTTAAACAAGTACCTAGTACCTACGTAGCGTAGTTTTTTGATTCGCGTGAGTTGTATTTGTTTCCGTTTTTTTTTTTTTTTAATTCCAATCCGTTATAAAACTGTTAACTTGATAACTTTCCAATCACTTAGGTATAGTATACATACATACATAAATGAGTAGGTATGTATTGTATTGTATTAGAGAATATAGGTAGGTAGGTACCTATTTTACAAACGGAAGTAAGCAGGTATCTACAATCTACATACCTACTTATACTGAATTATAAAAGGCATTTACAGTTAATAAATTGTTGACTTTGTTTTACTTATACCGGTCTGCCTTTACACTACTGTTTTGAGGTTGAATGAAATTAGGGTTAGATGCAAGAATCACACACCATTTCCACATTTACCGGGACATTTACCTACCTACTACATAAATATCGCAAATTATGTGAATCGGACTTTTGATACCCTTGTTGCATCATTATATCGATTATGTTGTCTTTGTTTTGTTTCCTTGACACCTTACTTTAAAAATTCACGCTCGAAATAGTCCCAATAAGTATGTTATGAGATAGGTACCGTTTCACGGGCACTGCAAGAGAAGTGGGAGGAGCGCCTTACGAATCTCTGACGTCAAACCAATAACAAAGCAAACTAGAATGTGCGCGTGATAAGCTAATTTCTTTCGCTTATTACGCCGCAAAGAAATTTTTTAGAAAAAAAATTTCGCCGTAAATCAATTACAATAACAATTTTCTGTCATTTTCATGCCAAAAATAGATATCTTATTTTTCTCCGAACCTCCCTATTGTCATGTTTAATTAATAATAAATTTACGAAACCCTAGACAGTGATTATTACACTTACTTTTATATAATTTGCGTGGATATAAGTTTGCGACCCTTGCAATAGGACCCGACTGTGCTCGTTGGGGAGGACCCCCCGATATCTGTTCCGGCTTTGGCTGCCGGACACCAAACACTTTTCTTGCAGATTTAACGGTACGGCCCAAAATTCTTGGTGGAGCTTCGGTATTCTTTGAGTCTGTAAATAAAATCTTTAATCTCGAATGTCGTGTTTAACACAAACAGGTGCAAAAAATTCGATCCACCAATGGGAATTCATTTCTACAGCCTGTAACTCGAAAGACGGAATTAAAAATGGACGACACTTACCTCACAAGCTAGTTTCAAGTCGGAAACCGATAAAACATTGCCAGCAGTTTGCAAATACTGATTATTTTGCAAATGCAGTTTAAAGTCTTCGGATAACAGTTGAGAGGTTTCGATATCGGGCTGGCGAGGATAACAAGCTTTCCTGTACCCTTTGCAGTGTTTATTACTTAAATTACATTCTTTCGAAGTCCCCGTTTGGCAGAAACTGCACGGGGGCACGTACAAATTCTCGTTCGATAGAGACTTGCGTCTACATTTGATGTTACACAAACAGCCGCATTTTTTATGAAAATTCTGGCACCGATTCTTGCAATTATTAACCTTACTCGGCACAGACTCGTAAATAACGCAATTTCCGCACGTCTCTGCATAAACCGTAGTCTTATTTTCGTTTTCTTGAATATCCGTCATTTTTTGCGCCTCCGTTTTTTTACTCGAACAAAAACATTTATCCGTACTCATACTCGATAGATACAAGTTGGAAACACTTTTCGCCGTGTTTAATCTTAGTAAAGCCGGCGGTTTCGTTTCCGAAATATTCGTATTTGAGCCTAAATCGATTGTAAGACTAGCGTTTGATCCGCGCCTTTCCAATAAACCTTTCGTTTTGATTCGCACGGGTTCAGTGCGATTATCAGAGAAGTCTTGTAGAGTCATGATTTCCGGGAGCGTTTTCAACGTTTGCGAACCAGATATGCTCGTGTTGGAAGCGAAACGCTTCAAGTTCGAACTGAAGTGCGGCGTGAGAGTAGATTTTGGTCCTCCGTCGTCAAAATCGCATGATAATTTTGGTTTCAATTGTCTTTTCGGGGTATTTGGCATTGAAAATACATCACGAGATACTTCCAAGCTTGTCGATTGTTTCGGAGGGTCAGAATCTAAGCTAACCGCTTTCAATTTACGAGATAACGTCGGAGTCTTCGGCGACTGGATCACTAAAACGGGCTGATTCGCCGTCAGAGTGTCCGATAAGTCTAAATTGGGGAAATTCCATTCCTTCTTCGTCGTTTCCGGGAGTTTTCCTTCCTCTGGCTTTAA
Organism: Xestobium rufovillosum; assembly: GCA_963966045.1. Lineage (NCBI taxonomy): Eukaryota > Metazoa > Arthropoda > Insecta > Coleoptera > Ptinidae > Xestobium > Xestobium rufovillosum. The sequence goes on from OZ014497.1 coordinate 33,011,408, forward strand.
TTCCACGCAAGGCAGCATGGTTCTACCTTCAAGAAATCAAGTGTCAAGGCTAAAACAATTGAATTGTATACCAAATTTTTGGTAATTACCTCAAATTAAAAATTGCCTAATTCAACCACAAACATTCAACTTTCATTTATAAACAGTATTAGCCTCCATCATTAAGTTTAAGACGTATTTTTTGTCGAATAAGTAGTGAAAAGGGCAAGACCAGTCGGCCATTTCTGCTAAAACGTAAACAGACTTCTTTTGTGGGTCATCAGATTATACAGCCGGTCATTCACTAAGGACATTCCCAGGTTTAAAATACACGCTGATTGGTTGAAGCATTTTTGGAACAACTTTATGCGATCGATATAGCCAGCTTGTGAATGGGAACCAATATTCACTACGCTATTTTATATTTTTGCTGTTATTAATGGTTTTCTCAAGGTTGTGGATTCTATGACATCATTATTATTTTTGGTTTGAGCAAAAAACACAGATTTTGGTGGTTAGAATCTATTAGAATTATTTTGTCTATGGTTGTCATTAGCAAGTCCCGCATGAAGTTTGCGACGATCTGTCAAATCACGTGTACGCAGGTTCCTTAAATTGTAATGGCTTTTGGCACTTCAGAAAAGTTCGAAAAAGTTTGGTTTTGAGTGCTATAAAATGTGATTCGGATGTATTTGTGGAAGAGGAGTTGCAAAGTAATCTTGGGCCGGTATGGATTCGCAGACAGCTGACCTGACATTAGAAAATTTCTTTGGTATGTTAATAAATTCTTTTACCTACTTTTTGATTTTGTTGGTAAATATTGGGGAAAAATGCAGAATTTTTGGTATAAACTCGCTGGTATGGGTGCGTAAGTTATTCGACTTGGTGAATGTAAGGTTTTGCAGGGGTTTTGAGTGTTATTTATTGTTTTGTTGTCTAGTTATGAGGGGGGTGTTTTTTATGTTGGATTGAGTTACATATTATCGAGTTCAATGGAATTTAGCGTTTTGGTTAATCATAAATCGCATTGTACGTATTTGATAACAAAATTTTGTACCAAAAGAAATTCGGGTTTTGTTTTGTTAATCACTTTTTGTATATAAGTGGTCACAGCAAATTTTAAGCTCTGTAATGGATCAAATTTCTGCTTCAACTGCTTCCAACTGGTTAAACAATTTGGAATGAAAAGTATTTGAATTAAATAATGTGTACCTATTCAACAAGTGGTCCTGATTTTCATGAGCGCGATGCAAAACCGCATACACGCGAGTGTCATTGGTTGCATAACTCTAAGGTAATTTCTGGGGCAAATCAGTGCCGTGCATACAATTATTACCAAAATTTCTGCGGTTACGCCCTCTTTTTGGTGCCAACTGGTAACACGAAAATGCGCGTGCGCATTTTATTAACCGATTTCGAGTTTTATATGTAATTTGAATAGTTTTTTCAAAACAATTTTCTTTACAGAGACTTGAATGATCACTATGTATAAAAATAATTAATTTATCGGTTTTTTGAGGCAATGGTCCTGAGATTGGTATCATGTGCGCAAAAGTTTTTAACAAACAAAAACTGACGTGAAAAAAGTGAAAGTGAAGTTTGTTTTCTCCACCTATCCAGCTATTCTGTCCTTAACAATATGAATCGCATCTTGGATATGCACATCCCTGTCTTACTCCCTTCCGGATATCTACTTCCCTTCGTTCTCGCTCAAATTCTATAACTGCCGTTTGCTCTTTGTAGAGATTGTGTATTATTCTTCTGTCTACATTTCATCCACACCTGCTTGAACATTTCGCGCATCTTCCTCCACTCCGCTGTCTCTCTTCTTTGAAAATTATTTTACTTTTTTGTACATAGAGATACAAGGGTGCCCCAAGCCCAATGGTGTGTTTGATTTAGTTTTATAACATAAAGGAGGGGGACATTCTGTACGAAACTAATACTGTAGTCACCCAACAAAACAATTATTATAAATTTGTGACATTAAATAGGTATAGGGGTTTGTTTTAAGGGTGAAATACAGGTGTGGGCGGAAAATAAATTGGGAAATTAGTGAAGCATTAAATGTACGTTGAAAAATCCAGGTGTATAGCGTTCCGCACAACAGAACAGATTTTTTTTAATTTGCTACGCATTTGTATCAATTTTTAATCAATAATTCGGTGGATGTAATAGTTTGAATTTATTTGGGATGTTTAACCTTGGCCGTGAATGTTTTCGTGATTTCCTAAAAAAATTACGTTTTTTTATGTCGTGAAAACACCCAGGATTACGTGAGTAATACACCTGTAATATTCTGGGGTTGTTATTGGTGAAGGGGTTGCTTCAGAGACCGGCCGCAGTCCAATGGCGGTGCGGGAATAAATCGATGTTTGCCCACTATTGGTTGGAAATAATATGGGGTAATCTTTGACGTCAGGTTATTTGGGAGTGTTACGAGGGGTGGTCGAAAGATATACCAACATTTTTCAGTGAAATAATATTGTTTTGTTCGATAGATGAACGATTTGGACGAAGTATTTTAAAGTCATAAATATTAAATTTAACAATGATATTATACAGTTCTTTGCCGATAAACTGCCCATTGTACGTACCAATAAACAAACACTAAAATTTCCTTTATCAAAGAATTGTTTTTTCTGTCCCCGCTGTTTGGCCTAATAAATCTCTTTTACCACCTATTTTTCCATGTTCTAAAGGATGATTTGCCTTAAAATAGGATTCAGTTTGTGTTGTATATACATATGTCATCGCTTAAATTTTGTAATAGCCAATTCGCGTGCTGGGAAATTTACGACAATTGATAGAATGTTTGATCAATATGATGGCGTTTTATAGTGGATAACCACCCCCCTGAACACAAGCCACCCGCCCGGGAAAGTTGAAATTTCTTTGTCATCATTGCGGACTCTACAGAATGTTCCAGTATTGCGACCCTTTGTCTATACAGGGTGAGTCAATAGTATGGGATTCTTCCATAGCATCTCTATTGTACATTTTAGCAAAACATTTTATATAAAAGAGACCCCCTTTAATTTGTGATTCTCTATCATATAAAATTACTTTCACTTATACAGACTGTCCCATTTCTTCTGCACGGCACCTAACTTCGTTTTTTTGAATGGAGAAAAAATTGAAACTGTTATACAGGGTATTAGCAATTACAAAACCAAATTAGAAACTTAAGAACACCATAACTTTGTAATTTCGAATAGAACCCTATTGTTTTTAGGTCATTGTTAGATTCCTCATAATATTTCCTTTCATTTTGCTATACGCTTCCCTATACCAGTGTCAAATCAGACAACTAAATAAGAACAAACCGTAGCAATATTTAATTAAACATCAGTAACAATTACATAAAAGGTCAACAATTAGCGAATAAACAAAATAATATTATAAAGCATAGAACAAAAACAATAGAAAGTTCATTAGAAATTATTAAGAATTTAAGAAAAATAATAGGTACCTATTCATATTCTTTCTATCATGCTCGTGTAGTGGGTCGGACTTGGTACACCTGATCTTTAACAAAACCCCACAAATAAAAATCTAGCTTGGTCCAGTCAGGGGACCTATCCGAGGACCTATCTGGCCCCAAATTTATAGGGTCGCCTCTAGCAATCCATGTGTTAGGAAACTGATACAAATATTTCAAAAACGGTTAAGTTTGGGATAGGGAAGTGTACTGCAGTAAGAAAGGCAATTTTATGGGGAATCCAATAATGGTATAAAACAATAGGGTTCTATTTGAAATGAGAAAGTTATGGTGTCTTGAAATTTTTTAATTTGGTCATGTAATTGCTAATATCCTGTATAATATTTTCGATTGTTTCTTACGGCAACAGTTGTTCCTAAATGTTGCTTTCATTCCATCAAAATATTACTGCTACCAGCTTTATTCAATTTCGAGATATTAAAATTTCAAAATTGTTCTGCACCTGCGAATATTCGCAAGAAAATGCCCATAATTCAAAAAATATGAAGTTTAGAAAAAAATTATTTCGTACAATCTCATAGTAAAATCGATCAACGAATTCGAAAATGAAGTCAAATACAAGGTGTTCCATTTGAAATAACGAAGTTTTTTAGTATTTCTAACTGTGGATATAACGAAGAACCCCGCACTATTGACTCACCCTGTCCAATGTGTTCTGACTTGATTTCAGTAATACAGTATGTAATACGAAATTGGGTGAGACGGCCTGTATGCGCGAAAATAATTTTTCTATTTCGCCTGTTTTGACCCAGACATTCAAAATTTATGTCAACACGCAATTTTGAATGGCGTGATCATTTCATTATTGTTAAGCTGAGTATAGCTATGAACTTTCTTCAATAATGCAGTGGGTACCCTTCCTTTAATCTAGTTACCACTGGCAACGCGTTAGGGGGGGGATAAACAGCGTTTAACTTGTTAAAATATTTTATTAAATTTGACTAGTGAAATGTAGTGTACCGTTTAGAGCAGCTAGCGTTGTACACGATCACGAAATATCTGATTTTTTTTGTATGTTTCTCGAATTTTGATGGTGATTTTCTTTTCGCAATGTGATTGTGGAAATGTTTTGTTTCGCTTATGAATATGTGTTTTTGAACTAGACAATGGAATATTGGAATATGAATGAGAGAAGAGAAGGGCGCATATCCAGCAGATCTTTGGCAGGTAAAAAAGTGCCCCATTGAGCTACGAGTGTTTTTTGCAATTTTGCCATTCCAAGCAGTTCTGTTTAGGGCGTTAGTTTTTCGATATGTCTCACTCCCTTCCGGACATCTACTTCTCTTCGTTCCTGCTCAAATTTATTGGCCATTTGTCCCTATATTTCGCCCCTACCTTTCTAAGCACTTCGACATCTTCCTCCGTTTACACTGTCGAAGAAATGGTCACATGGAAGGCCGAGAGACTTGCACCCTGTACATATATGAAAAACATTCATGTGATTGTTTATGATTTATAATTTTTTGTGTACATACGTGATGCGTGTAGACGTGTACAAGTTTTGTCCAGCTCTGTTAATACAATTATTACAGACGAAAAGGTTTATTTTTGCAAATTCGCACCTTGTGTGCTCCTCCAATTAAATCTATTAGCGTCCTTAATTAACGTTTTTGAATTATTACATGCTGTGCATCGAAAGCAAAATCGTTTTGAGAACAATTAAACGGATTGTTCATCACGCAAATCGGCATATATTAAAAACAATATGTAATTGCTAGATAAGAGGGAAAGTATACATAAAATAATGTAACATATAAAAGTGAGATTGGTATATAAAACAGAAATTTCAGTTTTTCTTTGGTCTCGTGTGTTAGCCACAAGAAAAATTGAACGTTATGGGGAGGGACGAAGTAAAAGCATTTCTCCTGGAGTTCAGCAAGTTGTTTCGCTCTGTTTAATCCGTGGTAGCGTATGGGTTTTTTCCCCGATCGCGAATTTTTGAAGCGATAGCTGTTAGACATGTTTTTTGCCCCGTCGGTTTTGCGGTGTTTGCGAATTTAGGCAAAAGTGAAGATGTGTCGGCGAAATTGGAGAAATTCGGATCGATCTAGTCCGTTTGGGTCAGGGACGGCATCACAGATTTGGTTCTTCAGAATATCCTTGATTTTCTCCAACTCTTTCTAATACCTCCTGCTGCTAACCTTATCTATCCACGGTATCTTCATCAAGCGTCTATAGCACCACATTTCAAAAGCTTCTAATTTTTTCCTATCCGCTTCTCCTGTGGTCCATGTTTCGCACCCGTGCAATGCCGTACTCCATATATACGTTTTTAAGAGCCTCTTCCGAGTTTCTACATACAAGCCCCCTAGAGGCCAAAATTTTGGTTTCCTTTTTATTTATCTTCATATACCGCTTAGGTTATACAGGATGTTTACATTCTAAGTACCAGACCAAAGTTCTATTTCTTTAAATGGAAACCCTACGTGTCCTTGCATATTATGGATTCCCCATAAAATTCCATGAAAATTGATATACTACAAGATGTGGTTTTGACTAAGGAATGTTGAGATATTGACATTTTTGTGCCATTATGGACCCAAATTTATGACGCTACTGACGCATACTAACCAAAGCCACCTAAAATTTCTTTATTGATGTGGATATTGTCAACTCTACCAGTAAAAGTTTCGACAGAATGTACAATTGAATTATAAAAATGTAGTTTCGTTAGTATTTTATATTATTTTTGGCGATCTCCCCTATTTTGTCACCCAAAACTCCAGAAAAGGTCTGCATTTTGTTTCTATAAAATATTTAGCAAATGAAGTTTAGATTAACACAAGAAATCCCATTGCAAGATTATTTCTTAAAGATAATATTTTCTTCCATGGCACTCCTTGTTTGAACATTATACCTGACTTTAAAAAGACACTGTACATTTAAGAATATAACCATCAAGAAACAATTTTACAATAAGATTTATTGTCTTTATATTGATACCAATTTGCAAATACAAAATATAAACATTATTGTGAGTTTTGAGCAACAGAATAGGGGGAATTCGCCAAAAAGAGTATAAACTAATAATGAAATTCAAAAATTTTGATGTTCAATCGTAATATCTGCCGAAACTATTAGTAGTAGACCTGGCAATATCTACATCAATTAAAAGCTTAGTTAACTGTCAGTTGTGCAAATAATATACATGGTATTCTATTAGAAATTTTTGAGAAAAATTCCCTTTTGTATAACTTATCCACCTTGTATAATCCTAAGTATTATGGTGAAAGTATTTATAGATTTCACAAATACAGCAGTGTGTAAACCCCTTTCAATAAAAAATAATTAGGTGGCTTTGGTCAGTAGAAGCCAGTAGCGTCATAAATTTGGGACCATAATGACACAAAAATGTCAATATCCCAACAGTCCTTACTCAAAACCACATAATGTAGTATATCAATTTTCATGAAATTTTATGGGGAATCGAAATCGCGCAAATACTTGTGGGGTTTCCATTTAAAGAAATAGAACTTTGGTCTGGTACTCAGAATGTGAACATCATGTATACAACGTGTCCAAGATAAGGAGGGCCAGTATGGGGACATTGGAAATGACAAGAGATACGGATTTGGTTAAATGGGAAAAAAGTTGCGTAATTAAAGGATCAATAAAATGGCGCCTAGAAATTCTTGATATAATTTTCCGTTTTTGAGTTATTTTGAAAAAACTGAATTTATGGATTTTTAACTATATTTTTTTCTGACTTTAATATTAAAGTTAGACCGAAACTAATAAAACTTCTTCGTAGCAACTTTTGATGAAATTAAAGATTTCATTGCCAATTTTTTTATTCTACGTTTCGTCTTCGGGCAAACATCATCAACTTCATTTTTTTAAATACGGTCCTGATTTTCTGATGTCAAATTTTATGAGCCCTTCTTATTCTGAATTCAACAATGTACCACACATTATGGTTTAATTACGTTTCGACCCGTTTTTGACCATCATCAAGAAATTTTTAGGATACGGACCTGCATTTCTCTTAATTTTCTAAAAATTATGAGAAATACAGTTAGTTGGGCTTTCTTCTGATATCAGAAACGAACAAGATTTTCCAAAACTGCAAGATGCGCTATGCTTAGAGTAGGGTAGGTGCTTATCGCTAGTATCATCTAACATATTCATAAAACTCTTGTGGTGCACTTAAAAATTGCCCAACTTATACTGTATGTACATATTTTTTACAAAACTGTGAGACATACAGGTCCGTATCTTAAAAATTCTTTGATGATGGCTAAAAAAGGGTCGAAACGTAATTAAACCATAATGTGTTGTACATTGTTGAATTCAGAATAAAAAGGGCTCATAAAATTTGACATCAGAAAATCAGGACCGTATTTAAAAAAATTAAGTTGATGATGGTTGCCCGAAGACGAAACGTAGAATAAAAAAATTGGCAATGAAATCTTTAATTTCATTAAAAGTTGCTACGAAGAAGTTTTGTCAGTTTCGCTCTAATTTTAATATTAAAGTCAGAAAAAAATATAGTTAAAAATCCATAAATTCAGTTTTTTCTAAATAACTCAAAAACGGAAAATTATATCAAGGATTTCAAGGTGCCATTTTATTGATCCTTTAATTACACAATTTTTTTCCCATTTAACCAAATCCGTATCTCTCGTCATTTCCAATATCCCCATACTGGCCCTCCTTATCTTGGACACGTTGTATACATAAATAATTTTACGAAATGCTCCATGTCTTTCCCCACAAACGTGTAAAATTTAATTTTGATATCTTAAGCAGTACCAGAGATATGAACCGATTACATACTAAATCCCCACCCTGTATAAATTGAAAACTAGAGGCGATAACGCACATCCCTGCCTCACTCCCTGTCGGATATCTACTTCTCTATGTTCCTGCTCAAATTCTATAACTGCCGTTTGCTCTTTGTATAGATTATGAATTATTCTTCTATCCCTATACTTCATCGCTACATTTTTGAGCACTTGGAACATCTTCCATTTTAGATTGTCGAAGGCTTTTTCCAAATCTACAAATCCTATATAGGTGCTATTTTCCTTTCCTATTGTTTTTTTCTATTATTACTCGTAAAGCTAAAATGGCCTCGCGCGTTCTTCTCTCATTATAGGGCAGTCTACGTTGTCCCGCTCTTCCTGTCCCGAATATAAGTTTCCCAAATATTCTTTCCACCTTCTGCCTTCTCCCCGCTTCCGATTAGGATATCTCCTGCCTCATTTCTAATGTTTTTGATACTAGATCCAATTTCTCTAAAATTGCTCCTAATTATTTTACGAGTATTTGCTTCATCAGTCTTTCCTACTTCGAACTTATCTTCCACTTCTTTGCATTTATTATCGATCCATTGCTCTTTCGCTTTCCCACATTTCCGAATAATTTCCCACTTGATCGCCTTATATATTTGCTTCCCTCTTTCATCTAACCTATTTTTATATTTTCGCCTTTCCTCTATTAGATAAACAGGATTTGATTCCAGCCTCCCACAGACCGCCAAAGCGTGAACTATGCGCAGGAATAAAGTGCCGACGAATGTTATCATTAGCAACTTGCAGGAGTACCTAGTTGAATTTTGAAATTTATGATTGACATAATGTTTTCAGACTTCAATATTTCCGGGTTTGCCGGAAATTGACGTAAAGTTCAGATTTGTATCATGTTTCCCAAAAAATAATTTTATTTTAAAAGTGATAACAAAATAATGAATATAATTTGTTAAATGAGGACTATTATCTCAAAAATGATTAATTTCTGAGTACTATCTGTCTTTATTCGATCCCAAAATATTTTAAATTCGTGTGCAACTGTGCCTTCGAACTTCCAATGTTTTTTTTATGCACGATTCCCCCGTTATTACCTCGAATCTAAATAATATCAGCGGTTGCCCTGACAACGGATTACTTTTACAGCTCTTTGTCTTATTGACCAAACTTCGGCTCGCGTGTACCGGGAGGGTCCGAAAAATCGGCGAATGCGAATGTTCGTACATTTATATGTTTTAGTTGTTTTTTTTTACTATTTTTTTGTTGCAGGCCGAACTGTCGATTTCGTCGGTGGCATCGACAATGAGGCTCTGGATTTTTCGCAGCTGGCCGAGTTCATCAACAGCGAGAACACCCAGGGGAACACGGGATATTTCGGGGAGTCCCTCAACGGCAACGCTTCGGGAAAGTTGCTTAATGTCATTGTTGAGAACAAGAGGGCGCCCGGGTGAGTCGATAGAGTCGGATAGAAATGTACGGTTGACAATATAACCCCCGTATAACATTACAAAAAAAAGGCATTGATTTAGTTGCAACATACCCTGGTTGCGCTAGTATTAAAATTTGAGTTAAAGTTCTTTTATGTAAACAGAGATACAAATTTATTAAAATTACCTTGCATGTGTTAAAAATTTTGGTAAAAATCGAAATTTCTCTACTACTATTAAGATTTCAACTGGGTGTTTACAATAGTTGCCGTAAAATTAAACGCAGAATTGAAAAATCTATCCAAAAGTATTACGTTTCATTTAAGAAAACAAAGTATCACACTGTCCCGCGAATAGTACAAACCCTGTAGATTTGAAAATAATTTTGGAAAATGCAGAACTTGAATCCAAGCAACTTTTGTATAAAGCATTTTGTCATAACTCAATTTAACGAGCGCAGAACGTTGAATAACCCTGTACCTCGCTCACACCTTTGAGAAATATGGGAGCTCATCTTTCGGTTGGGTTTAAAATTTGCCCATGAAAATTTCTGCAATGAAAGGAGAGAGGCAATTTCCCATGGCTGTACCTTCACTTTGTTGAAAAAAATGATCCTTTGATTTTGAAATAATTTCGTCTTTTTTTCGAAATTTCGAATTTTCGACTTTTTTCTCGAAATTTCGACTTTTTCTTCAAATTTGTTTTTTTTTCTCGAAATTTATTTTTTCTCCAAATTTCGTATTTTTTCTCGAAATTTCGTATTTTTTCTTGAAATTTCTCCTTTCTTCTCCAAATTTCGACTTTTTCTCGAAATATCGCTTTTTTACCGAAATTTCGTCTTTTTTCTAGAAAATTCGTCTTTTTTCTAGAAATTTCGACTTTTTTGTTGAAGCGAGCGAGTGAAGTAGCCAATTATGGATAGTTATATTGTCAGGAAAAGTCGAAATTTGTTTTTTTTCTCGAAATTTATTTTTTCTCCAAATTTCGTATTCTTTCTCGAAATTTCGTATTTTTTCTTGAAATTTCTCCTTTTTTCTCCAAATTTCAACTTTTTCTCGAAATATCGCTTTTTTACCGAAATTTCGTCTTTTTTCTCGAAAATTCGTCTTTTTTCTCGAAAATTCGTCTTTTTTCTAGAAATTTCGACTTTTTTGTTGAAGCGAGCGAGTGAAGTAGCCACTTATGGATAGTTAGATTGTCAGGAAAAGTCGAAATTTCGAGAAAAAAGTCAAAATTTCTTCTTTTTTTTCGAAATTTTGTCTTTTCTTGAAATTTTTACTTTTTTCTCGAAATTTCGACTTTTTCTTCAAATTTCGTTTTCTTCTCGAAATGTATTTTTTCGTCAAATTTCGTTTTTTCTCGAAATTTCGACTTTTTCTCAAAATTTCGTTTTTTTTTCTCGAAATTTCGTATTTTTTCTCGAAATTTGGTTTTTTCTCGAAATGTATTTTTCCTCGAAATTTCGTCTTTTTTCTCGAAATTTCGTCGTTTCTTGAAATTTCGACTTTTTCTTGAAATTTCGGTTTTTACTCGAAATGTATTTTTTTTCCAAATTTCGTATTTTTTCTCGAAATTTCGTATTTTTTCTTGAAATTTCTACTTTTTCTCGAAATTTCGTTTTTCTCGAAATTTCGACTTTTTTGTTGAAGTGGGCGGGTGAAGTAGCCAATTATGGAAAGGTCGAAATTTCGAGAAAAAGTCAAAATTTTGTCTTTTTTCTCGAAATTTTGTCTTTTTTCTCGAAATTTTGTCTTTTTTCTTGAAATTTCTACTTTTTCCTCGAAATTTCGACTTTTTCTTGAAATTTCGTTTTTTTCTCGAAATGTATTTTTTTCTCCAAATTCCGTTTTTTCTCGATATTTTGACTTTTTTCTCGAAATTTCGTTTTTTTCTTGAAATTTCGTCTTTTTTCTCGAAATTTCGTCTTTTTTATGGAATTTTCGACTGTTGAACTGAGCGGGTGAAGTAGCCAATTATGGATAACTAGATTGTCAGGAAAAGTGGAAATTTCGAGAAAAAAGACGAAATTTCGAGAAAAAAGACGAGATTTCGAGAGAAAAGGCGAAATTTCGAGAATTAAGCTACTACTTCAGTAGTGAGAGGTTCAGCATTTATAGTAATATATTGTAAGTTTAGATATAGATTAATGTTCAACACGTGTTGATAAAAGTTGGCACCGTGTCTGTTTTTCAGGCATTCGTTGCCGGAGAGTCCACCGGATAGCAGCTCGGAGCATCCGTATAGCCCCCAAGATAATTGCGAAGCCAACATTAACAATTCCGAAACAATCTACACGACTTTGGGACAACCGATATACAAACCGAACCTATTAAATACGATCATTAGCGATAATTTAATCTTAGAATCACATCACATAGTTGTAGCGGAGAGTAACGGTGAAAACCAACTGTTGGAAAATGGAAATATACTGTTGAATAACGACATTCGGACTAGCGGGTCTTTGGTGAACAATATTTCTGCGGATTCCGGGATTTTGTTGCCCGAAACGGACGCCGGAAGGCAGATTTTGATCCAGTCCGCGTCGGATTCTAATCCAGCTTTTGCGGAACGGTCGTTGTTGGTCGAAAATTGTCCCAGGTCGGCGGGAAATTTATTGAGACTCGTTAAAAATGGCAACGCTAATGACTACGATAAAAACCAGCAGCTGGTGCATTTGGGTTTTAATCCAAATATGGAGATGGCCAGGCCCGCTCTGGAGAATAGTCTGTGCGAGCCTGGCATGGACAACGTCCAGGCTGTTTATACGAACTTGCAGAACGTGCCGAAGAAGAGGAAACTTTCGCAGGATTTGCCGTTTGTAAAAAGCGAACCAGGTAAGGTATTATGCAGGGTGTCCCGCGGTGGCGGCCTGTTGGAAGTTTATGAGCGCTTTTTTTCTCTAGAACATTGTTCTCCGAGTCAGCTGAGTCCACCTGGTAACATCTCTAACTCATTAGACGACGATTACGCAGCTTCCGAACCGTGTTTGTCTGAATCGCAGTATCAGTGCATCAGGTTTCAACCGTTCCAACAAAATTCTTGGCATACGCTTTGCGATCAAAATCTTACAGAATTGTAAGTAATTTTTGAGTGTTAATAGAAAATGTATCGACGTTTTATGTTGTTTTTTCAAGACCCGCGCCCCACTATCAAGTGGACGCGGATAAAGGCTTCAATTTCTCAAACGCGGATGACGCTTTTGTTTGCCAAAAGAAAAATCATTTTCAGGTACGAGAGAACGACGAAATTTTTCCGGTAATCGTTGACGTGTTTCGATTATTTTAGATCACGTGTCAAGTGCAGCTAGTCGGGGACGTACAGTTCGTTAAGACCGCAGACGGTTTGCAAAAAATTTCCAGTTTCCACTTGCACTTCTACGGGGTTAAATACGATTGTCCCACGCAGACTATCAGGGTGGAGCAGAGCCAGAGCGACCGCAGCAAGAAACCGTTCCATCCCGTCTTGTAAGATTTTAATTTGAAAGTTCAAACAAAAATTTTGATTCAGTTTTTCCAGAGTCGAGCTCGTTAATTCGCAACGGACCAAAATAACGGTCGGCCGGTTGCATTTTAGCGAGACCACGTCGAATAACATGCGGAAAAAGGGCAAGCCTAACCCCGAGCAAAGATATTTTCAGGTGCGTCGATAAATCTTTTTTTTCGGTTCATTTTTATGCGTTTTTGTTTGTTATTTCGTAGCTGGTGGTTGGTCTACACGCTCACACTGTGCAGGGGAACTTTCCGGTGGTCAGCCATGCCAGTCAAAAAATTATAGTCAGGGTGAGTGATTTTTTGTTTTATTTTTCTATTTTTTTGTCTGCGGTCGTTTCCAGTTGATTTGACACTTAGGTGTCGACTGTCGTGACTGCAGATTATGTCTTGGGACAGTTTAATTTTTGTGTTCGAAATGCTGGCAGTTTCCTGTCATAACGTGATTGGAAATTAATTATTTTAGGGGTGTTATCCCCTCGCATAGAGGTATTAAATTTTAGCGCAGCGAGAAGAGTTTGAGATAGCACTAAAAAGTTTAAGGAATAATAAAGCACCAGGTATAGATGGCTTGCAGGCAGAAATCTTAAAGTGCGCAGGTCAAGAGGTAATAGATCGTTTATTTAAACTAGTTAGTCGCATATACCTGACAGGCGAGATTCCAGAAGATTACAAACGGAACATCATAGTAGCTTTGCCAAAAAGAAAAGGCGCGGATAGATGCGAAAATTTTAGAACTATCAGTTTAACTTCCCATGCGTCAAAAATTTTAACTAGAATTGTGCAAAGAAGGATGGAGAAAAAGGCGGAAGAAATATTAGGAGAAGATCAGTTCGGATTTAGACGAAATAGAGGAACGCGCGAGGCCATTCTAGCTTTACGAGTAATTATAGAAAAAACGATAGAAAAGAGAAAGAGCGTCTATATAGGATTTGTAGATTTAGAAAAAGCCTTCGACAACGTAAAATGGGGGAAGATGTTCGAAGTGCTGAGAAAGGTAGGGATGAAATACAGGGACAGAAGAATAATACATAATCTCTACAAAGAGCAAAAGGCAGTTATAGAATGTGAGCAGGAACGAAGGGAAGTAGATATCCGGAAGGGAGTGAGACAGGGATGTGCATTGTCACCTCTAGTTTTCAACTTATATATCGAAGATGCGATTAATATTGTTAAGGAAAGAACAGCCTCAGGGATCAATGTACAGGGCCAAACTATTAACATGCTCAGATTTGCGGATGATATAGCAGTGTTAGCATCTAGCAAAGAAGAATTAGGAGCGGCTTTGAATGAAATGGAAGCAGTTTTGACACAGGGCTTCGGCATGAAAATCAATAAAAAGAAAACTAAAATTTTGGCATGTAGGGGATGTGAAAATAGAACTAAAATGGAAATACAAATTGGAAATGAGAAGATAGAGGAGGTCGCGGATTTCTGCTACTTAGGAAGTAAAATAACTCAAGACGGTAGGAGCACTAAAGATATAAAACAAAGAATGGCGCAGGGCCGAGTTGCGTTTAACAAAAAGAAACAACTGTTATGCTCGAGAACGGTTAATATAGAGACTAGGAAGAGACTCTTAACGTCGTATGTATGGAGTACGGCATTATACGGGTGCGAAACTTGGACAATAGGAGAAGCGGATAGAAAAAGAGTAGAAGCGTTTGAACTGTGGTGTTACAGACGCATGATGAAGATACCGTGGATAGATAAGGTTAGCAATAGGGAAGTATTAGAAAGAGTTGGGGAAAGGCGAAAGGTATGGAAAACAATAAAGAGTAGGAGAGATAGGATGGTAGGACACCTTCTAAGACACGAAGGAATAGTTCGCGACATACTAGAGTCAGAGATAGGAATAAAAAGAGGTAGGGGTAGGCCTAGATTAGACTACTGCTCTCAAATAGTTAGGGATGTAGGATGTTCTACTTTTAGGAAAATGCGTAGGTTAGCTCAGGATAGAAAAGAATGGAGGTACGCGTCCAACCAGTCTTCGGACTGAGAACCTTATGATGATAAAGACCACTTCCATTTCGTTCAGAGCTCTTCCTAATTCTTCTTTACCCGATGCTAATACTGCTATATCATCCGCGAATCTGAGCATATTAATAGTTTGGCCCTGTATATTAATAGGCAGGTTCTGTAATTATCAAATTTCATTAAAATTGATAGAGTTTGTTATACTGAAGGCAGTTATGTTGTTAATTTTTGTTAAAAAAGAATTCCTTCGCCTGTGAAGCCGTTGCAAAGTTTTCCGTCGGTGCGAGGCTAGAAATCGTACCTTGCAGCGAGAGTAGGCCTCGTGACATCAGAACTTAGTATAACGTACAAGTCCCAGCTTCAGCGAGCAGCAGTCCCATAAGTATTATGCATATGCATGTGTATTTAAATTGTTAAATATTATTAAGAGCCATCCGACGAAAATAATTTCAGCGGAGTTTTAATTTTTATCTCTAGTTTTCCACACGTTCCACAGAAACGTATCTGACGTGATGTATTTCGCTTAAAAACTATCCCTCGTTGCATCTCTTTTTAACTTATGAAATAAAACGATACACAATTTTTCCTGTAGGCGGGGATTTCTTCCCACTCTAGTCGCAACGGCGATGCAATTTCGCTTGTCCGAGCTTACAGGCAAAAGAAGGGACGTGCGAGCGGGCCGATTTTCCATATTTCGCGCGTAGGAAATGCGGTGCGCTGAAAATGTATCATGTCATACCTTCCTCAAAAATTGTCTTGTCGAGTTGCAATTTTTTAAAAATTATTTCTTAAATGTTCAGGATGCTCACGAAATCTTTCAAATTGCAATTACATAATTACTTTTCATTCCGCTTTGCGATTTTAGAGACGTTGTCTTTTTGGTGCAGTGCAATTTTCACCTATCGAGGAATTATGCTCAATTTTAGAATTTGGAGAAACTTCCTGCAGCAAAGTTATAGAGAAAGGATTGAATTTTATTTTACACCAAGATTCAATTCATTATCTCGCATAGAAAAAAAGTTATGGCGATTTGAACACGATAATCGCCCTCCTGAGCGCGTAACTAATACTGACTCCAAGAGTTACGCGCTCAGAACGATTATCGTGTTCAAATCGCCATAACTTTTTCTTCTACACATATACAGTGTGTATCCAAATATGTAAGTGCGAAAAAATTTAAGAGGCGATTCCTTGTTGAAAATTAAAGGGGGTGTTTGATATAAACAAATCCTCATATGTCGCTCCCTTAGGTTTTTATTTATTTTCTCAAAATCTGAAAAAGTTAAGGAAATTAAATTTGGAGGAAGGTTTCTAATGTTAAAAAGGCTACTTTCGAATATTTTCTTGATCTATCCATATTGTTATAAGTGGATGAAACCTAAAGTCAAAAAATGTATTTTTACAATAATTATTGTGACAAATATAGAAAATTTACTTTATATGTTCAAAATATGCTCCATTATTTGCTAGACAATAATAGACTGCTTTAGAATGGCCTGATTTTGACAGGCCGCCATTTTCTGTTGGAGGGCAGAGCATGGATAAACAACGTTATGCACGTGAGTGTTACCAAAATTTGAACAGATTTGGTGCCAAACAAAGTGGTGATGTTTAGAGTTCATGTAATTTAACTCAAAATAACGAAAGAACGTTTGCAATAGTGCAGCCAGTCGTATCATTTTAAGAATTTTCATTCAATTCTTGGCGTAAAGCGACTAAGTTTAAGTTACGCCCCTTCTTTGGTGCCAAATGGTAACACAAACATCGGCTTTGTTATTCATCCTCTTCTTCCCTCCAATAAGCTTTAAAACAAACAAATGTGTGCCCTCCAGCTGTCAATTGTGTGACGCCATTCTAAAATGATCAATACAGTCTGTTTTCGAACTCATTGCGAACTTCTTCAACAGTTTCTGGAGTAATCCGTCTACATTCTTTTAACACAGCACGCTTTTCAAATGAAATGGGACGAAATAGGATTACCCAAGAGTATAGACGGATTACTCCAGAAACTGTTGAAAAAGTTCGCAACGAGTTCGAAAACAGACTGTATTATTGTCTAGCAAATGGAGCACATTTTGAACACATAATAAAGTAAATTTTCTGAAATAGTCATAATAATTCTGAAAACATATTCTGAATTCCCTTCATATCAAGTGTTATTGAGGGTGGCTAGTTTTGAAATGAAAGCACTGTATATGAAAATAGCAATTTTTCAACTGTCTACTCTATATGAAAGTGACATTTTTTTACTCTCATCATCATCATAAGGTTCTCAGTCCGAAGACTGGTTAGATGCATACCTCCATTATTTTCTTTCCTGAGTTAACCTACGCATTTCCCTAAAAGTAGAACATCCTACATCCCTATCTATTTGACAGCAGTAGTCTAATCTAGGCCTACCCCTACCTCTTTTTATTCCTATCTCTGACTCTAGTATGTCGCGAACTATTATCCTTTGCACCCGTATAATGCCGCACTCCATATATACGACTTTAAGAGTCTCTTCCGAGTTTCTACATTAACCGTTCCCGAACATAACAATTGTTTCTTCTTGTTAAACACAACTCGACCCTGCGCTATTCTTTGTTTTATATCTTTAGTGCTCCTACCATCTCGAATTATTTTACTTCCTAAATAGCAGAAATCCGCGACATCCTCTAAATTCTCATTTCCTATTTTTTGTATTTCAATTTTAGTTCTATTTTCACACCCTCTACGTACCAAAACTGTAGTTTTTATTTATTTATTTATTTATTCACCACATTTACAGAGTAGTAAAAACTAACAGGAGGTACAACGCACCCGTATGTTAGTGTGGCCCTACAACAAAATTAACTTAATATAAAACTAAATAATAATAACAAAGAAAATAAATCCCTAACGCATCTCAGGCTGCAACAAAGATAGGTACTGAAAAAAAAAACAAACAAAAACAAAAAACACTGAATATAACAAAAAAAAAAAAATAAAAACAATAATCGTCCAAAACAATAACCAAACTACATGTTAACAGCGACCCATTTCTTAATCGCATCTCTTACAGTCCTCTTTCCAGCATTCATATTTTTAAGATTATTTGGTAACTTATTAAATACCCTGATTGCCGTGTAATGATAACTCTTTTTACCAACTTCAAGTTTACATAAAGGAAGTTGTAAATTTTTGTTCCTAGTTACATTTGTGCAGGCTTGATATCTGCTTCTCAAATCATTATAATCGTGCATAACTGCCTCAAGGAAATAACACTGCTCAACAGATAAAACAATTTTATTCTGAATATTAGGTAAGATTATTTTCAAAATTCTTCTCTGGAGGTTGCTCAAATGCACCAGAACACCACTATATGCACTACCCCATGCAACAATGCCGTATGTTGCAACGCTATTAAACAGCATAATAAATTGTCAATAAATTATCAACACTCATCATGGTTTTCAATTTGGAAAAAATATACAGCAAATATCTAGTTTTTTTAACAACGTATTGAACATGTTCCTCCCATCTAAGGTTGCAATCAATGTAAACACCAAGATACTTAGTACATGTGTCTCTCTTAATATGAACACCATCCATCTGGATAGAAAAATCGGCAGGAACAGAGTCCCGATAATTTCCAAAAGTAATAAAAATCGTTTTTAGGGTATTCAGAGTAAGCTTATTTTCAAAAAGCCAGAAATTAACTATCCCCAAACATTCGGATAAATGATTCCGCAGTTCCGGCCAAGTATCAGCACGGCACAGAACAGCAGTATCATCGGCATAAGAAATTATTTTAGGTAAAATGCTGAGAAGACCATTCATATATATTATATATTATAAAGAGCAAGGGGCCTAATATAGTTCCTTGTGGAATACCTACGTCGACACAACTAAAACTACTTCTAGTTCGATTTATTTTCACGCACTGCAACCTATTGTTAAGATAATCCCCAATAAGATCGAGGGCTAAACCACGAACACCAACAGAATCAAGTTTCAAGTTTTTCAAGTTTTTTATTGATTTTCATGCCGTAGCCCCGTGTCAAAACTGCTTCCATTCCATTACTCTAGAGATGAGAAGTGAAAATGAAAATGTCAAATTTATAGTTTTAATAATGGATAAAAGAAACCCTTTTATTTAGGTGCCTGCGTATCTTTGTTACCTACCATAGTAATGACTAAACAAATAATTAATAATTTACATTGTGACGGTTCGTTTATAATTTAATAGCATTTTAAATTTTTTAATGCGATTATTATGGAGTCAGAAAGTGAATACAGTGAATCATGCACACCACCAAATATACGTATATGTGTAGAAAAAATTGCATTTCCTATTCGAGATGAAATACGTTTTTTTTTCGTTCGTGAGATTGCCCAACTCGCTTCGCTCGTGGGCAAATTCTCATCTCACGAAAAACAGTATTTTCATCTCTTGTAAAATATACTATTCTATGCGAGATAATGAATTGAATCTTGGTGTAAAATAAAATTCAATCCTTTCTCTACAACTTTGCCGGAAGAAGTTTGTCCAAATTCTAAAAATGAGCATAGTTCCTCGATAATTACATATATTGAAGTGTAGGTAAGTGAAGGTGGCTGGGTCATGAAACTGATTTGCGGGGAAAACTTAATTTATCAAAAAATATAATTTACTATTATTTGAAGTACCTATTGTTATTAAAAGACTGGAAAATATAATCCATGTTTCGGCTCCGATTGCGACCTTTGTCAAGATTTCTTTATAAAGTAGGTAAGATACGTAGAGGAATCCCGACAAAAAGGCCCCAAACAGTGCCGAATATTGTAGATTGTTTAAGAGTATTTTAGTTTTTTAGCGTCAATACTTCACAAAATATTAAATTATATTTAATACAAAAATGCATAAATTAAACAATGAATTATTTTTTCTACGAACATTATTAAAAAAACAATTTTTAACGTTTATTGTCAGTGTCAAAAATATAAATTTAAGGCACCAATTTTAAGTCATTTACTTTGAACACTAGATTTCGAATGGTTTTGGTTTAAATTTTGAATTTAATAACATATTTGATCTCTTTAGTGCCTTGTTTAATAGTGTTTGTAGAAAAAAAAGTGTATGATTTGCGTGTTAAATGACACTTTTAACACTAACATCATAAATACCTAACTATTAATTAATTCATCCATAAGAAAAACTTATTTACTATGCATTAATGTTTTATAGAAACTTACTTACTTACTTACTTACTTACTTACTCCCTACCACCCAGTGGAGCATTGTAACACCTCCCCGCCCCCAACTGGTCATGCATATCGCGTACGGATCGAAAGAAACAGCATGATAGAGATAGGTAGTACTCGCCTCTAAATTTCGGAGAATAAAATTAGCGGATTTTCACAATTAACTGCGGCTACATTTTTGAAGATAACGGAACGTAATTTGAAGCGTTCACTTCCTAAATTTGTGCTGAATTGACATATCGAATGGAGGTACGCGTCCAACCAGTCTTCGGACTGAGAACCTTATGATGATGACATATCGATTTATTTTTTCGAAAAAAATTCAATGTGAGCTACAACAACGTGCTGAACATAACTGTGCAGTTTTCTCGGATTTTGAACGTTTTGTTTGGCTTATAGAATGAAAATATAAATCATCATAAGGTTCTCAGTCCGAAGACTGGTTGGATGCGTACCTCCATTCTTTTCTATCCTGAGCTAACCTACGCATTTCCCTAAAAGTAGAACATCCTACATCCCTAACTATTTGAGAGCAGTAGTCTAATCTAGGCCTACCCCTACCTCTTTTTATTCCTATCTCTGACTCTAGTATGTCACGAACCATTCCTTCGTGTCTTAGAAGGTGTCCTACCATCATATCTCTCCTACTCTTTATTGTTTTCCATACCTTTCGCTTTTCCCCAACTCTTTCTAATACTTCCCTATTGCTAACCTTATCTATCCACGGTATCTTCATCATGCGTCTGTAGCACCACATTTCAAACGCTTCTACTCTTTTTCTATCCGCTTCTCCTATTGTCCAAGTTTCGCACCCGTATAATGCCGTACTCCATACATACGACGTTAAGAGTCTCTTCCTAGTCTCTATATTAACCGTTCTCGAGCATAACAGTTGTTTCTTTTTGTTAAACGCAACTCGGCCCTGCGCCATTCTTTGTTTTATATCTTTAGTGCTCCTACCGTCTTGAGTTATTTTACTTCCTAAGTAGCAGAAATCCGCGACCTCCTCTATCTTCTCATTTCCAATTTGTATTTCCATTTTAGTTCTATTTTCACATCCCCTACATACCAAAATTTTGGTTTTCTTTTTATTGATTTTCATGCCGAAGCCCTGTGCCAAAACTGCTTCCATTTCATTCAAAGCCGCTCCTAATTCTTCTTTGCTAGATGCTAACACTGCTATATCATCCGCAAATCTGAGCATGTTAATAGTTTGGCCCTGTACGTTGATCCCTGAGGCTGTTCTTTCCTTAACAATATTAATCGCATCTTCGATATATAAGTTGAAAACTAGAGGTGACAATGCACATCCCTGTCTCACTCCCTTCCGGATATCTACTTCCCTTTGTTCCTGCTCACATTCTATAACTGCCTTTTGCTCTTTGTAGAGATTATGTATTATTCTTCTGTCCCTGTATTTCATCCCTACCTTTCTCAGCACTTCGAACATCTTCCCCCATTTTACGTTGTCGAAGGCTTTTTCTAAATCTACAAATCCTATATAGACGCTCTTTCTCTTTTCTATCGTTTTTTCTATAATTACTCGTAAAGCTAGAATGGCCTCGCGCGTTCCTCTATTTCGTCTAAATCCGAACTGATCTTCTCCTAATATTTCTTCCGCCTTTTTCTCCATCCTTCTTTGCACAATTCTAGTTAAAATTTTTGACGCATGGGAAGTTAAACTGATAGTTCTAAAATTTTCGCATCTATCCGCGCCTTTTCTTTTTGGCAAAGCTACTATGATGTTCCGTTTGTAATCTTCTGGAATCTCGCCTGTCAGGTATATGCGACTAACTAATTTAAATAAACGATCTATTACCTCTTGACCTGCGCACTTTAAGATTTCTGCCTGCAAGCCATCTATACCTGGTGCTTTATTATTCCTTAAACTTTTTAGTGCTATCTCAAACTCTTCTCTCATTATAGGACTCCCTAGGTTATCCCCCTCTACACTGCTTTCGCTTTCTAATATATCTTGCACTTCCTGTCCCGCATATAAGTTTCCTAAATATTCTTTCCACCTATCTGCCTTCTCCCCACTTCCGATTAGGATATCTCCTGCCTCATTTCTAATGTTTTTGGTACTAGATCCAATTTCTCTAAAATTTCTCCTAATTATTTTATATGCTTCATCAGTCTTTCCTACTTCGAACTTATCTTCCACTTCTTTGCATTTATTATCGATCCATTGCTCTTTCGCTTTCTATTATTTCTATTATTACTCGTAAAGCTAGAATGGCCTCACGCGTTTTCCTATTTCTTCTAAATCCAAACTGATCTTCTCCTAATATTTCTTCCGCCCTTTTCACCATCCTTCTTTGCACAATTCTAGTGAAAATTTTTAATACGTAAGTGCTCTGGCATTTTTTCTTCCTTCCATATTTTTAGTATCAATTCACATATCCTTTTCTGCAGCTGTTCTCCTCCTTCCTTCAACATCGACTGAATTCCATTTTCACCCCCCACTCTTGTTGTTCTTGAGTCCTGTAATTATTTCTATTATTTCCTGTGTTGTAGGTTCTTCCAGTATTTCTGCTCCAATCATACTTGCTAATTTTTCATATTGTTCATCTTTTATTTCCAGCTCTTTATCGTCCGTTGGCATGGGACATTGATTATACTTATTTTCCTGTATTTTCCTCTTATTCTAAGGCTGCAGATTCTCTACAGCTTCCTTGACTTCTTCATTTACCACGAATCCCACCCCAAAGTACCTATTATTGCATATCCGTTTATATTCTTTATTTCAACCCCGCCCTGCTTAGTTTCCTGTAATGCCAGCACTTGGATTTCGTATTGGTCCATAACTTCTTTCAAATTTCTTACCGCCCCTTCCTCGTAAGTCCCCCTTACATTCCATGTCCCCAACTTCATCTTCTTCCCGGTAATCGCTTGTCTCTCTTTTCTTCCCGCACCTTTGTTCACTTCCCTGTTTCTCTTCAGATTTCCCTCTTCATTCGACCTACTTGCATCGCCTGTTATATAATATATTTGATCTTTTTTCTTTCTTAAATCCAAGGATTAGTCCTTTTCCATCGCTGGTGTCGTTTTTCTTGACCTGTCCGTTTATTTCCAGGCTGTTTCCCTCTGTTAATAATAGTTGCCATTTCCAATTTCGCCGTTACCTGCAGGTTTTGGGCCAGAAAACTTACTACCGTTTCCTTTATCTCACCATCCTCTGCTTTTAGTCCTTTAATTATTATATTGTTCCATCTTCGCCCTTTTTCCTCTTTTTCCACCCTTTGCTCCAGACTTTCTATTCGTTGGGTCTGGTGCTGCCTCTCTTTTTCCCATTGTTCTTCTCTTCTTCTCTTCTCTTCTTCCCATTTCTTTTATTTCTTCCTTCAGAACAGCAGTGTTCTTCTCCATTGTCTTCACCATGTCCCTCATCATCTCTTTTAACTCGTCCATGGCTGCTGTATCACTTTTTCCTGTACGAATTCCACTATTCACACTCTCTAATGCTGCTCATTGTTGTGGTGATCGGGTGATTCTTTTACTTCTAGAAAAAATTTTCTCTGCCCCTCTGTTATTATTCACTTCCTCCTCTTCGCTGTTATACTGCTCCCTTTCCCTTTTTCGATCACTATTCATGCCTATATAGCACAATTACAATGAGGGACATAAGTGCCTCAGTCATACGTCAGATTTTCATTCCAAACAAAACAGAAGCACGTGCCATTTGACGTTTATCGATATTATTTACAACGTCTTAAACTAGTTTTTGCAATATATATTATAGACGTTTTGCAGTGAAAACGGTTTATTTTCAATTTGTGTGTTGGGCTTACGTGTAAAACCTTGAAAACAACTATAATTATATTTCAGAGGTTAGGTTGAAACGTCAGAAAGCACGTGGCTTTGTTTTGTTTGGAATAAGAATCTGACGTTTGTGACGCGCCACTTATGTCGCCCATTCTGCGCAAAGCGCCGGCGCCTTCTTCTTTACGTTTCCGTTTGGTGGTACCGTAGACACGAAAATAAAGTTTGACACTTGGTGGCTTGGTAAACAATCGTAACCTCCAAAACCAACGATTTCTACCTCAATGTGATAAACAGTCAAACAACTGTAAACGGCCGACCTTTTTAGTCCCCTGCACGCTTAAGATCCTTTAAACTAATCCTTGTCCAATATTTTCACTATACCGTACTATTTTAGCTAACAAACTCTCTCAAAACTACCACTGTGTGACGGAGCCGACTACCGGTTTCCCCGCCATCTATACCGGGTGCTTCATTTTTTCTTAAACTTTTTAGTGCTAGCTCAAACTCTTCCCTCATTATAGGGCCCCCCTCTACACTGCTTTCCCTTTCTAATATATCCCCTACTTCTTGTCCTGCAAATAAGTTTCCCAAATATTCTCTCCACCTATCTGCCTTCTCCCCGCTTCCTAATGTTTTTGCTAATAGATCCAATTTCTCTTAAATTTCTCCTAATTATTTTATATGCTTCATCAGTCTTTCCTACTTCGAACTTATCTTCCACTTCTTTGCATTTATTATCGATCCATTGTTCGTTCGCTTTCCTACATTTCTGAATAATTTCCCACTTGATCTTTGTTTCCCACTTTCATTTAACCTATTTTTATATTTTCGCCTTTCCTCTATTAGACTCACAATATGTTTTGTTATCCAGGGTTTTCTACTTTCCTTCTGTTTATGACCCAAAATATCTCTAGGGATCATTTTTCTACTTTTCAATTCAAATGTGTTGAACAATTTATTTTTTTTAATGCAGGCGTCAAACCCGGGACAGTTTGAAAGCGATATGGAGCCGTGTTGGCAAAAGGCCCAATCGCCGGTGAGTTTTCCAATCCGAGTTTTCGAAATCGTGATTTTCTTTACCGTAAATTTTTCTCTCGTGCAGGATTCGATATATTACCCGGGGAAAGTGGGTGTTAACACGGACAGACCTGATGAATCCCTCGTTGTGCACGGTAACTTAAAAGTTACGGGGCACATTATTCAACCGAGTGACGCTAGGGCCAAGACGAACATCGTGGAGTGCGATTCCGCGGAACAGCTGCGTAATCTTAGGAAATTGAGGATTGTCCAGTATGTTTTTTGGGTTTCGAATCTGTAATTTGTGTATCGTAACGTTTGAATTGTGTATAGGTATGATTTGATTCCCGATTTTGCCGCTCACTTAAACAATAATAGCGAAAGTTCGGATACCGGTGTAATAGCGCAAGAAGTAGCCGAAATTTTACCTGAAGCCGTGAGCAAAGCTGGTGATATTATGTTGGAAAACGGGACTTCCATAGAGAATTTTTTGGTTGTTAACAAGGTACTTGTACTTACTTACACCTTAAGAGTATTTTTACCTGTTGTCTTTTCACAACAGGAAAGGATTTTTATGGAAAATATTGGAGCTGTAAAAGAGCTCTGTAAAGTAACGGATAACTTAGAAATGCGTATCGATCAGTTGGAGAGGATAAACAGGCGTTTGAGCAAGTTAAAGCGAGGCGATAGCTTGAAATCGAACAGCACTGTGAACAGCTCGAAGCAGAGTCAAAAACCTCATAAAATCCACACTTGCGCCGAAGAAAACGATCTTCTGTGTTCCACAAAACTCATTCAGATGGTCATAGTTGTGTTGGTTCTCATAATGGCCATTTGGTAAGTCTTTGCTTGCGTCTTTGCTTCGGTTTGTTTATTTTTTTTGTGTAGCTTGGCAGCTATTACTACACTGTACCTGAAAGACGCGGCGAGATGCAATTTTTTCAGTCAGACGCCTATACGCATGGATGAGAGGATCCTGCCGACGAAGAAGCCCGTCAAAATGATGAAAACGGTGACTCCTTGGAATCGGCTGCAGACGCTTCCCACCGCGGTCACCCTGAAGGATTCCTGTGAGTGATTCCCTAAAAATTACTTTTCTCCAAGTCTTATTTTCAACCTTTACTCCAGTTTTTAACGTATGTCATTTATTCTGTAAAAAATACTCATTGCAGAGGTCTATTCAAAAATTAATATCTCTCTTATTGTCAACCCAAGAGGCTAAAAGGTTTTTTGTGATTGCTAGCCCAAAGTTTAAGGTGTCTTCTAGTATTCCCCTCGTTGAGAAAATTGTCTTGTTTGGCATTGCAAAAAACTAAATTGCAAAAACTTTTTTTTTTCAAATGGCACGTACCTATTTTATAATAATACAGTGAAACTTTGATATAACGAACCCTAGATATAATGAACTCTCGCTTGTAACGAACAAAAAAAATAAGTCCCGCCATTTTCTCTATAATTTAATGTAATTTTTTTCAGGTATAACGAACCCGGATATAATGAACGCTTTTCTATAACGAACCAATTTTAAAGTACCAAACCAATACTAGCGCTCGGTTATAACGAACCATCGGGTTAAATTTCAAGCGGCGGAGATATTTATAGAATCGGGTGATATCGCGCGGCTTTCGCGTCCACGATCGTCGCTTAACGGCTTAACGTGTAAATGAAATGAAGTGTGACGTTCAGTTATGTATGTGCATCGAGTTCTTGCGGATGTTCGGCCGGTTTAATATGACTAGCAAACGAAAAGCGATAACTTTAGAACAAAAAATTGACATCATTAGAAAATTGGAGAATGGATGTGCAAACGCACAAATATGTCGAGATTATAGTCTATCTAAATCTACTGTTTCCACAATATGGGCTAATAAATAAAAATTCTTGAATGTTCAAGAGAATTTCAACACTGCCGCAACAAAGAAAATTCGAAAACCCGCAAGGCCAGATATAGACAGAAGTTTATTGAAATGGTTTTCTCTAAAAAGAAGTCAAAACATTTAGATTTCTGGCCCTATTCTACAAGAAAAAGCGGAAGAATTTGGAAAATTAGCGGCAGATCGTCGTGAAGCACATTCAAGCGGTACGTTCGTTTGTTCGAGGGGTTGGCTTGACCGATTTAAGCGTCGCGCGTCGGTACAATATTCATTCAAAAAAAACTTCATGGGGAGGCAGCTGCTGTATCGCCAGAAATTACTGATCGATGGCTTCGTTCAGTTTGGCCTAGTTTGAGGAAAAAATATTTGGATTGTGACATTTTCAACGGCGATGAAACGGGTCTATTTTATAAAATGATGCCCAATAGAACACTTCATTTTAAAGGTGAAAAATATAGCGGCGGAAAGATGTCAAAAGACCCCATTACTGTTTTTGTTTGTAGTAACATGGACGGGTCCGAAAAAAGGAAACTTGTGGTAATAGGAAAATCCGCAAGACCAAGATGTTTCAAAAATTGCCGCCAGCTTCCTGTAGAATATTTTGCAAACAGAGAAGCGTGGGTCACGTCTGAAATCTTCGAAAATATTGGAAGAAAATGGGATGACGAACTTGTTAGGAACAACAGAAAAATATTATTGCTGATAGACAACTGCCCTGCTCACCCCAAAATGATCAACTTGAAGTGCATCGAATTGTTTTTTTTACCTCCAAACGTCACTGCTGTGCTACAACCAATGGATCAGGGTGTCATTTGCTGTTTGAAGGCTAATTATAGAAAGCAACTTATAATGAAAATCGTTCGTGCAAAGGATGCTGGAAATGAAATGAAAATTTCATTACTAGATGGGATATTGATGATAGCAACGGCTTGGAGAAGAGTAACAACACAAACAATAGCTAACTGCTGTGCTACAACCAATGGATCAGGGTGTCATTTGCTGTTTGAAGGCTAATTATAGAAAGCAACTTATAATGAAAATCGTTCGTGCAAAGGATGCTGGAAATGAAATGAAAATTTCATTACTAGATGGGATATTGATGATAGCAACGGCTTGGAGAAGAGTAACAACACAAACAATAGCTAACTGTTTCCGCCACTCGGGATTGTGTGTTGATAACGAATTTGATGATGAAGATGATCTTCCTCTAGCACAGTGGTTGCAAATTCAAACGAATGAGGAGAATCAAAGCCAGGAAAATGATAATTTGGATATTTGGGGCAAGGAGAACGGTTTAATAGAGTTAGAAAATTACAATTTAAATGATTATTGTATCATTTGACGACGACTTGGTTATAAGTGACTTTCCTTCTGAAAGAGAAATATTAGAGGCCATCATATCCCATGAAAGTGATAAAGAAAGTGACGAAGATGAAAATGCTGAAGCAGAATCCAATTTGCCAACAAATGCTGAAGTTCTTCACGCCTTGGATACTATGAAACGCTACGTCCAGATGAAAATTCCAGAAAATAAATCTTTTGAAGCTTTAGACGTGTTAGAAAAGAATATTCAGAAAAATTTTACCCAGATAAGACAATCAAAAATAACCGATTTTACTAACATCAATCCTTAAGACGCCTATATCACAATGTGTACATATATAATATACCTATGTATAATCATGTACATATATAATACAATATGTATTATATAATGCATTTACTATACTTTATATACCCTACTTGTGTATTTTATTTTATTTTTATGAATAAAGGTTGTATTTTCGCGTTTTCTTTAAAAAAGAACAAAATCATAAATTACATCTATAGCGAACATGTGGATATAACGAACGATTTTGGCTGCATATAGAGGGTTCGTTATAGCCGAGTTTTACTGTAATAGCCTTTATTAGCAAATATGCTATATAAAAAACAAAACATCAGGTTCTGCAACAACAACAATAATAATAATAACAAATAAAACTGCACTAATAATTTTCTATAACATATTGGACAACCTCCCTCCTAAATGCTATTACAATCTCTAATATGACCTGGTAATGAATTGTACAAAATCATGATGAATGAATGAACTTTATTCTTAGCTTAAAGCTACACACCAAAAATATAATTCAAAATAAATAAATGTTCACTAGTAGGTAATGCAACCACTATCTAACTATTTTTAACATAAATTGCACTTTTCTTTTTAAAAACCCTAAAACTACTTTCATCTTTCAAGTAAATAGGCAAATTATTAAAATAAGAATATCCCTTAACATAAACTTGATTTTGAGCAAATGCAGTAGTTGCATCAGGTACGAAAATGTCTTCCCTTCTTCTTGTGTAGTAATCATGCACATCCGTTCGTAGTTTAACTGGATCATCCATATGAAGCATATTATGTTTTACTTTATATACAAAAATCAATGTCTTATACCTAATTCTCTGCGCAACACTCATAAACTGAAGCGTCTCCAACATAAACGAAATACTAGTATACCTGCTGCAGTTCAGTATAGCTCGCATTGCTTTATTTTGTCTTTTCTGAAACTCCCGAACAAAAAAATCCGTCACCATATACAGAACCGTTGTACAATATTCAAAATACGGGTCAACCATAGTTTTATATACAAGCAGCCGTGACCAACAGCTAAGTTTGCCACTTATTTTAGACAGAAGGCCCACTCTTTGAGATACTTTCTTCAAAACATAACTAGCATGCTCTTTAAAATTCAACTCATGTCTATAATAAGCCCTAAGTACTTAATTTTGCAAACATGTTTTAACTCGATTTCATTTAACCCTATGGGACACAATTGATTTGCTACACTCTTGCCCTCCAAATACATCACTTCAGTCTTATTAGTATTTATAACCACCATATTGTTCTTCAACCACCTAGAAATTGCCTTCAGTTCACTATTGATAACTTCTGCTACCTCGGCCTTACTCTCCCCAATGTAATAAATAAGAGTGTCATCTGCAAACATTTGTATACAACACTTATCCAACGTATCGACAATGTCATTTATGTACAATGTAAACAGTACCGGCCCCAACACTGAACCCTGCGGCACACTATGTGTTGTTTGAACCTTCCATGAAATTGAATTATTGTACTTCACCACTTGGAATCTATCGCTCAAATAACTTCCAAACCACTTCAGTGCACTGCCCCCCACTCCCATTTTCTTTAATTTGCACATCATCAAGTCACGATTCACCGTCTCAAAAGCCCTTCTGTAATCCAAGAATACCGCCCCAACACATTTTTTTTCTGTATAAAGCATCCTTCCATCTGCCAATAACTGTTTGTACTGCTGTTTCACAGGAGCGTCCTCTTCTGAATCCTGCTTGATGTGGTGTTAGGATATTGCGGTCTTCCATGAATTTTGTGAGCTGGTCCTTTACTATGGTCTCCAACACCTTTTCATATGGAGGTAACATATTTATGGGTCGAAATTCCTCACACTGTACTGTATTTCTTACTTTTTCCACTGGTACGACTGTCGATAACTTCCATGTTTCCGGGAATATTCCTGTATCCAACGAAGAGTTGACTATTTCAAGGAGTCTATGCCCCAACACCTCAAACACACATTTCAACAATCTAGAGTTAATTCCATTTGTGCTACTCTCTTTATTTGATAAATTTTTTAACCACTCTCCTTAAGTCCATCATCTTTACGTCCTCAAAACATTAATTTAATTTTCTTCACTTCCGGGTACCACTTTAATCCTGTTTCTGGGTGGATCCCCCACTGCTCGCCAACTTAAATGTGTTGGACTGTACATTACGTAGTTTTTTTTTGTTGTAGTAAGTAGGATATCGCTAGATACCCCTCGGATATTAAAGGAACCGTCTCACATCATTGGTAGACCGTTGGAGTGTGACCCAGACGTGCAAGACATAGAAAACACGAACATTTGCCAGGTAGAATCGTGTAACTACGCAATTTGGAGAACTATCTTTTTTTTGTTTATTAGACGTATTGTTGCGGTAAAGTTCCGACTCCAAAGGAACTGGAAGGTTTGAGGTACGCCGAGGAGAGCCCTCCTAGTGCCGAACAGAACAAGACCATGACTTTACTCGAACAGATCAATAGAAATAAGTTGAGCGTTCCTATCCAGACGAACGACATAGAGAAGCAGGTGAGGCCGAAAAGGGAAACGTTCGAAGATGAACAGATGAATCTGGATGGACCGGAAGATGACTTTTTTGTTATAACCGTGAAGGGAAAAAGTTTCAATACGACTCTGAATAGTCGATATATTTCGAAGTATGGTAGCAGCAACTACAATATTTCGTACGTTATTCCGATCTCTAAGTACATGCCCGACGAGTTCCTGTATTTGATCTTTAGGTAAACGGTGTTTTCTTTGTTTGGAGTGGTCGGAAATTTGTTTTTTGTTCGCAGGCCTTTGGATAGCAAAGTGCGGGACATAGAACATTGCTTTAACTACAACAAACAGCACGAGTGTAGCTTGTATTTCGGTAGTGGGTCTAGGAAGGTGAACCACTTGACGCGTTGGCTTCAAGAAGGCATGGTTCTCTTCGAAGTCGACATGGTGGGACTGGAGAAAAAGATCATGACGTACAGGGCGCAGCTGGGGCAAAATCACGTAAGTAATTTTAAAAATGTAGCAAGTAATTTTAGTAATGCCGAAGAATTTTTGATCCAGAACGTGTGTAAGTTGTCCTCGAAGGAGTTGGGCCAGGAATTCGTCCAGTACAACTTCCACTTCTATCGGTCGTGCAACCAGTAGGTCTTTTTTTTGTTGTAAAATTATACTCTCTTTAATGATTGAACAAAATTCTCTCTATGTATGTTTTTGTGCCGTTAATAGCACCCCAAATTCTTGATCTTAAGTTGAAAATGATCATCACAATTATAGTGCAACGGCTGAAGTAAGGAGTGGAATTCCGTCGTCTTGTAAATCGTCAACGTTTTCTAAGTTGCCGTCTTCCGCAGTTGGCGCATGGTCAATAAAAAATAAAGATTGACGACGTATAAGAAAGGAATTTTGTTTCTTGCTTTACGCTCGCATTTTATACAGAGAGTGGTCCAAAAGTTAGAAGCATCTTCGTCGACAAGTGCCGGGTGTCCAAATAAGAAAGGATGCCGGGCGTATCTAAGGAACCGTTCCTGGTACAGCTATGGGAAAGAAAAGATAATAGTAAGAGTGGCCAAGAGAAATCGCTGGAAATAATTTTCAAGTTTTTAAGTTTGCTGCTAGAGGGCGTAATAGTCATAGTCTACAAAAAACATGGTTTTCTCTAAAATATACCCAGATAAAGTAGATCAGAAATACGAATATTGCAATCTTGAATATATTCTGTATAATTTTGGTTTACCATTTCTTGCTCTAACTCATCAAATAGCAGCAGGGGGGGAAGGGGAACATCTGGTTGTGGAGATGCTTGTAACTTCGGTTTGATTTAACCGAATTTAACAAACTTAGCCTCGTTGAAAAGAGCTATCTTCCTTTAATCAGATACTTTTATAATTTAAGTCATTTTTGTTCTGTAGTGATCGCTAGAGGGCGTTCTTTGAAAGATCAGCAAACTTTTCAGATTTTCTTGAAAATTTTTAATGGAACGGTATAATAATTATAAATTAATTAAAAAGAGGACACAATAACGATGTTGCTTCTTCGTGGCCGTTTTAAATGTGGAAATTACCATTTTTTAAAGCAAAAATCTATGTTTTAGGTATTAAAATATAGGTACTCTTTTAAATTGCAATATTTATTAAGAATTTTTAAGGAAGATAGCCCCACACGCCAAAAGCCAGTGACACAGTCATTAAATTCGACACATATTTCGCTGACAAAGTCAGCGTCCTCAGGGGTGTGCTGTGTAACTGTCTTTTGGCGTGTGAGGTTAACTTATTAAGAATTCATAGTGAATTTACGCGAAAGTTACTGATCCAGCCACTGCGTGCGAAATATATTTATAAAACAAGTTGGCGTTGAAACAAAAATATTCAGCACAATGTCTGTTTGATATCTACAAATGCACAGAACACCCAAATAAGAACGCGCGGCTTAATGTTAAAAGTAGGAACCGCGTTTAGCGCCATCTCTAGCTGTTTACAAGAACAAATTGTGTACAAGCGCGCATAGATAGAATTGAAATTTAAACTTTTTTATTAATATTAAAAATCCAACTAAATTAAAGAAAACAAAGACTGCATGCTTATATGTAGGCATCAATTTTATTTAATCGGCATTTTACATTGTAAGTAGAAACATAAATAACGCTAAAGAACGTCAAATAGGCATTCTTTAGCGCACGCAAACTAATACTAAAATCAAATGAAACTTACTTGTAAACGTTAATTTCAAAATTTGCGCAATGTACTATTAGTCCGAGAGCCCGCTGCAAAATTATGCACCCATCTGTTAACGAAATGGAATGTGCGGCAAAGGCATGTAAAAACATCGTACTCAACGGAACGGCATCCGTGCTGGTTACCATTTGGTGCAAAAAGGTAAAAACGATAGCACTTCCGGTACGGAAATTTGCGGAAAATTGCGCGATTTGTTAACGAGATGAAAGTTGTGCCATCTTGTAGCCTGCGATTAATTGAATTGAAATCGGTACCCGTGCCATCTTTTACCCTAGTACAAATCCCGGGCACGGCGACATTTTTGCATCCCGTAACTCGGACAAATTCCCGTCATGTGTTAACGACTTGAAATAAAGTTCAAAAAAAAGTGCATTATGTCCCCTTTACGAATATCCAAGCGTGCCGCGATTCAAAGCAGTCTAAGTAGGTGGCACGGCCCGATTTATAACGGGCTACGCGGCGTCATTTTCAGGCAATTCGGCAGCCGGCGCCGGCGCGCGCGAGTTTTTAACATTGGAAATGTTTTTATTTTCGTAGTATAGGCCCGAAATTCAGCAACAGTGCCACGCGTTGCATTTGCAGCGAAAGTTTACCTAGTTACTTACTCCCTATACAGTCCTTTTTTTAACTTGATTCTAATGTCACTCAGTCCAGCAGTCCCAACGCTGAAAAGAACGTAAGCCGGCATGCAATTCAGCCGCTACTTTTATTTACCGTCCTTTTTTGCACAATGCAAATCGCCATACCAGCATTCCAGACATTCTTTTCGAAAGTGTTTCTTTTCAACATGCACTATTACAGCTGCCCGTGCAGAGTAACTTACACATTATGTTGATGACGTAAGGATCAAGTTAAAAAGAAGGACTGTAGTTACTTAGTTCTTTGTATCATGACTTAGTTACCATTACCACAGGCAAGTCTCTTGCCTGTGCCATTACCATAAACAGGTGTCACAGTGACAGATGTCAATTGTGCACCACACAAAAAACATTTAATATTCGACGACATGTTGCGTGACCATTGAAATTGATTCAAAAATGACATTTAGACGCCGCGTAAAACGCATTATAAATCGAACCGTGCCAACTACTTTGACTGTTTTGAATCGCGGCACGTTTGAATATTCGTAAAGGGGACATAATGCCCTTTCCATTGAACTTTATTTCAAGTCGTTAACACATGACGGGAATTTGTCCGAGTTAAGGGCTGCAAAAATGTCGCCGTGCCGGGGATTTGTACTAGGGTAAAAGATGGCACGGGTACCGACTTCAATTCAATTAATCGCAGGCTACAAGATAGCACAACTTTAATCTCGTTAACAAATCGCGCAATTTTTCGCAAATTTCCGTACCGGAAGTGCCATTGTTTTTACCTTTTTGCACCAAATGGTGACCGGCACGGGT
Source organism: Xestobium rufovillosum (assembly GCA_963966045.1). Taxonomy (NCBI): domain Eukaryota; kingdom Metazoa; phylum Arthropoda; class Insecta; order Coleoptera; family Ptinidae; genus Xestobium; species Xestobium rufovillosum. The sequence goes on from OZ014497.1 coordinate 33,046,149, forward strand.
GCCGTTCCGTTGAGTACGGTGTTTTTACATGCCTTTGCTGCACATTTCATTTCGTTAACAGATGGGTGCATAATTTTGCAGCGGGCTCTCCTACTATATATTAATTCAACACTGGGAGACGTTCAAGGAAGACATTTCACAGCCGCATTGTTGCTATTTCGATGTGCGATGAAAAACACCGCATTCGCAGAGATGTCAAAGAATTACTTACTGACGGAAGTGAAAATATAAACGTGGCCTGCTGCTTTTCGTGCATAATTATTATTTCTTTGTTATGCACCTATTTCTGATTCAATATTATTGCGTATCGAGAAAACGTAACCATATTTAGATGTTCTGTGAACGTAACCCGGGAATATCTAAAAAACGCACAATTTTTAAATTTTCCATTTTGTCTGACGATGCCGGTTGCGACAGAGATAACAACAAAGAACAAAGCATGCCTGGGATTAAAATTTTACGAAATCGGTAATACAGAGTTTCGACGGCAAATGTCAGAGTCGTAGTGCCATCTAAAGCAGTTTACAGAAACTGAATCTAACATAGTTCAAGGTCGTGCATAACAGTGAAACCCACCTGTACAAATGTCTTAAATTTTCGGAAGATGGGAGACTTTCTCCAAACTATAGTAAAAGCTATTTTATTATATTTGTATAATTTTTATATTGGCATCAAAGCATATACAAGTTTAGCACTACTATACAATAATTGCAAATGTTGAACCGGGTGTAACCAACAATTTTTGCCCCCATCCTCCCAATCCTAACACTAATTTGTTTATATCTCCGGTTAGAAGAAAAATATCAATGTGCGGTTTTCACTATCCCTTTCATCATTCTATCCTATTTTTAACTAGGTTATAATTATTAAATCATTCTATTTAAAATTTTCAAGAAATTTTGAAAAGTTTGCTGGCCTTTCAAATAGCGCCTCCTAGCGATCACTACAAAACTAAAAGAACTTAGCTCATAAAAGCATATAATTAACCGAAGAGAGCTCTTTTCAGCGAGACCAAATTTGCCAAATTATGTTGAACCAACCCAAAGTTCTTCACAATCAATCGTTCTCCTTCCCTCTCCGCTGCTATTTGATGAGCTAGAGCAAGAAGTGGTAAACCAAAATTATACAAAATGTATTCAAGATTGCAATATTCGTATTTCTGATCTACTTTATCTGGGTGTATTTTAGAGAAAACCATGTTTTTTTGTCGACTATGAATATTACACCCTCTAGCAGCAAACTTAGAAACTTGAAAATAATTTCCAGCGATTTCTCTTGTCCGCTTTTATTATTATTTTTTTTCCCCTAGCTGTACCATGAACGGTTCCTTAGATATGGCCGGCATCCTTTCTTATTTGGACACCCGGTACGTGTAGCATTTTTTAAAGGTGGTTGTAAGCGTTGGGCCACTTTTATAGTCTCTTATATTGTATTATATTACTGTATTTAGGTTAGTTTAATTCTCTAAGCGGCAAACTGTAGCCGATAAGTGAAGAAAAAAAAGATATTATATAAAGTGTACTTAAATGAAAGTCTCATGTTACTCCGTCCAAGCACTAGTAATATTCGTCTTCAATAGCGTGTAGAGGAAATTTTGTAGCCTAGGGTCTCTTGCCATCGTCGTCCGATAGTTATTTTTTTAGGCAACCATTTTATGTTTGTACTTTTCGCCGTATCTCATATAGTGCGTTAAATATTTTTTCAGTGTATTTTTAAACATTTTATTTTTATATTTGTTTTTATTTTTAAGAGTTTTAGTCGTGTTTTCAGGCGCAATTTGAAAATTTTTATTTTGTTTTTTTGTAAATATTTATGTATCATGTCATTTTCCTAAAAATAAATATTTGTCTGTATTATTCGAGCGTTTTCTTTAGATTTTCAAAGCAGACAAAGTAAAAAAAACTATTTTCCTAAGTGCGTATGCAAGAAATTAAAGTTTGTGGATCATTACGTATAGATGGCGCTGACTGATGGCCCGACAGTTCCAAGGTTTGTCAATAGATGGCGTGAGTTCTAAAAAAAATTTACAAAATATTTTTGTTTTGAGAAAGTAGATTTTACTAACTTCGAGACGAGTTTCTTATTCTAAAACAACTAGTTAGAAAATTTCTCAAGAGATGGCGCCACCTTGGTACTCCCTCGTACCTCAACGACCAAGTCGTTTAAAAGGAAGTGTGTTATTAGGGTCGGTGGTCGGGGGTTTGGGATGCATCAAGATTTCCGAGAAAAGTTTCTCATTTTCAAAGAAAAATCTAGTTAGAAAATTTCCCAACAGATGGGGCTGTGATGATACTCGCACATGGATTCATGACAGGAGTGTTATATGAGGGACGTCTGTATTAAGGGTCAGTGGTCGGGGGGTGGTGGTGGTGGTACAGGGTCCCGAAATTTTCGTGAAACTTATGGATTTTGAAAGATTACTAATCCTCACCCCCCCCTCCCAATTTCTGTTTCTCTCTTATTAACAGCTTCACTAACTTCATTGTTTTTTTTATTTTTAGTGATAATGCACGCTAAGGTTGCGAAGAAAATAAAAACAACCGTAATAAAATAGATACATTTTTATTTTTCTTTTTCTTTACAATAAGTATCACACAATTATGTACAAAAAATAATAATAGTAATAACGTTCAAACACACGAAATGTCAAGTAGACGTGTTTGTTCCACGACTGACTTACAAAAAAGTCAGAATAAAAGTTGCACGTATCACCTGCTGCACCCTGTAACAGTATCTACTTCCAACCAGGACTTCAACAAACCCTTCCGTAACAATTTGGCACCGGGATCTTTATACTACCCAATAATTACGCATGACAACGTCAGAGAAAGATGGATCTGACAAAATATGGTTGGTGAACCACTTCTGGCACTAAAAATCGTGGTCGATGTTTGCGCCCAGATGTGCTCTTTAGTCTGAATGCACTCTTACTGAAAGAATATTATCATTTTCTTAAATTTGTGTGCCAATTTTGTGTTTAGTGAACTACTTATAGCGAGTGGTATGTTTTTTAGTGCTCTTTAGTGGCAAAGTATGATAGACAGCACATTTACTAAAGTTTGCGTGCCAACTTCATAGTTGGCGAACTACTACAGACACTAAAAATGGTGCCTAATGGATGTTTCTGCTCAGTTAAAAGTATGAAGGCTAGCATTTTTACCAGAGAGCAATTTATGATATCTAAAATTTATGTGCCAAATCCAGCAAATTATTTATAGCACTAACAATTACCCCTGATAGGCTCTTTAGTGCCAACATATAAAGACCAGAAAGAATTTGCGTGCCGACTTCATAGTTGGTGAATTACTTCTGGCACTAAAAATGGTACCTGGTGGAAGTTTGTGCTCAGCTAGTACTCTTTAGTGCCAAAGTAAGATAGTCAATCAAGGTATGATTTTCTGAAACTTAAGTGCCAACTTTCTAGTTGGCGAAATACTTCCGGCACTAAACATGGTGCCTTGTGGATGTTTGCGCCTGAAGTGCTCTTTAGTGCCAACGTCTGACAGCTCTTACTGAAAGAATATTATGATTCTTTTAAATTTGTGTGCCAATTTTGTGTCTAGTGAACTACTTATAGCTACTGGTGGAATTTTTAGTGCCAAAGTATGATAGTCAGCACATTTACTGAAAGGAAGTTATAATTTCACTAAAAATGGTACCTGGTGGAAGTTTGTGCTCAGCTAGTACTCTTTAGTGCCAAAGTATGATAGTCAATCAAGCTATGCTTTTCTGAAACTTAAGTGCCAACTTTGTAGTTGGCGAAATACTTCTGGCACTAAACATGGTGCTTCGTGGATGTTTGTGCGCAGTTAGCGTTCTTTAGTGTCAAAATATGACCACAGAGCACTTATGATATTTGAAATTTGCGTGCAAACTTTGCATCTAGCAAACTACTGTTAGTAGTAACAATAGCGCCAAGGGGATGTTTAGTGCTCTTTAGTGACAGAGTTAGTGCTCTTTAGCGCCAAAGTATGATAGTCAGCACTCTTACTGTAAAGTAAGAGTGCCAACTTCTGGCACTAAAAATGGTGCCTGGTGGATGTTTATGCCCAGCTAGTGTTTTAGCGTTCTTTACTGAAAAGCAATTAGAAATAATTTTAAAATATGCAGTAGTGCTCGATATATACAACCTTCATTCTAACTTTTTTGGTAGATAATAAAGCAATGATAGAACAAGTACGCTCTACATGATAGGAAAAAACACAATTTCTATTAAATCACTTCATAGCACCTGTGTCGCGACACTCTGAGTAAAATACAAGAAAGCCCCCGTCAAATTAACAAAAGTCGCTCCGAGAAACACCCTCAGCCACTTCCCGTCGGACGCCATCACCAAGGAAGCCGTCACCGGCCCGCACAGTATTCCAGGAATCGTCGCGATGGTGTTGCTGATCGCGAAAGTTGTCCCTGCGTGATTCGGAGCCACGTCCACGTGATTACTCAAGTGCCCCGCGGAGTTGCACGCCGAAAGACCCATCGAGACGGACACCAAGACGACGGCAAACAGGAGGTTGTCGACCACGCAGAAAATCGCTAGGAACAATCCTGGGCCAACTAAACCTATGCACGTCATCAGCCTGCAGAAAACAAAGGTCTCGTTCGACTTCTAGACATAGTTGAATAAAAAAATATACCTTCTAACGTTCAAAACAGACCAGCCTTTGTTTTGCAGTAACCCGTCAGCGACATGCCCACTCGCCACGCCAAATAATGAATTAACGATGTATGGGACAGCGGTTAAACTGATACTCTGAGCGTTCCCGCCCAAACTGCGAGAGAGATACGTTGGCAACCATTGCATGATGATGTAGGAAGACCAGTTCATCGCGAAATGGGCTCCGTAAATGGCCCACAGCGGTTTGCTGAGGATAAAATCTGACCATCTGATATTCCTCGCTATACTCTACGGAAATATCAATTATCGGTTTATTTTTCGACGTTTGGTGTTTATTTACCTTTGGCATGTGCAGTGGTAGTGTTTCCTCTGGAGTTATCCCCATGTCGGGGTACAGGAGACACCATAAGATGACCCAAATGAAACCGAAAGATCCGAACCAGTAGAAGCAAGCCTCCCAAGTTAAGTGTGGACAAAGCTATAACAAACACATAAAAATTAGGTTAAAGTCACTTTCGTGTCGAAGCAACGAATAAGTAAAGCAACTTACCACAGACGCAACAGTCTGTCCAACCGACCCACAAGCCAAAAGGTAACTGAAAGCCCTAGAACGTTCTTCTACAGGTATACTATGAGCGAATAGATGAAATATTGTCGGTAAACCTAATTATAACAAAACTTATCGATTACGAACCACTTCTTACATTTCAATTAACATTTTTACCTAGTCCTTCCGCAAATCCTAAAACGATGCGGCAAGAAATGAGAGCAGCTAAACTGGACGCCAGTAAAGGCGTTATAAAAGTTGCTACACTCCATAGCAAAACACTGAAAATTAACACGTTCTTCGCCCCCAATTTGTTAGCCCAAAAACTTCCTACAAACAAATTACGAAATACAAAAATATCACGCCTACCTTCAAATCAACTTACCTAAAATCTGACTCGTGAAATACCCAAAAGCGAACGCGGAAAGTATCCATCCCTGCGCATGCAACGTCCAATGAAATATATCCGTCATCGGCACAATAGCAATGGGCATTATCACCCGATCCGCACTGTTTATAAAATTTGCTAGACTGCATAGTGCTACAATTCGTGAAGTCCTCGTTAACCAATATACCCTAGCCATATTTTTCAACAATTCATTCTGACAGTCACCACAGAACCTTTTACTTTCACACCACAACAAAACCTACTTATTTTGATACACAAATTCACAACTACACTCACATCTTTATTTATTTATTTAAACATTAACTTATGTTAATGTTAAATGAAGTCACGTCACTTTTGACAATTTGTCAAAATCTGTCGGTAACACAAACAACTGGGACGGGCGAAAGTCAGTCCATAAATTCTTGACGCTCACTCGGTAAAATTTGACATTCACCAAGTAATGGGCGACATTCTAGAATTTATCGATACCGCGTAAGGAAATATCGATTCAAGTATGAGTACTATTGAATTTACACTTGTGTAAATTCAATGTCCTACATCTTATTTCTTTATCACTGTGAGATATAAAAAGTACAACTTAAGTAACCAAATTTTTATTAAAAAGGCAATTAGGGACCTAAGTGGCGCGTCACAAACGTCAGATTTTCATTTCAAATAAAACAAAGCCACGTGCTTTCTGACGTTTTAACCCAACCTCCGAAATATAATTATAGTCGTTTTCAAGTTTTTCCACGTAAGCCCAACACAAATTGAAAATAAACTGTTTTCACTGCAAAACATCTATAATTATATTGCAAAAACTAGTTTAAGACGTTGTAAATAATATCGATAAACGTCAAATGTTACGTGCTTTTGTTTTGTTTGGAATGAAAATCTGACGTATGACGGAGGCACTTAGGTCCCGAATTAGAAATTTAAATCGCTTAGGCGATTATCGGAAGTAGAAGTATCGATATATATCGCCCGTCCCTACGCCCAGTGTTGCCAATCATACGGTAATTACCGTAAGTTTACGGTAATTCATGGTATAATACGGTATACGGTCCAAACATGAGGACCGTATCCATTTTTACGGTAATTCTGCAACAATCGGCAAACTGAAAAAAATCAGTTCACTCTGCACTCTGTTAGCAAAAGAAGCCGTGAAAAGAGGAGGAAATTGCTACGAGTTCACGCCAAATGCTGATATGTTGTCCAGAATGACAAAAAAAGCATGTATCCACAGAAGGAAGAGGCAGAGACGAGTTCTTCAGAAAACGAAGACGATTTTTTGTGGACACTGTGGATATCATTTAGACTTGAACTTGACCGGGTATTTTAAAAGTTGTGTTATAAAAGGTTTATTACACGTTTTTGTTTACAATTTTGATTATATTAAAAGTTAAGTTTTTAAAGCATTAAAGTTTCTTGCAAGATTTTGTGTTTCTTTTCTTTTTTTACACTTATACGGTAATTTTGGGCGAAATACGGTAATTTCAGCGTCAAAGTACGGTAATTTATCACCACATGGTTGGCAACACTGCCTACGCCCTGCACTGACAGTGACAACTAAGAGTGAGGTTAGAAATATCCGCGTTTGCTGTTTTTGCGTTTTTATATAAAAATTGTAGAAAATGACGAATGAAGTGGAAGAATTATGTAGATTTCTACACATAGGAGCCAGGTTAGACTTAAAAATGATCGCATTAGAGAATTTGCTTGGCCTAACAGCATCAGACGACGGCTTATCAACTCTGATCGGAAACTCTAAGTTACACTTTTTATTAATATCTCTGCTGGATGATAGCAATGCCTCTGTATCTAAAGAAGCAGCACTATGCTTGGTGAACATATCGGCTGCGAAGGAGGGCCCTGAAGTGCTTTTAAACATCAACCCTGAAGATTTTTGCGTGCCGCTACAGACGAAGCCAGAAAACATCGTAAATACAGTTCTTAAGTTTATTTTGGACCCAAATAGTCATATAGCTGATCCATGTTGTATGGTCTTATCAAATTTATCAAGACCAGAGAATTGTATCGATCGTGTCGTCGATTTAATCGAGAAATCTGGAAATACCTTTGAATCCATTATTAACGTGTTTACGAAAAGTAAATTTAACGCGAAAGGGGCCAGTTTGCATTATTTGGGACCGGTTTTATCGAATTTATCGCAAAGTTCTCGCGTGAGGAAGTTTATTTTAAGCAAATCCAATTTAGTCATTCAACGTCTATTACCATTCACCGAATTTAAAGATTCGATTGTTAGAAGAGGTGGGGTTGTTGGGACGTTGAAAAACTGTTGTTTCGAGAGTGATTATCATAGCTGGTTGCTTGGTGAAGACGTGGATATCTTGCCGCGACTGTTATTGCCGTTGGCAGGCAATGAGGTGTATGACGACGAAGATACTGATAAATTGCCTGAAGAACTGCAGTACTTGCCTTCCGATAAAGAACGGGAGTTTGATCCAGACATCAGGTATGTATAGTCAATACTGAAGATCAAAAAAACAATTTAATTCATGAAATAATCGAGATTATTGTATTTTTAGATGTATCTTGATAGAGGCTCTAACACAACTGTGTGCCATAAAGGAAAATCGTGAATTTATTAGAGATAAAAATGCGTACGTCATCCTAAGAGATTTACACAAAATCGAAAAAGATGACAAAGTGCTTTTGGCACTTGAAAATTTAGTTAATATTCTGATACGAACTGAAGAAGAAATAGGACATGATAATTTAAAAGAATTAAATGTACCTAATGACTTAACTGAGAAATTCAATAAACTTGATACTGATGGCTAAAAATTTATTTAATTTTACATTTTTTAGTTTTTGTTCCGTATTGTGAATAAGGAAGTAAAATACAATTATTGTTTTTCTTATTTTTAGAATATTCAAAATACCCGCTCTGTATTATAGAAAACTGTAAATAAACTTATATAAAAAAGTGTAAACAGGAATCTTCAGTTAGTCATTTGGCAGTTTCCTATCGCAAGTCTTATTAGTCAAGGTACCTGACGTTCAGATGGCGCGCCATCTTGTTTACAATTTTTGCAAAACATGTTTACATTTACAACAAATTGGTAAATTATACAATGCAGCAAATGACCCAATCTTAACGTACCAGATGTCAACGGAACCAAACCAAACACAAAGCACGTAATACTGAATTGAAAAAATCCAGATGTCCTTTTTTACCTGAGTCGGCTACCCTAAAATTTATTCCATTGTGCACATTGAAATTTAAATGGGGGGAAGCGGTTAGAAGCTTCTGGTTTTGTTTATTTTTCTGATCCCTCTCCGCGATTGGCCGGAATCTTTTGGCGCGCATAAGTAACAGCGCCCTCGCAGGAACGCCGTCTCACTACACAATTGCTTGGCTTGGTTTGTGCAGGTATGTCGATTTTATTTATCTTGTAAAAATTAATATAAATTCGTACAAATTTATTTGCCCACGCATAAATATATAGTAAAATAATAGTTTTTTAGCTGTAATTTATCATGTAACGGTTAATTTTCTCTGTGGATGGGTTTTGATGCAATAAATTATAGAGTGCAATTTATTGAATTATGCCCGGTAGCATGGCCGCTTGGATTTCGCCAAACCAAGCTCCAGCATTTTGCACAACTAGTTGAAAATTAATTTCTCCGTTAATTTAGGATCAATCAGGATGATTTTTTTAGTAAATTGTAGCTAATTTTGAGTTCTATCAGTTTTTAATGTGCGTCCGGGCGGAAACGGCTTTTTTGCCGCTAAAAATATTTGGGTGTAGTCTGTACTTTTAATATTATATTATTTTGAGCATGGCGCGCGCGGCGTTCATTTGTTCAACCACCGTTTTGAACCAAACATTTGTTTCTATTTTTTAAAGTAGTATTTTGAGGTTAGTTTACCGGAATATAGACGATAAAACTAGTTTTTTTTCCGTTGCGAGTTAATGGTAGCTGATGAGATTTTTCTGTAGTTTTAGTATACAAAAAAAAACGAAAAAATGTCTGATGATGCATCTCCAGTTAAGAGAGGGCGCAAGGCGAATACAGAAAAGGCCGAAAAAGTAGAGAAAGAAAAGCCGGAGCCCAAAAAGAGGGCAAGAAAGGTAAAAAAATGCTGAAATTTCAATAATTTTAGTCAAATTACGTCGGTTTTTTTATGTTTGGGTGCTTCAATTCATTATACAGGGTGAGTTTACGAAGTTGCACAGTCTTTTATTGAGGGATTAAAAGCAATGTTTTACTAAACTTAAACCATTCTATAAGACGCCATTCAACATTTTTTTTTATTAAATTCACAGTTGTAACAGTAAATTTACTGTTCAAACTGTCCATTTACAGTTGCAACTGTCAATTTACTGTTAGAGCTGTCCATTTATAGTTGTAACTGTAAATTTATAGTTCTAACTGTCAAATTACTGTTCGAATTGTCAATTTACTTTTCGAAATGTCAATTTACAGTTGAAACTGTCAATTTACTGTTGTAACAGTCAAATTTCTGTTCGAACTGTCCATTTACTGTTCAAAATGTCAATCTACAGTTGTAACTGTCAATTTACTGTTCGAACTGTCAATTTACAGATACAGAAAATTGACAGTTTGAACAGTAAATTGACAGTTTGAGCCGTAAATTGACAGTTCGAACAGTAATTTGACAGTTACAGCTGTAAATTGACAGTAAATGGACAGTTCGAACAGTAAATCGACAGTTCGAACAGAAAATTGACAGTTCGAACAGTAAATTGACAGTTGAAACAGCAAATTGACAGTTGCATTGATAGTTACTGTAACTGTAAATCGACAGTTTGAACAGTAAATTTACTGTTTCAAGTTTCAACTGTAAATTTACTGTTCGAACTGTCAAATTACTGTTCGAATTGTCAATTTACTATTCGAAATGTTAATTTACAGTAGGAAATGTCAATTTACTGTTGTAACAGTCAATTTTTTGTTCGAACTGTCCATTTACTGTTTACTGTTCGAAATGTCAATTTACAGATGTAACTGTCAATTTACAGTCGCAGAAAATTTATAGTTCGAACAGTAAATTGACAGTTTAAGCCGTAAATTGACAGTTCGGACAGAAAATTGACAGATCAAACAGTGATTTGACAGTTGCAGCTGTAAATTGGCAGTTTTGACGGTAAATTGACAGTTCGAAAGTAAATCGACAGTTCGAACAGTAAATTGACAGTTGCATTGATAGTTACAACTGTAAATCGACAGGTTGGACAGTAAATTTACAGTTGCAACTGTAAATGGACAGTAAATTTACTGTTTCAAGTTTCAACTGTAAATTTACTGTTCGGACTGTCAAATTACTGTTCGAATTGTCAATTTACTCTTCGAAATGTTAATTTACAGTAGGAACTGTCAATTTACTGTTGTAACAGTCAATTTATGTTCGAACTGTCAATTTACTGTTCCAAGTATCAATTACCTATTCGAACAATCAATTAACTATTCGAACTGTCCATTTACTGTTCGAAATGTCAATTTACAGTCACAGAAAATTGACAGTTCAAACAGTAAATCGACAGTTCAAACAGAAAATTGACAGTTCGAACAGCAAATTGACAGTTGCATTGATAGTTACAACTGTAAATCGACAGTTTGAACAGTAAATTGACAGTTGCAACTGTAAATGGACAGTTTGAACAATTTACTGTAACAACACTGTAAATGTAATTTAAAAAAATGTTGGATGGCACTCCAGCGCCGTCGTAATACGCTGCCAATTGTGAATCCAGCAAAATGGTTCATATTTCGAAAAGTTCTTACGTTAATTCGATAGCGATTCTTGTTTAGTTGATATTTCAGTTATTTTTTTGTCACTTGATGCTTTTTAATGTCGAAGAAATTTGAATTTCGGAACTGTTAGAGAAATTACGAACTTCGCCACTACGTTAACTCACTCTGTACAGGGTGACACGAACATCGTGTCACCGTAAGCACAATCATCATAAGTTTTCAGTCCGAAGACTGGTTGGATGCGGACCTCCATCCTTTCCGATCCTGAGCTAACCCGTGCATTTCCCCAAAAGTTGAACATCCTACATCCCCAACTATTTGAGAGCAGTAGTCTGATCCGAGCCAATCCCTACCTGTTTTTGTTCCCGTACTCCGTACGTACGTCTTTAAGAGATATTGTTTGTACGCAATTTTTGTTGACTTAAGGAGCCTGCGGCGAAAACTGACGACGCTGGCAGCGGCGATGATGCGTCAGCCCCAGTGAAGAGGGGACGCGGCAGGCCCAAGGGTTCCACGAAAAAGAAGAGTTCACCTGCCAAACCTAAACCCAAGGCAAAGACAGGTAATTGACACAATAGGCGCGAGCCTTGTACTAGCATTGACTTCAAATTTTGTCGGTTAGGCCGCAGGGGACGACCAAAGCGCGAAGAAAAGAAGGAAGATTCGGCTGAGGAAGACACAGAAGAAAACGACGCTGAAGAAGAAGGAGATGATTAAGTAAGACGCGACATTCGGAAGGGGCGTTTGCGGCCATCTGTTTCACACTATTAGACCGTACTCTAATTTAAATTATTATGTTCCGATGTTATTTTCATGTTTAGTGCCATCTAGGAGTTATATGGCTGGCGGACGTCTCCTTCTGATCCTTTAGACTAAGTTTGGTGTGAACGATATTATTAATACTAACTTTTAAGAATTAAACATAAAGAAAAAGAGTCTGTGTATGTGTTTCGGTAGACAGAGCAGAAAGTGTTGTCCCTCATTATTTATGGTTCCCGTTCATTATATTTTTTAGAATCTCTGTCCAAGTTTTGTATGACTATTCCTATAAAAGTATCCGATTAATTAAAAGTGTATTATAGTATTTGTCTGTTTCGGATATTTTCAGTTTGTCAATAAAATAATGTTAAAAACTGCGAAGCTCTTTAAATTCCTATTCCCCAAAACGGCCGGCTATCGAAGGAAATATATAATTAAATCGGGAAGTTCAAACTAATCCAGTCATCTAATCTTTCATTAGACCTAGATAAACGAGTTAAGTTGAGACGGTTAAGCTTGCAACACCATGCTAGACTTATCTGTACGGCCGTATATAATGAGCTTGATGCTCCTTGAAGCGAGTTAAAATAGATCCGATATATTTTTGTCACAATTTTCGCATGCTATTTCGTAAATTCCCACTATTATTGAACAATGAGCAAATTGGTTTGGTACGAACGGTTTATTTATGAAAACTTAGGGCAACAATTTATAACAAGACCACTCGCAACTCGTGATTTCCTAGACGGATTGTATCCAGGGCGTTGGATTGGTCGGAGTGGGCTGGCCTCCTCGCTCTAATGATCTCAACCTCGTAGATTTTTTCCTACGGGGACATTTGAAAACATTGATCTACGAGACACCCGTAGAAAATGTTGAAGACCTTGCAGCACGAATCGCTATCGAGACACCTTGAACTTTGTAACCGTTAAAATGGAAGACAATTTGAACATCCTGCATCCCTAACTATTTGAGAGCAGTAATCTAATCTGGGTCTACCCATGGCGTAAATATACAGGGTGGTCACTTTTACAATGTACACCATTGGAATCTTCTAAACCCGAAGAGATTCAGAGTTGGTCAAATGGTAAGAAAGTTGCACATTTTCATGCTCTTTAAGGATCTGAAAAGAAATTCTGGATAGCTCTCGTTGTTCCTGAAATATCCTGAAAAAATTGAAATATTGCGTTTTCTTATTTCTTCCATATATTATTTATTACTCAAGCGAATGTGATGACCTTTGGCAGGTTTACATAAGTGGGTATGGGCTTTCCACTGGATGTTTCAAAATTTGTCTAAGCCTACTACATCTTCAAGTTTTCACGGTCAACTTTTGAATTTCTTATGGGCGCCATATTGGATTTTCATAATGTTGGATAGAGAAAAAAAATACAATTTCAACGATGTATCGCACATGGGTCATCTAACTTTCTGGAACACTAATTTCACTCCTTATCTACAAAATCTAGTTGCCATGATTATGAAAACTCAAAGATGTAGTAGGCTTAGACAAATTTTGAAACATCCAGTGGATAGCCCATACCTACTTATGTAAACCTGCCGAAGGGCATTACATTTGCTCAAGTAATAAATAATATATGGAAGAAATAAGAAAATGCAATACTTCAATTCTTTTCAGGATATTTCAGGAACAACGAGAGCTATCCAGAATTTCTTTTCAGATCCTTAAAGAGCATGGAAAATGTGCACGTTTTCTGTAATTTGACCAACTCTGAATCTCTTCTGGTTTAGAAGACTCCAATGGTGTACATTGTAAAAGTGACCACCCTGTATATGGTGAGTTTATATTAGAATGATTTTGTACACCTACCAAACTAAATAAATGATGAATTTGGAAGACTTATGGTTCGTGCAATATTGCAAAACGTGGTTAATTATTCAAATATGAAGCATAACTTTGATTTTCGAGTAAACTTAAACTTGTATTTATTAATTACAAAACCAATTCGGTAATAATTATCAGAAGACTCCCTTACTGTATTCGAGAAAAATATTTTCTAAACTTGAGAACAAAGTTAACGCGAGGGGTGTTTCCTAAAAGCAACACTAATTTTGTTAGAAAAGGAGAAAAAGTATTTGAATATAAATACTTGGAAGGTCGAATGATATTGCAGTATATTATATTTATAATTTCCCTCATCTAATAAGCAAGAGAAACATATTATGCAAGATAACTTTACTAAATCTAGCCTCCTGATTGATCGATATCGGTGCAAAAAAATTAATACAAAATGACTAATTAACTCACATACATTATACAGGGTGGCCCACTGAAAACAGTAAGTGAGATTTTATACCATTTGGCATAATTTTTACGCAAAAAGCTCAGATACGTCGATTTTGGTTGTAAGGGGGACATCTGAATTCGATGTTTTCATTCATGTAACTTCAACCCCAAAGCTGGAGGGAACAGCACCCTTAAATTGTTAAATGGAAGGTGGTATCAAGATACACACCGTTTGAAAGCCTTTCATCTTTCAATTCTCTTTATAACAGTTTTCCATTTTTTTAAAACGGACCACTGACTTCTGAGAAAATGTGCTTGAAATGGTATAAAATCGCACTTACTGGTGTTAAAAGGTGCCTTAATTAATGTTATTTTTAAATTGCATTTTCTTGGAGGTTAGTGATCCAATTTTAAAAAATGAAAAACTTATAAAGAGAATTTAAAGGCCTTTCATACGGTGTGCATCTTGACACTACCTCCTATTTAAAAATTTAAGGGTGCTTTCCCCTTCCGCTTTGGGGTTGAAGTTACATGAATGAAAACATCGAAGTCAGATGTCCCCCTTACAACCAAATTCGACGTGCCCCAGCTTTTTTCGTGAAAATGATGCTAAATGGCATAAAATCGCACTTACTGTTTTCAGTGGGCCACTCCATACAACGATAATTCACATGACAACTGTTATTTCAATCGGTGAATTACTTTAACAGAATCGATTATTTGTGAAAGGAGCTAACTAAATCTATATAAATAAAAATCAATTGCCACATGTATGTAAGCTCATCACTTGAGAACGGCTCGACCGATTTGGCGGATTTCTTTTTTGTTGTGTTCGTAATTGTCAGGACAAGGTTTGTATGAAAGAAAATTTTGGAAAATCCACCGGGAAAGTCGAAAATTTGGATGGTATGTTTGTATGAAAATCTGTTTGACAAACAAAAATGAGACGTTCAGTTTGACAGTTCTAAAAATTTAATTGTCAGTGTGTTATCGGTGGTAATCATGTATTTGGTGTTTCTTTGGAAAAAATGCCACCAGTGAGGCGTCGAAATATCGGTCGGCGTACGCGCAATGCAAGCCAACTACATGATCGTCGAGTCAATGAGACTGACGAAGAGCGTAGACAGCGTTTGGAGCCAAGTCGAATAAGAATTTCTTAAGCCTCAAGTGCGATCCATTATGACTCCGGAACAACGGGTACAGTCGAGTTCGACGCGCTCAGTTGGAGCTTACGCACAAAATAATTTGGAACGTCGACAAAACAGAGGCCGAACGTGGCATTAGGGAAGGAAAAATTGGAAAAGTTGCCCGGAAAATTGGAAAATTCGGGAAAAACTGAAAGTGCTTTTTTCTATGGGATTTTTGTATGATTTATGGATATGCGTAAGTTAGGAAATTCGGACAAACTGTAAAAATCGTAATTTTGGAAAATTCACCGGAAAATTTGAAAATTCGGGAAAAACTAAAAGTGCTTAACAGCTGGACCGATGTGGCTGATTTTTTTGTTGTGATCGTAATTGTCAGGACAAGGTTTGTATGAAAGAAAATTTTTGGAGAATCCACCGGAAAATGTGAAAATTCGGGAAAAACTGAAAGTGCTTAACGGTTGGACCGATTTGGCTAATTCTTTTCAAAAATAAGGTTTTTAGGGTGAGGAAAAATTGGAAAAGTTGCCCGGAAAATTGTAAAATTCGGAAAAAACTTAAAGTGCTCTTTATACTGGATTTTTGTATGATATGGATAGGCGTAAGTCGGGAAATTCGGAAAAACTGTCAAAATCATAAATTTTTGTATGCACTCGCGATCGATAGGAACGACATATTTGGTTGAACATAAACGTAATCAGAAAAATGTTTCACATTGAATAAACGATTTGGGTAATGAATCAAAAGTTCAATACGAAAAGTAATTTTAGGCAGGATAACGTCTGCCGGGCCCGCTAGTATTTAATAAATTTAATAGGTGACAAGAAAACATTGCATTTTCTGAAAGCGAGTTTTTTCAGAGGAATTTTAGTACATTAACAGAGATACCTATCTGTAAACATTTCTGATTACTTTAGTTCAACTTATTAGGTTTTGTATATTTAAGGTATTTTTGTCCAGTCTAAAATTTGTTAAAATGCTTAGTCCCTTTCAACAATAACCGATTTTAGCTCTTGCTTGGTGATTTTGTTTTACAAAATACTTAATGCATGCGTTAAAAGATACGGCGCGAATCACAATAAAGTTAATTTTAGTTTGCTATCTTTCGCATTTTCTTCACAATTTTACCCTTATCAGTTTCTGATAAACCCTGAAATCGTAAACTTAATTGTTTGATTCTCAAATTACGTGCGCGTCCGAACTAGACAACGCAGTACTTTGTCTGCACGTTTACATAGTTGAGCTAGCTAGTTGCTAGCGAAGAATTCTGCGGAAATCTAAAAAAGTTAACGTCATTTGTATTTCAGTTATTGTTGTAACAACCCACGATAGCACAATTAGGCATTATAAACTTGTCAAAGATACTGGCAAGTTAGTAAAGTCTGTAAAGTCTTCGGGCGAAAACGCTGCTGCCGTAAAGATAAATGCCCGGCTCCCAGGTTCGCGCTCCCAATTGACGTCACGTTCCCCCACTTACGTGCGCACTAGATTCTATCGGCACCCATACCGCTTTTTATTCCCATCCCTGACTAGTATGTTGCGAACTAAGCCTTCGTGCCTCAGAAGGTGTCCTACCATTCTATCTCTCCTATTCTTTTCTGTCTTCCATAAATTTCGCTTTTCTCCAACTCTTTCTAATACCTCTCTGTTTCTAACCTTATCTATCCACGGTATCTTCATCACGTGTCTGTGGCCCCACATTTCAAAGGCTTCAAATTTTTTCCTATCCGCTTCTCCTATCGTCCAAGTTTCACCCCCGTACAATGCCCTACTCCATGCATAATATTATTATTATAAAATGGCAGGAAAACAATTTGTTTAATTATTATTTATTTGTAAATTCGTCTGGCTGTCTAGATATCAGGGCTATAATAAATTGGAAATGTTTCTTGCCTTCTGGAACCTTAACAAAACCCAGGCGGATATGAGTTTATGGACAAAAAATGTTCGCTTTTGCCTACAATATATTGTATATTGTTTAGTAACAGTCTGTATTTTGAAATGTCACGATAATCGTATATAACTCTGAGACTTCACAAAAATCCTATTAAGAAAGATTAACATAAGAAAAGAATATAAACCCTATTTTCAAGTGATAAGGGGATGAATTCATTCCCCAATATTCAAGAAAAATTCGTAAATACCGAACAATACCTTGTATCACTTTGAGACTTTGCAGAAAAATCGTAGTAAACAAAACTAATTTAAGAAGAAATATGAACCCAAGATTCAGGGGTTAAGGGGTTGAATCCAACCCTTGAAATTCAGGAAGAATTCATAAATGCCAAACCGAAACTTGTATCACTTTGAGATTTTGTACAAAAATCACGGTAAACAAAACCTGAGAGTGATACAAGTTTCGGTTTGGCATTTACAAATTCTTCCTGAATTTCAAGGGTTGGATTCAACCCCTTATACCCTGAATTTGGGGTTCATATTTTTTTCTTAAATTATTTTTGTTTACTACGATTATTCTGCAAAGTCTCAAAGTGATACAAGGTATTGTTCGGGATTTAAGAATTTTTCTTGAATATTGGGGAATGAATTCATCCCCTTATCACTTGAAAATAGGGTTTATATTCTTTTCTTACGTTAGTGTTTCTTAATATGATTGTTGTGAAGTCTCAGAGTTATATACGGTTACATATCGTGATATTCCAAAATACATGATTCACTCCTCGAGCCGCTAGTTAGAGGAATATTTACGGACTTATTAATCACGTAGTTTTTGATCATGTTTCAAAAATTTCCATTCGGTACTTATTTGGTCCATTGTAAGATTACAAATCTCGAATCTGAAGCCAAGTTCTACTGCGTTCTCTGTTAACCTATTAAATCATGTATTCTTGTACACCCATCGTTTTATGAAAATTTTGTCAAAATTTCCATATTTTTCTCTAGTTTTCTACTTTTTTGTGAAAATTTCTACCTTTCGTCGAAATTTCCAAATTTTTCTCGAAATTTCTACTTTTTTGTCGAAATTTCCACATTTTTATCGAAATTTCTACTTTTTTGCGAAAATTGCCACTTTTTTGTCGAAATTTTTACTTTTTTTGTGGAAAATGCAAAGTAAAGTTTGTATGTGACCCTTCTACGGCTTCGTAGTTTACGTTATCTTCTGTTACTATCTGTTACTACCAATGGAAAAGGTTTATTATAATATTGACCGGTTTCAAGATTTTAAAAAATCTCATCAGAAAATGTTACATAAGTAAAAAAGTAAAATTGTAAATAAATTAATATGATGCTGGGAACAGTTGACAAGGAAGTAGAAGTTTTCTGTCAAAATTGGTATAAATACAGGCTTTAAATTATTAAATCTCAAATTTGTATAAACCATATTAAATCCTAAATTCCTAAATCCAAAATTAAACTTAAATGTAAATCTAAGGCTAAAGCTAAATTTTCTGTATAAACCAAGCTTTAGTTGTAAAAACAAAACTACCAATTTGACAACTAAAAAAAAAGTTGTGACAGTAGCCGGAATTGTATAACGTTCATGGCTAACTAACCGCTCGCAAAATCGATATTTGCGATAGAAAATTCTCAAAAAACCTAAATATCTCCTTAAGAAATGAAAATAGACATAAGAAAGGGTAATAAAAGTGCCCTTAAAATTTAATTTTCTATCGGATGACGATACAAAAATAGGCACGTACTATTTGAAAAAATTGAGTTTTTGAAGTTTTGTCATTTACATTATAAGTTTAACAAGGGGCGTACTAAAAGACACCTCAAACTTTGGGCTAGTGATAAAAAAAACCTTACAAGAATTTGCAGGCTGAAAGTGCAAAGAAAGAATTATAAGACAGGAATAAATATAATAAATATTGTGTATTATATTGCATCGTAAAAACTTACATGTTTCTTCTTTCTCTATACATTACGCTTATAAAATACTAATTTTATTATCTTAAACTATTCGAAGTCTTTAAAAATTCAACAAGTACGCAGTATTATCCACAACAGTATAATAAAAAATTAAAGTTTTCGTAAAGAAAAAGCGAGACAAAGGCTAGCAAAAATTCAAAAATCACCAACTAAATTACATAAAAATGGACCAACAAAATGATACAAATGAATAAAAAAATAAATATATATAAAATCTTTATCCTAAAATCCCAGTTCTTTGATTAAATTTCCGGCTATTACGAGCCTCTGAATTTCAGAAGTTCCTTCGTATATTTCGGTAATCCTCGCATCCCTATAATGCCTTTCAGCCGGCATATCCGACACATACCTACGTCGCAAAACAAGTCTCGTAAATAAAGTCAAAAAATAACCGACAAAACATCTTACCCCATTCCCCCTAAAATTTGTATACACTGATGACTTAATTTTGTAGCAGCTTCACTAGCAGCTAGTTTAGCCATCGCAGCTTCCTTCGTGTAAGGCTTTTTATTGTCTTTCAACCAAGCGGCTCGCCACGTCAACAATCGAGCTGATTCAAGTTCCAATGCCATATCTGCTAATTTATTTTGAATGGTCTGTAATTTGAGTAACGGCTTGCCGAAAGCGAGACGTTTAGATGCATATTCCGCCGCTACTTCCAAAGATGCCTGGGCGATACCTAAAGCTTGCGACGCTATTCCGATGCGACCTGCGTCTAACGTCATCATCGCTATCTGTAATGCATCGTTGAAGTCGCATGTAAAGCAGAAAACTCAAAATACCTTAAATCCCGACCCAGAGGGACCCAAAAGATTCTCTTTTGGCACTGCGCAGTCTTCGAATATCAACGAACACGTCGACGAACCCCTAATACCTAATTTATCCTCCTTTTTACCTAATTCTAACCCCGGTGTTGGTTTAGGAACAATTATAGCAGAAATACCTAAGTGCCACAATATAGTAATCAAAAAATTCTCAAAATCAAACGTCCGAAATAACCTTTGTGCTTCAAATTTTTATCAGTGGTGGCTAGAACAACACCTGCTTCGCTTTCATACCCGTTGGTGATCCAGGACTTGGTACCGTTTATAATATATTCGTCGCCATTCAGACGAGCTGTTGTCGAAGCAGCTCCAGCGTCCGAGCCGTTCCCCGGCTCAGAAAGCGCAAAACAACCTATCTAAACATTTCTTATTAATAGTCATCCCTTTCTACCAGCTGCAAAGACAAAGGTAGTCGCAAAAAGGCATGAAGAGGATAAACGCTAAGAAACCACAATAAAAAAATTATTATAAATACCTTATCACCAGTTGTGTACGGTCTAATAAACCTTTCTTTTTGTTCTCGCGTACCAAACTCTTGAATAGGCCCTAAATATAGCGAGTTATTCACAGACATTATAACCCCCGTACTAGCGCACCCTCGTGAAATTTCCTCCATAGCAATGGCGTACGCTAAATAATCTAAACCTGCCCCTCCGAATTCTTCCGGTATAGCCACCGCCATTAAACCCAACTCCCCCATTTTCTTAATTTGTTCTTTCGGATACATATGTTTTCGATCTATATCACCCGCGACAGGCTTCAGTTCTGCCTCTGCGAAATCTCTGCAAGTCTTCTGCAGCATCTGATGCGTATCAGAAAGGGCCGAGAGAGAGGCAATTCGTCTGATTTTTGTACAATTTGCTGTTAAATATGAATTATACGTAAAAAACAAACCAAAAACCTAATACTCACATAATTTGGGTAAACAACTCTTGAATAAAGCCATTTTTGTATAACTCTTGTAATTTAATGAGGTATTGTTCGTTAGAATTATTAATAATTTAGATTTTTGAACTTTGCACCTAAAAGTTAATGTTTGGTTATGTATCAAATGTCATCTAAGAATGTCATATTAGATCAAACCTGTATTACCGACATGTTGTACTATGGAAAAATAAGTGAAGGAGACGTACTTATGAAAGTCTAGTATCCCATCACTAGATGACGCAAATGTTTAAGGGGCAAAAAACCAACAAAATTGCTCATTCTCTTTCCTATTTCACTTTTATACAATTATAGTAACGTAATAATGAAAAATTACTAATAATATTCACACTTGTAACCATCAAAGAATGGATATGAGGCAATAAAGTAATAGATAAATTATGATATAAATAAAATCCATCCAGTAACAATAACGGTTAAAACGTTTGCTTAAAAAAACCTCTACATCTTGCTTTACTCCACATAATATCATCAGTAAATAAACCGTTCGTACAAAATGTTGTTAATTTTTTCCGCTTAAACTTTTAAAACTGTAAATAAATGTAAAATTTATCTTTAATATGCAAGTAAAATTAAGAATTTAAGCGTTTATGCACAATTAAAAATTATAAAAGTACAAGCTCTCAACTGGTTATCCTAGTCCGTCCAAATTTGACGTCACTTTCGATCTAAATAACCCAAAAAGAAGGTCCAGAAGTCATATAATTTGTTCAATCTATTCCGCCGGGAAAATATTTCTAATTTGGAACTGACTACTGAACAGTCCGACCGCATGCGCATTACAGAATGTAACCTATATTTGGCATCTTGGAAGTGCAAAAAAAAAACTAAAGCTGAGAGAACGCTTTTTTAAAACATACCCTTCAATTGCCCTTTCGCACCAGACACACTCATTTTTTGGCAAAAAGATGATGTAGAAACAGACAAAAAATGCAAGCCCGTGCGGGCGCAGAACTCGTGTAGCCGTAGAAGAACAAAATGGCAGCTCTGTACTTTACTCGAACACGTACCAAGATTGTTGGCGATGTCTTTCAATAACGAAGTACTTAAACGTCATTTTACTGATATTGTGTCGACTGTCCTGGAACAAAATTTAAAAGTAACCGGCGGACTGTTCAGTAGTCACTCAGTGACTACTGCTCCGGCCGACAGTCTCCTAAAATTTTGTTCCAATACGGTCGGACGTGCGCATTATTTAAATGTTGGTAAAATGACGTTTAAGTATATCGTTACCGGCTAGTGACGCCAACGGTGTTGGTGGGTGCGCGGATATCGTACAGAACTGCCATTTTGTTCTACAGCTAGACGAGTTCTGATACCGTAGGGGTTTGATATATTTTGCTTGTTTTTACATCATCTTTTTGCCAAAAATGCGTGTGTCTGTTGCGAGAACAACTAAATGGTCTGTTTCAAAAATGCGTTCTCTCAGCTTTAGTTTTTTTACACCTACGGAGAACTGAAACTAGGAGAACCATCCGGCGTATCCGCCTATGTTAGGAAAGTGTACCCGTTCTGACTCTAGTTCTAACGATTTGTAATAGGTGGCGCTGCCGTAGAGTGGCGTTGTTTTTGCATTGCGCTTATGGGACAATCATCAATTTCGTAAATTTTTTGTTGTTTCTGTTATTCTTAGACGCGTTTTCGCGCCAATAGTGTATTATTTGACGTTCTTAGATATAGTAAGTGTCACTTGTGAAACGGTTCATATCCTTGAACTTGAAATTAAAAATGCGGACGTGTTTTGTTCCGGGGAGCAAATCTGGCTACAGCAGCCAAACAGAAACACTAGCGTGATCATGATACAAAATTTCTTAACTCTTCCACTCATTGTAACTACGTACAATATGTTTTATGTTTTAGTTTTAAGTCATAAAATATATGTACATAGTTAGATAAGACTATTAATGTGTTCTTGTACTGAGTTTAGTTCTGTCTGTCTGTAATAAATCAATGTTTTTGTTTTTTATTACATATTTTAGCTGTGAAGATGCTATACCCTCAAACAGTGCGCCACACTCATAAAAATTACACTGAGTTAAATGCATCTGTTCACATATTCCCGGATTCCCGCTAAACCGCATGCATTTAACTCAATGTTATTCGGCAACCGGTGCGTTTCAACGGGCGCCGCCAAAGCGCAATGTGTGGGTGGGCACTAAAGTTTCCACTAATCATGAAATTTTCTTCAATTGTTGCTAAAATGCACAGAAAACAGTAATAATTTGCTGCGGTTCTATAAGGCTACGTACAAAAATGACGCTAATCTGTCGCAGCGCCATCTAGTGCTACTAGTCGGTACTGTTAATTCAGCGCATAAACTGGGGCCGCTATTTCATGCCGGATGGTTCTCCTAGTTTCAGTTCTCCGTATTTACACCTCCAAAATGCAAATTGTGTTGACATTCTGTAATGCGCATGCCCGACCTTGGTTTAGTATAAAGGTGGTTGGCCATTACGCAGCTTTTGGGGGCCACTGGTATGGGACATACTGACGTCAGGAGCAAAGCTGTGTAAAATCGTCTACCAATGGTAATTTTCTATTCAAATTTAGCGCTCATTTGTGGGAGGAGTTTGTACTGCATCTGTTGTGGAACTCTGGGGTGTTTTGTCGCGAACTACTGTATTTTTCTAAAATCGCCGGTTACCGTCAGCCGTCAACGACACTACGAGCATTATTTGCATAGGGCATAGTAGGAATTTGCCGTCAAACTTTGTGGAAGATCAAAATTTTTGGCTGAATTAGAATGTTGTTTTGCTCCAATGTGAGAATAAATTATGGGAAAATCAAAAGAATAACTTACCTGAAAGCGTAAATTACAATTTAAATAGTATTTGGAATAGAAATTGAAAATTTGTGACCAGATCATCAACTTTGAAATTGAAACTTCAAGAAATCTGGAAATTAGCCGTTTTACAGTCGACGCCTATATTTGGGCATTACGTAAAAACCAAAATAGTTCATGCATCAAGAACACTTTCGTGTTCAAACACTTTATATTAACGAAAAACTTTGGAATTAAATCCTGAAATTTATTTTTTGATCTCACTGCTTTTAAAATGAAATTTCGCGAACCCGACAGACGAACTCAATACTCAAACTTAGTGTTCGCGCGCTAGTGCGCGACATCTAGCAAAAAGCATTGGCCCTTTCAGGCTTTCTAGAAATAATTTATTTGACTTGATAGTAATAAAGTTTGGTTAACAAAACGCCATTTCTCCAATTTGGATGTAGAAAATAGTGAAAGAATAAAGATAAATCGCTATTAATTCGATTGACACTTTGACAACTCAATTCAATAAATTAAACCAAATGTCATTTTCTACAATTGTCAAATGGAAATCCGTCAATGTAACCACTTGATTTTTTGAAATTTTAAATTGGAAACGTATTAGATAATAATTAAAAAATTATAATGTTCGTTTCAAAAAATATTGTACGAACCTCGATGCGCGAAGACGTCTTCGGCGCATTCGCGCAAATGAAACACACAGAACAGGATGAAACACTCGCTCCTTCGTCGCTCGTGCTTCAAACATTGCGCTCATGCGCGAAAAATGTCTTCTCGCAACTCGCACTCGTTTCGTAAATAACTATAATGGCAATTAACTGACGTTGCTAAATTGACATAGTCACAAAGCGAAAAGAATCCGACACTCCTGACTACAGAGGTTCTCAACAAGTTTGATGCGCAGAAGGCGACGAAAATCGGTTCTCGGAGTGTCGAACCATTATCTATATTAAACCAAGTCCAAAATGCAAATTGTGTTGACATTCTGTAATGCGCATGCCCGACCGTGTTCAAACAAAATTTCAGGGGGCCGTCGGCCGGAACAGTAGGAAGTGAGCGAATTTTCAGCCAGCGCCACCATTTAAAACTTTTGGTGGTAGTGGGCTGTCAGATTTGGCATTTATAATTTTTTGCAGTTTATTGTCATATAACGTTAAAGTATCTTAACGTAATAATGAATATAGGAACGTCGCTTATTGTGAATCAGAAGCACCCGCAGAGGGAATTCGTAAGTTAAATGAAAATATAGGTACATCTGAAGAGGAAATTCAATAAAAGTCAAGCTGAGGCCGACTTTTAGACTGTGCCATATTTTTCAGGGAATAATATTAACGTTGATTCCTTATGCTATGATCTTCCACTGGACACGCAAAATCGAACAAATTCTTTGTGTAAAATATTTTAATCGAACTTGATACTTGATATCGTTAATGACTTACATGCCCTTCGGACGCTGATATGACGAGCTCTTCTCATATGAATTATGAAAGGCATGAGCTTGGCCGCATTAAAAAGGGGGTACGTAATGCATCATTGATTAGCCGAATTGTGCACTGTATCGTTATAAAACTAATAATAATAAATTTAGACCACTTACTTCTAAACTAACTGAATGTGGTCAGACATACTGGAGTTTGTCGAATAACACGACCTTCAGTTTGAGAAATTTCGGCTCCAAAACATTTTCGTTCATTAACATTTTTCCAACGAACCAATTCCAAACCTTTCTTATGCGTTATGCGCAGCTTCACCTTGATGCGTAAATTTCATCCAAAATATACAACAGTATCCATTGAACAGCTGCCGACTAATACACCCGCTCAAACAACTACACCTCGAGCAAATACTCCGCCAGGCATTGAATTACAGAACGGGCCTACGTCGGCAGAATGTACATTAGGATGCACACAAGAGGCCTACCCCAGCAAAGCTGGCCTTGAAAGCCTCCATACGTGCCCCATCGTACCACAGTGAACCAGGTTCACTATTCAAGCTAGAAGCCTGCATGGTGTGAATGTGCACAGCAATCCGCAGACCGGTTTCGTCCTATTGGGACTCTTCAGTACGGCGCCGCTATGCACAAACACACCCTGCCCAACGATCTCCCTATAAATAACTGCGATAGTCATCCATAAGGGAGAGCCAAAATCACGCCATCTAGAACGTAAATTGTTGAACAGCTGCCGACTAATACACCCGCTCAAACAACTACACCTCGAGCAAATACTCCGCCAGGCATTGAATTACAGAACGGGCCTACGTCGGCAGAATGTACGATGGGGCACGTATGGAGGCTTTCAAGGCCAGCTTTGCTGGGGTAGGCCTCTTGTGTGCATCCTAATGTACATTCTGCCGACGTAGGCCCGTTCTGTAATTCAATGCCTGGCGGAGTATTTGCTCGAGGTGTAGTTGTTTGAGCGGGTGTATTAGTCGGCAGCTGTTCAACAATTTACGTTCTAGATGGCGTGATTTTGGCTCTCCCTTATGGATGACTATCGCAGTTATTTATAGGGAGATCGTTGGGCAGGGTGTGTTTGTGCATAGCGGCGCCGTACTGAAGAGTCCCAATAGGACGAAACCGGTCTGCGGATTGCTGTGCACATTCACACCATGCAGGCTTCTAGCTTGAATAGTGAACCTGGTTCACTGTGGTACGATGGGGCACGTATGGAGGCTTTCAAGGCCAGCTTTGCTGGGGTAGGCCTCTTGTGTGCATCCTAATGTACATTCTGCCGACGTAGGCCCGTTCTGTAATTCGATGCCTGGCGGAGTATTTGCTCGAGGTGTAGTTGTTTGAGCGGGTGTATTAGTCGGCAGCTGTTCAACAATTTACGTTCTAGATGGCGTGATTTTGGCTCTCCCTTATGGATGACTATCGCAGTTATTTATAGGGAGATCGTTGGGCAGGGTGTGTTTGTGCATAGCGGCGCCGTACTGAAGAGTCCCAATAGGACGAAACCGGTCTGCGGATTGCTGTGCACATTCACACCATGCAGGCTTCTAGCTTGAATAGTGAACCTGGTTCACTGTGGTACGATGGGGCACGTATGGAGGCTTTCAAGGCCAGCTTTGCTGGGGTAGGCCTCTTGTGTGCATCCTAATGTACATTCTGCCGACGTAGGCCCGTTCTGTAATTCAATGCCTGGCGGAGTATTTGCTCGAGGTGTAGTTGTTTGAGCGGGTGTATTAGTCGGCAGCTGTTCAACAATTTACGTTCTAGATGGCGTGATTTTGGCTCTCCCTTATGGATGACTATCGCAGTTATTTATAGGGAGATCGTTGGGCAGGGTGTGTTTGTGCATAGCGGCGCCGTACTGAAGAGTCCCAATAGGACGAAACCGGTCTGCGGATTGCTGTGCACATTCACACCATGCAGGCTTCTAGCTTGAATAGTGAACCTGGTTCACTGTGGTACGATGGGGCACGTATGGAGGCTTTCAAGGCCAGCTTTGCTGGGGTAGGCCTCTTGTGTGCATCCTAATGTACATTCTGCCGACGTAGGCCCGTTCTGTAATTCAATGCCTGGCGGAGTATTTGCTCGAGGTGTAGTTGTTTGAGCGGGTGTATTAGTCGGCAGCTGTTCAACAATTTACGTTCTAGATGGCGTGATTTTGGCTCTCCCTTATGGATGACTATCGCAGTTATTTATAAGGAGATCGTTGGGCAGGGTGTGTTTGTGCATAGCGGCGCCGTACTGAAGAGTCCCAATAGGACGAAACCGGTCTGCGGATTGCTGTGCACATTCACACCATGCAGGCTTCTAACAGTATCCATTGCTTAAATTTACGCGGGAATGTCAAACTGACAGAGCTGTCACCTGCTCTGTCGGTTTGACACTTAGTTACTACCAAAAGTTTATCATTGCGCCGCCTTGGAGTCGCTGCTAAGCAATATTCGCTAGGGTCCCTGTAAATACAGGGACCCTAATATTCGCTACAGTGTCTGTAATATTCGCTCACTTCCTGTAGTCACTCCCTTATATTTATATAAAAACCTGCATTACCGACACTTGGAACCATGGACGTATAAGTGAAGGAGGCGCACTTATCAAAGTTCAGTATCTCAGCACTAGATGGCGCAAATGTAGAAAGGGCAAAAAAACCAAGAAAACTGCTAATTCTCTTTTTTATTTCACTTTTATATAATTATAGTATCGTAATAATGAAAAACTACTCATAATATTCACACTTGTAACCATCAAAAGAATGGATAGATAGATAAATTATAATATAAATAAAATCCATACAGCAACAATTACGATTAAAACGCTTGTTTAAAAAAACCTCTGCATCTCGCTTTACTCCACATAATATCATCAATAAATAAACCGTTCGTAAAAAATTTTATCGTCAGTTTGCCAAAGATCTAGTAGGCGTGGTCTTTGACGAACAGACCGGCGTCGCCCGCTTGGCCGACCACGCTGCCTGCCTTGTACTGGCCTACACTCGCCTGGCTGTTGGCCTGCACAACAGAAAGTTTAAGATCAGGGCGCGTTAGCTAAAGAAAAAACGTTTAGACCTCGGGGACGATCGGTTAATAGGCGTGGTTCGCTACATACAGGTTTTCGTTACCCTTGCCCTTGTCTGCCGGATCGGGAGTGTATTTCCCTAAAGCGGCCTCGGAATTCTTCTGCGGGAGAGGAAAGGAAACGGGTGAAATTAAAGGAGGAAGAGACGCAAACTAACCTTGGCGCGAGCGAGCAACTCTTGTTGGCCGGCGGCCACGTTCTCGTCCTTGCCGACCCAAGCACGCAAGACGGACGCCTGCAGAGCACGGCCGTAGCTGAACGTCAGCGCCCACGGTTTCTTCCCTTGGAATCTGTAAAGTTTAAATTTATCGATTTTGCGATGTGATACAAAATAAAATCTAACTTGTTGATGGCGTCCAAATTGATCGTAGCTTCCTCCTCGGACTGTCCGCCGGACAAGAACGTGATGCCGGGTACGGCGGGAGGCACAGTCCTCGACAATGCTTCCACAGTCGCCCTCGCAACTTCCGGGGGGTTATATTTACCGGGATTGCTCTGTCCGGCAGTCACCATGTTCGGTTTCAAAAGAGTGCCTTCGAGAAACACGTGGTGGTCCGCCAGGGCTTTGTAAACAAACGCGAGCACCTGCTCGGTGACCTTCTGCGCTCTCTCCAAGTCGTGTTCGCCGTCAGGGAGAACCTCGGGTTCCACGATGGGAACAATGCGTGCAGCTTGACAAACAGAAGCGTAACGAGCCAAGACGTTCGCATTTTCGACCATCGCTTGATACGAAGGAGTGTGGACGTTAATTTTCAAAACGCACCTCCATTTCGCAAAGTGACAACCGTCTTTCTTGTATTGCTCGCAACGCTTGGCCAAGTCGTCCAAACCTTGGGTGGTGCATTCATCTTCGGAGCCAAACAAGGGAACCACACCCTTATCGACTTTAATTCCAGGAATGATACCCTTTTGTTTCAACAGTTCGACGAACGGAGTACCGTCGTCTGCTTTTTGGTACAGGGTCTCGTGGAAGAGGATCACACCGGAAATGTAGTCACCAAGCGATTTATCGCTAGTGAACAGCAACTGACGGTATTTTCTCCTGTTTTCGTCGGTGTTTTCCAGACCGACGTCCTTCAAACGTTTGCCCATGGTCGCTTCAGACTCGTCAGCCGCCAAAATACCTTTACCGGGAGCCACGATCGCGTTGGCGATCTTTCTGAGTTCATCTTGAAGAGCGGGGTCCGGGTAATTGAAGTAGGTGCTCATTGGGCTGGCTGGATTCGGGCTGGAACAAATAAATCTAATTTTGTACTTGCGTACGTCAAGTGCGGAGATCCCACTTATTTATTAGAAAGGTGCGGACTTTGACATAGCGTCACACAGATAAGGTACGATATAGATAAGTCGTGAGAGAAATAAAGTAACAAACACATGTTCGTAAACAATATAATTATATTTCTGAACATATTGAGCAATTTTGTTCCTGATAACGCGTAAATTTATTCCTATAACGACTATTATCTTGCTGAAACCACGGTTAATGCAACTAAAGACCTTTTATAGGGGTCACATAACTGTAATGAATTAAATAACAAAATAACAAGGTCAGTTTCGGTGCTAATACTACACTTTAAAATTTTGATCGCACAAAAACTTTAAATGGAGAAAAATAGGCAATGCACCTTCAATGCATCAAGATATTTTTATTCTGACCTACATTTGTCCTCTAAAGGTAAAATTTTCTAAAGAATAAAAACTTTTTAGCACTTAATTTATTAAAATTTCAGTACCTAGTAATAAAACTGTTACATAAATTATGTATATGCCTAGATACCTATTATAAAGTCGGACATACATTTTTCTCTGCGTTAGTTAGTCAAGAATTATTAGTCAATTGTGCCAAAAATTAATAAATTAAAAAACCCCCGTATAAAAATACAAATTTCGAAAACCCGCCCAATAATAAAAGTAAAAACTTGAAATATTTAAGGTTTGCAATATTTGGAAAAAAATCAAAACTATACAATGGAATATTATATAATCGAAAATTTAAGTCCAAAATACTCACATTTATGAAAGACTGAAAATACGCAACCCAACCGGTAGAAATTCTCAAAAACTACTGAGTTGCTGAAGGACAACAAAGGTCGTTCAATTTTCACCGATTTCCCTCATTCTACTCTACGTACAAATATCTTTATCTCATTTCCCCACACAGGATCTGTACGTATCGTACATTTTACGTATTTAGAAAAACTCTGTGAAGCACATACTTGCACAACATTGCATATTGACATATCGTGGAAAACAGTTACCTGTAATTATTTGGAGTATTGTATGGGTATTCTCCAAAAGATGGCGAGAAAAACAAAAACATTGATTTTTATTTATTTTTAAGATTTGACGTTTGAGGTTAAGAAAACCAACGAAAACTAATTTTGAAAAATGGCTCATCTAAAAACTAAAATGCAGTGAATTCACAGACTGGGCTACAAAAAGAAAAAGGTCGAAGAAATAACGAAAATAAAAGAACAAAAAGGGGATGAGATAAAAAAATCCAGAGGTTGTTTATAAAAAAATATCAGAAACGCCAAATGTGAGCATAAGAACTGTCATCATCATCATCATAATTTTGTTTTATATCTCTAGGGCTTCTACCATCGCGAGTTATTTGACTTCTTAAATAGCAGAAATCTGAGACTTCCTTCTTCTCTCGTTTCCAATTTTTCGTTTTAGTCCTATTTTCACGCCAAAATTTTGGTTTTCTTTTTATCGCATACCATAGTCCTCCGTCAAAACCGCTTCAATTTCGTTCAGCGTCCTTCCTAATTCTTCTTTGCTGGATGCTAATACTGCTATATCATCCACGAATCTGAGCATACATAGGTAGCACCAAAAATTTGCAATCACATGTAGGGTTGCCAGACGCCCCGATTTGGGCGGGATTGCCCCGATTTTTCAGCAGCTGCCCCGCGCCACGCCGAACTAACGAAATGCCCCGATTTAAGAAATTCGTTCCCGATTATCCCGATTTTCTGGGACAAAAAAGGATACAACTGACAACACTACATAGGTATTTATTATCTTAGAGACAGAAGCTGTGTTTACGTACCGCGCCATCACCCCACCATAAAAAGTGGGTATCGCCTCTAGACGCGTGAGGGATCTTTTTATATTTTGGGTGCTTTTTCGTAATAAAAAGTTTATTTCCAAGTACCTACAGGACATTATTTCTATTCCTTCGTAAGGTATCCAACATATTTTTAAAACACTTTAAAATTACATCCAAAGCACTTAATTTAAAAAAATCCAGGGGAGACACTCCAGGACACACTCCTTGTGGGAGGCTCCACCCCCCCCCCCTGTCCCCCGTCCAAGTGCCCCGCTTATCTGGCAACCCTAATCACATGAAACCAATGTGTTTTTTGCAAAAATATTTTTATTATTGTTTTTCAAAATATTCAACCTCAAACTCAATACATTTACCCATTCAATAAAACCAATTGTCAAATTAGAAATTCCACTCTTCTTGGGTCACTTCAGAAACGAGGTTCCACAGCATTTTCTGCGGTTGAAAATTGTAATTCCCGCATTTTATCCTTTAACAGCGGAAATGAAAAGAAGTCGCAAGGTGCCAGGTTGAGACTGTATGGTGGATCCTCCAACAATTTAACTCCAGAGTCCTCCAAAAATTGCATTGGGACTTGAAGCGTTGTCCTGATGCAAACGTGTCTCTCCTTTAGGACGACGTAAACGAGCCATCTGAAAAACTTATGGCAGGGCTACTGTTGTATACCATTCTGCAGTAACTGTGCGTTTGTTCTCTAGCGCTATAATTGCAACGGGACCAGACTTTGAGAAAACACAGGCTATCATCTTTTTCCCCACACTTCGAGACTGCTTAACTTTTACAGGGTTAGGGTCAGTAGGAAACACCTATTGTGCCTATTGTGTGATTCAGGTTCAAATGCATATATCCAGCCTTCATCATCAGTAATGATATTAAAAACTGCTTTAAACCTGCCTTCGTTGTATAGTTGTGAAGTTGCTCTGCTCCATTCGATCCGTTGCATCTTTTGCGCTTCTGTTAAATTGTGAGGTATCAAATGACAGAAAATTATCTTTACACGTAAATGATCGTGTAAGATCTTGTTTACTGCAGTCATGCCAATGCCGGAGATGCTTTTTATAATCCTGTAGGTGATTCGATTATCATCATCAACCATCCTTCTAACAGCAGCCACATTTTCTTCAGTCACTGCAGAAATTGGCCTTCCTTCGCGCAAATCATCACTGAGTGACACTCGATCAAATTTAAATTAATTGTACCAGAATTAGGAGCGGCTTTGAATGAAATGGAAGCAGTTTTGACACAGGGCTTCGGCATGAAAATCAATAAAAAGAAAACTAAAATTTTGGTATGTAGGGGATGTGAAAATAGAACTAAAATGGAAATACAAATTGGAAATGAGAAGATAGAGGAGGTCGCGGATTTCTGCTACTTAGGAAGTAAAATAACTCAAGACGGTAGGAGCACTAAAGATATAAAACAAAGAATGGCGCAGGGCCGAGTTGCGTTTAACAAAAAGAAACAACTGTTATGCTCGAGAACGGTTAATATAGAGACTAGGAAGAGACTCTTAACGTCGTATGTATGGAGTACGGCATTATACGGGTGCGAAACTTGGACAATAGGAGAAGCGGATAGAAAAAGAGTAGAAGCGTTTGAAATGTGGTGCTACAGACGCATGATGAAGATACCGTGGATAGATAAGGTTAGCAATAGGGAAGTATTAGAAAGAGTTGGAGAAAAGCGAAAGGTATGGAAAACAATAAAGAGTAGGAGAGATAGGATGGTAGGACACCTTCTAAGACACGAAGGAATAGTTCGTGACATACTAGAGTCAGAGATAGGAATAAAAAGAGGTAGGGGTAGGCCTAGATTAGACTACTGCTCTCAAATAGTTAGGGATGTAGGATGTTCTACTTTTAGGGAAATGCGTAGGTTAGCTCAGGATAGAAAAGAATGGAGGTACGCGTCCAACCAGTCTTCGGACTGAGAACCTTATGATGAGCTATAAATTGTCCTCTGAGATGGTGCTTCATTACCAAATGCAGCACGAAGCCGATCAAAACTCTGCTTTGGAGATAACCCACTTTTGAAGTCATAATAAATCATGGCTCTAAAATTTTCTCTAGTTAAATGCATTTTCACTGTGCACGAGTTACTTTATGGATAGATAAAAAAATAACTATTGTAGGAGGTCGAGCGGGTCACAAAATAAATAAAGAGAAAGATAAAACGTCTTCTGATTATATTCCAATGATGTTTTATTATCTCAACTTTCAAAGAAATCTCTCTTCTAAAAAAACTTCTTTTACACTTCAAAACAATACAATAGCTTTTTTTTCAACAACAGTGTCAAAACCTATTTTTTTTTCTTCGCCAACTTTCTAGTTACAAATTATTTATCGGAATTACTTTATAACAAAATAAACGCAGAAGGCGGCATAATTTTAAACTTTTAAAATAAGTGGCCTACAACTCGGCCTTCCTGACATTATGGCCGCCCCCGGCCATTGCAAGAATTTAGAAAACTAAACATTTATTTTATTATATGTATATTAACAAAAGCTATTCTAAAAAAAATGAACTTACTAACAAATGCAACTAATGTACAACAAATCTTGTCATCATATGCTAGGGTATGATTTCAACCTTGAAGCATCAATAACACCATCATAAGGGATTTGAGTAAACTGAAATCCGATAATATCAGCGACAACATACCTGTCATTAGGCAAAATTTTCGGAATAACATAAGGTCCACGGTACTTGGGAATTAATTTTTTACTAACACCTACTGTTGCATCCACATTTGCCATCATTACATATTCACCCTCTTTATAAATATGCGCTGGTTTGTGTTTCTTGTCATAATAATTTTGATTTTTCTCTTGTGATTGTATTACGAGCCCAGTCGCATATGAATTGGACCAAAGGGATATGGAATAAAATTTTGTATTTCTAAACTATTTTTTTGTTTAATTTTTATAATTTCAACAAAGTCAACTACGTCACTTGATACTATGTATTGTTACAAATTAATCAACAGTATAATTATATTTATCTTAATTACAATAACAAAAAAAAATAAAAAAATATGTTGTTATGTCTGGCGCATATTAATTGGACCAAATGGTTTTGAAAACTTAATTACAGTTACCACTGAGTGCAGTCACCTTTTCGCTTTAACACAGCATCGATTCTCTTTGGTATGGTATCCACTAATGTTTTGCAGTACTCTGGTTGAAATCCATTCCAAATTGCCACAAGTTGCTGCTTTAATTCGGGAATGGTGCGGGCTGGAGCGGTTCGAAGAGCTTTTTTCATTTTTGGTGCCACAGAGTCTCAATTGGAGATAGTCGGGGCTACTTGAAGGCCATTTTAAAACGGGAATGTTCATTTCTTGGAACCATGATGTTATCACTTTGGCGGTATGGCATGCTGCGCCGTCCTGTTGAAATATAAATTCCCCTTCTGGCAGTTGAATCTTGTCAATGGAGGACAACAATTCTTCTTGTAAAATTGTTTTATACCTAGCAGCATTGATGGTACCATCAACTAAGAGAAGACGTCCAACTCCTTGTGAAGACATACATCCCCATACCATTACTGATGCCACAAACTTAACTTTTCTTTTTAGGCAGTCTGTGTGATATTCTTCCCCTGGCATTCGAATAATTGTACTTCTTGAACACATACTTCAAACTTAGATTCGTTACTCCAGATAATTTAATCACATTGCCGTTGTGTCCAGTTTTTATGCTCCCGTGCCCATAAAAGTCGGTTACGTTTTTGTTTTAGAGTGAGAAGTGGTTTTTGCTTTGCCTAGAATGAAAAATGATAAACTTGATATTTTTATATTTGACTTTGTAGAACCCATATCCCATTTTCTTCATTTTTCTCAAACAAGTGTCCTTTGAGACTCGTCTACCAATAGCATCTGACCATTTTACAGCTATTTCCCTGGAGGACGCTCGGCGGTCTTGTTTAATAAGTGCACGAGGAACACGCTCATCTCGTTCCGTAATCTTCGAAAGACGGCCAGTTTTAGCCTTTGTCAGAATATTCCGTCTTTTTAAATTGTGAAATAATATTTCTCACTGTTCCTTGAGGAATGTTTAAATTGTTTGCAATTTTATGGCCAGCAAGTCCATTTTTGTCGACAGCAACAATAGAATTTCGCATATCTTGCGATAACGCTTTCCCGCGAACCATTTTGACAACTAACTTAACATCAAATGCTCAAGTAATAATGTATTGTTGTTTCCAACGTCCACTTAATAATATATTCGCCTCAAAAAATTGCGTATGCTATTTTGCTTGGTAAATGCATATTTACTTTATTTCTTAAGTTACGGTCCAATTAATATGCGCCAGACATAACAACATATTTCTTCATTTTTTTTTGTTATTGTAATTAAGATAAATATAATTATATGGTTGATTAATTTGTAACAATACATAGAATCAAGTAGCGTAGTTGACTTTGTTGAAATTATAAAAATTTAAAAAATATTTACTTTAGAAATACAAAATTTTATTCTATATCCCTTTGGTCCAATTCATATGCGACTGGGCTCGTATCTTTTCCAAAATAAGTATGCTTTGCTCATGACTTAAGGCATCTACATGACGCATTCTTGAGTTTGTCCGATGCTCTATAGTATAATTGTAATTCTGCAGATACATGCACCACCGCATGCTAATGTAAGCCTAAAACTATCACAATCTGTTACTATCTTGAATCCGGATATAAGTTTGCACTTAATGTCCTCAAAAACATCCAGCTCCTTAGCCCCAAAGTGAAATGTAGTATTCTTTCTGATCAAATCATACAAAGGTTTTGCTATACAGGCAAATTTCTCAATAAATCGTCTAAAATAGCTTGCCATACCTAAAAAACTATGCACCTGCTTTGAGTTCGTTGGTACAGGAAAATTGGAAATGGCACTGACATTCTCTGGATTTGGACGGATCCCTTCTTTGTCAATTAGATATCCTAAATACTCAATTTTATTCTCCAAGAAACTACACTTCTCTACGTTTAGATATAATAAATTTTCTACCATTAATTTAAAAACTTTGCTCATTATCTGCAAATTTTCCTCGACACTCTCTGTCGCAATCAAAATGTCATCAATGTATATTAAAATTTGCCCTGTATTTATCAACTCCCTAAATATCTTATTTATAAATCTAGTAAAAATAGACGGACTGTTGCAAAATCCAAACGGCATCTTTGTGAATTCAAATTGGCCGCGTGGTGTTACGAAAGATGTATATTTTCGGGAATCTTCATCAATATTCACATGATAAAATGCATCCTTCAAATCTAATTTTGTGAAAAATTGTTTATGCTTTAACAAATCCAAATGATCGTCGATAAGTGGAAGTGGAAAACAATCTTTAACAACTAAATTATTCAGATAACGAAAATCAATGCAGAGACGAAAACCTCCACTTTTCTTTTTCACTAAAACATTTGGAGAACAGAAAGGTGAATCACTCTCCCTAATGACTCCTCGCATCAACAAATCATTCAAAATTTTCTGGAGCTCCTGTTTCTCTACAAACGATAACCGTCGAGGGCGAAATGAAAAACATTCTTCACGTAGAATATTAATTCGCATTTCAAATTTTGTTTGCGGCTCAACACCCCTTTCAGGTTCGAGATAATCATTGAGAAAAACATTAATTGTCCTGTTTTTATCCCTTTCTGACAAAAAATCATTTATTTTCAAGTCCGGCATACTTTTTCACACTGTTATCACAATTTATTAACATTATTTCTCGAGCTGCAATTTCAAAATTACTTTCAGAAACATCTTTACAAAGCTTCTTTTTGATTATTGCCCGGTTACCGCTAAATGTGATACTCAGTTCAGGGTTAGCAATGAAACTTCTACCCAACAAACATTTATGCACACTGGGAATAGTAGAATCAGGTACAACATAAAATTTTACGGGCAAAACAACATCAGAAAGAGTAACACAAGTTTCCAAACTTCCCAAAATATTAACTTCAGAATGGTTTACACCCAAATAATGACCTTGTGATTGCCAATTAGTAAGCTCACCATGTCTTCCTACATACCAATGCTTGGCAGCACCCACGAAATGACTACGAGCTGTTTCAAAAATGAATGGCTCAGGCCAAGAATGAAGGGTTGCTGTTGTTTCCAGCTGTTCCAACCACCGTTTAGCCGATTGCCCTCCAGCTTCCCCATTGAACTGATCAATACCTTTTGATAAATCAGGCATTATATTGAAATTTGGTACATCTGAAACTCGATCTGATGATAACACACTTGCAGACCTAAAATTTTGTTCTTGCTGTTGCAACATGGTCAACATTTGCGCGTTCTGTTGGACCAGTAAATTAATCGTACTTAACATTGCTTTAACATCACTGTTTCCATTAACAGTGGATCCTACTTCATTTAGCACACGAGCACCAACGAAATTCTCAAAACTTTCTTCTGAGTAACTCATTCTACCTTCTGTCAAAAGTAAAATTCAAAACACACCGTCTGACACCTTTGTCCAAATAACCAGCTCAAAACACGTCCAATCTGTGTTCCAACGGACCACCGTCCAACCTTTAGTCCAACCTCTTGGCAACCTCTTGTACCTCTTGGTAACCCCACACCTGAAGTTGTAGGAGGTCGAGCGGCTCACAAAATAAATAAAGAGAAAGATAAAACGTCTTCTGATTATATTCCAATGATGTTTTAATATCTCAACTTTCAAAGAAATCTCTCTTCTAAAAAAACTTCTTTTACACTTCAAAACAATACGATAGCTTTTTTTTCAACAACAGTGTCAAAACCTATTTTTTTTTCTTCGCCAACTTTCTAGTTACAAATTACTT
This sequence comes from Xestobium rufovillosum, assembly GCA_963966045.1. Lineage (NCBI taxonomy): Eukaryota > Metazoa > Arthropoda > Insecta > Coleoptera > Ptinidae > Xestobium > Xestobium rufovillosum. Next base: position 33,084,456 of record OZ014497.1, read on the forward strand.
ATCGGAATTACTTTATAACAAAATAAACGCAGAAGGCGGCATAATTTTAAACTTTTAAAATAAGTGGCCTACATTATTGCAGTTATGCGAGCCAAATTTATACTGCCAAACTACAAAATAACAAGCTTTTGTTTCATGGCATTTGATCTGCCAGTTTGCAGAAATTATCAGTGCTACCTACGTATTAATAGTTTGGACCTGTATATTAATTCCAGCAACTATTCTGTCTTTAACAATATTAATCGCATCTTCGATATATAAATTTGAAAACTAGAGGCGATAACGCACATCCCTGCCTCACCCCCTTTCGAATATCTACTTCTTTATGTTCCTGCTCAAATTCTATGACTGCCATTTGCTCTTTGTATCGATTATGAATTACTCTTCTGTCTCTATACTTCATCCCAACATTTTCGAGCACTTCGAACATCTATTTTACACTGTCGAAGGCTTCTTCCAAATCTATAAATCCTATAAAGCGCTCTTTCCCTTTCCTTTTGTTTTTTCTATTATTACTCGTAAAGCTAGAATGGCCTCGCGTGTTCCCCTATTTCTCCTAAATCCGAACTGATCTCCTAATATTTCTTCTGCCCTTTTCTCCATCCTTCTTTGCACAATTCTAGTTATCGATCCATTGCTCTTTCGCTTTCCTACATTTCCGAATAATTTCCCACTTGATCGCCTTATACCTTTGTTTCCCTCTATCATCTCACCTGCTTTTATATTTTCGCCTTTCCTGAGGCTGTTCATAAAAAAGTATCAGATTTGTGTATTGCAAGTGTCAGAGGAAACACAACATTCTAATTTGTTACTGGTTAGGTTGATTTAAAGCTGGGATTTATCAGCTGTTAGTCTATAAAGTGCTGCCACCTATCGCCCAAAAGTGTGATTAGGATTATGCAAATATACTCACAATCTATTATGATTGGTTATTGGTTTCAATCACAGCTGCAAACTCTTCTGACGGAACCTCTACAGCTTGGGATTTTCAAGGTTTTTTGGTTTGGCGGCAACCGAATAAATCTGGGAGGATTAGTCGGCGGTCCTATCTTTAAATATTATTACTTTCTATTTAGAAATAAGTGGATAAACTAAAGCGCCACCACCATCTGCATTACAATGCACCACACTACTACTGTTGTCAAACGTCCAGTTTACTATGCAACTCGCCCAAATATTCACAAAATGGAGAGATTGCAAAATAATTTTCATACCAACACGCTGGCGTTCTTGGTCGAAAATGAATAAGGAATAATTAACTTAGACAACCCTACTTTCTAATTACGATAAATATGTGTACAAATAGTAAAAAAGGTGTTGAGTTTATGACGGATTTTTCAATAATTTGAGGGAGATTTATTTAAGGTGAATGAAAAATATTACTATAAAAATAGTGCGGAGTCTCTAAGTTGATCCTTTATTGATAAATATTTTTTTTTATTTAACGCCCTATCCATTTTAATTTCAGAATGGTGTTGGAATAAAAATGTCCCGTTTTTAGTGCTCATATTCCACACCCTTAACTAATTTTAATTGAATAAAAGTAGTTGATGAGATTAACCTACCTTGGTATATCTGCTTCATTCTTCTTTCTCCCCGTGCTGCCCCGAGGTATTTTAACGATAGCGTTATTAACGACCGCCAAACAATCTTTCGTCGACGATATTTTCGAGTGGAATTCCGCAATTGGTGAATCTTCGGAACACGGTTCAGGATTTGCGACAGCCATTTTTGAATTTTTTTTTTGTATAAGACTGAAAATTTAATTAAATGGGATATTGAAAAAAATGATAGGAAATATTTTGAAATGATTGAAAAAGTTGACACTTGTTTTTTTCGTATTAGCTTGCTTTATTACTTTTTCATATTGACGTCGGACACGGGATAGGTTACCGGGATTATAAATACGAGACCCAATCCCAAATGTATTCGAATGAGAGAAATAATAGAAAAAACAATAGGAAAGGGAAGGAGCGCCTATAGAATTTGCAGATTTGGAAAAAGCCTTCGATAATTTAAAATGGAAGATGTTCGAAGTGCTCAAAAATGTAAGGACGAAGTATAGGGATAGAAAAATAATTCATAATCTATACAAAGAGCAAACGGCAGTTTTAGAATTTGAGCAGGAACATAGAGAAGTAGATATCCGAAAGGGAGTGAGGCAGGGATGTGCATTATCGCCTCTAGTTTTCAATTTATATATCGAAGATGCGATTAATATTGTTAAAGACAGAATAGCTGCTGGAATTAATATACAGGGCCAAACTATTAATATGCTCAGATTCGCGGATGATGTAGCAGAATTAGCATCCAGCAAAGAAGAATTAGGAAGGGCTCTGAACGAAATGGAAGCTGTTTTGACGGTATGAAGATCAATAAAAAGAAAAACAAAGTTTTGGTGCACTTGGGTTTGGGGCTCATAATTTTTGGATCTCTTACAACAACGACAACAGTCTACAACGGTTTTTTAAATCTATCCAGAATTCTAACATTCCCAATTTTTTAAAACGTCCACAGCAGAACTTCAAGAAGTAAAAAGTATTTTTTTGCAACAGACAGTGCTTTCATTTTCCCTGAAATGAAAGCGCCGTTCCGAATAGAAAATCGTACCAACAAAAAATTTCTTGAGGCCTCGCACACATTTTTACAATTACTCGTTATCTATCACATATAATTCAGTTCGTTTTGTGCATAATTTTTGCCGTGCACTTTTAGAATCTATACAACTGTAGTAGTATTACAAAAGGTAACAAAGTAGCGGTAATTCAGTCCGAGAAACGAAAAAAGAAATAATTGCACCGTTCCCTGAATAGTCATAGAATTCACAACCTCGAGAAAATAAAGGAAAGAACCACTAAATTAGAGGTACTCGACGATATCGCACTTAATGGAAATGTTCGGACACGACCGGCCGAAAGAGTAATCTATATTATGCTGGCTTTTATTCCGTTCCGTTAATAATTTTTGGAAAATCGGCAGGATTTCCCTGTCCAGTAATTCGCTCTCAGACGTAGCGTTATACATAGGACTATCGTGAGCACTTCGCTTAGAAGACGCACCCGAACTTCCGGCAGGTTTTAGACTTGCTACGTTCGGAGTCGACTGAAAATAACCGAGTTTCTTACATTGTTGATTACACATGCCGCCAATAGGTTCGTCCTTCTTAGGAGACTGTTTTTCACGCTTCTGTGAATGTCGATTCTTCTCGGACACCGAACGGTGCATTGTAGACCCATTTTCTTCTAGAAAAACCACCAAGTTTAGCGGCAAAAACTTGGTACTAGAAATTAACTTACCATCCTCAACGGCAACCCTCCCGCTGCTTTTCTGGTGACCCTTGAAGCACCTGTGCTGACTCCCGGTATCCCAAAGTTCGCTTTTAGAAACCACGTGCGTGCCGCATTCACTCTTCTTCTTCGGCGTCGTCCGGACAGCTGACATACTAACCCTGCGATGATGCGCAACGGGTTCCGAGAAACTCGTACCCATCGTGCTCCCGCGTTCATACATTTTACCCGATGGCTTTTCTTGGGGTTTTTCCATAGGCGGTTGCTCCTGATTAACGTAATCTTCGACGCTATTATAGTTCGCGTCAGTTATATTCTGCTTGTTAAACGTATCGACGTTCTGTTTGGTTAAATTCCCGTTTTGCATCGATTCCGGAACCTCGGGGATTTTCGTCGGTTGATGATGAGTCGCTCTAGGCGATTCATTCGCCGTCGCACTCTTTTTTCTTCTGAAAAGATTTCAAATAAAGTTCTTGCGATGACAAAACGCATTTTATACAAACTTTTGACTGTCTTCCGTGTGATGCAAAGAAGTGAAATCTTGGGAGCTCAGGCTACACAGAGACGTTATGTCGCTCGTTTCCGTAGCACTGGGAGCTTCTTTTCGCAACAGGGGGATGGACAACCTATTTGTTTCGCTTATGGAGTCGGTGCGTGAGTCCAGTATTTCTTTAGCTTCACTTCCCAGACGCTTGATCAACATCTACACAGGACGATTGTGTATTTAGAATAAAGGTATAGTCCATCAGATTTAAGTTGATGGGCGGCTGCCAGAGCCTGCATCTGACTCAGTGCAACAGTGGCGTGGACTTTTATTAAGAAAATTATTAGTACCAAAGGTAATTCAGAATGTAAAAAAGACAAATGTAATGTGATTTATCGCAGAATAATCATCAATATTAGGTTCTTTGTCTTAAAGAGGAGATTCACTTGCCATTGCTTCATATTATAAACTCATCTTTGTTGGAAGGATTGATTCCAACTGTGCTTAAGATATTTACAGTGACACCTGTTCAAAAAGTTAGATCAACAGTAAAGTGTAGTGAGTAGGGCATCTGAAACAGTGGACCGCAATAGGCTTTTAAAAAAATTAAGAGGAGTGGGTTTATCGGGCACTGTAATCATGTGGTTTGAGGACTATCTCAGCAACAGACCCTAAAGAGTGAAGTATGGCCTCAGTTTGTCTGAAAACAAAAAAAAATGACAGGGGTGCCACAGGGTAGTGTGATAGGGCCACTACTTAATTAATAATATTGGGAGGACTATTAGAGCATGTAAGTTTCATCCGTTTGCTGATGATGCACTGGTGTATTGTTCTGGTCAAAAGATAGAAGAAATAAACGAACGAAAGAATGCGCAGCTCAGTGATCTAGGTGGTTGGTTGAGGGAAAATAAGTTAAAACTCAATATTGATAAAACCAAAGCAATGATAATTACAAACAAAAAAGTTTACCTCCGAGATGTGATCTTTTTGACTGATGGCCAGAAAATACAAGTGGTAAAAAAAATTAAACACCTTGGGATAGTAATTGATGACGGAGTGGTTTTCTCTGAGCATGCACAATATATACACTAAAAGATATCCCAAAAAATAGGAGTCATTCAGCGACTTAGAAGTACTGTTACATTGAGTACGAGTCTGCAGATTTACAAGACAATTGTGTTGCCACATTTTATGTATTGTCCGACTGTTTTGTATATGTGTATGTCTCTGCAATTTACAAAATTTGCAGAACAAAGCGATGAGAACCATACTTCGATGTAACAGATATTCAGAAATATATATTATGCTCAAAACAATGGACTGGTTAAACGTAGAAAATTTGATTAAATTGCAGTCTCTGATCTTTATACAGTACAGACTCGATAATCCGGATCAATAAAAACATGGGCGATCCGGATTATTGAAAAATCCGGATTATTAAATCAATCTATACCTATTTGTTAATAAAAGAACTGAACAAGAGGGATTTTTAATTATTTCATTCTAAAAACACACAAAACAGGTAAAATGAACATAAAAACACTTTTGGATAATTGCTTCTAAGTACTACATATATAAATAAAGTCTGTAATTTTAGTTTGGCTGACCTTCTGCTGACTCAAACAAAATGCTTGATGGCTGAGTATTAACAATTCATTTAGGGTTGCGTTGTTCTTTTATACAGTGTTGAAAAATCGTAAAGGTAGGTACACTTTCGTTTGCGCCGGTAGATGCGGCACGTACCGGCAGCCGACACGCGCAACGGACACAGTCGCATTTGAACGTGAATGCACCGGCCGACAGGTGAAACGCACAAACGAGAGCAGTTCTATTTAAATACTAATGGAGAAGTACAACGGGTGTGTCGGCTGCCGGTACACGCCGCCTCTACCGACGCAAACGAAAGCGTACCTTTAGTCGTAAATTTTGAATTTCATCAAGCAAAGTCGTTAATGTCAAAATGTTCTCCAACTCCAATGCGACGGCTCTTTATAGACGTCGGTATTTCCTTTGCAAAACAAAGAAGCCTCCTCGGCATCCATAAGCTGCAAGGAAGTGTGCGGATTGCCGGCATTTTTATTTTCACCCTTTGATACCCTCGCCGCCACTCCCAGTTGACCAAAATAAACTTGTACCAGTGGAGTAGCCAGCATTAAATCCGAAAAAGAATTTAAAATGTATTTTTGTACAATCAGGTCAAAAATATACTAGATTCATACATTTGTACTAGCTGTGGCAACGCTGATTCGGGTTCGCCGCCGAACGCCTGATTTGGCAAGTATTTGGGGATTGGTTAGAAAAACACCTTAGGAGGGGGTGACGCGCCCGCAAAGCATTTAAAAGGTACATTAGAGGCAAAGTTATTATATGGGAAGTTGCCTAATGCCCGTAAAGCGCTGTAGCACCGCGTGAAGTACGAGTGGGGGGAGCAAGTGACGTCAGCGATGGACCTCGGCCGCGCTCCGCACACATACGTGTAGAGACGCCTGCATGTGTTTCCCGATACCCGCGTTTTATGCTTGCCTTTGATAGCATAAATTTATGTATAACCTGTAATGTTATGAAGTTTGATCGTTCTGCAGTTAATGAAAAAGTCAAGGTAGATTTCTTTTGTTCCTATATTTAAAGCAAAAGAAGGTCCTAAAGATAGGCACTTACTTACCTCAAATTCCTGCACTAAATTTCCCACACTTATCACTTACGTAGGTAGGTAATTCTAAAAACGGCGGATCATTTCATCGAGATATCGTCAGGTTCAAATTGGAATTTCAGTCCACGGATTCTACAGTTTCTTCTGGGCGTGGCGTGGGCCTGACTATTTCTGGTATACCTAAGTTTATTACTGAAAGTGAACTACCTATATGGATACCTAGGTAATTTGTAAAAATTTAAAGCAAAAATGATCGTATTCTAATATTGGAGAATGGAGAGTAATTTAGATTTTTGAATTAGCTATATGTTAACCTAATGAAGTTAAACCTAGATTGAAAACGAAATCGCCCTCGATGCCGTTCATTTTTAACAGTACCTATTATACTGAAAACATTATGTACCTAGTTATTTGAATAAAAAAATACTGCGAAAAATACCTACTTATAAACATTTTTTACTCGGCGATGTGTTTTGAAAGCAAAACATAAGTTGTATACCTACCTAATACCTACTTACCTTCATACCTACTACCTACCCCAATAAATACGTACCTACTTGCCTAGTATCATTCCCGAAACTAATCTGGAAGTGTCTGTAATAATATGGCAGGTACATAAGCATGGTGGAGTATACTCAGCCATGGTACATAAGTACTGATTTTTGTGCATTTATTGATTCATCGCTCATCATGACGAAGAAAGTGTATATTCCTACAGAAACAGATGTTCAAGGAAATTTAGTTTTAATTATTTTAATTCTTATTTTATACCTAACGGTGATTATTTTATTCCCCCGTTCTATGCGCTCCGCTTATCCGCTAATGTACGGCAGGAAATTACGGTCTTTGGGTGACGTCAATTTCCGATCGCAGCCGACTAAGAACGAACCTCGCATTAGGCAACTTCCCATATAATAACTTTGCATTAGAGGCGCATTCGGATTACCGAAACTGAAATTATCCGGATTACAAAGTATGCAATGCAATCTAGGAACTATCCGGATTACCGAATAATCCGGACTATTAAGGATCTGGATTAATGAGTCTGTACTGTATATAAAATGAAGACGGGTCTTACACTGGAATATTTAAGCGAGAAGTTGGTAATAAACGCACAAGTTCATGAATATAATACAAGAAAAAAGGGTGATTATTATATCGAAGTGTTAAAAATAAATAAAAATTAAGTACAAAGTCGTGGTTTAGGTTTGGAATGGGTGGTGTATTTGTATTGTTATAGTTGGGGGCTGACATTTGTTGTATTTAAGTATTGAATCTGAATATTGTTTGTGTTTTTTGTTAGTTTTCTGAATAGCAGCAATGCTAGAGTGAAGCTATTGTTTTTATTATTATTATTATTATTATTATCTTTATTCATGCTATTTTTCTGTATGTTTGATTTGTTTGTAAATGCATAGCCTTGGCTAAAAAATAAACGTTAATTCTATTAAAAAAATAATAGTACAATAATAATGAAGGTCTTAACAACGCTTCTTCCAATCTTCTGGCTTTACTTGATTAAATTCATATTCCGTTAACTTCTGTGCACCTTCTAATTTAAAGGTATTTAAATCTGGATGATATGGCGGTAAACGTAAAACAGTGTGTCCATGGTCTTGTAATAATGTGTCAAACTTGTAGATTATACACCTCTTCCTATAATGCTCGATAATTTCGTACAACTGTGGTTTTAACATACAGTGGAACTCCCATAAGTCGAATCTCAAGGGGCACAAAAAAAATTCGAGTTAAAGAAACTTCGAGTTTACGAACATTTTATTAAAATTTCCATTCCATTCACATAACGTCATCATCATCATCATAAGGTTCTCAGTCCGAAGACTGGTTGGACGCGTACCTCCATTCTTTTCTATCCTGAGATAACCTACGCATTTCCCTAAAAGTAGAACATCCTACATCCCTAACTATTTGAGAGCAGTAGTCTAATCTAGGCCTACCCCTACCTCTTTTTATTCCTATCTCTGACTCTAGTATGTCACGAACTATTCCTTCGTGTCTTAGAAGGTGTCCTACCATCCTATCTCTCCTACTCACATAACGTATAACGTAACTATACACAATACAACGTGTCCAAGATAAGGAGGGCCAGTATGGGGATATTGGAAATGACAAGAGATACGGATTTGGTTAAATGGGAAAAAAGTTGTGTAAGGACCAACAAAATGGCGCCTAGAAATCCTTGATAAGATTTTCTGTTTTTGAGTTATTTTGAAAAAACTGAATTTATGGATTTTCAACTATATTTTTTTCTGGCTTTAATATTAAAGTTAGAGCGAAACTGACGAAACTTCTTCGTAGCAACTTTTGATGAAATTAAAGATTTCATTGCCAATTTTTCTATTCTACGTTTCGTCTTCGAGCAACCATCATCAACTTCATTTTTTTAAATACGGTCCTGATTTTCTGATGTCAAATTTTATTAGCACTTTTTATTCTGAATTCAACAATGTACCACACATTATGGTTTAATTACGTTTCGACCCTTTTTTGGCCATCATCAAAGAATTTTTAAGATACGGACCTGTATGTCTCATAGTTTTGTAAAAAATATGTACATACAATATAAGTTTGGCAATTTTTAAGTGCACCACAAGAGTTTTAGGAATCTGTTAGATGATAATAGCGATAAGCACCTACCCTACTCTAACCATAGCGCATCTTGCAGTTTTGGAAAATCTTGTTCGTTTCTGATATCAGAAGAAAGCCCAACTAACTGTATTTCTCATAATTTTTAGAAAATGAAGAGAAATGCAGGTCTGTATCCTAAAAATTTCTTGATGATGGTCAAAAACGGGTCGAAACGTAATTAAACCATAATGTGTGGTACATTGTTGAATTCAGAATAAGAAGGGCTCATAAAATTTGGCATCAGAAAATCAGGACCGTATTTAAAAAAATGAAGTTGATGATGGTTGCCCGAAGACGAAACGTAGAATAAAAGAATTGGCAATGAAATCTTTAATTTCATCAAAAGTTGCTACGAAGAAGTTTTGTCAGTTTCGCTCTAATTTTAATATTAAATTCAGAAAAAAATATAGTTAAAAATCCATAAATTCAGTTTTTTCAAAATAACTCAAAAACGGAAAATTATATCAAGGATTTCTAGGCGCCATTTTATTGATCCTTTAGTTATGCAACTTTTTTTCCATTTAACCAAATCCGTATCTCTTGTCATTTCCAATATCCCCATACTGGCCCTCCTTATCTTGGACACGTTGTATACCCATACAAAATGCAGGTTGCTACAATTCTGCAACCGATCAAATCATTGTTTAATAAAAAAGTCTGTAAATTTGCACTGTTTTTGATGACGCAACTGTTCATTTTCACAAAATTGCTGAACAGACCTTAATGACGCATACATACTGTCTTGAACATTTTCACTCGCGCACAATAAATTAAAAATGTTTTTAAAACTGTCACCTAACTGCTTATTTGTCGGTATTGTTATCCCGGTCTCAGTGCCTTCACTTTTGTTTTCTTCGTCACCTTCGCTGTCGGACATCTCGCAATTAGACGACTGACATTTTAAACTAGACAAAATGTCTTCATCAGTCGGAAATTCTGCAATTTGGATGTCGTCGTCGATGGCAATGTATTCTTCTGCGTCAATATCTTCCACTTGTACCGATTCCCTGTATTTCGCAAGCGTTGCCTTTAATACTGCAAGACTAAGATCATCTTCATCCAATCAATGATCTTCATTTTCACGTATGTCACAGAAGAATCCGGCTCCCTTAAAACAATTCTGAATTGTTGATGCTGAGACATCTGTATCCCATGCTCTTGCTATTCCCTTAAAAGCATCTAATAAAGTTACCGCTAATGTTCTACGATCCTCCATGGCAGCCATAGTTTGTTTCAGAATCCATTTCCGGTAATTCATCTTCAGGTTCTTAATTATACCCTGATTCATTGGTTGTAACTTAGACGTCGTATTAGGTAGCAGAAATACGACGAGGATGGGCTTTTCATCAATTGTAGGATGAGCCGGGCAGTTGTCTACGAAAAGTAAAATTTTTCTCTTTTGGCCCAAAAACTTTTTGTCAAGAAATAATAACCATTTCTCGTACGGGTCGCTGGTCATCCACGCCTTCTCGTTATTCTGATAATTGACCGGCAAAGACTTGACGCCCTTAAAACATCTAGGGTTCTTTGATTTCCCAATCACCAAAAGTTGCAGTTTTTGTGTCCCGTCCATATTTGTAAACATTTAAGGAATAGACCCGTTTCGTCGGCGTTGAAAATGTCCTTAGATTCATATTGGGAGAGTAACCCAGGGAGCACATTTTCTTTCCAATTGTCACACTCTTTTTCATTTACGTCTGCACTTTCACCGCAAACCACTTTTTGCACAATTGTGTGACGAACTTTAAATTTGTGCAGCCATCCCGAGCTCGCAGCTAAATCCAAAGGTCCCAAAGTTTTCGCGAATTCCTACGCTTTCTCCCGAATTATTGTTCCCGATATCGGCAGTTTCTTGTCACGACACACCTTAACCCACTACAACAATCCATCAATATCTTCATGCACACACGATTTAAACCTTTTTCAAGCATTGCTGACCCCGTCGGTACTTGTTTCAAGAATTGCATCGCAATTCTGAACGCAATCAGCAACAAAACTAAACTGACCAACAAAGCAGCAAAACACCTTTTCGTTCACAGCCCGCCATTTTACCTTTTCAAAAGCTTACCGATAACTGAAAATTTTACCTACGCTACTGGTACTGCAAGACATTTTATTGCATTCGTAAAGTACGCTTATGCGCACCCCCACCGCTCGCCAACTTAAATCTTTTGGACTGCAAATGATTTGCAATTCAAAAAATTATAAATTTTTAAACTCTGAAGAATTACATGACGTCATACATGACTTTATACATTCCATACTCACTTGCAACTCTGATTCCTTTTCCAATAAAGTTTTCCTGTACCTAGAATTAGTCGCCTTTACTTCCTTCATCCGACATTCCAGCTCCGAGACACTGGAGTCTCTCCTCGTTTTCGAGGAAGTCCTCACAGTCGCCCTTATTCTCTTATCGATCGAACCAGCCGGATTTCTCTTCAGTTCGACCATCTTCGGCACAAAAACCAACCACAACGTAGCCGTCGTGCAAAAGATGACGAAGATACCGATAATCAAAAATAAAGCGTCTTGGTGGTCGACTAAAACCAGGGCAACCGCCGCACCACAAATACACATAATGGCCACGTTGTAGACAGACAATCCGACGTGCTTGCTGTCGTTCAGGGCTGGGATAGAAACATGGCGCGTTTCCCAGGCCAGAAACGCACCGAAGATCTACAAGATTATCGGTTACTTTGAATCAGGTCCAACATAATTGGTGCAAATATTATTCAAACACATTTTTTAGCACATGTAAAAGAGAAATTAAATGCAAATGCACCGAATTAAACAAAGGAGCTCAAAGAGTTAAATCTCAACACTAAAGTTTATCAATTGGTTGATGTACCAACAAGAGTTACGCAGTCAGACAATAATTGATCTATTGGTAAGCCATGTCAAGGAACTGAATTGTCAGGTACTTAATAGCCCAAAAATAACAGATCATTTGGTAATAATGGTGGAGGTAGTGAAGCTGGAGCCAGTAGAAAAGCGGAAACTCTGTAGAAATCTAAAAACTATGTGGAAGAACTTAAAGAAATTGATGAGTGGACAGGAGAAAAGCAGCCACAGCAGTATAATATTTAATAATGACAAAATTTTCAACGAGTTAGAAATAGCCAATAGATTTACTGTCAATTTCCTGGAGAGCATAGATAGATTACTTACAGATATTATTAGCGAAACAACAATTAATTTGGAGGAAATAGAGGATGGTTTCTTACTCACAAAATTTGAGGAGGTAAAGATGATGGACTTAAGGAGAGTCGTTAAAAATTGATCAAATAAAGAGAGTAGCACAAATGGAAATCACTCTAGATTGTTGAAATGTGTGTTTGAGGTGTTGGGGCATAGACTCCTTGAAATAATCAACTCTTCGTTGGATACAGGAATATTCCCGGAAACATGGAAGTTATCAACAGTGGTACCAGTGGAAAAAGTAAGAAATACAGTACGGTGTGAAGAATTTCGACCCATAAATATGCTTCTTAAATATCAAAAAGTGTTGGAGACCATAGTAAAGGACCAGCTCACAAAAGTTATGGAAGACCACAATATCCTAAAACCACATCAAGCAGAATTCAGAAAAGGGCGCTCCTGTGAAACAGCAGTACAAACAGTTATTGGCAGATGGAAGGATGCTTTATACGGAAAAAAATGTGTAAGGGCGGTATTCTTGGATTACAGAGGGGCTTTTGAGACAGTGAATCATGACTTGATGATGTGCAAATTAAAGAAAATGGGAGTGGGGGGCAGTGCACTGAAGTGGTTTGGAAGTTATTTGAGCGATAGATTCCAAGTGGTGCAATACAATAATTCAGTTTCAGGGAAGGTTCAAACAACACATGGTGTGCCGCAGGGTTCAGTGTTGGGGCCGGTACTGTTTACATTGTACATGAATGACATTGTCGATACGTTGGATAAGTGTTGTATACAAATGTTTGCAGATGATACTCTTATTTATTGCATTGGGGAGAGTAAGGCTGAGGCAGCAGAAGTTATCAATAGTGAACTGAAGGCAATTTCTAGGTGGTTGAAGAACAATATAATAATAATAATAATAATAGTCTTTATTGCTTAATGTACATAACACAGTGATATTGTGAACAAAAAAAGGTCATAAAACATAAAGCAATAGGCGGAGTTCAGTTGTGCATTTAAAATAATTAAACACACACCTGCTTTTCAACTCAACCAGCAGCAAAAACAAAAAGCAAAAACTACGTAAGGCGAAATGAACAACAAAGTAAAAAAAAAAAATCAAAAGTTTAAATACAAAAAACAACCTATGAGATGTACATACAAATTGCGTATTGCGTAGTGGAGTGTGTAAATAACAGAAAATAGAGAGAAAAGAACGAGAAAAAGAATAAAAGAATAAAACAAAAAAAACCATAAAAACAATAACAAAAATGAAGTGATTTAGCAAATTGAAACGGTCAAGAATAAAATAATCATTTGACCGAGGAACCATCGTTCTGCTGCCTAAATAATTCCTTCCGAAATAGATACTTAAATTTCAAAATTGGCAGATCCTTCAAACAATCAGGTATCGTATTGTACACTTTATATATGTTGTAACTAAAAGATCTCTCAAAGTAAGCAGTTTTGTGAAGAGGTGGTGTCAGTAGTCCCTTACTTCTTATATTTAGATTATGCACATCAGTCCTAAAAACAATTTTGTTATACAGGTATGCGGGCGTCTTAGTCTGAATGACCTTATGAAATACACAACCCATGTGCAACAATCTGCGATTTGACATATTTAACCACTTAAGATCATACAATTTATGAGAGATATGCTGATTCTTGTAAATACCGAAAATAAGTCTCATACATGCGTTTTGTATTCTCTGAACTCTCGACGAATCCACGTATTTCAGACATGGTCCATACACAACATCGCAGTAATTAAATTGCGAAAGAACCAAAGTCTCGCAAAGAATAATTTTTGTTTTTGTACTGAGTATTGACTTGCTCATATAAATTAATTTTAAGTTTGAATAAGCCCTCTGAATGCATTTTGATATATGCCGAGAAAATCGCAAGTCGACATCCATAACAAGACCTAGATTGCGAGCGTAATCAACGCAAGGCAAATCTGTATCCTGCAATTGTATTTTAACACCATCTAGTACTTTCCGTCGCATCTTATTTCTTCCAAATATCATTACTGAAGATTTACCTGGATTAATATGGAGACTATGTCCAGCTGCAGCAGAAACCAAACCATTCAAGCCATCATTAATATTTTTAACAGAAGCGCAAAGAGAATCAAAGTGAAAAGAAAAATACAATTGGGTATCATCTGCATAGAAGTGATGTGCACAGTGTTTCAATGAGACATGTAGATTAGAAGTATATATGATATATAATAGTGGACCCAGTACAGATCCCTGCGGAACCCCAGACAATATGCTTCTACATTTCGAGACTTGGTTGGGAAGTTTAACCATCTGTGATCTATCAAAAAGATAATCCCTTAAGAAATTCACAGCAGAATAGCCGAACCCACAATACTTTAAAATACTCAAAAGCAATTCGTGATTGATTGTATCAAACGCCTTAGAAAAATCAAGTAGAAGAAGTACTGTAATGCAATTCAGATCAGTAGCCCGAATTATGTCATCTGTTACACTCATAAGAGCAGTGGAGCAACTATGTCCAGCTCTAAAACCAGACTGATTCTCAGGTAAGATGGAATAATGGGTAAGATAATTGCGCATCTGCTTAGTGACGATCTTCTCCAAAACTTTAGACATAGAGCGATTGAATCTTTGGTAAAGGTATGACAGAAGCCAACTTCCAACAAGCAGGAAAAACGCCTTCACCCAGGCAGAAGTTTACAAGATGGGTCAATACAGGCAAGATTTGAGGACAGCATAATTTAAGGAAACAAACACTGATTCCATCCGATCCCACCGCATTAGACCTCACTGACGCCAAAGTCCTAGCGACCTCATCAACAGTGGCCAATCTAAAGGCGAATTCTTCAGAAACATTGGCATCCACATTGTCCCGATAATAATCGAGTATATCCGAATCTACTAAACCGCTGGTGCTAACTGAATCAAGAAAGTAGTTATTAATTTTCTGAGCGTCAAGTAAAGTTGGTGGTATAGATGGACTCGATTTATTTATAACATTAATAGATCTAAGGTCTTTCCACAGCGTCTTAGAAGCATTAGTTCTTATACGATACTCCAGATATGCCTTTTTCTCCAAATGGACCGTTTTCGTACATAAATTTCTCAAGGATTTATAATAATTCCAATGTTCAAGCACCTTAGTCCATTTGAATCTAGCTAAAGCTTTATCACGGAGAGACATCATGAACTTAAGATTATCCGTTAACCATGGCGATGACGATTTGGAAATTTTTACAGTTTTCTCCGGTAAATGCTTGTCAAGTAATTGTAGCAATTGTGCATTAAGGAAATTAAGTTTCTGGTCAATTGTAGTAAGTATATAAAGATTATGCCATGGTATTAAGTTCAGATCCAACACAAATGAATTGTAATCGAGGCCAGTAAAACTTCTATATGTGTATAATCTGGGTTGACTTCTAAGGTTGTCTGATGAAATATGGCAATAAACTAAGGAATGATCAGAAACATCATGTACAGAATCAACTCCGAAGCCCACAACAATGTCTCTATTGGTAACAAAAATCAAATCCAGCAATGTGGAAGTAAGTGACGAGTAGGTTCAGTGATGATCTGCACGAAACCGTAGGTATCCAATACATCAAGCAAATGAGAGGAAGAGTTACTGAAACTCAATAGATCAACATTAAAGTCACCAAGCATAATAACTTCGTTACATAATGGCAGAACAAGGGATACAGAATTTTCTAAATTATCAACAAAATCTGCGAAGTTTGTCTTTGGTGGCCTGTATATAACTCCAACAGAAATACATTGCTTAGGCAGCGTTAGAGTGATCCATAATTGTTCAGGATTTACACCAATAATACTATCAATGAGTTTGTACCTTAATGAAGTCTTAATGTATATTCCAACCCCTCCACCACGCAACAGACGATCATTTCTCAAAAAAATATAATTTACAATGTTTACAACACTAGAACTTATATATAGAGTCAGCCACGTTTCAGATACCGCAACAATATCATAGTCGTTTCCTAAAACAAAATCACTGAACTCAGCAAATCCGCTGCAAAGCGAGCGAACATTTACGTGCGATATCTTTAACTTGCCCATTGAATATCATTTACAAAATTATGAAATTATATGAAATGAACAGCAACAAACCAAAGAAACTGCCACCTCACAAAAAGAAATTCAATACAAAATAAATCACAAAAACAAATCACAAAAAATGGAAAAAGTCGTGAACAAGAAAATAAATACAAGTAAGTACATTCATGAAGGTGGGCTCGTTGCCAAAAATTTATTGAAATCATCATTCGTCGTAAATTTAGTTATTTTATTATTACCATTCTTAATCACTATTTTACCTCCGCTGCACCAAACACTAGATGAACCAAATTCCTTGACAGCTCTCCGATACACACCCATTCGTAGCGCCGTGAGGTCCTCTCTTATAACAATTCCGCTTCCCTTCAGCTTTCTTTTATTAGAAAACACCATTTGCTTTATTAAATTCCTACAGAATTTAACAATTATAGGCCTAGTTCCTGATTCTTTGCTATAAAGGCGATGGCAGTTGTCGATGTCACGTTCATCAATGTTGCAACCCAGTTGTTTGTTGCAAATATCAACTATAATTGCAACGGGGCTCTGGTTAGTCTCGGGTACTCCAAAGAACCGCAGATTGTTCTTTCGGGAGTACTGCTCCAGAGAATCCACTTCATTAATCAATCTTCTTTCGGGTGATACTACCTCTAGACTCAAATCTTGAATCCGCTCTTCAAATCTTTTGCTTATTTTCGTGGAAATGCTGTCTACTAAGTTACTTAAAAATGTTTCCGACGATAATATCTTTTCAACGACATTTTGAATAAGATTTTCATCATCCTCACGTGATTTACCTGCGTTCGACCGCAAAACTTTATCACCCGCCATATCTCAATTAACCAAAAACACAACTTTAAAGTATTCACCAAAGCAACTCGCCACACGTCCACCTAGCTGCAGCTCACACACATGAATGGTGGTTATAAATACTAATAAGACTGAAGTGATGTATTTGGGGGGCAAGAGTGTAGCAAATCAATTGTGTCCCATATGGTTGAATGAAATCGAGTTAAAGCGTGTTTGCAAAATTAAGTACTTAGGGGTTATTACAGACAATGAGTTGAATTTTAAAGAGCATGCTAGTTATGTTTTGAAGAAAGTATCTCAAAGAGTGGGCCTTCTGTCTAGAATAAGTGGCAAACTTAGCTGTTGGTCACGGCCGCTTGTATATAAAACTATGGTTGCCCCGTATTTTGAATATTGTACAAGGGTTCTATATATGGTGACGGATTTTTTTGTTCAGGAGTTTCAGAAAAGACAAAATAAAGCAATGCGAGCTATATTGAACTGCAGCAAATATATTAGTATTTCGTTTATGTTGGAGACGCTTCAGTTTATGAGTGTTGCGTAGAGAATTAGGTATAAGACATTGATTTTTGTATATAATGTAAAACATAATATGCTTCATACGGATGATCCAGTTAAACTACGAACGGATGTGCATGATTACTACACAAGAAGAAGGGAAGACATTTTCGTACCTGATGCAACTACTGCATTTGCTCAAAATCAAGTGTTTGTTAAGGGATATTCTTATTTTAATAATTTGCCTACTTACTTGAAAGATGAAAGTGGTTTTAGGATTTTTAAAAAGAAAAGTGCAATTTATGTTAGAAATAGTTAGGAGAGAGGTTGTCCAATATGTTATAGAAAATTATTAGTGCAGTTTTATTTGTTTATTATTATTATTGTTGTTGCAGAACCTGATGTTTTGTTTTTTATATAGCATATTTGCTAATAAAGGCTATTATTATTATTATCATTATTATGGTTTTCAAGCTCTCTCAAAAAACGTTTTCTTTCCCTCAACTTTGACACCCTATTCTTCGAAATTAAACTGTTTTAGACATTGGTCATATGAATACTTAAGGACCAGCTGTATATCAAGTGATAGCAGCAATGAGAGAAGAGTTCGGTGCCCAAGCCTTCAACAAGTTTCGGACAGGAAAAAATGTGTTGAAAGTGTACAGAATTTAATAACTTACCATCAATAAACCTTTATAAGCATATATAGACCCAACAAATATGGTCATTTGTTCCGAAGCACAATACTCATTTTCCGGAATTATAATTGTGTCATCACTTGACGGATGTTGCTAAAATTCGTCGCAAAAATTAGCGCGCTGCCCGATTTTTATAGACGAGCAACTTACATAAGCTTCCAACCTTTTAGTTTCCCTGTAAAACGGGTCTGCGACCTGCCAAGTTGTCATGATTACCAGATCTATGAAAAGCAGCACGCCCACGACCATAAACAGTTGGTAATCTTTAATAACTTTCTTGTTTAATTTGACGTCGGTAAAAATTGAGTGCACCCGCCACGTTTTGCTGAACATGGCCCCGAAAGCGAGGGAGAATCCCGCCATTAATGTCCACGCCCTCGCCGTACATATATACGGAAATGCTTCTAAATAAAAGCGACAAATAATCTCAAATTTACGAGAATTCATAAGACATACCAACACTCGATAATCCTGAGTCCAATCCAAGGAAAACGATACTTGTGTACGTCAACATACAACCGATTATGATCAGATTGTTCAGTTGCGGACTGGACATCTTTATGTACCTCTGATTGCGATACTTTATGTTAAACGCCAAAAATACAGTGGCCATAATTATCCCACAAACTGCCAGAGTTGCTAATATTGCGTAAACTGTTTTATTCACCCTCGTATGTTCTATTATTAGAAGCGTCTTGTCTTTAGGTGGATGCCTGAAAATGCGAAACAAGCTTTTATTGAACGCCGCAAAAAAATTAATACGTACTTCCCAATCCACTTCAGGGGTTCCCCTAACGTCAAATCGAGATGTTGAGTGGCAGCGCTATATTCCCCCACTTTAATTTCCGTGCCCCCTTGGAACTGCTTCAGTAGAATGCTAGCTTTGCGTTCATTATCGTAGAATCTGACAGGGCCAGTAACGCCCTCAAAACTAGTGTTTTTTAGAGCGTCCAAGAATCTAGCTTCCCACATCGGGTCTCGATATTTAAAATCGCTCAACCGTGTTTTATGCGCAACGTTTTGAATAGCCAAAGCCACCGCCCATATACCGTCGTATGTATACCCGTGAAATCTCGAATATTCTTTACCTCTTCGTGAATCATATTCTCTTCTATACTCATCCGCAGTCTACAAATTAATTTAGTGTAAAATTGGAAGTGTTTTGGAGGGTGATTTTACAATGCCGGAAATAGTGATTTCCCCACTTGTCGATAACGGCAAGAGATCCGTCAGAATAGTCTGTTCCAAAGCTTCTTCTAAATCTTCCATCGTACAATTACTTTCCGGCTCTATTTGTTTCCACCATTCGTGCCCGTAAGTGCCCATAACTAACCACTGATATTTCCTACCGTACATTTTCAGTTTATAGGCCTCGCAGAAAATCATCCGAGCAAAATGTTCGTTGAAATTACCCAAAATAACCCTGGTGTCTTTGTCTTTCAACCGAAGCAGAGCTGTCGTAACTTCATTTGAAAAACTTTGCGTCTCTACCACCGTATAACTCAAGGTATCTAATTCGGCAACCAATCTGCGACAGTGCTTATTAAATATATGAATTCTCTGCACCCAAGTGTAATTATTACCTGTTATGTGCCAGTGAATACCTGGGCTCATTTTGATAAATAGTACCGACTCTGGTCCAGTTAAACTCTTTCAGAAGTGACAATCTCGGAGAGTTAAACGCGTTTTCCGACGGAACAATGCGAAAAAAGTTCGGAAAATTTTCTTTGGTAAACATTGGATGAGTATCTGCGTACGACAACTGAAATACGCAATTTCTTTTATAGAACCACGTAAATATTGGACATTCTAAGGTATTACTTGAGTTAAATGCCAATGTTTCGATGCTTTTGCTATCGGATCAGTAACGTGGGTACAAGCAGCTCCGAATAACATTAATTTGTGCGGCCCGCTGTGCATCATGTCAAAAAACGCCTTGACACCCACCGCCGCATTACACTGAAAGGAATATCATTAAACATGCCTTGGCAGATTTTATTTTTAAACGGTACATGTTTTCGTCTAAACAGCGTTATTATACCTATATGACAGATGTAGAGGAACCATGTAGTATTGTGAAATAAATGGTACAACCTGTAGAACATCTTTCATATTGTGACCTACTGCAAATTTGGTTATTTTCTGGGAAATATATCAGAAAATGACTTAGGAATTTTTATGGCAGGGTTCACTGATCTACCTCTTATCATTTAAACCACTAAAAGGGATTAACTAATAACACCACCCACATTTTTAGAAAAATAAAGGTGAGTAGGTACCTGAGGAGGCAAAGTCCAATATACCTAGTAGTTTAAGTAAACAAGAACTTCTTTTCGGCATACTTCTGAAATCTATCCAACATTCTTAATACAACAGTTCGAATTAATTTTAATTTATAAGCAAAAATTTTGCTTTTCAAATTTCAATTTTCAAAACGTCACAATACGCAAACTGTTTTACCGACTTCATGAATAAAAAAAATGCTGCCAATGCACTTGCAATAAAATTACTAAATTCGGGCTGTTTTTTGCAACAAAAGAGGTTGGGAACGCAGTGAGGGGACTTATTTAATTTCGAAAATCCGCCGCAACTGTCTTCCCGACCCCATAAATTGCAAATTACTCCAAAAACGCACAAATTCGTGATAAATTCACCTACCATTGTATCATTCCACCACATATGTAATCTATAATTTCTCAAAATCGCTGAGTGTTCGTTTACATGATCTAGAGCTAATTTAACACTGGGCATCACTCCCCGACCTAAAATATACATCATAATCAAAAAACAATTGGTAAATTTCTTTGCAAGAAAAGCACCTGTATTGGAATTTTCTACGCCACGGCCGAAAGGAAAAAATCCCGCGATGTACACATCGTGTCTTCTATTATCTGTATTAGGCTTCTGTGCTGAGCATTCCAAGATAAATAACATAATAATTACGAAATTCATCCTCGAAGCAAACTAAATTCACTGAATATTAAATTTGCATCAAAATCTTCGTGAACCACATTCACAGTTGGCCGTGCCAACAAACGGCACAAACAAACGCATGTTTTAATTGTAATTTTTAGTACAAAATTGCCGCCAAATACGATTTTGTAGGCGAATTTAGATAAAAAAGTATAGTACACACGTTTATACAAAGCTTTATTGATTTTGAGATTTGGGGTAGCTAAACACGCGCGATTTTATGCGCGATGCGCATTCTACCCCGTTTGACAAGATAAATTTTTATTATATTATTTCAACCCAAAAAAATCGTAAATTGTTCATACTAGTCGCCTAAATATCAATAAAATGTCTCACAGAGTTTATGTTAACTGTTACTAGGGTTGTGAAATATTGTTTGGCACTTTCCTCACTGTATATCTGCTCCTAGATGAACTTTTGCAGTCCCGTACTTGATTTTTAAATTTTTTCTTACCTACGTAAGGTACATACTCGTATTTTGAGCAAATAAAAGTATGTTGTTTTAATACTCTCATTTAGGTACTTACCATATTTTTCCCATGCTATGTATGTAGGTAGATCTAATAACAGCAATTCTTAAATTATTTTCAACCAGCAATTAAAATTTTGTTTGTTAAATAAGTATACATAAGGATTATCTATCAGTAAATACCAAATAGGTAGGTTCATAACTGGTGCATGCATTTGCAGGTAGGTAAGTAATGTTTTCTTATGTTCATGACTTATCAGCAACATATTTTTGTTTAAAAATTTGTTCTTAAATTCATGGATGCTTAATTATAACATAACCAATATTCCAGAGATATTAATTTCAAATGTGAAGTAAAAGCGGGAATTGTGACAGAATATTTTGATTGGCTGCTGTTCCATTTTTTGATGACATTTGGGGAACAAATGAGTTTTTTTTTTAATTTTTGATGATAGAGAATGATTTAATATGAAATCAGGTACGGCTTATAATTAGAAAGTTAAAATGTACCAGACCAGAGCAAAGGGTAGGTCCAGAATTTTGAGGGATGAAAAAAGAAGGGCTAAATCTGCAGGTACTAGTGCAAACAGCGCACGAGTGGAATTTCAACCCTTCCAAAATCTTGAAAATCCAAACAGTCGGAAAGTGAACGTAAGTATTAGCAGAACGTTTTCTTTCAATAAATGATGTTTGTGTTATAATTTTAAGGTTCCTTCAAATTTCTTGTGTGATATTGACGCGGATGACGCCAAAGAAAACATCAACAGTGAGTTTTAGAATTCAAATTTTGTGCGTAATTTTTTTAGCCGAGTTTTTCGGCAGATTTCTCTGATGCCCGAGAAAATAAGCGGCGAAAATGTGTAGAAGGCAAAAGTACCAATGAAAATTCCCAAAAAGTTCGCAGAAATTGGAGAGAAGTGAAACCATCGGAGTATATGCAAAGTCTTTTAATCGAGAAGCATAACCATTGCGAAGTGGGTAAAATCAAAAAATCGCAGCAAAAGAGTTTGTTCGAAAAGATAAACGTTAGTTACAGTAGGAAATTTTCTGCGAAAAACCATTTCAAAATAGTCAATTCGGATTTTAATGCAAATAGTATTTTGAGTAACGAGTTCAACAGTTGGGGGGGTGTAAAAAGCTCTTTAGTGCGGGAAATCAAAATGGAAGTCGATAAGACCAGTTATATGACCCCAAAAATGGAAGCAATGTCTTTAGAAGCGTCCCCTGAGAAGCACGGAGTGCCCCAAAGCTTTGAATGCCTCCCGCCTTCGTCATGGGTGTTCAATACTCCGGAAAAGCAGCGAATTCACGAAGATTTATACCAAGAAGACGATGGTTCGACTCCTATTCAACCGGCATTGATCACCACCTCAGAAGAAACGAAAACGTTGTACGAATTGCGCGAGGGAGTTATTTCAAAGTTCGATTTTGGGGGATTTGTGAAGAACGGAGAAGCCCCGGTCGATCCCCGATACGTTCGTCCTGTTTCACAGTTTCCTCTTGCTGATACGCCACACGGATCAAGACCATCGCCCATCGAGAGCAGGGTAAGTTTATTAAATTGGTTTTACTCTGTTCAAGTTGGGACACAAACTTTGAGTCATTCTGTATGTGTAAACAGTATGTGTATATATTGATTTTTGTTATCTCATAGCAGGTAAAGGATTAGCCCACATTTAATAATTTTATGGCTTAAGGGTAACTGGGTTTAAATAGGTAGTTTAGTCATTGTTGACTATTGACTTCTGATGCTTTCTGAGAAAGCTACCTGAGCTAGTTTTTGACGTGTATCATTTATTCTGTAAAAGATGCTCACTGCAGAAGTTATTCAAAAATTCATATCTCTCTTACTATCAACCCAAGAGGCAAAAGGTTTTTTGCGATCGCTAGCCCAAAGTTTGAGGTGTCTCTTAGTATGCCCCTTGTTGAGAAAATTGTCTTGTTTGGCACTGCAAAAAAACTTTGAAAATGTCAACGACAAAACTTCAAAAAACTCAATTTTTTCAAATGGCACGTGCCTATTTTTACATAGTCTTCAGATAGAAAATTAAATTTTAAGGGCACTTTTATTACCCTTTCTTATGTCTATTTCCATTACTTAAGGAGATATTTATAGTAGGAGAGCCCGCTACAAAATTATGCACCCATCTGTTAACGAAATGGAATGTGCGGCAAAGGCATTGGCATGTAAAAACACCGTACTCAACGGAACGGCACCCGTGCCTGTCACCATTTGGTGTAAAAAGGTAAAAACAATGGCACCTTAGTGCGAATCCACGGCACGGCAACATTTTTGCAGCCCGTAACTCAGACAAATTCCCGTCATGTGTTAACGACTTGAAATAAAGTTCAATGAAAAGGGCATTATGTCCCCTTTATGAATATCCAAGCGTGTCGCGATTCAAAACAGCCAAAGTAGTTGGCACGGCCTGCTTTTTAACGCGTTACGCAGCGTCGAAATGTTACTTTTGAATCAATTTCAATGGTCGTGCTGTCGTGCAATATATCGTCGAATATTAAATGTTTTTTGTGTGATGCACAATTGACATCTGTCACTGTGACACCTGTTAATGGGAACTACGTAACTACAGTCCTTAGTCGGGGAGCAGCCATCTCAAAAAGCGCTTATTTAAAGAGTTAGTCCGAAGTCGAGGACACACTTGTTTTGAAGACTGTTTTCTATGTAAAATCACCCGAATCCGAATCCGAATCCGGAGGGCGCCCGTTCATTTGGGACGGCCTTGACCCTGAAAAATGCATTTTTACGTAAAATTTCGAAAAATTGAAAACTCCGAACATTTCAGTTTACATCGTCATATCTTCGTTCTGGAGACAGCTAGGAAGCTAATTTTTTTTTTAAATGTTCTCCAGGATTTTTGGTTGCAAACCTCTATACACAATTAACTTTCGAAAAATAACTACGTCAGAAATTTGTAATTTTTTACACCGCGTCATTTTTGTGCACCTTAATTTTCACCACGCGAGAAAATTTTTTATTGTAAAAGATAGATACCTATTCAATCGAAACAATATGTCGTGAAAAGTATGCAGAAGTTTTTAGTGAAAAAATCATGTAGATATCTTCAATACTGACCGAGTTACAGCAATTAACAAAATATTGCTTTTTGCGCTGCGGCATAGTGTTCTATCTCTACTCTGCGCATCTACCTACTCCGTGATGCATCTACGCCTGCGGGCGGCTAATCTCCGTCATATGCGGGAAACTCGTGCAAATACCCATTACTTTTCTTTGACAAAGTGATAAAACAGTTTCCGATATAATCAAGTTTATGTTTAATTGTTTACAAATAACAATAACTATGTACGAGTCGGTACGAGTAGTATGTATATGTGGAATTGTTTTGGAATCACTGTTTGTCCGATTTTGATTGAAGACTGAGGTTAAGTTATATGCATTCCTATTAGTAAAAATGGAAATCAATTACAATTTGTGCATAATTTGTCAGATCAATGATTCAGTAGAAACAGTTCAAGCTGTAACTGAAAATGGATATAACGCATTGTTCAAGGCGGCAGGCAGGCCGCTTCTGACCCCATGGCTGCCTCAAAGACTAGAAGTCTTTGGGCTGCCTGCGTGTCAAGTTACGTATTGCCGGATTGCCGTCCTCAACCTAACCTAAGCTAACGAACACTGTATCTACACCGAGATCTACACCCCTATACCGTTCCTCATTCGAAGAAAAACATTCATTTTTTAAAAAGTTTTTATATTTGTTCTCAAAATAGGAATACATGGAACTCCATACATGGGTGTAACATAAATTTGATATAAGATCTACATCGAAATGCATGTAAGTAAGAAGTAACTGCATAATATGAAGTTCTCCCTTCTCCGCACGTGCCGCCTTAAAGTAAATGCCACCTTTAACTTTTAAAGTTAATCGGTAATCCGATTTCGTTTTTTCGGCGGGTGTATACCGCCTGCCGCCTCAAAAATTGACCGCCTGTGTGTTTGACAGGCATTCCCCGCTCACTAGAAACGGCCCTGGCGGCAGGTACAAAAACAGATAGAATTAGTGTACGTATGTCTATCGCAGAATTTGAAAAATTAAGAACAGTTTTACAGTTATGATATGTTATTTGTAAACAATTAAACTTAAACATAAACTTCATTACATCGGAAACTGTTTTATCACTTTGCCAAAGAAAAGTAATAGGTATTTGCACGAGTTTCCCGCATATGACGGAGATTAGCCGCCCGCAGGCGCATATGCACGGAGTAGGTAGATGCGTAGAGTAGAGATAGAACACTATATGCCGCAGCGCAAAAAGCAATATTTTGTTAATCGCTGTAACTCAGTCAGTATTGCAGATATCGAGATGATTTTTTCACTAAAAACTTCTGCATACTTTTCACGACATATTATTTTGATTGAATAGGTATCTATCTTTTACAATAAAAAACTTTCTCGCGTGGTGAAAATTAAGGTGCACAAAAGTGACGTGGTGTACAAAATTACAAATTTCTGACGTAGTTATTTTTCGAAAGTTAATTGTGTATAGAGGTTTGCAATCAAAAATGCCTGGAGAGCATTTCAAAAAAAAATTTAGCTAGCTGTCTCCAGAACGAAGATATAACGATGTAAACTGAAATGTTCGGAGTTTTCAATTTTTTGAAATTTTACGTAAAAATGCATTTTTCAGGGTCAAGGCCGTTTTAAATGAACGGGCGCCCTCTGGATTCGGATTCAGTGGGTGATTTTACGTAGAAAACAGTCTTCAAAACAAGTGGGTTCTTGACTTCGGACGACCACTTTGAATTTAAGCAAGCTGCTCCCCGACTACCTTCTTTTTAACTTGATCCTTATGTCTTCAACGTAATGTGTAAGTTACTCCGCACGGGCAGCTGTAATAGTGCATGTTGAAAAGAGACAATTTCGAAAAGAATGTCTGGCATGCCGGTATGACGATTTGCATTGTGCAAAAAAGGACGGTAAATAAAAGTAGCGGCTGAATTGCATGTCGGCTTACGTTCTCTTCAGCGTTCGGACTGTTGGATAAGTGATATTAGGATCAAATTTAAAAAAGGACTGTATAGGAAGTAAGTAACTAGGTAAACTTTTGCTATTAAATCATGCTGCAAATGCAACACGTGACACTGTTGCTGAATACGAAAATACAAAATTTCCAATGTTAAAAACTCGCGCATGCCGGCTGCCGAATTCCGTGAAAATGACGCCGCGTAGCGCGTTATAAATCGGGCCGTGCCACCTACTTAGACTGCTTTGAATCGCGACACCCTTGGATATTCGTAAAAGGGACATAATGCCCTTTCCATTGAACTTTATTTCAACTCAACACATAACGGGAGTTGCTCAGAGTTACGGGTGCAGAAATGTCGCCGTACCGGGGATTATTATTTGCACTAGGGTAAAAGATGGCACGGGTACCGATTTCAATTCAATTAATCGCAGGCTACAAGATGGCACAACTTTCATCTCGTTCACAAATCGCGCAATTTTCCGCAAATTTCCGTACCGGAAGTGCCAAAATGCACCAAATGGTGACCGGCACGGGTGCCGTTCCGTTGAGTACGATGTTTTTACTTGCCTTTGACGCACATTCCTTTTCGTTAACAGATGGATGCATAATTTTGCAGCGGGCTCTCGGACTATTAGGTTTTTTGAGAATTTTCTATTGCAAATATCATTTTTGCGAGCGGCTAGTTGTCAAATTGATAGTTTTGTTGTACGTCGTCTGTTAGAAGTAACTCAAAACTATCGAAATTAATCACTACCCTGACGGTGTCTTTTTTTATGTATTTTCTATTTACGGAAGCTGTGATAGAATAGTGGAAAGAACCTTGTAGTGAACCCATACTTTCCACCATAAAGTTGTTAAAAAACATTAAAAAACAAACTCTTTATTCGTTAGCGGGAAATCAAGGAGGGGGCCTCCTTGATTTATTGCCCCGCCCATTGTGCAATAGTGAGATAAAACCCCTCTAAACCTCACCTCGAACCCAGTACATCCCTAAGTTAGGCCTTTTTTTTAATGATCGTGACTAGGGTTTTAAGAATTCGGGATCGGGATTCAATTTCGGGATTTCGGGATCGAAATTTAGAATCCCAGGATCCCGGGATTGAATCCCGAACCCGAAATTCAGAAGTTGAAATAGGAAACACTACTATTTAGGGATGTAACGTTTAAACGTTTAACCGCACGTGTGGACACTACCCGTTTTGGGGAACGTTTAAACGAAATGCAAATAAAATTTAGATATAGGCATCCTTAAATTTCAGATAAACAAAGCCGCGGCTAGTGCTAGGCGCGCACCGCGTAAGAGCAAAAGCGAGGCGACCACTTAAATATTGCAAAACCGTCATGCGCTTTTCAAATTGATTGTTTGCATCCCTTTGAGGACTTTCGCCGCCAGCGCCGCAGCCTCATTCAACGGTATAAGTACATATTATTTTATGATTTATAACCCAACTTTCAAACGACGCGACGTTTGATTTTTTCTAATTATTCAAGTTTCAAAACAATTTTGCAATATTGTTAAGTTTATACGCCGTTTAAACGTTTAATAAACGCGTTTAAACGTTTACGAAAAATCGCTAAACGTTGCATTCCTGCCATTATTTATAACTAATAAACACCCCGAACGAATTTACGTATTTACATAAATACAATCGGCGACTGGTGATTTACTGGATTATTTACGCACGCGGAGGTGCGGCGCCGAAACTGACCCACGGCGCTGATAGAAACTTGTAAGGACATGGGCGTAACGTCCTGTGGGATACATGAACAATAATTTTGCAATGCAAAAAAATTCCTTTTGCGTAAATTATTATTTCGGTATTTTTCGGGATCCTGGTAAAATGTCGATCCCGAAATCCCGGGATTCGGGATTTCGGGATCGACATTTTACCGGGATCCCGGGATTCGGGATCCCGGGATTGAAAACCCTAATCGTGACACACAAAACAAATCAACAAAAAAAAAACGTAAATTTACTTTCCTATCTTCTTGATTTAGCATTTGTCTGTCTTAACAAAAAAAACGACAACAATAAATGCTTAGCAAGTCTCTCTGTTCATTACGCATCAGAACCATCAGAAGACGAGAATAAGCTATGACTCGTCACTATTCTTATTCCAATCCAACCACCAATCCTAGGTCCTACCATTATTATTATCGTGCGGGATACGAAACTAACTATAACCCGTTACTGTCAGTTTACATACTCCCATACGACAAAACAGACTATCAAAACTGAGGGGTAAATATCCCGAAAAATTTTTGTACACAGGACTCGGAATTCCAAAGATTTCCAAGGAATTCCAAAGAATTTCAAGGACTTCCAAAGATTCCCAAGGAATTCCAACGAAAATTCCAACGAATTCCGAGGCCTTCTAAAATAATTTTATGGAATTCCGAACGTCTTCGAGGAAAGTAATCTCCTCCCAATTATCCCAAACAAAAGTGCAATACTGGCATAAACCTTTTTACTTTTATGCTTAAATTTCTTAATAGAGTGCTTAAAGAAACAAAATAAACCAATTTTTGATTATTTAAAACAAATATTCTTTTATTAAAGAAAACAAAATATATATGTATGTATATAAAAAAGGCAGCTCTTTAAAGTAAAAATAACAAAATGGTAGCTTGAAAATAAACGTAAATACTCACTTTTTACGACTTATTGCTCTGTTATTAAAATGGACGTCATGAAAAGTGAGATATATTGTGTAACGAATGAATATCATTAAAAAGGAACATAGAACGTATAACCTCTAATATAGGTAACTTTACATAAATGTTACGGTAATTGTAATTAATCCGGCTATTTTGTATAAATATGGGCAATTATACGGTTTAGTCCCATTTCGTGCGTTCCCATTTCGGGTGTCGATGAAATTTGTCCCGTCCGTTTCGTGCGTCGCTCCAAACCTCTACCTGGTTTGAGTGCCGTTTCGGGTGCTGACCTGCTGATAATACAGTAAGCCCCTAATTCCAGTTTATCTTTACAACACAACGCTGTTAATAACTAGACTTCGATGCGGAATTATATGTTGAATTCGCTACTATTGTTTTCAAATAATGTTTTTGTTTGGGGGGGGGGACTTAAACGCTCAGCTCGCTTCGCGAGCTGAGCTTGCCCACAGACCAGAAATAGTGAGCCGTGGAACCACTTTTTTGGCCGTATTCAGTGACGGGCAACTATAAAACAAAGCAGTACGTTTTGTATGCCTTTATTGCAACAAGTACCTATAACGCAGGAACTGGCACTATTTAATTACCCAGTAAATTCTCGACGCTCAAATCGGCACGAAAACAGGTAGAAACCCAAAAAACGCCCGAAACGGGAACGCACGAAATGGGAAGATACCAATTATACATACCTAATCACCACAAAATTTGGCGAATATAATAAATTCTTTAATATTTGCAGTAGGTAATTAATTGAATTGACTAGTTTTTATATTTGATACCCACAACTTAATCGTAAATGTAATAAAAGCCTTTAAACTATACTATTTTTAATTAACCGGACGATATATAAAATCACCAGCCAAGTATGCCAAATGTAATAAATTACGTTAGATATAACCGACCTGCCCTGTACGGAGTTCACCCTTGGAATGTATGACACTTGCGTACAAGGCAAATTTTATGACAGTAGCGTCCATAAAGCAAAATAAGGCTCAGCAGGTAAATTAAACAACTCTGATCTAGTGGCACTTGCGTGCAACATAAAATTTGGATTCCTTATTTAAATATTTATTTCGAACACCTATTATGTTAAATATTGAGGTAAGTTAACTTGATCCCCCAGTGATTTCTTTTGTAAAATGTTTGTTGAATGATCTTTGAGGAGAATCATATTATAAACGCTAACGACTGAGACTTACAACGCCCCGCTTCGCTCCACTTGACCTTAACCTGGCAGATTTTTATGTTGCACGCAAATGATGCTTGTTTCGAGGTACCCGATTTTCCTGCTGGACATCTTTCCTTATGTACGCAAATGTCACGTACGCAAATTTTGATGCCCACCCTAGTACTACTACAGCTCCATGCCTTAATAATTGGAACAGAAAGTAGAAGAAAACAAAATAATTTATTATTATTATTAGTATTATTGCCACCGCGTCTTGGAACCCTTTTGCAATTTCCTAAATCAAATATTCTCGAAATTATCAAAAAAGTACTATTTAGAACCCAATAATACCTACAATGGACAGTTACCCAACTAAATTCACAGATTAGAGACTAAACTTCTGAAACTAATACAGAATTGTGACAGCACTGTACCTCACCCCACCCTCAAATTGAAAACTATTGGCCGGTGGATGCGAATGCAATGGATGCCTGCAGATTGCAGAAACTCAGAAACACCTATTACTCATCACACCACTAAAATTTTATTTTCATTCGGATAATGAATAGAATATTAAAATGTATTTCAAATATTCTTAAGGGACGTGTGGAGAAATTAATATTTACCGACAAAGTTCTTCTTGGGAAAGATTGTCCTTCCATAAAATTTGCTATTCAACATTGTTAGCTGAAAAACCATTAGGAATCTACTGCTTCGTGCTTCTTTTTCCCGGAAAAAACGATAATTAAAACGAAATCAAAGTTGGTCGTTAGACTCCTTTATCAAAATTTTCTGGTATATCATAGACACAAGTTTATATACGAGGGCAGTGCAGCGTATTCTTTACCGAAGTCGATTTGACAGGTTTTTTTGGTTCTATTGCAGAATGTTTCGGATCCAATTGAGAAGAGGTCTTTGCAACCTGAGAATCCGTTTGCAGTATGTACGCAAAGGCCAAAGAAAAATTGCAAAGATAGTAAGCGTAAGCTCGTGAAAAAACGCTCGATCGATTTTACAGGTAGCGACGATAAATTAAACGCTATATTCTTGTGCGATTTGAACCAGAACATGATAGATTGTTCCCCTATTGATTTTTTGGGGACATCCAGTACTTCGAAGAGAAGTTACGAAGTTATAGACTTCTTGAAATGAGAAGATTGTTATGATTTGTTATTTTGTTGCAATATTGTTTAGTTTTAATTTTCGTATTAGTGTAAGTTTAAAATGGGACAAATAAAACTTGTTGGTTACATAAATGACTATTTTTTTTTATTTATAATTTCTTTACAATAGTTTCCATTTTTCTTTTTATCTATTATCTAAAATACTTTTTTTTTTATTTAAGTATTGTGCGCAAGAATTTTCTCGATTCTACAGTTACGAACGCGCGTCTGAAATCGAAAAAATCTCTAGGCAGCCACTGGAAATAATACTAAGAATATTTGGCTATCTAAAAGTAAACAAAATGCTACTTCCGAACCACCGAATATGTCCAAGCAAGCTGTTTACGTTGCCGAACTTTACTATAGAAGCTGCAGTAAACCACTACAATAAATAATACAGGTACAAATATTAAAAGACATACTTGCACTAGAAGATAACGAAAACAACGCGACTATATAAAAAATACGCACCTCTCGAGATACAAAACGAAAAAAACACATCCATAGCGTTAAAAAAATAAATTACCCCTGTCGATCGTAATTTTTTTAAAGAGTCCTTGAATGGCAAGTTCGCACTGTTAGAGACAGGACACGTGCACTTAAAAATAACAACAACATTTAGGTATTATATATACAAGAAAAAAACAATCTTCACTGCCTATGACATTAAAACATTGCGCTGGTTTACAAAACGGCAGTACTGTCCGACCTGTTAGGTATCAGAGGACTTAAAGCCCCTGGCAGCTTTTGTCCCCGTTCCATTTCGTAGTGGGTATCCGTCGGAATATCTGCAAAACCAAATTTAAACAATACCATCTGCTAACGACGCGCGGTTTTCTAAAGCGACGAAAAATGGAACCACCAATTAATTTATTTCACGAACAGATTCCATTTTCAAAGAAGACGCTCTTAAAGTTTTAGTATACAAGGTTATTCAAGAAACTTGCTCCTTAAGAGCTCCTGATTTTGTTTGAGGACCCCGCTATTCGCGAATATTGCCAGTAGTAGAGCAATTTTTAAATTTCAATATTTGGGTATTGCATGAAACTGTAGCAGTGATATTTTAGTGGAGTGAAAGCAATATGTAGGAAAAACTTCTGCTACAAGAAAAAATTGAAACTGTTATACAGGGTATTAGCAATTACATAACCAAATTAGAAAACTTAAGAACACCATAACTTTGTAATTTCAAAAAGAACCCTATTGTTTTTAGGTTATTGTTAGCAGGCCGTGCCGATAGAATCTAGTGCGCACGTAATTGGGGAATGTGACGTCAATTGGGAGCGTGAACCTGGGAGCCGGGCATTTATCTTTACGGCAGCGGCGTTATCGCCCGAAGACTTTACAGACTTTACTAACTTGCCAGTATCTTTGATAAGTTTATAATGCCTAATTGTGCTATCATGGGTTGTTACAACAATAACTGAAATACAAATGACGTTAACTTTTTTAGATTTCTGCAGAATTCTTCGCTAGCTCAACTATGTAAATGTGCAGACAAAGTACTGCGTTGTCTAGTTCGGACGCACACGTAATTTGAGAATCAAACAATTAAGTTTACGATTTCAGGGTTTATCAGAAACTGATAAGGGTAAAATTGTGAAGAAAATGCGAAAAATAGCAAACTAAAATTAACTTTGTTGTGATTGTGATTGGCGCCGTATTTTTTAACGCATGCATTAAGTATTTTGTAAAACAAAATCACCAAGCAAGAGCTAAAATCTGTTATTGTTGAAAGGGACTAAGCATTTTAACAAATTTTAGACTGGACAAAAATACCTTAAATATACAAAACCTAATAAGTTGAACTAAAGTAATCAGAAATGTTTACAGATAGGTATCTCTGTTAATGTACTAAAATTCCTCTGAAAAAAACTCACTTTCGGAAAATGCAATGTTTTCTTGTCACCTATTAAATTTATTAAATATTTAGTTAGCTCCTTTCACAAATAATCGATTCTGTTAAAGTAATTCACCGATTGAAATAACAGTTGTCATGTGAATTATCGTTGTATGGGGTGGCCCACTGAAAACAGTAAGTGCGATTTTATGCCATTTAGCATCATTTTCACGAAAAAAGCTGGGGCATGTCGAATTTGGTTGTAAGGGGGACATCTGACTTCGATGTTTTCATTCATGTAACTTTAACCCCAAAGCGGAAGGGGAAAGCACCCTTCAATTTTTAAATAGGAGGTAGTGTCAAGATGCACACTGTATGAAAGGCCTTTAAATTCTCCTTATAACAGTTTTTCATTTTTTAAAATTGGATCACTAACCTCCAAAAAAATGCACTTTAAAAATAACATTAATTAAGGCACCTTTTAACACCAGTAAGTGCGATTTTATAACATTTGATTCACATTTTCTCAGAAGTCAGTGGTCCGTTTTAAAAAAATGGAAAACTATTATAAAGAGAATTGAAAGATGAAAGGCTTTCAAACGGTGTGTATCTTGATACCACCTTCCATTTAACAATTTAAGGGTGCTGTCCCCTCCAGCTTTGGGGTTGAAGTTACATGAATGAAAACATCGAATTCAGATGTCCCCCTTACAACCAAAATCGACGTGTCTGAGCTTTTTGCGTAAAAATTATGTCAAATGGTATAAAACCTCACTTACTGTTTTCAGTGGGCCACCCTGTATAAAGTATATGAGTTAATTAGTCATTTTGTATTAATTTTTTTGCACCGATATCGATCAATCAGGAGGCTAGATTTAGTAAAGTTATCTTGCATAATATGTTTCTATTGCTTATTAGATGAGGGAAATTATAAATATAATATACTGCAATATCATTCGACCTTCCTAGTATGTATATTCAAACACTTTTTCTCCTTTTCTAACAAAATTAGTGTTGCTTTTAGGAAACACCCTTCGCGTTAACTTTGTTCTCAAGTTTAGAAAATATTTTTCTCGAATACAGTAAGGTAGTCTTCTGATAATTATTACCGAATTGGTTTTGTAATTAATAAATACAAGTTTAAGTTTACTCGAAAATCAAAGTTATGCTTCATATTTGAATAATTAACCACGTTTTGCAATATTGCACGAACCATAAGTCTTTCAAATTCATCATTTATTTAGTTTTGATTTATTTCTCTCAAACATCTTTAACTAATTTTATTTTATTTTGAGTCACTCTATAATAATATAATTATTGCAACAAATATGTTTAATTTTTTCTTGGTAGGTGTACAAAATCATTCTAATATAAACGAGAAAGGCATAGATACGCTTTGCCGTGCATAGCGGACCGTATATATTCGAGGGTTTGGCGCTCCCAAGCAACGTCATTGCGCGCTTCCAACCGAATAGCGTCTGCCTATGCACTCACCATATATATTTACGCCATGATTGTTAGATTCCCCATAATATTGCCTTTCATTTTGCTATATGCTTCCCTATACCCAAAATCAACCGTTTTTGCCAAATTTGCATTTCCTTGAAAAAAGTGCCAAATCAGACAACTAAATAAAAACAAACCATAGCAATATTTAATTAAACAGTAACAATTACTTAAAAAGTCAACAACCCATCTGTTAGGAAACTGATTATCCAGGTAGTTTTTTACCTAAGCACTGTAGTGTGCAGGGGCACCGTCGTGTCGTATCCATAACCTTCGCGTTAAGCCTAATGGCAACTTGTCCAACACATTTTCCAAATCATGTTGCAGAAAGTGGAGGTAGGTGTTTCCATCCACATTACCAAAAAAATAAGAACCAATAACAGGTGTCCCATATATTGTACAAAATGGGAATTTTCAGTCACATAATAATGCACATTATGTTTGTTCACATTTCCGTTTCTATGGAACGTCCCTTCGTCACAAAATATTTTTGTACATACATTTTGGCACCTAACAAACAATTTCTTTCACTTTCGCCCAAAGTGTAGACCATGTCTATTAATTCTTGTTTACAAAATTCATTTTCACTTAAGAAAACTTAATTCTCAAATCAACTTAAACAAAGCGATATTAACTGCGAAACAAAATTTATGACTCAACTTTTTTCATAACCAACCGAGTATTATCAAATCATACTTGCTAGATTTATCTGGAAAATACAAATATTTCGAAAACGGTTAATTTTGGGATAGGGAAGTGTATAGCAATAAGAAAGGAAATTTGATGGGGAATCCAATAATGGTATAAAAACAATAGGGTTCTATTTGAAATTAGAAAGTTATAGTGTTTTCAAATTTTCTAATTTGGTCCTGTAATTGCTAATATCCTGTATAATATTTTCGATTGTTTCTTACAGCAACAGTTATTCCTAAATGTTGCTTTCATTCCATCAAATTATTACTGCTACAGCTTTATTCAATTCTGAGATATTAAAATTTCAAAATTGTTCTGCATCTGCAAATATTCGCAAGAAAATGCCCATAACTCAAAAAATAAGTTCAGAAAAAAATTATTTCATATAACCTCATAGAATCGATCAAGGAATTCGAAAATGAAGTCAAATACAAGGTGTTCCATTTGAAATAACGAAGTTGACCTGCATACAGCATATATGGGACAAGCTGTATAGCTAAAAATAATTTTAGCTGGAGCAACATGTCACTGGAAACAACTTTTATATGGAAAGAACACCTTCACTTTCCAAAAAATCCATAAAGTTGAATTGAGCTTTCAATGTTAATGAACAAGTTAAATAAACAACCCTGTATACAAAGAAAAACTTCCGAAGAAAGCTAACGCAAACAACGTAATGCACAAACATCGAAATTTATTAAAAAATACATAACAAAAAAAAAATATAACAACATTTCGTAATAAAAATACAAAATATAAAAAACCCGCTTGTGTAAATTAAAAGAAAAAACAAATATAGATCCCGCCACCTTTGGGACACAGAAGCGCAAAAAACTGCACTCACAAATTAGAGAAATATCTCTGTTCTTTACTTACTACAAAAAAAAACGTGCACTCGAATTTTTCCCCCTCTCATCAAACAACATACTGTTTCGGGTCTTTTTTGTTTTTCACGCCTATATAGATGTCCATACCTGATTCGGTGTTCGTCTTCGTCGGGATGAAGGATGCCACGAGCAGAGCGCACACCACCAGGAAGGCCCCGAAAACAAACGGGGGCCCCGGAACCCGCTGACAATAAAAAGGACAATTGTACACAAGATGAATCGCCAACCTCTTAAAAGTTATTACATGCCAACATATGTGCATAAAAAATTAACCCTGTATAAAAAAGCGAGGAAAATTACAACTTGCCTGTGAATCGCCATCTTGTAGAGTGTGCGTAGTAGGACTATCACTGTCGCTTTCCGTTAAATTCACGTCAAACATGTAGAAGATGAATCCGAACATGGCGGGTCCTAAACCGTTACAAAGCCCTCGCATCCCGGTCACCATTCCTTGGACGACTCCCTGTCTATCCGCTGTACTATGGATGGAAACGAACGCTGAAATGGCCGGGTACGTTATCGAGGACATGGAGGCTAACATCCCGGCACCCCACATCATCCAAGTGGTCGTACCGAACCCGTACCAGAGAAGCTGCAGCATCTCGAAGAGCAAGCCCAACATTATTGTGTGCTTGCAGCCCAAGTTCTTCATCAGAGCGCCTGAAGAGACAAGAAGAATATTTGTGTTTACACGGCTTAAACCAAAACAAAGATGAAGCACCATATGAAAAAAGTTGTATAGTTTGGAAAAGCTCAGTCTCATTCTATAATAATTGTTGATTTATCTCGGGGTGGCGGTAATAAACGGGGCAGTGAAAGAATGACCAAAAAATGGCAGAGCAATTTACACATTCAGTTCTGGAAGTATTAGATAGACATGCACCTGCCAAGGAATTGTGATTGAATACAAGATGGGCAGGTAAGAGGTGGTGGACTCCAGAGATTCATGAGATGATGAAGAGGAGAGATTCTCTCTCTAGAAAAGCAGTAGATAATAACGTAGAAGACTGGAATATGTTTAAGAGAAAAGGGAATAAGATAGTGGATATGATAAGAAAGAGGAAAAATAATATTACAATAGTCAAATAGAAGAGATGAAACAAAATTCCAACCAAATGTGGAAGGTCTTGAAGAAGTTGGTTAGTAAGAATATTAGAAGTCAGAAAATAGGAATAAAATTTGATAATAGACTAATTGAGGGATACTGTGAAATAGCCGAAGAAGTGATAGACAAGATGGAGAAATATGATTCGAAGCTGGATAAATTTGAGGAAGTGTCTTCCTGTGAGTTGAAAAGAATAGTTAAGAGCCTGCCAAATAAAAACAGTAGTATCGATGGGATCAATACTACAATTTTGAAATTAATTGTGGAAGCTGTGGGAAATAGGTTACTGGATGTTATTAATAAATCCTGCGAACAGGATTGTTTCCTTCAAAATGGAAGAGATCGATGGTTGTTCCTGTAGAGAAGATCCCGAATGCTGATGATGCAAGCTCCTATCGCCCAATAAACATGCTCCCATCTTATGAAAAGGTTTTGGAATTGGCTGTGAAAGACCAATTTCTGCATTATCTGGAAGGAAATAACATTCTCTCGGAGTCTCAAGCGGGTTTTAGAAGGGGCCAATTGTGAGAGACTGCAGTGCAAACTAGGATACATGAGTGGAAGATGGCAATTTCTGCGAAGCAAAAAATAGGTGCGATATTCGTGGATTTTAAGTGCACTTTTGGGACGATTGATCGGAATCTGTTGTTGATGAAATTGGCTCGTGTTGGGGTTGATGGTGTTGTGTTGGATTGGTTCAGAAGTTTTCTTGTAGGTAGAGTTCAAGTGACGAAATATGGGGAAAGTATTTCAAGTGAGAAGGAATCAAAATGGGGAGTTCTTCAAGGATCAGTGTTGGGACCTATATTACTTATTTTGTATGTTAATGACATAGTTAAAGTTTTCAAAAAATGTAAAATACAGCTATTTGCTGATGGTACCCTTGTGTATTTTGTCCATGATGATGTGGATTACATTGTACAAGTATTGAATGAGGAACTGGAGTTACTGTGTAAGTGGTTGTCCTGTAATACTTTAGTTATTAATGTGAGTAAAACTAAGGTAATGTTCGTTTCGCATAGATGTATTGTTCCTGTGGGCGATGTTTATGTGGATGGGAGCAGGTTGGTGGTTGTTAAGGAATTGAAATACTTGGGAATTATTTTGGATGACAAACTCAATTTTAAAAGTCATGGTAATTATGTTATAAAGAAAGTGAGCCAGAAAGTTGGAGTTTTACAACGAGTAGGAGTTAACTTAAGTTTATGGTCAAGATTGCTTGTTTATAAAACTATTGTGCTTCCACATGTAAGTTACTGCTCGACGATTGTTAATCTGTTCACACTGGAATATTTTCGTAAATTAGAAGTGAAGCAAAACAGGGCATTGCGGATAATTTTGAAATGCGATAGGTATACTCGGATTGAGTGGATGTTGGATGTGTTGAGATTGATGAGTGTCAGACAA
Organism: Xestobium rufovillosum; assembly: GCA_963966045.1. Taxonomy (NCBI): domain Eukaryota; kingdom Metazoa; phylum Arthropoda; class Insecta; order Coleoptera; family Ptinidae; genus Xestobium; species Xestobium rufovillosum. Next base: position 33,123,640 of record OZ014497.1, read on the forward strand.
CTAGTGACATATATCACGTTGGTATTTATATTTAAGTTAAAATACAATTTATTTCAATGTAAATTGCGTGATTTGAAGTATAATGCAGATATTCATTCTTATTCTAAAAGAAATAGAAATGATTTTTATGTGCAGTGCTATGGCACTTCATTTGCACAAAATCCGTTATTGGTGAAGGGGTGTGTTTTGTTTAATAGTCTACCAGTTGATATAAAATGTAATACGGTTTTACCATCTTTTAAGAATCTTTGTAAACAGTATGTGCAGGATAATTTTTAAGTTTGTGGAAGATTGTTTATTCTAAATAAATGTATGATGGGAATATTGTATAAGTACATATTTAGCTTACAGCTAATAAATATATTATTATTATTATTTCTTCCACCCTTTTCTCCATCCTTCTTTGCACAATTCTAATTTTTGACTTGTGGGAAGTTAAACTGATCGTTCTAAAATTGATCCTAATGTTTTTTGATACTAGATCCAATTTCTTTGCATTTATTATTGATCCATTGCTCTTTCACTTTCCTACATTTCCGAATAATTTCCCACTTGATCGCCTTATATCTTTGTTTCCCTCTTTCATCTAACCTATTTTTATATTTTCGCCTTTCCTCTATTAGACTCGCAATATGTTTTGTTATTCAGGTTTTTCTACTTTCATTCTGTTTATGACCAAAAATATCTCTAGCTGCGGAATCTAAACTATTTTTAATGCAATTCCATTCTTCCTCTATGTCCCTAACCATGTTTTCACCCTCGCCTTTTAGTACTTCGTTTGTCTTTTTCTCGAACTTACCGCGCGTATCATCATTTAGTTTCTCAATAAATTGTTATGTTATTTAAAATAAAGTGTGAGAATATAGAAAAGTTTGTCTTTTTATTATCAGTTCTGTTTATTTTTACCACGAAAATTGTAAAGCTGGCAACTTCTGTTTCAGCAAATGGTTCACGAACATCTACCGATAATTTTGACATAAACACGAAAGTTGTTAAACGTTTTCTTCCTCAACAAAACAATAAAAACCCTTTTCATATGGTGCAAACTGTAAAAAAAACTTACCTAAACACAATTGTGCTAGAACAGCCAACAATCCGACTAGCCCGACGAAAACGGCGACCATGGGTGCACTCCAACCCATCACTAACTTTAAATAAACAAATATACAACTATACTGTCCGGCCTCCGGTAAATACGAGAGAAACACGGCGATGCACAGTAGAAGAATCGTGGAATCCTGGCCGACGTTTCGCAACGAAGCAAACGGGTCCGCCTGCTCCCAACTGATAGGGGACATCCTCACTTTTTCGGGTAAACTCTCCGGGACAGCCACGAGGATAAAAAACACATCCAGGATTGCTACGGCGGTCGCGAGGGCAACGACTAAGGAAACGGACCATCGCTCCATTAAATACGCCCCTAAAGCTGGGGAAATCACCATACTAGCCGCAAATGTGGCACTCACCAGCCCATAAGCCAGAGATCTATCCTTTTCGTCAGTGACGTCGGCGACGTAAGCGAAAACAACGCTGAAAGTAACTGCGAAAACACCGGAGATGCTGATCATCGCGAAGAACCAAAAAGTATCTATCGTCATCAGAGGAATAGGGAGGCATGTAAAGAAAACGGTGATTAACAGGAATAATTTGCGGCCGCATACGTCCGATAGGGCGCCAACCAAGGGGGCGCTGAGGAAAGAGAGGATGCCCTTGATGCCTTGCACGAGGCCGTTCATTAGGAATGTGTGGTCAGGAAACGTGGTTTTTAGGACAGCGATCAGGGGCATTGTCAGCAAGCCCCACGCGAAAAACTCCAGGAATATGACGACCAGGGCATGGTACAGGCTCGGCATCCCTATCCCATGGGTCTGAAAACAAAAGAACGCACAGAATTAAAAATTACTGATAAAAATGGATTATTAAAATTTTGTTCGGCTACTGTCATACAATTGCTTTGTCAACACATAAAACTGGATGATTCACGCAATTAATCGGCACAAAAACTTACCGGAATGAAAGATAGGTACAAATACTTGAAGCGCTTAAAATTGAAAACGTATCTCTTGAGTAGCCAGTAGGCCACGAACATACACATCACACTGGACCCTCTATTAGACCATGTTTCCTTTCATTTTAACAGGTGTCACCTTATCACATACTTTTAGACACGCGCAAATACGCTGAGTCCACAAAATACGCAGATTAGATAAGGTGACAACGAGGATGGTATAGCCATTACAGCATTACGAGTTTTAAAGATATGAATATCAATTATTGCCCCAATAGTAATTATCGACATTTATCTCGCGTCATAAAGGTATTACCATGTTCTTAGCAACACATTTTTAATCTTTCTTGCAAGTTTTAGCTGTGAATGTCGTGAGAAAATGGAGCAACTAAATTCTTGTCTCATTTTGATATTGCAGTCCATTTTCAAGAAAAAACGACTTAATGCAGATAGTGTTTAAATCTTAGAAATGAAACGCTTATTAAGTACTGCTAACAAAATAAATTTTAATTCACTACAAATGCTTGGGTACAAGAAAAATAAAATCCCAGAGGATTTAAGTCGGGGCTTCTAGGCGGCCAAGCAAATTCACTTCCTCGGCTAATCCACCAAAGTGGAAAGACGTTGTCTAAGTACTCCCGCGCCGGCCGGGAAAAATGTGTGGGCGCCCCGTCCTGCATGAACCACATATTTTCCCTTAAATTAAGTGGTACTTCTTCAAGCAGTTCGTACAAATTTTGCTGAAGAAAATTTAAATAAAGTGGACCGTTCAGATTGGGTGGAAATTGAAAAGGCCTAATAAAGAAATCTGAAATTACACCGCACCAAACATTGATCTTAAATTCATGTTGGAAGTGTTTTTCTTTAACGGCATGGGGGTTTTCAGAATCCCAAAAATGATTGTTTCGCCAGTTGAAAACTCCGCGGCGAGTAAACGTTGCCTCATCTGTGAAGAGGATTTTGTTCAAAAAAATTAGGATCTGCGCCTTGCTGCTCTTGTAAGAAATTAGCGAAACGTAGACGAGCAGGAGGATCTTCCGGTAACAAGTTTTGTACTGGAGTAATGGGGTATGGGTGAAGCTTCTCTTTGTGCAAAATTCTCCAAATCGAAGAGCTACTTACGCCTGTTGCCGCACTTAAACGACGGGTACTTACGCCTGGATTTTCGTGCAATCTAACCAAAACCTCATATTCCTGCTCAACCGAAATAATCTTCGGAGCGCTATTTTTACCTTTTGGACGGAAAGATCCTCGTTCGCCTAAGCAATTGTACAGATTTCTAAATAATTTATGATTTGGTTGCCTTCGGTGGAGGTATAACTCTGATTACCTTCGGGCTGCAGCGAGCCCATTAAAATTGGTTTGAGCAAAAACACAAATCATATCTCTCATATCACTATTCGAAAAGTCATTATGATGCGGCATTTTTTAATACTTTTGATAAATTTATGGAGAAAGTTAATGAAAAAGCTATTGGGTTAACACTGAACACTTTAAAACTAATGTCATATTACTATCGACTGTCTGTTTGTAAAACGTAGCTATTTAGATAATATTTTGTTTAATGCGGAACGGCCTATTAGAACAAGTTTGGAATTTAAAAACTATCTGCATTAAGACGTTTTTTCTTGAAAATGGGCAGGAATATTAAAATGAGACAAGAATACATTTATTATTTAAAAAAGGTTGGTCTTTCAGATTTTGGAGCCGATTTGACGTTAGATGTACATGGTAAAAAGTTATGGGTCAATTTATCAAAACAATAGGTTATAAGTAGCGCCCTCTATGGGCAACTTCAAAAATGTCATTGGAATCTTTTTTCAAGAAAAACCATAGGATTGCAAATTTTCAAGTCGACAACCTAAGAAATTTCGTAGTTATGGCAAAAAATGGAAATAAAATTGTAACTTTCAACACCCTGTATTTCCTAAACCATCAACATTCGGATAAGGCATGTTCTGGTCAGTCCCCCTCTGCACCGCTTTCTCTTTCTATATCTCCTACTTCCTGTCCCGCATATAAGTTTCCCAAATATTCTCTCTACCTATCTGCCTTCTCCCGCTTCCGATTTGGGTATCTCCTGCCTCAAATTAGCAGACAAATGTAACATTTTATTATTTTAGTTACAGGGCATCCTTAGTGAAAGAAACACCGTCTAATACCACAAAAGCATTACATAAATATGATCAAATTAGCAAATAATAGTGTACTGAACCCATCAGCAATGATCATGAAACAACTCAAGGTCAAACAGTGTTTTTACGAATTACAATGCCACAATTTAGTTCATTACTACTTTTTTGCCGTTAAAAGTATTATGCAATTTTAAAACAAATTGTAATAATCTTCGTAGAACTCATTAGCATATATACCTAGTGGGAAATTGCCCCAACACTTTTATGTTAACGAAACAAAAACATTCCTTTATTACTATTAGTTGAATTTTGAATTATATTGTTTAGTTCCTTAAAAACTTTATGGATGAGTTTGTAATGCAGAAGTAATGGGTAATTAGAAAAAATAGGCATTATATATTTAATATTTGTCTTTTGATAAGATAACTCTAACTAATATTATTCCATATAGCATTAAACGGATTAAAAACTATGTGCATAAGACGTGTAGATAATTATTTAGTCCCATTAGAGTGCTAAAACATCGCATTGTTTGCAAAAAAAAATATAATTACCATTATTATCAGAATCGCTGAAAAACAAAGAAAACTCCCGAAAGCATATGTTCTCAAAAAACATGCATCTACTGATTACTATGCAATTATTGTCCCAAAAATGTTCAAATAGATCACGGAAAGATTAGATAATAAAGGAAAAATGAAAAATTTATGTGGACTTACCGACACCACTCCGTCCCTAGCGATTGATTTTCGAGACCTGATGACAATCCCCGCGACCCTTTTGGACGATTTCGCTTTCATCTTTTGTTGAATTTTCACACACTAAACCACTACACGATCGTTTTATTTAGTTCTTTAAAGAACTTGTGTAGAATATTCACTTTATTAGCCATCGCCTGACGTTCCAGACAGCGCCATAACCTAGTGCTATTTTTTATTCTGCAATAACTCCGCTGCCAATGACAAAGATTAAAAGTAACTAAAAGATTTCCATAACTGTCACACAGGACCGTACTCACATTATATTCGTTTGTAGTTTTATAACAGTTTTTCTCATCCAAATTACTGTATAACGTTATTAGAATAAAAGAATTGAGTTAACGTAATAGAAATATACGATAAAAGATATTGGTTTTAGGGTTTTTGTACGTATATTAATTTAACAAACTTTTCGCCAGATTTTGAAAAATGAACAATTTCGGCGAGATTTTCACGTTATAAGGGCTGCGTAAGTAAATTTAGGAATCAAAATTAGCAATAGGAACTCGAATTTCTATTTAAAACTCGAAAATATGGAGCAAATTTAAATTTTAAAACAGGACCGCATTTAGCCAAAAGACGCAAAGGGCCCTGAATATCTTTTTTATTGAATTTTGAGCAATTTCTTCAAATTCTCCAAATTTAAACCTGGTATGAAAGGCATAAAAAGTTTAAAATAGTGTAGCAATTCTTTATTCTAGTAAATATAATACAAAAAGTGTTTGTTTTAATAATTTAACCAGCTTCTGTTATAACATTAATAAAACATGAAAACAGGTAAGTACGGAACAAAAATAAATGCACACTGCTTTTATGCAGGGTAAAAAAAATAAATAAACGATTAAAAAGTAAATAGGCGAGATAATAACTAGAGGGCTAAAAAAATCGCATAATTAATAATAATAAAAAATGCACAGCCTACAAAAATATCAAATATTTAATTAAATTTAAAGAAAAAAAGGAGGAAAAGTTTCGTATGGAATGGACGACAATGCAAATTACTCACTGAACCCGAAGGAAATATTCGAAAAAAAATTAATAGTCGTAAAAATTGCACCGAATAAAAACCACATTAAACTTGGGCGCCAGCGTCTTACTAGTCCTATGCTCAGTCTATTAGTTTAGTGAATAATTCGTGCCCTAATAAATATAAATCCATTAATAAAAAAAGAACATTCTCACAACGCAACAACACTTCATTTCCCTAGCCTCTTCTTATTCGTCTCTCGACTTAACTTCTCTTCCTCAGCTAATTTCGCTTCGTAATCTTTGGCGACCGCAATACTTTTTTGCATAAAATCCGAATTTATCAGATTCTGGACCATCGTGTAAAACGTGTTCAAATAAGCTGCAATAATTAAATAAGTAAAACAAATAAAAAATAGACAAAGCATTTAAGAGGATCAGTCTCGGCAGAGTCTGCACAAAACAACTATCAGACGCACAAAATGTGAGTTCAAGAACTATACAACGGTTGTTAAAGTGATATGGAACAATATTCACAGGAAAAATCCAGAGGATTTAAGTCGGGGCTTCTAGGCGGCCAAGGAAATTCACTTCCACGGCCAATCCACCGATGTGGAAAGACGTTGTCTAAGTACTCCCGCATCGGCCGGGAAAAATGTGCAGGCGCCCCGTCCTGCATGAACCACATATTTTCCCTTAAATTAAGTGGTACTTCTTCAAGCAGTTCGTACAAATTTTGCAGAAGAAAATTGAAATAAAGTGGACCGTTCAGATTGGGTGGAAGTTGAAAAGGCCCAATAAAGAAATTTTAAATTACACCGCACCAAACATTGATCTTAAATTCATGTTGGAAGTGTCTTTCTTTAACGGCATGGGGGTTTTCAGAATCCCACAAATGATTGTTCCGCCAGTTGAAAACTCCACGTCGAGTAAACGTTGCCTCATCTGTGAAGAGGATTTTGTTCAAAAAATTAGGATTCGCGCCTTGCTGCTCTTGTAAGAAATTAGCGAAACGTAGACGAGCAGGAGGATCTTCCGGTAACAAATTTTATACTGGAGTAATTTGGTATGGGTGAAGCTCCTCTTTGTGCAAAATTCTCCAAATCGAAGAGCTACTTAGCCTGTTGCCGCACTTAAACGACGGGTACTTACGCGTGGATTTTCGTGCATTCTAACCAAAACCTCATATTCCTGCTCAGCCAAAATAATCTTAGGAGCGCTATTTTCACCTTTTGGACGGAAAAATCCTCTTTCGCCTAAGCGATTGTACAGATTTCTAAATAATTTATGATTTGGTTGCCGTCGGTGGGGGTATAACTCTGAATACCTTCGGGCTGCAGCGAGCATATTAAAATTGGTTTGAGCAAAAACACAAATCATATCTCGCATATCACTATTCGAAAAGTCAATTTATCAAAACAATAGGTTATAAGTTGCACCCTCAATGGGTAAAGTCAAAAATGTTATTGGAATCTGTTTTCCCGTAAGAAAAACCATAGGATTGCAAATTTTCAAGTCGACAACCTAAGAAATTTCGTAGTTATGGCAAAAAATGGAAATAAAATTGTAACTTTCAACACCCTGTATTAATGGATTTTCGATATAAAAAAGATTGCAATAGGAGATTCCTCTGTGAATAGCTGCACATAGTTCACCAAAGACTTAAATTTTTAAAGAAATATTATGCCGAAAATCTTAACACATTCGCTGCCGAGGTTGTCACCGGTGTCCGTTTGAAGATATCCATACAGCGCCATGGCAGACACCCGTGTCCGCTCGACTAGATTAGCTATTGCGCCAGCTGGGCACATAATAGGTTAGATATGAGGAATAAAGTGCCCGCTGCGGCGCGTACGGTAAGCCCTTTCAGTTCTGGTATGCTAATATAAACATTTGAATAACTATGTGTCCGCTAGTTGATGCCGCTATGGCATACTTAAAAAATTCGTTATTTTGTCCCCTTGCTGCGCTGCAGCGGACACATATATGTATTTTTCAAAATGCAGTATAAGAATAAAAGTATGGAAATAAATATAAATGCTTCAATTCTGTAACAACTGCAAATTAAATTAACACAATTCTGTAATAAACTTAAAAATAGAAATGCAATTCAGGTAAGAAAAAAAAAAAACAAAATGACATAACAAACTTCTTATTTTTCGTGGTCCAAATTGAAGCAATCCAGACAATACCGTGGCCTCCCTGGACAGTCGTACAATAAGTTGTCACTCTTTCTTTACTTTATGTTTGGCAACAAGAGTTTTATTTATTTTTTTTTGACAGCCTCGGCAGTATTTTCTTCCTATGAGACTGTTTCCAGGAAATTTCATAAATGCCTGATTTCTTATAAGTACCTACTCGAACGTTTTTTTTACTGGAAGTTGTCGCTATGTCATTTTCTTCATTTTTTGCTAGAAGTTCATCAATTATTTGCTCTCGCAAAATCGTGTCCGCTGTCCGCTAATGTGTCCGCTATGGCATGCACAGATTTCCTAATTTGACCGCCTAAAATGTCCGCTATGGCCTGCACAGTAATAATCGCAATTTGGCGCCGCGGAGGACACAGGTGACCGATTTGAATTTTTGATGGTAACTTCTTTAAAATTTAAATAATTGCAAAAATTCAGGTATAGAATTGCTTAATACTTAGTAAAGAACATGATGCGCGCAATGGCGCCTGGAGTAATTTTTTGAAATTTCATTTGGCAGCGAATGTGTTAATTCAAAATTTAGGAAAGTGATTTTTGTTGGACGAGACGCAGATATTTTCAAACGGCAGTTGGTCAAAGTCTTGGCAAGATGATTCAGTGAAGTCAGTAAAGAGAATGAAAGGACGTGGATCGGGAAAACGTTTTATAATTTTGCACTCAGGAACTAGTTCCGGATTTGTACCTAGTGCTAGGAGGGATTTGAATTGGATTGAAGGGGCTAATTCCTAGGGGAGGTCAGTTTATTCCAATTTCAACTCTTGGGGATAATCTTCTGTGTGGAAAAATCTTCAGAAAAATGATACGAAGAAGAACACTTCTGATGTAATGAATAGGGAGCAAAAACTTATTACGGAAAACATATTGGAGATGGTTTACGTTGCGATCAAGTAGAAACAGTTTGGGAATCTTCTTTAAATCACAACATATCTCGAGAATATTGGGAAAAGTCGGTGAATCATACAGAAAACCTTATTTTGAACTGGTGGCGTCGGGAGCAGGCGTTGGACGCGAAATTGATCCAATTATTACACTCCGCACAAAAATTATCGCATCAGTAGCATTATCAATTCTTCTGGCAATATATTTCAGTTTTTGTCAAAATTACTTGTTTGTTTTCCAATGTGGTTACTTCTATGAGATATCTAGAGCCCCGGCAAGACAGCATTCTTTATTTTCCCTAGTTCATTTATGTTAAACGTTATCAAGTATCAACTCCGATTTATTTATTTTTGCAGTTACCATTACTTTTGGTGTTTGTTTGTGTTTGTCAGTGTTTGGTTTGTATTCGTTTGTGATAATTTAGCGATTGTTTGTTCACTATGAAAGGTCGTCAGCGTATAAGACGTAATTTGACCGAAGAAGAAGCCGTGAGAGCAGTATCTTTGATTCAAGATGGACGAAGTCAACGGAATGTGCCTAATACATTAGGTGTGCAACAGAGTGCTATATAAAGAGTTGTCAGGCATTACACATAAACTGGAGAATTTTTCAGAAGGGAAGGACAGATCACAAGAGAGTTACCACAGCTACAGACGATCGGTTTTTGCGAGTTACAACTTTTAGAGCACGTCACTGTACTGCTCTAATGCTTAAGGGGATAGTTCACGCTCTTGGATTCTGAGATTTTAGTCCGAAATACACTCAGACACATGACACTGATTTTTAAAATTAAAATAGAGAATGTTCTTCCTGTCTTTTCCCCCTCCAAATTTCCCCTAACTCCAGCAATCCCTCTCATTCTAACGTTCAGAAGCTAATATACAAGCGTCCTTATTGCTCGATAACTTCACTTGCCTACGGGCGCGCCGACAAAGGGTTTTGAGTGACAACGGCTTGTAATTTATGGCTATCTAAGGGTGCTGCTACACTAAATTTTCTAGTAATTCTGTAAATAAAGTAACATCTGCACTAGAAATAATAAATTTATTTTTCTACACCTATTTAATTATATGACAATTATTCGGATTTTCTTCGTGAAATATCGTACCCATAATTCACTGCAGTGAATTATGAAATCATAATTCACGGCATTTCGGCCAATCACAAATATAGATTCAATAATCACTGTTTCCCTGATCCAATGATATTTTATATCGACCGCGATCAACTCTTGCTGGAGCTGACAATCGCTCGGGTGACAGCCAAGTGTATCTCGCCATATTACTTGTTTACGTTTTCCAACGTATGCACTTCTATGGAGTAGGTACCCATTAATTCGTACAAACTAACAATTCAACTACTAAAACTGCCAGAATTTAACAATGGAAGGGACAACTCCAAATTTATATATCACTAACTGCACAAACTTCAATATATATTCCTAGTAAGTAGCCCATTTATTGAAAAATAAAAATTAATGTATTATGATAGTGTTTCATTAAAGTTATCAAATTTGAGTCTAATTTATTTGTTTAATAGGTGTAGAAAAAGCATAGTATTATATTCGCGATTATGACCATTATTCACTCAGATGATTTGAGCCACTCGCCTTCGGCTCGTGGGCTCAAACATCATCTTCGTGAATAATGGTTGTCATAATCGCTCATATAATAATATACTATAATGTCACCTTATTATATTCAAGAAAGTCAATAATAATATTATTATACACTAAATACAAAGGAACATTATTTTTATAAGAAGCGAACATATTTTTTCTACTAATATTACACTACTGTGAAAATAATTAATTTTAAATGAAACAAGGCTGTCCTTTTGAGTTGGGTAACAAGAATTTCAAACAGTGGGTACCAATTCTTGGGCTGAAGAAGTATTCCAAAAACTTGGCCCTTCTTGTATCGAGGAAATATTGGCAAATTCATACAGGGTGGATAAAATTAAGTTTACACCATTGGTAATTCGATTATTATTGAACCTACGAGGTTGGATCAATGGGAAAGAAAGGCGCGAATGAAAATACTGTTAGGGACGTAGAGGCAGAATGGAATTGCATTAAAAATGGTTTGGGTTCTGCAGCTAGCGATACATTTGGTCACAAACAGACTGAAAGTAGAAAACCCTGGATAACAAGGGATATTGTGACTAGGGTTTTCAGAATTCGGGATCGGGATTCAATTTCGGGATCGAAATTTAGAATCCCGGGATTGAATCCCGAACCCGAAATTCCGAAGTTGAAGTAGGAAACACTACTATTTATACCTAATAAACACCCTGAACGAATTTACGTATTTTCACAAATACAATCGGTGACCAGGGAGTGAGCCGGTGATTTACCGGATTATTTTCGCACGCGGTAGTGCGGCGCCGAAACCGATCCACGACGCTAATAGAAACTTGTAAGGTCATGGGCGTAACGCCCTGTGGGATACAAGAACAATTTCGCAATGCAGAAAAATTCCTTTTGCGTAAATGAATATTTCGGTATTTTACCGGGAAAACCCTAATTGTGACACTAATAGATGCGAGACGAAAATATAAAAATAGGCTAGATGAAGGACGGAAACAAAGGTATAAAGCGGTCAAGTGGGAAAATATTCGGAAATGTAGGAAAGCCAAAGAACAGTGGATTGATAATAAATGCAAAGCAGTGGAAGATAAGTTCGAAGTAGGAAAAACGTATAACATAATTAGGAGAGATTTCAGTGAAATTGGATCTAGCAGCAAGAACAATAGTAGCAACTAGCAAGGCAGGTGACATCCTAATCGGAAGAGGGTAAAAGGCGGATAGGTGGAAGGAATATTATTTGGGAATCTTATATGCGGGACAAGAACTAGGAAATATATTAGAAAATGAAATCAGTGTAGAGGGTGATAATACCTATAGGCTGTCCTATAATAAGAGAAGGGTTTGAGTTAGCATTAGAAAGTTTAAAAACAGTAAAGCACCAGGTGTAGACGGATTGCAGCCGAAATTTTAAAGTGTGCAGGTCAAGAGGTAAGAGAGCGTTTATTTAAACTAGTTAGCCGTATATACGAGATGTAAGTGAGATTCCAGAAGATTACAAAAGGAACATCATAGTCGCTCTGCCAAAACGGAAAGGCGCGGATAAGTGCGAAAATTTGAGAACTATCAGTTTAACTTCCCACGTATACCTATGGAGTACGGTATACAATAGGAGAAGCGGAAAGAGAAAAAGTGTAGAAGCGTTTAAAATGTGGTACTGCAGACGCATGATAAAGATATCGTGGATAGATAAGGTTAGCAATAGGGATAGAGGTATTAGAAAAAGTTGGGGAAAAGCGAAAGGTGTGGAAGACAATAAAGAATAGGAGAGAGGATGGTAGGACACCTTCTAAGACACGAAGGAATAGTTCGTCAGAGATAGGAATAAAAAGAGGTATGGGTAGGCCCAGATTAGACTACTGTTCTCAAATAGTTAGGGATGTAGGATGTTCAACTTTTGGGGAAATGCATAGATTGGCTCAGGGTATGGAGGTATGCCGGTATGCGTCCAAACAGTCTTCGGACTGGGAACCTTATGGCGATGATGATGGATAAATTGTAATCAATCAATAAACATAAAAATAACCATTGCTCGACAGTCTTTTACTACAAAATTTGACATATTTTTCGGTTGCGCATTTTCTTGTTTTCGTTTATTTTCCGTTTACTTCTATCGTGCATCATCATAATTAAAAAAATGAATTTTGAAAATACAATAATTTAAAAACACACATTTCCATACAGACCTGCATTTCCGTTTTGGATAAGGGTTAGAAGGATAACGTCTCGACTTCTTACGTTTTTTTTATATTTCCCATCGCCAAAGGAATCTAATTTTAGTTGTAAATGTAAATACCTGTTTCAAGAAAATGCCCTTTTATCGTTTAACGCTTTTATAAAAATTAAAATGCTTGGGTTTCCAAATACGGAATTATTCTGTTTGCCAATTTTAAAAGAACTTGAAGTGAGAAAATAAACACTCATAAATTATAGGCTTTACTTCCCCTACATTGACGGTCTAATACGTGACGTACTGCGCCATGCGTTTTGAGGTCAGAGTGGGGAGTCCATCTTCTTTGAATAGCATTTTACTCCAAAGAATTTTGCGAAAACATGAGTTTGTATTTCCGGTCCTATGTGAAAACTATTCATCCAATCGTAACGATTCTTTTTTTGAATCATAGATAAAACTACCAAGAATGAGACCTACCAAGGACTTTACATATCATTAACATTTAATAAGCCAAAACAGGTCGAGAATGTGGGTAATTATTTCACTTATTTTAAATAATTAATAAACTATTAAAATATTTAAATATATTCAAAATATTGGTAGGGCTCGTAGAGTAACTCTTTCTTGATAAGTAGGGACAAAAAAATAGAAAATATTTTAATCCGATGATTTGCAAGAGCAGAACTACGAAGGTGCCGTAAATGCATGGGTGCACTATCCCCTTAAAAGTGATCTCTTAGCTGCTCAAAATGTTGAAATTTGTGTTCAAACAGTCAGAAACCGTCTTTGAAAAGACTCTACACGGCCAAAGATTCCTGCCTCTAAACCATGCCTCACCAGAGAACATCGAGTTGCGCGATAACAGTTTGTCAGAGAGCATGCCGGCTAGGGCATCGAAGAATGGTTCAATGTGCGCTTCACCGATGAATCGCGATTTTGTTTATATGCTTCAGATAGACGTATACCAGTCTACAAACGGCCGCGTGCTCGCTATTTTCAGTGTAACATCCGACAAAAGGTAAATTTTGCAGGTATGTCGATCATGGTAAAGGGAGGAACTTCTATTTATGGGCTCAAGGAACTAGTGGCTGTGAATGGTAGGAGATTGACAGATGGATGCATAAGGAACATTAATGAACCCCATGGGGTAACCTATGATCCTTTTGTAGGTGGCAATTTCATTTTTAAGGACGATAATGTATGACCACACGTGGCCAGGATAGTAAACGGCTACCTTCGTGATATTGATATTGTCAGAACGAACTGGCCTGCGAGAAACCCGGACCTTAATCCCATCGAGCACGTATGGGACCATATAGGACGAACAATTCAGCTTTATGATGGTATGCCATGGCGAATGCAAGCCGTAATAAAAGCAAAAGCGGGAAATACTCGATATTAAGAACCAATATTGTGATAAAAATTATTGTTCATAATTCTTTTAAATAAATTGTCACGTACAAGTTTTTGTAATTTTTTACACCTGCATACTTACACTGTAATTACGCCTACCAAACCTGACTCCGAACATTTTACTATATTGCATTATCACTACTTTAAACCTGTGAACCTATTTTATACACTTGTGTATCACTTTGATTATTTTTTTGAAGAATATTAAGCAACCATTAGGTGATGCGATAATTTTTGTGCAGAGTGTATAAACCAAAAGGTATGATAGACAATAAGGAACAGGAGAGACAGGATGCAAACTTACGAAAGGTTTACGATTAAATTTCTTTCAATGCCGACTGATACTATTAATATTTCATTATATGCTGCAGTACTCACATTCTCCATTGAAGTTGGTATTCTCCGCCTTCCTCAAGATATCCTTGAATTTCTCTGCTTTAGAAGTTAAATCGTCGGACAACTGTTTATGCGTATCCAACATTACGTCTTCCGCTACCTGCAACTCCGAAACTAGCTGGTGGAAATTGAGCATCTCAGGCGTCATGTCGTGTTCCTAAAAACAACGAGAACTACACAAAAACCCCTCCAAAACTTCAGAAAACGAACGTTCAACGACTGCAAGTGCGACAACCCAGCCGCTTCGTCTTGCCACTGACCGTCGTCGGCCTGCTGGTTCGACTGCAAGTCTCCGGAACCCAATTCTTTCACCCTGTCTGCATACCGGAGTGTATTCAGAGTGTGTTCACAAGACGAAAGTCCCGGAGAGACCATGGCGATCATGCAAGTGCGCGAATTGGAACCTACGAAAGAATCCCGCAAAACTTGCGTCAGTTTGCTGACCCTGAATGGCAAGTGGGCCCCTTTGCGGCCCAAAGCTCTGATGCACTCTTTCAGGGCCAAGAGGGACTTGTTGATTTCTGCTCCTTCCATTCCTAAAGAGAACCCACAGTTGCGACCAGAATGTAACGTTAAGACTCGACACTTACTTGTTTGCCTGTTAGCAGAAGACGTATCTGCCCCCCTTTCGTTGCCGGCCAGATCGATCAGAGAAAACTTGCCGTACACTTTTTGCGGCGCCGTCATCGATCGCAGATAGATCTGGAACACGGCGTGCGACCTCGACGAATTTGCGTTGGCCGACGTTTGCCCCGAAGTTCGCGCCTGGCTTCCCTTCTTTATCAGCGTCAGCACTTCTTCCACTGAATTGACCGCGATCTCCGACAAACCCACCACTTGCACCTGCTGCTTCCCGTCTTCCAGGATCTTCAACTTCGCCTTTTTATTCAGCAGGTCGAACACTTTGCCGGAGTAAATTTCGAAAAAACTCGCGGAAACCAGCAACTTTTGCTGGCGGTACTTCTGAGACTTGGTTAAGCGAAACACATCAGCCGCGACGAGGGTGTATATCCCTTTCTCACAACTGGGGTTCTTGCTGTTCAATACTCCTCCCATCGTGTGAGTCTTACCAGCCCCCGTCTGACCGTAAGCGAAACATGTCGCGAAACCTCCTTCGAATATTGTCTGCACTAAAGGCTGCGCCGTGTATCTAATCGAGAGAAAAACGTGTAACGATTTAGAAGGATTAGAAATACAGTGGAACTCCCATGAGTCCAACTTAATTTAGTCTAATTGTAAAGGAGACAAAGTGATATGTCCTATGTGCTCAGAAAATCATGACTTGAAAAATTGTAAATCACAGACTCTTAAATGTGTGAACTGTACAAAATTAGTAGAACGTTTGAAATTAGATATTGATACAGCTCACTCGGCAAGGGACATAAAGTGCCCTGTATACCAAAAAAAAGCCGAACAATTCAGAGCTATGATTGACTACAGCAGTGAACCTGCACATTTTTTATGAAAATTCATGTTCACCATCAAGTGGATGATGCACCGCTTGATAGTCTGAGACAATTGAGAATATCCCATTTAAATGTGAGGTCGTTAATGTCATCGTTTGCGGACTTTGTCACTCTTGTGGAGGAAAACTCATTCCATATTATTGGTCTCACAGAAACCTGGTTAACACCTGATGTACCGTCAGACGTTTTGACATTACAAGAATTTAACTTTCTTCGGTGTGACAGAGAGGGACGTGGAGGGGGTGTTGGTCTGTATATACGGAAAAATATCCTATTTGAAAGCTATAATACTGATAACACTGAAGCTAATGGCATCGAATACATCTGGATATTGGCCACCATTGCAAACAAGAAAGTTGGTATTGGGGTTATTTACAGACCCCCAAACATACACTACTCTGCCCTGGAGGTCTTGGAAACCATCATCTTGGACATAGGCAGTAGAACAGATTGTCTTATTATTAGTGGCGACTTGAATGTTAACTTGCTGAGTGATGGTGTGGACAGAAATACATTATACACACTTATGGAGTGTTTTGACTTAAAGCAAGTGATTAGGGATCCCACTAGAATTACAGAAAATTCTGAAAGTTTGATCGATGTCATTTTTGTAAATGGAGAGGTGGAAGTTGTGTCTTCTGGGACGATGGATGCTTCCAACATCTCAGATCATGAGTTGGTTTACTGTGATTGTGATCTTACAACAAAAAAACCAGAACCTAAATTAGCAACGTTCCGTGACTTTAAACACATTGACATGAATAACTTTTTACAAGACTTGTCTATTATTAATTGGATTTTTATAAAGGAAGAAGAAGACATCAACAATAAAGTTGATTTCTTCATAAATGCTGTTCTTTCAGTATTTGACTTTTATGCTCCGTTAAAGACAGTGTATATGAGGCGACAATATAGACCCTACATTACAGACTGCATTAAAGAAATGTTGAGGTTGAAGAGAAGAGCTCGCAGTAAATACATGTGGACAAGGAGTGTTGATGATCGACGGAATTATGCTTCTATTAGAAATATGGTAAATACTGCAATCGAAAATGAAAAACGGATATACTACGAAAGGGAATTGCATAAATGTAAAACTTGCCCAAAGATGTTATGGAAAAAACTACAGCAATGGGGTATCTATAGGAAAAATATTATAGAAATTCCTCAAGAGTTATGTAGGCCTGAAGATATCAACAACTATTTTCTCCATGCGTGCCAAGCACAGGTGATTACTGATGATACTATGAACAGGTATAACAGTTGTGCCATCCAGAGTGGATTTACAGCATTTGATCCGGTTTCTGTAGAGGAGATTAATGATATTCTTAAGACCTTGAGGAGTAATGCATTTGGATCTGACGGAATTAATGTTACAATGATACGCATGATACATAACCATTGCGAAGATGTACTGGCAAATATTATAAACACTTCCCTAACTGGAGGGGTCGTTCCTCAAGCTTGGAAGACATCGGTGGTAAAACCATTGCCTAAAAAAATGAATGCATCAACATATTCAGATCTAAGACCTATAAACATATTACCCGCTTACTCTAAAATATTAGAAAAGGCAATTGCATCAAGGCTGCTACATTATTTAAATGAGAACAAGTGTTTGCCCTTAGTACAGTCAGGCTTTAGAAGAAACCACAGCACCGGAACGGCCCTCTTAAAAATTGTGATTGACATCTGCAACGCACTAGACAGAGGAGAAATCTGTTATCTGGTGCTTCTTGACTACAGTAAGGCCTTTGATCTCGTGAATCATGAATTACTATTGGCAAAATTGAAAAACATCGGACTGCGAGGAACAGTATTGAAATGGTTTCGAAATTACCTTCAGGACCGAGAACAGTATGTTGAGATTAACGGAATAAAGTCACAGCCAAAGATTGTGGATAGGGGGGTTCCGCAGGGGAGCGTGTTGGGTCCTATTTTGTTTATTGTTTACACTGCTGATCTCCCTTTTGTTGTCAAGCGCTGTATCATTCATCTCTTTGCTGACGACACTCAGCTGCTGAAAAGCTTTACACCAGATAAGATTGATGATGCTATTATGGAAATAAATGAAGATCTTTCTGCGGTTTCTGAATGGTCCCAGGCCAATAGTCTGTCGATAAACCCAGCAAAATCAAAAGCTCTACTTATAGGTCCTGAGAGAAAACGGGAACGGGCATTGGGTTTGAAAACATTGGATTTGAGGATAAACGGTTCCATAATAATTGAAGAGAATGAAGTGAGAAACCTAGGAGTTACTTTTGACAGCAACTTAAATTTTGAAAAGCATGTAAACAAGCTGATCAGTCATGCATATCTCCAACTGAAGAGTTTGTATCAGTTTAGGAATACAATAAACTGCGACACTAAATTTTTTGCTTGTAACATGTGGATTTTACCTTGTATTACATATTGCATGGGAGTTTATTATCCGTTTCTCACAAATGCATACAAGAAAAAATTACAGAAGATCCAAAATACTTGCATGAGAATATCTTATGGACTGCAAAGAAGAGAACATATATCACCACACTTAGTGAATAAGAAAATAATCAATATGGAGAACCACTATATTTTGGCAATTGCTTCGAGCCTTTTTAAAGTTCTCACAACACAGGAACCAGAGTACCTGTTAGACTTTTTAATAAAGAGATCTAAAGTGCACAGTGTGAACTTGCGTGGTGTGGACCTGGTCTTCACTATTCCGCAGCACAGGACTACTAAATATGAGGGATGCTTCGCATATGTGGGACCTACATTGCTTAATCAGTTCAGTCAGGTTTTTGAATCTAGTGGAAAAATCAGTACATTTAAAACTAATTTGAAAAACTTGTTAATGTTAGAGCAGGAGTCGGCATTACGGTAGGACTATGTAGCCTATACTAAGGTGCAGGGATTGGGAGGGTGGGGGCAGGGATGCTTATTGTTTTTGAGTTGTATTCTTATTTTTACTTTTTGTACTGTGATGGGGAGAAATTGAAAATCAGTGTAACTGAATTTCTCCAATTGGCTGTAATTTGTTACTTCATTGTAATTTGTTACTTTCCAATAAATATATTATTATTATTATTATTATTATTAATTTTTCCGTAACTCGTATAAAAATGCGAGTCCCTTGACCCACACCGCAAATCATACGTATTTTGCAATAAATGGCTGGAAAACCCAGTGTTGAGATTCTAAAATCACTGCTTTGCTGGTCAGTTTAGTTTTGTTGGTGAGTGCAACAAAAGATAGTGAGAAATTACAGTAGATATAGTAAGGAAAGGTTGGTTGAGTGTTTGCAAAATGCAAATGTCGATTGGAATAAACTGGAAGAGTTGGAGTTGAACGAAAAAGCAATAGCTTTTGTAAATAACTGAAAAAGTGCATTGTACCTCAGCGAATAGTGTATAATAAAAGTTTAAAGCCGTGGTATACAGAGGAGCTTCGTCAAATAATGCAATGGGAAAGAGATCGAGTGTTTAAGATTGCTAAACTAACTGGAAGGGAAGAAGATTGGAGTTTATGTAGGAGAGTAAGAAACGATTACTCTAAAAAGTTAAAGTTAATAAGCGATAATTATTATGAGAGAATAGATGAAAGCAGGGGTAATTCTAAAGATATGTGGAGGACTTTAAAGGAAATAGTAGGAAACAGGAACAGAAGTGTGAGAAGTGGCGAATTGGTAAACTTTGAGAATGGTGAAATAAGCGACTGCAAACAAATCTCGGAGGAATTTAATAAGTTTTTTATAGACAGCATTATTGAAATAATCCAAAGTATACCTGAAACAGATGGTTTGAAAGTGGAAATTCTAGAAACATGCAGCAATTTCGAACTCCAGGAAATTACATTGGAGAAATTAGAAAAAATTATATTGGGAATTAAATCTAAAGGTGGTACAGATGGAATAAATAAAGAGGTATTGAGAGACAGTCTTCCAACGACAGGACGTTTGTTATTAAACCTTATAAATGAATCCTTGAGAACGGGCATTTTTCCTGTATCGTGGAAGACGGCGACGGTGGTTCCTATTCCGAAGGTGCAACAGGCCGGTCAGGCCCAGAAATTCAGACCAATTAATATGCTTCCTAAATATGAGCAAGTTCTAGAATGTGCAGTAAAAGAACAATTGCAAAGGTACTTAGAAGATAATGGTTTACTGTCAGAATTTCAGTCGGGTTTCAGAAGTGATCATTCCTGTGAAACGGCACTTAATTTGGTACTTATGAACTAGGAAGAACAAATAGAGGAGGACAATTATGTCGTGGCTCTCTCTTTGGAGCTTTCGAAACAATCGATAGGGGAATAGTTATGGAAAAAATGGAAAGGTGTGGGGTAAGGGGTACAACTAGAGAATGATTTGGCAGTTATCTGGACAAGAGGTCTCAGAAGTGTAGATATGGTGGTTATGAGTCTGAAGAGGTTCTGAATGGATTGGATGTACCCCAGGGTTCGGTACTTGGTCCTCTTCTCTTTGTACTGTATATGAATGATCTTGTGCAAGTGATAAAAGAAGGTAATATTAATCTGTTTGCTGATGATGCCCTTATAGCAAATGCGGACTGTGACTTAATTAGTGCAATAACCAGGAGTAATGAGGTGTTAAGGGAAGTGTCAAAATGGTTAAAGATAAACAAACTGAAGTTAAATATTAATAAGACAAAAGTTATGATCATAGGTAACAGAGTGGTAAGGAAGGAGTGGGAAGATGACTGTAAAGTGGTAATAGATGATGAGGAGGTGGAACGTGTCAGCGAAACTAAGTATCTGGGAGTGATAATTGACTCAAAATTAAACGAAACGGATCTGTTCTTTATAATGTTTACCGGACAAAACCTTGGCTTTTAAAAATGAGGAGTGTTGTGGGGGAAAGCAAAGTAAAGAACGAATTACCGTTATGGTTGGTACAAATATGGACGGGACGCAAAAACTGTAACTTTTGGTGATTGGGAAATCAAAGAACCCTAGATGTTTTAAGGGCATCAAGTCTTTGCCGGTCACTTATCAGAATAACAAGAAGGCGTGGCTGACCAGTGACCTGTACGAGAAATGGTTATTGTCTCTTGACAGAAAGTTTCGACCCAAAAGAGAAAAATTTTACTTTTCGTAGACGACTGCCCGGCTTATCCTACCATTGACGAAAAGTCCGCATCGTATTTCTGCCATCTAATATGACGTCTAAGTTACAACCAGTGGATCAGGGTATTAGTGGAGTGCTGGCACGTCCGAAATGTGCTTAAAAATTAAGTTATTGGGCATTTCGAGGTTAAAATGTTTGACCTATCCGGTATTACAGCTTAGGTCCTATGGAACTAAGATTCGAAAGTCGTCAAAAAATTGTCCTGTGCAAAAGGGCGCAATTTAAAATTTTCAAGTTATGTATACGAGCCGAAAGGTGAAATCATATTCTAAAAGCAAAAAAAAAATTGAAGAGATTTCTGTAGAATTTATATGTTTTATAAATTATACAAGTTTTTGAATTACGTAGCCTCTTACGGAACTCGAAGACGTTTACAGGCGTTTTTCTCCGTTCGAAGTGAACAAAAATCTAATTATTTTATGCTTTCTTTATTTTGAAACTCTATTATCTCTTACGCCGTTGCATTTAGCGAAATTATCCTCTATTGATAAATTATTGCCCAAATCTTGTAGAATATGATGGTTTTCGATTTATAATTTTTGAATGAATATTAAGAAAGTTATGCCATTAAATATAACATGGTGCATAATCTAGAGGCTCGCCACCGCTGCGTGAATCACTGGATACATCGCATTGCACCGCACCCCGCAGTCCACACGCGCGACCTTCTTCTCTTTACTTGTCTCACTCCCTCCTTATAAACCTATGCCATTTAGCTTCTGGCATACCTACACTATTCCTTATTTCTGGCTTATAGGGATGAATTTATTAATCATTATTGCAGGACCTTTTTAATACAGTACCTAGTAGAAGCACATACCGTAAGAAAGAGACAATTTATTAACAACGTAAAATTTAACTTGAATCTCTATTTCCTATTTGACACTGTTAACGCATGAAATGCCAGTAAATTTTTCAATAAAATGCAATGGGTTCCATATTTATTTCATGTATTGCAATAAATCTGTGTGAACTTTGATTTCCCACTTTCATCCAAACTTCCTGTCTTAACAATTCCTTGAAATGGGCAAGAACTAGGACATCTGTGTCTTTGCAGTCTACTATGCATCTAGTATATCCGGATCTCTTTGCAGATAAAATATGTAGAAGGATTCTTGTGTCAGCTTCCTCGTGTCTAGATTCTAAGATATTATCACCAAGTTCAAAATTAGATTTACTTATAATCCAAGACATTACTAAATCCCCCGCTGGTCGCAAACTGAATAGGGTGGTAGTTCTTTGAAGCAAGTGCCAATTGGTGAGACAAAAAATTTGTCAATTCACCTTTGTTCAAATATTGCATGTGTTGAATGTGTATGGAAAACCGCAGATCAACTGGTTTCGTCCTTTTGGGACTCATCAGTACGGTGCTTTTCCCTATACACTCAAACCATGCAATTTAACTTGCTATATAATTATGCTGCCGCGCTCTGGACAGATATCAGCAAGTGACAACTACTTTGAGTAATTATCTGGTATTAATTAATGGTACTGGACCGTTCGAACCACTACTCCTCGGGCAAATACCCCGCCAGTCATTGAATTATAGAACTAAATCCAGATTTTTTGTACTACGACACGTTTCAGACTGCTACCCCACCTAAGGTAGTTGTCACTTGCTGTTATCTGTCCAGAGCGCGGCAGCATATATAGCAAGTTAAATTGCATGGTTTGAGTGTGTAGGGGAAAGCACCATACTGATGAGTCCCAGAAGGACGAAACCAGTCTGCGGTTTTCCATACACATTCAAAACATGCAATATTTGAACAAAGATCGTCTTAAAAGCACGTACGTACATGGAGACAAATTAGGATTGTTTCAAAGCCACCTTAGGTGGGGTAGCAGTCTGAAACGTCTCTTAGTACAAAAAATCTGGATTTAGTTCTATAATTCAATGCCTGGCGGAGTATTTGCCCGAGGAGTAGTTTTTCGAACGGTCCAGTACCATTAATTGACCTTTATTGAAAGATGAGTGGATAAACAGGTGCCATTGTTGAGGTAGTGGTGTATCTATGCTATCTATTAATCTGCTTATTGGCGTTTCCTTACTTCTCTTTAAACGAGTTGAATCCTTAATTGAATTTTCATAATAATAATCAAAAACTAGGTCGATCCTTTTAGCGTCGTATTGGTTTTAAAAAATAATAGATTGGAATATTTTCGCGTAGGTAGTCTCCGAAAGTTTTTGCTTTGGTCGGTTTTCCAAGAACTTGAACCACAGACATTCCGTCAAAAATATAACATGTTTCACCGGAGTTAAATGATGGCAAGACTTTAATGGAACTTTTGTAGGTTTCTATTACGTTACCTAGTGCACTTTTATTCGATGGTGTTGCTAACATTCCATTTGATGTTAGTGCCATAGATGTTGTTCTAAATAGGGGTAATTCCTAATAGATTGTACGACAAAACGATGCAGCTGCAGAAAAAATGGAATATCCTGCATTGGTTCATGTTTTTGCATGGGCCAAAAGTCGTGTAAAAACGCAGTGTCAAATAGGAAATAGAGATTCAAGTTACATTTTACGTTGTTAATAAATTATCCCTTTCTTGTGGTATGTACTTCTACTAGGTAGTAGGTACTGTATTAAAAAGGTCCTGCAATAATGATTAATAAATTCATCCCTATAAGCCAGAAATAAGGAACAGTGTAGGTATCCCAGAAGCTAAATAGCATAGGTTTATAAGGAGGGAGTGAGACAAGTAAAGAGAAGAAGGTCACGCGTGTGGACTGCGGGGTGCGGTGCAATGCGATGTATCCAGTGATTCACGCAGTGGTGGCGAGCCTCTAGATTATGCACCATGTTATATTTAATGGCCTAACTTTCTTAATATTCATTCAAAAATTATAAATCAAAAACCATCATATTCTACAAGATTTGGGCAATAATTTATCAATAGAGGATAATTTCGCTAAATGCAACGGCGTAAGAGATAATAGAGTTTCAAAATAAAGAAAGCATAAAATAATTAGATTTTTGTTCACGTCGAACGGAGAAAAATGCCTGTAAACGTCTTCGAGTTCCGTAAGAGGCTACGTAATTCAAAAACTTGCATAATTTATAAAACATATAAATTCTACAGAAATCTCTTCAATTTTTTTTTTTGCTTTTAGAATATGATTTCACCTTTCGGCTCGTATACATAACTTGAAAATTTTAAATTGCGCCCTTTTGCACAGGACAATTTTTTGACGACTTTCGAATCTTAGTTCCATAGGACCTAAGCTGTAATACTGGATAGGTCAAACATTTTAACCTCGAAATGCCCAATAACTTAATTTTTAACCACATTTCGGACGCGCCAGCACTCCACTATGTATATATTAACGAAAAAGACAAAGATAGTGAAGATATAAGATCAATATTCTACGTTATGAAAATTACGACGAGACAACAAACTAGAACCAATTCAAAAACTAACAAAACGGGCCGAGAAAAAGACTTGCAAGGGAAACAAGATCCTGGAAATAGAGAAGCAATTATGTGGTGGCACGAGAACTTACTTGTAAACCATTTCGTTGGGGCAAGATTCATCGAAAGCGTAGTCGAATCGGAACAGCTGGTTTTCGAGATATTTCGTCAGATCTACTTTGTTCTTTGGCTCATGTAGCATCAACTGATTCTTACTGGGTATTGTTATAACATCCACTTCTTTAGCGTTAATTTCTTTTTTGTTTAACGGCCTCTTTCGTACGCAAACGGTGATGAGGTGGTCTTCGACGGCATCGCTATCCGTCAACGGCTTTATTTCTATGTTCTTCCGATATTCGCTAAAAAAAAATCGTCTAGAAGAGATAAATGATGGTCGATTAAACATACTTTATCATATTAAGCAATCGCCAGTGCGGATTTTCAGGATTCTTCTGTAAAAAAGCCTCTTCTTTAGCTTTTTCTTCGGCCTGCCTCTGGCGTCTCTCCTCTCTATTCTTCTTCAGTTTTTCAACTTCTTTCACCACGTTACTCTTCTTTATGTTCTATAAAAATAAGGTTACAAAGAGAAGACGTTTGATTATCAAAATACCGAAGGACGCGAAGAAGTCGCGACATTCTCGGGATCCGACCAATGATCGGCCTGACCATTCGTCGGCTGATTTATATCCGGCGCTTCGTGAGGTTCCGCCATGGTAAACCGCATCACATCCTGCACAAACAAACGTCAAATTGAAACATACGAAAAAACAAATCGCAAAAATGCTATAATTTACAAATACCGAGAACGTCGCCGTGTTCGGTGACAATTGGTTACTGTTGAGATCTTCCTCGTCGCTGTCTTCAATTTTTTGCCGCGATTTACCCATATTCTCTTCCTCCGACGATTCCAAAGAGTCCTTTTCAGCAGCGTTAATAGAGTGGGCATATTTTAATACGTAAAGCAACAATAGAAAATGCGACACAAAATCAATATAGTTAACGAGTTTTTTTTTAATTCAGTGCCTGGTACGCGGCAAACTGCGACCCCGTGAGTGCGAAAGGTAATTGGCCAACACCACAATATTATACAGGGTACAATAAAAGCTCCTACCTGTACAACAGCTCGTGAAGGGGATTTCAAGACGGCCCTCGGTCTTTCAATTCCATTTTCATAATGCGGTGACTGTGGCTGCATTATCAAAATTTCCGGATTTAAGGATTTTATAACCGCCAGGTCTACTTCTTTGCCTTTAGTCTCTCCCTGCTCAAACCATTCCACCGCAGCCGTTCCCGAATCATATTTAATACCGGCTACGTAAGCGGGATGAACCCGACCTATAAATAACACAAAACTGCTTGCAAATAGTAAGGGATGTAGGATGTTCCACTTTCGGGGAAATCAGCATAGTCTTCAAACAGATAACCTAATACCTGTACCCCCATACAAGCATAATTGAATTAGAAACGTAACCAAATCAAATAAATACAAACAAAACAATCAATTACAACAAGAAACAAGTCCAATTGTAACAATTAAAAAAATAAGGTTGGGCCATAACAAAACGAGTAAAGCGTAGTCTATTTTAAGCTCTTTAGAAGCTAATTCAGTCGCCTTTGAAATGCCAATTGCATTTTCAAGTACATTAATAAATTCTAAAAAGGAAATATCGGCGTACTCGTACATTTTTTGCGTTTACAGCTGGGAATTAAGTTCAAATTTTAACGGCAATGATATCCGAAAATTCTTGAAATAACCCGAAAAAACGTAGGTCATGAAAGTAAAAATACTTATTATCGGGCAATGAACGCAATTTTAATTGTGAAATCGGACGATTTTCTTGGAAATCTGACATAATTTTGTGAACATAACCAAACGGTTTTTTTGAACTGTCAACCGATTCTCGACCTTACCAATTCTTCCTAACAATTAAACAAACGGAAGAAAAATCAAATGCCCCACAACCAATCGTGCCAAAAATGATCAATTCCTTAAAAAACTATTCCCACTCACCGTCAGTTCTTTTGATTTTGATGCTGCTCCCTTTCACCAACACTTTGGAATCATCCATTCTTTCCGCAGTTGTTGGGTTAATAAAAATTGAAACTCCCTAATTGTATACGAAAACCCCTAATTACTAATTATTCCAGGCACGTGTAACACGATCACAAACTATTTTTTTTTAATAAAACAAGTTCACCTTCTAAACTACCTACTGCTTCAAGTCCTGCCGCTTTTGCCGATTCCGATTAGGACAACGATGTTGTTAACGTGACGCATGAACTTCGTTTTATCCGTTGTGGAATAAGATAGGGTGTGCTCAATGGATTTGCGTGTTGCGTCTGCTTCTGCGCAAGGCACTCAAAATATTCAAATTTACTTCATTTTCTCTAATTGTCGATTGTCAGTTATAGAGTTGGGAAACTATCGATATTTTCATACTGATCAGTAAGAAATATCGATAAAATCGATACGAAATATATCAAAAAATACTAATTTTAAACAAATGCCTTAACCAAATACACTAAAGATAAGATATTATTTTCCACGCCATGATTTACTTGTAGATGTTTAGATAATTTGATTGTTTTTTACAGAACAGCGATGTTTCGATATAAAGTATTATGGCTGGCCACCTCTACATGTCATTATGATTTGACAGTTTCGTACACGCATTGACAATTTGTAAACTATACGCCGTACGGGAAGGGACATTTCAGTCCCTAGTAACAAAGTGTACCCGGGGTATAAGCAGGCCTCCCGGAAGGCCCTAATTCCCTTTTTGACATTAAAATCGCGGATTTTCTTTAAAAAATAACTTTCCTGACGGAAAGCCGGAAGCGTCGCATCAAAAGCACAATTTTGTAAATTGCAATAAACATTAGAAGATAAAAGGATAATAATTGCACCATGATTTTTTACGTATATGATAATAATAAAACAGTTTACGAATGTCAACAACGTTACTAATTTGTAAAAATTTTACAAATGCAAAGATGCATTTTCGACGTTCTGATAAATGGTGTTTTACAAGTGAACAACAAATAAATGTATTTATTGATGAGAAGAATTGCCTTTTTATAATTATTATTAGGTAAAATTATTAGGTGTGAGAAGTCCTCGCGTGCATTCATTTTTTTTAATTCTGTCACATATGAGTAAGTAAGTAATATCACATTATAAGTTTCTACGAATTAAATTCTGTTAGGAATATTAGGGCGTGAGGGTACAAAGCGTCAAAAAGTAGGCTGCAATATCGTCTATTTATAGGAAAGCGACGCATTCGCACCACATTTTATTCCCACCACGGTCTCTGCAGACCAAAATTACACCGCACAAGATCAGATCATTTCATGTCGGTAAAATAGCACTCCGATTTGACAGTTGGTTTAAAAATTAAAATTGTGGCAATTTCCCAGTAATAATATATAAAAAAAGGGATAAAACTCCGCAAATGATTCCATTTAGAAAGAAAATAATAACAGAGTACAGTACGTACTACCGATATTTCGAGTAGGCCGGTATGTAAAATTATATTTCGTATATACAGGTTGTACCAGGAATTCACTTTCTTTTTAATAGAATAGGCCGCATTTATGGAATTTTTGATTCCTTATTTGATTTTGTTGCGAAGTTTCTAACATATTCTTTGCCTAAAATTAATATTCTTCGTGCTACCGACACTTTTCGGAAGATTTTGACAGATAGAGCGGGGGCTTTGAAAATCAAATATCTTCGAATTGAACAAAGCCGTGGCAGTGATATTTTGCCTGAATGAAAGCAATGTCTAGGAGCAACTGCTGCATTAACAAAAAACCGATAATATTATACAGGGAATGCGCAATTTCATGTTCACGTAAAGACTTCAAAATTCCATAACTTCTCGCTTTAAAAACGATAATCTCTCCGTGCAAGCTCCAAGTTTTATTATTGAAACTTCAAATTTGCTAAGTACTTAAATTTTTATTAAACTTGACATAATATAATAGTTAACAAATCGTAAGTTTAGTGTCGCTATTAAGGCACAAAAATTCAGTTTATAATCAATAAATACACTTTTCACTTTAAAAATTAAGTATACTTGCAGATTGCATACAAATACCAATTGTAATACCTCATTTCTTCGAATAAATTATAAAGATACTGCACTCATCGGCAAAATTAGCCGCTCACCTACAAATCTGATGTATTCTCATTACTATAGTAATGAAAATGCACCCTGTACATGGGGAAGTTAATTGAGCCAATGAGTGTAAATAAAAAAAACTGTTAAGCAATACAATGACGAAAGAAATGTTCTTAAATTTAGTAAGTAGCTTTTGACACAGCCGTTTTCTATTTTCCCTAAAATTACTTTAAAAAAAACTTCAAGGCCTCGACTAAGTACTTGCTCTTGTACTACTCACATTAAATTGTGCCAGGCTGCACTCGCAGATCAGCTAAAACATTGGAAATTACGATAGTTCAAAAATTCGTGTATCATCGTAACGAACTTCGTCATTTGATGAAATGCAAGTTTCGGGAATTCTGATTGAAACGAAACATCAACAAAACGTCAAGATGGTTATTAATTACATTTTACCAAATTTTCAGTCTCCTACTCCGATTTATAAAAGAATTACGAAGAATCGTACGCACCGATTTCTAAACGTTCATTAAATTTCTCGTATCTTGTATGTGGACAACCGGAAGGGAACCAAATTTTAAATGTCCATTAAAATACCTTTTATTAAGGTACTTGCAAACTTTAAATTAGGAAACTTTAATAGGAAAAGAATAAAAGGTGTTTTTGTTAACTGTCAACACCAACACGCTACGAAAGATATACAAATTATGTAATAGTAACTTTGGTAAATGTAAACGAAATGAAAATTGCACAGGATGTCGAGGTAACCTTTCTTCAAGTTTTACCTGATTTTCAACGACCCACATCAATTTCCAAAAGAACTACACACAATTAAACGCACTCAAGGCGACCATCATTTGAGGTTCGTAAATTACTTCCAAATTATTTTTGGGCAACCAAAAAGAAACCAAATTCTGACAGTATCTCAAGATGGCATTCCCAAATGTGCTTACCAAATTTGAAGCAACAAAGAAAAGTTTCCCACACTAATACACGAATTTTCTGGACCAATTTACAAGTTTTCGAAAAATTGGAATGTACATTTTGTATCTTTAGTTTTTTTGAGCCCAACGAATAAAAAAAACCTACACCCAAATTCGAATTGGTCCGATTTCTTTCTGCATTAAACAAAAATGAAAAAATTTAAGTCTGGTTCTGGTGATACTGCGGTCTGCCTGCTAGCTCCAACAAATACCGATCAGGATGATCTAACCAATCCGTGGCGCTTAGTTTTACACACCGCTGCCTTTCCGCTTCCCTGACTTGCCACTTTTTAATATCTAACTGTTGCTCGCGACTAGCTGGATCGCCGCAGCCCCAAACTTCTATCCTATGCAAGGCGTACGGTATTTTTGAGAACTCCATCTTCTCAAAGCCCCCGTCTATCGCTATTATGGGTTTCCTGGGATCGCGGCCAGCGCGCAAACCCAGAGGGTAACCTCTCACAGAGGTGTTCAGGTACAGCAACTTTGAGCCCTTGTCCAACAGGGAGAATCTGTAAAGAATTGATCCAATTGAACCTCATGATTCTAATCGACCGTTTAGTAGCCACTCACTTTGGCAATAACTGTAAGACAGCTGAATCCTCTCCTCCCCAATACAGATGTGATTCTTTCCACTCGTTAACAGAGGCGATGCAAAACAGAGAATCTCCTTCCGCTTTTAGAAGCGTAAGCGTCGGTCCCTTATAAGAAAGCACGTGATTCAAGTACCTGTTGCATCCTAACCCCATATCATCCGAGTCGTACAAGTTAACCCAATGGGAAGGTACAGCGCAAAGCAATTTTTGAAGAAACACGGCGCTGGAGAGGCCGACTCCACTGTTGTTTGGAGAATGTGCCCTTTGGGGCCTTGAGTAGACGGGAGGGAGGGCCCCGGCTAATAACCAGGACATGCTCATGTGTAAGAGATGGGAGTGAGGCTGTTTGCTGTTGCCAAACGGAGGCGGTTGTTCCAGAACTGGTGTGGCCAGTTCCAACCCTGTAAAGAATCTTAACTGTTTTTTTTTTCTACAGCAGACCCAAAAGAGGCAATATAATATAATAAATTGCGACCCAAACAAACCTTCCACTGATGATTTTCCCGCAAGACCTAAGCAATCGATTTAAAAAAATTGCTGAGCTCAATTCTTTTGTAAAAGAAACTATTTACACTTACCAACAACAGGGGGAGGTCCTTCACTTTCTAAAATCCTGTACGAAGTGGCCAAAGAATGAACCACGTACCGATGTAACGGCAAAAGCAGTCTCGGGCAGTTACTTCCGATCCAATGCGAAACAAACTGCGTAGATAACTGCGTTTTTGTATGAAAACAACTATCGACTACAGCTTTCAACGTCTTGTTGATCGCCAAACACATTTGAGGCCCCTCGGAGTAGTGGTCCATAGAAATATGGTAGGCGCACATTAGCAAAGAACGTAACGTTTCTGGGGTCATTACTTCACCTCCGTTGCCTTCATTGCTTTCGACGCTGAACATTTTTGCCATTATATCTCTCGCTACTTCGTCGTCGAGAATCTACAAGACAAAAAAACGTCTTATATCAACCAGTTTGCGTTAAATTGAAAATGGCACTCACAGAAAGAAATTTCTCGCACTGTTGTTGAAAAGAAGCTCTCGAAATATACTTGTTCTTGGATTCAGCGCAACCATGCAGATAATTGAAGAGTTTCTCGGCCAAAACTGGGTACCGAGGAAATAAGTACCGCTATAAGCAAACGACAACTCAAAAAACATACTTTCGCAGTCACTACACACTTTACCGTGAATACTGATTGTGAAATTCCACTAATACCTTCTTCTTCCTGAGATTTATCAGCTAAAATCTGCAAATAGGCTTCCATCATTATTTAAAAATGGCGCTCATGTGATCTATTGCGTCTGAGATCTGACCAACGTTTAAAAATTAACTAATCACACATACACATAAAAATCAAGCTTAATTATAATTAGCGACCTTCTCAGTCATTCAAAAACACATTTTTACCTTCGTTAGTCTCGCAACAGGTAGCAACTGCGTTATTGGTGGAATTTTATCCGGAATTTCCGCACCAGATCCACTTCTCGACATTTTGCGAGAGCTGCTGCGCGAATTCGATCTGGACGAAGAAGTAGAAAACCCAGTTTTACCGTTATCCCCATGTGAATGATGGTTACCCATCTTAAAAATCGATTAAAGCCACATTTTTTGATTTATTAACAACAGGAGCACTACACTCCTAATTTATGTTACTGACTTTTGGTTATTACTTATTACTCAATTGGCAACCTTGAACGTCAGTGGAAGAATTCAATTGTCATTTCATGGCGGATGATGTGAACTACTATCGAGGTGTTTTTCGAACTACTTTTGATCTGTAAGTTTTAATAATAATAAATTATAGTGTTAATTAAAATTTAATGTTAATTAAGTTTTATATGTAATGGATTTTGATAAACACACAACAGGAACATGAATATTAATCTTTGCACCAAATTTTTGTGAATTACGTGAAATAAATACCATACAGATTGTCCCAATAATACTGCACTTCGATTTTATACGTTAATTATTCATTTTAATGCATATATAAGAATCTCTATCCTATTTTTAGTACTTAATATTGTATATTTTGATTGCCTCTTCGACATATAAATTGAGATGAGTGCAGAATCTGCTTTGCCGAACTACTAAAACGAAAAATAAAATAAAACTAAATATAATGGTGTATCATTTTATTGGATGAAAATTACAAGTAATCAAATCGTACAGCGAAATAAATTTTACGATAAACACAACATTCACGATCGTAATTCGAAAAATTGATTTGCGAATTCGGCAACTTCCGGATTGTCCAAAATACTTAAATGGGTGCCGTCGAAATAATTCACGGCAACTTTTTGACCCAAAAGCTCCGATAAATTATAATCTTCTGGTTCGCCGCTGAGTAAATGTATTTTTGGTCTGCAGAGTACCACATTTGCCGTTGTCTTGAGCGCTTTGGGACTGTAAGCGACGATAGCTTTGAAACGTTGAAAAACTTCTGTGATAGTTTGTTTTATGTAGTCTTGCAGTGGCAGAACATCAGGCGGGGCTTTGGTAAAAGCTGCTTCTAATCGCTCTTTGCTGGAAGAAATTGTTAGCAGTTTTTCCTAAAACAGAAACATAATTTGACGGGTATTTTAAGAAATAAAAAATTCACCAATACCTTAACAGCTAAAACATCGTTAATAGGCATGTAGTAAGACATAATTCCGCAGATGATGTCCGTTTCGAGCGTAGTATCAGACTCCAAATTGAACTGTTTGTGGGTCAATTTTGATATTAACTCTGGAGCACCATCAATGAAAATAATCTTCCCACTAATACCCCGGTCTTCTAATAATTGTATTAGCTGTAAACCTATCAAGGTTCCGAAGGAATGGGCTACTATACGAAAGGATTCTTCTGGTCGGAGATTACTCAAAATTTGCTTAAATTTTATACACGCTTTAATAGAAATTCGAGGAAATACGAGCATACTTACTGGCAAAAGTGACCGCGCAAGTTTTTCGATATCATTTTGGCTGGAATTTCCCGAGTATTGCAAACAAATAGTTTTGAATTTTAAAATTTTGGCCAAATTTCGTAAAGCATTTGCTGTTCCTTCGATTCCGGGCAACAGGAAAACCACGTCAGAATTTTGGTCGTCTTCTACAGCACTAGGTAGCAGTACACTATCTAAATTTGCTAAGTCTTCGCCTCCAACACAGTTGACCAAGATTTGATGGCCTGTATTGTTGGCTGCTTCTTCAGATTCTACTTTCTCATCGAGTAATTCTTGTAACCTAACGAACGTCAAACTTCTGATTTCCGCTGAAGACAAAAATACTTGACATTCCCTCTCCAGAATTTGCTTTACTTCAACAGACATCATGGAATCCATGCCAAGCTCAGATAATGTGGAATGTTGGCTAATAGTCTTCATGTCTACGATGCCTAGAATATTCGCTATAGCATCTATAACGTTACCGTCCCCAGAACATTTTTTTTCGGCCACTACCATGCTCGATACTATGGGATTTTTCTGTTTAAGAAGAACGTCTAATACTGATAGACAACTGCTGATTCTCTGCTGGAGTGTACCAGCTATCTCCAGCTCCATGTGGTTGTTTTGCATCTCGGCAACCAAGCCAACCTTAGAATATTAGTAGGTTAACTCAAGAAGTGAAAAAAATGGTTTCTTACATCACCGACTGCTCCCCATTCAATCGCCAAAGCAGGCAATCCAGCTTTATGTCTCTCTTCGCATATTTTCTCCATGACGGAATTCGACATTCCGTAATTAGTTTGACCAGCGTTACCTCGACCGCAAGAAACCGAAGAGAAAACAACGAAATCTCTATAAAGTGAGAAATAATTAAAAGCGGAATAAAAATAACTTGATTCTTACCTAAGATTCTGACATTCTTCTCTCGATATTTCATCCAAATGTCTCACAGCCCAAGCTTTGGCACCAAAGGAAGTCCTGAAGCTTTCCTCCGTTTGATTTTCTAATAAAGCATCTGCTAATACCACGGCTAAATTAAAAATACCTTGTACAGGACCCATTTCATTTGCTTCTCTTATGAGCTGAACACAACCAACTTTAGTGCTTATGTCTGCTATGGATATTTTCAGTTCCACCCCATATGACTCCCAAAGCCTAAAAAGAAATGTTTATCTTAAGAAAAAATAGCAGTTTATCGGGTCCCATAAGGCAGTCTTTCTGTTGAAATGTTCCAAACTCCAGCTATGAAGATGCCTAGCAACAAAAAACTGTCTTGGTCTACGCCGCATAAAACCAGCGGGGTTTTAAGATCCAGGTTTTGGAATGTACTCCAAAATTAATTTGCCGACTTTTTCATGGACATCATCTTCATAGCTTTTGATTTCCAGGTGTCTGAGCCT
Source organism: Xestobium rufovillosum (assembly GCA_963966045.1). NCBI lineage: Eukaryota > Metazoa > Arthropoda > Insecta > Coleoptera > Ptinidae > Xestobium > Xestobium rufovillosum. Next base: position 33,158,200 of record OZ014497.1, read on the forward strand.
CATAATACCGACATGGTGGACAGCACCTTCATAGTTTTTGAGGTCCAGGTGCCGGAATGTATCAAAGCTGTGGGTTTGGAATTTTTCATGGGCATCATCTTCGTAGTTTTTGAGAGCCAAGTGTCGAGATGTATTTAGGAGTACACATTTTGATACTTTTTGTGACTAAAAGTACAGAATGGGTCTTATAAAACAGACGTGGTGGGCAGCATCTTCATAGGTTTTGAGGTCGAGGTGTCTGAATGTATTCTAGATTCAAAATTATATGCACTTTACAAATTATCATGGACATCATCTTCATAGTTTTTGAGATCCAGGTGTCAAAATTTATTCAATAGTCTAAACCGTACATATCTTGGTAATAAAACTGACGTGGTGGACAGCATCTTCATGGGTTTTGAAGTCCAGGTGTTAGAATGTATTCCAGAGTCAATTGAACCTACTATAGTAATTTTTCATGGGCACCATCTTCATAGTTTGTAAGAACCAGATGTCGAAATGTATTCAGGCATCTGGACTACATATTTTTGGTAATGTTTGTGACCAAATGTACAGGATGAGAAATAACATGGTCAGAAGACTCGCAAAAGACAACTCCTAAAAGATTCGTTTAGCAACATGAAATTAAATTGTCTCAAACCGACGTGGTGGACAGCTTCTTCATAGGTTTTGAGGTCCACGTGTCTGAATGTATTCCAGAGTCAATTATACTTCAGTACTTTTTTCATGGGCATCATCTTCATAGGTTTTGAGATCCAGGTTTCGAAATGTATTCAGGAGGCTAGACTGTGCATTTTTGGTAATTCTTGTGACGAATCAGAGGAATAACATGGCCAGAAGATTTGCAATAGATTCGTCCGGCAACACAAAAATACATTTCGACAAGGGTGTCTCCGCCTTGGCCTCATGAAGCCGACGTGGTGGACAGCATCTTCATAGGTTTTGAGGTCCAGGTGTCTGAATGTATTCCAGAGTCAATTATACGCATTTTCATACTTTTTTCCATGGGCATCATCTTCATAGCTTTTGTGATCCAGGTGTCGAAATGTATTCAAGCGTATGGACTGTATATGTATATTATGGTAATTTTTGTGACCAAAAGTTCTGAATCAGAGGAATAACATGGCCAGAAGACTCAAAAGACTCCTAAAAGATTCGTTTAGCAACACAAAAATACATTTCGACAAGGGTACCTCCGTCTGGGTCTCATAAAACCGATGTGGGGGACAGCACCTTGTGAATATTGATTGATGAGAATAGTAGAGAAGCAAGAATTATGTTAGAAAGAAGTATGATGTAATGTACGTACTTTATTCTGAATGCTTGATATCCGGTCTTGATTCCTGTGCGAGAAGTCAGAATAAGCTTCCTAGCTCCTCTGAGTACCAACCAGTCAGCCAGTTCAAGTCCAAACCCTCCTAGACCACCAGTGATTATGTACGAATGTTTAGAATCGCAGAAATACCTGAAACCGACGATGTTTCTAAATCTCTGATTTTTTTATGAATTTAATGAAAACTTGCCTGGGAGTACCTTTAAATTTTGGGCAACTGTCTTCTTTCCTAACGCGTAACACAACTTTACCCATGTGTTTTCCGCTACCCAAATATCTAAAAGCGTTTTCTACTTGGTCGGCTTCAAACACGGTCGTCTTTAATGGTTTTACGTAACCTTCTTTAATTCCTCTCATAAGAAGATCGCCCAGTACTTTCTGTACCCTAGGGTCGGTATCGAAGAACATGTCTACCATAACAGCATGGAATGATGCACCCTTCGCAAAAAGTTGAATGCTTAAACGACTATCGTTGCTCAGGTCGAATTTCCCTATTTCGATGAAATGTCCGCCTTTAGCTACACATCGCACCGAGGCCACCAATTTTTCTTCTGAAAGCGAGTTCAAGACATAGTCTACGCCACGGCCATGTGTTCCTTTAAGTACCATTTGTTCGAATGATGTGTCTCTCGAATTCCCTATGTGGCTATCTGCGTCAAACTTTGTATCGGTAATCTTGAAATAATCTACAGACTGTTAAGTACCTTTAATTTGGGGGAACTGATTTTTGATGAATTCCCTCTTTTCTTGAGTACCAACTGTGGTGAACACTTTCAAGCCGAAATGAAGGCAGACGTTGATGGCTGCTTGTCCGACTCCGCCAGTGCCTGCGTGAATTAATATGCTCTGTCCTCGTCTTATACGTACTGTCTAAAAGGATTGATTCGTTATTAAAGTGGCTTATTTTTTTAAGGACCAAAGACAGGATGCCCAAAATTAAGTGCGCGTTGTGACAAACTTAGATTAGGCATGTGATTGTACACTAAGTAAGTGCCGGTATTTAATTATTTTTGCTGTGAAGCTATCAATAATTAAATATACGTTAGTTAAGAATTCGCACAGGTGGAATGGATTTAGTGCAGTGAAAATAGCACACCTCCATTAAGCGACTCACTTAATTTTGGACAACCTGAATATTACCCCCTTACTTTTAATAAAGAAAATAAGACTGTTATGTATACGACAGCCACTGAACTAGCTTCTTCCATTGACCAATTATCTGGTACGGGAAAAATGAAAGCGTTATTTACTACGGCGAGATTGGCCATAGCTCCTGCTGTCATAAGACCCATAACACGGTTACCCCTATAAATTATTTTTATCTTTAGTTATAACGGTGTTTTCATCATAAATCTGCTACTTACTTCAAATCCTTCCCCACAAATTCAAAGCCTTGATAACCACCCTGTTTAATTCTTTTAGCGGTAACTAAATCAGGGTGCATTTTACCGGTAACAATCATTACGTCCCTAAAATTTAATGGGGAATAGTATATCTGAAATTTAAATTGTTTAATAAGGTAGTTCTATTAAATGTATAGCAAATATTAACCCGTATCATAGTTTTCTCTGGTTCTAAGGCGTCATTTTCTTTTAGAGGGCCTTCGAACCAACGCAAACTTGAAAGATCCCCGTGGGTTTTAACGTTGACGTACACGTGTTCACTTTCAACCGATTCAGCCTCTTCCAGTAACAAATGCCTGTATGTACCCCAAGTGCCGTTTTTGAACACGTTTATCGATAAACCTTTCTTTAATTGTTTTTCGTAAAAATCTAACGTAGCTTGGAATGTTGGGGCACTGTCGTCGTCGATAAAAACGCATTTGGTACGTTTGCCATCAGGTTCTCGGCGTAAGCAGTTTGTTAAACCTAAGAGTCCATTAACTGGTTCTTCTTGAGCATAGAGGACGATATCGTTTTCTACGGAATACACTGATTTTAATTCTTGTAACCAATGGAAAGTATCTGCGTTTGTTATTTTTATTATTGATGGCGTTTTCGTTTGAGGTGTTTTGTGCAAGAACACCAACGTTTCATTTTCTGTTGTATGTGTAGTTAGAATTTCTGCTCCTTCGAAAGTCGTGGTGGATGGAAAATCGAGAGGTTCCCTAGACAAAATGTAACCGTCTTTAACTATCCCTAATGATTGCTCAAGGAGTTGTTTCCTATTCGACAAGTTTGTGGCTATGATCAAGTAACATTCCATATCTTTCGTCAAATTTTTATTTTCAGCGTTCACGTTTGGGATTTCGATTTCTTTTTTGGTTAAAATGGTTACCACTGGTTGAATTAAAGGTTGATCTTCTAAAGCAGACAGTACAAATGGACTTAAAAGTTCCACATCATCTCTTGCTTCGTCATCTATAAGTTCGTAAGCTACAATTTTCGTTAACCAGTTATTTTCTAGAGCAATCTGCATGTTAACCCTAACCGATTCTTGCGAAGTAAGTTTTGTTTCATTCGGGACGAACACGTATTTTTCCAAAACAGGTTCTCCTCGTGGTTTACGTCTGGCTATTATACTAGCATCCAATCCTTCTAATTCCACAAAACCGCAACTCAAAACTGAGTTATAATGATTTATTTGAATCGGCAGAATATGGTCTTCGTAACTTTTAATAAACTTCAAGTGATTAGCCGTGTTTATAACAAGTTTACGAAGTCCGATAGGAACGTACAGATTCCTCGTGTCTTTCCTCAATATTTGCATCTGTAAAAGATTGTCGAGGAAGGCGATCCAGTTATCTTGCCACTGGATAGTTCCTATGGTCGCGTTTACGTTGCATCCTCTCATGCTCCGGAACAGACCACTAAAATAGTAAAATGTTGAAAGAGGGTACAATGGTGGATGTTCAAACCAAGAATTCGCACAGGTGGAATGGATTTAGTGTGGTGAAAATAGCACACCTCCATTCAACTAATGCAGTGAGCTGATTTACCTGTAGTTATAACCACGTAATTTCAGTTCCTTGTAAATATCGTTCTCCTTCATTTCTAGATCTAGCTTGTCTGAAACTGACACGTCCACGTCATCGTCGATATTCAAAAAGACTTTGCCGGAAACTATCAAATTCTCTCCGTCCAGCAACTGAAATGGTACAATTAATTTTCGTTGAATTTGGGGGATTGTTTTTAGCTAACTTCGAAATCTGAAGAGCCTTTTTGTACGGTAACAGTAAACTGGAGAGTGTCATTTTCTGGTATCGTGGTGGCTCGCATGAATTTGACATCTTGGAAAGTTATTGACGTGTTGTGCATCGTCAAACCATGGGCGACAAGTACGACTTCCCATACCAAGTAGAGGTATCCAGTTGCAGGGAATAAGTTGCGGCCTAAAATTGGTCATCATTAATTCGGCTTTGATGGGACTAAGCTAAATTACCGTCAATAACATGGCCTTTAAGAAAAGCCCATTCATCTTGGGTCACGTTGATCGTTTTCAGTTCTTTTCCGCTGGTTTTATTAAGCTCAAACATTTTCACGAAACATTTCTTCGAATGTTCCCAACCAATCAGAGGAGAGATCATCGGAGTGCCCTTGCTTACGGGAAAGTCTACTTTTGGGTATAGTTTCTCTATAGAATAATTATGACCACTCAAATACAAGCTGCAAACAAAAATAGTTATCGTAGAAAAATAGGTAAAGTAAATTTTTTATATAGGATTTGTAGATTTGGAAAAACCCTTCGACAATGTAAAATGGAAGAAGATGCTCGAAGTACTTACTCAAAAATGTAGGAATGAAGTATAGGGATAAAAGAATAATTCATAATCTATACAAAGAGCAAACACCAGTTATAAAATTTGAGCACGAACAAAGAGAAGTAGATATCTGAAAGGGAGTGAGGCAGGGATGTGCGTTATCGGCTCTAGTTTTCAATTTGTATATCGAAGATGCGATTAATATTGTTAAAGACAGAATAGCTGCTGAAATTAATATACAGGGTCAAACTATCAATATGATCAGATTCGCGGATGATGTAGCAGTATTAGCATGGTATGAAGATCAATAACGAAAATACAAATTGGAAACGAGAAGATAGAGGAAGTCTCAGATTTCTGCTATATAGGAAGTCAAATAACTTTGATGGTAGGAGTGCTAAAGACATAAAACAAAGAATAGCGCAGGGCCGAATTGCATTTAATAATAAAGACTTACTTTCCTAACACTTCGCTCAGCACAACAACCCCGTTTTCGTCATTTGAAGGGTTGAAATATATGTGGGAGGATCCTTCCTGTTCGTCCCTCGTATGCAAAGTTCCAAAACCAACTTCTAAAATAACAGAATCGAATCCAAAATTTTCTGTTTTTCCCCTGCTCGAGTTCAGTAAGCTTTGAGCAACATTTTCCGCAATTTCCCTGTTATTTCCATTGCCATTCGCGGAACGGGACAGAATTTCTTGCACTTGAATCACCAAATTGTTACCTGCGTCTTTGTCCACACGAAATTCTGAATTTTTTCTATTAAAAATGTGGTTATCGTCACCGATGTAACCATTAAAACTCTTTTTAGACACCCTCTGTATGATTTCTGGTTTAGGATTCTCATTCTTCACTTCTAACTTTGCTTGATCCCATTTGGATGTTTTGAGTAAATTTCCGTAGCTGTATGCGATGGACAACGTTTGTTCCAACGTCAAATTGTCGTTGAAATAATTTGCGATAAGATCGCCAGTCGAAACTCCCTGTATGCGATCATACTTTATATCCAGAGATTTGAGTACATCAGCAGTGGCAAGTTGTACAGAAAAACAAGCCAAAAAAACGTTAAGTGGCGATTCTAAATTCGATTTCTGACCATTTACGATTAATTCCGTTATATTGATTCCTTTTGTAGATAAAGTATTGTGGATTCTAAAATGTAAACAAAAGTTTCTTCGAGTGTCAAAAATACCCAAATATACCTATGTATAGCCCCAGAAAATAATGGCACTGCCATTAGGTCCTTTCCGAAATCAAGCCACGTTTCGTCGAAGTTATCAAAGAAAAGCACAAGTTTCTTCTTCAGAGTATTTAAGAAGTTTATCGATATTTTCTCTAGCCTGTTCTTGTAAACTAAGCCAAATCCTCTATGTCTGTGCGTAGGAAGATCGTTCCTAAAACCAGATTAGTTACAAATAGCGTATTTGTTAAAATAATACATACTTAAACATCTGGTTAATCAAAGCGATGAATTCGTAGTTCGAAGGGTTCTTTTTAACCTCATCTAAGAATAGAGTTATCGATTTTTCTGTTCGTCCGCTAATACACACCAACTTGGGTAAATCATCCCTTGGTTTATCAACACGTTTTTTACTGTAACCTCGTAACAAAATGTGGCTATTCGCCCCTCCAAATCCGAAGTTATTAATGCCTAAATCACGAATAATTTTATGTGAATAAAATGAACGAACCTTATGGTCTTCGAGAACGTACCTACTAATGGGCATTCTTCTTTCCACGGAATGTGTTCGGTAACGACTTCGTAACTTCCATTTTCGAAACCTTTAATACCTTTCCTGGGGTTTTTGAAGTTTATGTGGGCTGGTATATATCCACATTCCATCCCAATAACTGTCTGCAATCACGATTGAATGTTTGTTTGTGGATAGTGAATTGTAATTTAGGATGGTAGTTGGTCTGAGCGGAATATTAGTTTTACGTGATTTTGGTATGCCATATATCAGAGGAGGTAAGTTTGTTACTGAGGTTATGCCTTCTTTCTTTTCCAGATAGGAGAACCTACTCGAAGTGATGACTTAATCCTGGGTTCGACTTTCCCTCATTTCATGACACATGTACATTAATACATAGAGATTTCATATTCAGCTTTATATTCAGTGTCGTGTACCTAATATGTTGTATATATAATTATTTATTAATGTTTTCATCTCTTTTAAGCGTAATACATCGAAAGTTTAGCACCGATGGGAGATAGACAGGTGGGAGGGACCGTTTTGGCTGTAGAGCGCAGAAGGCATTTTTCATACTTTTCGCTTTAGTCCCTCCCACCTTATGAGAAAACTGAATGTTAGAGACGTCTCTTGTAGAAAATTTAATGTACTTTCATGTGGTATAAGGGTTTTTGTTGATAATATGTATATTTTTAGAGTTGTAGGGGGTGGGAGTGGGCGTTTTTGACGTTTTCGCAGAAGGGCCAAAAAATCGCTGTTCTTCAGCGCGCTCTAGCGCCGATACCTCTCGTCAGAAAATCAAAGTTGACCAGTGCATTTTGTGGGAAATTTTGTCTACTTCAATTTTGTATAGAGTGGTCATCTTCGAAAAATGCATAGTCTTCGAGATATGAGCGAAAAACTGAAAAAAGTGCGAACATTTTGAGGTTTTTTGCGTTTTTCGTTGAGAAGCTGACCTCCTACATGGCAGCAAACTTGAAATTCGGATTCAGCACCCCAAAAAGCATAATAGAACTGTTGAGAAAAAACTTCTCCAATTTTGTTACGAAAACGGCAATTTTGAACACCGATTGACTGGACAACTAATAGTTCATGAAGTTTATTTTCATAATGTGTGGAATTCATAATTACTGTGTGTTTACCTTGCTGATTGAACAAAGGCCAGAACTGGCCTCAGAGTGGCCCATATTCGACTTAACCGACCCGATGAGTAAGGGGGTCTCTCGATTTTTGCAAAATATCTCTTCTATTGTGTGTAGTTCCTCAAAATCTCCAACTCTAGTACCTAATTAATTGAATCATCGTTAGCTGGTGTTTATTGCTTCTTTCATTATTAATACCTGTTGCATGAGCTTCCAAATAGTACAACGAAGTCGGATCGATGTTGCATTCATCGTAAAATTCACGTAAAAGCACTTGCTGGGCTTTACCGGAAGGGTATGTGATACCTTCTTCTTTGTACCCATCACAATTAACTTTTGCGTGGACTATCTGCAAGAAAAGCAACTAATGATGGAGGCAAACGAGTGGTTTGAAAATTATACTAACCTGTGAATATATTCGTCTTGCATTTTTCGATTTCTGTATCAACATTGCCAGGGCTGTTTCAGCTCGAACATACCCGCTTGCGTCTTCATCTAGAGGCCTAATTTCTCCTTGCGGGCTAAGCACTCCTAACCTAATAAAAAAAAATTGATAATTCCACATCGGTTTCTGTTTCTATTAATTTACTTAGCAAATTTTAACGTTGAAAATGGATGTAGGAGAAGATGCGAACTAGCTATGATGGCGTTATCGTATTTCCCTGTTCGGATGCTCCTATAAGCTTCTTCTACAGCGTACAAAGAGCTGCTACAAGCTGTATCCACGTTGAAGGAGTTTCCATTCAGTTTTAGAAAGTAACTGATTCTGTTGGCCGCGATAATTCTGCCACATCCTGTCATCCCGAAGTTTTCTGGACCTGTTCCGTTCCACCACCAGGATGGTTCGTGCTCTGCCCCGCAGAAGCAAACGATAACACAAGTCTTGGAACCCTCTAGTTCTGATGGGTGAAGACCTGCGTCAAAAATTGCTTCCACCACTTTCTCCAAAGTCAGTCTCGTCATTGGATCCATTGTGGTCGCCTGGCGTTGATGGATACCTAAAATGATGGTTTAGGTAATGAAAAAGAAACTTCTGGGAGTTTTTGGAGGGGGTTCGAACCGAAATATCCTGGATCAAATTCGTCAATTGATGGGATGAGTCCAGCTGTTGGTGGTATCTCGGGATCCTCGTAATCCCATCTCGCTTTTAAGCTAGAGATCATATCGACCTTGTTGAACAAGTTTTCTTTGAATTTCCCTATGTCTTCGGAATTTGGATATCTCCCAGAAAGGCCTGCAACGATTATAAATTATTAGCTGTAAGCTAAATATGTACTTATACAATATTCCCATCATATTACATTTATTTAGAATGAACAATCTTCTATAAACTTAAAAATTATCTTGCGCATACCGTTTACAAAGATTCTTAAAAGATGATAAAATCGTATTACGTTTTATATCAACTGGTAGACTATTAAACAAAACACGCCCCTTCACCAATAACTGATTTTGTGCAAATGAAGTGCCATAACACTGCACATAAAAATAATTTCTATTTCTTGTAGAATAAGAATGAATATCCGCATTATACTTCAAATCACTCAATTTACATTGAAATAAATTGTATTTTAACTTAAATATAAATACCAACGTGTTATATGTTACTAGTTGTCTGATACTCATCAATCTCAACACATCCACTCAATCCGAGTATACCTATCGCATTTCAGAATTATCCGCAATGCCCTGCTTTGCTTCACTTGTAATTTACGAAAATATTCCAGTGTGAACAGATTAACAATCATCGAGCAGTAACTTACATGTGGAAGCACAATAGTTTTATAAACAAGCAACCTTGATCATAAACTTAAGTTAACTCCTACTCGTTGTAAAACTCCAACTTTCTGGCTCATTTTCTTTATAACATAATTACCATGACTTTTAAAATTGAGCTTGTCATCCAAAATAATTCCCAAGTATTTCAATTCCTTAACGACCACCAACCTGCTCCCATCCACATAAACATCGCCCACAGGAACAATACATCTATGCGAAACGAACATTACCTTGGTTTTACTCACATTAATAACTATAAAGCATTACAGGACAACCACTTACACAATACCTCCCGTTCCTCATTCAATACTTGTACAATGTAATCCACATCATCACGGACAAAATACACAAGCATATCATCAGCAAATAGCTGTATTTTACATTTTTTGAAAACTTTAACTAAGTCATTAACATACAAAATAAATAATATAGGTCCCAACACTGATCCTTGAGGAACTCCCTATTTTGGTTCCTTCTCACTTGAAATACTTTCCCCATATTTCGTCACTTGAACTCTACCTACAAGAAAACTTCTGAACCAATCCAACACAACACCATCAACCCCAACACGAGCCAATTTCATCAACAACAGATTCCGATTAATCGTCTCAAAAGTGCGCTTAAAATCCACGGATACCGCACCTATTATTTGCTTCGCATAAATTGCCATCTTCCACTCATGTATCACAATTTGCACTGCAGTCTCACACGATTGGCCCATTCTAAAACCCGCTTGAGACTGAGAGAATGTTATTTCCTTCCAGATAATGCAGAAATTGGTCTTTCACAGCCAATTCCAAAACCTTTTCATAAGATGGGAGCATATTTATTGGGCGATAGGAGCTTGCATCATCAGCATTCGGGATCTTCTCCACAGGAACAACCATCGATCTCTTCCATTTTGAAGGAAACAATCCTGTTCACAGGGATTTATTAATAACATCCAGTAACCTATTTCCCACAGCTTCCACAATTAATTTCAAAATTGTAGTATTGATCCCATCGATATTAGTTTTTATTTGGCAGGCTCTTAACTATTCTTTTCAACTCGCAGAAAGACACTTCCTCAAATTTATCCAATTTCGAATCATATTTCTCCATCTTGTCTATCACTTCATCATTATTTAGCCTACTTTGCACCAAACCATCGATGCTATTTAAGAAATAGTGGTTAAATTCTTCGGCTATTTCACAGTATCCCTCAATTAGTCTATTATCAAATTTTATTCCTATTTTCTGACTTCTAATATTCTTACTAACCAACTTCTTCAAGACCTTCCACATTTGGTCGGCATTTTGTTTCACCTCATCTATTTGACTATTGTAATATTCTTTTTCCTCTTTCCTATCATATCCACTATCTCATTCCCTTTTCTCTTAAACATATTCCAGTCTTCTATGGTATTAGTATCTACTGCTTTTCTAAAGAGACAATCTCTCTTCTTCATCATCACATGAATCTCTGGACTCCACCACCTCTTACCTGCCCATCTTGTATTCAACCACAATTCCTTGACAGGTGCATGTCTATCTAATACTTCCAGAACTGAATGTGTAAATTGCTCTGCCATTAGGTCCGTACTGAGCATCGAGTTATCCCAATTACTATCAATCAAACTAGTTTGGAATTCCAATCCTTGAATTGTTTAAAGTCCCTAATGAGTTTTTTGGTCATTCTTTCACTACCCTGTTTACTGCCACCCCGAGATAAATCAACAATTCTGGGAGTTTGCAAAACTTTACAATTCAAATGCTTGTCGTTAATAATGATCAGATCAATCATAGTTTTACTTACGTTTGTTTCTCTCGTATATTGATTAATCAGTTGATACAGTCCCAATCATCATTATAATTTTGTAACAGACGACGTAAAATTGTTACGCACTTGCAATAAAGGTAAAAAGCGGCTCAGACGTACTAAAAATATTTGTGTCGTAAAATTTTATATCCAGGTAGTAATAATTTAACTAAGTACCCTTTAAGTATATAGACCTAAATTTTATGTTGTATTTTAGTAGGATCTTTGTGGGGGAGTGGAAAATAAGAATAAGATTGTTTGATGTATTGGTAAGCAGCATAGCTTACAGCTTACCAGTGATGACGACTTCTTCTCCTGGTGGTGGATTCGCCAACCATTTTCCGAACAAAAAATCATGGGAAGTACCGCCTTTTGACTCTTCATACGACATAATTATTTTCGTAAAATGAGCAACAAACTGCAGATCTAAAAAAAATGCAAAAAAATTATCAAATCGAAAAAATGTTTAACCAGGATATGAATTAAAAACAATAAACTAACTTAAAAGAACTGGATTATACGAGTATAATTTGCTAGAAAACACGTCAATAGGAACAATGGACAATGTTATTTTTGTTCCATGTTTTAAATATGAGTAGCATGCGTATCGGTCAAAGACATTGTCACCATTGTTTTCAATTCTAATGCACATTAATTTATTCATCATTCACGTAAATGCATTTCTGATTATGGAAAATGCACTTCTTGCACAAAAATTAAATGTTTTTGAATTAATCCGAAACTGTATTACGTTCTTCTGAAATTAGTTTGAAATTTCTTGTTTATTATCATCTTCTAATATCTACATGACCATTAACAACTTAATTTCTGGACGATCAATGTTAAAATAAATTTAAAACAACTATATCTGTTTTACACGTTTTCCGATTAAAGATATCCACCAAATGATCTTTGTAAATACGACTTTAAATTCATACGAGACACAAAAATATATGTATGTGCATACTTACAGTTACCTCTTGCTTCTGGACTTGCTAATTGGCAAAAATAATAGCGGTGCAAGTCCGAACGTACCTATATTTATGTGTTCTTGGTCTGCATAAATTTACACACAATAACCGTATGTCATTGTGCAGGTATATTTCCATAAACGGATTACTTGCGCATTTCGAATTTTTTAATCACACAAAAACAACATGTGCAACATGTTCACCAAAGAATAGGCAAAACAATACTATTCTAAAATTTCCTAAAGCAACGTAGATGATTTGACGAACTCCATTGATTGATTGAGTCTACACTTAAGCCAAAGTTTGAAAATTAAGTCTTTCAATAAGTGTTTCGATTCACATGAACACAATCAACAGTTGATTGAAGAGCCCTACCGAATTATTCGTGCGTGGGAGTTCTTCCACAATTCGGTTGTACATATTCCATATTTTAAAGTAAATGAATTTTTGCTTTGAACTCGAGAGAATAACCTCTGTACCTCTCTGTGTTTTGCATATTTGCAAGTCGATGTCCTTTTGGCTCGTATTAATTATTACCGAAAATACAATAACCTGCACCAAGCCGTTCACAAACCAAATCTATAATTATGCTCGAATTATTCATTAATCAACCTTTTTATTCACCAGACAGGGTGGTACATATAATTAAAAAGAAAACACAGAAATTCAAATGCTTCCCTTTATTATAACCCCCAAAACCAAAACATGTGCTTTATTACTATTATTATTTATAAGCAAACCGACATTTTACATAACCTTCCTCTCTGTGTGGATTTTCTTGTGTTCTTCAAGCCTGTTCTTAATCGGAGCGTGCGAATTTAAATGTTTACCTGCAAAGAAAATTAATTTATTATCAAATTCAACAGAAGTTTGGTGCTCAGTGTATGTAGGTACTTACTTTCGGGTTCTTTCTTTGGAGAACTTCCTTTATCATGTTTATGTTGGTGTTTCTTTCCTTTGTCTTTACAAGGTTTATCTCCACTTATCCACACCCATCGAGTACCATCCCAGGACCAATAACCACCAGAGTTACCATTTCCTGAACCACCAACTGATGTACCCGAACCGCTGTTACCATTACCTCCAGAACCTCCACTTCCTCCATCATGGGAACCTTCAACTCCTATGCCCCCATTTCCGCCCCAAGATCCTCCACCACCCGAACCATTTCCAGAATTTCCGTTACCATCACCTTCTCCAGAACTTCCCCATCCCCAACTCCATGAACCATTGGAACCGTGATCTCCAGAGTTTCCACCTGAACCACCTTCTCCCGATTCTCCCCATCCCCAACTCCAGGAACTATTTCCAGAGTTTCCGTTGCCTCCAGAATGTCCGCCATGGCCTCCAGAGCTGGAAGAACCATTTCCAGTATTACCACCTGAACCATCCCATCCCCAACCCCAGGAGCCGTTGCCAGAGTTTCCGCCATTGCCTCCAGAGTTGGAAGAACCATTTCCAGTGTTACCACCCCACCCCCAACTCCAGGAGTTATTTCTAGAGTTTCCGCCGTTGCCTCCAGAGTGTCCACCGTGGCCTCCAGAACTAGAAGAACCATTTCCAGTGTTTCCACCTGAACCACCCCATCCCCAACCCCAGGAGCCGTTGCCAGAGTTTCCGCCATTGCCTCCAGAGTTGGAAGAACCATTTCCAGTGTTACCACCCCATCCCCAACTCCAGGAACCTCCAGAGTTTCCACCATGACCTCCAGAATGTCCACCGTGACCTCCAGAGTTGGAAGAACCACTTCCAGTATTACCACCTGAACCACTTCCTCCAGAACCTCCCCATCCCCAACTCCAGGAACTATTAGAACCTCCAGAGTGTCCACCATGGCCGCCAGTACCTGAACCACTGCTTGAACTTCCGCCTCCACCACCATAACCACCAGTTCCGGTACCACCAGATGAACTACCTCCGGAGCCTCCTGTTGAGGTACTACCTCCAGAACCGCCATTTCCTCCGCTGCCTTCTGAGCTACCATTGGAACCTGAGTCGCCGCTTTCATTAGAAGATGGTTCCGTTGAGGTTCCGGAAGATCCGCCTCCACTACCGCTTCCTTGAGGACCAGTAGAGTTGCTGGATGGAGCTACTGTTGTAGTAGTAGATGAAGTGTCATTTCCAGTCGCTGATGAAATAGACACAAAAATTTGTTAATACATTGGTAATACCTGGTACTTCTAGGTACTACTTACATGATGAACATATCCATCTGCAAGATGGATTGTCTTTAGATCTGGTCTCATGGTTTTTTAATCTCAGTGAGTGGTGGTGAAAATTGTGCCTGTTATGGATAGCTGAATGCCTGTTTTCCAACTGTTTTTGTTGAGTGGCATCTTTTAAAAAAAACTAAAGTTGCAATCGGCGTAACTATCTAAATATCTATACTTACCAAGTTTATTGAAAAATAAAATAAAAACAAGAACTTACCTCCGAGGAGAAGAAAAGTGAGCAAAATGCAGAAAGAAAATATCACTTCACCAGTCATTTTTGACCAAAATGTGATTTACTACAGTCGAATCCAAAATATTTATATGAAAATAGGGCATCCCGAATATTTTATCAAAAATAGCTAAACGGTTTGGAATTCAGTTAATTTTGTTTAAAGAATTTTTAAACATATTTCTAACATAAAAGTGTATAATCAAGTATAATTAGCGAAACAAAAGGAAAATTGAAATTCCATATGCATTCAAATAGTACAAAGAATTTCATAAATTATTCAAAAATGTACGACTTGTACAATAGAGATTCAACAGATAGATAGAAGGAATATTCAAAGACAAAATAATAGGTCATTTCAGCTCTTGATATTTCCTAAAAATCGTCGTATATTCGTTAGTACAGTTGACAAAAATGAAAGGGTCATACTTGAGACACTACATTTTAAACACATCTTTCCACGGTTTTCGTTTTATTGTTGAACACAATAGGCATTGGACAGAAAGGTAAAGAAATTATGAAAACATTAGTAGGTCGCATTTTAGATGATACAATTTTGCAGCAAAAACCTTAATGTGGTTACACTTTAGCTTTAGTTTTATGTCTGTTTAACTTACGAGGTTTAACACGATAGAGTGCAAAAGAACATGAGTTTTGAAAAAGCTTCAGAACTTTTTAGGTTATTTTGGGCAGCCTGTTGCATTTTGAGCTGGTTTGCTTCGATTCTCTTGATGCGGGCCAGCTGGGACGATTTTCAAAATAACGCCATAAGTTTCGTGGTCGAAACCAGCTACTTAGAGTGGGACACGCACTTCCCTTCCATTGCAGTTTGCGAAACCGACAATCAAGATAAACTGGCCGAAGTTACTGATAAGTTGCTTAAAGTTCACAAAATTTTTATACGGATGTTCGTAATGGTTATTTTTTTAGAATTTTTGGTGACCCCCATGATTATAACTTAGACGAAATCATAAAAGAATTGTCATTCTTTAGAGGGTTGTCGTTCTACACTATACAACTCTGTGGGACTGATAAGACAAACAGGCCCGATCAATGCATTTTGGACAATTTTGGGAAATATACAGAAATGGTAATGACTTTTAGGGGTTTATTAATTTGGCCGAACACCGTGTAATATTTTCGGCACTAATAATTTTCTATAACATATTGGACAACCTCCCTCCTATAAGAATATCTCTTAACAAACACTTGATTTTGAGCAAATGCAGTAGTTCCATCAGGTACGAAAATGTCTTCCCTTCTTCTTGTGTAGTAATCATGCACATCCGTTCGTATTTTAACTGGATCATCCATATGAAGCATATTATGTTTTACTTTATATACAAAAATCAATGTCTTATACCTAATTCTCTGCGCAACACTCATAAACTGAAACGTCTCCAACATAAACAAAATACTAGTATACCTGCTGCAGTTCAATGTAGCTCGCATTACTTTATTTTGTCTTTTCTGAAACTCTTGAACAAAAAAATCCATCACCATATATAGAACTGTTGTACAATATTCAAAATACGGGGCAACCATAGTTTTATATACAAGCAGCAGTGACCAACAGCTAAGTTTGCCACTTATTCTAGACAGAAGGCCCACTCTTTGAGATACTTTCTTCAAAACATAGCTAGCATGCTCTTTAAAATTCAACTCATTGTCTATAATAACCCCTAAGTACTTAATTTTGCAAACACGCTTTAACTCGATTTCATTCAACCATATGGGACACAATTGATTTGCTACACTCTTGCCCCCCAAATACATCACTCCAGTCTTATTAGTATTTATAACCACCATATATTGTTCTTCAACCACCTAGAAATTGCCTTCAGTTCACTATTGATAACTTCTGCTACCTCAGCCTTACTCCCCCCAATGTAATAAATAAGAGTGTCATCTGCAAACATTTGTATACAACACTTATCCAACGCATCGACAATGTCATTTATGTACAATGTGAACAGTACCGGCCCCAACGCTGAACCCTGCGGCACACCATGTGTAGTTTGAACCTTCCCTGAAATTGAATTATTGTACTTCACCACTTGGAATCTACCGCTCAAATAACTTCCAAACCACTTCAGTGCACTGCCCCCCACTCCCATTTTCTTTAATTTGCACATCAGCAAGTCACGATTGACCGTCTCAAAAGCCCTTCTGTAATCCAAGAATACCGCCCCAACACATTTTTTTCTGTATAAAGCATCCTTCCATCTGCCAATAACTGTTTGTACTGCTGTTTCACAGGAGCGCCCTTTTCTGAATCCTGCTTGATGTGGTGTTAGGATATTGTGGTCTTCCATAAATTTTGTGAGCTGGTCCTTTACTATGGTCTCCAACACCTTTTCATATGGAGGTAGCATATTTATGGGTCGAAATTCCTCTCACTGTACTGTATTTCTTACTTTCTCCACTGGTACCACTGTCGATAACTTCCATGTTTCCGGGAATATTGCTGTATCCAACGAAGAGTTGACTATTTCAAGGAGTCTATGCCCCAACACCCCAAACACACATTTCAACAATCTAGAGTTAATTCCATTTGTGTTACTCTCTTTATTTGATAAATTTTTGACCACTCTCCTTAAGTCCATCATCTTTACCTCCTCAAATTTTGTGAGTAATAAACCATCCTCTATTTCCTCCAAATTAATTGTTGTGTCACTAATAAAATCTGCAAGTAATCTATCTATGCTCTCCAGGAAATAGACATTAAATCTATTGGCTGTTTCTAACTCGTTGAAAATTTTGTCATTATTAAATATTATACTGCTATGACTGCTTTTCTCCTGTGCAAAATAAAGGCACAAAATCACAAAATCTTAGATGATCGGAACTGTTCCACTTTACAGGTCAGAAGTGATTGCAAAGATATTTTCAAAAAGTGCCAATGGAACGAAGAAGATTTCGACTGTTGCAAATA
This sequence comes from Xestobium rufovillosum, assembly GCA_963966045.1. Classification (NCBI taxonomy): domain Eukaryota; kingdom Metazoa; phylum Arthropoda; class Insecta; order Coleoptera; family Ptinidae; genus Xestobium; species Xestobium rufovillosum. The sequence goes on from OZ014497.1 coordinate 33,175,992, forward strand.
TTTTGTCCCGGTGGACACAGAAGTTGGTGTTTGTTACGCTATAAATTCGAAACAAGCACGGTAAATTCAAAACGAACGATAATTTGATCTTCGATAATTCTATATTTTTTGCAGAGATAAACATGCTCCGTATTATGCCATGATCTCGAACAAAAATAGCGCACCTGGTACATTACGAATGGAGGTCTTTGGGCAACTGAATGTTTATACATTGGGCGAACAAGAAGTCCCGTCTTTAACCACTTTACAAACCGATTTACTTCAAGTTGTGCCTCACGTGCACTACCACAGATACATAGCAGTTAAGGAAATCGAAAATCAGCCAGAAGTATGTCCATTACATGGGACAACGATTTCCAATAATATATGTACAATTTTTTTAGGTGAGAGACGTCAGTATCGAGCAGAGAAAATGCAGATTCATGGAAGAATCCTATTTGGACGTTTACAGATTCTACAGTTACAGTTCGTGTTGTGTACAATGCAGAAAAAACGCTCACATGGACATCTGCAATTGTACCCATCACTTTATGCCCAATACCCGTAAGTTTTAATGTGGGATGAAGGTCGGTTAGAAAAGGTATCTTTGTACGAGGGTGTGTTGATACATTTCTAGCCTACTAGAAAAACGAGAATAATTACAAAATCGAAATATTTTTCAGCGACCGATTTACAATGCGACATAAGTGGATTGGAATGTTTGAACAATAACTACAATCATTTGGCCGTTTTGAAAGCGGAATGGTCGACAAGAAACGGCCTGGCGTGCAACTGTTTGCCCAGTTGCACGGAAATTGAGCTTTCCATAATCAAGGAGACGAAAACTGGGTAAAAAAAAACACAGATATTAAAATTTGTTACTTACTAATTTCATTCAATACAGAATTCAAGAAGAATTTGCTGTGGTGGAACTATCTTTAGATCGATTACCAAGCGAGAGATTCAAGAGGAACGTGGTGCGGGGAAAATTGGATTTGATCGGTAATTTTGATGAATGCATTTTTTTTTCTTTGCTTATTTTGTGTTTTTCGTAGTTTCTATGGGAGGAGCAGCCGGTCTTTTCCTCGGTGCCAGCATCTTGAGCTTCGTAGAAATTATTTATTATTTCACAGTCAGACCTTTATCGAATACCGCGAAAAGAAACAAAGATTATTTGAACAAAAATTAAACAAGGATTAAAACAAAAAAAAACAAACAATCAAATATGTGTGTATTTATAATTTTCTTCGATATTAAAATAAAAATTTAAATATTCTTGATACCAATTTGTTGAACCAATTGTACTGGTCCCTCCACAACAGTTTTTTTAACAAAACCGCTCGTGGTGTCCTCCTCCAACATCTGATTAATAACCTCCGCCATTTCTTTGTTCTCCAGAATCGTCAGATGATTCCCTTTAAAAACTTGCACTTCGACATACTCTGCGATATTCGACCACTCGTGATCGTTGGCAATTTCTCGAACGGTAGGTCGATCCGGCTTAAATAACTTAACGGGTGTCTTGAGTTTTGTTGACGCCGGTTCGTAATCTTTGAGATTCTTGAGTCGAACGTACAATCCGATAGCCGAATCTATCTCGTGTTCTCGAGAGAATGGTAATTGCACATCTGGTGGCGTTGCGTTCAACATCACTTCCACTCGTTCTTCGTAAGACTTGCACTCTAAGAAAAGGCTCTGGAAAAGGAACGCGAATATACAGTGATTTAATCTTCATACACACTCTGTATTTCAGAACAATTTCGATGGCTAAGAAGAGGGACATCAAACCGCGAAGTATTTCCGTTGGTCTGTCAGGTATAGCAGTTACCACCATATTCTTCAACATAGACAGCGAACCATCGATGAAAATTACTTTACTAATTTCATTCAATACAGAATTCAAGAAGAATTTGCCGTGGTGGAACTACCTTTAGATCGATTACCAAGCGAGAAATTCAAGAGAAACGTGGTACGGGGAAAATTGGATTTGATTGGTAATTTTGTTTTTGTTTTTCTTTGCTTATTTTGTGTCTTTTTGTAATTTCTATGGGAGGAGCAGCGGGCCTTTTCCTCAGTGCCAGCATCTTGAGTTTCGTAGAAATTATTTATTATTTCACAGTCAGACCTTTATTGAATACCGCGAAAAGAAACAAAGATTATTCGAACAAAAATTAGACGAGGATTAAAACAAAAATAAAAACAAACAATCAAATATGTGTGTATTTATCATTTTCTTCGATATTAAAATAATAATTTAAATATTCTTAATACCAATTTGTTGAACCAATGGTACTGGTCCCTCCACAACAGTTTCTTTAACAAAACTGCTCGTGGTGTCCTCCTCCAACATCTGATTAATAACCTCCGCCATTTCTTTGATCTCCAGAATCGTCAAATGATTCCCCTTAAAAACTTGCACTTCGACAGACTCTGCGTTATTCGACCACTCGTGATCGTTGGCAATTTCTCGAACGGTAGGTCGATCCGGCTTAAATAACTTAACGGGCGTCTTGAGTTTTGTTGACGTCGGTTCGTAATCTTTGAGATTCTTGAGTCGAACGTACAATCCGATAGCCGAATCTATCTCGTGTTCTCGAGAGAACGGTAATTGCACATCTGGTGGCGTTGCGTTTAACATCACTTCCACTCGTTCTTCGTAAGACTTGCACTCTAAGAAAAGGCTCTGGAAAAGGAACGCGAATATACACAGTGATTTAATCTTTGTACAAACATATAATCACTCTATATTTCAGAACAATGTCGATGGCTAAGAAGAGCGACATCAGACCGCAAAGTATTTTCGTTTGGAAGATATTCTCGTTGTCTATGTCAGGTATAGCCGTTACCACCGTATTCTTCAACATAAACAGCGAACCATCGATGAAAATTACTTTACTAATTTAATTCAATACAGCATTCAAGAGGAATTTGCTGTGGTGGAACGTGGTGCGGGGAAAACTGGATTTAATTGGTAATTTCGACGAATAAATTTTGATTATCTTCTTTGTTTATTTTGCATCTTTAAAAGTTTCTATGGGAGGAGCAGCCGGCTTTTTCCCCGGTGCCAGCATCTTGAGTTTCGTAGAAATTATTTGTTATTTCACAGTCAGAGCTTTATCGAATACCACGAAAAGAAACAAAGATTATTTGAACAAAAATTAAACAAGGATTAAAACAAAAAAAACAAACAATCAAATATGTGTGTATTTATAATTTTCTTCGATATTAAAATAAAAATTTAAATATTCTTGATACCAATTTGTTGAACCAATGGCACTGGTCCCTCCACAACAGTTTTTTTAACAAAACTGCTCGTGGTGTCCTCCTCCAACATCTGATTGATAACCTCGGCCATTTCTTTGTTCTCCAGAATCGTCAAATGATTCCCTTTAAAAACTTGCACTTCGACAGACTCTGCGTTATTCGACCACTCGTAATCGTCGGCAATTTCTCGAACGGTAGGTCGATCTGGCTTAAATAACTTAACGGGCGTCTTGAGTTTTGTTGACGCCGGTTCGTAATCTTTGAGATTCTTGAGTCGAACGTACAATCCGATAGCCGAATCTATCTCGTGCTCTCGAGAGAACGGTAATTGCACATCTGGTGGTGTTGCGTTTAACATCACTTCCACTCGTTCTTCGTAAGACTTGCACTCTAAGAAAAGGCTCTGAAAAAGGAACGCGAATATACGCAGTGATTTAATCTTCGTATACTCACTCTATATTTCAGAACAATGTCGATGGCTAAGAAGAGGGACATCAAACCGCAAAGTATTTCCGTTTGGAAGATGTTCTCGTTGTCTAGGTCAGGTATAGCCGATACCATCAATTTCTTAAACATAGACGGTGAACCATCGATGAAAATTACTTTTCCGACGTACCCATTTTGCTCCAACAAATTCACCAATTCTAAACCGAGGAAACTACCATACGAGTACGACACCAGCAAATACGGGGTGTCTTTCGACAAACAGGTCTGCATTTGCTATAAAAAAATCATCGATAAATGAAAATATGAAGCAAAGACAAAGAAAATGACTTACGTGGAAAAGTGCCCTGGACATTTCGTCCGACGTTCCGCTGTGGGTCTCATAGCAATATTGGAGGCATATAGCGTGAGCTCTCAAGTTTGCAGCGAGAGGTTCCATCATAACGCACATCCCTTCCAAACCAGGCATCAAGAAAACCTTGGGACCCTCCGCGCCCTCTTCAATCAAAGACGGCAACCTCACTATAGGAGTGGTCGCCATTCTCTCGTCGCCCATGAAGCGAATTAATAACTGCGCTGCTTCAGGTATGTCGTCTATACTAGCAGGCATCTCAGAGTTCCTATTCTCTCGTTCCAGTTTGATTTCTTGAAGTCTACGCGTAAAAATTGGTATTTAAAACGGAAGAGAATTGTCGGAGAAACAGTACCTAGCGAAAGTTAAGCTCCTTATATCTTGGGGAGTCAAGAAGACTTCAAACTCTCTTTCCAGGGTCTGCTTAATTTCAACCCCCATCATGGAATCCATCCCCAGTTCTGCTAAAGTCGAGTGAAGACTCACCGTCTTCAAATCTCTCAAACCTAAGATATTTGCGACGCACTTGACGAGATCGTCTCCTCCTCCTGATGAGCGCTTTTCCGCCACAACCATGCTGGAAACGACAGGTTCATTTTGCCGCAAACAGATGTCCATAACGCCCAAACAACTAGAGATGCGTTGCTGCAGAGTTCCGCCGATCTCCATGTCCAAATGGGCCTCGGCCATATCAGCGACCAATCCAACCTTTAAATACGAACATTTTTAAGTGGGTCGCACTTTCTAAACCCAAAATGTTTTTAATGGTTAAAGGAAACAGCCTTACATCTCCGACAGCCCCCCACTCGATCGCAACGGCTGGTAACCCTTCGGCTTTTCGTTTTTCACAAATTCTTTCCATTATCGAGTTCGCCATTCCGTAATTTGTTTGGCCAGCGTTTCCCCTTCCGCAAGACACGGAAGAAAATATAACAAAATCTCTGTTACGAAAAAGACAAAAGATAAATATATGATGATGATGGAATAACAAAAAGTTCTCGAAGAGAATTACCTTAATTCCGGACATAACGTTCTGCTGAGTTCATCGAAATAAGCAGTGGCAACGGCTTTAGGTTTAAAAGACTCCGTATAATTATCGACAGTTTGATTTTCCAAGATGTTATCGCGCAAAACGACCGCTAAGTTGAATATGGAGTGCACAGGCCCAAATTTCTCGGCGTCCTCCAGTAATTTCTTACACCCTTCTTTGGTCGATATATCTTCTGTCGATATCCTTACTTCTACTCCGTAAGACTTCCATAATCTACACAGAAAAAGTTGAGATACGTTTTATGTTAAAGCGAACAAAATTTTGAACGTGCCTCAATCTAAAAGCTTGATAGCCGTTTTTAACCCCGCTGCGAGAGGTGAGGATTAATTTTCGAGCCCCGCGGATGATAAGCCAATCGGCTAGCTCTAAACCGAAACCTCCGAGACCTCCAGCTATGATATAAGTGTGTTCAACATCGCAGAGGAATCGTGGCACGGCTTTAACCAGTTTTCGTTCAGGGATGACCAATTTATCCGTTTCCTCGTCCCGAATCTTCACGAGCACCTTGCCCATGTGTTTACCGGCTCCCATGAACCTGAACGCCTGTTCCACTTCGTCGAATTCGAAAACGTGCGTCGGCAGAGGTTTAAAAATCTCTCTCTGTATTCCGTCCAAAATGATGTCCATAAGCCTCTGCAGCTCTTTCGGATTACACTCGATCAAGTTATCCAACATGACGCCGTGGAACGAGCACTGCTTCGCAAACAAGAGGGTGCCTATGGGATTGTCAGCCGCTAAATCAAACTTTCCAATTTCGATGAAATGTCCGCCTTGTGCCAGGCAACGAACAGAAGCCAGCAACTTCTCTTCTGCCAACGAATTCAGGACGAAATCAACCCCTCGACCGTCTGTTTCTCTCTGGACCATTTGCTCGAAGGAAGTGTCGCGTGAATTACCGATGTGGCTCTCTGAAAAACAAGAACGTGCGTAAGGAAAACGGCGCGTTTCATTGTTAGTTTGCGACATACTAGAGAGGGAAACTAATTCGGCTACATAATTTAATGAATATGAGAATACGCACATGGGAGACTTGATTTTTAAACATTTTACAATCAAAAATACGAAATTTGCAACGTCATCATGGTAGCAAAAGGTAAATAACATAATTATCACTAGTAAGCAGGGGGTTAACATAAATGCACATTCTGAGGCCAAAGTGTGCAAGAGAGATGGATTATATTAGTTGGAGACAGTTCTACTAGATGGTGGTAACTGTTTCAAGGTCTATGCTATGTTTAACTTTTTATTATTATTATTGTTGTTGTTGTTGTTGTTGTTGCAGAACCTGTTTCGTTTTTTATATAGCATATTTACTAATAAGGGAATAAAGGAAGTGGACTTAGAGAAAATATGAGAAACATTTAAAATGGTAATTATGACAGCAGCGACAGAAGTTTGTGGAGTGAATAAGACAACTAACAAAAGGAAACTAACGTACTGGTGGAGTAATGAAATAAAACAAGAAATAAAGGAGAAAAAACGCTTATGGAAAAAGTACTTGGGAAATAGCAGAAATTTGAATTATTACCAGCTATACAAGAACCAGAGAGAAAGGGTGAAAGCAAAAGTAAAAGAGGCTAAAGCAAAGTCATGGGAAGAGTTTGGGATAAAGATGGAGAAAAATGCTTCAGGCAACGCAAAAATGTTATTCCACATCTAAAGAGGCCTGAGAAAAGAAAGGAAAAGTCCGCTGAAAAATATCAAAGATGGAGAAGGAGAAATCATCACAGATGAAAACAAAATATCCGAAAGATGGAAAGAATACTACGAACAGTTACTGGGTGGAGATTACACAGAATTATTGGAAAGAAACGAAAAAATAGACACAACTGAAGACGAAGAAAAATCGGAGCAAGAAGAAGACAAAGAAGAAATAACAGAAGTCGAAATAATGGAAGCGATAAATAAAATCAAAATAGGTAAGGCACCAGGGATAGATGAACTAAGGCCGGAGATGATAAAATACATGGGAAACGAAGGGATAACGTTATTACACAGAATATTAAATTTAGCTTGGAAAACACAAACTATGCCCGATGAATGGAACACAGCAATAATTACCCCAATTCATAAAAAGGGGAGTTTTAGTGACTGTAATAACTATAGGGGCATATATGTTTGATAATATGTTTTTGGGATGACTGAATAAATTTATTATTATTATTATTATTATTATTATTATTATATCATTGCTTTGCACTACTTATAAATTGTATGAACGTATAATAGAAGGAAGACTAAAACGGGAAATAGAAAAAACACTGGGTGACTCACAAGCAGCCTTCCGATCAAACAGGTCAATGCAGGATTGGATATTTGCAATAAGACAAATCTCAGAAAAGATAATAACAACAAATAGTAAAATGTTTGTGACAGCAATAGATTTCGAAAAGGCGTTTGACAGTATTAAATGAGAGGAAATTTGGAGAATTCTTAGGACAAGAAAGATAAATAAAAAACTCGTTGGAGTAATTAAAAGCATATACAGAAAAACAGAAAATGTAGTGCGGGTAGGAGGAAAAAGAACAGAAAGATTTCAAACAATCAGAGGAGTTAGACAGGGGGGAGTACTCAGCCCGCTGCTTTTTATCATTGTTATGGACGAAATATCCAAGCGAGTAAATGAGAAAACTAAAAGAACCCGTATAGGATACAGAATGCTCAGACCAGTGTATATAGATGAGCTGATGTACGCAGATGATCTGCTAATATTCACCAACAGTAAAGAAGAACTACAAGATAAAATAGAAAAATGGAGAAATGATATAGAGAAATATGGACTGAAGATAAATGTGGAAAAAACCGAGATAATGGAAATTGGAAACCAGACCGAAGATATGCTGCTTCAAATACAGGGAAAGCCAATAAAGAATGTAAGCAAGTTTAAGTATTTAGGCACAATTATGAAGACAGATGGTAGATTAGAGGAAGAAATAGCAAATAGAATAAGCAAAGCGATTGCACTGTATGGGACTCTGTACAGACCATTCTTTGCCAGGAAGGAAATAACGAAGAAAACGAAAATAAGAGTATATGAATCGGTGCTAGTCCCTGTGCTTATGTATGGAAGCGAATCGTGGGTCCTGACCAACAGATTGAAACAAAAATTAACGGCATGCGAGATGAGGACCTTAAGGAAGATTGCAGGAGTGACCAGGCTCGACAAAATAAGAAGTGAAGTGATAAGAAGTGAACTGAGAGTAATAAGTGTAATACAAAAAATAGAACAACAAAAACTGAGGTGGTTCGGGCATTTGGTTCGGATGGGAGAAGACAGGACAGTTAAAGTGATATGGGAGACAGAGACCGGGAAAAAGAGGAGAAGGGGGAGGCCAAGGCGAAGATGAAACGAGGAGGTGGTAGATATACTGAAGAAGAAAGGATTAGGCTGGACCCAAACAAAGAGCAAGGCCAGAGACAGAAATGCATGGAGAAAAGTAATTGCCTCTACACCTATGGTAGAAGAGGATGCGGATAAGTAAGTAAGTAAGTACTAATAAAGGCTATTATTAGGGCTATGGTATGAAGATCAATATAAAGAAAACCAAAATTTTGGTGTGCAGTGGGCGTGAAAATAGGAGAAAAGTGAAATTTATGGAAGACAGCAAGGAATTGGAGAGATAGGATGGTAGAACACCTTCTGAGGCACGAACGCTTAGTTCGCGACATCCTAGAGTCAGAGATAGGAATAAAAAGAGGTAAGGGTAGGCCCAGATTAGACTTACTGCTCTCAAATAGTTAGGGATGTAGGATGTCCGACTTTTGGACAAATGCGTAGGTTAGCTCAGGATAGGAAAGGATGATGATATACATTTGCTAACCTGGATGTGCCAGAAAATTAGAAATACCCTACCTTTTATCTGGGGGAAAGTTTTCTTGATATACTCCCGTTTCTCTTCCGTCCCTACCGTAGTAAATACCGTACATCCAATAGTAAGACAATACGTAATAGCGGCGTGTCCGATACCTCCAGTGCCCGCATGAATTAAAATACTATCACCACTTTTAATAGAAGTCCTCTGAAAACCACCGAAAAACATTAAAATACTTTTATTTCACTTCGAACGAATCGCTTACTCCTATTAACGCGTAGAGTACAGTCAAATAAACAACTTGCACTGTTGCAGCTTCTTCAAACGTGTAACGATCAGGTATTCTAAACGTTGTACTCGTAGCTATTAATGTTGCTAGAGCTTCTCTATTGAATGTGCCCATGACTCTGTAACCACTAAAAAATTAAACAAATAATAAAACAAATTAGATGTTATAAACATGTTTCGCATACTCTTGATCGCGGCCTACGAATTCGAAACCTTGTACACAGTCTTGCTGCAACCTATTCATGGTTATTACATCATTAGAAATACGTCCAGAGGCTGTCATCACGTCCCTAAAGTTCAGCGCAGAATAGTATATCTACAGAAAAAGATTTAGTTGCAAGTTAGTCTTATCTAGCTAGGAAAACGAATTTTAAATGGTTAAAAAAGGGTATGAATGAGCTACTTAAAGTTATACAATATTTCTATCATACGTTTAATTAGAGTGAACAATCTTCTATAAACTCAAAAATTATCGTGCACATACTGTTTACAAAGATTCTTAAAAGATGATAAAATCGTATTACATTTTGTATCAACTGGTAGACTATTAAACAAAACACACCCCTTCACCAATAACTGATTTTGTGCAAATGAAGTGCCATTGCACTGCACATAAAATTCATTTCTATTTCTTGTAGAATAAGAATGAATATCCGCATTATACTTCGAATCACTCAATTTACATTGAAATAAATGGTATTTTAACTTAAATATAAATACCAACGTGTTATATGTTACTAGTTGTCTGATACTCATCAATCTCAACACATCCAACATCCACTCAATCCGAGTATACCTATCGCATTTCAAAATTATCCGCAATGCCCTGTTTTGTTTCACTTATAATTTACGAAAATATTCCAGTGTGAACAGATTAACAATTGTCGAGCAGTAACTTACATGTGGAAGCACAATAGTTTTATAAACAAGCAACCTTGTCCATAAACTTAAGTTAACTCTTACTCGTTGTAAAACTCCAACTTTCTGGCTCACTTTCTTTATAACATAATTACCATAACTTTTAAAATTGAGTTTGTCATCCAAAATAATTCCCAAGTATTTCAATTCCTTAACGACCACCAACCTGCTCCCATCCACATAAACGTCGCCCACAGGAACAATACATCTATGCGAAACGAACATTACCTTGGTTTTACTCACATTAATAACTAAAGCATTACAGGACAACCACTTACACAATAACTCCAGTTCCTCATTCAATACTTGTACAATGTAATCAACATCATCATGGACAAAATACACAAGCGTATCATCAGCAAATAGCTTTATTTTACATTTTTTCAAAACTTTAACTATGTCACTAACATACAAAATAAATAATATAGGTCCCAACATTGATCCTTGAGGAACTCCCCATTTTGATTCCTTCTCACTTGAAATACTTTCCCCATATTTCATCACTTGAACTCTACCTACAAGAAAACTTCTGAACCAATCCAACACAACACCATCAACCCCAACACGAGCCAATTTCATCAACAACAGATTCCGATCAATCGTCTCAAAAGCGCGCTTAAAATCCACGAATACTGCACCTATTATTTGCTTCTCAGAAATTGCCATCTTCCACTCATGTATTACAGTTTGCACTGCAGTCTCACATGATTGTCGCCTTCTAAAACCCGCCTGAGACTCTGAGAGAATGTTATTTCCTCCCAAATAATGCAGAAATTGGTCTTTCACAGCCAATTCCAAAACCTTTTCATAAGATGGGAGCATGTTTATTGGGCGATAAGAGCTTGCATCATCAGCATTCGGGATCTTCTCTACAGGAACAACCATCGATCTCTTCCATTTTGAAGGAAACAATTCCGTTCGCAGGGATTTATTAATAACATCCAGTAACCTATTTCCCACAGCTTCCACAATTAATTTCAAAATTGTAGTATTGATCCCATCGATACTACTGTTTTTATTTGGCAGGCTCTTAACTATTCTTTTCAACTCGCAGAAAGACACTTCCTCAAATTTATCCAACTTCGAATCATATTTCTCCATCTTGTCTATCACTTCATCATTATTTAGTCCACTTTGCACCAAACCATCGATTCTATTTAAGAAATAGTGGTTAAATTATTTGGCTATTTCACAATATCCCTCAATTAGTCTATTATCAAATTTTATTCCTATTTTCTGACTTCTAATATTCTTACTAACCAACTTCATCAAGACCTTCCACATTTGGTTGGAATTTTGTTTCACCTCATCTATTTGCCTATTGTAATATTCTTTTTTCCTGTTTCTTATCATATCCACTAACTCGTTCCTTTTTCTCTTAAACATATTCCAGTTTTCTGTGTTATTATAGTATCTACTGCTTTTCTAAAGAGATAATCTCTCTTCTTCATCATCTCTTGAATCTGTGGAGTCCACCACCTCTTACCTGCCCATCTTGTATTCAACCACAATTCCTTGACAGGTGCATGTCTATCTAATACTTCCAGAACTGAATGTGTAATTTGCTCTGCCATTAGGTCCGTACTGAGCATTGAGTTATCCCAATTAGTATCAATCAAACTAGTTTGGAATTCCAAATCCTTGAATTGTTTAAAGTCCCTAATGAGTTGTTTGGTCATACTTTCACTGCCCCGTTTACCGCCACCCCGAGATAAATCAACAACCATTATAGAATGACCCGCAATAGGCAGGTTCGGTAATTTTCAAATTTCATTAAAATTGATAGTTTATTATACTGAAGGCAGTTATGTTGTTAATTTTTGTTAAAGAAAAATTCCTTCGCCTGTGAAGCCGTTGCAAAGTTTTCCGTCGGTGCGAGGCTAGAAATCGTACCTTGCAGCGAGAGTAGGCCGCGTGTCGTCAGAACTTAGTATAACGTACAAGTCCCAGCTTCAGCGCGCAGCAGTCCCATAAGTATTATGCATATGCATGTGTAGTTAAATTGTTAAATATTATTAACTGGTTCTAACTGGTGTTTTCTGTTTTGTACCCAGACTAACACATCGTACAGCACACCAATAAAACGGAAAAAGTGGTTCGTTGGAGCCAGAAGGAAAATCGGTCAGCATTATCGATATTTTCGCGAGTTAGTTTATCATTGCAAAAGTTTATAAAATTATCGGCTGTCCCATTGCAGCCACTCTAAATAAAATCGAACATAATGTAATTTATCGACAGTTTTCTGGGACCCCTTGGTACTTGGTAACGTGTTACGGTTAGCATAATTTGAAACAGGATGCTAGGAGCATGACGGAGCCAAATACTGAATCGCCGTAGCGTTCCCTCCCTGAACTAAAAAAGGAAATTTTATTAACTATTTTACAATAATAATTAAATAGTACGTCATCATAAAGTTCTCTTTTGAAGACTGGTAGGACGCGTACCTCCATCCTTTCCCTGAGCTAGCCTACACATTTCCGTAAAAGCAGAACATTCTACATCCCCAACTATTTGAGAGCAGTAGTCTAATCTGCTCCAACCTCTACCTCTTTATTCCTATCTCTGACTCTAGTATGTCGCGAACTATTCCTTTGTGTCTCAGAAGGTGTCCTACCATCCTATGATCGTATCCCCTATTCTTTATTGTCTTCCATACTTTTCTCTTTTCCCCAACTCTTTCTAATTCCTCCTTATTGCTAACTTGTCTATCCACGATATCTCCAACACCCGTCTGTAGCATCACATTTCAAACGCTTCTACTCTTTTTCAATCCGCTTCTCCCATTGTCCAAGTTTCGCACCCATAGGTATAATTTCGTACTCCATACATGCGTCTTTAAGAGTCTCTTCCGAGTTTCTACATTAACCGTTCTAGAATATAGCAGTTGTTTCTTTTTGTTAAACAAGTACCTAGTACCTACGTAGCGTAGTTTTTTGATTCGCGTGAGTCGTATTTGTTTCCGTTTTTTAAAAAATTTCCAATCCGTTATAAAACTGTTAACTTGATAACTTGTCAATCACTTAGGTATACATACCTACATAAATGAGTAGGTATGTATTGTATTGTATTAGAGAATATAGGTAGGTACCTATTTTACAAACAGAAGTAAGCAGATATCTACAATCTACATACCTACTTATACTGAATTATAAAAGGCATGTACAGTTAATAAATTGCTGACTTTGTTTTACTTATACCGGTCTGCCTTTACATTACTGTTTTGAGGTTGAATGAAATTGGGGTTAGATGCAAGAATCACACACCATTTCCACATTTAAAGGGACATTTACCTACCTACTACATAAATATGGCAAATTATGTGAATTGGACTTTTGATACCCTTGTTGCATCATTATATCGATTATGTTGTCTTTGTTTTATGTTTCCTTGACACCTTACTTTAAAAATTCACGCTGGAAATAGTCCCAATAAGTATGTTATGAGATAGGTACTGCTTCACGGGCACTTCAAGAGAAGTGGGAGGAGCGCCTTACGAATCTCTGACGTCAAACCAATAACAAAGCGAACTAGAATGTGCGCGTGATAAGCTAATTTCTTTCGCTTATTACGCCGCAAAAAAAATTTCTAGAAAACAACATTACAATACAATAACAATTACAATAACAATAACAATAACAATTTTCTGTCATTTTCATGCCAAAAATAGATATCTTATTTTTCTCCGAACCTCCCTATTCTGGGAGTTTATAAGCTATAAATGTCTAAAAAAGGGTATGAATGTGCTACTTCAACAGTCGTAAGCTATAAACTTACCGTGATCAACTTCAGCTCTTCTTTTATTTTCGAATCTAATTTTAACGGGGCTTCCAGCCAACTCATGGTAGAAAGGTCGCCTTTAACAGTAGTGTTGGCGAAAGCGTGTTCGCATTCTATGAAATTATTTGCGTTGATCAGCAAGTGGCGGTATGTGCCCCACTGGCCGTCTTTGAGTACGTTTACGGATAGATCCTTCGTGAGTTGTTTCTGGTAAAATTCATGGTCTACGTCGAACTCTGGGGCTTCTTTATCATCTATGAAGAAGCATTTGACGTTTTCGGAACCAACCTCTCTTTTTACGCAATTGTAGAAACCTAAAAAAAAACACAAATCGTCGCATCATAACTGTAAATGCTTACCGTGTTTAATAAAACCTATAATTCCGCTAAGTCCTTCATTTTCCGAATAAATCGCGAGTTTCTTATTGCTTTTTAAGGCGCTCTGCAAGGTGGGAAGCCACTTGGCGTATTCATCATTTGTGATTTTTAGCGCGGTAGGTTTCTTGTATTCGGCAATTTTTTTGAGGAAAACTATCTTCTCCGTTTCTAGAGTATGTATCGTTAAGACTTCCAGGCCACTTAGATCGACTTCATCAGGGTTAAAACTCAAAGATTCTCGGGATATCACAAAACCATTCGGTTTTAAAACTTGAAAAACGTCTTGCAGTATCTATAAAATCCAATATAAATCGAAAGGCATTACCCTTGTATAGATATTTGTATATTAATAGTCGGTCAACTACTATTTTTACGCTTTCTATCATTCAACTTAAGCTCACCTGAGTCCTACCAAAAACGTTATTAAGAATGACCAAAAGCGCGTCAGTTTCCGCAGTAAGTTTCTTATTTTCGACCTTAACTTCGGGGCATTCCATCTGGCGTTGAGTCAATACGATAACTTCAGCTTGTATCAGAGGTTGATCGCCTAAAACTTGGTGAACAATAGGTCCGATAGGTTGAGCGTCTTCTGGCGATTCTTCGTCGATTAATTCGAGCGCTTTAATTTTTATCGCGTAACTGTTTTCTAGGGCCACTTGCATATTTACCCGGATGGATTCTTCGACGGTTAACGGCGCAATATTAGGCACGAAAACGTATTTTTCTAATACAGGCTCTCCTAAAGGTTTACGTCTTGTTATGCCACTGGCGTCAAGCTGGATAACTTGGATGCCACCAGACCTACAAGGCGATATTCATAAAATTCGTGACGTACCGTCTTTTTTACCAAACTCACTTGATAATTCTAGCATCTCGATTAGCGTACACTGGCACCAAAGGATTTTCTCCAAACTGCTTCGTAAACTCAATATGAGCCTTGGCGTCAATTGTAACGCGCTTAATACTTGTAGGCACATACAGATTTCTCGTGTCAACTTGTAGTATCTGCAGCTGCAGCATACTGTCCATAAAAGTAACCCAGTTTCCATCCCATTCCACAAAACCTCGCTGCGCTGAATTGTCACATTCTTTCAATCCTCGGAATTTGTCCCTATGAAAAAAAAACAGCTTTTTGTCGGGTAAATACAGTCCAACAGATTTAAGTGGGCGAATGCCCGGGTTGCGCAGCATACTTATAATAATAATAATAATAGATATTTATTATACATTAGTCAATACAATAGATGTACACACACTAAATATATAAAGGGTAGAGTTCATCCGCAGACAATTCTCAACTCTACCTAAACCCCCAAAGAAAAACAAAAAAAAGCAAAGAAATAGAACAAAAAAAAAATACAAACTCACAAAATTACAACTTTGATTCCACAGTTTTTCTAAAGGTATAGAGACTAGTAGTTTCTTTACACAAGTTGTTATTAATAATTTTTGGGGCAAGATAAGAAAATCCACACTGAAAAATGTTCGTGTTGTGCTTCGGAATGTCTAAGTGATACTGGTAACGCGTATCTCGATCTTGAATATCACCTCTACATTTAAGTCTCTTGTAGAGATAGCATGGTGTCTCCGCTTTATACACTCTATACACAAAACACGAAAGATGAAGGAGTCTTCTTTCATTCATTCTCATCCAACCAATGTTCTCAATATGTACACTGGTATGTTCTCTGCGTGGTAACCCCAGGCAATACCTAACACTAACATTTTGTATTCTTTGAATCATATTCTTTTGCCTGATTGTTAAAAAAGGCGAATATACACAGTCACAATAGTTAAACATGGACAACACCAAGGAATCCGAGAACACAATTTTTGCATTTACTGACAGAAGAGTTCTAAGTTGATATAATTGTCTAAGTTTAATAAAAGCACTTTGCACTTTACTTTTTACATGCTCATCAAAGGTTAACTGTTCATCCACAAGCAACCCCAAGTTGTTCACACAAGCAGAGTATGGCACAATTGCGCCTTGGGCAATAATATTTCCCCGTTCCTTAACATCTTGTATTGCACTCCTGGAACCAAATGCTATCACCTGTGTCTTAGTAGAGTTCACTGTAAGTCCATTTTTAATGCTCCAGCTCACTATGTTACTGACGTCTGAGTTCATTCTCCTGAAGGCAATCTCGAGTTGGTCCCGTGAGAAGGAGGATATATATTGCATATCATCTGCATACATGTATAAGTCACCACTGTCAAATTTTGGCACATCAGCAATAAAGATACTAAACAGAGCTGGCCCCAGAATCGAACCCTGGGGGACACCCGATCTGATGACCACCTCGCCTGAGAAGAAGTGCAAACCCTGGGGACTAATTATTCTTGTTGCACATCTTCTATCATTCAGGTAGTTAGTGAACCACTTAAGGGCAATGTTTTTCAGACCGTAATACTGTAGCTTCAAGAGGAGAAGTTCAAAGTTTATAGTGTCAAAAGCTTTAGACAAATCAATCAAAACCAACACCGTGGACATGCCACTATCTCTCGCTGTAACAATGTCATCCACGACCGACGAAAGCACAGTTGCAGTGCTATATCCTTTGCGAAATCCCGACTGATTCTGAGGCAAAACTCCATACTGATGTAAATGATCAGTCAACTGCATATTTACAGCCTTTTCCAATAGTTTAGATCCTACAGGAAGTACTGATATTGGTCTCAGGTCTTTGAGATCTGTTGGACTATTAACCTTCAGGATTGGTCGTATTATGGCGATCTTCCAAATCTTAGGAACAACACCGGTCTCCAACGAAACATTGACAACATGTGTCAGTGGCATGAGAGAATAGGGGAGAAGCAACTGCAACATATATGCACCATTCACTCCCACTGCTTTAGACTTGATTCTGGAAAGTAAGGTTCTTATTTCCTCAGGTGCGATCATTGTAAATTCAAAGTCCGGGCAATAGTCACGATCCATAAACGCCTCGACAATACCTCTATCAACAGCTACCCGAAGAACTGACATTTGAAAGTAATCATTTATTTTCTGTGGATCGGCAAGAGCATCTGGGATTTGCTTGCTATTCGGCGTCCAAAAGCCTAATTTCTTAGCTTCAGTCCATATGTCAGATGTTTTCCCATTTAACTTACTCTTAAAATAAGCTTGTTTTTCACTTTCAATTACCTGCTTTACAGTTCTTCGCATATCATTGTAAAATTGTCTAGTACGATCGCTCCTTTCACCTAAAAACTTCCTCCTTGCTTTATCCCTTTCTCTCATTAAGAGCATTTAACAGCATAAGTTATGTAAGGCAGTTTCTTTCTCCTGCCCCCAGAACCAACAGATACAAGTGGAGCATATCTATCATAGAATGAGAGCACTATTTTATTAAACAATTCTAACTTTTGGTCAATATCATTAGAAAAATAGATGCTATTCCAGTTGGCCATATCGGCATCATTGTAAAACATCTCCATATTCATTTTAGAAAAAGGTCTGATTTTCCTTATGTCACCGTCTGAATGAGGTTTCCCCAATTTCACATTGCAGTAAATAGCGTAGTGATCAGTGGCCAGATCAGAGAACTGCCTAGTTCCCGAAGTCACTATCACAGCTCCACAGGTGGAAATAAGCAAATCGAGAAGAGAAACACTATATTCCGTCACACGCGTCGGCTCCGTTATGAGTTGCTCTAAGTTAAACACTTTTAGAATTTCTAAAAACTGTGCAGGTACTGCAGTATCCTGTAGTAGGTTAAAGTTCATATCACCTAAACACAACAAATAATCCGACTGAGGCAATAATTCGGAAAACATTTCTTCCAATATTTCAAGTTGGTAGAGAGCTAACTGGTAGGGAATATATACACATCCGATAAAGGTTGTAACCTTGTTCAATGTCAACTTCATCCAAATTTGTTCCACTGGACTAGTCTCCTGCTGGTCATCCACTACTGTCATGTTCAGGTAATCTCTTGTGTACATGGCAACACCCCCACCACGGTTGTCTGGTCTATCTTTTCTATATAGATTATAACCTGGTATGTGCAAATGATTATCAGGTATATCCTTATACAACCATGTTTCACTCAGACAGATAACATCGAAGATTCATGCCAGAACAATTCTCTTAAATGCAAAAATCTTTGATGGCAATGATCGAATATTAAAAGGAATAACATTCAAGGTTCCTTTGTTCTTCACCTTTAAGTCGAAGGGGCGGTCCATAAAAAATCGACCATATTCCTCTTTCTCTCCAATCGTTTCATGTAAGTAGGGCAGTCCCTACTCAGCGTATGATGGTTACAATCAATTTGCAGTTTCAATTGTTTTGCAACGGTTTTACAATTCTGGCATTCACTTTTAGTTTCGTCGACAGCACATTCTTGATCTTTGTGTCCCTTTCCACATTTAGAACATAAGATGTCATTCTTGCAGTCTTTTGCTTTGTGATTGAACCCTTTACACTGATAACATTTAACGACCTCAACAGCATCATAAACCGCACACCTATCCCATCCCACGTTAATCTTGCCTTTCATCAAAACCTTTCTGTATACATCTCCATCCACTTCAGCATAAGCAAAGTAATTTTGTTTGTGTCTATTTTCCACAATATGGGCAATTTTAATAAATGATGTGTCAGTAACATATTCTTCATTCTGACGTCGAATCATATGTTCCATATCTCCTGGTTCACTAGGTTGTGTCATGCCAACTATTTTTATCCTAGGTAAAAGTCTTCTTGGTTCAATTATTTCATTCATTTATCACCTAGCTTTTGCTTAGCTTCTGCCCTCAGCTTCTCCGCTGCAACTTGACTTTTACACTCCAACACCACTCCACCAGCTTTAACATTTCTCATTTGGGATATGGCAATTTCTGAAGGGTTAAATGATTTCTTAACTTCTTGTCTAGTATTAACATGTTGCTGGTTTGTATTTTTTGGTCTTATAACTATTGCTGGATCCGGCTTTTTCATTCTCACTATTGAAGCATATGAATCGTGCTCCACCAACCCCCTTCTGTCTGCAACTGCTTGACTATTTCTGACTTCACCTCTCAATTTTTTCACCAGTTCCATAATCTCCATCAACTCATTTACTTGATTTCTCACCTCATTCAGACTCTGCTCCATACCCACCATTCACCCTCCATGTCTTCCAGTACCTCTGCCACTGCCAACTTTACAGTTTGCTTAATTACCTCCTCGTCAACGCCCTTTACGTTATAAGCCCCAGATGAACACCAACCAATGAACAAAAATCGGAAAAATCGATTTATCAAAAATTATTCGATTAATCGTTTTATTCGATTAATCGATATTTTTTTCGATTAATCGATATTTTTTCGATTAATAGATATTTTTTCGAATAATCGATTATTTTCGATTAATCGATTTTTTTCGATTAATCGATTTTTTTCGATTAATCGATTTTTTCGATTAATCGATATTTTTTCGATTAATCGATATTTTTCGATGAATCAATTATTTCGCACAGCCCTAGTTGCAATTTGCAAGTGTTCGATTTTCTGCAACTGTCTATTCGCAGAGTTAGATGCAGGCTGTGGCAGGCGCCACGCGTCGCGCCTCTACCGCTCGCCAACTGAAATCTGTTGGACTGTAAATATGGGTTACATTTAAAAAAAAATCATAAATTTTCAAATTCCAAACTTATGTACTAAATAAGAAGTACTAACTTGTAATTGTAGCCACGCAGTCGCAGTTCCTTGTAAATATCCTTTTCTTTCAAAGGTAAATACTTTTTCGAATGCGATCCGTCGGAGATCGGAAGATCCAAAACTTCTGCTTCATATTCAGCTTCCGTCGGGACATAAATCCGGCCGGTAACAATCGGCGTACCACTTTCAATAATCTGACGATAGTAATTTTATTATTAAAAGTAAAACATGTACTTTTACAGCTCGTACCTCAAATTCTCCGCTGCCCCGTTGTATCATAACGACAAATTCTGTTGTGGAGTCTTTGGTGCAGGTAGATGCTCTGAGAAATCTGACGTTCTCGAAGATAACTTGCATCTCCGTCATCAATACAGACGTCATCATTGCCAGTGTTTCCCAGACTAGTTGCAAATAACCGGTGGCAGGGAAAAGATTTCGACCTAAAAACACATTTATAAAAGATTTTATCTAAAGCATTGAACGAATTTACCGTCGATGACATGACCCGTTATAAAAGGCATTTCTTTCACATTAACTGCAATGATTCTTTCTCCGTTTTTGTCCGAAATATCAGGATTGTAGAACGCGACGAACCAGTCATCGTCGTGCAACCATTTAATCAAGGGAGAGATCATGGGGGTTCCCCTACTTACAGGCAACTGTACTTCAGGATACAACTGTTCTAAATCCATTGCTTGCCCGTATTCGTACAAACTTAAATTAAATAATATGAAAAAATGATTTCAATGCATGGTTTTTAAGTTTTCCAATACCTTCCGAGCGTCTCCAACAAATACAACAACCCATTCTTCGAACTCGTCGGTTTGAAGTCGAAAACGGTCGACTTCAAAGAATTAATTTTGTATACGTCAGTTCCTACTTTTAATACGACGGTACCGTACGGCACCATCAAGGAATCGACGGAATTAATCAAACAACTCAAGAAATATTCTCCCGAGACATTTTCGGCGATATTTCCGTTAACGATCTTTCTGTTTCTTTTATCCGGGGCGCATATTACGTTGTTCAACTGATGCAAAAGTTTTGCAGCTAAAAACGCAAAAGAAATTTCAAGCAAATATAAAATATTACTCGTTCTTACCAACGCCCTTAACGCACTGAATAAAACGCGTCCTATCACCAGTCACGACTGCATCCTTCTTAAACGATTCATTCAGAACGTATCCTAATTGATAAACGCAGAGAACCGCTTTTTCCAACGACAAGTGACCTTGGAAATATGCTTCCGCAAAAGCTCCTACCGAAATACCAACTACAACATTGGGAGAGACGTTCAAAAGATTCAGTATATCGGCTATTGCAAATTGAACAGTAGCATGAAGCAATAAATCGGTTAAGATATTCTGTTTATCTTTGCTGTTCATAAAGACTTCCGTTATGTTTACTCCTTTGGTGATTAAAATGTCGTGTACCCTGTAAAAGATATGGTCAGAAGCGTTTGATTTTATAAATTATATAAACGCACTTTTGGATGGTCGCAGCAAAAATCGGGAGAACAAATAAGTCTCTAGCTAAAGTTGCCCAGCCTGTTGTAACCCCGTCAAAAACAACGTATACTATGGTGCTGATTTCGCTGTGATGCTTCGAAGACCTTGCCAGCTCTCCGTTTCTCGATGCAATAGAATAACCCCTGTACTTATGGCCCACTAAATTTTTCCTAAAAGAAAAACAAACAGTCCTACAATTACGATCGTTATTATATCTTACTTAAAAGCGTTATGGATTAAGTAGACATGATCAGCATCAAGTTTTCGATTCACAACGTCATCTAGGATAGAAGATATGGCTTCTTCTACCCTTCCGCTCACGCAAATCAAACGTGGCAAGTCATCGGAGGGCTCGCTA
Organism: Xestobium rufovillosum; assembly: GCA_963966045.1. Classification (NCBI taxonomy): domain Eukaryota; kingdom Metazoa; phylum Arthropoda; class Insecta; order Coleoptera; family Ptinidae; genus Xestobium; species Xestobium rufovillosum. Next base: position 33,197,766 of record OZ014497.1, read on the forward strand.
CCGTTAATTTTCTTTTTCGGATTCCAGCGAAGTAGGACGTGACAATTTGCACCACCAAACCCAAAACTGTTTACTCCTAAAAAGGAGACAGACACTTAAGACTTGGATCGAAATTTCGGAGGGCAACTGACCTGCTAAACCATTGTCATCTTGCCATGGTACTTTTTCAGTCAGAACCTTTATACGTCCTTCTATAATCGCTTCATCCCTCGGTTCAGAAAAATTAATATTAGGCGGTATATACCCACTTTCCATCCCTATGAGTACCTATAAGATTCAAGAGACATTTTATTTGCTATCGACGAATTGACGGAGTACCGTACTTTTGTTATAGAGCATAAGCCGGAAACGGGCTCGGAATGTCCGATGTTGGATTTAACAGAGCCAATGAGAAGCGGCTTTTTGCGTCCCTTACAGAAAACGCTGTCTAGAGAACCCACTTCCTCCGGATCGCCTACTTTGGTGCCCGTCCCGTGGGCTTCCACGAAATTTAAAGTCGCCGGATCTACGCCGCATTCCTGGTAAAATTCTTCTAAGAGTCGCTGTTGGTCAGGTCCTGAAGGATAGGTGATACCTTTCTCTTTGTAACCGTCACAGTTCGTTTTGGCATGCACAATCTAGTATCAAAAGTTATTATTAAAAAAGTTATTTCGATTAATCGAAAAAATCGAACGAGTAGAACGATGATAGATTTAGGTATACCTAACTAATGATAAGAAATTATGTTGGATTACCTGGGCGTAAATTCTCTTGCAGTCTTTACTTTTCTGCAATAAAATGGCACAAACAGCTTCTGAACGGGCGTAACCATTGGCGTCCTTATCGAAACTTTTGCACGAACCGTCCGTACTCAAAACACCCAATCTAAAAACAGATTACTCAGAATTAGCAAGTGCAAAGCTACCTATTAATTTTAGAGACATGTTTAGTTCGACATACCTAGAAAATTGCAACGAAACAAAAGGATGTAGCAATAAAGCTACCCCTGCAACTATAGCTTGCTCACATTTACCGATTCTTATATCCCTATAAGCGTTTTCTAGAGCAAATAGAGAACTGCTGCAAGCTGTATCGATGACATACGATGGTCCTCTTAGTTTCAAGAAGTACGACACACGATGGGCAGTCATTGAACGCAGACAACTACAAGAACAAATTAATGTTAATGTACCTACAATAATTAATTCCCCACTTTCACTGATCAAATCAAAAATTAACGTACCCAGTGGCTGCCATGGTTTCTTTTTCCAATTTATCGTAAAACCACGAACGTTCAGTTTCCGAAAAGCAACACCCCACGTAGACACCCGTATTTGTCCCTTCTAAATCTTTCGGGTGCATCCCGGCGTCTAAGATCGCCTCGACGCACTTCTCCAGAAGCATGCGAACTGTTGGATCTATCATATTAGCTTGGCGATAGTGCATACCGAAGAATCCGGGATCGAATTTAGTAACGTGATTTATTTTTCCGATACGTTTAGGGATTTCCGGGTGGTTGGTCTCCCAACGGGTTCCGTCACCCGTTACCAGATCTTGCTTGTTGAGGAGATTGTCCCTGAACTTATAGACATTGTCCGAATTGGGATAAGCCCCGGCCAGTCCTGGAAATTAAAAGGAAAACCTGTTTGTCGAGGCCACGGAAAATATTCGAAAATTTATTATGTATTTTCATTTTCATAAATTATGGAAGACCTTTGGCCAACTCGATGTGACTTTATGCAAATGAAATTCAAGAAAAAATGGTGGCCCTCGAAAAATTATCCTTGACAGCCGTATTCTAAAATAAGTAATTTAGAAATAAAAATTTTTAGGGATAATTGTATATATGTGGATCAGTCATCTAATAGTTCATAGTTTATTTTCGTAATCTATGGACTTCATAATTACTGTTTTACTGCTTTTATCAGGTTTTAATACAATTATTTGTGGGTAATTTTTGGGGAAGGTTTTTGTAATTTTAATGTTATTTAAAATTGGTGTAAGTTTGTGGTAGGATATTGTTAATTTTAAATTCTATATTTTTAAGTTTTCTCTTTGTTTTGTGAATATTACTATTACAATTGGAATATTTTCGGGATTTTACAAACATTTTATTAATTTTAAATTTATATTAAGAATTTTCGATATTAATTTGTTTGGGGTTGATATAGTGTTTTTATTAACTATAAAAGGGCAATTTAAGGAAGTTTACAAAAATTTCGACTTACCTGAAATACAGACTTCCTCACCAGGAGGGGGATGAGCAAGCACATGCCCGTAAATAATATCCAATCTTTCGTCCTCAATTTGTCCATTTTCTAGCTTTTGATTTTCCACGTTCGTATTTTGTGGCGGCATTTTAAGTCACTTATACGAAGAAGAAAAAATTTTATCGGCGTGTTAAAATATTGTAGGGGGTTTTCAAAAGTACAAGAAATTAATCGAGAAGTCCTTACCTATTTGTATTTAGAAGCTACCAAAATCCAAAAGAATACCGACGATAAAACTTATATTAAGAATATTTTAGACCACTAACCACTATAATAGAACTTGAACCAACACCGAATTTGAATTTCAAATGACCGCAACAATGATGCGAATCAAACAATAAACAGTATACTAAATAAATTTTAAAATATTGTAGTCTTTTTATAAAATTTTTCAATGGAAAAATTTACACACAATAGATTATTAAGTACGATGTACTTGTTCGTCTGTTTCCTCTTCATCTAACAAAAATTGGTGCCTATTTTTCAATAAATTTCGTGCCTGTCAGGGTATTCTATTACTTACTCGAAAACTATTTGTTTTAAAACAAAAATCAAAGAGGCAAAAGATTTTCTAATGATAAAATAAAATAGAGAAATTGGATCTAGTACCAAAAACATTAGAAATGAGGCAGGAGATATCCTAATCGGAAGTGGGGAGAAGGCAGATAGGTGGAAAGAATATTTAGGAAACTTATATGCGGGACAGGAAGTGCAAGATATATTAGAAAGCGAAAGCAGTGTAGAGGGGGATAACCTAGGGAGTCCTATAATGAGAGAAGAGTTTGAGATAGCACTAAAAAGTTTAAGGAATAATAAAGCACCAGGTATAGATGGCTTGCAGGCAGAAATCTTAAAGTGCGCAGGTCAAGAGGTAATAGATCGTTTATTTAAACTAGTTAGTCGCATATACCTGACAGGCGAGATTCCAGAAGATTACAAACGGAACATCATAGTAGCTTTGCCAAAAAGAAAAGGCGCGGATAGATGCGAAAATTTTAGAACTATCAGTTTAACTTCCCATGCGTCAAAAATTTTAACTAGAATTGTGCAAAGAAGGATGGAGAAAAAGGCGGAAGAAATATTAGGAGAAGATCAGTTCGGATTTAGACGAAATAGAGGAACGCGCGAGGCCATTCTAGCTTTACGAGTAATTATAGAAAAAACGATAGAAAAGAGAAAGAGCGTCTATATAGGATTTGTAGATTTAGAAAAAGCCTTCGACAACGTAAAATGGGGGAAGATGTTCGAAGTGCTGAGAAAGGTAGGGATGAAATACAGGGACAGAAGAATAATACATAATCTCTACAAAGAGCAAAAGGCAGTTATAGAATGTGAGCAGGAACAAAGGGAAGTAGATATCCGGAAGGGAGTGAGACAGGGATGTGCATTGTCACCTCTAGTTTTCAACTTATATATCGAAGATGCGATTAATATTGTTAAGGAAAGAACAGCCTCAGGGATCAATGTACAGGGCCAAACTATTAACATGCTCAGATTTGCGGATGATATAGCAGTGTTAGCATCTAGCAAAGAAGAATTAGGAGCGGCTTTGAATGAAATGGAAGCAGTTTTGACACAGGGCTTCGGCATGAAAATCAATAAAAAGAAAACTAAAATTTTGGTATGTAGGGGATGTGAAAATAGAACTAAAATGGAAATACAAATTGGAAATGAGAAGATAGAGGAGGTCGCGCATTTCTGCTACTTAGGAAGTAAAATAACTCAAGACGGTAGGAGCACTAAAGATATAAAACAAAGAATGGCGCAGGGCCGAGTTGCGTTTAACAAAAAGAAACAACTGTTATGCTCGAGAACGGTTAATATAGAGACTAGGAAGAGACTCTTAACGTCGTATGTGTGGAGTACGGCATTATACGGGTGCGAAACTTGGACAATAGGAGAAGCGGATAGAAAAAGAGTAGAAGCATTTGAAATGTGGTGCTACAGACGCATGATGAAGATACCGTAGATAGATAAGGTTAGCAATAGGGAAGTATTAGAAAGAGTTGGGGAAAAGCGAAAGGTATGGAAAACAATAAAGAGTAGGAGAGATAGGATGGTAGGACACCTTCTAAGACACGAAGGAATAGTTCGTGACATACTAGAGTCAGAGATAGGAATAAAAAGAGGTAGGGGTAGGCCTAGATTAGACTACTGCTCTCAAATAGTTAGGGATGTAGGATGTTCTACTTTTAGGGAAATGCGTAGGTTAGCTCAGGACAGAAAAGAATGGAGGTACGCGTCCAACCAGTCTTCGGACTGAGAACCTTATGATGATGATGATGAAAATAAGATATACCAAAAAGAAAAATGGCAATATCTTAACATCTCCTGCTGGAAACCCCATGAAATTTTGTGGGGAACATGAATATGTAAAAAAAACATAACTTTGGTTTGTTACTCAAAATGTGAAGACTCCGTATACACCAAAGTAATTTTACAAGATGCGGCATGGGATTTCCAGAAAATGGTGAATGATCCCATTATTTTGGACAGTTGATGAATGAATGAACTTTATTCTTAGCTTAAAGCTACACACCAAAAATAAATAAATGTTCACTAGTAGGTAATGCAACCACTATGTAACTATTTTTAACATAAATTGCACTTTTCTTATTAAAAATCCTAAAACGACTTTCATCTTTCAAGTAAGTAGGCAAATTATTAAAATAAGAATATCCCTTAACAAACACTTGATTTTGAGAAAATGCAGTAGTTGCATCAGGTACAAAAATGTCTTCCCTTCTTCTTGTGTAGTAATCATGCACATCCGTTCGTAGTGTAACTGGATCATCCATATGAAGCATATTATGTTTTACTTTATATACAAAAATCAATGTCTTATACCTAATTCTCTGCGCAACACTCATAAACTGAAGCGTCTCCAACATAAACGAAATACTAGTATACCTGCTGCAGTTCAGTATAGCTCGCATTGCTTCATTTTGCCTTTTCTGAAACTCCTGAACAAAAAAATCCGTCACCATATATAGAACTGTTGTACAATATTCAAAATACGGGGCAACCATAGTTTTATATACAAGCAGCCGTGACCAACAGCTAAGTTTGCCATTTATTCTAGACAGAAGGCCCACTCTTTGAGATACTTTCTTCAAAACATAGCCAGCATGCTCTTTAAAATTCAACTCATTGTCTATAATAGCCCCTAAGTACTTAATTTTGCAAACACGCTTTAACTCGATTTCATTCAACCATATGGGACACAATTGATTTGCTACACTCTTGCCCCCCAAATACATCACTTCAGTCTTATTAGTATTTATAACCGCCATATTGTTCTTCAACCACCTAGAAATTGCCTTCAGTTCACTATTGATATCTTCTGCTACCTCAGCCTTACTCTCCCCAATGTAATAAATAAGAGTGTCATCTGCAAACATTTGTATACACTTATCCAACGTATCGACAATGTCATTTATGTACAATGTAAACAGTACCGGCCCCAACACTGAACCCTGTGGCATACCACGTGTTGTTTGAACCTTCCCTGAAATTGAATTATTTTACTTCACCACTTGGAATCCATCGCTCAAATAACTTCCAAACCACTTCAGTGCACTGCCGCCACTCCCATTTTCTTTAATTTGCACATCATCAAGTCAGGATTCACCATCTCAAAAGCCCTTCTGTAATCCAAGAATACCGCCCCAACACATTTTTTTCTTCCATCTGCCAATAACTGTTTGTACTGCTGTTTCACAGGAGCGCCCTCTTCTGAATCCTGCTTGATGTGGTGTTAGGATATTGTGGTGTTCCATAAATTTTGTGAGCTGGTCCTTTACTATGGTCTCCAACACCTTTTCATATGGAGGTAGCATATTTATGGGTCGAAATTCCTCACACTATACTGTATTTCTTACTTTTTCCACTGGTACCACTGTTGATAATTTCCATGTTTCCGGGAATATTGCTGTATCCAACGAAGAGTTGACTATTTCAAGGAGTCTATGTCCCAACACCTCAAACACACATTTCAACAATCTAGAGTTAATTCCATTTGTGCTACTCTCTTTATTTGATAAATTTTAAACCACTCTCCTCAAGTCCATCTTTACCTATTCAAATTTTGAGAGTAATAAACCATCATTTTACTCTCATTCTCCAATTCTACATTCCACCATCCATCGTCAGACCACTTTGCAGGCATCTTGATTTCTATCAATTCCCGAAGTTATCAAGATTAAAACTTACCTGTACGCAATTTTACCTTATTCCCATTTCGAATATCGAACTCACTACACTTTTTTAGGCAGGAAAAAGCAAATAAAGCACCGAAATCCCTTAAAAATATATATATTTTCTTAAAAGTACGAACTACAAAGAAATACAGGTAATCGGTATTTTTACACAATATATAAAGAAAATTTACAATAATTAAAATTATTTCTATCTTCTCCGATCTTTCGATCTCTCCCGCGCCTCCTTCTCCCGTTCCCGCTCTTTATCTTCGTCTCTATGTTTCGATTTCCTATACCTCTCTTTCTCTTCTCTCCCCGAGTACTTCTCTTCCCTATCTCGCTCTCTGTACTTCTCCTCTCTGTCTTTGTCGTACTTTTTCTCGCTTTTCTCATACCTCTCTTCCCTATACCTCTCTTTCTCCGAATATTTCTCTCTATCTCTATCTTCTTTACTACTGCTATACCTATCTTTCTCGTACCTCTCCATTTTTTCATATTTCTCGTAACGGTCGATATACCTCTCATTTTTACCGTCCTTCTCATTACTTTGCGACCTAGACCTCTTCTTTTCTCTGATAAAAACGAAACAAACACTAAATTTCAGCTAAAATTAATGAATTTTTATAACTTACCGCCCTTTCCTCGACATCTTGTGCGGGGAGTTGCTCCGCGACCTGGAATAACTGGGCCGTCTCTTGTGACTCTTCTTGTGGTTCCTACTGGGCGATCGACTCCTCGACCTGTGCTTCTTGCTTCGTTTGTGGTGTTTTACCGGGGAATGGCTCGGCGACTCCGATCTGGATCTCTTCTCCGAAACGGGCGGTGCTATGTGACTTCCCGATCGACTTCAACATAAAAACATTACAACGAAACCGCTCAGAAGCCGAAAAAAAATAGCGCGGTACCTTATGAAGCCTCCCCACGCGTTATGGGCACCCGTAGTCTTTTGGTTGCTCGGACTAGACGGGCTATTGTTATTCGGGGTGTTGTTTCCAGAGCCCCCCCGAGCTTTCACTTTGGCATCTTGATATTTTTTGCGTAATTCATCTACATTTTTCTCTAGGGCTTCGATATTTGGCTGCAATAACAATTAACAATATTACTAAATTTTTTCTTTTTTTATATTTAATTATTTGTGCCAATATTTGAACATAAATTTATTGTTTTCGTGAAATCTATTCACAAATAAAATACTACATACAGGTGGTCTGTACCATGGCGTAAATATATATGGTGAGTGCATAGGCAGACGGTATTCGGTCGGGAGCGCGCAATGACGTTGCTTGGGAGCGCCAAACCCTCGAATATATACGGTCCGCTATGCACGGCAAAGCGTATCTATGCCTTTCTCGTTTATATTAGAATGATTTTGTACACCTACCAAGAAAAAATTAAACATATTTGTTGCAATAATTAATTTATTATAGAGTGACTCAAAATAAAATAAAATTAGTTAAAGATGTTTGAAAGAAATAAATCAAAACTAAATAAATGATGAATTTGGAAGACTTATGGTTCGTGCAATATTGTAAAACGTGGTTAATTATTCAAATATGAAGCATAACTTTGATTTTCGAGTAAACTTAAACTTGTATTTATTAATTACAAAACCAATTCGGTAATAATTATCAGAAGACTACCTTACTGTATTCGAGAAAAATATTTTCTAAACTTGAGAACAAAGTTAACGCGAGGGGTGTTTCCTAAAAGCAACACTAATTTTGTTAGAAAAGGAGAAAAGTATTTGAATATACATACTAGGAAGGTCGAATGATATTGCAGTATATTATATTTTATAATTTCCCTCATCTAATAAGCAATAGAAACATATTATCTAAGATAACTTTACTAATCTAGCCTCCTGATTGATCGATATCGGCGCAAAAAAATTAATACAAAATGACTAATTAACTCACATACATTATACAGGGTGGCCCACTGAAAACAGTAAGTGAGATTTTATACCATTTGGCATAATTTTTACGCAAAAAGCTCAGACACGACGATTTTCGTTGTAAGGGTGACATCTGAATTCGATGTTTTCATTCATGTAACTTCAACCCCAAAGCTGGAGGGGACAGCACCCTTAAATTGTTAAATGGAAGGTGGTATCAAGATACACACCGTTTGAAAGCCTTTCATCTTTCAATTCTCTTTATAACAGTTTTCCATTTTTTTAAAACGGACCACTGACTTCTGAGTAAATGTGCTTCAAATGGTATAAAATCGCACTTACTGGTGTTAAAAGGTGCCTTAATTAATGTTATTTTTAAAGTGCATTTTCTTGGAGGTTAGTGATCCAATTTTAAAAAATGAAAAACTGTTATAAAGAGAATTTAAAGGCCTTTCATACAGTGTGCATCTTGACACTACCTTCTAACGTATGTCCCATAAGTTTTGAGAAAAAATACGCTCGAGCTTATCAAACAAAAAATGCTTTCAACCTGGTTGACGTTGGAAACAAAACTTCATAATTAATCACAGTTTGCAATTAAATGTCATTTTTCAACAATTTTGTGGTTACAATGGCTTACAAGCTTGACATTCGCAAAAATATTTCTAGGCTATTTGGACGGCTACCTAAGCGCGAAATTGTAAGATTGTACAGGGATCAAAATATTTCACTGGTCACGACTTATCGAACAATCAAAGACTGTGAGGAGGGAGTACCTGGTGTGAACCTGCCAAAAAGTGGAAGACCTAAAATATTAAGTTGAGATGAACGAAAACTCTTGTTGAATTGGTTAAAAACAGAGTGGAGACATCGTGTATAAATTATCTAGAAGATTTAACGTTTCTCGCATGACAGTACGCAGAACCATCTCCCGAAATCATTTAAAATACAGAGAAAGAAAAAAGGTTCCAAAATACAACGCTACCCAATTCAAAAAAGAAATCCGAGATGATGCCGTGCATGAGGTCGTGTTCATTGATGATGGAAAAGATTTCACTTTGTCCAATTCCGAGATAAAGGGCAACGACGTCTTCTATACGGGTAACATACAGGGCAGTCCGGATGAAGTTAGACCAAAAGGAAAAGTCAAATTTACTGAAACGATTTTAGTATGGTATACCATTTTCGAGGCTGGTGTCTCCCAACGTGACATCGAACCTACCCGTGGTGAAGTCATTAATGCGGACATTTGTACAAGGCAATATTTAACAAAACTTCGTCAGTTTATAACTGCGAATCACCCAAATGACGAAATTATCATTTGACCAGATCCAGCTTTGTGTCACATGTAAAACAAACGACAGACTGGTTAACTGCCAATAACATCAATTTTGTACCGTACGTAGACAACCCTCTAAACGTGCCTCAGACGAGGACTATAGAAGATTTTTGGGGTCTACTAACTGGAAAACTTTACGATAATGGCTGAGAAACCCAAAACGTAACAATTATGTCACCGGATCTACCAGAAAATTCGACGAATCGACACTGTTGCCGCACAAAGGCTAATGGCGCAAGTTTATGTTAAATTGCGCACCGTTGAGGAACATGACCATTATCCGTAGTTTAAACTTAAAGTTTTATAAAACATAGATGTAGAAATAATTACTTGTAGTTGAATTTAATACAAATTTAAACCAAAATAAAATATGACTTTTAATATTTTTTCTCAAAACTTTTGGGACATACGTTATTTAAAAATTTAAGGATGCTTTCCCCTTCCACTTTGGGGTTGAAGTTACATGAATGAAAACATCGAAGTCAGATGTCCCCCTTACAACCAAATTCGACGTGCCCCAGCTTTTTTCGTGAAAATGATGCTAAATGGCATAAAATCGCACTTACTGTTTTCAGTGGGTCACCCCATACAACGATAATTCACATGACAACTGTTATTTCAATCGGTGAATTACTTTAACAGAATCGATTATTAGTGAAAGGAGCTAACTAGATATTTAAGAAATTTAATAGGTGACAAGAAAACATTGCATTTTCTGAAAGCGAGTTTTTTTCAGAGGAATTTTAGTACATTAACAGAGATACCTATCTGTAAACATTTCTGATTACTTTAGTTCAACTTATTAGATTTTGTATATTTAAGGTATTTTTGTCCAGTCTAAAATTTGTTAAAATGCTTAGTCCCTTTCAACAATAACAGATTTTAGCTCTTGCTTGGTGATTTTGTTTTACAAAATACTTAATGCATGCGTTAAAAAATACGGCGGGAATCACAATCACAACAAAGTTAATTTTAGTTTGCTATTTTTCGCATTTTCTTCACAATTTTACCCTTATCAGTTTCTGATAAACCCTGAAATCGTAAACTTAATTGTTTGATTCTCAAATTACTTGCGCGTCCGAACTAGACAACGCAGTACTTTGTCTGCACGTTTACATAGTTGAGCTAGCTAGTTGCTAGCGAAGAATTCTGCGGAAATCTAAAAAAGTTAACGTCATTTGTATTTCAGTTATTGTTGTAACAACCCACGATAGCACAATTAGGCATTATAAACTTGTCAAAGATACTGGCAAGTTAGTAAAGTCTGTAAAGTCTTCGGGCGATAACGCCGCTGCCGTAAAGATAAATGCCCGGCTCCCAGGTTCGCGCTCCCAATTGACGTCACGTTCCCCCACTTACGTGCGCACTAGATTCTATCGGCATGGCCTGGTCTGTACCCAATTTCACTGTTACTTTTTACAATTTTATTCAGATTTCCACGTTTAACTTAAATTCGGACATCTCCCCTTTTAAATCGATTAAGTTAGGTAACTTTGTTGCGTATTTTTAAAAGAAACTGTAACTAGACCTGTTTTTCTAAATTTCGTGCAAAACGATTTACCCAATCTTTTCAATAATGTGCCTGAAAATGTGTAAAATGATATGTGGTTTCAACTGGACGACGCTCCAGCACATTTTCAAATTATACTTCGGCAATGGTCAAATGAACTTTCTCGTAATAAATGGATTGGTCGTGGTTCCGCAGTACCCTGGCCTGCACAATCACCCGACTTTACCCCACTCTACTTTTTCCTGCGGGGTTATGTGGAAGACAAAGTATACATTGAATCACCAACAACCCATGAAAATACGCAAGAACGGATAATGCAAGCATTTGCAACAATCACGCCGCAAATGCTGGAAAATATTAAAGAGTCAGCAGCAACTAGAGCTCGAAAATGTATTGAACAACATGGAAGACATTCTGAGCATCTGCTGGCTTAATGGATTTTCTACATTTTCTGCATTTTCTTATTTAATTTTAATTTAGGTATTAACTTAACTTCGATAAACTTGTTCTCCCTGTATAGTCTTTTGTTTAAATTACATTTCCCACTAATGATAAAAGCCAAATTTATCTCATCAACAATTTCTACTGATTTTCAAATATTTATCTGTTCCGACTTTCGCAAAAACTCCAAATTTGAAAACACAAAACAAAAGTACGTAACTAAATTGATTTAGAAAGTGAGTGGCTCATATTTAAGTTTTCTTGGTTCTCGAAGATATTGTGATTTCGAGCTATTTTTATTCTTTTTGGTATATTTTATCGCAATAATACTGATTTTCGGTAAGAATATCTTGAAAGCGACCCGTTTTAGGCAAACGCGGGTACACTTAATAAAAATGAAACCGATTTTACCTTCAAGAAGTAATTTGCATTTTTTGTGACGGTGTAAATTCTTTTGTCTTAGTTTTTTGCAGAAACCAAATTTAAACATGTTTGTTTTGTTTTGGGTGAAAAAATAGGGGAAATTGTAAAAAATAACAGTGAAATTGGAAATTTTTAAGTTTCTACCTATTTTAAATATAAAAAAATCTTCAAGTCTACAGTCAGATTGGCCAAGTCCAACTACATTAATTCCAGAGTTAATAATTCGAATAATAAAGGCAGAGAACTCTGGAATATTATTAATGCAAGTTTGGGGAGGAAAGAGTCTCATAGTGACGTTCACCTATGTGTTGGCGATGCAGTGGTTAGGGATGTTGAGGCAGCTAATTGCCTGAATAATTACTTTTCAACAATTGCACAGAGATTGGTTAGTCGAATACCAGCTGTTGCAACTACTGCATCTAATTTCTTGACCGCTAATGTTGCCAAGCAGAATGATACTTTTGTTTTTTTTCCAACTGATGTCGGTGAAGTTGCACGTATTTTGAGACTTGTATCTAGAAAAGTATCCTATAGGGACCGGATCCCTGCCATCATTTTTTCTTATTTAACTATTAATATTCATCTGTGTCTTGCTGATCTTATAAATAAGTCATTTTGTGAAGGCATTTTTCCTTCATCTTTAAAAAAAGCGTTTATCGTGCCATTGCATAAGGGGGGTGAATTTGGGCCAGAAAATTTTCGGCGGATCTCATTGTTACCGACCGTTTCTAAGCTGATTGAGGGGCTGGTCAAGGCCAGATTTGTTAGCTTTTTGGACAAATGCTTTACCTTGTCCAGTTTGCAGTTTGGTTTCCGTAATAATAAGAGTACTGGTCTGGCCATTTTTTCTTTTCTGGACCATGTATATGAGGCAAAAACCACTCACTGCAACTCCCATTATATTCCTGTTTCTGTGTTTCTCGACCTCTCTAAGGCTTTTGATTGTGTTGACCACTCTATTTTGTTGAAGAAGTGCTCATATTATGGATTCAAGGGTGTTTCTGGTGGGTGGATTCGTTCTTATCTGATGGGAAGATGCCATGCCGTTTCTATTGTCAACGCTGATTGTCAGAAATTTACATCTGACTCTGCTCAGTCTATGTATGGGGTGCCTCAGGGTTCTGTCTTGGGCCCACTTCTCTTTCTGTTGTACATAAATGATATGTCTTCTCTGCGCATTAGTGGCAAGTTCGTTGTTTGCTGATGACACCAATATAACTTGGTTCGATAGTGATGGTCATGAGTTGCATGACAGGATTGTGTCGGACATATCGCTCTTGAGATGTTGGTTTGCGGCGAACAGGTTGACTTTTAATCTGGATAAGACTTGTCTTATGAATTTCAGGCCTGGCGTATTGTTTGCCCTTTCTTCAGATGGTGTTATAATTTCATCTGTAAATACTACTAAATTTTTGGGTGTTCATCTCGACCATAGATTGAATTGGCAGGAGCACATTAAACACCTAAGTACAAAGTTGTCTAGATCCTGTTTTGCCCTTAGGACTCTTATGAATAATTATGATTTACTTGTGGCTAAAAATGCGTATTTTGCGCTGTTTGAGTCACATCTCCGATATGGTATACCTTTCTGGGGTTACTCCTCTGCCGAAAATTTTAATTATATCTTTCGATTGCAGAAGAAGGCAGTGAGAATTCTCTCAAGGCGTCTTCCTCGTACCCCTTCAAGGCCGCTTTTTGAGAAACTGAAAATATTGCCACTGGCATGTATTTACATTTATGAGATAGCTGTTCTGCAGTTTCGGCTTAAGAATAATTGTGTCACGGGGGAACAGATTCATGAGCATTTTACGCGGTCTGCAGTGTTATTGTATCAGTCGAGGCCCTACTCGGAAAATTTTAAGAGAAGTGTAATATATATGTCCATTCAAATATTTAATAAGCTACCTGCATCAATTTCATCCATTTCAACTTTTTTAATGTTCAAGGCTTCTTTAAAAAGATTATTGCTTGATAAGTTGTACTATAGTGCAGATGATTTTCTCGGGGGTTGAGAGTGTTGTTCCCCGGTTTCCTCATGTGAGGTTTTGATATATTTTATATATTTTATGCTTTTGTTTTGTTTTGTGATTTATTTTGTTTGATATGTTATGTGTTCTATCTACGTATTCTGTATTGTGTTTTCTGTCTATGACGGGCTAAATAAATGATTTGATTTCATATCGTTTTCCATGAAATTTTGTGGGGAACGTGAATTTGTAAAAAAATTGGGAGTTTCCATTTAAAAAAAATATAACTTTGGTTTGTTACGCAAAATGTGAAGACCCTGTATGCACCAAAATAATTTTACAAAATGCGGCATGGGATTTCCTAAGCACTTGCAAAATGTCATTTTGATACCTTGAAAGGTTCAAAATTTTTTTGTACATTGGTCGAAATATCAGTAGTGGATATTTATGTATTATGTATTAATTCAGTATTAATAGAAATGTTGTAATCGTTGTTGTTGTCGTCTTGTTTGTTTATTGTTTATTTTTTAAGTTAAGAAATTTAGTATGTACATTTATTTCCTATTTCATAATTTTATCAAAATCAAATGCGCTAAGTATTAATTTCTATTTTTAATTTTAGATTTTACGTTTTATTGTTTACAAATTTTATTAGAAAAATTATTGTCACTTTTTATACTTTTCCTTTATAAATAAATCTTGATAAAGGCCCTAAACGGGGCCGAAACGTCGATATTTTATATATTTGCCGATATAATTTACGAAAACAATAAATTTATAACAATTACACTCACTTTTGGTCTATTGTACAGCTTCAAAATGCGAACGCACACGTCCCGAATTTTCTGTTCCGTGGCCCCAAAGAGCGTGTACCAAACAGGAGACTTCGGCAGCGGTAACTTCAATTTCCTAGCCGTCAGGTAGATACAGGCGCACGCGACCGTCTCCGGCTGATACCGCACGAAAACGTCCGTCCTCAACGAATCGTTCATGTAATTCCAAGAATACTGCATCAACGACTGATTCCGCTCGAACCCGAGCACTTGCAGGTACATCACGATGATCTGCCGAAAGAAATTTCTACTGTTCCACGCTCACGGTTTGCGAAATTCTACGTTTAAAGTACATACAGGTATACCTGTACGTACTACATGAAGTCCAAATAGAATTTCGCAAAACATCTGAATCTCCAACAAAAATGGGGGGTTCGAAATCGGAACTTACCTTATGGGGGTGCTTAATATGGACGCAGAACCCCAATTCCTTTAAGACGCGTCTCTCCGCTTTTATGACTTGATTCTTGAGCTGTATATAATTCTGGTCTAGGATCACAGGCGTTATTGGTCTACGGAAAGCGGAAAAACACACGTAAACTAAACATGCCCCTCGTCCCATCGGGGAGAGACGAGAAAGTAAACATTTTGCGATTCTGGAGCTCTACTTACTCCAAAACGCAAAAGAACAACGCTACCTTACATACAAAGCATATTTTTTTGGTTACACTACAAAATTTTGTCTCTCTTCTCATTTACGACCATATATGTGCCCATTTCCAAACGTTTTGCGTACCTTTTCCCTCGACTGCGGACACCTAAAAAAATCTGAGGCAACGTTAGATTTTTTTTCAATCAAATTCGTTTGCGAGAATCCACCGTTTCCCATACCCCGTCGATTCCATTTTCGGGGGCCCTTCCTGGCACAAAACGCTCTTATCTTCTCGGTCGTAACACAATGCATGAGTTCAAGGCCTAGTTCGAAAATTATTCGAATAAACAAACGTTATTTCGACTAAGTACATGGTAAGGGTCACGGACGACGGTGGGGTCACGACCTAAACATGATAATTAAATTTCGGTGACATAATAGCCCGTTCTCTTTATAAAAAAACATCCGCGATTTTCTCACGCAGGATTAAATGAATTTTCCTTAGACAAATAGCAGTATGTATTATTTATATCTAATTCTAAAACCCTCACAAGTTTCGACCTCGAAGTCCTACGTGAAAACGAAATATTAAAAACGGGCGCAGAAAAATCAACATATTAAATTGACACTTTTGATTCACTACGAAAGGTCGCAATGTCGCATAATTAACAAAACAATCGTCCGTGAATAAATTATGAAATAAATTCGAAGAAACGTCATGGAAAATCATTGAACTTTGGCAGGTAAACATACTCGAGCCGGTAGTTCAAGATCCGACGATAAAAGAATGCGAAATATAACACTCCAGGTAAATGAACGTTAATTCTATTATTATCAAGGCGATAAGCGATCGAATTGGCTAAATTATTAACAAAAAGAAAGAGCAGAGGGCTTAAATTCGATCCTTGAGGAACTCCCGAGACCAAAAAGATTTTGGATATTTAACGATTCTGCCGCTTAAATCCTCGTATTTAGTTTTATCTATTCGAATTCATTAACCTTTCTATAAACTCTTTCTAAGGCATAACTGAATAAATTAAGAGCGACAGTTGAACCGTGTTCCCGCTCCGAACCAGCAAAATTAACATAAAATAAACAAAAAGTATTAGAAATTTAGATGCTAATGTGTCTTAACAGAAAGGCATTTTAATCGAATTTATTTGCATATTCACGTTCCCCACAAAATTTAATGAAATGATATACCACATTATGTGGACCCATCTTTGTGGCACCATTGGCGCCTACTTACCGAAGCTATTTAAAATTTATTTATCGAACTAGATTCACAGACTATTCTATTCAATTAAGATTAAAACTTAAAAACTCCCAATTTCACTGTTATTTTTTACAATTTTACTTAGATTTCCACATTTAACTTAAATTCGAACATTTCCCATTTTAAATCGATTAAGTTACGTAACTTTGTTGCGTATTTTTAAAAGAAACCCTAACAGGACCTGTTTTTCTAAATTTCGTGCAAAACAATTTACCCAATCTTTTCGATAACTTGCCCGAAAGTGTGCAAAATGATATGTGGTTTTAACTGGACGGCACTCCAGCAAATTTTCAAATTATACTTCGGCAATGGTTAAATGAACTTTTCCGTAATAAATGGGTTGGTCGTGGTTCCGCAGTACCCTGGCCTGCAAGATCACCTGACTTTACTCTACTCGACTTTTTCCTGCGGGGTTATGTGGAAGACAAAGTACACGTTGAATCACCAACAACCCGTGAAAATACTCAAGAACGGATAAGGCGAGCATTTGCAACAATCACACCGCAAATGCTGGAAAATATTAAAGAGTCAGCAGCAACTAGAGCTCGAAAATGTATTGAACAACATGGAAGACATTCTGAGCATCTGCTGGCTTAATGGATTTTCTACATTTTCTGTATTTTCTTATTTAATTTTAATTTAGGTATTAACTTAATTTCGATAAACTTGTTCTCCCTGTATAGTCTTTTATTTAACTTACATTTTCCCACTAATGATAAAAGCCAAATTTATCTCATTAATAATTTCTACTGATTTTAAAATATTTATCTGTTCTGACTTTCGCAAAAACTCCAAATTTGAGAAGAAGAAATTGAAAACACAAATCAAAAGTACGTAACTAAATTGATTTAGAAAGTGAGTGGCTCAAATTAAAGTTTTCTTGGTTCTGGCAGATATGATTTCGAGCCATTTTTATTCTTTTTGATATATTTTATCACAACAATACTGATTTTCGGTAAAAATATCTTGAAAGCGACCCGTTTTAGGCAAACGCGGGTAGACTTAATAAAAATTAAATCGATTTTACCTTGAAGAAGTAATTTTGCAATGGGACTTTTTGTGTCAGTGTATATTCTATTGGCTTAGTTTTGCGCAGAAACCAAATTTAAACATTTTTTTTTTGTTTTGGGTGAAAAAATAGGAGAAATCTGAAGAAGATTGTAAAAAAACAGTGAAATTGGAAATCTTTAAGTTTAAATCTTAATTTCTGTAGAAACTGTCAGTCGCAGACCTGGCAATGCCGGCATCAATTAATAACTTAGTAAACTGGTTATTGAATGTGCAATTAATATACAGGGTGTTCCATTTAAAATTCTGGAAAAAAATCAATTATGCATATGTTGACCACCTGTATAATACAAAGTACTGCGGCAAAGGTATTATCAGAATTTGCAAATAGAACAGTCTGTGAATCTAATTCGATAAAGAAATCTTAGATAGCTTTGGTAACTGGGCGTCAGTAGTTCCACAAAGATGGGTCCACACTGACACTAAACTGTGCAATACCTTAACATCCCCTGCTGAAAACCCCATAATGTGGTATATCGTTTTCCATGAAATTTTATGGAGAACGTGAATATGTAAAAAAATTGGGGGTTTCCATTTAAAAAAATATAATGTGAAGACCCTGTACACACCAAAATAATTTTACAAGATGCGGCATGGGATTTCCTAAGCACTTGCAAAATTTCATTTTGATGCCTTGAATGGTTCAAGAGATATAGGCCGTCGCCGCACTAATGGACCACTCTGTATATTGAGTTATCACAATATACTTATACAAAAACAAATAGCAGAATATACAGTCCAACAGATTTAAGTTGGCGAGCAGTGGGGCTGCGCATTAGCATAGTTTACGGCTGATATAGTCAAATCGTACACGAATTTCACTTGGTTACTAATAATTATTGTGCCTTAACCGCTCGCCAACATAAATCTGTTGAACTGTTCATACTACAAAGCAACAAAGAATGAACAAAATTATGCCAAAGAATGTATAAAACTAAATATTCCGAATGAATGGTGGGAATCAGCAATATCATATTAAAAGCGAACTGGCGCAAATAAGAAAATTGCATCGGCATCATTCCGATGGATGCTTGGATCTGCTTGGTCGGTTATTTAATCCTACAAGGGCAGTTCAAAACCTACTCGAGCGGCAGATTAAATAAATGTCCAGTACAATTATCATTTGAGCTGTAAAATGATTGAATGGGCAGCATAATGTATTAATGGGCAGTTAGATAAATAGTTCGCCAGTTCTCGACGTTTGGCAAAATCGAATGTCATTTTCATTGAAAAGAGCAGCACACTTCCGTTAAAAGGGGAGCAGCTTACGCGACAGTGCACCGTGGGCGGCCAATCGGAAGAGATTTGCCTATAAATATTAGGTCGTTTCGCTCATTACCTTATCACTGAGTTCCGAGTGCTTGGATCTATTACACTAGCATTGCACCATTAAATTTATTCAACGCACCCCTTCTCTTTTTTCCATAGAAATGTTTAAAATACTGAACTCAGCCCCTCACAGGTAGAAAAAAATATTAATTTTGCTTCATCCCTCTGCGTCTTCTATTGCACCGCATTGCACCACAAAGCATTTTTGTAATGCTGCATCGAATAATGCATCATTTGGATGCTAACCACTGAGACTTACAACGCTCCGCTCGCTTCGCTTGACCTTAACCTGACAGACTTTTATATTAAAAAGTGTCAATCGTTAGCGTTTATATTATTCTTTTCAAATATTATTCACATGAAAATGCGCACCTTTGAAGAGAATAACATTATAAACGCTTACAACTGACAGTTTTTGTCCAAAAATCTGTCAGGTTAAGGTCAAGCGAAGCGAGCGGAGCTTTGTAAGTCTCAGTCGTTAGCATTGAATAATTTTAATGGTGTAATAAATTTAATATTTTTATTTCGCTGCCTAATTTAAATAAACATATGTATGTATCATTTAACAGGCCGATCATATTTTGTAATGCGTAAGTATTTATAGAACTGCTTGTCCCACGATTTCTAACAGACCCATTCTGACTTCATGACTGCACACACGTTACTGCCCCTTTATTAATTTTACTGCTCAATTGAATTTTCACACATTCAAATATTTATTGAGCTACTCATGTTACACCTCGTTTCCACTTTTTTTACTGCTCATATTTTACCACTCAATCTGTTATTGAACAAACAATTTGTATTTTCACACTGACCAAAACTGTAATATAGTACCGGCCCTTTAAATAATAGCCATTATTTATTAGACAAAACATACCAAATAAAAAATCAGTGCAATTCCGTTAACTCCTAGATCATAACGGAAAAAAGACCCACCTTTTCGTACCGTCCCCATCCAAACTGCCGACGAACTCATGCATTGCACGCAAAACCATTTTTTCAAAAATCATCCGGAGAGGGAGCGTTTTAATTTTATTTATATTGATCGATCAACGATTTACATCGTTCGCAGACGTTAGAGGCGTGTGGTTTTAGTTTAGGAATTCCAAACATCGCCTTCCTTCTTTACGACACACAGAGGCCCTTTGGAGCCCTCGGAGCCTCTGTAAACCAACAACAACATTTGAGTATATCTTTTAAAACAGAAGCACTTAAACCGTACGACTTTTTATACAAGTTTTTTTTGGAATTTTGAATCTTGCCGAAAGATTCAAAAATCCAGCACACAATTACTACGATTTGCAATTGTTACCAATGATTACTAGATCAGCTGCAAGAAAAAGTTTGTTTTTTTTGTTGTTACAATATTGTTCGATGGTTTCATCTACTGCCCTTGGAGACGAATTTTCAAACATACTAATCTCCAAAAACAACAGTTCTATAAACTTTAAAACTTCTAGCGATATAAAAACCGACCGAACAAGTATTACCAACACAAAAACACGTAAAATAACCAAATGCTTTGTATGTAAATAGCGAAGAAGTATATAAAAACGAAAATACGATAATAATACTTACTTATTAGAGTTAACTTGTCGTATATGATTGAAAA
The DNA here is from genome assembly GCA_963966045.1 of Xestobium rufovillosum. NCBI lineage: Eukaryota > Metazoa > Arthropoda > Insecta > Coleoptera > Ptinidae > Xestobium > Xestobium rufovillosum. The sequence goes on from OZ014497.1 coordinate 33,218,501, forward strand.
CGTTAATAATGTCACGAACACGCCGTGGCGCCTCTTCTATTTTAGACGCCAAGCACACGCAAGCCATGGCGGTGTGATCGACGGGATGGCGAACAAGACTTTTCGAATAATAAAATCGTTGCAGCAGCACTTGGCCGGTGGCCATCGCTACCTAAAACAAACATCGGCCACAACATTAACAAACAATCCTCGTCAAAAATTTAGTTTACGACAGCTGATACGACCTGACGCAAACCAAATAATATAGCTTTCGAATTCGAAAAATTCAACTCACCTGGGGTAGTTTCAATAAAATCCCGGCCGTCTGTATCAATTCACAGCCGTAAATTCTTAAATCAGTTTCAGTATCGACATCCAACCCATCAGACTGGGATGGCGTAACACTTAATTTGTCATCGGGCAACAACTGATTCTTTAAAGTTATTAAAACTTTTCCGTATGGCTTTGCTTTACTTTTGGTTACATTAGAGGCTGCGTCCTCGTTTACAGACCCCATTTTTAAACGAAAATTACACAAAAAAACACAAACGTTGGAAAACGCACTACCTCAAAATGTCTGACGCAAACATGACAATGACGCCAACAGCGCCCTCTGAGCCACCGCTGTCAAAATTGATGATAATTTCAGAAAAGATTCCTGCATTGTACCACCATTAAATTATTTTAATCATGTTTTATTTAAATTATATGGTTCGTTTCTACACAAATGAATTCTAATCGTTAATTATTAATGATGAGAATCAGCGGCTGTCGTAAAGCAAGATTTCTATTGATAGAGGTCGCTGTGGGCAATCCTGCTGTATTTCTGGTGAGTGGCGTACAGATGGTGGCATGATGCAAAATGGCCGTTCTGACGTCATTAAATTCGGGGCCTAGAATCGTTATCGCAAGGACACCGGTGATCGTCGCTCACCGCACCCAAGAAGTAGCCGTACAGTAAAGAGCGAATTTTGAGAAATAAAAACAATTTTAGGTGTGCAGTGGGTGCGCGAATTTAACATATAGTGTATGCATTGTCTATAAAACACTTTCACATGTCATTAATTAGTGGACTAGATTATTTGCATGAGTGCTGGCGGTGGTATTCGTGATTTTGTGAGGATCATAGGATAGGATATAGCCTGGCGTGGATTGAAGTATTATTATTGTTCAGAACAGGTAAATGCGTATTCAAAACATTGAAATGCTCCTTTAAAAACCCAGTGTGCTTTGAAAGATGGGAATAAACCGTCTAGTTATCGGGAACTTTAAACAAATGCGATCTACAGCAGGTGCGGGACTGTCATGGCGGCTGTCAATTTATTTTTATTAACGTCAAATTTTGGATTGTCTGGCGGTTTCTGCCGGTTTGGGATGGTTTTTAGGGCGCTATTTGAGCTTAAGTTTCTTTGCGGGTGATTAATTGTTATGTCAGTGACCTACCGTAACGCGACCAACAATTTGTTGGTTTGTAGGTGTGTCCAGAAATTCTAATTTTAAATAATTAGCGGGAAATTTGAATAACGTTCGCGTGTATCGGTTTTCTTACTATGCTTTTGGTGCGTACTCGAAAGTTTTTTTGGCTATAAAATTATTGAATGAGATCACAAATTTTGTAACCGGGATAATACCAAAATGTTTTCCATATCAGTTTTTTTTGATAATTTCGAAACGAGTGGTATTTTATCCACAATTTTTCCCAAGTATTTCATGATATCGTTATTAAGATTTTGATGTTACTTATCAGTTGAAAATAAAATATTGCGTTTCTCCGGTATTCAAAGATACCTATCTATTTTGATGTAGTTTTTTGTCAAACTTAAACGTCAAAACAACAAAATATGAGAGGCTAGGTTAGGTCCTTAAATATACCCTGTATTATTTTCTTGTGAAGTACTTTGATAAACTAAAGTTCATTTTCAGTAATTACTTTCTCTTGAAATGCTAAAAATATACGGAAACCTGAATTATTTGCCGACAATACCCAACCGGTCGTTAGACTCATCGGTTATTCAGAACGTGGGTTGTGAAAAATGACGAAAAGTATTTTATTTTTAATCTAATAGTCGTATAAGTAATTGGTTATTTTCTATAGGTAGCCACCTGAATGATAAACCTATATTATTTATATTATAACATGCACGCTCATATTAGCAGCTGCCATACAGGAAACCGGAAGTTCCCTTGTTCTCGCTGGTTTAAATTTAACTCACAAGTTTGTAATAACATTTAGAAATAGGGTTTTCTGAACTACATACATTTATCTGCAAGTGTGAAATAATACGTTCATTATTTACGCGTTTCCGAGCAAATAATGAGGTTCATTACGTATTCAATCTAAAAACTGTCAACAAGAATTTCCGGTGATCGCCATTTTAAGTTGGAACACCCAACTGTCAAATTTGCCGATGTTTGTATGCTTGGAGTGACTTCCAGAGACCGCCCCGACGAGCGTTATTTTTTGATAAAGTTTACACATCCTTTTGAGATTACATTTCGATATGCAGATGGCCGCCACACCGTGTCTCCACCCCAAGACGAGTGCAAATGTCGGGGTAGATTTCGGGATTTTACAGAAATTTTCTCAATTTTGCACTATTCGATAACGTTTTTTGGAGGTCAAATGTTATCGCAAGTCCGATATTTTTGCACGGGTCGACGACCTGCTACGTTCACTTTATATCTGTGGATTTAGATTTGCCGAAAAGGGTTACACGGGTGTTGCAAGACGCCCTTAAAAAGTACGTGTTTTACGAAATCTTCCGTTTTCTTAAGGCCGCCTTCCTTTCTTGCTTAAGGTCCCGCATGTTTCGTGGTAAGAATAAGGTGCTCCGAAACTCGCTCTTTCAATATCCGTCGAAAAAATTGAAATCGGTTAACATTTGAAAAAGTTATTAAAGAGGGGGAGGGGTGCATTTTCGCTTTGGAACGTTCCAAAAATGCACTTTTCGAGACGCCGTGGTGGATTTAATTTTTGACTTACGTTTTTTCTAGTCAGCGGAGTTGAAGATATAGTCTTTGCAGTATATTACAGCCATCTCAATTTTTCTTTAAAGAAAATCGTGTGGCCACTAGTGGCGTCCGAAGTGAAGACTGCATAACTGTCAGGTGTAATGTTTAAATCGGTTCGATGTGGTGAATTGTAATTTTCGGCAGTCGCGATGAATATTTCCCTAAAATCTGTATCTATCTATTAATCATTTCTTCAAAACTAAACGGCAGCGCCCATCGCTGTCTAAACTCCCGTCGGAATATCTACTTCCCTACGTTCTTGCTGAATTTCTATAACCGCCGTTGGTTCTTTTTACAAATCATGTATTTCTTGGGACAGGAAATTGTGGACAAAATTTGTATACAATGAAGAGTAGATACATATAAACAAACAAGTCTGTTATTACGTATTTGACGATTTTTTTCTTGTTCCAGGTGTTTGCTACATTCTAGCGAGTGGTGGGCAGTATGAACGAATTGGATGCTTTAAGGCAAGAAGCTGAAACACTTAAAAATGCCATTCGAGTAAGTAAAAAATACGGGACCGTTCACTATGTATAAACTTATAGAAAGTGAAAAAGATTTATAGATTTTCTTCAGTACCTATTTGAAGTTTGAACGAGTAAATAAGAATTAGTTATTAGAAATATACAATCATTTCCAACATCTTTTTTTATTGTCGTGTAATTATGTCTTTTCTTCGTGTTCTTTACCGTCCTGGACAGTACGTATTGTAGTGTTTGAAATCATTGCCTTAGGAATTTTTTAACGTGACTATATGTCAACTATCCGATTGCGTAGCCGAACAACGGATAATACAAAACCGCAATGTACGTAAAAACGTTTAAAACAAGAAATGTTTAGCCATTAGATACAGCGTGATTTTTTAAACGTTCCCATTAGATGATTTTCAATTTGAAATCGAACTAAAGATTCGAAATTTGGAACCCGGCCATAATCAACGTTGCCCAATTCAATGAAAATATTTTCAAAATGGAGGCGCTTCCGGTTATACCGGAAATCGATACTAACATTGTTTTTTCGAATGGAAACCCCTATTTTTTTATTCGATTTTTGAATTTCACTCACTTTATTGCGTATGATGAACCCAAATTGTTATAACTTATCTGTCATAGTTTTTGACGTATGTCATTTATTCTGTAAAAAATGCTCATTGCAGAGGTCTATTCAAAAATTCATATCTCTCTTACTGACAACCCAAGAGGCAAAAGGTTTTTTTGATCGCTAGCCCAAAGTTTGAGGTGTCTTTTAGTATGCCCCTTGCTGAGAAAATTGTCTTGTTTGACACTGAAAAAAACTTTGAAAATGTCAACAACAAAACTTCAAAAACCCAATTTTTTTAAACGCCACTACCTATTTTTATAACGTCATCCGATAGAAAATTAAATTTTAAGGGCGCTTTTATTACCCTTTCTTGTGTCTATTTCCATTACTTAAGGAGATATTTAGGTTTTTTGAGAATTTTCTATCGCAAATACCGTTTTTGCGAGCGACTAGTAGGCCATGAACGTAAAACAGTTGCTGCTACTTTCACGACTTTTTTTAGTTGTCAAATTGATAGATTTGTTGTACGTCTGTTACAAGTAACTCAAACTATCGAAATGGCATGGTACATGTATCAAGAAAATTTAAATGAGCAACGTCATTTGCAAATTATTAGTAATTGGGTTGAAAATTTTCTGGACGTGCTATCAAATGGACGGCACACCACCACATTCTATAGTAGCTGTAGATCGGAAACTCAGAGATTTGTTTGAAGCTAGATGGTGGGGAAATAGAGGTCCGTGGTTTTGGACGCCCCGTTCGCCGGACTTAACACCACTTGGCTTTTACTTGTGGAGACGAATCAAAGCGGAAGTGTACCAAATTCTTAAGAACCTAATTATCTCATTAAGTAATGGAAATAGACAAAAGAAACGATAATAAAAGTGCCCTCAAACGTTGGGCTAGCGATCAAAAAGAAACCTTTTACCTCTTGGGTTGTCAGTAACAGAGATATGAATTTTTAAATAGACCTCTGCAATGAGCGTTTTTTACAGAATAAATGACGTACGTCAAAAACTATGACAGATAAGTTATGACAACTTGGGTGCATCATACGCAATAAAGTGAGCGAAATTCAAAAATCGAATAAAAAGTAAGGGTTTCCATTTGAAAAAACAATGTTAGTATCGATTTCCGGTATAACCGGAAGCGCCTGCATTTTGAAAATATTTTCATTGAATTGGGCAACGTTGATTGCGACCGGGTTCCAAATTTCAAATCTAGCTCGATTTCAGATTGAGAATTTTCTAATGGGCGCGTTAAAATAATCACACTGTATATTGGCATTTGACAAATAATGTAAACGTAGGCTTCCATCTTGATAACACAAGCTAGGAATACCACCGGAAGTTTTGCTACATTTCCGTCGTAGATAGCTGTGGAACTTGAAGATACGTTTAAAGTTTGAAGCGCCAAAATAGGTTGTTCAATACAATGCCACGTCTTTTGTATACAGTGTGTTTAACACTCGTATTTTATGCCATCTTGTCTGTCAGTCCTGGCATCTTCAATGTCAGTAACTGTATGAACTACTCACTCCACCCTGTACATGAAATGTTGTATATTTTGCGAGATATTTTGCATAAATTCTGCTTTACTTTTATAAATTACCTTGTGCCAGTTGGAGTTTGACAGCTCCGAAGAACTTCGGTTGTTTTGTGGGCCAATCTCGTAGACGGGAAAAAATGGAAATGTAGAAAATTGTGTCGGGTTACCACGCTTACGCACTCTTCGATCGGGCCGCCCGACGACGGGCACGTATATTGATCGAAAATGCCGCCCAACAGCCCGACGACGGTGACGGACGGTCCGCGTACAGGGAGCAGCCAGATATCTATCGTCCCGCCTTCTGTATGATGAATGCCACCCAGATATACATTTTTTGTTTTAACGTGGAACACACCTTTTGGGGTGAAAATAGATAGCGGGCATTGCAGGGGTGGGCTTTTATATTCTAAAAATACATAGTACGGAAATTTTTATTTCATAAATTGAATTAACTTTTAAAAAAACATGTGTGTGTGTCAGCTCCGACGCACGACAGGAGTTTACTCCTTACGAACGATTATTTTAACTTCAATCACGTGATAATAGGGTACACGCGAATGTCAGTTTTATACCCAAATGTGTATTTATCAGATGGTTTATGTTCGAAAATGTCCAACTACATCAAAATATAAATTGTTTATAAATTCAGTAATTAAGTGACAATCTGCTAAACGTCGATCCCACTGGCAATGAAATAAATACTATTCCTGGTGTTCGAATAGGCGTTGATTCACATTTCGGCACTAAGAAATATTTGGAGTATATAATATTGGGTTTTTCCATATTAAATCAAAAGATTCAACAAATCTGGGAACGAACAAACACTGCAAATGCTGACTTTACAACGCCAACTGTCATATCTACTCTATGCCACTCTATTTTCTATATTTCCATGCTCTATGGTCTATGCAGTCAGACATAAACAGCCGTATCCATAGATACGTACATAATTTCAATGTGACAGATAACGTAACGCTTAAACTCCCAAAACCTAATAGACCAGGAGCCCATAGACCAAAAATTGTGCACAATAGGTTTACTCCAAAAATGCCTGAGATGTTATGATTTTTGGGTCGTAGAGCACAGAAATGCCCATGCCAGTTTTTGTTTTTGGTACAGTGATGTGTGGCAGACCTGTAAATGTGTAAAAAAATTGCTTAAAAAAGTATTATAGGTTTCGGGCTGGGGTTTGTGGGAAGCGGTAAATAATGAAAACTAATCCAGCGGACGCGGTTCGCTTGTTGTGAATTCTGGGACACTGACCCGCTACAGGGGTCAAATTGTGTAAATAAAACACCGCAAAAAAAATTATAGGTTTACGCATGGGGATTGGAGGGACCTCCTAATTTACCCCCAAACATCATGAATCTCAACTCCCATTCATTTTGGTTGGTACAAAGAGGCGCCACTCTCGCGACATTTTGTAAATTCACTCAGGTAAAAAAAACCATAAGTTTACTCTTCAAAACTTGGAGACAAGTTATTTCAATCACAAAAGTCGAGTATTCACCGTTGCCGATAAAAAAAATTGGTACAGGGGGGCGCTAAAGACGCAACATTTAAAAAAAAAAAAAATTACGTAAAAAAATCATAAGTTTATGAATGGCATTCAAGAATTTGATTATGATGAACCTGCTGAGTACAAAAATACATTCCTTATCATTGAACGGTGGTACAAGGGCCCCCTAGAAAGCTTGAAAGAAAGCAATTATAAATTTTCACCCTTCATCATAAAGATTTCAGTCCGAAGACTGGTTGGACACGTACCTCCATCTTTCCTATCCTGAGCTAACCTACGCTTTTCCCTAAAAGTTGAACATCCTATATCCCTAATTACTTGAGAGCAGTAGTCCAACCTCGGCCTACCCTTACCAATTTTTATTCCTATCTCTGACTCTAGTATGTTGCGAACTAAGCCTTCGTGCCTCAGAAGGTGTCTTACTATCCTATCTCTCCTATTCCTTACTGTCTTCCCTAAATTTCGCTTTTCTCCAACTTTTTCTAATACCTCTCTGTTGCTAACCTTATCTACCCACGGTATCTTCGTCATGCGTCTATAGCGCCACATTCCAAATGCTTCTAATTTTTTCCTATCCGCTTCTCCTATCGTCCAAGTTTCGCACCCGGACACTGCTGTACTCCATACATACGTTTTTAAGAGCCTCTTCCGAGTTTCTACATTTATCATTTCCGAGCATAATAGTGTTTCTTTTTTTTAAATGCACTATTCTTTGTCTTAAATCTGGAGTTATTTGACTTCCTAAATAGCAGAAATCTGAGACTTCCTCTATCTTCTCGTTTCCTATTTGTATTTTAGTTTTAGCCCTATTTTCACGCCCCCTACACAACAAAATTTCGGTTTTCTTTTTATTGATCTTCATACCATAGCCCTCCGTCAAAACCGCTTCCATTTCGTTCAGAGTCCTTCCTAATTCTTCTTTGCTGGATCGCTGGATGCTAATACTGCTATATCATTCGCAAATCTGATCATATTAATAGTTTGACCCTGTATATTAATTCCAGCAGCTATTCTGATGTCTTTAACAATATTCATCGCATCTTCGATATATAAATTGAGAACTAGAGGCGATAACGTACGTCCCTGCCTCACTCCCTTTCGGATATTTACTTCTTTATGTTCCTGCTCAAATTCTGTACCTGCCGTTTGCTCTTTGTGTAGATTATGAATAAATTATTCTTCTATCCCTAATAGTTAGGGAGCCGATATAGTAAATTATGACTATTTTCTACCATGCCGGACATTATTAATCTTAAAGTATGCAACAAGAGGAAGAAGAATATGACTATGAGAAAGTTGCATCTGAGTCGCACCGCAGATGGCGCTCTTAAGAAAAGTTTAGAATCGTCTGGCACCCACTCGCGACTATCTAATGTGTCTGGCATTGATATTTTGGCATTCTTCATGATACAAATAGTCAGTAAAAGAAGAATCAGATACATTATAAGTCGCGAGTGGGTGCCAGAGAACCCCAAACTTATCTTAAGCAGGAGCGTCACGTGACGTATTTTCTACCAACAGATTTTTCTTTTACTGAATTTTTGTATTATGAAGAATGCCAAAATATCAATGCCAGACACATTAGATAGTTGCGAGTGGGTGCCAGACGATTCGAAACTTTTCTTAAGAGCGCCATCTGCGGTGCTCGCTGCGGTGCGACTCAGATGCAACTTTCTCATAGTCATATTCTTCTTCCTCTTGTTGCATACATTAAGATTAATAATGTCCGGCATGGTAGAAAATACAGTCATAATTTACTATACCGGCTCCCTAACTATACATATACTTAATTCCTACCGTTTTGAGCACTTCGAACATCTTCCTCCATTTCACATTGTTGAAGGCTTTTTCCAAATCTGCAAATCCTTTATAGGGTCTCTTTCCCTTTTCTATTGCTTTTTCTATTAGTAGTCGTAAAGCTAGAATGGTCTCGCGCGTTCCCCTATTTCTTCTAAATCCGAACTGATCTTCTCCTAATATTTCTTCCGCCCTTTTCTCCATCCTTCTTTGCACAATTCTAGTTAAAATTTTTGACACGTAGGAAGTCAAACTGATCGTTCTAAAATTTCCACACGTATCCGCGCCTTTCCTTTTTGGCAAAGCTACTATGATGTTCTGTTTGTATTCTTCTGGAATATCGCCTGTCTGGTATGTGCAGCTAAACGTTTCATAGAACCTGTTTAGTTTTCGTATAGTTATTTATTTTGGTATTATTTTGAAGTCGCATTTTTTGTTGAAATGGGTTTTTTGAAAGAGACAGACGAGCTTCTTGAGCCGCGCGCTGCATGAGATTTTTAGTAGAGTAGTAGTCGTACGAGTACTTGTTGCTGCTAGTTTTCGAATTATAGTACATATTCGGAAAAGTCGATGTATTGTCATCGAATTAAAGTTGCGAGTGCATTGTTTGTTGTTGTGTTACTTGATTATCCACCCCCCTATAACTACATCCACCCCCGGTCGCCACCACATAGCCAGGCGACGGCGAACACAAGGAGCGCTCCCCATCAACTAAGACACCACGTCCAGGTAAGTGGGGTGATTTCCTCGTCCACATTCTAATTCTTACATACAGTCCGCTATATACACCCCCAGAACCATTTTAATTTTTTTAAATTTCTTGCATTTCCTATTTACTGCAGTAATCTACACGCAGTAGGAACGAAGCTTCAGTGCACAATCAATTATCGTGAGTGGCAAGACTTTTGTACCACTTTTCAACAATGGCGAATGTATTTTCGCACTCAGTATGTTTATATTAAACAAGTTACTGAACGCCATTCATAAACTTATGATTTTTTTTTACCTGAGTGAATTTACAAAATGTCGCGAGAGTGGCGCCTCTTTGTACCAACCAAAATGAATGGGAGTCGACATTCATGATGTTTGGGGGAAAATTAGGAGATCCCTCCAATCCCCATGCGTAAACCTACGATTTTTTTGGGGTGATTTATTTACACAGTTTGACCCCTGCAGCGGGTCAGTGTCCCAGAATTTACAACAAGCGAACCGCGTCCCATGGATTACTTTTTATTATTTAGCGCTTCCCGCAAACCTCAGTCCTAAACCTATAATACTCTTTTAGGCAATTTTTTTACACATTTACGGGTCTGCCACACATCACTGTACCAAAAACAAAAACTGGCATGGGCATTTCTGTGCTCCACGACCCAAAAACATCTCAGGCATTTTTGGAGTAAACCTATTATGCACAATTTTTGGTCTATGGGCTCTTGGTCTATAATATTAAATACTCCAAATATTGCCGAAATGTGAATCAACGCCTATTCGAAAAGGATCATAAAATAAATAATAATAAATAATAATAAATGCTGTCATTGTAACTTTGTAACAGTATTTATATTGGTCAAACCGGTAGGCCTATTCATATAAGATATAATGAACATTTAAGATCATTTCGGTTGAGATATAACAATTCGAATTGTGCAAACCATTTTTTCGATAATAATCACAAATTCTTCGTGATTTTAGGATGCCAGAAAAGCAGCTTGTGACACTTCCCTTGTGCAAGCCACTGCCACCCTCGAACCAATCGGAAGGGTGCAAATGCGGACTAGGAGGACATTACGGGGCCACCTCGCGAAAATCTACGCGATGCACTGGGGCTCCGATTCGAGGAACCTCGTGTCTGCCTCTCAGGACGGTAAACTCATCGTATGGGATAGTTATACCACCAATAAGGTAAGTATCGTGTTTGTCTTTGATATCCATCTTTAGTATGGGTAAAGCTGGCCAGTAGCTAACCACTTTCTTTACATAAAATTCAAAATCCAATACACACCGAATGGTACATTAAATCAACTTGATCTGGCCGCTATATTTGTTTTAACTCTGAACAACCCACGTCGCAAAAAAGTATTGTTATGTGTTAAGTCTAAAATTGTGTGAAATAAGAATCTCGATACTGAAGATTGATAATATGGATTGTTTGCCTTATTTGCTAGGTTCACGCGATTCCTCTGCGATCATCGTGGGTGATGACATGCGCATACGCCCCTTCCGGGTGTTACGTGGCGTGCGGGGGCTTGGACAACATTTGTTCAATATACAGCCTCAAGACGCGAGAGGGCAACGTTAGAGTTAGCAGAGAATTGCCGGGCCACACCGGCTACCTGTCCTGCTGTCGTTTCCTAGACGATAATCAAATAGTAACGAGTTCCGGGGACATGAGCTGCGCCCTGTGGGACATAGAGACCGGTCAGCAGGTGACCTCGTTCCTGGGACACACGGGCGACGTGATGTCGCTGTCGTTGTCCCACGACATGAGAACGTTCGTTTCCGGAGCGTGCGACGCTTCGGCGAAACTCTGGGATATTCGGGAGGGTCTGTGCAAGCAGACGTTCCCGGGACACGAGTCGGACATAAACGCGGTGACGTTCTTCCCCAACGGGTTTGCGTTTGCGACGGGCAGCGACGACGCCACCTGTAGACTGTTCGACGTCAGGGCCGACCAGGAGTTGGCCATGTACAGTCATGATAATATCATCTGTGGTATCACCAGCGTCGCCTTCAGTAAATCGGGCCGTCTACTGTTGGCTGGGTACGACGATTTTAACTGCAACGTTTGGGATTCGATGAAAACTGAAAGGGCAGGTGAGTTTGCGTTGTTTTTGGAAAAGAATTTCTATGAATTTCAAGAATTGTGTAGAGTACAGTCCAATAGATTTAAGTTGGTGGAGGTGCGACACAATTGTGCCTGCCACAGCCTGTATCTAACTCAGCGCAATATTGACGTGGACTTCGTCCTATATACGTACGTGCAGTCATAGACCCCTCATGAATGACCATCAGCTCCGTGCGCCCATTCAAATTTATCCCACTAGTCCAGTCAATCGGTGTTCAAAACTGCCGTTTTCAGTTTTTCCCTTATATCTCGAAGAGTATGCATTTTTCGAAGATGACCACTCTATACAAAGTTAAAGTAGACAAAATTTCCTACAAAATGCACTGGTCAACTTTGATTTTCTGACGAGAGGTATCGGCGCTAGAGCGCGCTGAAAAACAGTGATTTTTTGCGAAAACGTAAAAAACGCCTACTCCCACCCTCTACAACTCGAAAAATATACATGTTATCAACAAAAACCCTTATACCACGTGAAAGTACATTAAATTTCCTACAAGAGACCTCTCTAACATTCAGTTTTCTCATAAGGTGGGAGGGAGCAAACCGAAAATTACGAAAAATGCCTTCTGCGCTCTACAGCCAAAACGGTCCCTCCCACCTGTCTATCTCTCATCGGCGCTATACTTTCGATGTATTACGCTTAAAAGAGGTTGTTTTGAATGAATTGATGGCAAAGCATGTTTGATGAATACATTAACAAATTATATTTACAACATATTAGGTATATGACACTAAATATAAAGCTGAATATAAAATCTGTATGTATTAATGTACAATGTGTCATGAAAGTCGAACCCAGGATTGGGTCATCACTTCGAGTAGGTTCTCCATCTGAAAAAGAAAGAAGGCATTTAGTGTTAGAACATGGTTACAAGAACAGATAAGTTGTATAGTGAACTGTTGATGTATGAAGAAATACCTGATGTCATGTGCGCAGTTATTTTAGTCGTCCCCGTTTGGTTGTTGGTGGCCCAGGCAATGTCTTTTGGGCACTAGAAGGTCCAGGTGAAGGGTGTTGGGCAATGGAAGGTCCAGGCAAAGGGTCAGGGGCTGTGGAAGGTCCAGGCTGAACAGTGAGTTGTTGCTGTTCTTCAACTGAAAATTGTAATTGAATGGTTAATGATATTATAGAGAAAAATTGATTAGTAAGTAAAGATGCATAATGCTGCAAAATATTACATGAATTGATACCTTCTGTCGCCTCAGCTGCTTCAGACAGTCGTACTGCAAGGGGCTCGTCTAGGTCGTCTCACTCTTCTGAATTTTACAGCATTATGCATCTTTACTAATCAATTTTTCTCTATAACATTAATCATTCAATTACAATTTTTCACTTGAAGAACAGCAAGAACTCAACTGTTCAGCCTGGACCTTCTACAGCCCCTGACCCTTTGCCTGGACCTTCCATTGCTCAAGAACCTTCGCCTGGACCTTCTAGTGCCCAAAAGACATTGCCTGGGCACATGACATCAGGTATTTCTTCATACATCGACAGTTCACTATACAACTTATCAATCTGTTCTTGTAACCATGTTCTAGCACTAAATGCCTTCTTTCTTTTCCAGATGGAGAACCTTCTCGAAATGATGACCCAATCCTGGGTTTGACTTTCCCTCATATCATGACACATGTACAATGTACCGGGTGGCCAGATAAGAATGCAAAGTGCTGTATCTCGGAAGCTATTCATCATAGAGTCTTGCGGTAAAAAAACTGATTACTAAAGTGGCCAAGAGAAGACCCTGGAAAATATTTTCAGATTTCCAAGATGGTCGCCAGAGGGCGTAACGGCCATCTTAAACTTTTAAAGTGATTTTTCACTAAAATCCACCTAGTAAATGTACCAAAAAAATATGTCTTTTTTAAAGATAAGCTTTATTCGAGTATGTAATTCTTGTTTAACACTTTTTGACGTATCTATTAAAATTAAGTGGTGGGGGGTGATTCAATGTTTTTTTTACATAAACAGCTGTAACTCCTAAATGACTGAACGGATTTGAACAAACTTGGTTTCGTTGGAAAAAGCATTTATTGCTCCATCAAACCCATCTTACCTGTGATATGTCTAATTCTTAGTGATGCCGCTAGAGCGCGTTTTTTGATATAATAACAGAAAATTGCAAAATTCTCTAAAAAATTAAATGCAATTGGTTGCACTAGCTTGCTGGTTCTTGATGATTGAAACAATACACTGTTTTTTCTAGCTTTAATCGTGGACTGTACATCGACTATGATAACAACTATAAGAATCGTAACAAAAGAATGTCTTGCTGCTTGCTTTACAACCGCTCATGCGCGATCTCGCTTCTGCCCAATTCTACCAAACTCCATCCCCACTGGAGGGGGAGAACTGTCAGATCATTTGACATTAGACAACTTTGAACATAGACCCCCCTTTGAAGGGTAGGCTTCAAAAAATTAACATTTTAACAAACACACAAACAAAAATCAAAGATTACACAAAACAACTAAAATTCAAAACATCAAGAAAAGGTTACAAAGAATATTTAGCAATCAAGAGAAAAATAGATATAAACACTAATAGGTAATTAGCACTTTGACGCATCACTTTGTTCTCACTGAACTTCAATTGTCTGTTTCCTCTTGAAACGGCAATGGAGAAAGGTGTCTAATCGAACGTTTAATAGTTCCTTTACTGGTTTTTACTTCTGCGACTCTGGAAATACCGTCTTTATCGGGTATTAATTTAGAAATGCGTCCTAATGGCCACCTGCATGGAGGAAGTTGGTCACTTCGTATGACAACCACCGTCCCTTCACTTATTGGAGATGGTGCATCCTTCCATTTATATTGCGTATGTAATTGCGAGACATCGTCTCCAAAACTGTTGGTACAGTTGTTGAACGTGTTGCAAACGTGACAGTCGCATTGGCTTTACACTGTGTAAGTCAGCATCAGGAACAGAGGTAATAATTCTACCAATTAGGAAATGGGATGGTGTGAGGGGGTATACATCGCTTGGATCATCTGACATGGTAAATAATGGTCTGGAATTTAAAATACCTTCTATTTGAGTAATTAATGTATGGAATTCCTCATAAGTCACGTTACGATTTATTAATATTCGCTTCAGGTGATCGATATATCTAAGGCAATAAGCAGTAACCCGTTTCAGTTCATTTAACTGAGAGAATTTAGTGAATAGAGGAAACTGAGTTTCATTATTTGTTATTAGCATAATTTTGGATTTACTGCGCAATTCTGGTAAGTCTGATTCGGAGATCAGATCTGACAAACTAGGCCATTCAAATTGTGATGACTTTAAAAATTGTGGACCGCTCCACCAAAGTGTGGAATCTAGAATATTGCCTGGCAAAATTCCTCGGGAGGCTAAATCCGCTGGATTGTCTTTAGTTGGAACATAGTTCCAGTGATTCATCTCTGTAAGTGATTGAATTTTTGCTACACGATTTGCAGCAAAAACTTGCAATAAACTTGGCTCAGTTTTTAGCCAACTTAAAACAATTTGTGAATCAGACCACATGAATATAGGAACTTCCAGCTGTAAGGCCTTAGTCAAATGGGAAATTAATTGAGACGCTAATAAACTAGCACAAAGTTCCAACCTAGGAATGGTAATCGTCTTTAAAGGCGCTACTTTGGTTTTTGCACATAGTAAACTAATTGTGTAGTTACTATGTACATCTCGGCTACGTAAATATACGCATGCACCATAGGCCTTGCTGGAGGCATCGCAAAAACAATGGACATCTACTAAAACTGAGTTTTTACCAACTGCATTTCGTGGTATCTCTAAATTGTTTAATTGAGGTAGCGTGTCTAGAAATTGTAACCATTTGTGTTTTATGTTTTCGGGAACTGGTTCGTCCCATGAGATTTTTAATGTCCATAATTGTTGTATTAAGATTTTTAAGGCAATGATAAATGGTGAAATGAGACCGAGTGGGTCATAGATCTGTGAAATTATTGATAATATGTGTCGTTTGGTAATAGTATTAGCAATAGCGAAATGTTTGATTTTGTATTTTAGTTGATCGGAATGAGCAAACCACTGAATCCCTAGCGTCTTACAACTTTCGTTTTCTCCTATGCTTAGTATCGAATTGGAAATAGTTGAATCTTGCAAATTAGAAAGTATTTCACTGCAATTAGATATCCATTTGCGTAAAATGAAATGACCGGACTTTAGAATAGAGTAAATTTGAGAACAAATAGATTTCAATTCGTTAAGATCATTAGATCCGGTCAGCAGATCGTCTACATACATATCGTTTAAAATAATATGTGATGCTAATGGAAATTGCTTGGAATAATTGAAGGCTAGTTCTTTAATACACCTAATCGCTAAATATGGGGCAGAGGTGGTTCCGTATGTAACAGTGTTCAATTCATAGATTGAAAAGTCATCTGCCGGGGTTTCTCGCCATAAAATTCGCTGAAGGTGTCTGTGATCAGGATGCATTAATATTTGCCGGTACATTTTCGATACATCGGCAGAAACTACATATTTATAAGTTCTGAATCGGAGCAAGATATCAAAAATATCATTTTGAACTTTTGGGCCAGTAAATTGTAAATCGTTGAGAGACCACCCTGTACTTGTACGACATGATCCGTCAAACACCACACGTAGTTTTGTGGTGAGACTATCGTTCTTTAGAATTCCATGATGTGGTAAGAAGTAAGACATAGAATTGCTCTCTGCATTGGCAGGTTTCTTTGTCATGTGACCCACTTGCTCATATTCCTGTATGAAATCGAAATATAACTTCTTGAAATAATTGTCGGAAAATTTCTTTTCTAAGTTCAGAAATCGCATAATAGCTGTGCCTTTTGAATCTCCTAATAATGTCGGACTATGTTTAAGAGGAAATTTTACTACGAATTGACCGTTTTCATTACGAAATGTGTCCCTTTCAAATTGCTTTTCACAGTTAAAATCGTCACTTGATAGTGGAATTTTAATTGAAACTTCTTCAAGTTCCCAAAATCGGGTTAATTGATCGTCTTCTAGAATATGTATTTTTGAAAAATTGCATATAGATATGTTGGAAGAGCTAGGAGTCACACCCGCAACGATCCATCCGAAGTAGGTATTTTGGAAAGTAGGTGCATTTTTGTGCAATTTAATCTTTCCCTCTATTAATAGATCCCAAAATATACCGTTTCCAATTAACATGTCAACAGGTTGTGATGAATTAAAATCAGGATCTGATAAAGTTATTCCCCGTGGAATTTCCCACTGAGTTATAGTAAATTGATTAGACGGAATGTTGGTAGAAATAATGGGAACTACATAACAAGACATTGTACATTGAAAATCAAGATTATTAGAAGATATCGTAGTTGTGCATTTTGCACTTATATGGGACACGTCTTGATTGATGCCCATCATTCCTCTATTTGTTGGAATTAGAGATAATTGTAATCGTTGCGAGAATCGTTGACAGTATTCTTCGGTTATAAGATTTGATTCTGCACCCGTATCAAGTAAGGCACGACATGAATGGAATTTACCGTAACGATCTTGTACCTGACATAAAATTGTAGAAAGTATTGTGTGATAGCTTGAATCGTCAGGAGTTTCACATCGCACTAGCATATTTAAACTTGGTTGATTTTGAGTAAAACCCGATGGAGAATTCTGTTGACTTGTACTTGGCAGAACTTGCCGAGGAACTTGCTGATTGTCATTTATCGAATCTCTATGTAATAGTGTGTTATGCCTGTACCTGCACTTTCTGCAAGGTCCTAATTGACAAGTTTGCTTGGAATGACCAATTCGCAAACAGTTTTCGCAGAGATTTAGTATTCGTACCTTGTCTAAACGTTCTGTAGTATTCAAATTTAAAAATTCTGCACAGTTGTAAATAGAATGGTTATCTTTACAATAGTTACATTTTACCTGGAATGTTTTATTTACATTTAAGTGCACTTGGGAAAAGGGTTTGGTGCGTTGATAGCTATGGGGCTGCTTGTAAACAGGTTTTGTATAAGGAGAATTGTTAGTTTTAAAATTTGGGTCATCTAACAACTGCAATAAATCGGCCTTATCCTTAAGAAATTCTAGAAATATGTTTAGTGTGGGTATTTCTGATTCATATTTATACTCTTTCCAATCTCTTAATGTGTTTTTGTCTAGTTTATTAGATACAAGATAAATAATAATCATGTCCCACAAATTGTCTTTTGATACTTTAAGCCCATCTAAGGCGGCTAAATGTTTTGAAATCTCATCTAACATCTGTCTAAAATGAGGATACGATTCTTTATTTAATTGCTGAATATTAATAATAGATTTTAGATGTGTATCGATCAAAAGATGTTTCTTATCGAACCTATGGCATAAAACTTTCCAAGCATTTTGATATTGTCCTTCTGTAGCCTCTAACCCATCAATTAAACTACTAGCGTACCCTTCGAGGGCTGCTCTTAAAAATTGAAATTTTTGACTATCGCTTAAGGATTTATTACTGTCAATGGTTGATTGAAAACTGATTTTAAAATTTAACCATTGTTCAAAGTTCCCAGAAAATGTTGGTAATTTAATTTTTGGTAATAGCACATTCTGAAGTGAATCGACTGCAGAATTTGCAGTTCCTAATTGTTGAGTTTTCATATTAGACATGTCAGGTTTATTGTGATTAATATATTCTTTCAAATATGCCTGGGTTACATAGAACCTTTCTTCAAATTCTGACCTTTCATCATAATGTTGCATTAACTGATCTTCTGGACATATTTCTTCAATCTTAGATTGAATTTTATCATATTCTACTAGCAAAGATTCATTGGCATTAAATCGTAATTCTACATCCACCAAGCTGGGAATTGTATCTGAAGTCGCTATTTCAAGTGTTCGTATAAATTTTCCTAAATTTGTTAGTTTTTGTTTGACAGATGCTCTATTTCTAATTAATGATTTAAGCTGAGCTTCAGCCATCTTAAATAGTGTAATTCGGACTTAATGAGAATTGCAATACAATGGAAAATTGTAATTAGTATAGTTAATTGTTAATAGTTTATAAAAAATTGTCAAATGATCCAAATTGCCTATGTAAAATAGATAGGAATAGATAGCCGACTTACACGAATTTCGTCTTCCTTTGTTTGGGATCGGCGTCTAGCCGGTCGACGGGAGTTTTCAACTTGCTCCAGGAAATATAAATCGTCTTTAAAAACTCGAAATTCGGCTCGAATTGACGAATAATGTTTGCACTAGCTTGCTGGTTCTTGATGATTGAAACAATACACTGTTTTTTCTAGCTTTAATCGTGGACTGTACATCGACTATGATAACAACTATAAGAATCGTAACAAAAGAATGTCTTGCTGCTTGCTTTACAACCGCTCATGCGCGATCTCGCTTCTGCCCAATTCTACCAAACTCCATCCCCACTGGAGGGGGAGAACTGTCAGATCATTTGACATTAGACAACTTTGAACAGCAATAATATGACTTTTTTCATAAAAATGTAGTGAAATGATACCTAAATAGGCTTGTGGAGACCACATCTCGATATATTATTCCTAGCCAAACATATCGAAGAAAGAAAATTTAGTTATCATAAAATTTTAGAGAGACGCTATTACACCGGTATTTATTCTTCTTTATTTGTATTTTTTCAAGATTCAGTGATAAAATTTCATAATTTTATAATTTTTAAATAATAAAAGTATTCTTAGTTCAAACAATTAAAAAGAAACGTGTAGGGGCATAAGAAGAAAGAAGGACCGATTTTGAAATAAAACTAATGTCTCCTTAAATGCTCGAACTGTCTTCCATCACACTCAATGCATTGTTAGAGCCGCTCATGCGTAGACATTACAGCAGCTTCAATTTCTTCTCTTAACAGGCTACGAATGGCATCTTGTATTCGTATGTTCATGTCGTCTCTCGTTGTTGGTGGAATTTGGTAAACAATATCTTTTAACCGGCCCCATAGATAGAAGTCCAAACGGGTGAGGTCTGGGGAACAGGGTGGCCAAGGAAATAGACTTCCTCGTCCAATCCACCTCTGGTGATATCTTCGATCTAAATACTTTTATTTAAAAACGATAAAATTATGAAATTTTATCACTGAATCTAGAAAAAAGACAAATAAATAAGAATAAATTAATACCCGTGTAATAGCGTCTCTCTAAAATTTTATGATAACTAAATTTTCTTTCTTCGATATTTTTGGCTAGGAATAAGATATCGAGATGTGGTCTTCACTAGCCTATTTAGGTACCATTTCACTACATTTTTAGGACAAAAAAGTCATATTATTGCAGTGTAGTTAATTTTGTTATACTTATTGGTAGTATGCGAAGTAATTTTTTATTTAATCATATTATTGCATTTAATTTTTTGGAGAATTTTGCAATTTTCTGTTATTATATCATAAAACGCGCTCTAGCGGCATCACTAAGAATTAGACATATCACAGGTAAGATGGGTTTGATGGAGCAATAAATGCTTTTTCCAACGAAACCAAGTTTGTTAAAATCCGTTCAGTCGTTTAGGAGTTACAGCTGTTTATGTAAAAAAAACGTTGAATCACCCCCCACCACTTCATTTTAATAAATACGTCAAAAAGTGTTAAACAAGAATTACTCGAATAAAGCTTATCTTTAAAAAATACATATTTTTTGGTACATTTACTACGTGGATTTCAGTGAAAAATCACTTTAAAAGTTTAAGATGGCCGTTACACCCTCTGGCGGCCATCTTGGAAATCTGAAAATATTTTCCACGGTCTTCTCTTGGCCACTTTAGTAATAAATTTTTTTACCGCAAGACTCTATGATGAATAGCTTCCGAGATACAGCACTTTGCATTCTTATCTGGCCACCCGGTACATTAATACATGCAGATTTCATATTCAGCTTTATATTCAGTGTCGTGTGCCTAATATGTTATAAATATAATTTGTTAATGTTTTCATCGAACATGCGTTGCCATCAATTCATTCAAAACAACCTCTTTTAAGTGTAGTACATCGAAAGTATAGCGCCGATGAGAGATAGACAGGTGGGAGAGACCGTTTTGGCTCTAGAGCGCAGAAGGCATTTTTCGTAATTTTCACATTGCTACCTTCCACCTTACGAGAAAACAATGTTAGAGACGTCTCTTGTAGGAAATTTAATGTACTTTCACGTGATATAAGGGTTTTTGTTGATAACATGTATATTTTTCGAGTTGTAGGGGGTGGGAGTTGACGTTTTTGACGTTTTCGCAGAAGGGCCAAAAAATCGCTGTTTTTTAGCGCGCTCTAGCGCTGATACCTCTCGTCAGGAAATCAAAGTTGACCAGTGCATTTTGTAGGAAATTTTGTCTACTTTAATTTTGTATAGAGTGGTCATCTTCGAAAAATGCATAGTCCTCGAGATATAACCGAAAAACTGAAAAAAGTGCGAACATTTTGAGGTTTTCTTGCGTTTTTCGTTGTGAAACTTGAAATTCGGATTCAGCACACCAAAAAACATATAGAACCGCTGAGAAAAAAACTTCCCCAATTTTGTTACGAGAAAACCACCATTTGACTGGGCTACACCCAAAACCATGATGGACTGTCCTCCAAATGGAACCCTTTCTTCCACAGTGCAGTCTAAAAACGTTCACCTGGGCGTCTCCAGACTCGAACTCATCCATCAATGTGATTTAAACAGAACCTGGATTCGTCAGTGAACAGCACGTTGCTCCACTGCCCCAAGTTCCAATTAACATGTTCTTCGGCAAAGAACCTTCTTGCTCTGCGATGGTCAAGGCTTAAAGGAGGTACCTTAGCTGGCCTTCTTGCATGAAACTGACGTTTGTGAAGCCTGACATTTAAAATGCAGCCTACTTGCCGTTTTGCGCAACCCCGCCGCTCGCCAACTTAAATATGTTAGACTGTACTTGTTGGATTCGAGTTGAGTGTTTTCTTGTTGCTTTTAGGTATTTTAGCGGGTCATGATAACCGCGTCAGCTGTTTAGGGGTGACGGACAACGGCATGGCAGTCGGTACAGGTTCTTGGGACAGTTTCTTGCGTATCTGGAACTAGACAGTGTTGCCAAAAAATTAAAAGTTATCCCAATTCAATATCAATGCTGCTGTCTCGCCGACATCACAGGAATCGTGAGCCACGATTTAAAAAAAATAAATAAAAACATTATTTTCTATTTTAAAATTTTTTGTATAGTAATTTTTAATCTATTCGCTGCATTTTTTTTCCAGTTTTAGCCGCTTGTGATTCTATTTTTTAGTGTTTAAGGTACTTGTTATATGATGTGATGTTAAGTAATACGTGTGAGGTTTTCTTTTCTATCGAGGAGCTTTTTAAATGTTTCTCTTTTATTATTTTTTTTGTGTATTTATTATTTAGCGTATAGTTTATCGAATAAATGTATTTTTTAGCTGGTTTTTGTTTTGTTTCTCGCGCGTTTTTAAATTTCGGCTGCGTGGTTGGGTGTTGGTGAGAAAGTTTAGAGGATTATCCAGCAGGCGCGTTCGATTCGATCGGCGATCAATATTCATAGACATCGAGGACAGCTCCACTAAAATTGTTAGTTTAAATAAAAATCGGCAATTATTTTAGTAGAGTTGTTCTCGATTAAAATTTTAGACGTTGGCAAATGCTAGTCCTTCTTTTAACCAAATCTTTGAGACGTGCCATATGTACCAAAAATTCGAGAATCGCTGAAGACTTACGATTCTAATACTGCCCTTAAATTCTCCAACTTATTTCTCAAAAAAAAAAATTAAATAATGGGTACAACCTTTCGTTTTCTATAGAAAACCGTCGTATACCGTTTTTATCATCTAGAACAAAAAAAAACAATTTACAATATAAAATGAAAAATAGCTTTTTGCTTGTTGGGCGAATGGTTACAAACTGGTGAATGTTTCCCGATTATTTTTCCGTTTTTTTGCATACACGCATTTAGCGTAAGTTCCGCGCGCCGTTTAGAAACCCGTTGTACCCAATTCAGACCGAGAATATCAACAGGATCTTTTGTTTTTTAATACTTTTATAACGCACGGGTTTCGGACGTTGCGCGGGATTCCTAACGCTACCCATACATAGGTTAATTTTCAAATTATTTATAATGAACTTCGCAAAAGCTGTGTGGCGTGTTTTCTGTGTGAAAGTTGCTTGTAAGCGAGAGTTGAAGCGCCGAAGGGAGGACGCCCGATTGAGTACGCGATTATGACCAATCTACATTTATAACCGACAGTAAGACCACCGTTTCCTCGGTATAAAGGGCTCATGGATTTGTTATTGACGTGTACATCGCCGAAACAGCGAATCTTCCGCCACTTTTTGTACGAATCCAGGAAGATGCGACCTTTCGATCGGGTGGACCCCCGTCGGCCCTCCCGCACTCCCAACTCGTGAATTCAACCAATTCAACTTGAATTCACCAGTTGGAAAGCTTATAAAGACGAATGCCTGTTTTTATATTTATAAGTAATGTCACAAGAGAACATAATATAAATATAATTAAAAATTGTCTCAATTGTAAAATTTAAACTGCTATTGTTTATAATTATGGGCACAAATTGTGTAGCGATGGTTTTTTCATTTCGTCTTTTCCGTACGCTGTCTAGATTTTGTAATAACTGGATCGACCGCCGTTTTTTCAAGGCGGCGGCGGTGCAAACACAATTTTTGTATAATAAGCGCAATCTTTTCTCCCTTTTGTTTTATTGTTTTCGCATGAGGGACGCGGGATTTCCGTGGGACTTCCTTTTGTGTTCTCGTTTTTTCAAAACGTAGATTAGATTGTAATTTTTTTATTGTTACTGATTTCAAAATGCGTATGGTGTAAGAAATAATATAGCAACTATATGTTATATTGTAACGTATCTAATAAATAAATAAATAAATAATTTTTTTGCCTCATTTACAGCGTCCTAAGATACCTTCCTAGCTAACATACAGCATTTGCCTTCGTAATCTTCTGACGACAAGGAAAACACCATGTAATTGCTACTTTCCTGTTTAATATTTTCGCCTTTTCTATGCTGCTGCAGTTTCCCCTAAAACTGCCCTTAAATTCTATTTATTTCTAATAATGCCTTTAAATTCTATGATTTATTTCTAATGCTGCCCTTAAATTCCCCAATTAATTTCTAATAATGCCCTTAAATTCTATGATTTATTTCGAATACTGCCCTTAAATTCTCCAATTTATTTCTCAAAAAGAAATTGAAATAATGGGTACAACCTTTCAGTTTCCATAGAAAACCGTCGTATACCAAATGCAGAACGGCAGTCTGAAAGTTCTGATTTTTGTAGGGTAATGATTGTCGATAGAAATACTAATTTCTTCAAAACCTTTATTAGTAACAGAAGCAGAACATTACAACACTAAAATACGTCGAATTTAATCTGCATGAGCAAGCTGCATTTCCAAGGTGCAGGGAACTTTCTTCCATTCGATATCTTCGCAATCATCTTCGTTTTCTACCTGCACCAAATCTTCCAACTCCTTCCTCAATTCAAAGATTTCTTCTTCGGTTTCTTCGCAAACGTTAGCAGTCTCCACCACTTTCTTCAGTTCAATACTTGAAGAAATCACCTCCTCATGTTCAATCAATTTCCCATCCGATTCAATGTACTCTTCATCAATTATATGATCAATATCTTCTTGCTTCATATCCTTGTACACTTCCTCTCTTCTATCTTCTTTAATACCCTTATTAGCTTTCTTCAATTCCTCCACTTCCAATGTCACTTCTTCTTCCACTTTCTTAGTGTATTCCGCACAATCATAGTTATATTTTTGAATGAGCTCTTCATGTTGCTTCTTATACTTCTCCGCAAACTCTTTGAGACGTTCGCTAAAACTCCTCATGTCTTTACGAACATTAGAAATGGAAGTAGATACTGCTTCTGCGTTACCAACAGTACCTTCTTCACGAGTAACTTGAGTTTTGTCTACAACAGATCCGCCGTTATAGACTTCTAAGTTCCTGGACATTTGTAATGATATGCGCACTTTGGTGTCTTCGTTTCTTGAATTTGCTTCTTGCTTCGAAGTATTTATGCTGTTCTTTATGTTCTTCGCATACATAACTATGTCGGTTTCCAAGAGAGGGATAGAAGGTGGTGTAACTTCAAATTCTGACCGAGTTTTCTTCGCAACAGAAGAAAAGAAATCGTCTTCGTACTTTTCTTCAATTTCTTCGGTTAACACCACTTTGCTATCAACGCTATTGGTCAGTTTCAAGTCCCAATGTAACAATTCTTGAACTGCTTCCAAATCTTTTTGTGCTTTCTCCTTAGTTTCTTCTTCCTTCTTTTTCTCCTCGGCATATTTGAAGAACTTTCTTCCTAACTCGTGGGAAGCCTCAAGAATCTCTTCTCTATCAAACCGCTTGTAAAACGGCAACTCTGATTCACTTTCTTCAGACTCTGAAGACTCCACGGCATCGGGATTGCCGTAAAGTTCTATGAGCGTCTCGACATCTCCTTCATTTTTGTCGGCGTTACCAGAAAGTTCGTTATCTTCACACGTCTTCCGAATCAACTTCTGCAAGTGAAGTTTCTTCAATCTCTTGTCCATATCTTTATCGACCGCTTTGTCGATAAATTTGACGCAATCTTCCATTTCCTGCTTCAGGAAATTTTCGTCTTCCCATCTCGCAAATTCTTCTTGGACTGGATTGCGAGGGGTCTCTTCTTCTGAATCTTCGCTGTTTTGGACAACCGTGGAATTGTCGCCTTCTGTTTGGTCTTCAGGTGCTTCGACATTTTTGTCTTCGAGGATATGCATCCCTTCCGATTGATGAAGCTGGATGAAGTCATTTTCTTTAATTATCGCAGTTGAATCTGCGTCTTCTCTAATTTCTTCTTTTGTTTCTTGTGGAAATACCACTTCATCTTCAGAATCTAATTCTTCAACGAGTCGCTTATTTTTTGGGGTGAAGTCAAAGATATTTTGCCTGTATAAGGAGAAGTCTTCATCAGTTTCTCTGTCTTCCATGAAATTATCTTCTTCTTCACTCTCGTTGATATCTCTACTGTAATCTTCTTCGACAGCTGTGCCGTAAGCGTATGTAGTTTCTTTGGGCGAATCATCGTTATTTGATGGGTCTTCTTCGGTATTATTCGTTTCTTGTTGGGTAGCATTTCTTCTATCGTCAAGGGTGCTTCCTAATTCACTTTCAGAATCGTTAATGGAAGTACCCATTCCGCTGTCGGTTTGCTGCAGATTCCTTCGTGCAATGTTTCTGTTTCTGATATCTAGAAGTGCTGAAAATTGAAGTTTTGAAATACGGTCGACCTTCTTCGTTTTCTTCTTACCGTTAACACTGTCCATTATCTTTTGTCTTTCTCGGTCGATCCATCGTTGACGTTCTGCGTTTTCTTCCGCAATTCCTCCTCTGGCCCTAAAATGGCGTAAAGGAAATTGGGAAACCGTTACTTTTAAGAGCAGTTTTTTACCAAGCTTCAGCGCAGGCTCGGTCCCGTGGAAACACGGGCCTGTCATCCAGATAATGAAGGTTTCTCTAAAAAAGAAGAAGGAAATTTTTTAATCTGCCTATCTACTACTGACTTACACAAGCTAGTGTCATAGTTTTCCTGTACGCCGGAATTTTTCTGATCACCGGATTTCCCATCAAATTCAGCACTCGTAAATTGGGCATACGAGCAAACACTTGGACTATCAGCGGGTCTTCAATGTGATTATTCGAAAGGTCCACCACAGACAGTTCTTCTAATAGTTCCAAATGTTCCAACTCATCCAAAGTTTCTATGAAATTGTGGGCCAAATTTAAAGTATGCAGATTCTTGATGCTGTCTGGAATTTTGTGTTAAATAATTAAAAATATATTCACCCCGTACGTGTACTTCTCATACCTAAGTTTTCTATTTTCCGTACTTGATTATAAGACAAATTCAGAGTGTCCAAAGCAGAACAACAGCTAAGGTTTTCGATCTTTTTAATCAGATTGTAATGCAAAAATAAACTTCGTAAACCAGTCTGATTGTCCAAGCCGCTAATTTTGTCTATCCCGTTATTCTCCAGCCAAAGGCATTTCAACCCTGTATATTCCTCCAAATTTTCAATCCTCGAAAAACCTTTGAAATGGAGGTACAAAACGTCGTTCAAATGGGGCGTAATGTACAACTTCTGCTCCTTGCAATGTTGTCGAATATATTCCTTCGTCATTCTTAAATTTGTCAAAAAAATTAATACATAAAATTAGCGTATTTATAAAGATCATTACCTGGGTCCTTTCCAGATATTGTCAATAGGACTTTTTGGTAATTCCTCATCGTTTTCTTGAACTTGCGTCATTTCTTTTGACATATTGATCAAACTTTCAAATATCAAATTGCCCCCCTGTTTTGATTATTTTAAAATCTTTATGGAATTGGCCAATCAGATCGTTTACCGGCTATTCTAGCATTGCCACCACAACAACGAGAATAAAAATCAAACCAGCGTCGCCGCAGCTAGTACAATATTGTATTAGTCTAGTATATTTTTGACCTGATTCACAGACGAATATAAATTCGTCTGTGCCTGATTGTACAAAAATACGTTTTGAAAAAATCTAGTACAAGTTGGCACAAGTTGATTTCCACATTTACGTTGTTTGTTATTATTATATTATTCAGTGAATCGTGTAGTTAAACGCTACAAAATGCCGTGTGAAATGATAACTTTGCAATTGGGCCAATGCGGCAATCAGAGTAAGTAAAAGGAAATTTGTTTTTTTATGACTACACCGAAAATACTTCGGCTCTATCAGCTGTCAGTTGACGACAGAAAGTTGGCGTTTACCGAGGAGCAAGCACGATTTATTTTTACAAACGGAAAAGATTTTTTTCCCGGAAATAGTTATTATCTTAACAAGTGCGGAAAGGGTCAGTTTCCCGCACGCGACAGCCGTTATCCGAACGATGCGGAGCAGTCGAGTGCGGGGAAATGAAAATGTGATTTTTACTTATTATTTATATTTATGGTAAACTGCACCGTGCGGGAAAACGGTGAATCACACACACGCTTTGTAGAAAAAAATCGTTTCAACAAAACGACCATTTGAGAGTTATTTATTCATCACCATTGATACGAAATCGCGCAAAGCAAACGTTTATACAGATAATAGGGGAAAGACGAGTCATTTTCATCCACTTTTTGGTATTTGAAGTGGTCATCATCATCATCATAAGGTTCTCAGTCCGAAGACTGGTTGGACGCGTACCTCCATTCTTTTCTATCCTGAGCTAACCTACGCATTTCCCTAAAAGTAGAACATCCTACATCCCTAACTATTTGAGAGCAGTAGTCTAATCTAGGCCTACCCCTACCTCTTTTTATTCCTATCTCTGACTCTAGTATGTCACGAACTATTCCTTCGTGTCTTAGAAGGTGTCCTACCATCCTATCTCTCCTACTCTTTATTGTTTTCCATACCTTTCGCTTTTCCCCAACTCTTTCTAATACTTCCCTATTGCTAACCTTATCTATCCACGGTATCTTCATCATGCGTCTGTAGCACCACATTTCAAACGCTTCTACTCTTTTTCTATCCGCTTCTCCTATTGTCCAAGTTTCGCACCCGTATAATGCCGTACTCCATACATACGACGTTAAGAGTCTCTTCCTAGTCTCTATATTAACCGTTCTCGAGCATAACAGTTGTTTCTTTTTGTTAAACGCAACTCGGCCCTGCGCCATTCTTTGTTTTATATCTTTAGTGCTCCTACCGTCTTGAGTTATTTTACTTCCTAAGTAGCAGAAATCTGCGACCTCCTCTATCTTCTCATTTCCAATTTGTATTTCCATTTTAGTTCTATTTTCACATCCCCTACATACCAAAATTTTAGTTTTCTTTTTATTGATTTTCATGCCGAAGCCCTGTGTCAAAACTGCTTCCATTTCATTCAGAGCCGCTCCTAATTCTTCTTTGCTAGATGCTAACACTGCTATATCATCCGCAAATCTGAGCATGTTAATAGTTTGGCCCTGTACATTGATCCCTGAGGCTGTTCTTTCCTTAACAATATTAATCGCATCTTCGATATATAAGTTGAAAACTAGAGGTGACAATGCACATCCCTGTCTCACTCCCTTCCGGATATCTACTTCCCTTTGTTCCTGCTCACATTCTATAACTGCCTTTTGCTCTTTGTAGAGATTATGTATTATTCTTCTGTCCCTGTATTTCATCCCTACCTTTCTCAGCACTTCGAACATCTTCCCCCATTTTACGTTGTCGAAGGCTTTTTCTAAATCTACAAATCCTATATAGACGCTCTTTCTCTTTTCTATCGTTTTTTCTATAATTACTCGTAAATAAAAACGCTGCCGTGGTCTCCAATTAGAGGGAGAGTCGAGTACCGGACATCTTCGTCAGGATTACCGCAGGGATGTTTAATTCCGCCAAATCTTCAAAAGCAATTAATTATTTAATTTTCTCCTTGGCGTTCTGACCCATAGAATTAGCGATACGGCATGCTCTAATAGGGACGCCTAATTGATAAACCGATTAAAGTGACGGATGTTCCGGATATAAATTTTAAAAACGAATTTGCTCTAAATGCTCAAAATTAATCTAGCATAAGCTATTACAGCTTTCATAAAATAAAATTCGTTTTTCTAGTGCAAAAAAACAAGCACAGCAAACCAGCAATTTTCGAATATTCAATTTTTTGTATAAAATTTCATGAATAAATAAATTATAGATTTAACTTTGTTGTTCTAAAAAGTGGTGGTATTGGATGTCAATCAAAGGAGGATTTGAATTGTTTTATCATCGTTGGAGGAAGTACCTATGTGGAAAAACAAATTAAAATCTTATAAAATGTACTATTTAGTGGAATGAAATTTTCAAAGTAGAATATTGAAGTGGTCGTAGAAAAAATATTGTGTGCAGTCTAAATACCAAGCAAATCTGATTCAAACAGAAATTGTGTTCCAAGATCTATAAAAATTACTCTTGTGGCTAACTAAACGCGAGTTTATTTTAGTTGGATTCGAGTTTTGGAAGAGATTATGTTTGGAGCACGGTATAAATCCCGAAGGGATACTGGAAGATTGTGTTACTGAAGGGGCCGATAGAAAAGACGTATTTTTCTATCAAGCCGACGACGAACATTATATACCGAGAGCGGTGTTATTAGATTTAGAGCCGAGGGTTATCAATTCGATTTTAACGTCTCCCTATTCCAAATTGTATAACCAAGAAAATGTTTTTGTTTCAAAAAACGGAGGGGGAGCTGGGAATAACTGGGCGAGTGGGTTTTCTCAAGGCGAGAAGTTGAGCGAAGAAATCTTTGATATTATCGATAGAGAGGCCGATGGGAGCGATAGTTTAGAGGTAAGTACTATAGATTAGCAGCTTAGGGGCTCTTATAACTTAAATAGGGCTTTGTTTTGTGCCATTCCATTGCCGGCGGGACTGGTTCCGGCATGGGTTCTAACATACTCGAGAAATTGTCCGATCGGTTCCCCAAAAAGCTAGTGCAAACTTACAGCGTCTTTCCTAATCAAGACGAGATAAGCGACGTTGTCGTGCAGCCATATAATTCTCTGTTAACCTTGAAACGACTCACGGAATCTGCGGATTCTGTAGTCGTTCTGGACAATACTGCGTTAAATCACATAGCCACTGATAGATTGAGAATCAAGAATCCCACGTTCACACAAATAAACAGTTTGGTCAGTACTATTATGTCCGTTTCGACAGCAACTCTAAGGTAAGTGAAATATTTTGGTGTGCAACGTTATTGTGCATTAAAAATTTAGATACCCTTCTTATATGAATAATGATCTCATGGGGCTGCTGGCACCTCTAATACCGACACCGAGACTGCATTTCCTCATGACGGGGTATACACCGTTGTCCACAGAAACAGACGAAGTTAGCATACGCAAAACGACTGTTTTAGATGTCATGCGACGTTTGCTGCAACCGAAGAACATGATGGTCTCCACCACTTTGAACAGAAATTCACAGCACTGCTTCATTTCGATCTTAAACATCATCCAGGTAGGCAATGAACAATCGAGAATCGATTTGTCGGTAGCAAGTATGGAAATCTACCCTCGTATTTAATGGAAATTATGAACATGCCAATTTTTCTTATATTTCTGCAACTGATATGTTTTCTTGTAATTGATAGATGTTTATAATTTTTTTGAAGTGAAATGTGTGAAACAGGGCGAAGTTGATGCAACTCATGTGCACAAATCTTTGCAACGGATTAGAGAGCGTAAATTGGCCCAGTTCATCCCGTGGGGTCCGACAAGTATTCAGGTGGCTCTATCGAGAAAGTCGCCGTATATTCAAACGGCGCATCGTGTTTCGGGGCTGATGTTGGCCAACCACACCAACATAAGTTCGGTAAGACGATATTCTTTGGTCTGCGAATGGTTTTTTGACATTTTATGTAGCTTTTCGAGCGCGCTCTGATGCAATACGATAAATTGCGTAAACGAGAAGCGTTTCTGGAGCAGTTTCGGAAGGAAGCGATGTTTAAAGAAAATTTGGATGAATTGGATTCCAGTAGAGAAGTCGTACAGGATCTCATTGACGAGTACGTCGCTGCCACTCGAGAAGATTATTGCACGTGGGGCCAGAAGGAGATGGTGGCTTAAATTTACAATCGATTCTCATTGTTTTGCCATAATTTAACGTTATTGTTAATATTATATTTTTCGTGCCAATTTGTTTACAAATAAATGCTTTATAATTGAAGGTTTTTTATTTTTGTTCGTTTTATTAGTGGATATTTATGTTTAGCTGGCTTAGGTAGTTTTTCAATCACAAAAAGCAATAAAAATTTCAATTTTCAAATAGTTTCTATAGTAGGCTGAAAACATATCAATACGCCCTTGTAGTTATGTGCCAGAACTTTTGTGAGGATTGTTGCTTCAAAATCAAGAGGTCTGTACGCCTGTGGTCAGGTCATCCATTACGTAATTTTTATACTGAGTAAATTAGTGGATGTTGGGAATTTTCGGTAGTTTCGCGATATTAGGTGGCTATCTGCAACAAAATTTTGATTACAAGTGAATTTAATTAAGTAATTTTGTAGCTAGAACTTGTGCCTCTAAAAAAAATAAACAATTGCGCGTATTGTGCTGTTTTTTGGAAAGTATCTTTGAAAAGGGTCGGCGCAGGTGAGTCATTTTTGAATCGATATTCGCCGTTTTTCGTACTCTAATTTATTGTTTTGTACCTTAGCCACACTTGAATTTAAAGTTTTCAGACCCTAAAGTACATAATACCAAAATAATTTTGATAAATTCCATCTTCATAAGTGATTTTTTGCTTATGTGAACTGTTTCTTTTGATTTCCAAATGCCTATTCGGTTTGTTTATCTTAGAAATGTTTTTGTATTTCAATATAGCTAGATAGGTACAATTTAAAATCATAGTTTCTTTCTCGATTATTTTTTCTTTTTTCTCTTTATTTTATGTTAATGCAGACACGGGCTGGTATACTTTGATGTGCATTGCTCTTGAAATCTCTTATTTGTTAGGTTTACATAATTTATATAAATTTTTTTTTTGCACTTTTCATTATTGTTATTTTGTTCTTTATATTTTGTACCAATGAAGGTAGCCCACATAAACGTGAGGTCTTTATTGAATAAATTTGACGTATTTAGGAATTATTTTCAGAATGCTGATTGTGATCTAATAGCGGTTGCTGAGACATGGCTGAATCCGGGTGTTCCTGACCGTGCCATATCATTGGGCGATAACTTTACTGTTGTTCGCAATGATCGAGGGGCTAGAGGGGGAGGTGTGTGCATGTATGTCAATATAAATATTCATTTTGAGCAAGTCAACCTAAATTTCATTTTCAATTCTTTTGAGTACCTTTTATTAAGTTTGAATTTTAATAATACTAATATTTTTCTATGTACAATTTATAGACCTTCGTCGTTGAAAAATTATAATGAATTCTGTATAGAATTTGAGCGCCTCAATGTTGCTGTGCTGACCATGTGTGACTTTTTTGTATGTTTGGGGGACATCAACTTGGACATGTTGGCGCCTGATGTACCTTACGTTCGGAGGTATGTTGAATTGCTTGAATCATTCAGTCTTAGACAGGTAGTGGATGAACCAACAAGACTATGTCTTTCTGCAGCTACTCTTATTGACCACATCTTGGTCTCTCATGATGTGGCAGTTAAAAATGTAGTTGTAGACCACGCTCTAAATATTTCTGACCATGCTGTTGTTGGCTGTGAATTGTTTTCTAGCTTGGGGTCCGACGGGCCGAAATTTATTAGGTACCGCAGCTTTAACAGCTTTAATTACAGTGACTTTTTGCTTGACCTGTCGGCTGTGAGTTGGGCACCGGTTTATGGTCAGCCTTTGGTTGAGGAAAAAATATTATTTCTGAATAGTAATTTGCTGGCAGTGTTCAATAAACATGCTCTTGTTGTTACTTCCCGGATAACGAAGAAACGTGCTCCGTGGCTTACCGATAATCTGCGATATATGATAAAATTGAGAGATAAAGCATTAATTCGTTACAAAAGATCTAAATATCCTGGTCACTGGGACTAATAAATCTCTTCGCAATTTAGTGACTTCAACTGTGGCAAGAGAAAAGAAAGCTTATTTGGAATATCAGTTTGCTGGAGCTGGCAAGACCCAAATTTTTAAGGAACTAAGATCTCTTGGTGCAAATGTTAAGAAGCAAATAATCCCGATACCATCACATCTTGGTTCCCCAATTGATCTTAATAACTATTTTCTTAAATCTAATAACACAAATTTTGTCCCTGATCCACGAATTTTGAACAATTACTTGGATAACTGTCTAACAACAGAGTGTTTGGAATTTAAATTTATTACAGACGATAAAATTTTAGAAATAATTAATTCTATTAAATCTAATGCAGCTGGTCATGATGACATAACAATATCCTTAATTAAGTTTTAACACTTGTATTGGTGATGGATCCTTTCCGAATTCTTGGAAAATATCTATAATAAATCCTCTACCAAAAATTAATAACCCTCGAGAATATAAAGACATTAGACCGATCAGTGTTTTGCCAGTTCTGGCAAAGATATTTGAAAAAGTTATAGCCGCTCAGCTTTTGGAGCATGTTGAGAGGTTTAAGATAATGCCGTTGACGCAGTCTGGTTTCAGGGACGGTTACTCATGTGAGACTGCTCTGCTCAGTGTGATGGATAATATCTTGTCGTCACTTGACCAGGGTAGACTGTCGGTATTGATTCTATTGGACTTCTCCAAGGCATTTGACACTATTAATCATACGATTTTACTTTCTATTCTTCATTATGTTGGTCTCAGTCAAAGTGCGTTAAAATTATTTTCGAACTATTTTTTAAATCGATTGCAAATGGTTAGGGTTGGGTCGATCCTCTCTGATCCTGGCAGCGTTAGTTGTGGTGTTCCTCAGGGATCTATATTAGGCCCACTACTTTTCAGTTTGTATACATCTGTTCTTATTACTTCTATTGAGCACTGCCAGTACCATTTATATGCTGATGATACTCAGCTGCACTATTCGTTTGCAGTTGGTGATGTGGATGAAGCCTGTCGCCGAATTAATTCCGATTTAAGCAATTTTTGTGACGTATTCGCAAAACATTCTCTTATCATCAATCCAAATAAATGTAAGGCAATCTTGTTTGGTAGATCGTCGAATATTGGGTTACGTAATGACGTGATTGATAGAATGTTTTTAACAATACAGGGCCAACCATTATTATTTATGGATTCTGCGAGAAACTTGGGAGTAATTTTTGACTCAAGATTACGATTCACTCAGCACGTGACTAATTTAATTCAAAAGGCCTATATCAATTTAAAAATAATTTTTGGTATTAGAAATATTATAAACTATAAAATTAAAATTTTGCTTTGTGAAACGTTAGTGTTATCTCATTTTAATTTTGCAGACACTGTATATGGCCCATGCTTATCAAGCAATGATATTAGAAGAATACAAGTTGCTCAGAATGCCTGTTTGAGACTGATTTTTGGAATACGCAGGAGAGACAGGGACCTGGACCGAAAAAAAATAAGGGTTCCGTAACTGTTCCGGTTCTGACCTTGAGAAAAATAAAAATTCCAATTCTGTTCTGGTTCTGACATTGATAAATATAAGTGTTTCGGTTCCGGTTCCGGTACCGTGAAATAAATCTGTTCTTTTCCAGTACCATTTTCGGTACCGGTACCAAGTAATAATAAATAATAGCGCACATTCCTTTGTTTATTAATTGCTGCTTCAGGGTGCACAGCTTGGAGCAAATTAATGGATAAGGGTGCTTTAATTTTTAATTCGTAAACAAACTGGCACCTGAAGAGCGCGTGGTTGAGCTCAGGTTAGAAGAAGGTTCAGTGTTGCCGCGGGCAGTACAATTGTACTAAATGCAGTACAGTTCCTCTTTATGCAGTACGGCAGTACAATTTTTAAATTTTGAACATACATTTTGTTTTTATTGGTAGCCTCTTCGTTTTCTCGTATATTTCTAGTTTTTTTGTTATTTATGTGGGAAAATGTTTTTGTTTTCTAGATTTTATGCTGTTAAATTATTAATGTTTTTGTTTTATAGTGTATATTATTTTTTGTAAAAAAAACTTTAGTGAAGACTAATATTGTTCAGTAACGGATATTGATATTTTTTTACAAAAATTAAATTTTACAGTGCAGTTTATTTGGGTATTTTGCGTTTTTCAAGTTTAGTACATTTTCACGCAAAACAGTACAGTTTTCTGTAATTTTTAGTACACTACTTTTGACAGCCGCGGCAACACTGAGAAGGTTAGAAGTCAAGAGTAGAATGCCGGCGCGACGTCTGTCGTGCGCCTGCGCCTGTCAGGAACCGAAATATTCATAAAGGTTCCGGTTCCGAAACGGTTCCAGACAATTTTATAATAAAGGTTTCGGTTCTGTTCCGGTTCCAGAAAAATAACTGTTCCGGTTCTGTTCCCGTTACTTTTCGGTTCTGGTCCAGGTCCCTGGGAGAGAGCATATAAGTTATAAATTAAAATGCATTCCTTGGTTAGACATGAAATCTAGAAGATATCTGCACTCTGCCTGTTTGTTTCATAAACTTATTATTATGGAAACTCCACCATACCTTTATGACGGGATAAGATTTAGGACTGATGTGCATAATATAAATGTGCGCCGAAAGCATTTGCTTTTGATACCTTCACACAAGCATTACTTTTATGAAAGATCTTTCTCTTATACTGTATCAAAGGTATATAATTCGGTTCCTGATATATTTAAACGCTTGACTCTCCCAAAATTCAAATCTTCTATGAAATATTTTCTTCTTCAGTCATAAATCAAAAGGTAACTTTTATAATTTTTCAGCAACATTAAGTACGGTCTTTTATTTTCTTTCCTTTAATGAATTGTAGCTTTAGCTGAATATTAATTTATTAGTAATTTTGACTTTGTGTGCAACAAAATATAGTATATATTGATAAATCAAAATCAAATTACCGGATTATAACGGTTAAGTGGAAGAGCAGTGTCGCCAATGGTGTGGCACTGAACTTCGGCGGCCGCTATGAATATGTGCGTTTTTCTTTATTTAATGTCTGTATTGGGATTGTCAGGAATAAAGTCGTTTATTATTATTATTATAATTTCCGTTAGCCGTAATTGCTTGCACAAGTTTATCTGACCTTGAAGTTGAAATCGAAATGTGACATTTAAACATAACCTAGCTTTTGTTACTGTGTTTTGTGTGATGTAATATGAAATGGAAACTTTATCAAAGAAACAAAGAAAGAATTTGTATCGTGATTTGAACTCTGAAGATCCCAATGTTTTCGAAAAACTTCAATTAAAGTATCCGCATTTAAATTTTGGGGCTTTATATTACAAAGAAACTGGCGAATCGATTTTACATATTGCATGCCGAAAAGGTGCGATTAATATAGTTAGAAATTTATTAAAAGTGTATAAAGATGATTATATCAATTGGAGAAGTAAACATGATAAGGCTGCCGTTCATGAAGCGGCACAATTTGGTCAATATGAGATCTTGTCTTTGTTAATAGAAAACGGGGCTGATGTGAACGGTATAAAGATGTCTGATTGGACTCCTTTAATGCTGTCGTGTACAAATTACACCGATAGAACTTACGATGTGGTGAATCTCCTTCTGTCTGTTGGTGCCCATGTTAATTGTTCGAATAAGGACGGTTGGAGTGTTTTACATATAGTTGCTCGTCTCGGAAGCATAGAAATCTTCAAATTACTACTTGTCCATAAGATAGATATCACAAAGAAGACGCGAAATGGACAAAGTGCGTTACATATTGCTTGTTTACACGGAAATTTAGAAATTGCTCGCAAATTTGTTGAATTAGGTTTAAATATAGAAGATCGGGATTGTTGTGGTACTACTCCTATATTTAACGCTGTGCTTAGTAATAATATAGAGCTATGTAAGTACCTAGTGAGTATCGGAAGTGATTTGTCGTGTCGGAACAAAAGTGGAATGAATTTATTGCATGCAGCTGTTGCTGGCGGTAATGAAGACACGATTAAATTTGTTGTGAAAGATTTACTTATTGATTTAAATGGGGTCACTGAATTTGGTGCTACTGCGCTTGTTATAGCAGCTACAAAGAAACGAAAGGCAATATACGATATGTTGGTTGAATGGGGCGCAAAAGAAGGTGTAGATAAATTGGGCAGAATGTCGACCGAGTATTTTGATTTAAATAAATAAAAATGTTTTTTGTTTTCTTTGTTAACGATTATTTTTTTTTGTATTTCAATGGCATTTCAACCCTGTATATTCCTCCAAATTTTCAATCTTTGAAAAACCTTTGAAATGTAGGTACAAAATATCGTTCAAATGGGCCGTAACATACAACTTCTGCTCCTTGCAATGTTGTCGAATATGTTTCCTTTGTCATTCTAAAATTGGTCAAAACAATTAATACACAAAATTAACCTGTTTATAAAGATTACTACCTGGGTCCTTTCTACATATTGTCAATAGGACTTTTTGGTAATTCTTCATCGTTTTGTTGAACTGCCCTCATTTCTTTTGGCGTATGGACTAAACTTTAAAATTGCCCCCCAGTTTTCATCAATTTAAAATCTTTATGGAATTGGCCAATCAGAGCGTTTACCGGCTATTCTAGCATTGCTACCACAACGAGTCAAAAAAATCAAAGTGGAATTCTGGGATTGGCTTAAACGTCAGTTTTGATCACATACTTAGATAAATATACCGCCTTTGGACCATTGCGCATCAATTCCGGTCATGCAATAAAAAGGGATAGAAAATTACGCCATTTTTACATACTCGCGGTTGATTGGTGGATGTGGTCCAATCAAATCTGGAGTTGCTTGCTGGCTCAACAACTGACAAGTGTCAAGTAACATAACCAAAGAAAATATTGTTTGTTTAGTTACTTATGTTCTTTGGTTTCACGTTTTGAATGTGGTTTAAAATCCCATACATTTATTATTCTGATCAGTTGGAATAGTTTAAGTGTTCTTTTTTTGTGTGAAGTTTTCATCTCCTAGTGCACCCATATACCTGCTGTTCCTTTTGGAATCAAACTCGTTTAAAACTAACATAATTTTGACGTAAAAATATAGATTGTGAATGTTTCCTGAGTCAGCCTTTTTATTCCACGTGATTGGAGCCACCGAGACCCAGGTTGCGGACATACAAACAGAGCACGGGATCATCGTGATTTGTGCGTGGAACTGGACTAGTTCATTTTTATTTGTATCAAACATGCACAATAAATTGTGATTTTTATGTAATTTGTCGAATTTTTCAATTGCTATTCTTACAAGGTCAATAAAAATACAGTGGAACTCCCATAAGTCAAATCTCAATCTCAAGGGACGCAAAAAAATTGAGTTAAAGAAACTTCGAGTTTAAGAACATTTTATTAAAATTTCCATACATTGCATTATTCACAAAATAACATATAACGTAACTATACACAATATACCCATACAAAATGCAGGTTATTACAATTCTGTAACCAATCAAATCATTGTTTAATAAAAAAGTGTAATTTTGCACTGTTTTTGATGACATAACTGTTCATTTTCACAAAATTGCTGTACAGACCTTCACTTGCACACAAAAAATTAAAAATGTTACAAACTGTCACCTAACTGATTAGTTGTTGGTATTGTTATCCCAGTCTCAACGCCTTCACTTTCATTTTCTTCGTTGCCTTTGCTGTCGGACATTTCGCAATTAGACGAGTGACATTTTAAACTAGACAAAATGTCATCATTAGTTGGAAATTCTGCAATTTGGATGTCGTCGTCGATGGCAATGTTCTTCTACGTCAATATCTTCCATCTGTACCGATTCCCTGTATTTCGCAAGCGTTGCCTTTAATTAATATCTTCCATTTGTACCGATTCCCTGCATTTCGCAAGCGTTGCCTTTAATTCAATAAGACTAAGATCATCTTCATCCAACGAATGATCTTCATTTTCACGAATGTAGGGAGAATCCGGCTTTCTTAAAACAATTCTGAATTGTTGTTGCTGAGACATCTGTATCCCATGCTCTTGATATTTCTCTAATAGCATCTAAAGTTACCGCTAATGTTCTATGATCCTCCATGGCAGCGATAGTTTGTTTCAGAATCCATTTCCGGTAATTCATCTTCAGGTTCAAAGTATGAGAACTTGATTGACTGGAAACTCTCATAATGTACTGCTCAGCGAAGTTAATGAGTCTAGAGCTCTATATGTACATACCTATAATCAAATTGTTAATATAATAACAACTTTGTACGACTAGACACAAAATTTTCTTCTTACAAAAGAAAATATAAATTCATGTCCAAAATACCTGCTCTTACCATATATTACAAAGTTACATTCTCCGTGACAAGAAGCTTCATTAACAACAATGTGCTTATCAAAATATTGTGGTTTCTTCTTACTGAAAATTCTTGGGTTATGTTGTTTGACAGCTAAAGTAGGTAAAAATGGCGCCAAGGTCAAGTTTCAATTTTACAAGTGTTGTTGCACTCTCTCAAGCGATATAGTGATCTATATATGTGGTTTTGATTAGACATTTCCGCTGTTTGTTATTAGTATATTAATGATATTATTCAGTGGATCGTGCAGTTAAATACTCCAAAATGCCATGTGAAATGATAACTTTGCAACTGGGCCAATGCGGCAATCAAAGTAAGTAAAACGAAATTTGTTTTGTTAGGTTATGATTGTTCATGATTTTGGTAAATCTAATTCAAACCGAAATTAAGTTCAAAATTCTATAAAAATAGGACCGAATTACTCTTGTGGCTAACTAAACGCGAGATTATTTTAGTTGGTTTCGAATTTTGGAAGAGATTATGTTTGGAGCACGGTATAAACCCCGAAGGGATACTGGAAGATTGTGCCACTGATGGGGCCGATAGAAAAGACGTATTTTTCTATCAAGCTGACGACGAACATTATATACCGAGGGCGGTGTTGTTAGATTTAGAGCCAAGGGTTATCAATTCGATTTTAGCTTCTCCCTATTCCAAATTGTATAACCAAGAAAATGTTTTTGTTTCAAAAAACGGAGGGGGAGCTGGGAATAACTGGGCGAGTGGGTTTTCTCAAGGCGAGAAGTTGAGCGAAGAAATCTTTGATATTATCGATAGAGAGGCTGACGGCAGCGATAGTTTAGAGGTAAGTGCTATAGATGACCAGCTTAGGGGCTCTCATAACTTAAATAGGGCTTTGTTTTGTGCCATTCCATTGCCGGCGGGACTGGTTCCGGCATGGGTTCTAACATACTCGAGAAATTGTCCGATCGGTTCCCCAAAAAGCTAGTGCAAACTTACAGCGTCTTTCCTAATCAAGACGAGATAAGCGACGTTGTCGTGCAGCCATATAATTCTCTGTTAACCTTGAAACGACTGACGGAATCTGCGGATTCTGTAGTCGTTCTAGACAATACTGCTTTAAATCACATAGCCACAGATAGATTGAGAATCAAGAATCCCACGTTCACGCAAATAAACAGTTTGGTCAGTACTATTATGTCCGTTTCGACAACAACTCTAAGGTAAGTGAAATATTTTGGTGTTCAGCGTTATTATGGATTAAAAATTTAGATACCCCTCTTATATGAATAATGATCTCATGGGGCTGTTGGCACCTCTAATACCTACCCCGAGACTACATTTCCTCATGACGGGGTATACACCGTTGTCCACCGAAACCGACGAAGTTAGCATACGCAAAACGACTGTTTTGGATGTCATGCGACGTTTGCTGCAACCGAAGAACATGATGGTCTCCACCACATTGGACAGAAACTCACAGCACTGCTTCATTTCGATCTTAAACATCATCCAGGTAGGCCATGAACAGTCAAAAATCAATTTTTCGGTAGCAAGCATGGAAATCTACCCTCGTATTTAAAGGAAATTATGAACATTTCAATTTTTCTTATATTTCTCCAACTGATATGTTTTCTTGTGATTGATGGGTGTTGTTGATAATTTTTTTGAAGTGAAATGTGTGATACAGGGTGAAGTTGATGCAACCCATGTGCACAAATCTTTGCAACGGATTAGAGAGCGTAAATTGGCCCAGTTCATCCCGTGGGGTCCGGCAAGTATTCAGGTGGCTCTATCGAGAAAGTCCCCATATATTCAAACA
Organism: Xestobium rufovillosum; assembly: GCA_963966045.1. Lineage (NCBI taxonomy): Eukaryota > Metazoa > Arthropoda > Insecta > Coleoptera > Ptinidae > Xestobium > Xestobium rufovillosum. The sequence goes on from OZ014497.1 coordinate 33,259,835, forward strand.
GCCCACCGTGTTTCGGGGCTGATGTTGGCCAACCACACCAACATAAGTTCGGTAAGCCGATATTCTTTGATCTGCGAATGGTCTTTTGACATTTTATGTAGCTTTTCGAGCGCGCTCTGATGCAATACGATAAATTGCGTAAACGAGAAGCGTTTCTGGAGCAGTTTCGGAAGGAAGCGATGTTTAAAGAAAATTTGGATGAGTTGGATTCCAGTAGAGAAGTCGTACAGGATCTCATTGACGAGTACGTCGCTGCCACTCGAGAAGATTATTGCACGTGGGGCCAGAAGGAGATGGTGGCTTAAATTTACTATTGATTCTCATTGTTTTGCCATAATTTAACGTTATTGTTAATATTAGATTTTTCGTGCCAATTTATTTACAAATAAATGCTTTAATTGAAGGTTTTGTTTTATTTTTATTCGTTTTACTAGTGGGTATTAATGTTTAACTGGTTTAAGTAGTTTTTCATCCACGAAAAGTAATAAAAATTTCGATTTTCAAATAGTTTCTATAGTAGGCTGAGAACATATCAATACGCCCTTGTAGTTATGTGTCAGAACTTTTGTTACTATTGTTTCATCAAAATCAAGAGGCCTATGGTCAGGTAATCCAGTCTATAATTTTTTCTTGTAAGAATTAGTTTATGTTTGAAATTTTTGCGTTATTAGGCGCCGATTTATAGCAAAATTTTGATTACAAGTGAATTTAATTAAATAATTTCGTCCTTAAAACTTGTGTCTAAGAAAATAAACAATTGTGCGTACCTATTGTGCTTTGTGCTGTTTTTGGAAGGTATCTTTCATCTTTGAAGATGGCCGGCGTCGGTAAGTCATTTTTGAATCTATATTCGCCGTTTTTCGTACTCTAATTTACTATTTTGTACCTTACCCACACTTGAATTTAAAGTTTTCGGGCTCTGAAGTGGATAATACCAAAATAATTTTGATATAATAAATCCCATCTTCCTAAAAGTGATTATTTTTTCCGTTAGCCGTAACTCCTTTCGCAAGTTTATGTGGCCTTGAAATCAAAATGTGACATTTAAATATAACCTAGCTTTTTTACTGTATTTGGTATCAAAGGAAGAATTTATGGCATGAATTGAACTCTGAATATCCCAATCTCTTCGGAAAATTGCGATTGAAGTATCCGCATTTAAATTTTGGGCCTTTATATTACAAAGAAACTGGCGAATCAATTTTACATGTTGCATGGTGAATTTCCTCCTGTCTGTTGGAGCCCATGTTAATTGTTCGAATAAAGATGGTTGGAATGTTGCTCGTCTCGGAAGCATAGAAATCTTCAAATTGCTACTTGACCATAAGATAGATATCACAAAAAGACGCGAAATAGACAGCTACAAACATACAACATACGATATGTTGGTTAAATGGGGCACAAAAGAAAATGTAGATAAATTAGGTAGAAGGTCCACTGAGTACACATTGATATAATTAAATAAATAATGCTTGGCAACCCTTCCACATGATATTTATTTAATTTAAAAACAAACTAATACAATAACATTTGATATAAATATTTATCCCAAAAATTTAACAAAAAATACTCTATATTCTTACATAAATTAATAATAACGTGAACTGTCCTATTTATTGTCTAGGTGAGACAAAATGTTCATCACAAAGATAAAAAAAATTGACTAAACTTGGTGTCTAATTTGGAAATTTGTATTAAATGTATTTATTATTAGAGATCGTATATTATAGTTGTTACACTTAAAACTAATATGTATAAAAATAATATATTACGCGATAGGTACTGGCCTACGTACTGGCAAATGTCTCAAGTGAAAAAAGTATGGAACTTTTTTGAGTTCTATAATATAAATTACTTATATAAATATTCTTATTTATTTTACTATACAATAAAATTGTATTACACAGGGGTGTCCATCCTCAAGACATTGTCAACAGAATTATGACAGGTGTGAGGATGGGACAACCTGTATAATAGTTTTAAATAGCTATAATTATGCGGTATGTTTGAAATTGGTTCATACAAGGAAGGTACAACAGTTAATATCTAAAATTGCACGTTTATAGTGTTATAAGAAAATAGGTTTTTCTTTTACTGAGATTTCTACATTTGAGTAAAAAAATAACTTAAATTAAGGGAAGATAACTATTTTACAAACTATACTGGACCTTTTCTACTGGCACAACGTTCCAACATTTAGAAGATACTTATAATATAATAGCAATATATCTTCTAAACAGTCTAGTTTTTTGCGTCCTTGTAATTTTTTAGTACAAGTATAAATAACATAATTATTATGTACACAATTTACTAGGTTTAAAAAGGCAATTTTTCTGAGCAAAAACATTCGTTTTGATTCGAAATATGAACGTTGCTTATCGGGGGACGTTTAAAGTTTGAAGTTTTGAAAAAAGACGTCGATTTCCAAGTTTTAAACAGTCTAACTTTGAGGAGCAGCCTGAAAGCGAGTGGGTGGATTGCAAAATCGACTTCATTTCGTTTATGGTACATGAACATACATGTAATTGTTGATCTGTTAGCTGTCAGTCTGTCTAAGTCACTGCTGATACAATCAGATATGTTGTGACAATATCGAAAGATTTGTTACAACATTCGGTACCTATACATGTTTAATTCACATTTGCATGCAGCATGTACCAGCTACCAGGGCAATGCAACATAAAAACCGCCGATAAATACCAACGTTCACATTTCGATTTGCGAGGTTTGTTTTTTCGATTCCAATTTTCTTGCAGAACACCTTTGCCTCTTAATTTTACAGCTAGTGCCTCTTCATGTGCAAAGAAAGGTGATCCGACCTGCTGAACGATCTCTGGCACAAATTACAGCTGAACGGTTTCTGTCCCGTGTGTTTTCTGTAGTGTCTGGTTAGCTCGTCGGAACGAGCGAATTTCCAGGTGCATCCGTCCCATGAGCATTGATAAGGTTTTTCGCCTGGGAAATAGTAAAATGTGAAATTTTTAACACTGCCCCCCTCCTTAAGACACTCGTAAATTTATAGGTACTTATAAGCCGCGACGGGTATATGTCAATTTTTCTAAATCAATTTTCGACCATTTTTAAAACTTTTCTAGTTGTATTTCAGCAACTAAAAGAGTTAGAGATCTGTTTTTTTCGTGGAATATACACTGAAGTGTGCTGATCATCACAGTGTACTCACGTTACCTCTACAATTTTCTAATTTTATTAAAAAAAATGGTTTCTTGCTAGACCGCAAATTTGTGTAATGTATTTTTCATGCACCGGGTAAGTAATCTTATTTCTCGGAATTAACATATACATATGCGAGACCAAACACGGACAAAGGCTCGAAATTATTTTTGGTGAAGAAACGAAACATTAATGTTCTTGCTGAAAAAAGTTGCAGCGAGTTAAAACATAAATAATTCGTGCGCGCTAGCCGTGCTGGTGGTTTGATAGGTAGCGACATGGGTTTGGGCGCTTTTATCCTTGATAATACACACATAGTCGAAACTCTTGGCCCCCTGAATTAATTTGAAACGTAAGCAAAAATAATTCTAACAAATATGTGGATTCAATTCTACATTTTATTGAGATGTTTTATCACATGTAAGGTTATTTTCATGGAAGGAGTACACGGCCAGGAATTTCTCAAATTTGGGAAGACCAAAGTCTTCTCAAGTATGTCCACCTCTGTTCTCGAGAAAAACATTAACACGTCTGTACATTCCAATAAAAAGGTTATTAATGGCTTCCTGCGGTATGTTTTTCCAATCTTCTTGAGCAGCAACAATTAGCTCCTGAAGGATGAAAGGGGGTTATCTCTATTTAAAATGGCCCTTTTTAGCATATCCCACACGTTCTCACAAGGATTAGTCAGGTGAGTTTGTTGGCCAATTCATTCCCTTCAGGTGTTTTTCTTTGTGTTGCACTAGTAATTGTTTAAACTTATCGATTCTTAAAAAATTGACCCATAAAATTTCACTACCTGGAAATATTTCTGGCCACCATTTTATCATCGACACTATAAATTTTTTACAATACACACTTTTTCAACTCGGTGGAACACTTTAAATGTCTGGGTGAAATTTCCATAATTTGCAAACGTCACCTTGTATACGAGGGCAGGTGATTGTCTTTTTTACCAGCAATTTTTTGGACTTACCTGTGTGCGTTCTTTTGTGGGCCTTTAAGTGAGAGCTTTTGGTGTATACTTTATGACAGTCTGCTACGTCGCACCTGTGTACTTTTCGTCTTCGTACCGTGTCTTCTGAAGTCTTCGTGTCTTCTATGTTGTTATTGTTGTTTAGGTTGGCCAACGTTGTGGGAGATACGACGCTAGGTGACGTGGGGGACTGGCGGTGCGTTTTTGTTATCGTTCTGCAACTGTTTTGTTAGTGTAGAACTCGAAGAACTATTGTTTACTTACATGGAGACATCTTTTATTCTTTGCAGGGCTAGGAGGGCGGAACTCGGTGGTGGAATGCTCTTGGTGGGATCTTTTCTTAAACTTAAATCTTGTTCCTGTTTTATCACAATTCTTTTAGGAATATCTGCAACAAAGAACTAAGTTAATACGAATCCGTTCGGCGGATGCTTGGAATTAGTGACATTATTTACATTAAAGTACAGCAATTTACCGTTCAATTTTTTAACATCGTACCTATGGAACCCGGAAATGGAGAGAGCTATTTGGCCTTTCCCAGTTCGAATAATATCCAGCTGGAGCACCAAGAAAAATACGTCGGTTTTTTTATTTTGCACAATCTAATGGTCACCAGTAATGTCTAGATACAATTAAGTGTTGGAACGGCGCAGTGCCACACCTATGGTGGGCATTATTTATAAATAATTACAACTAATTATGCGATTTGATACCGCGGCGGATCGAGGTAATTACCACTTAAAATAACCACTGCCATTAAATATTTATTAAACTCGAAAATTAACTCAACGTGCACGCCCGTATTTCACTTTCGTATGGTATAAAATTATTCCCACGTCACCAGTAACCTAACACCACGATTTTCACGGTCGAATCTCTTCGTTGCGAAGAATGTTCATGATATTCAAATTCAGATCATCATAAGGTTCTCAGTCCGAAGACTGGTTGGACGCGTACCTCCATTCTTTTCTATCCTGAGCTAACCTACGCATTTCCCTAAAAGTAGAACATCCTACATCCCTAACTATTTGAGAGCAGTAGTCTAATCTAGGCCTACCCCTACCTCTTTCTATTCCTATCTCTGACTCTAGTATGTCGCGAACTATTCCTTCGTGTCTTAGAAGGTGTCCTACCATCCTATCTCTCCTACTCTTTATTGTTTTCCATACCTATCGCCTTTCCCCAACTCTTTCTAATACTTCCCTATTGCTAACCTTATCTATCCACGGTATCTTCATCATGCGTCTGTAACACCACAGTTCAAACGCTTCTACTCTTTTTCTATCCGCTTCTCCTATTGTCCAAGTTTCGCACCCGTATAATGCCGTACTCCATACATACGACTTTAAGAGTCTCTTCCTAGTCTCTATATTAACCGTTCTCGAACATAACAGTTGTTTCTTTTTGTTAAACGCAACTCGTCCCTGCGCCATTCTTTGTTTTATATCTTTAGTGCTCCTACCGTCTTGGGTTATTTTACTTCCTAAGTAGCAGAAATCCGCGACCTCCTCTATCTTCTCATTTCCTATTCGTATTTCAATTTTAGTTCTATTTTCACTCCATCTACATACCAAAATTTTAGTTTTCTTTTTATTGATTTTCATGCCGTAGCCCTGTGTCAAAACTGCTTCCATTTCATTCAAAGCCGCTCCTAATTCTTCTTTGCTAGATGCTAACACTGCTATATCATCCGCAAATCTGAGCATGTTAATAGTTTGGCCCTGTACATTGATCCCTGAGGCTGTTCTTTCCTTAACAATATTAATCGCATCTTCGATATATAAGTTGAAAACTAGAGGTGACAATGCACATCCCTGTCTCACTCCCTTCCGGATATCTACTTCCCTTCGTTCCTGCTCACATTCTATAACTGCCTTTTGCTCTTTGTAGAGATTATGTATTATTCTTCTGTCCCTGTATTTCATCCCTACCTTTCTCAGCACTTCGAACATCTTCCCCCATTTTACGTTGTCGAAGGCTTTTTCTAAATCTACAAATCCTATATATACGCTCTTTCTCTTTTCTATCGTTTTTTCTATAATTACTCGTAAAGCTAGAATGGCCTCGCGCGTTCCTCTATTTCGTCTAAATCCGAACTGATCTTCTCCTAATATTTCTTCCGCCTTTTTCTCCATCCTTCTTTGCACAATTCTAGTTAAAATTTTTGACGCATGGGAAGTTAAACTGATAGTTCTAAAATTTTCGCATCTATCCGCGCCTTTCCTTTTTGGCAAAGCTACCATGATGTTCAGTTTGTAATCCTCTGGAATCTCGCCTGTCAGGTATATGCGACTAACTAATTTAAATAAACGATCTATTACCTCTTGACCTGCGCACTTTAAGATTTCTGCCTGCAAGCCATCTATACCTGGATTCAGATGGCCCAGACAAAAATATTCATTGGTGTATGACCTATTTGAAATGCTGTTGTGCTAATTTGCAGCCTGGTATTCGTATATTTACTAATTTACCTCAATTCATAATAAATCTTAAAACATTCAAGTTTTTACATTAGGCGAGTAAAAATTTTTAGTCTGCTGAAAGTCACAAGACCAAATGTGAACAAATCGAATGACAGTGTAACAAATGATCATGGCAGGAAATCTATAAATCAATAAAAACCTTTTGAAATAAACAATAGCCTGCAATTGTCTATGGCACTACCGCAAAACACTAACGAATGTTATTGTTCAAGTTTGCTAACAATATCTATTATTTCTTCTGTACAAGCCGAAAAGTACTGATGTAGTCGATGAAAATCGTACGGATTATCAGGGGGTATTCATATCTGATTAGCCTAGACAGTTTTTTTTATAAAAATTTTATAAAAATTCGTAACAATTAATATTTAATTCATTGCGCAATAAAATTTTTATTAAATTGTAACATTCGCATAATAAATGAAATTGTTTCTATTATCAAATTTAAATTACTAGGTCATCTCGCGCGCTACGCGCGCTCACTGCTCTAGCCGAATCATGACTTCAAAGAAACGCATTATGGATTACAGAATAATTTACATCTGATATAATTGTCTGAAAACGTAGTTTTGAACTATACGGCTATTTCTTTGATTTCCTAAATAAATTCTCAATCCTTCCCAAGAACGAACTTTTGAAAAATCCACGCATAATTGTCCGTGAGTAAATATTTCTTTGTGGAGATCAATTCCTATTTGATCAAATGTTTGGCCTTGTGATTTGTTAATAGTCATTGCAAACGCTAGTTTAATGGGAAATTATTGTTGTCTTTTAAAAGTAAAAGGATAAACATTTTCACAGTACAACGCTATACGGTTAACGAAAACTATATCTCCATGTTTATCGCCTGTTAAAATTTTTGCATTGTAGGATATTGTCTCCCAATTGTAAAATTAACAATCTCGTATCATTACATAAGCCTTCAAGATTTCTAACCAACATCACAATACAATATACTCTCAACTTCAATTCATGCGGAGGAAAATTTGGCGGGTTTAAATAATTTAAATATTTAGGAAGAATAGCATCGTTTAAATCTCCATTATCACAATTTTCAACACTATCCAAGTTTGTATATATTTTTTCTGTTTTTACATCTAACAGTTCTACCACTTTTTTGTTAATGTCTTCAACATCAGAATAGCTGATTAGGTCATATTGTATGAATCGCTTTTCTCTAATTGATTCCTCCATATACGTTCAACGATATCCGAATTATAAATACATCTCTGTGGCAATTATAAATTGCTATTCATATCGTTCAAAACTCCATCTCCAACATCCAATAAAAACTTGGTGAATTCTTGTTCCTGTGGTAGAGACCGCATATTTTGTGTTTGAGAAAATTTACGGAAATAACTCCAAAGAGAACTAAATTTGACACTTAAATTCACTATTTCACAGCGGGTAGCATTTTTTATTTTAACTGGTTGTCAAAAATCTCCTCGCAACACCAAACGGAAAATCACAATTCATAAAGTCTCGTAAGGTTCTGTCTATAATGTCTAAAGCATACCTTGGCGCCACAGGAGCTTCATCCCAAATAAAAACATCTACACTCCTTGAATAATTTGCTTCTTTTTAATTTTTCTTAACGTTATAAGATGAATCTAAAAACAGAGGAACAGGTAACCCAAACGTTTTATGAACTGTTCTGCCATGAGGAAGTAGTGTTGCTGCTATGCCCGTGAAGGCCATGGTACAAACAATTTTATTCTTGCTCTTCAGTAATCTGTAAAGGGCTGTATAAACATAAGTCTTACAGGAGCCTCCTGGACCGTCTATTATAAAAACATGAAGGTTCAGAAATTGATTCATTTATGTTAGCATCACATTTACCCAAAATAATATCTACAATTTCTTTCTGCTTTTCATTTAGGTGTTTATATTGTCGTGATCCTATTTCTATTGCTTGTTCTTCATTTGCATATTCAATGTCGTGGGCATGGTAGGAAACATTGAAAGATTGTAACCTTCCGCAGAAAGCATGGAACTAATTTGAATATAGGCTTTTTTGTCCTTCAGTATTGCTGTAACGTCTTTCATAATCTTGTGACATTGCTTCTTTAAATTCTTCCCACAATTCTTCCTGATAAATTGGTCAGCAATGCATTAAAATACGAATGAATAAATATCTCAGCTGTCTGGGCATCATCCAAATTTCAGCTTCATTCATGGTTCTTTTCCACTCGTGATGATCTTAAATAACACCTAATTTTAAACACGCTGCTACATAAGATTCCTGTATTTCTCCGTTTACTGTTTTCAGATCTTCAAATCTGTTTGCTCCTTTAATATGAAGTAATAATAATCGAAAATGAAATAGTTTTAATTTGGCTGGGGCTTACGGAGTACATGCGTCCAATAACTTTGAATTGTTTCTGACGGCGTATACTTTTACAACGACAACAAACATGATACCTACCTGTGATAGTTCAGACGTACGCAATTTTGGCGATCGGCTCCCGTACGTATTAAAAAGAGACGGAAACGAAAAATCTGACCTCGCTAGGTTGAAACGGTACGTGTCTATTGCGCATTCTCCACGAGTAACATCACTTTTATTAGATAGGATCCAAGTAATTATACCTACCTATAATAAACCTTTTATTTCATATTTCCTTCTGACAAATATTTATAACGAAAGTGACACAGAAAGAAGTATACGAAAAAATATGAAGGTACATACTTTAATTTCTAACATTCACCAGTCACTTATGGCTTTATTTTCGATATTTCAGAGTTGAAGTCTAGTGTAAACAAATCTGCAGTAACAATCAGAAAATAAATATTCCCGAGAAATCCGTTCACCAATTGCGAAGATGTCGAAACGTTCGAAAGAAGCTGCAACTTGACTTAATTGCGTCCGATAGGTACCTCGGGGTTTAATAGTACAGGGCCTTCAGTTCAATTACTGTATCAATCGGAGCCAGTCCCTTTCTACAGATTATAAACTTAAAATCAAGGTGGAACTTACACTATTGCTTATTCTAACAAACTAGACAAGCAGTCCCACGTGTATTGTTCGGGAAAAAATTGTGTTAACTGTATGGTCGTTTGCCGTTTCATTTACCACACTGCACAGAAGTAATTATCGCGGATTCGTTCGTGTCTGGGAGATTGTGCAAATTGTTCTAATTGATAAACGGCAAATTCGCGTTTAAGCTCTATACAACACTTTACTCGAATGTAGGTACATACTTTCGATTTTTTTATATTGCTTATCCAAGCTTAGATTAGATTAGATTTTAGGAAAACGCATAGGTTAGCTCAGGATAGGAAAGGAAGGAGGTACGCGTCCAACCAGTCTTCGGGCTGAGAACCTTATGATGATGACATACTAACTTATTCTAACAAGATTATAATCAATCATTTTATGACTTTATGTCATATGCCGGGAGACAGCGTAACAAATATATCTGTAATTGTAAGGTACGGTAATTGCAAGACATTTGTTTAAATATATTTTATTAGTTTATTCAGTTAAATTTATGACTCTTATTACTTTAGCCTATCCCAAAGGACTTGTACCTTGACGCAGTTCTAGTAATACTGGGACGGGTGGGATGGCTTGCGCGCTTCAATGATCTAAAGAGCCGAACCATAGGTTTAACCATATTGGAGGGGTTTTTATTTGAGAAGCCAGACTAAATCAAGTCCCTGGAAGGGGGCAGCAGCTCTTTCAGTAATCATAGTGGCAGAGATCGTAAGGGTTGGTATGGCACTGTGATACACACTACTGCGATGTGGAAGGCAACGGGAAACCACCACATTATTTTATCCCTAGTACAGCGTACTTTAATTTATGATGATGGCACCTTCTGGAGTAAAATATTCCGGAGGTAAAATAGTCCCACATTCGGATCTCCGGGCGGGGACTGCTTCGGGGGGAGTCATCAGAAATGATAAATGTAACATCTCACGAGTCGGAGCGTGGAATGTTAGAAGCATGAAACAAGTAGGGAAATTAGAGAATTTGAAAATTGAGATGGATAGGTTAGCATTAGACGTAGTAGGTATCAGTGAAGTGCGATGGCCAGAAGCTGGAGACTTCTGGAGCGGAGATTTTAGAGTAATACACACAGGATATGTAGGAGGAAATTCGGGAGTAGGAATTGTTATGCGGAAAAAAGTAGGACAGAGTGTAGAAAATTTCTTACAGCAAAGTGACAGGGTAGTTATGGTTAGGTTAGATTCGAAACCTGTAAAAACAGTAATAATACAGGTATATATGCCCACTTCTAACTACAGTGATGAGGCCGTAGAGGCAGTTTATAGTGATATTGAATATGTGCTAGATTTTGTGAGAGGGCACGAAAATTTAATAATTACAGGAGATTTCAATGCAGTCGTAGGCACAGGGCGAGAGGGCGGAATAGTTGGTCCCTTTGGATTAGGCAATAGGAACGATAGGGGAGTTAGACTGATAGAGTTCTGCGATAAACATAACTTAACGGTCGCGAACACTCTATTTCACCATCATGTTAGGAGATGCTATACGTGGAAGATGCCAGGAGACTTAGGGAGATATCAAATAGATTACATTCTCGTTAGGCAAAGATTTAGAAATCAAGTTAGGGATTGTAGAAGTTATCCAGGAGCAGATATAGATAGTGATCACAACATAGTCGTTATGAAAGCCAATCTTAAATTTAAGATTTTGAAAAAAAGAAGCGGAAGAAGGTATCTTGACCCAGAGAAACTAAAAGATGATGATATGCGCAATAAGTTCGAGAAAAAGACAAACGAAGCACTAAAGGGCACGGGTGGAAATATTGTTAGGGACATAGAGGCAGAATGGAATTGCATTAAAAATAGTTTAGTTTCCTCAGCTAGGGATATTTTGGGTCATAAACAGAATGAAAGTAGGAAACCCTGGATAACAAAACATATTGTGAGTCTAATAGAGGAAAGGCGAAAATATAAAAATAGGTTAGATGAAACAGGGAAACAAAGATATAAGGCGATCAAGTGGGAAATTATTCGGGAATGTAGGAAAGCGAAAGAGCAATGGATCGATAATAAATGCAAAGAAGTGGAAGATAAATTCGAAGTAGGAAAGACTGATGAAGCATATAAAATAATTAGGAGAAATTTTAGAGAAATTGGATCTAGTACCAAAAACATTAGAAATGAGGCAGGAGATATCCTAATCGGAAGTGGGGAGAAGGCAGATAGGTGGAAAGAATATTTAGGAAACTTATATGCGGGACAGGAAGTGCAAGATATATTAGAAAGCGAAAGCAGTGTAGAGGGGGATAACCTAGGGAGTCCTATAATGAGAGAAGAGTTTGAGATAGCACTAAAAAGTTTAAGGAATAATAAAGCACCAGGTATAGATGGCTTGCAGGCAGAAATCTTAAAGTGCGCAGGTCAAGAGGTAATAGATCGTTTATTTAAACTAGTTAGTCGCATATACCTGACAGGCGAGATTCCAGAAGATTACAAACGGAACATCATAGTAGCTTTGCCAAAAAGGAAAGGCGCGGATAGATGCGAAAATTTTAGAACTATCAGTTTAACTTCCCATGCGTCAAAAATTTTAACTAGAATTGTGCAAAGAAGGATGGAGAAAAAGGCTGAAGAAATATCAGGAGAAGATCAGTTCGGATTTAGACGAAATAGAGGAACGCGCGAGGCCATTCTAGCTTTACGAGTAATTATAGAAAAAACGATAGAAAAGAGAAAGAGCGTCTATATAGGATTTGTAGATTTAGAAAAAGCCTTCGACAACGTAAAATGGGGGAAGATGTTCGAAGTGCTGAGAAAGGTAGGGATGAAATACAGGGACAGAAGAATAATACATAATCTCTACAAAGAGCAAAAGGCAGTTATAGAATGTGAGCAGGAACAAAGGGAAGTAGATATCCGGAAGGGAGTGAGACAGGGATGTGCATTGTCACCTCTAGTTTTCAACTTATATATCGAAGATGCGATTAATATTGTTAAGGAAAGAACAGCCTCAGGGATCAATGTACAGGGCCAAACTATTAACATGCTCAGATTTGCGGATGATATAGCAGTGTTAGCATCTAGCAAAGAAGAATTAGGAGCGGCTTTGAATGAAATGGAAGCAGTTTTGACACAGGGCTTCGGCATGAAAATCAATAAAAAGAAAACTAAAATTTTGGTATGTAGGGGATGTGAAAATAGAACTAAAATGGAAATACAAATTGGAAATGAGAAGATAGAGGAGGTCGCGGATTTCTGCTACTTAGGAAGTAAAATAACTCAAGACGGTAGGAGCACTAAAGATATAAAACAAAGAATGGCGCAGGGCCGAGTTGCGTTTAACAAAAAGAAACAACTGTTATGCTCGAGAACGGTTAATATAGAGACTAGGAAGAGACTCTTAACGTCGTATGTATGGAGTACATCATTATACGGGTGCGAAACTTGGACAATAGGAGAAGCGGATAGAAAAAGAGTAGAAGCGTTTGAAATGTGGTGCTACAGACGCATGATGAAGATACCGTGGATAGATAAGGTTAGCAATAGGGAAGTATTAGAAAGAGTTGGGGGAAAGCGAAAGGTATGGAAAACAATAAAGAGTAGGAGAGATAGGATGGTAGGACACCTTCTAAGACACGAAGGAATAGTTCGTGACATACTAGAGTCAGAGATAGGAATAAAAAGAGGTAGGGGTAGGCCTAGATTAGACTACTGCTCTCAAATAGTTAGGGATGTAGGATGTTCTACTTTTAGGGAAATGCGTAGGTTAGCTCAGGATAGAAAAGAATGGAGGTACGCGTCCAACCAGTCTTCGGACTGAGAACCTTATGATGATGATTACTTTAGCAAATGTGAAATATTCTGTAAGTGATATATAAACTAGTGGACTATGTAGACTTCTGAGCCTCAAGAATTTCAAATATTTCCATGCATTTTCTAGTTTTCAAATTGATATACATGCACAGTAAAAAATATATTGTCAAATTAACAAAAAAACATAAATTTTGAAGAAGTCAAATTTATAGAGTCAATAATAACACATATTTTTGGCTGAAGTAACTGCTTCACCTTACCAGGATGTTGTAAAAAGAATTGAAGTATTTGTAATAAAAACATTTTGTAAAATTAACGCATTCCTTCGAAAATTTTACTTGGTGTTATTTTAAAAATTGGTGTTGTCAATCTTGCATTATATTAAGATTAAATTATCACTAAATGTTAATCAGTTTACAGAAACTTTATCCATATATTACCAATTAAGATTGTAAATTTTTAACAAGAATTAAATATAAAAGTTACTATATAATTTATTAAATTTATACCTCCTAGTGTTAAATCAATTGCTCTCCTTGTTAAAATAACTTATGTGATGGCAAAGTTTATTAGCAAAACATGTTATTGTTACTAATATTTACGTTATTATTTGGTGTTTTATAGATTATACACTTTGCATGTATCATTCGTTGAAGTGACATTATACTACTCTTAAAGTAAGACTCTATCTATCATGTTAAAATTATGACCACCTTAGTAAAATTTACGTCACATAACTCAAAGTGACTAGTATGTTTTCTGACTTTTACAACTTATTTACCTCAATTTCTTATATTCCCGCCAAATAAAGCTACGCAACATACGGGGATAGTAAGAAACGTGCCAGTTCTTACTTCGTGGTTGTGTTGTTTACTTATGTGTTCGTTGTCTGTTCTACCCGCGGGGAAGAAAACTATTGGGCTGATCTGCAATTTATTGTCCTATTACTTTTTCTTCATTTACAGTGGTAAGTGTAATATAATTTTTCGTAGCAATATTGTTCGGTTATTCAATCTTTAGTGAGTAATGAGATGATTTCTAATCTAACCAGTAGGCCAGTAGCCAGTTTCTGATATTTAATTTCAATAAAATCCTAATATGGTCATCATAAAGTTTTCAGTCCGAAGACTGATTGGACGCGTACCTCCATCCTTTCCTAACCTGAGCTAACCTACGCATTTCCCCAAAAGTTGAACATCCTACGTCCCCTAACTATTTGAGAGCAGTGGTCTTATCTGTCCCTACCTCTACCTCCTTCTATTCCTATCTCTGACTCTAGTATGTCGCGAACTAAACCTTCGAGCCTCAGAAGGTGCCCTACAATCTCATCTCTCCAATTCCTTACTCTTTTCCATGAATTTCGCTTTCCTCCAACTCTTTCTAATACCTCTCCGTTGCTAACCTTATCTATTATCTATCCACGGTATCTTCATCATCCGTCTATAGCACCACATTTCAAATGCTTCTAATTTTTTCCTATCCGCTTCTCCTATCGTCCTAGTTTCGCACCCGTACAATGCCGAGTTTCTACATTTATCATTCCCGAGCATAATCATAATAGTTGTTTTTTTTCCTACGACCCCCTAGGAAAGCACGTTGCATATAGCATAGTATCCCGGAAACTTGACAATAATTGCGTTGCCTGTACGGTAAACTCAAAACTGTGCTGTAATTTTTGGAAATCTCACAGTTCATTCATATTTTATAGTCTGCTTTGCGATTTTGACGTTTACTGAATAAATATCCTGTCACGTATCTTTTTAAATATCCTTAAAAATGAAGCTACTGTTTTATGAATAAATTTGTCTTCTTAAGTGGTCGTAGGAAAAATAGTGTACATAACTCAATGGAAAGTGTATTTCCTATAAACTCGCGTGATTTCTGCACTCGGCTGCGCCTCGTGCATAAAATTTCACGCTCGTATAAAATTTGTCTCTTTCCATACTCGTTACGTAAACTACTAATTCAATGCAACTCGGCCCTGCGCTATTCTTTGTTTTATATCCTACCATCGCGAGTTATTTGACTTCCTAAGTATAGGTAGCAGAATTCTGAGACTTCCTCTATCTTCTCGTTTCCAATTTGTATTTTCGTTTTAGTCCTATTTTCACGCCCCCTACACACCAAAATTTTGGTTTTCTTTTTTTTGATCTTCATACCATAGCACTCCGTCAAAACCGCTTCCATTTCGATCAGAGCCCTTCCTAATAATTCTTCTTCGCTGGATGCTAATTCTTCTATATCATCCGCGAATCTGAACATATTAATACTTTAGCCCTGTATATTAATTCCAGCAGCTATTCTGGCTTTAACAATATTAATCGCATCTTCGATATATAAATTGAAAACTAGAGGCGATAACGCACATCCCTGCCTCACTCCCTTTCGGATATCTACTTCTCTATGTTCCTGCTCAAATTCTATAACTGCCGTTTGCTCTTTGTATAGATTATGAATTATTCTTCTATCCCCATGCATACTTCATCCCAACATTATGTATATGTTAGATGTTACATACCAAATTTTAGTTAGGTAGGTATAAGTATTACCTATACCATTGTCCTCGTTTTTATCAAAGAACTGCGTTGATTTATACCTAGCTATTGCAGGAGAAAGATTTCAATTTGTTTTGCCATGTCGGACGAAGTTGCCCATACGTTCACGCTTCGTATTTTTCCAGAAATTATGTGTTTACTTTGAAACTAAACCTTTTTTATTTTACGAGACGGTTTCTTTTAGTACGATTTATAAATCGTATTATGTTATAGAAAATTAGTATATAATTATATTGTTTTACAATGTATTTGCTTAAGGAGACATTTTGCGTCTTATGAAAAACACACTTGTCTAAACTTTATTGTACCAAAGTACTGTTTATGTAACTGCATAGTCGTTAAATAAAATACATTTTGAATACCGGATTCTGAGTTAATTTATTTACAGTACCTATTTTCCAAAAATGTCATGATATTTTCCATAAGTAAATCGAGACAAGGTAAGTATACATATATATGCAAAAAAGCACTATGAACAGCACATAAGGAAACGGTGTGCTACTTTTACCATATTTTCAAAAACGACCCTTTTCTTTAGTTACATACCTATATTTAAAAATTATATAAAATTAATGAAAAATGTTGTCAAATAAGCACTAATTTTTTATGTAGTACCTATGTGCTTTATGTTGCCTATTTAACAAAAATTCCTCGTTAATTTGAAACTGAATATAATTATTTTTAAATGTAAAATTGCCAAAATTAACAATTTTTTTTGTAAATATGCCTTAGTTTTGTGTATAACATGTTCTTTATTATTGTCAATTTTACAAATATTGTTTGTTAATTTAAAGCCGAATATAAGTATTCAAATACAAAAAGATGTGAAATTTACAAAAATATTTGGTAAATAGCACTAAAGCTTTGGGTATATTATGGGATTTACAGTTGTCAATTCAACAACAATTATTTTCTAATTTGAATCTGACTCCTAGCATTTCTAAATATAAAAAAGTGTTCAATAAAGTACAATGCTTCAGTTGAATATATAAATATTTTATATTAAAGTACCATACTTACTGCCTTAATTCACACATTAAATATTGCAGAAGCTATACCTACCTCAAGCAATAGTTACAGCAATGAACTGTAAATATCAACAATTTTCAAGTTATAAAACTGACTTCATAGTCACTTGCTCATTTTACTAAAAGTTTTAGTGGACCTGTGGGAACTACATTTTTTTGTTAATTTGACAAGATATTTTTTACTGTGTGGGAGATATCAAATAGATTACATGCTCGTTAGGTAAAGATTTAGAAATCAAGTTAGGGACTGTAGAAGTTATCCAGGGGCAGATATACCGTGTGACAAACTTCCATGTGTACATGGGGAAATAACATGGGCAATTACATTTTTGGGGATTCCTGCTCCCCATGTGTAGTTACAGTGATGGTAAAGGTACCAATCGAAAGATTATTTTTTTCTGCCTATGAGGATATCAAAAACTCTACAACTTTCCAATTTATTAAAGCGTTAAAAGCAAAAATTACATTAATAATTTTCTAACTAAAACACAGAAATTTATCAGATTATCCATGACAACTTAATTTATTCTAATCACGGGCGTCTTTGATTTTTATGGATTTTCTGAACTGTCAACATTTAAAAATGAACAAAAATATTTATTCAGTTCAAGAAAAGGTTTTCATTGTGAAAATATTTTACGGCGGCAATAGTTTGCGCGTAGTCCGTGCCTTATTTTCTGTAAAATTCAATAACGGTCCTATTCCTTCGGTATAACAACAAATAATTTAGTAAGAAATTTGAAGGCTGGGAATCTTTCATCGAAAGAAGTTAATTTTTACTAATACATAAACTTGTTTTTTTATTTAGATAATTCTCATTCACATTATTAAATAATAAAAATTAAATTACTTTAATTTTACTGTAATTATGAAAAATTTAACAAGCGGCAACATTTGTTTATTTTGCTCTAATGAATTTTGTAATCTGGCAATTTAATACTTATTTATTTCATGTCTAGGTAAGGACAAAAACTTATTAATATACAATGAAATTAAAGTAACATAAAAAAAAAAAAAATAACTATAACAAATATTCAAATAAACCCCCATTCTGTATCAGACAGTATCCCAGCCTATTATAGAAAGAATTTCTCACATTCCCGATCGTTTATTAAGTTGCATTCCGCAAAAATAGCATTCCTTAAAGAATCAATATTTGGGTGACGAGTTTTATAAATCTTATTTTTTAAATGACCCCACAAGAAAAAGTCACACGGTGCCAAATCGGGAGATCTAGCTGGACAGTTTATAGCACCACCTCGACCAGTCCAGCTCTCTGGAAATATTTCATTTAATAATTCCCTCACTTGTGCTCCAAAATGTGCTGGGCATCCGTCATGTTGAAACCAGGTCTCCCGATTCGCATGTGCTACTTCTTCTAATGCAGGGCCAATATGGTTAATTAAAAGATCTAAATAAGCTTCTGAATTTAAATTTCCCCGTATTTCAAATGGTCCTATAATGCGATTATTAAAAATGCCTGCCCAAATATTGATTTTTTGAGGGTATTGCGTTGTAGTGGCTAGATTTATTCTGGGATTTTCCTGGGCCCAATGCCTAACGTTTTGTGAATTTGGCTCTTGATTTAAAGTGAAGGTACATCGGTAAAACAAATTGATGAGAAGAAGCTGCGATCCCGATTAGCCCGTTCTTGCATTTCTTTACAGAAAGCTTGCCTTGATTTTTCGTCGAAAGGAAGTAACTCTTAGTGACATTGGAATTTAAAGGGATAATATTTGTTTTTTTTAATATGTTACGGACAGTTTCTCTTGAAACATTACATTCTAGGGCAATAGACCTTAAACTAGATGTTAGACTAGCCAGTTATCAGGCCTATTACCATTTCCTCTACCTCAACATTTAGATTTCTTGGAACGACTAAAAAAATAAATGATAAGATTAATTTTAGTTTTCTTTCACTCCACGTTATCACTTGTTAAATTTCTCATAATCCCAGTAAAATTTAAGTTAGCGAACAATGAGGAATTAGCAACTAGGTAATAATAATAAGCGAATCAGAATTATCTAAATAAAAACCAAGAAAATTTATTAGTAAAAATTTCCTTCTTTCAATGAAACATTCTCAGTATCTTCAAATTTCTTAACTAAATTTTTTATTGTTGTTACCGAAGGAAAAGGACTGTTATTGAATTTTACAGAAAATAAGTCACGGACTACCCGCAAACTATTGCCGCCGTAAAATGTTTTCACAATGAAAACCTTTTCTTCAACTGAATAAATACTTTTGTTCATTTTGAAACCCAAATTTTAAATTGTCGATAAATAATGTTGACAGTTCAGACGAATTAGAAATTAGAATCAAGGGAGTCTTTGATTAGAATAAATTAAATTGTCATAGGTAATCTGATGAATATCCGTGTTTTAATTTGAAAATTATTAGTGTAATTTTTGCTTTTAATGCTTTAATAAATTGGAAAATTGCAGAGTTTTTGATATCCTCATACGCAGAAAAAAATAGTCTTTCGATTGCTACCTTTACCACCACTGTAACTACACCTGGGGAGCAGGAATCCCCAAAAATGTAATTGCCCATGTTATTTCCCCATGTACAGATGTACACATGGAAGTTTGTCACACGGTAGATAGTGATCACAACATAGTGGTTATGAAGGTCGATCTTAAATTTAAGTTTTTGAAAAAACGAAACGGAAGAAGGTACCTTGACCTAGAGAAACTAAAAGATGATGATACGCGCGATAAGTTCGAGAAAAAGACAAACGAAGTAGGTACTAAAGGGCGCGGGTGAAAATATGGTTAGGGACATAGGGTATCGGGCCAAATGCGACACGAAAACATAAAATTTTCAATCGGTTGATAATACGAGTACGATTCGTAACGACTAGGTACAAATTCCTCATTACCAGTCAGTGTCGGATCGTCTTCACAAGTATAATTGTTTAGAGTTGTGAATAAAGTATAATATTGTGTAAAATGGAGTTTGAACTATTGCAAACAAACAAAGGGAAACCTGCAGCTATTTACGAAGAACATAGTTAAAGAATGCAGCAAAGTTTTAAAAATGAGAATACTCGTTGGCTTTGTTCTAAAGAGAAGAGCCACAAGTGCAAAGGCAGCATAATAACCAACGGACAAAATTGGGTAGAAAGTGCCATACCGCCTTCCTGCAAGCCAGATGTTGCTGCTTTGGAAGTGCAGAAACAAATTTGTGTGGCAAAGAAGAGAGCTCGGGAGGAAGACGCTCCAATACGCAAAATATATAACCAAGAATTGACGCAGCCATTCCATCGTGGCTACGATTTTATTACCGAAATTCCTTCATTCCATTCGTTGAAGCACTCTTTAAATAGAATTAGAAGAAATGTCCGTGGCTCTATTATGGAACCATCCAGTTCTGAGCTCATAGTTTTCCCAGAAGGATTGTTAATATTGGAAGACCAATCCAATTTTGTTTTCGCCGATGATCAAACAGCTGGGAGGATTTTAATATTTGCCACAACTAATGGGAGAGAGCTCTTGGCCACGAGCAATACTGGTGTTTATGGATTGAACGTTCAAAAGTTGTAGTAAGCAGTTCACGCAAATCTACTCATTCCATATCGATATCGGAAGCACTGATGAAGAAGTGAATATCGTACCTGTGATGTTCGCACTTTTGCCTGATAAAAAACAACGAACATACGATCGTATGTTTGAACTGATAAAGATACAAATTCTTGGATGGCGCCCGCAAACTGTGAAAATTGATTTTGAAAAAGCGGCAATCGGTTCCTTAAAAAATATGTTTCCATCTACGCAAATAAGTGGATGCAACTACCATTTTAACTAGTGTTTATGGAGGAAAGTGCAAAATCTTGGTTTAACAGAAGAATATAAGGGGAATGAAGACATACGCCTGCATATTCGAGTGTGCGCCGCCTTAGCCTATATTCCACCTACTCATATAGAAGATGGGTGGCTAACCATTATGATTTCAATTTTTTGTGAAATGCTGGCATATCATATAATTAAAACACTGGATAAATCGACGTTTCGCCCCCGTTCGAGGGCTTTATCAAGATTTATTGGTATAAATATAAAATATAAATTTGTCAGTAACAATTTCGGACAAGAACAGAATTTTTCTCAAACAATAAAAATTATTTATGTAGGTAACTATGATGTAAATATAAAAAAAGTTTAGCGCTTTTGATTTTGAATACAATTGAAATTATGAAAGAGAAAAATGTTTATGTATTTAATTTAACAATAATAATAGTAAGTAGCAGAGAGAATGATTTATTTTATTATATTACAGTAAATTTGACTTAAATTTTGTATATCAGTTCTATCATTAATAGAGTTTTGTTCTTTTTTTATATAGATCATTTCTAAAAATAGTCGAGATTTTAAATTTTTTTCTTGTTCTAAAATTTTGGTGTCGTTAAATTCAAAGGTATGATTGCTGTCTTTCATGTGTTTACTAATTGCTGAATTACTGTTTCTGTATTTGTGTTGTTTCAGTCTGGTTTCTAAATGATTTTTAGATTGGCCAATATATGTTTTTTCACAGTCTTTACATTTAATTTTGTATACAGTATGAGTTTTCATCAATTTAGGAATGGGTGTTTTTAAATTAGAATACAAAAATTTTACGTTATTATAATTTTGGTGCGATACTTGTAAGTTGTGTTTTACTAATAATTTATTAATATTTTGTGACATGCCTTTAATATATGGTAACGAAATGTAATTTTTATTTTCTTTCGGTTTTTTACTATCGGTATTATTATTGTAAAATTGATGGGTTCTATTTTTTATAATTTTCATAATGAAATTTTTAGGATAATTATTTTTTATTAAACAATTTAACACTTTTTCTATTTCTATTTTCTATTTCTATTTTCTATTTTCTAAATTGTGGGGCTAGAAATTGGGGAGCCCATGGCATAGCCATTTGTTTGTTTGTAAATTGAATCTTTAAATTTAAAGTACGTAGATGTTAGAGTAATTTCAATTGCAGTGATGAAATTATTTAGAGTGAGAGATGTGTAAGGTTCGATTCTATTCCAATTTTTTTTGACAGTGGAAATTGCAAGATCTAATGGTATATTTGTGTAAAGTGAAACTACATCTAGGGAAATTAAATTGAAGTTTTCAGGGATATAGAAATTTTTAGTTTTTTCTTTAAAAGACCAGGAGTCTTTGATATAAAATTCATTTTGCCCTATGATGTTAGAAAGAATGTTAGCTAAAAATTTTGATAACTTATAAAATGGGCTTTGAATGCAAGAAACAATTGGTCTGAGAGGAATATTAGTTTTATGTAATTTTGGTAAGCCATATATCCGTGGAGGTAGAGAATTTTGAATTTTAAGTTTGCTACTAAGTTTTGGAAGAATGTTACCTTCATCAAGTAATTTAGAAACAAATTTATTATTTTTGTTTTGTAAGTTGATAGTAGGATCTTTAGGGATAATTGAATACGTTGATCTATCATTTAATAGTTCATAAAGTTTATTTTCGTAATCTATGGAGTTCATTATTACTGTCTTATTGCTTTTATCAGGTTTTAATACAATTATTTGTGGGTTATTTTTGAGGAAGGTTTTTGTAGTTTTAATGTTATTTAAAATTTATTTTTCTTTTTTATTTGTTTTTGAATTAGAATTAGTGTATTTTTTAATAATTTGACAAATTTGATGTCTGATTAAGTTTTTTTCGTCAGATGGGAGTAAGGATATACCGCTTTCTATAGATGCAATAATGTTATTGATTGGAAAGTGTTTATTATTTGTATTTAAAGAAAAGTCAGGTACTAATTGTAAAATTTTTTGAATATTTGTTGGAATATTTGTGGAGGATATATTATGTATCCACTCTGTGTTAGTTGGATTGTTGTTTTCATTTTTGTTTGTAAGTTTTATTAATTTGCGTTGTTGTTTTTATTTTATGTTGATAAATGTAGTATTGAATTTTTGGTGTTGTGAATGATAAAAGAAATTGATGTAAGTTTGGGGTAGGAAATTATTGATTTTAAATTCTAAATTTTTCAATTCTTTTTTTGTTCTATAAATATTACTATAACAATTTGAAATGAGAACGTTTAAACATGATCTTTGGCATTTTTCAAAAATTCTATTAATTTTAGATTTATAATAGGAAGTTTCAATATTTATTTGTTTTGGGTTTATATAATTTAAAAATTTGGGAATAACGTCATTCTCTCTGCATTTTAACAAAAATATTCTATTATTTTCTAGATGTGTCAGTTTGATATTTAGTTTTGAGAAAAGTCTTAAAATATTTGTAATTTGCCTACCGAAATTATGAGTGACTTCCTTATAAAAATTTGTTTGTTGATATTGTCCAAAGTTGTTCATTTTCTTCTAATTTTGTATGGTTATATAAATTTCTTCGAATTCCTTCTAGTTAATAGATTTCTTCTAATTCTTGTGCAGGATTTCTTCTAAATTTTCTAAGATTATACAAATTTCTTCTAATTAATAAATTTCTTCTAAGTTTCTACACTTTTTCTTCATGTGTTGTTAGAAATTTTGGTATATTTTGTGCCAGTTATATTTTAAGATTTCAATTTTTTGTGAAATGCTGGCATATCATATAATTAAAACACTGGATAAATCGACGTTTCGCCCCCGTTCGGGGGCTTTATCAAGATTTATTGGTATAAATATAAAATATAAATTTGTCAGTAACAATTTCTGACAAGAACAGAATTTTTCTCAAACAATAAAAATTATTTATGTAGGTAACTATGATGTAAATATAAAAAAAGTTTAGCGCTTTTGATTTTGAATACAATTGAAATTATGAAAGAAAAAAATGCTTATGTATTTAATTTAACAATAATAATAGTAAGTAGCAGAGAGAATGATTTATTTTATTATATTACAGTAAATTTGACTTAAATTTTGTATATCAGTTCTATCATTAACAGCGTTTTGTTCTTTTTTTATATAGATCATTTCTAAAAATAGCCGAGATTTTAAATTTTTTTCTTATATGATATTATATGATATGCCAGCATTTCACAAAAAATTGAAATCTTAAAATATAACTGGCACAAAATATACCAAAATTTCTAACCATTATGGTTAGCCAGGTTAAAGAAGTCCTTATTGTGTACCTACAGGATGATTTCCTGTTTTTGAGACCATGGCTACAAAGTTTATTTATGTCTTATCAAAGATACAAATAGCTGAAGCAAATCCAAAAGAAAATTTATCTGTAGAATACCTTTCACACGCTTCCCCTGATGTTTTAAAAAAAAACAGCTGAATGTCGCAGAAAAAAATATGAAGTAGGTACCTACTTAAAGTTAGATTTTTTCATGAAATGCCTTGTAAATTGTTGCACTTTTGGGTAGATCTTTATTTCTGATTTCAAAAATATAGTTTGCATTTTATGTTTAAAATATGTTTTTATTAGGAAGGGACCGCAGGGTAGAGGGGGGACAACGTAGGCTGCCCTACAATGAGAGGTAGGGGTAGGCCCAGATTAGACTACTGCTCTCAAATAGTTAGGGATGTAGGATGGTTAAACTTTTGGGGAGATGCGTAGGTTAGCTCAGGATAGGATGGAGGCACGCGTCCAACCAACCAGTCTTCGGACCGAAGACTTTATGATGATTTAGTATTTCTAATACAGCGCCAATGATTTCTCTTAAAATGAAATTTCGTAGTGAACAGAAAATTATCCCGTAATGTGGAAATTTTCTTCTACGAAAGATTCGAACAATTTCTATGGGTGTGTTATCTTTGTTGGTGCAATTAAACGATTAATTCATTTTAAGATGTCATAAATCTAATTTATTATTAGTGAATTAAGTGTGTTAATATGATATGTAGGAGGTGCATTACGAGCTGAATAATAGCGCCTAACGAGCTATGTACATACAGGTTTTACATAAAAACCCTTTATAAAACCATTAACATTAAAGACAGTCGTCGGGCATTCCTTTTCAGTAATCACAAAATTCTGGCAAGTTTAAAAAAACACCAGCATTTTGATGAATTGAAAAATTACTATGCGTACTACCAATATAACGATTTATTATTATAACTTGACCGGTTTCAGAATTCAGAATGATTCCATCATCAGAAATGTATAAATAAAATTATTGTAAACAAATTATTATGACAGTTGACAAGGAAACTAAAATTGACAGAACAATACAAATAATAATGATATCCATGAAATAAGACAACTAGATAACTGAATTTCAGTATTTACCTACGGGGTATAAGAAAAACACAAAGGAAAATCGAATACCTCGTAGCTTGAAGGGAAAAAACATTGAATTTAAAGAAAACCATAATAGGAAAAAAACAATAAATTCAATTGAAAAAACCTTCAAGTGAAATATCAGAACTAAATAAACAAAATATCCATGGAATCTTGACAACTGCCAACTGCTAATCTTGTAAAGAACTGTGTGGTCAAGTCTATGTGTTCTGTCTTGACAACTGCCAACTGCTATTATTAATTGTAATAAACTAAAAAAGAGAAATAAGTCAATAAATGTCATAATGGCAAAAAAGGAAATAAGTCAAGGATTAAGATGTTAGAGACTGTGGCTGAATAATTAATTCAAGAATTAATCATAATAATAACAATGATAATAGTAATATTGATGATGATGATGATGAAAACGATGATAATGTCAAAATTAAAAATAAAACAAAAAAGGAAGAAAGTAAATCCCATATTGCCAAATAACCTCGAAGGTCCATGGTTTATATGGGCAGCAAATAAACTGCAATTGATTCTTGAATTAATGTCATAATGGCAATAATGGCAATAATAGAACCTGTCCCATAGACACATGAGAATCATTTACAAAAGTTTAAATAAACTAGATTGTATTAAATCGACTTGGTCATTAAGTAAGTTACAATTTTTATCATTTTTATGTTTATAAATTTCTATAGACTCTAATATATCTAATTGATAACTCTTTACAAAATTAAACAATAATTTAGTATTCTCCGGAGGAGGGAATTGATGATTGTTATCAAAGAAATGATTAGCAAAACTTGAATGATCATTTTTTAAACGAAATGATCTTAAATGTTCATTATACCTAATACGTATAGATCTGCCAGTTTGTCCGATATATACATATATGCTGTTACAGTCTAAGCAATTTAGTTGATAAACACCTGTGTGGTCAAGTTTATGTGTTTTACTGTTAAATAAAATATGTGATAATATATTTGATGGTTTAAATGTGACTTGTATGTTGTTTTTTCTTAAAATACTGGCAATCTTTTCAGAAATATTTCCAAAATAAGTAATTGTGCTAAATTTGGTAACTTTATCATTAGATAATTTAGGATATATGTTGTTACAAGCAATTTGAAATTTTTTATTGTTAATGATTTCAATCCTAAATCCGTTATTTATTGCAATTGTTCTAATTATGTTTAGTTCTTTATTCAATTTATCTAAAGATAGCGGTACTGTAAAGGCCCTGTGTATCATAGAATTATAAGCAGAATTTTTTTGACAAAAGGGGTGAAATGAATTTGATGAAAGAGTAATATCTGTATATGTTGGTTTCCTAAAAATATCGAAATTTATTGTATTACATTCATTTATTAAAGTTAAATCTAAGAAATTAATTTTGTGTTCAGTTTCTATTTCTTTAGTAAATTTAATTTTTGGATGAATACTGTTCAAAAAATTTTGAAAATTGTCTAATTGTCTTGTTGTTCCTTTAAAACAAGCAATAATATCATCTACATATCTATACCAAAATAGAATATGTTGTTTGCCTAATTCTGAATTCATAATTTTATCTTCAATATCTGACATGAAAATATCTGCTAATAAAGGACTAATTGGTGAACCCATAGCAAGACCTAAGTTTTGAGTATAATATTTATTATTGAACTGGAGATAATTTTGTTCAATACAAAGTTGGAAAGCAGTAATAATATCATTTTTTATAACAATATTAGTATGAGTTTTATCTAAAATATTTTCAATTAATTTTAAGCATTCATTAGGAGGAATATTAGGGAACATATTTGTAACATCAAAAGAAACCAAAAAAGACCCTGTTGGAATATTTTTATATTTGATATTGTTAATTAATTCTAAAGAATTTTTTAAACTAAATTTGGATTTAAAATTTGTTGTGTTTTTGAATATATTATTAATGTTTTTAATTAAATTTCTTGTGGGAGCATTAATATATGATACTACTGGTGTTATAAGGTGCATTAATTTTATGGTTTTTGATAAGTCCGTATAATTTAGGGGCACAAGCATTCATATTAATCAATCTCAATTTTTCAAAATTATTATTAAAAATACTGTTGCAATTTTTTAACCAATCTTTTAGTTTTGTTTGAAAATGTTTTGTTGGATCTTTTTTTAGTTCAGTTAATTTTTCATTTTTAATAAAATTTTGCATCTTTGTTATATATTCATCTTTAGGTAAAATTACTATAGCATTGGATTTGTCTGCTTTCGAAACTATCAAATTATCTTTATTAATTTTTTCTTTAATAGAATTGATTGTAATATTATCAGTTTTATTAATTTTATTATTGATTAAGTTTTTGTACTGAAAGGTATTATGAATTTTATTTCTAATATTCTGAGAATCATCGTCCTTTTTCAAAATTACTTCAATTTCTGAAATTAAAATTTCGGTTCTATTTATATTGTTTATATTGGGGGCAAATTTTGGACCTTTTGTTAGTAATTCTGTTTCATTTTTGTCAAAAATTGTATTACTGTAATTGATAAATTTGGAACTAAATATTGATTTCTTAGAATTGTTATTATAGATGTCAGTTTTATTATAATTTTGGATATAGTTCAAACTATCTAACTTCTTTCGTTGTGTAAGGTATTTTTTATGTATGATTTTACTAATATTGTCTCTGATCATGTCATCTAAACTGTCAAAAACCTGCAAAAACAATTGAGAGAAATAGTTGCTCGCACGGTCCCACTATAATAATATTGAGGCGACACCAAAAACTTCTTGTCGCGAAATCGAATCACAAGTTGGTGTTTTCAAAACAAAAGTTCAAAAAATATTAAAAAAGGCAAATATAGGTCATATAAAATTCAAATTATTCACCATCTCTTCCCGGGTGATCAAGAAAGAAGGCTTAATTTTTGTAGGTGGTACTTAAATAAAATTCAAGAAAATCCAGAATTTGGGCGGTCTGTCATTTGGACAGATGAAACTCACATAAGCAGCGTAGGATTATTTAACAGGCATAATGTGCGTCACTGGTCTGATACAAATCAGCACCAAACTTTTAAACGTCAGAGGCAAGGACGTTTTGGATTTAACGTTTCGTGTTTTATTTTGGGTGGTCAACTAGCATACCAAATTTTTTATGGAAACTTAACGGGATTGAGATACATTAATTTATTGAATATTAATGCAGAGGCGATAATGGAAAATGTTCCGTTACTAAACATAAACAGGGTATATTTCCAACAAGATGGTGCCCCTGCACACAATTCTGCAATAGTTAGAAATTATTTAGAAAATCATTTTCCGGGCAGATAGTTGGGTACAAATGGAACTATATTGTGGCCTGCAAGATCACCGGATCTGAGTATATTAGACTTTTGTGTTTGGGAATTTTTAAAATAAAAAATATACATACGAAGATACAACAATCAAGCCGAGCTAGCAGAGGCAACACATGTAGCTTTCCGATATTTGCAAGCCCATCCTATATTTTTAATTAATGCCATCAATCTATTAACTAAAAGATGTAGATTATGTGTTGAAAAACATGGCAATCAATTTGAGCAGTTCCTATAATTTTGTTGTTTGTTGTTTTCCTTGTTTTTGTTTGTTTTGTTTGTTTTTCTGGCAAAATGGGGGAAATTCCCCAAAAATGGTACAAAATTGTGGCAAAAATTTCAATTGTTAAGTACTAATATTTCCGTATGATTCGTGATAAATGATAATCGGTTCATTAATTTTCGATATTCGTGTTTTATTTGAAAAAGAAATCATTAACTGGTATCTCCGTTTCCTACATCACAGACTCGGCGAAACATGTCAGTAGAATTGGCGCATGAATGTGACAATTCAGCGCTGTGCGATTATGCACATTTTTGTTATATTTCACAGACAGAACAACAAAAATGCTCCGCAAAAATTTATTTGAATGTACATATGGACATATACGCTCTAGCAATGTTGAGACCTTGATACACATTACGTTCTACTTGGTAAGAGGCACTGTTTTACTTATTATTGCTCCACGATTTGTTTTTTTAGTTTACTTTTTTAACGGTTGGAATCCCTTCGTTTCGTTTGGTCGCACTGGAGAATATACAGGGTGATTTTTTTTGACCGTCTATTAGAAGTATCTGGAGAACTAAAAGAGATATTGATTTGAAATTTTGGCTGTGGCCGAAACCGGGTCGGATCTATTTAACGAAAATATTTTCAAAATGGTGGCATTTCCGGGAATACCGGAAGTTGACACCAACTTTGTTATCTTAAATGGAATGCTACAATTTTCTATTTTTTTTTAGATTCCACGGAAAATTTTAATGTCAATTCAATACAGGTTCGCTATGCCTAAAATTAATATTTTCGGAGATATAAATTTTTTTCTCAATATTTTGACAGTTGTGGTAGATTATGTAAAAATTAATATCTCGATAACGTCTAGCAGTAAGATGTTCGATTTTTTATGGTGGCAAGACACGGTGTTGGAGTTACTAATCAGGCAAAAAAATTTTCAAAATCTATTACATAAAATTTTCTAATCAACGGCATATGTTGATCGCACAAAAGTAGCAAAAAGTCATTTTTCTTAAATAGAATGATACCATTTTCAATTGTTTTTTAGATTCCACGGAAAATTTTAATGTTAATTCAATAAAGGTTCGCTATGTCTAAAATTAATATTTTCGGAGATATGAATTTTTTTCCAATACCTATTTTGACAGTTGTGGTAGATTATGTAAAAATTAATATCTCGATAACGACTAGTAGTAAGATGTTCGATTTCCTATGGTGGCAAGACGAGGTGTTGGAATTACTAATCAAGCAAACAAATTTTCAAAATCTATTACATAAAATTTTCTAATCAACGACATATGTTGATCACACAAAAGTAGCAAAGAGTCATTTTTCTTAAATTGAATGATACCTATTTAAAGAAACCAATTAAAAAACGTGAAAAAATGCGCGTTTAACAATGTATGATGTTTCTCTACCCAAAATGAATAGTATTTTAGATACCTACTAGATGGGGCGCCAGGTCAATGTTCTGCAGCAGTTACTAACGAATTGTACCGGATGTTTGAAGATAGATGGATATGACGTTTGGGTCCATGGAGTTGGCCTGCCAGGTCTCCAGACATTACACCGTTGGATTTTTATCTTTGGGGCCGTATAACGGATAAAGTGTATCAATATCCACTCAATAACAGGGATGAATTGGTGGAAAGAATTGCTACAGCATTTGCAGGCTTAGATCCACATGAAATTCGTAGCGCTACTACACACGCCGTAAATAAGCGAATTATTAAATGTGTAGAAGTTAATGGACTACATTTTGAACAGTTTCTTTAACATTGTTTTACTATCACGTACCTACTTTATTTTTTATTTAGTTAAAATAAGTTCAGTGGTGGTAATTCAGGATATGTTCCATTAAATGTTCTGTATGTCCTGTTAATTATTTTATCGCATTTTCCATGAATGTTGAATAAATTCATAATATCCGAGTAAGAATAATTATCATTTGCCATATCCTATTCGTTAAACACCAACCATACTAAATTACTAAAAAATACCAATTGCTTTTATTAGACATTATTTGTGAAATTTGTGAATATTTTGTTTTGTCTACAAGCCAAGGTCTACTTACTAGAAGGCGGCGCTCTTCAATTTTGATCGATGAAATAAGAAAACAGCAAATATCTAAAATACTATGCATTTTAGGTAGAGAAACACCATACATTGTTAAATGCGCATTTTTTCACTCTTTTTAATTGGTTTCTTTAAATAGGTATCATTCTATTATCGAGATATTAATTTTTACATAATCTACCACAACTGTCAAAATATTGAGAAAAAAATTTATATCTCCGAAAATATTAATTTTAGACATAGCGAACCTGTATTGAATTGACATTAAAATTTTCCGTGGAATCTAAAAAAAAATAGAAAATGGTAGCATTCCATTTAAGATAACAAAGTTGGTGTCAACTTCCGGTATTCCCGGAAATGCCACCATTTTGAAAGTATTTTCATTAAATAGATCCGACCCGGTTTCGGCCACAGCCAAAATTTCAAATCAATATCTCTTTTAGTTCTCCAGATACTTCTAATAGACGGTCAAAAAAAATCACCCTGTATACGAGTTGCGTTGCAGATATTTAGAGAATCCACCAACGTCATTAAGGCTATCGGAGCGCTTGGAATATTTGAGGGATGTAACGTTCCCGCTGCCAATGGATTATTCCAACATGGTTTAAGATATTCGCATGATTATTTTTTTCTTGTTTCAATTAAACATAGATCTAGGACTGTTCGCTAATAATTTTCATTAAAAACCAGAAATTTCAACTTTAAAATCTACTTCACAATCTATGAAAATCGGACATATTGTAGCTAGAATATTTATCACATTTTTCGTTTTTTTTTAGAAATTATAATCGTAGAGTCATAGATTAGACTTTTCATTTTGACGGTATCAAAAAAAATATAATAAATTTTTGATAATAATGAAGTAATCAATTGGCTCCTGCACCTCTGCATTCGCCTTTTCAAGGGCCTAGAGGTGGCGGTGTCTAGCGGCGATATGTTTAAACTTCCCAGATTCAAGAAACAGCGTGGCTCGTTTTTGTATGTATTCAGGTATTATTCTTGGGGCCTATTTTTCGTATCGACGACATTCCAAAGCAATTTCCGATTCTTCCTAAAATTTATTATTGTTACACATATGAGTTGAATATGCAGGTTCACAGGTATCCGATTCATCTGTATTGTGCAATTTAGAGAAAAATGCCAAATAGATAATCTCTTTGTTTTTAAATTTCAATAATTCAAATTACTTTACTTATACATGGCGTCTCATTTCTTCTGTACAGCAGATGCTAATCTACACAACTTGGATTTCTTAAATAGAACTCCTGTAATATCATCTCACTTTTTATTTCCCTGTTCGATTTTACTATATGATTGTGTAAGAGTTGCATTCTAGGCTGAACTTATTGTGAAACTGGGCATCTGTTCATCATTCTCAAAATGTAATTTCTGAAACATCCCTACGTGTGACAAAAATTTTAAAAGAAAACTGAAACACAAAAATATGGGGTTTAGTTTAGAAGCAACTTACTTCGTATGCATACTTAGTAAAATCGATCGAAGAATGAAAAACGCAATATGTATAGAGTGTCCCATTTAAATAATTCACCGAGTATCAACTCGCTTTGAATATAAAGTGTTCCGTACTGGCTAGCAAAGTTTCTGAAGCACTTATATCAGAAACCGCATCCTGAATCGATTTTGATAAAATCAGTTACAATACGTAAAGCACTAAAAGAGGCTCTACTGAGCGTGTCTGACTGCGGCAGATGATAACGGTACAAGTCATTATTAAGGAAATTTAGACTCAGCAAACCATTTTTTGTTTATTATTTTTTCCACCGCGCGGCTAGCTCTGGGGTACTGCGGCAGTACCCCAGAGCGTTGATTGAGAAGTCCTTCTCAATCAACGCCCAGAGGTAGCCAGTTCGATGCTCTTAGAAAAGATGATATGACACCTGAACCCAGAAAAAGCCACCGGAAGTGGCCAGTCAAAACAATGAGTTTTCCGTTTTTGCAGTCTATTTTTGATTTAAGAAATATTGCAAAATTTTGTTAGAAAAATGCTATTAAAATAACTCTAACCACACGAACTTTTCGGTCAATCGCAAATCATACTTACCTAGTTTTTCTTTTTTACTTATAAGTAAC
This sequence comes from Xestobium rufovillosum, assembly GCA_963966045.1. Classification (NCBI taxonomy): domain Eukaryota; kingdom Metazoa; phylum Arthropoda; class Insecta; order Coleoptera; family Ptinidae; genus Xestobium; species Xestobium rufovillosum. The sequence goes on from OZ014497.1 coordinate 33,292,753, forward strand.
CCACTGCGTTTTCTTGGGGAAACCAGCACCCCGAGACGAGTTTTGTTTCCCCGCGTATAATTTGGTTCAACGTTCTTTGTTTTCTATCAGGTACTCGTCGGAATATGAATACTATACTATGATATTCAATAAACCCCGCGTTTCGTCTGTAGCTTCGGTGTTGTGTTTGTTCTAGCTCAAAGTGAATGGAAAGCTCCGAGTCCTACTCTGTACGCTGCGAAATGCTCCCCCTAATCTAGCGCGCCCAGAAATTTTTGCATTCAGTGTCCGCCTACTTTGTACTTTTGGAATGCTACGTCCCTTCCGATACCCCTCCGCAGTAACTGTTCGTCGGCGTTTCGACAGCCTTAACGAAGAATAAAAGAGGTCCTAAGTGGAAACCGCGGGGCACACCACGCCTTAAAAAGTTAGGGCTGAAATTATCATCACTATTAGTGTTTAGTCCACACGTTATTGTTATCGTTTCCTAGCGGCCATGAAACTGCAGGCGTATCGGCTACAAAGTTGCGTCCTGCAGCGCCAGGAACGGGCGTAGCCGCGGCAGATGAACCTGGGATCGTGTGATAGTTCAAATCGTGATCTAACTCCAGAAAAACTAGCACCATAACTTATGGTACTACCCAGATTCGCCCCGCCACTCGCAGCTCGCAGACAAGGAGGCGACCGTTCACGAAAACCGACTCTGTCAGTGTCAAACACCGTGAGAAACCGCGAGATTTATTTGTTCCGATATACAACGAAATTTATTAATTTTCGCGGCCTTCCAGTTACCCTGACCTAACCTACCTATTATTTTTATTTAGGGACGTTTGAAGACTTAAGTATTCTAATCAAGTTACGAGCGCTGAATGCACGTAATAATTCGCTATCCGCATTCAGTTTTCCGTTCGCAAAGCCCCTGGCTTTATGCATTAATATTGCCAGCAAACGTAGGTAATATAAATTCCTCGAATACCAGCAGAAAAATGTAAATCTTAATTAAAATATAAATCATGTCTGTGAAGCAGTAGAAACGGTAGCTTCGGTAACTAGATTTATTCCCCTCGGAGCGTTCGTAATAATATTGCAATATGTACTTTACATTTATTTTGTCGCTTGTTAAACTCGGTACTCGCAAATAATGAGATAAGTCAATTGAATAATAATAGCAATAAATCGATGTTAAGAACCTTGCTTTTAATTTAACGGCCGATTCCCACGTATCTCCGATATTTGGCGCACGGGGGGTTGTAAGATGCTAAGTGTATCGCCCTGAAAATCCACGATTATATTTAATTAATTATCAATGTAGCTCGAGCTCGAGCAACAACAGCCGCATAATTTTCTATAAAATACTTGCGATTATCTGAACCGATCATTTAAAAAGCTACTACCGTTTTCCGCCTGCCTACATAATGCCATACACGTACTGATGAGCAGATCCTTTCTCTTGCGCCAAGAATAAGTCAAACAGGACCGGACCCAGTTGAATCTTTAAGGGTTTAAGGAAACATTTTCTGATGATGAGATTTTTAAAATCTTGAAAACGGTCAAATACTATGGGTGGGGATTTATTGTGTAATCGGCTCATATCTCTGGTACTGCTTACTTAAGATATCAAAATGAAATTTTACACGTATGTGGGGAACGACGTGGAGCATTTCGTAAAATTATTTATGTGCATACAGGATGTTCACATTCTGAGTACCAGACCAAAGTTCTGTTTCTTTAAATGGAAACCCCACAAGTATTTGCGTGATTTCGATTCCTCATAAAATTTCATGAAAATTGATATACTCTCGGATATACTACATGATGTGGTTTTGAGTAAGGACTGTTAAGATATTGACATTTTTGTGTCATTATGGTCCCAAATTTATGACGCTACTGGCGTCTACTGACCAAAGCCACCTAATTATTTTTTATTGAAAAGGGTTTACGCACTGCTGTATTTGTGAAATCTATAAATACTTTTACCATAATACTTAGGATTATACAAGGTGGTGTTTAAGTTATGCAAAAGGGAATTTTTCTCAAAAATTCCAAATGTATATTATTTGCACAACTGACAGTCAGTTAACTAAGCTTTTAATTAATGTAGATATTGCCAGGTCTACTACTGATAGTTTCGGCAGATATTACGATTGAACATCAAAATTTTTGAATTTCATTATTAGTTTATACTCTTTTTGGCGAATTCCCCCTATTGTGTTGCTCAAAACTCACAATAATGTTCATATTTTGTATTTGCAAATTGGTATCAATATAAAGACAATAAATCTTATTGTAAAATTGTTTCTTGATGGTTATATTCTTAAATGTATAATGTCTTTTTAAAGTCGGGTATAATGTTCAAACAAGGAGTGCCATGGAAGAAAATATTATCTTTAAGAAATAATCTTGCAATGGGATTTCTTGTGTTAATGTAAACTTCATTTGCTAAATATCCCTAAATTAGGTGAAAATAAAAAACTCGCGGGATATTCACCTAGTAAGCTAACGCCGGAGAGTCTCTAGCGGCAGCCTCCGATGTTGACGTCACACGCTAAGCTCCGCCTTACGCTCCGGCCTGATAACTGTAGTAGGCCCTGCTCTATCGTTCGCCAACTTAAATAGATATAAGTAGATATAGAGATAAATCTAATGTACATGTTGCCAGAGCCGGTCCTGTGCCCTATCCTACAATTATGCACTTTCTGCTGTGCATTACGGTACGGAGTCGAGGCGGTGTCATTGATAGAAGGAGGATGCGCTTCTAAAGAGTTATTGATGTGTTGGGAATCGGCGAGAGTCGTGATGATTGTCTATTAAACCTCTCTAGCGTACATACACGCAACCTACTTATAAAAGAAGAGTACAGGGGGGGCTCGGGGAGGGCCGCACTCCGGTATTGTCAACCTGTGGTAACTCGTAAATAGTTTTAACGGTTGTGTTCACGACACGCTCATGGTTTTATTATGCATCAGCTTAGGAAACTTTTTTAAGTGTTTTTAGCATTTATAAGCAGGGCCGTATTCGGCCTTGTTTAGGGCCTTTGTCAAGATTTGTTTGGAAAGGAAAAGTATAAAAAGTGACAATAATTTATTTACAATTTTACGTACCGAGGTGTGTAAATTATAATGACGGAAAGCGATAGGATGACGTCCTATGTTGCAGCAAGCGTCCTGTTTGTGTAATAATAATAATAACCTCAGTGCAAGCATACCTAAGGCGTTGTCTATGGGCAAATGCATCAGGAGAGCCACACACTTTATCAAATTTGAATATTAAACTTATCCAAACAAGAATGTCCCATAAAACTATCTATTTATCGCCCAAGTACTTTCTAAGGTTCTAAGGCAGTAAATAATTGCCCTGTCATCGAAATATTCAAATCCAGGCTCGTCCAACAGCTGACGCTTATTTTTTTTCGAATAGCAGAATCGTGTAGGCATACTCGCGTATGTTGAATCTATCATAATTTACCAACCAATAAGATAAATTGCGGCAAAAACTTCAGCATGAAGCCATTTCAAGTACTAATTGCTAATGAAAGTACCGGCGTTGCTAATGAGCGATGGATGAGAAACGGGAAACGAGCACATCGGACACCGGTTTGTTGGATTATAAAATCTTTAGAAGCCGTGAATGCAATACCGAATGAGTAACGCACAAAAACACGCACTGCTGCCGAGAAGTTGCATGCAGCTAGTTTTGTTAATCAATGGATCTATATCTCAACAGGTACACAAAAAATTCCTAGATACCCATTTTCAGTAAAGAAACAAAATTTATAATAAAGAAAATAGGGAAGAGGAAGAAATAAATGTTTTATCGTTGGTTGAGGCGACACCAAAAACTACTTATCGCGAAATCGAATCACAAGTTGGCGTTTCCAAATCAAAAGTTCAAAAAATATTTTTAAAAAGCAAATATAGGTCATATAAAATTCAAATTATTCACCATCTCTTCCCGGGAGATCAAGAAATAAGGCTTAATTTTTGTAGATGGTACTTAAATAAAATTCAAGAAAATCCAGAATTTGGACAGATGAAACTCACATAAGCAGCGTAGGATTATTTAACAGGCATAATGTGCGTCACTGGTCTGATACAAATCAGCACCAAACTTTTGAACGTCAGAGCCAAGGACGTTTTGGATTTAACGTTTCGTGATTTATTTTGGGTGGTCAACTAGCGTACCAAATTTTTGATGGAAACTTAACGGAATTGAGATACATTAATTTATTGAATATTAACGCAGAGGCGATAATGGAAAATGTTCCGTTAATAAACATAAACAGGGTATATTTCCAACAAGTTGGTGCCCCTGCACGCAATTCTGCAATAGTTAGAAATTATTTAGAAAATCATTTTCCGGGTAGATGGTTGGGTACAAATGGACTATATTGTGGCCTGCAAGATCACCGGATCTGAGTATATTAGACTTTTTTGTTTGGGCATTTTTAAAAGAAAAAATATGCATACGAAAATACAACAATCAAGCCGGGCTAGCAGAGGCAACACATGCAGCTTTCCGATATTTGCAAGCCCATCCTATTTTTTTAATTAATGCCATCTTATATTTTCTATTTACTTATCTTATATTTTCTAAAGGTAAAAAGTACCAAAATCTTTGCCGTTTTTTGAAATAACATTATAAAAGTATATACCGTGTGACAAACTTCCATGTGTACATGCGGAAATAACATGGGCAATTACATTTTTGGGGATTCCTGCTCCCCATGTGTAGTTACAGTGGTGGTAAAGGTAGTAATCGAAAGATTATTTTTTTCTGCGTATGAGGATATCAAAAACTCTACAACTTTCCAATTTATTAAAGCATTAAAAGCAAAAATTACATTAATAATTTTCTAACTAAAACACAGAAATTTATCAGATTATCCATGACAACTTAATTTATTCTAATCACGGACGTCTTTGATTTTTATGGATTTTCTGAACTGTCAACATTTAAAAATGAACAAAAATATTTATTCAGTTCAAGAAAAGGTTTTCATTTTGAAAATATTTTACGGCGGCAATAGTTTGCGCGTAGTCCGTGCCTTATTTTCTGTAAAATTCAATAACGGTCCTATTCCTTCGGAATAATAACAAATAATTTAGTAAGAAATTTGAAGGCTGGGAATCTTTCATCGAAAGAAGTTATTTTTAATTAATACATAAACTTGTTTTTTTATTTAGATAATTCTCATTCACATTATTATTGTCATTACCTATAGTTGACAATTAATTGATTACTGGTGTGGATGTTTCGTTGGTGAATGCTGGTCCATAGTTTAGGGTAAATTGTGGCATTGTAGGTGTCGTCTAACCTATTAAAAAGTTTTTGGGTAAATGTTAAAGCAGTAAAATGAAATAATAAAAATTAAATTACTTTAATTTTACTGCAATTATGAAAAATTTAACAAGCGGCAACATTTGTTTATTTTGCTCTAATGAATTTTGTAATCTGGCAATTTAATACTTATTTATTTCATATCTAATTAAAGTAACATAAAAAAAGAAAAATAACTATAACAATCATCATAAGGTTCTCAGTCCGAAGACTGGTTGGACGCGTACCTCCATTCTTTTCTATCCTGAGCTAACCTACTCATTTCCCTAAAAGTAGAACATCCTACATCCCTAACTATTTGAGAGCAGTAGTCTAATCTAGGCCTACCCCTACCTCTTTTTATTCCTATCTCTGACTCTAGTATGTCACGAACTATTCCTTCGTGTCTTAGAAGGTGTCCTACCATCCTATCTCTCCTACTCTTTATTGTTTTCCATACCTTTCGCCTTTCCCCAACTCTTTCTAATACTTCCCTATTGCTAACCTTATCTATCCACGGTATCTTCATCATGCGTCTGTAACACCACAGTTCAAACGCTTCTACTCTTTTTCTATCCGCTTCTCCTATTGTCCAAGTTTCGCACCCGTATAATGCCGTACTCCATACATACGACTTTAAGAGTCTCTTCCTAGTCTCTATATTAACCGTTCTCGAACATAACAGTTGTTTTTTTTTTTAAACGCAACTCGTCCCTGCGCCATTCTTTGTTTTATATCTTTAGTGCTCCTACCGTCTTGGGTTATTTTACTTCCTAAGTAGCAGAAATCCGCGACCTCCTCTATCTTCTCATTTCCTATTTGTATTTCAATTTTAGTTCTATTTTCACTCCATCTACATACCAAAATTTTAGTTTTCTTTTTATTGATTTTCATGCCGTAGCCCTGTGTCAAAACTGCTTCCATTTCATTCAAAGCCGCTCCTAATTCTTCTTTGCTAGATGCTAACACTGCTATATCATCCGCAAATCTGAGCATGTTAATAGTTTGGTCCTGTACATTGATCTCTGAGGCTGTTCTTTCCTTAACAATATTAATCGCATCTTCGATATATAAGTTGAAAACTAGAGGTGACAATGCACATCCCTGTCTCACACCCTTCCGGATATCTACTTCCCTTCGTTCCTGCTCACACTATAACAAATATTCAAATAAACCCCCATTCTGTATCAGCCTATTATAGAAAGAATTTCTCACATTCGCAAGTTTCCGATCGTTTTTTAAGTTGCATTCCGCAAAAATAGCATTCCTTAAAGAATCAAAATTTGGGTGACGAGTTTTAAAAATATTATTTTTTAAATGACCCCACAAGAAAAGTCACACGGTGCCAAATCGGGAGATCTAGCTGGCCAGTTTATAGCACCACCTCGACCAATCCAGCTCTCTGGAAATATTTCATTTAATAATTCCCTCACTTGTGCTCCAAAATGTGCTGGGCATCCGTCACGTTGAAACCAGACCTCCCGATTCGCATGTGCAACTTCTTCTAATGCAGGGCCAATATGGTTAATTAAAAGATCTAAATAAGCTTCTGAATTTAAATTTCCCTGTATTTCAAATGGTCCTATAATGCGATTATTAAAAATGCCTGCCCAAATATTGATTTTTTGAGGGTATTGCGTTGTAGTGGCTAGATTTATTCTGGGATTTTCCTGGGCCCAATGCCTAACGTTTTGTGAATTTGGCTCTTGATTTAAAGTGAAGGTACACTCATCGGCAAAACAAATTGATGAGAGGAAGCTGCGATCCCGATTAGCCCGTTCTTGCATTTCTTCACAGAAAGTTTGCCTTGATTCTTCGTCAAAAGGAAATAACTCTTGGTGACATTGGAATTTAAAGGGATGATATTTGTTTTTTTTTAATATGTTACGGACACTTTCTCTTGAAACATTACATTCTAGGGCAATAGACCTTAACCTAGATGTTGGACTAGCAGTTATCAGGCCTATTACCATTTCCTCTACCTCAACATTTAGATTTCTTGGAACGACTAAAAAAATAAATGATAAGATTAATTTTAGTTTTGTTTCACTCCACGAGCACTTGTTAAATTTCTCATAATCCCAGTAAAATTTAAGTTAGCGAACAATTAGGTATTATAGCAACTAGGTAATAATAATAAGCGAATCAGAATTATCTAAATAAAAACCAAGTAAATTTATTAGTAAAAATTACATTCTTTCAATGAAAGATTCCCAGTATCTTCAAATTTCTTAACTAAATTTTTTATTGTTGTTACGGAAGGAATAGGACTGTTATTGAATTTTACAGAAAATAAGTCACGGCCTACCCGCAGACTATTGCCGCCGTAAAATGTTTTCACCATGAAAACCTTTTCTTCAACTGAATAAATATTTTTGTTCATTTTGAAACCCAAATTTTAAATTGTCGATAAATAATGTTGACAGTTCAGACGAATTAGAAATTAGAATCAAGGGAGTCTTTGATTAGAATAAATTAAATTGTCATAGGTAATCTGATGAATATCCGTGTTTTAATTTGAAAATTATTAGTGTAATTTTTGCTTCTTATGCTTTAATAAATTGGAAAATTGCGGAGTTTTTGATATCCTCATACGCAGAAAAAAATAGTCTTTCGATTGCTACCTTTACCACCACTGTAACTACACACGGGGAGCAGGAATCCCCAAAAATGTAATTGCCCATGTTATTTCCCCATGTACACATGGAAGTTTGTCACACGGTATATATTTTGATAGCTTAAAAAAGACCTTTCGAACTTGACCAAAGCCTGCTGTGGTTTTCATTTAAAAAAATCAACTTTATGTCATAACTCAAAAACACGCCCCTTAGAAAAACTACGTACGCCACTGAATTCCTTGGAAAAGTTCAATAGGAATCAATATTATCAGTTTTAGTCCGCTTAGTACAAAAATAATTGTAGAGAATTTTTGAAAATCGATAAAAATCAATATTTTTTTTTCGAAAACTAAAAACGATATCCAAATTCAACACAACACAAAAATACAGAAACAGTAATTCAGCAATAAGTAAACATATGAAAAACAACAACCATACTTTTGAATTTAATGGTATGTACCAAAATTTTAGAACTCCTATAAGCCCATTATTAGCAGACATTTTTATGTCTGCTAATAATGGGGAAAAATTATTAATTCAGATCTAGGAAAAAAGCATATTTTCTTTTGGTACATACCGTGTGACAAACTTCCATGTGTACATGGGGAAATAACATGGGCAATTACATTTTTGGGAAGTCCTGCTCCCCATGTGTAGTTACAGTGGTGGTAAAGGTAGCAATCGAAAGACTATTTTTTTATGCGTATGAGGATATCAAAAACTCTGCAATTTTCCAATTTATTAAAGCATTAAAAGCAAAAATTACACTAATAATTTTCAAATTAAAACACGGATATTCATCAGATTACCTATGACAATTTAATTTATTCTCATCAAAGACTCCCTTGATTCTAATTTCTAATTCGTCTGAACTGTCAACATTATTTATCCACAATTTAAAATTTGGGTTTCAAAATGAACAAAAATATTTATTCAGTTGAAGAAAAGGTTTTCATTGTGAAAACATTTTACGGCGGCAATAGTCTGCGGGTAGTCCGTGACTTATTTTCTGTAAAATTCAATAACAGTCCTATTCCTTCGGTAACAACAATAAAAAATTTAGTTAAGAAATTTGAAGATACTGGGAAAGAAAGGTAATTTTTACTAATAAATTTACTTGGTTTTTATTTAGATAATTCTGATTCGCTTATTATTATTACCTAGTTGCTAATTCCTTATTGTTCGCTAACTTAAATTTTACTGGGATTATGAGAAATTTAACAAGTGATAACGTGGAGTGAAACAAAACTAAAATTAATCTTATCATTTATTTTTTTAGTCGTTCCAAGTAGTGATGGACGATATTTCACGAACTGTGATTTAATCACTGATATCAAAAAATCACTGGTAGTGACTGTTACTAAAGGTCCTACAAAACTGTGACGTGATCACGACATTCCGTTGTTCCTTATCCTCGCTCGATAGCACAGAGGTGCTCGATAGCGAGGCAGTGAAATGTTGTGATCACGTATACGCTCGTAGGTATAATACTACTAAAGTCGTGATCACGTCACGTTTTAAAATCACTGATATAGAAAAATCACATTAACAATTCACCATGTGATTGAAAAATCACGATATCGCCCATCACTAGTTCCAAGAAATCTAAATGTTGAGGTAGAGGAAATGGTAATAGGCCTGATAACTGCTAGTCCAACATCTAGTTTAAGGTCTATTGCCCTAGAATGTAATGTTTCAAGAGAAACTGTCCGTAACATATTAAAAAAAAAACAAATATCATCCCTTTAAATTCCAATGTCACCAAGAGTTACTTCCTTTTGACGAAGAATCAAGGCAAACTTTCTGTGAAGAAATGCAAGAACGGGCTAATCGGGATCGCAGCTTCCTCTCATCAATTTGTTTTGCCGATGAGTGTACCTTCACTTTAAATCAAGAGCCAAATTCACAAAACGTTAGGCATTGGGCCCAGGAAAATCCCAGAATAAATCTAGCCACTACAACGCAATACCCTCAAAAAATCAATATTTGGGCAGGCATTTGGATTGGTCGAGGTGGTGCTATAAACTGGCCAGCTAGATCTCCCGATTTGGCACCGTGTGACTTTTTCTTGTGGTACCATTTAAAAAATAAGATTTATAAAACTCGTCACCCATACAGTGCCCGTCTAAAGTCCGTTCCCCCCCTACTAATTTTTGAACCATTTGAGGTACATCCATGAAATTCGGTACAAGGTAGTCACAGATCACAAGATATTTTTTGACATATTAATGCAGCTGTCATTCTCAAGATGGCGGACGGGCGCCATTTTGAAAAAATATTTTAAATGGGAAGGACGGTCATGTGACACCTCGTTTTAAAGGTCTTATCGAGTACAATATCATACTAAAATATGGCGTCGATTCCTGGAAACGTTACAAAATGGTGGCTAATCAAATTTCTAAATAACCATGAATGTTGCTCTCAATCACGTTTGTATTAGAAACAAAATTCGTTGTCGCGGTAACATCTTGTTTTCTACTTGTCAAATGTGGCATGTTTAGTTCTCCTTCATTTAGGAAAAGTGTGACCATGGCTCGTAGCTTAGACGATAAATTTGAAGCGGTTTTGATTTTTGGAGAAGCTGGAAGAAATTACCATCTAGCGGTAGTTTTCCCTTAATAAACTCTTTTTTCTCCTCTTATTGGTCGACTTCATTAGGAGATTTCACTACAAATTAGAATAAAATTTTGTTAGAAAAATTTTAAAATTTAAAAATTGAACAAAAGACATCGACGCCATGTTTTAGTATGATATTGCACTCGATCAGACCTTTAAAACGAGGTGTCACATGACCCTCCCTCCCATTTAAAATTTTGTTTCAAATTGGCGCTCGACCGCCATCTTGAGATTGACAGCTGTCATTGTTACGACAAAAGATATATTGTGACCTGTGATTACCTTGTGCCGAATTTCATGGATGTACCTCAAATGGTTCAAAAATTAGTAGGGGGGAACGGACTTTAGACGGGCACTGTATATTGATTCTTTAAGGAATGCTATTTTTGGGGAATGCAACTTAATAAACGATCGGCAACTTGCGAATGTGAGAAATTCTTTCTATAATAGGCTGGGATACTGTCTGATACAGAATGGGGGTTTATTTGAATATTTGTTATAGTTATTTTTCTTTTTTATGTTACTTTAATTTCATTGTATATTAATAAGTTTTTGTCCTTACCTAGATATGAAATAAATAAGTATTAAATTGCCAGATTACAAAATTCATTAGAGCAAAATAAACAAATGTTGCCGCTTGTTAAATTTTTCATAATTGCAGTAAAATTAAAGTAATTTAATTTTTATTATTTCATTTTAGTACTTTAACATTTTCCCAAAAACTTTTTAATAGGTTAGACGACACCTACAATTTACCCTAAACTATGGACCAGCATTCACCAACGAAACATCCACACCAGTAATCAATTAATTGTCAACTATAGGTAATGACAATAATAATGTGAATGAGAATTATCTAAATAAAAAAACAAGTTTATGTATTAGTAAAAATTAACTTCTTTCGATGAAAGATTCCCAGCCTTCAAATTTCTTACTAAATTATTTGTTGTTATACCGAAGGAATAGGACCGTTATTGAATTTGACAGAAAATAAGGCACGGACTACGCGCAAACTATTGCCGCCGTAAAATATTTTCACAATGAAAACCTTTTCTTGAACTGAATAAATATTTTTGTTCATTTTTAAACGTTGACAGTTCAGAAAATCCATAAAAATCAAAGACGTCCGTGATTAGAATAAATTAAGTTGTCATGGATAATCTGATAAATTTCTGTGTTTTAGTTAGAAAATTATTAATGTAATTTTTGCTTTTAACGCTTTAATAAATTGGAAAGTTGTAGAGTTTTTGATATCCTCATACGCAGAAAAAAATAGTCTTTCGATTGCTGCCTTTACCACCACTGTAACTGCACATGGGGAGCAGGAATCCCCAAAAATGTAATTGCCCATGTTATTTCCCCATGTACACATGGAAGTTTCTCACACGGTATACGAAAATGAAACTGAAAATGATAATAAAATAAATTGCTTAGATTTAACTTTCTGAAATTATTCGGGGTCTAGTTGACCCAGTTGTTTATCAAGGACTGTTGTTGTGGGAACGCCTTATATATCATGTTTCCTCTAGATAACCGCTGGAGGGTTCACCAACGCAACTGATTGTGATTAGAGTTATTATTATTATTTTGGGTAACGTCAATAATAATTGCTCACGTTTCTGTCTGCACCTAACCCACTTTGTCGTATTTTGCTTATTTACAAATATGACTGAACAAAAACATTTTCGCCACCTGAATATCTTTACTATAAGAAAACAGAACTGAATCTTGGCATTTCCCCGTATACACCTATTCCCAAATTGGCAATTACGAAATATTTAATAACAACACCTTTCCTAGTAAATAAATCAGCTCCTGAAAGGCCCGTGTCTATTTTAATTCAGACCCGCTATTCAAACTATAAAATACAGCCGAACGGTAGCAAATAATTCATTAATTCTTTTCGATCTCGTGCAAGACAAGGCACAAATGGCAATCTGTTATAATAATTACCGATGGGTCCTTTCTAGCCATCGCGGTGGCTGCTTTTATTGCCTTCTCCGGTAATGCTGATTTGAAAAAGCGCCCCGAGGTAAGCCAGTTATTAATATTAATAAAACTTAAATGGGGGAACAGCATAATTATAGGTCCTATAAAAGCGTCAATGTATATCGGCTACGCCACTGGCAAAGTTAATGAACTGTGAAGTTACATACAGGGTGTGTGCAGACAAACGTTTTCTATTCATCATTTTCTATTGTTGCAATGAAATTCTATATTTGGTAAAGTAACGGCAAAATCTCCAGCACCGCGGTTGCAAAATTCTGACACTAATTCGAAAGACTGGAGGAGATTCACTGGTAATCTAGTTTCCCACGCTGGTTTGCGATCTCTACTATTCTTTCGATCAAGGTTGGTTCTATCCCACCCCTACCTAAAGCGATCGCGCTCTTGACTTTACTAAAGAATAGCCGAGGTACGCGTACTTTCAGTATTACACTGAAGAAAGGACAGCATATTTTATCGTTACTGACGTCTGTATTAATGAAAAATGAAAACGAAAGCCAGTTCTTTATCATCATCATCATAAAGTTCTCAGTCTGAAGACTGGTTGGACGCGTACCTCCATTTCCCTAAAAGTAGAATATCCTACATCCCCAACCACTTGAGAGCAGCAGTCTAATCTTGGACGGAAAGATCCTCTTTCGCCTAAGCGATTGTACAGGTTTCTAAATAATTTATGATTTGGTTGCCTTCCTTCGGTGGCAGCGAGCCCATTAAAATTGGTTTGAGCAAAAACACAAATCATATCTCTCATATCACTATTCGAAAAGTCATTAATGACGCGGCATTCTTTAATACTTTTGATAAATTTATGGAGAAAGTTAATGAAAAAGCTATTGGGTTAACACTGAACACTTTAAAACTAATGTCATATTACTATCGACTGTCTGTTTGTAAAACGTAGATATCTAGATAATATTTTGTTTAATGTGGAACGGCCTATTAGAACAAGTTTGGAATTTAAACACTATCTTCTTTCAATGCATTTTCAAAACTCTCTTTCTGTAATAGCCACGAAATAAATGCTAGTAAATGAGGTAGGTACTTGTTTAGCGAAACTTTTACTGTTTATATCATCTGGGGAAGGATAATTTTTATTGGGTATTGCAAAATTTCCATACATTTTCTTAAAATTGCAGCAGCTCTGTGAAGAATTTGCAAATCTGATAATGTATCACCCGTTGATTCCAGATTAAAATCAGACGATTCGTCTGTTGAGCTTGCGTCCTCATTTACATGCTTGATTTTTTTGTCAAAAGTTCTTTGCCAGAACACAACAAATCACCTGACCTGTCCTGGTCTACGAATAAATTGAATAGAGCCTTTAAATCTTTTCGACAATTTCATTTTCAGTTTCGCGGATTGTATTGGGGATCTTTCTGCATTACGTAACATAGAATTATATTTTTGTGTTACTGCAGGTACTTAATGGCAGCTTTTCTTTGTTATCTAAGATGTGTTCTTGAATCCAAGAAGAAAATGTTGAAAACAAGCGATCGGAACTTTTTGTATTTCTGTCAGTTTTATTTTTGTGGGAATTTATATTTCTGGTTGATATGTACCTACTCTGCGTAGCACAATTTGTGGTATTTTGCATCGTATGCAAATAAGTCTTCATACAAATTCAGTCTAGAGATAATACGATTGTCATTTCTCTATCTTGCAGCATTTTTATGCGAGTGGAATCACCGGTGCCTATAGTAACAAGGACAAACAATACATAATTAACCAAATAAAACATTTAGTTTTACGATACCAGTTTGAATTGAAGTAAGTGATTCTTTTGCCAGATCCTCCACAAATTAAGGCAGTGGATAGTAGTCCGCAAGTTACGGAATCCCATCAAGTGTACTACAGTTCCGCAAGTTATGCGTTATACTTTCGTATAAGTACTTCGTTAGTTCAATCCCCACCCAGCAGCGTTTGTGGGTAGGTAGGTTATCGTAGAGAGCTAGTGGCCCTAGTGGTTTGTTACTCTCGGGCCGGGTAGGATCGGCTCCCGTAAACGTAATTTTTCTCACGTTTCCACATTATCTTTTTCGCATAAAATGCGTGTGTCTGGTGCGAGGACAAGTAAAGGGTCTGTCTAAAATGCGTTGTTACACAATATTTAACACCTGTTCGCATGCCCACAACTTGCGGAACCATAATGACAAATGATAGTGATCCGTAACTTGCGGACTACTATCCACGGCCACAAAATAAACACATGTTTCTAACGTTAAATTGATCCTGTCTTCTAGGTATTTAAAAGCCTATTGCTATTAGAGGCCGCAGAACCATTGTTGTGTGAGGGTTCACGATTTTTAGTATTGAAAATACTTCTGGGCTCGTGTATATGGGACTCATCTTACGAAAAATGTATCGACACGCGACAGATTCTGTTGGCGGCGCGCGCAGTCGAGGCCGCTAATAAATTGGATGGAGGCGGCTACCGGCTAGCCAGATCGCCAGATGTAAACTAAGGTACGGCGAGGGCGAGTACCGTTTAAGAGGGATATCGCGTTGCAATAAAAGTCCAAACTGTACAAAACGGATGCGTTAATATTTTGTTACGTATTGCGTCAGTTTGACTATGTGCCTTGTGCTTGTCACAAATCATTTATTTTATTGTATCAATAATATACCAACTTGAAACGGCACAGATCACTAGTAGTAGAGAAATGAGAGCCTCAGGCCACATCTGTTGCCAACCCAAAACTCCAGCAACCAAAATCCCTGTTAGTGTCTTCAGCAGCGGCAGCAGCCTCTGGTTCTGTTGCCAACTCCAAAACGCAAAAATCCCTGGTAATGTCTTCAGCAACGACATCTGCCATTGGTTGTGGCTCAGGCGCCTGCGCCGGGGCTTAAAAAGTGCGCGTGTTGCTCATTGTTGCGCAATGGAAGAATGTTCTGGAAATGCTGATGCAATAGTACGCAGATGTTGCAGAATTAATGTTTTTTCTCGGAAATTCCAACGTTTGTAATTGTTTACACTAAATAAATATTGTTATCAAAGTTTGAGAAAGAAATAATAGATTCGAAGTCGATAAGAGATGTTATGATTTATTGTTTTTATTATGATGAAATATTAATAGCTAAGAACGTTCTAGAAAAACCTTTCAACTTTGCCGACAGGAAATGTATATTTGTTTGGTTTGACTCCCACATTCTGCATGCTAATAAGTACATGTGCACTTAATATGTCGCAAACTCTACAAGATGATCGAGATTATTTTATACCCTGTTGTTTGTATTATTATAATAAAATCATTCTAGAACATAAAAAGTTTGAAGGCCACCGCCAGAAACATAAACACTCGATTGATTGTTGTTTTTGATAACTTCTGCATGTTACCAAAATTTTGCAAGCTCGGCAAAAGCTGGGAGATAAATAGAACGAATATAATTGCGAGAATTATTATTTAGTAATCACTTCAATAGTTCAGTTGGTTCCCACGGAATAGGTGCGGTAAAAGTTAGTTTCCCAATATGGATGTTGTAATTGGCCAAGATGATGTTGGAGATATTTTATTGTACCATTTTATCCTCCAAAATTTACCGGAAAATTTAAAAGTAAGTCCATTTGCAGTAATCATTTCTTTTATTCTTCAAGCATTCTGTTAATAAAACTCATTCATAATAATTTCATTATATGTAGTTAAAAAGCTCACGTATCTGTTCCATAATTGTAAACTATTTTATATCTTTAGAACCAACCCAAAATGATTATGTGCGGAAATGTATTGCACATGGCAACGGAAACCGAAAATGTTTTATTTTCTGGACTATTCATGGAGAAAGAAACCAAGATAATTTTGTTGGAATCGTGCAGTGAACTTGTGGTCATTTGGGTCAATATTGTAAATCGTAAGTAAAGTATTTAGATTTTTTAATATGCAGTGATAGTAGATAAAAAGTGTAGATTTTGGACTTCCCAATTTTAGTAGTGGAAAATTGCCGATTTTGTGATTCACAATTTTAGTAGTGGAAAATTAATTGTTTTTATAATGAATGAAGTTATTTCTTTGTTTGTCCGCCCGTTTGTTTGTTTGTTTGTTTGTTTGTTTGTTTGTCTGTCCGTTTGTTTGTCCGTTTGTTTGTTTGTCTGTTTGTTTGTTTGTTTGTTTGTTTGTTTGTTTGTTTGTTTGTTTGTTTGTTTGTTTGTTTGTTTATAATGAATGAAGTTATTTCTTTGTTTGTCCCTCCGTTTGTTTGTTCGTTTGTTTGTCCGTTTGTTTGTTTCTTTGTTTGTTTGTTTGTTTGCTTGTTTGTTTGTTTGTTTGTTTGTTTGTTTGTTTACTAGTATAATTTCGTAACTATGATTTTTCTCTTGTTGCAGCCAACCATGTATAAGCAGCGTCACGAGTTTGATTACACTATTTTATTATTTTAATGAATAAAATGTATTTTAATATAATATTATCAAATCATATTATGAACAGTATTATATTATTTTAATTGACAAAATGTATTTTAATCGTCACGAGTTTGATTACACTGTTATATTATTTTAATGAATAAAATGTATTTTAATATAATAATATCATATTATGAACAGTATTATATTATTTTAATTGACAAAATGTATTTTAATATAATAAATTATATTATATAATTTACCGTATTCCATGGGAACTAACTAAACTAATGAATTGATTACTGAATAATACTCCCCATTATGTTAGAAATATTTGTTGTGTGCTTTCCAATAAATGTATGCTAGAAGCGTGATTTTTTTGACAAGCTGTCTGTTGACACCAGACAGCTGTTGACCCAGACAGCTCTATTCGCAAACACCATGGCTGATGACACAAGCAAGAATAGAAAGAGGAAAACCCCTCTATGTAGATGCAGCTTAGATGCGGCAGTACGTAAACGTCTTGTTGGTGGATTGGTATGCGAATGACAAGCTGTCTGTTGACACCAGACAGCTGTTGACCCAGACAGCTCTATCCGCAAACACCATGGCTGATGACACAAGCAAGAATAGAAAGAGGAAAAACCCCTCTATGTAGATGCAGCTTAGATGCGGCAGTACGTAAACGTCTTGTTGGTGGATTGGTATGCGAATGACAAGCTGTCTGTTGACACCAGACAGCTGTTGACCCAGACAGCTCTATCCGCAAACACCATGGCTGATGACACAAGCAAGAATAGAAAGAGGAAAAACCCCTCTATGTAGATGCAGCTTAGATGCGGCAGTACGTAAACGTCTTGTTGGTGGATTGGTATGCGAATTTCGTCATTGGCATTGAATGTTGTTGTTGACACGAACGGCTGATGTAACAGACAGACAGATAGACAGACAGGCAGACAGACAGACAGACACAGACAGACAGACACAGGCAGACAGGCAGACAGACAGACAGACAGACAGACAGACAGACAGACATCTGATGAGAATTCTGAAGTAGGAGAATAACTATAGATTCCTATTTGTCTCATCGAGCTGGTTAATTTGATACCCTCCATGACCTAAGTGGGCGGGGCAAGTGGTGTGTGCAGTGGGCCCTAATCTACATGCGTTCTATATTACCGACATTCAATTTGCACTTTCCAGTAAGTGTAACAGAAATCTACATGTGTTCTATATTACCGACACTCAATTAGTACTTCCAGCACTCACCAGATGGTTCCCACACGTGTCCGAAACGCATTAAGATAACAAGTAATTTCAAAACATAGTACGTATCAAAATAAACAAACTGACGAATGTTCTAGAATGTTATTTTATTGTAATAATACAAACAAATAAACGGGTCACCTTGTAGTGTCTACAACGTAGTATGTGCATATACAGAACGTGGGAGCAAACCTAAACAAACATAATCCTGTCGGCGAGTTGAAAGGTTTTTTACCCATAATAAAAACAATTATAACATCTCTTATCGGCGGCGAACGTGCTTTTTTCTTAAACTTTGATATCAATATTTATTTAGTATAAACAATTGCAACCATTGGAATTTCCGAGAAACTTCTGTTTACAATCATAAGTATATATGGATGATTTAAAAGACGGGCATGTAGGCATCCGATTAGCTCAGTTGGTTGGAGCGAGGGCTCCGGTGCGCGGGGACCCGGGTTCGAATCCCGGTCGGCGTCATTTCCAAAACGTTTGCGAAAACCCCGGCGCAGGCGCCTAGGTCACATCCAAAGGAATCTAGCAGTAGTTGAACCTTACCACCCACAACCACACCCATTGGATGCCGCCCACAACCTCTATCATTGGCTGTTGCCCCGCCCACTCTCATAGAGCCCCGGCGCAGGCGCCTGAGCCACAACCAAAGGCCCCAAAGACACCAGAGGCAGAAGTCGTTGCTGAAGACATTACTCGAGGACTCCTTCAGCGTAGAAGGGGAAAAAACATTAATTCTGCAACATCTGCGTACTATTGCATCAGCATTTCCAGAACATTCTTCCATTGCGCAACAATGAGCAACACGCGCACTTTTTAAGCCCCGGCGCAGGCGCCTGAGCCACAACCAAAGGCCCCGAAGACACCAGAGGCCCTTCTTCAGCAGCCTCTGGTCATTGCCGAAGAACTGGGTGGACTGACCTGAGGAATAGCCCCGGCGCATGCGCCTGGCCGCTGCTGAAGACCACTTCTTCGGCAATGACCTTGAAAGACACCAGACGCTGCTGAAGACATGCCCACTTCTTCGGCAATGACCTTGAAAGACACCAGACGCTGCTGAAGACATGCACACTTCTTCAGCAATGACCTTGAAAGACACCAGAGGCTGCTGCAGATGCCGCTGCTGAAGACACTTCTTCGGATGACGCAACGACTCCTTCAGCAGCCTCTGGTCTCTTTCAAGGTCACTGCCGAAGAACTCGATGGCACCTGGAGAACTCGATGGCCTGGCCTGAGGCTCTCATTTTCTAACTACTATCACTTTTGTTGGTCATCTTAGAAACCGAGCAGTTGTGTCGGTATTTTCAATACGCCTATGATACTTGCGTAAGATGCGAGGTCTGTGAATTTTTTTACAAAAATCATAAATTTAGGTACCCGCATGCGTCCATTTCCTAAACTTGAAATCGAGACCACCATGAAAAATTACACGGCACATTCTGCATGGTTCAATAAATCCTGTCTAAAATTATAATTTCCAAATCGAAAATTGCCGGTGCCACACCTCCGTTTCATCGGGAAAATTATATTCATAACTGTAAGACGTTGGCGAGCTCCGTGCACTTGCTTATGAAGAAACGTAAAAGATTTATGTTCAGTAACACTATGTATATTTCTATATTAAATTTGCGTGTGTTGTTTGATTTATTGATTGTTTTTGGGCTGTAGCATATTTGTCAGTGTTATAGGTATATTATATTTACGTGCCCTCCGAAGCACGGTCAACTGCATGGTGTACGCACGCATTTTTATAAAATCTACTCATAATAATTGCAAAAGATTTTAACGACTCAATTTGGTAATATACTTCACAAGTGGGAGACGAGAGAAATGGAAATATCGACGCGGTCCAGCATTGCTCAGCTCGCAGAAGATGGATACTTCAATACCGTGGGAAAGGCACTATCACTATTAGTCTTACGTTAGACTCACTAACCGTGTAATAAGAAACAGTCGTGTTCTAGAGCCCAAACAAACAATGTTTCTGTTGCAAAACTTATTCACTAATCTATTAATAATAACAGGTAAATTATTCCTTTGCCGAGGACTCTAAATGCTCGGGGGGGAAGTCAGAAAAAACTATAAGTATGCCTATTTTTGTGACAAATTTGTTCCCGGTAGCTACATTTGTTATTTTTTCGTCTTAAATGTAAACGCTGCAGTTTAATACTGTAAATTAGTGCGCTGGAAATTCAGGAAAGATGTCGCTTATATAATGTTCTTTCCTAAAAATAAGACAACTAATTTTCCAAAATCACTACGCATTTTGCTTTGTTCCTCTTAATGATCCTCGTAGTATATCATGCAGCAAATTAGGAACAATAAATATCTTCCTCTAACGGCAATTGCGTTGATTATCCAGTTTTTATAGCAATCATAATTGTTACAACATGTTGGTTGTAAAATATACGTTTATTGCAGCAGGCGATCTTTACTAAAAAGTAATAGTTATTTGCTTGTGTTGCAAAAAGCATCCAATATTTGAAAGTCCCCTACTAAAACTTAAAAACCCAGAAGTCTGTTAGTTAACTTAAGATTTATAGTTTGATAGCTTTTATTTTTTTTTCTTCTAGAATAGTAGTCTTATTAAAGTAGAAATTATGTTTGGTGTCTTTCACACGTTTTGGTTTCGTTACAGTTAATACATTTAATTTTGTATACAGTTTGAGTTTTCATCAATTTTGGAATTGGGTTTTTAGACTAGAATATAAAAATTACATTTATGTAGTTCATGTTTTCTTGGGTTACTTCTTGGTATAGTCAAATGCAGTCTAGTGAGGCGGGTGCAATGAATAGGCAGGTTCGGTAATTTTCAAATTTCATTAAAATTGATAGAGTTTATTATACTGAAGGCAGTTATGTTGTTAACTTTTGTTAAAAAAAAGTCCTTCGCCTGTGAAGCCGTTGCAAAGTTTTCCGTCGGTGCGAGGCTAGAAATCGTACCTTGCAGCGAGAGTAGGCCGCGTGACGTCAGAACTTAGTATAACGTACAAGTCCCAGCTTCAGCGCGCAGCAGTCCCATAAGTATTATGCATATGCATGTATAGTTAAATTGTTAAATATTATTAACTGGTTCTAACTGGTGTTTTCTGTTTTGTACCCAGACTAATACATCGTACAGCACACCAATAAAACGGAGAAAGTGGTTCGTTGGAGCCAGAAGGAAAATCGGTCAGCATTATCGATATTTTCGCGAGTTAGTTTATCATTGCAAAAGTTTATAAAATTATCGGCTGCCCCATTGCAGCCACTCTAAATAAAATCGAACATAATGTAATTTATCGACAGTTTTCTGGGACCCCTTGGTACTTGGTAACGTGTTACGGTTAGCATAATTTGAAACAGGATGCTAGGAGCATGACGGAGCCAAATACTGAATCGCCGTAGCGTTCCCTCCCTGAACTAAAAAAGGAAATTGTATTAAATATTTTACAATAATAATTAAATAGTACATCATAAAGTTCTCTTTTGAAGACTGATAGGACGCGTACCTCCATCCTTTCCCTGAGCTAGCCTACGCATTTCCGTAAAAGTAGAACATTCTACATCCCCAACTATTTGAGAGCAGTAGTCTAATCTGCTCCAACCTCTACCTCTTTATTCCTATCTCTGACTCTAGTATGTCGCGAACTATTCCTTTGTGTCTCAGAAGGTGTCCTACCATCCTAAGTGTGCCATTTTCGGGAACGGCTTTGAAAATCGAACTTCTAAATTTATGTAAAGAGAATAAACAACAGCCAAGGTATGCTATAGACGAAATGCTCCAAGAGCATGGTCATCAAGTCCTAAGACTTCCACTGTCAGAATAATCCAATAGAGTTGGTGTGGGGTATTTGCAAACAATATTATGATCTGCATATTGGAGAAGCTGGTTTTGGAGACAAACAAGTTTCAGATATGTGGCAAAAAGCTTTAGACCAAGTCACTCCAGATGTTTGGAAAAATTGTATAAATCACGCGGAAAAAATTGTGGACGAAGACTGGGAACGTGAAGTGCGCTGAAGATTCTGAAGATGAAGATACATTTTTTGAATATTTTTAAGATCTTAATTATGTAGTTATTATTATATAAAAACATATCACATAATATTAAAAATTAATTGATAAAACATAATTTCTTAATTGCCCACAAAAACATAACAACTTGCAATTTTTATATTCTCGTCTAAAAACCCCAATATTCCAAAACTGATGAAAACTGACGCGCGCATAACCGGACCTCCAGACGGTTCTGCGCTCGTAGGCCGATCGCGTTGCAAAAAAGAAGATAATGGGGAGCGATGACATAACGGGTCAGGCGAAGATGACACTTGGGCGCGGTCGCCCGTCGTGTTCTATGGCAAATAAACAGCGGTTGGACAAGTTCCTAGCCTACACAAACCCAGACGTTGCATCACTGGGCCTCGGGGCAATCGGGCAACGGTCTCCGAAACACGTGGCGCCAACTCTATACAGTTTTATGTAAATTTTGACGATCTGACAACAGCTGCAGAGAGTTATTCGTTCTTACAGTCATATTAGAAATTCCGCAGTGCAATAATGTGCATTCCCGTGTAGATATGCAATTTAACATTCGGCCAACCTGCAAAAAAATTCGTCCCTCTCTTGACGGAGAAATTAATTACATCGTTATTGATATTTAAACAAATTTATTGTTGCATCCCGCCCATCACCATAAATTCACAATTTCTCTAATTATGCCTTCTCGAATTATAATTATCGTCATCATTTCTGGCCTAGTATTAATTTAAATGGACTGTTAGATCTGCTACCTGCTCCGGTCTTTCCCACATCCTTTTTTTTCTTTGCTAATACTTTATTAAAATTAAATGTATAGCTGGCGGGAACATTAAATCGGAGCGAGAGGCGAGCTAGAGCGAGACGAGAAATGCGTAATGTGCTGGACGACCGTCAATAAATTTTATTAAGTAATTTGATATTATCTTTGATTAATGCTTGAACGCATAATGGCTAATATTTATTGGCTCGGTGAATGTATGTATACACATATTTACATATGTATTTGAGGATATATGAAATTCTGTTGCTGGGTGGATTGCTTAGAATGTTCAGAACTTTGTACATCTTTGTACATTTAATTCAGTCAGATGGGAATGGCAAAAAGAAGCCTTTTTCAAGTTTCTTGCTTCCGCAAGCTAAAAAAATGGTACTAAACCTTGTTGAATATTTGAAAAATGAAGAGAAAGGAGCAAACAGCAACGCAAAAAATATACATGAAAGAGTTTCTGAAGCGCTAAGAGTTGGTTTAAAAACAGTAGAAAGGATTGTACGTGGAAAGAGGACGAAAGAGCAAGAAAAAATAAAAGAAAAACGAAGAAGGAAATACACGAAAACTAAGGCTATCGGAACGCTTGGAATATTTGAAGGATGTAACGTTCCCGCTGCCAATGGATTATTCCAACATGGTTCAAGATATTCGCATGATTATTTTTTCTTGTTTCAATTAGACATAGATCTAGGACTGTTCGCTAATAATTTTCATTAAAAACCAGAAATTCAACTTTAAAATCTACTTCACAATCTATGAAAATCGGACATATTGTAGCTAGAATATTTATCACATTTTTCGTTTTTTTTAGAAATTATAATCGTGGAGTCATAGATTAGACTTTTCATTTTGACGGTATCAAAAAAAATATAATAAATTTTTGATAATAATGAAGTAATCAATTGGCTCCTGCACCTCTGCATTCGACTTTTCAAGGGCCTAGAGGTGGCGGCGTCTAGCGGCGATATGTTTAAACTTCCCAGATTCAAGAAACAGGCGTGGCTAGTTTTTGTATGTATTCAGGTATTATTCTTGGGGCCTATTTTTCATATCGACGAGCTTCCAAAGTAATTTCCGATTCTTCCTAAAATTTATTATTGTTACACATATGAGTTGAATATGCAGGTGCACAGGTATCCCATTTATCAGAAAAAGCGATTCATATGTATTGTGTAATTTAGAGAAAAATGCCAAATAGATACTCTCTTTGTTTTTAAATTTCCATAATTCAAATTACTTTACTTATATGGCGTCTCATTTCTTCTGTACAGCAGATGCTAATCTACACAACTTGGATTTCTTAGAACTCCTGTAATATCATCTCACTTTTTATTTCCCTCTTCGATTTTACTATATGATTGTGTAAGAGTTGCATTCTAGACTGAACTTATTGTGAAACTGGGCATATGTTCATCATTCTCAAAATGTAATTTTTGAAACATCCCTACGTGTGACAAAAATTTTAAAAGAAAACTGAAACACAAAAATATGGGGTTTAGTTTAGAAGCAACTTACTTCGTATGCATACTTAGTAAAATCGATCGAAGAATTCAAAAACGCAGTATGTATAGAGTGTCCCATTTAAATAATTCACCGAGTATCAACTCCCTTTGTACGTAAAGTGTTCCGTACTGGCTAGCAAAGTTTCTGAAGCACTTATACCAGAAACCGCATCCTGAACAGATTTTGATAAAATTTATTTATTGCTAATTAGTTGTAATCGTGAAGACTTCGAAAGTACCAAAATTCATGATTCTACTTGATCTCCCGGGAAGAGATGGTGAATAATTTGAATTTTATATGGCCTACATTTGCCTTTTAAAATATTTTTTGAACTTTTGTTTTGGAAACACCAACTTTTGATTCGATTTCGCGACAAGTTTTTGGTGTCGCCTCAACCAACGATAAAACATTTATTTCTTCCTCTTCCCTATTTTCTTTATTATAAATTTTGTTTCTAGGTTTATGGAATGACCCATAGTGAATTAAATTTGATTTTAATCTGTAATAATTTTTGGTAGTGCGCAAAGTAGTCATAAACTCAATAAAAATTATTTAATTATCAAAATTTTATAGAAAATCTAATAAAACAACATTTTTGTAGTTATAATAATTATATGAAGAAGTGGAGTATCTGACTTGTGCTACAGGAAAACTGTTGGCAGCCCACGAAGGCTGCTTTCACGTTTTACAAACTACCTATATTTTATTACGGGCTAATAAATTATCTTCTAATAAATCGACTCTCAACTATCGTAAAACTTAACACACTCACACTGAAACACATAAAAAAAGTTGCAACAACCTTGGGCACCTTTCGATTGTCAGCGTTTCCGTTTAAAACAGTTTTCGATACATCAGAAATAATTTCAGCTCGTCCAGCCTCACATTATTATTATTATTCCATTACCACGAACGCCTCTGGACTTTCTTCATTCGATTCCATCACCGCGCGGTGACGGGCACGGCCTTGAAGGACGCCAGTGAAGATGAACATCGCTCGCAATCTAAAGCTGAGGACGTTTACGCAAAACATTGCGCTCCAACGCCGTTCGATCGGCAATTATCCGTTTTGAACGTGAGAGGATTTTGCTTAAAAATGCTGACGCACTGAGACCGCATTACATCCTCGAACGCTAAATTGATTTTGGCGCCCAACGTGGGTCCCCGTTAGGGGTGGGCAACACACTCTTAAAATATCGATATTTGACAATACTTAATCGATTGTTATTTTGTGAAAAGATGCAATCATTACAGGTACACAAAAAATTCCTAGACACCCATTTCCAGTATAATACTTATCCATCGATTTATTAAATTTAGATACCCAGAAAGAAGACAACCAAGCAAAATTATGTTTTCGAGATTAAAATCAAATTTAATTCACTATGGGTCATTCAATAAACCTAGAAACAAAATTTATAATAAAGAAAATAGGGAAGATGAAGAAATTAATGTTTTATCGTTGGTTGAGGAGACACCAAAAACTTCTTGTCGCGAAATCGAATCACAAGTTGGTGTTTCCAAAACAAAAGTTCAAAAAATATTAAAAAAGGCAAATATGGGCCATATAAAATTCAAATTATTCACCATCTCTTCCCTGGAGATCAAGGAAGAAGACTTAATTTTTGTTAGACCTACCTGGTGTAACACTGTGGACCTTCTCCGAGGACCCAGGAGTTCTGAGCCTTTGAGGAGGGTACTTAGGTACTTGTAGCACTACTGGAGTTTTCACACTGAGGTCTACGGGCTCCATTTGCACAGGCGGCCCTTCTGCCTAGAAAAAAAACATCGTCTTATTATACACGTTTTCAGTTTCATCATCATAAAGTCTCAGTCCGAAGACGCGTATCTCCTGAGCTAATCTACGCATTTCCCTAAAAGTAGAACATCCTGCATCCCCAACTATTTGAGAGCAGTAGTCTAAACCCCTACCTCTTTTTATTCCTACCATGCTGCAGCCTATAATTCGTGTATATTGGTAAATGCGGGTCTCGTCTTCCTGCAGCTATTAAAATTATTTCTATGCCTCATTATAATGATGAATAAGTAGAATTTATTTGCCATATACTTTGCAGGCTTGCCATATGTTCTTCTATCAATATATTTAGACTTAAATACACCGTGATCCTTTTGTAGAACTTGATTTTTTTTTTAGAAATATAAAATACACAGTTTGTTATCGCATGTGGATAGATAACAGTTGGAGGAGTGTGGTGGTATTTTGTTTGATTTTTAATTCGTGATAATAAACAGGAAATTGTGTATACACGTTGTACTTGTATGATACTTTCGCAATGACCGTTATTAAGAAACAAAGAAAAGAAAAAAAAATCGCAAAAATGAATTTTGTATTGAAGCTATCAACAGGTTTTTTTTTTGACAGACTTGTTTTCATCAGAATTTACATATATGAAGATTGACCAGTTTTCATACCTGTAATTTACCATTTTTAATTAGGTACTAAATGATCCTTATGTCGAAATCTATAAGTTAACGTTTAGATTTATTTCCCGCTCTCTTCAAATCACAAAAATTCATGATTTATTGGGTCTGTGCAAGTAAAAAATTTAGGTCCGTCAGAATTGTGCAAAAGATAGATGTTAGAATTTTTTAAGAGCCAAGGTTATCAAGCAGTTTCTGATGAAACTGAAATTACCTCTGGAGCTGTTGGAGACGCGGGAACCCCGGGTCTTGGGGCCCCTATCCACCGGTTGGAATCGGTCCGACATTCGTCCTGAAACAACACAAGAAAATAAGTCTATGTGCTGGAGAAGTAAGTTATAATAAACGCTGGGATTACCACGATTAACATGTATACTGCTTTATGGTATTGGGTATCGGGCCAAATGCGACACAGTGCAAAAGAGACACAAGGTATTTTGGTAGCAAAAGCGACACTTGTTTCCATTTTCCGGGAAATTGCAAAGGCAGCATAATAACCAACGGACAGAATTGGGTAGAAAGTGCCATACCGCATTCCTGCAAGCCAGATGTTGCTGCCTTGGAAGTGCAGAAACAAATTTGTGTGGCAAAGAAAAGAGCTCGGGAGGAAGACGCTCCAGTACGCAAAATATATAACCAAGAATTGACGCAGCTATATGAGGCGCCGTTTGTGCCATAAGTATTTGTAGTAAAATAACTAAAAGGACGACAAAGAAAAAATAAAAATGTACATGAAAAAAAAGAAAATGTGTATTAAGGAAATATTTTTCAGGAATAAAAAAAAATCGCGCGGAAAAATTTTTTTCCACCCTCTGACAAAAATAGATTTCGCGGAAATTAATTTTTTTCTCTGGGAAAATTTTTGTCGCTGGAAATATTTTTCTTAAGGAAAGATTCTTGCGCGCAAGAAAAAAATATTTCCTTGGCTGTGTAGATTTTATGGGCTGGTAAAATACTTTTTTCAACTTTCGTTTACCTACGTATGATGTCGCTAACGTGACTCAGGGATCGCCATCCAGCAATGTTGCCATTATTTTCTGATGGTGGGACTGTAATCTGTAAAATTCAAAATTTTTACTGTGTTGTAAATAATCTAGGTGGTACTAGATAATTCACGTACATCGCAGACAGAAATACCAACGTCTACGTTTGATTTGTTTAGTAGTTATAGTGTATTCAGTTTAGTTCATAGGCGCAGTTGCGCGGTGCTCTGTTCTGTAGGTTTAATGCACCAGCACTAGGGAACACAAAATATAAGCAATAAAGCAATCAAGATCAAGGCATGGAATGGAGCACCGAACACGTTCGATTGCCGATAGGTACGCGTTTATTTGTATCTCAACTAAGTTTTGCCAATGCACAAATTTAAAGCGGTCTGATTGGTCAGGTGCATCTGCATACGTAGCGCCGTGGCGCCAGAACTGAAACACAATGCAAAAAAGCGCTTACTCCCTAATCTAGGAACACATGCAACGATTATGGCATTTTGTTTTTAGAAATTTAGTTTCATTATTGTATGTTTTCTCATATGTGTTTTCTTATGAGCGATTTACCAGTCAGCATTTGGCAACTCGGACAGAATGATTTTTCGCAAGAGATTATTCATATGTAAAAACATAGGTAGTAAAAAAACATTTGGAAATAGTCGTTTTTTTTCGGAAAAGGACCGTCAGGAACTGACTAGAAAATCATTCATATGGAAACACATATGAAAAAACATAGTAATGTAAATTTATAGTAACAGTAGAAAGTTCACACCACGCGGGAATATATTTCTGTTCTTTAATTTAAAAATTTATTTTATTGTAAAAATGTCCTTCATTCAAAATATCATATTACGATACGAAGAAGGATAAAGTGCGGTGGAAGAAAATGTCTGCAGAGTGGTCAACCTGTCAAGAAATCCTATGATCATTCATATTTTAAGAAGAAAGGAGAGGCAAAGAGAAAACGTCCCCATTCACTTCAAACTTCTATTGACAACAACTATAATTCAAATAAAAAGTATTGTAAGCAATTAATTCTATTCATTTTTGTTCATTTTAAAATATCTGCTTAATTGACACCTCCACAATTTTAATATTTTGTATTTGCTTAATGAGAAAATAATACAATTACTTATTTTGTGTTTTTTAGATTGTGCTTTTCATTGAAATTTTAGCATAACTCTTGATTAGGAACAAATTTTCTGTATATTTTCTAAAATGAGATAAAGGACAGTAGGTTTTTGCCAATCTCTGGAATATTGCAATAATTTTACCAAATTACCCACCATATTTTGATATTTTGATTGAAGGACATTTTCACAATAAAATAAATTTTTAAATTAAAGAACAAAAATATATTCTCACGTAATGCGAACTTTCTACCGTTACTATAAATTTCCCATTTTAACATGCTAAAATAAATTAGTAATACCTATACCTACTTAAGTAGTTAAGAGGATTTACATTGGGTAGGTACTAAGAACTAAGTGCCAATTTTACCACTACAGTTTGTTGTGATGAATTTGGACAAAGTGAAGTTAAAAAAAATAAGTAGAATGATGATTAAAAATAGTATTATTGCTTTTTTAACGGTTTGTATAGTTTCTCATTAACATTTTTAGAAACCTTTAAACGCAGCTCAATTCCATTTTTTATCATTCTACGTATGCAGCTGACTAATCAGAACGCTTTAAATTTGTGCATTGGCAAAACCTAGTTGGGATATAAACGCGATAGGTGCATTATTAATAGAGCAACTTACTAAAGTCTGTTCCCCGAATTCTGAGACCTCGTCAAAACAAATACACGTGATCCGTGCGTGAACAGCGATATGCTTAATTCACAAGAGCTCACTTAAGCGGCGCGCAATAGTAACATTGAAAAATAATCAGTATGCCTGAAATAGTAAAAATATACTTCCATTACAATGTAAAATTAGTACTAAATGTAAATTCTGTAGAAAATATGACGGCCCCTGGTTTGAAAGCAATACTCGATTGACCCATAAACGCCGTAACACTGCAAGCATGTGAAGTCGCGACCACGCCTGGGCGTTACCATGATATACGTACCAATGAGAACCGCGCTACGTCATAGACACGTGCTGATCACGCGATTATGTTTGTTTTGACGCGGTCTCAGGACTCGGGGAACAGACTTTAGTTGCCTTAGTAGCTAAGTTGCACATGTCGTACTTACGAACTAAACTGAATACACCGCAACTGATAAAAAAACAACACAGATTTTGGTAGGTACGTTTGTCTTACATAGTTATGAAACGTACTTACGTGAATCATCTGAATCACTTGAACTATTTACAACACAGAACATTTAAATTTTATAACAGTAGATCGCATTGAAAGTACCAGCAAATGTGGCAACATTGCTGGATTGCGATCTCTGATACACATTACTGCCATCATGCGTGAGTAAACGAAAGCTGAAAAAAATATTTCACCAGCCCATGAAATCTACACAGCCAACAAAATATTTTTTTTCCTTGCGCGCAAGAATCTTTCCTTAAGAAAAATATTTCCAGCGACAAAAATTTTCCCAGAGAAAAAAATTAATTTCCGTGAAATATTTTTTTGTCAGAGTGAAAAAAATATTTCCACGATTTTTTTTTATTTCTGAAAAATATTTCCTTAATACACATTTTATTTTTTTCATGTACATTTATCTTCTTTCTTTGTCATCTTTTTAATTATTTCACTACAAACACTTATGACACAAACGGCGCCTCATACAGCTATTCCATCGTGGCTACGATTTTATTACAGAAATGCCTTCATTCCATTCGTTGAAGCACTCTTTAAATAGAATTAGAAGAAATGTCCGTGACTCTATTATGGAACCATCCAGTTCTGAGCACATAGTTTTCCCAGAAGGATTGTTAATATTGGAAGACCAGTCCATTTTTCTCTTCGCCGATGATCTAACTGCTGGGAGGATTTTAATATTTGCCACAACTAATGGGGGAGAGCTCTTGGCCACGAGCAATACTGTGTCTATTGATGGAACGTTCAAAAGTTAGATTTCTGATTTCAAAAATATAGTTTGCATTTTATGTTTAAAATATGTATTTTTTAATATTACCACTCCCTAGTGCTTGAATAATTTCCAAAAAATTTTTGGGCTAACGAACTTCTTGGACTCGGGGTATTTTCCAACAACGCAATAAATGCATGAGTGAGTCGCATATGCTACTACTAGTGCTAGTGTCGCTTTTGCTCTGTGTCGCTTCTGCCCCTTATTCATATTGGTTTATGGTTTTGAGGGGTTTTAGCAACCTTAACAAAGTCATATAGCTACTGTATTCCTCCGAAGGATGAAAAACAAAACAAAATAAAAGAGCGCTTCGTCATTTCACGACGAACATAACAGTAATCTTGCAGATGATTATGCTTGAAACTCTACACTTAAGAACTCAGAAAAAGAACGAAATTATTATTTTGCCATTACGTAGTGTTCCGTAAAAAATCGAAGATCGTGTTTGGGAGGCGTGGCGCGTAATGAACGTGTGAACGTCGCTTTAGGCGACTAAAGTAATGAATAATGATTAGACGTGAGACTCATTGGGGAAATAGACCTGTTTATTTTTGATTTAAGATGCACGCAGGGTCAGATGTTTAGTGATCCTTTAAAAACCGTAGATCAAAAATTTTCAAAAAATATTATTTTCCGGTCTTCGGCTGTTTCTAACAGTTACTGAGTTTGCAGATGTACCCATTTCTGAATTCACGCCTTAAAAAGCAAGAATCCCAATCACGACGACATTTACCATCTACACAGTGCCCATAACAATAAAATAGTGATGTAAACCTAGTGCTGGTCGTACTTTGCGCCGGCTTGACATCATTTTAACATTGGCATGGGGACCACGCCTAATGCCGCTTAGAAAAGAAAAAGTAAAGATGACACCAGTTCTCCTTGAGTTGCAACTAGTAAAAATCCGTCCCGTTGTTGCTTGTGTGAGTTCACCGATCACCGTTACCGTATTTACATCACGGGAAAAAAATTAATGGATTCCAGAGACAGTCGGTACTGCATTAGCTATGAGAAAGCACTGAATTTGTAAATTAAGAGATTGGATCATGCATTTGTGAGATTCCAAATAGTCCATATGCAAAGTTCTATCACATTCAGATTCGGAAAAGCGGAAACGGTAAATTGGAATTGTTTAATTGTCAACTGGATATTTCCGCCCCTTTCATCTTCGCATTTAAGGCTATCGGAACGCTTGGAATATTTGAGGGATGTAACGTTCCCGCTGCTAATGGATTAATCCAACATGGTTTAAGATATTCGCGTGATTATTTTTTTCTTGTTTCAATTAAACATAGATCTAGGACTGTTCGCTAATAATTTTCATTAAAAACCAGAAATTCAACTTTAAAATCTACTTCACAATATATGAAAATCGGACATATTGTAGCTAGAATATTTATCACATTTTTCGTTTTTTTTAGAAATTATAATCGTAGAGTCATAGATTAGACTTTTCATTTTGACAGTATCAAAAAAAATATAATAAATTTTTGATAATAATGAAGTAATCAATTGGCTCCTGCACCTCTGCATTCGCCTTTTCAAGGGCCTAGAGGTGGCGGTGTCTAGCGGCGATATGTTTAAACTTCCCAGATTCAAGAAACAGGCGTGGCTAGATTTTGTATGTATTCAGGTATTATTGTTGGGGCCTATTTTTCCTATCGACGACCTTCCAAAGTAATTTCCGATTCTTCCTAAAATTTATTATTATTACACATATGAGTTGAATATGCAGGTGCACAGGTATCTCATTTATCAGAAAAAGCGATTCATCTGTATTGTGTAATTTAGAGAAAAATGCCAAATAGATACTCTCTTTGTTTTTAAATTTCCATAATTCAAATTACTTTACTTATACATAGCGTCTCATTTCTTTTGTACAGCAGATGCTAATCTACACAACTTGGATTTCTTAAATAGAACTCCTGTAATATCATCACACTTTTTATTTCCCTGTTCGATTTTACTATATGATTATGTAAAAGTTGCATTCTAGACTGAACTTATTGTGAAACTGGGCATCTGTTCATCATTCTCAAAATGTAATTTTTGAAACATCCCTACGTGTGAGAAAAATTTTAAAAGAAAACTGAAACACAAAAATATGGGTTTTAGTTTAGAAGCAACTTACTTCCTATGCATACTTAGTTTGGGCCATTACATATGGGTCTCTCATATAACTTCGCATAAATGGATAAATGGATCAACCTGTATAACAGATTCCCGAGGAGTGAATCACTGGTGGATTTCTTGTACACTGCCTTTGGATTTCCGTCGCCAACCGGAGATTTCCATTGCATTAATACAGCATGTTATTGGCCAAATGAGAACACATAACACATCCTATGAGCACCGGATTGGACTAATTTCGTATAAAAAGTTTTTAGACGAATAATATACGTCAACTTCCAACTACGTCTTCCGTTATTTCTGTTCTCTGCGTCAAATCTGGCGCAGAATTACGATGGACAATAAATTAGCCGGGAAAGGGAAAGTTTAAAATTTGTGTTGTCACAGAAGGATTGGAATTTGAACATTTAATGAACTGATTATTAAGAGTGGCGCGTACCGTGGATTTTCTGTTGCAGTCAGATGCACACTCAACATGACAAAACATTTTTTACCGTTTAGGAATTTGGAACACAGGTTCATGGAAGTCTATTCCAAATGTTAGAACGTTGTGGAAAAAAATCAGTTACAATAGGTAAAGCGCTAAAAAAGGCTTTACTGAGCTTGTCTGACTGCGGCAGATGATAACGGTACAAGTCATTATTAAGGAAATTTAGACTCAGCAAACCATTTTTTGTTTATTATTTTTTCCGCCGCGAGGCTAGCTTTGGGGTACTGCGGCAGTACCCCAGAGGTAGCCAGTTCGATGCTCTCAGAAAAGAAAATGTGATATGACATGATGACTGAACCGGAAGTGGCCAGTCAAAAAATTGAGTTTTCCGTTTTTTGCAGTCTATTTTTGATTTAAGAAATATTGCAAAATTTTGTTAGAGAAATGCTATTAAAATATCTCTAACCACACGAACTTTTCGGTCAATCGCAAAACACACTTACCTACACAGTAAAAAATATTTTGTCAAAATTTACTAACTCACTAAATGTTAATAGTTTTTTGTTATTATTAACAGGGATTCTTAGTTACTTTAACTTAATTAGATTTTACCTGAAATTGTTAAAATAAACTTTTGTCATATTTAGAATATTTTTTGTAAACTTTTCCACTGTACATATCAATAAACTTCGTTGTTAATTCAACCGCCAAATAACTTATTTTAACAACATTTATTTGTATTACGTCACTAAATCTTTCTGTAAATTCAGAAAAATTAAGTATACGTAATTGTATTTTTTACTGAAATACATGGCAATATATGACATGTTAATCTATAAAATTAATTAAATTTTTGAGTAATACTAACGGCAATGAAAGCATGTATTACAATATTGTATATCAATTTGACAACTGCTTCAAAGTTAACTGAGAATCTTTGTAAGATTTACAAAAATATTCGATATAGTGGTCAATTCTCCCCCAAAGTTTTCTCTCGTTTTCATTTTATTGGGCCGTGTGCAAATCGGGAAGCTGGAAACATCTTATTCTTCGATGATCGTTGATCGCGGGTGCATAGCGGTTGTGCGAAGTTATAACGTTATAAGTTTATCAAGGAAGAAACACCACAAATGGTGAGTTTTACAGAATTTCCATATTTTTCTCTTCTTCTGTGTTGCTTCCTATACCTATATTAACACGCATTTGTTATTTAACCATCTAATGAAATCGCTTCTATTTTTTTACTAACATGCATACAAAGGAACGAAATGGGTATTAGGGATAAGAAACTATCAGTTAGTAGACCATAGGTACTTTTCTATTGCGATACATAGACATGAGCAAAGGTTGTTTTATCATTCCTATTACCCACTTCAGCAATATCTACTTTTAATTTAGTCCCAATCTTTATGACTGTATCAAGAAAAAAATGCGGGACAGCTGTATCAGAAACAGTGGCGTAGCGCGGCTTTTGGGGCCAGTGTTTAATTTCTCTTGTCATAATAACTGTAAAATAATAATATCAATATCATATACTTAGTTATTATTAGGCACATTTTATTTTATAGTCTGATATGTAGGGTGTCCCATGATGATCTACTCTTCACCTCCCCCTTTGGCGGAGCTGGATTTAGGCGCATATGTTTATATGAAAGACCCCTTATCTTTCAACAACGAATCATCTAAAGTTTTTCAGTTATATTTTTAACACACCCTGTTTTGTTCCATTTTCAAATTATGTGAGGATATATTTTTATGTTTCAATTAAAGTTTGAATAAAGCATTTATTACATAATTTTATTGATTTTTATTACCTCCCTGACCCTTGAAGCACCATTAGAGGTGTACTAATTGCACACTCAAGAATTTAAAATAAGAAACACAAATTTTGTGTGATTTAGTTAAGTGGCTACTACCTAACGTTATAACAAAAAAGGTAAGTATACTTTAAATGGCATTAATGATATACCTAAATACATATTAACGATACTATTATTTTGGTTTGTAGGCTTCCATGGCCGATGTCTGAAACAGACATATTATTACATGTTCCGGGCTGGCTGCCACGTCGTCTAATAGATACACTAAAAGGCATACTTGACGTTTCGACACTCATCTCGGTGTCTTCTTCAGAAGATGCTCTGAAACTGGTAAGTGGTGGCCCATGTCCTCCATCAGAAGGATGTATAAATAAGGACATGGAGCTAGCTTTTACCAGTTTCAGAGCATCTTCTGAAGAAGACACCGAGATGAGTGTTGAAACGTCAAGTATGCCTTTTAGTGTATCTATTAGTCGACGTGGCAGCCAGCCCGGAACATTTAATAATATTTCTGTTTCAGTATTATTATTATTATTTTTTATTTTTATAAAACAAGTTGTCAAAATAACAACTGTAATAGTGACATTAACAAAAAAACCTAGTGTTAAAATGACAAAAATAAAATAGTAAAGGTAGCATTTATTTTTAGTTAAAAATGATTAAAAGCGACGTGAGAAATATATTTGGGCAAATAATAATAACAAAAATTACTGGTTAAATATACTTTATTCAAACTTATGTTTAATAAACCAATTTCGTCAAATGTACATTCCATTATGTTAAAGTTGCACTGAACCCTAGTTAGTCTGACGCATATTTAAAGTAAAAGCTGACTACTCGCTGGACTTATTTTTACATCTAAACAACCAGTAATTTGAGTTACATTTAGTCATGTTGCGGTTGTAAAAAGTAACTCCTACAAGGTTAGTTAATGTTACTAAATTTCGTAGTGGACCTGTGGGAACTAAAATTCCTTGTTGGTTTGACTAAATATTTTTTACTGTGTAGTTTTTCTTTTTTACTTATAAGTAATCCACTGCGTTTTCTTGGGGAAACCAGCATCCCGAGACGAGTTTTGTTTCCCCGCCTATAATTTGGTTCATCGTACCTTGTTTTCTATCAGGTACTCGTCGGAATATGAATACTATACTATGATATTCAATAAACCCCGCGTTTCGTCTGTAGCTTCGGTGTTGTGTTTGTTCTAGCTCAGTGAATGGAAAGCTCCGAGTCCTACTCTGTACGCTGTGAAATGCTCCCCCTAATCTAGCGCGCCCAGCAATTTTTGCATTCAGTGGCCACCTACTTTGTACTTTTGGAATGCTACGTCCCTTCCGATACCCCTCCGCAGTAACTGTTCGTCGGCGTTCCGCCAGCCTTAAATATACTTTCACATTCGTGCTTTATGCTAGGTATATGTTGTAAAACTAGAGGACACCTTCTGAGGCACAAAGGCTTGGTTCGCGACATACTGGAGACAGAGTTAGGAATAGAAAGAGGTAGGGGTAGGCCCAGATTAGATTACTGCTCTCAAATAGTTAGGGATGTAGGATGTTCAACCAGTCTTTAATATGATGATGGGTGATATCAACATTTTAAAAGTTCTTTTAGTATTTGTTGTACAAAGTTACAACTGTGTAGAGCTAATAACCCATCGAGGCCGGCCAATAGATAATAATGATCGAAACAAAACCGGTAGAAGATCGAATTGCCGATAACGTCACATTTAACTAGTCATGGAAAAGGCTACTGTTAACAAACTTATCGAACGCTGCTTACATAATCGGATATTATATTACGTATGTTTAAATATTATCTACAATAAGTCAATATTGACACTCTTCAAAGTTAAATAAATTATTTGTTTGGGTGTGTGTACTTAAAAGGGATTTTATTTAAAGAATTTTCGTGTGATAAAAGAAACTGATTGATTATGTTGGATGTAATTCGCAATTTGCTACAGTTAGTCTTTCGAAGACTGTGTGTAATAGCCTAATCAATGTCATTTCTGTGGTCAAACATTCAGTTGCTCAATAGCACTTTTTAACTCACAATAACCAACCCATCTGGTAGCTACTGACGTAAATGCGCCCATTTCGTGTATAGGTAGTAAAAGTTGCTTTTGAGAAGACCCATAAGGTACAACAGTTTACTGAACAAAGGTGACAATCGATTTAATTTGCAATTTTTATATTGCGTTGGTGGAATAAATTTCGTCCGAAATTACGTAATTCTTTAGATATTAAAATTTCTTTCTGTTCTTTAAATTTGGTTATAGGTAGGTACATAACAGTGCATAATCGAAAGGATCATAAAGAATTGCATTTATCGATTTACCACTGGTGCCAGTAAAGGTTAAGTTGATTTTTATTGGGCTCATTGCTGTATGGTCACTTTTAAGGGAAGGGGTAATTGCTAAAGTAAATAATTATATGCCTAAATAATTTAAATGTACAATAATTTAAAAAGATTCGATTGTGTTAAATCAAAGGCGAAAATGTAAAAATAGGTTAGATGAAAAATTCAGAGGATTTAAGACGGGTTCTAAGACGTCTAAGTACTCCCGCACCAGCCGGGAAAAATGTGCGGGCGCCCCGTCCTGCATGAACCACATATTTTCCCTTAAATTAAGTGGTACTTCTTCAAGCAGTTCGTACAAATTTTGCTGAAGAAAATTTAAATAAAGTGGACCGTTCAGATTGGGTGGAAGTTGAAAAGGCCCAATAAAGAAATTTGAAATTACACCGCACCAAACATTGATCTTAAATAATTAATGTTGGAAGTGTCTTATTTCTTTAACGGCATGGGGGTTTTCAGAATCCAGTTCGCCAGTTGAAAACTCCACGTCGAGTAAACGTTGCCTCATCTGTGAAGAGGATTTTGTTCAAAAGATTAGGATCCGCGCCTTGCTGCTCTTGTAATAAATTAAGGAAACGTAGACGAGCAAGAGGATCTTCCGGTAACAAATTTTATACTGGAGTAATTTGGGATGGGGTGAAGCTCCTCTTTGTGCAAAATTCTCCAAATCGAAGAGCTACTTACGCCTGTTGCCGCACTTACGGCTGTCGGAACGCCGACGAACAGTTACTGCGGGGGGTATCGGAAGGGACGTAGCATTCCAAAAGTACAAAGTAGGCAGACACTGAATGCAAAAATTGCTGGGCGCGCTAGATTAGGGGGAGCACTTCGCAGCATACAGAGTAGGACTCGGAGCTTTCCATTCACTTTGAGCTAGAACAAACACAACACCGAAGCTACTACAGACGAAACGCGGGGTTTATTGAATATCATAGTATAGTATTTATATTCAGACGAGTACCTGATAGAAAACAAGGAGCGTTGAACCAAATAGTGATATTGAACATGTGCTAGATTTTGTGAGAGGACACGAAAATTTAATAATTATAGGAGATTTCAATGCAGTCGTAGGCACAGGGCGAGAGGGCGGAATAGTTGGTCCCTTTGGATTAGGCAATAGGAACGATAGGGGAGTGAGACTGATAGAGTTCTGCGATAAACATAACTTAACGGTCGCGAACACTCTATTTCACCATCATGTTAGGAGACGCTACACGTGGAAGATGCCAGGAGACCTAGGGAGATATCAAATAGATTACATTCTTGTTAGGCAAAGATTTAGAAATCAAGTTAGGGATTGTAGAAGTTATCCAGGAGCAGATATAGATAGTGATCACAATATAGTCGTTATGAAGGCCAATCTTAAATTTAAGATTTTGAAAAAACGAAGCGGAAGAAGGTATCTTGACCCAGAGAAACTAAAAGATGATGATACGCGCGATAAGTTCGAGAAAAAGACAAACGAAGTACTAAAGGGCGCGGGCGAAAATATTGTTAGGGACATAGAGGAAGAATGGAATTGCATTAAAAAATAGTTTAGTTTCCTCAGCTAAGGATATTTTGGGTCATAAACAGAATGAAAGTAGGAAACCCTGGATAACAAAACATATTGTGAGTCTAATAGAGGAAAGGCGCAAATATAAAAATAGGTTAGATGAAATAGGGAAACAAAGATATAAGGCGATCAAGTGGGAAATTATTC
This sequence comes from Xestobium rufovillosum, assembly GCA_963966045.1. Lineage (NCBI taxonomy): Eukaryota > Metazoa > Arthropoda > Insecta > Coleoptera > Ptinidae > Xestobium > Xestobium rufovillosum. The sequence continues at coordinate 33,332,111 of OZ014497.1, forward strand.
GGAAATGTAGGAAAGCGAAAGAGCAATGGATCGATGATAAGTGCAAAGAAGTGGAAAATAAGTTCGAAATAGGAAAGACTGATGAAGCATATAAAATAATTAGGAGAAATTTTAGAGAAATTGGATCTAGTACCAAAAGCATTAGGAATGAGGCAGGAGATATCCTAATCGAAGGCGGGGAGAAGGCAGATAGGTGGAAAGAATATTTAGGAAACTTATATGCGGGACAGGAAGTGCAAGATATATTAGAAAGTGAAAGCAGTGTAGAAGGGGATAACCTAGGGAGTCCTATAATGAGAGAAGAGTTTGAGCTAGCACTAAAAGGTTTAAGGAATAATAAAGCACCAGGTATAGATGGCTTGCAGGCAGAAATCTTAAAGTGCGCAGGTCAAGAGGTAATAGATCGTTTATTTAAATTAGTTAGTCGCATATACCTGACAGGCGAGATTCCAGAGGATTACAAACTGAACATCATGGTAGCTTTGCCAAAAAGGAAAGGCGCGGATAGATGCGAAAATTTTAGAACTATCAGTTTAACTTCCCATACGTCAAAAATTTTAACTAGAATTGTGCAAAGAAGGATGGAGAAAAAGGCGGAAGAAATATTAGGAGAAGATCAGTTCGGATTTAGACGAAATAGAGGAACGCGCGAGGCCATTCTAGCTTTACGAGTAATTATAGAAAAAACGATAGAAAAGAGAAAGAGCGTATATATAGGATTTGTAGATTTAGAAAAAGCCTTGGACAACGTAAAATGGGGGAAGATGTTCGAAGTGCTGAGAAAGGTAGGGATGAAATACAGGGACAGAAGAATAATACATAATCTCTACAAAGAGCAAAAGGCAGTTATAGAATGTGAGCAGGAACAAAGGGAAGTAGATATCCGGAAGGGAGTGAGACAGGGATGTGCATTGTCACCTCTAGTTTTCAACTTATATATCGAAGATGCGATTAATATTGTTAAGGAAAGAACAGCCTCAGGGATCAATGTACAGGGCCAAACTATTAACATGCTCAGATTTGCGGATGATATAGCAGTGTTAGCATCTAGCAAAGAAGAATTAGGAGCGGCTTTGAATGAAATGGAAGCAGTTTTGACACAGGGCTACGGCATGAAAATCAATAAAAAGAAAACTAAAATTTTGGTATGTAGATGGAGTGAAAATAGAACTAAAATTGAAATACGAATAGGAAATGAGAAGATAGAGGAGGTCGCGGATTTCTGCTACTTAGGAAGTAAAATAACCCAAGACGGTAGGAGCACTAAAGATATAAAACAAAGAATGGCGCAGGGACGAGTTGCGTTTAACAAAAAGAAACAACTGTTATGTTCGAGAACGGTTAATATAGAGACTAGGAAGAGACTCTTAAAGTCGTATGTATGGAGTACGGCATTATACGGGTGCGAAACTTGGACAATAGGAGAAGCGGATAGAAAAAGAGTAGAAGCGTTTGAACTGTGGTGTTACAGACGCATGATGAAGATACCGTGGATAGATAAGGTTAGCAATAGGGAAGTATTAGAAAGAGTTGGGGAAAGGCGAAAGGCGAAAGGTATGGAAAACAATAAAGAGTAGGAGAGATAGGATGGTAGGACACCTTCTAAGACACGAAGGAATAGTTCGCGACATACTAGAGTCAGAGATAGGAATAAAAAGAGGTAGGGGTAGGCCTAGATTAGACTACTGCTCTCAAATAGTTAGGGATGTAGGATGTTCTACTTTTAGGGAAATGCGTAGGTTAGCTCAGGATAGAAAAGAATGGAGGTACGCGTCCAACCAGTCTTCGGACTGAGAACCTTATGATGATGTTGAACCAAATTATAGGCGGGGAAACAAAACTCGTCTCGGGATGCCGGTTTCCCGAAGAAAACGCAGTGGGTTACTTATAAGTAAAAAAGAAAAACTAGGTAAGTATGTTTTGCGATTGACCGAAAAGTTCGTGTTTTCCAGAAAATTTTTATAACAGAATTTCTTGTCCATCGTAATTCCGTGACAGATTTTACCTGATATGGCGTAGAGAACAGAAGTAACGGAAGACGTAGTTGGAAGTTGACGTATATTATTTGTCTAAAAACGTTTTATACGAAATTAGTCCAATCCGGTGCTCATAGGGTGTGTTATGTGTTCTCATTTGGCCAATAACATGCTGTATTAATGCAATAGAAATCTCCGGTTGGCGACGGAAATCCAAAGGCAGTGTGCAAGAAATCCACCAGTGATTCACTCCTCGGGAATCTGTTATACAGGTTGATCCATTTATCCATTTATGCGAAGTTATATGAGAGACCCCTCTTTGTTTTACCATTCTGTCTGTTCGTCCGTCTGTTTCTCAGTCTGTATGTCTGTTTGTCTCTCACAGTGTTCTTTTTCCTGAACTATAAGTGCTATACAACAATAAAATTGACTCATATTATGTAATGGCCCAAACTCAGACAAATCTAAATGGTTTGTTGTGTGCACATATTTAGGGCGGTTTTCATACATCGAAACATCGAAAAGGGGTCAAAAGATATTTTTTGTTTGCAACACTAGAGCATGTGAAACATTTTTTTTGTTTTTATCTTTTTACAGTTCAGTACGATCACATGCGGAGAGTGTCAATTGTGTCCCCCTGTCGCAATTTGGAACTATTTAAAGTAGAATCGTGAATTTTGGTACTTACGTAGTCTTCACGATTGCAACTAATTATGCAATAAATAAATTTCATCAAAATCGGTTCAGGATGCGGTTTCTGATATAAGTGCTTCAGAAACTTTGCTAGCCAGTACGGAACACTTTATGTAGGTACAAAGGGAGTTGATAGGTACTCGGTGAATTATTTAAATGGGACTCTATATATATTGCGTTTTTTAATTCTTCGATCGATTTTGCTAAGTATGCATACGAAGTAAGTTGCTTCTAAACTAAACCCCATATTTTTGTGTTTCAGTTTTCTTTTAAAATTTTTGGCGCAAGTAGGGATGTTTCAAAAATTACATTTTGAGAATAATGAACAGATGCCCAGTTTCACAATGAGTTCAGTTTAGAATGCAACTCTTACACAATCATATAGTAAAATCGAACAGGGAAATAAAAAGTGTGATGATATTACAGGAGTTCTATTTAAGAAATCCAAGTTGTGTAGATTAGCATCTGCTGTACAGAAGAAATGAGATGCCATGCATAAGTAAAGTAATTTAAATTATGGAAATTTAAAAACAAAGAGAGTATCTATTTGGCATTTTTCTCTAAACTACACAATACAGATGAATCGCTTTTTCTGATAAATGGGATACCTGTACACTTGCATATTCAACTCATATGTGTAACAATAATAAATTTTAGGAAGAATCGGAAATTACTTTGGAAGGTCGTCGATACGAAAAATAGGCCCCAAGAATAATACCTGAATACATACAAAAACTAGCCACGCCTGTTTCTTGAATCTGGGAAGTTTAAACATATCGCCGCTAGACACCGCCACCTCTAGGCCCTTGAAAAGGCGAATGCAGAGGTGCAGGAGCCAATTGATTACTTCATTATTATCAAAACATTATTATATTTTTTTTGATACCGTCAAAATGAAAAATCTAATCTATGACTCTACGATTATAATTTTTAAAAAAAACGAAAAATGTGATAAATATTCTAGCTACAATATGTCCGATTTTCATAGATTGTGAAGTAGATTTTAAAGTTAAATTTCTGGTTTTTAATGAAAGTTATTAGCGAACAGTCCTAGACCTATGTTTAATTGAAACAAGAAAAAAATAATCACGCGAATATCTTAAACCATGTTGGAATAATCCATTGGCAGCGGGAACGTTACATCACTCAAATATTCCAAGCGTTCCGATAGCCTTAAACGACGGGTACTTACGCCTGGATTTTCGTGCAATCTAACCAAAACCTCATCTTCCTGCTCAGCCGAAATAATCTTCGGAGCGCTATTTTCACCTTTTGGACGGAAAGATCCTCTTTCGCCTAAGCGATTGTACAGATTTCTAAATCATTTATGATTTGGTTGCCTTCGGTGGGGGTATAACTCTGAATACCTTCGGGCTGCAGCGAGCCCATTAAAATTTGTTTGAGCAAAAACGCAAATCATATCTCTCATATCACTATTCGAAAAGTCATTATGACGCGGCATTCTTTAATACTTTTGATAAATTTATGGAGAAAGTTAATGAAAAAGCTATTGGTTTAACACTGAACACTTTAAAACTAATGTCATATTACTATCGACTGTCTGTTTGTAAAACGTAGCTATCTAGATAATATTTTGTTTAATGCGGAACGGCCTATTAGAACAAGTTTGGAATTTAAACACTATCTGCATTAAGTCGTTTTTTCTTGAAAATAGGCTGGAATATCAAAATGAGACAAGAATACATTTATTATTTAAAAAAGTTTGGTCTTTCAGATTTTGGAGCCGATTTAATCAGTTTAACGCGTTTTGATAGTCAGAATTTTATTGCGTTTTGAATTGACGTACCTAGTTCACGATGCAGTATGAGATGCACATTATACTCGTCTCTGCAATTTATTGAGTACCTGGGTACCGTCAGAGAAGAACGGGCCTTTCTAACATTCCCAATAGATCACGAGAGAGAAATTTGGTACAAAACTGTTGCAGTCGCGAGCGCTTTATGTACCGTGAGAACCTGGCGCGTTCTTTTTTTCTGTTTTCGCTTTCAGGTCTGTACGGCGTATACACACTTGCATTTTTATCGTCGCCTGGGGCAGTGTCGCAACTTCTGAGTCCAACTAATTATGCCGGCCACTAGTCAAATAGGTTGCCTAATGCTATAAATTAAATAATGATAATTGCGATTATAATGAATTGAGATTGGTCGAGATCTTGTTCTGCGCCTATGAAAAATACAGGGAAATTAACGTACTTGGCGTCCAGGGCCTTGAAAGTCGTCGTTGTGGATGTAAAAATGTTTGTCATGTGTTTTTCAGTGTTAACTTGAGCAGAAGAGAACACTGTAGTTCACAATGTAGCAATTGTTCTGACGTCACAAAACAGTTTCAAAATTCACGAGGTCTCCAAAATTTGAAAATAAAATCCTTCAATAATAATAATACTTGAGATAATACAGGGTGGTTAAGTTATGCAAAACAGAATTTTTCTCAAAAATTTCAAATGGAACACCATGTATATTATTTGTACAATTGATGGTCATTTTATTGCGCTTTTTATTGACGTGGATATTGTCAAGTCTACCAGTAAAAGTTTCGACAGAATGTACAATAATTGAATTATAAAAATGTAGTTTCGTTAGTATTTTACATTATTTTTGACGATCTCCCCTATTTTGTCACCCAAAACTCCAAAAAAGGTCTGCATTTCTTAAAGATAATATTTTCTTCCATGGCACTCCTTGTTTGAACATTATACCCGACTTTAAAGACATTATACATTTAAGAATATAACCATCAAGAAACAATTTTACCATAAGATTTATTGTCTTTATATTGATACCCATTTGCAAATACAAAATATAAACATTATCGTGAGTTTTGAGCAACAGAATAGGGGAATTCGCCAAAAAGAGTATAAACTGTCAGTTGTGCAAATAATGAAATAATATACATGGTATTCTATTTGAAATTTTTGAGAAAAATTCCCTTTTGCATAACTTAACCACCTTGTATAATCCTAAGTATTATATGGTGTATTTATAGATTTCACAAATACAGCAGTGTGTAAACTCCATTCAATAAAAAATAATTAGGTGGCTTTGGTCAATAGACGCCAGTAGCGTCATAAATTTGGGACCATAATGACACAAAAATGTCAATATCTTAACAGTCCTTACTCAAAACCACATCATGTAGTATATCAATTTTCATGAAATTTTATGGGGAATCGAAATCACGCAAATACTTGTGGGATTTCCATTTAAAGAAATAGAACGGTACTCAGAATGTGAAAATCCTGTATACAGGGTGACCGTCTATTCGAAGTATCTGGAGAACTAAAAGAGTTATTGATTTGAAATTTTGGCTGTGGCCGAAATCGGGTCGGATCTATTTAATGAAAATATTTTCAAAATGGTGGCATTTCCGTAAATACCGGAAGTTGACACCAACTTTGTTATCTTAAATGGAATGCTACCATTTTCTATTTTTTTTAGATTCCACGAAAAATTTTAATGTTAATTCAATAAAGGTTTGCTATGTCTAAAATTAATATTTTCGGAGATATAAATTTTTTTCTCAATATTTTGACAGTTGTGGTAGATTATGTAAAAATTAATATCTCGATAACGTCTAGCAGTAAGATGTTCGATTTTTTATGGTGGCAAGACGAGGTGTTGGAGTTACTAATCAGGCAAACAAATTTTCAAAATCTATTACATAAAATTTTCTAATCAACGACATATGTTGATCGCACAAAAGTAGCAAAAAGTCATTTTTCTTAAATAGAAAGATACCTATTTAAAGAAACCAATTAAACAAAGTGAAAAAATGCGCATTTAACAATGTATGGTGTTTATCTACCTAAAATGCATAGTATTTTAGATATTTGCTGTTTTCTTATTTCATCGATCAAAATTGGAGAGCGCCGCCTTCTAGTAAGTAGACCTTGGCTTGTATACAAAACAAAATACATATTCACAAATTTCACAAATAATGTGTAATAAAAGCAATTGGTATTTTTTAGTAATTTAGTACGGTTGGTGTTTAACGAATAGGATATGGCAAATGATAATAAATTATTCTTACTCGGATATTATGAATTTATTCAACATTCATGGAAAATGCGATAAAATAATTAACAGGACATACAGAACATTTAATGGAACATATCCTGAATTACCACCACTGAACTTATTTTAACTAAATAAAAAATAAAGTAGGTACGTGATAGTAAAACAATGTTAAAGAAACTGTTCAAAATGTAGTCCATTAACTTCTACACATTTAATAATTCGCTTATTTACGGCGTGTGTAGTAGCGCTACGAATTTCATGTGGATCTAAGCCTGCAAATGCTGTAGCAATTCTTTCCACCAATTCATCCCTATTGTTGAGTGGATATTGATACACTTTATCCTTTATACGGCCCCAAAGATAAAAATCCAACGGTGTAATGTCTGGAGACCTGGCAGGCCAACTCCATGGACCCAAACGTCGTAATGTCGTATCCATCTATCTTCAAACATCTGGTACAATTCGTTAGTAACTGCTGCAGAACAATGACCTGGCGCCCCATCTAGTAGGTATCTAAAATACTATTCATTTTGGGTAGAAAAACATCATACATTGTTAAACGCGCATTTTTTTACGTTTTTTAATTGGTTTCTTTAAATACGTATCATTCAATTTAAGAAAAAATGACTCTTTGCTACTTATGTGTGATCAACATATGTCGTTGATTAGAAAATTTTTTGTAATAGATTTTGAAAATTTGTTTGCCTGATTAGTAATTCCAACACCTCGTCTTGCCACCATAGGAAATCAAACATCTTACTACTAGACGTTATCGAGATATTAATTTTTACATAATCTACCACAACTGTCAAAATAGGTATTGGAAAAAAAATCATATCTCCGAAAATATTAATTTTAAACATAGCGAACCTTTACTGAATTAACATTAAAATTTTCCGTGGAATCTAAAAAACAATTGAAAATGGTATCATTCTATTTAAGAAAAATGACTTTTTGCTACTTTTGTGCGATCGACATATGTCGTTGATTAGACAATTTTATGTAATAGATTTTGAAAATATGTTTGCCTGATTAGTAACTCCAACACCTCGTCTTGCCACCATAAAAAATCGAACATCTTACTGCTAGACGTTATCGAGATATTAATTTTTACATAATCTACCACAACTGTCAAAATATTGAGAAAAAAATTTATATCTCCGAAAATATTAATTTTAGACATAGCGAACCTTTATTGAATTGACATTAAAATTTTCCGTGGAATCTAAAAAAAAATAGAAAATGGTAGCATTCCATTTAAGATAACAAAGTTGGTATCAACTTCCGGTATTCCCGGAAATGCCACCATTTTGAAAATATATTCATTAAATAGATCCGACCCGGTTTGGGCCACAGCCAAAATTTCAAATCAATATCTCTTTTAGTTCTCCAGATACTTCTAATAGACGGTCAAAAAAAATCGCCCTGTATACATAAATAATTTTACGAAATGCTCCATGTCGTTCTCCACATACGTGTAAAATTTCATTTTGATATCTTAAGCAGTACCAGAGATATGAACCGATTACACACTAAATCCCCACCCGGTATATGTTTTCCGTATATAGTAAAAATTACATGCAATTTCCTCATTGGTTTTCCTTGAGTACTGCAGAATGGGGGGTAACTCGGGCAAAAAAATATGGCACAGTAAACGGTAGGAATTTTGTACGTTCACAATTTATTTATGTAATGCCTATTACTTAAACGAAACAAGGGACTAATAAAAGCCAGCTTTATAATTAACACACAAATTAATTAGCATAAATGATCTAGCGGGAGATTTGTTCCAAATAAACAACTGGAGAATGTACGTTGTGGGGTCCATGTATTCTAAGCTTAACATAGAAGAGGGGGACACAAAAATTCCCACACTTGAACAGTAAAACATTCGTTTCGGTGGTAAATTGGGTATAATTGCAAAACAGTCCAGAACAAAATTGTAATCCGTGAAATTCTATACAAGAAAGGTCCAGACTTAAATTATACTGTTCGCAAGTAGTTGGAGATGTAGGATGTTCTGCTTTTGAGGAAGGAGGTGCGCGACTAGTCTTTGGACTAAAATACGAATTTTTGTTTATGTTATCGTGACCCGTAGATTGCCTTAAAATTTTAAAGTGTATAAATATCTCAGCTTGTTCGAAGTACATGATATACTTCTGCGTTTTAATATAATTAATAACTGCAAAACGGCGAAATGCTACTTATTAAATGATCCCGACCTTTAGGAGGAGTTGTTTTTCTGTTCCGCTAGATTATCTATTATTACCAAAATGCCGCGTAGAATTTTCGACGCATTAGAGGTTCTTCAAAACACCTACCTAATTATTATTATAATATAAAGTCATTGCCACATGTTACTAATTTTTTTAGTAAAATTTTGAGTTATATTCACTTTCCATTGTATGTAAAATATTAAACTAACAATGCCTGCACACAAAAAGTCAATTTTACAACATACGCACGCTCTAAAAGAAACACAAGCAAAAAAATCAAGTTCTCACGCACCATGAACTACGCTGCCTATGGAGCATACGATTTTTTTTTTAGACGGCAGGTGTAATTGTTCCTGAAAAGTAGAAATTATAACTGTACTTAGTTCATCATCGTTTGTGGTCATCACGACTTACAAAATTAGAGACGTCTGCAATTAGCGTATAGTTTTTGGTTCCTATGCAGAATTCTAGCGTACCTCTATCCTTTCCTGTCCCTGAGCTAACCTACGCATTTCCCTAAAAGTAGAACATCCTGCATCCCCAATTATTTGAGAGCAGTCCTATCTCTCCTATTCTTTATTAGTCGGGGAGCAGACCGCCTGAAAGATGCATTTTAAACACTCTCTATACAACTCGAATACACACAAGAAAATGAAGCTGATTCTTATGTAAAATGATCTGCCGGATTCGAATTTTGAAAATCGGTTTTTCGTAAAATTTTCCCAAATCAATTTTCGACCATTTTTAAAACTTTTCTCGTTGTATTTCAGCAACGAAAAGAGTTAGAGATCCGTTTTTTCCGTGGAATATACACTGAAGTGTGCTGATCATAACAGTGTACTCACGTTGCCTCTACAATTTTCCAATTTTATGAAAAAAGATGATTTCTTGCTGGACGACAAATTCGTGTAATGTATTTTTCATGCACCGGGCAAGCAATCTTATTTTTCGGATTTAACATATACATCTGCGAGACCAAACACGGATAAAGGCTCGAAATTATTTTTGGTGAAGAAAGGAAACATTAATGTTGTTGCTGAAAAAAGTTACAGCGAGTTAAAACATAAATAATTCGTGGGCCTTTTTAGCATATCCCACACGTTCTCACAAGGATTCAAGTCAGGTGAGTTTGTTGGCCAATTCATTCTTGGAATATTCCCTTCCTATAGCAAATTGACAACCCTTCTTGTGCGGTGGGGCGTGGCGTTATCGTCGATAAAACCGAAATTTTCTCCAATGGAAGGATAATTGGTTGGATAATGTTTTGGACGTAAATGTTTCTCGTTATGGTTTGCGGCACGTGAATAAGTGGAGTGCGACGACCATACATTATACCCCCCTCAAAACATTACTGCTCCGCCTTGATAAGGAACAACTTCTCTGGCAAGAGTAAGTCTTTCTTGTCGTCCCGGTTCCCCAGAGACTATATTGTCTTCCATGCCTTTCTTGCATTTGCTTAAATACCCTGTATATTGTACCAAGCCTGATGTTGCAACCAAGACGACGTTCAAAGTCTACACCAGTCCATCATATTTCTTAATTAAATATGCCGTGAGAGTGTGCTCTTCTTAGATGCAAGATTCGCTCCTTTCAGTACCCATTTTGTGCGGACTTTTACACTTTAACGCGAACAACAATCTCTGCCATGAATTATAGAGATACATAAATAATTTTTTGCGTAATATTCTGCGTGAACGTAGCTCGTTGCCCACACTGCCTCGTCGGTACGTGCAGCCACTTAATAAACTTGACAAATTGCGGTCCCGTTTTTCAAAATAGTTTCAGGTTTTTCAGCCTCAGTCATCCATGAGCTAACAGACGCTGTGAATTCTAAAATGTGTGATTTAAGACAGAAAATTAATATACTGATTTGCCGAAAAATTATTTCTACGTTTCGCCCGCTGATCAGGTCATCTTCAGGGCTGAATAGTAATGTCAGCATAATATGTAAGCAGCATCACGAAATACATGAAGAAAATGTCTTGTTGGCTAATTTTTCTTGGACTTTGCACTTGAACTGAGAGGCTGAGGCAATCACCAGGCATTTTAAGAGATATAAGTTTATAAATATAATTACTAATTTACTGATAATAAATTGAGATCTAACCTTTGTTGCATGTGGCTAATGAAGGTCAGTACAGGAAAGGAAAATTCGTACGTAGTCATATCCAAAAATTTCAGCAGTCAATTTAATAATTGTAGGAGATTTTAATGCACTCGTTGGCACAGGGAGAGAAGGAGGAATAGTTGGCCCCTTTGGATTGTAGACATTATATTGTCTTCATAAAAGTTTTTAAAAAATAAATCTGCAAATTGAAAAGCTACTACAAATCATCTATATGAAGGTTTAATTTATTCTAATCAAAGACTCCCTTGATTCTAATTTCTAATTCGTCTGAACTGTCAACATTATTTATCGACAATTTAAAATTTGGGTTTCAAAATGAACAAAAATATTTATTCAGTTGAAGAAAAGGTTTTCATTGTGAAAACATTTTACGGCGGCAATAGTCTGCGGGTAGTCCGTGACTTATTTTCTGCAAAATTCAATAACAGTCCTATTCCTTCGGTAACAACAATACAAAATTTCGTTAAGAAATTTGAAGATACTGGGAATCTTTCATTGAAAGAAGGTAATTTTTACTAATAAATTTACTTGGTTTTTATTTAGATAATTCTGATTCGCTTATTATTATTACCTAGTTTCAAGAGAAACTGTCCGTAACATATTAAAAAAAAACAAATATCATCCCTTTAAATTCCAATGTCACCAAGAGTTACTTCCTTTTGACGAAGAATCAAGGCAAACTTTCTGTGAAGAAATGCAAGAACGGGCTAATCGGGATCGCAGCTTCCTCTCATCAATTTGTTTTACCGATGAGTGTACCTTCACTTTAAATCAAGAGCCAAATTCACAAAACGTTAGGCATTGGGCCCAGGGAAATCCCAGAATAAATCTAGCCACTACAGCGCAATACCCTCAAAAAATCAATATTTGGGCAGGCATTTTTAATAATCGCATTATAGGACCATTTGAAATACAGGTAAATTTAAATTCAGAAGCTTATTTAGATCTTTTAATTAACCATATTGGCCCTGCATTAGAAGAAGTTGCGCATGCGAATCGGGAGGTCTGGTTTCAGCATGACGGGTGTCCAGCACATTTTGGAGCACAAGTGAGGGAATTATTAAATGAAATATTTCCAGAGAGCTGGATTGGTCGAGGTGGTGCTATAAACTGGCCAGCTAGATCTCCCGATTTGGCACCGTGTGACTTTTTCTTGTGGGGTCATTTAAAAAATAGGATTTATAAAACGCGTCACCCAAATATTGATTCTTTAAGGAATGCTATTTTTGCGGAATGCAACTTAATAAACGATCGGCAACTTGCGAATGTGAGAAATTCTTTCTATAATAGGCTGGGATACTGTCTGATACAGAATGGGGGTTTATTTGAATATTTGTTATAGTTATTTTTATTTTTTTATGTTACTTGAATTTCATTGTATATTAATAAGTTTTTGCCCTTACCTAGATATGAAATAAATAAGTATTAAATTGCCAGATTACAAAATTTATTAGAGCAAAATAAACAAATGTTTCCGCTTGTTAAATTCTTCATAATTGCAGTAAAATTAAAGTAATTTAATTTTTATTATTTCATTTTACTGCTTTAACATTTTCCCAAAAACTTTAATAGGTTAGACAACACCTACAATTTACCCTAAACTATGGACCAGCATTCACCAACGAAACATCCACACCAGTAATCAATTAATTGCCAACTATAGGTAATGACAATAATAATGTGAATGAGAATTATCTAAATAAAAAAACAAGTTTATGTATTAGTAAAAATTAACTTCTTTCGACGAAAGATTCCCAGCCTTCAAATTTCTTACTAAATTATTTGTTGTTATACTGAAGGAATAGGAATAGGAATTTTACAGAAAATAAGGCACGGACTACGCGCAAACTATTGCCGCCGTAAAATATTTTCACAATGAAAACCTTTTCTTGAACTGAATAAATATTTTTGTTCATTTTTAAATGTTGACAGTTCAGAAAATCCATAAAAATCAAAGACGTCCGTGATTAGAATAAATTAAGTTGTCATGGATAATCTGATAAATTTCTGTGTTTTAGTTAGCAAATTATTAATGTAATTTTTGCTTTTAATGCTTTAATAAATTAGAAAGTTGTAGAGTTTTTGATATCCTCATACGCAGAAAAAAATAATCTTTCGATTGCTACCTTTACCACCACGGTAACTACACATGGGGAGCAGGAATCCCCAAAAATGTAATTGCCCATGTTATTTCCCCATGTACACATGGAAGTTTGTCACACGGTATATACACAGAAGCATTTTAATTTGATGGCGACTTTGTAAATGTTTTCAGACACTTACAATTACCAATGCTACTAACAAATCAGTTTTACAGGTAAAAAGTGCACAAATGATTTTATAGGGAATACAGGCAGCTTGTATGAGATCTTTAAGTAACAGTAACAAATCAGTTTTATAAAACTCACTCTGAGGTTTTAATAAAAACTATAATCGTACTATAAGTCCGATGAATCTGTTATATATCAGTTTTATAAGTAGTTACATAACAGTTGCAAAAAAATTAAGATAAGTTCAGATTTAGAAGAAATAGGGGAACGCACCAGGCCTTTAGAAAAAGGATTTGTAGATTTGGAAAAAGGTTTTCGACATTGTAAAATATGGAAGAATATGTTCGAAGTGCTCAAAAATGTAGAGATGAAGTATAGGGATAGAAAAATAATTAATAATCTATACAATTAATATGCTCAGATTCGGATGATATAGCAGTATTAGCATCCAGCAAAGAAGAATTAGAAAGGGCTCTGAACGAAATGGAAGCGGTTTTGACGGAAGGCTATGGTATGCATGAAGATCAATAAAGAACAAAATTTTGGTGTTCTTCAAGTAATACTTCCAATCTGTATTTCCAATTGCTATAACCATATCTTTCGATTCAGTTAAGAATAACTCTGAAATTATTTATCTAACAAAAAAAAAGTATTAGATAAAATTTGTAGAGAATTTAATCCTCTATAATTTTCATAGTAACTATTTTTTTCCTAGGAGCTACTGGAAATGAAATATTGTCAAAAAACTGATTTTGGGCGCCACTTTTTAAATATAGAACTTCAAGTATAAATTCGATCGAAATTAAAATGTTGTTTCCTTCACAGCCTACGATGATTGCAGGCATTACACTCTGCGATGTTCATGCTCATCTTTCCGCAATTTGATCACAATAGAAGGTCTGTTCCGTTACAGTTTCGTAAAATTTCAAGAATGAGGGGATTGCCGCGTACGCCCATCGGCCCCTCGCGGTGTGCGTCACGATTTCCGTCTTCACAGGGAAGAGAAGACGACGAAATAACCATTATTGTTAATGTAGAGAGCGGTTTTTAGGGTATGGACAGCCGCCTTCGCAACTCGCGTGCCAGCCGAAGATGCGCCTTGCCACTTTTAGAACACAATAATACCGTGATCTACACGGTACACAGTCAAAATGCCATCGGTTTGTGACCTTAGCAATATTCATAAAGGTAAAAGTTGCGATGCGTCGCGGGTATCGTTGTTTTATTTACATAAGGCCGTGCCCCACATTGGGTAAAAATATGATGGTCTTTGGTCGTTCTTCTTCCCAGCCTTGTTTCGCAATTGCGCTTTTTTTATGGATAGCAGTTGTCCTACTCGCATTAATGAACCTTTCTAATAAGTAAACTATGAATAACAAAATTCTAGTTATAAATTTTTACAATTCGGCTAACCTGATCAATAGGCAGGTTCGGTAATTTTCAAATTTCATTAAAATTGATAGAGTTTATTATACTGAAGGCAGTTATGTTGTTAATTTTTGTTTAAAAAAAATTCCTTCGCCTGTGAAGCCGTTGCAAAGTTTTGCGTCGGTGCGAGGCTAGAAATCGTACCTTGCAGCGAGAGTAGGCCGCGTGACGTCAGAACTTAGTATAACGTACAAGTCCCGGCTTCAGCGCGCAGCAGTCCCATAAGTATTATGCATATGCATGTGTAGTTAAATTGTTAAATATTATTAACTGGTTCTAACTGGTGTTTTCTGTTTTGTACCCAGACTAATACATCGTACAGCACACCAATAAAACGGAAAAAGTGGTTCGTTGGAGCCAGAAGGAAAATCGGTCAGCATTATCGATATTTTCGCGAGTTAGTTTATCATTGCAAAAGTTTATAAAATTATCGGCTGCCCCATTGCAGCCACTCTAAATAAAATCGAACATAATGTAATTTATCGACAGTTTTCTGGGACCCCTTGGTACTTGGTAACGTGTTACGGTTAGCATAATTTGAAACAGGATGCTAGGAGCATGTCGGAGCCAAATACTGAATCGCCGTAGCGTTCCCTCCCTGAACTAAAAAAGGACATTTTATTGACTATTTTACAATAATAATTAAATAGTACGTCATCATAAAGTTCTCTTTTGAAGACTGATAGGACGCGTACCTCCATCCTTTCCCTGAGCTAGCCTACCCATTTCCGTAAAAGTAGAACGTTCTACATCCCCAACTATTTGAGAGCAGTAGTCTAATCTGCTCCAACCTCTGCCTCTTTATTCCTATCTCTGACTCTAGTATGTCGCGAACTATTCCATTGCGTCTCAGAAGGTGTCCTACCAAGCAAGGATCTTATCCCCTATTATTTATTGTCTTCCATACTTTTCTCTTTTCCCCAACTCTTTCTAATTCCTCCTTATTGCTAACTTGTCTATCCACGGTATCTTCAACACCCGTCTGTAGCATCACATTTCAAACGCTTCTACTCTTTTTCAATCCGCTTCTCCCATTGTCCAAGTTTCGCACCCATAGGTATAATTTCGTACTCCATACATGCGTCTTTAAGAGTCTCTTCCGAGTTTCTACATTAACCGTTCCAGAATATAGCAGTTGTTTCTTTTTGTTAAACAAGTACCTAGTACCTACGTAGCGTAGTTTTTTGATTCGCGTGAGTTGTATTTGTTTCCGTTTTTTTTAAAAAATTTCCAATCCGTTATAAAACTGTTAACTTGATAACTTGTCAATCACTTAGGTATACATACCTACATAAATGAGTAGGTATGTATTGTATTGTATTAGAGAATATAGGTAGGTACCTATTTTACAAACAGAAGTAAGCAGGTATCTACAATCTACATACCTACTTATACTGAATTATAAAAGGCATGTACAGTTAATAAATTGTTGATTTTGTTTTACTTATACCGGTCTGCCTTTACACTACTGTTTTGAGGTTGAATGAAATTGGGGTTAGAATCACACACCATTTCCACATTTACCGGGACATTTAGCTACCTACTACAAAAATATGGTAAATTATGTGAATCGGACTTTTGATACCCTTGTTGCGTCATTATATCGATTATGTTGTCTTTGTTTTATGTTTCCTTGACACCTTACTTTAAAAATTCACGCTCGAAATAGTCCCAATAAGTATGTTATGAGATAGGTACCGCTTCACGGGCACTTCAAGAGAAGTGGGAGGAGCGCCTTACGAATCTCTGACGTCAAACCAATAACAAAGCGAACTAGCATGTGGGCGTGATAAGCTAATTTCTTTCGCTTATTACGCCGCAAAAAAATTTTTTAGAAAAATAATTTCGCCGTAAATCAATTACAATAAGTAACAATTTTCTGTCATTTTTATGCCAATAATAGATATCTTATTTTTCTCCGAACCTCCCTATTTTATCCATTCTTACAAAACTATTTGCACAAGAATACTTATTGTTCAAGTTGTGTACTCTGCAGCGAAGAAAATATGAATTATTATTGAAATGACCAATTACACTGAAGATTACTGTCATGTGTAGAAACACCGGAAACGTGGGTGGCAATTGAACGCAGAGCAGGTTCATTGTTATTCTGAACTTCCGGTGTACGCCCTCATTTGAATCGCCTCGCGTGCAACCTTTTGTCCGTCTACTTATTATCTATTCTGATCTTTGAAATACTTGTTATAATTTTTTTTCCTAGTTCTCTTTCAAAATCATAACGTTCTCAGTCCAAGACTTGTTGGACGCGTACCTCCATTCTTTCCTATCCTGAGCTAGCCTTCGCAGTTCCCCAAAAGTTGAACATACTGCATCCCTAACTATTTGAGAGCAGTAGTCTAATCTGGGCCTACCCCTACCTCTTTTTATTCCTATCTCTGACTCTAGTAGTCTAGTATGTCGTGATCTAAGCCTTCGTGCCTCAGAAGGTGTCCTACCATCCTATTCTCTCAGGAATGTTTTCAATATGTTTATAAAACTACCGGTTTTCGGTATTGCAACAGGGTCGAACTGCTCATGAACTAGTAGATTTTTCTTAGGGATTTTCTCACACTGTGACATCAGAAAGAACGATTTACACAGTACCTAAGTACAAAATTAGGTGTAGGTACTATAAAACTTTTTGGCGCCTCTTATAAAACAAATGACTCTCCCTTGCTACATTTTATCTTATTTATGATAATTTTTTTGTTAATTGGTGGTAAACGCGACTTGCCGCTTAAAATATAAAAATAACCAATAAAATCGGCGTGGTTTTTGGTTATAGAGGTAGTGTTGTTTTGTCGCGTAAAATTATAAAAAATGCTAGATAAGATATTTTGGTGACACACACTATCTATTAAGAAAATTTAGTATTATTTGCCTATATTTTATAGAGGTTATTGTTCATTTGGTTTATTTATTAATTTTTTTTCATTGCTCGATATCTGTCATTTTTAATTTTTCGTTATGACAAAAAACAAAGACAAACCCTTTCACGTTTAACCCAAAATGAACTTCAGCCGACTCGGTGTAGGCATAAAATCAGTTCTCTCAAATATGCTTTATAAAGTAGTTAGCGACATCATATTTACATTCAAGAAAACAATTTAGTTTTATAACAAATCTGTTGTTGTTTTCATATTGTAGTACAATTGCATTACTATAAAATGGTTATAAAATGGCAACTAATATAACAATTCACTATTAAAAGTGAAATTGCCCCTAACAGGAAACAACTATAAAATAATTTTAAAATGTTTTTAAATAATGAAATTAACAATATCGCCGAAAAGTACTACAAAACTACTACAAAATAGTTTAACTTTATAGGATCAAATGTTTCTACAATAATTTTGTGACTGTTTTATAAGATATTTTATACTTTTCCTATAAAAATGTTTTGAAGATAAATTTATAAAACAATTAACCTGCCGACAACAGAATTGTGTTTGGTGCAGCTTTAATATAATCAATTGGCATTTTGGAAGCTTTAACAAAATACCAATAAAATAAAATAGTCTCAGAACCATCCTATCTCTCCTATTCCTTACTGTCTTCCATAAATTTCGCTTTTCTCCAACTCTTTCTAATAGCTCTCTGTTGCTAACCTATCCACGGTATCTTCATCATACCTATCACACCTATCCGCGCCTTTTCTTTTTGGCAAAGCTACCATGATGTTCCGTTTGTAATCTTCTGGAATCTCGCCTGTCAGGTATATGCGACTAACTAGTTTAAATAAATGATCTATTACCTCTTGACCTGCGCACTTTATGCTGCAAGCCATCTATACTTGGTGCTCTATTGTTTCTCAAACTCAACAGAATATCATAGATTAGATTACTGCTCTCAAAGAGTTGGGGATGTAGGACGTTCTACTTTTGGGGAAATGTGTAAGTTAGCTCAGGATAGGAAAAGATGGGGGTACGCGTCCAACCAGTCTTCGGATTGAGAACTCTATTATGATTTGATAGTAACGAAAATGTATTTTGTGCATTTTGTAACTGAAGAGACCAATACCTCCTCGTAGATTTATTTGGATTATTAAAATGTATGTTATGTGGGGGGTATTAAATTTAATAATAATCATAATCGAATGCATGGAGTTTAGTACCAAGGTCAAATGGACAATATTATAAAAGTATGCAGTTACATAGTTACATTCTACAACATTAGGTACATGTGCAATCCATAGGTGTAAATGAAGGCAACCCACACGTACAATACAATTTTGTAATTATTGCTTTTATTGTATCAATGTGAAGGTCAGGCATTGCCACTAAATTTCAGAAGCCGATTTTCGTTATTGTCATTGATATTTTTAATCAACTACGTATATGTACATATTATGTGTAAATTTAATAGAAGTTATGACAGTGATTCCGTCTATCATTGAGTATAATAAATATAGAAAATTGCAATTAAAAATTAACATATTAAAAACTCGCATATTAATCGAGGATGTTGGCGTTGTCAGCGAAGCACGTGTCGAGTTTAATTACTACCAGAACTAGAGAATGCAAACAAATTATGATGGGCGAAATAAAAAAATTAACTTACCATGTAAACCATGAAGTGTTCTTGTTGTCTCTTCCTTCCCTCTATCCTTTTTCAGCAATCAGTCTTCTCCCGATCCAACAAAACACCATTTAACCCAGTTAACCGAAAAATTATGCATTTGAAGGCGATTTTCTACAAGAAACACTTTTTTCCTCGTAATAGTAGACCGGAAATCTGAAAACCAAAATCGAGTTGCAGAACAAAAAAAAAGAGAATCGAAATAGCGCCTGGCGCGTAGAAAACAAAATCGCAACAATGCAAGTGGGCCTTGGGCGGGTCCAATCGAGATCACTTGTTTTTATCAGTGTACCCAAGGTGATGTAGAGATATAGTGTAATAGATAACGTTATCTTATCGAAAACCAACACGTGCGAATGTCAAATAGTTTTCAATTGTTCTAATTGTTGCAAATTCCGTTTAAGGTTACGTCTGGGTGCTAGTGTAAACATTTGTCTATATAGGTTGTCCCTTTTAACTATAGGAATTCATAATGGGATATGATTTCAAAATAAAATAACATTTTGTTTATTTTTGGTATTGCAACTGTCACATCCGAACTGTCAAGTGCGAAGAAATACGGCGTCTTAGCGTCGCCTTATACTAGACCATCTCATAATCAAAAACATCTCTTGCATACACGCAAAAACTCAAAAATACCAACCCGGAATTATCCATAAGTACATGAAATCCTAACAATGGGACACGCTGTATTTCGAGTAAAATAGTGCACTTGACAATTACGTATTTGTGGGCACCATACGGCAAGTTGCTATAAAAATAAATGGCCAAGGTTATAACGTCGGATACAATAAAATCTTGACAAAATCGACGTTTATCGTCTTTTTTATCTCGCCTTGTGTGTGCAACAGGCCCAGATATTTGCATGAAAGATGAGCTCTCGAGATTTGACGGTACATGTGCCACGTGACCTCGGAGGATTTCGACATTTTCGTAGACCACGGAAATAAGTGTGCTTTGAGGAGAGCTGTCATCGGCTGTCGCGATTTCTTTTACGCAGAAATGGTGCAGAAGAACGAGAACGACGGGAGCACTTTACTGACAAACCAAGGACGTGAGTTACCGTGAATAATCATCAGTTCTTCACACAACTGATTGGTTATTGTCATTATTTGTATTATTGTATTATTTGTGAGTTACGTTAATTTCAATGGTAACTGTGTATTTATCTTGTTGCTAATAATAATAATAAGGTTGGCAAATCTTGGTCGAGGCATTTTGACACTTACAAATATTGGTTTACCAAAGAAAGCCCTGGTGGTTGAAGTAATCAATCTGCTTGTCACTTAAACTAAAATTAATAATAAACTGGCCGAGAAATACTGGCAACAAAAGTTAGAACGAGAGTCGAATATTCCGCTACATCGGAACGGTGTTTTGTCTACGACTCTGTCGCACGCGGCATAGCACGGAGCGTTTGGACAGGACAGCTAATGCTGGGCGCGTTTAGAAATGAACTGCTGGCTTAAACTTTTAACTTTAATCGGCAAGGATAATGTTTAGAAACATAGCGCACCGCGAGCTCATCCTCTTCCCCTACTGCTGGCCATTCTACATTCTAGTAGGTAGTAGTGGCACTACCGATGATTATAAAACGATAATTGCGGCACGTAAACCGAGTCTGGGCTGTATGGTGGATGAAACTGTCAATAATAAACTCGATATTCGGGTTCATTATCAAATATGTATACAATATCTTCTGGTGTTCCTTAGTGATTTATAAAACACTAGTTTTTAGGATTATCTACTGTAAAAAATTAAAAAATTCTCGCGTCGATGTATGCAACCAAAGTTACACTGACCTCACTGATTTTAAATGTTAGTGGTTTTACATGTGGCGCTCTCTATTGGGCAGAAGCCGTAGTTGAAACTTCCCGTTTATACAGTTATCTTTATGCAAATTCATTCATATCCATAATGGAATAAAACATGGTGTGCATCTTTAGTCGAGGGAAAGGTGAGTGCTACCAAAATTTGAGCAAATTTGGTGTTAAACAAAGTCGTGAAACCAGATTGCTGTTCAGAATTCATGCAATTTAACTCAAAATAACGAAAGCAAAGTTTTCAATAGTGCAATTAGTCATATCATTTTAATTCAGTATTTTCTAGAGGAGGGAACTGAGGAATTTTTTCAAAGAAATGATTACTGTAGCAATATATTTTGACATTTAAACCGCAATGCGATTTGCGCAGAAGCAGACGAAAATGATATCGTAACCGAACACACCTAATCTTATTCCACTGTGATCATCTTAAATAAAAAGACTAAATTTGAAGAGAAGTTCACAGTCATCGTTTTTGATTAAATTCTGTAAATTGAAAGATTGAAACAGACGCAAAATTTTCAGCTTAGGAAATTTAAAATAGCTTTATATGTAATATTGTATGAGAGCCAAAGAATTTGAGATTTGCGAAGCCACTCATTTATTAACGAATAGTTTTTTTCCACGTATTCTAATGCAAATCCAAGATGCACGTGCCAATTTTTACAAAGCACAGTTTCTTTTTATATAATTGGCATCACCTGTTCGCTTTAAAACCTCGTTGAAAGTTAACTAATTTGTTCAATGTTAGAAACTCATTTTGTTTAATCTTTAGTGATTAACGAATTAATATAATTGTCGAAGTCATTCGAGTTTTGATTGAAGATAAAGGATAAAAATTGGTTGCCATAAAAGGGTAAGTTCAATTGCGTGAAGTTGGCGACATTGCCGACTCAGCTCAGTACAATTTTTTTGTCCGACGTGATTTGACATTTCCTTAGAAATTCTTAGCAAAATTTCTAATTTTTCATGTAAAAAAACCTACTGTGATAATGTTTGTTGGCAAATTTACCCATTAGTTATTGGATACACTCATAGGTAAGTCTGTTTTATTTAAATTTTGATTAGTCTCTAGATTTGATTACGTTTACATATTTATAGGTTATGTCAATCCACGAAATGAATTTTTCTAATTGTATTAACAAAGCTCACAAAGAATGGCTTTTCTAAATATAGTTTTTCACGTTGTAAAAGGTTTTAATTTTGTTTAATAACGCATGAACATCATTAGAATCAGCCATATTAGCCTATTTGCAATATTTTCATTGGTTTTCTCAGCTTCAGACAAATTGTGCAAGAGTTACCAACTTTTTATAATTTAATTATTCAATTTAATGAATTAGAATAGTAGCCCACATGAAAAACACACGTTTTAGTGAATAATATCAAACGTAGGAAACATTTTAATATTCGAAAGGAAATGCATGCATATATGAGGGGGTATTGATATATTTTCAACCTACTATAGAAAAAACGTGATAATAAAAATATTTTATTGTTTAACACAGCCTTCTGTTTATTACAGCAATAAAAATTGCTAACATGATGTGAATACCCCCTTTGTGTTTAGATTCACTTAGCTTTACTAACAGCATGTCTATACTATTGTCCTAGGATCGATAGAAATGGCGGGGAAACGAACCAAATCTCGTTCGATACAAAATACCGTTAATAACACGACACATCGCAGCGTTGTTTCCAACGCCAACACTAATCGTTCAAAAATATCCACCGACCATCTGCTGTCGCTTACAAAAGAACAGTTAAAGTTAGAGTGTCGGAAACGGGGCCAAAAAACTACGGGAAATAGAAATGAATTGGTAGGGACGAGTTTGTGTTATTGTGCACGTCTTTTTTTGTTTTTTTTTTGTTATGTAGCTTGTTTGAGTATAATGTTTTGTTTATGTTGGTAATGTAGGTTGTTGTAATAGTGACAGTTGTGGATGTGGGTAATGCAGGTTTCTATAATGACTTTTAAAATTTCAAAAGACTACGTTGCGTTCATTTTGAAACTTGTTGCTTATTCGATTATTGTTGCTTATTAGCCCCCCAATCTGAAAATAAAAGTTCATAATTGTTCAAAATACTCCCCGTTTTAATTTAGGCATAGATTCGGCCTCTCTATTTAACATGGCTTGATGGCATTCGCTCCCACCCTATCTTCGCGTTTTGGTGGGTTGTGGGAGGCACTGAGTATCTGATATAATTTTCAAATCTTTGGACCAAGTGATTGTTTGATCTTGCAGTAGGTATATATCTGGTGAAATGCCGCCCGGCGGGCATACTTTCTTTCTAAAAGAAAGTGCCATCACTGGCTTTTATTCATTCCTAGAATTCACGCCATTCAAGATGGAGTTCATCAATTTTTTTAATATCAACGTGAGTTGTCAACAAATATTGGCTTGCTGTGTTTATTATTGCAGTTGTTTCTCAATTGTTCTTGATTCTTTTGTTTTGTAACAGTCGCGAATCGCGCCATAGAATGATTTTTTGCAGGTCTTTGATAATATATTGCGTTATAGCCTAGAAAGTGCTGCCGGTTAGATGAACTAGACACAAGCATTTTCATTACATTTAGTTGGTGTAAACGACCTTTGCATATCAATATTGTAAATTGGTGTTGTTATTAATGTGATAAGAAAAGAAGAGTCCGAAATTGACGCGAAAATAGTGAACGTTCATTTATTTATTATATGCCTACGGTTGGTGAAGATTTTGTTATTGAAATTGATTCAGAAAATATTCCTGAAGACGGTGATGTATGTAATGTTAGTTTTTTAAAAGAATTTTTCCAGTTTTTTCAATTATCGCTCTTTGACCTTAAGCGGTCCATAATATATTTTGTTTCTGTGGGAGGATTTTGAGTTTTGACAGTGCGGTCAAAACAGGTGTTCTTCTTTACCGACTAATTTGTAATTGTCATTTATCTATGTCAACTTCAACTTGTACTAATAGTTTTTCAATTAATGACCAATTTAATCATAATTGCTATCAACACATCTTCTTAAACTGTTTATAATGCACGTGTTCTTAATCATAAGTACTAATATGTAAGTGGTTAACAGCAGTTTTAGTGTAAAAATTAGTTTGATTTCCGGAGTACTGCCCTTTCATGTTTAATTCATAGTTTACGGGGTTTGCAGTTACAGAGACTGGGACACAAGATGGCAGTGGCCGTGACGAAACGGAAAGACGCCAGGGACGGCGCGAACACCGCGAACGGCGGCACAAATATGATGAATAACGGCGGCAGTCATGTGTCTGCCGAATCGTTGCAGAAACAGAAGGAGAAAGAGAGACTGAAAGAGGAGAGAGCCACCTTGGTGTTGTGGAAGAGGCCCGTGATAACGACGGAGTATTTCGTCAAAGAATTGGCCACGTTGCTGTACACGTACGGCATGAAGTGAGTGATGCCATAATTGTTGTGTTTGTTTCAGCGAACATTTTGCGTCAGTTTTAATTTTCTGAATATAATTTTGCAGAATTTCTGTCTATAGGAAGACTGTATTATCAACATTGGTATCTATATTAGGAATTTATTTGCTGGTGAATTCTGCGGGACCGCACCAGTACATAGTACAAAATATATGTAAGAAATTGTTGTGGTGTCTGTATTGGACAGGTTTAGGTACGTCGGGACATAAGTGGCGATCGGCGTGATGAAAATTCATTTTGTAGGTATTCTCTCGTCTGTAGGATTAGGCACTGGTTTACACACGTTCCTGTTGTACCTGGGACCACATATAGCTCAAGTTACTTTGGCCGCTTATGAATGCGGCTCTCTCAATTTTCCCGAGCCTCCGTATCCGGATGAGTACGCATAAACACGTTCAGTTTGTGTTTAGGAGTTGTTTACAAAGCTTTTTTACAGTATCGTGTGCCCAACCGATCCAGATTCCTTAGGTGTTACAATTTTATCTATTATGTCGAAAGTGAGACTGGAAGCGATGTGTTGGGGGGCCGGTACAGCTCTCGGTGAGCTGCCCCCATACTTTATGGCGAAAGCTGCCAGGCTTTCAGGGTTGGTGATCGAAATTTTGACACTTGTACTTGTGTCTTACGGAAACGCTGAAGGGTCAAGAGAAAAAACTTAATTTTTGATTAACTACAATTTAAAACTTGCAGTTTTGCGAATTTTTTGAATTACTGCAAATATTTGATGGTATTTGCCGTTATTTGACGACAATCCATAACCATTAATTTAAATGAGACACTATTGTCTAGGTTTTCGTAAATTTATTATTAATTAAACATGACAATTGTTTCGCCTACACAGCGGCTTCTTCAGATGTTGGTACTGAACTAAATGTTTACAATACTACACTCCTATTTATACCTGTTTTTAACTGGTTGGAATTTTATTGCTACTTGTGAAAGATATTTAACAATGGTGAAAAATTTAAATCTATTTGATCATTTAATATAATATTCGATTTTTTATAATATAATATAATAATATATTTATTAGCTGTAAGCTAAATATGTACTTACACAATATTCCCATCATACATTTAATGTAGAGCGAACAATCTTTTATAAACTTCTAAATTATCTTGCACATACTGTTTACAAAGATTCTTAAAAGATGATAAAATCGTATTACATTTTATATCAACTGGTAAACTTGTAAACAAAACGCACCCCTTCACCAATAACTGATTTTGTGCAAATGAAGTGCCATAGTACTGCACATAAAAATCATTTCTATTTCTTGTAGAATAAGAATGAATATCCGCATTATACTTCAAATCACTCAATATACATTGAAATAAATTGTTTTTTAACTTAAATATTAATACCAACGTGTTATATGTTACTAGTTGTCTGACACTCATCAATCTCAACACATCCAACATCCACTCAATCCGAGTATACCTATCACATTTCAAAATTATCCGCAATGCCCTGTTTTGCTTCACTTGTAATTTACGAAAATATTCCAGTGTGAACAGATTAACAATTGTCGAGCAGCAACTTGCATGTGGAAGCACAATAGTTTTATAAACAAGCAACCTTGACCATAAACTTAAGTTAACTCCTACTCGTTGTAAAACTCCAACTTTCTGGCTCACTTTCTTTATAACATAATTATTACCATGACTTTTAAAATTGAGTTTGTCATTCAAAATAATTCCCAAGTATTAATTTCAATTCCTTAACGACCACCAACCTGCTCCCATCCACATAAACATCGCCCATGGGAACAATACATCTATGCGAAACGAACATTACCTTGGTTTTACTCACATTAATAACTAAAGCATTGCAGGACAATCACTTACACAATAACTCCAGTTCCTCATTCAATACTTGTACAATGTAATCCACATCATCATGGACAAAATACACAAGCATATCATCAGCAAATAGCTGTATTTTACATTTTTTGAAAACTTTAACTATGTCATTAACATACAAAATAAATAATATAGGTCCTAACACTGATCCTTGAGGAACTCCCCATTTTGATTCCTTCTCACTTGAAATACTTTCCCCATATTTCGTCACTTGAACTTTACCTACAAGAAAACTTCTGAACCAATCTAACACAACACCATCAACCCCAACACGAGCCAATTTCATCAACAACAGATTCCGATCAATCGTCTCAAAAGCGCGCTTAAAATCCACGAATACCGCACCTATTATTTGCTTCTCAGAAATTGCCATCTTCCACTCATGTATGACAGTTTGCACTGCAGTCTCACACGATTGTCCCCTTCTAAAACCCACTTGAGACTCGGAGAATGTTATTTCCTTCCAAATAATGCAGAAATTGGTCTTTCACAGCCAATTCCAAAACCTTTTCATAAGATGGGAGCATGTTTATTGGGCGATAGGAGCTTGCATCATCGGCATTCGGGATCTTCTCTACAGGAACAACCATCGATCTCTTTCATTTTGAAGGAAACAATTCTGTTCGCAGGGATTTATTAATAACATCCAGTAACCTATTTCCCACAGCTTCCACAATTAATTTCAAAATTGTAGTATTGATCCCATCGATACTACTGTTTTTATTTGGCAGGCTCTTAACTATTCTTTTCAACTCACAGAAAGACACTTCCTCAAATTTATCCAACTTCAAATCATATTTCTCTATCTTGTCTATCACTTCATCATTATTTAGCCCACTTTGCACCAAACCATCGATGCTATTTAAGAAATAGTGGTTAAATTCTTCAGCTATTTCACAGTATCCCGCAATTAGTCTATTATCAAATTTTATTCCTATTTTCTGACTAATATTCTTACTAACCAACTTCTTCAAGACCTTCCACATTCGGTTGGAATTTTGTTTCGCCTCATCTATTTGACTATTGTGATATTATTTTTTCCTCTTTCTTATCGTATCTACTATCTCATTCCTTTTTCTCTTAAACATATTCCAGTCTTCTATGTTATTAGTGTCTACTGCTTTTCTAAAGAGAGAATCTCTCTTCATCATCTCATGAATCTCTGGAGTCCACCACCTCTTACCTGCCCATCTTGTATTCAACCACAATTCCTTGACAGGTGCATGTCTATTTAATACTTCCAGAACTGAATGTGTAAACTGCTCTGCCATTAGGTCCGTACTGAGCATTGAGTTATCTTGAGTTGTCTTATTTAAATTAGGAATTACTGCAACTTTAAACTTGCAGTAATTAAAATGGTTGCAAGTTTAAAGTTGCAGTAAATCATAAAACTGCAAGTTTGAAGTTTCAGTAATTGAAAAAATTACAAAACTGCAATTGCAGTAAATTTTCAATTTGTTTCTTTCGCTTGACTTTTCAGCGCTTCCGTAGTATCTTATATAGCAACTCTGTGTTTTTCTCTAGCATTGATCCAGATGAGGAGGACGACGAATTGAAAGAATTCGAGGACTTGCAACGTAAGCAAAGTTGCCACGAAGAGTTAACTTTTATAGAGAAAGGGAAATTGTTTATCGAAGATGTTGTGCAACGGGTGGGATTCTTTGGAATCTTGGCGTGTGCCAGCGTGAGTTAGTTTTCTTTACTGTTGTAATATCGGTCGTAACGTGGTGTCGTACCGGTAGATCCCGAATCCGCTGTTCGATCTAGCGGGCATCACTTGCGGCCACTTCCTGGTGCCCTTCTGGACGTTCTTCGGGGCCACCCTCATCGGGAAGGCCATCATCAAGATGCACATTCAGAAGCTCTTCGTTATAATCGCGTTCAACGAGACGCTGATAGTGTCGGCGCTCGATTGGCTGCGGTACGTTCCCGTTGTGGGGGATAAGCTCCAGGTGCCGTTCAAGGCCTTCCTGGACGGCCAGAAGTTGAAGCTTCACAAAAAAGATCGTTCGATACCGCCCGCGATCAAGGAACAGGGTAACATTCTGGGCGCGATCTTTGAGAAGTTTGTCTTCGCCATGATCCTGTACTTCGTTATTTCGATAGTGAATTCGTTCGCGCAGAGCTACCACAAGAGGTTGAGCAAGCGGCGGCCGCAAGCGGGGGCGAAGAGCTCGAGAGATTAATGTTTAGCGCGTCTTAGGTATTTTTTATTTTATTTTATATATTATATTGTTATTTGTGTATATAAAGGAGGAGCGAGGACTGTCGTGTGTTGGTGTATGTTTACGAGTTGTAGAAAATTGTTTTTTTTTGAGTGATAATCTAGCAGGTGCCTCGTAAAGACGAAGTTCTCGGTTCGGTTACGAAACTCCCAACTTTTTCTGCAGGGTGCTTGCTGGATTATCTCCGGCCGTAAATAATGAAATGATTTTTTAGACCATTCCCTACAGTTATAAGGAGCTTGATATCGAATAGCGTAAAAATAAAAACGGCGATTGCAGTATTTTGTAATTTATTAGGGCTGTTTTTTTTATCGATTCAAATGGAATAGAAAATATCTACATGTGAAATTACGTATTAAGACACCGAATATACATATTTGTGCTTTACGTGAAGTGTGTTTTTTACCACAATATTGCTGTATATTTATTTGTGTGGGGTATAGACTGTGAACGACTAATCTGAGCTTGAGATTAGTGGCTCGGTGGTACGAGATATTAAAGTGGTTTACGTTTTCTCGTGTCTTTCTTTCCATTTCGTTCAGAGCCATTCCTAATTCTTCTCTGCTGGATGCTAATACTGCTATATCATCCGGGAATCTGAGCATATTAATAGTTTCGCCCCGTGTATTAATTCTAGCAGCTATTCTGTCTTTAACAGTATTAATCGCCTCTTCGGATATCTACTTTTCTATGTTCATGCTAAATGTTAACATGCTATTACAATCTCTAATAAATAAAATAAATAAAAAACGTTCAACATTTGATTTTGAGCAAATGCAGGAGTTGCATCAGGTACGAAAATGTCTTCCCTTCTTCTTGTGTAGTAATCATGCACATCCGTTCGTAGTTTAACTGGATCATCCATATGAAGCATTATTATGTTTTACTTTATATACAAAAATCAATGTCTTATACCTAATTCTCTGCGCAACACTCATAAACTGAAGCGTCTCCAACATAAACGAGATACTAGTATACCTGCTGCAGTTCAATATGGTTCGCATTGCTTTATTTTGTCTTTTCTGAAACTCCTGAACAAAAAAATCCGTCACCATATATAGAACTGTTGTACAATATTCAAAATACGGGGCAACCATAGTTTTATATACAAGCAGCCATGACCAACAGCTAAGTTTGCCACTTATTCTAGACAGAAGGCCCACTCTTTGAGATACTTTCTTCAAAACATAACTAGCATGCTCTTTAAAATTCAACTCATTGTCTGTAATAATCCCTAAGTACTTAATTTTGCAAACACCCTTTAACTCGATTTCATTCAACCATATGGGACACAATTGATTTGCTACACTCTTGCCCCCCAAATACATCACTTCAGTCTTATTAGTATTTATAACCACCATATTGTTCTTCAACCACCTAGAAATTGCCTTCAGTTCACTATTGATAACTTCTGCTACCTCAGCCTTACTCTCCCCAATGTAATAAATAAGAGGGTCATCTGCAAACATTTGTATACAACACTTATCCAACGTATCGACAATGTCATTTATGTACAATGTAAACGGTACCGGCCCCAACACTGAACCCTGCGGCACACCATGTGTTGTTTGAACCTTCCCTGAAATTGAATTATTGTACTTCACCACTTGGAATCTATCGCTCGAATAACTTCCAAACCTCTTCAGTGCACTCCCCCCTACTCCCATTTTCTTTAATTTGCACATCATCAAGTCAAGATTCACCGTTTCAAAAGCCCTTCTGTAATCCAAGAATACCGCCCCAACACATTTTTTTCTGTATGAAGCACCCTTCTATCTGCAAGCCTTCTATACCTTGATGGTCTTATATCTTTGTTTACCTCTTTCATCTAACCTATTTTTATATTTTCGCCTTTTCTCTATTAGACTCGCAATATGTTTTGTTATCCAGGGTTTCCTACTTTCATCCTGTTTATGACCCAAAATATCTCCAGCTGCGGAATCTAAACTATTTTTAATGCAATTCCATTCTGCCTCTGTGTCCCTAACCATATTTTCACCCGCGAACTTAACGCTCGTATAAAAACCTTAATCACTCTGTATACAATCATGGCAGCAGTACAAAAAGAAATTGTTTTCGTACAGACGAATGAGAAGGACGGAAGCACTTTACCAAAAAACCAAAGGCGTGAGTCACAGTGAACGGTAAAAAATTTTCAGAAACCGAGATTGTACTCGATTGCACTTTATCCTCTATTCGCACCCCCATTACTGTATTTGAGTTACCAAACAAAATTGGGACAGTAAACCTATTGTCAACTATGACAGTTGATGTTTGAAATTTGAAAAACTTCAGTTATGGAACAATTAAATTCATTTGGAGTTGCTCTGTGCACTATTAATGCAATACCCAAACATATACATACTCTTACGTCAAAAAAAGGGGGAAAATGTTATAGCAAGTTAAAAGTATACTCGTACGCCCTCATATGCATATAGATTTTGAAGTGTGGTAAGTACAGAGACCTCGTACAAAGGCTAGTAAGTGCTTCTAAACCCAGAAGCATTTTGACCGTATAATTTTATTAGTACCCCATAGTTAGTTCAGTTTCAGTAAAAAAAAAATCCTTATTCAATTTATGAGCACTTCTATAATGCATTTTTTGTCCTAAAATATAAAATTGGTTTTAAAGTATAAACGCCAGTCTCTATACGGGGATCAGACTTTTCAGTTTTGAAGAGGGCAGCACTAAATTGGTAACTTTGACAGGTGGACGTTTTGGAAGCTTGAAATTGGAAAGCTTCAAATAAAAATGTCTAAATATTGATTCAATTAATGATTTAAATGTCTATCGAGGTAGTGTCCCATCGTTTTTAACAACATAGTTCGGTCTGGACTGAATTTCGTTAGATATGGTAAGTTTTTCCATATGTTTTTGAGGTTATAATAGAAATTAAGCGTTTGCTTTCTTAATTTTGCTGTTTTATGTCAAAAACTGGTAAAGATAGCGTTAAATTTTTTCAAACCGGTGCATAAGATGCTTTGTTATATCGTTAGGACCCACATATACCGAACATTCCACCGCCTGCGTATGCAGCACCAGGAACTGGGATGAATACTCCTCCGTTATTACCGCCGGTTCATGTCCCTCCTATCGGAGCATTTCCTCCGATAATCCCCTCGTTTAGCGTTCCTCCTCCCGGTTTTGGTGCCTTTCCGACTCCCGTGACAGCCCAAGCAGAACAATGGACGGAACATAAAGCTCCCGATGGTCGCACTTACTATTATAATTCAGCGACGAAGCAGAGCTCGTGGCAAAAGCCCGATACATTGAAGACACCTGCCGAGGTAATATTTAGGTATTTCGGTTAATGTTATTTGAGGTACTTTGATTTCTTAGTTGCTTTTATCACAATGTCCGTGGAAAGAATATACGGCAGATAACGGGAAAATTTACTACCATAACGTTAACACGAAGGAGTCAAAGTGGGTAATTCCACCGGAATTGGAAGAGATAAAGAAGAAAATTTCCGTTGAAGAGTAATTTTTTTAAGTTGTTGCGCTAATGAGAAGTTTAAATGGTTTTATTTTAGGGTAAAACCGCCTAGTGCTCCTAAGACGCCTGTTGGAGCTGCGAGTCCCATGACAGTACAACCTCCCGTGCTTCCGACCATTCCCGCTTCTGTTACTTCGCCGAATATCACGGCTAGTACAGCTAGTAAGGCGTTAATGTTATAAAACTAATGGGAGCTTGAGAAATTTGATTTTATTTGTAGGCGCAAGTCCTGGAGGGAAAAGTGCTTTAGAGGCGTCGATGGCTGCCACTTTGGCTGCTATTTCTTTGCCTACGCCGCCCCCAAAAATAGGTAAATGTTTTTATCTGACCTTTCTCCGTTCGTATCACGATCTGTTGCAGATGAAGATTCGAATCAGTCGGCTCACAGCGAGCCTGTCGTTAAAAAAGAACCGCGCAATTCCACCCCCGAACCGAAGGTTTTTAAAGATAAGAAGGAAGCCATGGAGGCTTTCAAGGAATTGCTGAAGGATAATAACGTACCGTCGAACGCAAACTGGGATCAGTGCGTGAAAATAATCCAGCACGATCCCAAGTACGAGCAACTCAAGAAACTAAATGAGAAGAAGCAAGTGTTCAACGCTTATAAGACTCAAAAACAAAAGGACGAAAAGGAAGAGAATAGGTTGAAGGCGAAAAAATACAAAGAAAATCTCGAAAGTTTCTTGATGCATACCGATAAAATTACTTCCGCCACGAAATATTACAAGTGTGACGAGATATTCGCCGGGATGGAGGTAATAATAATAATAATAATAATAATCTTTCTTTATTTAGCAGTAATTTTGTAATTATACACTCCAAAAAAAAGAAAACAGAAAAAAGAAAAGAAAACACCCAAACACCAACAAATGCCACAAAATGCCTCTAACAAAAACACAACACATTCTCTTGAAACTGCTCAAATTCGGGGCTTCCATGTTCTCATCCGGCATACTATTAAACAATTTAAACCCCTTATACCGCAAGGAATTTTGCGAACAAGTCTTCGCAAATTGAGGAAGTCTGTAATCTTTCACCGATCTCACCTGGTAATTGCGAACATCACGGCTACGTATCAAATTACGAGACATGTGATTCGGAACCCCGCCGTTAACAATCTTGTATATCAGAATAAGCGTGTTGTAAGTTATTCTCTGTTTTATACTTAGCCATTGTAACGTTTCCAACATCAATCTTATAGGTGTATATCTATTGCACTGCAAAATTATTCGCATTGCCCTATTCTGAAGTTTTTGCAACCTTTCCAAATCACCAGCTCCACACAAAAATAATATACTTGAACAAAAATCAAAATGTGGCGAAATTATTGTTTTATAAACCAGAATTCTAGCCCAAGGAGTCAACTTTCTGCTTACTCTACTCAGGAAACCAATTTTTTTAGCAACTTTTTTAACAATAAAGTCTATATTGCTTTTAAAATTTAATTTTGAGTCAATTATCACTCCCAGATACTTAGTTTCGCTAACACGTTCCACCTCCTCATCATCTATTATCACTTTACAGTCATCTTCCCACTCCTTCCTTATCTCTCTGTTACCTATGATCATAACTTTTGTCTTATTAATATTTAACTTCAGTTTGTTTATCTTTAACCATTTTGACGCTTTCCTTAACACCTCATTACTCCTGGTTATTGCACTAATTAAGTCACAGTCCGCATTTGCTATCATCAGCAAACAGATTAATATTACCTTTTTTTATCACTTGCACCAGATCATTCATATATAGTACAAAGAGAAGAGGACCAAGTACCGAACCCTGCGGTACACCCAATCCATTCAGAACCTCTTCAGACTCATAACCACCATATCTACACTTCTGAGACCTATTGTCCAGATAACTGCCAAACCATTCTCTAGTTATACCCCTTATTATCCCACACCTTTCCATTTTTCCCATAAGCACTCCCCTATCGATTGTTTCGAAAGCTCTTTTCAGGTCCAAAAAGACAGCCACGACATAATTGTCCTCCTCTATTTGTTCTTTCCAGTTCATAAGTACCAAATTAAGTGCCGTTTCACAGGAATGATCACTTCTGAAACCCGACTGAAATTCTGGCAGTAAGCCATTATCTTCTAAGTACCTTTGCAATTGTTCTTTTACTACACATTCTAAAACTTGCTCATATTTAGGAAGCATATTAATCGGTCTAAATTCGTGGGCCTGACCGGCCTGTTGCACCTTTGGAATAGGAACCACCGTCGCCGTCTTCCACGATACAGGAAAAATGCCCGTTCTCAAGGATTCATTTATAAGGTTTAATAACAAACGTCCCGTCGTTGGAATTTTTTCTAATTTCTCCAATGTAATTTCCTGGAGTTCGAAATTGCTGCTTGTTTCCAGAATTTCCACTGTCAAACCATCGGTTTCAGGTATACTTTGGTTTATTTCAATAATGCTGTCTATAAAAAACTTATTAAATTCGTCCGCGATTTGTTTACAGTTGCTTATTTCACCATTCCCAAAGTTTACCGATGCGCCACTTCCTACACTTCCGTTCCTGTTTCCTACTATTTCCTTTAAATTCCTCCACATATCTTTAGAATTACCCCTGCTTTCATCTATTCTCCTCTCATAATAATTATCGCTTATTAACTTTAACTTTTTAGAGTAATCGTTTCTTACTCTCCTACATAAACTCCAATCTTCTTCCCTTCCAGTTAGTTTAGCAATCTTAAACACTCGATCTCTTTCCCATTGCATTTGACGAAGCTCCTTGGTGTACCACGGCTTTAAACTTTTACTGTACACTATTCGCTCAGGTACAATGAAGTCCATCGCACTTTTTAAGTTATTTAAATTGTCATCAATTAACGACGAATTATCGCAAAGAGAACGTTGTTTAATTTTTTTGTCGTGCAGGTTTGGACAAACGTTGGCGACGGTGACAGACGCGACATATACGACGACGTTGTGTTCGCGTTGGCCAAACGCGAGAAGGAGGAGGGCAAGATACTGAAGAAACGGAACATGAAGAAGCTGGCGGAAGTTCTGGACAACATGACGGACATCAACTACGACACGACGTGGAGCGAGGCGCAGGTTATGCTGCTGGGGAACACGGCCTTCAAGAACGACGTCAATCTGCTCGGTAAGTTCCGATTAAACGGATAAAATGCCTTAAAATACAGTGGAACTCCCATAAGTCGAATAATAATAATAGCCTTTATTAGCAAATATGCTGTATAAAAAACAAAACATCAGGTTCTGCAACAACAATAATAATAATAATAAGCAAATAAAACTGCACTAATAATTATCTATAACATATTGGACAACCTCCCTCCTAAATGTTAACATGCTATTACAATCTCTAATATGACCTGGTAAAGAATTGTACAAAATCATGATGAATGAATGAACTTCATTCTTAGCTTAAAGCTACACACCAAAAATATAATTCAAAATAAATAAATCCTCACCATCTAACTATTTTTAACATAAATTGTACTTTTCTTTTTAAAAATCCTAAAACTACTTTCATCTTTTAAGTAAGTAGGCAAATTATTAAAATAAGAATATCCCTTAACAAACACTTGATTTTGAGCAAATGCAGTAGTTGCATCAGGTACGAAAATGTCTTCCCTTTTTCTTGTGTAGTAATCATGCACATCCGTTCGTAGTTTAAATGGATCGTCCATATGAAGCATATTATGTTTCACTTTATATACAAAAATCAATGTCTTATACCTAATTCTCTGCGCAATGCTCATAAACTGAAGCTTCTCCAACATAAACGAAATACTAGTATACCTGCTGCAGTTCAATATAGCTCGCATTGCTTTATTTTGTCTTTTCTGAAACTCCTGAACAAAAAAATCCGTCACCATATACAGGGTGGGGCAAACTCCTGGGGATGGACGATAGAGGCCATACGGTTATAGTTAGAAAGAAAAACTAATAACAAACCCTATCTCGTTTCAAAAATTCTATTCCATAAAAATATTTTCAATTATACCAGGTGCGTCCAAATAGTTGGAATTAAGTACAACTTTGTTATTTCTTATGGAATGTGTATAATTTTATATTTTTTCCGGCTTCAAAATGATAATTTAATGGTACTTTGATAACATGATTCTATGTCTATTGTTAATGGTTATTGAGAAATAAATTTTTTTCCGAAAATTTTGACAGATAAGTAGTACATTTCAAAAATTTATATCTCGAAATTGGTAGAAGTTAAGAGGATGAAATTGGTATTGGTATTGGTAAATATCATGTAGTTTTTTACAGATGTGTTGAATTTTATTTATGCTATACAGGGTGTTTGCAAAAAAATGTTTTCTGAAACTGTCGAAAAAACATCAAAAAGTCGAATTTTTCAAATGGAATTGTATATTTTTTCTTGCACTCTCTGAAAGAGCTCAAAATTTTGAATGAAAGTGGCCAATAATAAACTAATGTTACATAATGAAGTTTTTTAGCAAAATCCTGTTTTCTTCGATTTTATGTAAAAACTAGCGGCCCGCTCCGGCTTCGCACGGGTATAAAATATATAGCCTATGTCACTCACTGAAAAAATGATTAAAATCGATCCAGTAGTTTTGATTTGGATAAGGATTAATGCTGTATTGGTTAAAATCGCTTCGAAAATTCGCCATTATTTGTCGTAAAAAGTAAATGACAAAAAAATGTTATTGTGGGATATCCATAAGAGATAGACATATACCATCGCGGAGTTTTCTGTAGACCTTTTCAATGTGTACAATACTTAGTACATTATTTTGATAAATCTCGTAGGGTTCAGCCTGCGTTTGCAATGTAAGCGGAAAAAATGTAATTATTTACGACATCATATTAGAAACCTCAAAAATAAAAGTATTTCTCCACTATTTAATGGATGTTATTATACATATAAACCTTCCTCTTCAATCACTCTATCTATTAAAAAAAACCGCATCAAAATCCGTTGCGTAGTTTTAAAGATTTAAGCATACATAGGGATATAGGGACAGAGAAAGCGACTTTGTTTTATACGATGTAGTGATAGTGATGAGGGATCGTGAAAATATCATTAGCCTCGAACGATTATTGCTTGTCAATCTGAAAATGGGTTATTGTTATAATTTTGATAAGAATTTAAGAAAACATTAAAAATAAAAGCAAACATAATGCAGGTTGAATTTTTATTAAACTTTGTTACAAATCAAAATAATTAATCCGTAAATAATGAGCAGATTACAACAAATGCTCAATGATCTGGCCATTTTCATTGGAACAAAGAGCAATTCTTTGATGAAAGGATCTATCCATGTTATCCAAAACTTCGGGAGTAATAGCCGAGAATGCATTTTGAATTCGTATAGGCGCATGTCTTCTGGTGTGGTAGGAGGAATACTAAACACAATGTCTTTCACGTAACCCCAAAGAAAAAAGTCTAATTTATTTAAATCAGGACTCCTTGCAGGCCACGGATTTTGACTCCCAATCCCTATTCACTGTTCTCCAAAATTTTAATTCAAAAAATTTTGAACTAATCTTGCAGTGTAGGCTGGAGCTCCATCATGCTGAAACCACATATTTTCAATATTAACTTCTTCATTGGCTTCATCAATAAGTACAGGTAAGTTGTTTTGCAAAAAATTGTGGTAAACATTTGCATTTAATCTTTCTTCAAAAAAATGTGGCCCAATTACATTTCTTCCAATTGTTCCTCCCCAAACATTCACTGACTACTTATGTTGTCTATCAAAGACTTGTAGAAAATGTGGGTTTTCTTGTGCATAACAGTGGACATTCCTTCTATTAACTTTATTTAAATTTTGAAATGTTGATTCGTCTGTGAACAAAATATTTTCTGTCAGTTTCCTCTGAGCCCAATCACAAAATAAGTTGACATGATCTTGTTCATTTAAAAAGTGGCATGTTCGGGGTTTATAATTATGGTAACGGTTTTCTTTTAAAACTCTATGTATGCTTCTCCTGGAAATATTCAATTCTGTTTCAATTCTTCTGCCACTTGTCTGCAGATTTTCAGCTATTGCCAGCAATACATTTTCCTTTGTCACATCGGTTAATACGGATTTGGTTATTTCATTGCGTTTTTCGTAGAGAACAAAACAAGTTCTTTCAAATCTATCCACCAATCTCTGGAAAGCTTCCACGCGTGTATGACGACGCTGTTCATATCTTTGCCCATATACTCGAGAAGCCAGAAGAGAATTTCTGTTGGATTCAATAAATACAGACAGCATATCAACAAGTTCTTGTTGGAAATTCATTTTTAAAAAATAATAAAATAGGTGATTAAACACAAAGACATGAAATGAAAACAACAAAAACAATTACTTGTAATACCAGTAATAATGACAATGAATTCACTACAGAACAAGATTATAACAATAAACCCATTTTCAAATTGACAAGCAATAATCGTTCAAGGCTAATGATATTTTCACGATCCCTCATTTTTACATAAAATTGAAGAAAACAGGATTTTGTTAAAAAACTTCATTATGTAACATTAGTTTATTATTGGCCACTTTCATTCAAAATTTTGAGCTCTTTCAGATAGTGCAAGAAAAAATATACAATTCCATTTGAAAAATTCGACTTTTTGATGTTTTTTCGACAGTTTCAGAAAACATTTTTTTGCAAACACCCTGTATAGTATAAATAAAATTCAACAAATCTGTAAAAAACTACATGATATTTATCAATACCAATACCAATTTCATCCTCTTAACTTCTACCAATTTCGAGATATAAATTTTTGAAATGTACTACTTATCTGTCAAAATTTTCGGGAAAAAATTTATTTCTCAATAACCATTAACAATAGACATAGAATCATGTTATCAAAGTACCATTAAATTATCATTTTGAAGCCGGAAAAAATATAAAATTATACACATTCCATAAGAAATAACAAAGTTGTACTTAATTCCAACTATTTGGACGCACCTGGTATAATTGAAAATATTTTTATGGAATAGAATTTTTGAAACGAGATAGGGTTTGTTATTAGTTTTTCTTTCTAACTATAACCGTATGGCCTCTATCGTCCATCCCCAGGAGTTTGCCCCACCCTGTATAGAACTGTTGTACAATATTCAAAATACGGGGCAACCATAGTTTTATATACAAGCAGCCGTGACCAACAGCTAAGTTTGCCACTTATTCTAGACAGAAGGCCCACTCTTTGAGATACTTTCTTCAAAACATAACTAGCTTGCTCTTTAAAATTCAACTCATTGTCTATAATAACCCCTAAGTACTTAATTTTGCAAACACGCTTTAACTTGATTTCATTCAACCATGTGGGACACAATTGATTTGCTACACTCTTGCCCCCAAATACATACTTCAGTCTTATTAGTATTTATAACCACCATATTGTTCTTCAACCACCTAGAAATTGCCTTCAGTTCACTATTGATAACTTCTGCTACCTCGGCCTTACTCTCCTCAATGTAATAAATAAAAGTGTCATCTGCAAACATTTGTAAACAACACTTATCCAACGTATCGACAATGTCATTTATGTACAATGTAAACAGTACCGGCCCCAACACTGAACCCTGCGGCACACCATGTGTTGTTTGAACCTTCCCTGAAATTGAATTATTGTACTTCACCACTTGGAATCTATCGCTCAAATAACTTCCAAACCGCTTCAGTGCACTGCCCCCCACTCCCATTTTCTTTAATTTGCACATCATCAAGTCACGATTCACGGTCTCAAAAGCCCTTCTGTAATCCAAGAATACCGCCCCAACACATTTTTTTCTGTATAAAGCATCCTTCCATCTGCCAATAACTGTTTGTACTGCTGTTTCACAGGAGCGCCCTTTTCTGAATCCCGCGTGATGTGGTGTTAGGATATTGTGGTCTTCCATAAATTTTGTGAGCTGGTCCTTTACTATGGTCTCCAACACCTTTTCATATGGAGGTAGCATATTTATGGGTCGAAATTCCTCACACTTTACTGTATTTCTTACTTTTTCCACTGGTACCGCTGTCGATAACTTCCATGTTTCCGGGAACATTCCTGTATCCAACGAAAAGTTGACTATTTCAAGGAGTCTATGCCCCAACACCTCAAACACACATTTCAACAATCTAGAGTTAATTCCATTTGTGCTACTCTCTTTATTTGATAAATTTTTAACCACTTTTCTTAAGTACATCATCTTTACCTCCTCAAATTTTGTGAGTAATAAACCATCCTCTATTTCCTCCAAATTAATTGTTGTGTCGCTAATAATATCTGCAAGTAATCTATCTATGCTCTCCAGGAAATAGACATTAAATCTATTGGCTATTTCTAACTAGTTGAAAATTTTGTCGTTATTAAATATTATACTGCTATGGCTGCTTTTCTCCTGTCCACTCATCAATTTTTTAAGTTCTTCCACAGTTTTTGAATCACGTGACTTATTAATTTTTGTCTCATAATATTGTCTTTTAGCTTTCCTTATCATATTGACGATCTTGTTTCTATGTTGCCTGTAACTATTCCAGTGGTCTGGGTCATTTGTCCAAATAAATAAATCGGAAAATCGATTAGTCGATTAATCGATTTATCAAATATGTAATCGATTATTCAAATTTATCGATCACTTTACAACAATCGATGATCGATTTATGAAATGTAATAATCGCACAGGCCTAGTCAGCATGTCAATACAAATTTCGTGTTGGCAGCTATGGACAAGGAAGACGCTTTAATCGTATTTGAGGAACACATTCGGGTGTTGGAGAAGGAGGAAATGGAAGAGAGGGAGCGGGAGAAGAGGCGGCAGAAGAGGCAGCATCGAAAAAACAGAGATCAGTTCCTTGCGCTGCTCGACACGCTTCACGAGGAAGGGAAACTGACTTCCATGTCCCTCTGGGTCGAACTGTACCCGATAATTTCGGCGGATATTCGATTTTCCGCGATGCTGGGTAGTGAGTACGTTTTCGCACGTGATTGTTTTGCTCACGCGACAAACTTTCAGGACAGTTGGGTTCTACGCCTTTGGACCTCTTTAAATTCTACGTGGAGGATCTGAAGGCTCGTTTTCACGACGAAAAGAAGATCATCAAGGAGATCCTGCGGGATAAAGAGTTTGAGGTTTACGTAGATACTACATTTGAGCAGTTTGCCACCGTCGTTTGCGAGGATAAGAAAAGTGCCACTTTAGATGCCGGGAACGTTAAACTGACGTACAACGCTTTATTGGAAAAGGTAGACGGTGGTTTTGGGGAGGTTTCATGTCTTTGAATAAGTTTGTGTTTAGGCGGAAGTAAAAGAAAAGGAGAGGTTGAAAGAAGAGTCGAAGAGGATGAAGAAACTCGAAGGCAACTTTAAGAACCTGCTGAGAGAGTTGAATATAGATTTTGAGTTGTCGTGGGAAGAAGTGAGGCCCAAGATTGCCAACGAAGACGAATTTTTGGCGTTCGCTTCGGAAAGTGAAC
This sequence comes from Xestobium rufovillosum, assembly GCA_963966045.1. NCBI lineage: Eukaryota > Metazoa > Arthropoda > Insecta > Coleoptera > Ptinidae > Xestobium > Xestobium rufovillosum. Next base: position 33,373,695 of record OZ014497.1, read on the forward strand.
GCTCTAGAGTATACAAGGTACAATTTCATCATTAGTTGTCCAATATCGTTTATTTTTTCTCCTCTAAGGACTTCCAACACGAAATGGAGGAGTCCTGCAGCCACCATCACTCGAGATCGCGGAAGTCCAAGAAGTCAAAGAAGAGCAAGAAGTACCGTTCATCGAGCAGCGATTCGGAGGCCGAGAAGGTTAAAAAGTCGAAGCGCAGGTCGCGTACGCCGTCGCCCGTCAGCGAAGACAGCGGGGAGGAGTACAGGAAGAAGAAGTCGAAGAAGAAGCACAAAAAGAAGAGCCCTTCCGTGAGTTATTGACAATTTTTGTTGCATGTGTCGGTTCAATTTTTTTCGTCTTTAAGTAATTGTTATATTTGATCTGTTTTTTTTTGATAATGTACTTTGGGATTAAATAGTGTTCTCTTTGCGGTCTATTTATGAATTTTCAGTGGGGTCGTTTTGCGTTTTGTATTAGCGTATTTTTTTGTAACGAGGTTGTTTTTGGTAAATCAAAATGTGGCGGGGTATTTCGCGATTCTGTGCATTTTCTCTAGTGTCTTTGATATTCGGGTGACGATTGACTTGAAGGTGATAAGGATACACTGCGTTGCTATAAATACCAAACCTCCTGCTACGATTGAATCTTTTATGTACAAATACTAAACACTGTAGTTTAATCAGTCACCCTAGAACAGTGATGGGCAAACTACGGCCATAGGGCCAAATCCGGCCCGCAGGATTACTTTATCCGGCCCGCAGCTCAACAAAAATACCTTATTTTATCCAGCCCGTAACTAAACAAAGAAACCTTATTTTATCCGACCTGCGACTATACAGACTTCTTTTTCACACCTCACACATATTGCATATTTCGCTAAGTTTGACGTATTTGACGTCTATACTTCGATTAGAATTAATTCAAATGCATAACTGCATTAACTGAACTCAAAACAGGCGATTTTACTCAAAAATAAGCTCGATTTTTATAAATTACTGCAGAAGTAAAAAATGTACCCAAACATCGTGCGAAATGCACAAAAACTCATGGCAATGTCCGCGTCGTCATATAGTAGGAGAGCCCGCTGCAAAATTATGCACCCATCTGTTAACGAAATGAAATGTGCGGCAAAGGCAAGTAAAAACACCGTACTCAACGGAACGGCACCCGTGCCGGTCACCATTTGGTGCAAAAAGGTAAAAACAATGGCACTTCCGGTACGGAAATTTGCGGAAAATTGCGCGATTTGTTAACGAGATGAAAGTTGTGCCATCTTGTAGCCTGCGATTAATTGAATTGAAATCGGTACCCGTGCCATCTTTTACCCTAGTACAAATCCCTGGCACGGCGACATTTTTGCAGCCCATAACTCGGACAAATTCCCGTCATGTGTTAACGAGTTGAAATAAAGTTCATTGGAAAGGGCATTATGTCCCATTTACGAATATCCAAACGTGCCGCGATTCAAAACAGTCAAAGTATTTGGCACTGTCCGATTTATAACGCTTTACGCGTCGTCGAAATGTCACTTTTGAATCAATTTCAATGGTCGCGCAACATGTCGTCGAATATTATGTTTTTTGTGAGGTGCACAATTGACAACTGTCACTGTGACACCTGTTAATGGTAATGGTAACTAAGTCATGATACAAAGAACTAAGTAACTACAGTCCTTCTTTTTAACTTGATCCTTACGTCATCAACGTAATGGGCAGCTGTAATAGTGCTTTAATAGTGCATGTTGAAAAGAGACACATTCGAAAAGAATGTCTGGAATGCAAATAGCCATACCGGATTTGCATTGTGCAAAAAAGGACGGTAAATAAAAGTAGGGGCTGAATTGCATGCCGGTTTACGTTCTTTTCAGCGTTCGGAATGCTGGACTGAGTGACATTAGTATCAAGTTGAAAAAAAGGACTGTATAGGGAGTAAGTAACTAGGTAAACTTTCGCTATTAAATCATGCTGCAAATGCAACGCGTGACACAGTTGCTGAATTTCCGGCCTATACTACGAAAATAAAAATATTTCCAATGTTAAAAACTCACGCGCGCCGCGCCGGCTGCAGAATTCCCTGAAAATGACGCCGCGTAGCACGTTATAAATCGGGCCGTACCATCTACTTAGACTGCTTTGAATTGCGGCACGCTTGGATATTCGTAATAGGGACATAATGCCCTTTCCATTGAACTTTATTTCAAGTCGTACACGACGGGAATTTGTCCGAGTTACGGGCTGCAAAAATGTCGCTGTGCCAGGGATTTGTACTAGGGTAAAAGATGGCACAGGTACCGATTTCAATTCAATTAATCGCAAGCTACAAGATGGCACAACTTTCATCTCGTTAACAAATCTCGCAATTTTCCGCAAATTTCCGTACCGGAAGTGCCATTGTTTTTACCTTTTTGCACCAAATGTTGACCAGCACGGGAGCCGTTCCGTTGAGTACGGTGTTTTTACATGCCTTTGCCACACATTTCATTTCTTTAACAGATGGGTGCATAATTTTGCAGCGGGCTCTCGGACTAATACATCTGCGAACAAACTTTTTCTAAAAGCAATATTCGCAACCAGACTAACAGACGAACACCTATCATCAACACTCAAAATATCGTGTTCACAAAAAGTCCAGTATAGGAAGAGATGATGAAATTACATAGACAGTTCCATAGCTCACACACTCCCACTGTCAACAAGGAATGATCAGCCCTCATTACGTCATTACATGTACCAGGTTCACAAGAAAGTTTGTAAAATTTTAAAAATTTTAATAAACTTTATGATATATTTTCATGTTTCATTTACTAAAACCCATGATTATTACAAATATGTGATATGTAAAATAAGATAAATACGAGTACATTATTTTGTTTGAATTATCGCTAATATACGAAATTTGCTTGAATTATTTCCGTTTGGCGCGCCACAAATTTTCATTTTTCGATTCGGCCCGCCACCGAAAAAGTTTGCCCATCCCTGCCCTAGAACATCCAACATGTAACTTACAGATGTAAACCTACTGCACTGCAACAAAATCCTCATAGCCTTGCTTTGCAGTGTTTGCAAACTATCTAATTTTTTTCATTATTTTATTTATTTATTTATTTACCAGATAAAAATATACAAATGATATTCCCAATAACAAGTGCAAAACAAATGCATCCTGCAGAGATGAAGTCATCTGTGCGCAGGTCTGGTTTATAGCCAAACTTAAGACTAACACTAAAGAAACTAAAAGAGAAAAAAAATACATACAAAAACAAAACTGGCAAGAAAAAAAAAGAAAAAAGAAAAATCGCGACAACAATCCAAAAATCTAACAAAACTTCCAACAATATTAAAAACATTTCCCTTCAGCAAAGTTATCCATACTTCCAGGATTTCTCCCGTTAGCGCAAAACAACCTGGATCACAAACGACAACCACTGTGCACAATCCAAGCAGCCAACTTTTTCTTGATAGCTTTTCTTCCAAGTGTAAGAGTCTTGAGATCATTAGGCAGTGCATTAAAAAATTTCACTGCAGTTATTTTACTACTCTTATGACTAATGGTTTTATTTATTTTTGGCAATAATAGATTCTTATTTCTTGTAATGCTTTTAGATTTTTCAAAGTCATCCTTTAATTCATTATAGTGATACAGAAGAGCCTCTAGTGAAAAAGACTTTAAATTTTAAAGGAGGTGTGACATTCTCTGTGTTTTTCATAATTATTTTTAGAATTCTATTTTGCATAGCTTGTAACGAATTTATTACGTTATTGTAAGCACCACCCCACTCTATAATACCATAGTTACATATACTATGGTACAGAGCATAATAAATCATCATCAAAGATTTCGGTTGCAGTAACTTCGCCAATTTTGAAAAAACAAAAAGTAGGTACCTAGTCTTGTTCTTTATATAATTGACATGCTTATCCCATTTCATATGACAATCAATCTGAATCCCCAGATACTTGCAATACTCAACTCTTTTTAATGCGTGATCGTTCATTCTTATATTATTTATACTTGCTGGAACACTATCAGAATATACTCCGAAAGTCATGCATACCGACTTAGATACTTAGATTCAAAGACAACCTATTTACAGAAAGCCATGAAGCAACGTTATTTAAATAATCATTCATTAAGTCTTAGCCAAAATCCAAGTCTTCCCAGTACTCAAGTCAACTGTATCATCAGCGTAAGATATTATAGAGTCCCTCGGCAACAGCACCAACAAGTCATTAATGTATAAAACAAAAAGTAATGGCCCCAGTATTGTCCCTTGAGGAACCCCAATAGTAAAAACTTATGAGGTCTCTCTTCGATCTGGTTATGAGTACCATATCATCTTCATATGCAATTATTTGTGTTCTCTTTGTGTTTATGGTTCCCTGATCTTTGATTTTTCTTATTATACTTTCTAATGTTAAGTTAAATAGTATCGTTGATAAAGCATCACCCTGTCGCACTCCTATATTGACTTCGAAGCTTTCTGTTATGCCTTCCTGTGTTCTGATTACGGCATTGGTGTTCCTCATTGTTATTTTTATCGTGTTAATCAGTTTCGTAGGAATATTTAATTTTCTCATTTCCTCAAACGTACCTCTTCTATCAACACTGTCAAATGCTTGTTTGAAATCTATAAATAACATGTGTAGTTCTATATTGAACTCGAAGATTTGCTCTAGTATTTGGTTCATTACATGTAGTGCGTCAATAGTTGATCTCCCGGGTCTAAAGCATTTCGATACTCCCCAATTTCTTTTTCAGCGTGCGGTTCTAGTCTTCTGGATAACATTGCCGACATTATTTTATATGTTGTGTCCAGCAAGGTTATTCCCCTGTAATCCAATTTTTTATCCAGAGCCACCCCTAAATACTTAATACTATCCACGATACTCACAATTTCTTTGTTAACCAATATAGGATCGACTGTAATATTTAATCTCCTCTCCGATGCCACCACCATACCCTTTGTCTTAGATATATTCAACTTAAGTCTGTTTATACACTTCCACTCATATAATAGTGTCAACTCCTTATTCATCGACTGACGAGGTACTTGTGGGTCCTCGTAGGCAACACAGATCAATGTATCATCGACAAAAAGGTTCACAAAAGACTCTTTAAGCCACAATTGAGCGTCATTTACATATAATAAAAATAACAACGGCCCCAGAACACTACCTTGAGGGACTCCTACATCACATGCTAACTCCAATGATACACAATTTTCCATCTTGAACCTATGCTTTCCGTTGCTCAAATAACTAAGGAATCATAACAACACTTTACCAGTAAATCCCAGAAATTGCAGTATCTCGATAAATATGGCATGATACACAGTTTTGAAGGCCCGTCTCAAATCAACAAATGCACACGCAATCATCTTATTGTCTGCCACATTGTTGCGTAAGTGAAGGTACAGCCGTGGGAAATTGCCTCTCTCCTTTCATTGCAGAAATTTTCGTGGGCAAATTTGAAACCCAACTGGACGATGAGCTCCCATACTTCCCAAAGGTGTGGGTGAGATATGTTGGCGATATATTTGCCATTTTTGACACTAGTAAATGTAACATTATGTCCCAAGAGTTCTAAGAAATCTTATAGGTTTGTCGATTCATTTTACTTCAGTTGCAGGAGGTTTGGTACTTATAGCAGCATAGTGTAAGTTTAGATTAATCTTCTGACGTGTAGGGTTAACTTATTAAGAATTCATAGTGAATGTACATCAAAGTTCTCAATCCAACCACTGTGTGTACTATAACTTTTGTTCGGCATAAGACAAAAACGCGAATGACAGCTCACATTGTAGCTGGAAAATCCCTCCATCAGCGGAATATTTCAAAATTGTAATTTATAAACTAAACCTTCAGTTACTGCCAATTAGATGTGTAGTCCCAGTGCAGTAAATACTCTTGGAGACGACTCGAGAGCTAGGACACTAGTGAAGATCTGCAGAGTTGCGAAATACCCTGGTATAAAGTCGGCTTAACTTAGCTCGAGAATTTTAGAACTGCGACAGGAGAATTAACGTCCTTTTCACTGGCTTAACACTGTCCGTTTCTTGAGCGATTAAAGCGCGCTAACTAAAAAAAATTTCGAATTGCCGACTGAACAGAAAGGGGTAATGAATTTTATTTTGTCGTTGTCGTGCTCAGAGGACGCCCTCGTTGGATCGTGGCAAGTACTCGGCCCGTAGACCGTCCGAATCGGAAACTGCAGGAAAAGGTAACGAAATGAGCGAGACAGATTTAGAAAAGCAGCGGGCCATGTTGCTAGCGCAACTCAAAGAGCCCGAAAGCGATTAGACGTGTGTACGTAATTTTCGAGACCTGTTGGATGTTTTACTCTTTTTTTTTATACTGTCTTTGAAATGGCCGATGGTTTTTTAGGTTGTATTTATCATTAAAGCGTTGCAGATGAGTGGTTTTAAGTTATTTTTGTAACCTTGGTCCGAGCTATGTTTCCTTTAATCCCCAGTTCATTATACAAGGGGGTATTGTTGTACAGGGTGTCCAACGGTGGCGGCTTGTTAGAAGTTTATGGAAAACGAAAAATGGGATAAATAGGCAGGTTCGGTAATTTTCAAATTTCATTAAAATTGATAGAGTTTATTATACTGAAGGCAGTTATGTTGTTAATTTTTGTTAAAAGAAATTCCTTCGCCTGTGAAGCCGTTGCAAAGTTTTCCGTCGGTGCGAGGCTAGAAATCGTACCTTGCAGCGAGAGTAGGCCGCATGACGTCAGAACTTAGTATAACGTACAAGTCCCAGCTTCAGCGCGCAGCAGTCCCATAAGTATTATGCATATGCATGTGTAGTTAAATTGTTAAATATTATTAACTGGTTCTAACTGGTGTTTTCTGTTTTGTACCCAGACTAATACATCGTACAGCACACGAATAAAACGGAAAAAGTGGTTCGTTGGAGCCAGAAGGAAAATCGGTCAGCATTATCGATATTTTCGCGAGTTAGTTTATCATTGCAAAAGTTTATAAAATTATCGGCTGCCCCATTGCAGCCACTCTAAATAAAATCGAACATAATGTAATTTATCGACAGTTTTCTGGGACCCCTTGGTACTTGGTAACGTGTTACGGTTAGCATAATTTGAAACAGGATGCTAGGAGCATGACGGAGCCAAATACTGAATCGCCGTAGCGTTCCCTCCCTGAACTAAAAAAGGAAATTTTGTTAACTATGTATTTTACAATAATAATTAAATAGTACGTCATCATAAAGTTCTCTTTTGAAGACTGGTAGGACGCGTACCTCCAACCTTTCCCTGAGCTAGCCTACGCATTTCCGTAAAAGTGGAACATTCTACATCTCCAACTATTTGAGAGCAGTAGTCTAATCTGCTCCAACCTCTACCTCTTTATTCCTATCTCTGACTCTAGTATGTTGCGAATTATTCCTTTGTGTCTCAGAAGGTGTCCTACCATCCTATCCCCTATTCTTTATTGTCTTCCATACTTTTCTCTTTTCCCCAACTCTTTCTAATTCCTCCTTATTGCTAACTTGTCTATCCACGATATCTTCAACACCCGTCTGTAGCATCACATTTCAAACGCTTCTACTCTTTTTCAATCCGCTTCTCCCATTGTCCAAGTTTCGCACCCATAGGTATAATTTCGTACTCCATACATGCATCTTTAAGAGTCTCTTCCGAGTTTCTACATTAACCGTTCCAGAATATAGCAGTTGTTTCTTTTTGTTAAACAAGTACCTAGTACCTACGTAGCGTAGTTTTTTGATTCTCGTGAGTTGTATTTGTTTCCGTTTTTTTTTTAAATTTCCAATCCGTTATAAAACTGTTAACTTGATAACTTGTCAATCACTTAGGTATACATACCTACATAAATGAGTAGGTATGTATTGTATTGTATTAGAGAATATAGGTAGGTACCTATTTTACAAACAGAAGTAAGTAGGTATCTACAATCTACATACCTACTTATACTGAATTATAAAAGGTATGTACAGTTAATAAATTGTTGACTTTGTTTTACTTATACCGGTCTGCCTTTACCCTACTGTTTTGAGGTTGAATGAAATTGGGGTTAGAATCACACACCATTTCCACATTTACCGGGACATTTACCTACCTACTACATAAATATGGCAAATTATGTGAATCGGACTTTTGATACCCTTGCTGCATCATTATATCGATTATGTTGTCTTTGTTTTATGTTTCCTTGACACCTTACTTTAAAAATTCAAGCTCGAAATAGTTCCAATAAATATGTTATGAGATAGGTACCGCTTCACGGGCACTTCAAGGGAAGTGGGAGGAGCGCCTTACGAATCTCTGACGTCAAACCAATAACAAGGCGAACTAGCATGTGGGCGTAATAAGCTAATTTCTTTCACTTAATAGGCCGCAAACAAATTTTTTAGAAAAAAAATTTCGCCGTAAATCAATTACAATAACAATTTTCTGTCATTTTCATGCCAAAAATAGATATCTTATTTTTCTCTGAACCTCCCTATTTAAACAAGTCATTGTATGCCTTCAGAAAGGTTAAGGAGATACTTTCATGCAGGCCGTGCCGATAGAATCTAGTGCGCACGTAAGTGGGGGAACGTGACGTCAATTGGGTCAATTTAGGTTGAATAAACAAATGGAGGAGAAAGACGGCGTTACAGGGGGAGATGTGGTTGAGAGGGAGTCAGGAACTGTTGAAATGAGTCGCCGGAGTACGTATAGAGAGGTTCTTCAGAGGCAGAAGAGCAAAATGGAGCAAATTATTAATTTGGAGAAGGACAAGGAGAGTGTGAGTGAGCCTATGACGGTGGGGTACATTGAGAAGGACAGGAAACTACAGTACAATGAACGCAGATATAGGTATAAATATGACTCAAGAAAGATTGGTGAGGGGGATACAGGCGACAATGACTTTGGAATGAAAAAAAAGGCTTGTCTGTATATAAACAGAATAAAGAGGCATGTCACAGCAACACAGATCAGTGAATTTGTTCGGTCGAAGCCTAATTTCCAGAATACAGATGTTGTGGTGAATGAATTACCAACGGTGGAACAACAGAACAAATGTTTCATGGTAGGTGTTGAGCTAGGACTAAAAGAAGAAGTATACAAGTCGAAGTTCTGGCCAGCTGGGGTTGGTTTTAGAAGATTTGACTTTAGCCGTTATAATAAATATCCAAAAAGGAACATGGGTTTTCACGTAGTGAATTAGTGAATCAAACGGAGAAAAACAATGAATTGAACAGAATTATATTTAATCATTTGAATGTGAGTGAAAATAGTGTAATAAGCAACAAGAGATGGGGTATATATTATCAAAATGTAAGGGGTATTAATACCAAATTGCAGAGTGTATATTTAGGTTTATTAGAGGCTGAGTATGAAGTTTTAGTGTTAACTGAGACATGGCTTCAGAGTGCAATAACTAACAGTGAATTCACGAATGACAGATATGTGATCTATAGATGCGACCGTAACCAGGAATATACGCAAAAAAGAAGAGGTGGAGGTGTTTTGGTAGCGGTTAAGAGTAATTTGGTATCGGAAGAGGTTAGTGTAACAATTAGAAATCAGGATATTGAAATGATTATTGTAAGGGTTAAGAAAGATTTCAAAGTTTTATATGTAATAGCGGTATATATACCTCCTGAGTTTGGTAATACTTTGTACAATGATTTTTTTAGTGTGTTAGAAGATTGTAATTTCATGTATAACTCTAAAATATTAATCTTGGGAGATTTCATACCTATCGAAATATAATGAAAGTCATGAATTTAAACAATACCTGTTGTTTTGGAATTTGAGACAGTGTAATATGGTGTGCAATGTCAATGGCGGTACACTGGATCTGGTTTTGTCAGCTGTTGGTGACTGTGGGGTGATTACAGCAGATATTCCATTGGTGACTGAGGATTTATACCACCCCAGTTTGGTGGTTGATATTGAGATGTCGGGTACAGTGGAAAGGGTATGTCCACTAAATAAGAAAAGTCAATATTACAACTTTAAGAAAGCAAATTATTTGCTATTGTATGGGTTAGTAAGAGATACGGACTGGTCATTTCTGGATCATTTTAATGATCCGAATGATTGCTTGAACGGTTTTTATTGTAAGATGTATGAAATTATTGAGTTGTGTGTGCCAAAAAGTACTTGCTGTAATAAGTTCCCTGCATGGTTTAACAGAACTATAATTGATGGCATAAGATACAGAGATCATTGTAGGAAGATGTACAAGAAATATAATAAGGCGAAATTTCTAGCGAAATATAAAGAAACAAGGAAGATTATAAAAAATGAGATAGTTAAAGCATATGAAACATATTTGGTGGAATGTGAGGAGAACATTAAGATAGATCCCAAAAGGTTCTGGAGTTTCGTTAATTGTAAGAGGGGTAACTCTAGTATACCAGGTGTAATGAAGTTGGGGAATGAGGAGTTTAATAATGGCCCCGATATTGCGGATGCTTTTGCCGGGTTTTTCGAGTCAGTGTATGACGATAATAGCAATCGAATAGATAATTTTAAAAGATATTACTCCGAGACGGAATTTGGGAATAGTAACGTTAACCTAAGTAGAGTGACAGAGTGTCAGGTTATTGAGGCAATTAAGTCAATGAAAAGCAATACTAAAGGTCCAGATGGCATACCCACTTTTGTGTACAAAGGCTGTGCTGAGTGGTTGGCTACACCACTGAGGATACTGTTTAATAAATGTATTAAGTCAGAAATATTTCCTACCAAATGGAAGGAGGCTAGAGTCTGCCCAGTACTTAAGTCGGGAAAGACAAATGAGATACAAAACTATAGAGCAGTGTCAATACTTTGCACTCCAGCAAAGGTTTTTGAACAGATAATGTATGTTAATATTTTTAGAGATATTAAAGGATCAATATCAGTAAATCAGCATGGTTTTATGCCGATGAGATCAACGGTCACAAATCTGGCACTGATTACGCAGTACGTGGCTGAGCAGATGGACGCTGGACATCAAGTAGATGTTGTATATACAGATCTAAAAAAGGCGTTTGATAGAAATTGTCATAAAAGATTAAGTATAAAGTTGCGATGCTATGGTTTGTCAAGTGGATTAGCGTCGCTATTAGACAGTTATTTGAGTGATAGGAGGCAGTATGTGGTCATTAATAATTTCGGATCGGTGGAATATAGTTGCAGTTCGGGGGTTCCCCAGGGGAGTAATTTGGGGCCTCTGTTATTTCTGATGTTTTTCAATGACATTGGGGGGGTTGTGAGGCACTCAGAGTGTCTGATGTATGCTGATGACCTCAAAATTTATAAGTCAATTAGATCTGGGAATGATGCATTATTACTGCAAGAGGATTTGAATCGCATACGTGAGCTGTGTGATATCAATGGTCTGTGTTTTAATGAATCGAAGTGTGCAGTAGTGAGATACACAAAAAAATTAAGCAAAATAGCTTATGACTACAAAATTAATGATGTGGCGATTGAATTTAAAAACACAACTAAGGATCTGGGGGTGTTGTTTGATTCCAAGCTGTCGTTCAACGAACACGTGAAGGCAGTGATTTCAGGCTCGTCCAGGATGCTTGGTTTCATGATACGCCATACAGTGGGTTTTAAGAGTGTTGAGCCGCTTAACATCCTTTACAGGAGTTACCTGAGAGCCAGATTAGAGTATGCTGTTCTGATCTGGTCGCCGATGTATCAGTTGTATAAGTATAATTTAGAGACAGTGCAGAGCAGATACCTGAAGTGTAAGTATTATAGGGAGACTGCTTCTTATCTACTTCACGAACGAAAATTTTTGCAAAATTATGATGTAACACCTTTAGAAATAAGGCGGGATGTTGTTTGCTTGCAACACTTGTATGGCTTACTTAACAACTTAATAGACAGTCCTGAATTCTTGAAACTTATTCCGATCAAAGTACCGGCAACGAGTAGTATGCGACGAAAGGATATTTTTTACAACATTTCATCCAGGACTAACACGGTAAAGAACTCTCCTTTGTACCGAATGTTGTCACTGTACAATAGCATATGCACAGATGATGAGATTGATATTTTTAACATGAGTAGAGGTCAATTAACCGAGCTTACTGAAAAAATTCTTAAGGGTAGAGCCTAGAATCTAGAAGTAAAATGTAATTATGTATATGTATACAATATTATTTGTGTTTCATGTGTTGTACTGGTGTATTAGTATGTTTGTTCAGTAATTGGGGTGTACCTGTTGAACAATAAAGTCTATTATTATTATTAATTCACCGATTGAAATAACAGTTGTCATGTGAATTATCGTTGTATGGGGTGGCCCACTGAAAACAGTAAGTGCAATTTTATGCCATTTAGCATCATTTTCACGAAAAAAGCTGGGGCACGTCGAATTTGGTTGTAAGGGGGACATCTGACTTCGATGTTTTCATTCATGTAACTTCAACCCCAAAGCGGAAGGGGAAAGCACCCTTAAATTTTTAAATAGGAGGTAGTGTCAAGATGCACACCGTATGAAAGGCCTTTAAATTCTCTTTATAACAGTTTTTCATTTTTTAAAATTGGATCACTAACCTCCAAGAAAATGCACTTTAAAAATAACATTAATTAAGGCACCTTTTAACACCAGTAAGTGCGATTTTATACCATTTGAAGCACATTTTCTCAGAAGTCAGTGGTCCGTTTTAAAAAAATGGAAAACTATTATAAACTGTATAATGTATGTGAGTTAATTAGTCATTTTGTATTAATTTTTTTTGCACCGATATCGATCAATCAGGAGGCTAGATTTAGTAAAGTTATCTTACATAATATGTTTCTATTGCTTATTAGATGAGGGAAATTATAAATATAATATACTGCAATATCATTCGACCTTCCTAGTATGTATATTCAAATACTTTTTCTCCTTTTCTAACAAAATTAGTGTTGCTTTTAGGAAACACCCCTCGCGTTAACTTTGTTCTCAAGTTTAGAAAATATTTTTCTCGAATACAGTAAGGTAGTCTTCTGATAATTATTACCGAATTGGTTTTGTAATTAATAAATACAAGTTTAAGTTTACTCGAAAATCAAAGTTATGCTTCATATTTGAATAATTAACCAAGTTTTACAATATTGCACGAACCATAAGTCTTCCAAATTCATCATTTATTTAGTTTTGATTTATTTCTTTCGAACATCTTTAACTAATTTTATTTTATTTTGAGTCACTCTATAATAAATTAATTATTACAACAAATGTTTAATTTTTTCTTGGTAGGTGTACAAAATCATTCTAATATAAACGAGAAAGGCATAGATATGCTTTGCCGTGCATAGCGGACCGTATATATTCGAGGGTTTGGCGCTCCCAAGCAACGTCATTGCGCGCTCCCGACCGAATAGCGTCTGCCTATGCACTCACCATATATATTTATGCCATACTTTCATGGGAAAATCTGAAAATGGCATATTATGCTTTATTTCAATCAAGATTCAAGTATTGTATTTTGATGTGGGGTGGTTCTAGTCGATTGGGAGAAATTTTGATTTTGCAGAAGAAAGAAATTAGAGCCCTAGCTAACCTAGGAAAATATGAATCTTGTAGACCATTTTTCAAGAGGCTGTCAATCCTTACCTGCGTGTCTTGTTATATCCTGGAAAGCTTGGTGTTTGCACATGAGAACAGGGAAATTTATGTGAGGTACAGTGGAATTTCGCAGCCGAATACCAGATTTAGTCATTTGAGGTGTAATTTATTTTCGAAGTCTTTCTTAATCATGTGCGTTTCATTGGTCGGAGTTTTTGCAGTCTTATAAAGGAGTAGGGATGAAGTTTATGCAAAAACAGGATCTCGTGAGTTGAGGAATAGCTCAATCCCAAATCATCGACGGCTGCTCTTATCGACGCTCTTGGAAAATCAGCAAAATAGCCCAAAACATTAATTTCATTATCTTCACCTCCGGTTAACACTTTAATCCTGTTTCTGGGCGGATTTATTCTTCTAGTAAGAATGAACTAGCGAAGACATGAAAATTTCTTTCTATTCATTGGAGGTAACTCTGGATATTTCAAATTAAATTCACGACAGGTTCTTTCCACTATTTTATCACAGCTTCCGTAAATAGAAAATAATAATAAACAATAAACTTCTAACGGGCCGCCACCGTGGGACACCCTGTACTACTAGCCTACATGTGGAAGCAAAGATTTGAAAACCAAAATTTAATGCATATTTGTTCGCATCTGATAAACTGCTTCGGCTAACCAGATGCTGATACCCCCTCGTAATCTTTTGAAGGACATTTCCATTCAATTTATAAAAATAAAACTTGAAGATAAGTTTTATTTGTGAAGTTTTTATACCTAAGTTCTATTGTTTGAAGAACAGTTTTATTTATTTGCAAATAAATATTTAATTAATTATAATGACAAAATTTGATATCTTATCTTCAGTATAAATTATTAGTGAACAATTATGTGTGTTTTAACCTCACTTGAACTGAGAAATATAATGGGCATGTTCTATTTTGATTACAAACTACTCGGTGTAGTTAACTGACTGAATTATTTGGGTCGCGTTTAAATTACTAATTGTCATTCTGCGTCGTTTAAATCATGAATACGGTAAGTAATTGGTGACTTCGTTTAAAAAATGATAATTTTAAAGTGGGAAAATTTAAATGTGTTGTTTACCTAGCAAACAAGTGTTGATATTTCAAAAGAGTTGGATGATAGGAGTAGTTTATTGCACTCTGAGCTCCCTGCTGCTGTTTCTAGAGATGTTTTATCGGCTGGAAGCGACGATATAACATGGAGAGATTCCGTTAGACAGGTTATAAGTACTAGAACGTACGGGTCTTTATCTAATTATGTGCATATTTCGTTTGTAGATTATAGCCTGCTGTATTGCCCATAGTTTAGTCATACAAGCGGGTATTAACATGTCTTTTAGCGCGGTACTTCTTCCGCAATTAGACGCTACTAAGAAAAGCCACGGAATTTATATAGACACGAACGAAGCTTCGTGGATAGGTAAAAGATGTTTTGACGCATCGCCTTGTCTTTCGTATAACAAGTCTGTTTCTTCAGCGAGTATCGTAACCATATCCTTACCAGCTGGTTCTCTATTTATCGGACCTTTGATGGACAAGTTCGGAAGGAAAAAAATGTGTTTGTTTTCCACGTTACCGTTCATAGTTTCATGGTTGTTGAACGCAAATGCCACTAATATTTGGCATATTTATTTGGCTCGATTTATTGCTGGAATTAGCGGAGGTAATTTAAGCAGCATCGTTAACAAGTTTTCTGTAAAATAACTTGCAGGTTTGACCATGGTATCGCTGGTGTACGTAAGCGAAGTAACGCATCCGAATTTCAGGTCGATGCTGTTAAGTTTGAACAGCGTTTTCGTTTCTTTCGGGATTTTAGTAACGTGTTCGTTAGGTTGGTGATGGCTGAACTGCTTATCAGAATTAACGCACCATATTAAATAACAAAAATTCAGAGCTCCTACCATCGCGAGTTATTTGACTTCCTAAATAGCAGAAATCTGAGATTTCCTCTATCTTCTCGTTTCCAATTTGTATTTTCGTTTTCGTCATATTTTCACGCCCCCTACACACCAAAATTTTGGTTTTCTTTTTATTGATCTTCGAATCATAGCCTTCCGTCAAAACCGCTTCCATTTTGTTCAGAACCCTTCCTAATTCGTCTTTGATGGATGCCAATACTGCTACACTTGATCACTTTATATCTTTGTTTCCCTCTTTCATCTAACCTATTTTTATATTTTCGCCTTTCCTCTGTTAGACTCACAATATGTTTTGTTATCCAGGGTTTCCTACTTTCATTCTGTTTATGACCCAAAATATCTAGCCGCCCAACGAGAATGTAATCTATTTGATATCTCCCTAGGTCTCCTGGCATCTTCCACGTATAATTCGATTGCAGTCTTTTGGTGCGTTAATTTTGACCAACAGTTTGTTTAACTTCAGTCGGACTCTTTATTCATTTTTATCTAGGTTTATGGTTGCCGTGGCGCGTTTTGGCCATGATAAATTGCGGAATCGTAGTGTTTTCTTTGTTAATGCTGTGGTTCGTACCCGAGAGTCCGCACTGGTTGATAGTTTTTAGGAATGATACTCAGGAGGCTGCGAAATCTTTACGATGGTTGTACAAGAACAATCAGGTGATTTTTATACTAATTGATTTAGGAATGGCTATTGTTTATACAATTTATTTGTAGGTGTTTCAATCGCAGTATCGTAAACTACTTGAAACACGAACAATCGACACAGAGGAAGTGCACAATAAAAGTTTTACGCAAAAATTAGCGGAACATTTAAAATTATACAAGGAAGATATAGTTTACAAACCTCTAATAATATTGCTCGTATTATTTACTTTTCAACAGTTGTCGGGTGCTTATGCTATAATTTTCTACGCGGTAGATTTATTTAGGAAGATCGGGGGTAGTTTCGATAACAATTTTAACGAGCAAATCGCACTTACTCTGTTGGGGACCATTCGCTTCGTGATGGCGATAGCGTCGGCGTTGATTTCGAGATACGTCGGGCGTAGGCCACTTTTATTTGTTTCAGGCATCGGCATGTGCCTTACTAGTTTAATTGCGGGTATCTACATGTACCTGACGTTCATTCCCGAAGAAAAGTTAGCTGAATATAACATAACGCGTAGCAAATCCGATGAAAATATCACTATCGCTTGCGTTTTAGGCTACGTTTGTTTCAGTTCTTTAGGTTATTTGGTGATACCGTGGACTCTAATAGGTGAATTATTGCCAGTTAAAGTCCGGGGCAAATTAGGCGGGCTTCTAATATCAATGGCGTACGTTCTTATGTTCGGCGTAGTCAAAGCATTCCCGTTCGCCTTAAAATCGATAGAAATGCAATGTATTTTTTGCATTCTAGCCGTTATTAATTTGTGCGGGGTCTGTTTTATATTCTTTTTCTTGCCGGAGACGTTAGGAAAATCGTTTAAAGAAATAGAGAAGTATTTTTCGAAAACTAATGAATAAAAGTATTTTTGCGACATTTTTAACGCTGGTTTTATTCACCTGTAAAATCTAGTGGTTGTTTTCGAGAGGCTGGCAGAAGAAAATCCGACGAAAGTTAAGTGTACACTTCTTTAAAGCATTAATCTTTTACGCGATATTTTTGAGGTATGTCGAAATTTGACAGAACAGAAAGTAGGGTTATGATTATGAATGACAGGCATTCAGTACAGTGACCTATATTAGTCGTGTTCTCCGCTCCATCTTTTGAGAGATACTAGTGTTACAAAGTAATTTTCCTCTTAATTACTTATTGTTTCACATGATTGATGGATCTTTTGATGGGGAAAAAGATAAAAACCTTAATCTACTTTGACGAACCACTATAAATTTCCTAAACAGAACACGCCACCGAAAATTTGCTCATTTCTATGTTGGCTAGCCTGCGAGAACTGTCATTTGTAGTGGTGGCGGTATACAGTTAACTTCTAATTTTCTCAGTTAAAGCGGTGTTTTGGTGTTTTCCCTCGTCAATAAAAGAAAATTCTGACTGAAATAGGAAGTTTATTCACCGGACGCATCTGGTCGGTGTGTTATTAAGGTAAGAAATTGCGTATTTTAGTGAAAAATCATTAGTAATCGTTCGGACGATTCATGACGTCAAGGAAAAAAAATAGTGGTATGAGAAGACGTCACGGTGATAGAGTTTTTTGAGGACGCCAAAAAATTCGAATTCAAATAAACATGTTTGTTTTTTTGTTAATAATGCTGTAATTTCTAGTCGTTTAATTCCTTCTAATTAGTAAATTGTCACTGCGTAACCTTGTTGTGGTAGGGTAAACTACCCAATTATTGGCACTTTAAGGTATCACCGAGTTACAAAATGGCTTAAGAAGTCCGTTTTTGCCCATGCAGAACTGATTGAAATGAAAATATAAACACTGAAATCCCCAGAATCGGATTATGTACTGAAAATCGCTTCATGGCAATATTTTTTATTAAATTTTATAATAATATTTTAGAAACGCATTTTGCCAGTTATTGGCACCAAAATCCAATAATTGGCATACCTAAATTTCTAATTATTGGCACCAAAACCTAGTAATTGGCATACCCAGTTTTCTAATTATTGGCACCTCGACATTCACGATTATTACACTTTAAACAGTTTGGTCGGTAGATAATTAGTAAATAATTTTATTATAAGTGAAAATTACAAACTTTGTATTCAGTGTAGCTTTATTTTTCAAAAAAAACGGAAAAAATATTAGGTCAACTTTATTTATACCATTTTTTAGAACATGCTTTACACTGGGAATTTTTTGCATATAAACTATAATGGTTTATTAAACACTTTTTATGATAATGTGCGAGTGCATGATACATTTAATACCGCAGTAAGTTGGTTTTGTAAATACTTTTAATGGAATTGGTGGCCGTTCCGTACATCCCATTTCCGTACAAGGCAAAATCAGAGACAGTTCTGTACACGACGCACGTGTCGCGATACTGGGGATCATTTGTAAGAAACTGTCATTAGCAATAGTGGTAACCAATTTTTTGGCCGTATTCAGTGACGGGCAACACCACTTTTTGGCCGGGTAATTCTTAGAATGCTCTCCGAGTATATGGTCACTAAGGGATTGTACCTGTACGCAACTACCTCTATTGCTAATGACAGTTTCTTACAAATGATCCCCAGTATCGCGACACGTGCATCGTGTACGGAACTGTCACTGATTTCGCCTTGTACGGAAATGGGATGTACGGAACTACGATACTCTTTTAATGCAAATAAAGCGTGCCAATAACTAGGAACAATTATTGGAAAAGGGAAAAACTAATAATTGGCACCGAGTGCCAATCATTAAATTTTGTACATTATTGGTACTAATTGTTGGCACCCCTTAAATACTATTTCCAGCTTAAAGTTTGGAGGTTATAAGGTGATTTTATTTAAATTTCAACCATAAACTTTTACTATATCCATATAAAATATTTACATTCAGGAAAACTCTGACCCTCTAAAATATCTTACACATGCATGGCCTAGCGAAAAACTTAATAACTTACGTTTAAAGCAGCAAAGTTGCACTCCACTTTTTCAAACGCTGATTTAGACAGTTCGCATGACACAGTTATGTCGGTAATACAGTTTTCATAAACACAATGTTGCCAAATATTAAAAATTTTAATAAAATTTACCATAGATACTGCAGACATTAAATAAATATATAAAATATAATGGGGGCCAATAACTAGCACAGTGCCAATAATAGGATAGTTTACCCTATTTCCATATTCAAATTTACTTATCGTACAAGAAATTGGTCATTTATGGTGAATAATTAGTTACCTGGTTTTTATTTGAAATGTTATTTTGTTTGGCGGCATTTAGGTAAAGAGCGTACACAGATTATGTTATTAAGGGCATATTGCAGTGGTTATCGTTATCAGTAATCTGATTTGGTGTATTAAATCTGAGTGTTATAAATAATACAATTTTCTTTTTTCCTATGCTTCTTTTTGGCTTTTAATGGCATTGCCCAACATTTATGGCGATTTTTCTTGCGATATAGTGTAGCATACTTATACAGACTGTCGCATTTCTTCTGCACAATGTGTTGGTTGTAACTTTTTTTTTTATTTGGCATTCTATTTGTTTTTTGTCTAAACCTCTTATTTCTTGAATTACCGTAATTTTTTGATGATTTCATTAAATACGCAATTTTATGCGTCATAGTTTAGGTTAGTGTTCCTAATCAATGACTTTTCTTGGCGATATTTTGTCCCTTCGTCCCGATTTGACCGCCAATTGATATGCAAATCTTTTGACATTGCAAAATCGCAGTGCATCTCGACCTGACCTTATTTTGCGGTCATTGTACCGATTTCAGATTTTGCGATATCATTTTAGTGTGCTATACAGGATGCCTCCTATCTAAAGTACCTACTCTGTATATCATAGAAGTATCATCTAACCAAATAGTACATTTTTATAAACGATTACACATTGCAATACCGCCGTATTGTGTTGTAATCTTGCATAATGCGTGTTCGAGTGTGCCGTTGCGGGCATGATGGCACGATAAGAGGAAATTCTGTTCCCGGGCGCTGTACTGACCGCGTTTTGCGAAATGACCCCGGCATGATGCTAGAAAGTTTTTTTCTAAGCCCAGTACGCGGTCACGAAAACGAACAGTTTGCTCTCTACAGCAGAAGGTATTCGCAGTTTGGTGTGAGATCGATCACTGGGGATAACACAGTTACCCAATTTTTTCGGTGCTTTTAAATACTGTAAACGTTTGTGTTCCTAGTGCCTCTTGTTTCGGAAATATTCGCAGTGCTCCGGGTAAGAATTTTTGTTTCATTTTAATGTTGTTTTGTGGATTATTTCACGTGTGTATTTTTTTATTGTATGCTAATTCATTAGAGCTACTTACGAAATGGAATCGTAATTCGGACAAATTACGTCGAACGCGCGAGAGAAAAAAAAATGTTTTTTGTAACTTGATAAAAAGTTTAAACCCTGATCTTGCGTACGTACCTGTCAGATACGGCCCTGGGCCAACACGATTACCTTGGCGAGGTTCAAGAGTTTATGGGAGATTTACGACATTTCAATGTTTAAACAATAATTAAATTTAAGTGGATAAAGTTGACTTTTTATTGCCGAAAGAAATGCATTTTTTATCTCACATTTAATTTACGCGAATTTAAGTTTATCTTTCCTCTTTATTTGACGCATCAGGCATCACCACAAATAGAACATCCCACATCCCCCCAACATGCAAACAACTTGTAACAACAAAGTAAACTCCGTAGTTTTCGTAAAATTTCGGGGAGTTGTGAAAATGCAGCCTTCATTTTGGTTGCCCAAAGGCAAAATTTTTGCTTGAGCCGGTTCTGCAGGTCCAAAACCAAAATAGCGCTCACCACGTGTGAATCTATGTCAGTTGACTGACGTGCAAAAATTGTCCGTTAATTAATGCAAGAATTCGTGGCATTGTTGTCAAAACCGCCTCGAACGCTTCGTGTTTGTATTTGGGCGTCCGATTCATCGATTCATCGCGAACAGGTGGCGAAGGATCAATGAACAGGTAACGCTCGAAGATCGAGCCACTTTTATTTCGTCCTCCATTGGCCGGATTTCGCTCAGATGTTTAGATCAGATTGTGAGATCATGTTTTGTTGCTTTTGGGCGCCAGTTCAAGTTCAAGTCAAACAGAGAAGCGATTTTTTTGTTTAAGTTTTGCAACCATCTGGGGCAATGTATTCCATTGTTTTGTAGCAGTGGGTTAGTGACTGAATTTGTGCAATTTGTGCGCCCGATTTTTGACTTCTGGGGTCGCTCAGGGTTCTCACTTGGGGCGTGTTATGTTTTTTTGCAGATAAATTACTGCTGAAGTTGTGCATTCACCATAAAATTTTCGATCCAAATACTAGTTGGGCGCATACCGCCAGTCTCACATTGCATAGTGTGTATCACAGTGCTATACCGACCCCCACTCTGATTACTGAAAGAGCTGCTGCCCTCTTTCCCTCAGTCTGCCTTTTGTTTTATATCTAGAGCTCCTACCATCGTGAGTTATTTGACTTCCTAAATAGCAGAAATCTGAGACTTCCTCTATTTTCTCGTTTCCAATTTGTATTTTCGTTTTAGTCCTATTTTCACGCCCCCTGCACACCAAAATTTTGGTTTTCTTTTTATTGATCTTTATACCATAGCCCTCTGTCAAAACTGCGTCCATTTCATTCAGAGCCCTTTCTAATTCTTCTTTGCTGGATGCTAATTCTGCTATACCATCCCCGAATCTGAGCATATTAATAGTTTGGCCCTGTATATTAATTCCAGCAGCTATTCTGTCTTTAACAATATTAATCGCGTCTTTGATATATAAATTGAAAACTAGAGGGCGATAACGCACATCCCTGCCTCACTCCCTTTCGGATATCTACTTCTATAAGTTCCTGCTCAAATTCTATAACTGCTGTTTGCTCTTTGTATAGATTATGAATTATTCTTCTATCCCTATACTTCATCCCTACATTTTTGAGCACTTTGAACATCTTCTTCCATTTTAAATTGTTAAAGGTTTTTTCTAAGTCTACAAATCCTATATATATGGGCTCTTTCCCTTTTCTGTTGTTTTTTCCATTATTACTTGTAAAGCTAGAATGTCCTCGCAAGAAAAAAATTTAAAATCCCTACTGTTTTTAGAAATGCTTTATATAAAAAAAGAACAACACTTTACAAACCATTTTACAAATAAATCTTGACGAGGGCCCCAAACGAGACCGAAACGTCGATTGTTTTATATAAAGCGTTTTTATTAATGCCAGAATTTCGCCAACTTAAAATAAGGGCACTTTGGTTTACGCCATTGGGTCACCTTGTTAAATAACATCGTGTTATCTCCGTATTACCGAGTTATCTGCAACAATTCATACGGACAGAGGTCAAATTTTATTTCCCAATTAGATATAAAGGCCCCGTTTATCATCCGAATTTTTGTTACAGTAAGAGAACAATCGAGCGGATATGTCGGCGAGGGCGATTCGAGAGGCCACTGGCAAAGACATAATCAACAGGCACTTGCCGGAAACAGCGGCGGTGAAGTGTCGGTTCGCTTCCGTCGATCCGGAAACGAAGTTCTCGGATTTAGTGGCCGATCATCCGTGGTTGAAAACCGAGAGCTTGGTCGTAAAGCCGGATCAGTTGATAAAACGTCGCGGTAAACTGGGTTTGATCGGCGTAAACAAGGACTTGGCTTTTTGTCAAAAATGGATCGCCGAGAGGATGAACAAGGATCAGAAAATTGGTGCCGCAACGGGGAAATTAAGGAATTTTATCATAGAACCGTTTGTTCCGCATAAACCTGCCGAAGAAGTGTATTTGTGTATTTATTCTCATAGACACGGAGATACTATATTGTTTTACCACGAGGGAGGTGTGGACGTGGGAGATGTCGATGCTAAAGCTGTTAGACTCGATGTACCAATCGGAGAAAATGTTGAGGAAGCGGAAGTGGTAACGAAACTATTAGGAAAAGTGCCGGAAAAGAAGAAAGCGATCATTTCCCAGTTTATCGTTAGCTTGTACAAAATCTACGTGGATTTATACTTTACGTACTTGGAGATTAATCCGTTGGTCGTCACGGACAGTGAGATTTATATTTTGGATCTTGCCGCAAAGCTGGACGCCACGGCGGACTTTTTGTGCAGGCCTTTGTGGGGAGAGATCGATTATCCGCCTCCGTTTGGTCGGGACGCTTATCCAGGTAATTTTATTTGTTTTTCTTCACACACGGTGGTTGGATCAATTTGTTTTCTCTTCTTCTGCCAGAGGAAGCGTACATAGCAGATTTAGACGCGAAATCGGGCGCCAGCCTCAAATTGACGATCCTAAACAAGTCTGGTCGTATTTGGACGATGGTCGCCGGCGGTGGCGCGTCGGTTATCTACAGCGATACGATTTGCGACTTGGGAGGTACCTCTGAATTAGCAAATTACGGGGAATATTCCGGTATAATCTACTAAAAACAAGTTTTCTTGTGTTTGACGTGATTGTTGTCGTAAATAGGTGCCCCTTCTGAACAGCAGACGTACGAATACGCCAAGACGATTCTGTCGTTGATGACGCAAGAGAAGCACCCGAAAGGGAAGGTTTTGATCACGGGAGGGGGCATAGCCAACTTCACGAACGTCGCCGCGACTTTTCGGGGTATAATAACTGCGTTACAAGAGTTCAGACAGAGGCTGATCGATCACAACATATCGATTTTTGTCCGGAGAGCTGGTCCGAATTACCAGGAAGGTTTGCGACGAATGCGAGAGGTCGGGCAAACTTTGGGTGAGTCGTTTTCGGAAAAACTCGTTCGCGAATTGTTGACGATGATTTTCTGAAGGCATCCCGCTGTACGTGTTTGGTCCCGAGACGCACATGACTGCGATTTGTGGGATGGCGTTGGGGACGAGACCGATTCCTCAGGAAAACAACGTCGAGTTCGCCACGGCTAATTTTTTGTTGCCGAGTGGGGATAAACAGGAGAAATTGAGTGAGAGCGTCAAGAGCGAGTTGGGGCAGGCTGCCCCCAGAGCCAGGGTGAGTACCACTTGTCTATTTTTTTAATCGACATGCACTTCTATCCCTTTTCGGTGTTGTGTTGTTTTTTTTCTGTACGTGGTGTTTTGGGAGTGATTCAAAAATATTTTCAGACTTCTGACTTAAAGTTCAGCTTTTGAAATAGGACGACCCCCAAATATAGCAATATTTGATTTTATCGTATGAGTTTGGAGTATTTTTGCTCGGAAAGTTTTTTGTTATCTCTTATATTTTTTTGAGATAAACATTATTTTTCGAAATTGTGGCACATTTCCTCTGCTTGAAAAATCGCCGGGTACCTAAAAGCTTTTGATCCAAAATTATATAAAAAAGATGCAGAAAGAGTGAGAAGAATATACAGTTTAATATTGTCAATATGAATACGATACGGTAATCATAAGTAGATCGAAGAGAGAGAATAATGAATGGGATGAAAGAAGGAGATAGAGAGGGAGAATTTACGTATGTGGGAGGCAGAGGGACATCGGTAATCGATTATGTCATTGGGAATGTGGAAGCTTGGGAAAAAATAGAGTCTGAGGAGGGTGGGAGATAGCTCGGACTTGGACCATTGCCCGATAATTGCAGAATTGAAAGAAGAATGCAGCACAGCGGAAAGAGGAAAAAGGGAGGAAGAGAAAAAAACTGTGATAGATTGGTCAGACGAAGGAATAGAGGAGTACAGAAAGAACATAAGAGGAAAAGAAATCAGAGAGCAAAGTACAGATGAGATGGTGAAGGAGATGGAACAGATAATAAGGGGAGCAGCAAGATGGAAAGTAATCAAAAAGGATGTAAGGGGAGGGGGAAGGAGAAATAAATGGTGGGACAGGGAGTGTAGAGATAGAAAGAGAGAAGTCAGGAAAGCAATGAGGAGTTGCCGAAGAGGAAACGAGAGTCTGGGGGGAGGGACGGAGGGGGAGGAAGAAAATGATAATAATGACATGAACGAAGACACAAATAAAGAGGTATAAGTGGAGACAATAAAACTGGAGGAAGTCAGAGAAGTGGTAAACAGATTAAAAGGTGGAAAAGCTGCAGGGGTGGACGAATTACGAAATGGAGGGAAGGGAACACTTGAAATGATAAGGAAAATATACAATGTAGTATGGGAAGGCAAAGGTTTTCCAGAAAGGTGGAGGGAGGGACTGATAGTGCCAATAAGAAAGAAAGGTGAGGGGAGGGAAACAACAGATTACAGAGGAGTGACACTGATGCCAACAGCATATAAAATATATGCATCAGTACTGGCAGACAAATTGGAAGAAGAATTAGAGGAGAAGAATAAAATACCAGAAGGACAAACGGGATTCAGGAAGGTAAAAGGTACAATGGAAAATATCTACACACTGAATCACGTAATAGGAAGAGAAACGAAGAAGAAGGGAGGGAAAATAGTTGCATGTTTTGTAGATCTAAGGGCAGCAATTGACAGGATTAACAAAAAAAAATTATTCGAGATGTTGGAAAGAAAGAATATAGGAAAGGACTTGAGAGAAAGAATAAAGGAAATATATAATGGAACAAGAAACAGGGTAAGGGTGGGAGGACGGCTAAGCGAAGTATTTTGGACAGACAGGGGTGTCCCCTGAGCCCGTACCTGTTTAACATCTTCCTGTCAGATTTAGGAGAGGTAGTGGGAAAGGGACAGGCAAGAGGTGTGATAATAGAGAAAAATAAATATTGGACACTAGCATATGTGGTTGATATAGGAAGAGAAAGAACTAAAGGAGATGCTGAGAAGAATGGAAAGATATTTGGAGAAGAAACAACTGGTATTGAACACGGAGAAAACTAAAATTACGAGATTCAGGAAAGGTGGGGGGAGAAGTCTCATAGAGAAGTGGGAGTGGAAGGGGCAAGAGTTGGAGGAGGTGGGGGAGTTTAAATATCTAGGATTCACCGTACAAAAGAATGGAGGCCAAGAGAAGCATGTAAGAAAGGTAGTAAGAAAGGCAACAATAGCAATGAAGCAGGTATGGGGAATAGGAAGGAGGAATTTTGGGGGCGACTGGAAAAGAAGAGTAAAGTTGTTTGACGCATTGGTGAGCAGTGTAGACATGTATGGAGCAGAAATTTGGGGGTGGGAAGAGAGAGAAAAGATAGAGGGGATCCAGGAAAAGTACATAAGATGGACACTGGGCTTAGATTGGATAACGCCAGGGTACATGGTAAGAGACGAAACAAACAGAGAAAAACTAAGAACCAGGGCAGGAAAGAGAGCCATGAAATATGAGGAAAAGTTGAAAGGTAGGGGGCGGGAACGAGTTAGCCAGGCAGTGTTGGGAAGAGGTACGGAAGGGAGGAAGAGAATAATCGAAATGGGAGGAGAGGTGAGAGAAATTTTATCAGGAGCGAAGCTATGCAGCAGAAGAAGTGGAGAACTTGAGAACAGCAGGATGGAACATGGTGAGAGAGGTAGAGGAGAGAGACAGGCAAATACAAGTGCAGGATAAAGAAGAGAAGATAAGACAATCAAGATACAACAACAAATATAAAGAGATAAGGACAGCGGGACTGCCGAGATATCTACGAAGTAGGGGAAGGGAAGAGAAGATAATAAGGGTGGCAAGGTTTAGGCTGGGAAATGAAATGAGAGGTGGAAGGCGTTGGGAAAGCGAAGACAGAAGAATGTGTGAGGTATGTGGGGCCGAGAAGGAGACATAGGAACATGTGCTAGTGGAGAGAGAACACAGAATAAGTGAGAGTGGAGATGATACTGGAGGAGAGCGGAAGAGGGGAGAAGTGGATGGAATTGACACAGAGGGGAAGGAAGGAGAGGGAGGGTTAATTAGGCATAAATGGGAATTAGATAGGTTGAAAATTAACTGTGAGAAGGAGTTTATTTACTTGTACAACTCGTCAAATGCAGTGGAGGAGGATTTTGAGACTTTCCTTAACATTTTGAGAAAAAACTTAGATAACACATTCCCAGAAAAATACGTTCTGATAAAGGAGCAAAAGGTGACAAGAACTCAACCACACCTATTAAACATGAAAGAAAAACTCGATGCGCTAGATACAATACGCAGAGTACTAAAGACGGACCAGTCGGAAAATGCATATAAGACTTACAAAAACATATATAGGGAAGAGATTATAAAGACCATAAAAACAAAAAATACAAGTGCCATTGCATATTCAAATAATAAACCCAAAGCCATATGGAAAGTCATTAATGAAGAAACAAAGAAAATCAGAAGTGGAAACGCAGTACCAATCCCAGCTGAAGATCTTAACAACTTTTTTGTAAATGTTGGGAAAAGAGACCTCGGAAACAATACAAAATCTAAATAAGGGTCCTTTCGATTATTTAAGAAATGTAAGTGGGGCAACTTCGTCATTTTATTTGTTCTGGGTAACTCCAGAAGAAGTGATAGAAACTGTGCGGAGCTTAAAAAGTAAAAATTCTAAAGATATATATGGTTTCTCAGCTGTGTTTGTGAAAAGAATTATAAATCAAATCGTCACAGCATTGACTTACCTCATAAATAACTGCTTTAAAGAGAGTGTTTTTCCAAATTGCTTAAAACAAGCTAAAGTAGTACCTATCTTTAAGTCTGAAGATAGAATGCTGCCAAAAAACTATAGACCAATATCTATTCTCCCTATTCTATCCAAAATATTAGAATCCCTCCTAAAAAAACGGTTAACAAAGTTTTTAAATAAGTTTAAAATGTTATCACCTAAACAACATGGTTACCTCGACTCAAAATCGACCATAACTGCTATGATAAATGTAGTGGAAAAACTTTCAAACTCGTTTAATTCCAAACATTGTGCTACAGTAGCCTGCTGCGATCTAAGTAAAGCTTTTGACACTATAAACCATGACATTCTACTCCGAAAACTAATGGGTGTTTCAAAATGAGCGCAAGATATGCTTTTTCAATAAAACACATCATTTACTCGAGATTTGCAAATATTTTTATTCTAATATGAAGTATACATATGGCGATTATGTGTGGAATAGAACATCCAACAAATGACCGCAAAGAGTCGGCTGGCACACTCTTGCTCTTTTAGAGAGGTTCCTGATTACTTTTTCGCACATCTTCCACCCCAACACCCAGTTGACAAAAGTACGGCATTAGCTTGATCACCTGGTTTAAGTTCTTGAGTCAATTGGACTTTATAAGGATGCAGCTAGAGATCTTTTTTTAAAATTCGCTGTAAACTGCTTGTCGAATTGGCCAGTTGCTGCGACCGGCGGCGACTCGATGTGCCTGGATTCTCAGTAACACTTGCAGTCACTAAGGCAATATTTTCGATGGACCGGCCTGGCAGAGTTCGACCTGATGATTTCTCGTTCTCAAGCGAGCCAGTTCGATGGAATTTCTCGATCAGTCTCTTAACTGTCGAACAATTTGGTGCATTTCGTCGACCAAAAATTGCACGCACTCTGCGACCGCTAAACTTTCACCATATTTTAGATACGTTTTCACTATTAAAATCCACTCTTTGATCGTGTTGCATTCCATGACTGATAGTCGCAATGCATCTACTCGACAATTCTAAAATTTTTAATCCAGCATCCTTGATTAAAAGAAAATGCCGAGAAATTTAAATCTTGCGCTCATTTTGAAACACCCTTTAAATTCTTATGGTGTCCGAGGTCACCCATTAAAAATATTCGAGAGTTACCTACAAAGCAGACAACAGAAAGTAATGTATAACAATAAAGAATCCAGTTGGAAACCAGTAACACACGGCATACCACAGGGGTCGGTTCTGGGCCCTCTCCTTTTCGTAATCTACATAAATGATTTACCAGCCAACTTGGAAGCGGAAGAAGTAGTCATTTTTGCTGATGACACCACAATAATAAACTCCAGTGAAAACCGAGAGAATTGTAGGATGAAAACGGAAAAATGCCTTAGACAAGCTGAAGAATGGTTTTGTGCTAATACTAATATAATGAAAATAAATGTAAGCAAGACTCACCTGCAAGACTTTAACACCAAACCTGAAAAGAGAGACGAATATGTTAAATTGCTGGGTCCCTATCTGGATCCCAGTCTGAAGTTTGACATACACACGGATCACATTACAAAGAAATTATCCACTTACCTATATGCCTTGCGTAAACTACAGAGGGTGGCTGGATATCAAGCAACAAGAGAGCCCTACTTCGCTTTTATCCACAGTACCATCTCATATGGACTCATTATATGGGGAAGTTCTTCGGGAGCCCATGATGTCTTCTTGAAACAAAAAGAAGCCATTCGAATACTGTGCAATGCAGAGTACAGAAGCAGTTGCAAACCACTATTTCTCAAAGAAAAAATACTTACTTTGTTCTCCTCATATATACTTACATGTCTAGTTTACGCCCATGAAAACCAACATCAGTTTCGGAGTCATAGTGAGATACATAGCCACAACACAAGAAATAAAAGCCAGCTTGTAATACCCTACCACAGGGTTAATTGTGCCCAACAGAGAACAAATTATTTATGTATTAAAATGCATAACAAACTGCCACAACACATAAAGGACCTGAAATTGAAGAATTTCAAAGCAGTCTTGAAAGACTACCTAATTGGGAAAGTGTTCTATAGTCGGAGAGCAAGAGCTCTGAATTCGACACATGGTATGCAACTTTCGAACATACAAAAACAGACGATGAGTTCTTACGTAAAAACACCTGACAAAACATATTTTTGAGGTCGCGATTCGATTTGGAATTGCCAAATTGAAGAAAATTGCATTTTTTCACTTTTCTTCTGAAATATGCTATTTTCGCACTTTTATTGTTTCTCCTTCTGTATATCTGTCACCCATTGTCGTACAAATTTGAAATTTTAGCATTAGGATAATGAAACTATCCGCTTTCTAACACTGTATGAGAAAATAGTAATTGTTGTGATTTGACTGAAAAATTTATAAATATTCAAGGAAGAGTTGCCACTTTTGTGTCATTTACAGCGAAAAAGTGTGTATCGGGGTAACTTTTTTATTTTTGAAGATATGCTTATACTATAAACGAGTAAATTGTAGCGCATAAAATGAGGATGTTTTTTTATTTTGAGTATTTTTTCATAAAATGCATAGTAAGTCAGAAAAAATACGTTAAACGTGAGTCATATGTCGCGCCCTGCGCGCATTGTCGCGCGGACAAAAGCTGACTGCCGTGCCAACGCCGTCGGAGTTTAGAGTTTTCATTTATTAAATGTGTGTAGGGCATTTTTCTTAAATCATTATATGGTCATTTCAATAAAACAAAACTTTTTAGTGTTTTTCACAGGTTTAATCGTTACCTACAATATTGTTTCGACTTCAAAGGTTCATACAAAACAAATCTTAAAACTAAAGCAGTGCCTTATATACAGTATTCCATTTTATTTTCGTGTGGTGGGGTAAGATTGCTTCTATGATTGATGAATGGTTAAATTCCAACTGGTCATTTGTTATCTGTTGATCTAATTTAATGGCTTTGCAAATTTCAAAACTTTCCACTTAATTTAATTTTCTACCTTTAGATCCTTATATAATATTTTAAAATCACTTTCGACAAAATTATGATTGTTTATAATATGTACAATGTTCCCAAAAACCCGTCCTGTTTGAATTGTTGGCAATAGACTTTATGTTCTTTCAGTATGGTATTGAAATCCCTCCCGGTTTGACCTATGTAAATCGCGCTGCAATCATTGCAATTTAACTGAGAAACACCACTTTTATCTCCTGTGTTTCTTTTTTCTTTATTATTGACCAATAATGAACTTAAATTTATTTTATTTAAGCAAACTGGGTTTTGACCAAGTTTGCTTAGAAATTAGATCAACAGATAACAAATGACCAGTTGGAATTTAACCATTCACCAATCATAGAAGCAGTCTTACCCCACCACACGAAAATAAAATAGAATACTGTATGTAAGGCACTGTTTTAGTTTTAAGATTTGTTTTGTAAGAACCTTTGATTATGACCTAGTAAGTCGAAACAATATTGTCGATAACGATTAAACCCGTTGAAAACACTAAAAAATTTTGTTTTATTGAAATATTCAATGTGTTCCACCAAATGTCAAGCGAGAACAGAGTGAAATTCATTACATATTATGGTCGTCCAGAATTTACCGGCAGTATGGACCATTTAAGTGCACATTTGTTTCCAACATGCAAAACAGACATTAGGTAAGTAAGCAAACGAATATCAGTAAGGTACCTATTTATTACAAAACAAATTTCGCTTCTTTACCATCCACCGAAAACACGTTTCGTTTTCATGTCCTCAAGACGTATGTATTTGCAGTCTGTCGTTTACAAAACTGTATACCTAGTTCGACCAAAACTATCAAGGTCCGGTTTTTCAAAGAATCCAACACCGGATTAAGTCTGACACCGGCTTCGTTGCTATGATACCGGCTTTCTGATTGATTGAATCATAGCAACGAAGCCGGTGTCAGACTTAATTCGGTGTTTCTTTGAAAAACCGGGCCCAAATCTTTTGGAATTTGGGTGGTGCATGAAAGAAAACGGTAGCGTAATGCCAATCATGACCACAATAAGTGCGAAACCAGATTTTGTAAATATAACACCATTTTGCAAATGTGAATATTTCAATAAATTGTAGCACAACCTGTATTTGTTTAAAAGCTAATGTACTGTGTTCCATAAGCTGTTTTTGTGAAGGAAAATGTTCGTATATCGAATAATAAAAATGTATTTATTCTGTAAGTACAAATTTAAAAAAATAAGAACAATTCTCATTGAAGTTCTCCACGCGGTCTGCTTCGGTGCAACCCAGGAGACAAAACGTAGCGCGTACAACGCTCGATTTTATTAACCTTTTATGACCACCAAACTTTTACCAACAATATTTTTTTGTTTTTTGTAAATTAATTCAGACCTTAAACTATATTTGACTCGCTTATACTATTACTCTATCTCCAATAATAAAAAAGTTACCTCGATACCAACTTTCTCAATGCAGTTACTGAAAAATCCATGGGATCTGCGACGAAAATATTATTTTTCTACCATATCTTTACACATTATTGCACATTTATGTATGGCAACGGATTCGGCATACCTATTTCAGACTATATGTATGCAAAGTTTTAAACCGATCCAATTGTTACAGACAAAGATATAGAATGGGAAATATAAAATAATGTGTTTACGAGAAATTTTGTAAAAATATGATAAAGTTCGATTTTTTCAGTTTCGCAATCCCGAATCGATTCGCGACCTCCAGAATCGAATTCAGCAGGTCATTTTACATAAGAATTCGACATCAGTTTTTGTATGTTCGCGAGTTGCATACCCCACTTTTATTTTGCATATTTCGAACTTCCTGCTCTCCGACTACTATAACCTGACAGACTTTTGTAATTCGTCTCTAGATGGGTCCAATCCTAAATTGATTTGTAGTTTTATTTCATTATCGCACTATTGTTTTCATTCATTTTCTCATTTTTTTTTCCTTTGGATACATCTTTAGATGTTGCTATGACGTGTCATGTATTTTTGATGTCGAATAAAATTATTATTATTCTTACTTTTATTTGTCCATTTATTATATGTTTTTTTTTTGAATTGTAATCCCAAATGGGAAGCAATAAATCCATTATCTATCTATCTATCTATCTATCTATCAAGAATACTTGGACCAAGAAAAATAAATAAAAATGAATATAGACCGTTAGTGAGCTTCGAAGTGGTGGAAGAGAGAAAGGGAAAAGACATAGTAAAATATATTAAAATATGGGAACAATAACGGAAGGAACCCCAGTGAAAGAAGAGCAAGAGGGAGGCCCAGAATGAAATGGTATGATGACGTTATGAATGATCTAAGAGCGCTGAAAGTGGATAATTGGAGAGAACGGATTTGAGAAGTTCTTTGGAGAACGGCCAAAACCCGAACAGGTTGTAGTGCAGTAGGTTTACATCTGTAAGTTACATGTTCCGTTTGCTTTTTTTCGGTTACGTCGCTTCCAGAATACCACGTATTTTCTAGCGTTTGACGTAAGACTTATCGCTTGTAATGTGCGTACTAAAATAGCTAATATTTTCTTCTAACATAACGCAGATGCACTGTGGTAGTTTGGGGCTGATTTCATATCGGAGTAGGTGAACTCGCTCAAATAATCGAGGCTTCTCTCGACCTACTTTGATTTGGAATCTGCTTCGGTTATTATTACTTTTTTCCCCTCCCTAACAGTAGCACCAGCACTAATAACGTGGGTCAGTCACTTCCTATTTTGTTTCTGTTTTTTTTTCTTGTTGATGTTTGAAATCATGTTTGGAATGAATTGTTTTCAAGGAATCCGCTGTGAACCGAAACGAAACGATAGATTTAAGGCAACGACAGAGCACGGGACAGGTAATTAGCGCATAATATTTCTTGACTTCAATTTTAACCTTTTCGTTTTGCGTACTCGACGAATGTTACCCCTCGACGTTTTTGTTGAGTTTTAATTCGCGGACGTCGCTTATTCGAATTTTTAAGTACCCGTTTCATTCCTCTTCGAGTAAGAGACGTCGACGAGTGAAAAATACTTTTCCTCGAAGTCGACTCACGCTTCAAAGCTTCTGCTTGTCGTCCCAGGGCGACGTCCTGTCTTCGCCAATGTTCTCCTCGTCCACCAAGGCCATCGTTTGGGGCATGCAAACCCGGGCCGTTCAGAGCATGTTAGATTTCGATTTCGTGTGCCGGCGCGCCGAACCGAGCGTCGTGGCCGCCATCTACCCGTTCACCGGCGATCACAAGCAGAAGTATTACTGGGGGCACAAGGAAATCTTGATTCCAGGTCAGAATTACAACGTCCCCCGATGTTTATCAATATTTATCACGTTTCTCCTTATTAGTTTATAAAAAAATGAACGACGCGATGACGAAACATCCCGACGCTGATGTGCTGGTAAATTTCGCTTCTCTACGATCGGCGTATCAGAGCACGGTGGAAACGATGGAGTTCCCGCAGATACGCACGATAGCTATCATCGCGGAAGGCATTCCGGAGAATCAGACGCGTAAATTAATAAAGATAGCGAATGAGAAAAAGGTCGCGATAATCGGGCCCGCTACCGTCGGCGGTCTGAAGCCCGGCTGCTTCAAGATCGGCAACACGGGCGGTATGATGGACAACATCTTGCACTCGAAGTTGTACAGGCCGGGGAGCGTCGCTTACGTTTCCCGATCCGGAGGAATGTCCAACGAATTAAACAACATAGTTTCCAAAGCGACGGACGGTGTTTACGAAGGTGTGGCCATCGGGGGCGACAGATATCCTGGCACCACCTTCATGGATCACATAATGAGGTACCAAGCCGACGAAGACGTAAAAATGATCGTCCTGCTCGGAGAAGTCGGCGGTGTGGAAGAATACGAAGTCTGCGATGCCTTAAAGTCCAAAGCGATATCGAAACCCTTGGTCGCGTGGTGTATCGGCACGTGCGCCGGCATGTTCACGGCCGAAGTTCAGTTCGGACATGCCGGTTCTTGCGCTAACACCAACAAAGAAACCGCCACTGCTAAGAACGAAGCGCTGAAGCAAGCGGGCGCGTACGTGCCCGACTCTTTCGATTATTTAGGCGACGTCATTCATACGGTTTACAAAAATTTGGTTGAGCACGGAGTCATAGTGCCCAAAGAAGAAGTCCCGCCGCCCACGGTGCCCATGGACTTCAGCTGGGCGCGGGAGTTGGGGCTCATAAGGAAACCGGCCAGTTTCATGACGTCCATTTGCGATGAGAGGGGCCAAGAACTGATATATGCAGGTAAAGTCGGAAGATTCACTTGTTTTGATTTAAATATTTATTATGAAGTATCTCGGATGTTTTTCTGAAGTATTTAAGTTACTTTCTAAAAATGTCTTAGATACTTAGAAGATGGTTTAGGTACTTGGAAGTATTTGAAGATACTTTTTGAGGTGCAGAATACAAGATACTGTACCTAAATGTTTTGAGCGTGAGCCAGAACTGGACAAGATACTTTTAAGAAGTATTTTAAATACTCTAGAAAGTACGCACTAAAGATACTCTCTGGAAAATGTATTTAAGATCAAGGTATATTCTAAGAATATCTCCAATACTTCTACTAAGTATCTTAGTGATGAGTTTGAGTATCTTAAAGATACTTTTTGATTGAAAAGACACTCGAAAATAGTGATCATAAAGTATCTTTATCAAATACTTTTGAGTATTAAAGATCCTAGAAGATACTCGAGGGTAATTGAAAAGGTATCTTAAATATCAGTTGCACAAGAGCGTTTGTATCTTTAAATACTTGTCAAAAGTATCTCGCATCTAGTTATTACCTTCAAATATATTTTAATACTTCTGAGTATCGTAAGTACTTTATAGGGTAGTGAGAAGAGTTTTTAAGATACCTAAAAGTATCTTTAAAATACCCAAATATGGACAAGTTACAGCACCCAAAAACTATACTAGTGTTTCACTATTTGTCTACGTTGACGTCTGGGTCTGCAGTAGAATTTGCTTGCGCAAAAGTATCTGTATTTTCAAATACTATTGAATAGTATTTTGTATTGTGCACATAGTTTTAACCTTAACAAATGTCTTAGAATACTTCTGAGTGTGTTAATACTTTCTAGTATCTTAGATACGCAAAGGGTCGAAAGTATTTTTAGTACGGAGCATCTTAAATACTTTCTATGAGTATTTTTAGAAAAAAGTATTTAAGATTATTTTATTCTGAAAAATTATTGAAGAGCAAGATATTTTCTAAAAATACTTCTACAAAGTACCTTAGTGATGCGTTTGAGTATCTTAAAGATACTTTTGATTGAAATGATTGTTATGAAACTTAAATGCTAAATACTCTGTTTTTTTTTCAAGTTAGTTTAAATTAAAGTAAAACGGGCAACATAAATGGAACATTGTGAAGAAATAAGTTTATTCAAAGTACATATCTTAAAAATACTTTCGACCTTTCGAGTATCCAAGATCTTGGAAAGTAATTAAAGATATTCGAAGGTATTTGAAATTTGAAGATACTTTCCAATGTAAAAACCGGATACTTTTGTGCAACCAAAAAAGTATCTAAGATAATTTGGAGTATCTTTTGAAAACGAGTATGTCCAGCTCTACAGGAATATTAATTCTAGTTGCTGCTTTACACTTCCGCGATGATATTTCCCAAATTTCCGTGAAGTGTTTTTGTATTTTATTTTAGAGTTGGGCAAGATATAGTATATAAAGTATCCTTGATACTTTTTTAAAGACGCTCATTGACAGTATTTAAGATATTCCATATTAAAAATACTTTATGAAAAGGCATTTAGGATACAAGATGCTTTCTAGGTATTTTGTTACGTATTTCTGAAAATTCTTGTCAAAAGTATCTAAAATACTCAATATTTAAGATACTTTTTTATTCAAAAGATCGGTAGTAGTGATCATAAAGTATCTTTATTGAATACTTTTGAGTATCTAAGATCCTAGATAATTAAGATACTCAGGGGTGATTGACAAGGTATCTTAAATATCATACAAATTTTCAGTTGCACAAGAGTATTTGTATCTTTAAATACTTGCCAAAAGTATCTTCGAATACTCTGAGTGTGTTAATACTTCCTAGTATCTTAGATACGCAAATGGTCTGAAGTATTTTTAGTACTGAGCATCTTAAATACTTTCTATGAGTATTTTTATTAGAAAAGTATTTAAGATTATTTTACTTTCTGGAAAAGTATTTAAGAGCAAATATTTTCTAAAAATATCTCCGATACTTCTACAAAAGATACTTTTGATTGAAATGATTGATATTAAATTTAAATGCTAAATACTATTTTTTTCAAGTTAGTTTAGGTTAAAGTAAAACATGGGCAACATGTGGAACATTGTGAAATAATAAGTTTATTCAAAGTATCTTAAAAATACTTTTGACCTTTCGAGTACCTATCCAAGATCTTGGAAAGTATTTAAAGATACTCAAAGGTATTTGAAATTTGAAGATAATTTCTAATGTAAAAACCAGACACTTTTGTGCAATCATAATTGTATTTATGATACTATTGTACCTAAGATACTTTGGAGTATCTTTTGAGAACGAGTATGTCCAGTTCTACAGGAATATTAATTCCAGTTGCTACTTTACACTTCCACGATGATATTTCATTTCCCAAATTTCAGTGGGATATTTTTGTACCATCGTTAGAGTTGGGCAAGATACATTTAAAGTATCTTAGATACTTTTTTGAAGATGCTCAGAGACAGTATTTAAGATACTTTATGGAAAAGGCATTTAGGATACAAGGTATTTTGTTAAGGATCTCTGTAAAAATTTCTAAAAATACTTGTCAAAAGTATTTAAGATACTTTTTGTTTGAAAAGATACTCTGTAATAATGATTATTAAGTACTTACTTTTGAAAAATATTAAAAGATACAAATATTTTGTGCAATCAAAGAAGTATTTAAGATACTCTAGTACGAGTACAGAAGTATCTTAAGTCTCATAAAAATTTTCAATTGCACAAGAGTATTAGTATTTTTAAATACTTGTAAAAAGTATCTTGAATCCAGTTTTTACCTTAAAATGTATTTAAATACTTATGAGTATCTTAAGTCGTTTATAGGGCTAGCAGGAAGCAAAAGGAGTTTTTTTAAATACTTAAAAGTATCTTATACTGCCGTTTGTCTTAGGTATGCCGATTTCCGACGTCCTCAACAAGAATGTGGGCATCGGTGGAGTGATCTCGCTCCTGTGGTTCCAAAAGTGTCTGCCTAGTTATGTGTGCAAATTCTTCGAGATGTGTCTCATGGTGACTGCTGACCACGGACCGGCAGTATCGGGGGCGCACAACACGATAGTCTGCGCCCGTGCCGGCAAAGATTTAGTTTCGAGTCTTGTGTCAGGTCTGCTGACGATCGGGGATCGATTCGGGGGCGCTTTGGACGGCGCCGCCAAGCAGTTCAGCGAGGCGTACGACACGGGGCTTCATCCGACCGAGTTCGTCAACCAGATGCGCAACAAGGGGCAGCTGATCATGGGCATCGGCCACCGCATCAAGTCGGTGAACAATCCCGATCAGAGGGTGAAGATTGTGAAGGAATTTGTTGTGGAGCACTTCCCCGCCACGCCCCTGCTGCTGTACGCGCTCGAAGTCGAGAAGATCACGACCAGCAAGAAGCCGAATCTCATTCTGAACGTGGACGGGGTCATAGCGTGCTCGTTTGTTGACATGTTGAGGAACTGCGGGAGTTTTACACGGTAAGCGTTGCTTCTGATTGTTTTGTTGTTGTTTGTAAGCAGGTTTTATGGCGGGAAGAAAACTAGTTTGGTGATTTTTCTTTGCAGCGAAGAGGCGCAGGAATATATCCAGATAGGGGCCATCAATTCTCTGTTCGTTCTGGGGAGGTCGGTGGGTTTTATCGGGCACTATATGGACCAGAAGAGGCTGAAGCAGGGGTTGTACAGGCATCCGTGGGACGATATCTCGTACGTGTTGCCTGAGCAGTACAACAACTAAATGGACTAGTTGCTGTTTGTATCTTCCTCACGCATTTATATGTATAGAAGAGCACACTCACGTTGAAATTTGTAAGTCGGACTTCTTTTTGTTGATAAGTTTTTTTTACGTATGTGAAATGGTTTTCGTAGGAGTTGTAAAAATGCATTTTTTAAAGTAATTTATATATTTTTGTAATTTATGTTTTTAGATAATATGTATTTTGTTTGTTGATATATTACTTTAAGGTCAAAATTGATATATTTTTTTTGTTTAGTAGAAAATATAAGTATGTTTTTGAGTTTTGTGTTTTTATTTTTGCTTTTTTGATTTTTTGTAACATTAGGGAACGCAAGAATTAAACATCGTTTAGTAGTGAGTGACAAAAGTGGCTAACATGGTAAGTATGTATTATTTATTATATTAGTTTTCGATAAGTAGTGTCTTCATATTCTGTCGTTGAGGTACGAGGGAGTGCCAAGACAGCGCCATCTCTCGAGAAATTTTCAAACTAGAATGTTCTCGAGGAAGGAGAGATTTGTCTCGAGTTTTGAAAATCTGGATCCGTCCCAAACCCCGATCACCGACCCTAATAACACATTTCCTTCTAAACGGCTCGGTCGTGGAGGTACGAGGGAGTGCCACGACAGCGCCATCTCTCGAGAAATTTTCAAACTAAAAATTTGCTCGAGGAATGAGAAATTTGTCTCGAGTTTTGAAAATCTGGATCCATCCCAAACCCCGACCGCCGTCCCTAATAACACACTTCCTTATAAACGGCTCGGTCGTGGAGGTACGAGGGAGTGCCACGACAGCGCCATCTCTCGAGAAATTTTCAAACTAAAAATTTGCTCGAGGAATGAGAAATTTGTCTCGAGTTTTGAAAATCTGGATCCATCCCAAACCCTGACCGCCGTCCCTAATAACACACTTCCTTATAAACGGCTCGGTCGTGGAGGTACGAGGGAGTGCCACGACAGCGCCATCTCTCGAGAAATTTTCAAACTAAAAATTTGCTCGAAGAAGGAGAGATTTGTCTCGAGTTTGGAGCAAAAATGCTCTTTCAAAATTAGTTTTTACTTCCAAATTTTTGAACCATCATAGCCATTAATCAGCAAATAATTGAAAATAATTTTAAAAATATACCAAAACTTGTACTTACTTTTCCAATTTCTTTCTCCGTTTACGTCACTAAAAAACTTCTAAAAATTAAGGAAATAAAACGAACGAAAACATAGAAAATATAAAATTTATTTCCTTATACGTTTTGAACCATTATCTAAAAGGTAAAATAATAAATTCATACAAAATACAAATAATAAAAACAAAACTACATAAGTAAATATGCCTCAATATTGTACACAAAAAAACAATAAATTGTACAGGTTGTATCTTCGATTACGCCTTCGTTTAAAATTTTCGCATAAAATATTTCAGTACAACGAAAACAATAACTAAAACTAACTGTTGCGCTGACAAAAACCCGAAAATATACAGTATATTATAAATTACATGACCAAGTGCAACAAATTTAATCTTTAATATAATAGGGGAGAACCGGCAATCAGACGGACGCTAAAACCAATTCATTAGACGACAGATCAGTACCAGCACGCGCTTTAAAGCAAATATGATTAAACATATTTATTTTATAGGAAGGGCATGGCAACCGAGATTACAAATACAAGGTAAAAGGGAATTATTAGTTAGTTGGAGGTTAGCAAGTGCTGAAGTCTGATGGAAATTGGCGTAACGGGGTACTTGGGTACTTAGAATCATCATAAATAGGGTTTTGGCAGGTCAGATATTCTGATCCTGTGAAAATATCTCTGCCGCAACTCTACTCGTTTTCGAAATACTCCTAATTCAAAAATTTTCCAGTAAACTTCTTAAAGAAAGGCTTAATCACGTACACAATATAATAAAAATGTACAAGGTGGACGAAAAGCGCCCGTAAACAATTTCGATACAAATTTATCACCAAATCTGAGCAAATATTCAACTAACACTAGAAAAGTATAACTTGAACTGACCAGCATATTTTACGTCTTTCAAACAAAAAAAAAACATCAAAATCGCCAAAACTTGAACAAAAATATTTACAAAAAAAAAAAAAATTCGTCCTGGCGTCGCTAAAATTATGATTTAACTAGAGTCCCGGAAATAAAAATATGGATCGATTAGATTTGCGTCAATGTCTGTTAACGTTACTCATTGGCACGTCTTTTTGGGGCGTGGGACCCGCGTGTCCCGTCGCCAAATGCAGAGAACTCAGTCTGTTGGCCCCCCTGACCAATCTCCACACCGCCACGAGCAAGAGTATCGCTCCCACGACGAACAGAACCGCGGCAATCGACGCGTGAGCCACGGGAGGTACGTTAGTCGCCAGGTTCATCAGTTTCGTCATTTCGCTCGGGAGACCGTCGATGCCCTGTCAGCGAAAAAACAATAATAGTATAACTCGCAGGCAACATAATACGTGAATCACGTATTATGTTGCCTGCGACGATATACATGAAAAAAATAAAAGTTGTACTCACCTCCTCAAACCAAATAATTGGAAAGACGATATCAGGAAAAGTAGCCACCTGTTTGATATCGACAACCTGTGATACAGCCAGGTTTATCTGTATCCTCGCTTTTGCACTCAAAGAATTCCCCATCAGCTACAAGATACATTAAAAATTACCATCGCAACATGAACATCGTTACCTGTACTTACAGGTTGAATATCCAAAAACATTTTGTGCTTTTCCGGATCGGCTGGAGAGATTCCTTCAAACGCCGTCCTATAGCTATCGTTCGCTAGGTAAAAGTGGGGGAACGACAGCAAAATCGGAGAATCTGTAATCAACAAAATCAAAAAAAAACCTCGAAAAAAATCAACTACAGACCGTATTGACAAAGAGAGACATTGAAGAATCCCGATGGGGTACACGGTGGCCCATGCGGACAAAAACATTCGTTTTCAGGATTTTCTTCTACGCTCCCGAACACATTCGTCGGCGGTGTGAATCGGTAACCGGGAACGCCATCGCTACCGTTCACTTCCTTGTCATAACTGTACGAGAGAAAGTCGTAAGGAATCATATTTGCGTGAAAATTTCGTAAACTTACACCAAAGGCAGGATTCGACACAAATCCTTGTCATATACATATATTTTCGTCTCCTTCGTAACGTGCGGAGGAAATATGGACCCGTCGGAACCCAATAAACTGTTACACTTATCCGAAGTGTAATGAGGCAAATGGGACCTCCCGTTGTATTTGTCTATAAGTCCATACTTCGTTATGTCCAATTTACCGGTGAACATCGTCACATTGTCTTGCGAAGTCCCATTTTTCTGTCAAAGAAAATTAGGAAATAGCACCAGTTACGTTTAATAAATGAAAGTTGCACAACTTTGTCTGATACCTCTTTCTGATCCATCTAATAAGAAATCAAGTTCAACTGATCTGACAAAGAAATGTATAGAACAAAATTTTGCACAACTTCCTGAGTCCTGACACAACCAAAGACAAAAACTATTTGCAAGAAGTAAATAAAATAATCACTCTAAAAAAATAAAAAACAAGACTTCGGAAACAACTAAATACAAAAAAATAAATCTGCACAACTTTGCCTCAGATCAATTTCTGATCCAACTAATAAGGCTAGCGGTCCATTTGGATCAAAAAATGAGTTCACTGGTATGCATTAACTAAAATGTTCTGTAAGAGATTTTGAACAACTCTATCTCAGGTCAGATCAGAAGAGTATTCTACACAACTCTGTCCCAGGTGGTTTTGAAATGACTTCTTAAGACGCAGAAATGGATTTCTAACAAACAAGCCATGTCTAATTCAAAAACACACCGAGAAGAATTTTATTTTGCACAACTTTCTGATCCAACTAACAAACCAGAATGACTCATTTCCATTAATGCGTTGATTGGAAGCAAAGTGCATTAAAAGGACTAAGTCTGCACAATTTCGTCTCGGACCGTTTTCTGATCCAAACAACATTATTTGAACCAAAAATTGAACATTAAAATCATTTTAGTCTCATTTGAATAAGCTCAGAAAAAATTGGTTCTGCACAACTTTGCCTCAGATGCTTTTCTGATCCAAATAACTAAACAGAATGACTCATATCTCATATGGATCAAAGAATAGGTTTATTGGCATCATAACTAAAATTTCAGAAACATATTCAATAATAATTCAATTTTGCACAACTTTTGCACAACTCACGTCACTTTCTTATGCAAATACGTATATTAAGTGTCCATTTAAGTTGACAATAACTTATTGAACATTTCAGCCATTTAGTTTCATTCAAAAAGGAATGCACAAAAGAATATTCCGCACAACTTTGTGTCGAGCTATTTTCTGATCCGAACAACAAGAAAAACGTCGTTTTTGAGTGAAGAAATTCGTTAATCTCGCGACAA
Organism: Xestobium rufovillosum; assembly: GCA_963966045.1. NCBI lineage: Eukaryota > Metazoa > Arthropoda > Insecta > Coleoptera > Ptinidae > Xestobium > Xestobium rufovillosum. The sequence continues at coordinate 33,416,602 of OZ014497.1, forward strand.
TTTTTAATATTAGTAGAAAAACGAAATAAAATAAATGTGCACAACTTTCTAATCCAGCTAACAAAACGAATGATCCATTTAGACCAAAAAATGAGTTTGGCTATTCCACGAATTCGTAAATTTAAAGCAAAGTACATTAAAAGGACGTAACTCTGCACAACTTCGTCTCAGACCGCTTTCTGATCCAAACAACAAGAGCATCACATTATTTGGATCAAAAATACAACATTAAAATCATTTTTAGTTTCATTTGAATGAACTCAGAAAGAAATAGGCCATGCACAACTTAGTCTCAGGCCACTTTCACAACTTTTTATCAGATAAGTCCGTTGGACAATCGATGACTTTTTAAGAAAATTGATACATTTCTAACAAAGAAGCCCGTATCTAATTCAAAAACTACCAGAGAGAAATTGATTATGAACAACTTTATCTCAGGTCATCTTCTGATACCATCAAGGATAAAAGGCGGTTGCCTTGAGTGAAGAAAGTTCGTTAATATCGAAGCAATTTTGAATTTCAACGAAAACAATGTAAATCTGCACAACTTTGTCTCAGATCGCATTCTGATCCGTCTAACAAAAGTATCTGATGAAAATTATACCTACAAGATAAATTAAATTCTGCACAACTTTCTCTGATACCTTCACTTTTTAAAATGAAATATTTCGTTTGCGTTAACTGCGCCAAGAATTTAATTCTGCACAACTTTCTGTTACAGAAAATTGTTTTACAATTTTTAGTTTTAACAGAAAAACAAAATATAAAGAAAATAAATGTGCACATTAAAAGGACGTAACCCTGCACAACTTCGCCTCAGACAGCTTTCTGATCCAAATAACAAGAACACCACATTATTTGGATTAAGAATACAATATTAAACTCATTTTTAGTCTAATTTGAATGAACTCAGAAAAAAACTGTTTCTGCACAACTTTGTCTCAGAATATTTGCTGATGCAACTAATGACCCAGAAGATAAAAACAAAAATCAAGTACTAACGCAAAAGCATTGTTTGTTTTTGATTTGCAGTTTGCACAACTTTGGCTCAGACCACTTTCACAACCTTTTATCAGATCAGTCCGTTGGACAATCGATGACTTTTTAAGAAAATGAATGAACTTCTATGAAAGAAGAGCGTATCAAATTCACAAACTACCCGAGAGAGAAATTAATTTTGCACAACTTTATCTCAGATCATCTTCTGATACCATCAAGGATAAAAAGTGGTTGCCTTGAGTAAAGAAATTCGTTAATATCGAAGTACATAATTTTAATTTCAACAAAAACAAAGTAAAGAACGTAAATCTGCACAACTTTGCCTCAGATCGCATTCTGATCCGTCTAACAAAAGTATAAGCAGTTTTTGCCTGCGAACTGAAATTTACACAACTTTATCTTTATCAATTTTAAAATGAAATGTTTCGTTTGTATATCAACTGCCCCAATTCTGCACAACTTTCTGATACATACTAGAACAACTTACATTATACATGAGTCCAAATTCTTCGTAGGGCAGTTTTTGTTCCTTGGGAACAACGTCCTTGGCCAACTTGAGTAAGGGGTCTTCATATCCCCATAGCAACTGGCCCACTGTAACCTCAACGAATGGCTTGATCTTCAAGATATCCATAATACTAGCCATTGCTAGCCTGAGAAATCTTGCGGCATGTTTTGACTGACTCGTGGCGCTCTACAAAGATGAGAAAAAAAGCGAGGACAAAATGAGTTATAGGCGTTGCTTATGGGTTTTTTTACCAGCATGGGGATGTTTGGAACCACCACCACATCGTCTTCTAATCCAGCAGATTGCTCTTCGTCGAAAACGTATATCTTTTCTTGGTTGAAAGTTACCGTACCGTTGTCGTTGAATTTTATATTTTTCTTCTCCCATGTTTCTCTAAAATTACGCGAACAATTAATTCACTTAATGCATTTTTGCTTTTTAGATTAGTTCAACAAAATATCTAACCAACTATTTAAAATACTTTCACCAAATGAATTGCTTAATAATAATTTTGTTTGGTCTGTCCTCTTAATACGCATCGAATAACATTTGGTAGATAAGCAAATGCTTGATTTGGTGACAATTTTTACTTCACGCACAATGGCGTGAGTTTTTTAAACCAGGAAATTGGTTTGTAATGTAAAAATGCGCTCCATCATCTTCGATATATAAGTTGAAAACTTACTTCTCTTCGTTCCTGCTCAAATTCTATAACTGCCGTTTGCTTTTTGTAGAGATTGTGAAAGAGTTTCTGAAGCGCTAAAAGTTGGTTTAAGATCGTTTTGGACGAGACGTGGATATTTTCGAACGGCAGTGGGTCAGATACAATGTAGGCCGGAAATACGATTTTTAAAATGTCTGCTCATTCTATAAATTTTGTTTAACAAGTTAGCAACAAGGAGGAATTAGAAATAGTTGGGGAAAAGAGAAAAGTATGGAAGACAATAAAGAATAGGGGATAGGATCTGAGACACAAAGGAATAGTTCGCGACATACTAGAGTCAGAGATAGGAATAAAGAGGAATTGGAGCAGATTAGACTATTGCTCTCAAATAGTTGGGGATGTAGAATGTTCTGCTTTTACGGAAATGCGTAGGCTAGCTCAGGGAAAGGATGGAGGTACGCGTCCTACCAGTCTTCAAAAGAGAACTTTATGATGACGTACTATTTAATTATTATTGTAAAATAGTTAATAAAATTTCCTTTTTTAGTTCAGGGAGGGAACGCTACGGCGATTCAGTATTTGGCTCCGTCATGCTCCTAGCATCCTGTTTCAAATTATGCTAACCGTAACACGTTACCAAGTACCAAGGGGTCACAGAAAACTGTCGATAAATTACATTATGTTCGATTTTATTTAGAGTGGCTGCAATGGGGCAGCCGATAATTTTATAAACTTTTGCAATGATAAACTAACTCGCGAAAATATCGATAATGCTGACCGATTTTCCTTCTGGCTCCAACGAACCACTTTTTCCGTTTTATTGGTGTGCTGTACGATGTATTAGTCTGGGTACAAAACAGAAAACACCAGTTAGAACCAGTTAATAATATTTAACAATTTAACTACACATGCATAGGTGTGCATAATACTTATGGGACTGCTGCGCGCTGAAGCTGGGACTTGTACGTTATACTAAGTTCTGACGTCACGCGGCCTACTCTCGCTGCAAGGTACGATTTCTAGCCTCGCACCGACGAGGCGATCAAGTGGGAAATTATTCGGGAATGTAGGAAAGCGAAAGAGCAATGGATCGATAATAAATGCAAAGAAGTGGAAGATAAATTCGAAGTAGGAAAGACTGATGAAGCATATAAAATAATTAGGAGAAATTTTAGAGAAATTGGATCTAGTACCAAAAACATTAGAAATGAGGCAGGAGATATCCTAATCGGAAGTGGGGAGAAGGCAGATAGGTGGAAAGAATATTTAGGAAACTTATATGCGGGACAGGAAGTGCAAGATATATTAGAAAGCGAAAGCAGTGTAGAGGGGGATAACCTAGGGAGTCCTATAATGAGAGAAGAGTTTGAGATAGCACTAAAAAGTTTAAGGAATAATAAAGCACCAGGTATAGATGGCTTGCAGGCAGAAATCTTAAAGTGCGCAGGTCAAGAGGTAATAGATCGTTTATTTAAACTAGTTAGTCGCATATACCTGACAGGCGAGATTCCAGAAGATTACAAACGGAACATCATAGTAGCTTTGCCAAAAAGGAAAGGCGCGGATAGATGCGAAAATTTTAGAACTATCAGTTTAACTTCCCATGCGTCAAAAATTTTAACTAGAATTGTGCAAAGAAGGATGGAGAAAAAGGCGGAAGAAATATTAGGAGAAGATCAGTTCGGATTTAGACGAAATAGAGGAACGCGCGAGGCCATTCTAGCTTTACGAGTAATTATAGAAAAAACGATAGAAAAGAGAAAGAGCGTCTATATAGGATTTGTAGATTTAGAAAAAGCCTTCGACAACGTAAAATGGGGGAAGATGTTCGAAGTGCTGAGAAAGGTAGGGATGAAATACAGGGACAGAAGAATAATACATAATCTCTACAAAGAGCAAAAGGCAGTTATAGAATGTGAGCAGGAACAAAGGGAAGTAGATATCCGGAAGGGAGTGAGACAGGGATGTGCATTGTCACCTCTAGTTTTCAACTTATATATCGAAGATGCGATTAATATTGTTAAGGAAAGAACAGCCTCAGGGATCAATGTACAGGGCCAAACTATTAACATGCTCAGATTTGCGGATGATATAGCAGTGTTAGCATCTAGCAAAGAAGAATTAGGAGCGGCTTTGAATGAAATGGAAGCAGTTTTGACACAGGGCTTCGGCATGAAAATCAATAAAAAGAAAACTAAAATTTTGGTATGTAGGGGATGTGAAAATAGAACTAAAATGGAAATACAAATTGGAAATGAGAAGATAGAGGAGGTCGCGGATTTCTGCTACTTAGGAAGTAAAATAACTCAAGACGGTAGGAGCACTAAAGATATAAAACAAAGAATGGCGCAGGGCCGAGTTGCGTTTAACAAAAAGAAACAACTGTTATGCTCGAGAACGGTTAATATAGAGACTAGGAAGAAACTCTTAACGTCGTATGTATGGAGTACGGCATTATACGGGTGCGAAACTTGGACAATAGGAGAAGCGGATAGAAAAAGAGTAGAAGCGTTTGAAATGTGGTGCTACAGACGCATGATGAAGATACCGTGGATAGATAAGGTTAGCAATAGGGAAGTATTAGAAAGAGTTGGGGAAAAGCGAAAGATATGGAAAACAATAAAGAGTAGGAGAGATAGGATGGTAGGACACCTTCTAAGACACGAAGGAATAGTTCGTGACATACTAGAGTCAGAGATAGGAATAAAAAGAGGTAGGGGTAGGCCTAGATTAGACTACTGCTCTCAAATAGTTAGGGATGTAGGATGTTCTACTTTTAGGGAAATGCGTAGGTTAGCTCAGGATAGAAAAGAATGGAGGTACGCGTCCAACCAGTCTTCGGACTGAGAACCTTATGATGATGATGACCGACGGAAAACTTTGCAACGGCTTCACAGGCGAAGGAATTTTTTTTAACAAAAATTAACAACATAACTGCCTTCAGTATAATAAACTCTATCAATTTTAATGAAATTTGAAAATTACCGAACCTGCCTATTCTTTCGGCTATATTTGTTAATAAATTTTTTAACCCAAAATTGTGGCGTGAACGGTTTCCGTGATATGGCTACTCCGTAACCTTAACTGATCACCCTGTATGGACGGTTTTCGTGTTTTTTATATTTGAAGTTTCTTGACCAAATTATCAGCCTCACTAGACTGCTTTTGATTATAGGTGTACACTGTTACGTTTTAATGAACGGATTACGTGAACGACCCTGTATAACACGCACCGATATTGAATAATAATTTGTTCGAAACACGCGTGAGCGTTTAACTTTTATTTTCTCAAACATTTGTTGTGCAACAAGAAGAAAGTTGAGTTTATTTTAGTTCCTAGTTGGATTAGCCTACAGCTAATTTATTGGGAAGGACAGATATTCATATACGGAGAAAGTAACAAACAAACGTAAACTGACACACCATCACGTAGAAGCATCATCGAAATTACAATCAGTTAAATGAAACTTGGTATTATCTCGTTGCCATAAAAGAATAAATATCCTCATTATGTAATTGGATAGACTGTGGACAGGAATTAAAAAATCCACTCGTCTACGTCCAATTTATACATTCTTTTTTCAACGTGGCAGGTGTCCCAATTAAAAACAACCTTACTTAGTTAAGGAACTACGTCAATCAACTTTGAACTCTTCAAATTGCTCATAAAAACCGACAAATCGAATTTACCTATTCAATTTGACGTTCATTTGTTTTTAAATTGGTATAATCAAAGATTTACGTAAATACACCATAATACTCTTGAACTTAAATTAAGGTTTAATTTTGTAAAATTAGTATAATCATGCCCAGTTTAGACATAAAATTTGTTTCCTTCCGCACGTTTTCTTACTAAAAATTGCGCATGTGCACCGCCGCCCGCTCTCTGACGTCACAACGACATGTCAATATCTTTAAAAAAGTACTTACACATAGACATAAGGTCCTAATTCTTCGACGATAGGTTTTGAGCCGTTGTTCAGGAAGTCGTCGGCATTTGTCACGTTGAACACGTATACTTTTATAGTTGGCACTACTGGAGGCTTCGACCACCAACCAAAAGCTTGCGAGCCTTTTCTTAATACCAATTCCTGAAAAATATAAAAATATATTTTATGTATTGGTATTGCTTAAGATATCAAAATGAAATTTTACAAGTATGTGGGGAACGACATGGAGCTTTTCGTAAAATTATTTATGCATATACAGGATGTTCACATTCTGAGTACCATACCAAAGTTCTGTTTCTTTAAATGGAAACCCCACATGTATTTGCGTGATTTCGATTCCCCATAAAATTTCATGAAAATTGATATACTACATGATGTGGTTTTGAGTAAGGACTGTTAAGATATTGACATCTTTGTGTCATTATGGTCCCAAATTTATGACGCTACTGACCAAAGCCACCTAATTATTTTTTATTGAAAGGGGTTTACACACTGCTGTATTTGTGAAATCTATAAATACTTTCACCATAATACTTAGGATTATACAAGGCGGGTAAGTTATGCAAAAGGAATTTTTTTCTCAAAAATTTCAAATGTATATTATTTGCATAACTGACAGTCAGTTAACTAAGCTTTTAATTATTGATATAGATATTGCCAGGTCTACTACTGATAATTTCGGCAGATATTACGATTGAACATCAAAATTTTTGATTTTCATTATTAGTTTATACTCTTTTTGGCGAATTCCCCCTATTCTGTTGCTCAAAACTCACAATAATGTTTATATTTTGTATTTGCAAATTGGTATCAATATAAAGACAATAAATCTTATTGTAAAATTGTTTCTTGATGGTTATATTCTTAAACGTATAATGTCTTTTTAAAGTCGGGTATAATGTTCAAACAAGGAGTGCCATGGAGGAAAATATTATCTTTAAGAAATAATCTTGCAATGGGATTTCTTGTGTTAATCTAAACTTCATTTGCTAAATATTTTATAGAAGCAAAATGCAGACCTTTTTTTTGGGTGACAAAATAATGTAAAATACAAAGGAAACTACATTTTTATAATTCAATTGTACCTACATTCTGTCGAAACTTTTACTGGTAGACTTGACAATATCCACATCAATAAAAAGCTTAGTAAAATGACCATAAATTGTACAAATAATATACATGGGTGTTCCATTTGAAATTTTTGAGAAAAATTATGTTTCGCATAACTTAAGCACCCTGTATTATCTCAAGTATTATAAAATTATTTATAGATTTCAAAAATAACAGCATTAGTGTGTGAATCTATTTCAATAAAGAAATTTTAGGTGACTTTGGTTAGTATGCGTCAGTAGCGTCATAAATTTGGGTCCATAACGGCACAAAAATGTCTATACATACAGTAGTGGCCATAAATAGAGTAACTTCCTGAAATTTCAAATTTAATTTTTTTTCTAAGCAAAAATATTCTTTTTATTTACTTTTTGTTCTTAAAATACATACACATTTCTAGTACATAATGCGTATTTATGTGTAATTAAAACAAGTATTATTTTTAATATTTTTTAATTTTTCTGTTGGACATAATTATAGCAACTACGGAAAAAAATTTTTTTTGACAAGTATTAATTAAAAATAACAAAAGCGTTTAATATTTTGTATAATAACCTTTATTTTTAATAACCTGGGCACATCGCTTGGGCATAAATTCTATTAATTTAGTAATGTATCCATCATCAATTATTTCCCAAGCATTTTCCAGTGCAGTATAAAGGTTTTCCAAATTAGTATAATTATTGACTCTAATTTTGCCATCCAAGTAATCCCACAAATTTTCTATTGGATTTAAGTCGGGTGACTGTGATGGCCATCGCATAATTTCGAAGTGTTGCTCGGCTAACCAATCCTGCACAAGTTTCGACGAGTGTTTCGGGTCATTATCTTGCTGAAACACACAACTTAAAGGCATTGTTTCGTCGATGTATGGGACCAGATGGTATTGCAAAATATTTTAATACATGAATCGATCCATTTTACCATGGATTCGACAGATTGGGCCCATCCCAAACTTAGAGAAACATCCCCAAACCATAACTGAACCACCACCGTGCTTAACAGTTGGACATGTGCACTTCTTGTCAAATCTCTTGCCCGTTGGTCGTCTAACATAGTAGCCCATCACTTTTAAACAAATTAAATTTTAATTCATCGCTAAAAACTACATTCTTCCAATTTTCTGGGGTCCAGTTAATATGATCTATTGCGAACTGGAGACAGGCCTCCCCATTTTTCTTTAACAACAGCGGTTTCTTCGCTGGTCGGCGACCAAATAACCCGCCGTCGACTAATCTCCTTCTTATTGTACGCCGAGCACTAACATCTTTTGATCCAATTTCCTCCAATTTTCCAAGGATTTTGGAAGAGGTCAGGAATGGGTTTTCTTTCGATATTCTTAACACGTGTCGATCAAATCTTTCATAAGTTTTTCTTGGTCTTCCTGGATTTGGAATGGGTTCAACATAAATAGCTTCAAAATTCTGGACACAACGGATTTATTTAAATTAAAACTTCTTGAAATTTCAGCCTGTTTGACACCGTTTTCATACTTTTGTGTAATAAGGTTCCTAATTTCAATTGAAACTGTTTTAGCCCGACCCATTTTTTAGTTACTAACCAGAAATAGTGCCAATGCGATAAATACTCGGGATAAGTACAACTTAACTGGCGTTTTAATTACTTTAAACTTATTTATGACAGTTGTTGCTATATTTCTGTCCAACAAAAATTTGAACAAATGCTGGGGATTAATTTGTTATTCACAAAGCTCTAATTTTTATTGCAGGAAACACTTACCATAGAAGCAATGTGAAAGCTGGAATGCATTTCTAATCTTAAAAATAATGTTGTTTAATATTACATTGATTTTTTAAAAGTTGCTATATTTATGGCCACTACTGATCTCAAAATTCCTTAGTCAAAACCACATCTTGTAGTATATCAATTTTCATGGAATTTTATGGGGAATCCATATTATGCAAGGACACGTAGGGTTTCCATTTAAAGAAATAGAACTTTGGTCTGGTACTTAGAATGTGAACATCCTGTATATACATAAATATAATATACAACGTGTCCAAGATAAGGAGGGACAGTATGGGGATATTGGAAATGACAAGAGATGCGGATTTGGTTAAATGGGAAAAAAGTTGTGTAATTAGGACCAACAAAATGGCGCCTAGAAATCCTTGATAAGATTTTCTGTTTTTGAGTTATTTTGAAAAAACTGAATTTATGGATTTTTAACTATATTTTTTTCTGGCTTTAATATTAAAGTTAGAGCGAAACTGACGAAACTTCTTCGTAGCAACTTTTGATGAAATTAAAGATTTCATTGCCAATTTTTTTATTCTACATTTCGTCTTCGAGCAACCATCATCAACTTCATTTTTTTAAATACGGTGCTGATTTTCTGATGTCAAATTTTTTGAGCCCTTTTTATTCTGAATTCAACAATGTACCACACATTATGGTTTAATTACGTTTCGACCCTTTTTTGGCCATCATCAAAGAATTTTTAAGATACGGACCTGTATGTCTCATAGTTTTGTAAAAAATATGTACATACAGTATAAGTTGGGCAATTTTTAAGTGCACCACAAGAGTTTTACGAATATGTTAGATGATACTAGCGATAAGCACCTACCCTACTCTAAGCATAGCGCATCTTGCAGTTTTGGAAAATCTTGTTCGTTTCTGATATCAGAAGAAAGCCCAACTAACTGTATTTCTCATAATTTTTAGAAAATTAAGAGAAATGCAGATCCGTATTGTAGTAACCGTACCTATTTTTAATATTTATAATTCCGAAAAATATCCTAACGCTTTTTTTTTGTTGTCTGACGGTTCATTTTCGTTTCGACTTAGGTAGTTTATTTATTTGAGAAATTTATGCGTTCGCTTTTGATGTATACACTGGCGTAGGGGGATTAAGTGGTATGGTATGCAACCACGTCCCGAAATGAGGGGACTCTTTCTTGAGACGTAAAAGCGTCACTACGTGTTTTAATTATTGTCGTTCCTTTGTGAATATTTTTATTGTTATAAAAGTTTTTGGTGTCTACGAGATATTCACAGGTCAATTAAATTTATATTATTTGTTTTGTCAGCTAGGGATATTTTGGGTCATAAACAGAATGAAAGTAGGAAACCCTGGATAACAAAACATATTGTGAGTCTAATAGAGGAAAGGCGCAAATATAAAAATAGGTTAGATGAAATAGGGAAACAAAGATATAAGGCGATCAAGTGGGAAATTATTCGGAAATGTAGGAAAGCGAAAGAGCAATGGATCGACAATAAATGCAAAGAAGTGGAAAATAAGTTCGAAATAGGAAAGACTGATGAAGCATATAAAATAATTAGGAGAAATTTTAGAGAAATTGGATCTAGTACCAAAAGCATTAGGAATGAGGCAGGAGATATCCTAATCGAAAGCGGGGAGAAGGCAGATAGGTGGAAAGAATATTTAGGAAACTTATATGCGGGACAGGAAGTGCAAGATATATTAGAAAGTGAAAGCAGTGTAGAAGGGGATAACCTAGGGAGTCCTATAATTAGAGAAGAGTTTGAGCTAGCACTAAAAAGTTTAAGGAATAATAAAGCACCAGGTATAGATGGCTTGCAGGCAGAAATCTTAAAGTGCGCAGGTCAAGAGGTAATAGATCGTTTATTTAAATTAGTTAGTCACATATACCTGACAGGCGAGATTCCAGAAGATTACAAACGGAACATCATAGTAGCTTTGCCAAAAAGGAAAGGCGCGGATAGATGCGAAAATTTTAGAACTATCAGTTTAACTTCCCATGCGTCAAAAATTTTAACTAGAATTGTGCAAAGAAGGATGGAGAAAAAGGCGGAAGAAATATTAGGAGAAGATCAGTTCGGATTTAGACGAAATAGAGGAACGCGCGAGGCCATTCTAGCTTTACGAGTAATTATAGAAAAAACGATAGAAAAGAGAAAGCGCGTATATATAGGATTTGTAGATTTAGAAACAGCCTTCGACAACGTAAAATGGGGGAAGATGTTCGAAGTGCTGAGAAAGGTAGGGATGAAATACAGGGACAGAAGAATAATACATAATCTCTACAAAGAGCAAAAGGCAGTTATAGAATGTGAGCAGGAACGAAGGGAAGTAGATATCCGGAAGGGAGTGAGACAGGGATGTGCATTGTCACCTCTAGTTTTCAACTTATATATCGAAGATGCGATTAATATTGTTAAGGAAAGAACAGCCTCAGGGATCAATGTACAGGGCCAAACTATTAACATGCTCAGATTTGCGGATGATATAGCAGTGTTAGCATCTAGCAAAGAAGAATTAGGAGCGGCTTTGAATGAAATGGAAGCAGTTTTGACACAGGGCTACGGCATGAAAATCAATAAAAAGAAAACTAAAATTTTGGTATGTAGATGGAGTGAAAATAGAACTAAAATTGAAATACAAATAGGAAATGAGAAGATAGAGGAGGTCGCGGATTTCTGCTACTTAAGAAGTAAAATAACCCAAGACGGTAGGAGCACTAAAGATATAAAACAAAGAATGGCGCAGGGCCGAGTTGCGTTTAACAAAAAGAAACAACTGTTATGTTCGAGAACGGTTAATATAGAGACTAGGAAGAGACTCTTAAAGTCGTATGTATGGAGTACGGCATTATACGGGTGCGAAACTTGGACAATAGGAGAAGCGGATAGAAAAAGAGTAGAAGCGTTTGAAATGTGGTGCTACAGACGCATGATGAAGATACCGTGGATAGATAAGGTTAGCAATAGGGAAGTATTAGAAAGAGTTGGGGAAAAGCGAAAGGTATGGAAAACAATAAAGAGTAGGAGAGATAGGATGGTAGGACACCTTCTAAGACACGAAGGAATAGTTCGTGACATACTAGAGTCAGAGATAGGAATAAAAAGAGGTAGGGGTAGGCCTAGATTAGACTACTGCTCTCAAATAGTTAGGGATGTAGGATGTTCTACTTTTAGGGAAATGCATAGGTTAGCTCAGGATAGAAAAGAATGGAGGTACGCGTCCAACCAGTCTTCGGACTAAGAACCTTATGATGATGATGATGTTTTGTCAATTATTTCTTGTATTTGTTCCAAAAGACATGTTGTTCTTCAATTTCAACTCATAGCTGTGAGCAGCTTTAATTATTAGCCCGCAGTACCCACTGACGAAAGTTGGTTAACTAACAAGTATTCTTCTGTTTTATGTGTTGTATGTAGAGTGATTTTTTATGTGGTATGTTAAATTGTTTTTGAGTTTCTGATGATAAAATTGTTGTGTTCGAAACGTAAGCTATCAGCCACGATATTTCCAATTCCATGTCTTTTGGCGACATTATTGTATATTTTGTGTTTTGTTTTGATGTGTTTTTTTTAAACTTTTGAATATCTAATTGTTTTATTTTGATGATTTTCTTTATTATATTGTGCATAAAAATAGCAGATTTATACTGGACTGAGAACGAGGTTTTTCTCTTTACGGCTCTTTTTTTCCTCTGGAGTCCGAGTCAGGCTGAGCATACGTCAATCGTAGTTTTCAGATCACATTCAAATAAAATCGTTCGAATAATTGTTTTTTTTACATTCCAATTTTCCCAAATGAGCTATTTCATCAGTACAATTCTAGACAAAATTCATTTTTAAATTAACACAACGTAGGGTATAAAATTTTTAGACGATCACGATCACGAATTATGCTTTTGGCTGCTTTCTGTCATGAGCCTGGGTTACGGGATATTACAGTATCCTAAAAATTTCTTGATGATGGTCAAAAACGGGTCGAAACGTAATTAAACCATAATGTGTGGTACATTGTTGAATTCAGAATAAGAAGGGCTCATAAAATTTGACATCAGAAAATCAGGACCGTATTTAAAAAAATGAAGTTGATGATGGTTGCCCGAAGACGAAACGTAGAATAAAAAAATTGACAATGAAATCTTTAATTTCATCAAAAGTTGCTACGAAGAAGTTTCGTCAGTTTCGCTCTAACTTTAATATTAAAGCCAGAAAAAAATAGGTATAGTTAAAAATCCATAAATTCAGTTTTTTCAAAATAACTCAAAAACAGAAAATCTTATCAAGGATTTCTAGGCGCCATTTTATTGGTTCTTTAATTACACAACTTTTTTCCCATTTAACCAAATCCGTATCTCTTGTCATTTCCAATATCCCCATACTGGCCCTACTTATCTTGGACACGTTGTATACCCGGTATAATTATTGAAAAGAGGGGAAAATGCTCCATTTAACTATATCATGGACAACTACGATATATATTTAAAAAATACAACTTTATACCATGACTTGAAATTTAATTATTAAAAAAACAAAATGGTTAAGACAAGACCGTTCCATTCTGCTCAAAAAAGTGCCTGAAGATAGTTACAGAGTTTCTCCATACTAACAAACAATTTTGCCCACTCTGTACACACATGCAGTTGCAAAACATTCCAGATAAATTCCTGAGAACACACCTGCCTGTACAATCACCACACCTCTACAATTAGCAGATCTTCAACTTAAATAACATTTTTTATTCGATCAGTTTTATCCAAGTTATTGACATTGAATTTATGGCCCGTATCCAAAGCGTGTATTTGTAATGAGCCTGATGCTCATTAAAAACAGTCGAAATAGATCGAGTTATTTACAATTTCTGGACTCACCACGAAAATTTACGTACATCAGAATTTGGTATATTTGTTCAAACCATAAATTTAATTAGTAGTATCCTTCTAGCCATATTTCCGAATTTCAATAATTAGCAAGGTCGTTAAAATCCAGTTAGACCGTACTATTATTACCATTAAGAAATTGTGAAAGTCAAACGAGAATAAGTATAATATACAAAACGTCACAAAACGAAATTACGTAAGGTAATAAATGTAGAATATAAAAATTTAAAAAAAATAGTAAAAATATGAAATTGTGTCTACTTACGTGATTTATTATTAATTTGAACCAGCTGTTGAAAAATATGGCTACTATAACTCCTAATAAGATGAATAGCATAGATATCGCTACCACAAACCCTGTAACAAACAAAAAAAAAATATTAATAAAACCACGAACGTCTTCGTGTTCATCTGGATTTTTTTAGGTCACCGCTTTCTATACATTTTCTTTGCTCCTCTTCAAAATAAATAAATTAAGCACAATTTTCTTTACTTGGATAGACTACACATAAAGTAAATTCTAAGATTTTAAATCTGGTCGATTAGCATTCTCAGCAACCCAAGAAGAAATTGTTTTTAAGGTTATTCAACCCGTCCATCCTAGCATCTCTCCGCAATTTCTCTTTGCACTCAACTTAAATTCGAAACAATAAACTCGCAAACGAAATTGGTCGGCCATGGAACTAGCAACCTTCGATTTGCGTTTCAAGATGAGTGACAGGCATTTTGTTGTTTATGATTTCCGTACCTACAAGACCTTGATCGAAAACGGCCGTAATGTCACATTAACTCAATCGATTCGCTGTCACGCTTAGTTTAATCCCTGTACCTACACCAAAAAAGAGCGCGAAATTAGCCGTAACACTCCAAATTAACAAACAAATATTGTTGTTAATTTAATGACATTTCCCTCGGCATTATTCAAACTTGACATTAAAAACTGGAACTTTTCGAATGTACGAGGGACTATCGACATCTAATTAGCCAAGGCAGTGTTTCGTATAAATACTGAAACCCTGTATTCATAAATAGATGCACTCTGTATAAAACCTATTGCGTTTAAGCTCTCGCAACTATTTGTAATTAATCCATTAATTATATTGACGTGTTCTTGATGTTCTAACCGCACTAAGCAGTGGTAAACCGTAAAAAAAGAATATTACGTGTACAGGATACCGTATAACGTAAAGAGGAGTACATACGCCAAGTCGGGGTAAAGGACATGCCTGCCTTGCACATAATGGAAAGTTTACCAGTCTAGAAAAGTTTTAATTATGTCATTATGAGGAAATTAACCGCAGGACAGTTATAATGTATAAGAATACGCAGTTAACACTGCATATAACAATACTACTGGGGTCTGTTTGGTACACTGTCCGGCGAACAGGGCGGCCAAAGTCACGAACCTCTATTTCCCCACCACCCATCTTCAAACAAATCTCTGAGTTTCCAATCTACGGCTAATGTAGAATGTGCTGGTGCGCCGTCCATTTGATAGCACGTATTAATCACTTCCCGCAAAGGTAAATTGCCTAGAAAATGTTCAACAAAATTGCTAATAATTTGCAAATAACGCCCCCCCATTTAAATTTTCTTGATATACATCTCCGGGCGGGGACTGCTTCGGGGGGAGTCATCAGAAATGATAAGTGTAACATCACACGAGTCGGAGCGTGGAATGTTAGAAGCATGAAACAAGTAGGAAAGTTAGAGAATTTGAAAATTGAGATGGATAGGTTAGCATTAGACGTAGTAGGTATTAGTGAAGTGCGATGGCCAGAAGCCGGAGACTTCTGGAGCGGAGATTTTAGAGTAATACACACAGGATCTGTAGGAGGAAATTCGGGAGTAGGAATTGTTATGCGGAAAAAAGTAGGGCAGAGTGTAGAAAATTTCTTACAGCAAAGTGACAGGGTAGTTATGGTTAGGTTAGATTCGAAACCTGTAAAAACAGTAATAATACAGGTATATATGCCCACTTCTAACTACAGTGATGAGGTCGTAGAGGCAGTTTATAGTGATATTGAACATGTGCTAGATTTTGTGAGAGGACACGAAAATTTAATAATTATAGGAGATTTCAATGCAGTCGTAGGCACAGTGCGAGAGGGCGGAATAGTTGGTCCCTTTGGATTAGGCAATAGGAACGATAGGGGAGTGAGACTGATAGAGTTCTGCGATAAACATAACTTAACGGTCGCGAACACTCTATTTCACCATCATGTTAGGAGACGCTACACGTGGAAGATGCCAGGAGACCTAGGGAGATATCAAATAGATTACATTCTTGTTAGGCAAAGATTTAGAAATCAAGTTAGAAGTTAGGGATTGTAGAAGTTATCCAGGAGCAGATATAGACAGTGATCACAATATAGTCGTTATGAAGGCCAATCTTAAATTTAAGATTTTGAAAAAACGAAGCGGAAGAAGGTATCTTGACCCAGAGAAACTAAAAGATGATGATACGCGCGATAAGTTCGAGAAAAAGACAAACGAGGTACTAAAGGGCGCGGGCGAAAATATTGTTAGGGACATAGAGGAAGAATGGAATTGCATTAAAAATAGTTTAGTTTCCTCAGCTAGGGATATTTTGGGTCATAAACAGAATGAAAGTAGGAAACCCTGGATAACAAAACATATTGTGAGTCTAATAGAGGAAAGGCGCAAATATAAAAATAGGTTAGATGAAATAGGGAAACAAAGATATAAGGCGATCAAGTGGGAAATTATTCGGAAATGTAGGAAAGCGAAAGAGCAATGGATCGACGATAAGTGCAAAGAAGTGGAAAATAAGTTCGAAATAGGAAAGACTGATGAAGCATATAAAATAATTAGGAGAAATTTTAGAGAAATTGGATCTAGTACCAAAAGCATTAGGAATGAGGCAGGAGATATCCTAATCGAAAGCGGGGAGAAGGCAGATAGGTGGAAAGAATATTTAGGAAACTTATATGCGGGACAGGAAGTGCAAGATATATTAGAAAGTGAAAGCAGTGTAGAAGGGGATAACCTAGGGAGTCCTATAATGAGAGAAGAGCACTAAAAAGTTTAAGGAATAATAAAGCACCCGGTATAGATGGCTTGCAGGCAGAAATCTTAAAATGCGCAGGTCAAGAGGTAATGGATCGTTTATTTAAATTAGTTAGTCACATATACCTGACAGGCGAGATTCCAGAAGATTACAAACGGAACATCATAGTAGCTTTGCCAAAAAGGAAAGGCGCGGATAGATGCGAAAATTTTAGAACTATCAGTTTAACTTCCCATGCGTCAAAAATTTTAACTAGAATTGTGCAAAGAAGGATGGAGAAAAAGGCGGAAGAAATATTAGGAGAAGATCAGTTCGGATTTAGACGAAATAGAGGAACGCGCGAGGCCATTCTAGCTTTACGAGTAATTATAGAAAAAACGATAGAAAAGAGAAAGAGCGTATATATAGGATTTGTAGATTTAGAAAAAGCCTTCGACAACGTAAAATGGGGGAAGATGTTCGAAGTGCTGAGAAAGGTAGGGATGAAATACAGGGACAGAAGAATAATACATAATCTCTACAAAGAGCAAAAGGCAGTTATAGAATGTGAGCAGGAACGAAGGGAAGTAGATATCCGGAAGGGAGTGAGACAGGGATGTGCATTGTCACCTCTAGTTTTCAACTTATATATCGAAGATGCGATTAATATTGTTAAGGAAAGAACAGCCTCAGGGATCAATGTACAGGGCCAAACTATTAAGATGCTCAGATTTGCGGATGATATAGCAGTGTTAGCATCTAGCAAAGAAGAATTAGGAGCGGCTTTGAATGAAATGGAAGCAGTTTTGACACAGGGCTACGGCATGAAAATCAATAAAAAGAAAACTAAAATTTTGGTATGTAGATGGAGTGAAAATAGAACTAAAATTGAAATACAAATAGGAAATGAGAAGATAGAGGAGGTCGCGGATTTCTGCTACTTAGGAAGTAAAATAACCCAAGACGGTAGGAGCACTAAAGATATAAAACAAAGAATGGCGCAGGGCCGAGTTGCGTTTAACAAAAAGAAACAACTGTTATGTTCGAGAACGGTTAATATAGAGACTAGGAAGAGACTCTTAAAGTCGTATGTATGGAGTACGGCATTATACGGGTGCGAAACTTGGACAATAGGAGAAGCGGATAGGAAAAGAGTAGAAGCGTTTGAACTGTGGTGTTACAGACGCATGATGAAGATACCGTGGATAGATAAGGTTAGCAATAGGGAAGTATTAGAAAGAGTTGGGGAAAGGCGAAAGGTATGGAAAACAATAAAGAGTAGGAGAGATAGGATGGTAGGACACCTTCTAAGACACGAAGGAATAGTTCACGACATACTAGAGTCAGAGATAGGAATAAAAAGAGGTAGGGGTAGGCCTAGATTAGACTACTGCTCTCAAATAGTTAGGGATGTAGGATGTTCTACTTTTAGGGAAATGCGTAGGTTAGCTCAGGATAGAAAAGAATGGAGGTACGCGTCCAACCAGTCTTCGGACTGAGAACCTTATGATGATGATGTACCTACTACGCCACGCGATTGTCCAACAACAAACAAAAAACGTTGATTGAAAACTGGACTTGATTTTCCACTTCTATACAGGGTGATTCAGAACGGGCGTGCCAAATTAAAATGGGTGCTAGAGGAACTCCAAATAAGACGAAAAGTTTATATGAACATATTATGTTCTAAAGTGACTAAAAGTTTTAATATTTTTTAAATATTTTTTTATTATCTTAGTAACTAGGAAAGTCATCGAGTTTAAATTTGAGGTGATTGCTGTTTGCATTTGCCAAGTTCTATTTAAAAAAAAAAAAAATGCTCTGCTAGCCCCATCAGTAGCGTTGCTACGGGGTAGGCCGTTTATTTATTTCCCCAATCTAATGTTACGCCACTGGCGAATGCAGGTGATATTAATGTATTTGAAATCTACGTTCAATTTGGGAAGAAATTCGTATCTTCAAAATTTTTCTTAAAATGCTTAGTTTTTGAATGAAATAGCTTCTTGTGAAATAGTGCACATGCACTGAAATTTTCCATAATGCAATAATGGCTTCAACGATATGCAAGGAAAGTGAAAATTGAAAAAATAGTTTATTAAGAATAACACTAACAAAACTAACAAGAAGAACGAGAAAACACATCAATTATTACATTACGATATTAAAAAAATATTTAAACTTTTACACCCTGTATCTCTGTTAGTAGTCACTTTAGAACATATGTTCATATAAACTTTTCGTCTTATTTGGAGTTCCTCTAGCACCCATTTTAATTTGGCACGCCCGTTCTGAATCACCCTGTATATGACCAAATGAAGATTTTCGGTGGCCCAAAAATTACGATTTCTTCTATAATACTCCTCTTTGAGCGAACTTGGCCTCGTCCGTCCAGATAATCCGTTTCAGAATATTCTCATCCAAACAAGACAATTTTCTCAACAAGGGGCATACTAAAAGACACCTCAAACTTTGGGCTAGCGATCAAAAAAAACCTTTTGTCTCTTGGGTTGACAGTAAGAGAGATATGAATTTTTGAATAGACCTCTGCGATGAGCATTTTTTTTTTAAATCACGCTGTATATGGTATATCAACTAAAATGCTCTATAATAGTAACAATATTTATATTGGTTTAACAAAATAATTCGATTATTCTCAAGATACGTTAATTAAAAAAAAATTGTAATGTGCATACCAAACTTGTATGTAATTTCTTGGCCACCCAGATCACCGGACCTCAACCCGTTAGATTATCATTTATAAGGTCACACGAAAGCCTTAGTTTACGGAACTGAAGTAACTACTCGGGAAAAGTTACTTCAACGAATATAGTTTCAAATTTTACAATAAAATTACCGTGTATCGGAATAACATTTATGGGTAGATTGTATTTCGAATACAGCGCTAAGACGAAAACAAAATTTCCCCACACTAAACTCCAAGGTCGACCCAGTCGTTTAGATCAACAAAAACTTCTCCATCTACATCATTTAGATTGACATATTAAGTCTAAAATGTCAAAATAAATTCGGGGAATTTGAGGAATTTTTATACGCACGAATCGGCCATTTTGCTTTACGTATATAAACATTTGCGCGGATATTAACAGGTAGGTGTATAAAAAAACGCTGGTGCATGTTTTTCTGGTCATTATTATTATTTTTAATGCAAAACTTGTTGAACTGGTTAGGCACGTAATGAACCCGCCTTGGTATTTACATCGATTATATTTGAATGGTACACTGCCCACTAAAAAATTAACGCACAACTAATTTTGAAGATATCGTTTCAATTTTAGACTTTTTAACCTTACCCCCGAACTTGGTCCTTCGGATTTACACCCGGAGCCATGGCCTACTTCGGAAAAAGTTTAGACACTTGAAACAAACCTGTTTTTGATGTCACATTAATTCAATGAATACAATAAACACCATTATTTATGCAAATATTTGAATTTCAGTTCATACTTTGTTCTGGAGGTTGGAATAATATAAGTTTCGATTGAAACATTAATGAACAATTAATTTTACGTAAACATGTCAGTTAGATGAGCTAACATAAACGAAGGTTACCAATTTCGATTACGTTTCGGTTAAAATTATTAAAATAGCTGTCTGGTGACCAATACTACATTACTCGAGTTCCTGTAGAGAATTTATGGTTACGTTGCCCCACGCACGTTTTTGGAAGTACTGCTTTGTTGAAAAGTTTATTTTTGTAATAGGTTACAGACCCGCAGATTCTTCAGTATTTCTAGCACACTCTCGGATCATCTATTTTTAATACATCTAGTAGGCTAGTCAGTGACTTCAATGCTAGATCAAGCAAACAACTTATTCCCATAACCCACCGAAATGAGGAGCTTACGGAGGAAATAAATTCACATATTTAAATATTTTTTTATATTTATCCTATTATAAATTGAAACTATTTTTCCAATACACAGTTTTATAATTTGTTTATTTGCTGCAACCTCGAAATTACCGTGTCACATCCACCATACAGTACCAAGAATAGCCATCACGTGGACACTGACAAACACAGTGTTGAGTCGTAACTATATTATTTATTTTGTCAATATCATTATTATTCATAGTGCAAAGGTAGCATCTTCCAATTGAAGCAAACTCATGTACAAAAGTTGTTGTCTTGGCCTTTGGTGATAAGGTCGAAGTAAAGCAATGTCAGCAGTCGTTCTTTGGAACCAAACTGTGTACTGAAAAACCCGCTACCCTTGACTGACGAGAGGCCGCCATGTTGATTCTTAATTATTGTAATTGATGGCATATTTTAGTGACAAAATGAAACTATGGAACAAACAAAAGGCAGTAAATTGAAGAAAATTATATTACTTTGTCACTGTCAGTGCCATAAAGTCAATAATTTAGTCGTAAGGAACACAGCTTAGGTGGACACTCTGTATACAAACAGACAATTACTAAAAATAGGTATATAATCATAAAACTTATCAATATATTGTTTTTTTTACAGTTTCATTTTTATTTCTTGCTTATTGTATAGTTTAATATGTATTGCAAACATTTACTGTAAATGATAACGTTGTTGAAGTAAAAATAAACAACTTATAGTGATGAGGCCAATCTTAAATTTAAGATTTTGAAAAAACGAAGCGGAAGAAAGTACCTTGACATGGAGAAAGAAGAATATAGGAATGGAAGTTTTGACAGAGGGCTGTGGCATAAAAATAAATGAAAAGAAAATCAAAATTGGTAAAAACTGGCACTTTTTCTTGTTAAAAAAAAACAGCGCTGATAGCCCATGAAGCATTGAGAGTCTTATTTTTGTTTCTCGCTGTTACGTAACCCCAACTTCTTATACAACGTCCAAACACATAAAAAAACACGAAATTTCTCCATGCGCTACTCGCCCTATTAACCCAGATGATCATAATGTCTACTAACCGCTAATACGATTAAAAACTGGATTACTCGACCGAGGAAAACGTAACGAAAAATTCGCTGTTTTATTGTTATAATAAGCACCGTCCCGTGGAGGCGAAGATGGGCGGGTAATGGGAGCGAAACAGGGTGCGGCAAATGCTCCAAAAACATCTTCTTTTGTACATTATTAAAAATTATTTTTAAACAACAAAAAAATACTTACACCACTTCCTCAAGAAGGCGCTGGACAATTTCGCGCACAATTTTTCTCTTCCCTTCATTTTCTTTATTCTAAACTTCACCAGGTCTCAAAAAAAATTAAAAAATACGAATCACCAATTGCCCTCGCGATGACAACTTCAACACGCACTCCCGCACTTCAAATTCATTTTACTCACTTCCCGATTCTTTTTTGCTCCCCGGTAGAGGGCGCGCGCCCGCCCTGCAATGCACAAAAAACAAAACAAACGTTAAACAAAAGGAAACCAGAGCAAAACGAATGCCACCTACGAGTATGTCTCACTGTATTCAATCGCCCGATAAAATTGTTATTGAGGAAGTTGAAAATATCGCGAGGAACAATGGGTCTAACATGCAGTTGTTTTGCAATGGACTCCAGGTGCCTAGGATCCACTCATTAGCACGTGGGAACAGCATTTGTTGCGAAAATGGTTATGTTTTTAAATAGTTCTAGCCTCGATGGTACATAATACACAACCACATGTGAAAGTAATAGTTTCTTTATTAAATTTGCCTCGAATTTTCTCATGAAAATTATTATGTAGTAATCACATGCAATACAAACTGTTAGATCGCTTATACCTATTGTATAGCGGAGTAAATAATGGGTAAAATTGTGTCGTTTTTTTTGATGAGCTTAGAACAAGATCAGACCCAGTGGGTATTGTCAACAACAGCATTATACACATAGAAACTCAAAATACGACATTTTTTAGCGGTCACCACATTTTTTATTTTTAAAAAACTATAAACTTTATTCCGGAGGTAAAATAGTCCCACATTCGGATCTCCGGGCGGGGACTGCTTCGGGGGGAGTCATCAGAAATGATAAGTGTAACATCTCACGAGTCGGAGCGTGGAATGTTAGAAGCATGAAACAAGTAGGAAAGTTAGAGAATTTGAAAATTGAGATGGATAGGTTAGCATTAGACGTAGTAGGTATTAGTGAAGTCCGATGGCCAGAAGCCGGAGACTTCTGGAGCGGAGATTTTAGAGTAATACACACAGGATCTGTAGGAGGAAATTCGGGAGTAGGAATTGTTATGCGGAAAAAAGTAGGGCAGAGTGTAGAAAATTTCTTACAGCAAAGTGACAGGGTAGTTATGGTTAGGTTAGATTCGAAACCTGTAAAAACAGTAATAATACAGGTATATATGCCCACTTCTAACTACAGTGATGAGGTCGTAGAGGCAGTTTATAGTGATATTGAACATGTGCTAGATTTTGTGAGAGGACACGAAAATTTAATAATTATAGGAGATTTCAATGCAGTCGTAGGCACAGGGCGAGAGGGCGGAATAGTTGGTCCCTTTGGATTAGGCAATAGGAACGATAGGGGAGTGAGACTGATAGAGTTCTGCGATAAACATAACTTAACGGTCGCGAACACTCTATTTCACCATCATGTTAGGAGACGCTACACGTGGAAGATGCCAGGAGACCTAGGGAGATATCAAATAGATTACATTCTTGTTAGGGAAAGATTTAGAAATCAAGTTAGGGATTGTAGAAGTTATCCAGGAGCAGATATAGATAGTGATCACAATATAGTCGTTATGAAGGCCAATCTTAAATTTAAGATTTTGAAAAAACGAAGCGGAAGAAGGTATCTTGACCCAGAGAAACTAAAAGATGATGATACGCGCGATAAGTTCGAGAAAAAGACAAACGAAGTACTAAAGGGCGCGGGCGAAAATATTGTTAGGGACATAGAGGAAGAATGGAATTGCATTAAAAATAGTTTAGTTTCCTCAGCTAGGGATATTTTGGGTCATAAACAGAATGAAAGTAGGAAACCCTGGATAACAAAACATATTGTGAGTCTAATAGAGGAAAGGTGCAAATATAAAAATAGGTTAGATGAAATAGGGAAAAAAAGATATAAGGCGATCAAGTGGGAAATTATTCGGAAATGTAGGAAAGCGAAAGAGCAATGGATCGACGATAAGTGCAAAGAAGTGGAAAATAAGTTCGAAATAGGAAAGACTGATGAAGCATATAAAATAATTAGGAGAAATTTTAGAGAAATTGGATCTAGTACCAAAAGCATTAGGAATGAGGCAGGAGATATCCTAATCGAAAGCGGGGAGAAGGCAGATAGGTGGAAAGAATATTTAGGAAACTTATATGCGGGACAGGAAGTGCAAGATATATTAGAAAGTGAAAGCAGTGTAGAAGGGGATAACCTAGGGAGTCCTATAATGAGAGAAGAGTTTGAGCTAGCACTAAAAAGTTTAAGGAATAATAAAGCACCAGGTATAGATGGCTTGCAGGCAGAAATCTTAAAGTGCGCAGGTCAAGAGGTAATAGATCGTTTATTTAAATTAGTTAGTCGCATATACCTGACAGGCGAGATTCCAGAGGATTACAAACTGAACATCATTGTAGCTTTGCCAAAAAGGAAAGGCGCGGATAGATGCGAAAATTTTAGAACTATCAGTTTAACTTCCCATGCGTCAAAAATTTTAACTAGAATTGTGCAAAGAAGGATGGAGAAAAAGGCGGAAGAAATATTAGGAGAAGATCAGTTCGGATTTAGACGAAATAGAGGAACGCGCGAGGCCATTCTAGCTTTACGAGTAATTATAGAAAAAACGATAGAAAAGAGAAAGAGCGTATATATAGGATTTGTAGATTTAGAAAAAGCCTTCGACAACGTAAAATGGGGGAAGATGTTCGAAGTGCTGAGAAAGGTAGGGATGAAATACAGGGACAGAAGAATAATACATAATCTCTACAAAGAGCAAAAGGCAGTTATAGAATGTGAGCAGGAACGAAGGGAAGTAGATATCCGGAAGGGAGTGAGACAGGGATGTGCATTGTCACCTCTAGTTTTCAACTTATATATCGAAGATGCTATTAATATTGTTAAGGACAGAACAGCCTCAGGGATTAACGTACAGGGTCAAACTATTAACATGCTCAGATTTGCGGATGATATAGCAGTGTTAGCATCTAGCAAAGAAGAACTAGGAGCGGCTTTGAATGAAATGGAAGCAGTTTTGACACAGGGCTATGGCATGAAAGTCAATAAAAAGAAAACTAAAATTTTGGTATGTAGGGGATGTGAAAATAGAATTAAAGTTGACATACAAATAGGAAATGAGAAGATAGAGGAGGTCACGGATTTCTGCTATTTAGGAAGTAAAATAACTCAAGACGGT
Source organism: Xestobium rufovillosum (assembly GCA_963966045.1). Taxonomy (NCBI): domain Eukaryota; kingdom Metazoa; phylum Arthropoda; class Insecta; order Coleoptera; family Ptinidae; genus Xestobium; species Xestobium rufovillosum. Next base: position 33,441,772 of record OZ014497.1, read on the forward strand.
AGGAGCACTAAAGATATAAAACAAAGAATAGCGCAGGGCCGAGTTGCGTTTAACAGAAAGAAACAACTGTTATGTTCGAGAACGGTTAATATTGAGACTAGGAAGAGACTCTTAAAGTCGTATGTATGGAGTACGGCATTATACGGGTGCGAAACTTGGACAATAGGGGAAGCGGATCGAAAAAGAGTAGAAGCGTTTGAAATGTGGTGCTACAGGCGCATGATGAAGATACCGTGGATAGATAAGGTTAGCAATAGGGAAGTATTAGAAAGAGTTGGGGAAAAGCGAAAGCTAGGGAAGACAATAAAGAGTAGGAGAGATAGGATGGTAGGACACCTTCTAAGACACGAAGGAATAGTTCGCGGCATACTAGAGTCAGAGATAGGAATGAAAAGAGGTAGGGGTAGGCCTAGATTAGACTACTGCTCTCAAATAGTTAGGGATGTAGGATGTTCTACTTTTAGGGAAATGCGTAGGTTAGCTCAGGATAGAAAAGAATGGAGGTACGCGTCCAACCAGTCTTCGGACTGAGAACCTTATGATGATAAACTTTTAACTTTTTTAAAAGTCATGTTTTTTTGCATATCTACTGGCATATCTCAAAAACGAATTGAGCTATCGACGTAATCTTTTTTTTGTTTTAAAGCACACACCTATGCGCTTCTTTAGATGTATAATAATAATGGTATTGTTTTTTAAATAAATGATAAAAACGCCGATGATCTTGGACGTTCAGAAACTATGCAGGTAAATTTTTACTAATCAAGAAACTTTTTTGTTTTGGAAATTTTTATATAACATGATGCGAAGAAAAGGTAGCCAAAAGACCAAAAAAGTTTTTAGAAAAAAAAATCTCTGGATATTTTCAATAGTTTTTATACTATGATTTTTTTAGTTTGGAGGGTAATATCTAAGTTTGCGCGCACGTTGCAATAATAGTATGGGTAATGGTTCGGCACCTTTAATTTTGCTGTGTTTATTGCCAATGTTCAGTATTTTCGGTTATTGATCTGCAATGCTTGGGCATCTAAAAAACGTATTTTAAATGATTCTCCGTCCGAGCTATTACTAATTTAGCAAACCATCTCAATATTGTCCTTGCTGGTATAGACCTTTCTACAGTCTTTATATTTTACTTTAATTTTTCCGTTTAAAATATCATTCTTGATTGCTAAAATTTTCTGTCCAAAATAATCTTTTCTCAGTTCCGCAGCCCTAATTATTGTCTCTAAACCCCACTTCCATGGCTCATGCACAACAAGTTTATCTTTTTCCTCCACAACTTCACCACATAATAAGCACTTCATTTTAATATTTAGCTCATCTATCTTAAATATTTTTAAGCAGTAAAAATTAAAGAACTCGCCACTAACAATACGAACTACAGTAAAAATAAAAGACTATTTATTTCTTTCATGTTATATCTTGCACGCGTCGATATTGTCTTAGGTGGCTCCTTATTATTAGCCGTAGTAAAATTTCCGAAACAAAAAAGTTTCTCGATTAGTAAGAATTTGCCTGCGTAATTTCTAAACTTCCTAGGTTATCGACATTTTGAGCATAATAAAACAAAAAACACCAACCAATACTATGCTTAGAAAGAAGCGCCTAAGTATGTGTTGTAAAACAAAAAAAAGATCATGTCGATAGCTCAATTAGATACCTAGATATTAGAGTGGATATATAAAAAAGCAAGGTTTTTAAAAAAGGTACGTATCCACACTTTTTTGCAAATAAAAAATTTCGTGACCACAAAAAAATGTCGTATCTTGTGATTTCTCATAAACAATGACCTAACTAATAAAATGATATATGTCTCAGTTTGTTCTAAGATAAAAAAAAATAAAATCGAGAAGGAAGCGACTTTTGCCTTGGTTTTTACTCCACTAATACCTATACCGTGTGACAGCGCAAATCGGAACATATAGTGATTAAAATTGGAATCCTGTTTTCCTGCAATCTTTGAAATCATCATAAAGTTTTCAGTCGGAAGACCGGTTGAACGCGAAGGTACCTCCATTCTTTCCTATCCTACGCATTTTCCCAAAAGTCGAACATCCTACATCCCTAACTATTTGAGAGCAGTAGTCTAATCTGGGCCTACCCGTATCTCTTTTTATTCCTATCTCTGACTCTAGTATGTCACGAACTATTCCTTCGTGTCTTAGAAGGTGTCGATATATAAATTGAAAGTTCCGTCTTTCATCTAACCTATTTTTATATTTTTGCCTTCCCTCTATTAGACTCAATCTAATCTTTATAAATTAAGTATTGGAAATTCAAATTATTTAGGTTTCCTAAAATGCCTGTCAATAATAATGTCAAACAGTGACTGTGTGTTAACAACTATAAACTCCTAAAGAACGGTTTATTCATCCTTAGCTTGCCTCGTGCCAGGAATTTTCTGTTCGCAATTTAGTCAATCATTTCAATAATGATAATAATAATAATCAGAAAAATGAGTCATGCAAGTACACGATTTTAAAATTCTCTCCTGCGTGCAAAACTTTTACAAGGTAACCGGTCTCTTCGTTTAACGAACGTCTTACTCACGTCACGAAGAACACGTTCAACTTTTTATTATTTAACTGGTGACGTCAGTAACAGGTTCGGGGAGAAATTAATATTTTTGTTGTTTCCTGCTCTAGCAGACATGCAGTTAAATTAATTAAAGTGATTATAAAATAGTTTCTCTCTTAAAAATCTTGAGTATGTTATATTTAAAAAAACCACAGTTAGGTGCTGTACAGAAGAAATTGGACAGCCTGTACATACGTAAATGATTTTAAAGTGTGGAAAACTGAGCTAGTGGTAGTAGCTCATGAAATGTATATAAATTTGCGAGCATCGTTTCACTCTTCTTGACACATTTTTGTCGGAATCATTTCATTGTCACAGTCAAAAACATTAAAGCAAATCAGTTTCGTTTTCCTCGCTCTAGATACCAGCGACAATGTCAGTTTAAATAATGTTCCTAAAACTTAAAAATTCCCATGTAGGTATAAATAGCTTGTACCTCGCACCTATTAAACTCATTAATTTGAATTTTGTGCACTTATATTTACTAAAATTGCTTTGTAAGTAGATGATCTAATATCCAAGGTCTTAGTACTTTCATTAAAGAAATGAGTATCCGCATTTGCCGTCATCATCATAAAGTTCTGTAGACTTCTGAAGCGGAGATTTTAGAGTAATACACACAGGATCTGTAGGAGGAAATTCGAGAGCAGAAATTGTTGTGCGAAAAAAAGCAGGGCAGAATGTAGAAAATTTCTTACGGCAAAATGACAGGGTAGTTATATGGTTATAGGTCAGATTCGAAACCTGTAAAAACAGTAATAATACAGGCATATATGCCCACTTCTAACTATAGTAATGAGGCCGTAGAGGCAGTTTATAGTGACATTGAATACGTGCTAGATTTTGTGAGAGGGCACGAAAATTTAATCGTTTTAGGTGTAGGAGATTTCAATGCAGTCGTAGGCACAGGGAGAGATGGCGGAATAGTTGGCCCCTTTCGATTAGGCAATAGAAACGATATGGGAGTTAGACTGATAGAGTTCTGCGATAAACATAACCTAACGGTCGCGAACACTATTTCACCATCACGTTAGCAGACGTGGAAGATGCCAGGAGACCTAGGGAGATATCAAATAGATTACTGTAGAAGTTATTCAGGAGTAGATATAGGTAGTGATCACAACATAGTGGTTATGAAGGCCAGTCTTGAGTCTTAAATTTAAGATTTTGAAAAAACGAAGCGGAAGAAGGTATCTAGAGACAAGCAACAAAATTCAAAATTGTAGATATGAAGAAATAACTGATGTCATGTGCGCAGTTATTTTAGTCGTCTCCGTTCGGTTGTTGGTGGTCCAGGTAATGTTTTTTGGGCACTAGAAGGGTATTGGGCAATGGAAGGTCCAGGCAATGGGTCAGGGGCAGGGGCTGTGGAAGGTCCAGGCTGAACAGTCGAGTTGTTGCTGTTTTTCAACTGAAAAATTGTAATTGAATGATTAATGTTATTATAGAGAAATATTGAATAGTAAAGATGCGTAATGCTCCAAATTCAGAAGAGGGAGACGACCTGGACGAGTCCCTTACAGTACCACTGTCTGAAGCAGCTGAGGCGACAGAAGGTATTAATTCATGTAATATTTTGCAGCATTTACTAATCAATTTTTCTCTATAATATCATTAATCATTCAATTACAATTTTTTCAGTTGAAGAACAGAAACAACTCACTGTTCAGCCTGGACTTTCCACAGCCCCTGACCCTTTGCCTGGACCTTCCATTGCCCAAGACCCTTCACCTGTACCTTCTAGTGCCTGGGCCATCAACAACCAAACGGGGACGACTAAAATAATTGCGCACATGACATCAGGTATTTCTTCATAGGTACATCGACAGTTCACTATACAACTTATCTGTTTTTGTAACCATGTTCTAACATTCAAATATTGCATGTTTTGAATGTGTATGGAAAACCGCAGACCAACTGGTTTCGTCCTTCTGGGACTCATCAGTACGGTGCTTTCCCCTACACACTCAAACCATGCAATTTAATCTTGCTATATATACTGCCGCGCTCTGGACAGATATCAGCAAGTGACAACTACTTTGAGTAATTATCTAGTATTAATTAGTGATACTGGACCGTTGAGTGTGTAGGGGAAAGCACCGTACTGATGAGTCCCAGAAGGACGAAACCAGTTGGTCTGCGGTTTTCCATACACATTCAAAACATGCAATATTTGAACAAAGACCTGCTTAAAAGCACGTACGTACATGGAGACAAATTAGGATTGTTTCAAAGCCATCTTAGATGGGGTAGCAGTCTGAAACGTCTCGTAGTACAAAAAATCTGGATTTAGTTCTATAATTCAACGCCTGGCGGGGTATTTGCCCGAGGAGTAGTTGTTCGAACGGTCCAGTATCACTAATTAATGTTCTAAATGTCTTCTTTCTTTTCCAGATGGAGAACCTACTCGAAGTGATGACCCAATCCTGGGTTCGACTTTCCCTCATTTCGTGACACATGTACTTACATTACTACATACAGATTTCATATTCAGCTTTATATTCGGTGTCGTGTACGTAACATGTTGTAAATATAATTTCAATTTGTTAATGTTTTCATCAAACATGATTTGCCATCAATTCATTCAAAACGACCTCTTTTAAGCGTAATACATCGAAAGTATAGCGCCGATGAGAGGTAGACAGGCAGGAGGGACCGTTTTGGTTGTAGGGCGCAGAACGCATTTTTCGTAATTTTCTCTTTGCCCTCGCCCCCATTATGAGAAAATTGAATGTTAAAGACGTGTCTTGTAGGAAATTTAATGTACTTTCACGTGGTATATGGGTTTTTGTTGATAACATGTTTATTTTCGAGTTGTAGGGGGTAGGAGTGGGCGTTTTTGACGTTTTCGCAGAAGGGCCAAAAAATCGCTGTTTTTCAGCGCGCTCTAGCGCCGATGCCGGACATCAGAAAATCAAAGTTGGCTAGTGCATTTTGTAGGAAATTTTGTCTACTTTAATTTTGTATAGAGTGGTCAAAAATGGATAGTCTTCGAGATATAAGAAAAAAATTTTAAAAAATGCGAAAATTTTGAGGTTTTTTGCTTTTTCGTTGTGAAGCCGACCTCCTACACGGCAGCAAACTTGAAATTTGGATTCAGCACCCCAAAAAACATAAAGAACCGCTGAGAAAAAAATTTCCGCAATTTTCCACCATTTGACTGGGCTAAGGTAATACCATGGATAGAGGATAATACAGTAGTGGCCATAAATATAGCAACTTCCTGAAATTTCGAATTTAATTTTTTTCCGCAATTTTCCACCATTTGACTGGGCTAAGGTAATACCATGGATAGAGGATAATACATATGTAGATAGTTTATTCAAACTAGTTAGTGCATACCAGATAGGCGAGATTCCAGAAGATTACAAACGGAATATCATAGTAGCTTTTCCAAAAAGAAAATTTTAGAACGATCAGTTTATGTAACTTGACAAATAACTTGTTGTTGAAAACACGGCTTAAGTGAACAGCCTGTATACTATAGAGTATAGAGCGACCAAAAACTGGAGAGAAAACACTTTCATAATTTTATAATAACCATGTAAATATCTACAATTAAAGGCTTCTTCTGGAGAGCGAAAGTTGGACGTATTTTTATGTTATACTTTCCATCACTTAATACCTACTATACTTGAAGCAGTTCTAGAAACATGAATATATATGAAAGTATTTTATGCATATATCGCAGAGACAATTAAAGTGTGTTTAAAGAAATAGCAACGATAAACACGATAATTAACGATAAACAAGAATAAAGGTATTTTATAACAATTTTCATGTTTGGTTTGTGTTATTTATCAAGCAATGAGGCAAAATGCGTTTTTTTTGCATTATCAACACAAAACATTCTTTGTAAGTTTACTTTCCACGTCAAAAGGCAGTGACGCATGTATTTCGTCGACAATGTCAGCATCTTCAGGAGCACGAATGCGCAAGTATGGCCTGGATCTATTTCTTACTTTTATTGCTTTATTATTTGGATTGCCAAGGGTATTGTTTTTATAAAACGCACAACTACACTCTGTAATAATTACGCAACACTGTTTTCCAAGAAAATCGACCTCGACGTCGTTTGGAATACATACAATCATATTACACATTTTTTAATTAATTTAAATTCAAGATTCGTCCAAATATTTCAAATTTTGTACTTTAAAATTCAAAGCGAAGCTTCGTTTTTGAAATTTGAGTACTCCTTTGACCTCAGACAAAGTATGTTATTTGCTGTTTCACTTGCAACAATGAATGACATGGTGTCGCAAGTTGTAATGAGGTCAAATTAAACACCATTACTTTAATTAATATGAGCCCAGTATACAGGGTGTGTAGGTAAATTAAATGTTTACGTGACAATCTATTAATATTAATAATAAAATTAAACAATAACACTAATGTGTGTTTTAGTAATCCGATGTTCAATTACTGCAAATCATTTATGGTTAAAAATAGTTTCTGCAATACTAATGTTTGCATTCCACTATGTGATAAGGCAAACTGTAATTGCAATCAAGCCTACAAGAACGCAGGTAATAATAAATTTTTTTCTGGAAATCACCTCCGTGGCTTTAAAAAGTTAATGCATATCCAGGTGATCTAGGTGGTGTACATTACTCGCTACACCAAAAGCAATTTATACTCAAAAAATATTGGACACCATCTTCATAGATTTCTAGAATTAATAAATGTGCACGTGATCCAGGTACTAAAAACGAATACTTACGTCAATAAGACGTCATAGCTAAAATTTTATGGGCATCATCCCCATAGGTTTTGAAAACTACCTACTTTACAATTAATCTAGGTATAGAAATACCATAAAATCGTAACCTACTTCTCTCTAACATTGCCAAATACAGCAGTTTCACCTCTCCGCCTGAATTTAATTCATAATTGAATAAACACATTTTTTTCTTTTCAAAAAGTACTTAACCGAAAACATATTCTTTGCTTCGATGACCACAATGACAGTCGCAAACGTGATCATTTTTTGACTACCATATTTTTTAACGAGGTTAGTTTAGAAAACAAAAGTATATAGTTGTAAGCGCAATTTTGTGTGCAATCAAGCTCTAAATCTCTTGCACACCCTACATACATTGAACTAACTCTTATCCTAAAAAGTAAGTACTTCTCTGGCCTTCAAATTTGCACTTTGTCCATCGATCACCTTCGTATACAAGGGTTAATGGAAAATGTTACACAGAGCCAATAATTTCGAAAACATACTTCAAATAAAATTCTCTATTATGTTGGTACTTAACCATATAATTGACACGTTTATTTGTTTTTAGTTCAAAGTTTGCATTTAGTTTATTGTTAGATAACAGAAGGTAATTAAAATTCGTTTAGAGAAAAGTAATGATTCCTCATGTACTTAACTTATTCTAAATGGAATCTAGACAAATATTTGATGGCTGGTGCGTGTTCGTATCTAGCGTTAAAAGCTCCAAGCTGTATGATAACAGGGCAGACAGATGGACTGCTTTATAAATTTGGCAATTTTGGTTTTAAATAACATACCTAAGTCAAAAATAACTATCGACGATAAAGTGGTAATAATTATATACCAGATAACAATCAAACATTCTAACCTACACCAACGTTGGCCGGAAAGAATTCTTTTAAACTGAATTTAAAATGATTGTTGCAATTAGTAGTTTTCTGCAACAGTTGGCAACTTATTTGACCTGGTTTACCAATAGTAAATGAAGAAAATTATATTCACGATCACGTAATAGATTTTGTCTGAAGACTATGAGAATACAGTGGCGTGGGAAAGGAACATACACGTACATCAATGGTGTTTTAAACCAGGAAGTATCGATAGTTTCCTTGTAAGAAAATTCGGCTATACCAATAGGTACACACCTAAGCTATATGATGTTGAAAATATTCTTATACCAAAATTTGAATAGTACCATAACGTACTGCACTGGTCTGTCACATTTTAAAGCATGTCGTCTTCAAGTTTGACCCAAATCGTGGCCTACTATTAACCAATGCAGACATCAACAAAACAACTGCTGTTAGATTATAAGTACTTAAAAAAACCTAAATGATAACAAGTACCCGTCACTGGCATTTCGCAAAATAACTACTAGAATTATTGCACTTACAAAAATGTATAAAGCAATAAAAAACCAATAAAGTGGGCCACGACTTCTCTAGTTTCACGGATTACACAACCAGTAAACTCTCTTCTTCCAATAAAATTCGAGAATTTCGATCAATACGGACGGAAAACTGTCAAAAATCGCGTTTCTTCTTTTTTTTTTGAAAGGTTTCAGCGAGCACGCGCACCGACTAGAACGCACCAAGACCAAAGTGAAACTAAAGTTTGTTGGGAGAGGTGGCCAGTGAACGCAACGAGAAGACCAGGTAACTGTTAGGTCACACCTGATCAAGTATACTGCCCTCTCTCGTTCCCGCGCTGATTTATGCGCTTAAGACAAATGACCAACAGGTTCAGAATGTTTGCAAAATCGAAGAAAATATACGGTTTGCGATTTTTTGGCAACCATCACCGTGGCTTTACAAAACTAATTAATATCTAGGTGATCTAGGTGATGTAAAATACTCAACAGTTTAAAACAATTCGTAAATAAAAATTTTTGGACACCATCTTCATAGTTTTCAAAATGTATTTAGCGCACACCTGATCCAGGTAGCAAAAAACAATGTATATATTAGAAAAACTTCGCTGGAAAAATTTCTTGGACATCGTCTTCGTAGGTTTGCGAAAACTGCCGACTCAACAGTGAGTCTAGGTGGTGCAAAATACTACTCACATCCAAAATGACTTGTTTATCAAAATTTTTGGATATCATCTCCATAGTTTTCAAAAAGCATTCAATTATGCAGGTTATCCAGGTGGTTAAAATGACTCAACGTGACAAAAATACTCCATGGGCAAAATTTCTTGGAACCCATCTTCATAGATTTATAAAAATTACCTACTTAACACTTACTCCAGGTGGTTTAATAGGTATAATTGAGTGAAATAAGTTTTGTTTACCAGTTCTTCGAACAATTCTAGAAATAATACTAAAGAAAAGCAAACACTTAACATATTTAACAGATTAAAATTCGCAGATAAAAACTTTTGGACATCATCTTCATAGTTTTCAAGAAATACTTAGTGCACACCTGATCCAGGTAATAAAAAAGAATGCATATATTAAGAAAACTTCGCCGGCAAAAATTTCTTGGACATCGTCTTCGTAGGTTACAGAAACTGCCGACTTAACAGTTAGTCCGGGTGGTACAAAATATTACACATCCAAAATGACTTAAATATCAAAATTTTTGGATATCATCTCCATAGTTTTCAAAAACCATTTCATTATGTAGGTTGTCCAGGTGGTAAAAATGACACTACATGATAAAAACACTCCACAGGCAAAATTTCTTGGAAGCCATCTTCATAGATTTTTAAAAATTATCCACTTAACACTTACTCCACGTGGTTTAATAGGTATAATTGAGTGAAATAAGTTTTGTTTACGAAGGCTTTTCCAACAATTATAAAAATTATAAAGAATATTCTAAAGAAAAGCAAGAACAGGTCTTAAAAATAGTAATAAGGATGTAAAATATCTGACTATGTAACAGATTAAAATAATTTGTACGTAAAAATTTTTGGACACCATCTTCATAGTTTGCGGAAAATACCGACTTAACAGTTAGTCTGGGTGGTAAAAATGATTCTAAACGACAAAAATACTCCACAGGCAAAATTTCTTGGAAGCCATCTCCATAGATTTATAAAAATTACCCACTGAACACTTACTCCAGGTAGTTTAATAGGTATAATTGAGTGAAATAAGTTTTGTTTATGAAGGTTTTTCCAACAATTCTATAAATAATATTAAAAATGATGAAGTATCTACTAAAGAAATGTTAAAAGTAATAATTAAGGAATATGGCACGTGCGCAAATAAGCAATTACGCAAATACCCGGTGAAAAAACGGGCACTTGTGCCTTTCAACAGACTCTGAGAGTATTTTATTGCAAAATGAATAGATGATTATAAAAAAACGTACATTAAATTTGCGTACTAGTTCGTTACTTGTTACGGAACGACTATTTAATTAACAAATGGACAAAAGCTCAATTAACACAATGACCTTTCAAGAAGATTGTTTTTAGACGTTATAAGAAAATATATATTGAAAATTTAATTTTTATATACAATACAAATGAACTTGGTTCGACTCTACAAATCGAGGCACAGAATTAAAGATTTACTTAAAATATTCGCTGCGGCATTTGTATCGCAAATTTCTATGTGGTCACAAAAAACGTCCCCCGTTTCGTAAATTTTCCTACAAACGTCGCAAAAATATACTTCTTCCAGATAATGGTCTTCCTGGGTATGTTGCACTAACGAATTAAAATCTTCGGAAATAAAATCGCAGAATTTACATTCATTTTTGATGAATGCTTGAGAAAAAACCTCATATTCTCGTTGTACAAGATGAGTATCTTCGATTTTAATGTGCACCTCTTCAGAAGAGGTCTCTTCATATGCATTTCCCGCTACATCCTGCGTGTTGTCTAGTTTACCGACCTTGCGAACTACTGGAGTTATCGGAATGGATTTTGCACCACGGTGATAGATAGCAAGATGTTTGTTCAAAGCTGATCGAGTACAGAACTTGTGCTGACAAATATGGCAAACAATATGACTACTATAATGGTATTTAATTGTCTGTGCAACCATAAACTTTATGACAAATCAAACAAACGTATTTCCCTTCTCTTCTTGTTAAATGACTCCGGTAATGTGACCGATAAGTCTGATATCCTGTCAGTTCTTTCCCACAACACTGCGTGCCTTAGCAACATGTGTTTTTCTAAGTCAAAAAGGCCCGTAAATGTCTTCGGACAAAGGCTACAACTTTTCCCCGGTCCCTCTGCATTAACATATGACGCATCATATGTTTCTTCCATCTAAATGACTTCTCGCACACCGAACACTTATGTTTGTACTCAAAATGACCATGTAAATGAGTTTCCAAACTACGCTCGTTCGCCCCATATACACAACACAGCCTACACTGAATATCCGTGCTTCTGTTTATTTCTACAATTTCATCGTCTGAAATACAATATACACTGGCGAGCATAAAATTAGGGTCACTTCAAAAATTCAACTTTTCTGGTTATTTATTGTATCTTATTATTGTAAATGGATTTCGTTGTATACATATCTCTAAACAGCAATGTTTTAAAAAGAAAACGTTTCATTTTCTAATGTTTTTATTGAAAATTCGTAAAGAAATAAATTTTAACAAAATTGTCTTAAAAATGTGTAGTGAGAAAAATGTTGGAATAAAACAAGGAACTGTTAAAATTTTGACCCCTAATAACGAGTGTTTCCTCCCCGTGCATTTGACAGCCTGGAGGCGACGTGGCATGCTCTCAATTAAATTACGGATCACATTTTGGGGGATATTATTCCACTCCTGTAGTAGGAGCTCCCTAAGATCCTGTGCGTTGGTGGGAGACGGCGTATGACTTCGTACACGTTGTCCTAGCTCATCCCACACATGCTCTATGGGGTTCAAGTCGGGACTCCGTGCTGGCCAGTCAAATCGCGTAATTTGAACCTCATCCAAATAACCGCTAACAATTCTTGCCACGTGGGGTCGAGCGTTATCATGCATGAAAGTTGCATTTTCTCCCAGAACCGTCAAAAAAGGCATGACATGATTTTCTACAACTTCCGTTACGTACCTATGGGCAGTTAGGGATCCATTGCCGATAAACACTAATTCGGTACGTGCGTCTGAAGAAATTCCTCCCCACACCATAACTGAGCCTCCACCAAATGTAAGTCGCTCATCAATACAAGCCTGGGCATACCTTTCTCCGGGTCTTCGCCATACCCGCCGACGTCCATCCGACCCATTTAAACAGAAATGTGAGTCGTCTGAGAATAATACCCTCCCCCAATCGTCATTTGTCCATCCCAAGTGATCTCGAGCAAAGTTCAGTCTTGCAATTCTATGGCGACGGAGAAGTGGAGGACCCGTAGCCATTCTCCGAGAAGATAATCCAGCAGAACGAAGTCGCCTCCTAGCTGCCCATTCGCTAATGTTAACATTTCTGACTTCTTGGAGGAGATTTCGAAGCGAAACTGCCGTAGCAGTCCGATTCCGTAAAGCCATGGACACAAGAAAACGGTCATCCCTTGGGGTGGTGGTTCTTTTCCGCCCTGATCCTGGTCTTCTCGTCAGCCTACCAGTTTCCTGAAATCGTTGGGATACCCGCTGAACTGTAAAAAGACTTACACCAACCGTTCTTGCCGTTACACGTTGCCCCCGACCATCTTGCAACAGCGCTATAATTCTGGCCGCCGTGACAGGATTTAAAGCCATTATAAGGAAATAAACGAAGACTACACTTTTCGACCGTCAAGTTATACACAGGAAAGTTAGTGAATAAATGAAGGAAATTGAAAAATAGACCCCGAGAAATAAGCTTCCAAGTAGCGCACCTGCAAGCATTTACTAGAAATCGGAAATATTGAATCTTTGTTGTGCAAAAGAAACCACAAAAAACTTATAACAGTTCTCAGAAATGCAAGTGTTATTGCCTTCAAGAATTAATTAAATTTAATATTTTGAATTCTTGGAAAAATTGGCAATTTTCAAAGTGACCCTAATTTTATGCTCGCCAGTGTATTTCTTCAAGTTTTGCTTTAGTTTCATTAGTTTCTGATCGTCTATCTTGGTCCGGTGTTACATTCTTTGTTTTAATAGGGTTATAGCGTTCTTCGGTACATTCTTTTTCAAAATGGATAACTAAATCAGGATCTGTCTTCATGTTTTCGAGTACATATGATTCTAATTCCAGTGATTTTATAAAATCGCTGTATAATACGGTCATATTTACGATTTTTTACACGAACAGACGTACATAACCACAAATTCATGTGACAAATGACGGACACGATTCGATTGGTAATTCAGAAATCTATAACTATGAGTAACATCAAAGAACATATATATGGTTACCTATAGGAGAGGTTTGTAAACGACAGCCATATAGTGGGTTACGTTTTCCAGCTGCATTTGAAGTTCCTCGCTTCTTACCAGACGGCGCGCGTGGCTACAATGCACTAGGGTCCCTACAATGCACGATTTATTATAGGCTCTTATGGAAATATCAAACATAATACATAAATTAACATTTCTACGAGAAAATGAATTAATCAATCTATTGAATTAGGATTTGACATCCGAGCATAACCTGAATAGGGCTTTTAATTATTAAAAAAATGCTGAGGCGCATGTGCGATCGCGCCGTGACATTTTCAGACAGGTGTCAAAGCTTTGTATTGTTTGAAAGTGTTTATTTTAAATTCTTTGGTCTATACAGCAAAATTTTATTGCAAACGTGCAAAATTAGTGTGGAGCATCCAAACTTTGTGCTTTTGGTGACTGCAACGGCCAAGCTATCGCTTGGGATTACGATTTTATCCATTTCCCAAACCCTGCTTAATACTGGGGTAAATCGAAGTTAATAACCGAGTCTGTGACCAAGTGAGGACTTGTTCCACCTATGTAAATTGTGCAGCGTGAATGAAAATGTGTAAGAGGCAAGATTCGAAATGGAAAAGTGTGTTGGATGTTTCCAGGTTTTACGTCATTATTTGTTAGGTCTTTAAAATAATAATTATTTGTAGTTACATACATACATACATTACAGAAAAATACGCACCTGTCTGTTATAGACCAGGAGCCCATAGACCAAAAATTGTGCATAATAGGTTTACTCCAAAAATGCCTGAGATGTTGTGATTTTTGGGTCGTGGAGCACAGAAATGCCCATGCCAGTTTTTGTTTTTGGTACAGTGATGTGTGGCAGACCTGTAAATGTGTAAAAAAATTGCTTAAAAAAGTATTATAGGTTTAGGACTGGGGTTTGTGGGAAGCACTAAATAATGAAAAGTAATCCAGCGGACGCGGTTCGCTTGTTGTGAATTCTGGGACACTGACCCGCTACAGGGGTCAAATTGTGTAAATAAAACACCCCCAAAAAAATTATAGGTTTACGCATGGGGATTGGAGGGACCTCCTAATTTACCCCCAAACATCATGAATCTCAACTCCCATTCATTTTGGTTGGTACAAAGAGGCGCCACTCTCGCGACATTTTGTAAATTCACTCAGGTAAAAAAAATCATAAGTTTACTCTTCAAAACTTGGAGACAAGTTATTTCAATCACAAAAGTCGAATATTCACCGTTGCCGATAAAAAAAAATTGGTACAGGGGGGCGCTAGAGACGCAACATTTTGTAAAAAAAAACTTACGTAAAAAAATCATAAGTTTATGAATGGCATTCAAGAATTTGATTATGATGAACCTGCTGAGTACAAAAATACATTCCTTATCATTGAACGGTGGTACGAGGGCCCGCTAGAAAGCTTGAAAGAAAGCAATTATAAATTTTCACCCTTCATCATAAATATTTCAGTTCGAAGACTGGTTGGACGCGTACCTCCATCTTTCCTATCCTGAGCTAACCAACGCTTTTCCCTAAAAGTTGAACATCCTATATCCCTAACTACTTGAGAGCAGTAGTCCAATCTCGGCCTACCCTTACCACTTTTTATTCCTATCTCTGACTCTAGTATGTTGCGAACTAAGCCTTCGTGCCTCAGAAGGTGTCCTACTATCCTATCTCTCCTATTCCTTACTGTCTTCCATAAATTTCGCTTTTCTCCAACTTTTTCTAATACCTCTCTGTTGCTAACCTTATCTACCCACGGTATCTTCGTCATGCGTCTATAGCGCCACATTCCAAATGCTTCTAATTTTTTCCTATCCGCTTCTATCGTCCAAGTTTCGCACCCGGACACTGCTGTACTCCATACATACGTTTTTAAGAGCCTCTTCCCAGTTTCTACATTTATCATTTCCGAGCATAATAGTTGTTTCTTTTTTTTAAATGCAACTCGGCCCTGCGCTATTCTTTGTCTTAAATCTAGAGTTATTTGACTTCCTAAATAGCAGAAATCTGAGACTTCCTCTATCTTCTCGTTTCCTATTTGTATTTTAGTTTTAGCCCTATTTTCACGCCCCCTACACAACAAAATTTCGGTTTTCTTTTTATTGATCTTCATACCATAGCCCTCCGTCAAAACCGCTTCCATTTCGTTCAGAGTCCTTCCTAATTCTTCTTTGCTGGATCGCTGGATGCTAATACTGCTATATCATACGCAAATCTGAGCATATTAATAGTTTGACCCTGTATATTAATTCCAGCAACTATTCTAATGTCTTTAACAATATTCATGGCATCTTCGAATTTCGATATATAAATTGAGAACTAGAGGCGATAACGCACGTCCCTGCCTCACTCCCTTTCGGATATTTACTTCTCTATGTTCCTGCTCAAATTCTGTAACTGCCGTTTGCTCTTTGTGTAGATTATGAATAAATTATTCTTCTATCCCTATTAATTAGGGAGCCGGTATAGTAAATTATGACTGTATTTTCTACCATGCCGGACATTATTAATCTTAATGTAGGTATGCAACAAGAGGAAGAAGAATATGACTATGAGAAAGTTGCATCTGAGTCGCACTGCAGATGGCGCTCTTAAGAAAAGTTTAGAATCGTCTGGCACGCACTCGCGACTATCTAATGTGTCTAGCATTGATATTTTGGCATTCTTCATGATACAAATAGTCGGTAAAAGAAGAATCAGATACATTATAAGTCGCGAGTGGGTGCCAGAGAACCCCAAACTTATCTTAAGCAGGAGCGTCACGTGACGTATTTTCTACCAACAGATTTTTCTTTTACCGAATTTTTGTATTATGAAGAATGCCAAAATATCAATGCCAGACACATTAGATAGTTGCGAGTGGGTGCCAGACGATTTGAAACTTTTCTTAAGAGGGCCATCTGCAGTGCGACTCAGATGCAACTTTCTCATAGTCATATTCTTCTTCCTCTTGTTGCATACATTAAGATTAATAATGTCCGGCATGGTAGAAAATACAGTCATAATTTACTATACCGGCTCCCTATAACTATATACTTAATCCCTACCGTTTTGAGCACTTCGAACATCTTCCTCCATTTCACATTGTTCCAAATTTTTCCAAATCTGCAAATCCTTTATAGGGTCTCTTTCCCTTTTCTATTGCTTTTTCTATTAGTAGTCGTAAAGCTAGAATGGTCTCGCGTGTTCCCCTATTTCTTCTAAATCCGAACTGATCTTCTAATATTTCTTCCGCCCTTTTCTCCATCCTTCTTTGCACAATTCTAGTTAAAATTTTTGACACGTGGGAAGTCAAACTGATCGTTCTAAAATTTCCACACTTATCCGCGCCTTTCCTTTTTGGCAAAGCTACTATGATGTTCCGTTTGTATTCTTCTGGAATATCGCCTGTCTGGTATGTGCAGCTAAACGTTTCATAGTCATCATAAGGTTCTCAGTCCGAAGACTGGTTGGACGCGTACCTCCATTCTTTTCTATCCTGAGCTAACCTACGCATTTCCCTAAAAGTAGAATATCCTACATCCCTAACTATTTGAGAGCAGTAGTCTAATATAGGCCTACCCCTACCTCTTTTTATTCCTATCTCTGACTCTAGTATGTCACGAACTATTCCTTCGTGTCTTAGAAGGTGTCCTACCATCCTATCTCTCCTACTCTTTATTGTTTTCCATACCTTTCGCTTTTCCCCAACTCTTTCTAATACTTCCCTATTGCTAACCTTATCTATCCACGGTATCTTCATCATGCGTCTGTAGCACCACATTTCAAACGCTTCTACTCTTTTTCTATCCGCTTCTCCTATTGTCCAAGTTTCGCACCCGTATAATGCCGTACTCCATACATACGACGTTAAGAGTCTCTTCCTAGTCTCTATATTAACCGTTCTCGAGCATAACAGTTGTTTCTTTTTGTTAAACGCAACTCGGCCCTGCGCCATTCTTTGTTTTATATCTTTAGTGCTCCTACCGTCTTGAGTTATTTTACTTCCTAAGTAGCAGAAATCCGCGACCTCCTCTATCTTCTCATTTCCTATTTGTATTTCAATTTTAGTTCTATTTTCACTCCCTCTACATACCAAAATTTTAGTTTTCTTTTTATTGATTTTCATGCCGAAGCCCTGTGTCAAAACTGCTTCCATTTCATTCAAAGCCGCTCCTAATTCTTCTTTGCTAGATGCTAACACTGCTATATCATCCGCAAATCTGAGCATGTTAATAGTTTGGCCCTGTACATTGATCCCTGAGGCTGTTCTTTCCTTAACAATATTAATCGCATCTTCGATATATAAGTTGAAAACTAGAGGTGACAATGCACATCCCTGTCTCACTCCCTTCCGGATATCTACTTCCCTTTGTTCCTGCTCACATTCTATAACTGCCTTTTGCTCTTTGTAGAGATTATGTATTATTCTTCTGTCCCTGTATTTCATCCCTACCTTTCTCAGCACTTCGAACATCTTCCCCCATTTTACGTTGTCGAAGGCTTTTTCTAAATCTACAAATCCTATATAGACGCTCTTTCTCTTTTCTATCGTTTTTTCTATAATTACTCGTAAAGCTAGAATGGCCTCGCGCGTTCCTCTATTTCGTCTAAATCCGAACTGATCTTCTCCTAATATTTCTTCCGCCTTTTTCTCCATCCTTCTTTGCACAATTCTAGTTAAAATTTTTGATGCATGGGAAGTTAAACTGATAGTTCTAAAATTTTCGCATCTATCCGCGCCTTTTCTTTTTGGCAAAGCTACTATGATGTTCCGTTTGTAATCTTCTGGAATCTCGCCTGTCAGGTATATGCGACTAACTAGTTTAAATAAACGATCTATTACCTCTTGACCTGCGCACTTTAAGATTTCTGCCTGCAAGCCATCTATACCTGGTGCTTTATTATTCCTTAAACTTTTTAGTGCTATCTCAAACTCTTCTCTCATTATAGGACTCCCTAGGTTATCCCCCTCTACACTGCTTTCGCTTTCTAATATATCTTGCACTTCCTGTCCCGCATATAAGTTTCCTAAATATTCTTTCCACCTATCTGCCTTCTCCCCACTTCCGATTAGGATATCTCCTGCCTCATTTCTAATGTTTTTGGTACTAGATCCAATTTCTCTAAAATTTCTCCTAATTATTTTATATGCTTCATCAGTCTTTCCTACTTCGAATTTATCTTCCACTTCTTTGCATTTATTATCGATCCATTGCTCTTTCGCTTTCCTACATTCCCGAATAATTTCCCACTTGATCGCCTTATATCTTTGTTTCCCTGTTTCATCTAACCTATTTTTATATTTTCGCCTTTCCTCTATTAGACTCACAATATGTTTTGTTATCCAGGGTTTCCTACTTTCATTCTGTTTATGACCCAAAATATCCCTAGCTGAGGAAACTAAACTATTTTTAATGCAATTCCATTCTGCCTCTATGTCCCTAACAATATTTCCACCCGTGCCCTTTAGTGCTTCGTTTGTCTTTTTCTCGAACTTATTGCGCATATCATCCTCTTTTAGTTTCTCTGGGTCAAGATACCTTCTTCCGCTTCTTTTTTTCAAAATCTTAAATTTAAGATTGGCTTTCATAACGACTATGTTGTGATCACTATCT
Organism: Xestobium rufovillosum; assembly: GCA_963966045.1. NCBI lineage: Eukaryota > Metazoa > Arthropoda > Insecta > Coleoptera > Ptinidae > Xestobium > Xestobium rufovillosum. The sequence goes on from OZ014497.1 coordinate 33,460,974, forward strand.
ATATCTGCTCCTGGATAACTTCTACAATCCCTAACTTGATTTCTAAATCTTTGCCTAACGAGAATGTAATCTATTTGATATCTCCCTAAGTCTCCTGGCATCTTCCACGTATAGCATCTCCTAACATGAATGTGAAATAGAGTGTTCGCGACCGTTAAGTTATGTTTATCGCAGAACTCTATCAGTCTAACTCCCCTATCGTTCCTATTGCCTAATCCAAAGGGGCCAACTATTCCGCCCTCTCGCCCTGTGCCTACGACTGCATTGAAATCTCCTGTAATTATTAAATTTTCGTGCCCTCTCACAAAATCTAGCACATATTCAATATCACTATAAACTGCCTCTACGGCCTCATCACTGTAGTTAGAAGTGGGCATATATACCTGTATTATTACTGTTTTTACAGGTTTCGAATCTAACCTAACCATAACTACCCTGTCACTTTGCTGTAAGAAATTTTCTACACTCTGTCCTACTTTTTTCCGCATAACAATTCCTACTCCCGAATTTCCTCCTACAGATCCTGTGTGTATTACTCTAAAATCTCCGCTCCAGAAGTCTCCAGCTTCTGGCCATCGCACTTCACTGATACCTACTACGTCTAATGCTAACCTATCCATCTCAATTTTCAAATTCTCTAACTTCCCTACTTGTTTCATGCTTCTAACATTCCACGCTCCGACTCGTGAGATGTTACACTTATCATTTCTGATGACTCCCCCCGAAGCAGTCCCCGCCCGGAGATCCGAATGTGGGACTATTTTACCTCCGGAATATTTTACTCCAGAAGGTGCCATCATCATAAATTAAAGTACGCTGTACTAGGGATAAAATAATGTGGTGGTTTCCCGTTGCCTTCCACATCGCAGTAGTGTGTATCACAGTGCCATACCAACCCTCACGATCTCTGCCACTATGATTACTGAAAGAGCTGCTGCCCCCTTCCAGGGACTTGATTTAGTCTGGCTTCTCAAATAAAAACCCCTCCAATATGGTTAAACCTATGGTTCGGCTCTTTATATCATTGAAGCGCGCAAGCCATCCCACCCGTCCCAGTATTACTAGAACTGCGTCAAGGTACAAGTCCTTTCGTTTCATAGAACCATTTTAATTTTTTTTTAATTTCTTGCATTTCCTATTTACTGCAGTAATCTACACGCAGTAGGAACGAAGCTTCAGTGCACAATCAATTATCGTGAATGGCAAGACTTTTGTACCACTTTTCAAGGATGGCGAATGTATTTTCGCACTCAGTATGTTTATATTAAACAAGTTACTGAACGCCATTCATAAACTTATGATTTTTTTTACCTGAGTGAATTTACAAAATGTCGCGAGAGTGGCGCCTCTTTGTACCAACCAAAATGAATGGGAGTCGACATTCATGACGTTTGGGGGTAAATTAGGAGATCCCTCCAATCCCCATGCGTAAACCTACGATTTTTTTTGGGGCGATTTATTTACACAGTTTGACCCCTGCAGCGGGTCAGTGTCCCAGAATTCACAACAAGCGAACCGCGTCCCCTGGATTACTTTTTATTATTTAGCGCTTCCCGCAAACCCCAGTCCTAAACCTATAATACTTTTTTTAAGCAATTTTTTTACACATTTACGGGTCTGCCACACATCACTGTACCAAAAACAAAAACTGGCATGGGCATTTCTGTGGCTCCACGACCCAAAAATCACAACATCTCAAGCATTTTTGGAGTAAACCTATTATGCACAATTTTTGGTCTATGGGCTCTTGGTCTATTAGATCCTTTTTCTAAGTTTTCTTTTAAAAAAATTGATTGATTTTCACCCAAGTTTTCACCGGTACGTATTAAAAACCTGCGTGATTGAAATTATGTTAGTTAAAATTCCCGTATTTCAAACACGCCAGGGACGCCTTCGGGATTTAGCCTCATAATTTTATGAGGGACGTCACTGGGAACTAACATTTGTAATTTTCCGTCTTTCAAACACTCCCCTCATTTGGTACTCAACTATTTACTTGGGAATATCCCACAATAATTTCGGAAACTGACAGTGACATTCGTCCAAAAAACTTTAGAACAGCTTGTTGTCAGTGTTAAGTTAAGGTGTTAAGTTAAGGGAATTGCTTGCAAAGAAAACAACGATTACAGAAACCCTTTTAATTTTTATCTACAGATTGTTACCTACATTAACAATACTCTGATTAACCATATCAAGGCACAGCATCAAGGGATTCACGTTACTTAAGAGGATCACACAAGAATTCGTATCGTAAATCTCAATGTGCTCGCAGGAATCATCGCCTGGCTTATAAATTTTCCTACAAACGTCGCAAAAATACACTTCTTCGCTATAATGAATTTCTCTCGTGTGTTGAACTAAAGAATCGTAATCGTCACAAGCCAAATCACAAAATTTACACATTTCTTTGTTAGATAAGCGAGTATGGTCCTTGTATTCTCGTTCTATCAGATGAGTATCTTCCACTTTAATTTGAATTTCGCCAGTCGTTTCCATTGATTTCTCTTCGTTTCTCTCGAATTGTTGTTCTATTTTTACCGAAACCGTTTCAAATGAATTCTCTGCTACTTCTTGAGAGTCTTCTTGTTCACTAACGTCATGAACTACTGGTGGTAGGTTTTTTGCGCCGTCATGAAGGTTAGTAAGATGATCGTTCAAAGACGATGGACATTCAAAGTTATGGTCACAAAGATAGCAGACGTTATGAACACGATAATGGGTTTTGAGGTTTTTCCTTTCATCGTAAACTTTATAACAAACTAAACATACGAATTTTCCCTCGTCTACCAAATGACTCTGATAATGTGACCGGTACGTCTTATATTCCGCTAATTCTTCGCCGCAACACTGACACTTGAAAGTGCCCCTGCTCTTGTAACTCTTTGAATGCTTTATAAACATATGCTTCTTCAAGTCGCACAAATCGGTGAAAGTCTTCAAACAAAGCCTGCAACTTCTCCCCATTCCCTTATGCAGTAACACGTGAAACTTCAGAGTGTTCTTCGACCTAAACGACTTTCCACAAACTGGACACTTGTGCTTGTACTCAAAATGACTACGCAAATGAGTCTTCAAACTATCTTCGTTCGCCTCAAATTTGCCACAGGCGCTACACCGGAGATCGGTACTTGTGCTTATTTCTACAAGTTCATCATCCGAAACACAAAAGACTTCATCTTCAGGCACTGCATTAGTCTCTTCAAGTTTTGTTTTATCTCCATTTCGATATAGTGCGCCATTTTCTATTTCAGTGAGGTTATTGCAGTCTTCGGGAAATTCACTTATAAAATAATCAACCAAGTCCGGATCTACCTTGATGTTTACAGTTTCGAATGGTTCTAATTCGGTCATATTAGTAATTTGCAATTATTTATTCAATGGAATTGGCACTCGACTTCAACATAATCACAATCGCAGAATCACAGAAATAAAATGTGACAACTGACAGCATGACAGCTAACAAAAACCATGCTACAAGAATAGCAGGGCAACCATCATACAAGAATAGTAGCGCTTGGGACTTGATATAGAATCAAACATTGTTCGTATTGCGCATGTAGTTCTATACATTGACCCGAACATGCCTCATCCGAATGTTGATGGTTTAGGAAATACAGGGTGTTGAAAGTTACAATTTTATTTCCATTTCTTGCCATAACTACGAAATTTCTTAGGTTGTCGACTTGAAAATTTGCAATCCTACCGTTTCTCTTACGGGAAAAAAGATTCCAATAACATTTTTGACGTTGCCCATAGAGGGCGCTACTTATAACCTATTATTTTGATAAATTGACCCATAACTTTACCATGTACATAACGTCAAATCAGCTCCAAAATCTGAAAGACCAACCTTTTTTAAATAACAAATGTATTCTTGTCTCATTTTGATATTCCAGCCCATTTTCAAGAAAAAACGACAATGCAGATAGTGTTTAAATCTTAGAAATTAAACGCTTATTAAGTACTGCTAACAAAATAAATTTTAATTCACTACAAACGCTTAGGTACAAGAAAAATAAAATTACGAAACATTAAATTTTAAAGTAGTTGTTCGAAGTGTCCACCACTCACTTGGATACATTTGTCAATGCGTTTCCTGAGAGACCCCCGAGTTCTAAACAATGCCCCTGGATTGCCTTTGATTTCATTGGCAAGAGCTTGTATTCTTCGCCACAGCTCTGCGGGCGAATCAACAGGTTCTTTATAGACCATATCTTTCATTCTAGACCACATCGAAAAATCCAGAGGATTTAAGTCGGGGCTTCTAGGCAGCCAAGCAAATTCACTTCCACGGCCAATCCACCGATATGGAAAGACTTTGTAAGTACTCCCGCACCGGCTGGGAAAAATGTGCGGGCGCCCCGTCCTGCATGAACCGCATATTTTCCCTTCTTAAATTAAGTGGTACTTCTTCAAGCAGTTCGTACAAATTTTGCTGAAGAAAATTTAAATAAAGTCGACTGTTCAGATTGGGTGGAAGTTGAAAAGGCCCAATAAAGAAATTTGAAATTACACTGCACCAAACATAGGTCTTAAATTCATGTTGGAAGTGTCTTTAAGAATCCCACAAATGATTGTTTCGCCAATTGAAAACTCCACGTCGAGTAAACGCTGCCTCATCTGTGAAGAGGATTTTGTTCAAAAAATTAGGATCCACGCCTTGCTGCTCTTGTAAGAAATTAGCGAAACGTAGACGAGCAGGAGAATCTTCCGGTAACAAATTTTGTACTGAAGTAATGTGGTATGGGTGAAGCTTCTCTTTGTGCAAAATTCTCCAAATCGAAGAGCTACTTATGCCTGTTGCCGCACTTAAACGACAGGTACTTACGCCTGGATTTTCGTGCAATATAACCGAAACCTCATCTTCCTGCTCAGCCGAAATAATCTTCGGAGCGCTATTTCCACCTTTTGGACGGAAAGATCCTCTTTCGCCTAAGCGATTGTACAGATTTTTAAATAATTTATGATTTGGTTGCCTTCGGTGGGGGTATAACTCTGAATACCTTCGGGCTGCAGCGAGCCCATTAAAATTGGTTTGAGCAAAAACACAAATAATAATAATAATAATAATACAGTCAACTCCCTCTAAGTCGAACTCTTAGTTGCCAGCTTGAATTGTTTGACTTAGAGGAAGTTTGAGTTAAAGAAAAAAAAAAATACAATTAAGAGAATATGTACAGCATGGCTGCACTTGTCGTATACTGTCAATTGTCAAACGTAAGCTGCATTACATATCGGAACTCAGAAGCTGACTAAGCATAACACACGGTTATTAGAAGTACCAAGCGCAAACAACCGAATTTTCAACAGTAAAATCACGCCAAAACAAACTGTTTGACTTGCAGGGAGTGGTATGCATGCTATGTTTCGCGGTTGTGTCTTTTAATTTGTTCGAGTTAAAGAAAATTCGACTTAAGGAATTTGAGTAAGAGGATGGCATTTTAAAGTAAAATAATGCGCTGTTGCTGTTGCCATGCGAATCGTTCAAGTTAAAGGAAAATTCGAGTTTCAGAGATGCCGACTTAGAGGGAGTTGACTGTAATAATAAATGGCCTTTATTTAAGTTAAGTAGACAGAAAATTAAATTACAAATTGAAACGTAATCGCCCATGGCGAGATTCAGCTTGAGTGGATACAAGAATTCACCCAGCTGTTCTTCCATCTAACCACGGAAGAAAAATAAGAGGAAAATAGATATAGAGTAGTGGATAGAGAAGCAAAACAAACAGTAGAAGATAGATAGACAGAGAAGAAAGGATATATGACGTATTCCAAAACACAATACCAAACAAACCCAAGTTGCTGCACATCGATCCGAGGTTCAGTCACTGCCCACCCAACAACAAGGTGAACATCTTACTCGAAAAACTTTCTATAGTACGAACAATTCTGATGGTCACAGGTACAGAATTCACAATTTTTGTAATGTTGTAGGAAAATGAGCGCTTAAAAATTTGCGTGTGACGCAAAGGAATTGTCAAGGTTCCCCTGAATCTCACGTTCAAGTTGTGCACATCGGTTCTAAAAGTAATACGCTCAGACAAATAGGGAGGATGCTTATGCAAAACAATGTCAAAAAATTTACGGGCCGAGTGTAACAAGCGCCTGTTCTTCATACTCAACCATTTGATCTCTTTAAGTTTATGACTAACGCGCTGATATCGACGAATGCCAAAAATTAATCTTATATAGGAATTTTGAAGTTATTGTAATCTGTTGCAATCAAACGCAGTTACATGCCTGCTTTGATATATTAATCGCAAGTTAGCGGTTAGCGTAGGCCTTCTGCAAACAACTACTTATAATGAGAAGAAAATCTTAAATTATCATCTAATAAAAGACCCAGACTTTAGACTTTTTACTTTGCTATTGAACGGTATAACTGAATTATTGACTGCTATTTTTTCTCCATATTTGTGAATGAAATTTAAACGTTTACCTTTTGGACCAAAAATTATTGCAACAGATTTACTAGGATTAAGATTAAGGCAATGCTTCAACGAGAAAGAGAGCAAATTAGCTAGGTCGTAATTAATGGCAGCCACTGCCTGAGAGCACACATCCGGATCAAATGATAAATACAACTGAGTATCGTCGGCATAGAAGTGTTGATTGCAAGACATAAAAGCTTAGGGAATGTCACAAGCGTATATCGTGAACAGAATGGGGACCAGCAGTGAGCCCTGAGGGACACCGGCAGTCACGGATAATTGATCGGATGACAAACCCCCATGTGTCACCAGTTGACCTCTATTATTCAGGAAATTGTTCACTAGTGCAACTGAGGAAGGACCCAAACCAATATTATGTAAAATGGAGCTCAAGAGACGGTGATTCAAAGTGTCGAAGGCCCTGGAGCAGTCCAGCAGCACCAAAACAGAGAGCTTTCCTTCATCCCAGGATTTAAAAATATCGTCTGTAACATTTAACATCGCTGTACTACAGCTATAACCTTTTCTAAAACCGGACTGGTACTTGGGTAAAATATTGTATTTTCTTATGTGAAATTCAATTTGATTCGCCAAAACTCTCTCCAGAACCTTCGACATAGTAGGTAAAATACTAATAGGACGAAGGTGACTAAAACTGGTGGGATTTGTAATCTTAGGAATAGGAACGACTCCAGCAACCTTCCACGAGGAGGGAAATGCAGAATTAATAATACAAAAATTTATTATATGAGTAATGTAAGGCAATAAAAAGAGCAAACATAGCTTTATTGTTGCAATATTAATACCGTCAAGGCCCATAGCCTTACTCTTAATATGCGATATTATATTAAGTACCTCAATATTACTCACAGGAGAGAAGATTAGTTGAGAACATACGCCATCCCTAACATGATCACTATAAAATTTCATGGTAGATTCATCCGGGGAAACACTGGGAATGGAATGGACAAAGTAATCATTAATGGCATTCACATCAGATATAGAACTTGGGAACTTGCTATTATTGCTGTTAAATTTACGAGACTGAAAATTGAGAGTTCTCAAAATCTGCCAAGACTCCCTCAGGGTACTGCCTTTAAACTTAGTCGAATAGTAAGCTTTTTTCTCCCTTCGTATTAGACGTTGCCATGTTTCTAAGGCACTTATACCCCCGCCAGTCCGAAGGATTTCTTGTGGATTTAAATTTAGTAAGCATATTATCTCTATCCCTCGTAATTGCTCGAATGGAATCCGTTCTCCATCTCTCATATCACTATTCGAAAAGTCATTATGACGCGGCATTTTTTAATACTTTTGATAAATTTATGGAGAAAGTTAATGAAAAAGCTACTGGGTTAACACTAAACACTTTAAAACTAATGTCATATTACTATCGACTGTCTGTTTATAAAACGTAGCTATGTAAATAATATTTTGTTTAATGCGGAACGGCCTATTGGAACAAGTTTGTAATTTAAACACTATCTGCATTAAGTCGTTTTTTCTTGAAAATGGGCTGGAATACCAAAATGAGACAAGAATACATTTATTATTGGTTGGTCTTTCAGATTTTGGAGCCGATTTGACGTTAGATGAACATGGTAAAAGGTATGGGTCAATTTATCAAAGCAATAGGTTATAAGTAGCGCCCTCTATGGGCAACGTCAAAAATGTTATTGGAATCTTTTTTCCCGTAAGAAAAACCTATATTTCCTAAACCATCAACATTCAGATAAGACATGTTCGGGTCAATGGTCATTATTTGACCTGTAGAATCTCAAGTTAACCGATTTCCCATTAATGAAACACCCTGTATATGACAAAAACAAGAATTACCGAGTTTCTTTTTAATTTTACTGTATAATTTATAACATAAATGTACAACAAACTATTACATGTTATGACTGAACAAATTAAGGCACAACATCAGAGGATCTGAGCCGCTGGTTAAAACATTTTCCGAAGCATTTATATCGTAAATCTCAATATGGTTGCAAGAATTGTCGCCCGGCTTGTAAATTTTCCTGCAAACGTCACAAAAGTATACTTCTTCTCCGTAATGAATTTCTTGGGTATGCCGAACTAAACAATCATAATCTTCGGAAACGAAACTACAAAATTTACATGCCCCTTCCATTGATTGGTGAGTAGGTTCTTTATATTGTGTTTGTACTGGATGAGCATCTTCCGTTTTAATTTGAACCTCTTCGGAAGCAATTTCAGTCCTTACCATTGAATTTTTTACATCGCCCTGAGGGTTTTCTTGTTGATCGACCCTTCGAAGTATGGGAGTCATAGGAACAAATCTCTTGCCACCATGAACTTTATGGAAATGAAGGTATAAACCTGACTGACTCAAAAACTTATGTTGGCAAAGATGGCAGACGTTATGATAACGATAATGTCGTTGTAGTTTATCTTTACGAAGGTAAGATTTATCGCAAATTAAACACACAAATTTTCCGTTCTCTGCTATGTGGCTTTGGTAATGAGACCAATACATCTCATATCCTGGCAATTCGTCCCCGCAACACTGACACTTAAAATTACCACTCTCGTCACAATTCGCATGCTTTTTGAGAATGTGTTTCTTCAAGTCACAAAAGTCCTTAAAGTTTCTCGAACAAATTTTGCAACTTCTCTGCAGTCCCTTGTGCTGCAACCTGTGAGTCTTCAAATTTTTCTTCAGTTTAAAGGACTTATTACATTCTGAACACTTATGTTTACATTGAACGTTGGTTTCAGCATCTTCATCGTCAGAAACATAATATATTTCGGGTTCTGAATCAGCCTGTTCAAGTTTTGTACCAACTCCATTTTCTTCCAATAAGTTATCTTCATTTTTTATTTCGATAAGGTTATAGCACTTTTCCTCAAATTCATCTTCAAAATGATCAACTAAATCAGGATCTATCTTGATGTTAACAGCTTCAAACGGGTCTGATTCGGTCATATTAGTAATTTACAAGGAGTTATTTAATGAAATTTGCACACCAACATAACCACAAAATAGATTAGTTGACAAGTGACAGTACTTTACATATTTTAAGAACGGTCGGTAATCCAGAAATTCTGACAATTTTTGGGAGACTCTCTGTACAGCAGCGTGACCGTCTAAAAGCGCATGCTCAATAGAAATCTTATGAATAATATACCATTATTGAATGGGCTGTAACCAATCAAAAAATCTCTAAATCGCGATTATAGTTTTATCACCTAGTTTGCCTCCCAAGTGAAAAATTAAATAAGTGCTCAACATATTTTAATATCAATAAATTAATACAACACAACGTAAACAAAGTTAAAACTATTTTAAAACATCCCCACCATCTTCAATATTTTCGCTCTTAATCTCCGAACTTTTCTGGCTGGCCTTTTTTTGTACGTGGGTTTGAAGGGCCCTTTTATTCGCGAAGAATTTATCGCAACAGTCGCACTTGAAAATACTAGCCGCGTGCATATGTTTCATATGTGATTGTAAATGATGGGGTCTATTATACGATATCTCACAGATATTACAACGCATATCTCTTTTATGTATCGAAATGTGTCTACGCAAAGTCGAAACTGTGGAACACAATCTATCGCAATACAAACACTTCAATCTTCCCTTGCAAAAATGGGATTCGGTGTGCGCTTTACGTTCCTGATCATCTACGATAATTTCCTTACAAACATTACAAGATATACGTTCCTCTTTACTGTGCGATTCCATATGTCGACGTAAAACGAAAGCGGAACGTAATCGCTTAGGGCAAATACTACATTTAAAGTACAGTTTGTCTATATCCGTCGGTCGGAGTTTCTCGAAATTCACCTCTTCATTCGTCTTATGCACCTCAATGTGGCTGCAAAGGTTATCGGTATTCGTATACATTTGCTCGCATATTTCGCAAAAATATAACTCTTCCGTGTAATGTTCCTCCTGAGCATGTTGTACTAAAGAAAGGTAACCAGAATATGGCGAACCACACACCTTACACTCTTGTTTAATTATAATTGCTTTATATTCAATAGTTTCATCACAATCTTCAGGAGTTTCAACTTTTATTTGAACGTCTGTTACGTTCGCATTTTCCTCATACTCAGTTTTAATATTTAAAAGTCCCGGTTCAATTTTCACTTCGACAAAAGCTGTATCATTACGTTCACTCATTTTTATATTAAATTTAGAATATAACTTTAAAATACACGGAAATAACAGTTAAGACACGTAAATGTAAAAGTGAGGTTAATTGAATCAACCACGTTTGACGTTTACAATTGCCGGTAACAAAGGACACGCAGAGCACCATCTATTTTTAAACTTCCAATGTTCCAGTAGATGGGTACGTGTGTAGATGGCTCGAGAAAATTGTCAAAATTTGTGTGCCGATTCGAAAAATAAAAAGTTTACACTTACCGTTGGCGTTTTTCGTTTTTTTCGTTGTAGGTATGACCAACTTCGACATCTGCAAAAAAACATGAACAAAAAATTACGTAAAATATGAAGGAATTTAGGTTTAAAAAGCTGAGTCATACTAAGTTCGATTTTTGATATACTTTCACTACACAATTCATGGTTTTATTTATCTAACACAATAATAATGCATAATAGTGATATAACTTCTGTTTTTAACGCTTGAATAGGTCCAAAATATATGAACGCACTTACGTACTTACACAATATTTCAATCGACAATAAAAGGTTGCGATTATTTCAAACTATCGATAAACTGGGTATCATGATTATTGGTTCAAGTAGAAATCAAAATATACCAAAAAACATTTGTTTTATGCATTTAAAATAGAACATACCTTGTTTAGCTTGTATCCCAGTTTTTATTTCCAATCGTTTTACCACAAGATGAAAACCGCAGAACACAAAATTGGTAAACGTTGATCGCAAAGAGCGGACGAAAACTGACCAAGAAAAACAACTGCAAACAGTACCTATGTCAATTGTTCCGCACTCTTGTTTTATGAGCGTTCTTATATGTATCATAAATTATAATTTAAAATTAAACATAGGTATGATTTCTTTTTTTCGAATAAATTACGTATACGCGAACGTCTTGAACAGGCTGCGAAAAATATACAAACTAAATTATAGATTGCTATACTGGCCACTTTTAAAACGGTCCATTTAACATCATGTTAGTTTTTGTCCAGTGGTTATGGTCACGCGAATTTGCAGCATGAAAGTTGAACACTTTTACTATTTTGCATGATAAAACAAAAACTGGGTGCTCTTTGGCAAACATTAAATTAATTTTCAAATAAAAAAACATGGTTGGCCGTTTTCGAATGTCAACTTGTGGATATTAGACGTCGCACAAACATAGACGTTGGCAGGTGACAGATACAGAGAATTTTTAAAATAATTAAATTTTGGATTGAACGAAGTTGAAACAGCGACAGGAAAATAATATGTTTGAGAAACTGCAACAGGATTGAAAAACCGAAAATAATATACAGCGAATTAGTAATTGCGTGACCAAGTCAGAAAATTTCAAAACGTCAACATTTTATTTTCTCAAATGGAACCATATAATTTTTACGTCATAGTTGTTTTCCTGATCGAACATTCTTTCAGTGGGCAACTGGTCGACTTCTTGTTTATTTGAAATATTGAAAATTTGGATGAAAATACTTGACCCCTATTTTTGGGTTTTTCTCTGTGCTTCTGTGATCTGTGCTTCATTTTAAGGCAGAAAAAGAATAATTTTGCCTGGCGCAATGGACGTCACGCGTGCATCCATTGTTGCCATATATAACTTGAAATCATTATTTCTACTTTTCTAATAAATAGTGAATTATTTAAATTGTATACGCGAAAATGAAACATTGCAAAACACAATGACTGTACCACTTAAAATTATTTCAAGAAAATGGAACTGAAGAACTAAAAACGCTTTTGAACTTAGCTCTGAATTATATGACAACACAGCGGTTTTGACGGGAAGTAGGTTATTCGTATTTTATCAGATTCTATTAGTAGTCTAAATGTATGTATATGTTAACTGTCCTGATGTCCCTTATGACGTTTGCATAACCTATATTTCACATCATAGACTGCTTTAGAATGGGAGTGGCTCACTGAAATAAATTAAATTAAATTTTTATCAGTGGAGTGACTACTGCTCCGGTCGCCGGCAACCTGAAATTTTATTTGAACACGGTCGGGCATGCGCATTACAGAATGTCAACACAATTTGCATTTTGGAGGCGTAAAAAAATAAAGCTGAGAGAACGCATTTTAAACAAAGCCCTTACTAGCACCAGACACACGCATTTTTTGGAAAAAAGATGATGTAAAAACAAGCAAAATATATCAAACCGCTGCGGGGTCAGAACTCGTCTAGCCGTAGGAGAACAAAATGGCAGTTCTATCCGATATCCGCACACCCACCGAGACCGCTGGCGCCACTAGCCGATAACGATATTCTTAAACGTCATTGTACGGACATTAAGTAATGCGCGCGTCCGACTGTATTGGAATAAAATTTCAGGGGTCCGCCGGCCGGAGCAGTAGTCACTCCCTTTTAGAATGGCCTGATTTTGACAGGCCACCATTTTATGTTGGAGGGCAGAGTATGGATACACAACGCTCTGCACGTGAGTGTTACCAAAATTTGAGCAGATTTGGTGTCAAACAAAGTTATGAAACCAGGTTACTGTTTAGAGTTCATGTAATTTAACTCAATAACGAAAGCAACGTTTGCAATAGTGCAACTAGTCATATCATTTTAATAATTTTCGTTCAATTCTCGGCGTAAAGCCCCCCATTTCTTTGGTGACAAATGGTATCACAAACATCTGCTTTGTTATTCCTCCTCTTCTGCCCTCCGCTAAGCTTCATTCAAAACAAATGTTTGCCCTCCAACTGTCAATTCGGGACCTAAGTGCCTCCGTCATATGTCAGATTTTCATTCCAAACAAAACAAAAGCACGTGCCATTTGACGTTTATCGATATTATTTACAACGTCTTAAACTAGTTTTTGCAATATAATTATAGACGTTTTGCAGTGAAAACAGTTTATTTTCAATTTGTGTGTTGAGCTTTCGCGTAAAAACTTGAAAACAACTATATGTAATTATAACTATATTTCAGAGGTTAGGTTAAAACGTCAGAAAGCACGTGGCTTTGTTTTGTTTGGAATGAAAATCTGACGTTTGTGACGCGCCACTTATCTCCCGAATTGGAGGGAAGAAGAGGATGAATAACAAAGCAGATGTTTGTGTTACCATTTGGCACCAAAGAAAGGGCGTAACTTACACTTAGCCGCTTTACGCTGAGAATTGAATGAAAATTCTTAAAATGATACGACCGGTTGCACTATTGCAAACGTTGTTTCGTTATTTTGAGTTAAATTACATGAACTCTAAACATCACCAATTTGTTTGGCACCAAATCTGTTCAAATTTTGGTAACACTCACGTGCATAACGTTGTTTATCCATGCTCTGCCTTCCATCAGAAAATGGCGGCCTGTCAAAATCAGGCCATTCTAAAACAGTCTATAGACTACGGAGAACTGAAACTAGGAGAACCATCCGGCGTATCCACCTATGTTAGGAAAGTGTACCCGTTCTGACTCTAGTTCTAACGATTTGTAATAGGTGGCGCTCCCGTAGAGTGGCGTTGTTTTTGCATTGCGCTTATGGGACAATCATCAATTTCGTAAATTTTTTGTTGTTTCTGTTATTCTTCGAGGCGTTTTCGCACCAATAGTGTGTTATTTGACGTTCATAGATATAGTAAGTGTCACTTGTGAAACGGTTCATATCCTTGAAATTAAAAATGCGGACGTGTTTTGTTCCGGGCTACAACAGCCAGACAGAAACACTAGCGTGATCATAACGATACAAAATTTCTTAACTCTTCCACTTATTGTAACTACCTACAATATGTTTTATGTTTTAGTTTTAAGTCTTAAAATATGTACATAGTTAGATAGGTACTATTAATGTGTTCCTGTACTGAGTTTACTTCTGTCTGTCTGTAATAAATCAATGTTTTTGTTTTTATTACATATTTTAGCTGTGAAGATGCTATACCCTTAAACAGTGCGCCACACCCAAAAAATTACATTGAGTTAAATGCATCTGTTCACATATTCCCGCTAAACCGCATGCATTTAACTCTAATGTTATTCGGCAACCGATGTGTTTCAACGGGCGCCGCCAAAGCGCAATGTGTGGGTGGGCACTAAAATTTCCACAAATCATGAAATTTTCTTCAATTGTTGCTAAAATGCACAGAAAACAGTAATAATTTGCTGCCGTTCCATAAGGCTACGTATAAAAATGGCGCTACGCTATCGCAGCGCCATCTAGTGCTACTAGTCGGTACTGTTAATTCAGCGCAAAAACTGGGGCCGCTATTTCATGCCCGATGGTTCTCCTAGTTTCAGTTCTCCGTACTATAGACTGTCTAGAATGCTTGATTTTGACATGCCGCCATTTGTTGTTGGAGGGCACACACGTAATTCTGATAAGTTGGTGTTTACTACGATATTAAATAAATCCTACAAATTCAATGGGGGAGATAAGTGGCGCGCCACAAACGTCAGATTTTCATTCCAAACAAAACAAAGCCACGTGCTTATTGACGTTTTAACATAACCTCTGAAATATAATTATAGTTGTTTTCAAGTTTGTACGCGTAAGCCCAACACACAAATTGAAAATAAACTGTTTTCACTGCAAGACGTCTATAATTATATTGCAAAAACTAGGTTAAGACGTTGTAAATAATATCGATACACGTCAAATGGCATGTGCTTTTGTTTTGTTTGGAATGAAAATCTGACGTATGACGTAGGCACTTAGGTTCCCCATTAGTGTCCAGTTGCCCATAATGTATTAACGTCTTTCAAATAAAAGCCAGCCTCAAATACAGCGCTGCCAGACGTAGGGATTTATCCGTAAACGTAGGGACTAGATAAAGTAGGGACGTGGAGACGGATTTTCGAAATTTATTAACTTGTGGCGACTTTTTGAGATCGTCGTGCAAAATAAAGTTGGAGGTAGAAAAAGTATATTTAGAAAATGTTTCAAAACACTATTTCGTTGCCTGTTGCAACCCAGAGACATCTTCAAAGCAATTCTTATAATTGTAAGTAGATTATTGCACGTACAATGTACGTTGGTAAACCCGAGGAAAAAATCCGGCCTAAAATTTTGCTGAATTTCATTTATTCTTAAAGTGCTTACAAATATTTCGCAAACCGCTATGACTTAGAATAATTTAAACTATTGAAGGAGCATAACAAACGTAACAAAAAAAAGAAAATAAAATCACAGTCACAATAATCGCATTATAAAATGCAAATGATTTGTCAAAGAAAAACGAATTAATACTAGAATTGCACAATTTAAACTAGATTAAGTAAAAAATGTTAACACAAATTTTAAACAAAAAAAAAAAACGTTGGTAAACAAAACGAAACATTCAAGTTCACTGGCGTCCACCAAGAGCCTCTTTTCTTCTCTTGTTTCCTCAAAAATTTAACTGCATGTTAACATTCTTGCAGAATTAACTAACTAGGATATGACACAACAAACATGGCACATGCATCTTTTCAACACTTCCTAAAATTCTACAGATTTGACTATATTTATACTGATTCTAGTTCTTTGGCTACGACACCTGCTTTGGTACCTAACTATCAACAACAACTGACTAACAAAATTAAACGTAAACAAATATGAACACCTACAAACTTTGTACGTTAAAAAAAACTGTCGTTCACGATAACCTATCGCCTCTTAAGCGTATGAATCCTCAAGTGACTCCTCAAGATCGTGCTCTGGTTAAAACATTTTCCGCAAACGACACATTTATAATGCTTCTCTCGGGTATGGAAACGTTCATGACGGATCTTACCGCTGAGATTAAAGCATTTCTTGCACGTCTCGCAACGATACGGCCTGTCCGAAAATAAATGGACGCGGACGTGCCTTTCTAAACAGTCGTTGTCTTCGAATGTCAGTCCGCAAAGTTCGCAACTGCAAGAGGAATGTTGTTTGTGTATGAGGTCGTCTTTTTCTTGTTTTAGGTGTCGGGGATCCAGAAAATGCGTTCCCGCTGTATAAAATAATGTGTCAGTGAATCGAAGCATTCGACAATAGATAGCGCACTTCTCGCACCACTTTTATTGCGCAAAATACCTGTGAATCAATATAAACATTCTACTTACTGAAGCTGTCGATAACTGGTTCTTTCTCGTGTTCCGGCTCTTCAAAATTCATTTCCTCAAATGCAGGTTGATATATGAAAACTTCGTGCATCTCACCCTCCTTTTTAATAGGTATATTGGGTATGTCTTGTTCTTGAATGAACGGTATCACTTCTTCTGTTTTAATTTGAATAGAATTCATACTATCTATACACTAATCACAGCCGATAAAAACTAATTAACTAATAAATGAACTTATTTTTCTAAAACATTGTTAATTTTGACTAAAATTGATAATTTTCTAACCTATTTTAACCAACTTTGACAACTGTATTGATCTCTAATGAAATTGCAACTATTACCCCCTCTATACCGACAACTAAACTACTCGATTAAAAATAGTTCAAATATATTGCTATCAGTTGTCACGTGAAGTAGCAGTTTTTAGGTTAGTTTATGCGATTTATTCAAAAATGTCTCGACCAGAGTATTTAGCACCACCAGAAATCGTAAGTAAATAAATATAACGCACTTATTCATAAATAAACCTGATTTTTATGGTCCATTTTAGTTTTATAATGAAGATGAAGCGAGAAAATACACTCACAAGTAAGTTCTTGCGTCAGATGTTATATACTTAAATATGATTACGAGGATCATTTTTAGCTCGCGTATTATTGATATACAAGTTCAAATGTGCGAACGAGCGATAGAACTTTTGTTGTTGCCAGAAGATGAACCGTGCTTTTTACTCGATATTGGTTGCGGGTCAGGCTTAAGCGGAAGCGTTTTAGAAGACCAAGGGCACGTTTGGGTTGGTTTGGATATATCTACAGCTATGCTGGGTAAGTATGAAATGATTTTTACTAAATGTTGCTTATAATAACGAACATCTTCTAGATGTAGCGATAGAACGTGAAGTAGAGGGTGATTTAATTTTAAACGACATGGGTCAGGGGTGCCCTTTCAGAGCAGGCGCTTTCGATGGGGCTGTGAGCATCTCGGCACTTCAATGGCTGTGTAATGCGGATAAAACGTCTCATAATCCGGTACAGAGACTGTATAAATTCTTCAGTACGTTATATGCTTGTTTGGTAAGTAATTTTACAAATACATACCTTTGTGTGTTTAATTGAGTGTTTTCAGAGTCGAAGTGCTCGTGCCGTCTTACAATTTTACCCGGAAAACAGTACACAGATGGAGCTGATAACGACGCAAGCGATGAAAGCGGGATTTTACGGAGGCGTCGTCGTCGATTATCCAAATTCGACGAAAGCGAAGAAGTTCTTCTTGGTGCTCATGACGGGCGGCAATATGCCGTTGCCGAGAGCTTTGGGGACGGAAGAAAGTTCAAACGGTAAAGTATTATTTTGATTTTGGTGTTTTAACGTCTGTATTATATTTTTTTAGTCGCTACTTTTACATCGAGGCGAGATAAATTGAAACAAGCTCGTGGTAAACCTTTAAAGAAAAGCAGAGAGTGGATTTTGGAGAAGAAGGAGAGGAGACGGAGACAAGGAAGAGATACGAGAGAAAACACGAAATATACGGGGCGAAAACGTAGCGGTAGGTTTTAGTTTGTGTAGTTTATGGAAATAAATTTTTTGACCAATTATTTGCGTATTACGTTTTCCGAACATCCTTTAAATATTCTACCGATTAAGGGGGTAATGTACATGTCTAATTGCAGAGTGTATTTCTGATAATGTTAATTTTTTGAAATTTGTACGATGTATTGCCTCCTTGGGCATTAATGACTGCCTGGCACCGCCTAGGCATACTTAAAATCAGCCTATCGATTGCATCTTGTGGCAAAAGGGCACACTGCTCTCTCAGTGCATTTTCAACTTCCTGGAAGTGTCTGGACCTCTCTAAGGCTTGCCTGCCTATGGATAACAAGGGCGATGCGGACTTCGCCAACTGCAGCCATAGAGACTCTTCTGGACCTTCCCCCTCTCCACTTTGTGATACAGGGGGAGGCGAGACTGGCACTATACAGACTGCAAAACTCTTTTTACCGTGTACGTCTGGGTACAGAGCACACTAGCATTACTGAAGATATAAAGGATCCCATGCTTGACATGAGGACGGATTACATGGTCCCCAAGAACACCGCACAACCACTCTTTCAGGTCACAATCGATGACCCTAGAGTGGAGAACCACTCTGAACAGCATACCTTCCGGCAGTCTAATCTGGTACACCGACGGTTCTAAGACCGACACAGGTGCTGGGTCAGGACTGTTTGGAGATAAACCAAGAGTGAAACTCAGCTCCTCTCTGGGCAAATATGCCTCTGTCTTTCAAGCAGAGGTCTACGCGATACTACAATGTGTGCGGGAAAACATTAAGAGGGGCTACAAAAATCAGTGGATCTTTATCTTATCAGACAGCCAGGCAGCTTTGAAGGCTCTTATGAGCCCAAAGATGTCTTCCAGACTGTTGTGGGAATGCTTCGAGCAACTTAATATCCTAGCCATGCGGAACGCAGTGAGACTGCTTTGGATTCGAGGTCACTGTGGGCTGATAGGGAACGAGGAAGCCAATAAACTAGCAAAGCGGGGCTCCAACGATCCTTTCGTTGGACGGGAACCTGCCCTAGGCATAACTAAGAGTGCAGTCAGACGCCAAGTAAACGGATGGATTCGCGCTCAACATCACAATTACTGGAACGTGATTCCAGGACACAGGTACAGCAAGTCGTATATAAAGGGACCTTGCAGGAAAAGATGCTCAGAACTACTTTGCCTTAGTAGGATGCAAATTAGAATCGTAACAGGCTTCCTAACGGGACACACGACCGTTAAAGAACACCTGTGGAAGATTGGCAAATATTACGGAGACCTTAACTGCCGCTTGTGTAATAAGGAACGGGAGACAGCTATGCACATCCTGTGCAGATGTGAAGCTCTAGACCAGAAGAGGCAGCGAATTTTCGGGCGATGTCTGATGGAACCGGAAGAATTTTCCACTCATTCAATGTTTGACTTGTACCGTTTGGTCCAAGGCACCAAGATCATGGAATGGGTGTGACTTAGAATTCAGGGTGAGCACAATAAGCCCATTTTGTGGCTGCAGTGCATCTGAGCCTTCGGGCAGGCAGGCCCTAAGGGGAGAAAAAAAAAGAGGCTCCGCTTCTTCGCCACACATTCATTGTTCTACTAGCAGGTTGAAATCCGAACCGAGATTCGTCGGTAAACAGAACATTGGACCATTCTGTTTCACCCCATTACGCATGCTCTTCAGGCCATTCAAGATGAGCTTCGTGATTGCCGTGGCGAAGCGCAGGTACTCTAATTGGTCGACGAGAATGAAGACCATCTTCGTGGATACGATTTCTGATGGTTTGGTCAGAAAGTTCTCGTGTCGTGCATTACGCCCGGCTTGAAGAATAATAAATAGGACTTGGGCAGGTGTTGTTTCTCTTCTACGGCCTTCGTGTCTTTCGGCCACATCGCCAGTCTCCTGGTATCGTCCCCACAATCGTCACATTACATTTCGCGATACTCCAAATTCGGCCGCTATCTGACTTTAACTTTGTGGACCACCAAATTCAATCATCCCCACTGCACGTTTTATAGAAAAAAAAAGAGCAAGGTAAAGAAAACGGAAGCTCTCAAAAACAAAGATGGGGAATTAATAAATGATAAAGAAAAAATTAAACGAATATGGAAAGAACACTTCAGTAGCCTACACAATTGATTTGCTACACTCTTGCCCCCCAAATACATCACTTCAGTCTTATTAGTATATATAACCACCATATTGTTCTTCAACCACCTAGAAATTGCCTTCAGTTCACTATTGATAACTTCTGCTACCTCGGCCTTACTCTCCCCAATGTAATAAATAAGAGTATTATCTGTAAACATTTGTATATAACACTTGTCCAACGTATCGACAATGTCATCTATGTATAATGTAAACAGTACCGGCCCCAACACTGAACCCTGCGGAACACCATGTGTTGTTTGAACCTTCCCTGAAATTGAATTATTGTACTTCACCACTTGGAATCTATCGCTCAAATAACTTCCAAACCACTTCAGTGCACTGCCCCCCACTTCCATTTTCTTTAATTTGCACATCATCAAGTCACGATTCACCGTCTCAAAAGCCCTTCTGTAATCCAAGAATACCGCCCCAACACATTTTTTTCTGTATAAAGCATCCTTCCATCTGCCAATAACTGTTTGTACTGTTGTTTCACAGGAGCGCCCGTTTCTGAATCCTGCTTGATGTGGTGTTAGGATATTGCGGTCTTCCATAAATTTTGTGAGCTGGTCCTTTACTGTGGTCTCTAACACCTTTTCATATGGAGGTAGCATATTTATGGGTCGAAATTTCTCACTGTACTGTATTTCTTACTTTTTACACTGGTACCACTGTCGATAACTTCCATGTTTCCGGGAATATTCCTGTATCCAACGAAGAGTTGTCTATTTCAAGGAGTCTATGCCCCAACACCTCAAACACACATTTCAACAATCTAGAGTTAATTCCATTTGTGCTACTCTCTTTATTTGATAAATTTTTAACCACTCTCCTTAAGTCCATCATCTTTACCTCCTCAAATTTTGTGAGTAATAAACCATCCTCTATCCTCCAAATTAATTGTTGCGTCGCTAATAATATCTGTAAGTAATCTATCTATGCTCTCCAGCTAATAGACATTAAATCTATTGGCTATTTCTACCTCATTGAAAATTTTGATAAGAACAGAATGGAACCCCAGTGAAAGAAGAGCAAGGGGGAGGCCCAGAACGAGATGGTATGATGAAGTTATGAATGATCTAAGAGCACTAAAAGTGGATAATTGGAGAGAAGGGAGCAAAAAGCTGTGGCTTGTGAGGTGTTCGTAATTGAATCAGCTAGGACATAGGCCAAAAAAACCGTCATCCAGTCTACAATATTTATTCATGAAAGAATATCGTAAAAAAATTAAATTCCATAATAATACGCATCTAAATTTAAACAAATTTTCGACACACAATTCAATCAATATAATCCGACGCGCCGAAGCCTTTAGAAGTAAATAATTACAAATTAATAAGACGCACTCCAATATAATGAGCAAAAAATTGATGTAATCGTAATCAAAACCATATCGGCCGGTGTAAATAACAAAAAAATCAAGTTAAGTTAAGAACCCCATGATTACACGAAAAAATGAAATGTATATAAAAATTAAATAATACTGACTCTGCCAATGACTTATATATGATGATGAGGCGGAGCCGGAGAAGCGACAGCCGAAGCTTGCGGAGACGGAGGCGTAGGCGTCGTGCTGGGCCCCGTTTCCGTAGACGGAGCGTTATGAGACACCGCCGGCTGCTGATTCGTCCACTGCCCTTGCTCAGCTTGCAACCGTTGGTGCGCCTGCTGCCTTGCTCTAAATTCCGCCGCCTTCAGCTGCTCCAAGTGAAACTGCTGCCTCTCCGTTATCAGCTGTTGCCGCTGGTATTCCAAACCCTCCCGCTCCCGCTCCATCGTCGTTTCCAGTTCTTCGAAATGACGTAACTTGATCTCCAGCTTCTTCATTTGCGTCTCGACGAGCAGGGCCACGAGGGATTTTATTTTGCGCTCCTCGACGGCAGCCAGGTGCTTCGCTTTGACCGCCGCAGCTGCCAACGCAGCGGCTGCCGCGCTCTGCATCTCGCTGTCTTTGATTACCTAAGAGAAACAATTAATTGTGCATACTGCGAACTTAGTATTCATCAAAAATATTTTTAGCTTTCAGTATTCCTCGAGAGGAGGCACAATTTTAAAAGAAAATAGACAATCCGCATTTTCTTCAAAAATTCAAATGGAAATGCGGGTATCCTCTAGCTTTATCAAGATCTCCTCATAATACCCTGCAAATTGGTTTAATAACTTTTTGATCTAACTTATGAAATAAGGTGTGGGGGAAGGAAAGAATTCCCTTATACCAAGAATGCCATATCTCCGGATTGCTTGAACCAATTTTCATGAATTTGGTCTTGTTGGAAAGGTACGATGCGTAGAGCGGCCACAGCGAGAAAAAAATTACTCTTCCCAGATTAAACTGTAAATTGGCTTAAATTTACAATTTGGACTGGGAATATTGTAAAATTGGCAGTTTGAACTAGGAATTTTGTTACATTGACGGTTAAAACTGTCAATTTTTGATAAAACTTACAGTTTGACCTGGGAATTTTATAAAATTTACAGTTTGAACTGGGAATTTTGTTATTAACAGTTAGAACCGTAAATTTTGCTAACTGTCAACAAAATTCCCAGTTCAATCTGTCAATTTAGCAAAGTTCCCAGTTCAAACTGTAAATTTTATAAAATTCCCAGTTCAAACTGTAAATTTATGCAAAATTGACAGTTGTAACTGTCAAGTTAACAAAATTCCCAGTTCAAACTGTAAATTTTATGGAAATCCCAGTTCAAACTGTAAATTTAAGCAAAATTAACAGTTCTAACTGTCAATTTAACAAAATTCCCAGTTCAAACTGTAAATTTGGTAAAAATTCCCAGTTCAAACTGTCAATTTAACAAAATTCCCTGTTCAAACTGTAAATTCGATCAAATTCCCAGTTCAAACTGTAAATTTTATAAAATTACCAGTTCAAATTGTAAATTTATGCAAAATTGACATTTGTAACTGTCAATTTAACAAAACTGAAAATTTTATGGAATTCCCAGTTCAAATTGTAAATTTAAGCAAAGTTGACAATTCTGTCAATTTAACAAAATTCCCAGTTCAAACTGTAAATTTGATAAAATTCCCAGTTCAAACTGTAAATTTGATAAAATTCCCAATTCAAACTGTAAATTGAAGGCAATTTACAGTTTAATCTGGAAAGAAAGATATTTTTTCTCACTGTGGCCGCTCTACGCTTTCGTAGAAAGGGAATCTACAAAAGTTCAATGGAGGCAGATCTGCAGATCTGCGAGGCAATGGAAATTGGCTTCCTTATTATTGACAATATCATGATTTGATATGGTTAAATCACGATATTGTCAATATTATTGTTAATAATATTGATTGGGAAGGTCAGCCATGGATTATAACAAACAATCCACGGCTGACTGCACACAATCAATATCATTGACAATATCGTGATTTAACCATATTAAAACACGATATTGTCAATAATATTGATTGTGTGCCCTAAGCTCTATAATTCTGTCTGATGAGAGACAAAGAACGCCCCAATATTCTTTCAGTTAGACATTATTTAAAAAGTTATAATAAATTCTAGCGAAAAGACACCGAAATCGAATTTAAATTAACTAATAAGTTAAGTTAAATGTAACAATTAGTGACAATACTATGACCAGGTATTTAATTTTATTTTCCATGAGCTGACCGCACGCAATCAATATTATTGACAATATCGTGTTTTGATATGGTTAAATCACGATATTGTCAATATTAAGAAATATTACAAACAATAAGCAATCCATGACTGACCGCACACAATCAATATTAATGACAATATCGTGATTTAACCATATCAAAACACCATATTGTCAATATTATTGTCAATAATATTGAATGTGTGCCCTAAGCTCTATAATTCTGTCTGATGAAAGATAAAGAACGCCCCAATATTCTTTCAGTTAGACATTATTTAAAAAGTTATAATAAATTCTAGCGAAAAGACACCGAAATCGAATTTAAATTAACTAATAAGTTAAGTTAAATGTAACAATTAGTGACAATACTATGGCCAGGTATTTAATTTTATTTTCCATGAGCTGACCGCACACAATCAATATTATTGACAATATCATGACTTAACCATATCAAAATACGATATTGTCAATATTATTGTCAATAATATTGAATGTGTGCCCTAAGCTCTATAATTCTGTCTGATGAGAGGTAAAGAACGCCCCAATATTCTTTCAGTTAGACATTATTTAAAAAGTTATAATAAATTGTGCACCCCAGCGGGGAAAATTGAAATCCAAAAATATTTTTGATGAATTTTTCATAGCCACTTTTGTAAGATTTTTTCCCCAAAAGCTGTAGAACGAACAGTTCCTATAATATAGCCAGTCGCCAACCTTAACCGGACACCCGGTATTATACAAAAAGTAGAGATCCATGAAAAGATTGAAAACAAACTAAAGAACCTCACCTTCTCGGTTTTAACCTCAGCCGCATCGCACTCCATCTTCTCCTCCTCGTCGTCCTTCCTTTCCGTCTTGATTTCCTTCTCCTCGGCCTTCTCCGAGGGACTCTCCACACCATTCTTCTTCTCGCCTTCCGCTTTCTCTTCGTCCACTTTTCCTTCCTCCTTCTTCACTTTGTCGTCTTCTTCTTTCTCCGGGACGGTTCCAGCAATCCCGCTCAGAGCTAATCCAGCAGCCGGATCGTACTTACCATCAGTCGATGAAGCTTCTACGTTCTTTAAATGTGCGTCCATTATGGAGGCTGGAACCTCGTCTTTTATACTCGCGAATTCGTTCATCGCAGACTTAGCAGCAGCTGCGGCAACTCTTGGGTCCACTATTGACGCTAAGAAAGCCACAGTAGACATAATTGGGTTACCAGATTTGCTGAATGGTATGGGTTGGTAAGCTAAGGGGCCTAAAGCCCCTCCTGCTTCCGGATCTTCTAAATAAGGATCTTCTATCGGCAAACGCAAGAAATGCAAGATGCATTCGTCTTGAGTACGCGAACCTACGTGTTCGCAAACTTTATTCCAGTCATCCTTATACATCTCCAATCCTTCCAGCAATAGAAGAGTTTCTTGTTCGGTCCACTCGCGCGTCAGACAAGCGGCACTCTTATTCCTCAAGACCGCAGGTTTCTTCACGTACTGATCCAACTTCAAACCAAACCCGGACAATTGCTCGACGTTCTCGATCTTCTTCTGCTCCTGTGTCCTATCCAAATCCAGCAACGTCTTGGCCGCACTCGGCTGAGGCGTTTTCGGCGGGTTCACGGGCTGCAACCCAGACGGAGTATCCGACAAAATGTGGAAGTGCGAAGTAGGAGGCGGACCCATCACCGTGGGGCGCGAATCCGTGTCCACCTGATAGTTGATGATGCCCCACTGCTCGAGGAAAGCGTGCACGCGCATAATGGCACAAACGTCGCCCGCTAAATTGCGTCGGCAAGCTGTGCTCGTGATGTATTCCGTCGGGTTTAATCGGTAAGTGTCGACCATGAAGTTCCTGAAATACAAGTTAGTACAAAAAAAATTGGAGAGCCTTATTGACATCATAGCGGTCAGTAATAACATGAACATGAATATTATGAGACAAAAATTAATAAGTCATTTGATTCAAAAGCTATGTGGAAGAACTTAAAGAAATTGATGAGTGGACAGGAGAAAAGCAGCCATAGCAGTATAATATTTAATAATGCCAATATGGTGGTGGCATCGGAGAGAAGATTAAATATTACAGTTTGATATACAACTGCATTGTTACAATACCTGTAAGCTAAGTAGACTTCCGGAGTCTTCGACTTGTTCCTCCCGTTGAAGAACTCCGGCATAGCTCTTTTCTCAACCTCATGTA
Organism: Xestobium rufovillosum; assembly: GCA_963966045.1. Lineage (NCBI taxonomy): Eukaryota > Metazoa > Arthropoda > Insecta > Coleoptera > Ptinidae > Xestobium > Xestobium rufovillosum. The sequence goes on from OZ014497.1 coordinate 33,487,075, forward strand.
TCGAATTATAATCGAACCAAGCAGAATACGATGGAATAATGATCTGGTGCGTCTGTTCGGTTACGTTATCCTCTTGCCCGTCTTCTTGTGTCGTCGTAGTGTCGCTATTCTTCGCCGTCTGCTGAGAGTCTTCACCGCCGCCTTTCTCCTCGCCCTCGTCCAAGTCGGTGATGGAACCGCCCTTTAAAGGCTGCAATTCGTGATCCTTTTTACCCGGCAGACCGGTAGGCGTAGGGTTAACTTCAACGATAGTCGGTTCCGACACCGGCTCTTCCATATCTTTCGTTAAATCCTCGGCTTCCGGTTCAGGCTCATCCGGTCGCTGCTTTTTACCAACAGCGGGGCTTCTGCCGCTCTTTCGCTTGCCGGCTTTCGATGGAGGAGAAGGAGACCTCTTACGTTTCTGTTTCTTCCTAAAATTAATATTTATTTAATATTTATTTAAAGAATTGATCACAAAAGAACAATTTACAATGTTAATCCATTGCACTTGACTGTATGCTGCTTGAAAATAACAAAACACAAGAAAAACAAAAAAAAACAAGAATCATAACATGATATACATTTATGCTATTAACAGAAAATTCATTATTTATAAATTCTGTCTGATGTAGTGTTTCAAAATATGTCGCATTTTATAATTACTGTTATTTAAACTTTGTAAATGATTAGGCAATTTGTTGAAAATTTTGACTCCCATAATATGTTTGTAGGACTTTCTGCCAACTTACAGTTTTATCTGTGGTAGTCTTATATTTTTGTTTCTAGTCAGACTGTCACTGTTGCTAAAGTCATTTATTAAGTAATTGTAGTTATTAAGTAGAGATTCCAAGCAATAGACTCGAATTATTGACAGTGGCATCATTTCATCATTTCATTCAACCTCAAAACAGTAGTGTAAAGGCAGACCGGTATAAGTAAAACAAAGTCAACAATTTATTAACTGTACATGCCTTTTATAATTCAGTATAAGTAGGTATGTAGATTGTAGATACCTGCTTACTTCTGTTTGTAAAATAGGTGTAGTTCATTTCAGCTATCTTGGCGTGTGTATGCACTAAGCAACGCCTCATTTTTATGATGTTTTCTTTCAAATCACAATGGTTTTTGTATTGAACGTATGTTGATGCAATAAACGCCATACGTATCAATCAAAATATGTATAAATTTTATTACTTTGGCAGCTAACGCACGTGCAATCTTAATTCCTTGGAAACAGAACGCACAAAAATGTTTTTTGGCATTTCATAAGTTGTAACGTCAAGTTTATTTCATTGACTGTCAAATTAGTAATTTCCAATATTTATTTCTAACAATTTTAGTATTGAAATACTAAACTAAAATGCCTGGGTGTACTATAACAAAACAGTGCAGGCAATTTGTACTAGATCTTATGGAGTATTTTAAGGCAGAAGCAGAAAATAAAGGACCTTTGATTCCATTTTCTTCTGTGAACGAGAGAGTTTCTGCCGCGTTGAAAATAAGTTTAAGAACCATAGGTCGTATCAAAGCAGAATCTACATCTGGTGATCCTCTTACTACCCCTGGAAAATCGCATAACAGGCGAAAGTTTAAGAGTGGCGATGTAAGTGAAGAAATAAAATGCGAAATTCGCAACACGTTTTATATGATGAGAGAAGACAAGAAACACATTACAATTCAAACGCTGAATGAATTAGCAAAGCAAAGGGGTGTCATAGATGTATCTAATACGAGTATGTGGCGTATTTTAAAGAACTTGGGGTTTTGTTTCAAAACGGAGAATAATCGCCGTTTTTTTTGTGAGCAACCTCACATTGCAAGCAAGCGCATTGCGTTTTTACGAGAATACATACAAAATATGAAAAGCGAACATTCCAGACAATTTGTGTTTCTCGACGAAACATGGATTTTTGCTAAAGGAGGAAGTAAGCGCACATGGCAAGATGAAAGCGTTAAAAGCTGTAAGAAAGGCCATGCTTCAAATGGGAAGCGATTTGTTGTACTTCATTCAGGAACTAGGCATGGTTTTGTACCGAATGCATCGCTGCTGTTCTCTACAAAATCAAAATCGGCGGACTACCATGATTCAATGGATCAGAATTCGTTCAAAAAGTGGGTTTTAGAAAAACTAATACCAAACCTTGAGGAACCGTCGCTAGTGGTAATGGATAATGCATCATACCATAGCTTCTTAGTAGAGCCAGTTCCCCATGCATCCTGGAATAAATCAAAATTAAAAGATTGGCTTGTAACTAAAAATGTGCCCTTTTCGGAAACGGCTTTGAAAATTGAACTTCTAAATTTATGTAAAGAGAATAAACAACAGCCAAGGTACGCTATAGATGAAATGCTCCAAGAGCATGGTCATCAAGTCCTAAGACTGCCACCCTACCACTGTCAGTATAATCCAATAGAGTTGGTGTGGGGTATTTGCAAACAATATTATGACCTGCATATTGGAGAAGTTGGTTTTGGAGACAAACAAGTTTTAGATATGTGGCAAAAAGCTTTAGACCAAGTCACTCCAGATGTTTGGAAAAATTGTATAAATCACACGGAAAAAATTGCGGAGGAAGACTGGGAACGTGAAGTGCGCTTTGATGAAGTTGAACCGCTTATAATAAACTTGAATGAGTCATCTGAAGATTCTGAAGATGAAGACGATACATTTTTTGAACTTTTTTAAGATCCTAATATGTAGTTATTACGACAATTAATTAGAATTCTTTTTTATAAATTTTTTCTTTCGTAAATGTTTCAAATTAATTTTCTTTTCAACTTTCTTCAGTTCATTATTTCAGTTAGGTAACATGTATTATTGTATTTTATTTATATTATACTTGTTTACGTATTACCGACCACTTATTTAGCATCACTTTAGTTATTGTCTGCATTAAGTTTTGTTCATTTAGCTAAAATTGAACTTCTGTAATTTATCTGCGTCGCTATATTCCAATGAAACTTCCGAAAATATAGTAATTATTATACTGATTGAATCGTTAAACTACTTTGGCAATTACATACATAGATAAGTGCATGCATTTTCCAGCAATTTATTAATCTATGGTGCCTTCTTTCAAATAATCATAAATTCTACTTGTTGAGAATTGCTGGAATGCAATACATATTTGACCCATACTGTCATATTGACGTACGAGCCAAAATAACTGAAAACAACTATACCTACCTATATTCTCTAAAACAATACGATACATACCTACTCATTTATGTAGGTATGTATAGCTAAGTGATTGACAAGTTATCAAGTTAACAGTTTTATAACGGATAGGAAATTTTTAAAAAAAACGGAAACAAATACAACTCACGCGAATCAAAAAACTACGATACGTAGGCACTAGGTACTTGTTTAACAAAAAGAAACAACTGCTATATTCTGGAACGGTTAATGTAGAAACTCGGAAGAGACTCTTAAAGACGCATGTATGGAGTACGAAATTATACCTATGGGTGCGAACCTTGGGCAATGGGAGAAGCGGATTGAAAAAGAGTAGAAGCGTTTGAAATGTGATGCTACAGACGGGTGTTGAAGATACCGTGGATAGACAAGTTAGCAATAAGGAGGAATTAGAAAGAGTTGGGGAAAAGAGAAAAAAGTATGGAAGACAATAAAGAATAGGGGATAGGATCGTAGGATGGTAGGACACCTTCTGAGACACAAAGGAATAGTTCGCGACATACTAGAGTCAGAGATAGGAATAAAGAGGTAGAGGTTGGAGCAGATTAGACTACTGCTCTCAAATAGTTGGGGACGTAGAATGTTCTACTTTTACGGAAATGCGTAGGCTAGCTCATGGAAAGGATGGAGGTACGCGTCCTACCAGTCTTCAAAAGAGAACTTTATGATGACATACTATTTAATTATTATTGTAAAATAGTTAATAAAATTTCCTTTTTTAGTTCAGGGAGGGAACGCTACGGCGATTCAGTATTTGGCTCCGTCATGCTCCTAGCATCCTGTTTCAAATTATGCTAACCGTAACACGTTACCAAGTACCAAGGGGTCCCAGAAAATTGTCGATAAATTACATTATGTTCAATTTTATTTAGAGTGGCTGCAATGGGACAGCCGATGATTTTATAAACTTTTGCAATGATAAACTAACTCGCAAAAATATCGATAATGCTGACCGATTTTCCTTCTGGCTCCAACGAACCACTTTTTCCGTTTTATTGGTGTGCTGTACGATGTATTAGTCTGGGTACAAAACAGAAAACACCAGTTAGAACCAGTTAATAATATTTAACAATTTAACTACACATGCATATGCATAATACTTATGGGACCGCTGCGCGCTGAAGCTGGGACTTGTACGTTATACTAAGTTCTGACGTCACGCGGCCTACTCTCGCTGGGCCTACTCTCGCTGCAAGGTACGATTTCTAGCCTCGCACCGACGGAAAACTTTGCAACGGCTTCACAGGCGAAGGAATTTTTTTTAACAAAAATTAACAACATAACTGCCTTCAGTATAATAAACTCTATCAATTTTAATGAAATTTAAAAATTACCGAACCTGCCTATTGTCATTTCTTTTAATATGCGGTATATTTAGCATTGTTTGAGTTTTCTTTATATTGCTAGCTAAGGTAGAACCAATGGAGTAGAAGTAGTCATTAAAACTATTCGCCATATCTAGTTTATAAAAGCAATACTTTTCCTTGCGAAGCTGCAACCTTGTATTTTTGATTTAACATAATGCCACATTCTTTTTGAATCATAACCAGCTATTATTGTTCTTTCATAATCACTTTTCGCTTTTTTAATTATTTTATTGAAGATACATATTAGCATAGGTTTTGTATTATACATTATACAGGAAATATTAAATATTTCCTGTAAATTTTTCGTTAAACGTTACTTACTTGTTGCGATCGTCCCCGGAAGGGTTCATCAAATCTTCCACGGACATCCTCAATTTATGGACCTTCTTCCTGCCGCTGTCGTCGACTTCGTAATCCTCCTCCGACATCCACTCGTTATACTGATCGGAATCTAGCAGCCACGTCAGAGATACGCGCCAGGGGCCGGAGTGAGGCGACGGGCTATCCATCGCCATCCCATCCAGCGCGCCTTCAACATTAACCCACGTGTCATACGAATCGGGAAAGTAATACCAATGCATCATTATCATTCTATCACGGCGAATACCTGGTCGGGCGTACTCCTCTTCGAGCGGATCGCAATGAGGATAGAGAACGTGAGAGGCAGCTTCCTCGTTCTCAGTCACTTGACCATTGCGGCGCTTTATTATGTCTTTTAATTTAGCCGCTACAGTCTTATCCACCTCTGGCTTCACATAGATGCACGGAGGTTGGAAATATTTGTTTTGGATAAGCGACTTTTCCATCGCCTGGTACATTTCGATCAAACGATCAAGGCGAGCTGGGCTCTGCAAAATGATCCACGTAACCACTTTTGCCCACACAAAAACATGCAACTCTCAATTAATACAGACTATCGATCCTCAAACTAAGCGGTGTAACTGATAAGAGCCTTAGTATACATCAGTTACCTCATTTAGTCTGAAGACAAACGAAACTATTCACAAAACACGATACACCAATTTTTCTTACTGTCCCCATCGTAAGCAGTTCCTTCTTTGGGATATTTGGCAAAAATGTGAGAATTATTAACCACCAAATACAAGAAAAAACAGATATACACATTAAAAACGGAACATACCTTCCCGACTTGCATATCAAATTTACGCCACCCCTGTTCATGTTTAAAACGATACGCCGTGGCCAACATATGACATAACGCTCCACCGGGCTTGAAGTCCATAAAATATTTAACCTAATGCAACAACAAACGATTATTCGAATCGGAATACATCAGCATGTAAAAGTACTTACCGGTATTCTGGTAACAGGCGGTTTCTGCACATTCTTCCCCAAATTATCCTCTTGAAATTGCAACAACTGTATTATCAAACTCGACAAACTCTTATTCGTAGGTGGATCAGGCTGCATATACTAAAATACACCAAGGAAATCGTGCAAAAACAACAGGCGTCATAACCCGGTTTCAATAGCTAATAAATACCTTTTTAGCCGTTTTCTGCAACCATTGTCGTATAATTTCCAAAGAAGCGAGTGTTTCTGGTGATTCAAAGTACTTTACGTTAGGACTTCCGTCCTTTTTAGGCCCAAAAGCGATCATTATTGACGTTATTTGATAGAGGACTCGACACACATAACCTCAAACGTCGAACAACAAGCAAAATGGCATTTGGTCTGTCAAAGCGCACGCGTCGATAATCATTAAAAAGGAACCTATTTAAAATTTAATAAACAGATTTTGTATGGTATTGTTAGAATCGTGTTATTTAAGGTATTTGAAATCTAATTTCATATATCTATACAGTTTTCAAAAAATTATTATATAAATAACTTGATGTTGATACTGATATTGAAATACCGTCCTAAAAATGATATAGTACAAGTCAGGTTGGCCGAGCGGTCTAAGGCGCCAGATTTAAGCTCTGGTTCTCGTATGAGAGCGTGGGTTCGAACCCCACACCTGACAGTAACAGTTTTTTCCGCTCAATTCTACGTTGTCTGAAAATTGTTTTTGGAGAAGAGTGCTTTTTGATTCTGCATAAAAACAAATTGTTCTTTCCACAGTGCTACTGTTTTATTTTGTTCCAAAGACGATATTTAAAGAATGTGTATGCAAAAAATAGTACGTGGGCCTGTCCGGGATTTGAACCCGGGACCTCTCGCACCCGAAGCGAGAATCATACCCCTAGACCAACAGGCCGACTGACCTACCGTGCGTTAGAACCTCTTATAAACTAATGACATCATTTCATATTGCGACTGACACTAGTAGTTGATTTCAAAACGGCACCGAAATGGCTTTCAAATTAAATCAGAGGAGGAATTTTCACAAATAATTCCATTCGAAACCAACAAATTGGTCTTCCTTTCATGTAGTCAACTATTTTCTTCGAGTTTTTTTTTTGTTTGATAAGTAGGAAGAAAAGGAGGACAAATTTCGTAGTCATGTCTGGGAAAAAAGTAGATATTTATAAAGATACTCCAGTACGTTTATTAGGTAATTTGTATGACTTAGAAAAACGTATATAAATGAACTAAGAATGCCCTGATTTTTTTGTAGGTTATGCCAATGAAGTTGGTGAAGCATTTCGGTCATTTATCGGGCAAAAATGGGTTTTGGTGTCATACGCGATAGCAACAGCTTATGTAGTAGCTGATACAGTCGATAAAACGGTAAAAACACACCAAGTAAGTTCGTTATTAATTCATTAACAATTGGGTTATGTAATAGTAATTTTTTAGGCTGAACGCAATATAAAGAAAACTTTATTCGTTACAACTGATACTTTAACGTGGCAAATGCTAGCTTCTGTGTTCATTCCTGGCTATACGATAAACAGAGTTTGCGCCATCTCAAATTACGTATTAAAAAAGAACAGTAAGTTGCCCGTTAACAATAGGACAATTCTAGTAACCGGAATAGGGTTAGCAGCAATACCTTTCATTATAAAGCCTATAGACCGATTTGTAGACTTGCTTCTAGATAAAAGTTTACGAAAATTTGAGCCATAGATGTGATATTTTAGTCAATACATTATAATGCCAATTATATTAGCTAAATTTACAATTGTTGATAAATTATGTTGTTATGTCTATTATTGACAATAAAAATTAATTAGTATTAGTTGCAGAAAGTAATTTGTAGTATAGTTTTATGCGGAAGTTGAAAATTCTTACAAAATGTTAGTTTCCATTGACAGCTGTCAGAAATTTTGAACTACTGCTCAGAACATTTGGTCTACGGCGTCGTAATTTCATGTGACACAGAAAGCAGTGGCGTACATTACATTCCAAGGAGAAAGGAACAAATAAACAAAACGCTTTAAAGAAAAAATAAAACTTTATTCTAAAAAACAAAACACAAATTCTTATATACTAAATAATAAATAAAATTATACATTTTATTTCTTCTTAATATGTTTTCTGTTTATATGTTTCTTCCTCGTGTGCGAGGCACTGAACGCTAAGTCGCAAAACGGGCATTTAAATGGACGCGCCCCATTGTGGGTCCTTTCATGAGTGTTTAACGACGATTTTACCGTAAATTTAACTTTACATATTTTACACTGATACGGTTTTATCCCGTTATGAATATTCATGTGTTTCGATAAATTCCCACTATCGTTGAACTTCTTTTTACACTGTTTACATTCAAATTTCTGTAAACCTGCGTGGATTTGTAAATGGCGGTTCAAACCGTCTTTTCGAGTGAAACTTTTGCAGCAAATGTTGCATTTGTAGTTCGTTTCTTCGTGAAGCTCTAAGTGACGGTTTAAATAGTCTTTTTGACTGAATTTCTTATCGCATATCTTGCAAGAAAAGTCTCCTTGTTTAGTATGAATAGACATGTGACGCAACAGCTTAGAACGCCCGCCTTTTATTGCTTTAGCACAAATCTTACATTTATTTTCAGTTTTCTCTTTTGCTATTCTTTTCTTTCGTTTTTCTCTAATTTCGTCGATTTTAACGTAATCGCGAACAGGTACCGATTGTTGCGACACGTCCTGATCTTCGATTTCTATTTTCATCTGCTCGTCTATTATTTTACTTATCATAAAATGACGCGAAGGCTCATCTTCCGATGATTCTTCGAAGAAATCAGAATTGTCGTAAATTATTACTTCTATTTCTTCGACTCTTGCTTCTGGCGGTAAGCATCCATCGATATCCTGTATGAATATATAAATGGTAACATTTAATCGTAAAATTGTTGTAAACTTACCATCTTGCGTCTGGAAATCGCACGAATTTTAGATTCTTTTTTGCTTTTGACTTTTTTAGGCATCTTGGAAAATTGGAGGTTAGAATCTTAAATGTCAATAATACCGTGGTGGGAGTAAAGCATGGTGTGCCTAATGATTATGATGGGATATATTTTTGATGTTTTGTAACGTCTCAGCCTAATTTTTCCCAACAGAATTTAATTATAAATACGGCATAATAATTACGTAAGGTTGAAGCATGCTATGCAACCGATACTTAGCAAATACGACTACAAATATGCGTACGATACTTTTTAAAGTACGTTTCAATATTTTTAAGGATATCGTAGGTATCGAAATATCGATACTTTTGTTTCGATACCTTCACTAAGAATCTCCAAAAGATATTTCGTTTATCGGTTTTTTAGCAAAAAATTTAGGTGGATGCAGCTAACATCAGCCTGCAGCTCACGGGTGGAGTTTGTATAATGAAAAGGCGAAAAGCACATCATAAAATATTTATTTACTTATGATACCAACTGAGTACTACGAAGGCTTAGAAGGGCCAAGAATCAAATGTTGTTTTGTATCTCAGAATTCCGAGTTTGTATTTCGAAATTCTTACTTTTTTGGAGTAGTAAAATGAAGCGTTACGTTATCTGTCACATTGAAATTATGTACGTATCTATGGATACGGCTGTTTATGTATGACTGCATAGAGCATGGAAATAGTGAAAATAGAGTGGCATAGAGTAGATATGGCAGTTGGCGTTGTAAAGTAAGCATTTGCAGTGTAAATTTGTTGAATCTTTCGATTTCATATGGAAAAGCCTAATATTAAATACTCCAAATATTGCTTAGTGCCGAAATGAGAATCAACGCCTATTCGAACACCAGGAAAAGTATTTATTTCATTGCCAGTGGGATCGACGTTTAGCAGATTGTCACTTAATTACTGAATTTATAAACAATTTATATTTTGATGCAGTTGGACATTTTCGAACATAAACCATCTGATAAATACACATTTGGGTATTAAACTAACATTTGCGTGTACCCTATTATCAAGTGATTGAAGTTAAAATAATCGTAAGGAGTAAACTCCAGTCGTGCGTCGGAGCTGACACACAAGTTTTTTTTTTTAATACATATTTCATTGCGTCTTGTGAATCAATCACTATTTTTTCTCCGATAGTTTCAAGTATCGATACCTGAATAAAAAATAATCGATACCTTAACTGAATTGTGCATCCCTAACTGCAAATGTTTAATGACCAATGAGTTGTTCAGAGCTACTGTCAAGTTGTTGAACTACTATGTGTTTAGTTCTTTTGTAATGTTCTTACACGTACGAGGGCGCTGCAACATTGTACCTTCCGATTTAGCTTACAAAATACTGATATGGGAAATTTACTACACATTCACAATATTAGAAGGAACAAAAATAATAAATTTTATTAAAATCAAAGAAATACATAAAACAAATTCTGAATATAAAACTTAAAAAACTTTTTCAACTTTTTAATTGCTGCAACACGGAAATCGCCTATTAATCAATAAAGTATTTCCGTATCTGGCCACCATTCCTTCTTGAGCAACATTTACTATATCGAAGTATATTTTATGCCAAATACCGCAACACTGCTTGCAGAGCAGTCTGTAAAGAAAATTTAAAAGGACGTGTAACTGTTCGATTTTACGATCTATAGCGAGTTCTTTGAAGTAATCCCCAAGCATTTTGACGTCCACGTCCTTTGGGTAGGGCTCGGTCCGCAACCACTGGCGTATACTATCTTTCAGCTGTTCTCGATTCAACAAGTGCAATATCGATTTTGGCGCGTTTGACGTATTTTTTTCAATTTGTTCCGTTTTTAGCGCTTCTTCAGTTAGTTTTTCTTCTAAATTATATTCTTTGATAATTTCGTTTCTTAATTCTTCCGGTAATTCATTTAAAACTTCCATATCTATATTTGTTCTGTTCAATGCAGTTTTTGGCTGTAAAAAATTGGATTAATTCACGAAAAAAATTAATAAAAAATTATTACTGTATCGGTAGAAGTTGTAGCGACAGTTTTAAAGTATCTTTGCAGTTCATTCGATGGTTTTCGTGAAATAGATTTGCCTTTACCTCTCCCTCTACCTTTCGTTTGTTTCACCACAATTTTCGGTTTACTTTGCGTGATATTTGTCTTTTTCTGCACGTCCGTAGAAACAGAAGAGGCTTGTTTTAAAAAGTTCGTTAAAGCCTTGTTTACTGGTGGTATTTTTTCTAATTTCGTGAGCTGTATACCGACGCCCCGTAGTTCGTAAAAAGGGATATTCAGACGTTCGTATAAATTTTTAGCTTCTTTAAAAATGGCTGCAGCTTCGGCAATTATATTCCCTGATGTTGTGCTTTTATTAATGCTATCACACACGCCATGACCCAGAAATTTTGCTGTTTCCTACACGATTCCAAGTTAGGACTGTGTAAAGAAGTCAGGCTTTAACTTACCAAGGGTGCTTCGGGGGCTCGAACCAACAACTTCAAAGTTAAACACCTGGCCCTCATTCCGACATCTGTCAGTCTATTGCAGACTTCTACTGATAAGCTTTGAATGAAATCCAAAGCTTCTTGTTGCGCTTTAAATCGGATGCCGTAGTTGACCTCTGCTGATACTGATTTTCGTTCGTGGTCGAAATTAAGAGGTTTTTTATCTATTCCGAAAGCTTGGTCGCGTAGAGTTTCACCGGCTTTCGGTCCCAGTACAGCTTGTAATGTATTCAAAGGTACGTTCTTTGAAAAAATTATAATTTACAATGGGTTTTCAGGGATCGAAGAATTACCTGAACATCACCACAAGTATGTAGGTCTAATTTTTTTAATTTAAGCACCGTAGCTATCCCCACTCCAGGTAAATCTGACAAAGGTATTGCGGCCAAATATTCCTCAACATCTTCAGATTTTAAATAAAACTGTCCAGCAGGTTTTGCTTTTCTCGTAGCTAACCGCGCTTGCAATCTATTCGCCCCAAAACCAGTCGAACACGGACACTTCGTTATTTCCATTATTTCATTCCGTAAATGACTGGCCCATTCGTAAACTGTAAGTCCCGTTTCTTGTAGAACTTTTGTGACATCTACATACATTTCGTCGCAACTAACCGCTTCAATATCTAACGTATACGAAGCTACTGTATTATACAAAATATGCGAAACCTCTCGATAATCCTTAAATAATTATGTACTTAAATAAATTCGACAATATTAAAAAACGAACCTGAAAATCATACGGTATTGTCTGCAATTCCGGACACAGCTTCAACGCCGCGCCAAGAAACATACCGTTTTTAACACCCAGTTTTCTCGCTTCATAACTGCAACTAGCGATCTCAGACATGGAACAATTATCGTCTACGTTTACTGCCTTGGAAATATAGCCTTCAGGTAGGCGTTCCGCATATAAAGCTTTTTCTGCGGCCCTGTCAACTCCGATACGATGGTCACTCCCTTGAGCACTTTTCGCGTGCGTTACAGCAACAGGTTTGTCCCTTAAATCCGGTCTTTTGCGCAAGCCAACAGAAACAAAGAAACAATCCATGTCGATATGCATTATAACTTGTTCTAAAAATGTTTGGCTTTCTTTACCGTACTTTTCTAATAATTTGACTTTGCCCGGGAAATGACCTGTCGATTTTTCACGAAACTGACGTACTAATTGTTTAAATTCAGCCCCTAAAGTCGATATAAGATGCAATCGCGAATTATTATAAAACTCTTCCAAAAATCTTGGATCGGACGCGGTCAAATGCATTCCCGATGATTGCCTAAGATTCACAGCATTTTCTGTACCTATTTTTGAAAAATCGAGTTTCGGTTGCGTCCTACTTTGGTTTGTATATAACAGATACTTCCTATAATCTAACAATTTGTTCGCGTTTATGCTATCGGTAATCCAGTCGGGTTTGACGATGGGCACATTACCAAGTTGTTTTATCTGCAATTTTGCGATTTAATAATTTAATTACCATCTAATAGATGGATATCAAAGTAGTTCTGGTTCCCACTTACCTTTACATTAGGCAAATTTGAGGCGATGATGTGCGTGGTTCGGGAAGTCTGATACGCATGATACTGTCCACCGTGTGCAGCCATTAACTGTTTCAATTCATCTTCTGTCGGATTCGTTCTTCCATTTATAAAAATAGCAACCCCACTGAAGATATCCGATAATTTCGTGACTTGTTTTGTAGTATCTTTGTTGAACTGATCTTGTAATTTGGCAACTTTTGCGGCCATATAACCACCCTTTGGTAATTTAAATTTAAACTTTGTAAAGGAATTTGTTAATTAACTTACCCATTCTGCAAAACCATCGTCTTCATCGGCATTTTTGGATTTTCGACGGCTCATTTTACGATTTTACGAATTTTCAAACAATCAAACTGTCAACTGTCAGTTTTAGTTCGCTTGGTAAAGTTTTAGTTCATTTGTATTAACCTCAAAAAATGGCTCATGAAAACAAGAATATACCAGCAAAATATAAATCGGTAAAACCAAATTAGTTACGGGTAGATTATTAAAATTTAAAATTACGTAATGATTATATTTTAGATTGTTCCTTATTATACAAATAAAATACTGAATTCACGTTTAATGCTGGACGATGATTTGGAGGCCGTTTTAAGCAACTTCGATTTTAAAATTTATGATTCCGAACATAATAGGTGGAAAATGGATGCAGTATTTTCAATATCGTCTGTGTTAACGGCAAGTTTAGCTGTTAAATTTACTAGTAAATTATATATTTTATCAGTACCTACGGCAGTAGTAGCAATATGCCGATTACGAAGGACTTATTTAGAGTATACGCTCAAGAAAAACATCGATTCTTTAATAAATAGCTTTAATAATTTACATAAACTAAATGCCGATATTTTGGAATATCTCAAAATGAGAGAAATACTTAAGTGAGTTAGCACAATTCTAGTAGCTGTAGCATATAAATTTATATTTTTAGTTTAATGAAAAGCGATGAAACTCAAGTAATTTCAACAGAGTTTGAAAATTTTATGCGTTATGCATTTAACGAAATAGTTTCGTGTTTAAAAATCGTATCAAATGCAGTTATAACCATGTACCGTTTAGTGAACGATGACATCGAATTTCCCGATCAATGGTCTTTAAATCATTTAAACAACCTTTGCGACTTTAACACTTACGAAGAATGCTGCGAAAATTTTCACGTTAGTGCATTTATTATGTACTCATATTGAACATATTCATGAATTAGGTAATTCTTTTATTCAGATATTAAAGGACGCTTGTATATTGCTTATTTCGAACTTTTTGAGCTGTTTGGGTCTTAGTTTGTGTCCTAATTTATGCAGAGACAGTTCAGAGCCTCGTTTAGATGATGTCTTTGAGGAGACGGTCCCTAAAGTGGAAAGAACTTTTCGAAAATTATGTTTTAATGTTTCAAAGTCGTTTAATAACTTCAGATTCGCTTTGAACAAGTCGCAAGCATTCAGAAAAGAATGCAAAGAGTCTATTAAAAGTATTCATTTATCGAGGATAGAACGTCCGTTGATAAACTTCTTGAATCAAACGCAAATAGCTTTTGAATTGGGCGTGCATTTGCAGAACAAGTTGGTAAAATAATACATAATCTAGTTTAACAACAGATCACTGTGCCAATATATTTTATTTTAGAATAAAAGTGGAACAAATTTGGCAAATGTAAGTGACGTTGTGGTGAATTTACGAGATCAACTCACGATGTGCGATAATTCTTTGGACACTTTTTGTAAAGCATACAGCATTTTGATTAAACGCGCTATTGAAAATAAACTAGTTAGAGATGAGGCCGTTACTGTGGTAGATGAAGAAAGAAATTTAGTCGCGAATACGATTAATGTTCGGTACGATGATGAGGACTTGGAACCAGCTCAAGATGAAGAATACGATTTGTACATAAGAGGTAAAATCACTATGATTTCTTTATAAGATTACGATGATTTTTAAAATTGAGTTTGGCTTCTAAAATAATCCCCAAATATGTCAATTCCTTAACGACTACCATTTTTTGAAAACTTTAACTATATCATTCATCATCATAAAGTTTTCAGTTTTCAGCAATGTCTTATACCTAATTCTCTGCGCAACACTCATAAACTGAAGTGTCTCCAACACAAACGAAATACTAGTATACCTGTTGCAGTTCAATATAGCTCGCATTGCTTTATTTTGTCTTTTCTGAAACTCCTGAACAAAAAAATCCGTCACCATATATAGAACCGTTGTACAATATTCAAAATACGGGGCAACCATAGTTTTATATACAAGCAGCCGTGACCTTCAGCTAAGTTTGCCACTTATTCTAGACAGAAGGCCCACTCTTTGAGATACTTTTTTCAAAACCTAACTAGCATGCTCTTTAAAATTCAACTCATTGTCTGTAATAACCCCTAAGTACTTAATTTTGCAAACACGCTTTAACTCGATTTCATTCAACCATATAGGACAACCACCTAGAAATTGTCTTCAGTTCATTATTGGTAATTTCTGCTACCTCAGCCTTACTCTCCCCAATGTAATAATTAAGAGTGTCATCTGCAAACATTTGTATACAACACTTATCCAACGTATCGACAATGTCATTTATGTACAATGTAAAGAGTACCGGCCCCAACACTGAACCCTGCGGCACACCATGTGTTGTTTGAACCTTCCCTGAAATTGAATTATTGTACTTCACCAGTTGGAATCTATCGCTCAAATAACTTCCAAACCACTTCAGTGCACTGCCCCCCCACTCCCATTTTCTTTGATTTGCACATCATCAAGTCACGATTCACCGTCTCAAAAGCCCTTCTGTAATCCAAGAATACCGCCCCAACACATTTTTTGCTGTATAAAGCATCCTTTCACCTGCCAATAACTGTTTGTACTGCTGTTTCACAGGAGGGCCCTTTTCTGAATCCCGCTTGATGTGGTGTTAGGATATTGTGGTCTTCCATAAATTTTGTGAGCTGGTCCTTTACTGTGGTCTCCAACACCTTTTCAGATGGAGGTAGCATATTTATGGGGTCGAAATTCCTCACACTGTACTATATTTCTTACTTTTTCCACTGGTACCACTGTCGATAACTTCCATGTTTCCCGGAATATTCCTGTATCCAACGAAGAGTTGACTATTTCAAGAAGTGTATGCCCCAACACCTCAAACACACATTTCGACAATCTAGAGTTAATTCCATTTGTGCTACTCTCTTTATTTGATAAATTTTTAACCACTCTCCTTAAGTCATTATGAAATATTAAACTGCTATGCCTGCCTTTCTCCTGTCCGCTCATCAATTTCTTTAAGTTCTTCCACATAGTTTTTGAATCAAGTGACTTATTAATTTTTGTCTCATAATATTGTCTTTTAGCTTTCCTTATCATATTGACGATCTTGTTTCTATGTTGCCTGTAACTATTCCCTATTTTTCCCTAATTCAATTTTTATATTTCCCCTTTAAGGTAGTGATGAGGAGGATTTTCCCGCAACAAATATTAGTCACGACGACGAATCATCTGCCGCTTATTTAACAATGATGTTACAAGAACTGAAGAACAAACTGCGGGAGAGACAAGTTTTGCGGGCAAAAAAATTAGGTTTACCTCTACAAGAGTTCGTAAGTATTAAAAAGAAAACACATTTTTTTCATAAAAACGATCATTATTAAATCCTATTATAATTTTACGTTAATAATTGTAAATTTCTTGAATTTCTTCTAAAGTTTTGTCCTTAGTTTCCGGCACATATTTTATAGTAAATAGTAGTGCGAGGATTTCTATCGAAGAGAACATCCAGAAAGTCCCGTATGTTTTCATAGACTTCAACATGTAATTAAACGTTAAGGTAACGATGAACGTCAACAACCAATTGAAGGCAGTTATCAGAGCCGCCGCGTGATTTCTGACTTCCAGAGGCAAGATTTCTCCCATCAGTAGCCAAGGGATGGGCCCCAAGCCCAAGGAAAAGCCTATTATGTATAGGACTAAGCTGACGAGCGGCAACCAGCTCGGAACATTCGGATTATGTTGCTGGTGAAAATATACTCCTAAAACGCATAAAGTAACGATAGCCGTGGAGATGGATATGTAAAGAAGTATTTTACGCCCCAATCGGTCTATCAGAAAGATCGTACTGAGGGAGGATAAAAAATTCACTATCCCGAGAATAATGCTGCACAAATTTGGATTTAATTCGCTGCTCTTGCCCAACGAAAAGATCGTTTCTGAGTAGAAGATAACGGCGTTTATCCCGCTGAGTTGCTGAAAAAACATCATGGTCATGCAGATAACGAACGGCTTCAAATGGTACTTGTGGAGCGTCTTGTGTATTTTAAAATCTACCGTCGGTACGGAAGATATGATGCTGTGCATCGATCTGGTGTCTTCCTCTATGTTAACGCTGCCGTGGCTACCTCCTGTTAACCAGACTATGGAACCATGGCTTTCCTCGACCATTCCTTGTTCCAAATACCATAGCGGGGTTTCGGGAATCACCAGTATTAACACCAAAATGGGTAGGGGAGTCATGAAGCCTGCCCAAGCTAATTCTTTCCAATTCAGCCAACACCCAATGATGTAGCAAAAGGCAGTTCCCAAATTTCCTAGCGCTGACGGTAACATCATTATAGCGCCCCGTGACTCCGGCGGAATAGTTTCTGCTAAGTACACGGGTATCGTTAGTGTAGCTATTCCTATGCTGAAGCCGGCTAAAGCTCGCGCTACTAATACCAAATAAACGTTGGGTGCCAGCGCTATGAGAAGCCAAGAAAGGGCGAAAAGTGCATCGCTTATGGCTATTGCTGATCTACGCCCAATTACGTCCATTAATTTGCCCCCGAATAGGCCTCCGAATAGAGCCGCTAGGGGCATTATAGATCCAACCCAAGATATCTAAAACCACGATTAATTTTCAGAACATTTACAAGATATTTATATTAAAGTTCTTAAAATAATCAGGAGAAATTTTAGAGAAATTGGATCTAGTATCAAAAACACTAGAAATCAGGCAGAAGATATCTTAATTGGAAGCGGGGAGAAGGCAGATAGGTGGAAAGAATATTTGGGAAACTTATATGAGGGACAGGAAGTAGGAGATATATTAGAAAGGGAAACACTTGAAATGATAAGGAAGATATGCAGTGGGGTATGGGAAGGCAAAGGTTTTCTAGAAAGGTGGAGGGAGGAACTGATAGTGCCAATAAGAAAGAAAGGAGAGGGAAGGGAAACAACAGATTACAGAGGAGTGACACTGATGCCAACAGATTATAAAATATATGCATCAGTACAACAAATTGGAAGAAGAATTAGAGGAGAAGAATATAATACCAGAACGATAAACGGGATTCAGGAAGGCAAAAGGTACAATGGGAAATATTTATACACTGAATCACGTAACAGGAAGAGAAACGAAGAAGAAGGGAGGGAAAATAATGGCATTCTTTGTAGATCTAATGGCAGCATTTGACAGGATACACAGAAAAACATTATTTGAGATGTTGGAAAGAAAGAATATAGGAAAGAACTTGAGAGAAAGAATACAGGAAATATACAAGGTGTTACAAATTAGTAGGTCAAGCCGTTAACCACAGATTATCTGGCCGAAAATAATGGGACTTTCCTTATGCCATTTTTCATTTAGGCTTCTTTCTTTCAAGATACAGGGTGTTAAAGTTAAAATTTAAAAAACTATTTTTATTAATAACTCCTCTGTTTTTTACGATATTCAGTTGAAATTTTGTGCAACGTTTTTTCATATACCGGCACAATGTTTGTGTAATTTTGATCAAAAATATCTTTGAGCGAACGGAGGAAAGGGGGGGTCATAATACCCATTGACCCCAACTTTTCCCTGCGCACGTCTATGGTTCAAAGGTATTGTTTTTTATAACAAGCGTTAATTTCTTTAAATTTTTTCACTCTTGTAAAATTTTGATTTAGGGCTTGGTTTACGAGATATTACAACTCATTTGACTATGTGTTGTTGATCCGCTCGCTGTTTAAATTTTTCTTAGGTGACGAACTAAGCTCGAGAAAATGTTCTTGGATGAATATGTTCCTGCATAACGTCTAATCTTCAGAAAAATGCCCTTGGATGGTACCTTTTTTATTAATAATTATTTTGACAACTTAACGCCTACCTGTCTTTCTTTCCAATGCTAATTTGGCTGTTAGACGTTATGCAGGAACATGTCGGAATCGATGCCATCCAAGGGCATTTTTCTGAAGATTATACGTTATGCAGAAACATATCCATCTAAGAACATTTTTCTCGAGCTTAGTTCATCACCTAAGAAAAATTGGAAGATTTAAATAGCGAGTAGATCAACAACACATAGTCAAATGGGTTGCAATAACTCGTAAACCAAGGCCTAAATCATAATTTTACAAGAGTGAAAAAAATTAAAGAAATGAGCGCTTCTTACAAAAAACAATACCTTTTAACCATAGACGTGCGCAGGGAAAAGTTGGGGGGTCAATGGGTATTACTACCCCCCGTTTCCTCCGTTCGCGCACCGATTTTTTTGATCAAAATTACACAAACATTGTGCCGGTATATGAAAAAATGTCGTGCAAAATTTCAACTAAATATCCCAAAAAACAAAGGAGTTATTATTAAAAATAGTTTTTTAAATTTTAACTTTAACTGTATCTTGAAAGAAAGAAGTCTAAATGAAAAATGGCACGAGGAAAGTCTCATTAATTTCGGCCAGATAATCTGTGGTTAACGGCTTGACCTACTAATTTGTAACACCTTGTATAATGGAACAAGAAACAGGGTAAGGGTGGGAGGATGGCTAAGCGAAGTATTTTGGACGGAGAGAGGAGTCAGACAGGGGTGTCCCCTGAGCCAGTACTTGTTTAACATCTTCCTGTCAGATTTAGAAGAGGTAATGGGAAAGGGACAAGCAGGAGAAGTGATAATAGGGAAAAATAAATATTGGACACTAGCATATGCGGATGATATAGTCCTCTTGGCAAAGGAAGAGAAAGAACTAAAGGATGGAAAGATATTTGGAGAAGAAAGAACTAGTATTGAACACAGAGAAGACTAAAATTATGAGATTCAGGAAAGGGGGGGAAGAAGTCGCATAGAGAAGTGGGAGTGGAAGGGGGAAGAGTTGGAGGAGGTGGGGGAGTTCACCTTACAAAATAATGGGGGCCAAGAGAAGCATGTAAGAGAGGTAGTAAGAAAGGCAACAATAGCAATGAAACAGGTATGGGGAATAGGAAAGTGGAATTTTGGGGGCGACTGGAAAAGAAGAGTAGAGTTGTTTGACGCATTGGTGAGCAGGGTAGCCATGTATGGAGCAGAAAGTTAGGGGTGGGAAGAGAGAGAGAAGATAGAGGGGATCCAGGAAAAGTACAAAAGATGGACAGTGGGCTTAGATTGGATAACACCAGGGTACATGGTAAGAGATGAAACAAACAGAGAAAAACTAAGAACCATGGCAGGAAAGAGAGCCATGAAATATGAGGAAAAGTTGAGAGGTGGGGGCGGGAACGAGTTAGCCAGGCAGTGTTGGGAAGAGGTACGGAAGGGAGGAAGAGAAAAATCGAAATGGGAGGAGAAGCGAGAGAAATTTTATCAGGAGCGAGGCTATGCAGCAGAAGAAGTGGAGAACTTGAGAACAGCAGGACGGAACATGGTGAGAGAGGTAGAGGAGAGAGACAGGCAAATACAAGCGCAGGATAAAGAAGAGAAGATAAGACAATCAAGATATAACAACAACTATAAAGAACTAAGGACAGCGGGACTGCCAAGATATCTACGAAGTAGGGGAAGGGAAGAGAAGATAATAGAGAATAATAGAAGATAATAGAGAAGAAATAGGGGAATGCATGAGGCCGTAATAAAAAGTTATTTTGTCAGACGTTACCTGATCGTCATTCATGTCCAAGTCTTTCGTCATACTCGCTATGGCTGGGGATGTGTAACCAGTAAAAAATCCAACAACAAAGTTAACTAATGATACAGATACCGCTGCCAGTAACTAAAAATAAAGAAATAAATGAAAACTTTTGTAGGAGGAACCACCGTTAAGTACATTAAAGCCAGAAGAAACAACTACTGTTTCGCCTTTAGGGAACCAAAATGGACGACAAAAAGACATAAAACAAATGAACGAAGAAGGTTTTATCCCGCCATGTCCCTCACTACCGAATTTTGTACATAAATACGATGAAAATTTAGTACGTCGTTACACTTACGTATATTTAAATTTTTTATTTGCATGTACATTTTTAGACGTGCAATTTAGCGGACGTTATAAAATTCACGGCTCGTAAACGCTCGTGTGAAGAAGAAACATTCGGGGATTCTTCCGAAGAAGAAAATAAAAGTTGTTAAAGAATTTTATACAATAAAAATTTTGGAATATTCTAAATAATAAATTTCATGAACACTTTCTTCAAATAAAAAACAATATAAAATGAGAAAATATGTAACTGACAAACTAAGCCTACAAAAATCAGTAAAAAAACGTGATTTAACTTTTAAAGCATCTTACCCCTCTTCCTCTAAGCATTTGCCCATGGAAGATTACAATTTTCTATGTTAATAACATCATTTCAAACAAAAACTTCGAAGACAGACAAATTTGAATTTGGCATTCAAAATTTCATAAATTTCTTAAATTTGACAACTAACTGTACGATTGCCGTAATTTTATCCACTAATGAGTTTAACGTGTACATGACGTTTGACAACTATTTGACGTTTGCGACCCAAAATGGAACAGATCAAAATTGAACAAGCGAGAATTTGCAGAACTTGCCTTAGTGTAATTGAAGGATCTAATTACATTCACTTGACTGGCTCAGAAAATCCTTCAGAACACGACGTATTAAATATGCTAAATGTGTATGTACCAGAAATAGTAAGTGACTTAACCTAACTTTTCTGTATAGTGTATGGTAATGATCGAATTTCAGGTAGTAAATAGAGTTGTAGACCCTGTGATGTGCCACCCCTGCTTTACTGTGTTATGTTCATATCACGAATTTAGAAAAATTTGCTCCGAGACGGAAGAGAAAATCAACAACGGCCAATTCGTTAGTATCATACCTAATACCGAAGGTTATTCTGTTTATATTAAAGACGATAGCGAACAAATTGAAGTAAAAGAGGAAGATGCTCGAAATGACTGTATTGTTTTAAGTGCTGACGTGGCGTTTACGAAAGATACACAACCGACAATAGTAAACGGAGGTAGACCATACAACTTTTAATTGTACGTTAAATGCATTGAACAAATTCTGTTTCAGAGCGGGTGGAGGAGAGTGTAACGACTGATAATAGGTCATGACGCAGCTGCAGCAAGTGCGACAAGTTATTGGAGGATTTAAGAGAGTTGGAGTCGAAGCTGCGTGTTTCAAAATTTGAAGGTACAAAAAAGACTTGTATTGGTACGTTTTTACTTTAATAATTACCAAAGTTAAGCGTTATTATTGGGTTTATTTCATTATACGGGGAGTTTTCTAAGTATCGGAAACACCCTTTAAATATTTAAGGTATAATATTCAGTTTATTTATTTAAATAGAAAGGTTATATAATTGTTTTAATATATTTTGTAAAAGTTTAGAAAAAATATTATTCAAACTAATAGAATCTTTTATTTCGGCACGTTTACTACAGTAATGACTTAAAAACATTAAAAAATAAATTAATATCGTACATGTGATACTTTCTGAACTGGGTGCCCCTGTAGCTGGAAGAACTCGAATCGGCTATGCTGCGCCCGTCGCCTTCGTCGCGTCGCGACATTTCAGAAAAAGGTGCTTCCGTCTCCTCTTTTTGATTTGTTTCTGCCCTAAATTAAAATAACGCGCTTAAATCGTCAATATTTAAAGACAAAACTTATTAATTACCTCAGCACCAATTTATTCTTGACTTCCCTCTCCAATATATCGGCCGTGGTGAGATCAGAGCTCTGTATCTGCTGCAAAGAGCTCGCGTTCTCGGATAACCAAGGTTTCGTCGATTTTATCGCCTTGCAGTTGCACAAAGCGACGTCTAATTTGCACCTAGGGCATTGCAAAACGTTGTTCATCTCCGCGTTTATATTTGCTTCTTCGAGAATACCCAACGTAATTTTTTCCAGGACGGAATTGTCGGTTTGAGGCGCGGCAGTCGACGTTTGGTTCAATAATAACTTTGCCAGAGGCGGGGCCAGACCCAGACCTATGTTACGCTCGTGATAAACTTCGGATATCGTCGGAGTTAGCTCGCGATTTATGTGCCTCAATTGCGTGGCTAAAATCGTGTCGTGTAAAGTGTTTACGGAAGTGTTTTTCTGTTCCATCGTGACTTTCTCTGGGGCGGTGCCTTCCATTTCGTTTTTGGGTATGTTTGTCGGGTTTTCGGCGTCGTTTGGCGAGAAGTAGAGTAATCGTTTGTTGGCCGCAGTGGTCTCATTGTTGTTGGGTAGATTAACGATTTTTCTGTTCAAGTTTTGCGTTAAAACGTTCTGTGCGTTTGTCACTTCGATTCTGACATTTAATCTGTCTAAAGTAGACATTGGCGCGCATATTTTATTGTAGGCAATCTTACCAAAGTTACGCGTTATAAAAGTTTAGAAAAAATATTATTCAAACTAATAGAATCTTTTATTTCGGCACGTTTAATACAGTAATGACTTAAAAACATAAAAAAATAAATTAATATCGTACATATCATTCGTGTTTGGATCTGCGTTGCGTTAAAGCTAGCGTAGCGTTTCTCACTCTGACGGAGGGCTTCACTTTGTCCGCCGTGTGATAATTTCTGAACTGGGTGCCCTTGTAGCTGGAAGAACTCGAATCGGCTATGCTGCGCCCGTCGCCTTCGTCGCGTCGCGACATTTCAGAAAAAGGTGCTTCCGCCTCCTCTTTTTGATTTGTTTCTGCCCTAAATTAAAATAACGCTCTTAAATCGTCAATATTTAAAGACAAAACTTATTAATTACCTCAGCACCAATTTATTCTTGACTTCCCTCTCCAATATATCGGCCGTGGTGAGATCAGAGCTCTGTATCTGCTGCAAAGAGCTCGCGTTCTCGGATAACCAAGGTTTCGTCGATTTTATCGCCTTGCAGTTGCACAAAGCGACGTCTAATTTGCACCTAGGGCATTGCAAAACGTTGTTCATCTCCGCGTTGATGTCTGCTTCTTCGAGAATACCCAACGTGATTTTTTCCAGGACGGAATTGTCGGTTTGAGGAGCGGCGGCCGACGTTTGGTTCAATAATAACTTCGCCAGAGGCGGGGCCAGGCCAAGACCTATGTTACGCTCGTGATAAACTTCGGATATCGTCGGAGTTAGCTTGCGATTTATGTGCCTCAATTGCGTGGCTAAAATCGTGTCGTGTAAAGTGTTGGCGGAAGTGTTTTCGGTTCCATCGTGACTTTCTCTGGGGCGGTGTCTTCCATTTCGTTTTTGGGTATGTTTGTCGGGTTTTCGGCGTCGTTTGGCGAGAAGTAGACTAATCGTTCATTGGCAGCGGTGGTCTTGTCGTTGTTGGGTAGATTAACGATTTTTCTGTTCACGTTTTGCGTAAAAACGTTCTGTGCGTTTGTCACTTCGATTCTGACCCTTAATCTGTCTAAAGTAGGCATGGGTGCGCGTATTTTTTTGTCGGCAATCTTACCAAAGTTACGCGTTATAAAAGTTTAGAAAAAATATTATTCAAACTAATAGAATCTTTTATTTCGGCACGTTTAATACAGTAATGACTTAAAAACAAAAAAAAAATTAATTAATATCGTACATATCATTCGTGTTTGGATCTGCGTTGCATTAAAGCTAGCGTAGCGTTTCTCACTCTGACGGAAGGCTTCACTTTGTCCGCCGTGTGATAATTTCTGAACTGGGTGCCCTTGTAGCTGGAAGAACTCGAATCGGCTATGCTGCGCCCGTCGCCTTCGTCGCGTCGCGACATTTCAGAAAAAGGTGCTTCCGTCTCCTCTTTTTGATTTGTTTCTGCCCTAAATTAAAATAACGCGCTTAAATCGTCAATATTTAAAGGCAAAACGTATTGATTACCTTAGCACCAATTTATTCTTGACTTCCCTCTCCAATATATCGGCCGTGGTGAGATCAGAACTCTGTATCTGCTGCAAGGAGCTTGCGTTCTCTGATAACCAAGGTTTCGTCGATTTTATCGCCTTGCAGTTGCATAAAGCGACGTCTAATTTGCACCTAGGGCATTGCAAAACGTTGTTCATCTCCGCGTTGATGTCTGCTTCCTCGAGAATACCCAAAGTGATTTTTTCCAGGACGGAATTGTCGGTTTGAGGCGCGGCAGTCGACGTTTGGTTCAATAATAACTTCGCCAGAGGCGGGGCCAGGCCCAGACCTATGTTACGCTCGTGATAAACTTCGGATATCGTCGGAGTTAGCTCGCGATTTATGTGCCTCAATTGCGTGGCTAAAATCGTGTCGTGTAAAGTGTTGACGGAAGTGTTTTTCGGTTCCATCATGACTTTCTCTGGGGCGGTGTCTTCCATTTTGTTTTTGGGTATGTTTGTCGGGTTTTCAGCGTCGTTTGGCGAGAAGTATAGTAGTCGTTCGTTGGCAGCGGTGGTTTCGTCGTTTTTGGGTAGATTAACGATTTTTCTGTTCACGTTTTGCGTTAAAACGTTCTGTGCGTTTGTCACTTCGATTCTGACACTTAATCTGTCTAAAGCAGACATTGGCGCGCATATTTTATTGTAGGCAATCTTACCAAAGTTACGCGTTATAAAAGTTTAGAAAAAATATTATTCAAACTAATAGAATCTTTTATTTCGGCACGTTTAATACAGTAATGACTTAAAAACATAAAAAAATAAATTAATATCGTACATATCATTCGTGTTTGGATCTGCGTTGCGTTAAAGCTAGCGTAGCGTTTCTCACTCTGACGGAAGGCTTCACTTTGTCCGCCGTGTGATAATTTCTGAACTGGGTGCCCTTGTAGCTGGAAGAACTCGAATCGGCTATGCTGCGCCCGTCGCCTTCGTCACGCCGCGACATTTCAGAAAAAGGTGCTTCCGTCTCCTCTTTTTGATTTGTTTCTGCCCTAAATTAAAATAACGCGCTTAAATCGTCAATATTTAAAGACAAAACTTATTAATTACCTCAGCACCAACTTATTCTTGACTTCCCTCTCTAATATATCGGCCGTGGTGAGATCAGAACTCTGTATCTGCTGCAAGGAGCTTGCGTTCTCTGATAACCAAGGTTTCGTCGATTTTATCGCCTTGCAGTTGCACAAAGCGACGTCTAATTTGCACCTAGGGCATTGCAAAACGTTGTTCATCTCCGCGTTGATGTCTGCTTCCTCGAGAATACCCAAAGTGATTTTTTCCAGGACGGAATTGTCGGTTTGAGGAGCGGCAGTCGACGTTTGGTTCAATAATAACTTCGCCAGAGGCGGGGCCAGGCCCAGACCTAAGTTACGCTCGTGATAAACTTCGGATATCGTCGGAGTTAACTCGCGATTTATGTGCCTCAATTGCGTGGCTAAAATCGTGTCGTGTAAAGTGTTGACGGAAGTGTTTTTCTGTTCCATCGTGACTTTCTCTGGGGCGGTGTCTTCCATTTCGTTTTTGGGTATGTTTATCGGGTTTTCGGCGTCGTTTGGCGAGAAGTAGAGTAGCCGTTCGTTGGCAGCGGTAGTTTCGTCGTTGGTGGGTAGATTAACGATCTTTCTGTTCATGTTTTGTGTTAAAACGTTCTGTGTATTTGTCACTTCGGTTCTGACGCTTAATCTGTCTAAAGTAGACATTGGCGCACGTATTTTTTTGTAGGCAATCTTGCTGCGTTGAGTGGTGTTGAATAATTTCGCTTCCATCTTCTCTAATTCGCTATCTGAAGAGTTTTCGAAAGCGCCAGGCGGTAAATTGTTATACATGGGGATTAACGGTAAGTCGACTAAAGGTTTTGTTCTCGGTGGTGGTAACGGAGGCATTTGATTCTGCGCTTGACGTCTTAGAACAGTATTGTGCCCGTTATCCCAATCGGTAGTAGAACTAGTAGAGCTAGAGCTGTCTGGTCTAAGCGGATCCAACTTGGTATCGTTCTGCATGTATAAGTTTCTTATTCGCGTTTGATGAGCTAAGGATAAAGCGATATTTGGGTTTTCTTGTTGCATCACGACAGGAGGACTCGGCGTAAAAGCTGCGTCTGATTCCCCGCCACCTGGCCGAGCAATCGTATTGGTCTTTCTCGACTTACTATCCAAAGTTACTTTGGTATCCGAAGGATTGGCCGTTCTGCCGTCTGGTTCTCCACGTCTTCTTACGTAACTCGTAAAAGCACCCCCTAAACGTTTAGTAGGCAATACAGTCCGCGTAAAAGGCGGGGGCAATCGAAGGACAGGTTTATTTTGCGGCGGTTGTCCGCACATGTTTATTTCGTTGTCGGAATGAGAGAAATCGTTTTCTACTGAAGCTAACGATTCTAGACTGCTTGAGGAGTCGATTGCCAAACTTTTCGGGGCTTCTTGCGTATCTAAAATGATATAAAAATTAATCGCTCGACCTCTTAATGCAAATGAATTTACCGAATAAAGCTAGGAGGGCTTGTAGAGTGAACTGAATGTTTCGTCTATTCGCTTGCTTCCCAGTTCGTAGTGTGACCTTATCTTGCCCCACGTCGCATAAATCAAAGCCGAGAGAGGCTAGTAATTCGTGGCAACCAGGTACACGCCACAGACGTACGTTTAAAGCCACTTCGACGCAATCTACATCACTTTTCGTATTGAATTGCGATAATGCTGATTGTATAACGGCAATAATGTCATCGGCCGCTTCTGAGTTTGACGTCAGTTTCGATAAAGCTTGGATCGAGATGCTCGTGAGACCTAAATAAAAGTGTTGGAGCAACTGAAGCGCAACTTAAAGGTGTTTTTTACCGAGCAGAGCTTGTAGACTAGCGGAACACTGAGTTAGACGTTCGTCGGGGTCTGATTGGGGGAAGAAAACGCTGCTGGGGATGCCGTTCGATGCTGGCTCGAATCGAAAGCCGACGGACATCAGCAGTTCCTTCCATCCAGTCGCTGAACCCACCTGTTGAGTAACAGCGAGATATTGAAATCAAGTATCGATCTTTCTGATGTTTTAAGATTAGATAAAGTCAACATAGTTTCTTATGTGACCATTGTAAAAAAAACCATTATGTGGGAAGTGTTCAGATGATAAATTTTCTGGGAGAAAGACTAGGAAAGAGTTGAAGAAAGTGGTGGGATTCTTCTGCATTGGGAATAGGAATAGAAAAATTGAAAAGTATTAAAGATGGGGGAGCAGCAATATGCTGTGAAAGCAATGATGACCGACAAAAATATTCGATTAATCGAAAAATATTCGATTAATCGAAAAAAATTGATTAATCGAAAAAAATCGATTAATCGAAAAAATCGATTAATCGAAAAAAAATCGATTAATCGAAAAATCGATTAATCTTAAAAAAATCGATTAATCGAAAAAAAATCGATTAATCGAAAAAATCGATTAATCGAAAAAATCGATTAATCGAAAAAAATCGATTAATCGAAAAAATCGATTGATCAAAAAAATCGATTAATCGAAAAAAATCGATGGGGTAAGTAGGAGTGCCACAAGGAAGTGTCTTGGGACCACTGCTTTGCTGATTTTACCTTATTTTCAATGGATTTTTGCGTAGTATACATGGCGTTCTTCTGTCCCCTGTGTATCCTCTGCAAGCTCTTTTCCACCAAATGCAAGGTGACCCTTAGAGCGTCTCTGCATTTTTCCGGCACTCTCAGTAACTCGCACAAAGCTTGCCCCATCAAAGCAACCTAAAACATCGCGTGAACAAAAACAAATAACGTAAAGAATGTGAGTTAACCGACCTTATTTGATAGTCTAACGTTTATGCCGACTAGGAGGAACCCAGCCCAATTTGCGGGATGCGCAAAGTGTTTGGTGTGTTGGACAGTTTGCATGGCTTCCGCTAAAGCTTTTGCCGCCCTTGTGCCTTGCAGTAACGCCGAATAAAAAGCTCTTAGTAATATTTTTGTCGCCGTATCCGGTACGGGCCACAAGGAGACAAGTACGGCTTGCACCCCCGCTGCTAATAAGGCTCTGACTAACGCCACTAGCCCGTCAGAGGTTGCCCAACCTTGTTGATCTCTTGCGTGCGCCGAACTTATCTAAAACTCATAATTTAAGTACCGAAATGATTGAATTAAGTTATCGAGAACATACGACGACTAAACGTGCTGATAATCGCAACGATAAAATATCAGCTGCGCTCAACAAGAATTCGGATAGTGGAGGCAATTCTGCGCTAGTAGAAACTTCGCTGCCCTCGTCTTCATCGACATTATCAGCCATGTAAAGCCTCTTCGACTGGCTTTGCTCTAAAACTTCCGCAGGACTGAGTACAAGCGAAGACAGCTTCCACGACACGTGCGTGGAGAAATGTACGCATTCCGCTTCTTGTATCTGCCCCAGAACATTTTCTTTCGTCGCCTGATTGCCAACCAACGCTTGCGTTTGCAATAAATCGGCAACCATGTTCGCTTCGTGTTCCGCCTGCTGGATATCCTTCCATCCCCAATGTTCCGTTACCGCATTTGGTAACTTAGGATTACCGACTACTAAGCTTCGCACAGTTTGGTCGTTTTCCGATTTTCTGCTTCTCGTTGATCGTAAAGAGGATAAATTAGGGACTGCTAATAAGGAGAAGCGTTCGCAGAGATATTCGGATTGCTCGTTGTTCGATCGCAAAACGGGGAATGGCACCAAATACAGATCGCCTTCGAGAACCAAGATCAATTCTCGTAAAGACGTGCCGTCTTTGTTTTGAGCTGTAGAGAGATTAAATCATGTCAGTGTTCATTATAAACGAACGTTATTGTATTGTCTTAATTCTATTAAAAAAACGAAGGTCTTAATCAAAATCGCTAGTATCTATTAAGGCGTAGAGCAGTCATGCGAAAAAAATAATTTATAATGTCGAGTTACAACTCGAATTTAGCTTAATTTTGGGTTTGAAGTCGAAATTAGCCTTAATTTCGAAATTGAACAGGAAATTAGTCTTAATTTCTTGTTGAATGTGGAAATTATTGGTTGGCTTCGACTTTACACTCGAAATCAGTGTTAATTTCGAGTTTGAAGTCGAAATTGCTTTTAATTTCCAGTTTGAAGTCGAAATTGCTTATAATTTCAGATTTGGAGTTGCAATTAATCTTAATTTCGAGTTTGAACGAGAAAGTATTGTTAATTTCGAGTTTGAAGTCGAAATTAGTTGTAAATTCGAGTTGAAACTCGAAGTCAGTCTTGATTTCGTACTTGATGTCGAAATTAGTGCTAATTTCGACTTCAAACCCGAAATTAGTACTAATTTCAATATTAAGTACGAAATCAAGACTGACTTCGAGTTTTAACTCGAATTTACGACTAATTTCGACTTCAAACTCGAAATTAACAATATTTTTTAGTTCAAACTCAAAATTAAAAGCAATTTCGACTTCAAACTCGAAATTAACACTAATTTCGAGTTTAAAGTCGAAGCCAACCAATAATTTCCACATTTAACAAGAAATTAAGACTAATTTCCTGTTCAATTTCGAAGTTAAGGCTAATTTCGACTTCAAACCTAAAATTAAGCTAAATTCGAGTTGTAACTCGACCATTATAAATGATTTCCTTCGCGTGGCCGCTCTGTCTTCGTAATTAATGGTGCAACTCCACTGATATTGTTCGATTAACCAAAAAATATTCGATTAATCGATTAATCTAAAAAATCGATTAATCGAAAAAGAATCGATTAATCGAAAAAAAAAATCGATTAATCGAAAAAAAAATCGATTATTCGAAAAAAATCGATTAATCGAAAAAAAATCGATTAATCGAAAAAAATCGAATCGAAAAAAATCGAATCGAAAAAAAACTATTAATCGAAAAAAATCGATTAATCGAAAAAAACGATTAATCGAAAGAAAATCGATTAATCGAAAAAAAAATCGATTAATCGAAAATTAATCGATTAACCGTTTTTTCGATTAATCGATTTTTATTGCATTTACCTCCTTTTTGCGGCAAATACTCCTCGAACGGTTGAATGAGCAACGTGTACAGAGAGTGGAGACAAGCGGGCCCTTTCCAAGCTTGCGGCCTTTTCAAGACTCGCGTAGATCCTTGCGTGCTTGCGCTGGAACGCGTCGAACCTTGTAACGAAGCCACCGAACCTCCGACGCTCCCCAAAGAAAACAGAGAGGACAGAGAGTAGTTGCTGGAGTTCATCAAATTTTGCCGATTGACCATTCGTAAAAACCCTGTTCTTTCGGAAATCGTGTCTTCTGAATATTGGTCTTCGACTATCGTAGAACAAGGCGTTAATTCTACTCCTAAGCTGTCCCTAACGGACGTCACTAGGCGTTCTAAGAGCCCTGTACCACTTGGTAGAGGATCGGTGTTATCGAAATTATCGTTTTCGTTTTCGACCAGTGTAGCCGAGTGGAATTTAATGACGCCTTTTGTCGGGATTATCAGCCACGCATAGAGATACCCGGCAGCCATACTGTAGTAGAGAACTGAGGCTCTTTGCCTGTTCACTACTTCTTTGATTTGGTCCAAATTATTAGGGCTAGAATCGTCTGAGCGAGTCTTGTGTTTCACTCGTGCTTCGGGCAAACCTTGTCTTTCTAATAATAAATCGACGAAGGCCCTGTTTCTGCCTCTCTCTGCGACCACCAAAGCTTCTTCATGCCTATTCAAACCTACATAAAACATTAACTTACACATAACTTTAAATAAAAATTGACGTACCAACTAGAACGCGTTGCAAAACTTGATAGCTGGAACTCTGTAATTCGAACAAAGATAATTTATAATCTGGTGAGTTCCTAGCTTCCTTCCTAATATTTTCTAGTAAATGCGTAGCTTCTTCTAGTTGCTTCTGAGCACCTTCCAAATCCCCGTTCGACCACAGCGCCAAACCTAGTCTGTTCCTTATCCTCGCCTACAAAGTTACAATTCATTTATTTATTTTACTTAAAGAATCGGTATTATAAGCATACCTCTTCGTCTCGTCTACCTAAAGCCTCTGCTATACATAAACCTTGTTGTAAATAAGCGACAGCTTGCATCCTGTTTCCTAAAAGTTGGTGAACACGCCCCAGAGAGCTATACGCTAACGTCTTGGCTAACTGATCGTTTGTGCTCGCTGCTATCGATAAATGCTGTTCCTGATATTGCACCGCTTGTTCAAAGTTACCTAACGCTTCATGTACAGCACCTAAAACGATGTTTCATATAGAAATAATGAACTATGAGGTTGAGAGATAGGATTACCTAAGTTGCCGCACGCTCTACTTTGTAAAGACGGGTTTCCTAGTTCTTCCGCTATATCTAAATCGTTTTGGTGGTACCTAAGTGCCGAGGAATACTCTCCCATTTGCTGGTATACCGCTCCCAACCCTGACAAAGCGTCAGCTTCGACCACTCTGTCGTCTAAATGAATAAAAAATAATTACGACCCTAACGTGATTTTTTATGTTTTTTCCCCCTTACTTAATTCTCTTGCAATAGCTTGCTGATGATCGAGACACGATACCGCTTGTTCTAGATTGCCTAACGTAGCGTGCAGTTGCCCTAATTCTCCGTAAGCAGCGGCTTTTGCTTCTGGATGTCCCAATTCGTGCGCCACGACCAGTCTTTTCTCTAAACACACCAAGGCTTGTTGTAAATTCCCCAAAGCACGTTGCGATTGTCCCAAGCCACGATAAGCCCGTTCCTGGTCCCGCGACGATTTTAACTTAAGCGCGATCGACAGGTATTGCTCGTGACATTTCGCAGCTTCTTCCGGATCGCGTAAAGCATCGTAGCAATCACCCAAACTGCCAAAAGCGCGTCCCTTGTCTAACTGTGCCGTTGGAGAGCTCAGTCTCTCTAGCGTCGCGAGTTGCTGCTCGAAATAGCCTATGGCGTCTTCGTAATGAGCCATGTTCAAGCTAAATTAAAATTATTTCAGTGTGTGAAAATCTAGACAAGTTTGTTTTTTATTACAGTTACAGTGTTAAGCTTACCGAGCGATTCCCAAGTTACCGTACGCTTGGGCTTCGACTCCGCAATCCTGCAACTCTTGCGCCCTCTCTAGTTGTTCCTGGTAACACTTGACGGCGTGCGTGTAGTTGCCCAAAGCCATATGCACGGCACCTAGATGCCCGTGAGCTCTGCATTCGCCCGATAACTCCGACATCTCTTGCCGCAACGTCAGTTCTTGAGTATGATAGCCTAAATTGAATTTTGTTAATTTTCGGTTACATTAGAAGCTTTTGAAAAGTACCTAGAGCTTTATCGAATCTTTTTAATAACCTATTTGCGATTCCTAAGGCACCGCAAGCTGCTGCTTCCATGCCTCTGTCTCGATTGCTTCTTGCTAGCGCCAATTGTCTGTGGTACATTTTCACAGCCTCTTCCGTCTCCCCCATCTTTATTAGCACGTCTCCTATGTTGCCTAAGGCCCTAAATTTACCAGCTAAGTTGTTCGTCATATGGGCGATTGCCAAAAAATATTTCTGACACTCCAGCGATGTTTCCAGTTGCCCCAAGGCTAAGTGAGCGAGACCGAGGTTGCAGTAAGCCCTGCCCATGTTCATTTTATCCTGTAAGTCTTTGGCTAAGGCCAGGTCTTGGTCGTAGTACCTCACGGCTTCTCGGAAGTTGCCGATACAATAATGCGCGTAACCTAAAAAATGGCACGCTTTGGCTTCGCCTTCGATGTCGGCGAGTTCTTGAGATAACATCAAGTATTGTTCGTAAAATGGGATGGCTTCGGCGAATTCCGTGCGCGAACTTAGACAGTTACCTAAATTTAGTAAAGCGCAAGCTTCGCCCGCTGTATCTTTTAATTCTCTCGCTATTCCTGTTGAATAAGAACGTCTCTTCAGTATAACAATCGATTAAATATGTTAAATATGTACCTAAATGTGCTCTATAGTGTAACAACGCCATATCGTGTGCACCTAACGCTTGGTACGCTACGGCAAGGTTCCCATGTGTACTGGCTTCTGAACTTCTATCGTGTACCTCTTTACTAATCGTTAGTTCTTGTTTGTGGTATTTTATAGCGGATTCGTAAAAGCCAGCAGCGGAATATGCATTTCCTATGTTACCGTAGGCTCTCCCCATGCCTGCGCGATCTTGTAAACTGTGCGCTATCGCTAAATGAGCTTGGTGCAATTTTAAAGCTGCGTCATATTCACCTGCGAGTAATTCAGTCTTTTACTACAATTTATTGCTTTTTTTATCAGTATTAAATTACCTAATAATTGATAAACGATTCCTAAGTTAGAACAGGCCCTCCCTTCCGCAACTTTATCTCTAGTGGCTAAAGCCATGTCTAGTTGTCTTTCATGCCAGTGTTTCGCTTGCGTATAATCGCCGGCACAGCGTGAAGCGTGTCCGAGACCGGCGTACGCTCTAGCCTCGACTGATCTACAAAAATTCGCGCGCTTAGATTTTATTTATTTTGTCTTACAACTCAACGCACTTGTCTCCGATAGCTTGGGCCAGTCGCAAAACTTTCTCGTGATACACTATGGCTTGCGCGAAATTTCTACGATAGTGATGACTTGACCCTAAGTTGCTGTAAGCTCTGGCTTCTTCCACCTATGAAGACGGACTTAATTTACAGCAATTGTCACTTATAATAATAATAATAATGATAAACAATTTATTTTGCATTATATACAACAAAAAAAAATAAAAATAAACAGTCCTTGGTATTCATAGATTGTTAATTTAACTTCTTTACAAGTAAATTTGATTTGATTTCAGTATTAGTTTGCCGTGCAATTCAATTCACAAAATGCGTGCGCTAAAGAATGTCAATTTGGCATTCTGTAGCGCATAAGGGCGCTAAAGTAAAGTAAATAGCGCAAATTTTGTTATTAACGCTTACAAGTAAATTTGATTTGATTTCAGTATTAGTTTGCCGTGCAATTCAATTCACAAAATGCGTGCGCTAAAGAATGTCAATTTGGCATTCTTTAGCGCATAAGGGCACTAAAGTATTTCATTAGAACATGCGAATGAATGTCATAAATGTTTATGTTATGCATTGTAGATAGTAGATAAAAAATATTTATAGATTCTACCTGATTCCCGAGTCTCCTCGCGATTCTTAAATGTTGCGTGTGACAGTCTACCGCAGAATCGAAGTCCCCCATCGCCAAATAAACAGCTCCGACGTTCCCGATTTCCCTCGCTTCTTGCAAGCGATCGCCCATTTGTTTGACTAATTGAACGCACTGTTTGTGCGAGGCTAGGGCATTCGGATAGTCACCGATCGCCGTGTAAACGTGCCCCAGAGAAGTTAAGGCTGCGGCTGCTGCTTGCGTGTCCTTACACTTCATCGCTAAGACGAGTTGGTAGCGGTGAGCTGTCAAGGCTTCTTTATACGAACCTTGGCTGAAGTAAGCGGAGCCCAAGTTGCCGTGGGCCCGGCATTCGCCCGCGGTGTCGCCCAAACTCTTTGCTATCGCCAGATCTTGTTGCATGTAACTAAGAAAGTGACGTACAAGTTACGGAACCATTCAGAAAAGACACCTTACCCTATAGCCTTATCCAGTTGGTTCAACGCCCAATGCGCTGAACTTAGCGCGCTAAAAACCGACCCCCGCAATTTCAACGAACACGACCCTATCCTCAAAGCGCATTCGAGTACCGTGACCGCAGAATGGTACAATCCAGCCGCTAAAAGTTCTTGACCCACCACAGAAATCAACACGAAAGGGCTCTGATCCAATTTCATAATCTCCAGCTGTTGGAACGTCGGTTCTAAGTTGTAACGCAGCGGGGATTTGATGGACGCCTCGACTAACCCGGAGAGAAGCTGCTGGGAAGTCGGGTCTTGGGCGAGGCCTGAGCTGAAAGCAGCCAAGGCATCGCCGTGTCTACCCAAGCACTGTAACGCAACCCCTTGTCTAAAAATGAATTCATTTGGTTCGGAAACTACGATGGGCACTAAAAATACGTATTTTTACCTGTAGTAGGCTTTGGGCCACGTAGGGCACAGATCGCGAGCCGTAGTAGCATCTTGAAGGGCTTGCGCGAAAAGACCTTGCTTCAACTTCGCTGCCGAGCGATTGGAATAAAGTATGTGGTTCGTTGGGTCCAGCTGGAGAGCGTCAGTGTATAAAGCCACCGCAGTGGCGAAATCTCCACTCTGGCATGCCGCATTCGACTGCCGTACCTATTTAAACACTTATTTTACTTTGCAATTTGGTTTACTTTTTCTCGTATATATTGAATGGAACAGCCTGTATATCGGTGTCTATTGGCTTTTTTAATTAATTTCAATGTGAGTATGAAAGCTTTTTTTATATAAATTGTAAAGCTTTTGAGTTATTATATTTAATTATTTAATTTGAGTTTGACATTTAAATATTTAAAAATAGTAGTACCTTTTCTAGGAAGAGGGCTCTGCTAGCAGCTGGTAGTTCAGATGTACCTTCAGGTTCGACCTAAAAAATCAAATTAGTGTCGGGCTATTCGATACAACAGCCGTATCGATACGACTGTTTCAATTCGGGAGATAAGTTGCACGTCACAAACGTCAGATTTTCATTCCAAACAAAACAAAGCCACGTGCTTTCTGACGTTTTAACCTAACCTCTGAAATATAATTATAATTACATATAGTTGTTTTCAAGTTTTTACGCGTAAGCCCAACACACAAATTGAAAATAAACTGTTTTCACTGCAAAACGTCTATAATTATATTGCAAAAACTAGTTTAAGACGTTGTAAATAATATCGATAAACGTCAAATGGCACGTGCTTTTGTTTTGTTTGGAATGAAAATCTGACGTATGACGGAGGCACTTAGGTCCCGAATATCGACATAAATCGTCTTTTATTGGTTATGCACAGATATTTTCGATATTTTTGTAAAAATCAAAACAAAACATATTTTATCAACAAATTAGGCTATTTTTGGGAGAAAACTTGATAAGTTCAACAAAAAAAACGA
Organism: Xestobium rufovillosum; assembly: GCA_963966045.1. Lineage (NCBI taxonomy): Eukaryota > Metazoa > Arthropoda > Insecta > Coleoptera > Ptinidae > Xestobium > Xestobium rufovillosum. Next base: position 33,523,847 of record OZ014497.1, read on the forward strand.
AACAAACGAAAGTTATTTTTAGTTATTTACTTATTTGGCGGGTGACGACTAACGACGAATGTCAAAGATACCATAGAGCATGTCAAAATCCAAAATAGAATAGACATATTATGTATTGTCGTGTCTGATATCGTAACAAGTAACTTGTGATAAGAATTAAGAAATAGTTCCTGAATAATTTTATGAAAACAATACGAGATACGATACATCAAACTGTATCGATATGCCGATTTAAAATTCGTATCGATACGGTATCGAATAGCCCGACACTAAATCAAATGACGCTGCGTCGCAACTGTCAAAAGCGTAAAATACTTTTGAATTTTAAATTATTAACTATTAAATTTAAATTATTGTTAGTCTAATTCGTGGAATTGGTGAAAATACAACGAATAAAATTCAAAATTTATTTTGTTTAAAACAGCGTCGTTTTCTTGCTTCTAAAACTTTAGAATGTCAGTGCCTCGTCAAGTGTGCGTGTATCATTTTGTACAGAGGTAAGTAACTTTATCTGCAATAATAATATGTTCATTACTTGTGGGTTTGTAACCAATCAAAATATTCCTAATGTAGCAATTGCTTTGATGCAGAAAACGTTCACCCATAAAATTTTGAAATTTCGAGGGCAAATCATCCTTCTCGTACCGCCAAAAACATCGAAAAACGGGCGTCCGATCCACTTTTTAAAATATCGACCTGTTGTATAATATACTGGTTATTAACCATGTCAAAAATGCGATATTTTTCCCCAGCAAAATTATAGTCAGATTTTTTTATAGATTGTCCCATTTAAAATAAAAAGCCGTGTATTAATGAGCCAACCTGTATACAATGTGCGTCCACCTAGTAGCGATTATAAATAATCGAAATGTAAGTAAATAAGGCGCTGTGCAGACGAAATGAGACAGCCTGTATAAGTGAAAATGCGAGGAAGAAAACCGCTACTAGTAGATATTATTAAAATACATTCCGGAATTCTGAATAATAGCTATAAATTAGTGATTGTGACAATTTTTACTTTTAAACCCTGTATAATTTACGGGAGATTTCAATAGCAGAGCAAGACACAAACTGGACGAGTAATTTTTCAGGAATTCTTGAAAAATCTCACCTCGGTGAAATCCCTATGAGACATTTTTCACAGAATCTCATCTTTGCACATCACCATCACTCGCGAATGCCCTTTCGGCATGTCAAATCTGTCGGGAGAAACTTTGCGGGATTTCGGACCGTCAGAAAATCACTTTTCCACCAAGAAAAAAATCATCAGACCGAAACATAATTGGCAGGATTTAATCACCTTTATGGCTAGTAAAACAAGTGCACAGCATCTAACAGTTATTTACACCACGGCGGAGCGCGCATTCTTTAAAGACGCCATCTTGGAATGCAGGTAACCGAGACGCAAGTGGTAATTCCACCACGGTCGGGCTCTTCCTGAAGATTATCAATTTTTGTGACTTTGAAGCTGAAATTGCACTATTGGTACTATTTTATATTGGTTTATTACGTTAATAAAGCGGTATTTTGATATAATTACGCATAAAATCCTCATTTTCACTTTTGTTTTAAGGCGCCAATGAAGTGATTTAGTGTCACTTTGGAGGAATTGCAGAGATTAATCTAAGGTGCTATGGCCATCTGTTTGGCCTTCAATTGTATATTGTTTACTTTTATTTTCACGTTTGCTCGTTTCGACGGATTTAACCCGTAAAAAATAATTGAAGCAAAACTTACGCGGTCGGGTGGCTTTTCTTTTGCTTTTAATACCTGAAGCGGCTTAAAATAAACTATTTAACAAAGGAATCGACCAAGAAATGTTTTATAAGTCGCGAGATGCTGAAGTATCCATACCACTGGGTATATTTTTTTAATTCTCGCTTTACATTCCGTCGTGTGAATCTTTCGGAATAGATTGCTCTTAAATTCCCCCCATTTTCGACGTTTTAGAAACAGCATTAGGCACGTGTTTCGCTGACAAGGTCAGCATCCTAAGGAATTGAAGATCAAACTAAATTAAACATACACTACCTACATATTGATATAAATACCAAACCTCCTACTACTGAAGTAAAATGAATCAATAAATCTATAGGGTTTCTTAGAACTTACATTTTATATCAACTGGTAGAATTTTAAAATTTTGGTATGTAGGGGATGTGAAAATAGAACTAAAATGGAAATACAAATTGGAAATGAGAAGATAGAGGAGGTCGCGGATTTCTGCTACTTAGGAAGTAAAATAACTCAAGACGGTAGGAGCACTAAAGATATAAAACAAAGAATGGCGCAGGGCCGAGTTGCGTTTAACAAAAAGAAACAACTGTTATGCTCGAGAACGGTTAATATAGAGACTAGGAAGAGACTCTTAACGTCGTATGTATGGAGTACGGCATTATACGGGTGCGAAACTTGGACAATAGGAGAAGCGGATAGAAAAAGAGTAGAAGCGTTTGAAATGTGGTGCTACAGACGCATGATGAAGATACCGTGGATAGATAAGGTTAGCAATAGGGAAGTATTAGAAAGAGTTGGGGAAAAGCGAAAGGTATGGAAAACAATAAAGAGTAGGAGAGATAGGATGGTAGGACACCTTCTAAGACACGAAGGAATAGTTCGTGACATACTAGAGTCAGAGATAGGAATAAAAAGAGGTAGGGGTAGGCCTAGATTAGACTACTGCTCTCAAATAGTTAGGGATGTAGGATGTTCTACTTTTAGGGAAATGCGTAGGTTAGCTCAGGATAGAAAAGAATGGAGGTACGCGTCCAACCAGTCTTCGGACTGAGAACCTTATGATGATGGTAGACTATTAAACAAAACACACCCCTTTACCAATAACTGATTTTGTGCAAATGAAGTGCCATAGCATTGCACATAAAAATCATTTCTATTTCTTGTAGAACAAGAATGAATATCCGCATTATACTTCAAATCACTCAATTTACATTGAAATAAATTGTATTTTAACTTAAGTATAAATACCAACGTGTTATATGTTACTAGTTGTCTGATACTCATCAATCTCAACACATCCAACATCCACTCAATCCAAGTATACCTATCGCATTTCAAAATTATCCGCAATGCCCTGTTTTGCTTCACTTGTAATTTACGAAAATATTCCAGTGTGAACAGATTAACAATTGTCGAGCAGCAATGAGGGGTAAATATCCCGAAAAATTTTTGTACACAGGACTCGGAATTCCAAAGATTTCCAAGGAATTCCAAAGATTTCCTAGGAATTCCAAAGATTTCCTAGGAATTCCAAAGATTTCCTAGGAATTCCAAAGATTTCCTAGGAATTCCAAAGATTTCCTAGGAATTCCAAAGATTTCCTAGGAATTCCAAAGATTTCCAATGAATTCCAAAGATTTCCTAGGAATTCCAAAGATTTCCTAGGAATTCCAAAGATTTCCAAGGAATTCCAAAGATTTCCAAGGAATTCCAAAGATTTCCAAGGAATTCCAACGAATTCGGAGGCCTTCCAAAATAATTTTATGGAATTCCGAACGTCTTCGAGGAAAGTAATCTCCTCCCAATTATCCCAAACAAAAGTGCAGTACTGGCATAAACCATTTTACTTTTATGCTTAAATTTCTTAATAGAGTGCTCAAAGAAACAAAATAAACTAATTTTTGATTATTTGAAACAACTATTATTTTATTCATCATCATAAGGTTCTCAGTCCGAAGACTGGTTGGACGCGTACCTCCATTCTTTTCTATCCTGAGCTAACCTACGCATTTCCCTAAAAGTAGAACATCCTACATCCCTAACTATTTGAGAGCAGTAGTCTAATCTAGGCCTACCCCTACCTCTTTTTATTCCTATCTCTGACTCTAGTATGTCACGAACTATTCCTTCGTGTCTTAGAAGGTGTCCTACCATCCTATCTCTCCTACTCTTTATTGTTTTCCATACCTTTCGCTTTTCCCCAACTCTTTCTAATACTTCCCTATTGCTAACCTTATCTATCCACGGTATCTTCATCATGCGTCTGTAGCACCACATTTCAAACGCTTCTACTCTTTTTCTATCCGCTTCTCCTATTGTCCAAGTTTCGCACCCGTATAATGCCGTACTCCATACATACGACGTTAAGAGTCTCTTCCTAGTCTCTATATTAACCGTTCTCGAGCATAACAGTTGTTTCTTTTTGTTAAACGCAACTCGGCCCTGCGCCATTCTTTGTTTTATATCTTTAGTGCTCCTACCGTCTTGAGTTATTTTACTTCCTAAGTAGCAGAAATCCGCGACCTCCTCTATCTTCTCATTTCCAATTTGTATTTCCATTTTAGTTCTATTTTCACATCCCCTACATACCAAAATTTTAGTTTTCTTTTTATTGATTTTCATGCCGAAGCCCTGTGTCAAAACTGCTTCCATTTCATTCAAAGCCGCTCCTAATTCTTCTTTGCTAGATGCTAACACTGCTATATCATCCGCAAATCTGAGCATGTTAATAGTTTGGCCCTGTACATTGATCCCTGAGGCTGTTCGTTTCCTTAACAATATTAATCGCATCTTCGATATATAAGTTGAAAACTAGAGGTGACAATGCACATCCCTGTCTCACTCCCTTCCGGATATCTACTTCCCTTTGTTCCTGCTCACATTCTATAACTGCCTTTTGCTCTTTGTAGAGATTATGTATTATTCTTCTGTCCCTGTATTTCATCCCTACCTTTCTCAGCACTTCGAACATCTTCCCCCATTTTACGTTGTCGAAGGCTTTTTCTAAATCTACAAATCCTATATAGACGCTCTTTCTCTTTTCTATCGTTTTTTCTATAGTTACTCGTAAAGCTAGAATGGCCTCGCGCGTTCCTTATTTCGTCTAAATCCGAACTGATCTTCTCCTAATATTTCTTCCGCCTTTTTCTCCATCCTTCTTTGCACAATTCTAGTTAAAATTTTTGACGCATGGGAAGTTAAACTGATAGTTCTAAAATTTTCGCATCTATCCGCGCCTTTTCTTTTTGGCAAAGCTACTATGATGTTCTGTTTGTAATCTTCTGGAATCTCGCCTGTCAGGTATATGCGACTAACTAGTTTAAATAAACGATCTATTACCTCTTGACCTGCGCACTTTAAGATTTCTGGCTGCAAGCCATCTATACCTGGTGCTTTATTATTCCTTAAACTTTTTAGTGCTATCTCAAACTCTTCTCTCATTATAGGACTCCCTAGGTTATCCCCCTCTACACTGCTTTCGCTTTCTAATATATCTTGCACTTCCTGTCCCGCATATAAGTTTCCTAAATATTCTTTCCACCTATCTGCCTTCTCCCCACTTCCGATTAGGCTCCTGCCTCATTTCTAATGTTTTTGGTACTGGATCCAATTTCTCTAAAATTTCTCCTAATTATTTTATATGCTTCATCAGTCTTTCCTACTTCGAATTTATCTTCCACTTCTTTGCATTTATTATCGATCCATTGCTCTTTCGCTTTCCTACATTCCCGAATAATTTCCCACTTGATCGCCTTATATCTTTGTTTCCCTGTTTCATCTAACCTATTTTTATATTTTCGCCTTTCCTCTATTAGACTCACAATATGTTTTGTTATCCAGGGTTTCCTACTTTCATTCTGTTTATGACCCAAAATATCCCTAGCTGAGGAAACTAAACTATTTTTAATGCAATTCCATTCTGCCTCTATGTCCCTAACAATATTTCCACCCGTGCCCTTTAGTGCTTCGTTTGTCTTTTTCTCGAACTTATTGCGCATATCATCATCTTTTAGTTTCTCTGGGTCAAGATACCTTCTTCCGCTTCTTTTTTTCAAAATCTTAAATTTAAGATTGGCTTTCATAACGACTATGTTGTGATCACTATCTATATCTGCTCCTGGATAACTTCTACAATCCCTAACTTGATTTCTAAATCTTTGCCTAACGAGAATGTAATCTATTTGATATCTCCCTAAGTCTCCTGGCATCTTCCACGTATAGCATCTCCTAACATGATGGTGAAATAGAGTGTTCGCGACCGTTAAGTTATGTTTATCGCAGAACTCTATCAGTCTAACTCCCCTATCGTTCCTATTGCCTAATCCAAAGGGGCCAACTATTCCGCCCTCTCGCCCTGTGCCTACGACTGCATTGAAATCTCCTGTAATTATTAAATTTTCGTGCCCTCTCACAAAATCTAGCACATATTCAATATCACTATAAACTGCCTCTACGGCCTCATCACTGTAGTTAGAAGTGGGCATATATACCTGTATTATTACTGTTTTTACAGGTTTCGAATCTAACCTAACCATAACTACCCTGTCACTTTGCTGTAAGAAATTTTCTACACTCTGTCCTACTTTTTTCCGCATAACAATTCCTACTCCCGAATTTCCTCCTACAGATCCTGTGTGTATTACTCTAAAATCTCCGCTCCAGAAGTCTCCAGCTTCTGGCCATCGCACTTCACTGATACCTACTACGTCTAATGCTAACCTATCCATCTCAATTTTCAAATTCTCTAACTTCCCTACTTGTTTCATGCTGCTAATATTATTAAAGAAAACAAAATATATATGTATATAAAAAAGGCAGCTCTTTAAAATAAAAATAACAAAATGGTTGCTTGAAAATAAACGTAAATACTAATACAGTGTGCCTCACTTTTTACGACTTATTGCTCTGTTATTAAAATGGAAGTCATGAAAAGTGAGATATATTGTGTAACGAATGAATATCATTAAAAAGGAACATAGAACGTATAACCTCTATTATAGGTAACTTTACATAAATGTTACGGTAATTGAATCCGGCTATTTTGTATAAATATCGGCAATTATACATACTTAATCACCACGGAATTTGGCGAATATAATAAATTCTTTAATATTTGCAGTAGGTAATTAATTGAATTGGCTGGTTTTTATATTTGATACCCACAACTTAATGGTAAATATAATAAAAGCCTTTAAAATATTCGATTTTTTAAATTAACCGGACGATATATAAAATCACCAACCAAGTATGGCAAATGTAATAAATTACGTTAGATATAACCGCCCTGCCCTGTACGGAGTTCACCCTTGGAATGTATGACACTTGCGTACAAGGCAAATTTTATGATATTAGCGTCCATAAAGCAAAATAAGGCTCAGCAGGTAAATTAAACAACTCTGATCTAGTGGCACTTGCGTGCAACATAAAATTTGGATTCCTAATTTAAATATTTATTTCGAACACCTATTATGTTAAATATTGAGGTAAGTTAACTTGATTCCCCCGGTTATTTCTTTTGTAAAATGTTTGTTGAATGATCTTTGAGGAGAATCATATTATAAATGCTAACGACTGAAAGTTACAGCGCCCCGCTCGCTTCGCTCCGCTCCGCTTGACCTTAACCTGGCAGATTTTTATGTTGTACGCAAATGACACTTGTTTCGATCTGCCCGCTTTTCCTGCTGGACATCTTTCCTTATGTACGCAAATGTTACGTACGCAAGTACCTTGACGCCCACCCTAGTACTACTACAGCTCCATGCCTTAATAATTGGAACAGAAAATAGAAAACAAAATAATTTATTATTATTAGTATTATTGCCACCGCGTCTTGGAACCCTTTCGCAATTTCCTAAATCAAATATTCTCGAAATTATAAAAAAAGTACTATTTAGAACCCAATAATACCTACAATGGACAGTTACCCAACTAAATTCACAGATTAGAGACTAAACTTCTGAAACTAATACAGAATTGTGACAGCACTGTGCCTCACCCCACCCTCAAATTGAAAATTATTGGCCGGTGGATGCGAATGCAATGGATGCCTGCAGATTGCAGAAACTCAGATACCCATATTACTCATCACTCATCACACCACTAAAATTTTATTTTCATACAGTTAATGAATAGAATATTAAAATGTATTTCAAATATTCTTAAGGAACATGTGGAGAAATTAATATTTACCCACAAAGTTCTTGGGAAAGATTGTCCTTCCATAAAATTTGCTATTCAACATTGTTTGCTGAAAAACCATTAGGAATCTACTGCTCCGTGCTTCTTTTTCCCGGAAAAACAATAATTAAAACGAAATCAAAGTTGCTTTAGAAACATTTGGAATTGACTGTTTTACCTTATAAGGACCACATACAAAATTAACGGTTTCGGGGAATTCCCAGAGAATTCCAAGGACTTCCAAGGAATTCCAAGGACTTCCAGGGAATTCCAAGGACTTCCAAGGAATTCCAAGGACTTGCAAGGAATTCTATTGGAATTCCAAATAAGTGTACACAAATTTTTCGGGATATTTACCCCTCAAGCAGCAACTTACATGTGGAAGCACAATAGTTTTATAAACAAGCAACCTTGACCATAAACTTAAGTTAACTCCTACTCGTTGTAAAACTCCAACTTTCTGGCTCACTTTCTTTATAACATAATTACCATGACTTTTAAAATTTATTGAGTTTGTCATCCAAAATAATTCCCAAGTATTTCAATTCCTTAACGACCACCAACCTGCTCCTATCCACATAAACATCGCCCACAGGAACAATACATCTATGCGAAACGAGCATTACCTCGGTTTTACTCACATTAATAACTAAAGCATTACAGGACAACCACTCGCACAATAACTCCAGTTCCTCATTCAATACTTGTTCAATGTAATCCACATCATCATGGACAAAATACACAAGCATATCATCAGCAAATAGCTGTATTTTACATTTTTTGAAAACTTTAACTATGTCATTAACATACAAAATAAATAATATAGGTCCCAACACTGATCCTTGAGGAACTCCCCATTTTGATTCCTTCTCACTTGAAATACTTTCCCCGTATTTCGTCACTTGAACTCTACCTACAAGAAAACTTCTGAACCAATCCAACACAACACCATCAACCCCAACACGAGCCAATTTCATCAACAACAGATTCCGACCAATCGTCTCAAAAGCGCGCTTAAAATCCACGAATACCGCACCTATTATTTGCTTCTCAGAAATTGCCATCTTCCACTCATGTATAACAGTTTGCACTACAGTCTCACACGATTGTCCTCTTCTAAAACCCGCTTGAGACTCTGAGAGAATGTTATTTCCTTCCAGAAAATGCAGAAATTGGTCTTTCACAGCCAATTCCAAAACCTTTTCATAAGATGGGAGCATGTTTATTGTGCAATAGGAGCTTGCATCATTAGCATTCGGGATCTTCTCTACAGGAACAATCATCGATCTCTTCCATTTTGAAGGAAACAATCCCGTTCGCAGGGATTTATTAATAACATCCAGTAACCTATTTCCCACTGCTACCACAATTAATTTTAAAATTGTAGTATTGATCCCATTGATACTACTGTTTTTATTTGGCAGACTCTTAACTATTCTTTTCAACTCGCAGAAAGACACTTCCTCAAATCTATCCAACTTCGAATCATATTTCTCCATCTTGTCTATCACTTCATCATTATTTAGCCCACTTTGTACCAAACCATCGATGCTATTTAAGAAATAGTGGTTAAAATCTTCGGCTATTTCACAGTATCCCTCAATTAGTCTATTATCAAATTTTATTCTTATTTTCTGACTTCTAATATTCTTACTAACCAACTTCTTCAAGACCTTCCACATTTGGTTGGAATTTTGTTTCATCTCAGCTATTTGACTATTGTAATATTCTTTTTTCCTCTTTCTTATCGTATCCACTATCTCATTCCTTTTTCTCTTAAACATATTGCAGTCTTCTATGTTATTAGTGTCTACTGCTTTTCTAAAGAGAGAATCTCTCTTCTTCATCATCTCATGAATCTCTGGAGCCCACTACCTCTTACCTGCCCATCTTGTATTCAACCACAATTCCTTGCACCCTGTATATCAGCAGATGTTTTATTTTTCAGTCTCGTAATGGTTTCGCGGGCTTCAGTTTCTGTTGTAGGCCAAAAAAGAGATCGCTGACTTATTATTAAAGACCAGGTAAACAAAATAACCAAAAACGCTTCCTCGACAAAAATATTTTATTATTCAAAAGTTGCGAAACCTACAAATAAAATCTTAAACGATGTAAAAAAATATTAGAATGAATTATTGTATGTACAGTCCTCGTAATTATGCGATGAGATTTCAGTGTATTAGAAAAGTAGAAACACAAAAATATATACGCCGAAAAAACATCCTGGTACTCCATTTTAGAAATCTAGCAAATTGGTCGGATTTCTACCTTCAAAGAATGTTATTTTTTTGTTCGTTTTATTTATACAAGGCATCACAAAGTCACCAGAATATCTTAGAATAGTGATTTTAGGACAGCCCGTATAATTTTAACGAAAACCGACTTAGATCAGTGTCGGCGGCGACGGGGATTATTGGGACACCCGTTGGCCCAATGTCCTCTACTGCCGCACGAATAACAGCTTCCGTAGCCCCCGTAGTAAGCCCCAGGTACCCCGTTATAATCAGAATCATCGGAAAACCGGCTGAACTCTAAGTCATCTAAATAATAATCGTCATCATCGTCGTCCTCATCAGTATCGGAACTGAGGATTTCTATAGGACCCCCGTTGTTCGACGCCACTCTTCCGCTTCGCAATCTCGGCCCACTCGCTTTACCCTTTTTTGTTTGTTCCACCGTGACTACGGCTCGTTCTTTAATCAAGTTTTGTCTGCGTTCTTTCGTCTCGTCTGATGCTTTCAGCACATACTAAGAAATATTTTATAGAAGACAGCTGATAAAGCCTGCAATCGAGAAATTTCCTTACCTTTTCCGTTAAATTGTTCACAATTCGATTGACGAACTTCCCGGTAACGGGCGTCCGGCAAATAGGACAAATATTTTCATTCTTAAGCCAGTGTTCTATGCAGTGTTTACAAAAAGTGTGGGAACAGTTCAACGTGTACGCCTCTATGAACAAATCACAGCATATGCTACAATTTAGTTCATCTTCTGCGAAATCGTCGTCTAATACGTCCGTTACTTTTTTCCCCGAACTACTTTCTGCTATTTCTTTCGTTTTAACCTCCGTTTGTTCGTCCATCTTAACTTCAGGGACTTCTACAACATCTACGATAGTATCCGTGACGTTTATAACATCTTCGTCTGTTAATAGTTCGTTTTTGCTAACAGTAACTTGCGGCAGTTGGAATTTGAATTTTACGTTATCATTTAAGGCTATTATGTCGCCATCTTCCAATTTACGTTTGTTTTCTCTCGTCAAGACTACGTTATTGATTATTGTTCCATTGGAACTCTAAAAAATACGAGTCTATAACGTTTTTAAACGAAAAATTAACACATACGTACTTTATCTAAAATAATCCAATCGTCGTTGCATTTCTCTATTATACAATGTAATCGGGATACAGCTAGATCTTCTAGGACATAAGAATTATCCAAAGCTCTCCCGAAAGAAAACTAAAAAACGAGAAAACTGTTAAAATTAGCCATGACATTTGTTTGCGATTTTCTAACCTTGTTTGAGTTAATGGTTATATTTAGTTTATTTTCTTTGCCGGATATGTCGATTAGCTTGGGATGGGCCATGTTCTGAGTGTGTGCTCTTCGTATGTACAAAAAATTTCTTTTCTTTAATTCGAAAACACCATACGCGGACTTGGGAAATTTCACAACTGTCAAGCGCGTGGAACTGAAAACAAAAACATGTCGCCCACCGCAGGCGCTCGGTGTTTTTGATTGCACAATAATTAATAAATAAGTTGAATTCTTATTATTTTATTATAAAAGAATTTCTAAAGTTGCCTTCCGCACAACCACAAAACAGTCACTAGGGAAGATGTATTACGCATGCGCATGACTTTGTAACGTTTACTATACAGAGTTCAGATGGCCTACTATACGTGGTATATTGGAACTACTTCACATTGACATAAAAATATATGGATCGCTTGCTCCTAAACAAGCTAGCCTGACGTCACAGTAAGGGACAAACGCAAACTTACTGTTTAAGGTTTTTATTTAATAAATAAATTTCCTGAAGGTTGTAAAAATAAAACACCGTAAAAAACCTAAATTTTATTTCTAATATATGCTTTCTAACAATAAACAAGAGTAAAATGCTATTGCTCAGTTCTGAATATTTGATAAAAGACCCAATCTTCTAAAAACGACGGGACAAAAGCGGTAGATTTGGTGAACGTGACAGGGGGTGACACTTTGGTCAGCTGCGTTTCGTACATTTTTAGCGCTTCAACGCAGCACGATCCATGACCCTAAGAAAAACAGCACCTCAATTTTCGGCGAACAAATTTTTTTTAATACGAACATGAGTCATGAATTTCCCATCGGGTTTCAGTATTTTGAAAGACATTTCTATCACTCTGAGAACGAATTTCCACAGTTCCCCAGCGGGACTTTCCGATATCGGTATATCGGTCAAGTCGCCGAAGATGTAATCGAATTTGCGGCCTTCGTTTACGTATTGGTCCAAAGATTTCATGCAGTCACCCACGATAATCTGTAATGTCCCTTTAACAAACTGTTGTATGGTTCTTAAACACGCAATTACGTACCTGATAATTTGGATCTTCACGTCTATCTAAGACGTCCCCGCAAATCGATCGCAAATGTTTGGCACAGGCTTTCATCACAGTTTCGTCAATTTCTAACATAGTAACGTATCGCGGCTTTTCTTTTAACAGTTCAAACAAAAGAGCACCATCTCCGCCACCTAAATAGAAAACAATTGCAGTAAAGAATATGTCACTGCGATTTAATTACCTAAAATAACGATTTCTTTATCTGTGTAAACTTCTTTTCCCCGCATCATGATTGTTTCGGTATAAATTAGATCGGCTTCGGAAATATCTAAAACTTATTATTTATGATACTCTTTTAGTTATTTTTGTACGATATACTTTGCAAATCATCCAAGACGAGCATATTTCCTAGACTTTTAGAATGCACGATTTGCACTTTTTGGAACGGCGAACGTTCCTCAAAAACAACTCCATCTATGTCGTATTCCAAAATACGTTCATCTAAAAATAGACGCAACAAATACTTTTCGATAAATACACCAAATTTTAGACAGTTAGAACACTAACAATAAAGAAATATAACTTTTTAGCAAGTTCCATACAAGGTGAAGCAAAAAAATTTTTGTTCAACATGAAACAAACGACAGACACGATAAAAGGCATATCTTATAGAGCCAAGCAGCATGCAGCGTGAAGAACAGAAGCGACACATGTCGTTTTAAAATTACGAATTAAAAAACACACCTGAGGTGGGGTAGTACCTATGGAAAGTGCCCCTCTTGATCGGTACCAACGCCTGACTGCGCTTTATGCCAATAATACGTTCTACCAAGTCACGTTCAATGTCCCTGCACCGCTACAACATTGCATTGCATGCTACTACAAACCATTCAGCTTTCAGTTCTTTTATGATAAACAAACCGTGGAGAAATTCGAAATTGACTATTTACGAATTTCTCGTTAGGTATATCGAGTGTTTCGGCTAAGATGGTTTCTGGCACAGTTCAATAGAATGAATCATGAAACGGAACATCATAGTAGCTTAGCCAAAAAGAAAAAGGACAATGTAAAATGGAAGAAGATGTTCGAAGTGCTCAAAAATGTAGGGATGAAGTATAGGGATAGAAGAATAATTCATAATCTATACAAAGAGCAAACAGCAGTTATAGAATTTGAGCAGTAGATATTCGAAAGGGAGTGAGGCAGGGGTGTGCTTTATCGCCTCTAGTTTTCAATTTATATATCGAAGTTGCGATTAATATTGTTAAAGACAGAATAGCTGATGGAATTAATATACAGGGCCAAACTATTAAAATGCTCAGATTCGCGGATGATATAGCAGTGTTAGCATCCAGCAAAGAAGAATTAGGAAGGGCTCTGAACGAAATGGAAGCAGTTTTAACGGAGGGCTATGAGTATGAAGATTAATAAAAAGAAAACCAAAATTTTGGTGTGCAGGGATACGTGAAAATAGGACTAAAACGAAAATACAAATTGGAAACGAGAAGATACAGGAAGTCTCAGATTTCTGCTACATATTTAGGAAGTCAAATAACTCGCGATGGTAGGAGCTCTAGAGATATAAAACAAAGAATAGCGCAAGGCCGAGTTGCATTTAATAAAAAGAAACAACTATTATGCTCGAGAATGATAAATTAATGTAGAAACTCGGAAGAGGCTCTTAAAAATGTATGTGTGGAGTACTAACATTATATGGGGCGAAACTTGGAAGATAGGAGAAGCGGATAGGAGAAAATTAGAAGCATTTGAAATGTGGTGCTACAGACGCATGATGAAGATACCTTGGATAGATAAGGTTAGCAACAGAGAGGTATTAAAATGAGTTTGAGAAAAGCGAAATTTATGGAAGGCATATACGAGAGATAGGATGGTAGGACACCTTCTGAGGCACAAAGGCTTAGTTCGCAACATACTAGAGTCCAAGATAGGAATAAAAAGAGGTAGGGTTAGGCCCAGATTAGACTACTGCTCTCAAATAGTTAGGGATGTAGGATGTTCAACTTTTGGGGAAATGAGTAGGTTAGCTCAATATAGGAAAGGATGGAGGTATGCGTCCAATCAGTCTTAGTATAAAAATAACTATTTTATCTCCAAATTGATTAAAACAAATCATAAGTCGCAAACTTTAAGGCATCCCCTGTATAATCGAAGAAACCATCTTAGCAGTAACATCTTTAATATTGATGTATCCCAAACAAGGTGAGATACTGACTCAAAAAAAATTGTTTCAATAACAAAAATCATACGACTTCTCGTAGTTTGGGATACCCAACAGCTGGACAAAACATCACACTAGGTCCTAAGTATTTGCAAGCGCAGTCCAATAACAAGGGAGAGAAATATACAAAGAATTATATGAATGAAAAAAATGCATTCAATAAAAAACATACTGAGGTATTTTGGTGAAAATCACAAAGTTTAGAGGCTAAAATTTATCCCAAGAAAAAAATTCCAAATATGTACTTAATTCAGTAAATCGTGGGACAATATTCCACTATTATTCCCTGCATAATATACGTATCTTGGAATATTAAGCAGCGTACAAAATACCCCATGTCGTCTATAAAACAAAAGTCTTTCGATCATCAATCAAACTATCATCAAACAGAGCAAGCTACTAACGAAAGTAGCTACAGCTACCGGTAGCTACCAGCTACTGGCCAGCTCTGTCGCCAAGTCTTTTGTTTCAAAGATCTCGCTATCGTAAAAAAAAAACTAGTATGTAAAATGCATGAAAACAGCCCGTAACGTAACTCCAAACGCAAATAGTGGTTTCGTATGCCCAAAATGATTTAAAAAAAATGTACATAACCCCAGATAATTAGTACCGAACCTGAACTGGTCAGATAAACGTCAAAGGAGGCGCCTCGTTTTAGCGGAGGGAAGAGTTTAGATCGAAATGAATTAAGAGTTACTCGAAATTTCTGTTCTAAATGTTTCATACGCTGCAAAAAATTCCATTTTAGTCAAACACGCTACTGCATGCTCGTGGATAGGGTTGCCAACTTTTCACTATTTTTCATTTTAATTTCTTTCCATAAAATATTAGAAATATTAAAAGGTCAATGCTGAGGAAGCGAAATAAGACTAGTCGGCAACCCTACTCGTAAAGCACACCTACCTCGAAACTAATCAGCGGTTCCTGGTCCTCCCCGCGATAATAGTCAACGTTTATCGTTATCAGACCATTGTTGTATATTCTTACGTTCGTCACAGCCCCTAAGTCACTTGTAAACAATTTAAAAAAGCCACCATCCACCGTGAACGAATTTATTAATTTAAAATTGACTAGGTAATCTCGTAAAATGTTTTCGATGTTTCCGGCGATCACTGATTGTTGGGATTCGGTTTTTGCTTCAGATGGATCGACAGTGAAGTCGAATAGTATCGTATTTACTGCCATTCTTCGGTAATTACTTTTTTATTGGAATTAATTTTTTGCCGGCTATTATTGATTTCAATTGGTCTGAAGTTGGCCGTGAACCACAGCTGACAGCTGGTAGAACTTTAATGAAATGTGAAATAGACTACGAATATTAATGTAGTAACAGTCAATACTAGACACCAAGTTTTGCATAGGAATTTCTGTTAATAATAATTTACTTCAACAGCTACTTGACTAAAGAAACTACACGTAAATATTTTAAAATATTTCTGAGAATATTTAACTTGCCTACACGATGCTCACTCTCCTAAAAGATTTAATTTTCTCGTATCTAATTTGACAACTATAATAATAATAATAATATCGTTTATTTAGCATATTCTGCTATTTACCTACATCACTGACAACTCGGAAACTTGTGAAATCAAGGTTACCCAGCAAATGTCAGATGTGACTTTTTGTCTTAAAATAGATGCAAAATCCTTTTTTGCGATGTTCAAACCAAGACGGAAAATATTTTCTTGTCGCACGCATGTTTTCGGCTATAAGTGTAGCTTGAAATCTATAGAAATAGAACGTCTTTGGTGACAGTGACCTTTCTTATTGTGGCTGATTTCGCGTGGTGCATTTGAATGACAGATGCCCAACATTTGTTTATTTTGGCGGTTATCTTTTAAGGTTATTTATGATGGCCAGCTGATGGTTATGCCTCAAAAATGTACGTTGGGAACTTGAAAAACGATTTTTATGAATTTCTAGCGGGCAAAGTAAGTAGTAAAGCAAACTGGGTATGCGTTAGACATATTTTCGTCGAGTTAAATGCGTTTTTTCGTTGCAGAGAGTGATGATAATTGTCAACTATGACATCGATAGTCTTTGTACATGCAAAATACTGCAATCTTTACTGAAATTCAAGCAAGTTTTGTATAGTATAGTAATGGTGAAAGGGCCGAAAGATTTGAAGAGCGCTTTTCAAGAGCACTACGAAGACGTTAAGTTATTTGTGTTGGTGAATTGCGGAGGGACAATAGATTTAGTTGAAGAGCTAGAACCTGAAGAAGACGTAATTTTTTTCGTGTTAGATTCGCACAGACCTACGGATCTGTGTAATATTTATAGTAACGGACAAATTCGGTTGTTGTGGAATTCGGAAGACGATGGACAAGTTCCCGATTTTCAGGATATCTTTCAAGAAGAGGTCAGTTTTGTTGGTTTTTTGCCTTCCTGTGTTTACTTGTGAAGTGCTAGTATTAGTATATTATTTTTAGTCTGATGAAGAAGCTGAGGAGGAAAATAGTGAGGATGAATCGGAAGATAGGGCGGCAAAGCGCCGAAGATTAGGAGAAGAAGAGATTATTAAACGAAGGGAACGTAGATTATGGGAAGAAAAGAGGGATAAACTTGTCTTTGAGTACTCGCAATTTAGTTATTATTCGAAAGCTGTAAGTTGTCCTATTTTTTTACACAAATTCGCTTTATTTTCAGTATTTTTAGAGCGCCATTTTAATGTTCGACTTAGCGTGGAAACTGAGCAAAGACAACAAAGATCTGTTGTGGTTAGCCATCGTGGCGCTAACTGAACAGATGATCTTTGGCAAAATAGAGAACACTCAATATATTTTAGAGATCGGTAACCTACAAGCGCATGCGACGCGATTGCACAATAGGTCTAGCGATACTGACGTAACGACATCACTTAAGATCACTTTCGAGAAGGATTTGAAATTGATTTTGTACAGGCATTGGTCGGCCGAAGCTAGTTTGAAATATTCCGCGTTTACGGCGTGTAAAATGAGGCTGTGGTCGATTCGGGGTGATAAAAAGCTTCATGAACTGCTTGCAGACATGGGGTATGACTTTAGGTTTAACATAGGTGCATTTGAATCAAAAATAACGCGTTTTTAGGTTGCCTCTGGTGCAAAGTAAGCAAGCGTTTCAGTCCATGGATTTACAACTACGACAAGAATTCCAGCCTGCACTGGAGAGATTATCAGAGAAGTATGGCCTTCAGGATTTGATTTACACGACTTTTTCACTACAATACGGCTACAGGAATAAGTATTGCGCAGCTGACGTGGTCTATGCTTTAACTGCTATCTTAGAATCTTCGGTAAGTGAATTAAAATTTGTGTGTTCGTCTTAGTACTGTCGTGTATCGTGTAGCCCTCGAATAAATCGTCTGAAGATTGTTTTCACATGGCGTTGGACTGCCTGACGCGTACGAAGAAGACGATACTCACCGCCGCTATAGAAAGGGCGAAAATAGTCGTAACAACGTTGTTTAAACTTGTGCAAGCCACGCTGGACATGAACCAAGTTATATCGGCTGGGCCGTTTGTTTATTTCATCGTACAAGAGGTGCTTGTCGACTTTTCTCTGTGTTAAATTGTTTTAGAATGCGTTTTTCTAGAGTTTTATAGACTGGCAGATGTTCTCGCAGAGACATACGTTGTTGATGCTGGCGCACTTTGTTTTGCAAGCGTACGTGGTTGCTTCGAGGCGACGGAAGGCCTCCAGTTTGCCGCTTATCGTGTCTGCTCCTAAAAGTCTTGAAGACGGAACCTGTATTATACTGGGAATTCCTCCGGTGTGTGAAAATTCACCTAAAAAGTACGTACGGCTTTGATGAGTTCCTTCGACTTATTGTGTGCACCCTGTATTCGAAATACAGATTTTTGTCAAGGTTCTAACTTTGTTATTTTAATTTGAACACCTCGTGTTTGATTACATTTTTCATTTTACTATGAGGTTGTACAAGACATTTTTGTTTAAAGCGAATATTTTATAGTATAGAAAATAATTGAAAATAAATTTAAAAAATTAAAAATAAATAAATAAAATTTATTTATTTTAATTTTTTTATTTTTACAAAATTTATTTATTTATTTTTATTTTTTCAATAAATAAATTTTTATAAATAAATAAATAAATAAATTTTATTTTTTTATTTTTAATTTTTTAAATTTATTTTCAATTATTAATAAAAATAAATAAATAAAATTTATTTAATAAAAATAAATAAATTTTATTTATTTATTTATTTTTATTTCTGCAAAATTTATTTATTTATTTTTATTTTTTTAAATTTATTTATTTATTTTTATTTTTGTAAGATTTATTTATTTATTTATTTTCAATTATTATAAAAATTTAACATTATAAATTCACATAATAAAACAGTCGAAACAGAAAAAATAAATAAATAAATAAATAAATAAGTTTTTGAAAGTTGTAGGGGAATTTTGAAAATTAAATATCTTTTGATTGAACAATATAAGTTGAAGCGGTGATATTTTGGGAAGATGAAAATAATATCTAGGAGTATTTGCCGCAATAATTAAACAATGGAAATATTATACAGGGTATAAGCAGTTCAACCCTAATTCTTCCACAAAAAAAATATTTTTTTCACATTTTCACCAAGTATTAATTTTAGAGGCATGGAAGTTTATATAACTTGGCCATGTAATTGCCAACTCCCTGTATAATATTTTCAATTTTTTAATCCTTTTGCAGTGTCTCATAGATATTATTTTGTTGTCACCAAAATATCGCCGCTTCAACTTCCTTCAATCCGAAGATATTTAATTTTCAAAATCTCTCTACATCTGCCAAAAACTTCAAAAAAATGCCCGTAACGTCAAAAATATTAATTTTAGGCAAAAAACATCTTATACAACCTCGTGCTAGAATTAATTAAGGAACTCAAAAATGCAATCAAATACGTTTAAAAAACAAAGTTAGGTGCTGTGCGGAAAAAATGGGACAACCTGTATAAACGTAAATAATTTTAAAGTATGTAGAACTGAAAATAAGGAGTGTCTCATATAATTTGTTCTCTGAAATGCTTAATAAAGGTGCAAAACTCCTGTTGCACTATTGGGACAACCTGTAAGTTTTTTATTTCAATATTTTTCCAGTTTCTTCGGTAAGGCTTTTGAGCAGGCCGCGGAAAGACTCAATTGTGATACCACCTGTGATTATTTTGATACATCATGTGAGTTTTTTTTTAATTTGACGTAATTTTCGTTTATTTTTTTATTTATTTTTTTGTTAGATATTCAGATGCATACGAAAAACAGGACGCGCTTCTTAGACGCTTTGACCGTACTTTTGAGCTAGTTTTGTAAAAATGAGACCGTACTGAGTGTTGTCGTGAGTGTGATTTGTATATACAGTGTGTTTTTATGAGTGTTTCCCTGTAATTTAATTTCTATCTTTAAAGTACATTTTTTTTATAATTTTCGAAGTAAAATAAGCTCGATTCTTTATGTTTAATGAAATATAAATAAATATTACGTTGATTTGTATTTTTTTATGCACAAATGAAAATATTACGTATAAATAAGTACGAATTTATTTTTATCATAAATTATATTTACATTTCTGTATACAATGGTGTTTTATTTATTACAACTAATTACAACAGCGATATTATTGAAGAAAATGTGGTATTAATGCATAAGGTAAGTGTTAAATTTTT
The DNA here is from genome assembly GCA_963966045.1 of Xestobium rufovillosum. Classification (NCBI taxonomy): domain Eukaryota; kingdom Metazoa; phylum Arthropoda; class Insecta; order Coleoptera; family Ptinidae; genus Xestobium; species Xestobium rufovillosum. The sequence goes on from OZ014497.1 coordinate 33,544,191, forward strand.
TTTTCGAAAATATTGAGCGAATAATTTGACAAATTTCTTCACAGACCTAATCACAAAACCGTTTTTTATACTATTTATTGTCTATTTACATTAGTGATTTATTTTATTCGCCATCATACGGTTGTTCTCTGAACTAACAATTGAGTCGAACGTTTCTACTTGTATCTACTCTATAGTCATGTGGATTAACAGTTCCCTACTATATCGGCACATTCAGCCACTCTCTCGTTAATGTCCCGAAACTTCATATCTCCGCTGAGGAATTTTTCAACGAAATTATTAACGCTTTCTTCGGTTATTTCAACTCCATATTCCATTACGACGAATTTTCGTCCTGGGATATCTATGCCGATCAAAAGAGGCACTACGTCATCTAAACCAATCAGATCGCGTAGAATATCGCTGGTTTCTGAATCTAAACCAATCAGAAATTGTAAGTAGCGGTCTTCTTCCCAGTTTTGAAAGAAATCCTCTTCGGGGGATGAGAAATTTATGTTGTGCTTTTTGTAGTATGAATCAGCGGCCGGTGTCAGCACCGATTCTGCAAATTGTATTTCTGTTTCTTCCCCATCTGCAAAAATTGTTAATTTTGTATGTAGGTCGGTCGGTAAACATTTTTGTTTTGACGTTTCAGAACCTACGCGATAATATTATGTAAGAATCGTTATTGTGTGTTTTGCGATTATTTTTAACGATAAAAGTGGAAAAAACAGTTTAGTTTTCAATAAGACTTACGTTTTTGTGTTTAATAGCGTACTTTTGTTTATTATAATTAATAATATTGTGTGTGCCTGAGAACTACTTTATGGTGCGGAGTTTTACTTATGAATTTAAAAATGGTAAGTTTTAGAGAAGTATTTTATTCTTTTTGCGTAATTTTATGGTGATAATGTGTGTTTTTTCGATTTTATAACTCGTAGAGTTTAATTTGTGTCTCACTCTTACCTATGAACAAAACTATTGCAGGATAATCGTGAAGTTTGGTAGCGAACCGTTCAGTCAAAATATTGACAGATCTAGGTTTCCATGGAAAATTCTGCAAAAAGACGCAAATTTTAATAAACCTCGTATTTTAGACTATAAATTTTTGAAAATACTTGTGCCATAGGATCTTCTGCTAATTCAGTTCTTGCGTCCATCGTTATAACGTGGCCATTATTGTCCAAAAGTAATAATGTCGGTATTCCTCTAATACCGTATAATTGGGCTAATTCAGCCCTCACCCCTGCTTGTTGCCAAGGGATGGTCAACCAAGGCATTGTTTCCACATACGCTGCATAAGATTCAGCGCTCCTGCAAAGAGAATTTTGTTAAAATTGTAAAAGACCTCTATTCTTAACAACTTCACGCGCATTTGACGCTAGCGTTCATCGGATGCTTGGAATTAGTGGAATATCATATGATACGTAAAAATTTCTTTCAAATAAGATGTGTAGGCTAACTAGATATCAGTACCCCATCGTATCTATCTAAAAGGCATAAATATTGCACAGAACAGAAAACGTGTGCGTTTATTTGCTCTAGACTGTTTTAAATAAATAAACAGCAAGGTATTTCTTCTAAAATGGAAGGGAACGCTCTGGAAAGGGTAAGTGAACTAATAAATTTCATTGCCTCGCCGCCAACTAAAAGTTAGGTAGGTACAACTTTAAAAGTAACGAATAGGCTAGCGATCGACACAAATATTTGTGTCGACACAAAAGTTTTCCTTTTCCACCCTCTTCGTAAACTGCAAACTGCCGAATTGCCCGGGGGACTCAATTTGATTAAAAAAGAAGGCGTTTATGGTACACAACAAAAAATCAACCAAAATCAAATAGTGCGGGGTTAGGAAAACAGCTGAACGTTGAGGTATGATCATCCCACTTCTGAAGGCGCCCAGTTGCCATGGTTACACCCCAGGCAATAACACTTTCCCGCCAACCAGTGCTCACAAAACTATGACGTTTGTTTATTTTGAATTCGGTATTGTTAAAACATTTATTTATCATACTTTTTTGTTGTTTCTTCGTACAGTGATTTAGCATTTGTGTAAAATAAAGAAACCACATAAAAATTATAAAAGATGCGCATGTACGTGTTGACATTTTGAGGATCGCTGGTCTGTTTGCGTGCAATAAAAGTGAATGGGACTACTGTGCTCAGTTCAGCCCTGATGAGATTATAAATTTGAATATTTCATTTGGCTTCCTCTTTATGAAATAAGGGTAGGCGATAGAGTGGAATTGGGATAACAAATGGATTGCAAAAGTCACAAAAAAAGATTAAAAAACTCTGACACTTTTGTTTCCCTTTAAATGGATGACATCCCTTATTTGGTGCCACTGGGTGTTTCTAGAAAATCCATAATTTCTCTCATATAAAACGCGGATTATGACATAATATCCATCTTCAGGGATCTTATCTCTCTTCCATCGCGCCTCGTGTAATTGCATAATCGGAGCGATCCGTGGAGCGGTCTTTGAACGGGGAACTCAAGTGGGGGTTGAAGGGGTTAGGAATTGAGATTATACGTAACACGTCTAAGGGTCGATGGCGATATATTACCCATTTTAGACGAGATGAGATAAGTTGGAAAAGTGGTGTGCGTATACATTGAAAATACAGCATTCTGACACAAAAACGCGCATTTCCCTAAAAGTTGAACATCCTACATCCCTAACTATTTGAGAGCAATAGTTTTTATTCCTGTAAGTAGCACCACATTTCAAACGCTTCTATTCTTGTTCGATCCGCTGAAGAAATTGTTTCTATATAGGCGAACGAGAAAGTTGGAAGTACTTTACCAAAAAACCAAGGACGTGAGTCCTTGTACATTGTACAAAACCATCAGCAGCCGCTTTACTATTTTATAACCGAATTATACTAAGTGCCAGACCCGATAATGACAGTTCATTGTACTGCCCTCGGGGTGTTTTCCCAAATAACACACGTAACTAAACCATATTCCATAAATTTCACATAAAACGACGTGGAATTTATAATTTTCTCGTAAAAAATACCTTATCGCCATTCTATACTCTAGACAGAATGTATTTAGTGCATTTTTATGATCATCGTAAAAGGCACAAGGGGAACGTGACGTGGACTGAACACGTTAGGTGTGGTACGCGCGAGTTTTTCATTGTTCACGGATTTTCCGCTTTATTCACGGAAATGTGACTCTCAAAGCGCCGAATGTTCATTGGTTCCCGTAAAATTAATGTTTTACGCTATGCTTTTGTTACCTTTTTGTCCTAGACAGTGTTCTTTATGAATCTCAGTTACCGTAGCAAATAGCAATTTAATGGGACAATTTGTATACCTGGATAAAAATATTTTTTTAATAAATAAAATTGTTTTGATAAAACTGGTATAATCTGTCCCCAAATTTTGATTAATAATTTTATATTTTATTTAGGATTGTTTAATTAAAATTTGTGAAACAAATAAGTACTTGAAATAGTTGTGGAAGAAGTGAAGTGTACGTAGCATCGGTGGTTCAGTGGTAGAATGCTCGCCTGCCACGCGGGCGGCCCGGGTTCGATTCCCGGCCGATGCAGCTCAGTTTTTATTCACGTAATTCTTAGTTTTAGCACCCTATTTAACATGAACCACTTTATAAAAACCAATAAATAAAAACATTTTTTAGCTGAATTAATCAACTTACAGCCAAATTTATTGAAGTACATTTCGCCAAATTGAATACTGAGGGGGATGAAAATCTCTCGATCTTGGGTGCTGCTAAATCCACAAAAGCTCGTATTTCAGACATAATCTCCTCCCTTAGGATATTTACCCAACTGCAACCCCTAATATGATGATATTTGCTGAGCCCATCAAGGGTGGGCGTGACTTAGGGATGCAAAATTAATTGCATGATTAGCCCTCCGGAATTAAACCTCCAGGGGCTAAAGTGCGCATACAGGCACAGAACCTAGAATTTTGCTACCCCGTATGAGAAATAATACAATACGTGCATCTCTTTAACTATATCTTTTGGTTTCTGTAATTTATCGGGTAAATTCAAAACAAACTAGAGGGTGGGTTAGGCATTCGTGCACTTAAATCAACGGTAAACATGTCTCACGTGACGGGGTGTCATTATACTAGTATCCTTTGGTAAGGGTGATTATAATTTATGGGTAATGAAAGATAGACTAGTCTCAGTCCAATTTTAACCAAGAACCACAACTTTTAATAAAACATTGCTTTTCATTGGTACAAATTATTTTAACAGAAATTTGCAAAAAACACAATTTCACTCATCATTTTCAAAATCCTTGGGATCTTTCCTTAAGGATTTAGCGTGGCAATGATTGATGCCTTTGTAAGCTAGGAATCCTACAATAAATGGTGGAACCACATAGAAAACTTCTTCGGAAATTCGGCGTATGGTATTTTTTATCCCAGGATCAATGAGCCCTGCAAACCAGCGCTGTTCGTAAGGAGACAAAGAATAGTAAACTATTCGTCTCAAGTAGTATCTGTTACCAACACCGTGCATACTCAAAATTGGGCGAGAAACGTTTTTTTGAAAAGCCAAAGCTGTCACTGTCAACTAAAGTTGCTGTAACAACCAGTAGTAGAATTGTTTTTCCAGCTCTGACAACTTTAATTGGAAAAAGTTTCCTGACGTTCGAGATTGCAACTTTTACTAAAGTTTGTCTAAGTTAATTGGTTACCTGTCACTGCTGATGAATAGAATTTCGAAACCGGGTTCTTTCTTTCTTATCAGGGTGTAAACTTCCACGAGTTGGGGGGTGAACGCTCTACAGGGTGGACACTGGAATAAATTCAATCTGATAGGGTGAAAAATTTACGAAATATCTTTAGGTAAGTACCCAATTCGCTGAAAAGTAAAATCCTCTTATTCCGTCGGGTAGATCACTGTAAGTTATATCGCACTGGCGGCTGTTGGGGTGTTCTCTTTTGTAGAAGCCTCCAGGTTGTAAGACAATGTCTTTTAATACCTAAAAATCCGATCATTAAGTATAGAATAGTTCCAAATTTATTAGTTTTCTTATACCTGATCCACTGGCCTCGGTCTCCATGGAAAACTGATTCCCATAGGGTCCTCTGAAAGTCTCTCTTGTGCTGAAGAACTAACAGTGTTACCATCTTTGTCTAAAAGGACCAGCGTCGGCACTCCTGATTTTATCCTGTACCTCCTCGATAATCTCGTCTGAAAAAATGCGCGTAAAAGTCTGAATTACTAAATCTAGTTAACTTCTTTGCCGCAGCTCAATCGGCGCACCAATAAACTCTGTTTATTTGCTTTTCAACTCAATCTGCTGTTTATACACATGGCGGTAGCCAGTTTCACCTAAAAAAATCAGCCTTTACGTGTATTACAAGCGTTTAGACCAATATTTTTAAATATGTCGAATTTTTCATCTTGTCATTTTTATAAACGACAAAAGCAGAAATGATCGATGCTGGAAAATGACGGTCAATCCATCATTCTGTCAGTTAAACTTAATTAAAAATGGCAAACAAGATATCCACTCAATAACCACAGTAAATACCCCAAAGACAAGGGGTGCTTTTTTATCTCGCCCTCGAAAACGATGTCACTTTATTAAGGAAAAGTTTCAGGCGTCTTTTTATTACGAGAATTCGCTACGTCTGTAGGCCAGCAGATAAAAACTGCTGATTTTTAGAATTCCCAACAATGCTATAAAGTGGCACCAATTTTTTTTAAGAGGAATTGTGTAAAGCGATTGAAGGGGATATTATCAGAGATGAAAAGCATTTATAATCAAGTCGACTGTGGAATATGAATTTTCAGCGACTGGGACGCCAGTCGCTTTTGTTGTGCATGCTGTAAAAAAGTTAGCGATTTTTTATTTAGCACCACGTATAGATTATTTATACAAATTAGTAAGCTGCATATATTTACCAGACAGGCGAGATTCTAGAAGATTACAAACGGAACATCATAGTAGCTTTGCCAAAAAGGAAATGCGCGGATAGTGTGTAATCGGTTCATATCTCTGGTACTGCTTAAGATATCAAAATGAAATTTTACACGTATGTGGGGAACAACATGGAGCATTTCGTAAAATTGTTTATGTATATTTATGTTCACATTCTGAGTACCAGACCAAAGTTCTATTTCTTTAAATGGAAACCCCACAAGTATTTTCGTGATTTCGATTCCCCATAAAATTTCATGAAAATTGATATACTACATGATGTGGTTTTGAGTAAGGACTGTTAAGATATTGACAGTTTTGTGTCATTATGGTCCCAAATTTATGACGCTACTGGCGTCTACTGACCAAAGCCACCTAATTATTTTTTATTGAAAGGGGTTTACACACTGCTGTATTTGTGAAATCTATAAATACTTTCGCCATAATACTTAGGATTATACAAGGTGGTTAAGTCATGTAAAAGCGAATTTTTCTCAAAAATTTCAAATAGAATACCTTGTAAGTATATTATTTACACAACTACTACTGAGTTTCGGCAGATATTACAATTGAACATCAAAATTTTTGAATTTCATTATTAGTTTATACTCTTTTTGGCGAATTCCCCCTATTCTGTTGCTCAAAACTCACAATAATGTTTATATTTTGTATTTGCAAATTGGTATCAATATAAAGACAATAAATTTTATTGTAAAATTGTTTCTTGATGGTTATATTCTTAAATGTATGTCTTTTTAAAGTCGGGTATAATGTTCAAACAAGGAGTGCCATGGAAGAAAATATTATCTTTAAGAAATAATTTTGCAATGGGATTTTTTGTGTTAATATAAGCTTCATTTGCTAAGTATTTTATAGAAACAAAATGCAGACCTTTTTTGGAGTTTTGGGCGACAAAATATGGGAGATCGTCAAAAATAATATAAAAATACTAACGAAACTCTACATTTTTATAATTCAATTATTGTACATTTTGTCGAAACTTTTACTGGTAGTCTTGACAATATCCACATCAATAAAAAACTTAGTAAAATGACCATCAATTGTACAAATAATATACATGGTGTTCCATTTGAAATTTTTGAGAAAAATTCTGTTTCGCATAACTTAACCACCCTGTATTATCTCAAGTATTATGATAAAATTATTTATAGATTTCGAAAATACAGTAGTGTGTGAACCTATTTCAATAAAGAAATTGTAGGTGGCTTTGGTTAGTAAGCGTCAGTAGCGTCATAAATTTGGGTCCATAATGGCACAAAAATGTCAATATCTCAACATTCCTTAGTCAAAACCACATCATGTAGTATATCAATTTTCATGGAATTTTATGGGGAATCCATATTATGCAAGGACACGTAGGGCTTTCATTTAAAGAAATAGAACATCCTGTGAACATCCTGTATATACCTAAATAATTTTGGGAAATGCTCCATGAGGTTCCCCACATTCTTGCAAAATTTCATTTTGATATCTTAAATAGTTCCAGAGATGTGCTTGGGAAATGATAAATGTAGAAACTCTGAAGAGGCTCTTAAAAACGTATGCATGGAGTAGGGCATTGTACGGGACTGAAAACTTTATGACGATGCTTACCTTAAGGTCTATCTCGCTGTAAGGCATGGCAAACCAGGGTAATCCCAACAAGCTATTTGTATGACTATTTTCGAAATCACTGTACACGTCATTGTTTGCCCACATGACCACTTGCACGACCTCAAATTTTCGGCCTTCTTTGCTTTTGTTAGTTTCGTTCAACCGATCATACAGTTCTTTAAGTTTTTTAATGAAATCGTCACTTTGCAAATTTATGTTTGCGAAAGAAAAGTATATGCCGACTATTTCGACGTTTTGAAGCGCGTCCGCCGTCTGAAAATTTTGAAAATCGTTCGTGCTCGATGCCGAATCACATTTTGTTAGGATGCGGCCGAAAAGGCGTTCTTGCCATTTCGGTTTTTGAGCCATCTTCAGTACATCGATTCCAAAAATCAAAACGCGTGTTTTTGTCTCATTCCTTTGTTTCGGCTGTCTCTTTTTTGTCCGATAAGAAGAGTCCGACGATCGTCTATTGTCTTTATTGATGGCATGGACGTGGGAACGTTCGAGATAGGTCAATACCGGCGTCGCGACGGAGAGCAACTGAAAATGAAATGTACGCTACGGTATCAGAGAACCTTCCTCAGTAGTGCCATATGCGCTGTGTTTTAGACTGCTTCTGGTCTTGGTAGTCGTTTATGATGTGATATTCATGCCGGCGTTGCCGGATTTTCATTATTTCCGCAGGAGAGAGCCAGTGGAAAAAAGTAAAGTCAATCGCACTGTTATAAGTGAATGGTGGGAACGAGAAAATAAAAATATTCCAACAGGGTCTTTTTGGTTTCTTAAGATGTAACAGACATGTTTCCTAATATTCCTCCTAACGAATGCTTAAAATTAATTGAAAATATTTTAGATAAAACACATACCGTGTGTAGTTACAGTGGTGGTAAAGGTAGCAATCGAAAGACTATTTTTTTCTGCGTATGAGGATATCAAAAACTCTGCAATTTTCCAATTTATTAAAGCATTAAAAGCAAAAATTACACTAATAATTTTCAAATTAAAACACGGATATTCATCAGATTACCTATGACAATTTAATTTATTCTAATTTCTAATTCGTCTGAACTGTCAACATTATTTATCGACAATTTAAAATTTGGGTTTCAAAATGAACAAAAATATTTATTCAGTTGAAGAAAAGGTTTTCATTGTGAAAACATTTTACGCGGCAATAGTCTGCGGGTAGTCCGTGACTTATTTTCTGTAAAATTCAATAACAGTCCTATTCCTTCGGTAACAACAATACAAAATTTAGTTAAGAAATTTGAAGATACCGGGAATCTTTCATTGAAAGAAGGTAATTTTTACTAATAAATTTACTTGGTTTTTATTTAGATAATTCTGATTCGCTTATTATTATTACCTTTGCTAATTCCTTATTGTTCGCTAACTTAAATTTTACTGGGATTATGAGAAATTTAACAAGTGATAACGTGGAGTGAAACAAAACTAAAATTAATCTTAGTAGTTAGAAAATGAGAATACTGGGCCAGGCCATCGAGTTCTCCAGGTGCCATCCACTTCTTCGGCAGTGACCTTGAAAGAGACCAGAGGCTGCTGAAGGAGTCCTTGAAGAAGAAGTGGAAGTCATGTCTTCAGCAACGACATCTTCAGCAGCCTCTGGTGTCTTTCAAGGTCATTGCCGAAGAAGTGGGCATGTCTTCAGCAGCCTCTGGTGTCTTTCAAGGTCATTTCCGAAGAAGTTGTCTTCAGCAGCAGCAGCAGCAGCAGCCTCTGGTGTCTCTCAGAAGAAGAGCCTCTGGTGTCTTGCCATTGCGCACCCAAGCCGCCATTTTGTGGTCTTTGGCTGTGGGTCAGGCGCCTGCGCCGGGGCTGTCGTGTACAAAGCACGTGTTGCTCATTGTTCAGGCCAGTCCATCCAGGTGCCATTCACTTCTTCGGCAATGACCAGAGGCTGCTGAAGGAGTCATGTCTTCTGCCTCTGGTGTCTTTGGGGCTCTTGGTTGTGGCTCAGACGCCTGCGCCGGGGCTCTGAAAGTACACGTGTTGCTCATTGTTCAGGCCAGTCCATCCAGGTGCCATCAATGACCAGAGGCTGCTGAAGGAGTCCTCGAGTAATGTCTTCAGCAACGACTTCTGCCTCTGGTGTCTTTGGGGCCTTTGGCCGTGGCTCAGGCGCATGCGCCGGGGTTTTCGCAAACGTTCTGGAAATGACGCCGACCGGGATTCGAACCCGGGTCCCCACGCACCGGAGCCCTCGCTCCAACCAACTGAGCTAATCGGCGGCCCACAAGCCCGTCTTTCAAATCATCCGTATATACTTATGATTGTAAACAGAAGTTACAGAATTATTATTTATTTTCTCGGAAATTTACAATTGTTTATACTAAATAAATATTGATATTAAAGTTTAAGAAAAAAGCACGTTCGCCGCCGATAAGAGATGTTATAATTGTTTTTATTATGGGAAATAACCTTTCATCTTGCCGATAGGATATCTTTGTTTAGGTTTGATCCCACGCTCTGCATGTGCATTTAATACGTTGTAGACACTACAAGGTGACCCGTTTGTTTGTTTGTATTATTACAATAAAATAACATTCTAGAATATTCTTCTGATTGTTTATTTGAAATTACTTGTTATCTTAATGCGTTTCGGACACGTGTGGGAAAAAAACATTCTAGAACATTCTCCAGTTTGTTTATTTGAAATTACTTGTTATCTTAATGCGTTTCGGACACGTGTGGGAACCATCTGATTGATATATGCAAACATCTTAGTTCTCGGTAGTAGAACATTCTACATCGCTAATTATTTGAGAACAGTAGTCTAAATTTAGGCTAACCCCTACGTAAAAACTATGTCATGTGGGGTGTCAAATTAAAGGACTCGACTAGAGGTATCGGAATATTGGGGTGGATTTTAGGGGTGGTTTTTGGGGGTGGTTTTGGGGGTGGTTTTTGGGGGTGTTTTTAGGGGTGGTTTTAGGGGTTGTTTTAGGGGTAGCTTTTAGGGGTGGTTTTAGGGGCGGTTCTTGGGGTGGCTTTGGAGGGTGATTTTTGGGGGTGATTTTTAGGGGTGGTTTTTAGGGGTGGCCACTCACTGACCGCGCCCCCGGCCACGTTCCCGGGTATCAAATTAATCAGCTCGATGAGACAAAAAGGAATCTATAGTTATTCTCCTACTTCCGAATTCTTATCAGTAGTTGTCTGTCTGTATGTCTGTCGGTCCGTCTGTCTGTCTGTCTGTCTGTCTGTCTGTCTGTCTGTCTGTCTGTCTGTTTGCGAATACATCTGTCTGTTGACACATACAGCTGTATTCGCAAACACCATGGCTGATGACACGCTGTTGACACAGACAGCTGTATTCGCAAACACCATGGCTGATGACATGTGCAAGAATAAGACTGCGCATGCGCACGGTTGTATGGAGAGTATTTAAGCAAGAAAATTAACGGTGCTGTCAGTTAGTACTTGTGCTTCAACAAGGGAACCGCATTTGAATAATGACACACATAAACGTAGACACGTTTCGTGTTCTGGACGGTGCTGTTTTGGATGAGTCAGCACGCCGTGTCGAGGTGCACGTACATCAGCCGTTCGTGACAACAACAACATTCAACGCCAATGACGAAATTCGCATACCAATCCACCAACAAGACGTTTACGTATTGCCGCATCTAAGCAGCATCTACATAGAGGGCAGGTTCATCAAGGGTGCAGGAGGCGGAAATGCGGCTTTAACAAATAACGCCCTCAGTTTCCTCTTTGACGACGTCCGCTATGAAATAAACGGGGTGGAGGTGGATCGAACAAAAAACGTGGGCATCACGAGCACACTGAAGGGTGTAGTTTCTCTGAATAAGGGTGAAGTAGGTGCCCTGGAGAATGCCGGCTGGACGAATACGGGAGACTCACCGAGCCACCTTATCGACGCGAACGGGAACTTTAACGTGTGCATCCCGGGAAGAATCCTGCTGGGATTCTTGGAAGATTACCCCAAAATTCTGTTGAATGTGTGTCACGAGCTCATTTTGACTCGATCGAAAAACGATAGGAACGCTTTCGTGGGTAACGAGGACACCAGAATTGAGTTGAGCAAGGTTCATTGGAGGGTGCCGTACGTCTATCCATCGGATGCTGAATACCTAAAACTTCTCAATATTGTCGAGGAAGAGAGAACGTTGCAGATATGTTTTCGCAGCTGGGAGCTGTACGAGTATCCGGTGTTGCCGCAAGCTACGAAACAAACGTGGGCCGTCAAGACTGCAACACGGTTGGAGAAACCCCGCTACGTTATTGTCGCCTTCCAGACGAATCGCAAAGCGAATTTGGACACGGATTCAAGCAAATTTGACCACTGCAATCTGACAAACGTCAAACTGTACCTGAATTCTGAGTGCTTCCCCTACGAGAATTTAAACTTGGATTTCTCCACGGGGAAATACGCCCTGCTATACGAAATGTACCAGAACTTCCAGAGTTCATACTATGGAAAAGTTGGCGAGCCGTTATACGGCAAGGAACAGTTCAAGGATCTAGCGCCCATCGTGGTGATTGACGCATCAAAGCAGTCGGAAAGCATCAAGCCTGGACCCATAGATATGCGTCTAGAATTTGAGTCGAGCGAGAATTTTCCGCCCAACACAACCGCATACTGTCTCATCCTGCATGACCGCATCGTTGAGTATACACCGGGTAATGAATCGGTCAGAAGAGTGGTATGAGAAGCTGCAGGGCTTCGATTTGCCCAGAAAATACACGCATGCCTACTCTGTATACAGATTATAGTTTTAATTATATTGATGTAAAAATATATTCAACGTTTTTATTTTTGCGAAAACCCCGGCGCAGGCGCCTGGGCCACATCCAAAGGCCCAACAGCACCTAACAACAATTCTGATTGGATGCTGCCCACAACCACTCTCGTTGGCTGTTGCCCCGCCCACTCTCATAGCCAGAGCCCGGCGCATGCGCCTGAGCTACGGCCAAAGGTCCCAAAGACACCGTTGCTGAAGACATGACTCCTTCAGCAGCCTCTGGTCATTGCCGAAGAAGTGAATGGCACCTGGATGGACTGGCCTGAACAACACGTGCTTTGTACACGACAGCCCCGGCGCAGGCGCCTGACCCACAGCCAAAGACCACAAAATGGCGGCTTGGGTGCGCAATGGCAAGACACCAGAGGCTCTTCTTCTGAGAGACACCAGAGGCTGCTGCTGCTGCTGCTGCTGAAGACAACTTCTTCGGCAATGACCTTGAAAGACACCAGACGCTGCTGAAGACATGCCCACTTCTTCGGCAATGACCTTGAAAGACACCAGAGGCTGCTGAAGATGTCGTTGCTGAAGACATGACTTCCACTTCTTCTTCAAGGACTCCTTCAGCAGCCTCTGGTCTCTTTCAAGGTCACTGCCGAAGAAGTGGATGGCACCTGGAGAACTCGATGGCCTGGCCCAGTATTCTCATTTTCTAACTACTAATCTTATCATTTATTTTTTTAGTCGTTCCAAGAAATCTAAATGTTGAGGTATAGGAAATGGTAATAGGCCTGATAACTGCTAGTCCAACATCTAGTTTAAGGTCTATTGCCCTAGAATGTAATGTTTCAAGAGAAACTGTCCGTAACATATTAAAAAAAACAAATATCATCCCTTTAAATTCCAATGTCACCAAGAGTTACTTCCTTTTGACGAAGAATCAAGGCAAACTTTCTGTGAAGAAATGCAAGAACGGGCTAATCGGGATCGCAGCTTCCTCTCATCAATTTGTTTTACTGATGAGTGTACCTTCACTTTAAATCAAGAGCCAAATTCACAAAACGTTAGGCATTGGGCCCAGGAAATTCCCAGAATAAATCTAGCCACTACAACGCAATACCCTCAAAAAATCAATATTTGGGCAGGCATTTTTAATAATCGCATTATAGGACCATTTGAAATATAGGGAAATTTACATTCAGAAGCTTATTTAGATCTTTTAATTAACCATATTGGCCCTGCATTAAAAAATAAGATTTATAAAACTCGTCACCCAAATATTGATTCTATGCTATGCTATGCTATGCTATTTTTGCGGAATGCAACTTAATAACCGATCGGCAACTTGCGAATGTGAGAAATTCTTTCTATAATAGGCTGGGATACTGTCTGATACAGAATGGGGGTTTATTTGAATATTTGTTATAATTATTTTTCTTTTTTTATGTTGCTTTAATTAGATATGAAATAAATAAGTATTAAATTGCCAGATTACAAAATTCATTAGAGCAAAATAAACAAATGTTGCCGCTTGTTAAATTTTTCATAATTGCAGTAAAATTAAAGTAATTTAATTTTTATTATTTCATTTTACTGCTTTAACATTTTCCCAAAAACTTTTTAATAGGTTAGACGACACCTACAATTTACCCTAAACTATGGACCAGCATTCACCAACGAAACATCCACACCAGTAATCAATTAATTGTCAACTATAGGTAATGACAATAATAATGTGAATGAGAATTATCTAAATAAAAAAACAAGTTTATGTATTAGTAAAAATTAACTTCTTTCGATGAAAGATTCCCAGCCTTCAAATTTCTTACTAAATTATTTGTTGTTATACCGAAGGAATAGGACCGTTATTGAATTTTACAGAAAATAAGGCACGGACTACGCGCAAACTATTGCCGCCGTAAAATATTTTCACAATGAAAACCTTTTCTTGAACTGAATAAATATTTTTGTTCATTTTTAAATGTTGAAAGTTCAGAAAATCCATAAAATCAAAGGCGTCCGTGATTAGAATAAATTAAGTTGTCATGGATAATCTGATAAATTTCTGTGTTTTAGTTGGAAAATTATTAATGTAATTTTTGCTTTTAATGCTTTAATAAATTGGAAAGTTGTAGAGTTTTTGATATCCTCATACGCAGAAAAAGATAGTCTTTCGATTGCTACCTTTACCACCACTGTAACTACACATGGGGAGCAGGAATCCCCAAAAATGTAATTGCCCATGTTATTTCCCCATGTACACATGGAAGTTTGTCACACGGTATGTACTAATATTGTTACAAAAAATTGTATTATTACTGCTTTCCAACTTTGTATTGAACAAAATTATTATTCAAAATTTCAAGAAAAACGTGAACTTCTTAAAAACTGCTGGTATAACAGTTGCCAACAACCACACATCATCAGAAAGGAAATTTAATTTTGCGTCTTATAATGTGAGAACCAATGTAGCATTCCATTTGAAAGAAAAGAGTTATTCCTGTTTGAATTAGGTAGTAAAATATTGGCATGGATAAATTTTATTTAATTGAAAAGCCATGGTTCCATGTTATACATGTGTCTTATAGACCGTTTCTTCCAGAAACGAACTGTCGAAACCGCATTCCTCTAAGTGCTTTCGTTTCGAAGATATTCAAAATGGCGCCAACTACTGCAAACGTCAAAATTTTCAAAAAACAATAAAAAACTCCAGAGCGGTTCGACTGTGACCCAATGTTTGATTAACAAACTGACATTTATTTTTCGTGAGAAATCCAAAAATCCAATAATATACAGGGTGTTCCATTTAAAATAACAAAGTTAGTGTCCATTTCCGGTATAAACGGAAGTCCGCCACATATGAAAATATTTTTATCTCATTAAGCACTTATTTTTGAAAAACTTTTATTTGAAAAAGTGAATTTTTTTATAAAAATTATAACTTACTTCTATCCCAAAGGACTTGTACCTTGACACAGTTCTAGTAATACTGGGACGGGTGGGATGGCTTGCGCGCTTCAATGATATAAAGAGCCGAACCATAGGTTTAACCATATTGGAGGGGTTTTTATTTGAGAAGCCAGACTAAATCAAGTCCCTGGAAGGGGGCAGCAGCTCTTTCAGTAATCATAGTGGCAGAGATCGTGAGGGTTGGTATGGCACTGTGATACGCACTACTGCGATGTGGAAGGCAACGGGAAACCACCACATTATTTTATCCCTAGTACAGCGTACTTTAATTTATGATGATGGCACCTTCTGGAGTAAAATATTCCGGAGGTAAAATAGTCCCACATTCGGATCTCCGGGCGGGGACTGCTTCGGGGGGAGTCATCAGAAATGATAAGTGTAACATCTCACGAGTCGGAGCGTGGAATGTTAGAAGCATGAAACAAGTAGGGAAGTTAGAGAATTTGAAAATTGAGATGGATAGGTTAGCATTAGACGTAGTAGGTATCAGTGAAGTGCGATGGCCAGAAGCTGGAGACTTCTGGAGCGGAGATTTTAGAGTAATACACACAGGATCTGTAGGAGGAAATTCGGGAGTAGGAATTGTTATGCGGAAAAAAGTAGGACAGAGTGTAGAAAATTTCTTACAGCAAAGTGACAGGGTAGTTATGGTTAGGTTAGATTCGAAACCTGTAAAAACAGTAATAATACAGGTATATATGCCCACTTCTAACTACAGTGATGAGGCCGTAGAGGCAGTTTATAGTGATATTGAATATGTGCTAGATTTTGTGAGAGGGCACGAAAATTTAATAATTACAGGAGATTTCAATGCAGTCGTAGGCACAGGGCTAGAGGGCGGAATAGTTGGCCCCTTTGGATTAGGCAATAGGAACGATAGGGGAGTTAGACTGATAGAGTTCTGCGATAAACATAACTTAACGGTCGCGAACACTCTATTTCACCATCATGTTAGGAGATGCTATACGTGGAAGATGCCAGGAGACTTAGGGAGATATCAAATAGATTACATTCTCGTTAGGCAAAGATTTAGAAATCAAGTTAGGGATTGTAGAAGTTATCCAGGAGCAGATATAGATAGTGATCACAACATAGTCGTTATGAAAGCCAATCTTAAATTTAAGATTTTGAAAAAAAGAAGCGGAAGAAGGTATCTTGACCCAGAGAAACTAAAAGATGATGATATGCGCAATAAGTTCGAGAAAAAGACAAACGAAGCACTAAAGGGCACGGGTGGAAATATTGTTAGGGACATAGAGGCAGAATGGAATTGCATTAAAAATAGTTTAGTTTCCTCAGCTAGGGATATTTTGGGTCATAAACAGAATGAAAGTAGGAAACCCTGGATAACAAAACATATTGTGAGTCTAATAGAGGAAAGGCGAAAATATAAAAATAGGTTAGATGAAACAGGGAAACAAAGATATAAGGCGATCAAGTGGGAAATTATTCGGGAATGTAGGAAAGCGAAAGAGCAATGGATCGATAATAAATGCAAAGAAGTGGAAGATAAATTCGAAGTAGGAAAGACTGATGAAGCATATAAAATAATTAGGAGAAATTTTAGAGAAATTGGATCTAGTACCAAAAACATTAGAAATGAGGCAGGAGATATCCTAATCGGAAGATAGGTGGAAAGAATATTTAGGAAACTTATATGCGGGACAGGAAGTGCAAGATATATTAGAAAGCGAAAGCAGTGTAGAGGGGGATAACCTAGGGAGTCCTATAATGAGAGAAGAGTTTGAGATAGCACTAAAAAGTTTAAGGAATAATAAAGCACCAGGTATAGATGGCTTGCAGGCAGAAATCTTAAAGTGCGCAGGTCAAGAGGTAATAGATCGTTTATTTAAACTAGTTAGTCGCATATACCTGACAGGCGAGATTCCAGAAGATTACAAACGGAACATCATAGTAGCTTTGCCAAAAAGAAAAGGCGCGGATAGATGCGAAAATTTTAGAACTATCAGTTTAACTTCCCATGCGTCAAAAATTTTAACTAGAATTGTGCAAAGAAGGATGGAGAAAAAGGCGGAAGAAATATTAGGAGAAGATCAGTTCGGATTTAGACGAAATAGAGGAACGCGCGAGGCCATTCTAGCTTTACGAGTAATTATAGAAAAAACGATAGAAAAGAGAAAGAGCGTCTATATAGGATTTGTAGATTTAGAAAAAGCCTTCGACAACGTAAAATGGGGGAAGATGTTCGAAGTGCTGAGAAAGGTAGGGATGAAATACAGGGACAGAAGAATAATACATAATCTCTACAAAGAGCAAAAGGCAGTTATAGAATGTGAGCAGGAACAAAGGGAAGTAGATATCCGGAAGGGAGTGAGACAGGGATGTGCATTGTCACCTCTAGTTTTCAACTTATATATCGAAGATGCGATTAATATTGTTAAGGAAAGAACAGCCTCAGGGATCAATGTACAGGGCCAAACTATTAACATGCTCAGATTTGCGGATGATATAGCAGTGTTAGCATCTAGCAAAGAAGAATTAGGAGCGGCTTTGAATGAAATGGAAGCAGTTTTGACACAGGGCTTCGGCATGAAAATCAATAAAAAGAAAACTAAAATTTTGGTATGTAGGGGATGTGAAAATAGAACTAAAATGGAAATACAAATTGGAAATGAGAAGATAGAGGAGGTCGCGGATTTCTGCTACTTAGGAAGTAAAATAACTCAAGACGGTAGGAGCACTAAAGATATAAAACAAAGAATGGCGCAGGGCCGAGTTGCGTTTAACAAAAAGAAACAACTGTTATGCTCGAGAACGGTTAATATAGAGACTAGGAAGAGACTCTTAACGTCGTATGTATGGAGTACGGCATTATACGGGTGCGAAACTTGGACAATAGGAGAAGCGGATAGAAAAAGAGTAGAAGCGTTTGAAATGTGGTGCTACAGACGCATGATGAAGATACCGTGGATAGATAAGGTTAGCAATAGGGAAGTATTAGAAAGAGTTGGGGAAAAGCGAAAGGTATGGAAAACAATAAAGAGTAGGAGAGATAGGATGGTAGGACACCTTCTAAGACACGAAGGAATAGTTCGGGACATACTAGAGTCAGAGATAGGAATAAAAAGAGGTAGGGGTAGGCCTAGATTAGACTACTGCTCTCAAATAGTTAGGGATGTAGGATGTTCTACTTTTAGGGAAATGCGTAGGTTAGCTCAGGATAGAAAAGAATGGAGGTACGCGTCCAACCAGTCATCGGACTGAGAACCTTATGATGATGATAACTTACTTAATGACCAAGTTGATTTGATACAATGCAGTTGGTTGCAGTAGATATGGCAACAGTGGTCGGACGCGAAGGGGCATAATGTAAGCTAAAGCTTTAATGGCCCGAAAGTAAATGTTTGTAGATGAAGGTAGCTTTTAATTTAATTTTAGTCGTTAAAAGGAGCATTTATTTGTACGTTTAGAAAATTGCTTTCCTGTAATAGCCGCCTAAAATATTTGGTCTCAGAATCATAAGATAGGATAAAAATTGCTGGCGTAAAAATTCTCTGCCTGTAAAAAATATACCTATTGTCTTCATTATTTCTGAATCCTGAAGATGATAACACGCGTCACTGTTTTGACTTGTAAAAATCGACCACCGTGTAATCTGACGCAGATTTTTTAATAATCCAGTGGGTTGTGTGTTACCCACATAAACGTAAACATAAAGGTGCACCTGAATACATTTCCTCTACTTTATTTATAGTTTCACGCGACAAAAAGACAAAACCTGCTCTGGAAACCAACCAAAGAAAGCCTGGTTTCAAGTCTATTTTGTTTTCTTTCATAGAAACAAGTAATAGGCACCAGTGACTTTGACGTTTGTTACCTCAAGGGAAAAAGATGCGTCCTATATTTTTCAGTATTCATCAAGAAGCTTTTTCTATGCAGCATTTTGTGTGCATTACTTCTTATTTATTTAAAACTTTCAGTTTGCATTTGTTCCATCTAAGACTAAGAAACAAAGTATATAAATAATCGAACACACTGTATAACTGTCGTTTTTCTTCCGGTTCAAATTAGAGAGCCATATTTGAAAACTTATTGATCTAATAATAACAGTGCGCCTGTATTATCGGCCGCATATGCGATGCTAAATTGTGTATTGGGTTGCCTAGCGCCTTCTATTGAAATACACTCCAACTACCAGTAAGCTGAAATATATCTGTTAGAAACACAATAAAGCACCGACCGTGTGGCCTAATGGATAAGGCGTCGGACTTCGGATCCGAAGATTGCAGGTTCGAGTCCTGTCACGGTCGACTTCGTTTTTTATCGCAACATTCTCAATGAATTTATCTGCAAATTCTCGGTTATTTAAACTAAAGCAAGTTTTTATCTTTATCAATTTTTATTAATAAGATTTTATTGAATTTTCTACAGAGTGAATCAGTTGATAAAAGTATTTTAGATGCTACACTAATTATCTGTAATTATTGTTATAACAAATACAAGTGAATTAATTTATATCATATCCTAACGTAAGTATTTCCCTAAAAGTAAAACATCCTACATGCCCAACTATTCCTTCGTGTCTCAGAAGATGTCCTGCTATCCTATTCTTTATTGTCTTCCTTGCCTTTCGCTTTTCCCCAACTCTTTCTTCCATTTTTTATCGTAACAAAGGGGCTAGTTCGATCCTGGTAGTTGTACGATAACCGATTACATAATTACATAATTTACAATATTATTTGTTATTCAAATGAACTAATTTGGATTTTGATATACAGGGTGGTCACTTTTACAATGTACACCATTGGAATCTTCTAAACCCGAAGAGATTCAGAGTTGGTCAAATGGTAAGAAAGTTGCACATTTTCATGCTCTTTAAGGATCTGAAAAGAAATTCTGGATAGCTCTCGTTGTTCCTGAAATATCCTGAAAAAATTGAAATATTGCGTTTTCTTATTTCTTCCATATATTATTTATTACTCAAGCGAATGTGATGACCTTTGGCAGGTTTACATAAGTGGGTATGGGCTTTCCACTGGATGTTTCAAAATTTGTCTAAGCCTACTACATCTTCAAGTTTTCATGGTCAACTTTTGAATTTCTTATGGGCGCCATATTGGATTTTCATAAGGTTGGATAGAGAAAAAAAATACAATTTCAACGATGTATCGCACATGGGTCATGTAACTTTCCGGAACACTAATTTCACTCCTTATGTACAAAATCTAGTTGCCATGATTATGAAAACTCAAAGATGTAGTAGGCTTAGACAAATTTTGAAACATCCAGTGCATAGCCCATACCTACTTATATAAACCTGCCGAAGGGCATTACATTTGCTCAAGTAATAAATAATATATGGAAGAAATAAGAAAATGCAATACTTCAATTCTTTTCGGGATATTTCAGGAACAACGAGAGCTATCCAGAATTTCTTTTCAGATCCTTAAAGGGCATGGAAAAAGTGCACGTTTTCTGTAATTTGACCAACTCTGAATCCCTTCTGGTTTAGAAGACTCCAATGGTGTACATTGTAAAAGTGACCACCCTGTAGAGAGTGCACTTTTTTGGTAAAGCAATGCAAGTAATCACTGCCATACAAAATATAATTTTAGTATTAATAAAATTCTGAATTGCGTTGTTTTATTTTGATACATTGTGGTTAAAACACGATATATTGTTAGTTGCTGTTTCTATTTTGTAGATAATGGACTGTCATTTGGTGCTTACACAATATTTACTACGTTATCAACAACTATAAGATAAAAATAGCAAAGAAGTATCTAATATATAAAATGAAAAAGTTTTGTTTTAGACATCAAGTTTATGAATGTGTGAAATTCTTTGGTAAATGGTAAGTCGTTTGCCTCTTTTTTCTTGTATTTCAATGGTGTGGATATTATATTAGCTTTTATTAATATTATTAGTTAATATGAACGTGGAAAATATATGTATGTAGAACAAAACTGAAACTATTTCTCAATTTTGAACTTGTTGTCATATTTTATGTCACTCGATCAAATGATGCGTGAGCTGGAACAATCTGTACATTTTCCTGACCTCGGTGATGTCCAAACCATCATCAATTTTTTTCAGCGATCTGAGGGGCCCACGCGCCCGACCGTCGCACGTAACATATTGCGCCACCCAAGAGATTTGAAAATATTATTTAAAAGTGCCTCATTGCTGCAAAAATAAGTTGAATAAAAAAAATAAAAGAATGTTTGATTCCGTTTAATTTTCCCCCTCGAAATTTTTGGAAGATCGGCGCTCTAGAGCTCTTCTGCTCTTCATTACGAGCCGCCACTGTTTGAATGTCTTCCGTATTGTCAGTGTTTTTGCTGCTATGTCCGATTTCAAGGAAAAGTTTGATTTTGAAAAAATTGAGTGTTGATAACGTATGGTATTAGTCATTAATAGCAATACTCATAGTGTCGTCAGAGATTACGAGATCTAACCAGATAAAAACCAAGTGCTGGGTGATTGATCATTGATCAAGTGTGTTCCGACAATGACCTATTAGTCATCAGGAAAATATACTATAGGAATAGAAGAATAATTCATAATCTATACAAAGAGCAAACGGCAGTTATAGAATTTGAGCAGGAACATAGGGAAGTAGATATCCGAAAGGGAGTGAGGCACGGATGTGCGTTATCGCCTCTAAGTTTTCAATTTATATGCATATCGAAGATGCGAATAATATTGTTAAAGACAGAAAAGCTGCTGGAATTAATGTACAGAGCCAAACTATTAATACGCTCAAATTCGCGGATTATATAGCAGTATTAGCCGGTATTAGCAAAGAAGAATTAGGAAGAGTTCTGAACGAAATGGAAGCGGTTTTGACGGAGGGCTATGGTATGAAGATCAATAAAAGGAAAACCAAAATTTTGGTGTGTAGGGGACGTGAAAGTAGGACTAAAATTAAAATAAAAATTGAAAACGAGAAGGTAGAGGAAGTCCCAGATTAATAGTTTAGTACATTCTGAAAAAACTGACATATATTGCTCAAAATTGGTGCAGGCATACCAACACAATAAATAATAATACAAAATATTTGTATGTACCTGTATGCTGTATAACAACACAAAAATAAAATGCTATATAGATTCAAGTGGACAGATTTTAATAGAGGCTTCCTGTATCAATTTCCTGTCCTTTTAGCTCGTTTATGTAATAGTTGTTTACTAATTTCGACGCGTGGGTTTTTAAAAATTAATTTCCGAAAATTGTACTTTGCCTCCGTCCGTTCCAGTATTAATGTTGTGCTGATTTTTGTCCAATTTAATTATTTTTGCTTTCGGTTTCTATAATCGTAATAACATCGTGCGTTTTGTAATGTTGTCGGGTGGTTTTTAGAAACCAGTGATTGGATTAAAGTTATGGAAATATACCGTGTGACAAACTTCCATGTGTACATGGGGAAATAACATGGGCAATTACATTTTTGGGGATTCCTGCTCCCCATGTGTAGTTACAGTGGTGGTAAAGGTAGCAATCGAAAGATTATTTTTTTCTGCGTATGAGGATATCAAAAACTCTACAGCTTTCCAATTTATTAAAGCATTAAAAGCAAAAATTACATTAATAATTTTCTAACTAAAACACAGAAATTTATCAGATTATCCATGACAACTTAATTTATTCTAATCACGGACGTCTTTGATTTTTATGGATTTTCTGAACTGTCAACATTTAAAAATGAACAAAAATATTTATTCAGTTCAAGAAAAGGTTTTCATTGTGAAAATATTTTTCGGCGGCAATAGTTTGAAGGCTGGGAATCTTTCATCGAAAGAAGTTAATTTTTACTAATACATAAACTTGTTTTTTTATTTAGATAATTCTCATTCACATTATTATTGTCATTACCTATAGTTGACAATTAATTGATTACTGGTGTGGATGTTTCGTTGGTGAATGCTGGTCCATAGTTTAGGGTAAATTGTAGGTGTCGTCTAACCTATTAAAAAGTTTTTGGGAAAATGTTAAAGCAATAAAATGAAATAATAAAAATTAAATTACTTTAATTTTACTGCAATTATGAAAAATTTAACAAGCGGCAACATTTGTTTATTTTGCTCTAACGAATTTTCTAATCTGGCAATTTAATACTTATTTATTTCACATCTAGGTAAGGACAAAAACTTATTAATATACAATGAAATTAAAGTACCATAAAAAAGAAAAATAACTATAACAAATATTCAAATAAACCCCCATTCTGTATATCAGACAGTATCCCAGCCTATTATAGAAAGAATTTCTCACATTCGCAAGTAGCCGATCGTTTATTAAGTTGCATTCCGCAAAAATAGCATTCCTTAAAGAATCAATATTTGGGTGACGAGTTTTATAAATCTTATTTTTTAAATGACCCCACAAGAAAAAGTCACACGGTGCCAAATCGGGAGATCTAGCTGATGGCCAGTTTATAGCACCACCTCGACCAACCCAGCTTTCTGGAAATATTTCATTTAATAATTCCCTCACTTGTGCTCCAAAATGTGCTGGGCATCCGTCATGTTGAAACCAGACCTCCCGATTCGCATGTGCAACTTCTTCTAATGCAGGGCCAATATGGTTAATTAAAAGATCTAAATAAGCTTCTGAATTTAAATTTCCCTGTATTTCAAATGGCCCTATAATGCGATTATTAAAAATGCCTGCCCAAATATTGATTTTTTGAGGGTATTGCGTTGTAGTGGCTAGATTTATTCTGGGATTTTCCTGGGCTCAATGCCTAACATTTTGTGAATTTGGCTCTTTATTTAGAGTGAAGGTACACTCATCGGTAAAACAAATTGATGAGAGGAAGCTGCGATCCCGATTAACCCGTTCTTGCATTGCTTCACAGAAAGTTCGCCTTGATTCTTCGTCAAAAGGAAGTAACTCTTGGTGACATTGGAATTTAAAGGGATGATATTTGTTTTTTTTAATATGTTACGGACAGTTTCTCTTGAAACATTACATTCTAGGGCAATAGACCTTAAACTAGATGTTGGACTAGCAGTTATCAGGCCTATTACCATTTCCTCTACCTCAACATTTAGATTTCTTGGAACGACTAAAAAAATAAATGATAAGATTAATTTTAGTTTTGTTTCACTCCACGTTATCACTTGTTAAATTTCTCATAATCCCAGTAAAATTTAAGTTAGCGAACAATAAGGAATTAGCAACTAGGCAATAATAATAAGCGAATCAGAATTATCTAATAAAAACCAAGTAAATTTATTAGTAAAAATTACCTTCTTTCAATGAAAGATTCCCAGTATCTTCAAATTTCTTAACTAATTTTTTTATTGTTGTTACCGAAGGAATAGGACTGTTATTGAATTTTACAGAAAATAAGTCACGGACTACCCGCAGACTATTGCCGCCATAAAATGTTTTCACAATGAAAACCTTTTCAACTGAATAAATATTTTTGTTCATTTTGAAACCCAAATTTTAAATTGTCGATAAATAATGTTGACAGTTCAGACGAATTAGAAATTAGAATCAAGGGAGTCTTTGATTAGAATAAATTAAATTGTCATAGGTAATCTGATGAATATCCGTGTTTTAATTTGAAAATTATTAGTGTAATTTTTGCTTTTAATGCTTTAATAAATTGGAAAATTGCAGAGTTTTTGATATCCTCATACACAGAAAAAAATAGTCTTTGGATTGCTACCTTTACCACCACTGTAACTACACATGGGGAGCAGGAATCCCCAAAAATGTAATTGCCCATGTTATTTCACCATGTACGCATGGAAGTTTGTCACACGGTATATGATATAAGTGAACAATTGGGTCGATATAAAAAACTACCCTCTAATTTTAATTTTTAAAGCGACGAAACTCGACCCTTATCTATGGGACTTGCCTGCGAATAAAATCGCGCGTTTTCGGCCCTATCCGTTCGGTAGATGTCTGGGATTGAAAGAAACGAATTTCATGTTAATATTGATTGAATATGTGCCTACCACTTAGGCACTTTCCATGTTCCTACCCCCCGGTAAGCGTCCCTGTACCATACGTAACGCGATCTAATTATACAATGCAGTAATCAGGGTTAAATATTTAAAATGTCGCGGACTCACACACGCGATTTTAGTCATGAGACCCCCGCAGAGCGCTTGCTCGGGTTTCACCCCTTTCAGTCGCCGCCGTCAGTCCGCGACAACCCCTACGCAATATCCGGTAAACCAATATACATAAAAATCGAAAATGAGTAAGAAAGAGTGGGCTGACCGGCTCTAGGCTCTATAGGGTAGTTTTATCATATAATTTACTTCAATTGAATACATTTTATGTTTCGTTTGTTGGATCGATAAGCGTTTGTTTTAATACAGTGCTGGCTTAAACATGGCGGATAGTTGATAGCGAGGCACCGGGGAATTTTGACACCAAAAATGTGATAAATTTTTGTGATTTTACAAGAGTGGTCTTTTAACTATATTGAGTGTAAGTTTGTTTAATATTTGGTTATAGTTTTTTCCAAACATAAGTTGTACTGTAGCAAATAGACACCGGCCGGACAGATTTTTGGCCCTCGATGTATTTTTTAACGCTAGTCGATATCATACTGGTTTGCTTTTCCAAATATCCAACCGTAATTAGGTAGGTACCTCAAGGCTTTCTTGAACGCGAATTTTTTTAGGTTTTGGAAAGACATTCCATCGATTATTGTTCCGTTTCTGGGTCATTATTGTCATAAAGGGGACAATGTACTTGTCTAATTGCAGAGGGTTGAATCTTGCTTTGATTACTTTGATAATTTTTTACCATGTACATCTAACGTCAAATCGGCTCCAAAAAAGACCAACCTTTTTTAAATAATAAATGCATTCTTGTCTCATTTTGATATTCCAGCCCATTTTCAAGAAAAACGACTTAATATGCAGATAGTGTTTAAATCTTAGAAATGAAACGCTTATTAAGTACTGCTAAAAAAATAAATTTTAATTCACTACAAACGCTTGGGTACAAGAAAAATAAAATTAGAAAACATTAAATTTTAAAGTAGTTGTTCGAAGTGTCCACCATTCACTTAAATACATTTTTCAATGCGTTTCCTGAGAGACCCCCGAGTTCTAAACAATGCCCCTGGATTGCCTTTGATTTCATTGGCAGCCGCTTGTATTCTTCGCCAGAGCTCATCGGGTGAATCAACAGCTTCTTTATAAACCATATCTTTCATTCTAGACCACATAAAATCCAGAGGACTTAAGTCGGGGCTTCTAGGCTGCCAAGTAAATTCACTTCCACGATCAATCCACCGATGTGGAAAGACGTTGTCTAAGTACTCCCGCACCGGCCGGGAAAAATGTGCGGGCGCCCCGTCCTGCATGAACCACATATTTTCCCTTAAATTAAGTGGTATTTCTTCAAGCAGTTCGTACAAATTTTGCTGAAGAAAATTTAAATAAAGTGGACCGTTCAGATTGGGTGAAAGTTGAAAAGGCCCAATAAAGTGTCTTTCTTTAACGGCATGGGGATTTTCAGAATCCCACAAATGATTGTTTCGCCAGTTGAAAACTCCATGTCGAGTAAACGTTGCCTCATCTGTGAAGAGGATTTTGTTCAATAAATTAGGATCCGCGCCTTGCTGCTCTTGTAAGAAATTAGGGAAACGTAGACGAGCAGGAGGATCTTCCGGTAACAAATTTTGTACTGGAGTAATGTGGTATGGGTGAAGCTTCTCTTTGTGCAAAATTCTCCAAATCGAAGAGCTACTTACGCCTGTTGCCGCACTTAAACGACGG
This sequence comes from Xestobium rufovillosum, assembly GCA_963966045.1. Classification (NCBI taxonomy): domain Eukaryota; kingdom Metazoa; phylum Arthropoda; class Insecta; order Coleoptera; family Ptinidae; genus Xestobium; species Xestobium rufovillosum. Next base: position 33,571,119 of record OZ014497.1, read on the forward strand.
GTACTTACGCTTGGATTTTCGTGGAATCTAACCAAAACCTCATCTTCCTGCTCAGCCGAAATAATCTTCGGAGCGCTATTTTCACCTTTTGGCCGGAAAAATCCTCTTTCGCCTAAGCGATTGTACTGATTTCTAAATAATTAATATTTATCCGAAAAAAAAGTCAACTGTTTCAAGAGAATTGTCATCCCAGGTTAACTTATTGCATCAATGTCACATTGACGTTTCAGTTAGCTGGAATTGAGAACTGTACGCGTATTTCTCTTTCAGAAATGGAAATGAAAGGTTGAGGCTTTCCGCCCGGAGTTCTAGCCGGAAATAATCATGGGGGAACAGGTGTCGGTGTTTTTTTCCCAGCTGAAAGCCATGCTGAAAAGGAACATTCTTCTGAAGAAGAGGGAGAAGAGGAAAACCATCGCAGTGAGTCATTTATCTCAATTAACACGTTTTTAGTTTTTGTTTTAAATGTACCTATGAAATGCCGTTGGCTTCTTCATTGAAATAGGTCAAGAAGCTGACATTAAGAAGACAAAGGTAACTTTGTGAAATCTGAAATGTCAATAATAAACATTATCCTGGATAATTCTGAATAAATATCGAACTTTCTATTAATGTATTTAAAAATAACCCCGGGCGTCTAAAAATTACTTTTGCTGATCGATACCCCCACCTTTCCCATTTACACCCTCGCCGTAACATACGTAGAGGGTGATATATTAAAACTCAAAATGTGTTGAATTATTTATTTGGTAGCGTAAAAAAACAGATCTAATTAAAGTCAGGTCGAACTTGCGATCATAAAACTCTGAGAACACAGGAAAGAACTTTATGTGCTTTGGATCGATTATGAGTATGGCTATAAAGATATTACAGAAAATATAAGACATGATTAGAGAAAGGTTAAATGATTGAGTTTATTTTGAGCGGTTAATTCAGTGACAGCTGGATACATGAGGGTCAGACGTGTTAACGCGCCTTCTGAAGCTTCTAGAGCAACACTGCCTCCCTCCTATATTACTGTATACTGACGCGCTTAAAATAAAAAAAATAAAATAAACTTTATTTATGACCCTAAAACAGTTCGTAAGAACTGATATCAGGGCCTACAACAGAACAATATAATACAAGAAAAACTAAAGCAAAAAAAAAAATACACAGATGAGTAGATAAGCTATGAGAGAACGGGACCACGATTAACATTGGTTGTGCCATAAGAGCCTGAATCACTGCTTTTTTGCCCCCCCCAATCGGTTCTTATAGCACAACCCATGTTAGACGTAAAGCTGTATGCCTTACTTTATCGGAGCGTGTATAATCGGACGGGCTTTTCGTCCACAAAGCAGCGTAGTACATGGGCCTTTATGGCCGCGATTACTATTGGTTGTGCCATAAGAGCCGTAATTGAGCGTCAGCTGTCAGCTGATGCCCCCGTTGGCCCTAATGTTCGTGCCAAATAGGCATTAACTGACGTAAGTGTGGGATTTTCGACCACCAAGCAGCGTGGGCCTTTATGGCCGCGATTACTATTGGTTGTGTCGTAAGAGCTGTAATCACCGGCCGATCCTGACGTTAGCGTTAACGCTGGCGCTGGCGCTGGCGCTAACGTTCGTGTCAAATGGGCATTAGTTGGTGGGCCGCGATTACTATTGGTTGTGCCATAAGAGCTGCTCTTATAGCACAACCGACGTTAATCACGGACCTCTACTTGCGCGCAATCCTGACGTTAGCGTTCGCGCCGGCGCAAACGCTAGCGCGAAGGTGAATAAAATACAGTTTGGTAAATATGTTTAAAAAAGTTTTTATTGTAATATAATTAGAACCATAACTACAATCTGTATACAGAGTAAGCATACGTTTACAATAACATGAAACATAGTTAACATAAACAAATAATAATAATAATTAGTCGCCTGTTTTACAAAATTGACAGTCTTTCTGCAGTGGAGGCGGACCGTCCATAGTCTCGCAATCGCTTGTTCCAGGTGACTGGAATCCCCAGTGACGGTAGCAGTAAGTGTATGATTTAGTCGCTATATTCTTCACCTGCTCCTCGCTTAACATGCCTAATTCGATGCATCTGCGCAAGTCTGAAGCATGCACGTAGTATTCGAGGAATTCCTTGGGCAGATTCGCAATGTCTGCAGGATCCATGAGCAGTAAATGTTCCCCATTTCGAAAGTATTTGCCAATCGCCTTGCCAGTTTTCTCAAGCACGCCAGTAAACGGTTGTATTTGTTGTTGTTGTTGGCATTCCGGTTGCAAGTAGTTCTCGATCCAGTCCACAAGTAACTGGACGTTGACATTAGTGCAAATGGCGCTGCTGTTGGCGTAGTGCTGAATGCAGGACTCTAACGTGGAATTTTCCCTCAGTGTATGTATCGACGGACAGCAGCTCAACGTATCCAAATCGAAACACTCGGCGTTGTCGGGCAGCACCGTCTTCAGCCATACCACCTTATCCCGACCTTTTACGTGGATCCTAAGGCACTCCGCGCCTCCTATCGACCTCAATTTAGGTCGAATATCTTCATAGTTCTCGGTACCGCAAGCCCAGCTCAAACCGTGGTAGAAACGTGTCAACCAGTGCGCTTGACGTCTGTCGCACTCAGACATCTTGTTGAAGTCGAACGGCGGTTTGAATGTCCAGTGATAATTTACGCTGCGATCTAGAGCCATGAGAGAGATTTCTTTGAAAATGAATTCGTCCCCGGCCCGGAAACCTTGCAGGTCCGCTACGTATTCCATAACTTTCACTGCTGATGCTGCTGCTAGTTAACAACTGAAGCACTCACTCAGACTGAGGAGCTGACGAGCCTCCTCTCCCATTTTATACGACCCTCTTGACAGATCCGTTGGAGGGGGTATACTCAACGATGCGGTCGTGCAGTATGAGACAGTAGGCGGTGGTGTTGGCGGGAAAGTTTTCGCTCGCCTCGAATTCCAATCGTACATCTACGGGTCCGGACTTGATGCTTTCCGATTGCTTCGATGCGTCAATCACAACGACGGGTGCGAGATTTTTGAACTGCTCGCGCGCGTACAGTGGCTCATCAACCTTTCCATAGTAGGAGCTCTGGAACTTCTCGTACATCTCGTAAAGCAGGGCGTACGTGTCGGTGGGAAAGTCCAAATTCAGATTGTCGTAGGGGTACGACTCCGAGTTCAGGTAGAGTTTGATGTTTGTCAGGTTGCAGTGGTCAAACTTGCTCGAATCCCCGAGCAAACTCGCCTTTCGATTCGTCTGGAACGCTACAATTACGTACCGCGGCTTCTCCAATTGCGTGGTGGTCTTGACCGCCCACGTTTGTTTCGTCGCCTGCGGTAACAGCGGATATTCGTAGAGTTCCCAGCTGCGAAAGCACATCTGCAACATTTTCTCCTCCTCGACAATTTTCAGCAGATTTAGACGTTGAAAGTCCGAGGGGTAGACATACGGCACCCGCCAGTGAACTTTAGTCAGTTCGATTCTGGTGTTTGCGTTGCCCACGAAAGCGTTCCTATCGTTTTTCGCACGATTTAGAATGAGCTCGTGACGCACATTCAAGAGAACCTTATGGTAGTCTTCGAGGAAGCCCAGGAGAACTTTTCCCGGAAGGCACACGTTAAACTTTCCGTTTGCACCGAGAACTTGTGTAGGTGAGTCCCCGGTGGTCGTCCAACCGGCATTCTCCAGAGCTCGCACCTCCGCCCAGTTCAGAGAGACGAGGCCTTTCAGGGTGCTCGTGATGCCCGCGTTCTTTGTCCTATCCACCTCCACCCCGTTGATTTCGTAGCGGATGTCGTCAAAGAGGAAGGCGAGGGCGTTATTTGTTAGCGCTCCCCCATCGTCGCCTCCGCCGTTGATAAATCTTCCTTCTATGTACAAGCAGCTGAGATGCGGCAGTACGTAGACGTCTTGCTGCTGAACTGGTATCCGAATTTCATCGTTGGCGTTGAACGTTGTCGACACGTACGGCTGATGTACGTGCACCTCTACGCGTCTTGCGGATTCGTCCAAAACAGCACCGTCCAGAACACGAAAAGTGCCTATGTTTATGTTTGTCATATTCAAATTTGAAGCGGCACGTGGGCGATAAAGATGTAAAACAGCGTAAAAAGCAATTGACTCCGGCCTCCTTCACTCGATTCCAAAGACTCAAGTTTTCGTCTTTCTCTTCTCCTCGTGTAGTCGATAGCCCAGAGATAGCAATATTGCTTTGCTTTCGTCGCTAAGGGTACGTTTGTTCTCGCCAGTAGAGCTTCTGCCTGCCCCCCGTACGGTTGCTGAAGCACAAGTGATACCCGTTCCAACAATGTGCCCGCTTATATACCTGCTATTCAGAGCAAATCCCATTTGTCTATCTCTCTCTATTCGTCGAAATAAGTATGCTGAACGTTTCCTAGCGCACCGACCATTTATAGTTTCTTGATGTGCAGGCGTACCATCACCTCTTCACCGCGAAAATTAACTAGCTGACCATGCTGGTCCACGATGCGTACAGTGACGTTGTCAATACTGTTTAGGTGGATTGGCAGATAGATGACGTTGCTGGGCGCTTCCACTATTTTGTAGCCGGGCGGGACGAGCGGGAAGAATTCGTGAACGGTGTGAACGAGTCGTCCGTTTACGTACGAGCCCGTTGTTATGTTGCACTCGATGCGTATCACGTTCACTTTCAGGATGCTGACCGGCAAATCCGACTCGTGCCGCTTGTTCTCCGTCAGTATTTGTCTGTTGAATCCGAGCAGGGGACCCAAACTGCCCTCTCTCTCAAAGTCGATCGGCCGAGAGTATTTAATTTCACATTTCAGGGTGCTGTTGTTGGGTCGCAGTATGAAGCTGCTGTCACCGTTCGGTAAATTCCTTTGCAGGAACTCGTTTAGGTCTTCGATCTCGTACGAACCGGTGGGTATGAGCAGCACTTCCGAAGCATCGTTCCCATAATAGAACCGGTTGTTTGATTCGTCCACGTTCGGCACAGAGTTAAAAGTCTGAAATAGCACTAATCCCAGAACATAGTTATTTTCTTCATCACCGAGTTCAATGGGCGGGAAAAAGTTGCTGGTCAAAAGAGAACTGTTGCCGGACAGGGACACAGTCAGAGACATGATGATGTTTCTCTCACCGCCTTTCCTCCACAAATGAATATCATCCAAATAAAACTGCACTATTTATTTACTATTTAGTTACTGTTGTTGTACAGAAATTTCAGACAGAGGTGTCCACAGATTGGCGAGTTGAAGCTCTGTTCGCAGTCGTGATTATATTGTATAGACGTTCGGCTACCGAGGTATCTAATCAGCTCCAGAGGCGGTTTCAAGTTCCCGAAACTGTCAAAGTAGAGGGCCCGCGGTCCCCTTTTTATGTACGCAACCCAGTGTGTTCCGGGGCCTGTTGCATCATCCAAGTTAACAATTGCGGACTCGTTGCGTTTGGGTTTCCCCGCGGGCAAGTCGTTGCGCATAAACACACCCCGAAAATAGGGAATTTTTAGATCACGTGATGCGTACTTGTTCAGATCGATGTCGGTGAGGGGTCGCCTCGGTAGCCTCAGTAGCGGTTTTTTGCCGGCGTCAGGTACAGGCCCAGACCTTTGCGATATGGTTTCAGGTAGAGTCCGCTTCCTGGTTTTCCCATGGCGATGGCCTCCATCGTCTGATTGTGACGTTGATTCTCCGCCAGTTCTTTTCGAGCTTGTGCGGCATCGTTGACGGCCTTCGCTACTCCCGCAGCTCCCCCCGTTAATGCGCCCAGGGCCGACAGTCCGGCGAAGATCGGTATCAGCGGCAATATTCCGCCAGTTTTCGGGATGGGAATTACTCGCGGCAACGGTTTCGACTGTTTTCGAGTTGTCGCTTGCTTAGCCGCAGCCAGTGCTCTGTTCACCGCCATAACCGTGTCCTTTGTGTTTTTCACTGCAGCTCGCGCCTCTCGCGTCACTCTGCCGAGCGTGATGCGTTCTCTCTTCGTGCTTCGTTTCGCCTTCTTCCGCTGCCCAGTTCCCATGCCCATTTTAATCTTCGCTTTCATAGCGTTAGTTATTGCCCAAGCAGCTGCACGTTCACCCAACTTTGTGTCCCTCGCCAAAACTCTGGGCCACACCCTGTCGACTAGCCTTTGATCGGCCTCGTGACGTTTCGCCAACTCCTGTGTTTGGGAATAGTCGATATCGTGAATTCTGCAGGCCTCGTCCGTAGGGTTTATGCCTCGATCGCCGCGAGCTAGTCGTTCCTGAAGCTTAGTTCCGGGACCGCAGTAGTTGTAGCCGGGCAAATGGAGTTCAACCGGCAACTTGTTAATCAGTTTGTTTAGCAGACCACTTCCCTTGCTGCACCTCTTCCCAAGGTGATGCGACGACTGCCGTTGACGTTTGATTGTTTTCGACGTCGGTGCCATACTGATCGAGTATAAAAGGCCGAGCCCCCTATTTATATCGTTTCAGTGAAGGGCGACATGCGGTTCGTGAAACAACCAGAAAGCTTACCGGTTGTGAATGTATGCGGCGCAGGCGTCGAATCAGCACACAGCGCGAGACTTAAACATGGTCCCCTTTTTCCAAACAGTTTGCGATGCATCATTTGCGGCCCGTCAAACTGCGGCAAGACCAATCTAATTTTGACGCTGGTGTGTGCACCGAACGGTTTACGTTTTGAAAACGTCTACGTCTACTCAAAGTCGTTGTACCAACCCAAATATCGGTTGCTGGGCGAAATTCTCCAGGCGGTACCGGGAATTGGATACTTTCCTTACAGCGACTGCGCAGACATTCTACCTCCTGATAAGGCCCTCCCCAACTCTCTGTTTATCTTTGATGACGTTGCTTGCCATAACCAGAATGTTATCAGGGAGTATTTCGCTATGGGGCGACACAAGTCCGTAGATTCCTTCTACCTGTGTCAGACGTATACGCGCATTCCGAAACACTTGGTGCGCGACAACGCTAACTTTCTGGTGCTCTTCAAGCAAGACGACATGAACCTACGCCACCTGTACAACGATCATGTAAATACCGACATGGACTGGACAGTGTTCAGGTCAATGTGCACCTCGTGTTGGGTCGACAAGTATGGGTTCTTAGTGATAGACAAGGACAGCGATATAAATAAAGGGCGTTACAGGAAAGGATTCGATCTCTACATAAGCATATAAAAGGAGAGGCCTGTTTCGCCAGACAGCAGTGTAGCTCTGTATGCGTAAGCAGTCGCTATTCACCCTGTATGAGCACAGTCGACTGAGCGAAACACAACATGGAGGGTGAGACGAGGAAGAGGAGGAAGAGGGAGCGGGCGCTCTCAAAAGAGATTATAAAATCGGCCGACATAATTCGAAGCAAGTATCGATCGCTCCGGTCGAGCGAGTCGAGTAGCGAGGATAGATTGAAGAGGCGCTTCAAACCGCTTACCGAACCCTTGCACGAAATGACGTGCAAGCTGGACACCATCAAGGATGAACAGTTGATCGTGGGTCCTGCTCGACAAAAAACCCCCACCCCTGCCTTCGTGGACGATCTTATCGATCTGAATTACAATGGTGGTGATGATGATGGTAATCTGGCTGCTGGCTATTCGTTTGACGACTACATTACACCACCCGGCACCCCTGTTCCATCCGCTTCACCGGGTTCAAAGGTTGCACCCCACATCGAAAGGCTGCTGCAGCAGCGGGGCGATACCCACAGCAACCGCACGATGGACACCGTTTATGGGATTAGACGGAATGCAGAGTTCAGTGACGTCGATGCAGGCGGCGGCAGTCCGTTTCTCATCGGAGACTCTCCGGTACAATTTTTAGAGAACGACGTAGTCGTTCAGGGAAAGAGGTACGCGGGCAGTGCCGGTCTGTACGAGCTACTCTTCTACAAAGTTCCCCATAATTACAACAAGCGGGACCTGAACGCGTACAAAAGCATAGTGCTGTCTACGAATGCACACAGGGTGGGGTACAGAGCCGACGGGCGCATCCGAGGCACCAACAGTGCCAAGTATAAGAGTATCATAAAACATTTCGGGGAGAAGCGTGGGGGTGGAACGGTGCGAAGACAGTAGTGCACAACAACCGCTACTCATGCGAGTCAGCAGAGACAGGAGGACGCACTACGTGTATTGGAACGACATTAACGAGTTGGTGCAAAGACTGTACCTGTTGCACGCTTCCAAAAAGGCCGGCAACACGTCACACGACAACGAGATAGCATCAATAGTTGAAGAATTGCGAGAGGAACGTGTTATCGTTTAAATACTAGCAATACTACAATTTCACTCTCATTAGTACCATGTCCGTGGATAAATTCGGACGTCACCTTGGCAGCAGTGGTGTGCGGTCTAGACCGATCTCCTCGTTTCCTGCTCGAGGAATACCGGGAATCGGCTTTCAGTTGACCGAATCCGGCGACTATGATATAGTCCACAAGCGAATGACGAGGCTCGGCGACGCACTCGACGACTCCGATGCTGTCAATAAAGCTTACGTGGACAGTTTATTTGCCGCACTGGGATTGTCGATAACACATGTGGTGCGTACGGAGGTGACTGAACCTATAAACAAAAGACTTGAAATATTCGAGCAAGACCTGAAGATGGTCAGAGACAGTGTGGCACTATTACTTCGCGAACACAGCGAGAAACTGAGCACGCTCGAACGAGAACTGGTTCTACTGAAAGAGAGTGTTTCGTACGCCATCCAGGCCAACAGTATTTAGTATGCAGCAGCAGCAAATGCAGACGAAAAAGTATGCAGGACTGATTGACGAACTGCACAAACCCGCAAGACGTAATTTTCCCCGCCGGAAAGTTGTAATCAAGGGATTCGATGACCTTTGGCAAGCTGATCTGGTGGAGATGATACCGTACGCGAAAGAGAATCGCAACTACAAGTACATTCTCATGGTTCTGGACGCGTACTCCAAGTTCGGATGGGCCATTCCTCTCAAGTCGAAAACTGCCAAAGAAGTGACGCAAGCTTTTGCATCTCTTCTACAATCAGCGATCGGTCGAAGACCTCAGAATCTCCAGACAGACGCTGGAAAGGAATACCTGAACACTCACTTCAAGGCGTTGATGTTACAGCACGGAATTAACCATTACTCCACCTTCACGGAAAAGAAAGCATCGATTGTGGAGAGGTGGAATCGAACCATCAAGGAAAAGATGTGGAAACAGTTTAGCCTGCAGGGTAATCATCGCTGGATTGATATTCTGCCAAAGCTAGTCGATGCCTACAACAACACCGTACACTCCACTATAAAAATGCGCCCTGTACAAGTTACAAAAGACAGCCATATTGAATTTGTGAGCGACGACGGTGCTGCGTCTAGTGTACGAACGAAATTTAAACTGGGCGATAAAATTCGTATTTCAAAGTACAAGCACGTGTTCAGTAAGGGCTACACTCCGAATTATACAACAGAGGTGTTTACAGTCGTTAAAGTGAAGCGTACGAATCCAACGACCTACCATCTCGAAGACTACCGTGGACAGCCTATTCGAGGCTGCTTTTACGAACAGGAACTTCTGAAGACTAATTATCCTGACACGTACCTGGTTGAGAGGGTTTTGAGGAAGAAGGGAAACCGACTGTACGTTCAATGGTTAGGGCTCGATCGGTCTTATAATTCTTGGATTGATAAATCTGATGTGATCAACCCTGTATAATGAACTCTGCAATAAGACGTTACGTGAAATAAAGAAAATGTGTTGTTAAATGAAATAGATGTATAGACATACTCCTGTATTTTCAATAATAGTCTATAGTATGATAGGAATAACTGTATAATAATTTCTGTATTCAAAATAGAATAAATAATGTTTTTGATCAGTTGCAATTGCAGTTCATTGAAATTAAGTCATTCTTATAGAGATTTCAACTTCTGGTTTGACCGGAAGAACACATTCCCAAAAACCACCCCTAAAACCACCCCTAAAAACTACTCCTATAAACCACCCCAAAAGCTGCATTGGCAAAACCTCGTTGGGATCCGCAAGTAATTGGCAAAATCTAGTTGGGATCCGCAAGTGAAGTACATTGGCAAAACCTCGTTGGGATCTGAAAGTATTGGCAAAATCTAGTTGGGATCTGCAAGTGAAGTACATTGGCAAAACCTCGTTGGGATCCACAAGTATTGGCAAAATCTAGATTGGATCCGCAAGTTAAGTACATGGGCAAAACCTCGTTGGGATCCACAAGTAATTGGCAAAATCTAGTTGGGATCCGTATGTTGAGTGAATTGGCAAAACCTAGTTGGGATGTACAAGTCATTGGCAAAACTTCGTTGGGATCCGCAAGTATTGGCAAAATCTAGTTGGGATCCGCAAGTGAAGTACAATGGCAAAACTTCGTTGGAATTCGCAAGTAATTGGCAAAATCTAGTTGGGATCCGCAAGTGAAGTACATTGGCAAAATCTTGTTGGGATCCGCAAGTAATTGGCAAAACCTAGTTGGGAACAGAAGTGAAGTACGTCGAGTCCTTTAATTTGATACCCACATGACAAAGCTTTGCGTAGGGGTATACCTAGATTAGACTATATCACAAAACTTTTGTGACAAAAGGTTACTTTTGCTGCAGAACACATAAACCACGTATAAAGCCGCAGTGTGAATGCGGAAATTCGCCTCAATATGGCGTCAACCAATCGCAATTACGACATCTATTGTCGTCACTGCCATAAATAAAGCCACTGTAATAAAACTATATTTGTAGCGCCATCTGCATTTTGGAGCACAGAATTGAAATTTCCATTGCAGTTAACTGCAAACGGTTTGCGAAAGCGGCATCTATCACATTTTACTAGAAAACTATTACAGTTTTCTGTAAATTCTGTTGCAATTAAAGTTAGAATAACACTCCCAATTATTAATTCAAGTTGCGTCAGACGGTTTACCAACGCCGACGTGAAAACACGCGTCTCCAGTTAATTGAAATTGCATCAGATTTCTTATCGACACCGACCACAAGTATTATATTACAAATAGGTAAGTAATTGTGTGTTTGTTAATATTAATCGATTTTAATGTTAATGCTTTTTTAGAACGTAATGGAGAAGTTTAATAAACTCAGTTTGTCAGACGCTAAGCCATATGTCGACCTGAAATCTTTGGAAGCGGGTCGCCCATATGCGATAAAAAACATGGAAAAACTTAATACCCGTTACGGACCAAAGGTGTTGGTGAAATTAGAAAATTTCTCCGTATTTTTACCTGCAAGATTTGCGTCTTTGACGGATCTGGACATATCTGACATTTTAAAAACGCCGAAATCTCTTGTGTATGAAGGTTTATTTTTAAATTGTGCCAAGGTCAAAATTGTGAATAGCAGTGACGCGTAAAATATTTCATCATCCTATTATTATGTTAGTGCGAGGCAAAACTTATAATTATTATACAATTTCATGTAAGTACCTACATGGTATTATTTAATTACATTTCAGTAAACATGTTTTAATAAAATTTCATCATGTCAGGAGGACATACAGGGGTTGTGTAATAAATTCCAATACAAATTATGCGCAACAGGTGTTTTATTTACCCTTATCATACACGCTGGCGCAAGCGCAGACGCTGGCGTCGGGCGTCATCCAAGATGACGTCACAGCATTCCTTCTAGAACAATCCATTGGAAATATAGACATTATTTATGTGCAATAAATTATCTGCACCGAAGAATAATAATAATTTAAATGTCGCCCTCGATTATTTTATGACTTTCTTGATGTAAGACCTTCTGATTTGAAATACATAAATATGTCAAAATAGGCATTTATGGACAATAAATTATCTGTAGCAAAGAATAATAATAACTTAAATTGACATCATTCATGGGCAATAAAAATTGACAAATTTATAATTACTTCCAAGAATATCTCGACCTCGACTAATGTATGATTTTGCTGATGCAAGATTTTCTGACAATTACTTAAAATGTTCTAGAATGTTCGATAAGAACACATAAATATATCAAAATAGACTTATTTATGGGCAATAAAAATTAATTTGTGGTTGCTTCTAGAATAGCAATTCAAATGTCAGCCTCGACTAATTTATGGTCTTGCTCATGTAAAGGGGCAAAATATAAAATTATAAAAGGACTCTAATTTTTGCCTGAATTTCATTTGAGTTTGTGCCGGTCTTAAGACAACATGTCGTCGTCATCTTTCGCTAATTCTCTCGTGGAGAAAAATAAGTCCGCTCTTCTGCGGGCTAATGAACGCAACGGTGGTGATCGCGATGAGCTTAATCGATTAATTCAAGATTGTGTCAAAGACATTAAGACATTAACAGTTTTGTTGAAACGGTCTACGTCCTTGGGTGAAAAAAATAATCTAATGGCGTCAATTGGACTGTTAAAAAATTTCCGGCAAATGTTGCGCGGTCTGCGAATAGTGGTTGGTGCTGGACATATAAATAGGCCCGTTTATACCAGCCGCAGAGTGCAATGGGAAGATATGGAGTCGGCATTCAAGAACCGAATTAGAAGTGCAGTTATTCTCAATTTGACCCACAAAGAAGTGCAGGACTTTTTCCAAGATTCTGCCGATGTATTTCTAAGAAAAATACGAACTTTATTACGCTCCGAAGTGGCACTGAAAATACATGCCGTATTTTGTGCTGAATTTAAAATACAAAAAGCGGACAAAGAGACATACGAGTTTAAATATTTCAACACGAAGAATGCTGCCCTTTACCGCAACGATGATTTGAAAGCCTGGTTCCTGGAAAATGTGCAACAAAAAATCATGACAGATTTGGAAGAGTTTCAGGAACGAGATTCTGGTATGTACATTTATTTTGTCACACTATCGTTAATTTGCAAGTAGGACATCCTACATCCTCAACTATTTGCGAACAGTAGTCTAATCCGGGCCTACCTTTTTATTCCAATCTCCAACTTTAGCATGTTGCGAAATATTTCTTCGTGTCTGGGATTTTTTTTAAAAATATTATTTTTTTTTTTTATTTAATTTATATTTATTTGGAAGAGTTTCAGAAGCGAGATTCTGGTATGTACTTTTATTTTGTCATGCCATGGTTAATCTGCAAGTAGAACATCCTACATCCCCAACTATTTGCGAACAGTAGCATAATCCGGGCCTACCTATCCCTCTTTTTATTCCAATTTCCGACTCTAGCATGTCCCGAAATATTCCCTTGTGGCTCGGAAGGGTTTTTTTATTTTACTTTTTTTTTAATTTAATTTATATTTGTGTCTTGCAGGCTGGACGCTGTCCTCCATCGTTAATCTGCAAATTAATGTCAATCGATTCACCCCGCAAGTTGGTTCATCGTACATCGATCTGCCACCGCAAATAAAAAGGAAGCAGGCCTGCGTCAACGTGAAGGTCTTTGGAAACTTGTGTTTTGCCTATAGCGTCGTTTCTGCCCTTTATCCTGCAGACAACCATTCAGATAGAACGTCATCCTATCCGGAACCATCTACCGTATTGAATTTAACTGATTTGGAGTTCCCCATGACCTTAAAGCAAATACCACGTTTCGAACGGCAGAACGGAATTTCTGTGAACGTTTATATTCTGAAGAAGAAGAAGAACGATTTTGGAACTTTCCCCGTATACTTGACTAAGGACAAACAGGACAAGCACATAAATCTTTTGATGATCCAAGATAAGTATTTCGATGATGATGATGATGATGAACCAGATAATTTTGATAACGGTGATATAGTATTTCATTTCGTATGGGTTAAAGATCTTTCCAGGCTTTTATCGAAACAGTTAAGTAAGCACACTGGTAGGAAATATTTTTGCGATCGTTGTTTGCATTATTTCTACTGTCACAATAAATTAGATAGACACTATGAAGACTGTAAAAATATGAATGACTGCAAAATTCGACTGCCTACCGACAAACAAAAATATTTATCTTTCCGAAATCACAAAAACAAAGTCAAAGCCCCATTCATCATTTATGCAGATTTGGAGTGCATTTTGGAGCCGAGCAGTAAGAAAAACGAATTTCAAAAACATGTGCCCTGCAGTATTGCTTATTATGTCAAATGTTCTTATGATGACTCACTGTCTTTCTGTAGGTCTTATCGTGGTGACGATTCGATCAGATGGTTTGTGAAAGAGCTGGAAAGTTTTGCCGAGGATTTGGAAACTGTGTTTCTTTGTCCTCTACCCATGGATCAGCTGACCGTCGAGCAACAAATGCAGTTCAGTAACGCACTGGTTTGTCACATTTGCGAAAAGTCATTTAACCAGGGAGAGAACAAAGTACGGGACCATTGCCATCTGACTGGCGCATACAGGGGTCCAGCGCATGACACTTGCAACGTTAATTTTCAAGACAGTCACGTGGTACCAGTTATATTCCACAATTTGTCCGGATACGATTCACATTTTATTATTCAAAATTTAGCTACAGATTTACAGGGCCGTGTTGATTTGTTGCCACTAACAAAAGAAAAGTACATCGCCTTTACTAAACATCTGGAAGAAAATGTTGTTAAATTTAGATTTATAGATTCCTACAGGTTCTTGGCTTCAGGCTTGGATCAGCTGTCATCATATTTAACTAATTATCCAATATTAACATCTGAATTTACGAGTTTGAGCGAGGATCAGCTTAAATTGCTGCAGCGCAAAGGCGTCTACCCGTACGACTATTTCGACAACTTTTCCAAATTTAACGAAACTCTATTACCCCCAAAGTCCAAGTTTGACAATAAATTAAACAATTCTAAAATTTCTGATGCTGAATATGCGCATGCGCAGCAAGTTTGGGACAGATTCAAAATTCAAAATTTAGGGGAATATTCGGATCTCTACTTAAAAACCGACGTTCTGCTCTTAGCCGATGTTTTCGAGGAATTCAGAATTAGCTGTTTAGGAACTTACGGTCTAGACCCCGCCCATTATTATACTCTGCCTGGTTACACCTGGGACTGTATGCTTAAGCATACTGACATCATCTTGGAACTGCTGACTGATATTGACATGATATTGTTTGTCGAGCGCGGTATACGTGGCGGCTTGTCTCAATGTTCGAAACGCTTCTCAAAAGCAAATAACCAGTACATGCCCAATTTCGACCCTGCACAACCGTCAAAATTTTTAATGTACAACGACATAAATAACCAGTATGGCTGGGCCATGAGCCAACACCTTCCCTACGGATGTTTCGAATGGATCGACGATTTTGATTTAGATACTGTACACAGCATAGCCGAAAACGCTGACTTAGGATACATTTTTGAAGTAGACATAGAATACCCAGAACATCTGCACAATAGAGATTCAGAAATTCCCTTTTGCCCCGAACATCTAAATCCACCAAATTCTAAACAGCTAAAACTTTTGGCCACCCTGTATAATAAACAACGTTACGTAATTCACTATCGAAATTTGCAGCAAGCTCTGAAACACGGGCTAAGAGTAACGAAAATTCATCGCGCCCTTAAATTCAATCAATCGCCTTGGCTGAAATCCTACATCGACTTAAATACCGCCCTGAGAAAGGACTCCAAAAATGATTTTGAAAAAAATTTGTTCAAACTAATGAATAACGCCGTGTTTGGCAAGACTATGGAAAATATACGCAAGCATAGTATTGTTAAATTAATTTCCAAATGGGAGGGTCGGTACGGGGCGGGCGCATTGATTGCCAAACCAGAATTTAAGTCCTCGATAATTTTCTTGGAAAATTTGGCCGCTATTGAGTTAAATAAATCCGAAATATACTTTAACAAACCAATATATTTAGGTATGTGCATTTTGGATATTAGTAAAACGAAAATTTACGAATTCCACTACGACTACATGAAGGCGAAATTTAACAATAATTGCAAACTTTTGTACACAGATACGGATTCGCTCATTTATGAAATCACAACTGATGATTTGTACGAGACCATTCGACAAGATTGTCATGAATTTTTTGATACCAGTGACTATCCTGAAAATAATATTTACAATATACCGCGTGTAAATAAAAAAGTGTTGGGCCTCATGAAAGACGAAAACAATGGTAGAATAATGACTGAATTTGTTGGTCTTCGATCGAAAATGTATGCCATACGGGTAGAGGGTACAGATGCAGTTAAGAAATCCAAAGGTTTAAAGCGCTGCGTTATTAAGAATGAAATAACCTTCGATGACTACCTAGAGTGTCTCAATTCTTCGAGCGAAAAATATTTTAATCAAAATTTAATCCGATCGGAAAAACACAACGTAGCCACAATTTCACAAACTAAAATTGGACTGAGCCCTCACGATGATAAGAGGTATTTAGTGAAAAACAGCTTTGACACACTGCCTTGGGGCCATTATGCAATAATGCATCAGTAGCTGCATGTAGTAATTTAAAATTCAATTTTCTTACCGCTATTTGTTGGGAATTTGGTAAATAACGATTGCAAATGTATATTTTCCGCGTATCACCAGCTAACACTGAGATGTATAACCCGTTTTTCCCTAGTCAACTATACCAGGAACGTTCCGAAAGTTTTGTATATAGAACAGATACAAATGTGTATGTTTTTATTGTATATAATATGTACTTATTTTGAACTTTGTATGTAAATCACAATAGAAGTTAGTTGTATGTTATATATATATATAATTATTACTGTCTGTAGTTAGAGTTTTTATTTTGTATATAAAAATATATGTGAAACTGTATTTTATTCACCTTCGCGCTAGCGTTTGCGCCGGCGCGAACGCTAACGTCAGGATTGCGCGCAAGTAGAGGTCCGTGATTAACGTCGGTTGTGCTATAAGAGCAGCTCTTATGGCACAACCAATAGTAATCGCGGCCCACCAACTAATGCCCATTTGACACGAACGTTAGCGCCAGCGCCAGCGCCAGCGTTAACGCTAACGTCAGGATCGGCCGGTGATTACAGCTCTTACGACACAACCAATAGTAATCGCGGCCATAAAGGCCCACGCTGCTTGGTGGTCGAAAATCCCACACTTACGTCAGTTAATGCCTATTTGGCACGAACATTAGGGCCAACGGGGGCATCAGCTGACAGCTGACGCTCAATTACGGCTCTTATGGCACAACCAATAGTAATCGCGGCCATAAAGGCCCATGTACTACGCTGCTTTGTGGACGAAAAGCCCGTCCGATTATACACGCTCCGATAAAGTAAGGCATACAGCTTTACGTCTAACATGGGTTGTGCTATAAGAACCGATTGGGGGGGGCAAAAAAGCAGTGATTCAGGCTCTTATGGCACAACCAATGTTAATCGTGGTCCCGTTCTCTCATAGCTTATCTACTCAGATGTGTAGCTACATTCCCCCAATGAACTTATTTTATACAGCCCCATCAGCTGACATCGCATTTAGGTATATTTCTAATTTGAGTAATCTTGGAAATATTCACTAATTGGTACACTTCAACAGTCGGAGTATAAAAATTCAAATTGTAGAGTATTTTTACTAGTTTGTTCTGTGTTCTTTGTAATCGGTTCACTAAGTAGTCTGAAGAACTTCCCCAACATGGGATTAGGTACCTAATATAAGGTTCTATAAAGCTATTATAGACAAGTCGTTTCGTTTTATTATTCATGGTCACTGCACAACGCTTAAAAGCACCCGTTATTGACACCAACCTTTTTATAATAAACTGAATATGAGTGGTCCATTTCAAATCATTGTCGATGATAAGTCCCAAATATTTGCAACTCGCAACCTCGTTAATTACATCATTATCCATATCAATCCTGAACTGGCATCGAGGTTTATTTTTCTGGGTAATAAGCATATAATAAGTTTTATTTGTGTTAATGCTGAGCTTGTTGTAGGATAACCATTTTCCATACGTAACTAAATCAGCATTAATCCGCTGCTGCAGCAAATCTGAGTCAGTCTCTGCATAAACCAATGCTGTGTCATTCGCGTATATATAATATCTTCCCCGAATTCCAGAAAACTTTATATTTTGAATGTATAATAAGTATAATAATGGGCCTAATATTGATCCTTGTGGAATTCCCATATTGACCTCTGCATAACTACTGCATGTCAGGTCCGTGAAGTTAGCCTCGTTATTTTCGATTTTCTAATAGATTTTAGTCTGAATAATTAGTATCTAATTTGTAATAATTTGTAACCCACAAACTACAATTTGTAACTCTCCCGTTAAGGAGTTATTTAAAAAACTACCTTTAGGGGCCAACTTCTCGGGAGCCCCGCAAGTTTGGAGTTTCCGATTTTTTTCTTTGCCAATATTTAGTAACTAATTTGTAATAATTTGTAACCCATAAACTAGAATTTGTAACTCTATCGTTGAAGAGTTATTTAAAAAACTACTTTTAGGGGCCAACTTCTCGGGAGCCTCGCAAGTTTGGAGTTTCCCATTTGTTTCTTTGCCGATATTTAGTAACTAATTTGTAATAATTTGTAACCCATAAACCAGAATTTGTATCTCTATCGTTGAAGAGTTATTTAAAAAATATTTTTGGCGGCCAACTTCTCGGGAGCCTCTTAAGTTTGAAGTTTCCGATTTTTTCTTTGTCAATATTTAGTAACTAATTTGTAATAATTTGTAACCCATAAACTAGAATTTGTAACTCTATCGTTGAAGAGTTATTTAAAAAATATTTTTGGCGGCCAACTTCTCGGGAGCCTCTTAAGGAATTTCCTTCCCATTTACCATCACTGGATTGAACTGAACAATTAAATATAACTAGATGAACCCGTGGGCTACGCTCCACGACTTTTAAGTAGTGGTGAATGGGTATAGTAATTATACTTAAAACGTAGGTTCATCGCAGGTGCACTACAAAATATTCCCATAGAATTATAGAATATTCTTAAATAATTAATGGCGTTTAATTTAATACAGTAAAAAACCATTCTACGGGTGCAACGTTGAAACCCAGGTTGAACTATGACTGCGAACAGCGCTGAGCAGATCCAAGCGTCCATCGGAATGATGCCGAGTGCACAACCTCACCCATACGATCTCCGCCAGTTGAAAAGAGACCGAGCGACCGATATCCCCACCCGTAAAGTGTTGTGTCAGTTCGCTTTTAATATTAGGATGATTGGTCTTTTTATGTCACTATCAAATAGTAATGCACACACAAAGATGCGTTGATAAAATTGTAATTATTATCTATTTGTAAATCTTTAGCTGGCGGACAAAAGATAGGAGGTACATAGAACTTTATTATATCTTAAATCTTAACGTACGTTTTAGAACTGCATGCATTTTGCGTTTTTGGAGTTTACTCCTTAAGAATCGCTTTTCAGTTATAGCCCGCGGTACGAAAATTTTATGAGTAGTAAAATCAAGCGTTACGTTATCTGTCACATTGAAATTAATGTACGTATCTATGGATATGGATATGGCTGTTTATGTCTGACTGCATAGAGCATGGAAATAGTGAAAATAGAGTGGCATAGAGTAGATATGACAGTTGGTGTTTGTTCGTTCCTAAATTTGTTGAATCTTTTGATTTAATATGGAAAAACCTAATATTAAATACTCCAAATATTGCTTAGTGCCGAAATGTGAATCACCGCCTATTCGAACACCAGGAAAAGTATTTATTTCATTGCCAGTGGGATCGACGTTTAGCAGATTGTCACTTAATTACTGAATTTATAAACAATTTATATTTTGATGTAGTTAGACATTTTCGAACATTAACCATCTGATAAATACACATTCGGGTATAAAACTGACATTCGCGTGTACCCTATTATCAAGTGATTGAAGTTAAAATAATCGTTCTTAAGAAGTAAACTCCAGTCGTGCGTCCGAGCTGACACACACAAGTTTCTTTTTCCAGTTTCTTAGAAGGAGAAGACTTAGTAGAGCATGTAAAAAAGAAAATTTGTGCGAACGATGCATTTTGGTAGGTATAGGACTTTTGGCCGGGGGGATAACAACTTTTGAATTATTGTTATGTACCTATACTCTCTCTGAATTGGAATTGAATTGAAGACTTCTTTTTTGTATTCCACCATTTATTTTTTACATAAAAAATCGGTCAGGTCAAAAGGACAATTGAGCGGAGGCCGTTAGGCCGGAGCGAATCTGTGTCATTATGTAAGATAGACTTTTATTCATTATCACTTGGGAACTAAAAACCGGCAGTCTGCTCTGCCGCTTGGGATCGGTCAATATCAGGACTTTCACATGGCTCAGGACCGTGAGCGATTCG
The DNA here is from genome assembly GCA_963966045.1 of Xestobium rufovillosum. Taxonomy (NCBI): domain Eukaryota; kingdom Metazoa; phylum Arthropoda; class Insecta; order Coleoptera; family Ptinidae; genus Xestobium; species Xestobium rufovillosum. The sequence goes on from OZ014497.1 coordinate 33,591,233, forward strand.
GGAGATAAGTGGCGCGTCACAAACGTCAGATTTTCATTCCAAACAAAACAAAGCCACGTGCTTTCTGACCTTTTAACCTAACCTCTGAAATATAATTATAGTTGTTTTCAAGTTTTTACACGTAAGCCCAACACACAAATTGAAAATAAACTGTTTACACTGCAAAACGTCTATAATTATATTGCAAAAACTAGTTTAAGACGTTGTAAATAATATCGATAAACGTCAAATGGCACGTGCTTTTGTTTTGTTTGGCATGAAAATCTGACGTATGACGGAGGCACTTAGGTCCTGAATTAGGGGTGCTTGGCGGGGTAAAAACTAGCAAAGTAGATTATAGATACTTACGTGTTATTTTCATTTATAAGGAAGTATATAATCCGTAGAAATGCGTTTGTTTATATCCCAATACTAGGGTTTGCCAATGCAAAGTTTTAGCGTTCTATTTATTGTCTCCTTGCTTTCATTAGTAATAGTGGAATAACCCCAGAATTGATTTATTCATTGTTCTATACTTATTTTATCCCAACAACTGAAAAGCACCCCCGATCATAGGATGCGTGCGTTTGGTGGGGGGGGGGGAGACTGAAACGCTCCGCTCGACCTTAACCTGAAGATACCTTGCAAGTCATTTTCGCATTGAATTCGTAGATAAGTGTGGTACGAACAAGAAAAAAGGTATTTCCACGAACTGAATAATTATTTTGTTTAGAAGTATGAAATCGTGAATTTCCCAATAATATGGATAATTTTGCTGGAAATCGAAGTGCCCACAGCAGAGAGGAAGCCAAAAAACATCGCTGAATTCCTTAGGGTACCGTCGACTCCTACAACGCTCGATCTGTTGCAGCAAATAATGATGCCCCTGCAATTCTGGCAGAAAAATAATATCATCAGCATTAATGAACGCAAACAATTCGGAAATGTCCGTGACCTCCAGAAGGTCCATTGTTTACTAATACAAACTTAAAGAACAATTCGAACGTGACGCGCTAACCTGACGAGAACAAGCAGCTTTTATTTATATCCCAACTAGATTTTGCCAATGCGCAGATATCAAAAGTTTTAGCTTGCCAATTCCCTTGTTTTCATTAGTGATGGCGAATTTTATTAAAAAATTATATTTTCTGACGGGAGATCGGACACAATACATCGAATGTAAAATTCTGTAAATTACAGTGAACTTTAGAAGTAAAAAGATTCTCTAGGATTCGAACAAAAGTCCCTATGCATTTTCGTATTGAGCCACGACTGTTACTTGCGGAGCACGTGAACATGGAAGTGACCAATTCGGCAAAACTTAGTTGGGATATAAGTAAACGTTTCAGGGACATTTCTATTGCCATTGGTTTAAATATTTCTTGGTTGCAAAACTTTTTGGTCGAAATATTTTTTGCAAAATATTTTTTACTTGCAAAATATATTTTACTCGAAAATTTCGAGGCTCTCCAGAAGCAAATTGATCAAGTTTATTTCTGAAATAAATCTTCAACGATAGAGTTACAAATTTTAGTTTATGGGTTAGAAATTATTACAAGTTAGTTACTAAATATTGTCAAAGAAAAAATCGGAAACTTCAAACTTAAGAGGCTCCCGAGAAGTTGACGGCCAAAAATATTTTTTTAAATAACTCTTCAACTATAGAGTTACAAATTCTGGTTTATGGGTTACAAATTATTACAAATTAGTTACTAAATACTGGCAAAGAAAAAATCGGAAACTTCAAACTTAACAGGCTCCCGAGAAGTTGGCCGCCAAAAATATTTTTTTAAATAACTCTTCAACGATACAGTTACAAATTCTAGTTTATGGGTTACAAATTATTACAAATTAGTTACTAAATATTGGCAAAGAAACAAATCGGAAAATCCAAACTTGCGAGGCTCCCGAGAAGTTGGCCCCTAAAAGTAGTTTTTTAAATAACTCTTCAACGATAGAGTTACAAATTCTAGTTTATGGGTTACAAATTATTACAAATTAGTTACTAAATATTGGCAAAGAAAAAAATCGGAAACTCCAAACTTGCAGGGCTCCCGAGAAGTTGGCCCCTAAAAGTAGTTTTTTAAATAACTCCTTAACGGGAGAGTTACAAATTGTAGTTTGTGGGTTACAAATTATTACAAATTAGATACTAATTATTCAGACTAAAATTTATTAGAAAATCGAAAATAACGAGGCTAACTTCACGGACCTCTGCATGTCCCATCAACAGAGACAAATTGGCTTCTGCCTATGAGATACGAGCGCATCAACTCATAAGAAATGCCCCTTACACCCATTTTATGTAGTTTCTGCAACAAGTGGTTGATGTCAACTGTATCGAATGCCTTCCTGATATCAGCAAAAACCCAAAAACTACAACAACATATTTATTGTCATATATATATATATATTCCAGCATATCCGTCACAGGTCCCAGCGTACCACTCATTGACTGAAATCCATATTGATACTTGTCTAATTTAAATGTATTATTAACGTAATTTATCAGTCGAGCGTGTATGGCCTTTTCTAGTATTTTTGCAAAGACACTTAGAACTGAAATGGGCCTGTAATTTGCTATATCCTGATGAGGACCAGATTTAAATAGCAATCTTTAGCAATCTTTAACTCTTCTGGAAATGTTGCTTTTATAAGAGCATTATTTATAAGGTGCAATAACTTGGTAGCAAATTCGTCCCTATACATATTAAGCAAATCAAGTTTGGTCAAATTGTCATAACCGGGCGCACTACCACTTTTTAAAGACGATAATAACATATCAAGTTCGCTCCTTGTCACAGGATTTAGAAAAATTGACTTATGTTCGATTTGTTCTGGAAAGTTTGGGACATTTACTTTATCATCTATGGTTGAGGCAATATTAACTCCAACTGTAGAAAAATACTTGTTGAACTCATTTGCAAGAAGTTCTTTGTCCTGAATTACCTCGCCTGCAATTATTATCTGATCAACACTATGACCACTAGTTTTTGCAGTATTTCTCAAAATGGAATTAATAACGTTCCAATTTTTTTAGGGTTGTTGTCCGCCTTAGCGAATTCCCGTTCCACCCATTCCCCCTTTAACTTCTTACTCAAATTATTGATCTCATTCTTAATTTTTTTGAATTCCTGCCTTATGTGCAAACTTTGAATTACTTTCATTCTCTTATAAAGTCTATCCCTTTCTTTAACCTTATTAAGAAATTCTTTATTTATCCACCGACAGTTATTTTTAATTTTAAAAGAGTACTCTTTTGTACATTTTGCTTTCTGTGTGTTTACCACATATATAAGTTCTTCAAAAGAATTAATTTCGGGTTGGTTACTTAGAATTTCAGTAGTGACATATTCTTTCCATTTTCGAAAATCAATGACACGACCTTATGAAAACCAATGTACATCAGTCTATGATCCGACATATCGTGATCCTCAAGAAGCACAGTACACTGCAGATTATTAGTGATTATAACATGATCAATTAAACTGTTTTTATAAAATCCAATACGGGTTGGAATGTTGAGATCATTGCCAATTTTGCATGCATGGGTCAGGTATCAGCAAGAGCTGACTGCCGGATTTCACCAATCGAAAGTTTATTAAAAAAATTCTTATGTAAAATGATCTGCCGGATTCGAATTTTGAGGTCGCGAAAAGATCGGGAATTGCTAGAATGCCGGAAAATCGATTTTTCGTAACATTTTCCTAAATCAATTTTCGACCATTTTTAATACTTTTCTCGTCGTATTCCAGCAACGAGAAGAGTTAGACATCTGTTTTTTTCGTGGAATATACACTGAAGTGTGCTAATCATCACAGTGTACTCACGTTGCCTCTACAATTTTCCAATTTTATGGAAAAAAATGGTTTCTTGCTCGACCACAAATTTGTGTAATGTATTTTTCATGCACCGGGTAAGTAATCTTATTTTTCGGAATTCACATATACATACGCGAGACCAAACACGGACAAAGGCTCGAAATTACTTTTGGTGAAGAAACGAAACATTAATGTTGATGCTGAAAAAAGTTACAGCGAGTTAAAACATAAAAAATAATTCGTGCGCGCTAGCCGCGCTGAAGGGCGCTTTTATCCTTGATAATACACACATAGCCGAAACTCTTGGCCCCCTGAATTAATTTGAATCGTAAACAAACATAATTCTAACAAATATGTGGATTCAATTCTACATTTTATTGAAATGCTTTATCACATGTAAGGTTATTTTCATGGAAGGAGTACACGGCCTGGAATTAAATTTAAGAAAATGTCCCAATTATTTTTTTTTTGAAAAGGCCGAAGTATTCGCAAAATGTGAGAAACGAAGATGCCAATAACAAGTATGTCCTCCTCTGTTCTCGAGCAAAACATTAACACGTCTGTACATTCCAATAAAAAGGTTATTAATGGCTTCCTGCGGTATGTTGTTCCATTCTTCTTGGTCATGGTTTGCGGCACGTGAATAAGTGGAGTGCGACGACTATGCATTATACCCCTCTCAAAATATTACTGTTCCGCCTTGATAAGGAACAACTTCTCTGGCAAAAGTAAGTCTTTCTTGTCGTCCAGGTCCCCTAGAGACCCTTCCACGTCGATAATCACTCACTAACCCAATTTTTGTCTCATCAGAAAAATGACATGTTTTGCTTTCAGAGATATGCCTCCTACGGAAAACGCATTTAACTTTCATGTTAAAAGAGCTTTTTTACAGTGTGCTGTATATAAAACGGCTTGGAAAATAAGCCCAAATATTCCAAACACCCTGGAATGTGGATGGTACATGGAAAATGACGTTATTATGCCAATATTCACAAATTAGTCGGAGTTCGGAGAGCAGGACGTTCGAAATATGCAAAATAAAAGTGGGGTATGCAACTCGCGAACATACAAAAACTAATGTCGTATTCTTATGTAAAATGACCTGCTGAATTCGATTTTGGAGGTCGCGAATCAATTTGGGATTGCGAAATTGAAAAAAATCGAACTTTATCATATTTTTACATTTCTCGGAAATACATTATTTTATATTTCCCATTCTATATCTTTGTCTGTAACAATTGGATCGGTTTAAAACTTTGCATACATATAGTCTGAAATATGCAGATTCCGTTGCCATGTGCACTAATGTGTAAAGATATGGTAGAAAAATAATATTTTCGTAGCAGATCCCATGGATTTTTCAGTAACTGCATTGAGAAAGTTGGTATCGAGGTAACTTTTTTATTATTGGAGATAGAGTAATAGTGTAAGCGAGTCAAACATAGTTTAAGGTCTGAATTAATTTATAAAAAACAAAAAAATTTTGTTGGTAAAAGTTGTGAGTCTAATAGAGGAAAGGCGAAAATATAAAAATAGGTTAGATGAAACAGGGAAACAAAGATATAAGGCGATCAAGTGGGAAATTATTCGGGAATGTAGGAAAGCGAAAGAGCAATGGATCGATAATAAATGCAAAGAAGTGGAAGATAAATTCGAAGTAGGAAAGACTGATGAAGCATATAAAATAATTAGGAGAAATTTTAGAGAAATTGGATCTAGTACCAAAAGCATTAGGAATGAGGCAGGAGATATCCTAATCGGAAGATAGGTGGAAAGAATATTTAGGAAACTTATATGCGGGACAGGAAGTGCAAGATATATTAGAAAGCGAAAGCAGTGTAGAGGGGGATAACCTAGGGAGTCCTATAATGAGAGAAGAGTTTGAGATAGCACTAAAAAGTTTAAGGAATAATAAAGCACCAGGTATAGATGGCTTGCAGGCAGAAATCGTAAAGTGCGCAGGTCAAGAGGTAATAGATCGTTTATTTAAACTAGTTAGTCGCATATACCTGACAGGCGAGATTCCAGAAGATTACAAACGGAACATCATAGTAGCTTTGCCAAAAAGAAAAGGCGCGGATAGATGCGAAAATTTTAGAACTATCAGTTTAACTTCCCATGCGTCAAAAATTTTAACTAGAATTGTGCAAAGAAGGATGGAGAAAAAGGCGGAAGAAATATTAGGAGAAGATCAGTTCGGATTTAGACGAAATAGAGGAACGCGCGAGGCCATTCTAGCTTTACGAGTAATTATAGAAAAAACGATAGAAAAGAGAAAGAGCGTATATATAGGATTTGTAGATTTAGAAAAAGCCTTCGACAACGTAAAATGGGGGAAGATGTTCGAAGTGCTGAGAAAGGTAGGGATGAAATACAGGGACAGAAGAATAATACATAATCTCTACAAAGAGCAAAAGGCAGTTATAGAATGTGAGCAGGAACAAAGGGAAGTAGATATCCGGAAGGGAGTGAGACAGGGATGTGCATTGTCACCTCTAGTTTTCAACTTATATATCGAAGATGCGATTAATATTGTTAAGGAAAGAACAGCCTCAGGGATCAATGTACAGGGCCAAACTATTAACATGCTCAGATTTGCGGATGATATAGCAGTGTTAGCATCTAGCAAAGAAGAATTAGGAGCGGCTTTGAATGAAATGGAAGCAGTTTTGACACAGGGCTTCGGCATGAAAATCAATAAAAAGAAAACTAAAATTTTGGTATGTAGGGGATGTGAAAATAGAACTAAAATGGAAATACAAATTGGAAATGAGAAGATAGAGGAGGTCGCGGATTTCTGCTACTTAGGAAGTAAAATAACTCAAGACGGTAGGAGCACTAAAGATATAAAACAAAGAATGGCGCAGGGCCGAGTTGCGTTTAACAAAAAGAAACAACTGTTATGCTCGAGAACGGTTAATATAGAGACAAGGAAGAGACTCTTAACGTCGTATGTATGGAGTACGGCATTATACGGGTGCGAAACTTGGACAATAGGAGAAGCGGATAGAAAAAGAGTAGAAGCGTTTGAAATGTGCTACAGACGCATGATGAAGATACCGTGGATAGATAAGGTTAGCAATAGGGAAGTATTAGAAAGAGTTGGGGAAAAGCGAAAGGTATGGAAAACAATAAAGAGTAGGAGAGATAGGATGGTAGGACACCTTCTAAGACACGAAGGAATAGTTCGCGACATACTAGAGTCAGAGATAGGAATAAAAAGAGGTAGGGGTAGGCCTAGATTAGACTACTGCTCTCAAATAGTTAGGGATGTAGGATGTTCTACTTTTAGGGAAATGCGTAGGTTAGCTCAGGATAGAAAAGAATGGAGGTACGCGTCCAACCAGTCTTCGGACTGAGAACCTTATGATGGGTAAAAGTTTGGTGGTCATAAAAGGTTAATAAAGTCAAGCGTTGTTGCGTTGTACGCGCTACGTTGTCTCCTGGGTTGCACCGAAGCAGACCGCGTGGAGAACTTCAATGAGAACTGTTCTTATTTTTTTAAATTTGTACTTACAGAATAAATACATTTTTATTATTCGATATACGTACATTTTCCTTCACAAAAACACAGTACATTAGCTTTTAAACAAATACAGGTTGTGCTACAATTTATTGAAATATTCACATTTGCAAATGGTGTTATGTTTACAAAATCTGGTTTCGCACTTTTGTGGTCATGATTGGCATTACGCTACCGTTTTCTTTCATGCACCACCCAAATTCCAAAAGATTTGGGCCCGGTTTTTCAAAGAATCCAACACCGGGTTAAGTCTGACACCGGCTTCGTTGCTATGATTCAATCAATCAGAAAGCCGGTATCATAGCAACGAAGCCGGTGTCAGACTTAATCCGGTGTTGGATTCTTTGAAAAACCGGACCTTGATAGTTTTGGTCGAACTAGGTATGCAGTTTTGTAAACGACGGACTGCAAATACATACGTCCTGAGGACATGAAAACGAAACGTGTTTTCGGTGGGTGGTAAATCCCTAAGAAGCGAAATTTATTTTGTAATAAATAGGTACCTTACTGATATTCGTTTGCTTACTTACCTAATGTCTGTTTTGCATGTTGGAAACAAATGTGCTCTTAAATGGCCCATACTGCCGGTAAATTCTGGACGACCATATATGTAATGAATTTCACTCTGTTCTCGCTTGACATTTGGTGGAACATATTGAATATTTCAATAAAACAAAATTTTTTAGGTTTTCAACGGGTTTAATCGTTATCGACAATATTGTTTCGACTTACTAGGTCATCTTCAAAGGTTCTTACAAAACAAATCTTAAAACTAAAACAGTGCCTTACATACAGTACTCTACTTTATTTTCGTGTGGTGGGGTAAGACTGCTTCTATGATTGGTGAATGGTTAAATTCCAACTGGTCATTTGTTATCTGCTGATCTAATTTCTAAGCAAACTTGATCAAAACCCGGTTTCCTTAAATAAAAGAAATTTAGTTTCATTATTGGTCAATAATAAAGAAAAAAGAAACACAGGAGATAAAAGTGGTGTTTCTTAGTTAAATTATTGCAATGATTGCAGCGCGATTTACATACCATACTGAAAGAACATAAAGTCTATTGCCAACAATTCAAACAGGACGGGTTTTTGGGAACATTGTACATATTGTAAACAATCATAATTTTGTCGAAAGTGATTTTAAAATATTATATCAAGGATCTAAAGGTAGAAAATTAAATTAAGTGGAAAGTTTTGAAATTTGCAAAGCCATTAAATTAGATCAACAAATGACCAGTTGGAATTTAACCATTCATCAATCATAGAAGCAATCTTACCCCACCACACGAAAATAAAATGGAATACTGTATATAAGGCACTGCTTTAGTTTTAAGATTTTTTTTGTAAGAACCTTTGATGATGACCTATAATAAGTCGAAACAATATTATGGGTAACGATTAAACCTGTGGAAAACACTAAAAAGTTTTGTTTTATTGAAATGACCATATAATGATTTAAGAAAAAAAAATGCCCTACACACATTTAATAAATGAAAACTCTAAACTCCGTCGGCGTTGGCACGACAGTCAGCTTTTGTCCGCGACAACGCGCGCAGGGCGCGACATATGACTCGCGTTTAACACACTTTTTCTGACCTACTATGCATTTTATGAAAAAATACTCAAAATAAAAAAACATCCTCATTTTATGCGCTACAATTTACTCGTTTATAGTATAAGTATATCTTCAAAAATAAAAAAGTTACCCCGATACACACTTTTTCGCTGTAAATGACACAAAAGTGGCAACTCTTCCTCGAATATTTATTAATTTTTCAGTCAAATCACAACAATTACTATTTTCTCGTACAGCGTTAGAAAGCGGATAGTTTCATTATCCTAATGCTAAAATTTCAAATTTGTACAACAATGGGTGACAGATATACAGAAGGAGAAACAATAAAAGTGCGAAAATAGCATATTTCAGAAGAAAAATGAAAAAATGCAATTTTCTTCAATTTGGCAATTCCCAATCGAATCGTGGCCTCAAAAATATGTTTTGTCAGATGTTTTTACGTAAGAACTCATCGTTTGTTTTTGTATGTTTGAAAGTTGCATACCATGTGTCGAATTCAGAGCTCTTGCTCTCCGACTAAATAGCTCTAAACTGGATTGTGTTACTATACAGGGTGGCCCGAAATTAGCGTGCAATATTTTACCAGCGTGTTCTGTGGTCAAAAATAAGACAAAAAACTCTTATAAGCGTATACCGAAATATGCTTTGCAATGGAGCTATAGCTTTCTAAAAGAGAAGGTCTGAAGACGTTTTTTTCTAAATATCTTCGAAACAAGTCCAGTTAAAATTATGAAATTTTATGGAATGTGTAAGTACCAAATGCTGAATCTTTTGCTGTAAACATAATTTCTAAAATTTAACAGGGGCGTCCCAAATCTGGGGGTGGTGGAGGTAAGATATACCCCAACTTTTTTTACAACACGCCGTTTTCAATTTTTCCATAAAAATTTGAAACTTCAGAGTTTTTTGCAAAAAAAATGTGCTCCTGTCTCGTTATGATAGGAGGCACCGTTATCGAGCATAATCGATTTAAAAATTTCGCTGCATGCCCAAAAAATTTCTACAAGAAGTGGAAAACTTCGTTTGTATACTTAAACGAGACAGGAGCACATTTTTTTTGCAAAAAACTGAAGTTGCAAATTTTTATGGAAAAATTTCCGGAAAAAGTGAAAACGACATGTTATGGAAAAAGTTGGGGTAAATCTTACCTCCACCTCCCCCAGATTTGAGACGCCCCTGTTAAATTTTAAAAATTATGTTTACAGCAAAAGATTCAGCATTTGGTATTTACACATTCCATAAAATTTCATAATTTTAACTGGACTTGTTTCGAAGATATTTAGAAGGAAACGTCTTCAGGCCTTCTCTTTTAGAAAGCTATAGCTCCTTTGCGAAGCATATTTCGGTATACGCTTACAAGAGCTTTTTGTCTTATTTTTGACTACAGAACACGCTGGTAAAATATTGCACGCTAATTTCGGGCAAATACCCCACCAGGCATTAATTATACAGGGTGTCCCGAAATTAGCGTGCAATATTTTACCAGCGTGTTCTGTGGTCAAAAATAAGACAAAAAGCTCTTGTAAGCGAATACCGAAATATGCTTCGCAAAGGAGCTATAGCTTTCTAAAAGAGAAGGCCTGAAGATGTTTCCTTCTAAATATCTTCGAAACAAGTCCAGTTAAAATTATGAAATTTTATGGAATGTGTAAGTACCAAATGCTGAATCTTTTGTTGTAAACATAATTTTTAAAATTTAACAGGGGCGTCTCAAATCTGGGGGCGGTGGAGGTAAAATTTACCCCAACTTTTTCCATAACATGTCGTTTTCAATTTTTCCGGATTTTTTTCCGTAAAAATTTGCAACTTCAGAGTTTTTTGCAAAAAAAATGTGCTCCTGTCTCGTTTAAGTATACAAACGAAGTTTTCCACTTCTTGTAGGAATTTTTTGGGCATGCAGCGAAATTTTTAAATCGTTTGTGCTCGATAACGGTGCCTCCTATCAAAACGAGACAGGAGCACATTTTTTTTGCAAAAAACTCTGAAGTTTCAAATTTTTATGAAAAAATTGAAAACGACATGTTGTAAAAAAAGTTGGGGTAAATCTTACCTCCACCACCCCCAGATTTGGGACGCCCCTGTTAAATTTTAGAAATTATGTTTACAGCAAAAGATTCAGCATTTGGTACTTACACATTTCATAAAATTTCATAATTTTAACTGGACTTGTTTCGAAGATATTTAGAAGGAAACGTCTTCAGGCCTTCTCTTTTAGAAAGCTATAGCTCCTTTGCGAAGCATATTTCGGTATACGCTTATAAGAGCTTTTTGTCTTATTTTTGACCACAGAACACGCTGGTAAAATATTGCACGCTAATTTCGGGCCACCCTGTATATAACACAGTTCTGTAAATGTAAAAATTTTACCTGTTCTTTTCGATGTGCATGCATGAAATCTAATGTGAAGGTAAATGCAATTTGTCGGAATAAAAAATACGAGTGTTCTCGATAGTAATGCAGCGTTTGTACATAAACCACCACACGCCGCTCAGCGCGGCTAGCGCGCACCAATTATTTATGTTTTAACTCGCTGTAACTTTTTTCAGCAACAACATTAATGTTTCGTTTCTTCACCAAAAATAATGTCGAGCCTTTGTCCGTGTTTGGTCTCGCATATGTATATGCTAATTCTGAAAAATAAGATCACTTACCCGGTGCATCAAAAATAGATTACACAAATTTGCGATCTAGCAAGAACAATTTTTTTTTATAAAATTGGAAAATTGTAGAGGCAACGTGAGTACGCTGTGATGATCAGCACACTTCAGTGTATATTTCATGAAAAAAACAGATCTCTAACTCTTTTCGTGTGTGTGATCGAGTTGTATAGAGGGTGTCGAATTAGAGCACCTTGCTCCCAGACTAATAAGTTTTTTTTTATAATTTGAGGTACAAAGTTGAGTGAAATGGAAATAGCCAAGTTTATTATCTTCGATCAACTGACAAACCCGCCTCACTAGAGTGCATCTGATTTTACATAATACCGGGTGTCAGACAGAAAAAATGCCAGTATAAAAAAGCTTATTGCCCGGAAGCAAAAAATGACAATGAGGACATTATGAGGTGTATTTTCAGGAAGTTCTTCTGCCTCTATACTCCCTGGGTATACTGATCTTTCTGAAGGTCTTACTGCCCAACCCCAACTTCCCGGTGATGGACACACCGAGGAGGGAAGCGAGATTGTTTGAACACTTCCAGTATTTGGATAATCATACGATAGCTGTGGTACCAAGCACTAATGAAACACAAGTAAACTAATTCAGTTACGACTGGAGGTTGGATAAAAAAACTTTCTTGTAGGAGTTCTTGAAACACGTGAATAATTTGTGGCAAACGATGGTTCGTAATCCGGGGAGACACCCCATACACTGGTTGCTATTCGAGACGGAAAAGGAGTTGTTGAAGGCGTACTGGTCGAATCCCACGAAGATTCCCATCGCGATTCTTTTTAAGGAGCCTGATCCCATTAAAGGGGCACTCAAGTGAGTATTTTCACAGATGGACACACTGTGTATATACGTTTTTACCCTGAAAGGTATGAGATACGTACGAATCCTTCGTATTTTGAGACTCCTCCAACGACGGAATTGTTCAGTTCTCCTGCTTCATGTCGGGAAGCAGCCAGCGACTGGTCTAACGTATTTCCCATAGAAACTGGTAAAAGTTGCCCGGTCAATCAATATTATTATTCTGGGTTCATAGCGCTTCAAGCTCTCTTGGATTATAGCAAAATAAAGGTTGTTTCTTCAAGGGTTTGTGGATGAAAGGTTATTTTATGGGTGCTTGTTTTTAGCTTGATACCGGAAGGGACGACATCCAGATACCTCTGTTGTATTTGGAAATATTTCCAAAAGAGGCTTACACAGGGAACTGGATGGTCGCCTTTCGAGTATTAATACCCCTTTATATGGTGATGGCTTTGTCGCAGTTTATTACGTACCTTCTTATATTGATCGTCGGGGAAAAGGAAAATAAAATTAAGGAAGGCATGAAAATCATGGGTCTACGAGATTCAGTGTTTTGGTGAGTCTTTTACTATTTGTTTTTCAGTTTACATTCTTGCAGAAAATTATATATTTGAGTTTTTTTACGTTTTTAGGCTCTCATGGTTTATAATATACGGAATATTTGTGTTTTTCTTGTCGGTTGTTTGTTGCGTGCTGTTGTTCACGTTGCGCGTGTTCCAAAACACCAACATCTTGTTAATTTTCTTGTTGGTTTTGTTGTATTCGTTGTCTATTATCATGTTTGGGTTTATGATCACTCCGTTCTTCGACAAGTCAAGGGTAAGTTTGTTGTTTATTGCTGTATACGGGGTGAGCCATTGGTGCTTGTTTCTCACAATATATTATGTAATGTGTCTCCTATGGTGTGGGTGAGCAAACGGTCGATCTCCATTTCAGGTACTAACAGCCCCGACAAGATAAATTCATAACAAACACTTTTAACAAAATTGAATCTTCCAATACTGCCATTTACATAAAAATTAATTAAATTTGTTACATAATCGTTACGTTTTTTATACCTAGTATGTACTGTTACAAACCTTAGGTAAATTTAATTTCTTCTTAAGGCTTTCGTGACCGTTGTCCATGGAATAATGGTTTCCGGGCTGGTTGCCACGTCGTCGTTGGTAATCTGTAACACTAAAATTAACATTAACACTTGACGTTTCGACTCTCATATCGGAGTCTTCTTCAGAAGCTATTCTGAAACTGAAAATCCTATCGCAGGTAACTCTATTTATACTCGCCGGTAATCACTGAAGCGCGACGTTTTCACGGAACAGTGATTTCCAAGTAACCGGTAGATCCATTCCTCCATCTCTGTTGAAGTTGGGTCTCTTGAAGATTTCTATAGCCTCCCTGATCCGTCTGGGCCAAAAATTGGGAATCCTTGCTAGCGCCTTAGTATCCTCGAAACGAATCTCGTGTCCTGGCAAAGAGGAGTGTTCCGCGACTGCTGACTTCTCCGTCCGTTGGTTCCTGACGTCCCTCCTATGCTCTTGCAGCCTCGTGCTGATGTGTCTCTTCGTTTCTCCGATGTATTCCTTACCACAGATACATGGGATGCTGTATACTCCTGGTCCTTGATGCTTCTTCTGCTCTCCTACGGTCTAGGGAAACTTGCAGCAATCTTTCCAGGCGGATTGTACACTACGTTGATATTGTGTCTGTTGAGTAGACGTCCGATTCTGTCCGTGCATCCATCTATGTAAGGAAGGTAGGCCGTCGCAATGTAGATTTCTGGTTCCTTTCGCCGTTGGTCGCTCTTCCTGATAGCATGCTCTATGGCTCGTAGAGAATATCCATTCTTCCTTAGGGCTGTCTTCAGATGCGCTAGTTCTTCCTCCAAATGTTCCGGTTCGCTGATTTGGCGGGCTCTGTGCACCAAGGTGTTGATGGTTCCCTGTTTCTGTGCCGGGTGATGATGGGAAGCGGCATTTAAATAGCGATCCGTGTGCGTGGGCTTCCGGTATACTCTGTGTCCCAGGGTTCCATCAGTCTTGCGGTTGACGAGGACGTCTAGGAATGGGAGGGCGCCGTCTTTCTCCATTTCCATCGTGAACTGAAAGTTGGGGTGCAGTCCGTTCAGGTGGTCCTTGAAATTTCCGAGGGCGTCCGATCCATGGGGCCATACGATGAAGGTATCATCCACATACCTGAACCAACACTTCGGCTTCAGAGTCGCTGTCTCCAGGGCCGTGGTCTCGAAGCTTTCCATGTAGATGTTCGCTAATGCTGGTGATAGAGGTGATCCCATCGCTGCTCCATCGGTCTGTTCATAGAACTCCCCGTCGAAGGCGAAGAACGTAGATGTCGTGCAGAGTCGAGCCAGATCCGCGAGGTCTTCCATCCCTCGTTGCCTCAATCTGGAACGGGTCTCCACCAAAGCGTCCTCGATGGGTACCTTCGTGAAGAGCGAAGTGACATCGAAACTCACCAAAATGTCTCCTGGGTCTAGTTGTATCCCTTGTATCTTCTCGATGAAATGTCCAGAGTTCTTGATGTGGTGCTCCGTTTCCCCTACTAGACTCCGAAAAACTCCTGCGATGTACCTGGCTAGAGGGTGAGTCGCTGATCCTCTGGCACTCACAATGGGGCGAAGAGGGTTCCCGGCCTTATGGATCTTCGGCAGGCAGTAAAGCTGAGGCACTCTCGAGTCTGACTGCACTAGATGTTTGTGGATATCCTCTGGTATTGATGATGTCCTGATGGCGGCGTTCACAGCCTGTTCCACTTTCTTCACAGGATTGGATTTGATCCTCCGGTAAATGGGGTCCGCTAGAAGAGCCTTCACTTTATCCTTGTACTCCGTGGTATCCATGATGACAGTGGCATTGCCCTTGTCAGCTGGGAGTATCGTCAAATCCTTGTTTTCTCTCAGTTCCTGAATGACTGCTCGTTCCGTCCGGGATATATTAGGCCTCGGTGGCTTGGCTGTCCGTAGGATGTGGGCTGCTCCTGACCGCACCACTTCCGCTAGTTCTTCCGGTAGGCGGCGAAGAGTACTCTCCAGAGAACTGGCTATCCCCTCCTTCGGTATAGTCCTTGGTGCGATGGCGAAGTTCAATCCTTTGGCAAGGACCTCCTTGGCTTCCTCGTTGATGGTGACTGGCGAAAGGTTGATGACAACTCGTCGTTTATCCAGTCCTTGGCACTTAGGATGTTGTTTCTCCATCAGGTTCTCAAATTTTCTCTTCTGGATACCTGCGGTCTTCCTGCTACAATGTTCCGCCTTCTCCATGGTCAGTCGATCTATGTTTTCCCAGGTGTCTCTATCTAGGTGAACGCTGAGAGCTCCGTGTGCATCAAGTAGGTTCCTGTCGTTCCTCTCCAGTTGACGGCGGGTGTCATGGATCCTTTCGAAACGAAACGTCAAGTGTTAATGTTAATTTTAGTGTTACAGATTACCAACTACGACGTGGCAACCAGCCCGGAAACCATTATTCCCTTAGGTAAATTTACACTATTTATTTTAATATATGAATTAATTTGTGCATCTTTTAATACATTCATAAATTTAAAAATATCTGGATGAAAACTGGAGTTAAAATGACTGTGGAATGATTCACAGGCAGTTGTACGTTATTTATCACTGCTACAAGAAGCCCATATTTTTGGAGAAAAAACAGAATCATCAGATATAGGTATAATATAAATAAAAATAGCGGCGAAAGTTCTTCGTGAAGCAAAAAGTAGCAATTCGAATACCGTGCATTGGAGAGTGGTTAAAGGTGCTGTCTGGGATTCGATAATAAAATTGGATGCACAAACTGTTTTGAAGAAACATGCACTTTTGACTCATTCTGTACAAGTGAAAGAGCAGTTGGGGCGTATAAAACATTTTCTCTTTTAGACTGCCGGTATTTTGGGCAATTTCGCAGTTACTATAATGAGTCTGTTCTATTTCATCCAAGTTTTTGTAGACGGTTCAAGCTCTATCGCTCTTTGGGTGATTTCTTTAATCAGTTCTTCTGGTTTTGCTTTGGCAATGGACAAAGTTTGTTTTTTTTTCTATCTAGTAGATACGTTTTTTTTAACAAACACATTGCAGGCTTTGGTAATGGATTTATCGGGAGAAGGGATAAACTTGAATAACCTATGGTCTGGGCCAGGGATGCCTTTTGGGGGAAGCTTAATAATGATGGCCTTAGACATAGTTTTATACGGATTTCTGGCTTATTACATGGACAGCGTCATCCCGAGTGCGTTAAAGACTATTTGTTAAGGGTGGTGTATATTTTAGTGTCATTGCAGGCGAACACGGGATAAAGCAATCGATATTTTTCTGCTTGAAACCATCGTTTTGGTGTTCGAAGAAGAAGCCGTCGGAAAAGGTGCCTTTGCAAAACGGGGGCTCCGTGGGGTCCTTGAGCGCGGGCGAAGAACATATTAATCACGACGTCGAGCAGGTTCCCAGAGAGATGAAGGGCCAAGAAGCGATAAGAATCGTGGATTTGTGTAAATCGTTTCACGTAAGTTGTTCATAACATAACATTCCATGCCACATCTTGTAAAATTATTTTGGTGTATACGGGGTCTTCACATTTTGCGTAACAAACCAATGTTATATTTTTTTTTTAAATGGAAACCCCCAATTTCTTTTACATAATTCACGTTCCCCACAAAATTTCATGGAAATCGATGTACCACATTATGGGGCTTTCAACAGGGGATGTTAAGATATTTAATGTCAATGCTCAAGATGGTTTTATAAGTATCTTAAGAACATTTATAAGATATTTTTACAAAATGTGCTTTAAAAACGTTCTCTAGATACCTATATAGCACTTATAAAGCTGAAATAGGCGCAGGTTTATAAAACAATTCTATTGCATAAACATTGTATTACTATTCTCAGAAGCACCTATAAAACAAATACCGAATGCCTCAGAAATGTTCTTATAACTGTTATGTAACTACTTATAAGTGACTTATAAAACTGATATATAACAGTTCCATCGGACTTATCGTACGATTGTAGTTTTTATTAAAGCTTTAAAGTGAGTTTTATAAAACTGATTTGTTACTATTACTTAAAGATCTCCTACAAGCTGCCTCTATTCCCTATAAAATCATTTGGGCACTTTTTACCTGTAAAACTGCTTTGTTAGTAGCATTGTAAGTGTCTGAAAACATTTACAAAGTCGCCATAAAATTAAATTTTGTTGCGTCGAGAATTTTACTGTTAACGTTCACGTAGGTAGGTTGAAAAAAAACAATGCGCCACAAAAATAACACAGATTTTTGGAAATTATAAAATTATAAAATCGCTCTTATAAAACTGTTATTGAGCAGATTTGCTGTCAGAATCATCATTAAAGCAACTGAAGAACAAAAACGCTTTATAAAAGCTTCGCGGAGCAGTTATAAAGCATAGTTCTCTTATAAATTTAAATTAAATAATTAAACCTTCATATAGATGATTTGTAGTAGCTTTTCAATTTGCAGATTTGTTTTTTAAAAACTTTTGTGAAGACCATATAATGTCTACAGCATATATTGCTGTCAAATGACATAAGCTTTAAAAAGGTTTCTGCATAGCCCTTAGGAAGCAAAAAGTTTTTTAATTGTTATATTATAGTTTTTTCATATAACATTCATAAAGTAGTTTTATAATGGTTATATTGCGGTTCTTTGAGCTATATTTTACTTCTAACGGACAGCTTTATAACTGTTTACAAAGCATAATTATAAAACAGCAAATGGTTTCTTTGTAGCAGCATTCGACAGCAAATATAACACCGTTATAAAACAATATTGCACAGGAAATCAATTATGCTATGTAGTATAGGCTGAAAAAACATTCTTGGGACTTGATATAAATCACTAATAAAACAGTTTTATTGAAAGTTTTGTAGCAGCATTCGACAGCAAATATAACACCGTTATAAAACAATATTGCACAGGAAATCAATTATGCTATGAAGCATAGGCTGAAAGAACATTCTTGGGGCTTGATATAAATCACTAATACAGCAGTTTTATTGAAAGTTTTGTAAATGTTCTTAAGACAAAAATGTGCAACTATTAGCATCTCACAACTAAATAGTGGAAATTAAAGCTTTTACGACGATGAGTTTATTTTCTAGCATTGTCGTAAGCCTGAAGTAAAAGCCGTCAACGGGATAAACCTGACGATATACGAGGGGCAGATTACGGCAATTTTAGGGCATAACGGTGCGGGGAAAACCACCCTGTTTAATATACTAACCGGACTGACAGCGCCCACTTCAGGCACTGCTTATATCTTCGGTTACGACATTAGGTACACAAATTCATCCATAACTTTATGATTGTGCTTATTAATTTTAATTTGTCTTAAAGAAACCCTAACGATATGTACCACATACGAAGTATGACGGGTGTTTGTCCGCAACACGACATCCTCTTCGATAATCTGACGCCGAAAGAGCACCTGGAGTTTTTCGCAGCGGTCAAGGGTATTCCAGGGAAATTAAGAGATGCGGAAGTTACGAAGACGCTTCGAGATATCGACCTCATGGACAAAGCGAATGCTTCCGCGAAGCACCTGAGCGGGGGGCAAAAGAGGAAGTTGTCGGTGGGTATAGCAGTTATCGGAAATCCAAAGGTAAGCAATCGCTTAATTCTCTTGATTAGCTGCTTAAGAATTTGAGTTGTATAGATTATAATACTTGATGAACCGACGGCTGGAGTTGATCCGTATTCTCGCAGGCACATGTGGTCTGTCTTGCAAAATCGGCGGCACGGTAAAGTAATTTTGCTGACCACGCATTTCATGGACGAAGCCGATATTTTGGGTACTTCAAACATCCAATTACTTAATTTTCTCAAGTAAAGTTTTTCGTGTTCCAGCCGACAGAAAAGCCGTAGTATCGAAGGGAAGCATACGCTGCTGCGGCAGCTCTCTGTTTCTCAAAAACAAGTTCGGTATCGGGTATCATCTCACTTTGGTGCTCGAAGGGGCGTGGAAAGAACAGGCTATCACGCGCCTGGTTACTTCTCACGTCCCGAAAGCAGAAAAAGCTCGGAGGCACGGACGTGAACTCAGCTTCATACTGCCGCACAATGCCGTCAACAATTTCGCTTCGCTGTTTTCGGCTATAGAGCAAGAGATTAACAACCGGACCAGCAAATTAGGTAACGTGGCACTCCTACTTTCCCCATCGAACCTTTTGCTTTTCTCAAGAATCTCAAAGAAATCCAGAAACTGTAGTCTCGAAGCCCCAGGTGAATAGTAAAGACCAACCAATGAAGAAACAAAATT
Organism: Xestobium rufovillosum; assembly: GCA_963966045.1. Classification (NCBI taxonomy): domain Eukaryota; kingdom Metazoa; phylum Arthropoda; class Insecta; order Coleoptera; family Ptinidae; genus Xestobium; species Xestobium rufovillosum. The sequence goes on from OZ014497.1 coordinate 33,610,887, forward strand.
AGATTTTTTCGATTAATCGGAAAAAATCGATTTATCAAAAATTATTCGATTAATCGAAAAAACGGTTAATCGATTATTTTTTCGATTATTTTTCGATTAATCGATTTTTTTAGATTAATCGATTTTTTTTCGATTAATCGATTTTTTCGATTTTTTTTTCGATTAATCGATTTTTTAGATTAATCGAATATTTTTCGATTAATCGAATATTTTTTGATTAATCGAACAATTTTCTATAAATCGATTTTTTCGATTAATCATTCCGCACAGCCCTAGTTGCAACTTGCAAGTGTTCGATTTTCTGCAACTCTGTCCCAGTAGCAATAAAACAGACGGTATATCGTTGGGTTTTCAATAGGGATTTCAAGTTACGGTGTGTCAATGACCACCTTGGAAGAGGTTTTTTTGCACTTGGAGGGTGACGAAGAGAAAGACTGCACCATGGACAATTTGTCGAAGACGATAGTGCGCAATCGAGCCCTGAGCAGAAGTTTGAGCTTGCAGAGTAAAAGCACCAGTTACCAGTCGCTCCAGAACGAAGGAAACGCACAAGACAATAAAGGTGCGACGGTAAAAACGGAGTTTTTAAGATAATTTAAGTTAATTTTCGATAGGTGGTGGAGACGTCATCGGAGGTTTGGAAATTATAAGCGAAACTAAGTCGCCCATCCAAGGAGTCGGTTTGGAACGAATTGAAACCAACCCGAATGCTTTCCAAACTCTCATCGCCTTATTAAAACTGCGTATCTTACGCATCGTACGCGATTTACAAAAACTGTACTTCATGATAATTTTACCGTTGGGTTTGGCAGCTGTCGGCTTGTATTTTAACAGGGTGCAAACGACGGAAGTGAGGACGCACTTATTAGAACTCAGCGGTGCTACTTACGGGCCAGAAACTGTTTTCGCGGTAAGCAACAGGACCAACAAGTCTTTGGACGGGTTCCTGAGAGGATTCGGCGACCTGGGAGTGCAACAGATGGATTTGTACGACGGGAATTTCTCCATGCTGTTGGACATTGCGCCGCACATGGCCGCGCTGAACGTAAACGTTTATAACGACCCCGAATACAGCATAACGATCGTTTATAACGATACGGCGCAACACAGTTTGCCTATCGTTATGAATTTAATAAGCAACGCCTTTTACAGGTAAGTCCTTGAGTAATAGTCGACGGTTTCTGCCTTTACTGGATGAAAATCCATAATTAACTGAACTGATAATGAACGACCAATTAGATTTAAATTTTTCATTACCTAAATATGTTCCACTGTAAAAAATATCCTACCCAAAGGACTTGTACCTTGACGCAGTTCTAGTAATACTGGGACGGGTGGGATGGCTTGCGCGCTTCAATGATCTAAAGAGCCGAACCATAGGTTTAACCATTTGGAGGGGTTTTTATTTGAGAAGCCAGACTAAATCAAGTCCCTGAAAGGGGGCAGCAGCTCTTTCAGTAATCATAGTGGCAGAGATCGTGAGGGTCGGTATGGCACTGTGATACACACTACTGCGATGTGGAAGGCAACGGGAAACCACCACATTATTCTATCCCTGGTACAGCGTACTTCGAATTTATGATGATGGCACCTTCTGGAGTAAAATATTCCGGAGGTAAAATAGTCCCACATTCGGATCTCCGGGCGGGGACTGCTTCGGGGGGAGTCATCAGAAATGATAAGTGTAACATCACACGAGTCGGAGCGTGGAATGTTAGAAGCATGAAACAAGTAGGAAAGTTAGAGAATTTGAAAATTGAGATGGATAGGTTAGCATTTAGACGTAGTAGGTATTAGTGAAGTGCGATGGCCAGAAGCCGGAGACTTCTGGAGCGGAGATTTTAGAGTAATACACACAGGATCTGTAGGAGGAAATTCGGGAGTAGGAATTGTTATGCGGAAAAAAGTAGGGCAGAGTGTAGAAAATTTCTTACAGCAAAGTGACAGGGTAGTTATGGTTAGGTTAGATTCGAAACCTGTAAAAACAGTAATAATACAGGTATATATGCCCACTTCTAACTACAGTGATGAGGTCGTAGAGGCAGTTTATAGTGATATTGAACATGTGCTAGATTTTGTGAGAGGACACGAAAATTTAATAATTATAGGAGATTTCAATGCAGTCGTAGGCACAGTGCGAGAGGGCGGAATAGTTGGTCCCTTTGGATTAGGCAATAGGAACGATAGAGGAGTGAGACTGATAGAGTTCTGCGATAAACATAACTTAACGGTCGCGAACACTCTATTTCACCATCATGTTAGGAGACGCTACACGTGGAAGATGCCAGGAGACCTAGGGAGATATCAAATAGATTACATTCTTGTTAGGCAAAGATTTAGGAATCAAGTTAGGGATTGTAGAAGTTATCCAGAAGCAGATATAGATAGTGATCACAATATAGTCGTTATGAAGGCCAATCTTAAATTTAAGATTTTGAAAAAACGAAGCGGAAGAAGGTATCTTGACCCAGAGAAACTAAAAGATGATGATACGCGCGATAAGTTCGAGAAAAAGACAAACGAGGTACTAAAGGGCGCGGGCGAAAATATTGTTAGGGACATAGAGGAAGAATGGAATTGCATTAAAAATAGTTTAGTTTCCTCAGCTAGGGATATTTTGGGTCATAAACAGAATGAAAGTAGGAAACCCTGGATAACAAAACATATTGTGAGTCTAATAGAGGAAAGGCGCAAATATAAAAATAGGTTAGATGAAATAGGGAAACAAAGATATAAGGCGATCAAGTGGGAAATTATTCGGAAATGTAGGAAAGCGAAAGAGCAATGGATCGACGATAAGTGCAAAGAAGTGGAAAATAAGTTCGAAATAGGAAAGACTGATGAAGCATATAAAATAATTAGGAGAAATTTTAGAGAAATTGGATCTAGTACCAAAAGCATTAGGAATGAGGCAGGAGATATCCTAATCGAAAGCGGGGAGAAGGCAGATAGGTGGAAAGAATATTTAGGAAACTTATATGCGGGACAGGAAGTGCAAGATATATTAGAAAGTGAAAGCAGTGTAGAAGGGGATAACCTAGGGAGTCCTACAATGAGAGAAGAGTTTGAGCTAGCACTAAAAAGTTTAAGGAATAATAAAGCACCAGGTATAGATGGCTTGCAGGCAGAAATCTTAAAGTGCGCAGGTCAAGAGGTAATGGATCGTTTATTTAAATTAGTTAGTCACATATACCTGACAGGCGAGATTCCAGAAGATTACAAACGGAACATCATAGTAGCTTTGCCAAAAAGGAAAGGCGCGGATAGATGTGAAAATTTTAGAACTATCAGTTTAACTTCCCATGCGTCAAAATTTTTAACTAGAATTGTGCAAAGAAGGATGGAGAAAAAGGCGGAAGAAATATTAGGAGAAGATCAGTTCGGATTTAGACGAAATAGAGGAACGCGCGAGGCCATTCTAGCTTTACGAGTAATTATAGAAAAAAACGATAGAAAAGAGAAAGAGCGTATATATAGGATTTGTAGATTTAGAAAAAGCCTTCGACAACGTAAAATGGGGGAAGATGTTCGAAGTGCTGAGAAAGGTAGGGATGAAATACAGGGACAGAAGAATAATACATAATCTCTACAAAGAGCAAAAGGCAGTTATAGAATGTGAGCAGGAACGAAGGGAAGTAGATATCCGGAAGGGAGTGAGACAGGGATGTGCATTGTCACCTCTAGTTTTCAACTTATATATCGAAGATGCGATTAATATTGTTAAGGAAAGAACAGCCTCAGGGATCAATGTACAGGGCCAAACTATTAATATGCTCAGATTTGCGGATGATATAGCAGTGTTAGCATCTAGCAAAGAAGAATTAGGAGCGGCTTTGAATGAAATGGAAGCAGTTTTGACACAGGGCTACGGCATGAAAATCAATAAAAAGAAAACTAAAATTTTGGTATGTAGATGGAGTGAAAATAGAACTAAAATTGAAATACAAATAGGAAATGAGAAGATAGAGGAGGTCGCGGATTTCTGCTACTTAGGAAGTAAAATAACCCAAGACAGTAGGAGCACTAAAGATATAAAACAAAGAATGGCGCAGGGCCGAGTTGCGTTTAACAAAAAGAAACAACTGTTATGTTCGAGAACGGTTAATATAGAGACTAGGAAGAGACTCTTAAAGTCGTATGTATGGAGTACGGCATTATACGGGTGCGAAACTTGGACAATAGGAGAAGCGGATAGGAAAAGAGTAGAAGCGTTTGAACTGTGGTGTTACAGACGCATGATGAAGATACCGTGGATAGATAAGGTTAGCAATAGGGAAGTATTAGAAAGAGTTGGGGAAAGGCGAAAGGTATGGAAAACAATAAAGAGTAGGAGAGATAGGATGGTAGGACACCTTCTAAGACACGAAGGAATAGTTCGCGACATACTAGAGTCAGAGATAGGAATAAAAAGAGGTAGGGGTAGGCCTAGATTAGACTACTGCTCTCAAATAGTTAGGGATGTAGGATGTTCTACTTTTAGGGAAATGCGTAGGTTAGCTCAGGATAGAAAAGAATAGAGGTACGCGTCCAACCAGTCTTCGGACTGAGAACCTTATGATGATGATGATGTAAAAAATATTTCGATTTTTTCGATTGATCGAAAAAAATCGATTTATTAAAAAATATTCGATTAATCGAAAAAACGATTAATCGATTAATTTTCGATAATTCGATTTTTTTTTCGATTAATCGTTTTTTTTTCGATTAATCGATTTCTTTTTCGATTAATCGATTTTTTTCGATTAATCGATTTCTTTTTCGATTAATCGATTTCTTTTTCGATTAATCGATTTCTTTTTCGATTAATCGATTTTTTTCGATTAATCGAATATTTTTCGATTAATCGAATATTTTTCGATTAATCGAAGAATTTTCTATACATCGATTTTTTCGATTAATCAGTTAATTCTCACAGCCCCAGTTGCAACTTGCAAGTGTGAAAATCTAGATCAGTTTGTCTTTTTATTATCAGTTCTGTTCTTCAATAATCATGTTCGTATTTCTTTGATTGCGCTCTGAAGTATTTGTATTCTGAATAATACGTTTAGATTAACGGTGATCTCGAGTTACGAAACATTGTACTGCATTATGCTATTTCTGGCTTAGCTGAAATGTGTTCATCTTTACAAACTTATTATTTATTTTATTTTACCTTGCATGACTTCTGACACGATGGGCGTAATCTAAGAAATATGTACAGACGAGTACGATAGTACAATAATTCTGCGCGAAATTGATAGGATGTTCACGCCTTTTGAAAATCGAGCCAATTTGGAACCCATCAACGTGAGCGCGCAACCTTTCCAGCAAACGTCGCAACCGGAAGAGTTTAAATTTGGTATTTTTTCCGCCGCTACGTTTATGGGGATGATTTTCGTGCTGGTGCCAGTCAGCCTTGCCATCGACATCGTCTACGATAGAGAGGTTGCACGCACTGAATTTGTTTATTGTAAATTGCACGTTTTCTTGTAGATCAAGGCGAAGAATCAATTGCGAGTGAACGGATTGTCTTTTTGCATGTACTTCACGACGTATTTCGTCGTGTTGGGCGCTATGACGTTGCTTATTTGCGTTTTGCTGTTTATTATAATACTGCTGTTTGATATACCGTCGTTGAGGGACTGGCCCGCTTTGACCACCCTAGGGGTGCTCATGGTGCTGTACTGTCCGTCGTCGGTGCTATTCACCACTTGCGTGAGCTATATTTTCGATAAAACGGACTCGGCCCAAGCGATACTGCCGAATATCGTGACTTTCTTGGGGTGTATACCGTTTTTCTTGGTGATTTTCTTGGATATGTTAAGTATCGGTAAGTGAGCCTTAAGTATTTATTTTTTTATATAATTTTAATTTTTAACCAGGCGGCAAGGCAGCCTTCGTCTTGCATGTTCTCTTCTCTCTGCTGAACACCATGTATATCCCGTACGCAATTGTTTACTACGTGCAACGTGTGTATCTGATGTGCAATGTGAACTACGCGTGTTCGAATCAGGATCTCACGATTGCCGATTACATGACTGACGAAATCGTCGTTATGTTGGTCGGCATTTTCCTCCACATCCCTTTTTGGTTTTTCATGCTCGTCATAACGGATATTAAAAAGAGTGGGGGCAGAGTTCGAGATGCTTTGTGGTTCGTTAAAGTGAGTATGAACTCTGGTGCGAACCAATTCAATATATATTTCTCGATAGCAAAAGCCGAACAAAGATGTGAACGAAGAGGCGAATGAAGCTAGTGATATTGGGGAAAATGAAGATCAAGACGTTAAGGCAGAAAGGCACAAAGTGTCTGAAATGATCAATTGCCACATGATGAACCCGCCCGTTGTACTTGTCCATGTAAAATGTTAAATTTCTGCCGTGCAATAATTTTTTTAATTAAAAAAAAACGTTGCAGAATCTGCACAAAGAGTACACGAAAGATAGCAACAAATCGTGCGATTGCTGCTGCAAGCACGAAGAAGAATCTGCTTCGTCTAGGGTTGCTATTAAAAGTTTATCGTTGGCCGTGGATGCGGGAGAGGTTTTCGGCTTATTGGGTCATAACGGAGCAGGGAAGACTACCACGATGAAAATAATAACTGCCGAGGAAGTACCGACCAGAGGAAGAGTAAATCTGAATTATTTCCTCGATTTTTTTTCGCGTAATGTTTGTTTTGTACTTAGGTACAAATCGGTGGGCAAAGTATTACGAATAACATGGCGGACGCTTTTAAATTGTTGGGTTATTGTCCTCAACATGACGCACTATGGAAGAACATTACCGTGAGGGAACATTTAGAGTGTTACGCAGCGATAAGGGGCGTACCGTACGGCGAAATATCCGGGTAAGAAATTTAATGAATTAGGTATTTAAATTGTCAAAATTCTACAGTGCATATAAAATGCTAAATGCATATTCTGACGTCAATGCATGATTTGCACAAGTTTGCATTTTCCGTGCATATTTTTGCGGTTTTAAAGCATGAATGCATATTTAGTAATTTAAAATTGAAAGAACGAAACCTGTATCGGCGTGAGCTTCTGAATGAGCTCAGATTTCGAACTGTTTCTTCGAATTTTCAGGATCGTGAATCAATACTTGACTGGACTGCAAATAACCGAGCACGCGGACAAGCAAACACACCAGTGTTCCGGCGGTACTCGTCGCAAGTTGTCTTTCGCGATGGCCATGGTCGGTAACCCGAAAGTTGTTCTGCTGGATGAGCCCAGTACCGGTATGGACCCGAGAAGTAAGAGATTTCTGTGGGACACGATTTTGGCCAGTTTTCAGGTTAGTTCATAAGGTTGTTAGTTCTTGTTAAAACTGCGTGATATTCAGGGTACTAGAGGGGCGATATTAACCACGCATTCCATGGAAGAAGCGGACGCTTTGTGTTCTAGGGTAGGGATAATGGTTAAGGGCGAACTTAGATGTTTAGGTTCTACGCAGCATCTGAAAAACCTCTATGGCGCTGGGTATACTCTCGAAATGAAGCTCCACGGTGGGGAGCATACTCCCACGTCGACATCGGGTAGTTCCACAACGGAACTCTCTGATTTCGTAGCTAGTTTATTTCCGGACGCAACTTTACAGGAAAGTTTCGCTGATAGGCTCGTCTTTAGTGTGCCGCAACAAAGTGTTCCATCTCTAGCGAATTGTTTTATGCAGTTAGAAAAAGGTTTGCTTAAAAAAAAATATTCGAACGATTTCTTTACGATTTGGTTGCAGCTAAAGCCGATTTCGATATTGAGGAGTACAGCTTCAGCCAGACCACTCTGGAGCAGGTGTTCCTTAAGTTTGCGCAGTTCGATGAAATCAACGGGGAGTAAACTGGCGTAGTATCGTAAAACATAAGCGTAACAGGGTTAAGTGAAGTTCTCGTTTGTTTTCGAAGACTTCTTTCGCTATAAACGGGCCACAGTGCGTAATAACGCAGCGTAGACATAATTCTAAATTCCTTACAGCTATTACACACTGTGGTCATACTAAACAATTATCAGTTGCTGCATACCGATCCAGTAACATATTTTTCCTTTCCCTGCTATAGTAAAGTATTAATAATAATAATAATAGGTGCTTGCGTTCTTAAAATGACTGTCGAGACGACGTAACGGCAAGATAATTAAGTTTCTAGTGCAATGTGTGATGTATTCAATAAAAAAAGTGAGATACCTAGTCGCTGTTGACGTTTTATAAACGATTTTGATAAACTTAATTTGTAGCTGAGATTGTGCCGTTCAAATATTTTCGCGTTGCGTTATTTTAACGCTTCTAATGTTAAGGAACTTTGTTAATTTCGCTTGCTGAAGTCATGTAGGGTCCTTAATTGAACAATAAAAGTACATTTCGTAAAATGTTTTTCGACTTCCTTGGTTTGCGGGACATATGAGTGGGTATTGCCGCTCCTTACTCACAGCGTACAAGTTTAAAGGTAAGATAGACAAACTGATTATTGTATTATATTTGACACAGTAATTGAATTCGATATTTGTCTCGCTGACGTTGTCAGCATCCTCAGGAGTTTAAATCTAAATCTAAACTTATACCACGTTGCTATAAATACCAAACGTTCTATTACTAAAGTAGCAGGAGGTTTGGTATTTATAGCAAAGTAGTCCTATCCCTGTCCTGTCCCTATCCTGGTCACTGTCCTGTCCTGACCTGTCCTGTAACTGTCCTATCCCTATCCTGGTCCCTGTCCTGTCTCTATCCTGGTCCCTGTCCTGTCCCTATCCTGGTCCCTGTCCTATAAATACCAAACCTCCTATTACTGAAGTAACAGGATGTTTGGCATTTATAGCAACGTAGTCTTATCCTGGTCTCTGTCCTGGTCCCTGTCCTATTAAATACCAAACCTCCTATTGCTGAAGTAGCAGGAGGTTTGGTATTTATAGCAACGTAGTCCTATCCCTGTCCTTTCCCTGGCCTGGTCCCTCCCTGTCCTGTCCTGTAACTGTCGCTAATTTAAAAAAATAATAAAGCTGAAGCTCGTTTTTGTAAAAATGAGATAATACACCTTGTAGCAATGATGAAATTTATTTTCTTCGCTGGTGAGAGCATTAAAGGAGGGGGTGGTAGTGGCGGCTTATCAGCAACAGATTGTGGTGGCGATGAAAATGTAAGACGGCAGAATCCCTTTGGAAAATAATTATTTGTGTAAAAACAGCATATAATACAAATTTAAACTTGCTTCTGTGCTGCAGCACTTCAGTTCGCTTTTTCTGAGATAATTTCTTCTTAATATTCGGCATTTTTATTAAAAATGTATAGCATACCACAAAGTAATGTTAACTGTTCATTTATTCACCTTCTGATTTCTGTGAAGATATTTCTCGGTACGTAACTTGAGAATCTAATGAAACATTCTCACGATTTGTTTATCTGTGCTAAGAAATTTGATATTCTTAAACGCAAAGTAGATTATTATCGAGTTACATTTCTGAAAATAACTAGGTTATGTTACAGATTTGACATTAATGACACTAGTGCATTTCAGTTACACCAACTGCTTAATCCATCATTCATTTTCTTCAAAATTTCGCTAAATAAGCGCCAAATGTTTAAATTACATCCACAAATGGACACAAAAAGCTCCCTAATTTCTTCTAAAGTATACAATTTCCTTCTGATAACGCGAATTTTATTATTAACTCCTCTGTCTAGGGAATTATCTTCCCGGTCTGTTGTCCGTGCATAACTTAACTCGAGAGTTGACGTTTAGCCCGGCGTCCATCTTGTTTGCGAATGTAAAAAAAGTAATTTTTTCGTTACTTTAGTTCCTGGGAGTAAATGAGCGCGTGAATCTTCCATTAATTAACAGAATTAAGTGTTCCGTGTGTGTAAGTGTAAACAAAATGTCTGTGGAGTATTTGCAAGTAGCGGAAGACGAGGGTGAAGAACCGATAGAGTTGCCCACTGAAGACGATGGAACGCTTCTACTTAGTACTTTATCAGCCCAATTTCCCGGCTCCTCCGGCCTTAAATATAGAAATCCAGATTCTAGGGCTATGAGAGGAGTCAGACTGAGCGAGGGTCGTCTGCATCCTCCCCCGGAAATCGGCTGGGGCTCTCAAATTTTCTACTGTGTTTTCCCCAAAGGTTATTGCACTTGATTTACAGTAAAATACCGGTAATTACAGGTTGATTTGTTGATTGTAGAGAATAAAAGGAAGTCTGACGATAATTTAGAGAATTCTACGGCTAAGACAAAACGGATAGAAACAAAATTGCGATGTACGGATCTAATAGTATTAGGGCTGCCGTGGAAAACGACTGAACAGAACTTGAGGGAGTATTTCGAGACTTTTGGGGAAGTTTTAATGGCTCAGGTTAGTTATTTACTACATTTTTTCCACTTTTGTTTTGTAACGCTTGTGGTTTCGTTATTTTAGGTTAAGAAAGACGCCAAGTCTGGGCAATCGAAAGGTTTTGGTTTTATCAGATTTGCGTCGTATGAATCGCAGATGAGGGTCTTGGCGCAAAGGCATATGATTGACGGAAGGTGGTGCGACGTAAAAGTACCGAATTCGAAGGTTAGTCGAGTGTTTTCTTTGTTTGTTTTTGTATAAAGCGCCGTTGTTTGAAGGAGGGGTTGATACAGCAAGTACCGTGCAAGGTTTTTATCGGGCGATGCACGGAAGACTTGACCGCGGATGATTTACGCGAATATTTCGGCAAATTCGGCGAAGTCACGGACGTTTTCATCCCGAAACCGTTCCGGGCTTTCAGTTTCGTCACGTTCTTAGATCCGGAAGTGGCTCAGAGTCTATGCGGTGAAGACCACATCATAAAAGGTTTTCTTTTCCACGCGAATGCTTTCGGAAGGTTTGAATTCTTTTCTATAAGCAGGTGTTTCGGTTCATGTGTCGAACGCAGCTCCGAAGTCGGAGACGCGGGGCTCTGGAGGTTACGGAGGTGGCGGCTCGGGGCCTAGAGGGCCGGGGGGGCACAGCGGCAACAGGGGCGGACCTGGCGGGCCCGACGGTCCGGGGATGTACCAGCAGAGGTATAATCCTGGGCCGAACCAGGGGAATTGGGGCAATCAAGGACCCAGGGGGAATATTGATATGCCCAATTTGCAAGCTCTGGGTGAGTTGGTTGAAGACGATGTTTTTCCCACATTGTGTTTGCTTTTTTTTCTGTAAGCAGTAGATACTTGTATGTTATTTGTTGCCTCTCTAAATGAATAAGTTCGGATGTGGTTTCCGATTTTTAGGTACATTTTAGATACTAATATTTGTTTCTTTTTCTATCCAGTTAACCTTCTAAACCCTACTTCTTTCCTGAATTCCGCAAAATCCGATAACTACTGAGGTAGGTCCTTGTTTTTTTTAACAATTTTTGTTAATTTGAATAGTTGATGGTTTCTGTCTTTACTTGTTGAAAATCCATAATTAACAGAACTGATAATAAAAAGACAAACTTGTCTAGATTTTCACATAAATACAGTGGAACTCCCATAAGTTGGATCTCAAGGGACAAAAAAAATTCGAGTTTAAGGTTTTATTAAAATTTCCATACCTACCTTGCATTATTCACATAATAACTCATAACCCATAACGTGTAACGTAACTATACACTAAAGTGACCATATCGAAAATGTCAAAATCTGAGACACGGGCGGCCATTGAGGTGGGGGGTGTGTACTAAAAAATTACTCGTTCCCAAACACTTTTATTTTTTTTGCACAAATACAAAGAAGAACTCTCTAAATTATATTTGACAAACAGACAATTGCGTTTTTTCTGTTGTCCACATTTTATTCATTCCTGGAAAACCCCGCTCAGTGGGAGCATTAGTTCCCGGAAGGCACAGGCAGAATTCTACAATTTTTTTAATATTTTGAAAAAGAACATTTTGGGCGCGAAAATGTTGAAAAATCTCAACCCACTTTTTTTTAATCATCATCATAAGGTTCTCAGTCCGAAGACTGGTTGGACGCGTATCTCCATTCTTTTCTCACCTGAGCTAACCTACGCATTTCCCTAAAAGTAGAACATCGTACATCCCTAACTATTTGAGAGCAGTAGTCTAATCTAGGCCTACCCCTACTTCTTTTTATTCCTATCTCTGACTCTAGTATGTCACGAACTATTCCTTCGTGTCTTAGAAGGTGTCCTACCATCCTATCTCTCCTACTCTTTATTGTTTTCCATACCTTTCGCTTTTCCCCAACTCTTTCTAATACTTCCCTATTGCTAACCTTATCTATCCACGGTATCTTCATCATGCGTCTGTAGCACCACATTTCAAAGGCTTCTACAATTTTTCTATCCGCTTCTCCTATTGTCCAAGTTTCGCACCCGTATAATGCCGTACTCCATACATACGACGTTAAGAGTCTCTTCCTAGTCTCTATATTAACCGTTCTCGAGCATGACAGTTGTTTCTTTTTGTTAAACGCAACTCGGCCCTGCGCCATTCTTTGTTTTATATCTTTAGTGCTCCTACCGTCTTGAGTTATTTTACTTCCTAAGTAGCAGAAATCCGCGACCTCCTCTATCTTCTCATTTCCAATTTGTATTTCCATTTTAGTTCTATTTTCACATCCCCTACATACCAAAATTTTAGTTTTCTTTTTATTGATTTTCATGCCGAAGCCCTGTGTCAAAACTGCTTCCATTTCATTCAAAGCCGCACCTAATTCTTCTTTGCTAGATGCTAACACTGCTATATCATCCGCAAATCTGAGCATGTTAATAGTTTGGCCCTGTACATTGATCGCTGAGGCTGTTCTTTCCTTAACAATATTAATCGCATCTTCGATATATAAGTTGAAAACTAGAGGTGACAATGCACATCCCTGTCTCACTCCCTTCCGGATATCTACTTCCCTTTGTTCCTGCTCACATTCTATAACTGCCTTTTGCTCTTTGTAGAGATTATGTATTATTCTTCTGTCCCTTTATTTCATCCCTACCTTTCTCAGCACTTCGAACATCTTCCCCCATTTTACGTTGTTGAAGGCTTTTTCTAAATCTACAAATCCTATATAGACGCTCTTTCTCTTTTCTATCGTTTTTTCTATAATTACTCGTAAAGCTAGAATGGCCTCGCGCGTTCCTCTATTTCGTCTAAATCCGAACTGATCTTCTCCTAATATTTCTTCCGCCTTTTTCTCCATCCTTCTTTGCACAATTCTAGTTAAAATTTTTGACGCATGGGAAGTTAAACTGATAGTTCTAAAATTTTCGCATCTATCTGCGCCTTTTATTTTTGGCAAAGCTACTATGATGTTCCGTTTGTAATCTTCTGGAATCTCGCCTGTCAGGTATATGCGACTAACTAATTTAAATAAACGATCTATTACCTCTTGACCTGCGCACTTTAAGATTTCTGCCTGCAAGCCATCTATACCTGGTGCTTTATTATTCCTTAAACTTTTTAGTGCTATCTCAAACTCTTCTCTCATTATAGGACTCCCTAGGTTATCCCCCTCTACACTGCTTTCGCTTTCTAATATATCTTGCACTTCCTGTCCCGCATATAAGTTTCCTAAATATTCTTTCCACCTATCTGCCTTCTCCCCGCTTCCGATTAGGATATCTCCTGCCTCATTTCTAATGTTTTTGGTACTAGATCCAATTTCTCTAAAATTTCTCCTAATTATTTTATATGCTTCATCAGTCTTTCCTACTTCGAACTTATCTTCCACTTCTTTGCATTTATTATCGATCCATTGCTCTTTCGCTTTCCTACATTTCCGAATAATTTCCCACTTGATCACCTTATATCTTTGTTTCCCTATTTCATCTAACCTATTTTTATATTTTCGCCTTTCCTCTATTAGACTCACAATATGTTTTGTTATCCAGGGTTTCCTACTTTCATTCTGTTTATGACCCAAAATATCCCTAGCTGAGGAAACTAAACTATTTTTAATGCAATTCCATTCTGCCTCTATGTCCGTAACAATATTTCCACCCGTGCCCTTTAGTACTTCGTTTGTCTTTTTCTCGAACTTATTGCGCATATCATCATCTTTTAGTTTCTCTGGGTCAAGATACCTTCTTCCGCTTCTTTTTTTCAAAATCTTAAATTTAAGATTGGCTTTCATAACGACTATGTTGTGATCACTATCTATATCTGCTCCTGGATAACTTCTACAATCCCTAACTTGATTTCTAAATCTTTGCCTAACGAGAATGTAATCTATTTGATATCTCCCTAAGTCTCCTGTCATCTTCCACGTATAGCATCTCCTAACATGCTGGTGAAATAGAGTGTTCGCGACCGTTAAGTTATGTTTATCGCAGAACTCTATCAGTCTAACTCCCCTATCGTTCCTATTGCCTAATCCAAATGGGCCAACTATTCCGCCCTCTCGCCCTGTGCCTACGATTGCATTGAAATCTCCTATAATTATTAAATTTTCGTGTCCTCTCACAAAATCTAGCACATATTCAATATCACTATAAACTACCTCTACGGCCTCATCACTGTAGTTAGAAGTGGGCATATATACCTGTATTATTACTGTTTTTACAGGTTTCGAATCTAACCTAACCATAACTACCCTGTCACTTTGCTGTAAGAAATTTTCTACACTCTGTCCTACTTTTTTCCGCATAACAATTCCTACTCCCGAATTTCCTCCTACAGATCCTGTGTGTATTACTCTAAAATCTCCGCTCCAGAAGTCTCCAGCTGTACTAGGGATAAAATAATGTGGTGGTTTCCCGTTGCCTTCCACATCGCAGTAGTGTGTATCACAGTGCCATACCAACCCTTACGATCTCTGCCACTAGGATTACTGAAAGAGCTGCTGCCCCCTTCCAGGGACTTGATTTAGTCTGGCTTCTCAAAATAAAAACCCCTCCAATATGGTTAAACCTATGGTTCGGCTCTTTATATCATTGAAGCGCGCAAGCCATCCCACCCGTCCCAGTATTACTAGAACTGCGTCAAGGTACAAGTCCTTTGGGAAGGCTTTTTTTAATAGAAACTTTATTTTCAGTCCACTGAGACAGTTTTTGTCAATTTGATTAGGACCAGGGCGGGAATGTAATGTCGCATTGCTTCGTATGTAGAAGAGACATCTTCCCAAAACAGACAGTGGGTTAAAGATACCCAGTTAAAATTGTCACCAATTCCCAAATCTTTGGACCAACGCTCCAAATATTTTAGGTAGTTTCCATAGAAAAGTTTTATCTGTGATTTGAACCATATTTCGTTAATTTGGCCATTTTCTACCAAGATGTTGATCTGCCTTTTTATCACCAGTGGAATGAACAGGTTTTCCATTCTTTCACTTAACTTTTTTTAAAAATTATCTACAACACAATAGGTTTCCATTATCGTTATTTTCTCGCCTTCAATAGCACTCACAGTATTATGAAATAAACTAGCCTGATTATGAATAAAATGCAGAAAGGTCTCAGACACGTCGCTTTCAAAAAAATCCTTAATAACTTTAGGACATTGGTCCAGAGACAAAAAATATGAGTTTAGAGGGGCCTATATTAGTAGGATACGTTCCACGGCTGGCAAAAGCGCTAGCCACCGAGTTTTGCTATAGCCTAATAATTTTTTATACTCTGGTATACTGTGGTACTACAAAATTCTTTAGGACTCGACTCTAACAATATAAATATAAAGGTGGGAATAAATTTTAACAATTATATTATCAACATCAACTGGCAGTAAATTAGCGGCTGTTTCGATAGCATTATGCACAATATGTGCAGCACATCCACCTATTATATTGCGACCTAACCGTTGTTTGAATTTGTAAAATATGTTGTTTTCTCCTTTTCTTGCTACACCACCAAAATTAGTGTTAGAATTGCCAGCACAATAGGCGACTAATTTATCATTTAATTTGTTTTTAGTTAAAATATCAATCAAAGAATTTGAATTTATTTCAGATTTGTAATCAAAATAGCGTATAAGCGTTGGAAAAAGTTTAATATCTTTGTGATTTGATGCGTCTGAATATATGGAAATGTATTGTACAGATTCCAAATCTTTGTTTAATAGTCCCGCCGCGTAAGGGGCCAAAACTTTATTTATGATGGCTTTAGTCTTAGTTCGTTTGCACGCAAATTTTTTTTCAAACAAAATTTGAATAATTTTAGTGGTACAATCCATTGATCTAAAACTTTGATTGTGCATTACAGTATGGTAGGAAAATATCGCCTCTGATGCAGCTAACTCCCTTTTCTTCACTCCAAATCCAGTGATTGAGTGCTCCGCAAAATCTGGGATGTTTCTGGGACGTTTACTCTTGCGGGACATTTTGGTCAAATCCGGGACTGTCCTGCAAAATCCAGGACGAATGGTCACTTTACTATACATAATATACCCCTACAAAACGCAGGTTGTTACAATTCTGTAACCAATCAAATCATTGTTCAATAAAGAAGTCGGTAATTTTGCACTGTTTTTGATGACGTAACTGTTCCATTTTCACAAAACTGCTGTACAGACCTTAATGACGCACACATACTGTCTTGGACATTTTCACTTGCACATAAAAAATTAAAAATGTTTTTAAAACTGTCAATATTGTTATCCCGGTCTCAGCTCCTTCACTTTCGTTTTCTTCATCGCCTTCGCTGTCGGACATTTCGCAATTAGACGACTGACATTTTAAACTAGACTTTTCGTCAATTGTAGGATGAGCCGGGCAGTTGTCTACGAAAAGTAAAATTTTTCTCTTTTGGGCCAAAAACTTTCTGTCGAGAGACAATAACCATTTCTCGTACAGGTCACTGGTCATCCACGCCCTCTTGTTATTCTGATAAGTGACCGGTAAAGACTTGATGCCCTTAAAACATCTAGGGTTCTTTGATTTCCCAATCACCAAAAGTTGCAGTTTTTGCGTCCCGTACATATTTGCACCAACCATAACAGTAATTCGATCTTTACTTTGCTTTCCCCCATAACACTTCTCATTTTTTAAAAGCCAAAGTTTTGTCCGGTAAACATTTAAAGAACAGACCCGTTTCGTCGGCGTTGAAAATGTCCTTAGATTCATATTGGGAGAGTAATCCAGGGAGCACATTTTCTTTCCAATTTTCACACTCTTTTTCATTTATGTCTGCACTTTCACCGCAAACCACTTTTTGCACAATTGTGTGACAAGTTTTAAATTTGTGCAGCCATCCCGAGCTCGCAGCGAACTCCAAATGTCCCAAAGTTTTCGCAAATTCCTGTTCTTTCTTCCGAATTATTATAGATACGGAATACAAAATACGTATGGTTTGCCGTGTAGGTCAAGGGACTCGCATTTTTATTCGAGTTAGACAAGTTTGTCTTTAGATTATCAGTTCCGTTTGTTAATTTGAACTTTTGGAATAACTTTGGACGATAGAGCATGCTTCAAGTGACAGTCTAACATTTCCGAAATTGTTGTAGGAGCGAACGGTGGTGTGTGGTACTGTAAGCCGAAGTGAATGGTTGAAAAGAGAGGGAGCATTTTTGAACTTTTCGTTACGCTTGTTATGCTCCTGATGTTGTGTTATAATTTTTCTTCGACGTTGTACAAGTTTGAATAAATTTAGCAAAAGGGTATTTGTGTTTTTTGTGTGCGTTGACGTAGAAAATAATTCCGAGTCGCTTGCTGCGTGATTTTTTTTATGTGGTTTGTTTAGGGATCACCGGACAGGGGCAACAGAGCAATTCCACGCAGAACTGTAATCCTCTGGGGTTGGGTTTGAATTTGGGGGCTCTGCCTGTCAATCCTGCTCTGGTAGCCGCTGCTTTGAATCAGGCGGGTTGGGGGCTCATCGGGAACCTGCAGAATCAGCCGGAACCTAATTTCAATCAGGGCTTCAACAATCCCCCGAATACAAATAGCGGTGAGTTGTTGGCAAATCGGATAAGGTGATGGCAGTTATACGATTTAATTTCTTCGACAGGGAGTAACCAGAATGGGGGTAATCAGGGGGGCGGGAACAACCAGGGCTTCTTGAACTGGATGAACCAGGGGCAGAGCCAGGATGGGCAGTGGCGGCCGCCGCCGCAACAGACGCAGGACAAAGGTTTCTTAAAGTACGAATAGTTGTATATATATCTTAGCGGTAGAGCGGCAGGTGCCGCCGATATGTTAATTTATTAGTCACCGTTCCTGAGAGATAAAAAAATGTCGCACCCCTCCCCGTAAATGTTGTACACTAGCTTGATTGTTACAAGTTTTTCTTTTATTACGTGATGCGTCTTCTTAAGACACAGTTTTGATGCTAATTTGTGCAAGGCAGAGTGGTGGATTAAATTTGTGTGTAAAGTACGTAGGTTTTAAGTTGTAATATTAAGAGTAAGTGCGATTTTTAATTTATACAAACGGACTGGTTATAAATCTATTTTACGCGGATGATATGGTTGTTTTTTTTTGTTTAATTTTGACTGGGTATTAATGTATCAATATTTTCGATTGAATATATATAGAGAGTGATTGTGTGAAGTTTCTCTTTTCGTGTTTCTTTTCGAGAGTAATCATTGTTTATCTTTCGGATTTTGACGATGATCGAGTATTAAATTCAAAATTTCCGAAGCATTTTGAATTTTTTTTAGCAAGTCAGCGTATTTCCTCTGCTTTTGAAGCCGTCCTACTTTTCTATTTCCTTTACCAACATTCTTAAATGTATTAATGATCTGTCTTAGGTATACTGTTCGTACGGGGCAAGCTCAAGCGAAAATTTAAAGGAACGTCAGTTTTACAGAGTCCCGAGGACTTCCTCTTTAATTGGGAATTTCGGAAATAATGCATAACGGTCTAAAGTTCTTTATATCCTCAAGATTTTATATGCAATGGTACAAAATCTTTAACACCGCTGTTCTTCAGTAGAAGGAGGTTTAGTGTTTATAGCAGCAAAGTGTAACAGTATCCAGGTCAAATAATATACTACTCAATACCGTACAGGAATATTATGAAAAATTTCGAGTTTCTAAAACGACCGTTAGGGGGCGTAACATACACCGTCAATTACAAAAATGGCTGTTTCTCAGATATTTTCCGATACAATATATATTCCAGTTGCCCGCATTGCAAACCTCAACATTTTTGCATACTTTTTGTCCCATGTTTTTTGCTCCATCTCTTGAAATGAAAGGGCGTGGGGGCGTCAATCGTTGTTACATTCAAATTGTCATAACTCCGGTTCGGTTCAATGGAATTTAACAAATTTAGTGTCATTTAAAACGTATTTTTCAACTCTATCGTTCACATTACAAACATTGCTTGGAATATGTTTTATCTGTCCGGTAGAGGCCGCTATTTGTAAACTCAACAGATTTTTTAAATTTTCGCGTAAATATTAAATGGAATGGTATACCTTTCCTCGCACATTTAATAAGTCAATGAAAACCTGAACTTTGTATCTCTTTCCAAACCGGAGATATTAACAAAAAACTAGACTCCTGGACAAAATATTAACGCACCGCTTAATTTTTTTTAAATAACTTTGAGATTAGAATGATTTTTGACTTACTAATTTTTTACAAGCAATCTGTGGACCTCCTCTGCTATTTCTATCATTGTTGTTATGGGAACGTTTTGTTTAGAATTTGTAATTTTCATTTATGTGATTCTGAAAACTTTTCGTAATTCATTTCGTAATCTTCTTTTTAATGTAAGTTAACTTTATTTACCATGATTTTCGTTATCAATCCATCATTTATGAATATCCTAGAGTACAAAAATGAAACGAGCCAGAAATCTATCAGTGGAAGAATCAATACAAGCAGTAACCCTTTTGGGTGAGGGATACTCAAAGCGTCAGATTGCTCATTGGCTAGAAAGACATCATTCTAGCGTTAGTCGCATGGTAAGCCACTTCAACGAGACAGGATCTCACTTACGAAGACGAGGAAAAGGTCGAAAACGGTGTACCAGTCCAAGGGATGAGCGTTTTATTAGACATTGCGCTCTGAGAAACAGGAAAAGCACTAGCACTGAGCTAAAAAATGAGCTTAGAACTGTTCACAATGTTCGAATATCGTCTCGAACTGTCAGAAGACGGTTAAAGGAAGCCGGATTGACTAGCAGAAGATCGGCAAAAAAACCATTCCTCACCACGGAACACAAAATTCGAAGACTGCGTTTTGCTAGAAATCACCGATATTGGACTCTTGATGATTGGAAGGTTTTATTCACCGATGAAACCAGAGTAAGCTTGAAATCTAATGATGGACGTGAACGTGTCTGGCGAAGGACTGGAGAGAGATTTGCAAGTTGTAATGTCTCTCAAAAAGTTCCTTTTGGTGGCGACTCGGTAATGTTCTGAGGAGGGATTTTCTTCAACGGTCCCATAGAGTTGGTCCCTATACGTGTGAGGTCAATGAATGCAAATTATTATCTGCAACACATCGTAGTTGATAATGTAATGCCATTTGTTCCCTTTGTTGGATCTGATTTTCTGTTAATGCAAGATAATGCTCGACCCCACGTAGCTGGACAGGTTGTTGACTACTTAAATGATGTTAATATCCCATTGATGGAATGGCCAGCAAACAGTCCTGATTTAAACCCCATCGAACATTTATGGCACACTCTAAAAAGAAAGATCCGAAGTCGTACGCCTGCACCTGCCAATCACGACCAACTTGTAAATGTAGCGCTTGAAGAATGGGAGAATGTTCCTCAAGGTTTGATTGAAAATTTAATCACAAGCATGCCCAGGCGTATGGAAGCAGTAATCAAGAGTAGAGGTCATACGTGGTATTAACATCGCATTGAATACTCAAATTTAATTTTTTTCGAATTTTTCCGCTCTCACAATTTGCGCGTTTTGAAGCAAAAAAAAATGATTCGAGGTCAAAAATGTTTGAAAATGAGTCCATGTTACAATTAATTCTTTCACAAATTATAACATTAGTCTAATTTATAAGATTTCGCGCAGTTTTTGTTTGATTTTAATTTCTATATTGAAATTTAAGTACGTTTAATAAAGTGGTGCGTTAATTTTGTCCAAGAGTTTAATTATGAAATAAAATAACCATAAAAAAGCTTCTAATTTTTGTTAATTTGAATGTAACAACGATTGGCGCCCCCCGTCCTTTCATTTCAAGAGATGGAGCAAAAAATATGGGACAAAAAGTTTGCAAAAATGTTGAGGTTTGAGATGCGGGCCACTGGAATATATATTGTTTCGGAAAATATTCGAGAAAAAGCCATTTTTGTAATTAACCGTATATGTTACGCCCCCTAGCGGTCATTTTAGGAACTCGAACCTAATTTCCAGCGATTTTTCAGGACCATATTTACTGAAAATATTTTTTTCCCAAAGCTGTATGATTAACGGTTTGGGAGATATAACCGACGACCTCTCTTAATGGGACACCCCGTACAAACGTTAAAATTGTTTGCAATGTTCTTTAATTTTCAGCCCTCGATTTGTTTTTTGTTTTGTTTCTACCCTTCTCCTTAATTGTTTTAAAATTGGTTCTAAATTACTCGAATATCCCTGTCCGGTTTTGAGTAGTGTAATTTTGACTATTAGAGGGTTGCGTGGAAAAAAACTAATTCTGAATTCTCGGCTGAGCTTGGCCCCGTGCATGTTCGAAAGTGACGTAAGGAGTGCGTTCTTTTCGCTGGCAGAAGGTGAGAGAAATGTTATAAGTGTATATGGCGTAACTGTACCGTTTCATTATAGAGTATAAAAAGTGCTGTATACGTTTTGTGGTTTGATAGTTTTTTTGTGAGTATACGTGGAGTATACGTGGAGGTTCAAGAGTTTGATGATGAACAGAAGCTGCTTGATGAGATTGGCGTAAGTTTATTTTCCGAACGTTTGATTTCTTTTTATTTTCGAGTTATTAATATTTTTGTGCGAACGTTTTGCGTTTTCCACCGTTGCCCATTTTGCACTTTTAATGCGGTTTTCGTTTAGGTTCGACCTCGGAATTCGAAGGAGATGTGGCTGAAACTGCACAGTTCGAGTAAGTTTAATTTTTATTCGTAAAAACATACATAAAACGACGAAAATTAAAGTTTCGTCAGTTCCTTTTTAGCGAAATTCGGCAATACGAACGCGGCCGAGTGTATTTCGCTGCTGTAATACCTCAATTTCATGTTTTCCAGCTCTTGTTCGGTGAATTTCATCGACGGTCGATCCAATTTTACGTCGCCGTTGAGACTCGCGACGATAAAACCGATACTGCCCGATGGGTAAGTCGGGACGCTCGCCGCTGCGAACTCTGCCGCGGGAAAA
This sequence comes from Xestobium rufovillosum, assembly GCA_963966045.1. NCBI lineage: Eukaryota > Metazoa > Arthropoda > Insecta > Coleoptera > Ptinidae > Xestobium > Xestobium rufovillosum. The sequence goes on from OZ014497.1 coordinate 33,633,020, forward strand.
TGTTTGCGGCAGTGCCGCAGAGTTTTCTTGATGTGCTCCAAGTCGGTCCATACGGTTCCTGCTTGGGAACATATGACGCCGTTCGGTTTCAACGCGTCCTTAAGTAATTCGAAGTAAGATTCGGTGAATAAATTGACGGCTGGACCGACGGGATCACTCGAGTCCGTGATGATGACGTCGAACTCGTTTTTGTGGTCACGCATGTATTGGAACCCGTCGCAGATGTGCAGGGTCAGTTTGGGGGAGTCGAAGCCGACGGACATGAACCGGAGGTGTTTCTTGCTGACCTCGACGACTTTGGCGTCAATTTCAACTTGGACTATTTGCTGCACGGACGGGTGCTTCGAGACTTCCCTGGCTACTCCGCCGTCGCCGCCGCCGACTATGAGGACTTTCGTTGGGCACGGATGGATACATAAAGGTAAGAAAGATATCATTTCTTGGTAGGAAAATTCATCGAACTCGGTACACTGGATGATTCCGTCTAGGATCAGAGTATTTCCATGGTTTGTCCTGTAACAATGAAATGTTTTTATTATAATGATGACATTCTCACAAATTTATGAACTTATCAACTCACGTTTTGACCACTAAAACGTCTTGATATTGGGACTTTCCTTGGTGCAAAATTTCCTTGACCTTCAGCGAAGTGCACTGCCCCGGCCACATGTCGTTTATTTCGCTGAACCAACCGTCTTTTATCTGATCCATCGCGAAGAAAATTGCTGAATTTGATGTTCACTGAGCAAGAACCGTTGATGAACTAACTTGTTTTTGCTCTGTGTAATTGTTGTAAGAGTGTGTCAAGGGCAAAGGTTATTCAGTACACTCAGAAGTAGTAAACAAATTTTGATAAACCGTTTGGTTTTGGTTAGGTAGGGTTGCTTCAGATAGGATCAAGATAAGTTTGTTTTTCTTGTTTATTTTGTTTGTTCTTTGATACTTACAAGTGTTTCTTACCAGTGGCGGCTCATTGGGGAGAGCTCTGGAGTGCTGCCATCCCAAAAATGTCCACAAACAAAATCGTACTGATTTTTTATTCAGTTCAATTTTTTTCTAATTTTTGTCTTAGTAAGTAAAGAAATTATAATTCTATAGGTACATACATTGTTCAGGTTTTTTCTCTGGCAAAGCCCTCCTTCCTGATCGCTTCAAGAGCCGCCACTGAGTATTCCTTAATAGCCTAGTTAATATTCTATATATGTAGCTAGAATGTTTAATTGTTAGATTATGTGTCTTAGTTGCTTACATAACTTGTTTATTACTGTTGCATTAAATGCCTTACCTGGAATTTATGTTTATCTGATTTACATTATACAGGGTCTTTTCAGTAATTTTTAAGTTTATTTTTGAATTTGCCGGTGGTCCACTTTTAAACATCTAAATTTTCTTTCTAGGCACTGGTTTCTTGTTGCTGGTGTCAACAGTCGAGATAGCATCCAAATAGTCTCAAAAGTTTGAGAAACCATCATACTGTGATATCGCCTGGGAAATGTTCTTTCTATTAAGTGTGTTTTGTATGATATTTTAAAAGTCTCTATTTTTTGTGAGTTTCTAATTTATCATTCTATTTTAAATAAATCAACTCGAAAAGTAAATATTTTGTAAATTGTTCGACTTACCTACAATCAAAAAAATAAGATAATTATTTAAGTTTTTGCCTCGGTTTATTGGTGCTTGGTGGTTAGAGAAAAACACATGAAGAAGTGAAAGTAAGTACAGTTTTTTCATATTTTGAAAATAATTTGTGAAACATGTTTGGGCCAAAGTTTTCAGAATTGCTCATTTTTCAAGGAAAACCGTGTTCCCAATTTCTCAATAGATGGCGCAGTCATGGTACTCGCCCATTTCTCAGCGACCAGCTTCTTTAAAAGAAAGCATCTGTTGTCTTTTGATATTTGAAAATCTAGTTGAATCAGAGAGTACCAAAATGATGCAATCTCGAGAAATTGTCGAACTGGAATTTTCTCGAAATTTCGAAAATCTGGATCCATCCCAAACCCCGGCCACCGACCCTAATAACACACTTCCTTATAAACGGCTCGGTCGTGGAGGTACGAGGGAGTGCCACGACAGTGCCATCTCTTGAGAAATTTTCAAACTAAAAATTTGCTCGAAGAATGAGAAATTTGTCTCGAGTTTTGAAAATCTGGATCCATCCCAAACCCCGACCACCGACCCTAATAACACACTTCTTTTTAAACGACTCGGTCGTTGAGGTATGAGGGAGTGCCAAGACAGCGCCATCTCTGGAGTAATTCTCAAACCACAATTTTTTCTCGACGAAGGAGAAATTTGTCTCGAATTTTGAAAATCTGGGTTTTGAAAATCTGGATCCATCCCAAACCCCGACCACCGACCCTAATAACACACTTCTTTTTAAACGACTCGGTCGTTGAGGTATGAGGGAGTGCCAAGACAGCGCCATCTCTGGAGTAATTCTCAAACCACAATTTTTTCTCGACGAAGGAGAAATTTGTCTCGAATTTTGAAAATCTGGATCCATCCCAAACCCCGGCCACCGACCCTAGTAACACACTTCCTTATAAACGGCTCGGTCGTGGAGGTACGAGGGAGTGCCACGACAGCGCCATCTCTGGAGAAATTCTCAAACTAAAAATTTGCTCGAGGAAGGAGAAATTTGTCTCGAGTTTTGAAAATCTGGATCCATCCCAAACCCCGACCACCGACTCTAATAACACACTTCCTTATAAACGGCTCGGTCGTGGAGGTACGAGGGAGTGCCACGACAGTGCCATCTCTGGAGTAATTCTCAAACCACAATTTTTTCTCGACGAAGGAGAAATTTGTCTCGAATTTTGAAAATCTGGATCCATCCCAAACCCCGGCCACCGACCCTAATAACACACTTCCTTTTAAACGACTCGGTCGTTGAGGCACGAGTGAGTGCCAAGACAGTGCCATCTCTCGAAAAATTTGCAAACCGCATTTTTCCGTCAAACTCGAATTTTCTCAAAATTTCGAATATTTAAAATAATCGATTTTTTGCTGATTATATGGAAATATGCAATATAAAAATAATCGATTCTTTTATTCGATTCTTCGAATAATCGATTCTTTTATTCGATTATTTTTAAAGAATCGGTTCTTTTTTGGATCATACCAGAATAATCGATTATTTTACTCGTTAATTTTTAAAATAATCGATTTTTTGTCGACTACAGTCAAACTTCTATAACTCGAACTTCCATAACTCGAATTTTCGATAACTCGAATAAATTTTAGTGGCAAGAGCATTTAGGTACATTAACTCAATATAAATTGGTTTCCATTATTCGAACTTTCCATTACTCGAAGTTCTCCTTATCTCGAATATTAAGACTGGCATTTAGTCTCTATAACTCGAAAAATGACGTGTAGATAGTCTGGTGACCAATGAAAACAAAGGGGGCGGTCTTATATTCAAATTTAAACCAAGCAGCCAATGTCAGCTATGCATATTCAGTGCTGACAACCCTACTTATGTAGTTGGAAATTCATAAAATCCGGCAGTTTTTTGTACTTCTTAACCACAGAGTTCTCTGTGTTCTTAACCTTGATAATGTCTCCAGAAGGGGTTTTAAAACTCTCAATTAGTGAAAAGTTAAAGGTTATTCAAGAAGTTGACCGTGGAGCAAAGAAGAAAGATGTGGCTTTGAAAGTTATTTTTTGTACATATTTGTTGTACTAGGCATGTGAAGAAGTGTCATTTTTCTGTTTAATGTGCAGAGTTATTGCTTATTATTTCTTGTTTTGTATTTAATTATACATATGTACTTGTATAATTAAAGATATTATGTTAATTTCTTTTAAAGGACAAAGTTAGTTTTACCTACTTCTTTCATATATGTATTACTCATAAATATTGCATATGACTAATTTTCAAAATTCTTTTGTAACTCGAAGTCTCTATAACTCGATTTTTTTAAATCGCAAATGGAGGTTCGAGTTATGGAAGTTCGACTGTATATGAAAATATATGATAGAAAAAAACGATTCTCTTATTCGATTATTCTTGAAATAATCGATTCTTTTATTCGATTATTTGTGAAAAATCGATTATTTTCTCTGACGTTTCAGAATAATCGATTATTTTAAAATATCGAAAAATAATCGATTGCTTTATTCGATTATTTTTAAAATTATCGGTTCAAAAATAATCGTTTTTTTAACAGTCCTTTTTCAAACCTCCAACTTTGTTGTTGATCATCAAAAAAACTTTTGGAGTCCTGGTATATTTTTACATATATTTCGAAAATTTTGGCCCCCGTTAAAATCTGTTTGAACAAAGTGAGAAATTTGGAATTTTTTGTGAAAACTTAGAAATATGTCTCATCTTTCGGGACAGTAAAAGTGGGAAGGGAAAATGAAACACAGTAATTCCTTATCTAATTCAGTTATGAAACTTTATTTAAAGAAACACATTCGCACATAAGCGTTAAAAAATACAAAGACCTTGTTTATTCAATCGAGTTCAGATCGTAGGCATCGCCACTTTGGATCGAAACAGACCAAAATTTCCTCTAACAGCACACATCTGAAATCGGCCGAAAGTTTTTTTTACACATAAGATGCACTAACTTAATAATATAAGAAAATAAATATACAGTGCAGCATTATCATTTCTACTGTTTCAAAATAATTTTAAAGTAGCGTTTTATGCAACAGAATTTTTCTCCGTTGGGTTTTTCCTCAAAGCCAGAAAAAAATGCATTTAGTGTGGTGTATGGAATGACTAGAATGGACACCCAAAATAGTAGGATACAATCATACTTGGCTAGATTTGGAACACAAAACCGAAAGTTAAAATTTAATCTAAACACCACTTTAGACAAGAAACACAAGACCATCTAGACAGCAAAAAAAAACCTACTTACAATGAGTACGCATATGACATCTCAACTTATCCTTTCTACTAAACCTTTTTTGGCATACTTCGCACTGAAAAGGTTTTTCCCCGGTATGTATGAACATGTGCGTCCGCAAACTGCTCCCGTGCATAAACTGTTTCTTACAAATCTCGCACTCGTAAGGCCGTTCACCAGTATGAGTGCGAATGTGAAGAATCAGATGCATGCTCTGTCCGAAATCTTTGCCGCAGAAGTGACATTTATAGGGGCGTTCCCCTGTGTGGATTCGATTGTGTTTCGTTAAAGTGCCATTCGTACAGAAGAATTTCAAGCAGACGTCGCACTGGTAAGGTTTTTCACCGGTATGCGAACGAACGTGAGCTTGCAAAGAGTTGTTATCTCTGAATAATTTCGTGCAAAAGTCGCATTTAAAATTCCCCTTTCCGGTATGGATGAACAGGTGTTTTCGTAAGTTACTCACATGCCCGAAACAACGATCGCAATACTCACACTTAAACGGTTTAACTTCTAAATGTATATAAGAATGCACCCTCAATTTCCTCTCTAAGCTGAACCCTTTGCCGCAAGTTCCGCATTTGAATGGCTTAACTTCATCGTGAACCTGCATGTGAAGCTGCAAATTATAATTCTGCCGGAAACGCTTCTGACAAACCTCGCATTCGAAAGGGCGTTCGTTCGTATGAATCAACGAATGCACCTTCAAATTATGCTTAAACTTAAACCGCGTCTTACATATGTTACACTCAAACGATTTCTTCCTCACTTTCTTATCGTCGTCGTGTACGACCATGTGTTTACTTAAATTACTACTAAACCCGAAAGATTTTCCGCAAACCTTGCAGACGTAAGAGCGTTCTCCGGTGTGTATAACAATATGTCGTTTTAAATTACAGTGGTGGCGAAACGACTTTGGACATAATTCGCATTTGTATTTGTATTTTGGGCTCTTCTTGTGTTCCGACATGTGCTGCTCCAAATCGGTGGATTTCGGAAAAACCTTCTTACAAACATCGCATTTGTGAGACGGGTGCTTTTGTGCCACAATCTTATTTGAATCGACGACTTCATCGGGTATTTCTGTTTTTATCCATACAGTATTTAAGGATTCACCGGAAATTATCTATAATATACTTTCAAACTATTTGCAATATGTTATAATTTGCTGAACTAACCCTTTCTCGATTTTCATCAGTTGTGGGAGGCTCATAAACAGAATCTTCAGTTTCACTTTTTATTTCCTTTTTAATAGGAATACCAACATCATTTATGTTAGTTGGAATAATGTTGCACTCATTTTCGTTTATGTTCATTATTTCTTGCTAATTTATAAGTTTTTCATTCAAAACATTGAGAAAATATTTAATTAAAGACAAAATTCTTAGGTTATGTTAATGACAACAATGACAGTTCATAAATGGGTATCTGGATTACCTACTACATTTCTATCAACCAAGGCTTCCTCTATCATACTATGCAGTTGATAATAGATTTATTTAGTTTATTTTACGGACATTTAGTAATATATCTAACACTTAGATTACAATTTACTTCTAGTAATGGATTTTGATGAAAAATGCTTTAAATTATTTTCACTGATTGAAATAATATTCAATCCAAGACCTATTTGTCCATCAAATAATCTACGGAGCCTTCAACACTAACTAAATTGACATTTGACAGATACATTTAATATTCTAAAAATTAGAATTTCTTGGATTTTAGGGCATAAAACCAGTAATTTTATTATAAAACCACTGCATAAAACGCCCAATTACAAATTTCATAAAGTATTTACCTGATACAAAGTTTGTTTTAAGACGATCACAAATGCATGGAGTGCTTAAAGTTACGGCATTCCACATGTAAAAGCCTTACTGAAAATTGTTTAAATACAACGTCCGAGAACCAAATTTTACTTATAGTTGAATTTAACATGTACTATGACAATAAATCAATGCCCCTAAGAACTTTTTAATATAATATTTCATTATAGAAGTCGGATAATGCGCATGCGCAAACGTGCAATGAGAATTTTGGCCTATCATATTTAAGACAATGATTAAAATTGCTTCAAATTCAACTGCAAATTCTGATTTCGATGAAAATGCTTCTGGAAAATCTCGCATTCAAGAGGGCACAACTTGCACTCATATTTGAATTTCGGGCTATTCTCGAGTTCTGATACGTGCTGTTCCAAATCAGTGGCTTTCGGGATAACTTTATTACGAATATCGCATTTGTAATATCAGTTTTTTGATGGAACATTCTGATTTGAGTTAATTTCCACGTCGGGTACTTCCGTTTTTAACCCTAGCATGTTTGTAGATTCGTTAGAAATTATCTATAATATGTACTTTGAAAATATTTGGGATAGAGGTATGCTAAACTAACCATTTATTGATCATCGGTTGTCGGAAGTTTGTAATCATAATCAATTTTTATTTCTATCTTACTAAGAAAATTAGGATGATCTATATTAGTTGAATTGAATTTCGTTATTAATTTATAAGTATGTTAGAACTTTAATCCAAAACTAATTCTAGGTTAGATTTACGACAGCTCGACAACTGCTGTCAATTAGCAAAGAAAAATAGATACCTGGATTATCTACAGTTTTTCCATCAATCATGGCCTCCTGCATAACTACAAACGAAAGGAAAATTATTTAATTAATTAATATTTAAACGTATAAATAAAAAATATATTGTGGATAAAGCACCATGGCGTAAAGTACGTTTTAGTACTGCAAGCATTTCGCATTTTTTCCAGTTTCTTAGAAAAGGGGGCTTGATAGAGCATGTAAAAAAGAAAATTTGTGCAAAGGATATATTTTGGTATATGTATTACTTTAGGCAGAGAAACTTGCGGGACCGGAAGCGAATAGAGGTGTTGGGCGGGGTAAAAACTGGCAAACTAGAAGATAGATAAGAAGATACGTGTTATTTTCGTTTGTAATGAAGTAAATAATCCGTAGAAACCCGTCAAAGACGAAAAATAGTAGTCTTGAAGGAAAAACCTTCGATGTGGAGTAGACCATTTGGACAGGGGAAGCGCGTAATATGTAGCGCGTAGTTCATTTGTATCGACTCCTGCAACGCGCGGTCTGTCGCAGCAAATAATGCCCCTGCATTTCTGGCAGCAAAATAGCATCATCAGCATTAATGAACGCAAACAATTCGGGAGATAAGTGGCGCGTCACAAACGTCAGATTTTCATTCCAAACAAAACAAAGCCACGTGCTTTCTGACGTTTTAACCTAACCTCTGAAATATAATTATAATTACATATAGTTGTTTTCAAGTTTTTACGCGTAAGCCCAACACACAAATTGAAAATAAACTGTTTTCACTGCAAAACGTCTATAATTATATTGCAAAAACTAATTTAAGACGTTGTAAATAATATCGATAAACGTCAAATGGCACGTGCTTTTGTTTTGTTTGGAATGAAAATCTGACGTATGACGGAGGCACTTAGGTCCCGAATTCGAAAATGTCAGTGACTTCCAGAAGGTCCAATGTTTACTAACACGAACTTAAAGAACAATTCGAAAGTGAAGCGCTAACCTAACGAGAACACGGAGCGTTTATTCATATCCCAACTAGGTTTTGCGAATGAACAGATATCCAACGTTTTAGCGTTGTTTTCTTTAGTCAAGTACAATGAACTTTAGAAGAAAAAGGATACTCTTGGATTCGAACAAAAAGTCCCTATGCATTTTCGACCGTTATTTGCGGAACATGATGGTTAACACTTTATTAAATTAAAGCGCGTGAACATGGAAATAGCCAAATTGGCAAAACCTCGTTGGTATATAAATAAACAGGGCCATGCTACCCAAAGTTATTATATGGGAAGTTGCCTAATGCGAGGTTCGTTCTTAGTCGGCAGCGATCGGAAATTGACGTCACCGCGGGACCGCAATTTCCTGCCGATAAGCGGAGCGCATAGAACGGTGGAATAAATCTTTAGGTATAAAATAATTATAGAAACTCCAAACACCTTGTATTATATTCTTGTGTATAGAACCGAGCCATGTGTTTATTTTATATTTTAGAGATAATAATTTTGTGTGTGTGTGTGTGTATCTGTTTTACGTGAAGATGAGAAAAAAAAACTCGCTTTTTAGAACGCGTAGCGAGCAGTCGATCTTTGTATTATATTAAAATAAAATGCGTATCAAAATTTTTGCGTTTCCTTTAATCGAACGAAAGGAAGATACACAACAATAATAATTATTTATTATTAACCCATCTGTTTCAGTAGGTACCTAAATACACTTTCTTCGCCATGATGAGTGATGAATCAATGAATGCACAAAATTCAGTACTACCGTACCTAATAGACACTTCCACATTAGTCTCGGGAATGATATTAGGCAAGTAGGTACGTATTTATTCGAGTAGTAGTAGCTAGTAGGTATGAAGGTGGGTAGGTATTAGGTAGCTACATACTTAGTTTTGCTTTCAAAAACACATCCATAAGTCTCTAATCTATGAACACATCGGCGGCGGCAAGCAGAAAGTGTTTAGAAATAAGTATTTTTATTCAAATAACTGTACATAATGTTATCTATATCTATTTATACTGCCTACTACATTTCAAGTTATGCGCATACTTTTTTCAACTTTTTACTTTGTTTGGAATTAGTCGGAGTATGGGTGTAAGGTGCAGTGGGGTAAGTGCGACCTATCTTTTCATATTTTTGACTTTTGGTACTTGTCAGATTGTGATTTTTTTAAATACGAATTCAGCTTTTTAATATAGTAATCTTGACAATGTTTTCTGTTCGTTTCGAATACTAAATAGCGATAAATGTGCCTCAAATTTTTTTGAGCAAGAAATATTTTTTTTTCGTCATTGGGTCGCACTTACCCCATGAATGTGAGGCAAGTGCGCACCACCTGATTTATAGCTCATGTAAATAACTAGCAGTGTCTGTTGGGGCAAGAGCGTGCTGTACATCAAAAGTTGAATTAACTTTGTGTTTGATAGTTTCTCGTATCTGCGACAGGTGGAAAGTTATGGCATTTTGTAAGTAAAAAATAGAAATAGTGACGATTTAGATTATTGAACAAAATTGTTAGAGTACGAATAATTAATGCAAATGCGAATACTTAAATTTTTATTTATTTACTAACATAACTGGTAACTGCTTAGGTAACTTATTAGGTATCTAAAAATAATACAATTATTAAATTTTAAATCGACTGCAGTAAGTAAATATAAAGTAATGAGTAATAATCGGGCATAGCAGTCAAGGAAAACTACACAGGCCTATAAGTCGCACTTGCCCTGCGCACTTACCCTTAACCGTAATTTTTGGGGGGCAAGTGCGACCTACAACTTTTTTTGATAAAAATATATCTAAAAGTTCATTAATGCTTACCAAAGGCACGTTGACTCTTCAAGGTTTCTTTTACAATTGATAATAAACTAAAAGATTTTATTTTTAAGGTCATTAATTTACGACGAGTATGCACCTGCAATTTTGACTGACGAAATCCAGCAGATCCGCTGGCAGTTTAGCCTTGCAGGCACATATGCGTGTCTGATAGGTGGCGCTAATGGTGTTCCCCTAAAGGTTGCGTATATAATATTGAATTCAAGTGTGATGAAGCCCAGTTTACACACACGAAATAACAAAAAAACTGGGTTGGTCGCACTTTCCCCAAAATTGCTCTTGCCCCACTGCACCTTATGTATTTATTTCTGAAATTAAAAACTGGATGTGGATTTTAGTTTGTAGTAGGTATACTGTTATTTTAATCATCTCCAGTTAAAATTGAACGGCATCGAGGGCGATTTCATTTTCAATCTAAATTTAACTTTATTAGGTTAACAATGCTAATTCAAAAATCTAAATTACTCTACTATATTAGAATACGATCATTTTTGCTTTAAATTTTACAAATTACCTACCCATATAGGTAGTTAAGTTTCAGTAATAAACCTTAGGTATACCAGAAATAGTCAGACCCACGCCCAGAAGAAACTATAGAATCCGTGAATGTCCGTAAGAATCGAATGAATGAAATTCCAATTTGAACCTGACTATTTCTCAATGAAATGATCCGCCGTTTTTACAATTACCTACCTACGGAAGTAACAAGTGTCGGAAATTTAGCGCGGGAATTTGAGGTAGGTAAGTACGTACTTTAGGACCTTTACTTACACCCTGCAGAACGATGAAACTTCATAACAACGCAGGTTATACATAAATTTTTGTCACCAAAGGCATGCATAAAGCGTGGGAATCGAGAAACACATGCAGACGTATGTACAAGTATGCTTGTGGAGCGCGGCCGAGGTCCATCGCTGACGTCACATGCTTCCCCCACTCGTACTTCACGCGGTGCTACAGCGCTTTACGGGTATTAGGCAACTTCCTATACAGTGCCCGTCTAAAGTCCGTTCCCCCCCTACTAATTTTTGAACCATTTGAGGTACATCCATGAAATTCGGTTCAAGGTAGTCACAGGTCACAAGATATTTTTTGACGTATTAATGACAGCTGTCAGTCTCAAGATGGCGGTCGGGCGCCATTTTGAAAAAATATTTTAAATGGGAAGGGGCGTCATGTGACACCTCGTTTTAAAGGTCTTATCCAGTGCAATATCATACTAAAATATGGCGTCGATACCTGAAAACGTTACAAAATGGTGGCTAATCAAATTTCTAAATAACCATGAATGTTGCTCTCAATCACGTTTGTATGAGAAAAAAAAATCGTTGTCGCGGTAACATCTTGTTTTCTACTTGTCAAATGTGGCATGTTTAGTTCCTTCATTTAGGAAAAGTGTGACCATGGCTCGTAGCTTAGACGATAAATTTGAAGCGGTTTTGATTTTTGGAGAAGGTGGAAGAAATTACCATCTAACGGTAGTTTTTCCTTAATAAACTCTCTTTTCTCCTCTTATTGGTCGACTTCATTAAGAAATTTCACTACAAATTAGAATAAAATTTCGTTAGAAAAATGTTAAAATTTAACAAAAGACATCGACGACATATTTTAGTATGATATTGCACTCGATAAGACCTTTAAAACGAGGTGTCACATGACCCTCCCTCCCATTTAAAATTTTGTTTCAAAATGGCGCTCGACCGCCATCTTGAGACTGACAGCTGCCATTGTTACGTCAAAAAATATATTGTGACCTGTGATTACCTTGTGCCGAATTTCATTGATGTACCTCAAATGGTTCAAAAATTAGTAGGGGGGGAACGGACTTTAGACGGGCACTGTATAATAACTTTGCATGCTACCATGCAAACGACATGGCGAGAATGTAGAAGCGGAAGTGTTCCTGCGCAAAGGACCGCTTAATCAGAACGACACAGTAAACACGTTTCACCCATAAGAAAGTGAAGTAGCAATAGAAACTTGGATGCTAAAATGACAGCACGGATGCAATAAATACTCTGAATTAATTTAGAATTTGTTATATTATTATCGCTAGAATTGCATTACAATCTTTTAAACTTCAGCAACGAATATTAAAGTAATTATTTGAGGTCACAAAACAATCTAGGGAGCCTCGTACACTACCAAATTCCAAGATTAATTAACGAAAACAGGTTATTTATTTTACTTTAGGGAAAATAAAAATAGGCAATTACAAGTACTTATCTGTTTCTGATGTAATCTTGGGCACGGAAGTCAGGATTTGCTGTAAATCAACTTAGAACTTAGCAGAAAACTAATTTTAGGTTAGACTTATGACAACTGTCAGCGATCAAAAAAATAGCTACCTGCATTACCTACAATATTTCCATCAACCAAGGCTTCCTGAATAAATACACATAACAAGAAAACGACTTTATTTTATGTAAATTTAAACTTTTAAATCAAAAATTTACCTTTGAAAAAGAACTATGCATTGCTATCTATTGAATTTAAATGTGTACTAGCTTTAGCAACGAATATCTAAGGTAATATTATTGGAGTTTACGCAACCATCTAGGGGGCCTAGTACACCACCAAAGTCCAAGATTTAATATTCAAAAATATGAAATTTATTTTATTTTAGGGAAATAAAAATATGCAATTATAATTCTCACTTACCTATTTTTGTGGCAATCTTCTGTAGCGATCTTGTAGCGATCAGGGTTTGCTATAAATTAATTAGACAACAAAATGTGGTTAAAGTTACGGCGTTTGGGGTTTTAGCGCCATTTTTATATGAAGCTAAGAATAAATCGTACGACATACTAAAATCGAGTTTTATTTACAATTGGATGTTACAACATACACTATTATAATAAAATAACATCCGGAAACCTTCTTTTATAACTTTCCCTTTTAATAATAACATCTCGTGTTTTTATTTGTCTAATATTTACACAAATATTACATTTTCTCACTGGTAATTCAAACATTCAAAGGCCCAAAGGTCAATTCTTAAGGATTGCCGAATTGGAAAATGCACAAACAATTCACGATTAAAATTATCACATTCAGTAAGTATTCGTTTCAAATTTCACTAGTCCTCACCGCAGATGGAAAATTATCGAATAGAGAAAAAGGCAGTTGAAGAAAGCACTGCTTAAACCCGCTTTTCCATTCATCTGCGCGAATGTCACTGGACAGATAAGACGCTTATGACGTCATTGAACAAAGGACCAATCACAAATACTTACGTGACATATTCGAGTGTTTCTGCACAGCCTGCGTCTCGTACTCATATTTAACACTGTTTAGCGGATAAACTGATGTGGCAACAGGATATATTTCATTCCATCTGTCATCAGCAATCTTCTGATGTTTGACTGGGTGATGTTTCTTTTCCAGTTCGACGCCTTTCTCCGAACTTCTGTAATATACGTCGTATATTGTTGCGGTGCAACGTATTTTCAGCCGGCGTTTTTGAAACAGCTGTTTGGTAACTGGAAGCCTCAATTTGGTATATGCACTGCAAAAAAAGTAGAAAAACGCAAAACTGCTACATCATATCAGTAAACATGTCGTGATATTGATTTAGATATAGAACGTCTACTTTCAGACGTACGTATACCTTTTTGGAAACGCTTCTCTGGAGGTGAGACGATACCGATGTCTCCGAATACGTTTACCCGTGTGCCCGTCATTTAATCTGGCACCGTTGATGTACCAAGTGAGATTAGCGGGAGGATTTGATTCACTAGAAGTGCAGTTTGCGTCTAATATTTCACCTAACCTGTAACGAGTCTTTAGACCGTTTATTGAAGGATCTGTCTTTGGAAGATCGACTACCTGGAATAATCTAAATTTCAGGTAGATACTTAACAATAATTTAATAAATTTCACAATTTATGGTCATGCCTGATTTTGAACTCCCATTTTCCATCTACTACCATCTTTTGCTTTCTCTCGGTTTTAAGTTTAAAATTGAAAATCTTACTCACATTTAGAAAACCGGTGACAATTTTCGTAAAAAAAGAAGGTGCATCAGCAGAAATCTCACAATTATACTCCCCGGAACTGTCATCCCCAACATTTTCTATGTTCAAATGGGTGCCATTAGAAAAATCTTCCCGGACTTCTACCCCTGGGATGGGGAACATCTTCTTCGGGGGCAATTCTTTCGGGGTGTATCTGTAAAACTCCCTTCTACCCTTGTACCATTTTACGGTATACAATTGGTCACCCTCCAAATCGTAATGACACCGTAAAAACGCAGAGTGACCACGGATCACAGCGCTTGGGATGTTGAGGTGGACGTCTTTGAGCGAGGAGGCATCTGCAACAAAACTTTACGCTATATAACCCTCATCAAACTTCAATTTCTTTGGCGACAATTACACCCCTGTTTCATCCCCCAAGTCTCTAACTGCAGTTGTCGTTAAGTCTCGCTGCAGACAGTGAAAAACAAAAAGAGAATATAAGTTTGAATACCCCATAAAACAACAAATGCCATTCGAGCGGGGTATTTTCTAAAAACGTGACGTTTCGCCAAAACTACCTTTAAAGCGGAATAAAGCTCGTCGGTCCTCTCGCAAAGCGTAGGTACTTTAGTTAAAGAAAATCATTATCCTTTTTACGATTTATCTCAGTCTATTTCGCTTTCCAGTTTATAGTAAAGGGATACACTTTTTCATTGCAGAGATTGTGAAACATCTCAAGTGGATCGGGCTCGTTTATTTTAAAAACCGATACTCGAAACGAAAAGGTATTTTCAATAGGAAATTCCGCGAATTCGCCGATGGGAAAGAGAATTTTCTGGCGGCATTAATGCCCCGGAAGGGCTGCCCACGTCCGAAACAAAGGTTCCTTTTAACGCTAAAGGAAACTTAGCAACCAAGTATCAACTGCCAACTAGAGATACAGAGTGTCTCTTGTGGCTGCAAATCAGATCAGCCACCAATATAATCGGGGAGCAAAGTACTCTAATTCGACACCCTCTATACAACTCGAATACACACGAGAAAATGAAGCTGATTCTTATGTAAAATGACCTGCCGGATTCGAATTTTGAGTTCGCGTAAATATCGGGAATTGCGAAAATGCCGGAAAATCGATTTTTCGTAAAATTTTCCCAAATCAATTTTCGACAATATTTAATACTTTTCTTGTATTTCAGCAACGAAAAGAGTTAGAGAGCTGTTGTTTTCGTGGAATATACACTGAAGTGTGCTGATCATCACAATGTACTCACGTTGCCTCTACAATTTTTCAATTTTATGAAGAAAAATGTTTTCTTGCTAGACCACAAATTTGTGTAATGTATTTTTAATGTACCGGGTAATCTTATTTTTCGGAATTAACATATAGGTACATATGCGAGACCAAATACGGACAAGGGCTCGAAATTATTTTTGGTGAAGAAACGAAACATTAATATTGTTTCTGAAAAAAGTTACAGCGAGTCAAACACAAATAATTTTTTGAAAACATTTAAGGCCGTTTAAAGAGAAAAAAATCGCCCCTGGAAACAAATAAACAAAGTAGTAAATCTGAAATACGAAAACTGGACTTTTATTCAGATAGAGTGAAAAGTTAACAATACTTCTGCACTCGACACACTTCTTCCCACAAGAAAGACACACCACGGACCACCTCGTTAATAAGAAAAACCCCAAGCAGCCCGAAAATATTTGTTTGTCCTCGTAATAGAGCTACGAAGCTACCTGCGTCGCTGACAACTCTGTAAATTATAATGGGGCGGATAGGGACCCTAAAACAAGGGTTAGAATAATGAATATGTACTTTGCGGTAGCAAAAAAAGACATATCTGCAGGATTTCCTACAAAACGGGGAAAACGAAATTAATTAGGGATGGAGGAAAAGGCAGTTTTTGGCAGCCGTCGCGTCCATATTTCGCTACGTACCGGATATTATCTGGACAAACTGAGGGGCGGACACACACCCCGGGGTCGAGGGCGTTATTTATAATGGAAACCTACAGCGATACGAGATCTTGAATATGAATTCCCATACACAGCTGTGCATTGTCGAGTTTTCCGGTCGTAACTCGACGAAAATATTGATAAAGGATTATTGATACCGGGACAAACTAATATTTTATTTACATAGGTACGCTTTCATGTCTGACTCTATTCTTAACAACACACTTTTATTACAAATCGGAAAACTTAAACTTTATTTTAATTCTGAACGTATGTACAATATTTACATCTTAAAACTGAATTATGACCACTACCAGGCACGCAGTCTCACGTCCTATACTCTGAAGATTAAAAGACTTGGATATAGTGGCCAAATTCAGACTCAATTACCATTACCGGGTTTTAAGTCTCACATCCAGCTTCCTGAAGAGAAATACTTGGACATAGTGGTTCGAGTTGAATGACTGAATGCTGGCTTTTATATTATATTTCAACGTTAACCTACGCTAAATGAGAATAATTAATAGTTTTGGGAGACAGCCAGGAGATAATAATGAATTCGGTATTCTAAGGGTGGTCTTGTCTTTGAATTAATTTGTTATCAAAAGACTGCAGGAACCCCTGGGTTCATCTCACAGCTGTGTATAATATTGTTAGGAAAGATTGATTAATACATAAACTATGCACCTAACGTGTGTCAGCATCAAAAATTTAACCAAGTCTAGGCATGTTAATTAGAGAACTGCAGTTTACAAAACAACGCACATTTTGAGAAACTCTGTTTTCTTCAACTTATAAATTAAATTAAATTTTTGCCACACCCTGTATAATACTCACCTGCCTGCCCCAACGCGAAATAACTTTATGCACGAATTTCGGCCTAATTTAATAGAAAGAAACAAACATTTTCCTGACAATGATGTATCACTTTGGCAGAGAGGCCGGCGCAAAAACAAAATTAATGATTCCCAATTTTGCATACGCATCTGGAATTTGTAAACAGAAATCTGCTCGTGGTTATCGAGTTTATTGATAAAAAAGTCAACATGCCGATGGAAAATGTAAATCACTGGGAAATACTGCGGTAAAGGGGGGTATTAAACAATAACCATTACTTATCTGAATGGAAAACATATCACAAAAAGTAAATTTAAAACTAATTTTTATTTCAATACGATAGCATAGGCTATTGTATAGTTTGGTCCTTCGAGCCGGATGAAATGTTTAATATTTAGTTTATTTATTTATAAATTTTCTAGAGTTAATTTTGAGCTTTTTTTGTTCTGTATGAAGGATTGTGTAATTGCTATTGAACATGTGATTGTTTTCTGGAAGGTGATTAGCATATTAAGTTGAATTAGACTTTTTATTAATAAGTGTTTGATTCACACAGTAGATGGATCAAGAACTTTGATGTAAATTCACTATGAATTCTTAATAGGGTTTCGCAAGACCAAGACAAGACGAGACTTACATCAGTCTTGGTATCGGTCTTGCATCCTCGTGTTGGTCTTGGTCTCGGTCTTGGTCTTGAAACCCAAGACCAAGACGAGAACCACATAAGTCTTGGTCTTGGTATTGTTTTTTCTTGGTCTTGTTTGGTTTTTATGAGAGTACGAGAAATTTATGAATTTCAATGTTTCCACACCCACTGAATGGGAGATAGTTCAAAAATAAGAAGTCCTATATTTCACATTTGCATAATTTCATAATTTGTTCGGAAAATAATGATTCAATAAGTTGTACAGTTGAATGAATACAACTTTTGAATTTAGTACATGGCTCTACTAAAATTGGTACATATTTTGTGTTAAGATGTAATACACTGGCGAGCATAAAATTAGGGTCACTTCAAAAATTCAACTTTTCTGATTATTTATTGTATCTTATTATTGTAAATGGATTTCGTTGTATACATATCTCTAAACAGGAATGTTTTAAAAAGAAAACGTTTCATTTTCTAATGTTTTTATTGAAAATTCGTAAAGAAGCAAATTTTAACAAAATTGTCTTAAAAATGTGTAGTGAGAAAAATGTTGGAATAAAACAAGGAACTGTTAAAATTTTGACCCCTAATAACGAGTGTTTCCTCCCCGTGAATTTATGACAGCCTGGAGGCGACGTGGCATGCTCTCAATTAAATTACGGATCACATTTTGGGGGATGTTATTCCACTCCTGTAGTAGGAGCTCCCTAAGATCCTGTGCGTTGGTGGGAGACGGCGTATGACTTCGTACACGTTGTCCTAGCTCATCCCACACATGCTCTATGGGGTTCAAGTCGGGACTCCGTGCGGGCCAATCAAATCGTGTAATTTGAACCTCATCCAAATAAACGCTAACAATCCTTGCCACGTGGGGTCGAGCGTTATCATGCATAAAAGTTGCATTTTCTCCCAGAATCGTCATAAAAGGCATGACATGATTTTCTACAACTTCCGTTACGTACCTATGCGCAGTTAGGGATCCATTGCCGATAAACACCAATTCGGTACGTGCGTCTGAAGAAATTCCTCCCCACACCATAACTGAACCTCCACCAAATGGAAGTCGCTCATCAATACAAGCCTGGGCATACCTTTCTCCGGGTCTTCGCCATACCCGCCGACGTTCATCCGACCCATTTAAACAGAAACGCGACTCGTCTGAGAATAATACCCTCCCCCAATCGTCATTTGTCCATCCCAAGTGATCTCGAGCAAAGTTCAGTCTTGCAATTCTATGGCGATGGAGAAGTGGAGGACCCGTAGCCATTCTCCGACAAGATAATCCAGCAGAACGAAGTCGCCTCCTAGCTGTCCATTCGCTAATGTTAACATTTCTGACTTCTTGGAGGAGATTTCGAAGCGAAACTGCCGTAGCAGTCCGATTCCGTAAAGCCATGGACACAAGAAAACGGTCATCCCTTGGCGTGGTGGTTCTTTTCCGCCCTGATCCTGGTCTTCTCGTCAGCCTACCAGTTTCCTGAAATCGTTGGGATACCCGCTGAACTGTAAAAAGACTTACACCAACCGTTCTTGCCGTTACACGTTGCCCCCGACCATCTTGCAACAGCGCTATAATTCTGGCCGCCGTGACAGGATTTAAAGCCATTATAAGGAAATAAACGAAGACTACACTTTTCGACCGTCAAGTTATACACAGGAAAGTTAGTGAATAAATGAAGGAAATTGAAAAATAGACCCCGAGAAATAAGCTTCCAAGTAGCGCACCTGCAAGCATTTACTAGAAATCGGAAATATTGAATCTTTGTTGTGCAAAAGAAACCACAAAAAACTTATAACAGTTCTCAGAAATGCAAGTGTTATTGCCTTCAAGAATTAATTAAATTTAATATTTTGAATTCTTGGAAAAATTGGCAATTTTCAAAGTGACCCTAATTTTATGCTCGCCAGTGTATAATAAACTTAATTTAAAAACCAAAATGAAAGCTGTAAAAAGTTATCCGACATCTGAAATGTACTTGCTTCCCATAAAATGTATTTTATTTATTCTAGTACAGATTATAGTATAAGGGTATACAGTGTGATCATTTAAAAACGAGCCACCTCAAATATCTAAGAAACTAATAGAATTATGAAAAACGCCGAGGCACGTAAATTTATGACGCAAGGAGGACAGATTTTGATGTATAGTTGATGTCTATAAAACTCACTTTAAAATCTCAAATTGCATCATTTCGCTTGTGATATATCATTTTAAAGGAAATCGAATGAGGAATACAGCAGCGATATTTATTTTTTAATTATTCTGCTGTATTCCTCATTCGATTTCCTTTAAAATGAGGTGTCACAAGTAATATAGTGAGGGTGGCTGGAGGTTGGGGGTTTGGTTTCACCAACGTCAACTATGCATCAAAATGTGTCCCCCTCGGTTCCTTAATTTACGTCTACGTGTCTCGGCGATTTGACGTATCTAACATATTTGAGGGGGCTCGTTTTTAAATGATCACACTGTATAGTATGCTTAGTAGGCAGCCCAATTTTGTCACCACTCGCGCATGACGTAGGTGCGAAACAGAGATTCACGGGAAACACTTTTCCGTGCTGTGCGAACGCAATTATCAATGATGGGATGGTGTTAGTATTTTGTATTGAGTACACGAATTTTAAGCATTATTTCCAATTTTTGTTATGAAAAATTGCAGTTATTTTAATTAATTTTTTAATAAACTAAAAA
Organism: Xestobium rufovillosum; assembly: GCA_963966045.1. NCBI lineage: Eukaryota > Metazoa > Arthropoda > Insecta > Coleoptera > Ptinidae > Xestobium > Xestobium rufovillosum. Next base: position 33,653,394 of record OZ014497.1, read on the forward strand.
ATAACTGTCAAACATTTTCTAAAATATCAAGACCAAGACTTTCCCAAGACTCTTGCTCCAAGACTCTTGGTCTTGGAGGTTAAGTCTTGGTATTGGTCTTGGATCATTTATGTTAGTCTTGGTCTTGGTCTTGGTCTCGAATTCAAGACCAAGACAAGACAAGACCAAGACTTTTCTTGGTCTTGTGTGAAACCCTAATTCTTAATGAGTTAACCCTAAACGCCAAAAGACAGTGACACAGTAATTAAACTCGATATGTGATTCGCTGACAACGTCAGCATCTTCAGGAGTTGAAGATTAATCTAACTCTAAACTTAAATTACATCACTATAAATACGCAACCCCCACTCCTAAAGTAAAGAGGATGGATAAACCTATAGGGTTTCTTCATCAGCCACCCCCACTCAAGAAACAAACTCCATCTCTCCCCCATGTTCAAAATAGTTCCATCAAATTCTAGAACCATTTCGAACACGAGAGCAACAAAATTGGTCTCCTAAGCGAAAGGGATCGGCATACCTACAGGGTTTCTTAGAACTATTTTGAACATAAGAACAATAAAATTGGTGTTCTAGAACTGGAAGGTACGTATTTATGGCTGGTCATATTCTATCTACCTTATAAATCTATACAGGGTCCAGTTCGGAATATATATATATATCGCTATACTTTCCAAGGCGTTTAAATCAAATTTATTATTTCCTGGTCTTCAGAGTTTGAGATTATTAACATTGAATTTATGGCCCGTTTCCTACGCGTGTGACGCCATGCTAGACTTATCAGTACGGCCTTATTTGTAATATGCTTAATGCTTCTTGAAGAGAGTTAAAATTCCCGCTTTATGAATGGGTTCCGTTTTATCTTTCGCGTTTCCAAGTAGATTTTGTAAATTGTTGCTCGAAGTGTGAACCACTTTGAAGACTACTTTCCCGAAAATAGTATTCATACCTCTAGTTATCTGCGGTACATATGGTATTTTTATAAATTTAGTAATTTTATTATTCCCATTTAAAGTGGTGGAATTTCGCAATAGCATTTTAAATTTACGTTTCCTAATTAACCTATTGACAATTTCTGGATCGAAACCGTTACATCCCGCTATATCTTTAATTGTGTTTACTTCCTTGCGGTATCTTTCAACGGATAAAGGTAGACTCAACAGTCTATTAACTAAAGACCAAAACTAGCCTCTTTGTGCTGACTGCAGTGGTTCGAATCTGCAGTTATGTACCGAGCTGTACTGGTTTCTTTCCTATAGATGTCAAATTCTAACTTACTGTCTTTCCTAATTATACCAAAATGTCCAAAAATGGAAGCTGTCCTTCTCTTTCTATTTCGTGGGTAAATTTGATTGAATTGAATCTACTATTTAATTCGCTCAAAAAATCTTCAACGTTACATTTTCTAGTGTCAAAAATGGCAAATATATCGTCTACATATCTCACCCACACCTTTGGAAAATATGGGAGCTCATCTTTCAGTTGGGTTTCAAATTTGCCCATGAAAATTTCTGCAATGAAAGGAGAGAGGCAATTTCCCATGGATGTACCTTCACTTTGTTGAAAAAATGATTCACTGTCTTTGAAATAATTCTACTGCATACATATATTGGTTAAATTAATGTATTCTTTGACAGTTTATTCATCAATGTTATTTTTATTAAGGAGAGTATCTATTGGGAAGCAAGAAGTCGGGAGGACAGTTTTGAAGTTTTGGTTTTCAGATGCGAAGAGAGAGCGATAGATCCGGGCGAGTACCTACACGTCTTCAGTGTTACAATACATTCATGCGTTTCGTTTAATGCCTGGTATCGGTACGTACGAATTTTGTTTTCGTTTTTTTAAGTGTACCGGGGCGTTTTCGGTCGTGATTAACCGTTATTTGTAAGAGTGTTTTAGAGAAGTTCGAACTGTTGATATGTGTACTGTGGATTGTTTAGGTTAGGTAATTAACTGTTTAATTGTTTGCTGGTAGTTATTTAATTGTTAGTTGCTTATATATTTCGCTGCTTGTTGTTCATTTTAAAATTTCATGTTCTCAAATCACTTTTATTTTTAAATATTTGTACACAAGTCACTATAAATAAATTGTGTAAATACGAAATACGTTACAGTACACAAGTATAAATACAAGTGATAAAAAATGTTTGCATAATTTCTGAAAAAATTACGTCTGCTCTAGAGAACATAAACAGGAATCTCCTTAACACTCTTATCTGTACAAGCTATTAACATTATCTGTTGCAGCATCATACAAGGTTGGAAGTTGTTTTAATTTTCTTAATACCGAGTAAACGGCCTTGTATTCTTCATTCCACTATAATTTTAAAAACGTCAATGCAGATAACGTTTTCTATGTTTCTACATCAAAGTAATTATTATATATTTTTTTCTGAGAGTCAGTTGTTTCAAATTTAACCATCAATGTACTGTTCAGTTTTACTTGTGATAGTCGTGTACCAAAATTTTGGGTAAATAATGTTTTATTTGGTATTTGTTCTTGTTTGTATTCTTCATTCCACTATAATTTTAAAAACGTCAATGCAGATAACGTTTTCTATGTTTCTACATCAAAGTAATTATTATATATTTTTTTCTGAGAGTCAGTTGTTTCAAATTTAACCATCAATGTACTGTTCAGTTTTACTTGTGATAGTCGTGTACCAAAATTTTGGGTAAATAATGTTTTATTTGGTATTTGTTCTTGTTTGTGCTCAATGGGTGTTGTTATTAGGGTACAGGGGCTGCACAACGGGTCTTTTCCTAACGGGTTTCTGTTTGGCACTGCTTCCAGTGCTCACCAGATAGAAGGAGCATGGGCAGAGGACGGTGAGTAGAATTTTCCTGTAAATCAGCGACTGAACTGATTTTCCAAATTATTGTGATTTCCAGGTAAAGGAGAAAGTATCTGGGACTATGGAGTTCACACTCGCCCTGAAAGGGTCATAGACCTATCAAACGCAGATGTTTCTTGCAATTCCTACCACAAATACTCGGAGGACATTACTTACATCAAAGACTTAGGGGTAGATTTCTACCGATTTTCAATATCATGGCCGAGAATTCTTCCTAACGGTCTCGAAAACACCTTAAACCGAAAAGGAATACAATACTACAATGATCTTATAGATGGCTTATTAGCAAATGGAATAGAGCCAATGGTGACCATTTACCATTGGGATTTGCCCCAATATTTACAAAATTTGGGCGGTTTCTCCAACAGCAGGATAATCAAATATTTCGTTAATTACGCCGAAATTTTATTTAAAACTTTTGGAGACAGAGTAAAGTATTGGTTCACCTTCAACGAACCCAAAATATTTTGTGGTCACGGACACGAGTACGGATATTTTGCACCCTTCATAAAGCAGGAAGGAATTGCTGTTTACCTGTGCTCCTACAACGTTCTCAGAGCTCATGCAGACATTTACCATTTGTACGACGAGAAATACAGGCCAACGCAAAAAGGTATGCTTCTCCGATTCATTTCTGCCAGTATGGTTTAAATAACTTTCAGGCAACATCAGTATTGTTATGGACGCGTTTTATTTTGCTGCATCAGAAGACTCGGAAGACCCGGAAGGAGCTGTGGAACGCCAATTGCAGTTCGTGGTAGGTCATCATAAAGTTTTCAGTTCGAAAACCTCCATCCTTTCCTATCCTGAGCCAACCTACGCATTTCCCCAAAAGTTGAACATCCCACATCCCTAACTATCTGAGAGCAGTAGTCTAATCTGGGCCTACCCCCACCTCTTTTTATTCCTATCTCTGACTCTAGTATGTCGCGAACTAAGCCTTCGTGCCTATCGCTCCTATTAATTACTATCTTCCATAATTCCATACTCAACAGGCCGTGCCGATAGAATCTAGTGCGCACGTAAGTGGGGGAACGTGACGTCAATTGGGAGCGCGAACCTGGGAGCCGGGCATTTATCTTTACGGCAGCGCGCAGCAGCGTTATCGCCCGAAGACTTTACAGACTTTACTAACTTGCCAGTATCTTTGACAAGTTTATAATGCCTAATTGTGCTATCGTGGGTTGTTACTATAACTGAAATACAAATGACGTTAACTTTTTTAGATTTCCGCAGAATTCTTCGCTAGCAACTAGCTAGCTCAACTATGTAAACGTGCAGACAAAGTACTGCGTTGTCTAGTTCGGACGCGCACGTAATTTGAGAATCAAACAATTAAGTTTACGATTTCAGGGTTTATCAGAAACTGATAAGGGTAAAATTGTGAAGAAAATGCGAAAAATAGCAAACTAAAATTAACTTTGTTGTGATTGTGATTCGCGCCGTATTTTTTAACGCATGCATTAAGTATTTTGTAAAACAAAATCACCAAGCAAGAGCTAAAATCGGTTATTGTTGAAAGGGACTAAGCATTTTAACAAATTTTAGACTGGACAAAAATACCTTAAATATACAAAACCTAATAAGTTGAACTAAAGTAATCAGAAATGTTTATAGATAGGTATCCTCAGTTAATGTACTAAAATTCCTCTGAAAAAAAACTCGCTTTCGGAAAATGCAATGTTTTCTTGTCACCTATTAAATTTATTAAATATTTAGTTAGCTCCTTTCACAAATAATCGATTCTGTTCACCGACTGAAATAACAGCTGTCATGTGAATTATCGTTGTATGGGGTGGCCCACTGAAAACAGTAAGTGCGATTTTATGCCATTTAGCATCATTTTCACGAAAAAAGCTGGGGCACGTCGAATTTGGTTGTAAGGGGGACATCTGACTTCGATGTTTTCATTCATGTAACTTCAACCCCAAAGCGGAAGGGGAAAGCACCCTTAAATTTTTAAATAGGAGGTAGTGTCAAGATGCACACCGCATGAAAGGCCTTTAAATTCTCTTTATAACAGTTTTTCATTTTTTTAAATTGGATCACTAACCTCCAAGAAAATGCACTTTAAAAATAACATTATTTAAGGCACCTTTTAACACCAGTAAGTGCGATTTTATACCATTTGAAGCACATTTTCTCAGAAGTCAGTGGTCCGTTTTAAAAAAATGGAAAACTGTTATAAAGAGAATTGAAAGATGAAAGGCTTTCAAACGGTGTGTATCTTGATACCACCTTCCATTTAACAATTTAAGGGTGCTGTCCCCTCCAGCTTTGGGGTTGAAGTTACATGAATGAAAACATCGAATTCAGATGTCCCCTTTACAACCAAAATCGACGTGTCTGAGCTTTTTGCGTAAAAATTATGCCAAATGGTATAAAATCTCACTTACTGTTTTCAGTGGGCCACCCTGTATAATGTATGTGAGTTAATTAGTCATTTTGTATTAATTTTTTTGCACCGATATCGATCAATCAGGAGGCTAGATTTAGTAAAGTTATCTTGCATAATATGTTTCTATTGCTTATTAGATGAGGGAAATTATAAATATAATATACTGCAATATCATTCGACCTTCCTAGTATGTATATTCAAATCCTTTTCCAACAAAATTAGTGTTGCTTTTAGGAAGCACCCCTCGCGTTAACTTTGTTCTCAAGTTTAGAAAATATTTTTCTCGAATACAGTAAGGTAGTCTTCCGATAATTATTACCGAATTGGTTTTGTAATTAATAAATACAATTTTAAGTTTACTCGAAAATCAAAGTTATGCTTCATATTTGAATAATTAACCACGTTTTACAATATTGCACGAACCATAAGTCTTCCAAATTCATCATTTATTTAGTTTTAGTTTTGTCTATATGACAAAATTATAGTGCAACTTTATCCTCGGTGCCAGACTTGTACTACTAAAAGCTTTAAAGAAAATGTTTTATTGGCGCTGAATGGAGTAAATTGTGCATAATATAATAATTGCTGTCAAATGACATAAGCTTTAAAAAGGTTTCTGCATAGCCCTTATGAAGCAAAAAGTTTTTTAATTGTTATATTATAATATTTACTTTTACTTCTAATGGACAGCTTTATAACTGTTTACAAAGCATAATCTTCATTTTTGAAGTATTGAACAAGATTTAGCACCATTTTTTTTAGCTTACATTTACGCCACTTAAAAATTAATATATTGCACAGTTGGGAATGTACGCCCAGCCGATTTTCCACCCCGATGGCAACTACCCCGACATAGTAATTAATCGAGTAGACGAACGAAGTTTTTTGGAAAAATTTCCTCGATCAAGGCTACCAAAGTTTACTGCCGAAGAAGTGGAATACATTAAAGGAACGTCAGATTTCTTCTGTCTAAACCACTACACCACCTGGATGGTCAGATGGAAGGAACAGCCCATCGATAACCCTAGTTGGGATAAGGACATGGGAGTGGAGATGTATGTCAATGAAACCTTTGGAGAATCCATCGCGTCCTGGTTGAAGGTAAGTCACATTACATTTTCTTTTAGATGAACGAAGATTTAGCCTATATTCGAAGGTTCATCCATCAGGATTTCGAGGATTACTGAACTGGATCAAGGATCACTATAACAACCCACCAATATTTATAGCAGAAAATGGTTATGCAGAAGACTGGAGGGTTATAGACGACCAGAGAAGAATAGACTATCACAAGGTATAACAGCAAATCAATCATTAAAAAGAAACTGAAATAAATTTAAACTTGTATAGACTTATTTGTCCGCCATGTTGGAAGCCATCCACGAAGATGGTGTCAACATTATTGGGTACACCCAGTGGAGTCTACTGGACAGCTTCGAATGGGACACTGGTTACACGTAAATAATTTCTTAGATCTTCAAAAAACATTGTTAGATACCTACAACTTTATTATTTTTAGAATTGGTTTTGGTTTGTATTCTGTTAACTTCGACGACCCCAATAGAAAAAGGACGCCGAAATCATCCGCCAGCTTTTATAAGCAGCTTTTAATACATCGAAATTTGAGAGATATTAGTTGACAAAAACATACCCTTTATTTTATTTCTTGTATTACTTCTTGGTATTAAATTTGCACGGAAAACCTTTTAAATTTATCTTATATTCACCGGCCAACAAATAAACTGCAATAACGTATTAAAAATTGCTTCTTTGCCAAATTACAAGATACAATATGCATGCAATTTGTCAGCCAACAAGAATGCCTCACTGCAAATTTTCCTCGCACTGTTCAAATGGCAGAAACAAGGGCAGTCATTTATAATCGGGAAAGAGACAGAAAATCCTGTAGTGAAAATACAACGGCTTCGTAGAGAAATGAACAATGCTTCATCGAACAAGTATCTGACAGTTTCCGCATCGAATTCCAGTTTATTTCAATTTAATCTCACAATTTGTCACAATTTACTCGATGAAAGACTACTCCAGGATGCAAAAAAATGCAGTGACCTCGTTCACGCAGATATACATATAGGGTGTCCTTTAAAACACCATAACTTACTAATTTCAAATAGAACCCTGTTGTTTTTATACCATTATTGGATTCCCCATAAAATTGCCTTTCTTATTGCAATACACTTCCCTATCCCAAAATTAACCGTTTTTGAAATATTTGTATTTTCCAGATAAATCTAGCAAATATGATTTGATAATACTCGGTTGGCTATGAAAAAAATTAAGTCATAAAAATGTTTTTTCGCAGTTAATATCGCTTTGTTTAAATTGATTTGAGAATTAAGTTTTCTTAAGTGAAAATGAATTTTGCAAAACAAGAATTGGTAGATCTGGTCTAGACTTTGGGCGAAAGTGAAAGAAATTGTTTGTTAGCTGCCACATATTTTGTGACGAAGCGACATTCTATAGAAACGGAAATGTGAACAAACATAATTTGCATTATTATGCGACTGAAAATCGCCATTTTGTACGATATGGACCACCATATCAACGTTTGGGGGACACGTGTTGTTGGCTCTTATTTTTTTGGTAATGAGGATGGAAACACGTACTTCCACTTTCTGCAACATGATTTGGAAAATATGTTGGACGAGTTGCCATTAGGCGTAACACGACGGTTGTGGATACAACACGACGGCGCCCCTGCTCACTACTACAGTGCGCAGGTAAGAAACTACCTGGATAATCAGTTTCCTAACATATGCATTGCTAGAGGTGGCCCTATAAATTGCGGCCAAATAGGTCCCCTGACTTGACCAAGCTAGATTTTTATTTGTGGGGTTTTGTTAAAGATCTGGTGTACCATGTTCGACCCATTACACGAGTCGACATGATAGAAAGAATATGTGATGCATTTCTAAGGGTTAATCCTGAAGTATAGAGAAGAGTTGAAAGTATCTGAATACCTAGGTACCTATTATTTTTCTTAAATTCTTAGCAATTTCTAATTAACTTTCTATTGTTTTTGTTCTATGCTTTACAATATTATTTTGTTTATTCGCTAATTGTTGACCTTTTATGTAATTGTTACTGTTTAAATAAATATTGCTATGGTTTGTTTTTATTTAGTTGTTTGATTTGGCACTTTTTTCAAGGAAATGCAAATTTGGAAAAACGGTTGATTTTGGGTATAGGGAAGCGTATAGCAAAATGAAAGGCAATATTATGGAGAATCTAACAATGGCCTAAAAACAATAGGGTTCTATTTCAAATTACAAAGTTATGGTGTTCTTAAGTTTTCTAATTTGGTTATGTAATTGCTAATACCCTGTATAACAGTTTCATTTTTTTCTTACAGCAGAAGTTGTTCCTACATATTGCTTTCACTCCACTAAAATATTACTGCTACAGTTTCAGTCGTTGTCCAAATTTTGAAATTTAAAAATTGCTCTACATCTGTCAATATTCGCAAAAAATGCCCGCAACTTAAAAAATATGAAGTTTAGACAAAAATGACTTTACACAACCGATAGTCAAATCGATCGAGGAATTCGAAAATAAAGTGAAATACAGAATGTTCCATTTAAAAAAACAAGTTATGTGCTGTGCAGAAGAAATGGGACAATCTGTATAAGTGAAAATAATTTTATATGATAGAGAATCACAAATTAAAAGGGGTCTGTTATATAACATTTTTCTCTAAAATGTACAATAGGGGTGCGATGGAAGAATCCCACATAGACCAGGAGCCCATAGACCAAAAATTGTGCATAATAGGTTTACTCCAAAAATGCCTGAGATGTTTTTGGGTCGTGGAGCACAGAAATGCCCATGCCAGTTTTTGTTTTTGGTACAGTGATGTGTGGCAGACCTGTAAATGTGTAAAAAAATTGCTTAAAAAAGTATTATAGGTTTAGGACTGGGGTTTGTGGGAAGCGCTAAATAATGAAAAGTAATCCAGCGGACGCGGTTCGATTGTTGTGAATTCTGGGACAGACCCGCTGCAGGGGTCAAACTGTGTAAATAAATCACCCCAAAAAAATCGTAGGTTTACGCATGGGGATTGGAGGAACCTCCTAATTTACCCCCAAACATCATGAATCTCAACTCCCATTCATTTTGGTTGGTACAAAGAGGCGCCACTCTCGCGACATTTTGTAAATTCACTCAGGTAAAAAAATCATAAGTTTACTCTTCAAAACTTGGAGACAAGTTATTTCAATCACAAAAGTCGAGTATTCACCGCTGCCGATAAAAAAAATTGGTACAGGGGGGCGCTAGAGACGCAACATTTTGTAAAAAAAAACCTACGTAAAAAATCATAAGTTTATGAATGGCATTCAAGAATTTGATCATGATGAACCTGCTGAGTCATCATCATAAGGTTCTCAGTCCGAAGACTGGTTGGACGCGTACCTCCATTCTTTTCTATCCTGAGCTAACCTACGCATTTCCCTAAAAGTAGAACATCCTACATCCCTAACTATTTGAGAGCAGTAGTCTAATCTAGGCCTACCCCTACCTCTCTTTATTCCTATCTCTGACTCTAGTATGTCACGAACTATTCCTTCGTGTCTTAGAAGGTGTCCTACCATCCTATCTCTCCTACTCTTTATTGTTTTCCATACCTTTCGCTTTTCCCCAACTCTTTCTAATACTTCCCTATTGCTAACCTTATCTATCCACGGTATCTTCATCATGCGTCTGTAGCACCACATTTCAAACGCTTCTACTCTTTTTCTATCCGCTTCTCCTATTGTCCAATTTTCGCACCCGTATAATGCCGTACTCCATACATACGACGTTAAGAGTCTCTTCCTAGTCTCTATATTAACCGTTCTCGAGCATAACAGTTGTTTCTTTTTGTTAAACGCAACTCGGCCCTGCGCCATTCTTTGTTTTATATCTTTAGTGCTCCTACCGTCTTGAGTTATTTTACTTCCTAAGTAGCAGAAATCCGCGACCTCCTCTATCTTCTCATTTCCAATTTGTATTTCCATTTTAGTTCTATTTTCACATCCCCTACATACCAAAATTTTAGTTTTCTTTTTATTGATTTTCATGCCGAAGCCCTGTGTCAAAACTGCTTCCATTTCATTCAGAGCCGCTCCTAATTCTTCTTTGCTAGATGCTAACACTGCTATATCATCCGCAAATCTGAGCATGTTAATAGTTTGGCCCTGTACATTGATCCCTGAGGCTGTTCTTTCCTTAACAATATTAATCGCATCTTCGATATATAAGTTGAAAACTAGAGGTGACAATGCACATCCCTGTCTCACTCCCTTCCGGATATCTACTTCCCTTTGTTCTTGCTCACATTCTATAACTGCCTTTTGCTCTTTGTAGAGATTATGTATTATTCTTCTGTCCCTGTATTTCATCCCTACCTTTCTCAGCACTTCGAACATCTTCCCCCATTTTACGTTGTCGAAGGCTTTTTCTAAATCTACAAATCCTATATAGACGCTCTTTCTCTTTTCTATCGTTTTTTCTATAATTACTCGTAAAGCTATAATGGCCTCGCGCGTTCCTCTATTTCGTCTAAATCCGAACTGATCTTCTCCTAATATTTCTTCCGCCTTTTTCTCCATCCTTCTTTGCACAATTCTAGTTAAAATTTTTGACGCATGGGAAGTTAAACTGATAGTTCTAAAATTTTCGCATCTATCCGCGCCTTTTCTTTTTGGCAAAGCTACTATGATGTTCCGTTTGTAATCTTCTGGAATCTCGCCTGTCAGGTATATGCGACTAACTAGTTTAAATAAACGATCTATTACCTCTTGACCTGCGCACTTTAAGATTTCTGCCTGCAAGCCATCTATACCTGGTGCTTTATTATTCCTTAAACTTTTTAGTGCTATCTCAAACTCTTCTCTCATTATAGGACTCCCTAGGTTATCCCCCTCTACACTGCTTTCGCTTTCTAATATATCTTGCACTTCCTGTCCCGCATATAAGTTTCCTAAATATTCTTTCCACCTATCTGCCTTCTCCCCACTTCCGATTAGGATATCTCCTGCCTCATTTCTAATGTTTTTGGTACTAGATCCAATTTCTCTAAAATTTCTCCTAATTATTTTATATGCTTCATCAGTCTTTCCTACTTCGAATTTATCTTCCACTTCTTTGCATTTATTATCGATCCATTGCTCTTTCGCTTTCCTACATTCCCGAATAATTTCCCACTTGATCGCCTTATATCTTTGTTTCCCTGTTTCATCTAACCTATTTTTATATTTTCGCCTTTCCTCTATTAGACTCACAATATGTTTTGTTATCCAGGGTTTCCTACTTTCATTCTGTTTATGACCCAAAATATCCCTAGCTGAGGAAACTAAACTATTTTTAATTCTGAGTACAAAAATATATTCCTTATCATTGAACGATGGTACAAGGGCCCGCTAGAAAGCTTGAAAGAAAGCAATTATAAATTTTCACCCTTCATCATAAAGATTTCAGTCCGAAGACTGGTTGGACGCGTACCTCCATCTTTCCTATCCTGAGCTAACCTACGCTTTTCCCTAAAAGTTGAACATCCTATATCCCTAACTACTTGAGAGCAGTAGTCCAATCTCGGCCTACCCTTACCACTTTTTATTCCTATCTCTGACTCTAGTATGTTGCGAACTAAGCCTTCGTGCCTCAGAAGGTGTCCTACTATCCTATCTCTCCTATTCCTTACTGTCTTCCATAAATTTCGCTTTTCTCCAACTTTTTCTAATACCTCTCTGTTGCTAACCTTATCTACCCACGGTATCTTCGTCATGCGTCTATAGCGCCATATTCCAAATGCTTCTAATTTTTTCCTATCCGCTTCTCCTATCGTCCAAGTTTCGCACCCGGACACTGCTGTACTCCATACATACGTTTTTAAGAGCCTCTTCCGAGTTTCTACATTTATCATTTCCGAGCATAATAGTTTTCTTTTTTTTAAATGCAACTCGGCCCTGCGCTATTCTTTGTCTTAAATCTAGAGTTATTTGACTTCCTAAATAGCAGAAATCTGAGACTTCCTCTATCTTCTCGTTTCCTATTTGTATTTTAGTTTTAGCCCTATTTTCACGCCCCCTACACAACAAAATTTCGGTTTTCTTTTTATTGATCTTCATACCATAGCCCTCCGTCAAAACCGCTTCCATTTCGTTCAGAGTCCTTCCTAATTCTTCTTTGCTGGATCGCTGAATGCTAATACTGCTATATCATTCGCAAATCTGAGCATATTAATAGTTTGACCCTGTATATTAATTCCAGCAGCTATTCTGATGTCTTTAACAATATTCATCGCATCTTCGATATATAAATTGAGAACTAGAGGCGATAACGCACGTCCCTGCCTCACTCCCTTTCGGATATTTACTTCTCTATGTTCCTGCTCAAATTCTGTAAATGCCGTTTGCTCTTTGTGTAGATTATGAATAAATTATTCTTCTATCCCTATTAGTTAGGGAGCCGGTATAGTAAATTATGACTGTATTTTCTACCATGCCGGACATTATTAATCTTAATGTATGCAACAAGAGGAAGAAGAATATGACTATGAGAAAGTTGCATCTGAGTCGCACCGCAGATAGCCCTCTTAAGAAAAGTTTAGAACCGTCTGGCACCCACTCGCGACTATCTAATGTGTCTGGCATTAATATTTTGGCATTCTTCATGATACAAATAGTCAGTAAAAGAAGAATCAGATACATTATAAGTCGCGAGTGGGTGCCAGAGAAACCCAAACTTATCTTAAGCAGGAGCGTCACGTGACGTATTTTCTACCAACAGATTTTTCTTTTACTGAATTTTTGTATTATGAAGAATGCCTAAATATCAATGCCAGACACATTAGATAGTTGGGAGTGGGTGCCAGACGATTCGAAACTTTTCTTAAGAGCGCCATCTGCGGTGCGATTCAGATACAACTTTCTCATAGTCATATTCTTCTTCCTCTTGTTACATACATTAAGATTAATAATGTCCGGCATGGTAGAAAATACAGTCATAATTTACTATACCGACTCCCTAACTATACATATACTTAATCCCTACCGTTTTGAGCACTTCGAACATCTTCCTCCATTTCACATTGTCGAAGGCTTTTTCCAAATCTGCAAATCCTTTATAGGGTCTCTTTCCCTTTTCTATTGCTTTTTCTATTAGTAGTCGTAAAGCTAGAATGGTCTCGCGCGTTTCCCTATTTCTTCTAAATCCGAACTGATCTTCTCCTAATATTTCTTCCGCCCTTTTCTTCATCCTTCTTTGCACAATTCTAGTTAAAATTTTTGACACGTGGGAAGTCAAACTGATCGTTCTAAAATTTCCACACGTATCCGCGCCTTTCCTTTTTGGCAAAGCTACTATGATGTTCCGTTTGTATTCTTCCGGAATATCGCCTGTCTGGTATGTGCAACTAAACGTTTCATAGAACCATTTTAATTTTTTTTTAATTTCTTGCATTTCCTATTTACTGCAGTAATCTACACGCAGTAGGAACGAAGCTTTAGTGCACAATCAATTATCGTGAATGGCAAGACTTTTGTACCACTTTTCAACGATGGCGAATGTATTTTCGCACTCAGTATGTTTATATTAAACAAGTTACTGACGCTATTCATAAACTTATGATTTTTTTACCTGAGTGAATTTACAAAATGTCGCGAGAGTGGCGCCTCTTTGTACCAACCAAAATGAATGGGAGTCGATATTCATGATGTTTCGGGGTAAATTAGGAGATCCCTCCAATCCCCATGCGTAAACCTACGATTTTTTTGGGGTGATTTATTTACACAGTTTGACCCCTGCAGCGGGTCAGTGTCCCAGAATTCACAACAAGCGAACCGCGTCCCCTGGACTACTTTTTATTATTTAGCGCTTCCCGCAAACCCCAGTCCTAAACCTATAATACTTTTTTAAGGAATTTTTTTACACATTTACGGGTCTGCCACACATCACTGTACCAAAAACAAAAACTGGCATGGGCATTTCTGTGCTGCACGACCCAAAAATCACAACATCTCAGGCATTCTTGGAGTAAACCTATTATGCACAATTTTTGGTCTATGGGCTCTTGGTCTAACACTATTGACTCACCCTGTGTAGGGTAGTCGAAGCGACATACCTTGCCAAATTCGTTCGTCGATAACGATCTGGTTTGCCAGCACATTAAGAATCCAGTAAAATTGTAATATTTAGGACAGCCGCAGTCACGCACAGACTGCGTGAAAAATTGATTATGATTACCTTTCGGAAGGATTACGAATGCACAGGTACTGCAAGCAGCCGGTACGACAAAAGATAAATTAATATTATTCCGTGTTCGTAAACCATCAAATAATGTAGTAATTATCTATGTAGGTATTACTATTTTAACAAAACGTCAAATCAAGCAGAGCTCTTGAAGATCCAATTAATCTCAGTTTGTCCTGACTCTCCAACAGACAACCCTCCTTTAAAAAAACAAAGACTAGCTTCATTACCCTCATAATTGAATTATAAAGACCAAAGCAAACGCGGCTGTGATCGGACTGTTACAACGGGAACAATTAAAAGCTAAGGATTTTCATTGGCACCCGACACGCCATCTATTTATTAAAGAAACAGAGCAGACCCAGAGCTATTAGCAGCCAGTAAAAAAGAACAATAACGCCACTACACGACAAGTTAATTAGAATGGCGGACGAACTGCGACAAAACGTGAGTAGCCACAATTAGGCCGGCTCGGAAATGATTAGCTATTTCGACGGTAAACGAACACAATATAAAAAGGACTCTTATAACATTGATTTATTTTCCTGGCGCAACGGCGGAAGCAATCATGAATTAAAACTTCGTCAATTATTAACAGGAGGAAAAAGACTTAAAATATAATTTTGAAAGTCATTCCACCCCTAATTACTTATGACGGTCCAGACTATCCTCTTCACCTGTCTTTCTGTTGGTAGGCAATAATATTCTAAAGTATTTTGGTAATTTTAGCTCTTGACTTTGTTCTATGGTTGATTTCATTTATTGTTGGTTGCTCCTCAATTTTCAATTTGCTCCATTGTTGGTTGACTGTTTGTCACCTGCTTAAACACTAACGAATTGATACACGCTTGAAAGTTATTAGCATAATATATAGTTCATTTCAGCTATCTTAGCTTGTGTATGCACTAAGCAACGCCTCATGTTTTTTGGGCATTTCATAAGTTGTAACGTCAAATTTATTTTATTCACTGTCAAGTTTGTCATTTCTAATATTTATTTCATGCAATTTTGGTATTGGAATACTAAATTAAAATGCCTGGGTGTACTATAACAAAACAGTGCAGGCAATTTGCACTAGATCTTATGGAGTATTTTAAGGCAGAATCTTAATAAATTATGTAGTTATTACGACGACAATAATTAATTAGAATTATTTATTATAAATTATTTCTTTCGTAAATGCTTCAAATTAAGTTGCTATTCTAATTTAATCAGTTTATTATTTCAGTTAGGTATGTATTATTGTATTTTGTTTATATTATACTTATTTACATATTACCGACTTTAATAGGGAGGTTCCGAGAAAAATAAGATATCTATTTTTGGCATGAAAATGACAGAAAATTGTTATTGTAATTGATTTACGGCGAAATTTTTTTCTGAAAAATTTTTTTGCAGCGTAATAAGCGAAAGAAATTATCTTATCACGCCCACATGCTAGTTCGCTTTGTTATTGGTTTGACGTCAGGGATTCGTAAGGCGCTCCTTACAGTGCCCGTGAAGGGGTACCTATCTCATAACATACATACTTATTGGGACTATTTCGAGCGTGAATTTTTAAAGTAAGGTGTCAAGGAAACATAAAACAAAGACAACATAATCGATATAATGATGTAACAAGGGCATCAAAAGTCCGATTCACATAATTTGCCATATTTATGTAGTAGGTAGCTAAATGACCCGGTAAATGTGGAAATGGTGTGTGATTCTTGCATCTAACCCCAATTTCATTCGACTCAAAACAGTAGTGTAACAAAATCAACAATTTATTAACTGTACATGCCTTTTATAATTCAGTATAAGTAGGTATGTAGATTGTAGATACCTGCTTACTTCTGTTGGTAAAATTGGTACCTACCTATATTCTCTAATACAATACAATACATACCTACTCATTTATGTGATTAACAAGTTATCAAGTTAACAGTTTTATAACGGATTGGAAATTAAAAAAAAAAACGGAAACAAATACAACTCACGCGAATCAAAAAACTACGCTACGTAGGTACTAGGTACTTGTTTAACAAAAAGAAACAACTGCTATATTCTGGAACGGTTAATGTAGAAACTCGGAAGAGACTCTTAAAGACGCATGTAGGGAGTACGAAATTATACCTATGGGTGCGAAACTTGGACAATGGGAGAAACGGATTGAAAAAGAGCAGAAGCGTTTGAAATGTGATGCTATAACGGACGGGTGTTGAAGATACCGTAGATAGACAAGTTAGCAATAAGGAGAAATTAGAAAGAGTTGGGGAAAAGAGAAAGGTATGGAAGACAATAAAGAATAGGGGATAGGATGGTAGGATGGTAGGACACCTTCTGAGACACAAAGGAATAGTTCGCGACATACTAGAGTCAGAGATAGGAATAAAGAAGTAGAGGTTGGAGCAGATTAGACTACTGCTCTCAAATAGTTGGGGATGTAGAATGTTCTACTTTTACGGAAATGCGTAGGCTAGCTCAGGGAAAGCATGGAGGTACGCGTCCTACCAGTCTTCAAAAGAGAACTTTATGATGACGTACTATTTAATTATTATTGTAAAATAGTTAATAAAATTTCCTTTTTTAGTTCAGGGAGGGAACGCTACGGCGATTCAGTATTTGGCTCCGTCATGCTCCTAGCATCCTGTTTCAAATTATGCTAACCGTAACACGTTACCAAGTACCAAGGGGTCCCAGAAAACTGTCGATAAATTACATTATGTTCGATTTTATTTAGAGTGGCTGCAATGGGGCAGCCGATAATTTTATAAACTTTTGCAATGATAAACTAACTCGCGAAAATATCGATAATGCTGACCGATTTTCCTTCTGGCTCCAACGAACCACTTTTTCCGTTTTATTGGTGTGCTGTACGATGTATTAGTCTGGGTACAAAACAGAAAACACCAGTTAGACCCAGTTAATAATATTTAACAATTTAACTACACATGCATATGCGTAATACTTATGGGACTGCTGCGCGCTGAAGCTGGGACTTGTACGTTATACTAAGTTCTGACGTCACGCGGCCTACCCTCGCTGCAAGGTACGATTTCTAGCCTCGCACCGACGGAAAACTTTGCAACGGCTTCACAGGCGAAGGAATTTTTTTTTAACAAAAATTAACAACATAACTGTCTTCAGTATAATAAACTCTATCAATTTTAATGAAATTTGAAAATTACCGAAACTGCCTATTATTGTCTGTATTAAGTTTTGTTCATTTAACTAAAATTGAACTTCTGTAATTTATCTGCGTCGCTATATTCCAATGAAACTTCCGAAAATATAATAATTATATTGATTGAATCGTTAAACTGATACTTTGGGTAAATTGCATCCATTTTCCAGCAATTTATTAATCTAGGGTGCCTTCTTTCAAATAATCATAAATTCTACTTGTTGACAATTGCTGGAATGCAATACATATTTTTTGATCCGTACTGACATTATGACGTAGGAGCCAAAATAACTGAAAACAACTATAATATAGACCCTAAATATTATGGTTTTGGTGTTTTATATTTGAAGTTTCTTGGCTAAATTTTCAAAAAAGAAGTTGGCTGTTGCATTGCCATTTTCACGTTCGTAACATTTTTGTGAACTCTGGGTAGAACTAAATCTGGATTTAGTTCTATAATTCAATGCCTGGCGGGGTATTTGCCCGAGGAGTAGTTGTTCAAACGGTCCAGTACCACTAATTAGTACTAGATAATTACTCAAAGTAGTTGTCATTTGCTGATATCTGTCCAGAGCGCGGCAGCATATATAGCAAGCTAAATTGCATGGTTTGAGTGTGTAGGGGAGAGCACCGTACTGATGAGTCCCAGAAGGACGAAACCAGTTGGTCTGCGGTTTTCCATACACATTCAAAATATGCAATATTTGAACAAAGACCTGAGTAGTTAGAAAATGACAGCCTCAGGCCAGGCCATCGAGTTCTCCAGGTGCCATCGAGTTCTTCGGCAGTGACCTTGAAAGAGACCAGAGGCTGCTGAAGGAGTCGTTGAGTCATCCGAAGAAGTGTCTTCAGCAGCGGCATCTGCAGAAGCCTCTGGTGTCTTTCAAGGTCATTGCTGAAGAAGTGTGCATGTCTTCAGCAGCGTCTGGTGTCTTTCAAGGTCATTGCCGAAGAAGTGGGCATGTCTTCAGCAGCGTCTGGTGTCTTTCAAGGTCATTGCCGAAGAAGTGGTGTTCAGCAGCGTCCAGGCGCATGCGCCGGGGCTATTCCTCGTAGTTAGAAAATGAGAATACTGGGCCAGGCCATCGAGTTCTCCAGGTGCCATCCACTTCTTCGGCAGTGACCTTGAAAGAGACCAGAGGCTGCTGAAGGAGTCCTTGAAGAAGAAGTGGAAGTCATGTCTTCAGCAACGACATCTTCAGCAGCCTCTGGTGTCTTTCAAGGTCATTGCCGAAGAAGTGGGCATGTCTTCAGCAGCCTCTGGTGTCTTTCAAGGTCATTGCCGAAGAAGTTGTCTTCAGCAGCAGCAGCAGCAGCAGCAGCCTCTGGTGTCTCTCAGAAGAAGAGCCTCTGGTGTCTTGCCATTGCGCACCCAAGCCGCCATTTTGTGGTCTTTGGCTGTGGGTCAGGCGCTTGCGCCGGGGCTCCGCCTTCAGCAGCTTCTGGTCATTGCTGAAGAAGTGGTCTTCAGCGGCCCCCCTGGTGTCTCTCATTCTGTTGGGCCTTTGGATGTGGCTCAGGCACCTGCGCCGGGGCTGTCGCGTACAAAGCACGTGTTGTTCAGGCCAGTCCATCCTGGCAACAACCACTTCTTCGGCAATGACCAGAGGCTGCTGAAGGAGTCATGTCTTCAGCAACGGTGTCTTTGGGGCCTTTGGTCGTGGCTCAGGCGCATGCGCCGGGGCTCTATGAGAGTGGGCGGGGCAACAGCCAATGAGAGCCTATCAGAACTGATCTTGTTGTTAGGTGCTGTTGAGCCTTTGGATGTGGCCCAGGCGCCTGCGCCGGGGTTTTCGCAAAAATAAAAACGTTGAATATATTTTTACATCAATATAATTAAAACTATAATCTGTATACAGACTAGGCATGCGTGTATTTTCTGGGCAAATCGAAGCCCTGCAGCTTCTCATACCACTCTTCTGACCGATTCATTACCCGGTGTATACTCAACGATGCGGTCATGCAGGATGAGACAGTATGCGGTTGTGTTGGGCGGAAAATTCTCGCTCGACTCAAATTCTAGACGCATATCTATGGGTCCAGGCTTGATGCTTTCCGACTGCTTTGATGCGTCAATCACCACGATGGGCGCTAGATCCTTGAACTGTTCCTTGCCGTATAACGGCTCGCCAACTTTTCCATAGTATGAACTCTGGAAGTTCTGGTACATTTCGTATAGCAGGGCGTATTTCCCCGTGGAGAAATCCAAGTTTAAATTCTCGTAGGGGAAGCACTCAGAATTCAGGTACAGTTTGACGTTTGTCAGATTGCAGTGGTCAAATTTGCTTGAATCCGTGTCCAAATTCGCTTTGCGATTCGTCTGGAAGGCGACAATAACGTAGCGGGGTTTTTCCAACCGTGTTGCAGTCTTGACGGCCCACGTTTGTTTCGTAGCTTGCGGCAACACCGGATACTCGTACAGCTCCCAGCTGCGAAAACATATCTGCAACGTTCTCTCTTCCTCGACAATATTGAGAAGTTTTAGGTATTCAGCATCCGATGGATAGACGTACGGCACCCTCCAATGAACCTTGCTCAACTCAATTCTGGTGTCCTCGTTACCCACGAAAGCGTTCCTATCGTTTTTCGATCGAGTCAAAATGAGCTCGTGACACACATTTAACAGAATTTTTTGGTAATCTTCCAAGAATCCCAGCAGGATTCTTCCCGGGATGCACACGTTAAAGTTCCCGTTCGCGTCGATAAGGTGGCTCGGTGAGTCTCCCGTATTCGTCCAGCCGGCATTCTCCAGGGCACCTACCTCACCCACATTCAGAGAAACTACACCCTTCAGTGTGCTCGTGATGCCCACGTTTTTTGTTCGATCCACCTCCACCCCGTTTATTTCATAGCGGACGTCGTCAAAGAGGAAGCTGAGGGCGTTATTTGTTAAAGCCGCATTTCCGCCTCCTGCACCCTTGATGAACCTGCCCTCTATGTAGATGCTGCTTAGATGCGGCAGTACGTAAACGTCTTGTTGGTGGATTGGTATGCGAATTTCGTCATTGGCGTTGAATGTTGTTGTTGTCACGAACGGCTGATGTACGTGCACCTCGACACGGCGTGCTGACTCATCCAAAACAGCACCGTCCAGAACACGAAACGTGTCTACGTTTATGTGTGTCATTATTCAAATGCGGTTCCCTTGTTGAAGCACAAGTACTAACTGACAGCACCGTTAATTTTCTTGCTTAAATACTCTCCATACAACCGTGCGCATGCGCAGTCTTATTCTTGCTCGTGTCATCGGCCATGGTGTTTGCGAATACAGCTGTCTGTGTCAACAGACAGCTGTATTCGCAAACAGACAGACAGACAGACAGACAGACAGACAGAGAGACGGACCGACAGACATACAGACAGACAACTACTGATAAGAATTCGGAAGTAGGAGAATAACTATAGATTCCTTTTTGTCTCATCGAGCTGATTAATTTGATACCCTACATGATCTAGGTGGGCGGGGCAAGGAGCGTGGCCGGGGGCGCGGTCAGTGAGTGGCCACCCCTAAAAACCATCCCTAAAAACCACCCCCAAAAATCACCCTCCAAAACCACCCCAAGAACCGCCCCTAAAAACCACCCCTAAAAGCTACCCCTAAAACCACCCCTAAAACCACCCCCTAAAAACCACCCCTAAAAACCACCCCTAAAAACCACCCCCAAAAACCACCCCCAAAAACCACCCCTAAAATCCACCCCAATATTCGGATACCTCTAGTCGAGTCCTTTAATTTGACACCCCACATGACATAGTTTTTACGTAGGGGTTAGCCTAAATTTAGACTACTGTTCTCAAATAATTAGCGATGTAGAATGTTCTACTACCGAGAACTAAGATGTTTGCATATATCAATCAGATGGTTCCCACACGTGTCCGAAACGCATTAAGATAACAAGTAATTTCAAATAAACAAACTGGAGAATGTTCTAGAATGTTTTTTTCCCACACGTGTCCGAAACGCATTAAGATAACAAGTAATTTCAAATAAACAATCAGAAGAATATTCTAGAATGTTATTTTATTGTAATAATACAAACAAACAAACGGGTCACCTTGTAGTGTCTACAACGTATTAAATGCACATGCAGAGCGTGGGATCAAACCTAAACAAACATATCCTATCGGCAAGATGAAAGGTTATTTCCCATAATAAAAACAATTATAACATCTCTTATCGGCGGCGAACGTGCTTTTTTCTTAAACTTTAATATCAATATTTATTTAGTATAAACAATTGTAAATTTCCGAGAAAATAAATATTAATTCTGTAACTTCTGTTTACAATCATAAGTATATACGGATGATTTGAAAGACGGGCTTGTGGGCCGCCGATTAGCTCAGTTGGTTGGAGCGAGGGCTCCGGTGCGTGGGGACCCGGGTTCGAATCCCGGTCGGCGTCATTTCCAGAACGTTTGCGAAAACCCCGGCGCATGCGCCTGAGCCACGGCCAAAGGCCCCAAAGACACCGTTGCTGAAGACATGACTCCTTCAGCAGCCTCTGGTCATTGCCGAAGAAGTGGTTGTTGCCAGGATGGACTGGCCTGAACAACACGTGCTTTGTACGCGACAGCCCCGGCGCAGGTGCCTGAGCCACATCCAAAGGCCCAACAGAATGAGAGACACCAGGGGGGCCGCTGAAGACCACTTCTTCAGCAATGACCAGAAGCTGCTGAAGGCGGAGCCCCGGCGCAAGCGCCTGACCCACAGCCAAAGACCACAAAATGGCGGCTTGGGTGCGCAATGGCAAGACACCAGAGGCTCTTCTTCTGAGAGACACCAGAGGCTGCTGCTGCTGCTGCTGCTGCTGAAGACAACTTCTTCGGCAATGACCTTGAAAGACACCAGAGGCTGCTGAAGACATGCCCACTTCTTCGGCAATGACCTTGAAAGACACCAGAGGCTGCTGAAGATGTCGTTGCTGAAGACATGACTTCCACTTCTTCTTCAAGGACTCCTTCAGCAGCCTCTGGTCTCTTTCAAGGTCACTGCCGAAGAAGTGGATGGCACCTGGAGAACTCGATGGCCTGGCCCAGTATTCTCATTTTCTAACTACGAGGAATAGCCCCGGCGCATGCGCCTGGACGCTGCTGAACACCACTTCTTCGGCAATGACCTTGAAAGACACCAGACGCTGCTGAAGACATGCCCACTTCTTCGGCAATGACCTTGAAAGACACCAGACGCTGCTGAAGACATGCACACTTCTTCAGCAATGACCTTGAAAGACACCAGAGGCTTCTGCAGATGCCGCTGCTGAAGACACTTCTTCGGATGACTCAACGACTCCTTCAGCAGCCTCTGGTCTCTTTCAAGGTCACTGCCGAAGAACTCGATGGCACCTGGAGAACTCGATGGCCTGGCCTGAGGCTGTCATTTTCTAACTACTGACCTGCTTAAAAGCACGTACGTACATGGAGACAAATTAGGATTGTTTCAAAGCCATCTTAGATGGGGTAGCAGTCTGAAACGTCTCGTAGTACAAAAAATCTGGATTTAGTTCTATAATTCAATGCCTGGCGGGGTATTTGCCCGAGGAGTAGTTGTTCGAACGGTCCAGTACCACTAATTAACTCTGGGTAAGTTGATTTGATTTTTTTTTTCAGATCCGCCTCACTAGACTGCATAGTAGTGTTATAAACCCAATAGTTAAAGTTCATTTTGTTACGCCACTGGCCGATTTCCGGATAAGAGCAATCCTCTTTTCGTTAAAACTCCGGAACAAAAATGGCTTTATTGAGCGTAATGTCCTTAATGAAAAACCCTCGGGTCTAGTTAACCGAACCTTTCTATATTTAATTGCATTTTCTGACCATTTTCCACCCTCGACTGGCCACACTGCAGTGTACATAATACATTTATTACCCGCCCTGAATAAAATTTAATAAAAAAGAAAACAGACGCTCATGTTGGGGGAAAATTAAATTTTTGCGGAACCACCGACGCAGAAAAAACGCCTAAATTCATCAGAATTTCTTTAATTTTAAAATACGGAAAGACAAAGGCTGGGCGGTGGAGATAACGCCCGGGGGTGTTTATAATTGAAAAAAGAAATGGGGGCGGAAACGGAGGCGCGAAGAATTTGCATATTCTGTAATCACGATCGGAATCGAACTGATGAAGTCAAACACTGTAAAAACTCTGTTGGAAATGACTAAAAAGGGGGATGTCACCCCCTGATTCCTTCGATATCTGTGTTATAAATTCGATGAAGTGCGAAAAATCAGATGTCTGAAATATTTGTTATGTCCCTCACAAATTCTTATGCAAAGGAGTCTTTTTGTTCTTTCAACGCTTCTGTTTTAGGAGTGATTTCAAAACGATTCTTGTAGGTGGAAAATATAAATTTCAACCTTCTGAATTATTATAACTTTCTAAAAGATTTTATCATTTTAAGTTCGTTAAAAAAGTTTTTAGTCGCGAGTGTAAGTAGACAAATAGAGATGTTTCTGGACCAAGCTTTGTAGCTTGATATCGTGTTCAAGCAGGTCAAGTATCTAAATAATTAATTCTAAATTTGCATACGTATTTCGGCAACTAAGTTACTGTTGCTATTTTCCTCGCTTTTAATACATCCGCTAATATTCGTACGAACTTCGTCTGCCAGGAAACAGCATCTACGCCGTCAAAACCAGGCGATATTAAAAATAATGCTCATTCGGTCCCGTAATGAAAAAGTTCCTGAAACTCGCACGCGGCCGATTCCCGCTCCACTCCGGTAAATCCCACGCCATAAAATAAAAATAGTCCAATTTAATTTAACCCCAAGCACCGGTTCTCTTCATGAGACGCTCAGGTAGTCATAGAAATCGTAAATTCGGATTTTGATGAGCAACATTGTCAATCTCAGATTAAATTTCTCTTGAGAAGAACACTTTGACCGTGATAACTAAAAGGCCGAAATGTTTAATGAATTAATACGTTCAACCAGCTATCATAGAGCTACCAAATACAGCGTAACTCACGTCCTTGGTTTGTTGGTAAAGCGCTCCCACTCCTATACAAAAACGATTTATTTTTGTATGTGAATGTGATAGAGGTGTACGTTCTGGGAATCTTCCTTACAGAAGCGTAGTTATATTACGTCTTAGTTCTTTGTATGTACGATCCTCTACCTCCATTATTCATTCTGTTGCCGTTGCACGTTTTAGTAACCTTCTATTTTTAAATTTTCCCCGGCAAGATCAAATTTGCCCGTATGTTACAACAGTACAATAAAATCAATGATAATGAAGTTCTATAGTCCTGAGATGTTTCTGGATACGGCAGTATTGAGATGAGGGTCAGAATATATGCCCTGGGAGCGCATTTTTGGGGTGAGCATAAACTATATTGGTTTTGTTATCTCGGGGCAAAATTTTCCATGTATACCCGTACTTCAGATTATTTACTGTTTTCTTTCTGAACGATAACGAAACAATATGAAATTTTATTAATTAAATTTAGTACGGTTTAGACGATTTAAACATTATAATAATAATTATTAAGTTACCTCAACAACACACGTACCGAAAACAGAGCAATTCGTTTATTCAGCGAATAAGCGCACAATAAAATATTTTCCCCCTGTACTGCGATGTATAAATCTCACTTAATCTAAACAAAAATGTTAATAAATTACAAAAGTTTTAAACAGCACGTTTCTGAGGTGCAGCCCATACAAACACAAAAAGCCTCTAATCATAATTTATGCCGATGTTTACAATGCAAAATCCGTATAGTTGAATACTTTTTTTATATAATCCTGTCGGTGGGATACATTAATCTTAATACTGTACCTCTGGTCGAACTAAATAAAAATTATTTACACGCACCTAGGGAAATTGGCATAATTATACTCGTTGTGCCTTTGTGTGTTTTTTTTTATAA
Source organism: Xestobium rufovillosum (assembly GCA_963966045.1). Lineage (NCBI taxonomy): Eukaryota > Metazoa > Arthropoda > Insecta > Coleoptera > Ptinidae > Xestobium > Xestobium rufovillosum. Next base: position 33,678,927 of record OZ014497.1, read on the forward strand.
AATGAACAAAGTGACTAAGATCTATACCCTAAAGATGAAAAGGCTATTGCAAAGTCGATAATTTTTGTAGGTAGTACTTAAATAAAATTCAAGAAAATCCAGAATTTGGGCGGTCTGTCATTTGGACAGATGAAACTCACATAAGGCATAATGTGCGTCACTGGTCTGATACAAATCAGCACCAAACTTTTGAACGTCAGAGGCAAGGACGTTTTGGATTTAACGTTTCGTGTTTTATTTTGGGTGGTCAACTAGCACAACAAATTTTTGATGGAAACTTAACGGGATTGAGACACATTAATTTATTGAGTATTAACGCAGAGGCGATAATGGAAAATGTTCCCTTAATAAACATGAACAGGGTATATTTCCAACAAAATGGTGCCTCTGCACACAATTCTGTAATATACTTGGGCCGCCCAACAGACGGAGTGATCACACTGCAAGAACGTGCTCTAGCGGGGCCAATAGTAATTTATAACGACCGAATTGGAGTGATGCGACTTCGTTGGGTCTAAAGAAAGCGCATCACTGAGGTTCGGTTGTCCTAAATTGATAGTGATCCCGCGTAGAGCACGTTCTTGCAGGGTGATCACTCCGTCTGTTCGGCGGCCCAAGTATAGTTAGAAATTATTTAGAAAATCATTTTCCGGGTAGCTGGTTGGGTACAAATGAACCTATATTGTGGCCTGCAAGATCACAGAATCTGAGTATATTAGACTTTTTTGTTTGGGCATTTGAAAAGGAAAAATATACATACTTCTAGTTGGAAGTTTATTTTGTACTTTCAGGAGACTGAAATATTTTTCGCTAAATAGGTCATATTTCCATAGAAACAAACGATCAACCCCGTCTTTGCCTGAATTTATTACATTTTCATCGATTCATTCCTTAATAATAATTGGTATATATAAATCACAGGGGTTCCAAATAATCGGGAGCAGCCGACTTTTCTGTCTGTCTACATAATTAAGGAACGATTGCACGATAGGAGCGGGCAAAAGTCTTATACCCGACCTCTCCGCTTTATATCGGAATGAATTTTTCAAAGCCTCCTGCTTGATTCTGAAACAAAATCGAAGTCATCACTTTTCGAGCAGGTATGTTTGCAAAGCACTCCGAACGTTTCCTTCGAGGCTAATTTTAAAGAAATATTATTTTCGTAAGGTGCTTACTTGCAGCCGTTAAGGACAAATTGCAGCCACTGCAGTTCTAAAATATGCAAATTATACTCAAATAAATTCTCGTGATGCCTCAGCCATTTAGCTCCATAACTCAAAAATTTATTGTTCAATTTGTGCCAATTCACAAAATTGGAATAATATTCTATTATTCTATAGTTGTTTAATATCACTCCCAGTGAACAATTTTTATTAAATAAAAAGAAAATATGAGTCCTGCATAACTACAGTGCCAGCCATCAATCCAGGCAGTGATTTTTGCGAGTTGTCAAAAGTGATAGATAAATGAAACCCATATGACTTGTGATTACGAACTTTTCACCTTAAGATTGATGATAAGTATCAATAATGGTTTTCTCGATGGGAACGAGAACGAGGGGGTGGAAAAAATTCCGCGCCGCTTTTATTATATGAATATAGGCTCCAGACTTAAGGGATTTCTCTCGAATTATATTCGAGTCGCAAATTTGAAATTCAAATTTTTTAGCTCATATACATTTTTCATTAAAGCTGAAGACGCTTAATATACCGGACGTTCGGCGTAATAGTCCCGGGGCAATTACTTAGAAAGTCTACCATTGATTTAAACGATTCTCTCTCCAAGATTTTTGAGGAAAATTTTTGCCTTTTCCTCTTATTTGTTTTCATTTCTTTACCAATTACTTAAAAATTATAATTCAAAATTTAGTGCTACAGCAATTATTTGTAAGTTTACAAAAAATAATATATACTGACCGGCAAAAAAACCGGCCACACGGAAATGTTTGAAAAAAGCACTTAAATTTTCATTAATTCAACTTAACAGTGGTATTGGCTTGAAGAACCATTTATTAGTGATACGGGATGCAAAAATTAGGAGAAAAAGAGTAATTAACACAAAATTAGGTAATTGAAAGAAATAAAATAACAGAAACACAACAAATACGAAGGCTTAGTTCGGGACATAGTACAGTCAGAGATAGGAATAAAAAGAGGTGGGGGTAGGCCCAGAATGGAATACTGCTCTCAAATAGTTAGGGATGTAGTATGTTCAACTTTTGGGGAAATGGAGGTACGCGTGCAACCAGTGTTCGGACTGAAAACTGGTAGATTAGAAATGCCGTTTTTCGACTAAATCGGAAGCATTTTTGGTGGACAATTTTTACCTTTTCCCTCCTATTTTGTTCGCGTCTCCCTCTGGCAATTACTTAAATACTTTGTCGAGTTTTATACCCTTCTGTCGACGGCACAAAAAATTTCTATTACACTTTCTTTATTATTCATTTCTCACTCGAAGCGGCTTCTAAAACGAGAGGCTCTCACCGCTTGAATGGCACAGAACGTCGGGAACATTTTACAGGAGTGATGTTTTCTAGTTCCTTATTTAGACATGTAGGCTACCTTTATTCTTACAGGTATTCAACTCGACGAAATGTGAAAACATATTTTAGCTCATTTTCGGTGAAATGTATGTGTGTTTACACTTTAATACAGTGCGTTAACAGAACTGATAATAAAAAGTCAAACTTTTCCAGATTTTCACAATTTGTTTTAAATAACATAACAACCGACATAGTGGATTCGTCAGATGTTAGTACAGACTAAACTAAATTTTATCGTGGACCCCTTTTTCCGCAATGTCTTATTCGCAAACAGCACGTTTTTTTAATTATTAATAGAATCAAAAATATCAAGCTGGCTTTGCCTGTGTCCAACATTAAAAACAATAGAAAATATGTGCGTTTTTTTGCGAATAAGTCAAAAATGAAGTGGTTTAGGTATAGCCTCATCTATGGCCTCCACGTTCACCAGACATGACACCAATAGACTTTTTCATTCATACTTATGATCGGTGTAGCATACTTAACACCCTGTAGATGTGCTTTTAAGACTCCAAATCGTTTTTGCTTACTTCATTTTAGTGCGCCTCGTTTCCTAAAAACAAATCCATCGGAAGCTGTTAGCGACAGTCAATCGTAGGGAACGGTGCGGCCCGACGCGAGAGAAAATCCCGGATTTGTCTCCACACTTCCCGCGAAAACTTTTACCCCCATCCCTGAATTTTTAACGGCGAAATGCGCGAAATGAACATAAATCTAACATTTTGTCATCCCCAACCCTGGTAATCCTCGAAATCCCTGTACGAAGTAATCTCCTTAAAAGCGACGCACTTTTTGCACCGACGGTGCGTTTCTTTCCGGTAGCTCGCGCAAACATCAACACAGACATGTCCCAACCCCCTCAACACTGCTCGTTAAGCAGCTGGCATATTCGAGAGAGCATTTTCATTATCAACAAGTTAGTTTACTTTGTACTGAATGTTGTACGAGCCTGATGCAGAAAAGACAACAGTTTGAAGGTCGCAATAAAAGAATCTTTACTCACACGCAACACTGTCCCCTCCTAAGTTTGAATATTGCAGAAAAATTTCAAATAAGTCTTTGTACAACGCTAACATGGTTTCCTTTCGCTTGGAAAACTGCGTATATACCGATGTTTGCTCGTAAAATTTCGTAGTTAGGTTCTGGTGTAACAGAATATTTCAATTTGCGGGTAGCGCTATTCTGAATGTTCCTTTTTATTTCAACTATAAACTGCGCTGTAAAACACGGTTTCTATCAACGTTTGATCGACAGTTTTGGTAACAAGATATACCGAGGAAATTGTTTCTGCAAACTGACGGAAATATTTCGTATTAAACTGTTTTTTTCTGGAGTACCCTACTCAAAATAAATTGTTTTCGTTTAATCCCAGCAAATGTTGAATTGAACTAATTTTGGAATTCAAACAAACAGAGAATTTGAAAGAAGGAAAGGAGATTCATGTACGACCAATTGCCACAAAAATTTTTAGCAGCCCACAGTTTAGAAAATCTGCAATTGAACAAGTTTTACACTGCTTAATAAAAATCTGCTACCCTACTATTAGAAAAGCGAAAGAAGATAGGTACAAATTATATTTCAATACCTTGTATAAAAATTTTGTTCTGGGTTCATCAACTAGTCCTTTATTAGCAGATATTTTCATGTCAGACATCGAAGAAAAAATTATGAATTCAGAATTAGACAAACAACATATTATATTTTGGTATAGATATGTAGATGATATTATTGCTTGTTTTAAAGGAACAAAAAGACAATTAGACAATTTTTTAAATTTTTTGAACAGTATCCATCCAAAAATAAAATTTACAAAAGAAATAGAAACTGAACACAAAATTAATTTCTTAGATTTAACTTTAATAAATTAATATAATAAAATAAATTTCGATATTATATACAGATATTACTCTAATTTTTGTCAAAAAATTTCTGCTTACAATTCTACGGTACATGGGGTTTTACAGTACCTATCTTTGGATAAATTGTATAAAGAACTGAACATAATTAGAACAATTGCTATAAATAACGGATTTAAGATTGAAATCATTAATAGAATCATTAACAATAAAAAAATTAAAATTGCTTGTAACAACATACACTGCCGGACAAAAAAAAACCGGACACATGTTTTTATTTTTATTTTGAGACCCTACAATATTTTTATGTTACTTAACTTGCGCAAATAATTAAAGATTGCCCTACTAGTTAGGAAAAAGAAAGTTTTAGCTGAATATTGCACCTTTCGTAAGCCTAAACAGCCAAATCAGCATTTTGACTCTTCATGCATCTTTATTGAAACATCCAAATCTTTTACCTTATTGGGCTGCTCTCTATTTTCTATTGGTTTTTTTGGTGAAATTTCATTTGTAAATGTCAGCTTTCAACATTTTCCATACAATGCACCCCGAAATTTGTTCACAAATTGTTGCCTTAAGCCACGATGGCCGAAGAGTGCGGTATATTGCTCAAGTGCTGAATATACCCTGTAACACAGTGCAAAATGTACTCTTGCGATTTCGTGAAACTCATGGGTTTGTAAAGAAGGTCGGATCTGGTCGTCCACGGACTCCGAACCATCAAGATGTCTGTTTTCTCCATGTTGCTGCGCTGCCCGATCGAGCATTGCCATCACCTATTCTTGCTGGACGGTTAGCCGAAGTTCGAGGAGTGGCAGTTTCAGCCAGAACAGTTCGGAAAAGGCTAAACGAATATGTTTTGACTTCAAGAAAGCCAGGTACGGGTCCCCTGTAGACCGTAGAACATCGCAGAGCATGACTTGCATTTGCGCGGCAATACGTCAATGGAGGAACGTGCTCTTCTTGGACGAGTCAAGATTTAGTGTCAGGTCACCAGATGGACGTGAAAAGGTGTGGCGAAGACCAGGGGAGCGGTACAGTCAATGTTGTATATCTCCCAGGGTCAGTTTCAATGGTAGTAGCATTACGTTGTGGGCCGGAATATCTCTGAGGGCTCACACAGAATTGATTTTCATTTAGAATGGAACAATGACTGCACACCGATACATTGTTGAGTGCCTGGAACCCCATGTCATACCATATTTGCCATTTATAGCGGATAATTTTGTGTTTATGGATGACAACGCCCACCCACACACAGCAAGAATTGTTACCGAGTACCGTGAGGAGGTTGGTATTGGATGTCTCCCATGGTCAGCCAATAGTCCAGACCTGAATCCCACTGAACATCTGTGGGATCAGCTTGGGAAAAGGATTAGACGTCGCCAACCCCTACCAGAAACATTAAATGGCGCTTCAAAAAGAATGTGAACAAATACCCCAAGAATCTATTGATAGCCTCATTTAGGGCATGCCACAACGTTTAAGGGAAGTAATAAGAGTTCGTGGTGGTAACACCCATTATTAATTTGGTTCTACTAGTGGTGTGCTTTTCCTTTTAATATTTTTTTTGTTTGTCTTTTCAAGTTCTTAAGTAACAGGTTGGTCTCTAAAAAATACTTTTGTTAGCTTTTTGTTGACGAATCATTCTGTTTCTTGTTTTTTATTTATTGTTAAGATGAAAAGAACATAGTTAAATATCATTTCAAACCGTCCGTTGTTTTTTATTCACTAAAATAGTAATTCTGAGAGTGTCCGGTTTTTTTATCTAATGATAAAGTTACCAAATTTTGCCGAATTACTTATTTTGGAAATATTTCTGAAAATATTTCCAGTACCTATTTTAAGAAAAAAATACAAGTCACGTTTAAAAGTACAAATTAATATATTATAACATATTTTATTTTAACAGTAAAGACAGAACACATAAACTTGACCACATAGGTATTTATCAACTAAATTGTTTAGACTGTAACAGCATTATATAGGTATATTGGACAAACTGGCAGATCTATATGTATTATGGTATAATGAACATTTAAGATCATTTCGTTTAAAAATGATCGTTCAAGTTTTGCTAATCATTTCTTTGAAAACAATCATCAGTTCCCTCCTCTAGAAAATACTAAATTATTGTTTAATTTTGGAAACAGTTTCTTTAAAATCATTGGTTTCTTACTTCAAGCTATACGAGGTATTCGAATTTCCTTTCTATTTTTAGTTTTTCTAATGCCTCGTAGATAATAATTATTGAAATTCAGTTAGCTTATTTTTTACTGTGACAATCTCATGGATAGTATTATTTTAATTATTTGTATTGTTTTGTCAATTTTAAGTTTCCTCTCCAACTGTTACCTTAGAGTCATATTAATTTATTTACAATTTTACTTTATGTAAACATATTCTGATGACGAGATTTTTAATCTTGAAAAAGATCAATACTCTTAATAAATTATTCTATTGGTTAACGCGGAGTATTTTATTAATTCAAAATTTGTAACAACTTTTTACATTCCATTTTGCGAATTAATAAATCTCGACAAATTCCCCAAACGGGGCCGAAACGTCGATTGTTTTATATAAATGCCAGCATTTCACCATATTAAAATTATAACATAAAATCCTGTGCTTACATCTTTTCAACTTCGAAATTAAACTATGATACATGAACTTCACTATATATCCTCAGGTGAAACTAGGTAGTGTATCAAGTTTTAATTATAAAGTTCGCCCCAAAAGAGCTTACTCGAAATCTCGCGGTCGTTTTTTCTTCCACAGAAAGAGTATATAATTACGTTCCATCACTCCGGAGAGAATATTTTATGTAAAATATTAAACTTTAGTCAATTTTCTCAAAATTTAATTTTCTAAAGAACCGAACATGCATACAGCCGGGAGTTGAGGGTTTTAAGTTGGTATTTCTGCAATAATAAATTAAGCTGCAAGAAGAATTGTGCACTTGTAAAACTTATTGTGTTCCAATGAGGGGTTGTTAACTCTCCTAGGCACACACGAATTCATTTACTAGTTCTGCATTAGTTACAAGGTTAATTTTTTAGTAGTAGACAGGCAAAACAAATGTAAATGATACAACGAGGCAGTGAAGTCTTAAAATTTGCTGTTATCAAAGATAACCTGGTCCTCTCGTGATCCTTTGAACGCACTGTATTAACTGTGCCAACTAGAGACAGGAAGGCTTGCGGTTACACGTCAAATTTGCAACCACTCAACGAGCACTTCAGTTTACAATCCTCTAATATTAACTGTCATAAACACAAAGCTGAAACTTGTGTCACCTCCGCAGATCTCATAAACTTTATCTTGACACCTGCTCTATAAACTTTTGTTCCCTGCTCAACTTCTGATGCATTCATGCTAATTTCTACATCCAGTTCAGCTTCAATTAGTTGGCGGTGGTCACTGGTCACTTATAAAATAGTCCAGTCACTGGTCGCGCTGTACAGCACTGTGAGCCTCTCACAGTTGATTTTTGAGTAAAAAATGTGAAAGATGAACGGGGCGGAACAAACCTCCTCGAAAACGAATCAAGAAATTAAACAGTATACAATATTTATCGTTATAGTATAAATGTTGTACAGTACCGTGTAAAATTTCCAGCATCTGTTAACTTTAAGGGCACATTAAGTCACTTATAACTAATATTTGAAGGGGCAAATTGCCTCCGGTTATTACACAAACGGCTGGTGTTTCGGAAAATTAAATTCGCAAAGTTAGAAACTTAATATTTTCCTTAAAATGTTCTAGAGTAGCAGTTATCTACATTTTAATATATTACTGAGCTCTATACAGGGTAATCCAGTTATTAAAGAATACAGCATTATATTGAGCTTATCGCTACTATGCGCACTCCAAATAAATGTATATAAGAAAAACATTTATACAATTTTAAATAAACTAGATTGTATTAAATCAACTTGGTCATTACTCATTAAGCAGTAATTTTCATAAATTTTATGTTTATAAATTGATAACTCTTTTCAAAATTAAAAAATAATTTACTATTTTCTAGAGGAGAGAACTAATGATTGTTTTCAAAGAAATGATTAGCAAAACTTGAATGATCATTTTTTAAACGAAATGATCTTAAATGTTCATTATACCAAATACGCATAGATCTGCCAGTTTGTCCAATATACAAGGTGTTACAAAAAAGTAGGTCAAGCCGGTAACCACAGATTATCTGTCCGAAAATAATGGGACTTTCCTTATGCCATTTTTCATTTAGGCTTCTCTCTTTCAAGATACAGGGTGTTAAATTTAAAATTTAAAAAACTATTTTTATTAATAACTCCTTTGTTTTTTGCGATATTCAGTAGAAATTTTGTACAACATTTTTTCATATACCGGCACAATGTTCGGGAAATTTTGATCAAAAAAATTCATTGGCGAACGGTGGAAAGGGGGGTTGTAATACCCATTGACCCCCCAATTTTTCCTTGCGGACGTCTATGGTTAAAATGTAATGTTTTTTATACCAAACGTTACTTTCTTTAATTTTTTTCACTCTTGTCAAATTTTGATTTAGGGCTTTGTTTACGAGATATATTGCAACTCATTTGACTGTGTTGCTGATCCACTCGCCGTTGTTTAAATCCCCCAATAGGTCAAGCCGTTAACTACAGGGTGTTAAAGTTAAAATTAAAAAAAACGATTTTTATTAATAACTCCTTTGCTTTTACTATATTCAGTTGAAATGAACGCTTGGCATAAAAAAACTATACCTTTCAACCATAGACGTGCGCAAGGAAAAGTTTGGGGGGTCAACTGGTATTACAACCCCCCTTCCTCCTTTCGCCCATGGATATTTTTGATCAAAATTACCCAAACATTGTGCCGTATATGAGAAACTTTTGTACAAAATTTCATCTGAATATCGTGAAAAACAAAGGAGTTATTAATAAAAATAGTTTTTTAAATTTCAACTTTACCACCTTGTATCTTGAAAGAAAGAAGCCTAAATGAAAAATGGCATAAGGAAAGTCGCATTATTTTCGGCCGGATAATCTGTGGTTAACGGCTTGATCTGCTATTTTGTAACACCCTGTATACTGATTAGGGCAAACGGTCAAATAAGTTGCAATATCTCATAAACAAAGCCCTAAATCAAAATTTTACAAGAGTGAAAAAATAAAAGAAATGAAAAAATGTTGTACAAAATTTCAACTGAATATCGTAAAAAACAAAGGAGTTATTAGAAATCGTTTTTTAAATTTTAACTTTAACACCCGGTATCTTGAAAGAGAGAAGCCTAAATGAAAAATGGCATAAGGAAAGTTCCATTATTTTCAGCCAGATAATCTGTGGTTAACGGCTTGACCTACTTTTTCGTAACACCTTGTATATGCTGTTACAGTCTAAACAATTTAGTTGATAAATACCTATGTGGTCAAGTTTATGTGTCCTGTCTTTACTGTTAAATAAAATATGGGATAATTATATTTGAAGGTTTAAATGTGACTTGTACGTTGTTTTTTCTTAAAATACTGGCAATATTTTCAGAAATGTTTCCAAAATAAATAATTCTGCAAAATTTGGTAACTTTATCATTCGATAATTTAGGATATATGCTGTTACAGGCAATTTTAAATTTTTTATTGTTAATGATTTCAATCCTAAATCCGTTATTTATAGCAATTGTTTCAAATCATGTTTAGTTCCTTATTCAATTTATCCAAAGATAATGGTACTGTAAAGGCCCTGTGTATCGTAGAATTTTAAGCATAAATTTTTTGACAAAAGGGATAAAATGAATTTGATGAAAGAGTAATAACTATATATGTTGGTTTCCTAAAAATATCGAAAGTTATTTTATTATATTCATTTTTTATTAAAGTTAAATCTAAGAAATTAATTTTGTGTTCAGTTTGTAAATTTTATTTTTGGATGAATACTGTTCAAAAAATTTTGAAAATTGTCTATTGTCTAATTGTCTTGTTGTTCCGTTAAAACAAGCAACAAAATCATCTACATATCTGTACCAAAGTAAAATATGTTGTTTGCCTAATTCTGAATTTATAATTTTTTCTTCAATATCTGACACCCATAGCAAGACCTAAATTTTGAGCATAATATTTATTATTGAACTGGAGATAATACAAAGTTGGAAAGCAGTAATATCATTTTTTGCAACAATATTAGTATGTGTTTTATTTAAAATATTTTCAATTAATTCAATATCAATATCGCACTTGGAGGGTTTTTGCCAATTGAATTTATTGTTTTTTCCCAAATTGTTTTCTTTAACTTCATTGGTTTTTCCCTTCAAGCAACGAGGTATGCGAATTTCCTTTCTATACTTTAGTTTTTCTAATGCCTTGTAGATAAATATTAGCTTATTTTTGACTGTATTGACTGCATTAACTACAGTCTTATTACAAGCAAATAAATTTGAATTTTCTGCGCCCCTATGTTGGGGATGTTTTCTGATAATTTATGTTTCCCTGTAACTCCTCGAGATTTATGCCTGAAATTTGTCATAAATTCCCGGGCTGTCAGTCTGATGTCATATGAACCGCTGCTGCTCTTCGAGTGAAATATTTTCCTACTTGAAACAAAAACTACCCCACTTATCTTACAATTATTGCACTAGAACTTTGGAATGAATAATTGCTATTCTGCTCTGCAATAAGACGATGTACTTTTGTTCAACTAATCTTTGGAGTAAGTTTCGAGAGATTAAAAGTTCTGGAATTTATGTGAACTTCCATATAAGTACTCAAATTATATATTTTTTATATAAACCTCTAAATGATCATTTCTCTTTATTTTATTTACCAATTCCATCAAAAAACAACAGCAAATGAAATATGTAGTTGTCTCTGGGTCGCTATCATTTCATCTCAAAAAGCTCCCCGAGATCAGATAGGACAAAAGCTTTTTACATCTATGGATATGAATACGCAGGGACAAAGCTAAACGGAACATAACATTATAAATAATGGACCTCTTTAAAATTCCAACCGTTGGGTCAGATAAAAACTTACAAAGTAAAACGGGGCATAAGTTTTATCAAATAATATCCCCGGACATGTATGAAATGGGGGATATTACAAAAGTTTTCAGGATACCTTAGCCTTTTTATTTTCAAACCACTTAAGCAAAGCATAAATTCAATACTCCCTTGAAGAGTTAAATTGCAAAACTTGTATTGGAAATGGCTGCTCTAAAATTAATACATCAGATGACGCAATATTAACGTTCATTATATTGTACAATATTATCGAGTCCCCCATTTACACAATTCAGTTATATTCAGTCAAATTGTGAAATTATCTGCAATAACACTGACCATTTACAATCCGCAAAATTTTAAAATTCTTCAATATATTGCGCAACCTTCAATATAATTCTTACACCGTCAATATTCTTGCGCAATAATTCATACTGAACGTAAAAGGTCACTATAAAGGCGACCCTAGATGACCAATAATGTCTAGGATACACGCACGGTCAATCCTTACATAAAAAAATATTGATTCAATACTCACGAATGCAACAAACAAATATTGCGTGGTATGATGAAAATGAATCTAAACGGTTAATATTATTGGCCTTCAATAATATTAATTTAGTTGATTGTTGAAGACGGTCAATAATATTGCGCAATATAAAATATTGTACAATAGATTCTCATAGAATTGGAGATTGTACGGCATTATGACAAAGTAATAGGTGTTTCTTTAAAATGTATTACGCAAAGCCGGAAAATTTCGTAAAATAATTAACATTTCGAAAATGGCTGGCTTTATGAATATGGTTACATTACAAAATCTGCTGCCGAAAATATGGCCTTCCATTTAGAAAAATGAAATTGGTAACCATTTTCGGAAGTGTTATAAATTTGAAAATATTTTCATTGAAAATTGTAAATGCGTTGTATCAGGAAATATCTGTAGTGAACGGTTTCCGTGAATCATCCTGTATACTCAATCTAATATGTTGGGTTATATGGTATTGCGTGCAATAATATTGACCATCTACAACCCGCTTTATATTGAGTCTCGAAGAGGATTGTTCACAAACTGGAATGTATTGTACAATACGGTATAATAGGCATATTATCATGATTATAATATACATATTAAAATTCTTCAATATATTGCGCAATAATTCGTATTAAACGCAAAAGGCATCCCTAAGCGACCAACAATGTCTAGGAGGCACAAGATCAATTCTTACATCAAAAATATTGATTCAATACTCACATTGAGCAATATGATGAAAATGAACCTAAACTGTCAATATTCTTGGCCTTCAACAATGTTGTTAAAATAGTAAAGTAATTTTGTTGGCTGTTGCAGTGATCAATACACATCCTAACCTAGACGGTCAATAATATTGTGACATGAAATATTGCGCAATATTCTTGATACTATATGGAGGGTGAAAAATAAACCCTCGCAGACTGAATGCAGTTGATAAACAGCGGATTTCAAAAACATTTTACTATGAGTAGCACACAACTAATTCTATTTCTCGCTGGCAGCCGACCCGCCAGTGTTAATAATTGTCATAAATTTCCATTCCAAGTAGAATATGTCCTGTGGTGTCGGTCACAATTAGGCCCGATGCGATTGCATAACGTTCAGTTGCATTTCTGGGTGTTTTCTGCCAATAACTCGGAGCTGTATACAGCCGGACACGTCGCCGCCTAAAGCCATTAACCGTTTTGATTGGCACCAGGAATTAAAATCGGCCGTCTACCCTCCGCAGTGACAGTTTACTACCGGACGTAGGACGCATCGAAAGAGCTAATGACCATATAAAGCAGAGGGTAACAAGTTTTCATCATATTCTGCAACTATCTGCAGATTTAAATTTTAGACAACAATTTAGTCATTCGACTCAAACCATTATTTCCAAGTCTTCCTCTTCAGGGAACGGGATGTGAGACTGCATACCCCATAGTGGTAATTGAGTCTGAATTTGGTCACTATATGAAAGTCTTTTAATCTTCAGAGTATAGGGTGTGAGACTGCGCGCCTAGTAGTGGTCATAATTTAGTTGTTATTTTTCAACATCATCATAAGGTTCTCAGTCCGAAGACTGGTTGGACGCGTACCTCCATTCTTTTCTATCCTGAGCTAACCTACGCATTTCCCTAAAAGTAGAACATCCTACATCCCTAACTATTTGAGAGCAGTAGTCTAATCTAGGCCTACCCCTACCTCTTTTTATTCCTATCTCTGACTCTAGTATGTCGCGAACTATTCCTTCGTGTCTTAGAAGGTGTCCTACCATCCTATCTCTCCTACTCTTTATTGTTTTCCATACCTTTCGCTTTTCCCCAACTCTTTCTAATACTTCCCTATTGCTAACCTTATCTATCCACGGTATCTTCATCATGCGTCTGTAGCACCACATTTCAAACGCTTCTGCTCTTTTTCTATCCGCTTCTCCTATTGTCCAAGTTTCGCACCCGTATAATGCCGTACTCCATACATACGACGTTAAGAGTCTCTTCCTAGTCTCTATATTAACCGTTCTCGAGCATAACAGTTGTTTCTTTTTGTTAAACGCAACTCGGCCCTGCGCCATTCTTTGTTTTATATCTTTAGTGCTCCTACCGTCTTGAGTTATTTTACTTCCTAAGTAGCAGAAATCCGCGACCTCCTCTATCTTCTCATTTCCAATTTGTATTTCCATTTTAGTTCTATTTTCACATCCCCTACATACCAAAATTTTAGTTTTCTTTTTATTGATTTTCATGCCGAAGCCCTGTGTCAAAACTGCTTCCATTTCATTCAAAGCCGCTCCTAATTCTTCTTTGCTAGATGCTAACACTGCTATATCATCCGCAAATCTGAGCATGTTAATAGTTTGGTCCTGTACATTGATCCCTGAGGCTGTTCTTTCCTTAACAATATTAATCGCATCTTCGATATATAAGTTGAAAACTAGAGGTGACAATGCACATCCCTGTCTCACTCCCTTCCGGATATCTACTTCCCTTTGTTCCTGCTCACATTCTATAACTGCCTTTTGCTCTTTGTAGAGATTATGTATTATTCTTCTGTCCCTGTATTTCATCCCTACCTTTCTCAGCACTTCGAACATCTTCCCCCATTTTACGTTGTCGAAGGCTTTTTCTAAATCTACAAATCCTATATAGACGCTCCTTCTCTTTTCTATCGTTTTTTCTATAATTACTCGTAAAGCTAGAATGGCCTCGCGCGTTCCTCTATTTCGTCTAAATCCGAACTGATCTTCTCCTAATATTTCTTCCGCCTTTTTCTCCATCCTTCTTTGCACAATTCTAGTTAAAATTTTTGACGCATGGGAAGTTAAACTGATAGTTCTAAAATTTTCGCATCTATCCGCGCCTTTTCTTTTTGGCAAAGCTACTATGATGTTCCGTTTGTAATCTTCTGGAATCTCGCCTGTCAGGTATATGCGACTAACTAATTTAAATAAACGATCTATTACCTCTTGACCTGCGCACTTTAAGATTTCTGCCTGCAAGCCATCTATACCTGGTGCTTTATTATTCCTTAAACATTTTAGTGCTATCTCAAACTCTTCTCTCATTATAGGACTCCCTAGGTTATCCCCCTCTACACTGCTTTCGCTTTCTAATATATCTTGCACTTCCTGTCCCGCATATAAGTTTCCTAAATATTCTTTCCACCTATCTGCCTTCTCCCCACTTCCGATTAGGATATCTCCTGCCTCATTTCTAATGTTTTTGGTACTAGATCCAATTTCTCTAAAATTTCTCCTAATTATTTTATATGCTTCATCAGTCTTTCCTACTTCGAATTTATCTTCCACTTCTTTGCATTTATTATCGATCCATTGCTCTTTCGCTTTCCTACATTTCCGAATAATTTCCCACTTGATCGCCTTATATCTTTGTTTCCCTGTTTCGTCTAACCTATTTTTATATTTTCGCCTTTCCTCTATTAGACTCACAATATGTTTTGTTATCCAGGGTTTCCTACTTTCATTCTGTTTATGACCCAAAATATCCCTAGCTGAGGAAACTAAACTATTTTTAATGCAATTCCATTCTGCCTCTATGTCCCTAACAATATTTCCACCCGTGCCCTTTAGTGCTTCGTTTGTCTTTTTCTCGAACTTATCGCGCGAATCCTCATCGTTTAGTTTCTCTGGGTCAAGATACCTTCTTCCGCTTCTTTTTTTCAAAATCTTAAATTTAAGATTGGCTTTCATAACGACTATGTTGTGATCACTATCTATATCTGCTCCTGGATAACTTCTACAATCCCTAACTTGATTTCTAAATCTTTGCCTAACGAGAATGTAATCTATTTGATATCTCCCTAAGTCTCCTGGCATCTTCCACGTATAGCATCTCCTAACATGATGGTGAAATAG
The DNA here is from genome assembly GCA_963966045.1 of Xestobium rufovillosum. NCBI lineage: Eukaryota > Metazoa > Arthropoda > Insecta > Coleoptera > Ptinidae > Xestobium > Xestobium rufovillosum. The sequence continues at coordinate 33,694,683 of OZ014497.1, forward strand.
AGTGTTCGCGACCGTTAAGTTATGTTTATCGCAGAACTCTATCAGTCTAACTCCCCTATCGTTCCTATTGCCTAATCCAAAGGGGCCAACTATTCCGCCCTCTCGCCCTGTGCCTACGACTGCATTGAAATCTCCTGTAATTATTAAATTTTCGTGCCCTCTCACAAAATCTAGCACATATTCAATATCACTATAAACTGCCTCTACGGCCTCATCACTGTAGTTAGAAGTGGGCATATATACCTGTATTATTACTGTTTTTACAGGTTTCGAATCTAACCTAACCATAACTACCCTGTCACTTTGCTGTAAGAAATTTTCTACACTCTGTCCTACTTTTTTCCGCATAACAATTCCTACTCCCGAATTTCCTCCTACAGATCCTGTGTGTATTACTCTAAAAATCTCCGCTCCAGAAGTCTCCAGCTTCTGGCCATCGCACTTCACTGATACCTACTACGTCTAATGCTAACCTATCCATCTCAATTTTCAAATTCTCTAACTTCCCTACTTGTTTCATGCTTCTAACATTCCACGCTCCGACTCGTGAGATGTTACACTTATCATTTCTGATGACTCCCCCCGAAGCAGTCCCCGCCCGGAGATCCGAATGTGGGACTATTTTACCTCCGGAATATTTTACTCCAGAAGGTGCCATCATCATAAATTAAAGTACGCTGTACTAGGGATAAAATAATGTGGTGGTTTCCCGTTGCCTTCCACATCGCAGTAGTGTGTATCACAGTGCCATACCAACCCTCACGATCTCTGCCACTATGATTACTGAAAGAGCTGCTGCCCCCTTCCAGGGACTTGATTTAGTCTGGCTTCTCAAATAAAAACCCCTCCAATATGGTTAAACCTATGGTTCGGCTCTTTATATCATTGAAGCGCGCAAGCCATCCCACCCGTCCCAGTATTACTAGAACTGCGTCAAGGTACAAGTCCTTTGGGACAAATTATGTTACTATTTTATTTGCAAATTAGTCGGATTCACTTCCAAAACAACTAACACAAACGTTTTCCACCAAATTGTTAATAAGGTTATTGTATGTTTGAACCAGTAGCCTGTTCTAGATACGAGTAGCACAATTTGGTTTGTTTGTTTCATACGCATTAAACTTTAAGATAAGATTTGTATAATAATTTATGTAACAAGTTATGTGGTAACTGCAGCCAATAAAGCTGACCTTCGGTCTGCCAGAACAATACATCAAGTGTTTTGTTTCCTTCCGATAGAACGGGTCGAGTTCAGGTTAATTTTGGGATTAAATACTGCAAAGTTCATCCAAGTTTCCCGAAGTCTCTGAGTGGTAATTTCGCGGGAAGTTTAAGCTTCAATTTATCGACTCGAAACAGAATCTTTCCACAAAATGAGGAAATTACACTTATTTTTGTTGATCAAGAAGGGAAAATTTGGTTTGCTATGCGAATTCACAGGATTAGACATTCCGTACGGGTTGTACACTATACTTTTTCTCACTACGGCGAAAATTTCTCGCACTTGATGCACTTAGGTATTACGCAAGAAATACGCAAACGCGCAATTGTATTCAAATTTAAGTTGCAATAAATATAAGTAAAGGCGGCCGTACACTGGCTGATAAAAGCGGCGAAATGATTTATGGAAAAAGTAAATGACAAGAAGTGCAACCTAAGTATTCTATTTGGAGAAAAAAATTGAATTTATGAATGGAATAGCGCAGTACCATGGCATTTCCCTCTGAGCATGATAGCGCGGTTTCGACTCCCAGCCGAGGCCGCGATTTTTTATATACTTTTACAATGTACACCATTGGAATCTTCTAAACCCGAAGAGATTCAGAGTTGATCAAATGGCAAGAAAGTTGCACATTTTCATGCTCTTTAAGGATCTGAAAAGAAATTCTGGATAGCTTTCGTTGTTCCTGAAATATCCTGAAAAAATTGAAATATTGCATTTTCTTATTTCTTCCATATATTATATATTATTCAAGCGAATGTAATGACCTTTGGCAGGTTTACGTAAGTGGGTATGGGCTTTCCACTGGATGTTTCAAAATTTGTCTAAGCCTACTACATCTTCAAGTTTTAATGGTCAACTTTTGAATTTCTTATGGGCGCCATATTGGATATTCATAAGGTTGGATAGAGAAAGAAAATACGATTTCAACGATGTAGCGCACATGGGTCATCTAACTTTCTTAACTGCCTTGGAACACTAATTTAACTATTTATCTATAAAATCTAGTTGCCATTGAAAAACAAATTCATAATTTGACATTTGCAAAGAAAAACGATACTATCGTAGTTTCTTGTTGTAATTAAATAAATAAATATTATTATTATCTATTCATAATGGTTAATGAAAGGCTAGATATGTACAGTACAGACTCGATAATCCGGATCAATAAAAACATGGGCGATCCGGATTATTGAAAAATCCGGATTATTAAATCAATCCATATTTGTCAATAAAAGAACTGAACAAGAGGGATTTTTAATGATTTCATAGTAAAAACATACAAAACAGGTAAAATGAACATAAAAAAAAACTTTTGCATAATTACTTCTACTACATTAATAAATAAAGTCTGTAATTTTAGTTTGGCTGACCTTCTGCTGACTCAAACAAAATGCTTGATGCCTAAGTATTAACAATTCATGTAGGGGTGCGTTGTTCTTTTCAGCCCAATCTATACATTGTTGAATTCTTAAATCTGTCTAATCGGCTTTTGTGAATTCAGAGCATGGGGTAAAGAGCATTTATACAGTGTTGAAAAATAGTAAAGGTACACTTTCGTTTGCGCCGGTAGATGCGGCACGTACCGGCGGCCGACACGCGCGACGGACACAGTCGCATTTGAACGTGAATGCACCGGCCGGCAGGTGAAACGCACAAACGAGAGCAGTTCTATTTAAATACTATTGGAGAAGTACAACGGGTGTGTCGGCTACCGGTACACGCCGCGTCTACCGGCGCAAACGAAAGCGTACCTTTAGTCGTAAATTTTGAATTTCATCAAGCAAAATCGTTAATGTCAAAATGTTCTCGAACTCCAATGCGACGGCTCTTTATAGACGTCGGTATTTCCTTTGCAAAACAAAGAAGCCGCCTCGGCATCCATAAGCTGCAAGGAAGTGTGCGGATTGCCGGCATTTTTATTTTCACCCTTTGATACCCTCGCCGCCACTATAAAATTCTCGTGTCACGGTGTTTGTGGTCGCACTCCTCCGAAACGGCTCGACCGATTTTTATGAAATTTTTTTGTACAATTGGTAGGTATGAGAATAGGTCGTAAAGTATTTTTCACCCTCCTACCCCCACCCCCCATTGTGTAATCGCGATTTTAGTATTTTTGTATGAACAATATCCAAATAATTGAATTTTTTTGTACATTTGGTAGGTATGAGAATAGGTCGTAAAGTATTTTTCACCCTCCTACCCCCACCCCCCATTTTTTAATTGCGATTTTCGTATTTTTGTATGAACAATATCCAAATAATTGAAATTTTTTTTGTACATTTGGTAGGTATGAGAATAGGTCGTAAAGTTTTTTCACCCTCCTACCCCCAACTCCCCATTTAGTATGTTTGTATGAACAATCTATATATATAAAAAACGGGTTGACCGATTTTGATGAAATTTTTTGGATGTGTTGGAGTGGGTCACTGGATGGTTTACATTCACAATTGGACCCGGTAGGTGGCGCTGCAATCGGGTGTTACTGAACTCCTAAACGGCTGGACCGATTTTGATAAAAAAATTTGTGTGCATTGGAGTGGGTCCCTGGATGGTTTACATTCACAGTTGGATCCGGTAGGTGGCGCTGCAATCGGGTTCTAGGAATTTTTTTGACGAAATTTTTTTTAATGTCGGGCAGGACAACGTCTGCCGGGCCCGCTAGTAAAAATATAATAATTACTTCAAAATAGTTATTTACGTAACCAGTTATGAAAAGACTAATTTTATTTGACGAATATAATATTTGCCAAAACGAGCGAACGAAGTGAGCGAGTTTTGCAAATTATATGAGTCAAATAAAATTAGCCTTTTCATAACGTGTTAAGTACAAAATTTTATCTAACCCCGCTTTAAAATAAAAAAGAATTATGCTACTCCAAATAATGCAACATCCCTTGTAGCCGTACAAATAAATTCAACTTCATCGCTTTACCTTGGCGTTGCTATGGATACTATAAATAACTATTGTCAGTGATGGGTTTTTTTATTTCAAATTCTGCCAAAAATGGATGATTCTGATGTAGATATGCCTTCTGATATAGAAGAATCAGCGAATTTGGCAATAGATTCAATAATACCCTGTAATAAATTCTTACTTTTGTTTTTGCTTTTAAATATTCAGTTACGTAAAAGTTCATTACATAACTAGTTATGTAATGAACTCACAGTTATGAAAAATATGACGTTTCGTAATGTCAAAAATGCATTTAAAATGTGACATTTCATAGCGGGGTTAGATAAAATTTTAGGTATAACAAAATAACACATATCTGTCAAAAGTTTATTTATTATTAGTACATTACCTGCCGCTTTTGCAGTAAATGCGACGTTTTCGGTCTTGATGTTGTCACTTGGTTTAGTAAACCAAAGAGTTGTCAGGGTTTTGGTGAGTATAAACTTTATAAATATTTAAAATTCGCTCCTTGCCTTCAATTGAAAAACAGGACCTATGGCTGACAGCTGGCAACTTTTTGACGGAGAAAGAAATACTTGCTTATCCAAAATCAGTTAATACTTACAGTTATTCGTATTTTTCCTAATGTATTCACAAAATTCAATGAACTAATCAATGCAAGTACCTATTGAAAAATTCTATATTATAAACTGAATGGGCATAACAGTAAATTCAGTGACAACGTCAAAATGACAGATCGGTTTTGTTCAGTCAAGTTATTTATCTAGGAGTAGAGCTGTGTAAAATCGGTCTACCAATGGTAATTTTCTATTCAAATTTAGCGCTCATTTGTGGGAGGAGTTTTTACTGAATCTGTTCGTTAAACAGAATATAGATTCATACATTTGTACTAGCTGTGGCAACGCTGATTCGGGTTCGCCGCCGAACGCCTGATTTGGCAAGTATTTGGGGATTGGTTAGAAAAACACCTTAGGAGGGGGGACGCGCCCGCAAAGCGTTTAAAAGGTACGTTAAGCCCGCTACACACACACAAGCAAGTTGTACAACTTGACTTGTTTAAGCCAATTTGGAAACTATGCTTGTGCGTATGTAGCGCAAATCGCTGCTTGAGTTGAGACTGAAGTGAGGCATGAACGAAATCGGTGATGTTCGATTGTGTACAGTCTTTTTTATTGTAAGTTGGAGCGTGTGTATGCAAGTCTGATATAGTCGACGACTTAAACAGTGAACCAACGTGGTAATCCTTGTCTTTGGCAAGTGAAGTCAAAGGACTATAGCCATAAACAAAAAAAAAAAAAACGATATGCATATGACATTCTTGTCACTAAATTAAGAGAAGTTGAAACGAATGCGAATAAGGAAATTGTTGTAAAAAAATTAATTCCTTGAGAACGTGTTTTCGAAAAGAGCATGGCAAAGTAACTGCATCTGAGAAGTCTGCGGAGCGGGTGCTGATAATCTATATGTACCCACCCTCTGGTGCTATGATCGACTTCTGATTTTAACCAATCTTTTTCGTTCAACGGGACCGCTTTTTAGATTTCATTTTAAAACATAGTGCAACCGCTGTTGCAATTAAAATTTCTTCCGAGACGTCCATACTCATGCTCTCACCAGACTACCTTTCTTTCAGAAATCGCTAAATAAGTCTGTGTGTGTGGAGCGGTGTATGGACAACAGAATTTTTATCCAACTTGGCTTGATCAAGCCAAGTTGTACAACTTGCTTGTGTGTGTGTAGTAGGCTTTAGAGGCGCATTCGGATTACCGAAACTGAAATTATCCGGATTACAAAGTATGCAATGCAATCAAGGAACTATCCGGATTACCGAATAATCCGGACTATTAAGGATCCGGATTAATGAGTCTGTACTGTATAATGTTTACATTCGAAATTTTCGAAATTCTGTCGCTGCATCGCGAAGTTATGCGGAGTTGTATCCCGAGAGAAGACAGCCAAACAGGAACATTTTTCAACGTTTATGTAATAGTTTAAATGAGTTTGGGACGTTACAAAATGCAAGAAACCGTCCCGTTATTGAAACCGCAAATGAAATTAATGTGTTAGCACAAATTTACATAAACCCGGAAATATCGCAAAGGAAAATTGCTATGGAATGTAACATAACAAAATATGGCGTTCAGAAGATCCTGAGAAAACACAATTATCACGATTTCAAGTTTAAACCTGTACAGAAATTTCATCCAAGATACAACCAAAGAAGAGTGGAATTTTGCCATTGGTTTCGTGATCAACTGGAGGAAGATCCCGATTGTCCTACTAAAATACTATGGTCAGACGAAACTTCATTTACGAACAGCGGAATGTTTAATAGAAAGAATAGACATTTTTATGCTGTTGAAAATCCCCATTCAATACAAGAACTAAGGCCACAAATTCGTTTTTCCTTGAATGTTTGGTGTGGCATTTTGGACGACCAGCTACTAGGTCCTTACTTTATTCCAGGCCATTTAACTGGTCAATCGTATCTAAATTTTCTTCAAAATGACTTTGAAGCACTGCTAGATAATTTACCTCTCGTAACATTGAGAAATTTGAGATGCTTCCAGCAAGATGGAGCAGGTCCTCACAATGCCAGAATTGTTAAACAATATTTGGACGAACGGTTTCCAGATTCTTGGATAGGAACTAATGGTCCCGTTCTCTGGCCACCCCGGTCCCCATGTTTAAATCCGCTCGATTATTTCTTATGGGGTTTTGGGAAAAACAGAGTTTATGATAGACCAATCCAAAATGTGGAACACTTGCAAGCAAAAATTACAGAAGTGTTCCAGTCCGTTACACCGGCAAACATTCGAAATGCAGTAATGAACATGGATCGCAGAACATTACTCTGCATTGAGCAAAGGGGCGGACATTTTGAACAATTTATGTAGTTTCAATTGTTAATATTCAGTTACTATCGTGAATTTTAATAAGATTTCTTCAATATAATGTCAAATTATGAATTTGTTTTTCCACGGCAACTGTTAATATTCAGTTACTAGTGAATTTTAACAAGATTTCTTTAATAAAATGCCAAATTATGAATTTGTTTTTCAATGGCAACTAGATTTTATAGATAAATAGTTAAATTAGTGTTCCAAGGCAGTTAATAAATTTAGATGACCCATGTGTGCTACATCGTTGAAATCGTATTTTGTTTCTCTATCCAACCTTATGAATATCCAATATGGCGCCCATAAGAAATTCAAAAGTTGACCATGAAAACTTGAAGATGTAGTAGGCTTATACAAATTTTGAAACATCCAGTGGAAAGCCCATACCCACTTATGTAAACCTGCCAAAGGTCATTACATTCGCTCAAATAATAAATAATATATGGAAGAAATAAGAAAATGCAATATTTCACTTTTTTCAGGATATTTCAGGAACAACGAGAGCTAACCAGAATTTCTTTATAGATCCTTAAAGAGCATGAAAATGTGCAACTTTCTTGCCATTTGACCAACTCTGAATCTCTTCGGGTTTAGAAGATTCCAATGGTGTACATTGTAAAAGTGACCACCCATATATTTTATATTGAGAAAAGTATCATTTACAGAAACAAAATTATTGATTGTCTAACACCACTAAATTTTTAAAATTAGACCATGTTTACTATTTATTTCATTGTGTGGCCGCCTTAAGATTTAAATTCATAGTTTAATTTAAATTTGTTACGAATTCCAAAATTTGCTGACGACTTTCACTTTTTTATTCTCCCTCAAACTGGTTACCGGTTCTCCCCTTTGTGCTAGAACTTATTGACGCATGGGAAAAACTGAATAGTTAGCAAAATAATCAGTATTTAAATATTGCGCAAATATGCCATTGTACTTATTCAAATGTCTACAATTACGATTCTAATTTAAGGATATTATATAAGCATAAATATCTGGGAACGTTCCATTGCAAAATTTAAAGTGGCATAGTCTGAAGAATTGCATAATTATTGTATTTATATTTAACCGTTCAATACTAAGTCAACTTGGTCTGGACGTTATATTTGTTTCAACTCTGAATAACCCACGTGCTATTTCCCTGGTTTTGAGAGTTTCAGATTATTGATACTGAATTTATGGCCCGTTTCCAACGCGTGCGACGTCATGCTAGACTTATCTGTACCGCCGTATTTGCAATGAGCTTGATGCTCCCGCTTTATGAATGGGGTTTCGCGTTTCCAAGTAGATTTTGTCAATTATTGCTCGAAGTGTGAACCACTTTGAAGCCTGCTTTCCCGAAAATCGTACTTCGAACTTATCTTTCACTCCCTTACATTTATTATCGACGTCAAGATGTCTTCCATCGTTTGGTTTACTGCTCTAAAATAGTTGGGGATGCAGGATGTTCTACTAAACTGGTTTAAATTATTATTTACACGCGTTAGACATAATATTTTTTCTGCTAACCCCCACCTGAAAATCGCAAGGGGCTACAAAACATACCGTCTGGTTGAATGTCACAAGAACACGTCATTGTGTCTGAATAAAATGCATTGAAAAAATGCACAATCGAACGATTGTATTTAAATGTCATAATGCAGTGAATTTCCTTATTTAGCATATTAATTTCACAAGTTTCAGAATTCTAAAAACCGCGAATTTTTTGCAGGCAATATGGGAAAAGTCAGGGAGCAAATCCGATAGTTTGAAAAATATTTTGCTTTCGTAAAATCACTCTGACGCGTCTATTTCTATTTTTAAATATGCCCATTTTTGCGTCATTTGTTTTTTTATACATTTGACCTACATCAGAGTCATGACGTTATCATATTGTTCTTCGAATACAAATCTACAGTTCATTTATATTATTCCCAAGATTTCACTCTGCTACCTACATTAGTTTCGAAGAGTTTGAATAAAAACGATCTTCAGGGGAGCATACTTAAGTACATACTTCGTTTGTCTTTTTCTCGAACTCATCCCCCGTATCATCATCTCTTTTAGTTTCTCTATGTCAAGATATCTTCTTCCCCTTCGTTTTTTCAAAATCTTAAATTTAAGATTGGCCTCATCACTGTAGTTAGAAGTGGGTATATACACGGTGTCCCAACGAAAACTTGTACCCCCGTAAAACTCGGCAAAATAAACGTTTTGACAAAAATCCAAAAACACGTCGATTTTTATATCAAAGGGGACCAATTTTTTTGCAATAATCATTGTTGCAACTCTAGCCCCGTGGAAGGGTTTTTCATTACTTACACAACCTTATTTGTTTTATTCAATTCGATCAATTTGTTACCGAGAAATTGCTTCTTGAAATTTCCAAGTTAGAAAATTAATAAAGCACAAAAAGGTTTAACTGTTGAATGTATTAGAATGGAAAAGTAACAAAATCAAGAAAACTAATACGAATAAAAAGTAAGAACAAAAGAACATCAGAACAAATGTCAAAATAAACTTATTCGCCACAGTATAAAATCGTGTTTATTTACCAAATCAAAATGGTTTATTCCAAAGAAGAATGCCGGCTAATAACTCCTGAGGTCTTGAGAAATGTAAGATCTGGATTTGAATCCAGAATGTATTATTGTATGACAATTGGTGGAGGTCATTTCGAGCAATACATTCGATAGTTTAAACCTTTTTGTGCTTTTATTAATTTTTTATATTGGAAACTTCAAGAAGCAATTTCTCGGTAACAAATTGATCGAATTGAATAAAACAAATACGGTTGTGTAAGTAATGAAAAACCCTTCCAAAGTAGGAATCATTTTGAGAGGGTCGCTACCCCCCGCACAGGGATAGAGTTGCAAGAATGATTATTGCATAAAAATTGGTCCAACTTGATATAAAAATCGACGTGTTTTTGGATTTTTATCAAAACGTTTATTTTGCCGAGTTTTACGGGGGTACAAGTTTTCGTTGGGACACCGTGTATACCTGTATTATTACTGTTTACAGGTTTCGAATCTAACCTAACCATAACTACCCTGTCACTTTGCCGTAAGGAATTTTCTACACTCTGCCCTACTTTCTTCCACATAACAATTCCTACTCCCGAATTTCCTCCTAAAGATCCTGTGTGCATTACTCTAAAATCTCCATTCCACTAATACCTACCACGTCTAATGCTAACCTATCCATCTAAGAGTGCATGTTTCCATATATCGGCAATAATGACTTATTAAACAGTTATTGTTTTAAAGTTTATCGTAAGAAAGCGAACAAATGAATATGTTAAAAATTCTGCATTATATTCAAATTTCAGTTACATAAATTGCTTATTGAAAAAGATAAATACAAGCCGGTATATAAAAGCATAAATATAGGAGCTTTTTTGGCAGACGCGAAATAAAATTCGTCGGTCGACAATTAGTCTGGTAAATTCGTCGCTTTTTAGAATCAATCATGTCGAGCGAAAAGTTCAAAGATTCCTCTTCGGAGCTCCTATTCGGAAGATGGCTGGCAAACCCACCACCAGGAGAAGAAGTTGTCATTACCGGTGAGATATTGAAAAAGATAGTAATTATTGAAACATTTAATTTCAATATACGAGAATGTAGTTAACATACTATACTCGAGTGGTCAAGAATGGACAGAATATGGAAGAAATAGATTATTTACTTCTTAAATTATACTTCACCGTAATTTTAGTGTACATTTTTCAGGTGTGTCTGGAAAATTTCCAAATTCATCAAACATTGAGACTTTCAAAGAAAACTTGTTCAACAAAGCAGACTTGTTTTCAAGTACGAAACGTAGGTGGGATCTAGAAGATCCGGAAATTCCACCTCGCATTGGGGTAACGCCTCAAATGGACGTGTTTGACGCGGGATATTTCGGTAAGTTAATATTATCGAGGCGTATTGACGTCAGAGAGCGGTCGGTAGTGAAGTATTGATATTCGTTATTGATTGACCTGGCGCTGAGGGATCATTGTTCTTAAGATAAATGGATACGTCAGCTGGGGTAGTTTGAGATCACCAAATACCAAGATGGCGCATGTGCGCTGCTTCCCGCTCTCTGACGTCATTGAGAACAGAAATAAATTATTAATTCAAATGTTTCAGGCTTGCATCCGCAACAAATAGCAGTGATGTGCCCTGAGTACCGCTTGCTTCTGGAGCAAACCGTTGAAGCAATCTTTGACGCCGGTCTCCATCCCAGCGAATTAGAAGGAACCAGAACTAACGTGTACACTTGCCTAAACCTATGTGACCACAAACCGTGTTTCTGTATACGAGACAATATTTTCGCAATTAGAGGGTAAGTCATAAAAGTTTTGGCCGTTCATTGTGAACTGGTCAAAATTAACATCTACCATATTGGATTCGCGTGACCCGACAAACTAGCCCCCGACAAAATAACTCCGAACAAAACAGCCCCAGACTAAATAGCTACCGACATAATAGCTCAGTAAAAATAGGTCCCATAAATAGCTCGTGGACAAAAACTGGGAAACATTAATGCAAGGGGTGCCGCACGTGTCTGTACCAGGTCCTCTTCTGGTTCAATGTCAAAGGTATACAACAAACTCGTCGACGAGTGTTGGATTCAAATTCGTTACTAACATACTACAGTGAGGCCAGTCTGATAATCTCAAAAACTTATTTTTTTTCTTCTTAGATACGGCAAAACCTATGCACCATCTACAATAAGCTACATGCTCAAACTGAATGGTAATTCGATTAATCTCGATACAGCGTGCAGCAGTTCGTTCACAGCTCTCGAAGACGCTTTTAGAAGTATACGAACGGGGAACTGCGACAACGCTATAATCACCAGTGCGCAAATAATAATGGATCCGAAGACGACTTGGAAATTTGCCAAGTACGTTTAACAATAGTTGTACACTATACTTTTTCTATAGACTATTACAGTTACTAATACTTTCAGACTTGGGGTGCTGAGTCCGGACGGAATCATACGACCGTTCGACGAAGACGCAAATGGCTACGTGAGGTCAGAAGCAGCAGTGGCAATAGTGATACAGAAAGCAAAGAACGCGAGACGAATATATTCTGAAGTGAGTTTTAACCAATACTTATAAAAGTTTATCCCGCACGCCGAAACTCGACACGTGTTTCGCCAACAACGTCAAAATCCCCAGGAGTGTAAAGATGAACCGATTACACCGATTGCATTGTCTTGGCCTGTGGGATAAGCTTGTAAAGAATTCACTGTGAATTTACGTCAGTTTCCATTCCAACAATTCTTGTTGAATCTTTGCAGATAGTTCACTGCAAAGTTAACCAAGACGGTTACAAGGAAGATGGTATAACGCATCCTTCACTCGATGCGCAGCTTATGATTTGTAGCGAACTATACGACGAGTGTGGTATTGAACCCGCAAAAATATCTTTCTTGGAGGCACACGGAACAGGTATTAGAGGTTTCAGAATTTACCTATATTTTTGTATTCTCTCAAAAATATCCGTAACAGTAGATGCCGGCTAAAACTACCATCGCAAAACAGTTATCCTAAATTCTAACATTATTTTCTTGGCAAGTGTTGTATGGTAAATAATTAATATCAATTTAGGTACTAAAGCTGGAGATGCATCAGAACTCGCCTGCATAGCCGACTTATTCTGTCGCAACCGCGACAAACCACTTCCAATTGGATCTGTTAAATCAAATATTGGCCACACAGAGTGCTGTTCGGGATTGTGCTCCATTGTCAAGGTACTTGATTTTAACAGGAGTACAGTCTACATAATCTTTCTGGTTCTGTTAATAGGTAATAATTGCAATGAGAGCTGGCTACATACCACCCAACGTCAATTTCAAAACCCTTCGAAAAGAAATCGAAAGTATGGCCTCTGGAAAAATTCACGTAGTTACTGACAAATTTCCGCTGGAAGGCGAGTGTCCTTTAGTTGGTACGTTTATTAATGGCGAAATAACGACTTATAAACAACTCAATGTTTTTTTGCTAAACCAGGCATAAGCAATTTTGGCTTCGGAGGAACTAATGCGCACGTTTTGCTACGTGGTTACAAAAAGAAGAGCGTCAGTCAACCCAAAGATGATTTGCCACGTTTGGTTTGTGTCAGTGGGCGAACGGAAGAAGCAGTAACTTTGCTCTTAGACGAAATTAAGAAGGATAGATCGAACTACGAATCCATTGCTTTCATTAATAAGATTTTTAGGTACCTAAGTAGAATACAATAATTAATAGACAACTTTGCTTACACAAACTTATTTTAGGTATGATATTCCTACACACCGAGTTAGAGGATTTTCTGTCGTTTCTAAAACTGCTATTGTAAAAGAATCAATCGGTTTTTTACATACATTAAAGAAGAAGCTCGTGCTCTACTTTGACAATTTCGACGACAAATGGTTAAATTATGGCAAGGATCTATTGGCTGTGCCATTATTTTCAGGAACTATTCAGAGGTAACAACTACTACCTGCCTACTGCCTTCGGTACATTTAACTTCATTTAAATTCATCACCATTTATTTCAGAATACATGATATTCTATCCAAAAAAGGAATAAACATAACGGAATCGATTGTGAACTGTCAAAACTTGGAATCCCCGCTCGTCGTTTTCTTAGCTAGTTTCTCCGTACAACTTGCCATTGCTGATGTTCTCAAATCCCTGGATGTTAAATGTGACTCTACATTGGGAATTTCAACCGGTGATCTCATCTCCAATTATTACAACGGCAATTTAACGTTAGAGCAAGTGATATTAATCGCCTATAGCTACGGAAATCTGCTCAAAATAGACAAATCGGACAAAGTGAAAAATGATGAAGCAAAACCTGAAATAAATGAGGAAGTATCTAAAAGCAAAATGAACGGGCACGCCAATGGAGAAAGTCAAAATCATACTAATGTTGACGATAAAATTAAAAGACGTTTTGAGATATGTGCAGATAAAGCAGAAGGTCAGATTTTATGAGTGATATAGTTCCGGCTCTGGACTAATCTAGTGTTGGTCCAGAAGCGATATTATATTTCTACTAGTGTTCATTTTTTAATTTCAATTGTTGATTTTACATAATTTTAACAGCGAAGAATTTTGCGGTTCGCTTGCAACAAATTGTGGCTCATTCTGGGAAAAATAATGGAAAATTTCTGGAAAATAGCAACGAAACTGTGGAAAATATTGCTCTAAGTTTACTGAATTCCAATACTATAAACGTGAAAAAATTTGCTTTCGATTCTGTCATCTTCGAAGTAGGTTTTGGAAAGGAAGAATATGAAGGAACCTCCCATATACATTTCAACTCTTCGCCAAACAGAAATGGAGTCGTCGTGCTCAGTGAAATACTAGGAAAGTGAGTCGTTATCGAATTTTTGATTCCTTCTGGTAATATTATTTTATTAGCTTGTATCTGGCTGGTCATAATCACTGCATCGAAAAATTATACCCAAAAGTGAATTTCCCAGTAAGTTACGGTACTCCGATGGTGTCGCCGTTAATCGGCTGGAATCACTCGCAAAAAGTTGCTGAATGCCGTTATGAAAATTTCGCCAACAAAATCAGACAAGAAAAGTTAATCAATGTTGGGGAAAACGAGTGGGCTTTCCTTAAAGGACATGTTATTGACGGTAGGTACAAAGTAAATTACTATAGTATACGTATTAAAACATAATATTACTATTTTAGGACGCAACTTATTCCCTGCAACCGGCTACTTATACCTGGTGTGGGAAGCAGTTTCAAAAGCAAACGACGCGTCCATGTTTGCGACAACCGTAACATTCGAAGACGTTAGATTCATCAGGGCTACCACTATACCAGAAGATAAAGATCTTCAACTTGAAATAATGATATACAAGGGCTCATCTAAATTTGAAGTACGTTACTAAAAGGATGTTGGCGATTTCATAAAACTAATCGCATCTTTCCAGGTGTTTGACGGTGATACTCTGATAGTTCACGGCAAAGTCTTCTTGACCGATGAAAACAAAATGGAAATGTCGGTTACGAAAAATTTAGAGTTACAAATGGAAGAGAAAGATATCTATAAAGAACTCAAATTGCGCGGTTATAATTACAGGTATTACATAATATTTATTGGTACTGAAGAATGTTTTTCAGTTTATATAATCTATTTTAAGCGGCTTATTCCGAAGTATGAGACAGTGCAACTTGGATGGCACAGTAGGGACAATCCAGTGGCAAAACAACTGGATCGCTTTCCTCGACAACCTATTACAGATTCAAATACTGACGAAAGATACCAGAAATCTGTATGTTCCTACCGAAATTCGGAAACTCGTTATAAATCCTGGCAACCATTTGAAACTTATGAATACGTACGCAACAAGAGACCCCGTCTTACCCATCACTGTAAATCCACATACTTCAGTCTTAAGGTAAGCAGTATGCTTGGGCCTCTACGGCAAAGCGAGCGGATCTTGTATTTGTTACTTAAAGTTAATTGATTAAGATTCCTGTACCCAGGTGCAGTTTTATAGAAGCAGAAGGCCTCGACGCCACTGCTATACCCAGACGTAAACCACTGGGGGAGCCAGTTTTAGAAAAGTACGTCTTCATCCCTAACGAAACAGTAATTACGTTGCAAGAATCGGTCAGAGTGAACATGCAAATAGCTCTAGAAAACAACTGGTTAGTAGACGTGGTAGCATACGAACTAATCGATGAAGAATCAAGAGATGATGTCGAACCACTCAGCCCGTTTGTATTGGGAGCATTAGAGGACCAACCTTTGATTCGGCCAACCGTAACCATTTTAACCAAAAATGACATGGAAGTTCCGAATGTAAAGGTGGAGAATAAAAAATTGGCGCAAGATATGGTGTGCTTCTTAATCGCAGCTACAAATCTATCGAATAGAAAGCAGCTTCTTGAGCAATCACTGGGTCTCGCTAAAGATGGTTACATATTGTCCAGGGAATCTCTCGACTTTGAATCCACGACGACTTTCGATGGAGCAGAAATCCTAACCATACATACGACGGAAAACGAAAAATTGGTATTCTTGCACAAGACCCCACAAACCGAAACACCATCAGTAATTAGAATAACCGATACCGATACTTTCGATTGGCTCCAAACATTAAAATCAGTCTGCACTGAAGAAAAAGATGTAATTCTTTATGCTCAAGACGAGCCGACCAACGGAATTTTAGGTTTAACAAATTGCCTACGCCGGGAACCGTATGGTAAGCGTATCAAGTGCGTGTACATCGACGATAAAACCGCGCCAAGATTCCGAGTAAATTTAGATTTTTACCAGAAACATCTTAAAAAAGGTGCAGCCATGAATGTGTACAAGAACGGCGTGTGGGGTACCTACAGACATTTATTACTGGAAGAACCCGAATCAGCTGACTGTGAACACGTTTTTGTAAACGTTAAAACACGCGGAGATCTTTCTAGTTTGCGTTGGTTTGAAGGTCCTCTTAAAGAAAACGATGACGTAGAACCAGAGAGTCGGATGATTAAAGTAACTATCCAACATAAATCAAAAACTAATTGAAAAAGAAAAATAACTTACAAATTCTAGATATATTATGCCCCACTGAATTTCAAAGATGTCATGGTTATCTCTGGGAAATTGCACCCAGATCTCTACGAATCTAAAAGAATCAAACAAGATCGTGGCGAGGGATTTGAATTCGCGGGGAAGGATTTAAAGTAAGTTGCTGGTACAGAGATTTATAAATTTTCTGTGACCCCATAATTTGTACTGCTAAAATGTAACTTGCAGAGGTAACCGAGTAATGGGTATGTCAACAGCAGGAGCGATGTCTAATCTTGCAGTAGTAAAGAACTCTTTTATATATTCCATACCTGACAACTGGTCAATGGAAGAGGCCAGTACGGTAGTTGTTGTCTACACAACCGTACTATACGCTTTATTAAAAGTAAGAAATTAATAAAAAATAAACAATACGTGACAGAAACCACACTTTTAGAGAGTCCACATAAGACGGGGACAGAGCATATTAATTCATGCAGGAACTGGTGGAGTCGGTCAAGCAGCCATCAATGTATGTCTGCATTTTGGCTTGAAAATATTCACTACAGTTGGTACCCAAGAAAAAAGGGTATTCATCAAGAAGCAATTCCCCCAAATTACAGGTACTTCACAATCTACAATTAAGTATTTCAAAATCATCAATTTAAAATTTGTTGCAGACAACCAGATAGGGAATTCTAGAGACACCTCGTTTGAGGAAATGGTACTTAGGGAAACAAACGGTCGAGGAGTGGACTACGTCTTAAATTCCCTTTCAGAGGAAAAGTTACTAGCCTCCGTGCGTTGTGTAGCCAAAGGGGGACATTTCGTGGAAATAGGAAAATATGACTTAAGCAAAAATAATCCACTGAACATGCATCTCTTTACAAAAGGAGTATCATTCCACGGAGTGTTCTTGGATTGCTTTTTCAACAGTGATCCAGCGACTCAGACAGCACTTCAAGATCTTCTTCTAAAAGGAATCAAAGAGGGTTACGTAAAACCATTGAACAGCACCGTTTTTGAACCAGACCAAGTAGAAGACGCTTTCAGATACTTAGCTGGCGGAAAGCACATGGGAAAAGTTGTGTTACAAGTTAGAAACGAAAAGGAAAGTTCCACAAACTTCCGTGGTACTCCTAGGTAATAAGTTGTCATCCACGTAGAAGATTCAGAAAATAAAGTGTGTAAATGTTTCAGGTATTTCTGTAACTGTGAGCATTCCTACATAGTAACAGGTGGTTTAGGAGGCTTTGGACTGGAACTCGCTGACTGGCTGGTACTTAGAGGAGCTAAAAAACTTGTTCTCACGTCTCGCACAGGAGTTAAAACTGGGTATCAAGCATACCGAATAAAGTAAGTTTGTGAACCACCATCATCACCACCATAAAGTATTCAGTCCGAGGACTGGTTAGACCTCTGCTTCTTTTAATTTCCAGTTCCGCTTCGTTACGTATTTCATTTTCATTACAGATGTTGGGAATCCTATGGGGTGGAAGTGAAAATTTCCACGGCAAATATAAGCATCAAAGCGGGCTGCGTTCAACTTATACGAGAGGCAAACGAAATGGGTCCCGTACATGGAATTTTTAACTTAGCTGTAGTATTGGCGGACGCCATACTAGAAAATCAAACAGAGGAAAGTTTCGTGACTTCCTTTGGGCCTAAGGCTTGGGCTGTGAGACATTTGGATGAAATAACAAGACAAGATTGTCCACATCTTAAGTACGAATAATTATTTTAAGTTTTTTGAACTATTCGTTGTTTTTGTAGAGATTTTGTTGTATTTTCGTCGGTTTCTTGCGGAAGAGGCAACGCCGGTCAAACAAATTATGGAATGGCCAATTCTGTGATGGAAAGGATATGCGAACAGAGGCACAAAGCTGGGTTGCCTGCTTTGGCAATTGAATGGGGAGCGGTTGGTGATGTAAGACTATATTCTTCTTCACCATGATCATTCTCAACATTTCGTATTCCGTCCCTAAACATGGTATAATATTTCCAGGACATTGTTTCCGTCTATCTAATAAGTAGACAATAAATTCTCAGTCTATAATTTATTGATGCGTGTGTGCGTGGGAAGCTTCGAACCGTGTAGCACTACCTGATTAGATTTAAATTCATGCTAGTTGACGGAATCGGTGCTGTGGACAACTTCATCAATCCACTCTTTTAAATTTGTTATTTTGTACAAAGCTGATATTCCTAATTGTCCTGTATATTAGGTTGGCCTAGTAGCAGAGATGCAACTTAACCATATGGAGCTTGAAATCGCTGGGACACTGCAGCAGAGGGTCAGTAATTGTCTTGCAGTGCTGGATACACTACTTAAGCAGAAAAATGCTATAGTATCGAGCATGATAGTAGCGGAGAAGAAATGCTCCGCTGGGAGTGGCAATTTAATAGAAATCATCGCGAACGTAATGGGAATAAGGGACTTGAAAATGGTCAGCCACTACACTCCCCTACCGGAACTTGGAATGGACTCGATCATGGTAGTTGAAGTAAAACAGATAATAGAAAGGGAACTTCAATTGGTTTTAAGTCCTACAGAACTCAAAAATTTGACGTTCAGCAAGTAAGTAACGAAAATATCGCGAAGTTTTCATTTTAATTCAATGAATTTACAGGCTGCAAGAGCTCCTCAATAAAGAGGTAGAAGTTAAAGAAATCTCGGCTGCGCCAGGGGATACCGATAAAGAAATTGACGTCCTTGTCAGCGGCCTTGCCGACGACACTTTCGCAAACTTGGACACTGTCGTACTGCCCAGTGCCGTACAAGACATCGAAAATTCCAATGTCGTATTTTTACTACCCGGAATCGAGGGAACAGCCCAACATTTGCAGAAGTTGGCAAGAAATTTGAAATTTAAAACAATATGTTTGCAATACTCAGGAAACTGCAATCAAAGGAACATAGAGAAGCTGGCTGAATCGCTATTACCGGTAAGCATATCCATACAATCCACTAAAAAAATCACAGAAGTTTTCGATTAAGGCTAATAATGCATTTTTTGCAAAAAATCTTGCAGATTTAGTTTTTGGCAAAGTGAACCTTAAGAAATTTTTTAAATGTTATGTGATTTCAGAAAATTTTGGGAACTGTTCAACCAGGCGAGTCTTTCCGTTTAGTAGCTCATTCCTTTGGAGCTGTGTTAGCGGTTCACCTAATCAGTTTATTGGAAGCACAAGGACTGACGGGGAAGGCAGTGTTCATCGACGGTTCACCAGAACTGCTAAAAAGACATTCGTTACTACGATATAATTTTGATTCCGATGCTGTTCTGGAAACCGAGGTATTGTGTGCAGTTATGGCTTTCTATATGCCAATAAGTGAAATAATGTCTACGAAGGTATGTACAAAATGAAAGATAGGTCAAATTCCCTAAAGGCATGATGACCTATTAAATAACTAACGATCTCAATTGCAGGCTAAACTTATTGGGGCTTCTTCGTTTCAAGAACGCATAGAAATAATATTTTCTACTGCTCCTTCTGATTTAGATTCGTCGAAAAATTATTTGATGCAAACCCTGAAAGAAGTCGTAGACCGATTCAAATCCCTTGTTGATTATGTACCAAAAATTGCAAAAATTTCTTCGAGTGTAACATTGTGCAGACCAAAAACGGTCATACTAGCGGACATATCAGAAGACTACAGTCTGTCGGAAATTCTTGGACAGAACATTTCCGTAAAGTATTTCAATGGAAATCACGTTACTATTTTAGATGATATAGACCTGAGTGAGTTTGTAAATCAATTTCTTTGAAGCAGAAATGTTAAATCTATGTTTAGAAATAAGGATTTCGACTTGTAGTTTAATGAAAATAAAATTATTTTACGTTTTATTAAGTTATTTTTTATACTTACCCCTGAAAGAAGATATAAGATTTTTCAGTTATCAGGGTGGCAGAGATTATGGAGGTACCCAGTGCACCTGTACCAGAGGCTTTCGTCTTTCGAGTACTTGTATGAACTCCTTAGTAAAAATAACATTGATGAACAAACTGCCAAAGAATATATTAATTTAACTAATCTGTGTATGCAGCAAAATTATTTCAAAGTCAGTGGACCATTTTTTCAACAAAGTGAACTTACAACCAAGGGAACTTGCCTCTCTCCTTTCCTTGCAGAAATTTTCATATTTCTGCAGCCCTTTTCTCATCCTTTTTTGCACAATTATAGTTAAAATTTTTGAGGCGTGGGAGTTAACTTCCCAAATATTCCTTTCACCTCTCTGTCTTTTCCTCTTTTCCGATTAGATTCAATGCCTCTGAAATTTCTCCTAATTATTTTATATGCTTCGTCAGTTTTTTCTACTTCGAAGTCCTTTGCGTTTGTTATCATTACACTGTTCTCTCGCTTTCCTATATTTCCGAATAATTTCCCTATTGACCGCCTTATATCTTTGTTTCACTCTTTCACCTAACCTATTTTTATATTTTCGCCTTTCCTCTATTAGACTCACAATATATTTTGTTATTCAGGGTTTTCTACTTTCATTCTGTTTATAACCCAAAATATCTCTAAACTATTTTTAATTCAATTCCATTCTGCCTCTACGTCCATAGCAGTATTTTCATCCACGCACTTTAGTACCTACTTCGTTTGCCTTTTTCTCAAACTTATCGCGCGAATCACAATCTTTTAGTTTCTAAAGATCAAGTTGTCTTCGATCGTTTCGTTTTTTCAAAATCTTAAATTTAAGATTAGACTTCATAACCACTATATTGTTATCACTATTCTATAACTGCTCCTGGTTAGTATTCCAGAGTAAGAGAGGTAAATATAGAAACTCGGAAGATACTCCTAAGATTAGACTACTGCTCTCAAATAGTTGGGGATGTAGGATGTTCTACTAAACTGGTTTAAATTGTTATTTACACGCGTTAGACAATGCGTTAGACATACAATTTTTTCCGCTAACCCCCACCTGAAGACCGCAGACCGCAAAAAGGTTACAAAACATACCGACTGGTTAAATGACTAAAATGCATTAAAAAAATGCACAATCGAACGATTGTATTTAAATGTCATATACAGTAAATTTCCTTATTCAGCATATTAATTTTATAATTTTTTTCTTAGTTCAAACAATTAAAAAGAAAGATGTAGGGGCATAAGAAGAAAGAAGGACCGATTTTGAAATAAAACTAATGCCTCCTTAAATGCTCGAACTGTCTTCCAACACACTCAATGCATTGTTGGAGCCACTCATGCGTAGACATTACAGCAGCTTCAATTTCTGCTCTTTACAGGCTACGAATGGCCTCTTGTATTCGTATGTTCATGTCGTCTCTCGTTGGTGGAATTTGGCAAACAATATCTTTTAACCGACCCCATAGATAGAAGTCCAAACAGGTGAGGTCTGGGGATCGGGGTGGCCAAGGAAATAGACTTCCCCGTCCAATCCACCTCTGGTGATATCTTCGATCTAAATACTTTCATTATTTAAAAATTATAAAATTATGAAATTTTATCACTGAATCTTGAAAAAAGACAAATAAATAAGAATAAATACCGGTGAAATAGCGTCTCTCTAAAATTTTATGATAACTAAATTTTCTTTCTTCGATATTTTTGGCTAGGAATAAGATATCGAGATGTGGTCTTCACTAGCCTATTTAGGTATCATTTCACTACATTTTTATGACAAAAAAGTCATATTATTGCATTTAATTTTTTAGAGAATTTTGCAATTTTCTGTTATTATATCAAACAACGCGCTCTAGCGACATCACTAAGAATTAGACATATCACAGGTAAGGTGGGTTTGATGGAGCAATAATAGTATATTATACACGAGTTTATAATAGCATCATTATAACGAGTTGTATACTATACTTTGTCCACGACTATCAAAACAGGTTCCCAGAAAGAATTTACCTTCATTTCCCTTCTCCAGTGTAAGAAAGATTCATACATATGCTCTCAGGTATAATTTTCTTGGTTTTTTGGGCAATGAATCTAATGAGGCAAGTTCTGCAGCTTCTTTTATTGCTGGTGCTGTTAAAGAAACCTCGTTTTCACTCTCACTACTCATTATATCTTCTTTTTTAGAATATGCATTTCAAATTAAAAGCAAGCCATGCTGATTTGACGTTTCAATTTGAACTGACACATCGCGATCGCGGCCTACTAAATAAATGTAAAAAAGGGTCAACGCGATGTTCCTATTGGTGTAGTGAATAATATTCATTAATCACTGCAGTGAATAATGTATCTAATTATGATTGAAGAAACACAAGTATAAAGAGTATATTATAAGATAGTCGTGGACAAACTTTTTTTATCTTATTTCGAAAATAAAAGCACCAGTTGGCTCTTCCAGAACGCTGAATTATCCTGTATTATTCCCAAGATTTCACTCACTATCTACATGTATCTACATGACTTATTAAACAGTTATTGTTTTAAAGTTTATCGTAAAAAAGTGAACAAATGAATATGCTAAAAATTTTGCATTATATTCAAATTTCAGTTACGTACATAAATAATTATTGCTTATTGAAAAAGATAAATACAAGCCGGTATATAAAAGCATAAATAAGAGCTTTTTTTTGGCAGACACGAAATAAAATTCGCCGGTTGACAATCAGTCCGGCAAATTCGTCGCTTTTTAGAAACAATCATGGCGAGCGAAAAGTTCAAAGATTCCTCTTCGGAGCTCCTATTAGGAAGATGGCTGGCAAACCCACCACCAGGAGAAGAAGTTGTTATTACGGGTAAGATTTTTTTTATTTTAATTTCTATGATATTTGCAATCTGCCAGGGAGCAACCTATATGCACCTGTTCAATGGTGGCATGCTGTTTTTGGAAGCCAAACTGGTGCTCTGGGACGATGTTGCACTCTTCCAGTATTGGATTTAATCCTTTCATAAGTAATTTCTCAAAGATCTTGGATAGACGTCTGCTTTTTCTTTATTATCCCTTGCCCAGCTACCATCAGCTCTTCTTGTGTGCGGGATATGTTGCTGGGGTTTCTTAAATTTACTAGTAGCTCTCCACAGCGAGTACTCGGTGGCCTGTGTTGGGAATAGTTCTCCAAGATACTGATGAATTGCCCGGTTCTTTTCTTCAGAAATCAGTTCTTCCAGGTCCTTAGCAGCTTTATTAAGTTTGGCTTTGTTCTGAGCAGATCTTGTTCTCATCCAGATTTTCCGTAGTTTACGCAGCGAGTCTGGCTTACCACTAACCTTCTCCTCCTACACTTAAACATATGTTTCGGCTCTTTAAAATGGTGCAAGTTCAAAGAAATAGATTATTTCCATCTTAAATTATACTTCACCGTAATGTTAGTGAGCATTTTTCAGGTGTGTCTGGAAAATTTCCAAATTCATCAAACATTGAGACCTTCAAAGAAAACTTGTTCAACAAAGCAGACTTGTTTTCAAGTACGAAACGTAGGTGGGATCTAGAAGATCCAGACATTCCACCTCGCATTGGGGTAACGCCTCAAATGGACGTATTTGACGCGGGATTTTTTGGTAAGTTAATATCATCGAAGCGTATTGACGTCAGAGAGCGGTCGGTAGTGAAGTATTGATATTCGTTATTGATCGACCTGACGCTAAGGGATCATTGTTCCTAAATACCACGATGGCGCATGTGCGCTGCTTCCCGCTCTCTGACGTCATTGAGAACAGAAATAATTTATTCATTCAAATGTTGCAGGCTTGCATCCGCAACAAATAGCAGTGATGTGCCCTGAGTACCGCTTGCTTCTGGAGCAAACCGTTGAAGCAATCTTTGACGCCGGTCTCCATCCCAGCGAATTAGAAGGAACCAGAACTAACGTGTACACTTGCCTAAACCTATGCGACCACAAACCCTGTTTCTGTATACGAGACAATATTTTCGCAATCAGAGGGTAAGTCATAAAAGTAGGCTGTCTTAGAATATTTGTGTTGGCTGGAAAAATCGGACGGTTTGGTCGTTCATTGTGAACTGGTTAAAATTAACATCTACCGTATTGAATTCGCGTGACCCGTCAAACTAGCCCCCGACAAAATAACTGCGAACAAAACAGCCCCAGACTAAATAGCTACCGACATAGCACACTATTTCACTCTGACGAGGTATACAACAAACTCGTCGACGAGTGTTGGATTCAAATTCGTTACTAACATACTAAAGTGAGGCCAGTCTGATAATCTCAAAAACTTAATTTTTTTCTTCTTAGATACGGCAAAACCTATGCACCATCTACAATAAGCTACATGCTCAAACTGAATGGCAATTCTATTAATCTCGATACAGCGTGCAGCAGTTCGTTCACAGCTCTCGAAGACGCTTTCAGAAGCATACGAACGGGGAAGTGCGACAACGCTATCATCACCAGTGCGCAAATAATAATGGATCCGAAGACGACTTGGAAATTTGCTAAGTACGCTTAACAATAGTTGTACAACGAGTTGTACACTATACTTTTTCTTTAGACTATTACAGTTACTAATACTTTTAGGCTTGGGGTGCTGAGTCCGGACGGAATCATACGACCATTCGACGAAGACGCAAATGGCTACGTGAGGTCGGAAGCAGCAGTGGCAATAGTGATACAGAAAGCAAAGAACGCGAGACGAATATATTCTGAAGTGAGTTTTATCCAATACTTATACAAGTTTAACCCGCACGCCGAAACTCGACATGTGTTTCGCCAACAATGTCAAAATCCCCAATGTCTTGGCCTGTGGGTTAAGTTTATAAAGGATTCATTGCGAATTTGCGTCAAAGTTTCGATACCGACCACCGTGTGTTACATTTTCTCTTGTGGAATAATTGCAGATTGTCCATTGCAAAGTTAACCAAGACGGTTACAAGGAAGATGGTATAACTCATCCATCACTCGATGCGCAACTTATGATTTGCAGTGAACTATACGACGAGTGTGGTATTGATCCAGCAATGGTATCTTACTTGGAGGCACACGGAACAGGTATTAGGGGTTTCAGAATTTATCTATTTTCAATGGTAATTCCAATACTTTTTCGAAACGGTTTCAGGCGCAGGGTTCATATTTACCGTGGGATCGAGCCAGTGGGGGTTTCTCATTAACGTCAATTTATTGGTCAATGACCCTCGTAAAATATTCTAATCGAAACCATAATTTTAATAAAAATATTTTTTGTCTTAACAGTCTCAAATTTAAAATCTTCAGCGGTCTGCATTCGCAGCAATACTAGAAATAGTCGAGCGTCAAGTTCTTCAGTATTCAGTTCTCTTCTCAGTTCTTCTCAGACAGCGGGCGGAAGTGTTTATAGTTGGGTTTGTGAATTGTGATTGTTGTGAAATTTTATCACGAGCCGCCACCGGATCGATCATATTTCCGTATTCTCTCAAAAACATCCTTAAGAGTAGATGCCGGTTAACGCTACCATCGCAAAACAAAGTTATCCTAATTTCTAACATTATTTTCTTGGCAAACAGTTGTATCGTAAATAACTATTAATATCAATTTAGGAACTAAAGCTGGAGATGCGTTAGAACTCGCCTGTATAATCGACATATTCTGTCGCAATCGCGACAAACCACTTCCAGTTGGATCTGTTAAGTCAAATATTGGGCACACAGAGTGCTGTTCGGGATTGTGCTCCCTTGTTAAGGTACTTAATTTTAACAGTGCGATTTACATAATCTTTCTGGTTCCGTTAATAGGTAATAATTGCAATGAGATCTGGCTACATACCACCCAACGTCAATTTCAAGACCATTCGAAAAGAAATCGAAAGCATGGCAGCGGGAAAAATTCACGTAGTTACGGACAAATTTCCACTGGAAGGCGAGTGTCCTTTAGTTGGTACGTTTATTAATGACGAGAAAACGACTTGTAAACAACTCACAATTTTTTTTTTTTGCTAAACCAGGCATAAGCAATTTTGGCTTCGGTGGAGCAAACGCGCACACTTTGTTACGAGGTTACAAAAAGAAGAGTGCAACTCAACCCAAAGATGATCTGCCACGCTTGGCTTGTGTCAGTGGGCGAACGGAAGAGGCAGTAACTTTGCTCTTAGACGAAATTAAGAAGAACAGATCAAACTACGAATCCATAGCTTTCATTAACCATATTTTTAAGTACCTAAGTGGAGTACAATTGACAGGCAACTTTGCTTATACAAACTTATTTTAGGTACGATATTCCCACTCACCGATTTAGAGGATTTTCTGTCGTTTCTAAAACTGCTATTGTAAAAGAATCAATCGGTTTTTTACATACATTAAAGAAGAAGCTCGTGGTCTACTTCGACAATGTCGACGACAAATGGTTAAATTATGGCAAGGATCTATCGGCTATGCCATTATTTTCAGGAACTATTCAGAGGTAACAACTACTACCTGCTTATTACCTTCGGTACATTTAACTTCATTTAAATTCATCACCATTTATTTCAGAATACATGATATTCTATCCAAAAAAGGAATAAACATAACGGAATCGATTGTGAACTGTCAAAACTTGGAATCCCCGCTCGTCGTTTTCTTAGCTAGTTTCTCTGTACAACTTGCCATCGCCGATGTGCTCAAATCCTTGGATGTCAAATGTGACTGTACACTGGGAATTTCAACCGGTGATCTTATCTCAAATTATTTCAAAGACAACTTAACATTAGAACAAGTGATATTAATCGCCTATAGCTACGGAAATTTGCTCAAAATAGACAAATCGGACAAAGTGAAAAATGATGACGCAAAACCTGAAATAATTGAGGAAGTATCTAAAAGGAAAATGAATGGGCACGCCAATGGAGAAAGTCAAAATCATACTAATGTTGACGATACAATTAAGAGACGTTTTGAGATATGTGCAGATAAAGCAGAAGGTCAGATTTTATGAGTGATATAGTTCCGGCTCTGGACTAATCTAGTGTTGGTCCAGAAGCGATATTATATTTCTCCTAGTGTTCATTTTTTAATTTCAATTGTTGATTTCAAATAATTTTAACAGCGAAGAATTTTGCGATTCACTTGCAACAAATTATGGCTCACTCAGGGAAAAATAATGGAAAATTTCTGGAAAATATCAACGAAACTGTTGAAAATATGGCTTTAAATTTACTGAATTCCAATACTATAAACATGGAAAGATTTGCTTTCGACTCTGTTGTCTTGGAAGTAGGTTTTGGCACTTTGGACATCTACAAAGATGAACATGAAGGAACCTCCCACATACATTTCAACTCTTTTCCAAACAAAAATGGAGTCGTTTTACTCGCCGAAATATTAGGAAAGTAAGTCATTATCGAATTTTTGATTTCCTTTGGTGCAGGTAATATTATTTTATTAGCTTGTATCTAGCTGGTCACAATTACTGCATGGAAAAACTATATCCAAAAGTGAATTTCCCAGTAAGCTACGGTACTCCGATGGTGTCGCCGTTAATCGGCTGGAATCACTCAGAGAAAGTTGCTGAATGCCGTTATGAAAATTTCGCCAACAAAATCAGGCAAGAAAAGTTAATCAATGTTGGGGAAAACGAGTGGGCTTTCCTTAAAGGACATGTTATTGACGGTAGGTACATAGTAAATTACTATAGCATACGTATTAAAAAATAATATTACTATTTCAGGACGCAACTTATTCCCTGCAACCGGCTACTTATACCTGGTGTGGGAAGCAGTTTCAAAAGCAAACGACGCGTCCATGTTTGCGACAACCGTAACATTCGAAGACGTTAGATTCATCAGGGCTACCACTATCCCAGAAGATAAAGAACTTCAGCTTGTAATAATGATATACAAGGGCACATCTAAATTTGAAGTACGTTACTAAAAGGGTGTTGACGATTTCATAAAACTAATCGCAGTTTTACAGGTGTTTGACGGCGATACTCTGATAGTTCACGGCAAAGTCTCCTTGACCTCCGAAAATAAAATGGAAATATCGGTTACAAACAATTTAAAGTTACAAATGAAAGAGAAAGATATCTATAAAGAACTCAAATTGCGAGGTTATAATTACAGGTATTACATAATATTTATTGGTACCGAAGAATTTTCTTCAATTTATAATAATCTATTTTAAGTGGCTTATTCCGAAGTATGAGACAGTGCAACTTGGATGGCACAGTAGGAACAATCCAGTGGCAAAACAACTGGATCGCTTTCCTCGACAATCTATTGCAGATTCAAATACTGACGAAAGATACCAGAAATCTGTATGTTCCTACCGAAATTCGGAAACTTGTTATAA
Source organism: Xestobium rufovillosum (assembly GCA_963966045.1). Lineage (NCBI taxonomy): Eukaryota > Metazoa > Arthropoda > Insecta > Coleoptera > Ptinidae > Xestobium > Xestobium rufovillosum. Next base: position 33,723,403 of record OZ014497.1, read on the forward strand.
ATCCTGGCAATCATTTGAAACTTATGAATACGTACGCAACAAGAGACCCCGTCTTACCTATCACTGTAAATCAACATACTTCAGTCATAAGGTAAGCAGCAAAATGCTATTATGTTTGGACCTCTACGGCAAAGCGCAGATTTAATATGGATGTTGTATTTTTTGTTACTTAAAGTTAATTGATTAAGATTCCTGTATCCAGGTGCAGTTTTATAGAAATAGAAGGCCTCGACGCCACTGCTATACCCAGACGTAGACCACTAGGGGAGCCAGTTTTAGAAAAATACGTCTTCATCCCTAACGAAACATTCCTTACGTTGCAAGAATCGGTCAGAGTGAATATGCAAATAGCTCTAGAAAACAACTGGTTAGTAGACGTGGTGACGTACGAACTAATCGATGAAGAATCAAGAGATGATGTCGAACCACTCAGCCCGTTTGTATTGGGAGCATTAGAAGATCAACCTTTGATTCGTCCAACCGTAACCATTTTAACAGAGAAGAACATTAAAATTCCAAACGTAAAGGTGGAGAATAAGAAATTGGCGCAAGATATGGCGTGCTTCTTAATAGCAGCTACAAATCTATCGAAGAGAAAGCAGCTTCTTCAGCAATCATTGGATCTCGCTAAAGATGGTTACATATTATCCAGGGAGTCCCTCGACTTTGAATCCACCACGACTTTCGATGGAGCAGAAATTCTAACCGTACATACAACACAAAACGAAAAATTGGTATTCTTGCACAAGATCCCACAAACCAAAACACAATCAGTAATCAGAATAACCAATACCGATACTTTCGATTGGCTCCAAACATTAAAATCATTCTATGCCGAAGAAAAAGATGTAATCCTTTATGCCCAAGACGAGCCGACCAACGGAATTTTAGGTTTAACAAATTGCCTACGCCGGGAACCGTACGGTAAGCGTACCAAGTGCGTGTTCATCGACGATAAAACCGCACCAAGATTACAAACAAACTCAGATTTTTACCAGAAACAACTTAAAAAAGGTGCAGCCATAAATGTGTACAAGAACGGCGCGTGGGGTACCTACAGACATTTGCTACTGGAAGAACCCGAATCAGCTGACACCACCGAACACGTATTTGTAAACGTTAAAACTCGCGGAGATCTTTCCAGTTTACGTTGGTTTGAAGGCCCTCTTAAAGAAAACGATGACGTAGAACCAGAAAGTCGGATGATAAAAGTAAATATCCAGCATAAATCAAAAACTAATTGAAAAATAATTTTCAAATTTCAGATATATTATGCCCCACTGAATTTCAGAGATGCCATGGTGGTCTCTGGGAAATTGCATCCAGACCTCATTGAATCTAGAAGAATCAAACAAGATTGTGGAGAAGGTTTTGAATTCGTTGGGAAGGATTTAAAGTAAGTTGCAAGCGCATCAGTATAAACCTTTTCAAGACGCGCAAATTTGTACTGCTAAAATGTAACTTGCAGAGGTAACCGAGTAATGGGTATAACAATAGCAGGAGCGATGTCCAGTCTTGCAGTAGTAAAGAACTCTTTTATATATTCCATACCTGACAACTGGTCAATGGAAGAGGCCAGTACGGTAGTTGTAGTATACACAACCGTCCTATATGCTTTATTAAAAGTAAGAAAGAAATAGATAATAAGCCATACGTGACAGAGTTAACACTTTCAGAGAGTTCATATACGAAGCGGACACAGCATACTGATTCACTCAGGAACTGGTGGAGTCGGTCAAGCAGCCATCAACGTCTGTCTACATTTTGGCTTGAAAATATTCACTACAGTTGGTACCCAAGAAAAAAGGGAATTCATCAAGAAGCAATTCCCCCAAATTACAGGTACTTCACAATCTACAATATTACGTATTTCTAAGTCACCAATTCCGAATTTGTTGCAGACAACCAGATAGGGAATTCTAGAAATACATCATTTGAAAAAATGATACTTAGGGAAACACATGGTCGAGGGGTAGACTACGTCTTAAATTCCCTTTCAGAGGAAAAGTTGTTAGCCTCCGTGCGTTGTGTGGCTAAGGGAGGACATTTCGTGGAAATAGGAAAATTTGATTTAAGCAAGAATAATCCACTGAACATGCATCTCTTTACAAAAGGAATATCGTTCCACGGAGTGATGGTGGATTACTTTTTCAACAGTGATCCAGCGACTCAGACAGTACTTCAAGGCCTTCTTCTAAAAGGAATCAAAGAGGGCTACGTAAAACCGTTAAACAGCACCGTATTTGAACCTGACCAAGTAGAAGACGCTTTCAGATATTTAGCTGGAGGAAAGCACATGGGAAAAGTTGTTTTACAAGTTAGAAACGAAAAGGAAAGTCCCACAAACTTCCGTGGTATTCCTAGGTAATAAGTTGTCATCCACATAGAAAATTCGGAAAATAAATTGTGTAAATGTTTCAGGTATTTCTGTAACTGTGAGCATTCGTACATAGTAACAGGTGGTTTAGGAGGCTTTGGGCTGGAACTCGCTGACTGGCTGGTACTTAGAGGAGCTAGGAAACTTGTGCTCACGTCTCGCACAGGAGTTAAAACTGGGTATCAAGCACACCGAATAAAGTAAGTGTGTAAACCACCATCATCACCATAAAATATTGAGTTCGAGAACTGGTTAGACCTCTGCTTCTTTTAATTTCCAGTTCCGCTTCGTTACGTATTTCATTTTCATTACAGATGTTGGGAATCCTATGGGGTGGAAGTGAAAATTTCCACGGCGAATATAAGCACCAAAGAGGGCTGCGTTCAACTCATACAAGAAGCAAACAAAACAGGTCCCGTACATAGTATTTTTAACTTAGCTGTAGTATTGGCGGACGCCATACTAGAAAATCAAACAGAGGATAGTTTCGCGACTTCCTTTGGGCCTAAGGCTTGGGCTGTGAGACATTTGGATGAAATATCGAGAAAAGAGTGTCCACATCTTAAGTACGAAGAATTATTTTACTTTTATTTGAATTATTCGTTGTTTTTGTAGAGATTTTGTTGTATTTTCGTCGGTTTCTTGCGGAAGAGGCAACGCCGGTCAAACAAATTATGGAATGGCCAACTCTGTGATGGAGAGGATATGCGAACAGAGACACAAAGCTGGGTTGCCTGCTTTGGCAATTGAATGGGGAGCAGTTGGTGATGTAAGACAATTTTCTTCTTCACCATTATCATTCTCAATATTTCGCATACCATCCCTAGACATGGTATAATATTTCCAGGACAATGTTTCCGTCTAATAGGTGGACAATAAATTCTCATTCGGTATTTTATTGGTGCGTCTGCGCGTGGGAAGCTTCGAACCGTGTAGCACTACCTGGTTTGATTTGTACTCATGCTTGTTGGCGGAATTGGTGCTGTAGACAACTTCATCAATTCACTATTTTAAATTTGTTATTTTGTACAAAGCTGATATTCCTAATTGTCCTGTATATTAGGTTGGCCTAGTAGCAGAGATGCAACTTAACCATATGGAACTTGAAATTGCTGGGACACTGCAGCAGAGGGTCAGTAACTGTCTTGCAGTGCTGGATACACTACTTAAGCAGAAAAATGCTATAGTATCGAGCATGATAGTAGCGGAGAAGAAATGCTCTGCTGGGGGTGACAATTTAATAGAAGCCATCGCGAACGTCATAGGAATAAGGGACTTGAAAACGGTCAGCCACTACACTCCTCTACCGGAACTTGGAATGGACTCGATCATGGTAGTTGAAGTAAAACAAATAATAGAAAGAGAACTTCAACTGGTTTTAAGTCCTTCAGAACTCAAAAACTTGACGTTCAGCAAGTAAGTAACGAAAATATCACGATGTTTTCATTTTAATACAATAAATTGATAGGCTGCAAGAGTTCCTCAACAAAGAAGTAGAAATTAAAGAAATCCCGGTTGCGCCAGAGAATATCGATAAAGAAATTGACATCCTTATCAGCGGCCTTGGCGACGAAACTTTCGCAAACTTGGACACTGTCGTGCTGCCCAGCGACGTGCAAGACATCGAAAATTCCAGCGTCGTATTCTTACTGCCCGGAATCGAGGGAACAGCTCAACATTTGCAAAAATTGGCAAAAATTTTGAAATTTAAAACGATATGTTTGCAATACTCAGGGAACTGCAATCAGAGGAGCATAGAGAAACTCGCTGAATCGCTATTACCGGTAAGCAAGCATATCCCTACATCGGTTTTCAATATTAAGGTTAATGCATTGGTTGCAAGAAATCTTGCGTGTATACTTTTTAAGAATTGAAAGTGAAACTTCTTTTGTCTTGGTAGAGTACCTAAATTCCTGTGTTGGCAAATGCGAGCGTCACGAAAAGTAAGACGAATGGAGGGGAGCAGTCTGAGAAGACTGGCAGAGGAGAAAGGGAATATCGAAGGCCACGCTCTCTCTCATGCTTCGTGCTCTTTCTCTCAGGCAAGCGTTTCATTTCTCGTGACGCCTCCCCACTCTTTAGCCACGCTCTGTCTCATGCTTCGCGCTGTTTCTCTCAGGCAAGCGTCAGAAGTTTCACTTCTATCGCGTGTGGCGACCACACTCCCAGGTTTTTTAAACGTTTTGTGATTTCAGAAAATTTTGGAAACTGTTCAACCAGGTAAGCCGTTCCGTTTAGTGGCTCATTCATTTGGAACTGTAATAGCGGTTCACCTAATCAGTTTATTGGAAGCACAAGGACTGACGGGGAAAGCAGTGTTCATTGACGGTTCACCAGAACTGGTAAAAAGACAGTCGCTACTACGATATAATTTTGATTCCGATGATGTTCTGGAAACCGAGGTATTGTGTGCAGTTATGGTATTCTATATGCCAATAAGTGATATAAAGTTTATGAAGGTATGTACAGAATGAAAGCTAGGATAAATTCCCTAAGAACATGGCAGCCTATTAAATGACTAACGATTTTAATTATTTCAGGCTAAGTTTCTCGGGGCTTCTTCGTTTCAAGAACGCATAGAAATAATATTTTCTACTGCTCATTCTGATTTAAATTCGTCGAAAAATTATTTGACACAAACCCTGAAAGAAGTCGTAGACCGATTCAAAGCCCTCGTTGATTATGTACCAAAAATTGCAAAAATTTCTTCGAGTGTAACATTGTGCAGACCAAAAACGGTCATAGTAGCGGACATATCAGAAGACTACGGTCTGTCGGAAATTCTTGGACAGAATATCCCCGTGAAGTATTTCAGTGGGAATCACGTTACTATTTTAGATGATCTAGACCTGAGTGAGTTTGTAAATGAATTTCTTTGAAGCAGAAATGTTAAATCTATTTATAGAAATAAGGATTTCAACTTGTAATCTAATGAAAATAAAATTATTTTACTTTAGGTTTTATTAATTTTTTTGATACCCCTGAAAGAGGAGGATAGAACATTTTCCAGTAATCAGGGTGGCAGAGATTGTGGACGTCGGTAAGACACCGTAATGCACAGTGCAACGTAAAGGGAAACCGTGACATTATTTTCTGATCTAGTATCTGAGCCTTTGAAGACATTCACAGTGACATAATTTATGGTCTTTCGCAGTCTAGAAGAACGACCGCTTCCAGGGAGGGTTTTATTTTTCGTTTACAAACGCCAGTCGCTAGCTTAAGGAATATAAATTTATTACCTTGAATGATTTAAAGAGTTTAACCATATTGGGGGGGTGTTATTGAGAAGACAGACTAAATCAAGTCTCTAAAAGGGTGCAGCGGCTCTTTCAGCAATCAGAGTAGCAGAGATCGTGAGGGTCGATATGGCACTTTGATACTTACTCTGCGATGTGGAAGGCAACGGGAAACCACCAATTATTTTATCCCTAGTACAGCATACCTTAATTTATGATGATGGCACCTTCTGGAGTAAAATATTCCGGAGGTAAAATAGTCCCACATTCGAATCTCCGGGCGGGGTCTGCTTCGGGGGGAGACATCAGCTATGATAAGTGTAATGTCTCACGAGTTGGAGCGTGGAATGTTAGACGCATGGAACAGGTAGGAAAGTTAGAAAATTTGAAAATTGAGATGAATAGGTTATCAGTGAGGTATTCGAAAAACCGAAAGCATTTTTTTAATGTAAATTTTCACTACCTTTCGCAAACTGTTAAGGTTATTTTTAAACGACGTTTCGTCTGTTGTCTACATCGGCAATTTTTGTTTTTTCTTAATACGGACCTGGACAATTTTTAATTAATTTCAAAAGAAATAGCTAATGTAGCGTCAAATCATATTTAAAAAATTCCTAAGAAATAAATGATTGAAAGAGCGTTCGATTTTTTGATATATAAAAAATAAAGACGAAAATCGTAGAAACACTGTACCTCTTGCTCGTTGAGTTTCATTTTCTCTAAAACGCTTCATTTTATCGAAACCTAACAAGAGTAGGTAACTTTTTATTATCAAAATGTCCGGGGGAACAAAGAATGCGGTTAAAAATTAAAAATATCCAGCCCCTTAACAAAATATGAAGTTAAGAAGGTAAGGGGTAGTTCACTCCTTGCTTTCCTGATGCACTATCAAAAAACAGGCCGCATTATTTTATCGACATTCAATCACTAGGTAAGTCACCAAGAAAATGATCGAAATACAATTAAAAATAAAAATTTTATGTTAAAAAAATTATTTTGATTTCTCCAATTTAAGGGAGAATATCTCGGCAGGGGAAGGTCGTGAGAGAAAACTTTATATGAACTTGGGGTGTTATTTTCGTGTAATCTACACGCACCCGAGAGATTTCTCACCTTCACCGGGACACCCTGTATGTAGAAAAAACAATAGAAAAGGGCGTCTATGTAAGATTTGTAGATTTAGAAAAAGCCATCGACCTTCGAGAACGTAAAATGGGGGAAGATGTTAGAAGTGCTCAGAAAGTAAGGACGAAACATGGGGACAGAACAATAATGCATAATCTCTACAAAGATTATGCAAACGGCAGCTATAGAATGTGAGCAGGAACAAAGAGAAGTAGATATCCGGAAGGGAGCGAGGCAGGGATGTGCATTGTTACCCCTAGTTTTCAACTTATATATAATAATAATAATAATAATAAAGGTCTTTATTACTGCCGTAGAATAATACAAAATTCAAATACATCACATAATGTTAGATATAGCAGCAAGGGTGAAGTTCAGCTTTGTGTTAGTCATTCAACTGACACATGCTGTTCCTACACTTAACCCAAGAAACAAAAATATATACAATCTTTATCATAAGTAAAACAAAAAAAAATATAATGGCTAGAAAGAAGACAAGGGCAGAGAAAAGTTAAAGTTAAAGAAAAGAGAAGAAAGAGAAGAAAGAGCGAAAAAGGTTAATGGATGATATCATTGTGCAGCCAACAAAGTTCGCTTCATGTTTAACTTCATTTTCGCAAGGTTAAATTGCTTATAATGCCGAGGTATAGAATTATATAATTTACTTATATGTTATAGGAGAACGACCTTTCAAACATTGCAGTTCTATGAATAGGAGGTGTAATTAGAGATTTTCTTCGAATGTTTAAATTATGCACGTCCGTTCTATATTTAATTTTGTTGTATAGATATGGTGGCGATTTATAATAAATTATTTTATGATAAAAAAGATATGTGTGAAGCAAACGACGATTGGCCATGGTAAGCCAATTTATTTGTTTTATCTTGTGCGAAACATGGTTCCTTCTGCGTATTCCACAAATTAATCGCGTACACGCATTTTGCACCCGCTGTATCTTACGCGCCGTCCCAGAGTCTATGCATGGTCCATAAACTACATCACAGAAAGCGAAATGTGCCAACACTAGCGAATCACAAAGCAAGCGAATTGTATTTTTATTAAGAATGTTCTTATTCGAATAAATTTGCTTCAAAGTACCAAAGGATTTTTTTATGCAGTTACTGATATGTTTTTTAAATCTTAATTCGCTATCAATCGTTAGTCCCAGATTCCTCGCTTCATCCACACAAGTCAATTTAACATTATTTATTTCAATATCAAGTTGACTCTTGACTCCTTCCCGTGCTGCAGATTTTCCAAACAACATCAAAACCGACTTCTGCGGGTTTATAATTAAACCATGGTCAAGAGAGGCCCGGTGCAAAGACTCTAGGTCAGCGCATATATTGTACCCTGCTTGAAGCACATCAACAGACGAAAACGAATGGTAGAGTTGGGTGTCATCGGCATAACAGTGAACTGCAGAGAAATTAATACAGCTGTACAAATCCGATGTGTATATGGAGAACAAAAGTGGGCCGAGGATGGAGCCCTGGGGCACCCCACGATCTAAAGTACCAATGCAGGAGGTCATCCCGCCAACTCTCACCACTCGCCTCCTATCAAACAAGTAACTCTGAAGCAAAGACACTGCATCGTTACCCAGACCCACATATGAGAATATTGAATTCAAAATGTCATGATTTATGCAGTCAAATGCCTTTGAATAGTCGAGCAATATTAGTGCCGTTAAAAGTCCTTTATCTGACGCTATTAGGATGTCATCAACAACATGAGCAAGCGCAGTCGCGCAACCATGGTTAGGTCTAAAGCCAGACTGAAATGGGGGAAGAATATCATATCTTTGTATATGGCCATTTAATTGTGAATAAATGACCCGCTCCAAGATCTTTGACATAATTGGCAAAACACTAATAGGCCTTAGGTCTTTGTAATGATTTGGTGTATTATTTTTAGGTATAGGAATTACAGAAGAAAACTTCCAGACGTCGGGAACACAGTTGTCTAATAAACATACATTTACCAAGTGCACTATATAATTCAAAATGAAGGGACAGCATAGTTTTATCATTTTAATCGAAATCTGATCAATGCCTACTGCATTACTACAAATAGAATTTATAATTTCAAGCACTGTATCAGAATTGATCAATGTAAATGTTAATTTGTCTTTAAAATCCTTTTTGAAGTTACTTGCGTAGAAATTTTTTGTCTCTTCTACATTTCCATTTGGAAAATCTTTTGTACAGTTAATAAAATAATCGTTTATTTTGTCCGGATCAATCATATGTTCAGGAATTTCAATTTTCGGTTTAGATGACGAATAAACATGTAATTTAGATAATTCTTTCCACATATTCTTTGATCTACACACCTTCAACCTATTATTTAAATATGCCTTTTTCTCATTTCTCACGGCATTCGTTGTATAATTTCTTAGTTCTTTGTAATATGAAAAATGGGACGGATTTTTAGATTTCTTATACCTTATTAACGCCTTGTTTCTAAGAGCAATGAGCAATTTAATAGTATCAGTTAGCCAGGGCGATGGTGGTTTAGATATTCTGCATGTTTTCATGGGCGCGTGTCTATCAAACAAGTCCAGAATTATTTTATTAAACAGCGACACTTTATCATTTATATTGTTGAGATATATTATTTCATCAAAAGGTGCTGCCTCAAGATCCAACATGAAATATTGAGGGTTAAAATTTTTAAAGTCTCTAAAAGTTTTGTATTTAGTATAAAATTTACGTTTGGTCACAGATAAATTGCAAAAAACTAACTCATGATCAGAAACCAACTGACCAACGTGTTTAACGCCACTATTGGTTATATTTGCGACTTTAGAACAGATAATTACATCCAGTAGCGACATTTTACTGAAAGAGTACCGAGTTGGTTCCTGAATCAACTGTGGACAGACCAAAATCATCCATGACCGAGTTCAACCTCACCGTGCCCACATTGCCGAAATCCAATAGGTCAACATTTATATCCCCACAACAAATCACGTGATCACATTTCAAAACAATTGATGCCAGAGTGTCTTCAAAATTATCAAAAAAATCATTTATGCTCGTATTTGGTGGTCTGTATAGACAACCGATACAATAACTTACCTTATTAATGGTCACTGTGATCCACAATTGTTCAAGACTTGGATTCTGTGCGACTACTACATTGGTATAATTAAATTTGTTTTTTATATATATGGCAACGCCTCCACCCCTTCCAACCCTGTCCATTCTTTCAAGATTATACCCTGTCACGCCGACAACATTATCATCCATTAAAGAACTCAACCATGTCTCGCTTACAAGTACAAAATCATAATTTTCGGATAAAATATGTTCTTTAAATTCAGAAAATCCTGTTGATAACGATCGTATGTTAATATGAACAATTTGTGTAGTATCATCCATTTGTAGAAAAATAAAGAAAATTTAGTTAATACAGAGAAGAAAGGAGGAGTCGAAAATAAAAGTGAGCGAAGAAAATTTAGAAAGAAAAAAAAAACTTTCACGAGTACAAAAAAAAAAATAAATGAAAAACAGCACAACGCTGTAGCGCAGCAACCCATACCCACCTATACTGAACGGTATCAAAAAAAATGAATAAAATAAAAGAAAGAACAGTTATAAGTTATAAGTAATATGCAACCTTGACAAATTAAATTTAAAGAAAAGAAAAACGTAATTAATCATTTGATAACATTGACAAATTAAATTGAAAAAAAAAAAGGAAAACACAATCAATCATTTGATAACATATTTTCTAGTTCATCAACATCCTTTGTGCACTTAATTTGCTTTCCATCATCATCGGTGTCTGTCCATCTGTCCTATCGAAGATTAGTATCGTTAAGGACAGAACAGCCTCAGGGATTAATGTACCGGGTCAAACTCGAGACAGTAGGAGCACTACACAAAAAACAAAGAATAGCGCAGGGTCGAGTTGCATTTAACAAAAAGAAACAACTGTTATGCTCGGGAACGGTTAATGTAGAAACTCGGAAGAGGCTCTTAAAAACGTATGCATGGAGTACGGCATTTTACGGGTGCAAAACTTGGACAATAGGAGAAGCGGATCGAAAAAGAGTAGAAGCGTATGAAATGTGGTGCTACAGACGCATGATGAAGATACCGTGGTTAGATAAGGTTAGCAATAAGGAGGTATTAGAAAGAGTTGGGGAAAAGCGAAAGGTATGGGAAACAATAAAGAATAGGAAAGATAGGATGGTAAGACACCTTCTAAGGCACGAAGGAATAGTTCATGACATACTAGAGTCAGAGATAGGAATAAAAAGAGGTAGGGGTAGGTCCAGATTAGACTACTGCTCTCAAATAGTTTAGGGATGTAGGATGTTCAAGTTTTGAGGAAATGCGTAGGTTAGCTCAGGATAGGAAAGGATGGAGGTACGCGTCCAACAAGTCTTCGGACTGAGAACTTTATGATGATTTACCGATTACACTCCAGTTGCAATAAGAAAAAGATATGAAAAATCTGGAAAAATCGTATAATCAGACTTCTATTATTTTTCGTATTTAAGGCTCTCTTTCGAGTTTCTACATTAACTGTTCCCGAGCACAACAGTTGTTTCTTGATATTCACCAAATGCCTGCAGTGTCCCTGACGTAGCCGCGAAATTGAAGGTTTGCTATTGTTATAAGTATTATGTTAAATCATCCGTCTGCCATTTTCAATGTTTCCGCAATAATTATTTATTAAGCAGTTTTCTAATTTATCCTAAGGACGCGACCAAACGAATATGTTAAAAAAGGCATTATATTCAAATTCCAGTTACGTTAATTTCTAATTTTGGAAGATAGATACAAGTCTGTATACAAAAGTATAAATAATAGCTCTTCTTGCCAGACACAGAATAAAATTCGCCGGTTGACAATCAGTTTGAGAAATTGGCCGCTTTCTAGAAAAAAAATCATGTCTGGTGAAAAATTCAAAAAATCATCTCCGGAGCATTTGTTCGGAAAATGGCTCGCGCACCCACCACCAGGAGAAGAAGTTGTCATTACCGGTAAGAGTTACGAAACAAACAAGGTTATACATGCAGCCAATATGGCCATTCTAGGAAACATAATTTTTCTTTGCCTTATCCATATTGCTTTGCATTAGCACATTGCAGATAATTTATGTCTCATTCCTAATTCTGCCATATCTTGTTCTTCTTAAATCTCCAACATAATACTAGTATGTATACATTTTTCAGGTGTGTCCGGAAAATTTCCAAATTCGCCAAACATTCTAGCCTTCAAAGAAAACTTATTCAGCAGAGCCGAGTTGTTTTCAAGTACGAAATGCAGATGGAAACTAGAAAATCCGGAAATGCCACTTCGCATTTGAATAATGCCTCAAATCGACGCTTTTGACGCAGGGTTTTTCGGTAAGATCTCTTTACTGCAGGCAATTTTCAATAGAGCCATACAAAATGAAACTTAAAAAGCTCCCTCCAGGTTTCAAATATACCCAGAAATACATGACGGCTGTTTTGTTTTGTGGGAAATCTCTCTTATCCCCTCCTCGGGTGTTACTCAAAATCCCACCGTCAGATCTATTTTTGCAAGTAATATAAATAAATCAGTTCTTCTCGTTCATGGTGGTAAATAAATAACTTAAAACTTTAAAAGCCGAGGTGTATTATTAAAATTGCATTTTTCTTCAATACTAATTTTTCTTGCCCATCAGGCTATTTAATAACAATAAATTTCTTAATATCAATTTTTGAGGATAAATTCGTATAGCGTAAGTTGTCAATCCAGTATGATATGAAGTACTGTCAAGGATTAAGATGATAGAGACTGTGGTTAAATAATTAAATTAAAAAATAACAAATTAGACCCCTAACCACACAAAATATGATATACGTACACTAAATACGTATTTCGGCAGCTAAGTTGGCATCCTCATTAGTACCAAAATATACCCAACCCACTCTACTCTGAAAATATCGAATTTCACTCTGCCAGATCTCAAACAGGAATGAGATCTGACCAAAACATTAACCATACTCTGTTTATATACCCAAATTGACGTCACATTGACGTCACACAGTTGGCAGTCGCACAGGTTGGCCGGTATCAAAGATATGCTGGGCAACACGTGACTTCTCAATCCTATTATATCAGAAATGTGCCAAATGTTCCTTAAACCAAGTATAACGGTTGTGAGCTGAAGATTTATGCTCCTTCTACATCATTAATCTTGATTTTGTAGGCTTACCTGCGCAACAAATAGAAGCGATGTGCCTGGAGTATCGGATGCTTTTGGAACAAATAATTGAAGCAATTTTTGACGCCGGGCTTCATCCTCGCGAATTGGAAGGGACGAAAACGAATGTTTACACTTGCCTAAACCTATGTGAACACGAACCATGTTTTTTCGTGCGCGGTAATCCTTTCGCAGCTAAAGGGTAAGACGTCCTCGTGTACCGCACCGAGGAATTTAAAAATCGAGCGTCTGGATACTTTTAAATTTGCCTTTCCTTTTAGATATGGTAAAACATATGCACCACATACCATAAGTTACTTACTTAAGTTAGAGGGAAGGTGCTTCAATATGGATACAGCGTGCAGCAGTTCGCTGACAGCCATCGATGAAGCCTTCAGAAGCATTAGAACGGGAGAGTGTGACAATGCCATAGTCGCCAGCGCGCAACTAATACTAGATCCGAAGATGACTTTTAAATTTGCCAAGTACGTTTAACAAAAAATAATACATTTTCAGTTACAAATCATACCACGCGTAGGCTTGGGGTGCAGAGTCCAGAAGGGATTATGAGACCATTTGACGAAGATGCTAACGGATACGTAAGATCAGAAGCAGTAGTAGCAATGCTGATACAGAAAACTAAGAACGCGAGAAGAATATATTCTGAAGTTAGTTTATTCGAATAACACTATAGAGTTATATTCTATTGTCGAATGTTTGCAGATAGTTCACTGCAAAGTTAACCAGGAGGGATACAAGGAAGATGGTATAACGCACCCTTCACTCGAATCGCAAATTATGATGTACAAGGAACTATACGAAGAATGCGGTATTGATCCCGCAAAATTATCTTACCTGGAGGCACACGGAACAGGTATTAAAATTTTTTAAGTAAAAATAATTTTATCGCCAATTTATGTAGGTACCAAAGTTGGAGATGTGATAGAACTCACTGGCGTAGCCGACATATTCTGCCGCAACCGCAACAAATCACTGCCTGTTAGATCCGTTAAGTCAAACATAGGACACACGGAAAACTGTTCCGGCCAGTGTTCTGTCGCCAAGGTACTCTATTTTATTTTTTTCTAATTTCGTGAAATTCTGACAAGTATAAAATGCATATATACAATAAAAACTTAATAACTCGAGGTTTCGGCCCCGTTTGTCGCCTTTGCCAAGATAGGTTTTCACTGATTTTGGAAAACAAACAGAATCGAAATCTACTGTCAAAAATATGACTTTCCATTTAAAAAAAAGGTGTTGGCCATTGTATCAAATCTTGAAATTAATGAATTATTTTAAATAAATATTGACAAAGGCCCCCAATGGGGCCGAAACGTCGAATTATTAAGTTTGCTAGAGTTTCGCGGAATTAGAAAATTGGACAATAATTCTATTTTAAAAGTGCAGTTTACATAATCCGTCTGATTTCGTCAATAGATAATTCTCGGGATGAAATCTGGATACATACCGCCCAACGTTAATTTTAGAACACTTCGAAAAGAGGTCGAGAGCATTGTCACCGGCAACTGGTATTGCATTCGTAAAGTATGCTAATGCGCAACCCCACCCCTCGCCAACTTAAATCTGTTGGACTGTACATTTAACGTAATACTTTTATTACCAAGTGAATAGAAAGAAATGTGTGTTAAACTTTTTGTAAACTAGGTATAAACAATTTTGGCTTTGGGGGAAGCATTGCGCACGTTTTGTTGCGTGGTTACAAAAAGGAGAGTGCCAGTCAGCCCGAAGATGATCTGCCACGCTTGGCTTGTGTCAGTGGGCGAACGGAAGAAGCAGTAACTTTGCTCTTAGACCAAATTAAGAAGGATAGATCGAACTACGAATCCATTGCTTTCATTAACCACATTTTTAAGTAAGTAGACTATAAGGAACAAACAACTTTGTTTATACAAACTCATTCGAGGTACGACATTTCCGCTCACCGATTTAGAGGATTTTCTATAATTTCAAAAACTGCCATTGTAAGAGAATCAATCGAATTTTTACATAGATTGAAGAAGAAGCTCGTGCTCTATTTCGACAGTTTCGATGAAAAATGGCTACATTATGGTAAAGACCTCTTGGCTGTGCCGTTATTTTCAGGAGCTATTCAGAGGTAACAATTACTACCTGCTTACTGCCCCCAGTAACAAACGATATCATATTTTTTTGTTATTTCAGAATACACAATATTCTATCCAAAAAAGGAATAAACATCATGGAATTGATTGTGAAGTGTCAAAACTTGGAATCCCCGCTCACCGTTTTCTTGGCTAATTTCTCTGTACAACTTGCTATTGCCGATGTGCTCAAATCCCTGGAGGTTAAATGTGACTGTACACTGGGAATTTCAACCGGTGATCTCATCTCCAATTATTTCAACGACAACTTAACATTAGAACAAGTGGTATTAATCGCCTATAGCTACGGGAATTTGCTAAAGACATCCCAATTGGACAATATAAGAATAAAAGTGCAAAATGGTAATGGAGAAAACCACAATGCTCTTGAAATTAAGAAGAAAATTGAATATCACATACACAAAGCAGGTCAGGTTTAACTAGTGATAGTAGACATATGTATAGTTCCGGTTCAAAACCAATCGAGACGTGACATCATATGAAAAGTTATTTAACATGCATTAAACCATAAATTAAACGTGGAGGTGGGACCACCACACTCGTCACAAAGTATAGACTCTATTGGTCCCGAACCGACATTATATATCTACTAGTGACTATTTTATAATTGTTGATTTCATATAATTTTAACGTCAAAGTATTTTGTTGTTTGCTTGCAACAAATTGTGGTTTACTCAGGGAAAAATTATGGAAAACTTCTGGAAAATAGCAACGAAACTGTGGAAAATATTGCACTAAGTTTACTGAATTCCAACACCATAAACATTGAAAAATTTGGTTTCGATTCCGTTATACTGGAAGTAGGTTTTGGCACCTTGGACATTTACAAGGATGAACATGAAGGAACTTCTCACATACATTTCAATTCTTCGCGGAACAAAAATGGAATCGTTGTGTTCAGCGAAGTATTAGGAAAGTAAGTCATTGTTGCATCTTGATTTCTTTTGGTAATAATATTTTATTAGGTTATATTTGGCTGGTCATAATTACTGCATAGAAGAACTATATCCAAAAGTGAATTTCCCAGTAAGTTACGGTACTCCGATGGTGTCGCCGTTAATCGGCTGGAATCACTCGCAGAAAGTTGCAGAATGCCGTTATGGAAATTTCGCCGGCAAAATCAGGCAAGAAAAAATTATCAACGTTGGAGAAAGCGAGTGGGCTTTCCTTAAAGGACATGTTATTGACGGTACTTACATAACAATTTATACAGTATACATATCAAAAAATAATATTACTGTATGTTACATAAATTGCTTACTGAGAGGTAATTTTAGGACGCAACTTATTCCCTGCAACCGGCTACTTATACCTGGTGTGGGAAGCAGTTTCAGAAGCAAACGACGCGGCCATGTTTGAGACAACCGTAACATTCGAAGACGTTAGATTCATCAGGGCTACCAATATACCAGAAGGCCAAGAACTTCAGCTTGTAATAATGATATACAAGGGCACATCGAAATTTGAAGTACGTTAGTAAGAGAGTGTTGGTGATTTCATAAAACTAATTCCATCTTTCCAGGTGTTTGACGGTGATACTCTGATAGTTTACGGCAAAGTCTTCTTGACCGATGAAAACAAAATGGAAATATTGGTTACAGACAACAATTCAGAGTTACAAATGAAAGAGAAGGATATATATAAAGAACTCAAATTGCGCGGTTATAATTACAGGTATTGCATAATATTTATTAGTATTGCAATTTATAATAATCTCTTTTAAGCGGTTTATTCCGAAGTATGAGACAGAGCAACTTGGATGGCACAGTAGGAACAATCCAGTGGCAAAACAACTGGATCGCTTTCCTCGACAACCTATTACAGATTCAAGTACTGACGAAAGATACCAGAAATCTGTATGTTCCTACCGAAATTCGAAAAATTATTATAAATCCTGGCAATCATTTGAAACTTATGAATACGTATGCAACAAGAGACCCCGTTTTACCCATCACTGTAAATCCACATACTTCAGTCATAAGGTAAGCAGTAAAATGGTATTTTACTTGGGCCTCTATGGCAAAGCGGTGTACGCCGATTTGATATGGATGTTGTATTTGTTACTTAAAGTTAAGTGATTAAGATTGCTGTATCCAGGTGCAGTTTTATAGAAATAGAAGGCCTCGACGCCACTGCTATACCCAGACGTAGACCACTAGGGGAGCCAGTTTTAGAAAAATACGTCTTCATCCCAAACGAAACAGCCCTTACGTTGCAAGAATCGGTCAGAGTGAACATGCAAATAGCTCTAGAAAACAACTGGCTAGTAGACGTGGTAGCATACGAACTAATCGATGAAGAATCAAGAGATGATGTCGAACCACTCAGCTTGTTTGTGCTGCGAGCATTAGAAGATCAACCTTTGATTCGGCCAACCGCAACCATTTTAACCGAAAAGGACATGGAAGTTCCGAAAGTAAAGGTGGAGAATAAGAAATTGGCGCAAGATATGGTGTGCTTCTTAATTGCAGCTACAAATCTATCGAAGAGAAAGCAGCTTCTTGAGCAATCACTGGGTCTCACTAAAGATGGTTACATATTATCCAGGGAGTCCCTCGACTTCGAATCCACCACGACTTTCGATGGAGCAGAAATCCTAACCATACATAATACAGAAAATGAAAAATTGGTATTCTTGCACAAGACCCCACAAACCAAAACACCATCAGTAATCAGAATAACCCACACCGATACGTTCGATTGGCTCCAAACATTAAAATCAGTCTGTACTGAGGAAAATGATGTAATCCTTTACGCTCAAGAAGAGCCGACAAACGGAATTTTAGACTTAACAAATTGCTTACGCCGGGAACCGTACGGTAAGCGTACCAAGTGCGTGTACATCGACGATAAAACCGCACCAAGATTCCAAGCGAACCTAGATTTTTACCAGAAACAACTTAAAAAAGGTGCAGCCATAAATGTGTACAAGAACGGCACGTGGGGTACCTACAGACATTTGCTACTGGAAGAACCCGAACCAGTTGACAGCGAACACGTATTTGTAAACGTTAAAACTCGCGGAGATCTTTCCAGTTTGCGTTGGTTTGAAGGTCCTCTTAAAGAAAACGATGACGTAGAACCAGAAAGTCGGATGATAAAAGTAAATATCCAACATAAATCAAAAACTAATTGAAAAATAATTTTCAAATTCTAGATATATTATGCCCCACTGAATTTCAGAGATGTCATGGTGATCTCCGGGATATTGAATCCAGATCTCATTGAATCTAGAAGAATCAAACAAGATTGTGGAGAAGGTTTTGAATTCGCGGGGAAGGATTTGAAGTAAGTTGCAAGTGCATCAATATAATCTTTTTCAAGACGCACTAATTTGTTCTGCTAAAATGTAACTTGCAGAGGTAACCGAGTAATGGGTATAACAAGAGCAGGAGCGATGTCCAATCTTGCAGTAGTAAAGAACTGTTTTATATATTCCATACCTGACAACTGGTCAATGGAAGAGGCCAGTACGGTAGTTGTTGTATACACAACCGTACTATACGCTTTATTAAATGTAAGAAATAAATAAAGAATAAGCCATACGTGACAGAGAGTCAACACTTTCAGAGAGTCCATATACGAAGCGGACAGAGCATATTAATTCACTCAGGAACTGGTGGAGTCGGTCAAGCAGCCATCAACGTCTGTCTTCATTTCGGCTTGAAAATATTCACTACAGTTGGTACCAAAGAAAAAAGGGAATTCATCAAGAAGCAATTCCCCCAAATTACAGGTACTTCACAATTTACAATTAAGCATTTCAGAATCATTAATTTAAAATTTGTTGCAGACAACCAGATAGGGAATTCTAGAGATACCTCGTTTGAAGAAATGGTACATATGGAAACAAACGGTCGAGGGGTGACCTACGTCTTAAATTCCCTTTCCGAGGAAAAGTTACTAGCCTCAGTGCGTTGTGTGGCTAAGGGAGGACATTTCGTGGAAATAGGAAAATATGATTTAAGCAAAAATAATCCACTGAACACGCATCTCTTTACAAAAGGAGTATCATTCCACGGAGTGATGGTGGATTGCTTTTTTAACAGTGATCGAGTGACTCCAGCAGTATTTCAAGACCTACTTCTAAAAGGAATCAAAGAGGGCTACGTAAAACCGTTAAACAGCACCGTATTTGAACCTGACCAAGTAGAAGACGCTTTCAGATATTTAGCTGGAGGAAAGCACATGGGAAAAGTTGTCTTACAAGTTAGAAACGAAAAGGAAAGTTTCCCAAACTTCCGTGGTACTCCTAGGTAATAAGTTATCATCCACATAGAAGATTCGGAGAATAAAATATGTAAATGTTTTAGGTACTTCTGTAACTGTGAGCATTCCTACATAGTAACAGGTGGATTAGGAGGCTTTGGGCTAGAACTCGCTGACTGGCTGGTACTTAGAGGAGCTAGAAAACTTGTTCTCACGTCTCGCACAGGAGTTAAAACTGGGTATCAAGCATACCGAATAAAGTAAGTGTGTGAACCACCATCATCACCATAAAATATTGAGTTCGAGAACTGGTTAGACCTCTCTCTGCTTCTTTTAATTTCCAGTTCCGCTTCGTTACGTACTTCATTTTCATTACAGATGTTGGGAATCCTATGGGGTGGAAGTGAAAATTTACACTGCGAATATAAGCACCAAAGAGGGCTGCGTTCAACTTATACAAGAAGCAAACAAAATGGGTCCCGTACATGGTATTTTTAACTTGGCTGTAGTATTGGCGGACGCCATACTAGAAAATCAAACAGAGGAAAGTTTCGTGACTTCCTTTGGGCCTAAGGCTTGGGCTGTGAGACATTTGGATGAAATATCGAGAAAAGAGTGTCCACATCTTAAGTACGAAGAATTATTTTACATTTATTTGAATTATTCGTTGCTTTTGCAGAGATTTTGTTGTATTTTCGTCGGTTTCTTGCGGAAGAGGCAACGCCGGTCAACCAAATTATGGAATAGCCAACTCTGTGATGGAGAGGATATGCGAACAGAGACACAAAGCTGGGTTGCCTGCTTTGGCAATTGAGTGGGGAACAGTTGGTGATGTAAGACTATTTTCTTTTTCACCATGATCATTCTCAACATTTCGTATTCGGTCCCTAGACATGGTATAATATTTCCAGGACATTGTTTCCGTCTAATAGGTAGACAATAAATTCTCATTCTGTAATTTATTGGTGCGTCTGCGCGTGGGAAGCTTCGAACCGTGTGACACTACCTGGTTTGATTTAAATTCATGTTTGTTGACGGAATCGGTGCTGTGGACAACTTCATCAATCCACTCTTTTAAATTTGTTATTTTGTACGAAGCTGATATTCCTAATTGTCCTGTATATTAGGTTGGCCTAGTAGCAGAGATGCAACTTAACCATATGGAACTTGAAATCGCTGGGACACTGCAGCAGAGGGTCAGTAATTGTCTTGCAGTGCTGGATACACTACTTAAACAGAAAAATGCTATAGTATCGAGTATGATAGTAGCTGAGAAGATATATTCTTCTGGAGGTGACAATTTAATAGAAGCCATCGCGAACGTCATGGGAATAAGGGACTTGAAAACGGTCAGCCACTACACTCCTCTACCGGAACTTGGAATGGACTCGATCATGGTAGTTGAAGTAAAACAAATAATAGAAAGAGAACTTCAACTGGTTTTAAGTCCTTCAGAACTCAAAAACTTGACGTTCAGCAAGTAAGTACCGGGGGGGTAATCATTTGTGAATTCAGGTGTACATCCTAGATGAATTCAATGTGCATTCAATTATACGCACATCTTAATTTATGAATTCGTAGATTCATTTGAATTCCTTGAATTCATAGTGAATTCACATGAATTCACTCTGAACTTATGAATTCAGTTGGTCTTGACGTAACCAATAATATCATTTGGCGCCTTTTTTACCAGAATTAGTTATTTGCAGATCTGAGAATTGACTTACAAATGTGTCCTGCACAGTGCAACTGAAGCGTAACTTGTGTGCGGCATTATTATAAATTTTCAAGTGCCTTATTTTTTATTTTACCCTAGTTTTAATTTATATTCATTAAAATGGATGATAAAGACACCTGGGAAGAAACGTTAAGTCGGCGGCCCGGTCGGTGGCTATCGGGGCGGTAAATAAAAATGTAAGATGTAATTATGAGCGTACGCCAGAAATACCTACATATTTAAATCAACACTAAACCCCGCACTAAACTATACAGTTCAATATTCGGTTGATAAATAAGTAGGTATCTTACTCAGATACATTTTGAATTGTTTTGAATAATAACAGGCTTTCAACCTTTTAATTTGGAATTAGAATTTTGAAAGTCAGATGACTAAAGATTCTGTAGCTTTGTACATGTTTGATACATCTTTCTGTACCGCTCTGTTCCCGTCTGTACCTATCGGGTACCTACAGATTATTCGAAATTATTCAATTATTTCAGAATGCCTGTAATGCTTTCGGCGAAACTTCGTTCAAAAGTTGGTCACAATCGCTATTACCGCAGACTGATGTTCTGATGAAAAGTACTGAAGTACAAACGGAAACTTTTCAAACTGAAAAACATTCAGAAGCCGATTTTTGGGAAGAAATACAGTTTGTGCTTAAATGTAAATTTCCAAAGTACGTTATCAATTTGATGAAATTCTGTGGATATGACAATCCAGTGTCTATTAAACAAATTACTGAAGAAGACATAAAAGGCATGGAGAGTTTCGCCAAATCCGATATGATGTCTCTAATAGATCAGCAGGGGTGTTTAGAAGATTTTTATGGAATTTACCACAAGAAAACGAGTAATTTTAAAATTTTGCCTGGTCATGCAAAGCTGATATTTGCTATGAGAGACCACTTGCTTTCTAACAAATGGAAAATGTTTTCACCAAAAAGGAGTTCATTAATTAACGAAATTGCGGAAGAAACTGAATATTTGTCAGCGAGAAAAATTGCGAAAAAGACAAAAGATAACATATTTCGAGATTGTGCACACGAAGAAGATAGAGTTCTTCGTCAAATTAAGACTTGGATTGAAAATTGTTTTTCGCAGAAAAAAACTTCACAGGCAGAAAATTTCACCCCAGCACAGCTAGCTGAGTTGAATAAAATAGGAAGATCTGACATATTAATAACAGGGCAGACTGCGAAAGTAAAATGCTGTTTATGCAAAGAACCAAATTACATCGCAGTGGTAAATGCATCACTGAAACATGGAACTCGCTGGGTTATTTCAAATTTTACAAGACATTGCAAAATATATATTGTTAACAATAAAAAAGATGCTAACTCTGATGATAATCAGGCACTCTCCAGTAAAAACAAGCAGATATCCATTTTACAACATCTTGTTATTCGTCCCACGACACTTTCCACACCAGCATCTGATTTGAAGCAGGTTACTGACTGTACAAATTCAGAGTGCACAGAAGAGCAAGTAGTTGAGAGCATCAGCCTTGATGAATGTGGTGAGAGTTCTAGTGATGATGAACCACTCAATAAGTTTGTTTCGCATTTATCGGGGGAAGGAGAGCCTGCATTGAATTAAGTAGAGCAGTTCAATGCAGTAAAAATACCTCAGATGATGCTCTATATCCAATTTTTTCCAAAGACACCAAGACTGAAGATCATCATCATAAGGTTCTCAGTCCGAAGACTGGTTGGACGCGTACCTCCATTATTTTCTATCCTGAGCTAACCTACGCATTTCCCTAAAAGTAGAACATCCTACATCCCTAACTATTTGAGAGCAGTAGTCTAATCTAGGCCTACCCCTACCTCTTTTTATTCCTATCTCTGACTCTAGTATGTCACGAACTATTCCTTCGTGTCTTAGAAGGTGTCCTACCATCCTATCTCTCCTACTCTTTATTGTTTTCCATACCTTTCGCTTTTCCCCAACTCTTTCTAATACTTCCCTATTGCTAACCTTATCTATCCACGGTATCTTCATCATGCGTCTGTAGCACCACATTTCAAACGCTTCTACTCTTTTTATATCCGCTTCTCCTATTGTCCAAGTTTCGCACCCGTATAATGCCGTACTCCATACATACGACGTTAAGAGTCTCTTCCTAGTCTCTATATTAACCGTTCTCGAGCATAACAGTTGTTTCTTTTTGTTAAACGCAACTCGGCCCTGCGCCATTCTTTGTTTTATATCTTTAGTGCTCCTACCGTCTTGAGTTATTTTACTTCCTAAGTAGCAGAAATCCGCGACCTCCTCTATCTTCTCATTTCCAATTTGTATTTCCATTTTAGTTCTATTTTCACATCCCCTACATACCAAAATTTTAGTTTTCTTTTTATTGATTTTCATGCCGAAGCCCTGTGTCAAAACTGCTTCCATTTCATTCAAAGCCGCTCCTAATTCTTCTTTGCTAGATGCTAACACTGCTATATCATCCGCAAATCTGAGCATGTTAATAGTTTGGCCCTGTACATTGATCCCTGAGGCTGTTCTTTCCTTAACAATATTAATCGCATCTTCGATATATAAGTTGAAAACTAGAGGTGACAATGCACATCCCTGTCTCACTCCCTTCCGGATATCTACTTCCCTTTGTTCCTGCTCACATTCTATAACTGCCTTTTGCTCTTTGTAGAGATTATGTATTATTCTTCTGTCCCTGTATTTCATCCCTACCTTTCTCAGCACTTCGAACATCTTCCCCCATTTTACGTTGTCGAAGGCTTTTTCTAAATCTACAAATCCTATATAGACGCTCTTTCTCTTTTCTATCGTTTTTTCTATAATTACTCGTAAAGCTAGAATGGCCTCGCGCGTTCATCTATTTCGTCTAAATCCGAACTGATCTTCTCCTAATATTTCTTCCGCCTTTTTCTCCATCCTTCTTTGCACAATTCTAGTTAAAATTTTTGACGCATGGGAAGTTAAACTGATAGTTCTAAAATTTTCGCATCTATCCGCGCCTTTTCTTTTTGGCAAAGCTACTATGATGTTCCGTTTGTAATCTTCTGGAATCTCGCCTGTCAGGTATATGCGACTAACTAATTTAAATAAACGATCTATTACCTCTTGACCTGGGCACTTTAAGATTTCTGCCTGCAAGCCATCTATACCTGGTGCTTTATTATTCCTTAAACTTTTTAGTGCTATCTCAAACTCTTCTCTCATTATAGGACTCCCTAGGTTATCTCCCTCTACACTGCTTTCGCTTTCTAATATATCTTGCACTTCCTGTCCCGCATATAAGTTTCCTAAATATTCTTTCCACCTATCTGCCTTCTCCCCGCTTTCGATTAGGATATCTCCTCCCTCATTTCTAATGTTTTTGGTATTAGATCCAATTTCTCTAAAATTTCTCCTAATTATTTTATATGCTTCATCAGTCTTTCCTACTTCGAATTTATCTTCCACTTCTTTGCATTTATTATCGATCCATTGCTCTTTCGCTTTCCTACATTCCCGAATAATTTCCCACTTGATCGCCTTATATCTTTGTTTCCCTGTTTCATCTAACCTATTTTTATATTTTCGCCTTTCCTCTATTAGACTCACAATATGTTTTGTTATCCAGGGTTTCCTACTTTCATTCTGTTTATGACCCAAAATATCCCTAGCTGAGGAAACTAAACTATTTTTAATGCAATTCCATTCTGCCTCTATGTCCCTAACAATATTTCCACCCGTGCCCTTTAGTGCTTCGTTTGTCTTTTTCTCGAACTTATTGCGCATATCATCATCTTTTAGTTTCTCTGGGTCAAGATACCTTCTTCCGCTTCTTTTTTTCAAAATCTTAAATTTAAGATTGGCTTTCATAACGACTATGTTGTGATCACTATCTATATCTGCTCCTGGATAACTTCTACAATCCCTAACTTGATTTCTAAATCTTTGCCTAACGAGAATGTAATCTATTTGATATCTCCCTAAGTCTCCTGGCATCTTCCACGTATAGCATCTCCTAACATGATGGTGAAATAGAGTGTTCGCGACCGTTAAGTTATGTTTATCGCAGAACTCTATCAGTCTAACTCCCCTATCGTTCCTATTGCCTAATCCAAAGGGGCCAACTATTCCGCCCTCTCGCCCTGTGCCTACGACTGCATTGAAATCTCCTGTAATTATTAAATTTTCGTGCCCTCTCACAAAATCTAGCACATATTCAATATCACTATAAACTGCCTCTACGGCCTCATCACTGTAGTTAGAAGTGGGCATATATACCTGTATTATTACTGTTTTTACAGGTTTCGAATCTAACCTAACCATAACTACCCTGTCACTTTGCTGTAAGACTGCTGTAAGACTGAAGAAAAGAAAAAGAAATGGAGTGATCCAAAATATTCCCGTGACCAAAGAAAAAAAAGGAAACTCGAACAACAAAGTGGAAGCTGTCAGAAACTGGATGGTTTTGTTACGATTTTGAATAAAATGGATTTACTTTTAAAGGAAAACGAAGAACTTCCGAAAAATTTTCTAATATTTCTAGAAAAAAAGCCGCAATTTCAAAATCAAGAGGTTGGCGAAAACTCACTGGCTATCCGTTCTACAACAACTTTTTTAAATTTTCTTGGTACAGTCTGCCGAAAAGAAAAATTTGTTAAAAATAAATCGTTATGATAATACCTTAAAAATATCCTCAACGTACTTATTTATAATGGGAGGGAGATCGACATATCGGACGTTATATTGCAATTTACCACTTCCATCCATAACAACTGTTTTGCGATCTATTCGAGATAATGGAAACTATGTCATAGAAGGGGAATTTAACTTCTTAAATTTAAGTAAATATTTGACGAAAAATAATTTGCCCCGAGTAGTCTGGATGAGTGAAGACGCTACAGGCGTAACGGGAAGAATCCAGTACGACCCAACAACAGATCAGGTAGTTGGATTTGTTCTGCCAATTGGAGAGAACGGATTACCAGTTACTAAAAGTTATTCTGCATCAGATGCTAAAACCATCAAAAGCTACTTTGAAAACAGAAATGCTTCCAGATTAGTGTACGTAATAATGATGCAACCCCTAAAAGAAAGAACTGCCCCATTTTGTTTGTGCGTGTATGGTACTAACAATGTATTTACCGCCAAAGATGTTAAACAGAGATGGAACTTTCTTTTCGAAGAAGCTAACAAGCATGGAATAACTATTATGGGCATATCCAGTGACGGAGACACACGTCTCCTTAAGGCAATGCGATATCAGAATAAATTGGGGACATCGGAAGGTAATTTCTGTAAATATTTGGCATGCCCATTTCTTACTTCAGGAATATGTGTGCAAGACACTATACATATTGCAACGAAATTGAGAAATCGTCTATTGAAGACGTCGTCCGAGACCTATTCCAAGAAAGAAAAAAAATGTTTATCGGAAATTTCAAAATTTCCGTCAAAGATTTGTATAAACTAAGCCCCCAAATCAGAACATTAACTATGTAAGACTGACTTAGATGTAAAAGATAAAATGAACTTCCGAAGCGTTGAAAAAATTATCGCACCAAATGTTATTTCCTTGTTAAAAAGAAGAGGAGCCCAGTGTACATCACTTTTTCTGGAGGTAATTCAAAATTGTGTTAGTGCTTACGAAGACAAGTTTGCAAGTCCAGAAGAAAGAATCTTAAAGATTTGGATCGCAGTTTTTTTCTTGCGCGCATGGAGATCAACAATAAAAAATCTAAAAGGCTGAAAATGGAAAATTTTGTTACCAGTAACGCTTATTACTGTGTTGAAGTTAACGGACATGCCCTTATTAATGTAATTAGACTTTTAAAGAAAAACAATACCCCGCAATATTTTCTTCCCATACTATACAGTAGCCAGACTTGCGAGGGCTTCTTTCGGACAGTGAGATCTATGACATCAACGCAATGCACAATGGTGAATTTCAGCATTTTGGATTTACTACACAGGATAAAAAGACTTCAACTACAAACTGAAATTTTATCCAAGGAAGAAATGACAGGCTTTAATTTTCCTCTGAAGAAACGTGAAGAAGGCCTTCAAACTACCAATTTACCATCGGATGAGGAGATTACTAAAATTATTGTTGCCAGTAAAAACGAAGTATCTAAAATGTTTCATACACTGGGAATTTCTTTAGAAGAGCCGGACTTTCTACCATATTTGGATATTGTAAATAACCTTGAAGCACAGAAAGAGCTGATGATGAAGAAAGTGACAATGACACCCAGAATGACAGCACTGATGACCAACAAAATTTCCAAAGTGATGAATCTGCAGAAGAAACAGACTCTACTGTTTTAGTAGAAGAAGGGAATAAGAAAACATCAATGAAAAAAAGTACTTACTGCTGGCTGCTGCAAAATAGTAATATACGTCAAAGCAGTGATCGTTTGCGAAGAGTTTTCAGCAAATAGTCCCGGTTTTATATTTTAAGTTAGTGTTAACAAAGAAGTAATATATTGTATTGGTTTTGCAATAAAGTTATTTAATAATAACTTTACTCAGGAATAGGTACATAATTTATTTTTGTAGTTAATAAAAGAAATTCTTTATTTTGTTTTAGTTGATGTTATGTACTTTTTGTTAAAAATAAAGCTGGTGTCTCGGCTAGCTTTTATGTTTTTGTTACATTATTTTTATATAAATAAACTTCACCATTGAAATATCTGTTCAAATCCCGATTCAGATATTATATCCCTTCCCCCACAGATTAATACAAGTGCTTAGTACCTACTTGAATTCTTGTTAAATTTAAACAGACTTCAAACGAACTCACATGAATTCAAGTGAACTCACTTAAACTTGCTGGAAATTTCATGAATTCTTTGAATTGGTTGTGAATTATTGTTCTGACTTGAATTCTTTTGCATTCTCGTGAGTTCATGTGAATTCTGAACTTGGTGTACACGAAATTTACAAGTGATTACCCCTCGTTAAGTACCTAACGAATATATCACGATGTTTTCATTTTAATATAATGAATTTACAGGCTGCAAGAGCTCCTCAATAAAGAAGTAGTAAATAAAGAAATCTCGGTTGCGCCAGGGAATATCGATAAAGAAATTGACGTCCTTGTCAGCAGCCTTGGCGACGACACTTTCGCAAACTTGGACACTGTTGTGCTGCCCAGCGCCGTACAAGACATCGAAAATTCCAATGTCGTATTCTTACTACCCGGAATGGAGGGAACAGCTCAACATTTGCAAAAGTTGGCAATAAATTTGAAATTTAAAACGATATGTTTGCAATACTCAGGGAACTGCAATCAAAGGAACATAGAGAAGCTGGCTGAGTCGCTGTTACCGGTAAGCATATCCCTACTTTGCAAATATCTTGCAGTTATACTATTGGGGCGAAGAATTTTTTAAACGTTTTGTGATTTCAGAAAATTTTGGGAACTGTTCAACCAGGTGAGTCGTTCCGTTTAGTGGCTCATTCCTTTGGAGCTGTGTTAGCGGTTCAGCTGATCAGTTTATTGGAAGAACAGGGACTGACGGGGAAAGCAGTGTTCATCGACGGTTCACCAGAACTGCTAAAAAGACATTCGCTAGTACGATATAATTTTGATTCCGATGCTGTTCTGGAAACTGAGATAAGTTCCCTAAAAACATGGCAGCATATTAAATGACTAACTCTCTTAATTTCAGGTTAAGCTTCTAGGTGCTTCTTCGTTTCAAGAACGCATAGAAATAATATTTTCTACTGGTCCTTTTAATTTAGATCCGTCGAAAAATTATTTGACACAAACCCTGAAAGAAGTCATAGACCGATTCAAAGCCCTCGTTGATTATGTACCAAGTATTGCAAGAATTTCTTCGAGTGTAACATTGTGCAGACCAAAAACAGTCATACTAGCGGACATATCAGAAGACTACAGTCTATCCGAAATTCTTGGGCAGAATATTCCCGTGAAGTATTTCAATGGGAATCACGTTACTATTTTAGATGAACTAGACCTGAGCGAGTTTGTAAATCAATTTCTTTGAAGCAGAAATGTTTGTAGATAAGGATTTCAACGTGTAGTCTAATGAAAATAAAATTATTTTACGTTAGGTTTTATTAATTTTGATGGAGATTTTCTACTACGGGAAACGCTTGCAAAGGACACTTTTTCAACCATCCCATTTATATTTATAAGGAAAACAGGAACCCCCGTTATATTTTTTTATTTAACTTTTTTTCGAACCCGAATTTCATCATACGAAAATGTGACTTGCAAAGCCTGATTCATTTAGAAACTTTCTTGTGTCTTTTATTTTTTTCATAAGACTGATAGTTTCTGAACAAAAAAAAATAAATATGTTGTTACGACCCATATGGTTATTTGGTAAATTGCATTAAGTATTTATGAAAATGGAAAATGCCTTGCAGGCGCTTCATCAAAATTCATTTTTTATCTTTTACCAAATTTGAGAAAGAAAATAAGAGCCTAAATTTAGCCTGATGAAGATACTGTGGGTAGATAAGGTTAACAACATAGAGGTATAATTAGAACGAGTTGGAGAAAAGCGAAATTTATGGAAGACAGTAAGGAATAGGAGAGATAGGATGGTAGGACACCTTCTGAGATACGAAGAATTAGTTCGAGACATACTAGTCAGAGATAAGACTAGAAAGAGGTAGGGGTAGGCCCAGATTAGACTACTGCTCTCAAATTGTTGGTGATGTAGGATGTTCGACTTTTGGGGAAATGTTTATCCGTACATTAATTCCTTAAATTTTTTATAGCAAAAACGGTTTGGCCACTACTGACCGTACTTCACGAGTTGTGGCACCTCGGAATTGCTACCTGGTTAATGTATTCTGTTTGATCGGATGTCAAGAATGCAACACTATAGAATTTTAATAAAATTAATATAAGAAGGGCACAATGTATCTATTGTATTCAAATTTCAGTTTCAGAAAATATCCTCATTTTGCATATAAACTTAGAAATTTTTAGTTCACATAAAAGCATTCCGAAATATGCCCATTTTAGATTTATTTGTTTTTATGCCCGCGGGAGTCACCAATTATTATTTTTGAAATACAAACCCCACAGTGGCTCGGCAACTGACCTGCATGGCAGATTCTCAGAGGCACATCAAATATGTTACACAAGATATTGTATATGATCGAACAATAATTAGAATGCTTTTGGGTTGGTTGAGGACAACCGATACTGCAGGGTGGCCGAGTGTTACCGTCGCCCCTACATCGGCAAACACGAAATCACACAACTTCCCACGGTTCAGACAATATTATGAGTGTTGGTTCTAGAAAAAAACATAATATACTTGTGTTCTACTTTCGAGACGATATCGCTCAACATCCAAACACAAATGTGCTTCTGAGAAGTGTTACAAAAGCAACCAAAAATATATGGCTACTAAAGAAAATGTATATTGCTTGGGTACAATTTCTGCAGTCCCTGATTTAATTCCTAAAACTTTGCCCACCGAAAAAGTTATTTAATTGATAACTTCGTATAGGTGTCTACCAACGTGATGAAATGTTTATGGCAAAATTCTACTAATCGTCACTGTCTGGTGTTGTCGGCATTAATGATTTATTGAACAGTTTTATAATGTCCTCGAAAGCAAAAAAAAGTTAAAAAAACTGCATTATATTCAAATCTGGGTTACCTACATAAACTGCTTATGCAAGACTATAAACAAAAGTCGGTATATAAAGGCATATATAACGGCTTTTCTTGCCAGACAGAATAGAATTCGTCTTTTGACAATCCAGTCTAACAAATTCACCACTTAAAAAAATCATGTCTAGTGAAAAATTCAAAGATTCATCTGCGGAACACTTATTTGGAAAATGGCTCGCGAATCCACCACCAGGAGAAGAAGTTGTCATTACCGGTAATATAATTTTTTGCCCTGGTCATATTGCTCTAGATCAATCCCAGAGGTTGTAAATAACGTGTTAACATAAGCTTTAAAAATTTGTTTCAAAACGAAACAGAGCAATATGGCCAATGGCCATGATGGTCTGCATAATATCTGGCCATATTGCTCTACAATACAGTCTATGAGCTGCACACAATTTTAGCACATTGCTATTATTCTGCACAAGTAAAATGTAATACACTTACCTGAAGGCATTGTAAAAATAATTTATGTGCTCCTATTTTAAATTATTGCAAGAATGCGTGTACTATACCGTCATAAATACGCTATTTTTATACGTTTACAGATCGTCTACTGTTTTCATAAATTTATATCTTTCCTCTCTACCCATGGAATATCTATCAATCGTCTGTAACACCACTTATCAAACGCTTCTAATTTTTTCTATCGAAATATTTCATTTCTCGTTTTTCCTTCAATGTCCAGCTTAATATTAATATTTTCAGGTGTGTCCGGAAAATTTGCCAATTCGCCAAACATTCTGGCACTCCAAGAAAACTTATTCAGGAAAGCAGAGTTATTTTCAAGTACGAAATGCAGGTGGAAACTAGAAGATCCGGAAATGCCACTTCGCATTGGAATAATCCCTCAAATTCACGCATTTGATGCAGGATTTTTCGGTAAGAGCTCTTTACTTTATGCTCTTTCAATCTTTGAAGCGTTTCGGAAATAATGGCGGAAAACTGGACAGATGGCGGACTTTTCAAGGATTGTTTATAACAATCCTATGAAATAAAAAATTCATTACTAATTTTGTTTTCCCTCGGACCATATAATAACAATAAATTTCTTAATATCAATTTTTGAGAAAATATCCATATTGCGTAAGATGATTAAATAATTTAAATTAATAATCGCTCACTGCATCGGTTGAATGGAGGTGTGCTATTCGCACCGCAACAAAATTCATTCAACTTGTGCGAGTTCTTGGTTTGAACACCCACGACCCCCGTAGAATTTCAGAACCAGCCTATTATACCTCTATAACGGATCAATTAACCTATATTTAATTATTGATAGCTTTACAGCAACAATAATTAAATACCGGCACTTACTTAGTGTACAACAGTAAATCACACCACGCAACGCAGGACAGGTACTCTCAATAGTTCAGAAAGTTAATCGGAAAATGTCTAGTAAGGGAATGCTTTTCAGCTCCAGTTGACATGGGGTTTTATTATTTCTTCCGTCATCCTTCGTGAACGGCCGTTCGCAGACTCGTCTCCTCCCATCTGTCAGCGCGCGTTCTCTGTACTCTCCCAGCTTTACTTCGGTTCATTGATGCGTGTGACGTATTTTCATATGCTTCTTTTTTCTTGGGCGTTTAATTATGCTTTGTTACAACTAAATACGTATTTCGGCAACTAAGGTGCCATCTTCAATATTACCCACTATACTCCGAAAAGATCGAATTTCACTCTGCCAGATCTTAATCAATAATGAGCTCTGCCCAAAACATACTCTGTTTATACACCCAAATTGACGTCACACAGTCAACAGTCGCACAGGTTGACCGGTATCAAAGATATGCTTGGCAACACTGGACTTCTCAACCCTATTATATCTGAAATGTGCCAAATGTTCCTTAAACCTAGTAACGGTTGTACGCCTTGTTTGCCCAATATACTTCTTGTCCTATGACGCACTACTGAAATTAGGACTTTTTCCAAGATAATGTAAGCTGAAGATTTATGCACTTTCTGCATCATCAATCTTGATTTTGTAGGCTTACCTGCGCAGCAAATAGCAGCAATGTGCCCAGAGTACCGGATGCTTTTGGAACAAATAATTGGAGCAATTTTTGACGCCGGACTTCATCCTCGCGAATTGGAAGGAACAAGAACTAATGTTTACACCTGCCTCAACCTATGCGACCACAAGTCATCTTTTTCCGTACGCGATAATCCTTTCGCAATTAAAGGGTAAGACGCACTGGAATATTTGTGTCAGTGGCGCACCGAAGAATTTGAAAATCGAGCGTCTCGATACTTTTAAATTTGCCTTTCGTTTTAGATACGGCAAAACATATGCACCACATACCATAAGTTACTTACTTAAGTTAGAGGGAAAGTGCTTCAATGTGGATACAGCGTGCAGTAGTTCGCTCACAGCCGTTGAGGAAGCTTTCAGAAGTATCCGAGCAGGGCAGTGTGACAATGTCATAGTCGCCAGCGCGCAACTAATACTAGATCCGAAGACGACTTGGAAATTTGCCAAGTACGTTTAACAAAAAACAATTCATTTTCAGTTACAAATCATACCACGGGTACCACGACAGGTCAAAGTTACAGTTTCTTAAACACCTGAATTTTGTTTGGTAATATTAACTATTAAAAGTAACATTTTTAGGCTTGGAGTGCTGAGTCCAGAAGGGATTATACGACCATTTGACGAAGATGCCAACGGATACGTAAGATCAGAAACAGTAGCAGCAATACTGATACAGAAAACTAAGAACGCGAGAAGAATATATTCTGAAGTTAGTTTATTCGAATAACTTTACAGTTATATTCTATTGTTGAATCTTTGCAGATAGTTCACTGCAAAGTTAACCAAGACGGTTACAAGGAAGATGGTATAACGCATCCTTCACTCGAATCGCAAATTATGATTTACAAGGAACTATACGAAGAATGCGGTATTGATCCTACAAAATTATCTTACCTGGAGGCACACGGAACAGGTATTAGAACGCTTTTAAATCATCTCCCTCTTCAGCTTCTTGCTGCACCCAGAGTTGAGCATAGTCCTCCCTTTTCTTTCTCCAGCTATCCCCGTTGCCCATTTCCACCTGGCAACTCTCTTCAAGTCGTCATACCATCTCGTAATTGGTCTCCCTTTCATCTCTTTCTATCTCATGGCCCCCGTGGATGGTTCGTGCGTTCCATCTGCCATCTTCCAATCTTACCACATGTCCTGCGAAGTCCCACCTCAGCAGAGCAACTCTGTCAACTATGTCAGTGACTTTTTTTCTCTGTTTGATCCATTCTCGTATTTTCCTTTTTTCCTCCTTAAGCATTCGAGATTTTTGTTTTTCTCTATTACTTCAGTTGCCATTGTATTGTTGGCTTTCTCTAGATCTTTCTTTATCATTTTATTTTTCTGGGTTTTCCCGTATGTTTAATGATATTTAGTCTTATATCCAAGGTTACCACTGCTCTCACCATCCAGTGGTCGCCTCCGGTGTTAAATGAGTTCAGTACCGTTACATTCTGGACCAAATTTCTCTTGGATGTCAATATATAGTGATCTCGTTTCCGGTTTGGCCATTAGGACTTATCCGTGTCCACTTTCTCTGCGGCTTTTTGCCGAAGGTGTTAATAGCATACAACTTCTGTTCTTCAAAACAATGTGTGAGCACGTTTCCTCTGTGGTTCTTCTACCAATTCCATATTTTTCGACGCATGTCTTCGTCTCGTCTTGGGGAAGTGTCCCATGACGATATCTCGATTACATTTTTTGTTTTCCTCTCTTGCTGTAATTATTTCTTTTTATTAGTATGGGTCGATATTGGGGCGTACACTTTTTTAATAATCGTAATATCAATTTAGCCACTAGAGCTGGAGATATGGTAGAACTCACTAGTGTAACTGACGTATTCTGTCGTAACCGCAAAAAACCACTGCCTATTGGATCTGTTAAGTCAAACATTGGACACTCGGAAGGCTGTTCTGGTCTGGGTTCTATCGTCAAAGTACTCCTTGCGATGAAATCTGGTTACATACCACCCACGCTTAATTTTAGAACACTTCGAAAAGACGTCGATGGCATTGGCAATGGGAATATTCACGTTGTTACTGAGAAAATACCATTGGAAGATGAGTGTCCTTTAGTTGGTACGTTTATTAGTAGAGAAATAACGGCGCGTGATCTATCTGTGCATATCCTCGCCGAACTGATGAGTCTCAATAGGACGAAACTAATGGTTTTTGGTTGCTATGTACATTTAGACCATGCAAGTCCTACTCATTGCAAGAAACTTACAATTAAAATTTTCGTAAACTAGGCATAAACAATTTTGGCTTCGGGGGAGCCAATGCGCACGTCTTGTTACGTGGTTACAAAAATAAGAGTGCAACTCAACCCAAAGATGATCTGCCACGTTTGGTTTGTGTCAGCGGCCGAACGGAAGAAGCAGTAACTTTGTTATTAGACCAAATTAAAAAGGATAGCTCGAACTACGAAGCCATTGCGTTCATTAATCAGATTTTTAAGTAAGAAAACTAAACAAACAAACAACTTTTCTTCCACAAACTTATTTTAGGTATGACATTTCCGCCCACAGATTTAGAGGATTCTCTGTAGTTTCCAGATCTGCTGTTGTACAAGAATCAATGGAATTCTTACGCACGTTAAAGAAGAAGCTCGTACTCTACTTCGACAATTTCGATGAAAAATGGCTAAACTATGGCAAGGACCTATTGGTTGTGCCATTATTTTCAGGAACTATTCAGAGGTAACAATTAGTATCTGCTTACTGCGCTCAGGGACCAAAAATGAAGCTGCAGTAGTGAAATGTCATTTTTCCTAAGACGACTCAAATCATTGTTAGCCATAGCACTCTAAAAGCCTATATAACTGCACCAATGACAGATATTTCTAACTGCGCGCATATATCTCGGGGTACCCAGAAAAAGAGTCGCGCATGCGCCGTCCCGTAGACCTGTTCGATTCTTAATCCCCCCGCCTCTCAGCAAACCGACGCGACGTGGACGCCATCTTTTTATGGAATGTATTTACATGTTCAGAAAATTTGATCCCTACTTATTTCAGAATACACAAAGTGTTATCCAAAAAAGGGATAAACATTACGGAGTCGATCGTGAACTGTCAAAACTTGGACTCGGAATCTCCGCTCACCGTTTTCTTGGCTAATTTCTCTGTACAACTTGCCATTGCTGATTTGCTCAAATCACTGGACGTTGAATGTGACTCAACGCTGGGAATTTCAACCGGTGATCTCATCTCCAACTATTTCAACGAGAACTTGACGTTAGAACAAGTGATATTAATCGCTTATAGCTTCGGGAGTCTGTTCAAAACATCCAAATCAGGCAATACCAGAATGAAAGTGGCGGATGGTAACGCAAAACCTGAAAGTACTGAGAGAGCATCTAAAAATAATTTAAATGGCCACACCAATGAAATTAAGAGAAGTTTTGAATATTGTGTAGACAAATCAGAAGGTGAGTTTTAACGAATAATAGTAAACCTATATATTTCCGGTTATGGGCTAATCGAATTACATTGGTTTGGTTTGGTCCAGAACTAACAACATACATCTACTAGTGATAATTTTATAATTTCAATAATTGTTGATTTCAAGTCATTCAGTCAACAGCAAAAAATTTAGTGGTTCACTTGCAACAAATTGTGGATCATTCAGAGAAAAGTAATGGAAAATTTGCGGAAAATATTGCTTTAAGTTTACTGAATTCCAATACGATAAACATGGAAAAATTTGCCTCCGACTCTGTCGTCTTGGAAGTAGGTTTCGGCACTTTGGACATCTACAAGGATGAACATGAAGGAACTTCATATATACATTTCAATTCTTCGCGGAACAAAAATGGAGTCATTGTGTTCAGTGAAGCATTAGGAAAGTAAGTCATATGTGCCTTTTCTTTAAATTCTTCTGGTAATATCATTTTATCAGCTTGTATCTGGCTGGTCATAATTACTGCATGGAGAAACTGTATCCAAAAGTGAATTTCCCTGTAAGTTACGGTACCCCGATGGTGTCGCCGTTAATCGGCTGGAATCACTCGCAAAAAGTTGCTGAATCCAGTTATGAAACTCTCTCCAGCAATATCAGGCAAGAAAAATTAATCAACGTTGGAGAAAGCGAGTGGGCTTTCCTTAAAGGACATGTTATTGATGGTACATAATTGTTTATAGTATGAATATTAAAAAACAAAATTACTGTATGTTTCATAAATTGTTCATTGGATGGGAAATTTTAGGGCGCAACTTATTCCCCGCAACCGGCTATTTATACCTGGTATGGGAAGCAGTTTCGGAAGCAAACGACGCGTCCATGTTTGCGACAACCGTGACATTCGAAGACGTTAGATTCATCAGGGCTACCACTATCCCAGAAGATCAAGTACTTCGGCTTGAAATAATGATATACAAGTGCACATCTAAATTTGAGGTACTTTACTAAAAAGATGTTTGCTATTTCATAAAACTAATAGTAGTTTTACAGGTGTTTGACGGTGATACTCTGATAGTTCACGGCAAAGTCTTCTCGATCTCCGAAAATAAAATGGAAATATCGGTTACGGACAACTTAGAGTTACAAATGAAAGAGAAGGATATTTATAAAGAACTCAAATTGCGCGGTTATAATTACAGGTATTACATAATATTTATTAGTATTGCAATTTATAATAATCTATTTTAAGCGGTTTATTCCGAAGTATGAGACGGTGCAACTTGGATGGCACAGTAGGGACAATCCAGTGGCAAAACAACTGGATCGCTTTCCTCGACAATCTATTACAGATTCAAATACTGACGAAAGATACCAGAAATCTGTATGTTCCTACCGAAATTCGAAAACTTGTTATAAATCCCGGCAATCATTTGAAACTTATGAACGCGTACGCAACAAGAGACCCCGTCTTACCCATCACTGTAAATTCACATACTTCAGTCATAAGGTAAGTAGTAAAATGGTATTAGCTTGGGCCTCTACGGCAAAGCGGAGTACGGAGATTAGATCAGGATCTTGTAATTGTTACTTAAAATTAATGGATTCATATTCCTGTATCCAGGTGCAGTTTTATAGAAATAGAAGGCCTCGACGCCACTGCTATACCCAGACGTAGACCACTAGGGGAACCAGTTTTAGAAAAGTACGTCTTCATCCCAAACGAAACAGCCCTTACGTTGCAGGAATCGGTCAGAGTGAACATGCAAATAGCTCTAGAAAATAACTGGTTAGTAGGCGTAGTAGCATACGAACTAATCGATGAAGAATCAAGAGATGATGTCGAACCACTCAGCCCGTTTGTACTGGGGGCTTTAGAAGATCAACCTTTAATTCGGCCAACCGTAACCATTTTAACCAAAAATGACATGGAAGTTCCGAATGTAACGGTGGAGAATAAAAAATTAGAGCAAGATATGGTATGCTTCTTAATTGCAGCTACAAATCTATCGAATAGAAAACAGCTTCTTCAGCAATCATTGGGTCTCGCTAAAGATGGTTTCATATTGTCCAGGGAGTCCCTCGACTTTGAATCCACCACGACTTTCGATGGAGCAGAAATCCTAACTATACATACTACAGAAAATGAAAAATTGGTATTCTTGCAGAAGACCCCACAAACCGAAACACCATCAATAATAAGAATAACCAACAGCGATACTTTCGATTGGCTCCAAACATTAAAATCAGCCTATTCTGAGGAAAAAGGTGTAATTCTTTACGCCCAAGACGAGCCGACCAACGGAATTTTAGGCTTAACAAATTGCTTACGCCGGGAGCCGTACGGCAAGCGTACCAAGTGCATGTTCATCGACGATAAAACCGCGCCACGATTCCGAGCAAATTTAGATTTTTACCAGAGACAACTTAAGAAAGGTGCAGCCATAAATGTGTACAAGAACGGCACGTGGGGTACCTACAGACATTTGTTACTGGAAGAACCCGAATCAGCTGACACCGAACACGTATTTGTAAACGTTAAAACTCGCGGAGATCTTTCCAGTTTGCGTTGGTTTGCAGGTCCTCTTAAAGAAAACGATGACGTAGAACCAGAAAGTCGGATGATAAAAGTAAATATCAAACATAAATCAAAAACTAATTGAAAAATAATTTTCAAATTTTAGATATATTATGCCCCACTGAATTTCAGAGATGTCATGGTGATCTCCGGGAAATTGCATCCAGACCTCATTGAATCTAGAAGAATCAAACAAGATTGTGGAGAAGGTTTTGAATTCGTTGGGAAGGATTTAAAGTAAGTTGCAAGCGCATCAGTATAAACCTTTTCAAGACGCACTAATTTGTTCTGCTAAAATGTTACTTGCAGAGGTAACCGAGTAATGGGTATAACAAGAGCAGGAGCGATGTCCAATCTTGCAGTAGTAAAGAACTCTTTTATATATTCCATACCTGACAACTGGTCAATGGAAGAGGCCAGTACGGTAGTTGTAGTATACACGACCGTACTATATGCTTTACTAAAAGTAAGAAAGAAATAGATAATAAGCCATACGTGACATAGAGTTAACACTTTCAGAGAGTCCATATACGAAGCGGACAGAGCATATTAATTCACTCAGGAACTGGTGGAGTCGGTCAAGCAGCCATCAACGTCTGTCTTCATTTTGGCTTGAAAATATTCACTACAGTTGGTACCCAAGAAAAAAGGGAATTCATCAAGAAACAATTCCCCCAAATTACAGGTACTTCACAATCTACAATTAAGTATTTCAGAATCATCAATTTAAAATTTGTTGCAGACAACCAGATAGGGAATTCTAGAGATACCTCGTTTGAAGAAATGGTACTTAGGGAAACAAACGGTCGAGGGGTGACCTACGTTTTAAATTCCCTTTCAGAGGAAAAGTTACTAGCCTCCGTGCGTTGTGTAGCTAAGGGGGGACATTTCGTGGAAATAGGAAAATATGATTTAAGCAAAAATAATCCACTGAACACGCATCTCTTTACAAAAGGAGTATCGTTCCACGGAGTGATGGTGGATTGCTTTTTTAACAGTGATCCAGCTACTCCGGCAGTATTTCAAGACCTACTTCTAAAAGGAATCAAAGAGGGCTACGTAAAACCGTTAAACATCTCCGTATTTGAACCTGACCAAGTAGAAGACGCTTTCAGATATTTAGCTGGAGGAAAGCACATGGGAAAAGTTGTGTTACAAGTTAGAAACGAAAAGGAAAGTTCCACAAACTTCCGTGGTACTCCTAGGTAATAAGTTGCCATCCACGCAGAAGATTCAGAGAATAAAATATGTAAATGTTTTAGGTATTTCTGTAACTTCAAGCATTCCTACATAGTAACAGGTGGTTTAGGAGGCTTTGGACTGGAACTCGCTGACTGGCTAGTACTTAGAGGAGCTAGGAAACTTGTTCTCACGTCTCGCACAGGAGTTAAGACTGGGTATCAAGCATACCGAATAAAGTAAGTGTGTGAACCACCGTCATCATCACCATAAAGTATTCAGTCCGACGACTGGTTGGACATTTATATCCCCAACGATTTCTGAACAGTAGTCTAATATGGACCTGCCCCCGCTTCTTTTAATTTCCAGTTCCTGTGCGTCACGTACTTTATTTTCATTATAGATGTTGGAAGTCCTATGGAGTGGAAGTAAAAATTTCTACGGCGAATATAAGTACCAAAGAGGGCTGCTTTCAACTCATACAAGAAGCAAACGAAATGGGTCCCGTACACGGTATTTTTAACTTAGCCGTCGTATTGGTGGATGCCATACTAGAAAATCAAACAGAGGAAAGTTTCGTGACTTCCTTTGGGCCTAAAGCTTGGGCTGTGAGACATTTGGATGAAATATCGAGAGAAGAGTGCCCACATCTTAAGTACGAAGAATTACTTAACGTTTATTTGAATTATTCGTTGTTTTTGCAGAGATTTTGTTGTATTTTCGTCGGTTTCTTGCGGAAGAGGCAACGCCGGTCAAACAAATTATGGAATGGCCAACTCTGTGATGGAAAGGATATGCGAAAAGAGGCACAAAGCTGGATTGCCTGCTTTGGCAATTGAATGGGGAGCAGTTGGTGATGTAAAACTATTTTTTTCTTCACCATGATCATTCTCAGCATTTCGCGTTCCGTCCCTGGACATGGTATAATATTTCCAGGACTTTGTTTCCGTCTAATAGGTAGACAAT
Source organism: Xestobium rufovillosum (assembly GCA_963966045.1). NCBI lineage: Eukaryota > Metazoa > Arthropoda > Insecta > Coleoptera > Ptinidae > Xestobium > Xestobium rufovillosum. The sequence goes on from OZ014497.1 coordinate 33,764,168, forward strand.
AAATTCTCATTCGGTATTTTATTGGTGCGTCTGCGCGTGGGAAGCTTCGAACCGTGTAGCACTACCTGGTTTGATTTATATTCATGCTTGATGACGGAATCGGTGCTGTAGACAGCTTCATCAATCCACTCTTTTAAATTTGTTATTTTGTACAAAGCTGATGTTCCTAATTGTCCTGTATATTAGGTTGGCCTAGTAGCAGAGATGCAACTTAACCATATGGAACTTGAGATCGCTGGGACACTGCAGCAGAGGGTCAGTAATTGTCTTGCAGTGCTGGATACACTACTTAAGCAGAAGAATGCTGTAGTATCGAGTATGATAGTAGCGGAGAAGAAATGCTCAGCTGGAAGTGGCAATTTAATAGAAGCCATCGCGAACGTCATAGGAATAAGGGACTTGAAAACGGTCAGCCACTACACTCCTCTACCGGAACTTGGAATGGACTCGATCATGGTAGTTGAAGTGAAACAAATAATAGAAAGAGAACTTCAACTGGTTTTAAGTCCTTCAGAACTCAAAAACTTGACGTTCAGCAAGTAAGTAACGAAAATATCACGATGTTTTCATTTTAATACAATAAATTGACAGGCTGCAAGAGTTCCTCAATAAAGAAGCAGAAGTTAAAGAAATCTCGGTTGCGCCAGGGAATACCGATAAGGAAATTGACGTCCTTGTCAGCGGCCTTGGCGAAGAAACTTTCGCAAACTTGGACACTGTCGTGCTGCCCAGCGCCGTACAAGACATCGAAAATTCCAGCGTCGTTTTCTTACTACCCGGAATCGAGGGAACAGCTCAACATTTGCAAAAGTTGGCGAAAAGTTTGAAATTTAAAACGATATGTTTGCAGTACTCAGGGAACTGCAATCAGAGGGACATAGAGAAGCTGGCTGAATCGCTATTACCGGTAAGCATGTCCCTATATCAGTGCGAAGTGATCATAAGAATTTCTTTTAATGTTAACGTGATTTCAGAAAATTTTGGGAACTGTTCAACCAGGTGAGTCGTTCCGTTTAGTGGCTCATTCCTTTGGAGCTGTGTTAGCGGTTCACCTAATCAGTTTATTGGAAGCACAAGGACTGACAGGGAAAGCAGTGTTCATCGACGGTTCGCCAGAACTGCTAAAAAGACATTCGCTAGTACGATATAATTTTGATTCCGATGCTGTTCTGGAAACTGAGATAATATGTGCAGTTATGGTATTCTATATGCCAATAAGTGAAATAAAGTCTATGAAGGTATGTGCAAAATCAACGCTAGGATAAGTTCCCTAAAAACATGGCGGCATATTAAATGACTAACGATCTTAATTTCAGGCTAAGTTTCTCGGGGCTTCTTCGTTTCAAGAACGCATAGAAATAATATTTTCTACTGCTCCTTCTAATTTAAATTCGTCGAAAAATTATTTGACACAAACTCTGAAAGAAATCGTAGATCGATTCAAAGCTGTTGTTGATTATGTACCAAGTATTGCAAAAATTTCTTCGAGTGTAACATTGTGCAGACCAAAAACAGTCATACTAACGGACATATCAGAAGACTACAGTCTATCGGAAATTCTTGGGAAAAATATTCCCGTGAAGTATTTCAATGGGAATCACGTTACTATTTTAGATGATCTAGACCTCAGTGAATTTGTAAATCAATTTCTTTGAAGCAGAAATGTTAAATCTATATTTAGAAATAAGAATTTCGACTTGTAGTCTAATAAAAATAAAATTATTTCAAGTTCGGTTTTATTAAGTTTTTTTGTTACCCACCCCTGAAAGAGGATCCAAGATTTTTCAGTAATCAGGGTGGCAGAGATTGCGGACGTTGGTATGACACCGTGATGCACAGTACAACGTGGCTCGTGGGCTCAAACATCATCTTCGTGAATAATGGTTGTCATAATCGCTCATATAATAATATACTGTTCTTATACATAAATGCGTTTATCGAGTACATCAGTCTTCACTTTAATATGAAAATAATCTTTAAAATGGATTTTGAAATGGGTATATGTTGATTAGAAGCTGGCGATACTCAAAAGTTCCGAAAACAAAAATCTGCTGGAAAGAATCTTGGCTCAGTTTGTTAGGACGGTCATTATGGGAGTTTTACGATTGTTTGTAGACAGGTATACCTGGATGGGAGCGCAGCAGTGACTAGAGTAATAGTAGAAAAAGCCTTCGACAATGTAAAATGGACGAAGATATTCGAAATGCTCAGAAATGTGGGGATGAAGTATAGGGATAGAAGAATAAAAAAGAGTTGGAGAAAAGTGAAATTTATGGTTTAGCCCCTACTGGCCGTCCTTCACGAGTTGGGGCACCCTGTACAGATCTAATTTAAATGGTTGCCTACCTACTTTTAAATTATTTGTGTATTATGCATTCTTACACCCACCTCGGAATTGCAACCCGGTCAATGCATTCTATTTGATGCAACACTATTGAATTTTAATAAAATGAATATAAGAAGGACACAATCTATCTATTGTATTCAAATTTCATTTGCAGTAAATATCCTTATTTTGCATATAAATTGCATAATTATGAACTTAGAAAATTTTAAAACACGAAAATTCTCTAATTCGATACACAGGGTGCGCCACCTTAATTTTTGATTCTTTATTTTGGGTTTTTGAAATATTTTAATTTGGCCATCTAACTGCTCATACCATGTATAATATTTTCGACCTGTCATTACTGGAACACTTACTCTGCGATGTTATTTTTGTTTTATCAAAATATCACCGTTACGGCTTTGTTTAATCCGAAACTATCAAATTTTTAAAATTCCTCTACATCAAATACAAACCCCACAGTGGCTCGGCATCTGACCTACATCGACAGAATCAGGCAGATTGTTACATTGTTACATAAGAGATTTTACATAGTCGAACAATTAGAATGCTTTGGGTTAGTTGATCTCATGCTTTACCGTCGGTTGAGGACAACCGATATTGCAGGGTGGCCGGATGTTATCGTCGCCCCTACATCGGCAATCACGAAATCACACAACTTCGTACGGTTCAGGCAATATTAAGAGTGTTGGTTCTAGAAAAAAAACATAATGTACTCTTGCTCTACTTTCGAGCTGATGTCGCTCAAAATCCTAACACAAGTGTGCTTCTGAGTTCTGAGAAGTGTTACAGAAGCAAACAAAAATATGTATATTGCTCCTTGATAATTTCTAAAACTTTGCCCACCGAAAATGTTATTTAATTGGTAACTTCCTATACGGGTACATATCATCAATTATCGCAAAATTCTACTAATCGTCACTGTCTGGTGTTTTCTGCGATTCCGCAACAATGATTTATTGAACAGTTTCATAATTTGTCCTCGAAAGCAAAAAAAAAAATAAAATGTTAAAAAACAGCATTATATTCAAATTTGAGTTACATTAAATTGCTTATGCAAGAGATAAAAAATATAAGTCGGTATATAAAAGCATAAATAACGGCTTTCCTTGCCATACATAGAATAGAATTCGTCTTTTGACAATCCAGTCTAACAAATTCGCCGCTCTTTAAAAAAATCATGTCTAGCGAAAAATTTAAAAGTTCATCTACGGAACACTTATTTGGAAAATGGCTCGCGAATCCACCGCCAGGAGAAGAAGTTGTCATTACCGGTAATATAATTTTTTGCCGTAATCACATTGCTCTAGATCAATCCAGAGGTTGTAAATAACGTGTTAAAATAAGGTTTAAAAATTTCTTTCAAAACGAAACAGAGCAATATGGCCAATGGTCATGATGCTCTGCATAATATCTGGCCATATTGCTCTACAATACAGTTCATGAGCTACACACAATTTTAGCACATTGCTATTATAATTCTGTACAAGTAAAATGTAATGCACTTACTTGAGAGCAACGTAAAAATAATTTATGTGTCCCTATTTAAAATTATAGCAAGAATGCGTGTACTATACAGTCATAAATACGCCATTTTTATACGTTTACAGATCGTCTACTGTTTCCACAAATTTATATCTTTCCTCTCTATCCATGGAATATCTATCAATCGTCTGTAACACCACATATCAAACGCTTCTAATTTTTCCTATCGAAATATTTCATTTCTCATTTTTCCTTGAATATCCAGCTTAATATTAATATTTTCAGGTGTGTCCGGAAAATTTGCCAATTCGCCAAACATTCTGGCACTCCAAGAAAACTTATTCAGCAAAGCAGAGTTATTTTCAAGTACGAAATGCAGGTGGAAACTAGAAGATCCGGAAATGCCACCTCGCATTGGAATAATACCTCAAATCGACGCATTTGATGCAGGATTTTTCGGTGAGAGCTCTTTCAATCTATGAAACGTTTCGGAAATAATGGCGGAAAACTGGACAGATGGCGAACTTTTCAAGGATTGTTTACAGCAATCCTATGAAATAAAAAATTCATTAATAATTATGTTTTCCATTGGACCATATAATAACAATAAATTTCTTAATATCAATTTTCGAGAAAAAATCAATATTGCGTAAGATGATTAAATAATTACCATTAATAATCGCTCACTGCATCGGTTGAATGGAGGTGTGCTATTCGCACCGCAACAAAATTCATTCAACTTGTGCGAGTTCTTGGTTTGAACATCCACGACCCCCGTAGAATTTCAGAACCACCCTATTATACCTCTACAACGGATCAATTAACCTATATTTAATTATTGATAGCTTTACAGCAACAATAATTAAATACCGGCATTTACTTAGTGTACAACAGTAAATCACACCACGCAACGCAGGACAGGTACTCTCAATAATTCAGAAAGTTAATCGGAAAATGTCTGGTAAGGGAATGCTTTTCAGCTCCAGTTGACGTGGGGTTTTATTATTTCTTCCGTCATTCTTCGTGAACGGCCGTTCGCAGACTCGGCTCCTTCCATCTGTCAGCGCGCGTTCTCTGTACCCTCTCTCAGCTTTCCTTCGGTTCATTGACGCGTGTGACGTATTTTCACATGCTTCTTTTTTCTTGGGCGTTTAATTATGCTTTGTTACAACTAAATACGTATTCCGGCAACTAAGGTGCCATCTTCAATATTACCCACTCTACTCCGAAAATATCGAATTTCACTCTGTCAGATCTCAAACAAGAATGAGCTCTGCCCAAAACATACTCTGTTTATATACCCAAATTGACGTCACACAGTTAACAGTAGCGCAGGTTGATCGGTATCAAAGATATGCTGGGCAACACTTGACTCTTCAACCCTATTATATCTTAAATGTGCCAAATGTTCCTTAAACCTAGTAACGATTGTACGCCTTGTTTGCCCAATATACCTCTTGTCCTATGACGCACTATTGAAATTAGGATTTTTTCCAAGATAATGTAAGCTGAAGATTTAAACACTTTCTGCATCATTAATCTTGATTTTGTAGGCTTACCTACGCAGCAAATAGCAGCAATGTGCCCCGAGTACCGGATGCTTTTGGAACATATCATTGAAGCAATTTTTGACGCCGGGCTTCATCCTCGCGAATTGGAAGGGACAAGAACTAATGTTTACACCTGCTTCAACCTATGCGACCACAAACCATGCTATGACAAACGCGATAATCCTTTCGCAATTAAAGGGTAAGACATCCTCGAATATTTGTGTCTGTATGGCACTGAGGAATTTAAAAATCGAGCGTCTGGATACTTTTGAATTTGCCTTTTCTTTTAGATATGGTAAAACCTATGCACCACATACCATAAGTTACATACTTAAGTTAGAGGGAAGGTGCTTCAATGTGGATACAGCGTGCAGTAGTTCGCTCACAGCCGTTGAAGAAGCTTTCAGAAGTATCCGAGGAGGGCAGTGTGACAATGCCATAGTCGCCAGCGCGCAACTGATACTAGATCCGAAGACGACTTGGAAATTTGCCAAGTACGTTTAACAAAAAACAATTCATTTTCAGTTACAAATCATACCAGGCGTACCACGACAGGTCAAAGTTACAGTTTCTTAAACACCTGAATTTTGTTTGGTAATATTAACTAATAAAAGTAACATTTTTAGGCTTGGAGTGCTGAGTCCAGAAGGGATTATAAGACCATTTGACGAAGACGCCAACGGATACGTAAGATCAGAAGCAGTAGTAGGAATGCTGATACAGAAAACTAAGAACGCCAGAAGAATATATTCTGAAGTTAGTTTATTCGAATAACACTATAGAGTTATATTCTATTGTCGAATGTTTGCAGATAGTTCACTGCAAAGTTAACCAGGACGGATACACGGAAGATGGTATAATGCACCCTTCACTCGAATCGCAAATTATGCTTTACAAGGAACTATACGAAGAATGCGATATTGATCCCGCAAATTTATCTTACCTGGAGGCACACGGAACAGGTATTAAGCCTCCATTTTCTTTCTCCAGCAATCACCGTTCCGCGCCGCGCTTGCCCATTTCCACCTGGCAACTCTCTTCAAGTCGTCATACCATCTCGTAATTGGTCTCTCTTTCATCTCTTTCCATCTCATGGCCCCCGCGGATGGTTTTTGCGTTTCATCCGCCATCTTCCAATCTTGTCACATGTCCTGCGAAGTCCCACTTCAGCAGAGCAACTCTGTCAACTATGTCAGTGACTTTTTTTTCTCTGTCTGATCCATTCTCGTACTTTCCTTTTTTCCTCCTTAAGCATTTGAGATTTTTGTTTTTCTCTATTACTTCAATTGCCATTGTCTTGTTGGCTTTCTCTAGATCTTTCTTTATCATTTTATTTTTCTGGGTTTTCCCGTATGTTTAATGATATTTAGTCTTATATCCAAGGTTACCACTGCTCTCACCATCCAGTGGTCGCCTCCGGTGTTAAATGAGTTCAGTACCGTTACATTCTGGACCAAATTTCTCTTGGATGTCAATATATAGTGATCTCGTTTCCGGTTTGGCCATTAGGACTTATCCGTGTCCACTTTCTCTGCGGCTTTTTGCCGAAGGTGTTAATAGCATACAACTTCTGTTCTTCAAAACAATGTGTGAGCACGTTTCCTCTGTGGTTCTTCTACCAATTCCATATTTTTCGACGCATGTCTTCGTCTCGTCTTGGTGAAGTGTCCCATGACGATATCTCGATTACATTTTTTGTTTTCCTCTCTTGCTGTAATTATTTCTTTTTATTAGTATGGGTCGATATTGGGGCGTACACTTTTTTAATAATCGTAATATTAATTTAGCCACTAAAGCTGGAGATATGTTGGAACTAACTAGTGTAACCGACGTATTATGTCGTAACCGCAAGAAACCACTGCCTATAGGATCTGTTAAGTCAAACATTGGACACTCGGAAGGCTGTTCTGGTCTGTGTTCTATCGTCAAAGTACTCCTTGCGATGAAATCTGGTTACATACCACCCACGCTTAATTTTAGAACTCTTCGAAAAGACGTCGATGGCATTGGCAATGGGAATATCCACGTTGTTACTGAGAAAATTCCATTGGAAGATGAGTGTCCTTTAGTTGGTACGTTTATTAGTAGAGAAATAATGGCGCATGATCTATCTGTGCATAACCTCGCCGAACTGATGAGTCCCAGTAGGACGAAACTAATGGTTTCTGGTTGCTACTCGTATGTACATTTAGACCATGCAAGTCCTACTCATTGGAAGAAACGTATAATTAAAATTTTCGCAAACTAGGCATAAACAATTTTGGCTTCGGGGGAGCCAATGCGCACGTCTTGTTACGTGGTTACAAAAATAAGAGTGCAACTCAACCCAAAGATGATCTGCCACGTTTGGTTTGTGTCAGCGGCCGAACGGAAGAAGCAGTAACTTTGTTATTAGACCAAATTAAAAAGGATAGCTCGACCTACGAAGCCATTGCGTTCATTAATCAGATTTTTAAGTAAGCAGACTACAACGAACAATCAACTTTTGTTACACAAACTAATTTTAGGTACGACATTTCCGCCCACAGATTTAGAGGATTCTCTATAGTTTCCAAATCTGCTGTTGTAAAAGAATCAATGGAATTCTTACGCACGTTAAAAAAGAAGCTCTTGCTCTACTTCGACAATTTCGATGAAAAATGGCTAAACTATGGCAAGGACCTACTAGTTGTGCCATTATTTTCAGGAACTATTCAGAGGTAACAATTAGTATCTGCTTACTGCGCTCAGGGACCAAAAATGAAGCTGCACTAGTGAAATGTCATTTTTCCTAAGACGACTCAAATCATTGTTAGCCATAGCACTCTAAAAGCTTATATAACTGCACCAATGACAGATATTTCTAACTGGGCGCATAAATCTCGGGGTACCCAGAAAAAGAGTCGCGCATGCGCCGTTTCGTAGACCTGTTTGATTCTTAATCCCCCTGCCTCTCAGCAACCGTCGTGGACGCCATCTTTTTATGGAGTGTATTTACATATTCAGAAAATTTGATCCCTACTTATTTCAGAATACACAATGTGTTATCCAAGAAAGGGATAAACATTACGGAGTCGATCGTGAACTGTCAAAACTTGGACTCAAAATCTCCGCTCACCGTTTTCTTGGCTAATTTCTCTGTACAACTTGCCATTGCTGATTTGCTCAAATCCCTGGACGTTGAATGTCACTCAACGCTGGGAATTTCAACCGGTGATCTCATCTCCAACTATTTCAACGAGAACTTGACGTTAGAACAAGTGATATTAATCGCTTATAGCTTCGGGAGTCTGTTCAAAACATCCAAATCAGGCAATACCAGAATAAAAGTGACGGATGGTAACGCAAAACCTGAAAGTACTGAGAGAGCATCTAAAAAGAATTTAAATGGCCACACCAATGAAATTAAGAGAAGTTTTGAATATTGTGTAGACAAATCAGAAGGTGAGTTTTAACGAATAATAGTAAACCTATATTTCCGGTTATGGGCTAATCGAATTACATTGGTTTGGTTTGGTCCAGAACTAACAACATACATCTACTAGTGATAATTTTATAATTTCAATAATTGTTGATTTCAAGTCATTTTAACAGCAAAGAATTTTGTGGTTCACTTGCAACAAATTTTGGCTCGTTCAGAGAAAAGTAACGGAAAATTTGCGGAAAATATTGCTTTAAGTTTACTGAATTCCAATACCGTAAAAATGGAAAAATTTGCCTCCGACTATGTTGTCTTGGAAGTAGGTTTCAGCACTTTGGACATCTACAAGGATGAACATGAAGGAACTTCATACATACATTTCAATTCTTCGCGGAACAAAAATGGAGTCATTGTGTTCAGTGAAGTATTAGGGAAGTAAGTCATGTCTGCCTTTTCTTTAAATTCTTCTGGTACGTAATATCATTTTATCAGCTTGTATCTGGCTGGTCATAATTACTGCATGGAGAAACTGTATCCAAAAGTGAATTTCCCAGTAAGCTACGGTGCCCCGATGGTGTCGCCGCTAATAAGCTGGAATCACTCACAGAAAGTTGCTGAATCCAGTTACGAAACTCTCTCCAGCAATATTAGGCAAGAAAAATTAATCAACGTTGGAGAAAGCGAGTGGGCTTTCCTTAAAAGACATGTTATTGATGGTACATAATAGATTATTATAGTATAAATATTATAAAACTGTATGTTTCATAAACTGTTCACTGGATGAGAAATTTTAGGACGCAACTTATTCCCTGCAACCGGCTACTTATACCTGGTATGGGAAGCAGTTTCAAAAGCAAACGACGCTTCCATGTTTGCGACAACCGTAATATTCGAAGACGTTAGATTCATCAGGGCTACCACTATACCAGAAGATCAAGAACTTCAGCTTGTAATAATGATATACAGGGGCACATCTAAATTTGAAGTACGTTACTAAAAGGGTGTTGACGATTTCATAAAACTAATCGCAGTTTTACAGGTGTTTGACGGTGATACTCTGATAGTTTACGGCAAAGTCTTCTTGACCTATGAAAACAAAATGGAAATATTGGTTACAGACAATTCAGAGTTACAAATGAAAGAGAAGGATATTTACAAAGAACTCAAATTGCGCGGTTATACTTACAGGTATTACGTAAAATTTTTGGTAAGTACTGAAGAATTTTCTTCAATTTATAATAATCTCTTTTAAGCGGTTTATTCCGAAGTATGAGACAGTGCAACTTGGACGCTACAGAAGGAACAATCCAGTGGCAAAATAACTGGATCGTTTTCCTCGACAATCTTTTTCAGTTTAAAATACTGACGAAAGATACCAGAAATCTGTATGTTCCTACCGAAATTCGGAAACTTGTTATAAATCCTGGCAATCATTTGAAACTTATGAATACGTACGCAACAAGAGACCCCGTCTTACCCATCACTGTAAATCAACATACTTCAGTCATAAGGTAAGCAGCAAAATGCTATTATGTTTGGACCTCTACGGCAAAGCGCTGTACACAGATTTAATATAGATGCTGTATTTTTTGTTACTTAAAGTTAATTGATTAAGATTCCTGTGTCCAGGTGCAGTTTTATAGAAATAGAAGGCCTCGAACCCACTGCTATACCCAGACGTAGACCACTAGGGGAGCCAGTTTTAGAAAAATACGTCTTCATCCCAAACGAAACAGCCCTTACGTTACAAGAGTCGGTCAGAGTGAACATGCAAATAGCCCTAGAAAACAACTGGTTAGCAAACGCAGTAACATACGAACTAATCGACGAAGAATCAAGAGATGATGTCGAACCACTCAGCCCGTTTGTATTGGGAGCATTAGAAGATCAACCTTTAATTCGGCCAACCGTAACCATTTTAACCGAAAAGGACATGGAAGTTCCGAATGTAAAGGTGGAGAATAAGAAATTGGCGCAAGATATGGTGTGCTTTTTAATTGCAGCTACAAATCTATCGAATAGAAAACAGCTTCTTCAACAATCATTGGGTCTCGCTAAAGATGGTTTCATATTGTCCAGGGAGTCCCTCGACTTTGAATCCACCACGACTTTCGATGGAGCAGAAATCCTAACCATACATACTACAGAAAGCGAAAAATTGATATTCTTGCAGAAGACCCCACAAACCGAAACACCATCAATAATAAGAATAACCAACAGCGATACTTTCGATTGGCTCCAAACACTAAAATCAGCCTATTCTGAGGAAAAAGGTGTAATTCTTTACGCCCAAGACGAGCCAACCAACGGAATTTTAGGCTTAACAAATTGCTTACGTCGAGAACCGTACGGTAAGCGTACCAAGTGCGTGTTCATCGACGATAAAACCGCACCAAGATTTCAAGCAAACTCAGATTTGTACCGGAAACAACTTAAAAAAGGTGCAACGATAAATGTGTACAAGAACGGCGCGTGGGGTACCTACAGACATTTGCTACTGGAAGAACTCGAATCTGCTGACACCGAACACGTATTTGTAAACGTTAAAACTCGCGGAGATCTTTCCAGTTTGCGTTGGTTTGAAGGTCCTCTTAAAGAAAACGATGACGTAGAACCAGAAAGTCGGATGATAAAAGTAAATATCCAACATAAATCAAAAACTAATTGAAAAATAATTTTCAAATTTTAGATTTATTATGCCCCACTGAATTTCAGAGATGTCATGTTGATCTCTGGGAAATTGCATCCAGACCTCATTGAATCTAGAAGAACCAAACAAGATTGTGGAGAAGGTTTTGAATTCGCGGGGAAGGATTTAAAGTAAGTTGCTGGTACATCGATACAGAAATTTAAAAATTTTCCATGACTCGATAATTTGCTCTGCTAAAATGTAACTTGCAGAGGTAACCGCGTAATGGGTATGTTAACAGCAGGAGCAATGTCCAATCTTGCAGTAGTAAGGAATTCTTCTATATATTCCATACCTGATAAATGGTCAATGGAGGAGGCCAGTACAGTAGTTGTTGTATATACAACCGTCCTATACGCTTTATTAAAAGTAAGACATAAATAGAGAATAAACCCTGTGACAGAAAGTTAACACACTTTTAGAGAGTCCACATAAGACGAGGACAAAGCATATTAATTCACGCAGGAACTGGTGGAGTCGGTCAAGCAGCCATCAACGTCTGTCTTCATTTTAGCTTGAAAATATTCACTACAGTTGGCAACCAAGAAAAAAGGGGATTCATCAAGAAGCAATTCCCCCAAATTTCAGGTACCTCACAATCTGCAATTAAGTATTTCAGAATTATCAATTCAAAATTTGTTGCAGACAACCAGATAGGGAATTCTAGAGATACCTCGTTTGAAGAAATGGTACTTAGGGAAACAAATGGTCGAGGAGTGGACTACGTCTTAAATTGCCTTTCAGAAGAAAAGTTACTAGCCTCCGTGCGTTGTGTAGCCAAGGGAGGACATTTCCTGGAAATAGGAAAATATGATTTAAGTAAAAATAACCCACTGAACATGCATCTCTTTACAAAAGGCGTATCATTCCACGGAGTGTTGTTGGATTGCTTTTTCAACAGTGGTCCAGCCACTCAGACAGAACTTCAAGACCTTCTTCTAAAAGGAATCAGAGAGGGTTACGTAAAACCGTTAAACATCTCCGTTTTTGAACCTGACCAAGTAGAAGACGCTTTCAGATACTTAGCTGGCGGAAAACACATGGGAAAAGTTGTGTTACAAGTTACAAACGAAAAGGAAAGTTCCACAAACTTCCGTGGTACTCCTAGGTAATAAGTTGTCATCCACATAGAAAATTCAGAAAATAAATTGTGTAAATGTTTCAGGTATTTCTGTAACTGTGAGCATTCCTACATAGTAACAGGTGGTTTAGGAGGCTTTGGACTGGAACTCGCTGACTGGCTAGTACTTAGAGGAGCTAAAAAACTTGTTCTCACGTCTCGCACAGGAGTTAAAACTGGGTATCAAGCATATCGAATAAAGTAAGTGTGTGAACCACCTTCATCACCGTAAAGTATTCAGTCCTAGGACTGGTTGGTCATTTATACCCCAACGATTACTGAACAGTAGTCTAATATGGACCTACCCCCGCTTCTTTTAATTTCCAGTTCTTGTGCGTCACGTATTTTATTTTCATTACAGATGTTGGGAGTCCTATGGAGTGGAAGTAAAAATTTCCACAGCGAATATAAGCACCAAAGAGGGCTGCGTTCAACTCATACAAGAAGCAAACGAAATGGGTCCCGTGCACGGTATTTTTAACTTACCCGTCGTATTGGTGGACGCCATACTAGAAAATCAAACAGAGGAAAGTTTCGTGACTTCCTTTGGGCCTAAGGCTTGGGCTGTGAGACATTTGGATGAAATATCGAGAAAAGAGTGTCCACATCTTAAGTACGAAGAATTATTTTACCTTTATTTGAATTATTCGTTGTTTTTGCAGAGATTTTGTTGTATTTTCGTCGGTTTCTTGCGGAAGAGGCAACGCCGGTCAAACAAATTATGGAATGGCCAACTCTGTAATGGAAAGGATATGCGAACAGAGACACAAAGCTGGGTTGCCTGCTTTGGCAATTGAATGGGGAGCAGTTGGTGATGTAAGACTATCTTCTTCTTCACCATGGTCATTCTCAACATTTCGTATTCCAGGACATTGTTTCCGTCTAATAGGTAGACAATAAATTCTCATTCGGTAATTTATTGGTGCTTCTGCGCGTGGGAAGCTTCGAACCGTGTGGCACTACCTGGTTTGATTTATATTCATGCTTGTTGACGGAGTCGGTGCTGTGGACAACTTCATCAATCCACTCTTTGAAATTTGTTATTTTGTACAAAGCTGATATTCCTAATTGTCCTGTATATTAGGTTGGCCTAGTAGCAGAGATGCAACTTAACCATATGGAACTTGAGATCGCTGGGACACTGCAGCAGAGGGTCAGTAATTGTCTTGCAGTGCTGGATACACTACTTAAGCAGAAAAATGCTATAGTATCGAGCATGATAGTAGCGGAGAAGAAATGCTCCCCTGGGGGTGACAATTTAATAGAGGCCATCGCGAACGTCATGGGAATAAGGGACTTGAAAACGGTCAGCCACTACACTCCTCTACCGGAACTTGGAATGGACTCGATCATGGTAGTTGAAGTAAAACAAATAATAGAAAGAGAACTTCAACTGGTTTTAAGTCCTTCAGAACTCAAAAATTTGACGTTCAGCAAGTAAGTAACGAAAATATCAAGATATTTTCATTTTAATACAAAAAATTGACAGACTGCAAGAGTTCCTCCATAAAAATGTAGGCGCTGAAAAAATCTCGTTTGCGCCAGAGGATACCGGTAAAGAATTCGACGTCCTCATCAGCGGCATTGACGACGACACTTTCGCAAACTTGGACACTGTTGTGCTGCCCAGCGCCGTACAAGACATCGAAAATTCCAACGTCGTATTCTTACTACCCGGAATCGAGGGAACTGCTCAACATTTGCAAAAGTTGGCGAAAAATTTGAAATTTAAAACGATATGTTTACAATACTCAGGGAACTGCAATCAGAGGGACATAGAGAAGCTCGCTGAATCGCTATTACCGGTAAGCATGTCCCTACATCAGTGCGAAGTGCATCATAAGAATTTCTTTTATTGTTAACTTGATTTCAGAAAATTTTGGGAACTGTTCAACCAGGTGAGTCGTTCCGTTTAGTGGCTCATTCCTTTGGAGCTGTGTTAGCGGTTCAGCTGATCAGTTTATTGGAAGCACAGGGACTGACGGGGAAAGCAGTGTTCATCGACGGTTCACCAGAACTGCTGAAAAGACATTCGTTACTACGATATAATTTTGATTCCGATACTGTTCTGGAAACCGAGGTATTGTGTGCAGTTATGGTATTCTATATGCCAATAAGTGAAATAGAATCTAAGAAGGTATGTACAGAAGGAAAGCTAGGAGAAATTCCTTAAAAACATGGCGACCTATTAAATGACTAACTATCTTAATTTCAGGCTAAGCTTCTAGGGGCTTCTTCGTTTCAAGAACGCATAGAAATAATATTTTCTACTGCTCCTTCTAATTTAGATCCGTCGAAAAATTATTTGACACAAACCCTGAAAGAAGTCGTAGACCGATTCAAAGCCCTCGTTGATTATGTACCAAGTATTGCAAAAATTTCTTCGAGTGTAACATTGTGCAGACCAAAAACAGTCATACTGGCGGACATATCAGAAGACTACAATCTATCAGAAATACTCGGACAGAATATCCCCGTGAAGTATTTCAATGGGAATCACGTTACTATCTTAGACGATCTAGATCTAACTGAGTTTGTAAACCAATTTCTTTGAAGCAGAAACGCTAAACCTATATTTAAAAGTGGGGATTTCATCTTCTAATGTAGGTTGAAAATAAAAAGTTTTATTATAAGTTTTTCGTTACCTACCCCTAAACGAGACCAGAAGCTCCTTCAGCAATAAAGGTGGCAGAAATTGTGGGTGTCGGTACGACACTGTGATGCATTTTAATGAAATTTCATGAGAAATCCAAATTATGCAGACATTTAAGAAAACAGAACTGGTGATGCGGTACTCATCATGTGAAGAAACCCGTATATAACAAAGTAATTATTAAGGTTTCCTACATATAAAAGTAACATTTCATTTTGATATCTTGAATAGTACCAGAAATATGTACCGATTACACAGCAGTTGAAATAAAAAAAAAATTAAAAGAATCTGGAAAAATCGTATAATCAGACCCCGCACCCGTACAACGCCGTATTCCATACATACCCACGTATTTATGAGTCTCTTCCGAGTTTTTACATTAACTGTTCCCGTGCACAACAGTTGTTTCTTGATATTCACCAAATGCGTACATGTCTGCCATTTTCAATGTTTCCGCAATCATTATTTATTAAACAGTTTCCTAATTTATTCCAAGGACGCGACCAAATGAATATGTTAAAAAAGGCATTATATTCAAATTCCAGTTACATTAATTTCTAATTTTAGAAGATAAATGCAAGTGTATATAAAAGTATAAATAGCAGCTCTTCTTGCCAGGCACAGAATAAAATTCGTCGGTTGACAGTCTGAGAAGTTCATCGCTTTATAGAAAAAATCATGTCTAGTGAAAACTTCAAAAACTCATCTCCGGAGCATTTATTCGGAAAATGGCTCGCGAATCCACCACCCGGTGGTTACAAACAAGGTTACATGCAGTCAATACGGCCATTCTAAGAAGCATAATAATAATAATAACGCACTACTTTGACAGGACTGCTACGTGATAGGCTACCGTGTTATCGCTGGTGCTGCCATCTAAGTTGCTTCGTACAAACCTCAAAGCGATTTGAGGTTTTTCAAATACCGATTTCTTAAAAAAATTAAATGCAACCCTACAGCTTTTTTACTCTGTTTGGTTTGCCATTAGTTGAGAAAAATAAATATGAAAACCGAAGATCGATATCTTCTCGATATCTTCTCGGAATTAAGTTATTAATCTTGGTACGGTTCATACAACATTAAGAGTTCGTTCTACCAAAGAACTCGTAGTTCTACTTTCGAGTTTGTGCCGCTCGCTATCCTAACATCAGAAGTGGGATTTTTCATCTTTCGTTGTGCTTACCAACCTGTAAGTCGAGCACTTTCCAAGACATCAATTTTTTCCTAAAATTTAGCAGATTCTTTGGAGTGCTATATCTCCTTTGCCCAACAAATATGTTATTTACTTGATAACCTGGTACATTTCCTACTATCTCCCAACGTAATGGCGAGACGCATATCGCAAAATTCTGCTAATGATTTATTAAAGTTTCTTAATTTATTAAAAAATTCGCATTATATTCAAATTTCGGTTACATAAATTGCATACTTAAGAAGATAAATTAATACAAGTCGGTATATAAAAGCATGCCTATAACAGTATACAGTATAAAATTCGCCGATTGACAACCAGTCTGACAAATTCGCAACTTTAAAAAAAAAATATGTCGAGTGAAAAATTCAAAAAATCTCCTGCCGAGTTTTTATTCGGAAAATGGCTGGCGCACCCACCACCAGGAGAAGAAGTTGTCATTACCGGTAAGAATTATAAAACAAACAAGGGTGCAATATGGCCATTCTAAGACGTATAATTTTTCTTTGCCCTATTCATATTTTTTCTGTCCATCTGCTTCGCATACCCTTGGATCAGTCCCGTGACACCCTTCTCTTGCTGTAAATAACGTGCTAAAACTAGCGTTGAAGATCCGATTCAAAGCGGAACATAGAGCAATATGGTCCGTGGCCAAAATATTTGGCCATATTGCTCTACAATGACCGGTACACAATTTTCATGTGTATCAGGAAAATTGCCAAATTCGCCAAACATTCTGGCATTCAAAGAAAACTTATTCCGCAAAGCCGAGTTGTTTTCAAGTACGAAATGTAGATGGAAATTAGAAGATCCAGAAATGCCATCTCGCATTGGAATAATGCCTCAAATCGACGCATTTGATGCAGGGTTTTTCGGTAAGTTCTGTTTCCCAAGATAATGTAAGCTTAAGACGATACAAGATTTGATTTTGTAGGTTTGCCAGCGCAACAAATAACAGCAATGTGCCCAGAATATCGGATGATTTTGGAACAAATAATTGGAGCAATTTTTGACGCCGGGCTTCATCCTCGCGAGTTGGAAGGAACGAGAACTAATGTTTACACCTGCCTCAACCTCTGCGACCACGAACCATGTTATTTCCTGCGCGATAATCCTTTTGCAATCAAAGGGTAATACGTGAAAAAACTAGAATGAAGCATCGGGATACCTTCAAGTTCTCTCTTCCTTTTAGATTCGGGAAAACCTTTGCACCACCTACAATAAGTTACATGCTCAAATTAGACGGAAGGTGTTTCAATTTGGATTCAGCGATCAGCGTGCAGTAGTTCGCTGACAGCCATCGAAGAAGCTTTCAGAAGCATTAGAACGGGAGAGTGTGACAATGCCATAGTCGCCAGCGCCCAACTAATACTGAATCCGAAGATAACTTTGAAACTTGCCAAGTACGTTTCATCATCATAAGGTTCTCAGTCCGAAGACTGGTTGGACGCGTACCTCCATTCTTTTCTATCCTGAGCTAACCTACGCATTTCCCTAAAAGTAGAACATCCTACATCCCTAACTATTTGAGAGCAGTAGTCTAATCTAGGCCTACCCCTACCTCTTTTTATTCCTATCTCCGACTCTAGTATGTCGCGAACTATTCCTTCGTGTCTTAGAAGGTGTCCTACCATCCTATCTCTCCTACTCTTTATTGTTTTCCATACCTTTCGCCTTTCCCCAACTCTTTCTAATACTTCCCTATTGCTAACCTTATCTATCCACGGTATCTTCATCATGCGTCTGTAACACCACAGTTCAAACGCTTCTACTCTTTTTCTATCCGCTTCTCCTATTGTCCAAGTTTCGCACCCGTATAATGCCGTACTCCATACATACGACTTTAAGAGTCTCTTCCTAGTCTCTATATTAACCGTTCTCGAACATAACAGTTGTTTCTTTTTGTTAAACGCAGCTCGTCCCTGCGCCATTCTTTGTTTTATATCTTTAGTGCTCCTACCGTCTTGGGTTATTTTACTTCCTAAGTAGCAGAAATCCGCGACCTCCTCTATCTTCTCATTTCCTATTTGTATTTCAATTTTAGTTCTATTTTCACTCCATCTACATACCAAAATTTTAGTTTTCTTTTTATTGATTTTCATGCCGTAGCCCTGTGTCAAAACTGCTTCCATTTCATTCAAAGCCGCTTCTAATTCTTCTTTGCTAGATGCTAACACTGCTATATCATCCGCAAATCTGAGCATGTTAATAGTTTGGCCCTGTACATTGATCCCTGAGGCTGTTCTTTCCTTAACAATATTAATCGCATCTTCGATATATAAGTTGAAAACTAGAGGTGACAATGCACATCCCTGTCTCACTCCCTTCCGGATATCTACTTCCCTTCGTTCCTGCTCACATTCTATAACTGCCTTTTGCTCTTTGTAGAGATTATGTATTATTCTTCTGTCCCTGTATTTCATCCCTACCTTTCTCAGCACTTCGAACATCTTCCCCCATTTTACGTTGTCGAAGGCTTTTTCTAAATCTACAAATCCTATATATACGCTCTTTCTCTTTTCTATCGTTTTTTCTATAATTACTCGTAAAGCTAGAATGGCCTCGCGCGTTCCTCTATTTCGTCTAAATCCGAACTGATCTTCTCCTAATATTTCTTCCGCCTTTTTCTCCATCCATCTTTGCACAATTCTAGTTTAAATTTTTGACGCATGGGAAGTTAAACTGATAGTTCTAAAATTTTCGCATCTATCCGCGCCTTTCCTTTTTGGCAAAGCTACCATGATGTTCAGTTTGTAATCCTCTGGAATCTCGCCTGTCAGGTATATGCGACTAACTAATTTAAATAAACGATCTATTACCTCTTGACCTGCGCACTTTAAGATTTCTGCCTGCAAGCCATCTATACCTGGTGCTTTATTATTCCTTAAACTTTTTAGTGCTAGTTCAAACTCTTCTCTCATTATAGGACTCCCTAGGTTATCCCCTTCTACACTGCTTTCACTTTCTAATATATCTTGCACTTCCTGTCCCGCATATAAGTTTCCTAAATATTCTTTCCACCTATCTGCCTTCTCCCCGCTTTCGATTAGGATATCTCCTGCCTCATTCCTAATGCTTTTGGTACTAGATCCAATTTCTCTAAAATTTCTCCTAATTATTTTATATGCTTCATCAGTCTTTCCTATTTCGAACTTATTTTCCACTTCTTTGCACTTATCATCGATCCATTGCTCTTTCGCTTTCCTACATTTCCGAATAATTTCCCACTTGATCGCCTTAAATCTTTGTTTCCCTATTTCATCTAACCTATTTTTATATTTGCGCCTTTCCTCTATTAGACTCACAATATGTTTTGTTATCCAGGGTTTCCTACTTTCATTCTGTTTATGACCCAAAATATCCCTAGCTGAGGAAACTAAACTATTTTTAATGCAATTCCATTCTTCCTCTATGTCCCTAACAATATTTTCGCCCGCGCCCTTTAGTACTTCGTTTGTCTTTTTCTCGAACTTATCGCGCGTATCATCATCTTTTAGTTTCTCTGGGTCAAGATACCTTCTTCCGCTTCGTTTTTTCAAAATCTTAAATTTAAGATTGGCCTTCATAACGACTATATTGTGATCACTATCTATATCTGCTCCTGGATAACTTCTACAATCCCTAACTTGATTTCTAAATCTTTGCCTAACAAGAATGTAATCTATTTGATATCTCCCTAGGTCTCCTGGCATCTTCCACGTGTAGCGTCTCCTAACATGATGGTGAAATAGAGTGTTCGCGACCGTTAAGTTATGTTTATCGCAGAACTCTATCAGTCTCACTCCCCTATCGTTCCTATTGCCTAATCCAAAGGGACCAACTATTCCGCCCTCTCGCCCTGTGCCTACGACTGCATTGAAATCTCCTATAATTAT
The DNA here is from genome assembly GCA_963966045.1 of Xestobium rufovillosum. Classification (NCBI taxonomy): domain Eukaryota; kingdom Metazoa; phylum Arthropoda; class Insecta; order Coleoptera; family Ptinidae; genus Xestobium; species Xestobium rufovillosum. The sequence goes on from OZ014497.1 coordinate 33,784,479, forward strand.
TAAATTTTCGTGTCCTCTCACCAAATCTAGCACATGTTCAATATCACTATAAACTGCCTCTACGACCTCATCACTGTAGTTAGAAGTGGGCATATATACCTGTATTATTACTGTTTTTACAGGTTTCGAATCTAACCTAACCATAACTACCCTGTCACTTTGCTGTAAGAAATTTTCTACACTCTGCCCTACTTTTTTCCGCATAACAATTCCTACTCCCGAATTTCCTCCTACAGATCCTGTGTGTATTACTCTAAAATCTCCGCTCCAGAAGTCTCCGGCTTCTGGCCATCGCGCTTCACTAATACCTACTACGTCTAATGCTAACCTATCCATCTCAATTTTCAAATTCTCTAACTTTCCTACTTGTTTCATGCTTCTAACATTCCACGCTCCGACTTGTGAGATGTTACACTTATCATTTCTGATGACTCCCCCCGAAGCAGTCCCCGCCCGGAGATCCGAATGTGGGACTATTTTACCTCCGGAATATTTTACTCCAGAAAGTGCCATCATCATAAATTCGAAGTACGCTGTACCAGGGATATAATAATGTGGTGGTTTCCCGTTGCCTTCCACATCGCAGTAGTGTGTATCACAGTGCCATACCGACCCTCACGATCTCTGCCACTATGATTACTGAAAGAGCTGCTGCCCCCTTTCAGGGACTTGATTTAGTCTGGCTTCTCAAATAAAAACCCCTCCAATATGGTTAAACCTATGGTTCGGCTCTTTAGATCATTGAAGCGCGCAAGCCATCCCACCCGTCCCAGTATTACTAGAACTGCGTCAAGGTACAAGTCCTTTGGGTAGCAAGTACGTTTAACAAAGAATAATACAGTTATACAGTAATACAGTAATATCCTAAAATTAGGGGGCAACCCCTTGTTGAATAATATTTCGTGGGAATGTTATCACCGCGCGGCACTTATTGGCAGACTGCCAAGACGTACAATCACTTACGTTTCATTTGGTCTTCACCGTTTTGTTTGTTGCTGTGTATGGACGTCTGTCATTGTTTCGATTTCGAGAAGATTTTATCATTCTCATTTTTGTTACGTTCATTTGCTTTGAAATAGTATCAAAATGGTAATATTAAAATTAACATCTTTAGGCTCGGGGTGCTAAGTCCAGAAGGAATTTCCAGACCTTTTGACGACGACGCAAATGGATACGTAAGATCAGAAGCAGCAATAGCAATGCTGATACAGAAAACTAAAAACGCGAGAAGAATATATTCTGAAGTCGGCTTTATCGAATAACTATACAGAGTTATATTCTATTATCGAATGTTTGCAGATTGTTCACTGCAAAGTTAACCAGGGCGGTTACACGGAAGATGGTATAACGCATCCTTCACTCAAAGCACAAACTATGATTTTCAAGGAATTATACGAAGAATGCGGTATTGATCCCGCAAAATTATCTTACCTGGAAGCACACGGAACAGGTACAGTCCAACAGACTTAAGTTGGCGAGCGGTGGAGGCGCGACGCGTTAGCGCATGCCACAGCCTGCAGCTAACTCAGTCAGCGGCGGCTCCTTAATAAGAGCGCTCGTGCGCGCGCACTGCCTACAAAAGTATGGTTTTAGCCTTTTTTGATAAAAGGTTCAAATCTTATAATTATAAACTAATAAGTTTAAAACTTTTTGAATCTCTGCCGCAATATATATTAATTATTATGCGAGATAATAAATAGTACGCGCTCTAAGCATTCCGCGTCGTCTTTCAAAATGCCTACCACACACGCAACCAGCCGTCCGAGTACTGAGGTGTGGCACTCTAAGGCAAATACATATTCGATATCCAAGATATCGAGATCGGCGCGACTCGGGAAAATTTCGTCGTATGTGCTTTTAGGTGTAAGAATTATAGCTCGTCTGGGAGCGCTGTTTGAGCGCACACTTACTGTTGGGCGAAGCACGAGACGCGGGAGTTTGTACTTCTGCGGCAGTGTTTATTGTTTTTGTTTACCATATTTAGGTCTGATATAGCTCGTTGCTTTGCTTATAACGTGAGTAATTTTAGCTGCATTATCGTGTTTATTTTTAAATATTGAAATTTCCAATACTTAGCATGGCTAAAGGTAGAGGTTTGGTTAAAGTCAACACTTAAACATTGTGGAGTGAACTTTAACAAAGTGGTCGCTTGATTTGTGCAATTTTCAAAATTATTATTGTGTTGTAATACTCCATTCAGTTAAAAATGGATATTTTATCTAAATATAGACTTTTGACGAAAAACTTGAATTAAAATGAAATGGACGTCCTAAGTCTGTGCGAAGTATCAAATGCTTTTCGAAAAGTCGCGGTAAAAGTTGTGTGCGAAAGTTTAACCTTTTGGATTTGGGATTTTCGTTAAATATTGCGGTGAGTGAAAATTCTTGTTTGAAAATGGCTTCTAAAGCACTTCATTAAAAAAAAACTACGGGGGAGAAACCGCCAGACCCCCCCCAACCCTGAGCGGTGATTTCATTCTAGAGCACTGCCAAGTTCTAAAGTCAGGAGCCGCCACTGAACTCAGCGCAACGATTTTGGTACTTTTTAAATTTTAACTTTAGAAAGTATAAGATAGGTAGGTACGTCCAAGATACCTGTGATTTTATGTTAACAACTGAATAATTATCTGTTGACATACATTAGCAAAAGTTGCATGCAGCTAGTTTTGTTCATAGGAGTAGATAAAATCAAATTTAATTCACTATGGGTCATTCAATAAACCTAAAAACAAAATTTATAATAAATAAAATAGGGAAGAGGAAGAAATACATGTTTTATCGTTGGTTGAGGCGGCACCAAAAACTTCTTGTCGCGAAATCGAAACACAAGTTGGTGTTCAAAAGTTCAAAAAATATTTAAAAAAGGCAAATATAGGCCATATAAAATTCAAATTATTCACCACTTCTTCCCGAGAGATCAAGAAAAAGGGCTTAATTTTTGTAGGTGGTACTTAAATAAAATTCAAGAAAATCCAGAATTTGGGCGGTCCGTCATTTGGACAGATGAAACTCACATAAGCAGCGTAGGATTATTTAACAGACATAATGTGCGTCACTGGTCTGATACAAATCAGCACCAAACTTTTGAACGTCAGAGGCAAGGACGTTTTGTATTTAACGTTTCGTGTTTTATTTTGGGTGGTCAACTAGCATACCAAATTTTTGATGGAAACTTAACGGGATTGAGATACATTAATTTATTGAATCTTAACGTAGAGGCGATAATGGAAAATATTCCGTTAATAAACATAAACAGGGTATATTATTTCCAACAAGATTGTGCCCCTGCACACAATTCTGCAATAGTTAGAAATTATTTAGAAAATCATTTTCCGGGTAGATGGTTGGGTACAAATGGGCCTATATTGTGGCCTGCAAGGTCACCGGATATGAGTATATTAGACTTCTTTGTTTGGGCATTTTGAAAAGAAAAAATATACATATGAAAATACAACAATCAAGCCGAGCTAGCAGATGCAACACATGCAGCTTTCCGATATTTGCGAGCCCATCGTATTCTCTTAATTAATGCCATCAATCTATTAACTAAAAGATGTAGATTATGTGTGTTGAAAAACATGGCAATCAATTTGAGCAGTTCCTATAATTTGTTTTTTGTTGTTTTTCTAGTTTTTGTTTGTTTTGTTTGTTTGTTTTGCTGTTTTTTCTGTTTTTGTTGCTTTTATTTCAGTTGTTATTAAAAGTTGCTAACATAAAATCACAGGTATCTTGGATGCACCTACCTATCTTATATCATCTAAAAGTAAAAAGTACCAAAATCTTTGATCTAAATGCCTACTTATATTTCGACTAATTTGTAATCGTCATCAGGGCTACAGAAGAATAAAACATGGTATACTACAATCAAGAAATCACTACTATAACCAAAACTCACCCCAGATCATGAATCAATACATCTAAAAATATTCGTAAAATGCTTGCTTATTCATTTATAACATCGTTTAACAAGAATACAAATCACAACACACACTCGGTTACACACGGACAATTGTTTATTCAAACAGCTGATACATCGAAACGATGGTACGCAGGACTGTGTTGGAGGACAAGTCCAATTCCAAAAACACGCGCCATGGGCAGACTAGAGGCGCAGTAGATTTAAATAAATATTGCTCATATTGTCTATATCACTTCTGTTATTCATGATCTGAGGTGAGTTTTGGTTATAGTAGAGATTTCTTGATTGTAGTATACCATGTTTTATTCTTCTGTAGCCCTGATGAAGATTACAAATTAATCGAAATATAGGCAATTAGATCAAAGAGTTTTTGATTTACAAGGCAGCATTCCCAATAACAGACAAAGAACAAATAAAAGTATATATATATATTTTAATAGCTTAAAAAAAGATATTTCGAACTTGACAAAAGTCTGTTGTGGTTTCCATTTAAAAAATTCAACTTTATGTCATAATTCAAAAAATACGTTCCCTAGAAAAAACTATGTACGCCACTGAATTCCTTGGAAAAAGGCTCTATCTCTGCTGCTTCTATGAGAAACCCCCAAATCACAACGAAAATAGTACACCCTTCACACTATTTGACCACATAAAATCCTTTTCGTTCGCAACCCGCCATCTTACCCTTTTAAGGGCTCACCGGTAACCGGTAACTGAAAATTTTACCTGCGTCATAGTGGTAAAGCAAGACGTTGTATTGCATTCGTAAAGTACGCTAATATGCAACCCCACCGCTCGCCATCTTAAAACTGTTGGACTGCAATAGAACTGAAACTGATCTTAAAAATCTGTGGTCGAATTTTGAGACAACTGCTAATATATTCAATGTCAATTTAGGCACTTAGGGTTGGAGATGCGTTAGAACTCATTGCTATAACCTATGCATTCTGTCGCAACCGTAACAAACCACTTCCTCTGGGATCTTTTAAGTCAAACATAGGACACACGGAAAGCATTTCGGGTCTGTGTTCCATCGCCAAGGTAATTCTCGGGATGAAAACTGGTTACATGCCACCCAATGTTAATTTTTCATTTGGCCGTCGTATTAATGGATGCCTTACTAGTAAATCAAACTGAGGAAAGTTTCATGACTTCCTTTAGACCATTGGTTTTCAAAGTGGGGGGCGCGCCCCACTAGGGAGGCGCGATAAAATGTAAAGGGGGGCGCGAGCGAGAAACGGAAAATATTATTTTTAAATAAAACATTTGATTAAAGGTTGTTTTTTTAAAACATGTTTTACCTTGTTGTATTTTATAAATAGGTACGTGGTACATGGCGAGCCCACTGTCTAGCTGCTAGCTGCTAGACTGCTAGAGTCTAGCTCTCGGTCTAGCTCTAGCTCTCTAGCAGCTAGAGCTAGAGTCTAGTTTGTGCCAACGGGGGGCGTGGGCATTTTCATTTTAGACAGTAGGGAGGCGTGATAAAAAAAACTTTGGGAACCACTGCTTTAGACCTAAGGCTTGGGCTGCAAGATATTTGGATGAAATATCCAGAAAAGATTGTCCCCATCTTAGGTGCGAATTATTTTTTTACGTTTATTTGAGTTATTCGCTGTTTTTGTAGAGATTTTGTTGTATTTTCGTCATCTTCTTGTGGAAGAGGCAATGCCGGTCAAACAAACTACGGAATGGCCAATTCTCTGATGGAAAGGATATGCGAACAGAGGCACAAAGCTGGGTTGCCTGCTTTGGCAATTGAATGGGGAGCAATTGGTGATGTAAGGCTATTTTCTTCTTCACCATGATCATTCTCAACATTTCGTATTCCGTCCCTAGATCCCTGATTGCCATATGTTTTAGGTCGGCATTGTAGCAGAGACAAATAATAGAAAGAGAATAATAGAAAGAGAACTTCAGTTGGTTTTAAGTCCTTCAGAACTCAAAAACTTGACGTTCAGCAGGTGAGTAACGAAAATATCTTGATGTTTTCATCATAATGTAATAAATTGATAGGCTGCAGGAGCTTCTCAATAAAAAAATTGAAGTTGAAGAAATTGCGCCAGGGGGTACCGATAAAGAAATTGACGTCCGTGTCAGCGGTCTTGGCGACGACACTTTTGCAAACTAGGACACAGTACAAGAGATGGAATATTCCAGCGTCGTATTCTTACTACCCGGAATCGAGGGAAAAGCTCAACATTTCCAAAAAATTTATATTTAATGTGTACTAATTATTATATCGCTTGTCGTCAAAAAAATAAATTCCTACTCGACTTCGAACGACGTTTTGAAGTGCATGTAAGAAACAAAGTTTCGGGTTTCCAGAGTCTAAATCGACTTACAAATTTGTTTATTAACCTTTGCATCAAAGCCATCCCACTTAAAGAGGTTGTAATCAGAAGTTACACCGGAGTTAGTAATCAAATTCGACTTGAAGTTTCGATGCAGCCGCACAGAGTGTAATAACATTATGAATGCTGGGCCGGGGCTGCAATATTCCCCCAGCTGAAACTAATACCACAACACAGTTAAAAGTGATCAAATGAATACCGTATTAAATCCCATAAATCGCATTACGATTAGGTATATGATTCAATCATGCATTCATTCCGCAATTTCAGGATGTGTTAACTTTGAACTTTTGCCCGAGTGCAAGTTTAAATATTACAGTTTACAATCAATGCCCAATAAAATAATTAAATTTCCAATAAATGTTGCAGCATTTCTCCATTTTCTCCATTTTCTGGCATTATTGCCTGGTTACAGAATAATTTACATCTGATATAATTCCCTGAAAACGTAGTTTTGAACTATACGGCTATTTCTTTGATTTCCTAAATAAATTATCAAACCTTCCCAAGAACGAACTCTTGAAAAAGCCACGCATAATTGTCCGTGAGTAAATATTTCTTTTCGGAGATCAATTCCTATTTGATCAAATGTTTGGCCTTGTGATTTGTTAATAGTCATTGCAAACGCTAGTTTAATGGGAAATTATTGTGGTCTTTTAAAAGTAAAAGGATAAACATTTTCACAGTACAACGCTATACGGTTAACGAAAACTATATCTCCATGTTTATCGCCTGTTAAAATTTTGCACTGTAGGATATTGTCTAACAATTGTAAAATTAACAATCTCGTACCATTACATAAGCCTTCATTAATGCTGAGATTTCTAACCAACATCACAATACATTATACTCTCAACTTCAATTCATGTGGAGAAAAATTCGGCGGGTATAAAGTATTTAAATATTCAGGAAGAATAGCATCGTTTAAATCTCCATTATCACAATTTTCAACACTATCCAAGTTTGTATATATTTTTTCTGTTTTTATATCTAACAGTTTTACCACTTTTTTGTTAATGTCTTCAACATCAGAATAGCTGATTAGGTCATATCTATGAATCGCTTTTCTCTAATTGATTCCTCCATATATACGTCCTACGATACCCGAATTATAAATACATCTCTGTGGCAATTCTAAATTGCTATTCATATCGTTCAAAACTCCATCTCCAACATCCAATAAAAACTTGGTGATTTCTTGTTCCTGTGGTAGAGCCCGCATATTTTGTGTTTAAGAAAATTTACGGAAATAACTCCAAAGAGAACTAAATTTGATACTTAAATTCACTGTTTCACAGCGAGTAGCATTTATTTTAACTGGTAACAATTAACAATTGTCAAAAATCTCCTCGCAACACCATAATTTTTCCACCAAACGGAACATCACAATTCATAAAGTCTCGAAAGGTTCTGTCTATAATGTTTAAAGCATACCTTGGCGCCACAGGAGCTTCATCCCAAATAAAATCATCTACACTCCTTAAATAATCTGCTTCTTTTGAATTTTTCTTAAAGTTGGAAGATGAATCTAAAAACAGAGGAACAGGTAACCCAAACGTTTTATGAACTGTTCTGCCATGAGGAAGTAGTTGCTGCTATGGCCGCGAAGGCCATGGTACAAACAATTTTATTCTTACTCTTCAGTAAGCTGTAAAGGGTTTTATAAACATAAGTCTTACAGGACCTCCTGGACCGTCTATATAAAAACATGAAGATTCAGAAATTGATTCATTTATGTTAGATAATAATATCTACAATTTCTTTCTGCTTTTCATTTAGGTGTTTATATTGTCGTGATCCTATTTCTGAATAAATATCTCAGCTGTCTGGGCATCATCCAAATTTCAGCTTCGTTCATGGCTCTTTTCCACTCGTGATGATCTTAAATAAGACCTAATTTTAAACACGCTGCTACATAAAATTCCTGTATTTCTCCGTTTACTGTTTTCAGATCTTCAAATCTGTTTGCTCCTTTAATATGAAGTAATAATAATCGAAAATGAAATAGTTCAATTTGGCTGGGGCTTACGGAGTACATGCGTCCAATAACTTTGAATTGTTTCTGACGGCGTATACTTTTACACCGACAACAAACATGATACCTACCTGTAATAGTTCAGACGTACGCACTTTTGGCGATCGTCTCCCGTACGTATTAAAGAGACGGAAACGAAAAATCTGACCTCGCTAGATCGAAACGGTACGTGTCTATTGCGCATTCTCCACGACTAACATCACTTTTATTAGATAGGAATCTTGCTTTTCGAGGCAGTTGTAAAACCAGATATACGGTCTTAGTCGTATGAGTCATAATTTATGACTCATAAAGTGTATACCAATAAATTGTAGAGTAAAGCACGACTGTGCTTGATACTCTCGGAAAAGCCCGTGTCTTAACTTCTTGTTCATTATTTTGTCAATTGAAGTTAAAACAGTGTGCAGAAAATTGTAGAATTATACTAATATATAAAAATTTGTATAAACCAGTTGATTTTTAAAGTAAATTATTTTACTGATATCTCACAAGCGAATGCTGACGAGCATCAAGTCATTAAATAACTTCTTTTAATTCATTGAATGACAAATTGTTGATGTCTGTTGGTTTGGGGTTAGGAATAGAAAGAAATGTGCATGTACACTCCTCGTATATCGCCTGTATCACATATATACGAAGATCAACAAACCCGGAAGATAATTCTGTAAGAGTATCAATTGTTCCATTAAACTCCATCTCCAGCTGCACCTCTAAACATCTGGACTTTTGATGATTCACTTGTTTATAATGTAAAATCGGTGGCGCGAAAAATATACGAGATACATATGGAACGAATAGATTTATTCTAACCCTTGATTCACTTTATTTACGCAACACTTGTATTCATCAAAGGAGGTTTACTTAATAAACTTCATTCATAACACTATTTTTATATTCTCTTTCAAAAACATCCATCCCAAAATTAATAAAAACTCACATAATTTATAAAATTCAATGTAGCAAACAAAGAACCACTTAATAATTAGAATAAAACAAGGTAAATATAAAAATAGCAATTCAGCCATATTAAAATACAAATTACGATTTCGATTTTAATAACACCACAATTTTGAAACAAGAAAAAAATTTAAATTCTGTCTCTTTTTAGAAATGTTACAAATATAAAAAACAAACATTCTATGAATGATAGAACAGATATACAAAATTTGAATCAAATTTATAGTACCTACTATACCGGGTGGGGATTTAGTGTGTAATCGGCTCATATCTCTGGAACTATTTAAAATATCAAAATGAAATTTTATACGAATGTGGGGAACCGCATGGAGCATTTCCCAAAATTATTTAGGTATCTACAGGATGTTCACATTCTAAGTACCAGACCAAAGTTCTATTTCTTTAAATGGAAACCCTACGTGTCATTGCATAATATGGATTCCCCATAAAATTCCATGAAAATTGATATACTACATGATGTGGTTTTGACTAAGGAATGTTGAGATATTGACATTTTTGTGCCATCATGGACCCAAATATATGACGCTACTGACGCATACTAACCAAAGCCACCTAAAATTTCTTTATTGAAATAGGTTCACACACTGCTGTATTTTTGAAATCTATAAATAATTTTATCATCATACTCTAGATAATACAGGGTGGTTAAGTTATGCAAAACAGAATTTTTCTCAAAAATTTCAAATGGAACACCATGTATATTATTTGTACAATTGATGGTCATTTTACTAAGCTTTTTATTGATGTGGATATTGTCAAGTCTACCAGTAAAAGTTTCGACAGAATGTACAATTGAATTATAAAAATGTAGAGTTTCGTTAGTATTTTACATTATTTTTGACGATCTCCCCTATTTTGTCACCCAAAACTCCAAAAAAGGTCTGCATTTTGTTTCTATAAAATATTTATCAAATGAAGTTTACATTAACACAAAAAATCCCATTGAAAGATTATTTCTTATAGATAATATTTTCTTCCATGGCACTCCTTGTTTGAACATTATACCCGACTTTAAAAAGACGTACGTTTAAGAATATAAACCATCAAGAAACAATTTTACAATAAGATTTATTGTCTTTATATTGATACCAATTTGCAAATACAAAATATTAACATTATTGTGAGTTTTGAGCAACAGAATAGGGGGAATTCGCCAAAAAGATTATAAACTAATAACGAAATTCAAAAATTTTGATGTTCAATCGTAATATCTGCCGAAACTATCAGTAGTAGACCTGGAAATATCTACATCAATTAAAAGCTTAGTTCACTGACTGTCAGTTGGGCAAATAATATACATGGTATTCAATTTGAAATTTTTGAGAAAAAATCCCTTTTGCATAACTTAACCACCTTGTATAATCCCAAGTATTATGGTGAAAGTACTTATAGATTTCACAAATACAGCAGTGTGTAAACCCCTTTCAATAAAAAATAATTAGGTGGCTTTGGTAAATAGACGCCAGTAGCGTCATAGATTTGGGACCATAATGACACAAAAATGTCAATATCTTAACAGTCCTTACTCAAAACCACATCATGTAGTATATCAATTTTCATGAAATTTTATGGGGAATCGAAATCACGTAAATACTTGTGGGGTTTCCCATGTGGTCCCTCACATTCCGGTAAAATTTCATTTTCATTTTGAAAAATAGTCAACTTATTAAGTTTTAATGAAAGAATTAAATAACTTTCGGTGCAAAATCTGTCGATCTATTTACTGATTCCCTTTGAACAATTTCTTTGCTCTGTGGTTAACGGGGCTATCTTGATGCCCTATCCTTGATGATTAATGACTCATGGAAGAATAAAATCTTTTAATCTATTTCAAATAGTCCGTCAGTTTAGGTACTTCATGAATACTGTATTATGATCATTTTCATTGATTGAATGTACCTCAAGTGGATGTTTTGTTTTATTATTTAGAAGCATTTTATTATACTCGAGGTAATTTTGTTCGCACGGATGGCACGAGGTGGAAGGACACGTAACGCCTCATTAAACACAAATTATTTATTAACCCCTTCTCCCACATTGCTCTGATCAAAACACCAAGTGTTCCCCCAATTTGCTAATCTGATTTAGAAACTATGGAGTCAAATTTGTTTCTCCCTGAAATTCGATTACATCTGTACGGAACAGAGCACAACCACAAATCCCCATGTTCAAACGCTGTGTACCTATACTAGAGTAGTACAATTAACCGGCGAACTGTATATTGTATGCAGCCTGTAATAAACACTTTTGTTATTAGCGCAAAATTGTATGCAAATATAACCAGTTTGTTGGGATTGGAATGCTTTTGGAAACCGAAATATTAGGTAAGTTGGTAGGTATATACGCTTGCGTTCGTCCATAAAGAAAATAGAAGATAACGTGTAAAAGTTGGGGAATACAAAAAGTAGCTTTCGCGTACTCAGAGCTGATATTCTTCTGCCCCCAATCCTGTAAGCTACCGTGGTAGGTACATGTAAGTGGATGTTAGTACAAAGCCCAGATGAATTACTCATATTACCACGCGAAAGACCTAAATATTTTATCATGTAAGCAGGCATTAGGTTACCCCCTTTTGGCTTTCAGAGAACTTAATTCTCTCGTCGCTTTTTCCACAACGCGAGAAGCTTAATTTTGAAAGTGCCAGTTAACGCTAAGTTATGATATCCCGAATGTTTCTGGCTTACATAATTATCCAAGTCGGGAAGCGTGTTATGGTTAAAAGCATCAAAAGTTTAGAGTTTCGTCTGAACAACAAGCAAATAAGTTTCATTTCAGTAGGTTCAGAATTTGAAAGATCGGTATGGAGAACCATACATGACTTCCCTGTTCATTGTATATAACAAAAGAACACTTAAAACAATTATCTGTTTATTATTGGCAATTTTACGTATACAGGGTGAGTCAATAGTGTGGGATTCTTCCATGGCACCTCTATTGTATATTTGCTATGCGCTTCCCTATACTCAAAATCAACCGCTTTTGCCAAATTTGCATTTCCTTGAAAAAAGTGCCAAATCAGACAACTAAATAAAAACAAGCCATAGCAATATTTCATTCGTGTTACGCCTAATGGCAACTCGTCCAACATATTTTCCAAATCATGTCGCAGAAAGTGGAAGTACACACATTACCAAAAAAAAAATAAGAACCAACACGTGTCCCAACAATACCACCCCAAACGTTGATAAACCATCTCTGCTGGTGGTCCATATATCGTACAAAATGGGGATTTGTTCACACTTCCGTTTCTAATCGAACGTTGCTTCGTCACAAAATATTTTTGTGCATACATTCCGGCAGCTAACAAACAATTTTTTTCACTTTCGCGAAACAAAATTTATGACTTAACGTTTTTCATAGCAAACCATATTTGCTAGATTTATCTGGAAAATACAAATATTTCAAAAACGGTTAACTTTGGGATAGGGAAGTGTATTGCATTAAGAAAGGTAATTTTATGGGGAATCCAATAATGGTATAAAAACAATAGGGTTCTATTTGAAATTAGAAAGTTATGGTGTTTTGAAATTTTCTAATTTGGTCCTGCAATTGCTAATATGCTGTACAATATTTTCGATTGTTTCTTACAGCAACAGTTCTTCCTAAATGTTGCTTTCATTCCATCAAAATATTGCTGCTACAACTTTATTCAATTCCAAGATATTAAAATTTCAAAATTGTTCTGCATCTGCAAATACTCGCAAGAAAATGCCCATAACTCAAAAAATATGAAGTTTAGAAAAAAATTATTTCATTATAGTAAAATCGATCAAAGAATTCGAAAATGAAGTCAAATACAAGGTGTTCCATTTGAAATAACGAAGTTGACCTACATCCAGCAAATATGGGACAAGCTGTATAGCTAAAAATAATTTTAGCTGGAGTGACGTCACTGGAAACAACTTTTATATGGAAAGTTTTTTAGTACTTCTAACTGTTAAAGATATAACGAAGAATCCCGCACTATTGACTCGCCTTATGTACTCCCAAAATTAAATAATAATAATAATAATAAATTGACTTTATTACCCACAAGATTCAATACAAAAAGAGAAGCAAAAACAAACAACAACGCATTGTTGCTTGCTCTTCCACTCAACCCAAAAAGAAAACCAAAAAAGTACATACATACATAAAAAAATACAGTTTACACTCTGGCACAAACAAAATAGGGAAATTCCAAAATCAGCAAAAGCGACGTGGGCGCAGCGGGACGGGCAGGCGAGTCAGCCGGTCACCCGAATGCACTGGTCAACGAAAAGTTGTGAGCGTAATTTATATTTGAATTTATTTGGTGGTAAGCTTTTTAGACAAGGGGAAAGTTTATTATAAATATTTGAAATTTGATGGAGGAGTTATTAACCCCTTGAATCGAATATTCAAAGTATGTACACCCGTGCGGAAAATTATCCGGTTGTAAAGATATGGTGGACTCTTCTCTATAATTATTTTGTGATACAGACAAGCAGCATGAAGAATTCTTCGATTGTTCATATTTAACCAACCTATTTCTTTCAGTGTATGTGAAATTCGCTCATATTTTCTAATACCAAACAATAAACGAAGACAAGAATTTTGAATCTTCTGTAACCTGGACCTACTAAGAACGGTCAGGCATGGGCCATAAACTACATCGCCATAATTTAACTGCGAGAGCACAAGCGTTTCACACAAAATTGTTTTAATTTTCCTATTGAGGAATTCACGATTACGATAAATAATTTTCAGAGCAGCATAAGCCCTACCCAGAATTCGAGTTATGTGTTTTTCAAATCTAAGTGATGCATCTACATCGACTCCCAAACTTCTTACACAGTCTTGGCCCGCTAAGATTTTCTTATTTACTACAATATCAGGAAATTCGGAACGTAAACCAGACGCAACCCCCTTGCCAAAAATTATTAAGTTCGACTTACTTTCATTTAGGAAAAGCCTATGCTGCACCGACACGTTTGAAATTATTTCTAAATCTTCATTGATTTTGTTTGCAGCAGTTATTGCATCATGTGGTAAGAAAGAATAGTAGAGCTGGGTGTCATCCGCGTAGAAGTGAGATTTACAATGTTTTATAGATTTGACAAAATTCGAAATATATAGGGTGAAAAGAAGTGGGCCCAGAATTGAACCCTGTGGAACACCAGCATCTATGAAAAGCGGGTCAGAAAATACGCCATTTAAGAGCACCCTCTGACTCCTGGCAGTCAAATAGTTTGTGATTAACTGAACGGCATTCTCACATAGACCAGCAAAATGAAGAAGTGAAAGTAAAACTTTGTGATCTAGGGTATCAAATGCTTTAGTGTAGTCTAAAAGGACAAGGACAGTGCTCAATCCCTGATCCGTGGCCTTCAAGATATCATCCGTGATCGCTAACAATGCAGTACGTAGTGCAGCTGTGACCGGCTCTAAATCCCGACTGCTGCTCTGGAATTATAGACTCCTGCGTTAAATGCTCAAGTAATGGGGAAAACCCGCAAATTTTGAAAATGATCATATTGAATAGTTTACTACCCAAAACAAATTCCGCAACTTTCGATTTTTACATTTGAGTCTTATTTTCGTCATAATTAAATACGAAACATGCGTCACGCTCAAGACACAATATTTGAATGACGCTGGTGACGTACTTGACCACTGGGCCCGACAGATTAGGTAGGGATTTTCACATGCGCAAACCGATCCGTTTGCACTCTGAGCGCTCGTTTATTTCTCGACTCCTCCCACTTTTTCCAGGGAGACGCGTAAACACCGCGGCGCAACGGATAGGTCTCCTACGCCACAGAAAGCGCGCGTTTTAGCCATCCCGGTCATGCTGCTTTCTAAGTTGCAATTTTTTTGTTCAGCACGGCACATAATCAAAATTTTTACGTGGTACGCGATACATATTCTATTTATGCTTGATATTACAGTACTAAAAGTTATAAATTCGATTAAGCGGGTCTTCCCCATTGGAGATATAACACCTTCTCAAAAATCTTTGACAGAACTGGTAGTATACTTATTGGACGTAAATGATTGATCATCGAAGGATTTTTAATCTTAGGTAGCGGAATGATAATAGCACGTTTCCAAACGTTGGGAAAATAGTTGGCCAAAATACAAGAATTAATAATATGGACCAGAAACGGCATAAAATTAATATTTCACTTAGACCAATAGTATCATCATATGTACAAAGTCCTTTCTACAAATTATCAAAATGTTTCGCGAATATTCTATCCAATATTACAGAACAAAATATTAATAAAATATTAATTGAAAATATTTTAGATAAAACACATGCTAATATTGTTACAAAAAATTATATTATTACAACTGCTTTCCAACTTTGTATTGAACAAAATTATCTCCAGTTCAAAAATAAATATTATGCTCAAAATCCAGGTCTTGCTATGGGCTCACCAGTAAGTCCTTTATTAGCAGATATTTTCATGTCAGATATTGAAGTAAAAATCATGAATTCAGAATTAGACAAACAACATATTCTATTTTGGTATAGATTTGTAGATGATATTATTGCTTGTTTTAAAGGAACAACAAGACAATTAGACAACTTTCAAAATTTATTGAACAGTATTCATCCAAAAATAAAATTTACAAAAGAAATAGAAACCGTCATCATCATCATAAGGTTCTCAGTCCGAAGACTGGTTGGACGCGTACCTCCATTCTTTTCTATCCTGAGCTAACCTACGCATTTCCCTAAAAGTAGAACATCCTACATCCCTAACTATTTGAGAGCAGTAGTCTAATCTAGGCCTACCCCTACCTCTTTTTATTCCTATCTCTGACTAGTATGTCGCGAACTATTCCTTCGTGTCTTAGAAGGTGTCCTACCATCCTATCTCTCCTACTCTTTATTGTTTTCCATACCTTTCGCCTTTCCCCAACTCTTTCTAATACTTCCCTATTGCTAACCTTATCTATCCACGGTATCTTCATCATGCGTCTGTAACACCACAGTTCAAACGCTTCTACTCTTTTTCTATCCGCTTCTCCTATTGTCCAAGTTTCGCACCCGTATAATGCCGTACTCCATACATACGACTTTAAGAGTCTCTTCCTAGTCTCTATATTAACCGTTCTCGAACATAACAGTTGTTTCTTTTTGTTAAACGCAACTCGTCCCTGCGCCATTCTTTGTTTTATATCTTTAGTGCTCCTACCGTCTTGGGTTATTTTACTTCCTAAGTAGCAGAAATCCGCGACCTCCCCTATCTTCTCATTTCCTATTTGTATTTCAATTTTAGTTCTATTTTCACTCCATCTACATACCAAAATTTTAGTTTTCTTTTTATTGATTTTCATGCCGTAGCCCTGTGTCAAAACTGCTTCCATTTCATTCAAAGCCGCTCCTAATTCTTCTTTGCTAGATGCTAACACTGCTATATCATCCGCAAATCTGAGCATGTTAATAGTTTGGCCCTGTACATTGATCCCTGAGGCTGTTCTTTCCTTAACAATATTAATCGCATCTTCGATATATAAGTTGAAAACTAGAGGTGACAATGCACATCCCTGTCTCACTCCCTTCCGGATATCTACTTCCCTTCGTTCCTGCTCACATTCTATAACTGCCTTTTGCTCTTTGTAGAGATTATGTATTATTCTTCTGTCCCTGTATTTCATCCCTACCTTTCTCAGCACTTCGAACATCTTCCCCCATTTTACGTTGTCGAAGGCTTTTTCTAAATCTACAAATCCTATATATACGCTCTTTCTCTTTTCTATCGTTTTTTCTATAATTACTCGTAAAGCTAGAATGGCCTCGCGCGTTCCTCTATTTCGTCTAAATCCGAACTGATCTTCTCCTAATATTTCTTCCGCCTTTTTCTCCATCCTTCTTTGCACAATTCTAGTTAAAATTTTTGACGCATGGGAAGTTAAACTGATAGTTCTAAAATTTTCGCATCTATCCGCGCCTTTCCTTTTTGGCAAAGCTACCATGATGTTCAGTTTGTAATCCTCTGGAATCTCGCCTGTCAGGTATATGCGACTAACTAATTTAAATAAACGATCTATTACCTCTTGACCTGCGCACTTTAAGATTTCTGCCTGCAAGCCATCTATACCTGGTGCTTTATTATTCCTTAAACTTTTTAGTGCTAGCTCAAACTCTTCTCTCATTATAGGACTCCCTAGGTTATCCCCTTCTACACTGCTTTCACTTTCTAATATATCTTGCACTTCCTGTCCCGCATATAAGTTTCCTAAATATTCTTTCCACCTATCTGCCTTCTCCCCGCTTTCGATTAGGATATCTCCTGCCTCATTCCTAATGCTTTTGGTACTAGATCCAATTTCTCTAAAATTTCTCCTAATTATTTTATATGCTTCATCAGTCTTTCCTATTTCGAACTTACTTTCCACTTCTTTGCACTTATCATCGATCCATTGCTCTTTCGCTTTCCTACATTTCCGAATAATTTCCCACTTGATCGCCTTATATCTTTGTTTCCCTATTTCATCTAACCTATTTTTATATTTGCGCCTTTCCTCTATTAGACTCACAATATGTTTTGTTATCCAGGGTTTCCTACTCTCATTCTGTTTATGACCCAAAATATCCCTAGCTGAGGAAACTAAACTATTTTTAATGCAATTCCATTCTTCCTCTATGTCCCTAACAATATTTTCGCCCGCGCCCTTTAGTACCTCGTTTGTCTTTTTCTCGAACTTATCGCGCGTATCATCATCTTTTAGTTTCTCTGGGTCAAGATACCTTCTTCCGCTTCGTTTTTTCAAAATCTTAAATTTAAGATTGGCCTTCATAACGACTATATTGTGATCACTATCTATATCTGCTCCTGGATAACTTCTACAATCCCTAACTTGATTTCTAAATCTTTGCCTAACAAGAATGTAATCTATTTGATATCTCCCTAGGTCTCCTGGCATCTTCCACGTGTAGCGTCTCCTAACATGATGGTGAAATAGAGTGTTCACGACCGTTAAGTTATGTTTATCGCAGAACTCTATCAGTCTCACTCCCCTATCGTTCCTATTGCCTAATCCAAAGGGACCAACTATTCCGCCCTCTCGCCCTGTGCCTACGACTGCATTGAAATCTCCTGTAATTATTAAATTTGCGTGCCCTCTCACAAAATCTAGCACATATTCAATATCACTATAAACTGCCTCTACGGCCTCATCACTGTAGTTAGAAGTGGACATATATACCTGTATTATTACTGTTTTTACAGGTTTCGAATCTAACCTAACCATAACTACCCTGTCACTTTGCTGTAAGAAATTTTCTACACTCTGTCCTACTTTTTTCCGCATAACAATTCCTACTCCCGAATTTCCTCCTACAGATCCTGTGTGTATTACTCTAAAATCTCCGCTCCAGAAGTCTCCAGCTTCTGGCCATCGCACTTCACTGATACCTACTACGTCTAATGCTAACCTATCCATCTCAATTTAATAAATGAATATAATAAAATAAATTCCGATATTTTTAGGAAACCAACATATACCTACAGATTGCTATAAATAACGGATTTAAGATTGAAATCATCAATAGAATCATATCAACAATAAAAAATTTAAAATTGCCTGTAACAGCATATGCCCTAAATTATCTAATGATAAAGTTGCCAAATCTTGCAGAATTACTTATTTTGGAAATATTTCTGAAAAGATTGCCAGTATTTTAAGAAAAAAACAACATACAAGTCATATTTAAACCTTCAAATATGTGATCACATATATTTTATTTAACAGTAAAGACAGAACACATAAACTTAACCTCGCAGGTATTTATCAACTAAATTGTTTAGACTGTAACAGCATATAATATCGGACAAACTGGCAGATCTATACGTATTAGGTTATTAGGTATAATGAACATTTAAGATAATTTCGTTTAAAAAATGATCATTCAAGTTTTGCCAATCATTTCTTTGAAAACAATCATCAGTTACGTACCTCCTCTAGAAAATACTAAACTACAAGTCGAATATAACGTTTCTTACTTCCATCTTCGCGCAATCGTTTAAATTATTAGAGAAATTATACGATAACAACTCACCCCTTACAAAAACCAGAGCGACCAATCCCAACAAGAAAAATCCCATTTTCCCTGCGAAAATTCGAGATGAAACACGCTCACGAAAACCACGTGGGCACTAACCACCCTCTCGGATACCCAACACAAGTGGAAACCGCGTAAAGACTAACTATGCTGTGCTTGCACCCCGTCGACTGTGTGGAAAGCCCCTGACTTGCGCGCTTGTTTCCCTTATTTACAGAGACTTTTCCCGCGAAGGTGGGTGAATCATTCCTGCGTTTATTCCGACTGTTGCGTCTTCATATGTTCATTTTCTCTGAACAGGTGTTCTCGGGAAAACTGGGAGTGACAGGAGCTCGGGGACCACGGAAATAAATATGCATGCTTTTGAAGAGGGTTGAGCGCCGATTGGGGTGGGTCTGAATTGAAACTGACTTGTAAATGTGTCACTTACACGTGAATTTATATTAACAACCGAGGAATTTAATGGTAACAATGGAATAATGGATAATAATAATAATAAAAGCTGGAGAATGTTTTCATTATTGAAAATTAATAACATAATTCCAGTAGAACCTAGACAACTTCAAAACACAAACCCAGGCACTCCACTTTTGATTGAACCATATATTCTGGCTTGTTTTTCTTTCTTTCAGTTACACCCTGTACTGCACCTTCTTGTTCTATCGACCGCTCGTTTTCATATCATCGGATATGATATTTAATAAAACTGGAGCAAAAACTTTGGGAGTACAGTAATTTACGATGAGAAAAACACACGGCAGACGTCCGACGTCTCGCGAAGAGACGCCGCGTCTGCTCTTCCCACAAAACCCATCTACTATACAAAAACATTTAAGATATCATCATAACTCTCGACGGAAATTGTTATTCACGCGCTAGCCCGCTTGGTAAAGAGAATATTTCCACAGAGAATAGATCCATTATGTGCCTTACGTTTTGTAAGTGGAAGTGTGAACCACTCGCCATACACGCTGTACTAAAAGCATTTTCATACGTGAGGAGGAGGACGGTGATGAGGACAGGCGAATGTGGATGTTTCACGTTATTGTGAAAATCAAACTTGCGGCAAACGTTTAAAAGTATATAAAAAGCATAGGTACCAGAAAAATTTAACATCTAAACACGTTGTTTAAAAAACTACCCCCACAATCTCAAAAAAAAGCGCGCCGTGGCCACTAACAAAAGAAATACACCGATCCTATTAAAATACAAGACAGACTACCCCAGGAATTCTCTGTCTACCTGGTTTCAGAGCAATTAGTCACAGTAAGTGAAGAGGGTGAATAAATTATGCAAACGTCATACCGCACACTTGCTCGGCTAATGGCAGAACATTACGCCTGCAAAATGCCGGCATTACCAGAAACATTGCGGCTGAAATCGACACCTCAGGGATCCATTCGACGGGGAAATTTCGATTAGGCGATGGGTTTTTTATAAGGATTTACTAAAGCGGGATGAAATTGGTTTATTTTAGTACTCGCAAAACGCAAACTGAGAAGCTCCTTCGGGGGTGGCTACAATATTACCTACATACTTTAAGTTAGTAATGAAAAAGCTAATCAAGTCGGGTGTTTCACAAGGTACAATATTGGGCTCATTTTATACATTTTCTTTAATAAGTCAAAAATAACTATTTATTGTCTTCTTTGTAGCACAATCCAAAGGCAAACAATAATTTAGTATTTTCTAGAGGAGGGAACTGATGATTGTGTTCAAAGCAATGATTGGCAAAAATTGAGTGATCTTTTCAAAAATATTTCCAAAATAAGTAATTCTGCAAAATTTGGTAACTTTATCATTAGATAATTTAGGATATATATGGTGTTACAGGCAATTTTAAATTTGTTATTGTTAATGATTCTATTGATGATTTCAATCTTAAATCCGTTATTTTGTAGCAATCGTTCTAATTATGTTTAGTTCTTTATTCAATTTATCAAAAAATAGCGGTTCTGTAAAGGCCCTGTGTACCATAGAATAGGGAGGTTCGGAGAAAAATAAGATATCTATTTTTTGCACGAAAATGACAGAAAATTGTTATTGTAATTGCTTTACGGCGAAATTTTTTTTCTAAAAATTTTTTTTGCGGCGTAATAAGCGAAAGAAATTAGCTTATCACGCACACATGCTAGTTCGCTTTGTTATTGGTTTGACGTCAGAGATTCGTAAGGCGCTCCTCCCACTTTTCTTGAAGTGCCCGTGAAGCGGTACCTATCTCATAACATACTTATCGATATAATGATGCAACAAGGGTATCAAAAGTCCGATTCACATAATTTGCCATATTTATGTAGTAGGTAGGTAAATGTCCCGGTACGAAATTATACCTATGGGTGCGAAACTTGGACAATGGGAGAAGCGGATTGAAAAAGAGTAGAAGCGTTTGAAATGTGATGCTACAGACGGGTGTTGAAGATACCGTGGATAGACAAGTTAGCAATAAGGAGGAATTAGAAAGAGTTCGGGAAAAGAGAAAAGTATGGAAGACAATAAAGAATAGGAGATAGGATCGTAGGATGGTAGGACACCTTCTGAGACACAAAGGAATAGTTCGCGATATACTAGAATCAGAGATAGGAATAAAGAGGTAGAGGTTGGAGCAGATTAGACTACTGCTCTCAAATAGTTGGGGATGTAGAATGTTCTACTTTTACGGAAATGCGTAGGCTAGCTCAGGGAAAGGATGGAGGTACGCGTCCTACCAGTCTTCAAAATAGAACTTTATGATGACGTACTATTTAATTATTATTGTAAAATAGTTAATAAAATTTCCTTTTTTAGTTCAGGGAGGGAACGCTACGGCGATTCAATATTTGGCTTCGTCATGCTCCTAGCATCCTGTTTCAAATTATGCTAACCGTAACACGTTACCAAGTACCAAGAGGTCCTAGAAAACTGTCGATAAATTACATTATGTTCGATTTTATTTAGAGTGGCTGCAATGGGGCAGCCGATAATTTTATAAACTTTTGCAATGATAAACTAATTCGCGAAAATATCGATAATGCTGACCGATTTTCCTTCTGGCTCCAACGAACCACTTGTTCCGTTTTATTGGTGTGCTATACGATGTATTAGTCTGGGTACAAAACAGAAAACACCAGTTAGAACCAGTTAATAATATTTAACAATTTAACTACACATGCATATGCATAATACTTATGAGACTGCTGCGCGCTGAAGCTGGGACTTGTATGTTATGTACTAAGTTCTGACGTCACGCGGCCTACTCTCGCTGCAAGGTACGATTTCTAGCCTCGCACCGACGGAAAACTTTGCAACGGCTTCCCGAAATCGACATTTTCGACAGTTTCACAACAAAATATTACAATTTTAAACTGACAGTTTCACAACAAAATATTACAATTTTAAACTGACAACTTGAAAATAATTACTAACTTGATAATTTTGGTCGTTGTACATAAATACACGTATCCATAGTTACGCAGAGGAACGTAACGTTTTTTTAGGTAACGCTCGATTTTATAAATTTTATTTGTCAAATCTGACAGTTGATAAGTGTCATATCAAGCCCCCGCCTCGCACAAAACAAAAAAATTATGTTGATCCGATCGCTACCAAACTTCACAGGAACACTCGCTGGGCTAATCTGAAGATTAATTTACAGTAGGTGCCGCGCATGTCGTACCGGGACCGGGCAGCAAATAATTTATAAAGTGAAAATGCAAACGTCAAACGGCATATGCCATTCGCAGTTTATCAAGTTTCAAACGATTTTACCACAATTATTTCTTCAGAGGCAGCAACGCGCCGGGTACCAGCTATAGGTAATAAACATAATCGTAAGTAAATTTTTTGCAATTGTAATTTATTTTCAAGAATAAAACATCCGAAAATTGATTTTTTTACGTGTAAGTATTAGTACAATATTAATTAAATTTGTTTGCATAGCTCTCTTACTTTCCAAGATTCGATAAAAATTTAGCATTAGATCGAAATCAGTTCCCGATCGTGCGTTACCTGTAAAATTCTAATAATACCTGAGACGAGTGAGACGCATGATGACCTTTTGTTTGCATAGCTCTCTTACTTTCCAAGATTCGATAAAAATTTAGCATTAGATCGAAATCAGTTCCCGATCGTGCGTTACCTGTAAAATTCTAATAATACCTGAGACGAGTGAGACGCATGATGACCTTTTCACGCACTAGAAAAGGATGGATACCCCTTCGCGTAGCGGGTTGCATAAAATCGACAGGCGTCACTTTTTTAACGTGCAGGCACCATTCCAGTTCCTCTGGATGTAGTTCAATGTGTGTGTTGGAGTGGGCCCCTGGATGGTTTACATTCACAATTGGACCCGGTAGGTGGCGCTGCAATCGGGTTCTAGGATTTTTTTGACGAAAATTTTTTTCATGTCATGCAGGACAGGGTCTGCCGGGCCCGCTAGTAAGAATATAAGATTAGAAGAAACAGTATTGGAACAAGTTAAAAGTTATAATTATTTAGGTACAGTTATTGAAGATAACGGTAAAATAGATAAAGAAATAAACGAGAGAATAGGAAAGGTTGGAAGAATCTATAATACGTTGCGAACGACATTTCTAGGAAAAAAAGAGATTCCTAAAACGATAAAGATGCAGGTTTATAAAAAAGTAGTAAGACCCACGCTCACATATGGCTGCGAATCTTGGACGGTCTCACAGAAAGATAAAAGCAAAATTACAGCTACAGAAATGAGATTTCTAAGGAAAATAGAGGGAATTACAAGAAGAGATAGAATAAGAAATTCGACAGTTATGGATCGGCTGGGCATGAAACCAGTTACAAAAGCAATAGAGGAGAGACAGCTGGGATGGCTGGGACACCTCCACAGAATGAGTGAAGACAGGGTTGCAAAACAAATGTATGAAGTTAGAGTGCAGGGAAAAAATAAAGTAGGATGCCCAAGACTGAAGTGGGAAGAACAAGTGCGACACGCAGCAGAAAAGAGGGGAATCAAATGGAGCGAAGTTAGGCAGACAGCCCAAGACAGGAAGATTTGGAAAGGGAAGATATGTGAAAGGATGTAAAACGTATCATGTTAATACCTATATGTAATTTGTTATCACCCAACACCTAACGGTACAAGATTAAATAAATTAAATATATTCATTTGTTAAAGTTAAATCTAAGAAATTAATTTTGTGTTCAGTTTCTATTTCTTTCTTAAATTTTATTACTGGATGAATACTGTTCAAAAAATTTTGAAAATTGTCTAATTTTCTTGTTGTTTCTTTAAAACAAGCAACAATATCAACTACATATCTATACCAAAATAGAATATGTCGTTTGCCTAACTCTGAATTCATAATTTTTTCTTCAATATCTGACATGAAAATATCTGCCAATAAAGGACTAATTGGTGAACCCATAGCAAGACCTAAATTTTGAGCATAATATTTATTATTGAACTGGAGAGAATTTTGTTCAATACAAAGTTTTTTTATCTAAAATATTTTCAATTAATTTTAAGCATTCATTAGGAAGAATATTAGGGAACATGTTTGTAACATCAAAAGAAACCAAAAAGGTCCCTGTTAGAATATTTTTGTTTTTGATATTGTTAATTAATTCTAAAGAATTTTTTAAACTAAATTTGGATTTAAAATTTGTTGTATTTTTGAATATATTATTAACATTTTTAGCTAAATTTCTTGTGGGAGCATATGATACTACTGGTCTTATATGTAGGTGGATTAATTTTATGGTTTTTGATTAGTCCATATAATTCAGGGACACATGCATTCATATTAATTAATTTAAATTTTTCATAATTATTATTCAAAATGCAATTTTTTAACCAATACATATTTTAATTTTGTTTGAAAATGTTTTGTCGGGTCATTTTTTAGTTCAGTTAATCCATTATTAAATATGTTCTTATAATAGCAACACTCTTCCACAGTAAAAATTAGTTTAGTCTGTATCAACATCTGAAGAATCTGAACATTGGCGAAACAATTGTTATGTTATTAAGCTAAAGTGTCAAAATCTAGGCAAGTTTGTCTTTTTATTATCAGTTCGGTTAGTTACGGATTTTCACCAAGTAAAGGCAGAAACGATCAACTATTTCAGTAGATTCCTACTAGAATATTCAAAACGCATAATACCCAAGTTATTGGCGACTCACTAGACGTCAGTCAGTTCCAGGATAGGAGGAAATTATACTACAACGTAATGTCACTGTTTCACAACCCTTACAGTATAGTGTACTACAAAAGCATATTCTAATATATTAATTTCGTTTGCTGAAGTGTAGTGCGTTTGATAATATTTTTATCTTAAAATACAAAAAAGAATTAGAAGCAAAACATGCGATCTTAAAAGCGCGCGACGTCATAATACAGTAAAAACAGCAATTCTTATAGTTTGCAAGGTCGCAGAAACCAATGATTCTCGTAAAACATCAAAAAATTTGGGAATTTCAAAGGGTAGAGAAATTCAACGAAACAAACCTCGTACAGGCGTATTTTCTGGGACCCACGTGATGTCCTTTATGCGAACACATCTTGGCAATAATTAATATCGTAACCGCAAGGGGCCTTGTCCGGAGTGGCTCCGAGTTACCACACAATCGTTGTGTTGTCAAAAGCAGATTTCCGTCTTATGCAACCCTCATTTCTATAGCTTCTAGGGGATGCTTCTCATAAATTCCACATTTCGTATTCGATTGGAAAATTAGTTGAACCTCCAGCTTTCTCTGAAACCCTGTTTTGCAATTCTCAAGTGAAATATAGGTACCGAAATCAACTTCATTACTTGGGAATAATACAAAATAAACGAAAAGTAGTGAGCGTATGCACGGGAGGGAGTGTGTGGTGGGGGTAGAAGCCCGCAGGGGTGGTGAGCCGAACTGACACCGAAATGAAACCGTGTTTCAGTTATGATGAATGGGTATTTTAAAAATATTTCAAGAGGTGGATTTTTATGAAATTCTATCTCTCCGTATATTGGTTGCGGAATTGTTAAATTCACCTGAAGCGGTAATTCTTGGTGGAGTTAAATTTCCAAATTGAAAGTGAGGAACTGATGTCATTTCCACAGTGTTCGCAATATTGCACACACCCCTAACGAGCAGATCCTATTAAAGACCTTGTTGTGTGTTCTCAAACTAAGTTATGCTGTTAATTATGTGAGGCCGAGACCATGTTTCTGTTGTTATTAACACTGTGCTTTATACGTTAAGCAGTTTTACTGTTTCAGCACCCCTAAAAACAAAACCCGTGGCTTCAAGTGTTATCGTTACATTAAGAGGGATAGGTTTGGTGGATGTTAGTGTTACATTGTCGTGTTAGAAGTTGACCTACAAAAACTATACCTACCCTTCGAAAGTTAGTAGGGTAATGTGCATTCTATAATTTTGGGTAGAGAGGAAACTTCCCTTATTCACAGGGTGTCTCAGTGAAGGTGACCAATCTCTTAGGAGCATAATTCTCACACAAAAATATGGCTATTTACAAAAAAATTACCTCAGTGAAATTTTCATCTCTGAGAAGATATTCACCCCTAAAGTTGAAAATGAGATTTAACTTTAATAAACAATAACCAAAAAATTCACTATTTCGAGATTTTTAGGAAACCTACGTATACAGACACCACGCTTTCGTCAAATTCATTTCATCCTTATAGTATTTAAACCTTCAAATATTTTATTTCATATTTTGTTTAATGCAAAAGATAAAAGTAATAAATTTTGCAGAACTAATGTGACGTCATCAGAGAAGCGCACACGAGAAATACAGTCTGAGTTAGAGTACACTTTATTAAAAATTATACAGGGTCCTGCATCTCACCTCCCGTCTTCTACTACACCTAAACGATTTATTTTAGAAAAATGATTGAAACGGGGCATTAGACTGTTTGTTAGAGAGCACATTTTAAAAATATTTTTGAATATACAGGGTGTCCCGAAAATTGGTGGTGCATCAAAGTTGTATTTTTTTAATTGGAATGCCCTGTAGTCTTATTGATTTTTGAGACCCTTTCGAGCTACTGTACATATCCCTAGAATATTATCAAATTTGATTTGATAGTTCCAGAGGAATAAATTAAAATCGAGAAAAAAATTTTTTTTCGTCATGTTTTTAAAAAATTATAAAAAATAGAAGAAACATCTTCAAACCAAAACTAAGCAGCAGATTGCTTATAAGAAAAGGTCAGTTTATCCTACTATGAATATCGTAAAAATAACTTGTACAGGATGTTCAAAATTCAATGCCAAACTTTTCAAAATGTAATGCTATTTTTCTCCATTTTTTCAAATGGGACAACCTGTATATTTTTATCCCGTCGGATGCAGAATTAAAAAATGAACATGTTTTCTAATTACAATTATTTCGACATTCTCAAAGGTTTCACAGATATTCGTAAAATCGAATAATTATTATCTAATAAATAATAATTTTACTTAGCAGTTTTCAAATCAATGACTAGAACATTATGTTCAATATGTCTTCCGTTCTCTTGGAGGCACAAACGGAGGCGGGTACGAAATGACCTTGGTACTCTTCCTAATAGCTCGGGTGCAATGTTTTGAAATGCATTTCTGATTCTTTGATGCATTTTTTCTGGTGTGGTTGGAGGTTCCTGATAAACGATTTCCTTAACGTAGCCCCACAAAAAGAAATCTAATTTAGTTAAGTCGGGTGATCGGGGCGGCCAATTACATGGCCCTCCTCTTCCAATCCACCGGTTTGAAAAGGTTGTATTGAGATTGTCCCTGACTCGTAATGAATAATGTACTGGGGCTCCGTCGTGCTGCAGCCACATTGCATCACTCAAAGCTATTGGTAAATTTTGGCATAAATTTGGCAATTGGTTTTATAAAAAATCAAAATACATAGCACCGTTCAAATGTCCGTTAGAAAAGTGAGGACCAATAATATGTTCACCAATAATTCCCTCCCCCTTGTCTAAAAATCTTTATTGTGGTCAGAATAGTAATGAACATAATATTCTAGTCATTGATTTAAAAACTGCCAAGTAAAATTATTATTTACTAGATAATAATTTTAAGATTTTACGAATATCTGTGAAACCTTTGAGAATGTGGAAATAATTGTAGTTAGAAAACATGTTCATTTTTTAATTCTGCATCCGACGGGATAAAAATATACAGGGTGTCCCATTTGAAAAAATGGAGAAAAATAGCATTACATTTTGAAAAGTTTGGCATTGAATTTTGAACATCCTGTATAAGTTATTTTTACGACATTCATAGTAAGATAAACTGACCTTTTCTTATAAGCAACCTGCTGCTTAGTTTTGGTTTGAAGATGTTGCTTCTATTTTTTAAAACATGACGGAAAAAAATTTTTTTTCTCGATTTTAATTTATTCCTCTGGAACTATCAAATCAAATTTAATAATATTCTAGGGATATGTACAGTAGGTCGAAAGAGTCTCAAAAATCAATAAGACTACAGGGCATTCCATTTAAAAAAATACAACTTTGATGCACCACCAATTTTCGGGACACCCTGTATCGAGGGGTAAACCGCTGGAAAAAAGTTGTACACCACAATTCCTTTTTAGCCAGAAATTCCCGAAATTCCTTCGAAATTTCCGTAATTCCTTGGAAAATACCAGCAATTCCTTGGAAATTCCTGCAATTCGTTGGAAATTCCCCGCAATTCCTTGGA
Organism: Xestobium rufovillosum; assembly: GCA_963966045.1. Classification (NCBI taxonomy): domain Eukaryota; kingdom Metazoa; phylum Arthropoda; class Insecta; order Coleoptera; family Ptinidae; genus Xestobium; species Xestobium rufovillosum. The sequence goes on from OZ014497.1 coordinate 33,813,443, forward strand.
AATTCCCAAAATTCCTTGGAAATTCCCACAATTCCTTGGAAATTCCCGCAATTCCTTGGAAATTCCGGCAATTCCCCATCTATATTATACACGTAAATTTACAATTGCTGCAACATTCCCGATTGCGTACGTACATACACATACATCCATCGCATGCCTAATACATTCATCATCATAAAGTTCTCGGGTCGAAGACTAGTAAATTGCACGCGTACCTCCATCCTTTCCTATCGTGAACTAACCTACGAATTTCCCTAAAAGTAGAACATCCTACATCCCCAACTATTTGAGAGCAGTAGTCCGATATGGGCCTACCCCTACCTCTTTTTATTCCTATCTCCGACTCTAGTATGTCGCGAACTATTCCTTCGTGCCTCAGAAGGTGTCCTACCATCCTATCTCTTCTATCCTTTATTGTCTTCCATACCTTTTGCGTTTCCCCAACTTTTTGTAATACCTCCCTATTGCTAACCTTATCTATCCACGGTATCTTCATCATGCGCCTGTAGCACCACATTTCAAGCGCTTCTATTCTTTTTAGATCCGCTTATCCTATTGTCCAAGTTTCACACCCTCACAGTGCCGTAATCTATACATTATACGTCTTTAGGAGTCTCTTCCGAGCTTCCACATTTTTCTACTGAACACTTGTGCAAAAATAACTTGATAAAGGGATGGGTTCCAAATAAATTTTTGAATTAATTGATGGAATGATTAAACTCTATGTACCCACCTGCTTTGGAAAGTATACGTTCATTTCAAGCATCACAAAGAGATTTATATCTTACCGAGCATTATTAATAGTGATATCTACTTTAAAGTGCACCTAGGCCCCACTGTATTCCGAAGCAAATGAATTTTGAGACTCGTTGAGAAACTAAGGTATAATAAAAATAAAAAAAACCAACAACAAAAGTCAATCCTTACAAAATAAAGAATAAAATTCGATTTTAACAACACGGTAACGAAATGGCAAGAGAACATCAGTTCTTACTTACGAAAAGGTACAAATTAAAAATTAAAATACTATTTTAAAATAAAAAGATTACACAACTCCTTTGAAAATGGCATTCATTTACTTACTTAGAAACTACCCATGTATTTTGTAAGATCTTATCAATATTTATTTTATCAGATCTCTTGAGTTGGAATGGTCCGCTGCATATTAATCCAAAAGGGCCGTAAAAACATATTGTAACGTATTTCGTATTTACACAATTTATTTACAGTGACTTAGACATGTAGAAATATTTATAATTAAAAGTGATTTGAGAACTTGCAATTTTAGAATTATTAACAATAAGCAGCGAAATATACAAGCAACAAATAAACTACAACAAGTAATAACAATTAAATAACTACCAGTGAACAATTAAATAATTAACAACTAATTACCTAACCTAAACAATCCACAATACACAAATCAACAGTTCGAGATTCTCTGAAAACACTCTTACAACCAACGGTTAATCAGATCCGAAAACACACTTACACTTAAAAACGCGACAAAATTCTCACGCACATATCGATACCAAAACTCTAAACGAAACGCATGTAAGAGGTAAGACATTGACATAATACTTGTATAGGTACTCGCCCGATTCTATCCCTCTTCGCATCTGAAAGCAAAGACTTCAAAAACTAACTTCAAAACTGTCCTCCCGGTTTCTTGCTTCCCAATAAATACATAGTTTTCTTCGAACATTCGGGTACTGGAAACCACCAGAGCTCGATTGTTCCTTCGATCGATTTTTCTAGTCTCATAAACAAACAAGGTCAACGCCATAATAAACAATTGCGGCTTGCAGACAAACAGAGTGACTCATTACCAGGAGCGTTGCTTACGGGGCAAAAATTCGAATCAGTATTTTTTCCCACACCAAGCAACATCTTCATTTTTAGGCCATAAAAAGAGATCTAACTGTTCAGATAAGAATTTATTTCCAGAATTTTCTATAATTCGTCCAATGTACCATCTTTCTTCATAATAGACCGCGTAGTACGCCATTAACTGTTATTCAATGCACAACAACACGTTTGAAATACGCTGCCCGCCCAAAGTGAAACATAACCTTACTATTGGACTCTACTGATCTACGAGAAACTTAATAGTGGTCCCTAACAAAAGCTGGTTAATATATTTGTCATTGTTACCCGGACTAGCTAATTAACTAGGTACCTAATCACCTACCTTTCATATTTTATATGTATAAAAACACGGATTCTAAACTACACTATATGCTGCATTCAAACACACTACTGAATGTATGTCTTAATTCGCATTCCAACTTCCAACTGTTTGACGTGCAAGCGCAAATTTTTTCACAACACGTGGCAATTCCTCCAAATACCCGTCAATTCCTGACAATACCCACAAAATTCCTCGCAATTCCTGCACAATTCCTCGGCAATTCCCGAAATTCCTCTGCAATTCCTGCGCAATTCCTCGGCAATTCCCGAAATTCCTCTGCAATTCCCGAAATTCCTCGGAAATTCCTCGCAATTCCTCTGCAATTCCCGAAATTCCTCGGCAATTTCTGCGCTTTGTACACCAAAATTCCTCAGCGGTTTACCCCTCACCCTGTATATTCAGAAATATTTTTAAAATGTGCTCTCTAACAAACAGTCAAATGTCCCGTTTCAATCATTTTTCTAAAATAAATCGTTTAGGTGGAGTAGAAGACGGGAGGTGAGATGCAGGACCCTGTATATCGAGTTCAAATGCCCATGTATTACCTACTATACTATTTGAAACTCGGAATCGTTGTTGGATATCTTCATTAGCAGATGAACCGATTAGTTATACAATAAGTAGGTACGTACTATATTTCAATCGGAAGACCCCGTGCCTCTCCGTGAAATAGGTGCTAGATATTCAATAGGCCCTTCAGGAACTGGGAAACAAACAGCACTTACCCCCAAAACTTCTAGGAACTCGCGATTATCGCCCCCATAACCCGAGCATCGATCGTGTATTTCATTCCGTGCCTCAGACGTTGATTATTTTCTTTGTTTTGTTTCTGGCGCTCATTTGTTCCTGACTTTCGTCAATTGTTTCCCGATGTGACGTTCCAGGGCGATTTTTTCCCAAGCAATTCCGACGCGAAAGAGAAATTGGCGAAAGCGTTCTTTCAGCGCGCGTCTGGTACATTTTATGTTGTTGTCATGTCAGATTAGTCTTGTATTGATTTGTTATTAAACTGCATACTATCAATGACTTTTTCACGAGTTCTACATTCTGTTAAAATAAATGCTTCAAATTTGAGAAAACCCTTTTGAACTTCCCGGTGTGAACAGATCAGAAAGTAGGTCGCTCGTAATCCGACTCAGATTATTAATACAAAAAAAGGTAGGCATAATTTCACGTTGTTTCAGTGCGTGACCTTTGCACCCTCTTAGCGAACCTTAGATAACAAAAATTCCGAGGGTAAATATTAAATACGTAATTTCACTCTGCACACACACATCACGACAGGCGGATTTTTCTAGATTTTTATCGGAGAACTTGTTCCATTAGGCGAAAGCGCGAAGTTTACTTAAAAAGCTCCGCTTTTCTGAACACGAAACGTTAACACGTGACAGTGGTGGAAATTGCATGCTGCACAAGTGTGTATTGTGGGGATCCCTTTTTCAATTTTGATAGGATGAGACTCGGAAAAGTCGAGAGCTGGTAGTTCGGAATCTACCTGAGAGCTCGAGAGGGATACTGAACAGTAAATAACTGGGAGGGTGGGGGAGGCGTTTGAAAGGCTGTGACTCCAACAGGAGTGAGGCCCAACATCAGTTTATGCAGAGATGTTAAATTGCTGAACGATATCTGGAATTGGAGAAACGCTGGTCAGTTTGCCCGTTATATTATATTATATTAGATTATATAACGCCATATCCATAACAGAATCAAGTGTCCAAAATTCACGGCTTCAAATAAAAACCTCATCGTCGCGACGCTGCAGCCTGCAATATTTCACAGTGAGAAACCCCCCTCCGACAGCCTTTTAAATAATATTTCAAAGTTGCTGATGCAATTTCCTGTAATTCCTGGGGATTATACGACGTCCCGGAGATCGGGACCAGATGAGCCATCTCCCGGAAAAAAATGTATTCAATTAAACGGACGTATGCCTGCGATTTGTAAGGACGGTTTTTGCGGTCGCGTACCGGCAACATATTCGATCATTATGGCTTTACGTGGTAAGAATACACTGAAGGATATATAGATAGCTCTCGGAGAGTTTATATTGTGTCGGTACACGGCCGGTAATTCGGTTGTGCTTCTGGAGATACATTACTATTCAGGGTATCTCTCCTCAAAACAATATTAGTTCTCCTGTCCGCATACATTCAATAATTAAATAAAACCAAAATTCAAATAAAGTGTTCATTTTCTGCCTTGTCGTTTCCTGAACCAATATAGAGGAAGTTGTCATCATAAAGTTTTCAATCCGAAGACTGGTTGGACGTATACCTCCATCCTTTTTTATCCTGAGCTAACCTCTACGCATTTCCCCAAAAGTTGAAAGTCCTACATCCCCAACTATTTGAGAGCAGTAGTGTCTAATCTGGGCCTATCCCTACCTCAATTACAGGGCATATCCTTGTTTCTTTCTATGCAACTCGGTCCTGTGCTATATAAATATACCGTGTGACAAAGGTAGCAATCGAAATACTACTTTTTTCTGCGTATGAGGATATCAAAAACTCTGCAATTTTCCAATTTATTAAAGCATTAAAAGCAAAAATTACACTAATAATTTTCAAATTAAAACACGGATATTCATCAGATTACCTATGACAATTTAATTTATTCTAATCAAAGACTCCCTTGATTCTAATTTCCAATTCGTCTGAACTGTCAACATTATTTATCGACAATTTAAAATTTGGGTTTCAAAATGAACAAAAATATTTATTCAGTTGAAGAAAAGGTTTTCATTGTGAAAACATTTTACGGCGGCAATAGTCTGCGGGTAGTCCGTGACTTATTTTCTGTAAAATTCAATAACAGTCCTATTCCTTCGTTCCAAGAAATCTTGTTGAGGTAGAGGAAACGGTAATTGGCCTGATAACTGCTAGTCCAACATCTAGTTTAAGGTCTATTGCCCTAGAATGTAATGTTTCAAGAGAAACTGTCCGTAACATATTAAAAAAAACAAATATCATCCTTTTAAATTCCAATGTCACCAAGAGTTACTTCCTTTTGACGAAGAATCAAGGCAAACTTTCTGTGAAGAAATGCAAGAACGGGCTAATCGGGATCGCAGCTTCCTCTCATCAATTTGTTTTACCGATGAGTGTACCTTCACTTTAAATCAAATTCACAAAACGTTAGGCATTGGGCCCAGGAAAGTCCCAGAGTAAATCTACCCACTACAACGCAATACCCTCAAAAAATCAATATTTGGGCAGGCATTTTTAATAATCGCATTATAGGACCATTTGAAATACAGGGAAATTAAAATTCAGAAGCTCATTTAGATCTTTTAATTAACCATATTGGCCCTGCATTAGAAGAAGTTGCACATGCAAATCGGGAGGTCTGATTTCAACATGACGGATGCCCAGCACATTTTGGAGCACAAGTGAGGGGATTATTAAATGAAATATTTCCAGAGAGCTGGATTGGTCGAGGTGGTGCTATAAACTTGCCAGCTAGATCTCCCGATTTGGCACCGTGTGACTTTTTCTTGTGGGGTCATTTAAAAAATAAGATTTATAAAACTCGTCACCCAAATATTGATTCTTTAAGGAATGCTATTTTTGCGGAATGCAACTTAATAAACGATCGGCAACTTGCGAATGTGAGAAATTCTTTCTATAATAGGCTGGGATACTGTCTGATACAGAATGGGGGTTTATTTGAATATTTGTTATAGTTATTTTTCTTTTTTTATGTTACTTTAATTTCATTGTATATTAATAAGTTTTTGTCCTTACCTAGATATGAAATAAATAAGTATTAAATTGCCAGATTACAAAATTCATTAGAGCAAAATAAACAAATGTTGCCGCTTGTTAAATTTTTCATAATTGCAGTAAAATTAAAGTATGTAATTTAATTTTTATTATTTAATTTTACTGCTTTAACATTTTTCCAAAAACTTTTTAATAGGTTAGACGACACCTACAATTATTTACCCTACACTATGGATCAGCATTCACCAACGAAACATCCACACCAGTAATCAATTAATTGTCAACTATAGGTAATGACAATAATAATGTGAATAAGAATTATCTAAATAAAAAAAATCTATAAAAATCAAAGACGTCCGTGATTAGAATAAATTAAGTTGTCATGGATAATCTGATAAATTTCTGTGTTTTAGTTAGAAAATTATTAATGTAATTTTTGCTTTTAATGCTTTAATAAATTGGAAAGTTGTAGAGTTTTTGATATCCTCATACGCAGAAAAAAATAATCTTTCGATGCTACCTTTACCACCACTGTAACTATACATGGGGAGCAGGAATCCCCAAAAATGTAATTGCCCATGTTATTTCCCCATGTACACATGGAAGTTTGTCACACGGTATAAACTGAAAACTTCCTGTACCGCATATAAGTTTCCCAAATATTCTTTCCACCATCTGCCTTCTCCCCGCTTCCGATTAGGATAATTCCTGCCTCGTTTCTAGTGTTTTTGCTACTAGAGGAAGTTGGCACCATCGTAAATTATCTAAACCAATGCGATTGTATGTTTGTACGAAATTGAGTAATTCCCAGATAAATTCGAAGACGTAGCGTTGTCACACATTTCGTCACTCGCTGAGGTTAGTGTCACCACCCTCTATCAGACATCATATCTATAAGTTGGGAATTGCAATCCAGTCGCCTCTGGACTATTAAAATGGGGCGCCGTTGCCTTGGCAACAGACTCTAAGAGGACTCCAGCTCAGCAGTAAACAACTAAAATTGGGAGCCCCTTCGGGGATACTTACACTTATTAAGCTCCCTTCGTACAATCCTCAGTGATTGTTGTTATGAATAACTTCATTATTGTTGGTTTATTTGATTCAATAGGTTTGCTTTGCTTGATGGCTTGATGTCTACCAGCACCTCCACCATTATTTGCAATTTCTGATGATGACTTATTTAACGAACAAATTATTGATTTAATACCATCTAATCTCTACTCTCAATAATGTAACCATAACCGGAAAAACGTATTCCTTCCAAGTAAGACGCAAAATTCTAAATCACGATTTTCTTCACCTTAAGAAAATCGCCCCCTTTGCAACCCTTTGCGGTAATTGCGCGTAGTGATTTCTTAATCGACTTCTCGTTATCCTCGCTGAATGGAATAAAATAATGCCAAACTGCCGTAATTTACCCTAGAATCGTGGGTGCGGCGGGCGACAATAACGACGAGATGGGGAGGGATTCGAATATTTGAGTAGGGCGGAGAAAATAACGGCACGCGTTAACGGCTTTTAACGGCTTTCGCGGAGCAGCTGCGAAACGCTCGAAGACAGAGGGCGTCTTGTGTCTACAGCCAATTCGGATGGTAATATTATAATTAAAGTCGACACTGCTCTGGTACAAATCCCTACTTGGAAGCTGCTCGAAAATTCTTATTCATAATGTAAAATTGGGGGGAATTAGGGAGTTGTTCTTAGTAGATTCCACCTGGTTTTCAATTATGTTGCTTCTCGAAATGGAACGTCAGTGTTAAAATAATAGCAGACAAATCATAGTTCCACAACTTAAGAAATTGCCACATTGCGACTACATTGTTCAGCAAACCTCTAACATTTGAAAAACTTCGCAATAGAATTTACAAAAAGGCTCGCGGTATATTTGTTCCCATTTGCGTCGAGTCGAAGAACATGGATCTGCTTTTAGAAGATTGATGTTCGCAAATACGAGTATCAGTTTCCCTTAAACATATTCACCCTTTCCTGAATAAAATGAGTCATGTGATATTGAAAGAAAAATAAAGTTCAGACTTCCCGGGGACAGTCCCAATCATTTTAACAAAAATGTTTTATCAGAGGGGGTACGAACGCTTCAACTGTAAAATCGCAGATGCTGCAGACTACTTTTCAATAATTTCAAAACACAAACCACGGCACTCTTGCAGTAAGACCCTAATTCCGGTTTATCTTTACAACACAACGCTGTTAATAACTAGACTTCAATGCGGAATTGTATGTTGATTTCGCCAATATTGTTTTCAAATGTTTTTGTTTTGGGGGGGGGGGGAGACTTAAACGCTCAGTTCGCTTCGCGAGCTGAGCTTGCCCACAGACCAGAAATAGTGGGCCGTGGAACCACTTTTTTGGCCGTATTCAGTGACGGGCAACTATAAAACAAAGCAGTACGTTTTGTATGCCTTTATTGCAACAAGTACATATAACGCACGAAAAGGGAGGTTCGGAGAAAAATAAGATATCTACATAATATCAACATAATCGATATAATGATGCAACAAGGGTATTAAAAGTACGATTCACATAATTTGCCATATTTATGTAGTAGGTAGGTAAATGTCCCGGTAAATGTGGAAATGGTGTGTGATTCTTGCATCTAACCCCAATTTCATTCAACCTCAAAATAGTAGTGTAAAGGCAGACCGGTATAAGTAAAACAAAGTCAACAATTTATTAACTGTACATGTTTTTTATAATTCAGTATAAGTAGGTATGTAGATTGTAGATACCTGCTTACTTCTGTTTGTAAAATAGGTACCTACCTATATTCTCTAATACAATACAATACATACCTACTCATTTATGCAGGTATGTATACCTAAGTGATTGACAAGTTATCAAGTTAACAGTTTTATAACGGATTGGAATTTTTTAAAAAAAGCGGAAACACATACAAATCACGCGAATGAAAAAACTACGCTGCGTAGGTAACAAAAAGAAACAACTGCTATATTCTGGAACGGTTAATGTAGAAACTCGGAAGAGACTCTTAAAGACGCATGTATGGAGTACGAAATTATACCTATGGGTGCGAAACTTGGACAATGGGAGAAGCGGATTGAGAAAGAGTAGAAGCGTTTGAAATGTGATGCTACAGACGGGTGTTGAAGATACCGTGGATAGACAAGTTAGCAATAAGGAGGAATTAGAAAGAGTTGGGGAAAAGAGAAAAGTATGGAAGACAATAAAGAATAGGGGATAGGATCGTAGGATGGTAGGACACCTTCTGAGACACAAAGGAATAGTTCGCGACATACTAGAGTCAGAGATAGGAATAAAGAGGTAAAGGTTGGAGCAGATTAGACTACTGCTCTCAAATAGTTGGGGATGTAGAACTTTTACGGAAATGCGTAGGCTAGCTCAGGGAAAGGATGGAGGTACGCGTCCTACCAGTCTTCAAAAGAGAACTTTATGATGACGTACTATTTAATTATTATTGTAAAATAGTTAATAAAATTTCCTTTATTAGTTCAGGGAGGGAACGCTACGGCGATACAGTATTTGGCTCCGTCATGCTCCTAGCATCCTGTTTCAAATTATGCTAACCGTAACACGTTACCAAGTACCAAGGGGTCCCAGAAAACTGTCGATAAATTACATTATGTTCGATTTTATTTAGAGTGGCTGCAATAGGGCAGCCGATAATTTTATAAACTTTTGCAATGATAAACTAACTCGCGAAAATATCGATAATGCTGACCAATTTTCCTTCTGGCTCCAACGAACCATTTTTTCCGTTTTATTGGTGTGCTGTACGATGTATTAGTCTAGGTACAAAACAGAAAACACCAGTTGGAATCAGTTAATAATATTTAACAATTTAACTACACATGCATATGCATAATACTTATGGGACTGCTGCGCGCTGAAGCTGGGACTTGTACGTTGTACTAAGTTCTGACGTCACGCGGCCTACTCTCGCTGCAAGGTACGATTTCTAGCCTCGCACCGACGGAAAACTTTGCAACGGCTTCACAGGCGAAGGAATTTTTTTTAACAAAAATTAACAACATAACTGCCTTCAGTATAATAAACTCTATCAATTTTAATGAAATTTGAAAATTACCGAACTTGCCTATTGGCACTATTTAATTACCCAGTAAATTCTCGACGCTCGAATCGGCACGAAAATAGGTACAATCCCAAAAACGCCCGAAACGGGAACGCACGAAACGGGAAGATACCGTACATGATAAGACTGGGAAAACCCAGCTATTAGGGGCAGGTACTATTATCTTGCCCGCGCGCAATCGACCTGTCCCTTTTGCGGCCATTTTGCTTTTTAGGTTCCCAAAATGTCTGTCAATGATGTCAAAGTCACTAATATTTATTTTCTTTGCAGTCTTCCTGGATTTCAAGAGTGCCTTGGTTAATTTTTTTAGGTTTTTGAAGTTGTCTGGGTTCTACTGGAATTATGTTATTAACTTTCAATAATGATACACCCTGTATGTTCAAAATATGATAATCCAACACTCAGGGAACTTTTAGCGATGATGCACTTTACGGATAGGGAGACAGGACACAGACGGGACATCCTGGCGCCGCAGTGAGAGAAATATCGCCACTATTTTGCTTCCACAGATCGATAAAAACATCCCGGCTGTATGGTACACGCAGAAAAAGTGCCACAAACGCATCTCAGTTATACAGCCACCCCTTTCATCCTCTCAGGAACACACGGGGGTTGAATTCCCCCCTCGCGAAATGGCTTTAGCCGAGCAAACAAACTACTAATAAGAGAAGTAAACTTGGGGAAAGTTCGTCGGGAAACAGCTCTAGTTATGGAAATCTCTCAAGATTTCGGTTCGTATTTATGGTACGTCATCTTAAGTTCGTAGTACGGGTGAAACATTAGAAAATAAAAGAGAAGTCGGATGTTTTAAGTTCGAGGAGACAAGACTCGAGAATCTCGAACGTTTCCATTAAAATTCCCGAGCAGGAAACGGTTTATTGGACGAACAGGTCTGCTAGACAACTTAATAGAATCGATTCGGTGTCCTTTTTTGGTAGTTTGTTCCTTGATCCCGAGTTAATTGGCGATTCGTGTTGGGGCATATGTTAATTTACAGACAAACTTGATAACGTTCTTTAAAATAAAAAAAATAAACGAATGCATTAAACAAAGTGACTACCTATTGTTATACCGTGTGACAAACTCCCATGTGTACATGGGGAAATAACATGAGCAATTACATTTTTGGGGATTCCTGCTCCCCATGTGTAGTTACAGTGGTGGTAAAGGTACCAATCGAAAGATTATTTTTTTCTGCGTATGAGGATATCAAAAACTCTACAACTTTCCAATTTATTAAAGCATTAAAAGCAAAAATTACATTAATAATTTTCTAACTAAAACACAGAAATTTATCAGATTATCCATGACAACTTAATTTACTTTAATCACGGACGTCTTTGATTTTTATGGATTTTCTGAACTGTCAACATTTAAAAATGAACAAAAATATTTATTCAGTTCAAGAAAAGGTTTTCATTGTGAAAATATTTTACGGCGGCAATAGTTTGCGCGTAGTCCGTGCCTTATTTTCTGTAAAATTCAATAACGGTCCTATTCCTTCGGTATAACAACAAATAATTTAGTAAGAAATTTGAAGGCTGGGAATCTTTCATCGAAAGAAGTTAATTTTTACTAATACATAAACTTGTTTTTTTTATTTAGATAATTCTCATTCACATTATTATTGTCATTAGGTCATTACCTATAGTTGACAATTAATTTATTACTGGTGTGGATGTTTCGTTGGTGAATGCTGGTCTATAGTTTAGGGTAAATTGTAGGTGTCGTCTAACCTATTAAAACGTTTTTGGGAAAATGTTAAAGCAGTAAAATGAAATAATAAAAATTAAATTACTTTAATTTTACTGCAATTATGAAAAATTTAACAAGCGGCAACATTTGTTTATTTTGCTCTAACGAATTTTGTAATCTGGCAATTTAATACTTATTTATTTCATATCTAGGTAAGGACAAAAACTTATTAATATACAATGAAATTAAAGTAACATAAAAAGGAAAAATAACTACACACAACATCAAAAGTCTTGGACCCCCTGCATACTGAAAGCTAGGAACTTGATTACAATTTTTTGCTTATATGACAACAAAGTATGCCTTTCTAGGAAACAAGAACCATTGAAAACAAATGAATTCTTCGGTCTGTTAAGAATTGTCACTTGAATGAAATTAATCGTTCAGTTTCACCGCAAATTCTGTAAGGTAAACACCATTTTTATTTCGTGTTTTGTGGTTTATAATGCCAGGACAAGAAATTTCGGCCTTCAACAGAGCCAAAATAGTGGCATTATTCGATGAAGGTGTATCAAATCATCGAATATCGGCTAATTTAGGAATTTCTAGAAGTTCCGTTATACGAATCGTCCAGAGGTATCAAGAAACTGGAACCATAGAAAGAAGACCTCGAAGTGGACGAAGTAGAACTTCGAATGATAGGGAGAATCGTTACATAGCCCAATATGCTCGCCGCAATCGCACTGCTTCAGCAACAGCTCTCAGGTTACACTTTCAAGCCACCTTTCACCATATCATTTCAACATCTACCATCCGAAGGAGGCTTCATTCTGCAAATCTGCGATCTAGAAGACCCTTAAGAGTTCCCATATTGTCACCCCGCCATCGTCGCGCCCGGTTAGAGTGGGCAAGGGAGCACAGGAATTGGCTTTTACCAGAATGGCGGAGGGTACTTTTTTCTGATGAAAGCAGATTCGGACTCGTGAGTGATGACAGACGGCAAAGGGTCTGGAGGGAGTCAGGTCGACAACATCAACTCAGTTTTCCCCAAGAAGTTGCTCCCTATCAAGGTGGTACAATAATGGTATGGGGGGGTATAATGTTCAATCGCCGGACTCCATTAATTCTCATACCACGGACAATGACCAGTGAAATTTACGTAGAAAACATTATCCAGCCTATCATTTATCCCCTTCGTAACGAAATAGGGGATAATTTCATCTTCATGGATGATAATGCGAGGCCCCATCGCGCCCGCAGGGTTCAGCAGGTACTGGAAGAGGGCCAGATAACGCGAATGGCATGGCCAGCAATGTCTCCTGACATAAATCCCATAGAGAATCTGTGGGATAATGTATCTAGAGCAATTCATAATCGAATTAATCCACCAATAAATTTCCAGGAGCTTGCTGTAGCTGTAGAAGAGGAATGGAACAACATTCAACAAGAAACAATCGATGACTTGATTAGATCCATGCCCAGAAGAGTTTTGCTGTTGTTACAGAGAAGAGGAGGACATACAGATTACTAGCCCTCACTCCAGCCTTCCATTTTGTTCATTTTTCCATTATTTTAAAATTTTGTTGTTTTTGAGAATAAAACTTAATCTGCCATTTTTGTAATTTTTAATTTTTTATTGCCTCATTTACCGACCCCCAATAAAGTGGTTGTGAGTGTAGTTATCACAAAGTAATACACTTTCAAAACTATATTTTTGTTTGTTCAGAACAGCAATATTGTTTCGGATACATAGGGGGTCCAAGACTTTTGATGATGTGTGTATAACAAATATTCTGTATCAGACAGTATCCCAGCCTATTATAGAAAGAATTTCTCACATTCGCAAGTTGCCGATCGTTTATTAAGTTGCATTCCGCAAAAATAGCATTCCTTAAAGAATCAATATTTGGGTGACGAGTTTTATAAATCTTATTTTTTAAATGACCCCACAAAAAAAAGTCACACGGTGCCAAATCGGGAGATCTAGCTGGCCAGTTTATAGCACCACCTCGACCAATCCAGCTCTCTGGAAATATTTCATTTAATAATACCCTCACTTGTGCTCCAAAATGTGCTGGGCATCCGTCATGTTGAAACCAGACCTCCCGATTCGCATGTGCAACTTCTTCTAATCCAGGGCCAATATGGTTAATTAAAAGATCTAAATAAGCTTCTGAATTTAAATTTCCCTGTTTTTCAAATGGTCCTATAATGCGATTATTAAAAATGCCTGCCCAAATATTGATTTTTTGAGGGTATTGCGTTGTAGTGGCTAGATTTATTCTGGGATTTTCCTGGGGCCCAATGCCTAACGTTTTGTGAATTTGGCTCTTGATTTAAAGTGAAGGTTCACTCATCGGTAAAACAAATTGATGAGAGGAAGCTGCGATCCCGATTAGCCCGTTCTTGCATTTCTTCACAGAAAGTTTGCCTTGATTCTTCGTCAAAAGGAAGTAACTCTTGGTGACATTGGAATTTAAAGGGATGATATTTGTTTTTTTTTAATATGTTACGGACAGTTTCTCTAGAAACATTACATTCTAAGGCAATAGACCTTAAACTAGGACTAGGACTAGCAGTTATCAGACCTATTACCATTTCCTCTACCTCAACATTTAGATTTCTTGGGACGACTAAAAAAATAAATGATAAGATTAATTTTAGATTTGTTTCACTCCACGTTATCACTTGTTAAATTTCTCATAATCCCAGTAAAATTTAAGTTAGCGAACAATAAGGAATTAGCAACTAGGTAATAATAATAAGCGAATCAGAATTATCTAAATAAAAACCAAGTAAATTTATTAGTAAAAATTACCTTCTTTCAGTGAAAGATTCCCAGTATCTTCAAATTTCTTAATTATAGTATATTATACACGAGTTTATAATGAATGCTATTATTACCGAGGATGAAGTTTACAACACGAACGAGTGAAACGAGTGAGTTTTGTTAATTTTGTAATTAACTAAAAGATGTAGATTATGTGTTGAAAAACATAGGACACCTGTGCATAGTTTACCAAAGAGTAAACAGTAATTGTGTTAACAATTTGAGTTGTATGCTTGAAGAGACAGAAGAAATTTAATAAATCTCCAACAGCCCGAAATTTTTAATAAACACAAGATGAACACTACCATCTGTCAAATCAAAAGCGCAACCCTCAAGATTCCCACCCTTCCAATTAAAGTCCGTCTTGTCTCGAGAGCGAAATATTAAATTTAATTTTTAATTAAAAGGGGAGTAATTAATCGGCTAATATTTTTGCGGGAGACTTCCTTTAAAACAAATTCGTTCTTTGACTCATACTCTTCTTCGCTAATAAGAGGAAAGTGAAAAAGGAGAAACAAATAATTTGCATTTTGTACACAAGGGATCAATTATGCCTTCGTTAAAGATGATTAGAGCTTTCGAATTCTACCCTTGTCGAATTCTTTCGATATTTTCGCAAACAAAGGAGCTAATAACGAAATATTACCCACTCTCTGCGTCTTTTAAGTTCTAAGAAACAACATTATTAAACATTGAATTGGAAGCTTTACGATTAATCCAGTCACCAATTATTTTTTGCCATTCATTATTTTTGTAAGGGCAAGAATATATCAACAAACCCTGGTATCTCCAAACGCGGAAGTTTTTTCCCAACCCCCTCTATAAAATTATGTCAGAGCTCGTTAGAGTGGCTATTAATATCAAAATTTCGCCTAAAAAGCCGCCGAATGAAGGGATTAAACGTAAATATTATATTAAAATTCAAAAATTTTCCAATAAAATTCGGAGCCGTAAAAAGCACCGCCTGTACTAGGGTGAGCCAGGCAAGAAGAAGAGACAGGGGGCGCAGCGGACAGATAAAGCGGATATTACAATGGCGAACGGGGCAATAACACTAGAGATGGGGAAATTAAAAAAAAAGATGCAGCTTCCGCATTTTTGTTTTGCAGAATGAAATTTTTCGCAATAAAAATGCGAATTTGCTATGCCAATCTGTTTAGTACCGATATATTAAGTTTAACATCCATCAGAATTAAAAAAATACATTACATATTAAAAGTTTGTATAAGAATAGGTACATATACCTATACTACGGAATGAAACAATAAATTATACATAACAAGAAAGTTACTCAATAAAAAAACAAGTTTTTAACTAGCGTAAAATTTAAAAAGATCGCAGTTATTTTCAAGACCGCTTCTTAGTTTTTTCGCTTTTATTGTACCCACTTTTTAGTTGTTACTATTAAGTTTAGAGGTCTACAAAACAGAAATAGGTAGAGAACCATATATTTCAATGAAAAATTCTGAACAAATTTTTACGATTCCGCACAAGCAAATTCAGTTTATTGCAAGTTTATTTTTGTATTGTTATTCGGGCAAACAGCCTAAAATTAATTTTCCGCTCGTAAATGCTTACAGCCGGTAGCTATCCAGAAAATGTTTATCGGCTCCGAAGGGAAAAGCCGAAGGAAACAGGAGTAAATAAAAACACTTTTGTTCCTCCTCCTATGATTGAACGCATCGATGAGAAAATCACGTAGTGGGTTGACTCGGCCGGAAATTACAGTTATCGGAAACAATCTTTTGGGTAGTCTCCCTCTTTTTGGTACACATACACATACACACAAATACATCCCCCAAGAACAAAATATAAAGTCAAAAAATCGCTGGAAAGATTGTTTTTTATTTTTTTTTTTTGATTTCTTGTAAGTTGAAAATATGTTAGTTATTCTTAGAGCTTCTTATACAGGGTGCCCCACGATGGGGATGACAAGCACCAAAGCAACCATCTCAGTTCATTGCCCATTGTGTTCGAACAACACGGAAATCAAAATCTCCATAATATCCTCATCTTGTTTTATTTACGACGACTGCGCCATTTGCCAGGAGAGATCTACTGCCGCCCCATAAATTCCCAGGTTTCTCTGGGAAGCCTTCAGATTAATTTTACGCAAGTGCCTTCGCTACGATAGGAATAAATTTCAAGTTTGTCTAGTACATGCAGCAACAATGTATGCCGCTCGTAGGGATCAAAAACATCGCCCGCATACGCGATTTCTCGCGCGCGGAGATACCCGGGCCATAAAAAATAAGTACACCTTTGTATCGCAATGTCTGTTGTAAATAGCTTTACCGTGTAAAAGCAGAACGATAAAAACAAGCAAAGACAAGGTTTATTTTGCGTTGTCATGTTTGCTTTAATTGTTTAACAGCCCATTATAGCTGAAATTATGTGTTGAATTACGCAAATAATCTAATAATTTTTATATCATGAAAGTTAAACAGTTTTGTACGCAAATGCTATAGTATTGTACGCGGTGGGCAAAATTGCTTGTTAGTATGGGGCAACTCTCTAACTATGGCAGAAATATGACATAAAATTGTATTTTTTAAATGCAAATCATAGTTACCCATGATATAGTTAAATAGAGCATTTTCCGAGGCATTTTCCCTCTTTTCAAATATAATATTTGGGGTCGATTTTTTCATTGTCATTCATTTTTATCGAAAATTCGCAATTTCCAATATAAAATAAAAAGCTAAAAAAATGGTACTAAACCTTGTTGAATATTTTAAAAATGAAGAAAAAGAAGCAGACAACGCAAAAAATATAAATGAAAGAGTTTCTGAAGCACTAGGAGTTGGTATGGTTTAAGAACAGTAGAAAGGATTGTACATGGAAAGAGGATGAAAGAGCCAGAAAAAAGAAAAGAAAAACGAAGAAAGAAATACACGAAAACTAAGGATTTAAGTGATACCGAAAAAATGGAATTGTAAGAAATGTTATTTATAATTTATATGAAGCAAAAGTGAATGTTACTCTACTAAGTTTACAAAAAAAAACCTTAAGAGAAAAGGGTGTTTTGGAAATTGGATTACGTTCCTTGTCAAAATTAATGAATATACAGCAGGGTGTTCGACAGGGTAATAAAGACAGGTATCCGCACGGAGCGCTCGCTACTGGAACCTTTTCGTTGCCAGTCGGATTAGAGAGAGACAGAGCATAGAGGGGGCCGGCCGCAAAAGATTTAGTTAGCCCGCTTGTGATTTAAAACTCATAAAATTTGATAATAGGTAACTGGACTGAGTTTATACCGAGGTTTACACATTTAATCGAGATAAATAAAAAGTAGCTTACCGGATAGAAGCAATACTTTCATATAGTTTGTAACGGTGAAATTTTACACTAAAACATTTTTCGGATTTTAATACTTATTTTATTTAAATTCATATAAGATTATGGTACTTACAACGTGCTAGGAATGTTTGTTATGCTATCTCTAACTTATTTATTCCATTTAATGATTAGTTTCTCTCCTTAGCTGCCATCGCAGTTGTCTTTCGCAGATGCCTCCGTCCCAGCCCTCGGCCCTTCTTCTTAGGTCACTGTAGATTTTGTTTCACTTCTAGTTCGAGTTACCTTTATTAGTTTATCAGGTTGAATGAGATTTACCTTTTGTATTACCCTGTTTTCTTGTATCTTTGTCACCTAGCTGGATTCTGGATATTGCCTGTATCTGCTGGTTGTTTATTTTGTTCTCGTCATTATTTAATATTTACCCTCTTTCTGATCAATTCTGTGCGCCTTATTGTTCATCTTTCGGACTTTTGTGTTTCATTTAGTTTACGGAAATCATTGAGGTAATCTGTCAGACTTTTGGGGTTATGTTTTGATTTTGCGATTTCCCCAGCTGTCATGTGTGAAGATCACCTCGATTGTATTGCTTTTCAGCAGGCCAGTGGTATACTCATCTATTTCAGCTTTCTAAATTGATGCTTTCATTTCTTTATGTCCTTTATTCTCTTTTCTTTCAACTCGAGAGGTTTCCTTAAGCTTTCTATCATCCTTATTATATTTCTGCTCGGAGTTGCAAGTCTTCAGAGTTCAGAGCGTTTCTTTCCATCTGTTTATTATTCTGCACCCGGCGACGCCTATGCTTTTTGATGTTGGTTTAGGGAGTTTGGATTTGGATTTTCATAGGTTGATCGCCGCGTATTCTTCACGTGCGCGTTTTTTTCAAAATTTGCAATTTCCGCTAGCCATTCTCACTTCTAGTCCGATTTCGAAGGTGATTGGTTTTGTGTGCTCCGGAGAATTTGAAGTTATTTTTTTCATAGCCAAGAATTTTGGGATTTTCTCCGGACATACTCCAGACGTCGTTTCAGCCCTAGTTTTGGTTTGTAGGAAGCGTCGTCTACTCCCGATTTGGGGATTTTGGACCATTTTACCGTCGATTTTGGCTGGAAGTTTGTTGGAAAAAAAACCCTCTCGAGGTGAGCACGTTTTCTTTCTTTTTCTTTCCTTCATTTGTTTAATTCTTATTATTAGTATTGTGTTGCCTTCTTCATTTCTCTTTTGCTGTTTGTAAATTCCATTTTGACTTTATAGTAATATCTATTTTTTGTGTCGAGATTTAGCGACAGTCGATACTCCCGTTTGCGACTAATTACATTGTTGTAGTTAGCGTGCGTGCGATTGACCCGTCGGTGCGCTGCGCGTGCGGAGCTCCATTCGTGTAGTGTATTTACCGCGTCATCCGCGCCTATTTTTGATTTTCCTTTTTAGCGCAACGTTAGTACCGGGTGTCTAAATTTCACCCAGGTTTATGTTCATTGGTTTTTTTATATTTATATTATATATATTCATTAATAATTAATTTGTTGATATCATTGGTGGTTTTTTTGGTATTGCTATTATATATATATTGTCAGATATCGCCATATCTGGTTTACATACCTATTTTGTTTTTTTTCATTATATGATATACTATTTGACTACGTTTTTTTCTTTTGTTATTTTATTGTGCCCTATTGTGTACCAGCGGCTTTTAGGAGTTGTAGTCGTTGTGTGTTGGCTACAGAGGATCAGCCAACAACTCCTTGGCGCCCTTTTCCTGTTTTTAGCCCACCCCATCTTCGGCTTCGAGCATAGCTGCGGCAGGATCCTCCATTGTGGCGTTAGTCTTTTAGGTTACGTCACAAGTGGTAGTTTATCATTTCTATTTGAAGGCATATCTATACATGTATTCGATTTCATAATGAGTAGACGTTCATGTTATAATGGGTATGGGAAGGATAAATAAAATAACGCAAATTGAATTTGGTGAAAGAATTATAACTTTTTGGAATAAGTAGAGGTACCTACATATTTAGAACAAAAAATAAGCACATTACATTAGATCTTAAGTACTTTGTACCTACTTATTATAACACACAATAAATAAGATAAACAGTTACGCTAATATATGATTTCAATTACAATGCATCTAAATTAAATCAAATTGTAATCTTCGAATACACATAGAAAAGGCGACCCATAATATAAATATGTCTCACCAACTTGGCGTAATTGTCTAGTTCCTCAAAGTTAACCAAACGGTGAAAAAGGAGTAGGATAGTCTATTGCATTTCCCCGTATGGTTACCTTTTTCGGCAACTGGACAATTACGCCAAGTGGAGCGATATACAGGATGATTAATAACGAGTGTAAAAGATTTCCAGGGCTGATAAAGGAGGTCAAAATAATAAGAAAAAAATCGATGAACGTATGTCCTAAAATTATTTCCAACAAGTTCTCGAAAAAAACTGATTATTTTCAATATTTCCGAAACTAAGAAAGCTATTAAATCACGTCTTTGCTAGTTAAAGATCTATCTTTCCTGGGAATTTTCTATCCCCATTGTTCCAGTTTGCCTTTTGGTATAAAAAGCAACGAAATTTTATTAGCATTGGAGGCACAACCGCTATGACAGTTCGGTACGACACAGCACTTTCCCATTTTCACGTAATAGTAATAACACAACACCTGTCCTAAATAGTTACGTAGGTAGGTACCTAAATCAGAACATTATCACATTTGCTAAAAAGTAAAAACATGAGGGGTAAACCGCTGAGGAATTTTGGTGTACAAAGCGCAGGAATTGTGAGGAATTGCCAAGGAATTTCGGGAATTGCAGAGGAATTGCGAGGAATTTCCGAGGAATTTCGGGAATTGCAGAGGAATTTCAGGAATTGCCTAGGAATTGCGCAGGAATTGCGGGAATTGCGAGGAATTTTGTGGGTATTGTCAGGAATTGACGGGTATTTGGAGGAATTACCACGTGTTGTAGAAGATTTGCGCTTGCGCGTCAAACAGTTGGAATGCGAATGAAGACATGCATTCAGTAGTGTGTTTGTATGCAGTATACAGGGCGATTCTTTTAAAGCGCACATTAGAAAATTTTCGACTTCTACTTATGCTAGAGTTACGAAACTTGGAACCTAGCCATAATCGACGATTCCCAAACGAAATTAAATATTTACTGGATGGCGTCACTCTTAAAATTAGCGGAAGTAGACGCCATCTTTATTTTTTTAATGACAATCAGCCATTTTGATTTCATATTTGAATTCGGCATTTAATTCCGACGACAACTAACCAAATTGTCACTACTTATCTGTCATACTTTTTGACATATGCCACATTTTCTCTTCAAATTTGCAGATGCAAGGGTTCATTAAAAATTGATATCTCTTGAACAGCCGAAGATAAGTCGATGAATTTTTTTTACTCCGATTCCTTAAGCTCCAAGGAATGTTTTGATTGATAACCGAAGTCATAACGAGTTTGCCAGCGGTTTAGAATTTTTTGAATACGGGTATCGCAAAATGTCAAAAACTCAATTTTTCAAATGGCACGTGTCAAATTTTATGTCACCGTTGGATGTAACATATAATTCTGGGGAGTTATGTTAGCATGTGCTATACCTAACTCCAATCGTTTTGGAGCTATTTTTGCAGTTTTTGAGTAAATTGGTGTCAAAAAGTATGACAGATAAGTAGTGACAATTTGGTTAGTTGTACTTGGAATTAAATTTCAAATTCAAATATGAAATCAAAATGTCCGATTGTCATTTGAAAAAACAAAGATGGCGTCTACTTAAGCCATTTTTAAGAGTAACGTCATCCCTGGCGTCATCCTGTAAATATTTAATTTCGTCTCGGAATCGTCGATTATGGCTAGGTTCCAAGTTTCATAGCTAAGTAGATGTCGAAAATTTTCTAATGTGCGCTTTAAAAGAATCACCCTGTATTAGTGTAGTTTTGAATCCGTATTTTTATATAAAATATGAAAGGTACCTAGTTAATTAGCTAGTGCGGGTAATAATGACAAATATATTTACCCAGTTTTTGGTAGGGACCGCTATTCATTTTCTCGTCGACTAGTAGAGTCCAATAGTTAGGTTATGTTTCATTTTGGGCGGGCAGCGTATTTCAAACGTATCGTTGTGCATTGAATAACAGTTAATCGCGTACTACGCCTACTACGCGGTCTATTATGAAGAAAGATGGTAGGTACATTGGACGAATTATAGAATATTCTGGAAATGAATTTGAAATTAAATTCTTATCTGAACAGTTAGATCTCTTTTCATGGCCTAAAAATGAAGATGTTGGTTGGGCGGAAAAAAATATTGACACGAATTTTTGCCCCGCAAGCGACCTTTCTGGTAATGAGTCACGCTGTTTGTCTGCAAGCCGCAGTTGTTTATTATGGCGTTGACCTTGTCTATTTGTGAGACTAGAAAAATCGATCGATGGAACAATCGATCTCTGGTAGTTTCCAGTTCCCGAATGTTCGAAGAAGACTATTTATTGGGAAGCAAGGAGCCGGGAGGACAGTTTTGAAGTTAGTTTTGACTTTCAGATGCGAAGAAGAGCGATAGAATCAGGCGAGTATAATGTCTTACATGCGTTTCGTTTAGAGTTTTGGTATCGGTACTTGCGTGCGAATGTTGTCGCGTTTTCAAGTGTACCGGGGCGTTTTCGGACGTGATTAACCGTTGGTTGTAAGAGTGTTTTTAGAAAATCTCGAACTGTTGATTTGTGTATTGTGGATTGTTTAGGTTAAGTAATTAGTTGTTTAATTGTTCGCTGGTAGTTATTTAATTGTTATTGCTTGTTGTTGTTTGTTTGTCACTTGTATATTTCGGTGCTTATTGTTAATTCTAAAACTGCATGTTCTCAAATGACATTTAATTCTAAATATTTGTGCATAAGTCACTATAAATAAATTTTGTAAATACGAAATAAGTTACAATTCGGTTACAATATGTTTTTACGACCCTATTGGATTAATAGGCAGCGGACCATTCCAACTCAAGAGATCTGATAAGATAAATATTGATAAGCAGTATAAATCTTACAAAAGTAAATGCCATTTTCAAAGGAGTTGTTATCTTTTTGGACGACAGGAGAAGTGGATCTAAAAAGAATAGAAGCGATTGAAATGTGGTGCTACAGGCACATGATGAAGATACCGTGGATAGATAAGGTTAGCAATAAGAAGGTATTAGAAAGAGTTGGAGAAAAGTGAAATGTATGGAAGACAATAAAGGATATTATTTGCGGCATCGGCAGTTGTAAATTTAAGTGTGTGTAATGTACATGTGGAATTGCAGGAATTTCCAAGGAATTGCGGGAACTTTTAAGGAATTGCGGGAATTTCCAAGGAATTGCGGGGAATTTCCAAGGAATTGCGGGGAATTTCCAAGGAACTGCGGGAATTTCCAAGGAATTTCGGGGAATTTCCAAGGAATTACGGAAATTTCGAAGGAATTTCGGGAATTTCTGGATAAAAAGGAATTGTGGTGTACAAATTTTTTCAGCGGTTTACCCCTCGTAAAAACAACTCAGTAACTGCGAACAATTTGACATTTTTATTAGTTTAACTAATCTGTTTTATAGCATTATTGATACAATTTTGCCAAAAACTGACAACATTAAGAACCTATATTCAATAATACAATAACGACATATAATAAATCATCTGTAGTGATTGGAGAATTGCGAATAATTAAAATACAAGAGCTTAACACAGTAAACCCACATACACTTCTGCACATAAGTCACATTGCCGCGCTTTCGAAGCACGCCCTCTATGCTCCGTCCTTTTCCATGCCTCTTGCTCGCACACTGATTACGACTTGGGTCCGCCACCGCATGCAGCCCAGGATAGCTCGTGCGGATACCTGTCTTTATTACCCTGGTTTTCGATATAAAAAAGATTGCAATAGAAGATTCTTCTGTGAACAGCCGTACACAGTTCACCAAAGAGTTAAATTTTTAAAGAAATATGCCGAAAAACTTAATTTAAAATTTAGGAAAGTGATTTTTTGAACAAGACGTGGATATATTCGAACGGCAGTGAGTCAAACTCTTGGCAAGATGATTCGGTGAAGTCAGTAAAGAGGAAGAAAGGATGTGGAGCGGGAAAGCGTTTTATAATCTTGCACGCAGGGTCTAAGGATCTAGTCCCGGATTTTTACCTGGTGCTAGTTTAATGTTTTCGTCAAAATAAAAAAGTATGGACTACCACGATAATATGGACAAAGGTTTATTTGAAAAATGGTTAACAGAACAGCTAATTCCAAATTTAGATGAACCTTCTTTAATTGTTCTTGACAATGCATTATACAGGGTGAGTCACTAAGGCGAAATCGGCCTATAACAAGAGTACAGTTCAAAATGGGAGAAACTTTTTCAAATAAAAGTTTTTGAAAAATAAGTGGTTAATGAGATAAAAATATTTTCAAATATGGCGGACTTCCGGTTATACCGGAAATTGACACTAACTGTGTTATTTTAAATGGAACACCCTGTATTCGTTTACATTTTTGGATTTCTCATGAAAAATAAATGTCAGTTTGTTAATCAAACATTGGGTCTCAGTCGCACCGCTATGGAGTTTTTTAATTTTTTTTTTAAATTTTGACGTTTGCAGTAGTTGGCGCCATTTTGAATATCTTCGAAACGAAAGCACTTAGAGGAATGCGGTTTCGACAGTTCGTCTCTGGAAATAACGGCCTATCACACACAAGTATAACATGGAATCATAACTTTTTAATCAAATGAAATTTATCCATGCCAATATTTACTAATTCAAACAGGAATAACACTTTTTTTTTAAATGGAATGCTACATTGATTCTCACCTCATAAGACACAAAATTAAATTTCCTTTCTGATGATGTATGGTTGTTGGCATCTGTCGCCAGCAGTTTTTAAGAAATTTGCGGTTTTCTGGAAATTTTGAATAGTATCATGTTTATGCATTAACAATGGTTGACGTTTGGCGATATTGTTTTGTTTTGTCTTACAAAATGTTCGTTCCAAATCTTCTATACTATTTCCAAAACTTCAAAGATCATTAGATAATAACAGCAACAAAAATAAATTAATGTAATTAGAATAAATGTTCGACATAACCGCCATCCTCACGATAACAAACACGCAATCGTTTCAACAAAGAATTGTTCACATTTATCAGCATATCTTGATTGATACTTTGAAATGCATCGCGAACTCGTTCCATCATATTTTCTCGACTAGTTAGAGGTTCCCTGTAAACTAACTGCTTTACGTACCCCCACAAGAAAAAGTCAAGTTTTGTTAGGTCTGGAGATCGCGCTGGCCAAGGTGTCGGACCTCCTCTTCCTATCCAAGTGTTTGGAAATGCTGCAGTCAAGTGCTCCCTTACATCCCTCCCGTAATGTGCAGGCGCTCCATCTTGTTAATACCACATCTGTTGTATTGCAGCAAGTGGTAAATTGTCTAACATTTCTGGCAAATCGTTTTGTAAAAATTGTAGGTAGCTATTACCGTTCAAATTTCCATCGAAAAAATGTGGTCCAATTACGTGTCGTCCAATTATGCCACCCCATACATTCAAAGACCACCTATGTTGATGATCCAATGGCCTTATCCAATGGGGATTGTCAGTACTGTAATAATGGCAGTTGTATCTTGAAACAAAACCGTTCTTATGAAACGAAGCTTCGTCCGTAAAGAGAACATGATCAAAAAGTCATTTCGCTCCTGAAGTTTACGTAAAGCCCACTCACAAAACTGCATCCGATTGTTGAAGTCATTTTGATCTAGTTCCTGAACCAACTGAACGTGGTACGGGTGAAATTTATTTTTGCGCAGTATTCGAGATACAGAAGTTTGGCTTATTTCTAACTCGCGACTAATTTCTCTGGTACTTAAATGAGGATCTCGAACAACGGTAGCAGCTACTAAAACTTGATTTTCCTCATGTGTCACTGATTTTACACGTTCTGTCTTCTCGTATCCCACACAACCAGTTCGTTCAAACCTCTCTTTTAATTTTGCGAATGCCGTTACATTTGGATGTCTATGCTCGGGAAAACGTTGCGCATACATTCTTGAGGCAAGTAACGAATTTCCTTCTGCTTCACCCAAGGAATACACCATAGCAATTAATTCTTCTTGAGTGTACATTTTCAGTTCTCTTAATTGTGATATTTATTAAAATTGAAATCAATACTCTCACTAATTGAACTCAAATTGCACTCTTACTTAACAATAATTTAATAGAAATGACATTTCGTTGGCAAAACAAAACAAAATCGCCGAACGCCAACTATTGTTAACGCAATAACACGATATTATTTAAAATCTCCAGAAAAACGCAAATTTCTTAAAAACTGCTGGTGACAGATGCCAACAACCATACATCGTCAGAAAGGAAATTTAATGTTGCGTCTTTATGAGGTGAGAACCAATGTAGCATTCCATTTAAAAAAAAGAGTTATTCCTGTTTGAATTAGTAAATATTGGCATGGATAAATTTCATTTAATTAAAAAATTATGATTCCATGTTATACTTGTGTCTAATAGGCCGTTACTTCCAGAGACGAACTGTCGAAACCACATTCCTCTAAGTGCTTTCGTTTCGAAGATATTCAAAATGGCGCCAACTACTGCAAACGTCAAAATTTTCAAAGAAAATTAAAAAACTCCATAGCGGTTCGACTTAGACCCAATGTTTGATTAACAAACTGACATTTATTTTTCATGCGAAATCCAAAAATGCAAACGAATACAGGGTGTTCCATTTGAAATAACATAGTTAGTGTCCATTTCCGGTATAACCGGAAGTCCGCCATATTTGAAAATATTTTTATCTCATTAAGCACTTATTTTTGAAAAACTTTTATTTGAAAAAGTTTCTTCCATTTTGAACTGTATTCTTATTATCGGCCGATTTCGCCTTAATGACTCACCCTGTATAATTCTAGAATATTAAATAAGCAACCAAATTCTTCATGAAAAAAATGAAATATTTGAGTGGTTACAAAAACAAAATCAAAACTTCACCAAATCTGTTAAAATCAGAATTATTGATGGTTGCAAAGTCAATAAAAAAAGATAAAATATTAAAGGAACAAATGGTCATGAGGTCATCTGCCTCCATATCATTTCCAGTTTAATGCCATTGAATTAATATGGGCAGGCCCAAAAACTTATTACGAAAAACATATTGGAGATGGTTTACGTTCCGATCAAGTAGAAACAGTTTGGGAATCTTCCTTAAATCACATATCTCAAGAATATTGGGAAAAGTCGGTGAATCACACAGAAAACCTTGTTTTGAACTGGTGGCGTGGCGTTGGGATCAGTTAAATTCAGCCAATCTTCATAGATCCATTTAGACCAGTGTTTTTATACGGTGTAATAAAAAAATGTACGGCCTATTAACATTTTATAATAGACATAAAAAGGTGTTAATTAACATGTAATTTCCATATCTCTTAAAACACTGTAAGTCTGTGCCAGAAAAACTTGTACATGTAATCGAGATAGTGCGTATTCCATGGCTTACTCAAGTTCTTGATGTGTATATCCCCTATACAAACTATTTATAGCAACTGTGGAATTTATAAGCGCCCAACACCCACCAGCAATTCTATGAAGTAAAACAGTTTTAATTTTATCTCCGCCGTAACACAAGCGTTTAGATACGTACCTGGGTTGGGTAGGTACTTCATGAATTAAAGCCTTCAATATACAGTTAAACAAGTACAAGATATTTTAATAACGGTATTTCTGTGCAACCGCCGCGCAGCCATGGCAGTAAAATATCCAAGAGTGCCTGGATTGTGAATGGTTTGATTTGATTTTCGTCTAACAAAACAAGATGCTAAAAGTGCCCCGAAAAAGAAAATACGGTGAAAGCATCATGAAAATTATAGCGACGAGTTTCGCGAACATTTTTTGGAACTTCGGAGCGGGGGTTGTGATATTTTTCATGATTTGCCGGTACATTTTGGAAAATTACGGCTCGGATTTCGTGCAGTGCAGATATCTTCTGTAAAAATGACTAAAAGATTTTTGTGAACTGATTTGTTTGTAATGTATTGTGTTGTGTACTTATTTATTTATTATAAATACATAAACTTCGATGGCGTTGTTAAATAGAAATGCAGAATAATCTTATCTCATCATGAAAGCAGCAACGTTTTTATCGATTTATTTAGCACCTAGTACAGTGAAAAATTTGAAATTACGAGAAAATCTTCGTATTTTCACAAATTATTTACGT
The DNA here is from genome assembly GCA_963966045.1 of Xestobium rufovillosum. Lineage (NCBI taxonomy): Eukaryota > Metazoa > Arthropoda > Insecta > Coleoptera > Ptinidae > Xestobium > Xestobium rufovillosum. The sequence goes on from OZ014497.1 coordinate 33,841,518, forward strand.
AATACGTAGACAAATGGATACATAAAAATGTTTGGGAAACAAAATTTGAATCGCCGCCATGTTGACGAGAAGAAATTTAAAAAATCACTTACGTTTTTCGTATAAAATCTCATCCTAGTATTCTCCAAAAGCAGATATCTCACAAACTATTAATTTAACCACACAAACATTATTTTAAGGCACAAAATATTGATTTTCCACAATAAGTATTCAAACCACTACAACATACCACAAACCAATCAGAATTCCCAGAATTCTGTGCAAGACGCACATTTTTCCAAAGCTAACTACAATACTTTATTTTTATGTCAATATAGAACACCCGATTTTTAAGCATACAAAAAGCTATAAACGCAAAAATAATTAATAGTCAACAACAAATACATTTTATTTTGTACATAAACAAGAAAATATGTAAAATTTCATAAATAATCCAAGAGATTCGATGGTCCCATATTATACAGGGTTAACAAATAAAAATCAGTCCCCTCGATAAGCAGCAACATTATTATCGGTTTCATTTACTTCGACTTCATACAACAACTCGGGTCTTCCCATAATTCTTTTCATTTCTTCCCATATATAGATCGAAATATTTTCTGCCGTGCTTGGTTTGTCTTTAAAATACGCGACGTCCTTATCGAGGTTCCTATGATCTAATACGTCTTGAATTACTCGGTTCATATAGTTTTTTAATTCGGTTATGTTCATTAAAATGCCCGTAGTTTCATTTATTTCACCAAACAACGTCACTTTGACTAAAACAAAATTTATAGATACGAGGGGGTCTTGGTATCAAAAGAGCCTAGTCTGTTTTCTGAGAGAATGCAGTAGTAGTAGGGCAAAAATGGATCACCCTGGTAAAACTTGAGTAATTTTATAACAACGCAGTTGGTTGTGCACTCGACAAAATCACGGCATTAACGAAATCTAAAAAAAGTACGCATGTACCAAAACTGCTACGTACCTACATAATTATGTCCATGTCCATTAATTCTATTACATTTATCGAAAATTTTATAGTTTTCTTCATCACTCAGGTCATTTCTACAAGGAAAATGAGGTAAATAGCAATTCTAACCTATAAAACATATGTCATTGTCATTACGTATGGAGGCGGTGAGCGGCAGAAAAACTCATTTTTCTTGATAAATATACTTTAGGTGCCATATTCTTTCAAGAAAATATGTTTTCCTGAAAAAATTATCTCATTTCTCAGAGCTAAATTAATGTTTTATTGCACTTATAAACTGAGACAAAAGAACTACCTCCATAGAATAACAGGACTACCTCATTACCATAAGAACTATTAAAAATTAAATTTTAATTTTAAATTAAAGTTGGAATGGGCATTATTATTATTAAATTATTATTAATGAATTAATTGTACGTAATTATCATTAGTAGATACTTATTATTTTAATTACTAAGTTAATTATATGATATGAATATGAAAAACTGGCGCAAATAAATGTTTTTTTATTAACAAATGCTACATTAAAATATTAAGTAAAGCCTATCGGCGGATATTTCTTCAAAAATTTCTCTAGAACTGCGGGAAATAAGCACATAAATTTAAATCTTTTTCCCATTTTGTCTTCGTCCATTATCATGTTGTACGCGTAATTCAAACCTTCTAACTGGTTCGTCTTTTTAGCTGTGTCTTCTAATTTTTTGAAACGATGTTCTATACCCAATTTTAGTAAAAACTCCCGTTGTGTAACAGGCCCATAAGCTACTATGCCATTCTCTTCAATTGCAGTCTAAAATGTGGTATTAAAATATCGATAGGCAGGCATTTCGAAACAACTTACAGTTTTTAAAGCAAAAAAGTCAACATCCGCAGTTAAATCTGCAGAACCTGGTTCAATGAGAGGATCGTGCAACTTATGTTCTTTAAAAGCCCGAAATGTATCCTGACCTTCACCGTAATGCCCATAATCGGCAATTAAAGCCAGACCACCATCCGCTTCGAGTCTATTAACAATTTCCTTCGTTATAACTAAGCTTTCGGGAGAAACTTCTACATGATCACGTTTATCATTTTCATTAACGAAAAATTTACTTGTCGGCGTTTCTTCGTTCGCAACAACGTATCTAAACTGTTGTTCTTTGTCCGGGTTGATGTCGATAAGGATCTCTCGATAGCCTGACTCTGTTTTATGGAATTTATGAACAGGCAAGGCGTCGAAGAATTCGTGAGCGACGAACATCGTGAAAACATTCGGGATATCGTTTATGTGCCTGTACCACTTAATAGGGATACCTCGATGGCTAATTCCTTGCCGATGTATAAGAGAATCTTGGTCAGTAATTATGTTGCTTTGCATACACAAACGACGCGCTTGCAAATCGCTCAAATGTGGACTAACCTCTACCAAATGTAACGAAGCTCCTTTTAACGAATTAAAGTGCTGGAAAACCCTTAAAATATCTTCGCTTAACGTCCCACGACCTGGACCTAACTCAACAATTTGAAACGGCTTTGGACAACCGATTTTTGACCACTCATTCAAGAACCATATAGCGATCATTTCGCCGAATATTTGACACAATTCAGGGGAGGTTACAAAATCGCCGCCTTCTCCGAACATATCTTTGTGCATGTAGTAACCGCTGAAAGGGTTTGTCAACACTTGCTTCATGTAATCTGCTACGGTTATGGGGCCGAATGTTTTGATTTTAGAGTACAACAAGCTGGGGAGTTTTTGGTCATCTTTAGGAATATTGTCCGATTTCACTGTGTAATATTTTCTTATTGCCGTTAGAAGACGCAAATGTGTTAATTTTAACATTTCTTATATAAATTTGTTTTATAAACACATTTTGACGTTTAGTAGTTAAAAGATAACTCGAATAGTTCAAATGTTCATAGGTGTTTAGGTCTACGATTTACGAACTGTCAGTAAATGTCAACTTCATATAATTTTAGTTGATTTTACGTTTTAACTGGATAAAATACATAAAAATGGTAATAAGTAATGTGAATTGCGTGAGATTTGATTTATATGTATGGTTTTTTTTTAAGATTTGGCCTATATTATTTCGTTCCGTAAGAGTTTATGCTCCTTACATAACCTTACCTTTTGCGGCATTAATCGGATTCATTGGATATAATTTAGAAAATAAGTTATCTAGTAAATATACCCCATATAATGGTAAAAGTAGAATAGAATTTCGCTATAATAAACAATAATTCATGTTTATTTTGTAGATTCGATACAAAAATTAAGGGACGAAAGATTACGCAACGACGAAAAATTGGAAAATTCGGCGAAATCAGATAAATTAAAAATAAATGGTCACGTTTTAGAGAGAAATTTATCTCCGTCGTTAAAAGACGATATTAATTAATTTATTAAATATTTCGTGTACTTACCTGTTGAGGATGTTCGTATTTCAGGAAAAACAAGAAAGTCGCACCAAATAATAATGCGTCATTTATTTAACGAAACTTGAAATATCTCATTTAAAGCGTAGATACATATTTACATACCTTCTCAGCGATAATAAATAAACAAATAAGAAAAAACACACTTAATGAAACGTTTAACAATAAATTCTTTCTGTGTACAAAAATAACTTCTAAATGCAAAAATGAGATTAGAAATGTACAAAAAAGGGTAAGGTAAATTGTTAGTACTTAACAATAAACGTTTAAAAACTAGAGAAAGAGAACATTAGCATAAGGTAAGGTGGGGCAAGTGCGTTAATGGGGTAAATGCGATCCGATAATCTACACTCAAAATCAATTTAATTAATACGATTAATCGAAAAAATCGATTAATCGAAAAAAAATCGATTAATCGAAAAAAAAAATCGATTAATCGAAAAAAAATCGATTAATCGAAAAAAAATCGATTGATCGAAAAAAATCGATTAATCGAATATTTCCAATTTTTTTCGATTAATCGATTTTTTTCGATTAATCACTTTTTTTTCAATTAGTCGATTTTTTTTCGATTAATCGATTTTTTTTTCGATTAATCGATTTTTTCGATTAATCGAATATTTTTTATTAATCGATTATTTTTTCGATTAATCGATTTTTTTCGATTCATCGTTTTTTTTCGATCAGCAATTTATTTGCAATTGACCAATTTTAATTAATTTAATTAATTTAGTTAAATTTCTGGTCGCTCTTACCCCACCTTACCTCATTAAAAAAACATTTGAAAATACTGCACTCCATTTCTATTTTTAGTAATACTTTTTTTTATTTAAACTTTTAGCTATTAATCTCGGAAAATTTAATTCGAAACACGCTTTTTTAAAGCTTCCTCACATGCAAGGCCAGTTTTTATCAGAAACCGCGGGAAAAGACGACCGCCGCTCTCTGCGACACAAATATTAATAAATATAGGCAGTCTGTAACGATTAAAACTAAGAAAAAAAAAACTTACGGTACCCTAAAAATATAAAACAAAAAAAAGACTCAACTCTCTGGAAAAAAATAAACAATCTATTAACTATCTAAAAAAATAACTATATTTATATACAAATCTCTAATATGCGGCACCTTTTCTCCGGATACAAGAGAGAACGCACCAAAATTTGGTCAGGTTATTTATTTTCTTAAGCCGCGTATTCATTTAACGAAGTTTAATATTTTAAAAAAATCATTTCAAGTATCGCCGTTCTATGGTGCCGAGAGTGGAGTACCTCAGGAATCCATACTTAGGCCCTTGCTATTCGTTAAATGCACACGCAGCTCCACTAACGCCTAAAAAACATCGTGCTATTGTTTGGACTTGGATTCGAAGATTGCTTTCATGTCCTTTATGCAGTAGCTGGGCTGCGAACGCTCCTTCCTGCACGAGAACCGGCGCTTACTATCGACACAACAAATCGAACTATCGACAAAACTCACCTGCTCTCCAGACTGACCCTCTTCGCCCTCTCCGGCTCCGGCTCGCGCTCCCTCGACTCGAACGTGTGTCTCCTTCTCTCGTTCTTCACCGCGTCATGTCTGTTCCTCAGGAACTCCTCCTCGCCGTCGCCTTTATGCGTCCTAGTGCCGAACGCGCACGACTTGACTTCGGGCGCCCGTTTAGTCCCGTCGGACTGTCTTTGGTTCAAGTGTGACTCGAAGAGGGCGGTCCGGGACTTGATGCTCTCTCTCGGACTCGATTCCTCCCCGTTCGACTCTTTCAGAGGGAACTTCGGTCTCTCCGCGTCGGCTTCTAAACTGTCCGTCATCGCGTCGCTCTCCTCGCTTCTGCTGCATTTTCTGCGCGCCGTCGGCCTCGGTATCCGCGTCCTAGGACTCAGATCATCTGCAATTTTCTCCTCCTTAGCCTTAAAAACCTTCAGTCTGGACAGCAACACGTCCCTGTCCTCTTTGAACGACTCGGAACGATACTTGTCCTGCAGGAACTTCCTCCTTTCTTCCTTGTACTTCTCTATCCTCTCCCTCCTCTGCTGCTCCGTGAAACTAATACTCTCGCTATTCGTCGACACGTTCTCCGTGCTGTGCGCCAGATGTATCGACCGCAACTTGCTCTCCTCATCCTCGGGCAAAGTCTTCGGCTGGTTCAACGATTTGGGCAGAGTATTCAACTTGTAACTCAACTGTTCGTCCATCGATTTACGCCGTTCGATCTTATCGCTCCCGAACTCCCTCTCGAACTCGTTTTCGTCCAGGGATCGCGTCTTTATTTGGTTCTTTATGTTGCGAGCGCGCAAGCACGGCGGCAGAGAATCCCTGTCGTACAATTTGGTAAGTTTCGCTACATCTGTCGACGGAGAAGATACCGGTACTTCTCGTGGTTCCTCAACAGTTTGCACTTCATTCTCTACGATTTCCACTCTATTTTCTTCGATTGGCACTTGAACTTCATCAGCACGGACCGTCCCTTCCAAAGAATCTTCCAAAATTTCATTAGGCGTCGCTTCAACCGAAACATTTTCGTAAACAGGTTCGAGCGAGTCAAATCCGCCAGCATCAGCTTCGTCGACCTCATTTTCTCGACTCCCCGCGTTCAGCAGAGCGTTAATCTCGTTCACCGACCGCCTGAAGTACTTCACCTGCTGGTAGACGACGTTCTCGTCCGGCGACTCGCTCTCCGACGATTTCCGTTTGTCTGGACCAAAATCTATTGCGGGCTGCGTGTCGTCGAAGCCGCTGAGCTCGTCGACAGAACTGATCCTGCTGGACGTTTTCGTGAGGCCGTCGAAGCACTGGGTCGGACTGACGTTCGGGCTCAGGGTGGCGCTCATCGGGGTCGAGATAGACGTTCTGGTGGGGCTCAAGTTCTCCGTGCTGCTGTGAATTACTTCGCTCAGGCTCAAATCGGTCGTAGGACTCAAATCGATGGGTTTGTAGTCACCAAAGTCTGAAGACGAACACCGGTGTTCGCTTAGTTTGTCGTACAGGCCTTCGGAACTGACGTTTCTTCGAACAACCTTGTCCTAAATATGGAAGAGACAATGACACACAAAGCGCAGATCGATCATACATACCGCAGCGTCATCTTTGTTAAAATCGTCCAAGGCGCTCAAACTCTTGGGCCGCATCTCTTCCAGACTTTTGTCGGCCAGCAGAAGCCCGAAATCCGGTTGCGTTGCCTGCTGGACGGGCAGAGACGCGTGCGTAGTCGGCACGACTGCTATTTCCGGGTCCAAATTCAAAGCTACGTCCTCGTACACGGATTCAGGCGGCGTCTTCGAGGGGGACTTGTAAGTAATACTGATCGTGGTAAGGACGTTCTCGTAAGTGGGACTCGGCAAGCTTTTTGTCGTGGGACTGACTAGGTTTTGGTAGTCGAACTCTCGTTCGCAAGCCGACGAGCGATTGTTAACTGTAAAATAACGATTAACCTAGAATAAAAACTTTTCGACTCGGACTCACTAAATTTCTGATATTCCGGGGAAAATCCCGGCGAAGAAGTGGCACTGGAATCCCCCAGCTGTTGGTAAACCGGCGACTGCACCGAAGGACTAGCGAAATTACTAATATCACCCAAAATAGCCAGCTTTGTATCCGTCAACGATTTCGGAATGCTGGGCTTCGTGCTGCCCTCCAAATTCAACGACTGCCTCTTGAAATCAACGTCCGAATTCCTCGGAGACTTGTTCTTCGGCTGGTAAGAATCGCACGGTTGCGGCTCGGGTGTTTTCTGTGGCTCCGGCAAAGTGTGTATGACGGCCGTCGTGGATATCGTGCAGACGTTTTCCGGCGTGCTGCAATCGATGAACTGAATGTCGGACAGCTGATCTTCGAGGCGTGTGCGTTTGCGAGAATTCGAGTCCGGCGAGAGCACCATGCGGGGCTGCTTCTTCGGAGAGGGGTTGCTGGAGTTGGCCGCGCTTCCGAACTCTTCCGGGCGCGATCTCGTCAGTATTCGCCGTTGAACCTTGAAAAATGAAGGTGTTCTAATAAGGACGGAAGAGGGCATTACATCTTTAAACACTCCCACCCCCCAAGAAATCTTAGGCTTCGCAGATTATTGCCCTCAAATCTATCCATAAACTTTTTGGGTTCATAAAAAATGTAATGACTGTTATGCACATGAATGAATGAACTTTATTCTTAGCTTAAAGCTACACACCAAAAATATAATTCAAAATAAATAAATGCTCACTAGTATTTAAAAATCCTAAAACTACTTCCATCTTTCAAGTAAGTAGGCAAATTATTAAAATAAGAATATCCCTTAACATACACTTGATTTTGAGCAAATGCAGTAGTTGCATCAGGTACGAAAATATCTTCCCTTCTTCTTGTGTAGTAATCACGCACATCCGTTCGTAGTTTAACTGGATCATCCATATGAAGCATATCATGTTTTACTTTATATACAAAAAACAATGTCTTATACATAATTCTCCGCGCAACACTCATAAACTGAAGCGTCTCTAACATAAACAAAATGCTAGTATACCTGCTGCAGTTCAATATAGCTCGCATTGCTTTATTTTGTCTTTTCTGAAACTCGTGAACAAAAAAATCCGTCACCATATATAGAACCGTTGTACAATATTCAAAATACGGGGCAACCATAGTTTCATATACAAGCAGCCGTGACCAACAGCTAAGTTTGCCACTTATTCTAGACAGAAGGCCCACTCTTTGAGATACTTTCTTCAAAACATAACTAGCATGCTCTTTAAAATTCAACTCATTGTCTATAATAACCCCTAAGTACTTAATTTTGCAAACACGCTTTAAATCGATTTCATTCAACCACATGGGACACAATTGATTTGCTACACTCTTGCCCCCCAAATACATCACTTCAGTCTTATTAGTATTTATAACCACCATAGTGTTCTTCAACCACCTAGAAATTGCCTTCAGTTCACTATTGATAACTTCTGCTACCTCAGCCTTACTCTCCCCAATGTAATAAATAAGAGTGTCATTTGCAAACATTTGTATACAACGCTTATCCAACATATCGACAATGTCATTTAAGTACAATGTAAACAGTACCGGCCCCAACACTAAACCCTGTGGCACACCATGTGTTGTTTGAACCTTCCCTGAAATTGAATTATTGTACTTCACCACTTGGAATCTATCACTCAAATAACTTCCAAACCACTTCAGTGCACTGCCCCCACTCCCATTTTCTTTAATTTGCACATCATCAAGTCACGATTCACCGCCTCAAAAGCCCTTCTGTAATCCAAGAATACCGCCCCAACACATTTTTTTCTGTATAAAGCATCCTTCCATCTGCCAATAACTGTTTGTACTGCTGTTCCACAGGAGCGGCCCTTTTCTGAATCCTGCTTGACGTGGTGTTAAGATATTGTGGTCTTCCATAAATTTTACTATGGTCTCCGACACCTTTTCATATGGAGTTAGCATATTTATGGGTCGAAATTCCTCACACTGTACTGTATTTCTTACTTTTTCCACTGGTACCACTATCGATAACTTCCATGTTTCCGGGAATATTCCTGTATCCAACGAAGAATTGACTATTTCAAGGAGTCTATGCCCCAACACCCCAAACACACACTTCAACAATCTAGAGTTAATTCTATTTGTGCTACTCTCTTTATTTGATAAATTTTTAACCACTCTCCTTAAGTCCATCATCTTTACCTCCTCGAATTTTCTGAGTTATAAACCATCCTCTATTTCCTCCAAATTAATTGTTGTGGCGCTAATAATATCTGCAAGTAATCTATCTATGCTCTCCAGGAAATAGGGTCAAAGCACCTGTTAGCCGGCCACTCCCTGTTTTCGGCCATAGGCGCAATAAACTAAAGGAAATAGTGTAATTTCAAAGAAAACAGCATTGAAAAATGCTATCCCATTTTCGGCCACCTTTGTTGCGCATCCTGTAAAAATTGCGCCACCTTACAGCACGCGACAGAACCACAGTGACAAACACTTCAAACGGTTGTGTTGAGCGCGAACTAATTGTTGAGTTCGGAAGTGTGTAAAAATTAGTGGTTGGACACCCAGAAAATAGTAAGTAAATTTGATTACAAACACTTCATATGCTTTAAAATGTAACGCTCTGAGAATGTATATACTAAACTACCTTTTTCACATAAAACTTGTAAAATTTAAAGTCAATACACTCAATATTTCGAGTGGCCGGTAACTGGTAGGTCTAAAAAGGCGTCAATCCTTTTTTCGGCCAGGTGGTCGAGAACTGGTGAGGAAGGCACTTCACATTTCATCTCTCTTTCACCTTTAAAACAATTCCTTTGTTAGGGTCTTTCTGTCTTCCGTCTTTAGGAAGCAATATTAAATAACGCTGCCAGTTTTCAGCCGCCGTAAAGCTCCGTAACGTTGAGTTAATGCAACACGATTTTGACCGGGCCGAGAAAGGGATTTTAGCTGTCGTTTTGTCGGCCACTCGTTTATTTATAATAGATGTTTTGCGGACGACAATGGATTCGTTTCCTGTTATGCTACATTTTCACTGCTTTCACGCTTTTTAGATGACGCCTAGAAAGATACAGAAATCGGGAAATAAGGCAAAAGAACAGAAAACTAAGAGAACAATGTTCAAATATACTCAAGACTCTCTTAGAAGGGCTGTTGCGCAAATTCAAGAGAATGGTATGGGAATAAGGGAAGCAAGCCGGGAATTTGGCGTTCCCAAAACAACCCTGCAGGATCGTCTTAAAGGGAAAGTCCCAGACATGCCAATGAAGACGGGTCCTTCACCTCGCCTAACTGTAGCTGGAGAGAATAGCAATTGCCAAGTGTGGTTTCCCCATAAGAAAAGTAGACTTGTTAGAGACGGTCGAAAAGATTTTGAAGGATGCCGGAAAAGAAGATTTATTTAAGGACGGGAAGCCAGGAGAAAAATGGTACCAAAACTTCCTCAAGAGACACCCAGAGATTTCTTTACGGCAAGCGGAGGGAGTAACGAAAGCACGAGCCATAGTTACCGAGGAATCGATACGCCTGTGGTTTAGAAACTTGAAAATATTTTTGACCGAACACAGTTGTATTGATATCTTAGAAGATCCGACTAGGATTTTGAATGGGGATGAATCCGGTTTTCCGCTCTGCCCTAAAACCGGTAAAGTTTTAGGACCCAGGGGTTATAGAAATTTATACCAAATTAAAGGTAACAACGACAAAGAAAATATTACGGTGCTAATAGTTTTTTCAGCCGACGGAAAAATATGCCCCCCGTTAGTGATATTTCCCTATGTGAGACCTCCGAAAGCTATCGTTGATAACGTGCCGGATTGGTGGGTAATTGGCAAATCTGAAAGTGGTTGGATGCGGTCGGACGTTTTTTATGAATATGTAGCAAACGATTTTAAAAAATGGGTCGAGCAACATAACATTAAAAAACCCATTTTGCTACTAGTAGATGGTCACAGATCTCATATGAGCATGCCTTTGAGCACATTTTGCGATGAGAACCAAATATTGCTGTATGCGCTGCCACCAAACACAACCCACATTTTACAACCCGCTGACGTAAGTGTCTTTCGGCCGCTTAAACAACAATAGAAAAATACAATTGCCAAATGGCAAGGCAGACCAGCAAATTCAAATAAAACTGTTACAAAGGTAAATTTCTGTCAGGTGTTTAATGAAGCATTACAAACTTCAAATATGACATCAGCCATAAAAAATGGATTTCAGAGATGCGGATTATTTCCATACGATCCAAACAATGTAGATTATAGTAAATGTATCAGAAACACATTGGAGCAGCAGCAGCAGACACCCAGAACAACTGAGAAAGACATGACAATATTTACCAACGAACAGTTTCGAGCAGCGGAGGAAATTATTAAGGAAATTGGGACCAGCCTAGAAGCCTATGGGATAAATCCCAAAGTAATTATCAACGAAATCAAATTTTTTGAAGAAGGGCAGGAATGTTTTGCAAGAGACAAGTAGACCGGAGGTACTGAGACAGTACGTAGTAATGGTATGTATGTAACTCAAATGGGATACTTTCAGGAAACTTCAACCTTATCAACGGATTTGGAAGACGGATTTGAGCCATCGGCATCGACAATTTTTGGGGAACCAGATACTTTTCTTGAAATGGTTGAAATGGAGGTGAGGGCTGTATTTCTAAATACTTTTCTGTTCATTTGGAATATTTCAGGATTTTCAGGGAATTGCAGCCATTGATGCAAACAAAGCAGAATTACAGGAAATCGCAATATCTTCAGCGAATTCAACTTCAGAAGAGATAAAAGCATCAGAAGTGGAATTGCCACAAGAAGCAGAATCGGAGTTACCCATACTATCAAAAGTGGACATACAACAAGGAGGGCAAACACTAAAGGAAGCAGCTTCTCAAATTGCTAGTTCCGAGAAACGCGAACAAATAGAAGATTCTGCAGTCCCTGCAATTGAGGAAGAGGCGTCAACTTCAATAGCAGAGAATAAAGTAAAACCTCTTTCACTTAAGAATGCATTCGAACAACATTTGGCATTTCCGGTAATACAAAATAACAAAAGAAAGGAGAAAGAAAACATACCCAGTGCGATATCAAGCAGCGCGTGGCGAGACTACTACAACAAAAAGGAGTGTTGCAAAACGGAAACTTGATGAAAAAGAAAATAGGAAAAAGGAGCGCCAACTGAAAAAGGAGAGGACAAAAAAACAGAAGTCTGAAAGTGTGAAAAAAAATGCTACCAAGAAAACACAAAAACAAAAGAAAACAAAGTGTGCTTGATAAGTGATGCAGAGAAGATGGCGAAATGAATATTGGATGCGACTTCTGCCGCAGGTGGTTTCATTTACACTGCACCCCATTTAGTGATTCCGTAGTGGCAGAAAAGGAGTACAAGTGCAATTTCTGTTGAGTTTTATTAATTTAGTCTGTCCCTAAACTTCCTTTTTTGTTTTGTTCGGAATTTATTTTATTTTTAGTTACAACTTGTAAATTTTTTTAAATAAATGTCTTGTTTTTCATACCATTTGGACGACTTAAAGCGATTAACCTTTTCCGGACGGGAAACGACCAGAATTGCAAACGACTAAAGTTGCAAGTATGATACTGGGACACCATTATGGTGTCCAATAACGTGTATAATTGGCACTTATTGGCTAATTTAACCTCCCTCCATTTTTCCCCAGCATTCTTGTTTCATCATGCAGTATATTGCGTTATGCGTTTGAGTGTGCATCTTGTGCGCAGATTTCAGAAAATGGCTTCGCAAGCAAGTAATAATCAATTAATAATGAAAAAAAACAAAATTTCACATTTTTTTAAACGAATAATTTGGCGCGCTAGTCGGCACGCTGTCCGCGCCCATTCAGTCAGCAGCAATCGTTTTAGCGCCGCCGCACCGTCCCGAAAAGATTAAAAAGCATATTATATAGGTAGCACAAAGCAATCGAAATGTGATCGTTCTTTTGGCCAGCGGCCGAAAACTAGCTTATATATGGCCGACCAGAGATGAGAGCGCCGGTCGAAAGGTGGAGTTTTTCTCGGCCGGAGGCCGAAAATAGGTATACTTGTGGCCGACTTGAAGTAAGGCATGGCCGAAAACGGGAAAAATGTGAGTTTTTCACATTATTTTATTCCTGCATTTAATGCAATTGTATATGTCTCCAAATAAGGCTAGACATCTTATGTAATGATATTCAAGACTCGTTCTACGTTTTACACATGTGAAACTACCCACCAGTCACAAAATTACGAATTTTTGAAGTTGCCAAAAAAATTAACTGGCCGGCAACTGGCGCATTGACCCTAGACATTAAATCTATTGGCTATTTCTAACTGGTTGAAAATTTTGTCACTATTAAATATTATACTGCTATGGCTGCTTTTCTCCTGTCCACTCATCAATTTCTTTAAGTTCTTCCACATAGTTTTTGAATCAAGTGACTTATTAATTTTTGTCTCATAATATTGTCTTTTAGCTTTCCTTATCATATTGACGATCTTGTTTCTATGTTGCCTGTAACTATTCCAGTGCTCTGGGTCATTTGTCCATCTTGCTCTCACAAATGCATCATCCCTCATTTTACTCTCATTCTCCAATTCTACATTCCACCATCCATTGTCAGACCACTTTGCAGGCATCTTGATTTCTCTTTCCGGAGCCACCTCATTAAGCACCTTCGGAATATTATCAATAAGTAATTTAGAAGTGACATTAACATTCGCCTCCTCTGTCTCCCAATTCTCCTCAAATAATTTCATTTGAAGTGATAATTCATCAAATCTTTTTAGATTTCTACAGAGTTTCCGCTTTTCTACTGGCTCCAGCTTCGCTACCTCCACCATTATTAAATCCTACTCCGTTTCAGAGTATTCTCATCCTCTTGTATTTTGACCAAAAGTTCTTCGCAAAAGGAAATCTGTTTAGGATAATCCGTTGGCCGGAGTTTTTGCAGACTTATAAAGGAGCAGGGATGAAGTTTATGCAAAGACAGGATCTTGTGAGTTAAGGAATAGCTCAATCTAAAATCATTGGCGGCCGCTCTTATCTACGCTCTAGGAAAAGCGGCAAAAAATCCCAAAACATTAATTTAATTTTCTTCACCACCGGTTACCACTTTAATCCCGTTTCTGGACGGATTTATTCTTCCAGTAAGAATGAACTTCTGGTGAAGAAATAAAAATTTCTTTTCATTCATCGGAGGTAACTCTGGATATGTCGAATTAAATCCACGACGGGTTCTTTCCACTATTTTAACACAGCTTCCGTAAATAGGTACGTGCCATTTGAAAAAAATTAGTTTTGGAGTTTTGTCATTGACATTTTCAAAGTTTTTTTTGCGGTGTCAAACAAGACAATTTTCTCAACAAGGGGCATACTAAAAAACACCTCAAACTTTGTGCTAGCAATAAAAAAAAAACCTTTTTGGGGTTCATCAGACGCAATAAAGTGAGCAAGGCAAAAATGGAACAGGATTTGTCATAACTTCGAAAGCCAACAAGGTAAACACGGAATTTTCCTCCAAGATAGTGCGAACAGCTGGATTCAAAACCAAGACCCGTCTTACAGATAACACCAAACAAACATTGTAAATAGCACGTGTGACACTATCCTCAATAATAAGAGTATCAAAGTCAGAGAAAAACATCTCCCACGGTCATTTTTCCCGCTTATTTACTTACCTGCTCCGTTATCAAGCACAATCTTATCGCATAATGTGAGCCAAATGTACAGAAAATTGCTCTTGATTGCAAAAACATTCGTACTCGAGCCTAATCCGCAGAGATTACCCGCAATTGCCAATAAATTACGCGAATTGCGAATTTTATTTATTACGTTCAATAAAAGGTTGCACAGACGGCAATATAACGATAAATAAACTCACCAGGTCCCTCTGCACCCTCGGCGAACTAACAAGACTCTCGTCCTCCGAAAATATCCTCATCTCCGACTCCTCCAGTTCGAAATTGAGCTGAATCTCGCTCAATTCCAACAGAGAACCCTCCGAATTGTTCTGGGAGTTTTGCAGCGTGTCGAAGTAAGAATCGTGCGAGACGGACCTTAAACAGGAGGAAATAAGCAAAAAAACCCGGTCGAGATCAACCTGATTTTACCTATTGTGCCCCGGTGGTTTAGACAAATTATTCAGGGGCCCCAGCACGTCTATTTCCGTGCTCGCCGGCTCCGAATGCCCCGATATCAGACTTTCCGCAGATTTTACCGACCTCAACTTACGTTTCATGTCCGTCAGGTCCGACTCTGTCACCGATTTGTCCTGAAATTTGTATCAACTATACGTGCTGAACAATTTATCCTATTAGGTCCTTGCAACAGGAAAACAATAAAGAAATGTTTAGACTATAAACTCATCCCGATACAATCGATAAATTGCGTAACTCTAGATTTGTCATTAGCCAAAGTAAACATCTCCGCCGCTTAGCCGAATCAGATTTTTATTATTTCGGACGATTCGTCAGGAATTGGGAAACACCGAAGATCGTAATCTTATTTACAGCAAGAGGGACGCGCGGACCGTTATCTGCGTATCTTGAGCTTAACTCGAAGAAAAGCAGTCATAAACGGATCAAAACTGAGCAATTTATGGCGCAAAACTAACAATGTAGTTTACAGATTACTCAAAAGTTTTGTAAATACAAACCATTCACTTAATTCCCTCAATTCCTCATTAGTCATAGAAATCAACTCTTCCACATCGCAACCCTCCAAATAATTGGTTAATTGATTAATCGAATAATAATTGTTCGAAAAATATTCGATTAATCGAAAAGAAATCGATTAACCAAAAAAAATCGATTAATCGAAAAAATCGATTAATCGAAAAATATTCGATTAATCGAAAAAAAATCGATTAATCGAAAAAAAATCGTTTAATCGAAAAAAAATCGATTGATCGAAAAAAAGGAGATTAATCGAAAAAAAATCGATTAATCGAAAAAAAATCGATTAATCGAAAATTAATCGATTAACTGTTTTTTTGATTAATCGAATACTTTTTGATAAATCGATTTTTTTCCGATTATGCCATCGAAAAAATCGAAATACATAATTTTTTTGTTGGTTGGTGTTTACCGTTCACCTGGGGCTTCGATTAAGCACTTATTTCACACAGCCCTGAAATTTTGCGCACGTAAGTTAGGATTTACTTCCCAGTAATAGAGATGTTTGAATTAGGAACCCTAAAACATTGAAGATCTGCCGAAAGAAATTCCTGCTGCTTGCATCACTCGCTATCTCCCATTTATCAGACGCGCATCACTATTTCAACTAATACCCCCTTAAGATCCAAGATAAATACGTAACCTTATCAAACTGAGTAATCCGCGAAGCTCAGTGCTCGTAATGCCTATTTCTGGCAACCACAACGAAGTACCGAAAGAAAAAAATAAAAACAAGATATAAAAATATTTACGTAACTCACCGTGATGATAATTCCCGGCGTCGAAGCTTTCCTGGGTTTAGCCTGCGCGTTGTTCCTCGATTTGGAGAAAAACGACCTCCACCCGAGCGGCGATCGTTTCCCAAGCCCCCTCTTCCTTCCGCCCGCCGGGAGTTCGATGACCGTGTGATACTTCTTGGGCAAGTTCCCAGGGCCCCCTCCGACCTCGATGTACCCGCAGTCTTCGCCTCTGCTGAGCATGTGCTTGCTTCTTGCCTCCTCGAGTGTTATCAGCTTCGTCGGCGTTGAAATCGCAAGACTCTTAGGCCTGCAGCGCTTGGGGGACAGCACCCCCTCCGGAGAATTCAAGTGGGGGAGGTCGAGACTGGGGAGACGGTCGCAGAAAATCAGGTCGGAGTAGCAGATGAGAAACTCCGTCACAACCGCCTGGAAGAAACGACAAGATAGCACAGCCACGAGGAGCATTATGTCATACAGGGGGATTCACAGCAAGAATCAACCTCAATTAACCAGTACCCGTAGGCCCTAGGTTGCCCATAAATGCCCTAAAATCACAGCGGTGGCTTTAGTTAGAAAATATCGAAATTTTCTATCAGAAAGCACTGACAAATTGGGTATCCGCCGTACAGCCACCATCTTATTTATACGTTTCAGAGTTCAGTACAGCTCCCTAGGAAACCACTGCTTATTATACAGGGTGTCCCAAAATTCCGTGGACATAGAGCTACCACAGGTTTTTGGGGTCAAAATAAGTCGATTAGGCCAAACTTATCTATATACCAAAGCGCTTCGTTTGAGCGTGATGAAACTCCAAAGTTTATTATAAAAAATCTTTTTCTTCATGTAACTCGGAAAAACTTCGTTCGATTTTAATGAAATTTGGTATGTAGATATTCCCTTGGAAGTACTATTTTCTGATGTGCAAAGCAAATTAACTAAGGTTCTAGAAGGATGAAAACTACCCCTACCCCTAATCAAATTTTATCGTAATTATTTTGAGGGTTGCATGATCATCTCCATTTTTTTTCGTAGAAAAGGTTCGTCAATTTGACACATTTTTTGTCTCTTCCATAAAAACTGTATCTCCTATAGTTTCGGGAGGAAAAATGTTTTCTCGCTCATAATATTCAACAATTCTCGTGCTTGCGAATGCAGATATTATGTACGTATTATTTTATAAAGTTTTAGTAGGCAGGGACAAAAAATATCTTAAACAAAAGCAGTGATGTTAAATTACCGTAATTTATATTTTTGGTAATTTACGGCGGTAATTTACGATTTTTAATTACCGATATTAATTACCATGGTAATTAATTTGTTTTGTAAATTACCGTGGTAATTTACCATAATAAATATTGCGTAAATTACGGTAAATTACCGTATTTTACCAGTAAATTATCGAAATTTACCTGTGAATTACCATAATTTACCAATAAATTACCGTAATTTACCAGTAACACAGTAATTTAGCATTAGATGTTAGATGAAAGATGATGTCACCAAAATATAAATTTTATTTGTAAAAAATATAAACAAAATTACTATAAAATATGGTAATTTACTTCGTAATTTACTGTGTAATTTACGGTAATTTTCCCCGTAAATTACGGTAACTAATTTTTGGTATTTTACGGTAAATTACGGTAAATAACCGCGGTTATTTACTGGTAAATTACCAGCTCACATCACAGAACAAAAGACATTGCTTGTATCTCCCATAGTTTCGACCTCGGTTTCGACAGAAACAGATAAAAAATAAGCCTGTTAGCTGGGCCGATGCCACGGTGTGCGGGATAAAATAAAAGTAGGCAGGGAATCAGGAGCAAAAGAAACGAGAAAACCGCATAGGTTTAATTTAGGCACTGTTAATAAATTTCTTCAAAATATTAAATTAACATAAAAAATTAATGGAAAAAACTTATAAGTAGATGTGGACGCTCGGAAACGACAACCCGTGATGCCATTAGACCTACTCTTCGCCATGCCTCCTGAAACTTATCAGAGTTTCACAACAAATGTTCAATGTGTCCACCTCCTTCATTCCTGCAGAGATCAATCCGGCGCAGGAAATTGAAATGTATCCTTCTTAAAATACCTTCATTTCGTAAACTGTTTACGGCATATTGGATCCTGTTCCACAATTGCTCAACGTTGTCGATTTTAACTTCGTACACCTTTGTCTTCAATGCTCCCCAGATGAAAAATCACAGGGATTCAAGTCCGGCGAACGAGGTGGCCAGTGAATTGGAGCGTCCTGACCTCTGCCGATCCATCTACCTGGGTATTGCTGGTTCAAATGGTCTCTTACAATACGTGCAAAATGTGGTAGTGCACCGTCATGCATGAAAAACATGTCGTGGCGTAAATTAAGAGGTAAGTCTTCCAATAAGTCGGGCAAAGTTTCCCGGAGAAAATTCAAATACCTGTTGCAATCAAGACGATCTGGCAACCTGAATGGACCAATCAAGTAGTTGTCAATAGTCCCCATCCACACATTAATTTTAAATTCTCGTTGGAAATGCCTCTCCTTCACAGCATGCGGGTTTTCGTCTGCATAAACATGCTCATTGTGTAGGTTTGTTATACCACGTCGTGTAAAGCATGACTCGTCTGTGAACAAAATGTTATTGTCGAAGGCCGCATCGGCTTCTCTGCGTTCTTCGATAACTTCTGCAAAATTCAAACGAGATCTATGATCAAGAGGTAACAGCTCTTGAACGGGCTGAACGTGATAAGAACGGATAAGTTGTTCACTGAGGATCCTGTTAACTGTGCTTTTTCGGACTCCAGTCCGATGCTCTATTAGTCGAGTGCTGGTTTCGGGATTATCTTGCACCATTTCAAGTACTGCTTCTTCTGCAAGGGGTATTCGGGCTTGATGAGGCCGGCCAGCATTATTTCTGTTAGGTTTTAATTGTCATATTTCTCGAAGTCGTCGCTCAATATTAGCTCGGAGTCTGCCGATTCGGAAATCTTTCTTGGTACACGCGAACACTCTCACGACAGTTACCCTCACAAAAGCCTAGCACTAGTAACATATCAGTTTGCTCATCGTAAGTGTACAAGTAAACCATTATTAATCTTAAGTAAATTTGGAGTAAATATGAAAAATTTATCGACTTATTACTAAACTTTGAAGTACAAGCAATGCCTTTTGTTTAAGATATTTTTTGTCCCTGCCTACTAAAACTTTATAAAATAATACGTACATAATATCTGCATTCACAAGCACGAGAATTGTTGAATATTACGAGAGGAGAAAACATTTTTCCTCCCGAAACTATAGGAGATACAGTTTTTATGGAAGAGACAAAAAATGTGTCAAATTGACGAACCTTTTCTACGAAAAAAAATGGAGACGATCATGCAACCCTCAAAATAATTACGATAAAATTTGATTAGGGGTAGGGGTAGTTTTCATCCTTCTAGAACCTTAGTTAATTTGCTTTGCACATCAGAAAATAGTACTTCCAAGGGAATATCTACATACCAAATTTCATTAAAATCGAACGAAGTTTTTCCGGGTTACATGAAGAAAAAGATTTTTTATAATAAACTTTGGAGTTTCATCACGCTCAAACGAAGCGCTTTGGTATATAGATAAGTTTGGTCTAATCGACTTATTTTGACCCCAAAAACCTGTGATAGCTCTATGTCCACGGAATTTTGGGACACCCTGTATAATAGAAACGTTTTTCTTGACGCCCTACCGCTATATGACGGCACCGCTTTCCTGGGAAACCGTAGCTTTATTTTATTTATCAGAGACTAATTTGCTAAATATCGAACCAAGGCAAAAGTTACTTGACTGTCGAGATTAGCTATATGGTCTTGGATACATTCCGTTAAGCTACGGTTTCCTAGAAAAGCGGTGCAGTCATGTAGCGTTGTATAGCAGACGGAATGCTATGGCTATCAACGCGGCGGCTTTAGACATAAAGTTAGAAAATTTCTATAAAAATCAATTAATATTAATATCAAAAAACATTGACAAATTGAGTATCCGCCGTACAGTCACCGTCATATTTATAACAGCAACGTACACGTACTATGTACCATTACGATACGGTGTTCAGTACTGCTCCCTAGGAAACCACTGATTACTATATAATGGAAACACTTTTCTTGACGTCCTACCGCTTTATGACGGCACCGCTTTCCTGGGAAACAGTAGCTTTATCCAATTTTTTATTCATTAAAGACTAATTTGCTAAATAAACTGTGCGGTCACTCATTCAATATGGAACCAAGGCAAAAGCTACTCGACTGCCGAGATTAGATATACGGTCTCGGACACATTCCGTTAAGCTAGGGTTTCCTAGAAAAGTGGTGACGTCATGTAACGGGGCAATATAGCGTCGTATAGAGGACAGAATACTACAGCTATCACAGCAGTGGCTTTAGATGTAAAGTTAGAAAATTTCCATAAAAATCAATTAATATTAATATAAAAAAAACACTGACAAATTGGGTATCCGCCGTAGGTCCAGTGCCTTATTTATAACAGCAACGTATCATTACGTTGCGGTGTTCAGTACCACTCTTTAGGAAACCACTGATTATTATTATTACATAACAGAAACGATTTTCTTGACATCTCCTTCCGTTATATGGCGGCATCGCTTTCCTGGGAAACCGTAGCTTTATTTTATTTTTTATTTATTAAAGACTAATTTGCTAAATGCCTTAAATAGCATATTTCATGACATTTTATGGTGATTTCGCAAGAATTATGGCCGTTTTAGGACGTTCAGACAAAATATGATTTTCTACCTAGACTAAAACAACAAATTTTCGTTGTGTTCCTGGGTGTACCACAAGAAAGTGTTCTAGGGCCCCCGCTATTTATTAACTGCGTTAATTACTCGCAGTATAGTAGTATTTTTATCTGCGCTGCTTCTTATTTCACGAGCCAAAACCTGAATGAACCAAATCCCGCACAGTAATTCAGCAAGACTTAAATGCAGATTAGGACGGGGTTAACGAAAAGATTATTCGAATTCCCCCGGCCCATTCGAGATGATAAAGAATCAAGTATATCTGCAGTGATTTTTTTAATTAAATTTTTCAAACCGCTGACAATTACACTATTTTAAATACAAATACGTGTAATCCCCCTGGAACAATATGAATTGACGGTCAGTATCTGATGACATGACTACTCATTTTTTATTTATCTTATCTTGGTCAATCACTTCACTGCTGATGAGAACATGGAAGAATTTTGTTATTAAATTCCTTCTTTACCTGTTTTTCACCTTGACACAAGAAAGAGCAAAGGTCCTCACTTTATACAAGGAAAATATAAATTATTTACACTTGCGAGAACACTCGACGAATACAGGCTTTAGCTAAATCCCCCCTTAGATAAAGACATGACACATGACGCTAATCCGAATGTTTTACAGCAAAATGCGGAAATAATATCATCATCGCAAATCTGAGGCAATTGTCTCGCTTCGAAAGTTGAAATCTCTTGCGGAATTAAAGGATTTCGCGATAAATTCTGAACAATGTGAAGAGGACCCTAGAATTTCGACTGTGTCAACTAAAGTGTCAGATATGATTTCGAGATACGCATGTAGATGTCCGAAATTATTCTGTCACCGAACAATGACTCCGGAATTAAAATAAAATATTTTTCTTGTACTTCTCACCTGGATTCCCACGCCTTGCAGAGCAGCCACGCCGCCCACTTCCAATTCAGCGCATCTCAACAAATTCGGGGCCCAAACGATGGCGACGTTCCTCGTCGTCATTCCCGTGCTAGCACCATGTTTGGCCACTCTAGCCAGGTGGCGCATCAGATACTCCAAAGTCCTAACAAAACCGCAGCTCGATTAAAAGAAGGGCACAGGAAAACGGACCAAAATCACCTATAATGCGGCGGCGGCAGCTTTTGCACAGCTTCCCGCATCTTCAGCAGTCTCTCTCGGTCACTCTCCGAGCTCCTGTTGGCCGAATAGCAGCCCTGAACAGCCGTCACAAAGCTCTGATACAGCTGGTACGTGCACAGAGGATTAGGCAATTCCCTGTAACAAAAAAGGTGCCTTTACACCTCGCCCAACACCATCCTGCAACAGTTGTTTAGTTCGGGGATTCCCCACAACACAAAACTATCATGGAACAACCCAAACCCCCATTTTTCTCCTGAAAAACTTGCAGAAACCACACAACAACCTATCGTCCGGATTATCTCCTCTCGCTTATCAGAAAATACAGAGCATTAAGCTTCATAAATCAAGACACTCGTTAAGAGGTTTCCCGGTATAGATGATATCGGATTTTTTTAATCCGCACTATAAAAGACAATCACATCATAAATTGAAACCATAAATTTTGTTGTAGCGTAACACCAAGTTAGGACGAAGAACACATGGAAGGTACGTTGGCTGGAACGCAAATGTTACAGTGTGCTTCGATTACAGTGTGTCGGTGAAAAATACAATAAGTGATAATCTAGTTAGTGGGTTCATTGTGACTATGGAATTAACACGATAAGTACAGTTCATACACCAAATTCAGATCCTTTTGATAATTATTCTGAACCATTTTTAAAAGAACCATACCCCAAATTTAGACCGATAAGTTGTAGATCCTTTTGATAATTATTCTGGACCATTTTCAAGAAATCGTCATACCCCCAATTTAGACCGATAAGTTGTATACCCTTACGATAATTATTCTGAACCTTTTTATAAGATCCATACCCCAAATTTAAACCGACAAGTTGTAGATCCTTTTGATAATTATTCTGGGCCATTTTCATGAAATCGCCATATCCCAAATTTAGATCGATAAGTTGTATACCCGTTTGATAATTTTTCTGGACCTTTTATAAGATCTATAGCCCAAATTTAGACCGATAAGTTGTGGATCCTTTTGATAATTATTCTGAATCTTTTTTATAAGATCCATACCCCAAATTTAGACCGATAAGTTGTATACCCTTTTGATAATATTATTCTGGACTATTTTCATGAAATCGCCATACCCCAAATTTAGACCCTTTTGATAATTATTCTAGACCTTTTTATAAGATCCATACCCCAAATTTAAACCGATAAGTTGCAGATCCTTTGATAATTATTCTGGATCATTTTTATAAGAACCACACACCAAATTTAGACCGATAAGTTGTATACCCTTTCGATAATTATTCTGGACCTTTTTATAAGAACCATACCCCAAATTTAGACCGATAAGTTGTAGATCCTTTTGATAATTATTCTGGACCATTTTCATGAAATCGTCATACCCCAAATTCAGACCGATAAGTTGTATACCCTTTTGATAATTATTCTGGACCTTTTATAAGATCCATACCCCAAATTTAGACCGATAAGTTATAATTATTCTCGACCATTTTTATAAGATCCATACCCCAAATTTAGACCGATAAGTTCAAGATCCTTTTGACAATTATTCTGGACAATAAGATAAGAATAAGAATAAGATCGCCGTACCTAAGTACCAAGTTTTACAAACCCGCTGGCCTCAAATGAGTGAATGGACTGTACTTAATTTTTACGCCACATTAACCGACACACTTTAACAATTTTCTACACATCTCCACTCTAAAATTTCATCACCTACATCTTTCTTGCAGGTTTTTTGGTACTGCAAATAGCTTTAGCATGCGTCTTGTCCTCCTGGGCAATACCGACCCGCGCACAAATAGTGACGGAATGTCCGCTGATGCCCGATCCCCTGGGCGGCGTCGTCCAAGTTCCGCATGAAACGGACTGCACCAAGTATTACATTTGCGCGCTTGGTCAGAAAATTCCGGCCGACTGCAACCCGGGTCTTCACTACAACCCAATCACGCAAGTATGCGACCAGCCCGCGAACGTAGTCTGTTATTCAGCCGGAGGAGCTCCCGAAGAAGACGATGATGAAGAAGAGCAGAGTCCGCATGAACAAAAGCCAGGTGATGAAGAACCGGCGCCAAGTGACGAAGATCCTGTTCCAGGCGATGAAGAACCACCAGTTGATGAAGAACCGCCAGGTGAAGACCCTGTGCCAGACGATAACGAGCCTGCACCAGGGGAAGATCCTGACGATGAACCAGTGCCGGGCGAAGATGAACCCGAATCAGATGAAGAAATTCCTGCACCAAATGACGATGAGCCGGCTCCGAGTGAAGATGAACCTACACCAGACGATCCCGCGCCAGGTGACGATGAACCGGCGACTGGTGACGATGAACCATTACCTGGCGATGATGAGCCTGCTTCAGGTGAGGAAGATCCAGCACCTGGTGAAGACGATCCAACACCAGGTGAAGAAGATCCGCCACCGAGTGAAGAAGATCCGGCACCAAATGAAGATGAAACCGCACCGAATGACAACGAACCAGCACCTGGCGAAGACGAGCCTGGGGCGAGTGTAGAAGAACAGGAAGATGCGCCCGCTCCAGACGACGACGAACCCGCAACAGATGGAGATGAACCTGCACCCGGTGAAGACGATCTGGCACCAAGTGAAGAAGATCCGGCTCCAAGTGAAGAAGATCCTGCGCCAAGTGAGGACGAACCACCATCTGGTGAAGATGAACCAGGATCTGCAGAAGATGAACCAGGATCTGCAGAAGACGCACCAGCGCCTGATGAAGAACCCGCTCCTGGTGAAGATGATCCAGCACCTGGAGACGACGAACCTGCACCAGACGTGCCCGCACCTGGTGAAGACGATCCCTTGCCAAATGAAGACGAATCCGTACCAGGCGAGGAAGAAACGGCGCCAGATGACGCCGATCCGGCACCAGGTGACGAAGATGGCGAAAACGTATCTGAAGACAAAGGAGATCTAGACGAGGACGAAAGTCTGACCATAGACAAAGACCCTGAATGTCCTTATCCGGATCCATTAGACCACACCGTCCATTTACCACACGAATCCGACTGCACGCTTTTCTACAAATGCGATCACGGGAAAAAAGTTCTGTTCGATTGTCCTGCTGGCCTGCACTTTAATCCTATTTTAGAGGTATGCGACTGGCCTGCTCAAGCCGGTTGCACAAGCGGGAATGGCAACGGTGGCGGATCCAGCGAAAGCGAAGGTGACGGTGGTGAAGAAAATGGCGGAGGCGGATCCGACGAAAGTGACAGCGGTAGTGGCGACAACGGTGAGACTAGTGACGATTCAGGAGAAAATAATGAATCCGATGGAGGTGAAGACGATGAATCCGATGGTGATGCTGGAGGCAATGACGAAAATGAAGGAGAAAACAATGACGAAGGTTCTGGAGATAATGGCAATGACGGGTCAGACAACGACGGTTCAGGAGGCAATGGAGATAGTAACACTAGCGATGATGGTGATACAGGTTCAGGCGATGACAATGGAGCCGATGATGGGTCTAACAGTGAAGATGATACTGCAGACAACGATGAAAATAACGATGATGGTGGTACTGACGGAAACGGCGATGATAGTGACGGTGATGCAAATAATGATGACGGATCCGACAATGGCGGTTCGGAAGATGACAGCGAGAGAGATCCGGAATGCCCTTATCCAGATCCATTAGATCACACCGTCCATTTACCGCATGAATTCAACTGCTCGCAGTTTTACAAATGCGACCATGGAAAAAAGGTTATTTTCGATTGTCCCGCTGGCCTTCACTTTAACCCTGTCTTGGAAGTGTGTGACTGGCCCCATCAAGCTGGCTGCCAAAGTGGTAACGGAAATGATTCGGGTGATGGAGATGATCAAAATGGAGGCGAGAACGAAGGTGGTGACGAGTCCACTGATGATGATAGTAACAACTCAGATGGAGAAGGCACCGACAACGATGGTGACGATACTGGCAATGAAGGTAACGATAACCAATCTGATGACAATAGCCCTACAACAGCAAGTCCTGACGATGGGGAAGGTGATGACGAGTCTAACGATGATACTGGTGATAGCCCAGGCAATGGCGACGATAATCAACCTGGCGATGACGATGTATCTGACGGTAATGAAGAAAACGACGGTGACGTCGAAGACGGTGAAAACACAGACGAGGGAAACAGTAATCCAGATGACGATAATGCGGAAAACGGCAATGATGGTGATACAGGCGATGACGGTGATGAAAATAACGGTGATGGATCCGACAATGGCGGTTCGGAAGATGACAGCGAGAGAGATCCAGAATGTCCTTATCCAGATCCATTAGACCACACCGTCCACTTACCTCATGAATTCAACTGCTCGCAGTTTTACAAATGCGACCATGGGAAAAAGGTCCTTTTCGATTGTCCCGCTGGTCTTCACTTTAACCCCGTCTTGGAAGTGTGCGACTGGCCCCATCAAGCTGGCTGCCAAAGTGGCAACGGAAATGATTCGGATGATGGAGATGATCAAAATGGAGGCGAAAACGAAGGTGGTGACGAGTCCACTGATGACGATAGTAACAACTCAGATGGAGAAGGCACCGACAGCGATGGCGACAATACTGGCAATGATGGTAACGATAACCAATCTGATGACAATAGCACTACAACAGCAAGTCCAGACGATGGAGAAGGTGATGACGAATCTAACGATGATGACACTGGCAATGGCGACGATAATCAACCTGGTGATGAAGATGTACCTGACGAAAATGAGGAAAATGATGGCGAAAACACAGATGAGGGAAACAGCAATCCAGATGACGATAATGCGGAAGACGGAAACAATGATGGCGATGATAACACTGAAGATAATGGAAGAGATCCAGACTGTCCATACCCAGACCCACTGGACCACACCGTGCACTTGCCGCATGAAAATAACTGTTCCCTATTCTACAAATGCGACCATGGACACAAAGTACCGTTCGTTTGCCCTGACGGCCTCCACTTCAATCCAGTTTTGGAAGTGTGCGATTGGCCCGAGAATGCTGGCTGCGAAAGCGGGAACGGAAATGGTTCGGGCGATGATGACAATCAATCTGAAGGAAACGAAGATGGTGACACTTCTGATGACGGAGAAGGTAATGACGACTCCGATGATGATGCCCACGATGGTGGCGATGACGAACATCAATCTGAAGGAGACGAAGATGGTGACAATTCTGATGACGGAGAAGGTAATGACGACTCCAATGATGATGGCGATGCGGGCAATGACAACGATGACGATAATAATCAACCTGGTGATGATGGTACAACCACAGAAAGCCCGGATGATAATACAACAGCGGCCAGCCCAGGCGATGATACAACCACAGCAAGCCCCGACGACGGAGATAATGATGATAACGGTGACGCCGATGATGACGGCGAAGATCAACTTGGTGATAACACAACAACAGTAAGCCCAGACGACGACGAAGGGGAAGACGATGCTGGTGATAATGGCGACGACGGTAACCAATCTGATGGCACAACAACTGCAAGTCCAAATGATGAAAGCAGTGATGGCTCAAACGAAGATGATGCAACAGACGGCAGTGAGGACGACGACGATAATCAATCCGGCGATAGCACAACAACAGTAAGCCCAGACGATGAACAAGATGGGGGTGACGAAACTGATGGTGACGACGATAACCAATCTGATGAAAGTACAACAGCAAGTCCAGATGATGATAATAGTGGTGATGCTGGCAATGATAGCACAACAGCAAGTCCAAACGAAGAAGAAGATGGTGATGACCCAACTGATGACGACGCGTCAGATGGTAACGAGGACAGTGATGATGGTGGCGACGATAACCAATCTGGTGACGGAACCACAACAGTAACCCCAGATAATGAAGACGACGATGATGATAACCAATCTGGTGACGAAACTACAACAGCAACTCCAGAAAATGGAGAAGACGGCGACGATGGTAGTGATGACGGTGACAGCAATGACAACCCAGACGAAGGTGATTCTGGTGATGAAGATGACACCGATGACGGAACTGATACAGACGATGAGAACGATCCAGGCGATGACGGTGGAAGAGATCCCAACTGCCCGTACCCGGATCCATTAGATCACACCGTGCACTTGCCACATGAAAGCAACTGTTCCTTATTCTACAAATGCGACCATGGACACAAGGTGCCGTTCGTATGCCCAGATGGTCTACACTTTAATCCAGTGTTGCAGGTGTGCGACTGGCCCGCAAATGCCGGTTGCGAAAGCGGCAATGGAAACGGACCAGATGAAGGAGAAGATCAATCTGGAGATGAAAACGGAGGAGACGATGACGAAAATCCAGACGATGGAGAATCTGGTGATGACACTACGACCACCGCCAGTCCAGAAGACGGTGGCGGAGAAGACGATGATGGACATGAAGATGAACTTGAAGACGGCGAATCTGGTGATGGTGACACCACTACGACAACCCCAGACGACGATCAAGGCGGTAATGGTGAAGATGTTGTCGACGGAGATGATGGTGACGACGCAGGCGATGATGGAGACAGTAATGACGATGGAAACGGTTCAGAAATAACAACTGAACCAGAACCAGAGCCTACTACCACCGCAAGCCCAGAAACCCCCGATGAAGAGGACGAGAACGGTCAAGACGAAAATGAAGATGGAGACGACAATGAAGGCGGGGAAGACGATAATGAAGGCGGGGAAGACGACACACAAGGCGGGGAAGACGAGAATGACGGTGGGGAAGACGATAATGAAGATGGGGAAGACAATGGAGGTGCAGAAGACGAAAATGAAGGAGAAGACGATAACGAAGGTGGGGAAGACGACAATGACAACGGCGAAGGAGATGAAGATAGTACTCCGCCCTCGCTCTGCCCGCAAGAATGTCAAGACACGACCATCTACCTTCCGGTCATCGGTAACAACACCTTGTTTATAAGATGCGAAAATGGTAGCGAAATAATCGAGTCCTGTCCGCCGGGCCTGGTGTTCGATCCCGAACTCGAAGTGTGCAACTTTCCCGAAAAGTGTCCTCGCACGAATTGCCGCAATCCCAGTAAATACATTCCGGTGCTGGGCAACGTGACAGCGTTCATAAAGTGCGCAAAGGGTATCGAAATCATCTCGCTTTGTCCGAACGGACTGATCTTCGACGCAAGGCGCGCAGTGTGCAATCTCGCGTGACAGTTCAAAAATTACAAACAATAAAAATCACGTCAGCAAATGTTTCATAGACAATATCGGCGGACTTACCTGAAGTACATTTTGAGGAGCGACGCGACCGAATGGATGTCCTGGAGGATGTCCTCCGTGTACAAGTTCGGTATCCTGTCTTCGTCGAAGGCGTTGCGCAATTTCTGTATGTTGGACGTGATCCCCGAGAGCCTGGACAACACAATGTACACGCAAATATGAATAATAAATAAATTATAAATGCCAAACTAAAATGGTTTGTTTTATTGACCTAACCTGTAAATCCCGTCGACGATGCCGTGCGACTCGATGAACTCGGCGCAGCACTTGAGCACCATGGGGATATCATGTCCCGAATTCAACAGGTGTTCGCCGAGATCACACCCGAACACCCTTTCCTTGAGTATCCCCGACTGTTTCAGGCGCCTCCTCGACGGTCTGCTCAAGATGAAGCTTCTGAAGAACGCTATCAACTTCCCGTGTTTCCTTAGCACCGGCTTTATCGGACTCAGAGCTAAAGAACTATCGACAAACAATTAATTAACAAATCGGGACACGACGGCCAACAATTACCCGACGACAGGCGGGGGCAGAGGCATATTCCTGGGAACCTTATCTCCAATAATGTGTACGCAATGTTGAGGAAAAAAGCCCACCTGGAAGCCCCGCTTGCCCCTCCACCAGATCGATTCCCCGGGACTGGCCATGTCGATCACGCTGATCATATCGCCGACTTCCAGGTTGAGCTCGTCGCGAGCCTGGCTGACGTACCGACGAACACTGTAAGCGGCGGCGACGGCCGGCGTGTTGATCGACCGACTCTCCTCGCTGGGCACCAGGAGACGGTGTCCGCGATTGTCCATTTGGAGCCAGTTCAGGATGGGCCCGCAGTTCAGCGAGTTGTCGACGATCTCGCAGAATCTCGCCAAGTACAGCGTCAACAGTTCCTATCGCGAAAAAGTGATTAATGAATTCGTATTGGAGTTGAAGAGACAGAATCATAAGCAAAGTTGGAAGAATTTATGTGCATTCAAATCTTTAGCAGTCAACTCCTCAGCTCACAACTCTTTAACGAATGAACGACTCTTTTTCAAAGAAGACACGTAAAAGAAATTAGTTCACCGCGCCCGTAGAGACTAGTTCATTTGAACGAGCTATAGTATTTCCCCACACGATATAAAGACTTAGAATTAGGTAAAGTAAATAAATGATTAACTAAAATGTATCTGAACTGGTACCTGATAGTCTTCCCCGAGGTGAAAAGCCTCCGACAGGTCCGGGAGCTGCGAAATTTTCCTATCGTAGATGCACTGATGTAACTGAGCATCCAGCATCTTGAAGTTCTCCACGCTCCTCTGGAGGATCCAGCACTCGTCCCCCGAGGTGACCTGCACCATGTGCCACTCTACATCATCGTCTTCGTTGGCTGAGAAATTAAATATCACCTAGAGCACTACTACATAAAAAGAATTCGGACTTATTGATACACTTCACAGAGCAGGACTTTCCACTCTGTTTGCTTAGGGGAATTCCAGTGGCGGAGGGAACAATAATCACAGCGAAAACACTTACTGTGTTGGGAGTGCAGGGACTGGTCCATGTTGGTTTGCAGGGCCACGGCCAGCGGCGAGAGGTGCACCCTCTCGTAGTGGAAGTGGGCGCATTCCTCCAGTTTCGGGAAGCGGCAGGGTTCGGCCCCAGCGGCCTGGGCCGGCGCACCGCCCGCGGCCTCCGATATCTGCATGTCGTATATATCACTGCATAGTGTCTGCAACCAAAGAAACTGCACGCTAAAATGCCGGAACAGAACGCGAATAAATCCAGATGTGCAAATAGTGACATAAAATTGTGTTGACCACATGGGAGTCCTACACAAAACACATGTTATTCTAAATAAATACATTAAAATTACGCCTCGACGTGCATGCTTCGAATACAGTTACATAACTGCCAAACTTATTAGTTTTGCTTACATTTTATTAGGGCACCCACGCGGCCTAAATCCGCCACATTTCTGATGGAAAATGAAGTGCCGACAGAACATGTTTTACGGCAAACATTTTCTCTCGTAAATTTTAAGTAAATGTCCTGCATGGCTCACATAGGGGTTAACACCCCAAGCGGCAATAAATAAGACCAATTAACGCCTGATACGAGGCGCAGTTTTTAATTTAAATAATTAACTGTGCACGAGCGCTAACCCAGAATAACACGTGTTCTCCCTCCCGCATAGAAAAATACGAGTACGCATCTGGGTAATACGATTTTTATATTAATCCATCTCTCAACAAAAAAAAATGTTTATGGCTGGAAATATTACGCAAGTGCGACACATAAAGCCGGCCGAAATAATCGTTAAAATTTTTATCGCCTTCGTAGCTGGATACAAAGTTACAAAAATCTTTCGGTCACTGCATTTTGTTTTCCGCAATAAACGCCAACAGTGTAACAATATTCGTCGTAAAATTCACTGCAATTACTTTAAAAATCAATGCCATTATATTGGAAATGCCGCCCCATAAGGTTTCTACGAGGAAAAGTCAGCAAATTTGTGTTTACGAGTATAACACTACTCTTGCCGAGGGGTTTACCACTCATGTAATAGTTGGGACCTCATATGTAATGATTTTGTAATACCGTGTAATACTGTGTAATGCCATGTAGTATATTCGTAATGTTATGTAATACTAATGTAATAGTTGAAATATTCATGTAATAGTTCTGTAATAGTTGTAATACTCATGTAATACCTATGTAATTGTCATGCAATAGTTATGTAATACTTGTGTAATACTTATGCAATAGTCATGTAATACTCTTGCAATAATCGTGTAAAAGTTGCGCGCGCAGCATAACCTTCAAAACTTTTGCAAGTATGATCTCGCGCAAATTATAATGGTGTGTGTCTGCATCGTATTGCATTGTTAAAAGCAATTACAAAATACTCGACAAAATATAAAGCTCACGGGAGTCGTGGATTATTTTCGCATGCCATTACCATTCGATAGGCTTCTTCTTTCTAATTCTTGTTGGTTAAATGAATATAAATTTCAGATAGTGACAGAAATGCAAAATACGCGAAAGCTTTCACACAGAAATAAAGTTTTGCCAATAAAGTTCAGTTACTATTTAAAAGTTAAGGCGCGTACACATATGAGCGCACATGCGATGAGAATGAACGCATGCACATATGTACGTTCGTTCTCGAGCGTTGTCCAAATACAATTTCCCACATGCGTGCGTTCTCACGGCGCTCCGTTTAAACAACGCACAAAAATTATTTAATGTCATGATGGCCTCCGAACAAGACACATTTGCTTTCATTGCAACAACAGCGGCATTTTTATTTCTTGCCAAGTGTGACAAAAAAGAAAACGGTCTCCTACAAAACGGGGTGCTGTTCATAGGCAGCAATGAAATCTAAAAGATTTTTCTTTAGATCACTTCACCTCGTGTTGGTATATAAACTAAACTGGCATAAATGCAGTCTCCTAGCCGGCACGCCGCAAGCGTGTAAATAGTTTTAAAGCAACAGTTTCAATGTCCACACTAAGAAAGATTCAGACGCATGATTCTTTTGAGCGGTGACCAAAAACCGACAACGATGGCTTACTTCATGCGTGGTGAGGGCTTTCCCGAGCGCGGAGAGAATTTGCGGTACACATTGACAAACATGCATGTATTCTCGCCATACTCAGCATATGTGCGCTCATATGCGTACATGCCTTTAAATGTTAATTTTGAGTATACCACGTGGGACGTGATTCAAAACTCGTTTTAATTAAAGTATCGAGTAGTTTTTTAATAAACACGAACATAATATGGTATTATTGATATCTAGGAAACGAGAAAATCGAATTTGAAAGCTAAAACCAGGCAATGTATACAAAGACCTTTGAAATGAGATATCACAGAACATTTAAAATTTTTGATGGGAGATAAAAGGTGCTGTGTAATTTTTATGTAAAATATACCCCCACACTAGTACTGTTCACGTGTCTCGGCAATTTTCTTGCGTTTTGTACACCGAGATATTTGGAACGAGAAGTTTTCAAATTAACAACCCTGTATATTGTATATCGCAGCCATATTGTAAATTCCGTTGTTTTATAAAAAGCCTAGGTGAATTCTAAACCGTTCCGTTCTCAAACGACTGTTTTAACACACACTAGGTTAACACACTTTTGATTAGGTTCATATTATGTTCGTGGATAAGGTGCTACTATTTAAAAACTCTTAACCATACCCACCGCCATATCTTGATAATCAGAAGAAAAAACTTATAATTTTATGATTTGACGGATTTTTGATAATCTGGCTGACATAATAGATAAGTACCCACATCTAAAACGCAAATAATAAATATAGAGGTAGATACGACCTAACCTGACCTCACACTAAAACTTTAGTATTTTTAACATTGAAAATGTTATTAGTATCTTAGAATGGATATGATATTCACCGAAAAGATTGTGTTGCATATGCCACATACGTCATGCGTGAGACCCCGAGCGGTAGCCAGGCGCTAGACTGCTCAGTCTGAGTAAGCTTCATTAAGTGTGGGACCGTCTAGCGTCGCAAATGCCACAACAGGAATGCAGTTATTATAAATCGGTGCAGGTGTTTTATGAATAATTATTTAACACGCTATCGCGTATGCGGAAATATCCCGAACGCACAAGGATTACAGTCTGCTTTGTCATTTCCAATGTTGCATCATTGCGAAGGCTGTGAATTTTTTTAATTGAACAAGATTCAATTTTTGAAACCAAGTTATCTTTGGTGTCGTATCCCTCACTACCCATTTAGTTGATTTTCTCTAGTACAACATGATAGATATCAATTATATTTATTGCTCTGTCATTACTGTTTCTAAAACAACTGATCTATTTTATTACAGGGTGTTTCAAGCAAAAGTAGACACCCCAAATGAGTCTGAGTCAACAATATTTTGAAGAATCAGGAAAACACGTCAACGATTATTCGAAAGGGGACACAGTTTAGAGTAAAACGGGTACACCTATCTTCATCCCCTTACCTGACATGGTCACTGCCCCCGAGATTTTATATAGCAGTGGGGTGTGAAATGATGCACCGTTTGAAAGGTATTGAAATTATCTGAATAACAATGCAAAAAATTTAAGTACTTTTCAAAGGATGTTATCACTTGACCCCCTTGCTGTATAAAATTTCAGAGGGGCTGACCATGTCTGGTAAGGGGATGAAGATGAGCGTGCCAGTTTTACTTCAAAATATGTCCCCCTTCGAATCATGGTCGACGCGTTTTCCCAATTCTTCAAAATATTTTTAACTCGAGACTTATTTAGGGTGTCTAATTTTGCTTGGGACACCTGTATAATATTTGAGCGATTTGATGTCCCTAAAAATACTTGTTTTTAATTATTAATTTATAACAGCTAAGTAGTCTGTTATGAATAGGACTCTAAACTCGGGCTCCCACTACAGTTTTAACGCGATAATGTTTAGACATTTATTAGCTCCGTAGCCTAAGCTAGGTAGCTATTGTGATAGTCGTTTTTTGACCATGGTGTTTTTTCATCAAATGTGGACGTTTCAGGTCATTCTAAGACTTTTTGGAAAGGTGGCACATTTCCATCCGTATGTATGTGTGTATGTCTGTTGGCACTTTTACGAGAAAACGGCTCCACGGATTTTGCTGAATTTTTGCATACGTATATCAGAGATGGTTCATAGGAAACTGATGGAGTGGTGTTTTTTAAAACACTTTTGAGCCGAGATATGACGTCATCGAACATTTTTTTCCATGAGACCGTATATATTTTTGTATTGCATCGGATAGAGGGTATTTTTCTCTACACGATGTGCGAAAATCGTAATAGGTTGTATAAGGAAAAAATTGAGAAAAAAATTACGAAAAGAAGGAGCGCGCGCGCGCGCGCGCCCTCCAGTTCAGTTGTGGCTGTAGCTAGGAAGCTGTTCTGTCAATGCGTTGACAACTAGTTTATTATATTATTTCCAAAGCAATGCTTATTTATCTATTTATTTTATTTTTCTTAAATCATTTATATTAGGTAACAATCTGCATTACCTGCTTAAATAAATAAAGCCAGTAAGTATTACAAGTACCTGCATGCATGAATTACCTGTAAAAATTTTGTAATAGTTGTGTAATAGTTATGTAATTCATGTAATACTAATGTAATACTAGTGTAATGCTAATGTAATAGTTATGTTTTTTGTTGTAATACTCATGTAATACTAATGTAATACCATGTAATATTTATGCATTTTGTGCAATACTTATGTAATTATGTGTAATACTTATGTAATTATTGTAATACTTATGTCATTATGTGCAATATTCTTGTAATAGTGCAATACTTGGGACACGAATTTTACTAGTGGTAAACCCCTCGACTCTTGCAATCCAGAAATTAGTGATTTTGACATCATTGTTGAGACATTTTAGGAAAATTAAAAAATCAAAATTATACCCGCCTAAATAATTTAAATTTACAACAATATGAAAATATTTGTATTAAATAAAGTAAGTTTACGTTTATAAATTTCTATAGGTTCCAAAATATCTACTGAATGTATTATTGGTGTATTTTTTAACTCCGAAAGTAACCATAAGATTGTTGTTACTTGCGAAAGCAAGATTTTTTTCTACGGTTCAGGAAATATTCCACTGAATAATTCAGTAAGCTCTAAATTACTGCTCAGCTTGAAGCCTTCAAACCTCCCAAGTTTTGTAGCTATCAAAAAAATGTACAAGGAAAACCACTTGCATTACAACTTCTGCGAAAAAAATAATTTCTTCTTCCAAAGTTAGAATTTTTGAAATAAGATTTTAAAATGAGCCACAATGATCCCGTTTAGCAAACAGAACATTGATGGGCATATAAAATCGCACTCGATAAACTAAGAATATACTTTGAAAGTCATCAACAACTGTGACCATTTTGAATCACAAGGAAGCAAAACTAAAGTGTGTTAAGCGCCAAACAATCGCAATGAATTTTAATTAAGCCATCTTATTTTACTCAACAACTGAACACGATTCGGTCCATGAACATTCTGAGCAACACTTCAAATTTTAGCACATGGCGTAAGTGGGCTCACATTTTTTTGTAATATTGCGGTGTACGTACTGCAGATGTTGCGCTCTGTTCCGCATCGTCTTTTACCCAGTGCCTTCATTGCACATTGGCATAAGCATAATTTTATAGTTGTTTCTATTTTCACACAAAAATTTTGGTTTTCTTTTTATCGATCCAATCCGTCCAAACCGCTTCCATTTCGTTCAGAGCCCTTGCTAATTCTTCTTTGCTGGATGCTAATACTGCTATATCATCCGCGAATCTGAGCATATTAATAGTTTGGCCCTGTATATTAATTCCAGCTATTCTGAAAACTAGAGGCGATAACGCACATTCCTGCCTCACTCCCTTTCGGATATCTACTTCTCTACGTTCCTGCTGAAATTCTGTAACTGCCGTTTGCTCTTTGTACAGATTATGAACTATTCTTCTATCCCTATACTTCATCCCTACATTTCTGAGCACTGGGTTTCCCTTTAAAAATCCAATTTGCCCGTTGAATTACTACGTCCTAAATCTGTCAGATATTCCACTCCGCAAATGACCAATTTTCGCGCGGACACGCACTAGGATCAAATTTAATGGAGTCCGCGGCGTTGCTCTTTATGTATTTCGGGTGAACCGACGAAACAGGGGTAGTTTTGTAGACAGGGAGTGGTCCGACCGATTTTCTTTGTTGGGGGATCTCGAATGTACACTTTCACTCCCGATTCTTAGACTGAAAGAAAAATAGGTCGAATTTTCTGGAAGAAATCGATCGCCGCAAATTAGCCTGTCTTTTTATTTGGAGCCATAGAATATACTCCCGAAAAGGTGGCATGTTAGTACAGCCTGAATAACATTTCAAAGCTAAGCGCAGAGCTTTACATTACAAGCAACCAAAGAAAAGCTCAAGCATTTTTCCAAACGACTTACTGGGCACTTGAAGACATTCCTGAAACTCCTGAATGCCCTCTCTACCCCATTCAAACACATCTAAGTACCGAAAAAATGCACCTCCGGATTCCCGTCGAAAACTCCAGCACTTCAACCGAAAACTAAGACCACGTAGCGACCCATGAGCGCTCCCAAACGTAAACAAACCCGATCAAAAAGAATTATTATGAAAATCTCGCGATAAAACGAATTTATTTCCGAACTTTCCTGACCCAATTTCCACCCGAAAATATTTTAATAGTGACATTGAAAATGCCGATGTCGATCAGAATAGAACAGTAATGACGTTCTTCGACACCTCCTCTGCACCTACTAGTCCAAGAGCTACGGTGAAAAATACCACGCGAAAAGTATACAAAGAATGAATATGTTCATGTAATTGCCGTAGGCATTGGTAACACAAAACCGAGCGTCTGCCGGTTAATAGCGGCAGCTTTTAAGCGGGGGCGGCGCTGAATCACGTGAATTTTGGAAAAAAATTTCGTGATTTTATACAACATGAAATATATACGATCCGATAGACAAATTAATGTGGAATACAATTGCCATTGGCAGACGTCACCAATCGACAGCTTTCTACGCGGCAGACGCAGCGCAATGCGACAAAATTAATACAAAAACACGGGAATTTTATACAACTTGAAACTATCACCAAAAAATAGAGAAAAATTCATTTAACATGATGAGTCAAAGAAATTCCCGGCAGACGGTAGCGTTTCGTAAACAGACGCCCATAATTAACCGCATTACATCTTTGTTCAGACCGTTACAGTCAGCGCGTTAGATAAAGATGGAAAAACTGCAAATATACATAGCAACTTTTTATCAATTTATAATGTATTTGAACTATGCAAGAACAAAAATAAAATATTGTTTTGTATAAACAAAAAATGTTTACCCACACGACTAATACATAATATAAGTATTATATCTGTAATTTTTGTGATATAATGCCCTATGTTATTCCCTTAGGGAATAATGGTGAGGGAATAATAAACTATTATTCCCTCTCGTAAACCAATTAGAAAATAGGTTTCTGTGAAATTTAAGACGACCACCGTAACGGTGATAAATAAAATGACTGTTTAAACAAATAATAAATTGTGAAAAGTTAGTTGTGTGCGTTTTTTGTTGCGATTTTGTGATGAAAAGTGAAGAAGAAGGTGAATTTTCCTGTACACCACCAGATATTCTTCAATGTGGTCATTCTGCTCCATGTTGAGAATTGCTTTTGGTATAATTAATCACGACGTGCACATTGAAAAATATGGTAAACTTCGTTCTTTTTTGAAAAGAAAATTGTGTTACAGATTAATCGTGGATAAAGTATAGTATACAACTCGCTATAATGAGTGCTACTATTCCCTCGGATGATTACACCCCTCGCTCGCTTCGGTCGCTCGTGTTGTAATAATTGTAACTCTCATCCTAGGGAATAATAGCACTCATTATAACGTAGCTGTATAATATACTATTATGTATCATGAAAGTGTACTTAAGTCATAATATTATTACTACTCGTCTTCATCACTGGAATCACAGTATAAATTTTCGTCATTGTCTTCATCACTGCCGTCGTTGGCATTTTCACTACTAATGATTATATCATTTAAACTTTCTGGATGTTGCGGCCCAGAAAACCAGTTAATTACATATTTATTGTTCAGTAATGACCAACCATTATTAACGGACTAAAATTCTGGTGTTTTTTCAATAGATTACCTCCATATGGCACAAATTTGATTTGATCGTTTCGTTTTTTCTAATAAAATATTGCCACAAGGTGGCAAGGAGCTGCCGTCAAATTTTTTAGATTACGAAATAGGTCTTTGTCTTTCTTTGGCTTGTAGGCTTCTAAGAAAATTTCGTACCTAAAAGAATTTGCTCGTAAGTAAGGAAATATACAATGCAATACTCGCGTATATGCATTTACGGTTTGAAAGGTAATTAAAAATTTAGGGAAATCGTAAAACTTAGACAGAAGATAAGAAGGTAATACTGCCTTTGCGCTACTATGACATACCCACCTCAATAGGAAATGGTATTTTAACTATCAGAAAATCGGAATATTGCCTTTATGCCTGCCTTGCTTTATTTACTTGAATGTGTTTTCGTTTTCCGTAAATCATGCAAGTCAATTCTTCCACGACTGATACTTGCTCCTCAGATATATTTTCTGAATCTCCAAATGTTGCGAACACACTCTGCGAGTTTTTATTCTGTTCTAGAATTTCAAAAGGAGCGACTTTTCCGTTCTTGAAAAATGCTGCTGTGTAATCACAGCCTGTGATAGCGTGAAACGCCGGAAAGGATTTACTTAATTCTGAACCCAAAGAAGCAATAATTGAGTTAACATTTATAAACCTCAAAGTATTATTTGTACTTTGTAAACCTATAAAGCAAAATTATTCATATAAATAATATGTTCGTGAATAAAATTTATAGGAAATTACCTGTCTCAATTCAAACTGCAATACTGTTTGGAAGCAGATGAAAGTTTCCGATTGTAATGTGAATCTAATGTGATAATCAAAGCATCTGATACAGACATCCTTGTCATTACAATCGGAAACTTTCATCTGCTTCCAAACAATATTGCAGTTTGGATTGACAGGTAATTTCCTATAAATTTTATTCACGAACATATTTATATGAATAATTTTGCTTTATAGGTTTACAAAGTACAAATAATACTTTGAGGTTTATAAATGTTAACTCAATTATTGCTTCTTTGGGTTCAGAATTAAGTAAATCCTTTCCGGCTGTGATTACACAGCAGCATTTTTCAAGAACGGAAAAGTCGCTCCTTTTAAAATTCTAGAACAGAATAAAAACTCGCAGAGTGTGTTCGCAACATTTGGAGATTCAGAAAATATATCTGAGGAGCAAGTATCAGTCGTGGAAGAATTTACTTGCATGATTTACGGAAAACGAAAACACATTCAAGTAAATAAAGCAAGGCAGGCATAAAGGCAATATTCCGATTTTCTGATAGTTAAAATACCATTTCCTATTGAGGTGGGTATGTCATAGTAGCGCAAAGGCAGTATTACCTTCTTATCTTCTGTCTAAGTTTTACGATTTCCCTAAATTTTTAATTACCTTTCAAACCGTAAATGCATATACGCGAGTATTGCATTGTATATTTCCTTACTTACGAGCAAATACTTTTAGGTACGAATTTTCTTAGAAGCCTACAAGCCAAAGAAAGACAAAGACCTATTTCGTAATCTAAAGAAATTTGACGGCAGCTCCTTGCCACCTTGTGCCAGTATTTTATTAGAAAAAACGAAACGATCAAATCAAATTTGTGCGCCATATGGAGGTAATCTACTGAAAAAACACCAAAATTTTACAGTTCGTTAATAATGGTTGGTCATTACTGAACAATAAATATGTAATTAACTGGTTTTCTGGGCCGCAACATCCAGAAAGTTTAAATGATATAATCATTAGTAGTGAAAATGCCAACGACGGCAGTGATGATGACAATGACGAAAATTTATACTGTGATTCCAGTGATGAAGACGAGTAATAATAATATTATGACTTAAGTACACTTTCATAATACATAATAGTATATTATACAACGACGTTATAATGATTGCCATTATTCCCTAGGATGAGAGTTACAATTATTACAACACGAGCGACCGAAGCGAGCGAGGGGTGTAATCATCCGAGGGAATAGTAGCACTCATTATAGCGAGTTGTATACTATACTTTATCCACGATTAATCTGTAACACAATTTTCTTTTCAAAAAAGAACGAAGTTTACCATATTTTTCAATGTGCACGTCTTGATTAATTATACCAAAAGCAATTCTCAACATGGAGCAGAATGACCACATTGAAGAATATCTGGTGGTGTACAGGAAAATTCACCTTCTTCTTCACTTTTCATCACAAAATCGCAACAAAAAACGCACGCAACTAACTTTTCACAATTTATTATTTGTTTAAATAGTCATTTTATTTATCACCGTTACGGTGGTCGTCTTAAATTTCACAGAAACCATGATTCAAGTACTATTTTCTAATTGGTTTACGAGAGGGAATAATAGTTTATTATTCCCTCACCATTATTCCCTAAGGAAATAACATAGGGCATTATATCACAAAAATTACAGATATAATACTTATATTATGTATTAGTCGTGTGGGTAAACATTTTTTGTTTATACAAAACAATATTTTATTTTTGTTCTTGCATAGTTCAAATACATTATAAATTGATAAAAAGTTGCTATGTATATTTGCAGTTTTTCCATCTTTATCTAACGCGCTGACTGTAACGGTCTGAACAAAGATGTAATGCGGTTAATTATGGGCGTCTGTTTACGAAACGCTACCGTCTGCCGGGAATTTCTTTGACTCATCATGTTAAATGAATTTTTCTCTATTTTTTGGTGATAGTTTCAAGTTGTATAAAATTCCCGTGTTTTTGTATTAATTTTGTCGCATTGCGCTGCGTCTGCCGTGTAGTAAGCTGTCGATTGGTGACGTCTGCCAATGGCAATTGTATTCCACATTAATTTGTCTATCGGATCGTATATATTTCATGTTGTATAAAATCACGAATTTTTTTTCCAAAATTCACGTGATTCAGCGCCGCCCCCGCTTAAAAGCTGCCGCTATTAAACGGCAGACGCTCGGTTTTGTGTTACCAATGCCTACGGCAATTTCATGAACATATTCATTCTTTGTATACTTTTCGCGTGGTATTTTTCACCGTAGCTCTTGGACTATACGAGAAGACCAACAGCTGACGGGCCACTGCGAGGATGTCCAAAAAAACACTCTAAATACTCAAAAAATTATTGGAAGATATTTAGAGATTTACTTAAATGTAGACATGGCAAGTTTATCGGCATCTGTAAACATTGCTCGCGCTGGTCAAAAATACAGTTATCTATACAGGTTGTTCCATTAAATATAGGCGGCATGAAGGTTGGAACAACACGCTACCACCAAAATATGTTGATTTAACTGAACCTCTATACAAATTTGACAAATTTGATTTCTAATTAATTGTTCCTTTTCACAAGCCGCCCGGATTTAATGGGACAAACTGTATACTGTAACTTTATTGTAAAACGGTCCTGCATGTCCTTAAACCAAAATACCACCCATCGTACTCGGTAAAACTTTTGTAGTATACGAGGGAGCGGAGAAAATTTCAAATCGCTCCAAGAGTAAAGTAGTCTTATTTCACATTTTAGAAAATATTTTTATTAGGAAAAGTTGTTTCTATTTAAAAGTTACTTACGAATA
Organism: Xestobium rufovillosum; assembly: GCA_963966045.1. Classification (NCBI taxonomy): domain Eukaryota; kingdom Metazoa; phylum Arthropoda; class Insecta; order Coleoptera; family Ptinidae; genus Xestobium; species Xestobium rufovillosum. The sequence goes on from OZ014497.1 coordinate 33,884,135, forward strand.
TAAAATTTCAGTTCCTTGGAATGAAAAAATTATTTTAACCCTCGTTTTAACCGTTTTTCAGGTGCACCCCCCCTATGACAAGTTTCGAGAAATTATTCATTGCCCAAGCACGTTTCTTATGGGCTTCTTTACAGAAAAAAACATAGTTGTACCTTAAATTAAGGTACGTACGCAAATGATAGGGCCTGTCCAAAAATGAAATCAAAACTAAGATTTTTTTGGTGCACACCTTATTTTATTTTATGGGATATTATAAAAATTGAATACAGTTGTACCCCTGATATACACAACACCTTTATCTATCCTCTACACTACACAATTTTCCAAAGACCCTTAAAACTGCAATATTTCATGCAATAATTTATCAGCATGGATACCTAATGCAATCTCCAGAAAATTACAAAATCTGTTTAGTAGCCATGGAGAAAGAACAACGGCCTCAGGCTCTATCATTTGCGTACTACGTACCTTAATTTAAGATACAAATACGTTTTTTCTGCAAAGAAACCCATAAGAAACGTACTTGAGCAATGAATAATTTCGCCAAACTCGTGCACCTGAAAAAACAATTAAAATAGTTTTTCAATCCCAGGGAACTGAAATTTCATATTCGTAAGTAACTTTTAAATAAAAACAACTTTTCCTAATAAAATTCTTTCCTAAAATGAGAAATAAGGCTACTTTACTCTTGGAGCAATTTGAAATTTTCACCCCTCCCTCGTATACTACTGAAGTTTTGCCGAGTACGATGGGTGGTATTTTGGTTTAAGGACATGCAGGACTTTTTTACAATAAAGTAGATAGGGTAGATAGGGTCGAGGGTAGGGTATTCCACATAAAGCCTTAAATTCCCCACACAAAAGTGTAATTTCTAGTTTAAAAGTTTTCACTCGTGTCACCAGAAAAATAGCTGAAAATTAAATTTACCAAGTTTCACACATAACACGTTTTTTTGTTAATATCGTCGCATAGTCGGACAGACATATAATTTTATTCTCAGTAAAGGAATACAGAACAGAGGCTTTGATACTTTTAAGTTCTCACTGTCATTGTTAACAGCCTGATTGCTTATCTTATCAGAAATGTCAAATTTAGCGAAGACAGTGAAGATAAGATTATGTATTATATTAAGCGAGATATTAAGAGATCCTAGTTATAATATGTCTGAAACTTGCCAAATCTCATTTTCAAGTGAAAGTTTTAAAACAATTCAATTATTTTTTGTATTTACGCATTTACAAAAATGACGGTGAAAAGGAGCCTGGGAATTTTAAGCGCAAACACCCTGTACCTTGAAAAAACTACGAAAATGTACTGCAGTGCTACTAACTTTAGTGAAATTCACGCACAACATTTTGCCATCACAGCCACCTTTTAGAAACTTCACTTTCACTGAACTCGGACGACATCCCCGTGGGCGCCCTGGGCGCAACACGCCCCTAAAAATTCTGTATCTAGGTTAGGATGCTATTTCGGCGCAGGAATCTCGCACAGCTGATGGGGTGCCGAGACTACAAAACCCGCATATCCGTACTAACGATTTAAGCGGACGTAACCACAATTTTCCCAAAAATATCGATCCCCGGTGTTCGTGAACTGTGTACTCGCAAGTGCGCCAGGAATTCAGAGGATTCTGCCAAGAACTTTACGCGTCGGGTGCCCGATTTAAAATAGACCGCGGAATATTGTTCGAGACGGAAAAAACTGATAGGAGATCGATCTGGAATTGGAAAATTAGCCTGCCACATTTTAGGGATGACGATATTCAAGCATGTCCAGTTTTCTTCCTGCCATCTCATTTCCGAAAACCAATACAAACAATACCCTATTTACAATTACGTATTGTCCATTCATTCATATTGGATGACTAGACATATGCAAGTACAAAAACGCAATTCACCAACCCATTATCTCTGGCAAATATTTACTCTTTCAGTTATCTTTTATTTTGCACTTCGGTCAACGCACTAAAAGTGCAAAATATATTTTGTATACTAAGCAGGGCAATTACGGAAAATTGTTGCCATGGTACCACCGAGCATCGCGAATTTACAAAACAATGTAATTATTTTTATTGCAGGAACTGCAGGTAAGTACAAACAGGTACGATACCTATTAGAAACATTTGCCACGCGTAGCAATACCAATAATAATAATGTCAATGCATCTACAGCATTAGGTAGCAAATAAGATAGCCATCTCCCCTCGTAAAACGAGAAAAATTTTGAAGTGCGCATATTTTCAATTTCTCAGAAAAATATTCCTCCGGTGCTCTCAGCACAACTAATATATATTTATTTAATATTTACATGAGTTTAAAAATAATTTTTTGAATAGGAAATAGTAAAAATGTTGTAAAAGTTTCGTTTGGATTGTGAAGTTTTAAAGCATTATTTACGAAGCACATAGGTGCATACGTATTCAAATAACGTCGCCCTTATGTAAATTAAGCATTGTATTAAGTACCTACTCAAATTGTCCCTTTTCATCAGTGACTAATAGGAAACTTGAATATTAATGTCACTGCAACTATTTTTTACTTTCCCAAAACAAATCGATGTCACAGACACCGTTAAATATTAATTTACAGAAAGCGGCTATTTAATGAATAATAAATTTATTTATTTATTCAAAGTGAGAGCCGAAGACAGAAATAAAACGAAAAAAATCGGTAGATCAAAAAAAATTATGCATCCAACTCGTATAATCCCAATTTCAACCAGAGCATTAAATGTTATTAACAATAGCTTCCGACTCGCTGTAATCCAATCGAAACTGATAAAAATCAGCGCATTAGACGACCAACGGCCCGGAATAAATAATTCTTTGACACAAATACAAAACTCATAACCAAACCTTACGAAAAAATAAGAAATTTTTCAACACCTACCTTACACTAACTAATCAGACGTTCCTCCTTTACAAATTTACAATAAAAAACACATTTTCACACACAAAAACACGCCATTCGTCCTAATAAACGACACAAACACTAAAATTTCACCAGCACACCACCATTTTGAGTTTCATTTGACATATGTTGCGCAACTAGCGCGACCAGCGGACAAAAGCTCAAATAAGAAGTTTTTATCAGTTGGTAAAGATGGCAGCACGCCAATTCTTTTAAATTATGAATTTTTATTGAATAAGGAATTATCCATATACCTATTATCGAACTGTTGTTGAGAAAGTACTTAAAACCTGATAACATTGTTATCTACAAATTGTAGGATAAGTTATTTTGCTAATGGCTTAATTAAAGCTACAGAAAATACTTGTTTTATACTTTTCAAATGCAAATAATGAATCATTTTTCCATCAAATACTCAATCACAGCAATTATGCTACAAGGGGAGGCAGAAACGCTTTTTCCATCATGAAAGTACCTACTGATCAGTCAGGGTTACAAAAACAAGATAATTTCGTATTTTATCTTGTCAAACGTGCGGTACTATTATTTACAATTATCAATTAGGATTCTAGTTATAAAAGCGAGTTTTTATGGCAGCTTACATTATTACGCAAGTTCACTTGGAAGTTGGAAGTAATACCATGGAAGCGATACAATTTAATTTGAAAGAAAAGATAGTTAGTTTGCATAAAGTACCCATCCCTAAGTGTAGCGGAAGGGAAGTACTCGTTAAAGTTGCTTACGCTGGTATCTGCGGAACGGATTTGCATATAATCCAGGTATTTATACGGCGTTTTGGACGTCATCTTCAGAGGATTTTAAATCTAGGTGGTTTATTAGGGTTTTCACACAATTTTTGATGAATTTTTTTGGACGTCATCTTCAGAGGATTTAAGGTCTAGGTGTCTAAATAGCTTTAGATGTTCATTTAATGTAAATTTGGTGAAAATTTGTGGACATCATCTTCATAGGCTTGGAGCCCCAGGTGTATAGGTGTGTTAAATGAGACTTTTTCTATCCGCAGTGTGAATTTCCTTGCGCTCCGGATAGATTTTTCACTTTAGGACACGAATTCTCTGGAACGGTAGTTGAAGTGGGGTCCGAAGTTACTACCTTCAAAGTAGGGGATAGAGTTTCTGTTGATCCAAACAAGTAAATTGATTATGTTTATTTAAAAAGTTCAATCTGATGTTTTTTTTTATTTTACAGCGGTTGTAGTACTTGTGATTTTTGCCATTCGGGTAATCCCCATTTTTGTCAAATCGGAGGTATCAATAACACCATTGGGATATACAGGGATGGAGGTTGGGCCGAATATGCCCTTGTGCCGGATGTCCAAGTTTACAAAATCCCCGATAAAATAACATATCAGCAAGGTGTTAAAGAAACAGACATGAGTATAATACAATAAATTTAAAATTAAATTGTTTTCAGCTGCATTGTGCGAACCATTGTCATGTTTGGCCCATGGATGGGACATAGTTTCTCCAATTACCGTAGGAAAAAAGATTTTAGTAACTGGTGCAGGAATTATTGGAAACCTGTGGATTTCGACCTTGCATCTTCAGGGACATAAAAACGTTACAGTCTCGGAACCAAATTTGAGCAGATTAAAACTCGTAGAAAACCTAGGTATGGCATTAAATATTCCATTACTTATTTTTGATCAAGGAACTTTGCACACAACACCAAAAGATCTATTTTTATCTTTCGCACAAAAATGATTGCGTTAGAATAGCGGAAAGGAATAAAAAGGCAGATAACTTTTGCTACGAATAAAATTATCGCATTTTTTAAAGATAAACTGCTACAAACAAAAACAATTTTATCTGTTACATAATTCAGGGCATTTTTATAATTATTGATAGCTGCGTGAATTATTGGAACTTTAGATTTGCAGTTTTATAAATGAACTCTAATTACAGTCATTTCAATAACTGCTTATGAAATTTTTAGAATAACTGCAACGCTAAATTTGCAGTTACTTGAATTTCTGCAACTGAAACTGCAAATAAGTTGCAGAGAGAAAGAGAGAGGGGAGAGGGAGCAGAACTTGTAGAGGTTCAAATAACTGAAATGGAACTGTATTTTCTAAAGTTGCAGTATTTTCAAAGAACTTCAAGAAAGTATTTTATATTCCAGAAACTGGTTACGATTTGGTGACGCCAGATATTTTGAAAGAGCGTCAGAAGGACCCAGACTACTTATTCGATTTCGTAATCGAATGTAGCGGTTTTGCTCCAGCCACGGAACATGCCCTTTCTTTATTAAACTATGGCGGAACTTTGTGTATATTTGGAGTCTCACCACCTCATGCTAAAATATCGTAAGCAACTTCTGTTTCATTTCTTTTTTTTGACCTGCAACAGAAGGTAAAGTTCAAGAATCTTTCAGAATTTCGCCTTTCGAATTGTACTGGAGGGAACTAAAAATAGTAGCCGTAAATATCAATCCATATACGTTCCCGAAGGCCATCGGTTTAGTTGAAGCTCTAGGCGACAGGTACGTCAACATTTAAATCGTTAAAGTCATTACTGAATGACAAAATTTTTCTTTTAGATACTTGAATTACGAAAAACTGGGCATAAAAACTTTCGCCTTAAAAGAATTCCACACGGCGATCGCATCGCTGAAAAAGGGAGACATATCGAAAGCCGTGTTTAAATTTTAAGTATTCTTGTACATACTTATAATTGTAGATATATTTTTAAAGTAGAGAACATTAAATAACACAAATATTGATTTTAATTTTTTACTGATATGTTTACCGAATTATGTATAAATAAAAATCCATTTTAGTGTACAGAGTGTATAAAAAATGTACTAATATAAAAATTACACATATATGTATATACATAAAAATGTTTGCCACGATATAAATTATGACTGAATAAGTACAATCAAATTTAATTCGAAATCTTAGGCCCTTAGAAAAAATATTATTGTCTACTTTATAATAAACTAGCTGCCAAATCTTGTACTGGGTGATAGGCTAAGCTTGACGACCGACCGTATTTCCGTCCGCCAACCTTAACTAACTGTACAATTACAGCCCCAATAAAATTACGCAAAATATATATACAAATGACCAAAATGAGATTCGTATTAAAAAGCTAAACATCTGAGTACAGAAAGAGTAAATCGTTGTCATATTACACTATAAAAAAATATAGAAAAAATTAAGGTTCTTTTGTACTACTTATAATCATGAACCGAAGATAATAAATAAAAAAAACCCCATACTGTACACTCAAATAAAACAACGTTTAAAAAAATAAGAAGAGAGTATTAAACAAATGGATGGATTTAAATTTGTCCCGGAATTCAGCCATCTGAGCCCCATGTAATTAATGTTGGGCGTTGAAATTTCTGCAAAAAAATCATCCAGAATTGACTATCTCCCTTCACACTGCCGTCAGAACATGCTAACATGCCCGATACACAAAAACTACTCACCTAAAAACGTAGAAAACTATAGCTGCTACGAGAGCTACGGTACTAGCGGAAAGAGCAGCTGCATCTCCGTAACGGGCTTGTCCGCAAGCAGGGGGACACACGGGTATGATTGTTTCTACATACACAACTAGCTATAGCTACCGCACAAAAACATGCGCCCTGGCAAATTTAATACACCACAATATTCAATGATTGTGGTGCTTTAATTTCGTCCAGAGATGTACAATCAATTCCGAAATATAACATTGCACTTGCAACATACTACAAGATGCAAATCGAAACAGTTTAGACACAGAGAACTTTGATGTAAATTCACTATGAACTCTTAATAAGTAAACCTCACACGCCAAAAGACAGCTGAAGGGAAGTACTCGTTAAAGTTGCTTACGCTGGTATCTGCGGAACGGATTTGCATATAATCCAGGTATTTATTCGGTGTTTTTGGACGCCATCTTCAGAGGATTTTAAGTCTAGGTGGTTTATTAGGTTTTTCACACCATTTTTGAGGAATTTTTGGACGTCATCTTCAGAGGATTTCAAGTCTAGGTGGTTTATTAGGTTTTTCACACAATTTTTGAGGAATTTTTTGGACGTCATCTTCAGAGGAGTTTAAGTCTAGGTGGTTTATTAGATTTTTCACACAATTTTTGGACGTCATCTTCAGAGGATTTTAAGTCAAGTACTTTATTAGGTTTTTTGCACAATTTTTGAGGATTTCTTTTGGACGTCATCTTCAGAGGATTTTAGGTCTAGGTGTCTAAATAGCGTTAGATGTTCATTTAATGCAAATTTGGTGAAAAATCGTGGGTATCATCTTCATAGGCTTGGAGCCCCAGGTGTATAGGTGTGTTAAACAAGACATTTTCTATACGTAGGGTGAATTTCTTTGCGCTCCGGGTAGAACTTTCACTTTAGGACATGAATTCTCTGGAATAGTAGTTAAAGTAAGCTATGAAAATTTCTGCATTGAAAGGAGAGACAATTTTCCATGGCTGTACCTTCACTTTGTTGAAATAATTCTGCTGCTATAGATATATAGATTACTGTGTCTTTGCCTTTTGGGGTGTGGGCTTTTTAAGAATTATTCATACCGAAACAGTTCAGAGAAAAGTAAAACTCACCGAATAAGTTCACAGTTCCTACGGATTGTCCCAATTTATTTTTGGCTTTGCAAGTGTAAGTGCCGTACTGTCGTTTCTCTATCGTGATCACGCGAATCGTCGTGTCCGTGAACTCATCGGCTGTCGCAAAGTGAGATATGCTAAAAAAATACAGAAGTTTTTTGTCGTCTTCGGAAATAAACTATCGTTTTTACCTCTGATGCTGATTGTTTGAGAGCGTGACGTCGTCTTTCTCCCAGGTTATTACGGGCGGCGGATAAGCTTCGACGTGACATTCGAGATCCATATCGTACTGTAAAGCTTGGCCCAATCGGGGCCTTGGTACGGTCACTACAGGAGCAAACTCAACTTCCACGGCAATGTTGCGTTTTGAGCCCCGACCGACACCATTCTCAGCGACACAATAATACGTGCCACGATCTTCTTTTCTTATGTGCCTTATCCTCAAAATATTTCCTCTGTATATCGACCCACCCGTGGGTAAAATAGCGTTGTTTTCGCGTCTCCACGATATCCTAGGGGTCGGGTAACCACTCGCATAACACTCCATCTGAACAGCTGAAAAATAACGTTGAAAACGCGGCTTAAGCAAACAGTCCCTCACCTTCTCCTTCTGAAACGACGATCGATCGAGTGGAATTATCAGAAATAACGGGTGGCCTCCGTACTTGTAACTGAACCTCTGCCGATATCCTGCTGTCGGTAGAAATAAGTATTTGGCACTGGTAAAATCCAGCATCAGTCTCTTGGATATCTTTTATTTGAAGAGTATAGGTAGAACTTGCCTAAAATTCAACCTCAGTCGATTTACCCACGTAGACCTTGGTTCATTTTATGCGAACATTACAGTATTTTATTAACTTACTTGATCGTAACGTAAAGAGAACCTAGTATCGTGTAGAATTAGAGAGCTTCCTGTAGAAATTGGCAATGCATTTGTCCTAGAATCAGCCTTCATCCATAATACAGGGTAAGTTTGTGCGTACTGTACCGAACATTGCAATTCTACAGTCCCGCCTATATCTTTTATTTGTTCTTGCGATACGTAGGAAATTGTCGGCAACCTTTGAGCAAAACCTACGAAGGCAAGATACGTACGTTACATTACTGCCCCACGAAAGAGTGGCGCAGTTTCATGGTACAACCTGTATATATGTATGATGACCCCCATTTCATGTTTATTTAACATATTAAAATATTTTACGTAATTAAATTGAATGGACAAAACAAATTAAGGACAAAATCATCTTAAAAAACAATTCTGACGATATAAAAGGGCAATTTGAAATCTTTTTAACCCAGCTTCCCTGTTAACAAACGTAAACAATTTTAACCAACATAAAATTTTAAGTTCTACGGTTATTCTGCTCATTTTGAATATTAACAAAACCAATAAACACATCACAGATATAAACATAACACTCTCAAATAAATAATTTTATTAGTTTACATACCATTTTCTATAAAAACACCAAAAACTATCACAACAAACAAACGCAGCGCCGCCATTTTCGGTATTTTAAAACGTTTGGTTTTGGACGAGCCACACCTGTTTCGGTAGGTGTGTCATTGGCGGGATTTTTTAAAAACGATAGAATATCCAGGTGAACGGAAATAATAATTTAAGTTAGATAATTACAGCAATTAAACGGGTATGCTTGAAATTATTGTTTGGGGTGGTCCAGCCAACGAATTTAATAGTTTTATGAGGGCAAATGAACGAGTAAATAATGAATTTTAATTGTTGAATCATGCGTTGGTATTAGAGTTCTCAAGAGCATGATGTAACGAAAATGTGTATTAGGAGAGTGGATGATTAATAAGCTGTTGTATGCCTTCAGTGCCTTTACATTTTTAATAATTAATGTATTTCATAAAAGGATAAAAGTTCCCTAACAAACATTTTTATTCATTCAGAATTTTCATGTTTGTTCAAAATGTTGAAACAAACACTTAATATCTACGAATTATTATGTTTAAGGGATTTATGAATAATTTTTGTTTGTTAAAAATAAAAATGTAATTCAGACAACTTTATAAATCTAAGTTGCAAAATCATTAACTAACATAATAAATTAACAAACATATTTATTAATTTACTAAACATTTTAATTGTAAGAGGTTATTTTTCTACCAAATTTCAATTTAGAATTAATATTTGCATGAATTATTACGCTTGTTGAATTAAAATGTTTGTTCATGATTTTACAATTTACGCTAAACATTTTAACTCCTGTAATTCGTGTGATCATTGTAATATTTTCAATTGGTTTTTAAAGAAACCTAAAAATCCATTAACTTTTTCCAATAACCATTTTAAATGTATCAAAAAATACAACTAACATAAAAACTACATACACAGATAAAATTGTTAACGTTAGTTGATTTTGCAATTAAAATGATGGAAAAAAGTTTATGAACAATTTTTATATTCGTTTAAAATCCAAAATTTAATTCCGGCAACACATAATAAACCTAAAAATGTTTGTTTAAAAATTACTAACACGATTATTTAACGAACATACTAACCTACTAAACATTTTAATTGTAAAAGTTCGTTTCTCTTCCTAATTTTAATTTAGAATTAATATTTTTCATGAATTATTAGGTTTGTTGAATTAAAATGTTTGTTGACAATTTTACAATAAACATTTTAATTCATGGACTACGTGAAATTGTTGTAATATTTCGACTAAAAATTATCTTTTTCGCAGCAATTCTAAATTAAAAACTAGGCACATAAAATTGTTTGTTAACGTTAGTTGATTTTGCAATTAAAACGGTAGTTAGAAAAAAAGTTTATGAATAATTCTTGTTCGTTTAAAATCCAAGATTTAGTTCAGAAAACACAAATCTAAGAATGTTTGTTTAAAAATTATTAACTATGACATAATAATTCAACAAACATATTAATTCACTAAACATTTTAATCGTAAGACTATCATTCTCCCAAATTTTAATAGAATTAATATTTTTCATTATTACGTTTGTTGAATTAAAACGTTTGCCGATTTTATACCAAATATTTTAATTCATGTAATTCATGCGATCGTTATATTTTCAGTTGGTTTTTAAACAGACCTAAAAATCCATTAACTTTTTCCAATAACCCTATTAAACGTAGCAAAAAAATACAAGTAACATAAAAACTACGTAGATAAAATTGTTTATTAGCTAAAATTCAACAATAAGTATGTTTGTTTAAAATTCAAAATTTCATTTAGGCAAATTAATAAATCTAAGAATGTTTGTTTAAAGATTATTAACGTAATAACTCGACAAACATTACCTATTTTACTAAACATTTTAATTTAAGAGCTAGTTTTTCTTGTTACAATTAAAATGGTATGTAGTTGGAAACGATTTTTTGAATAATTTTTATGTTTGTTTAAAAATTACTAACATATTAATTCAACATACTAATTTGCTAAACATTTTAATTGTAAAAGTTTGCTTTTCTTCCTAATTTTAAGTTAGAATTAATATTTTTCATTAATTTATTACTACATTTGTTGAATTAAAATGTTTGTTGCTAAAACCATTTTAATTCATGGAATTCGTGCGATCGTAATATCTTACAAAAATTCATTACATTTTTTCTAACCATTTTAAATGTATCAAAAAGACACAACTGACATAAAAACTACGCACATAAAATTGTTTAACGTTAAGTCGATTATGCAATTAAAATGGTAGTTGGAAAAAAGTTTATGAATAATTTTTGTTTGTTCAAAATCCAAAATTTAATTCAGGCAACATAATAAACCTAAAAATGTTTGTTTAAAAATTACTAACACGATAATTCAACAAGCATACTAAACATTTTAATTGAAAAAGTACCTTTTTCTTCCCAATTTTAATTTAGAATTAATATTTTTCATTAATTATTACTTTTTTCGAATTAAAATGTTTGTTGATGATTTCACAATAAACATTTCAATTCATGGAGTGGAATTGTTGTAATATTTCTACTAAAAATTAATTATCTTTTTTCCAGCAACCATTTTAAACGTATCAAAAAGATACAACTGACAAAAACAATGCACATAAAATGGTTTGTTAACGTTAGTTGATTTTGCAATTAAAACCGTAGTTGGGAAAAAGTTTATGAATAATTCTTGTTTATTTAAAATCCAAGATTTAGTTCAGAAAACACAAATCGAAGAATATGTTTATTTAAAAATTATTAACCGACATAATAATTCAACAAACATATTAATTTACTAAACATTTTAATCGTAAGACTATCTTTCTCCCGAGATTTAATAGAATTCATATTTTTCATTATTACGTTTGTTGAATTAAAATGTTTGTCGATCTTTTACACCAAATATTTTAATTCGTGTGATCTTTGTAATATTTTCAGTTGGTTTTTAAACAGACCTAAAAATCCATTAACCTTTTTCCAATAACCATATTAAATGTAGCAAAAAAATACAAGTAACATAAAAACTACGCAGATAAAATTTTGTTAATGTTAGCTAGTTTTCTTGTTCGAAAAAATTAATCAATAATTTGTAGGTTCGTTTAAAAATTATTAACGTAGTAATTCGACAAACATTAATTTACTAAACATTTTAATTGTAAGAGCTAGTTTTTCTTGTTACAATTAAAATGGTATGTAGTTAGAAAAAATTTTTGTTTGTTAAAATTCCAAATTTAACTCGAGCAACATAATAAATATACAAATTTTTGTTTAAAAATTACTAACATATTCAACTAAACATTTTAATCGTAAAAGTTCGCTTTTCTTCCGAATTTTAATTTAGAATTAACATTTTTCACGAATTTGTGATTACGTTTATTGAATTAAAATGTTTGTTGATAATTTTACAATAAACATTTTAATTCATGAAATAAATCTAAAAATGTTTATGTAAAATATATTAACTAACATAATAATTCACTAAACATAATAATTGCGAGGTTATCTTTCTTCCAAATTTTAATTTAGAATATTTTTCAAGACTTTTTAAGTTTGTTGAATTAAAATGCTCGTTGATAATCTTACAATGAACATTTTAATTTATGGAATTCATGCGATTGTTGTAACGTTTTTACTTGCTTTTTTAAGGAAACATAAAAATTCATGAACTTTTCCCAACAACCATTTTAAAAGTTGTTTAATTCAACAAACATATTAATTTACTAAACATTTCAATTGGAAAAATTCATATTTCTTCCGAATTTTAATGTTGAATTAAAATGTTTGTTGACAATTTTACAATAAACATTTTAATTCACGGAATCCGTGATTGTCGTAATACGAACATAAAAATTCTTTACCTTTTCTCTAACCATTTTAAAAGAGCATGCGGCTCCTTATAAATACAGTCGTACAGATAAGTCTAGTATTCGCCAATAACAAATTTGACTTAAATTCATTAGATAAAAATAAAAACTGTCCTACCTGCTCCAACAGCGAAACACGTGTCCAGTTTGACTCCCTCTTTGAAACACCAAAAGAAAATATGAAATCCAATTTATTTATTCAACTTATCGGCAATCTTATACAAATATAATACTTAAAATACGGCAAGACCCCGAGATCTCGTTAGAAAAGGCAAAAAAATAAACAATAACTCTGTACAATAAATAAAACAAAAATATAAACACCAAGTACAGAAAAAAACATTTTTTGGTATAATCATTGTATAAAAAAATTCCTTAAACGGCAGTTTGGAACTTAACTTTCCCCTTCGCGCAGCTCTCTTCTACTAAACCGCTGTCCGCATCGCTCAAATTACCGTCCAAACTATGCACGATGGAGCTCGTAAAACTGAATCTATCCGAGTCTAAATCGTTGCTTATATTTGTATCCGTTGTAAATTCGTCGTCATCGTCCACTCTGCGACCTTTAACGAGCCTTATTTCTTTATCAACTGCCAAAAGAACGCCGTTACCGTCGCTACCCAACAACCTCGGCCCATTCAACCCAACGCTCCAACTATCGAAGCTCTCCTTGGAAATATCGCCTTCCTTCGACAAATTACAAGTCTCGGAAGTTATCTTGACGATCTCGACCGAATCCAGCTGCACGACGTACAAGTAAGGCGCGGAAAAATAAAAGTCGTTAGGCAAACGGTTGTATTTGATTTCGAATTTCCGAGTGCAAGACCCAAACTCGTCCACGAACACAGCAAAGTCGGCGAAGCACGCCACGTACTCGACGGGATCCGCAGAAACCCGCGCTATGAACCTCGGGAAGGAACCCATCTTACGAGCTTTCCTCACGATCCTCTGGAGATTGTCGTCGGACTCGTCCAAAAACTCCTCCGCCTTGAACGTCTCCAAGTCGATTTCGAAAAACTTATCCACCCCGACGATTACAGTCAGCTCGGTAAATAATATGCAGCTAGCCGGTTGCGCCGTATCCAACACGCGCGACGGCACGAAACTCGCTCCGTCAACATCGTAATTGAGGATAACGAACTGCTTCGCGGTCGCCGTGCACAACATCGTGTACCTATCGGAATCGGACGCTTTCAATATCTGAAAACCGCTCAATTTGCTTATTTCGATTTCCGTGAACTTCAACGTCGGCCTCGCGCACGAAGCGCACTGCGCCAAACTCATCAAATGGTTTAAATCGCAAGTAATCAGTACTCTTCTCGTATCCGCTATCATCACGGCGACGTTCACACTCCTAATGAACACGATTTCGTATATTTGCAAAGGACCGGCGATGTGCACCCAAGTACCGTCGTGATACGAGTATAAACCGTCTTCAGTACCACACAATAAAGTTTTAGGAGACACTTTTATCGTGCAGTTGACGTGCACGCCGTCTTTTAACACGGCGACGGTCTCCCCGTGCCGCTCGTCAGTCTCTTGGAACACACCTTGTAAAGCTGCGGAAAAAACAATAAAACACGCACTCGTACATTAAAAACGAGATGAAATTACCTTTGAACCATTTTTCTTTGTCCGCGACGCTCAGAACCATGAAGACGACGTGTTTCGGAGGCCAAGTCGTCGATGTGGGTCCGACTTCTACTTTTATGACGAAAGGTAAGTCACTTTTCGTCACGGGTATCTCCGTTTCCGTCGGTTCCAGAATCACCCTGCCATAACCACCTTTCGGTTTAAGTTCCAAACTTACAACAGGTGGCAAATCGTCGTCTTCCGGTTGTCTCTCGTAGATCTTCAACGTTTGCGTCGTCAATTTGGCGTAGCGCTTCTCCCAGCTTCTGTTTTTACTGAAAATTGGGCTTAAATGTAGATGATGATGAATGTAAAGAACGAGATGGATGCAAACCTGATCAGACGAAGACTATTTTTCAGGAATTATGATGTTTGTTCAATTAAAATGTTGATAATTTTACAATAAACATTTTAATTCGTGGAATTCGTGAACTCTTCCAACAACCATTTTAAATGTATCAAAAAGATGTTTGCTTAACATTTACTCATAATACAACAAACATACTAACCTACTAAACATTTTAATTGTAAAAGTTCGTTTTTCTTCCAAATTTTAATTTAGAATGAATATTTTCATGAATTATTACGTTTGTTGAATTAAAATGAATTTTACAATAAACATTTTAATTCATTGATTTTGTCTGGTTGTTGTAATGTTTTTAATTGGTTTTGAAACAAACATTAAAATTCATGAAGTTTTTTAGAACCACTTGAAATCCAACAAAAAAATACAACTAACATAAAAATTGCCCGCATAAAATTGTTTGTTGACGTTAGTTGGAAAAAAGTTAATGAATAATTTCTGTTTGTTTAAAATCGAAATTTTAATTCAGGCAACATAATAAATCTAAGAATGTTTGTTTAAAAATTACCAACAAAATAATTCAACAAACGTACTAATCTACTAAACATTTTAATTGTAAAAATTCGTTTATCTTCCAAATTCTAATTTAGAATTAATATTTTTCATTAATTATTACGTTTGTTGAATTAAAATGTTTGTTTATAATTTTACAATAAACACTTTAATTCATGAAATATTTTTAATAGGTTTTTAAACAAACATTAAAGACTCATGAACTTTTTCAGAACAACCATTTTAAATGTAACAAAAAATGCAACTAACATAAAAATTGACCACATAAAATTGTTTAACATCAGTTGATTTTGCAATTAAAAAATGGTAGTTGGAAAAAAGTTTATGAATCATTTTTATGCTTGTTTAAAATCCAAAATTTCATTCAGGCAACATAATAAACCTACAAATGTTCGTTTAAAAATTACTAACTCGATAATTCAACAAACATACTAATCTACTAAACATTTTAATTGCAAGTTTTTTCTTCCGAATTTTAATTTAGAATTAATACTTTTCATGAATTATTACGTTTGTTGAATTAAAATATTTGTTGATAATTTTACGATAAACACTTTAATTCATGTAATTGTTGTAATATTTTTAATTGGCTTTTTAACCAAACATGAAAAATTCCTGAACTTTTTCAGAACAACCATTTTAAACGTAACAAAAAATGCAACTAACAAAATAAAATTGTCCGCTAATAAAAATGTTTGTTTCGTAAATTTTACGAACTGTCAGAGTTAACAATAAACATTTTAATTCATGGAATTCGTGCGATCGTTGTAATATTTTCACTTAGTTTTTAAATAAACATAAAGATTACTTACGTTATTCTCAATAACTATTTTAAATGTATCAAAAAGATAAAACTACGCATATAAAATTGTTTGTTAATGTCAGTTGATTTTGCAATTAAAATAACAGTTGGAAAAAAGTTTATGAATAATTTTTGTTTGTTTAAAATCCAAAATTTAATTCAATGTTTGTTCAAAAATTACTAACATGATAATTCAACAAACATGCTAATCTACTAAACATTTTAATTGTAAAAGAATGTGTTTCTTCCGAATTTAATTTAGGATTACTATTTTTCATGAATTATTACGTTTGTTGAATTAAAATGTTTGTTGACAATTTTACAATAAACACTTTATTTCATGCAATTGTAATATTTTTAATTAGTCTTTAAACAAACATTAAAAATTCATGAACTTTTTCCAAAGACCATTTTAAATGCAACAAAAAATGCAACTAACATAAAAATTGACCACATAAAATTGTGGAAATGACGTTTGTTGAATTAAAATGCCTGCTGATAATTTTACAATAAACATTTTAATTCATGAAATTCGTGTGATCGTTGTAACATGCCAATCTGCTAAACATTTTAATAGTAAAAGTTCGTTTTTCTTCACAATTTTAATTTAGAATTAATATTTTTCATTCGTGGAATTCGTGCGAACATTAAAAATTCGTGAACTTTTTTAGAACAACCATTTTAAATGTAAGAAAAAAATACAAATTAACACAAAAATTGGTCACATAAAATTGTTTGTTAATAAAAATGTTTGCTTATTTTATCAGACGATAAACTCGATCTATTTTAACGGCTGTATCGTGTTTGGGGATGATTGGTTTTAAGTCGGAGAAATTATTAACTCACCTGGGAATTTTAATCCAACCCTCGACTTCGACAAACGACCTATCGTCGTCTCCTTCCCCAACTTGCGACCGATTCCTGTCCTTTCCGAGTCGCGTCAAACTGTCGGAGTAGTGTCTGGCGTACGCTCTCGGTAAACCGCACGTTCGGGGCACGGATTTCGCGCAGCTGTTGTGCACGACGAGTCCGCACTCCTTGCAAACGTCGGACGATTTTCCAGAGGCAATCTGCTCAGCACACAACGCACATTTGGTCGATTTCTTGGCAGTCTTCGCTTCGAATCTAAAACAGAAAAATTCGCACCCATTTTTTACAGTTTCCGAGTTCTACCTGTGCGGGATGTTGTGGTGCATCCTCTGCGTGGAATTTTGCCGCGAAAGATCCGCCGGACTTTGCACGAGCTGCTCCAAAGTCCGAATATCGTCGACATCGGCATTTTTACAAGTCACGGCTTCGGCGAAATGGTTTTCGGCTTTCAACCTGAAGATCTCCTCTCTCAAACCAGCGTTGAGTTGCCGCTCTTTCTGCAACTGGCTTTCCAGGTCTTTATAGTTGAGCACGACTAAATTCGGCGGCTGATTCTCTTTCTTCGAGTGACTGAACAGTCTCTCCGTAAACGTCTTCTTCTTGCTGTTGTGTTCCTCGATCTGCACATTAAATATAAACTCAACCGCCCGTTATAAACAACGGAGACGAATATACTTACTTTCGATTGCAAATAATCGATTAATTTCGTTTGTTGCTGAATAGTCGCGGTAGATTTGATCTCGCGATCTTTATAAAAACGAACCTCTTCTTTCAGCAAATCCTCGAGTTCCTTTATCCGTTGTCGAAGCTGCTCATTGTTTTCCTGCAGTGCATTTGTCAAATTGAAAATCATGATAACGTAAAGCCGTTTTAATACCTTGGATTCGCCCAGTTGGTGATTCAGCTTGTAGTTCGTTTCCTTGACGCCTAGCAGGTGCGTCAGCTGCGCCGAATTCTCCTCCTTGAGCAGAGAATTCTCCGCAACAAACTCCTCGACTCTCCTGTCGCTCGACCTTAACGAAACCTCCAAATCGGCGATCCTCTCCTCGGCAACACTGAGCTCGTCCGACAGACCGTTGGAATACTGCTTAAATTCCACGCACTGCTCCTTGTACGACTTGCACTCCTTCTCCAAACACTCCACGTCTTCCGCCAACCGTTTGCACTTAGTTTCGGCCAACAGACGCAAAGACTTTTCTTCGTTCGTCTGTCTGCGCGCCTCTTGGATGTCGGCGGCGGCCTTCGCAAGATCGTTTATCAATTTCTCCGTATTCGCGTTGAGGGAGATCTGCTTCGTTTCAAAGGACTCCTGCAGCTTCTCGTATTCGATCAACTGGTTCTCGAGGACGGTGCACGCCTCTCGGAGCGCGTTCAAGTTCTTCAACACAAAGATAAATACTCGAAAGATAAACAAATTAAAAAAAAACTCACCAATTGCGTATTTTCCGCGTCCCTCTTACAGTTATCCAGTTCACTGCGCAAATCCTCATTTTCTCTCTTGGTGGCTTCCAAAGAATTCCGGAGAAGCCCGATTTCACTCAAGCACTGGTCGTATTCGACGCAAACCTGCTGTTTTTGCACCCTCAAACCTTCTATTTCACGAAATAAATCCCTGATCTGCGCCTCCTTCGCTTGCAATTCCCCCTTCAATTCGCTTACGTACGACTTCTCCCCATCGCACTTTTCTTTTTCAAAATCCAGCCGGTCCTTCAAACCCTGCACGGCGTCCGTCAATTTATAAACCTCTCCGGTGAGGTTCTCGTTCAAATTATTCAGTTCTAGGAGTGCTGATTCATACGACTTTTTGTTATCTTCCATTTTAGTCACGAGGTTGTCATACTCCACTTTTATCTGCTTATTTTGCTGTTGCAGTTCTTTAAGTTCTCTTTCCAAAATACGTTTATCGATTAAAGAATTTTCTAAGTCTTTTTGGAGACGCCAGAATTTAGTTTTCAACTGGGCCAATTCTTGTTTTTCTACGGCCGCAGATTCATGCACCTGGTGGAACAAAAAAAACAGTTCCAACATCTGCTTTGATATCAACAAATGGATAAAAAAGGAAAACAAACATAAACAAAAAATTTGCCTTTTGTAGTCACAAGTTAAAAATTTAAAGCAGCGTATCTAGGAAGACAGGTTTGATTCTGTTCATAAGTACGAGGGGGTATTGGCGTCTGTTTGGCCTAGTCAGTTTTCTGTGCACAATAAGTATTTTTTTGTTTTGCTTCGTAAATATCGAAATGTACAAAGATTATTATTATACCTAAACGAAAAAGTAAATTCTAACGAAATAAATCAAAGCAGGCTATAAAACGTGTAAAGGGGTTCATCCTCATGTAAACAATCCAATAGCCCCTAATAACAATCTAATAACAACTTTTGGGTATTTTTTCATTATTTTTACGCGTAGAATACACTCCTGCAGTTTAGTGTGGTCCCCTCACCAATAAGACACATTTCTCCAAAGGGCGAGGGAACAATTAGGTTTTAATATTTTTCTCAAATTTTGAAAAACCTTTCAAAAATAAAATTTAGTGGACGTTTCCTACTAATAAAAAGGCTACTTTTAAATATTTTCTTAATCCTCTCGTATCGTTATAGGGGGATGAAACAAGCAACCCTTATTCAGTTTTGTATTTTAATCAGCTGTTTTTCACGGCATATTATTTGAACATATTAATTTTAGAAAAATAATTATTGTATTTTTAAAATATTAATGTCACTTTCACCTTCTGGCCGTTTTTATTTAGTTGTTTTATTTATTTAATATTTATTTTTACTTTTACTTTTTCATTTTTCAATATTATTTTTATTTTTTAATATTATTTTTCTTATATATTTTTAATATTTATTCATTCATTTTTACTTTTTTATTTTTTAATATTTTTATTTTTTAATATTATTTTTATTTTTCAATATTTTTTATTTTTCAATTTTTATTTTTACATTTTTATTTTTTAATATTTATTTTTTTTATTTTTCATTTTTTATTTTTTAATATTATTTTTATTTTTCAATATTTTTACATATTATTTTTATTTTTTAATATTTATTTTTTTATTTTTCATTTTTACTTTTTTATTTTTTAATATTTATTTTTTTATTTTTCTATATTATTTTTATTTTTTAATATTTTTTTAACCTTGCATTGATTAAATTTATGATCAGCCAACTGCACAGAATCTTTTCCATGTTTCCACGCTAATTTCCAACAAACACGATGAAACTTACATCGGAGGCAATACGATAAATCTTTGTGGAGCGCTGATAAAGCACGGTAGCACTAACCTGGACGAGTTGCTGTTCCAGCCTCTCGACCTGCTCCTGCAAAACGGCCTCCCGTTCGCCGCCGCTCTCCAACTTCGCCACCCCGCTCTCCAATCTCGACAGCAACTCCTCCAAAGTCCTGACTTTGTATTTATTCACTTCTTCCCGTCGCTTGGCCTCATCGAAACTCGCCGCCAAAGATTCCTTCTCTTCGACGAATCCTCGAATTTCGGTTTCGAGCCCGTCGATTCTTCTTTCATAACTCTCCTTCTGATCGGCAAGGTCGCATTCCCAAGCGGACTTCTGTTCTAGTAACTCTTCGATTGTCGTGTTCGTGGTGTTGATGCGTTGAATTTCCGACTTTAAATCCTGTAAAAGACACACTTGACACGAATACACACGATATCTACAGGAAATACGGAAAAATGAGAAGAACTGGTGTGGGGAGAAGAGGAAGAGCGGATTTTACCTCGACTTGGCCGGAGAGTGTCAGAACTTTGTCTTTCTCAGTTCCCAGACACTTTTCCAACTCGAATATTGTCGCGTCGCTTCTTCTAGCTTCAACTCTAAGCCTCAGTTCTTCGACCTCTTCTTTGTAGGAAACCAAATTCTTGTTCTCAACTTCCAAACGCATAATCTTGTTCTCCATTTCTTTCATCCGTTTCTGGGCCTCCTCGAACCTCCTCTTTTGATTACAATAATCTTCCTCTTGGACTTCCAACTTGGACACCAAAGACGTAGTGTTTCTTTTGAAGGAATCGACCTGCTTTTCCAAAGAAGTCCTCAAGTTGACCTCTTGAGACAGTCGCTTCCTCAACTCGGACAACTGTGACTGAGACTCGACCGTCATTCTATCTAAACGACTCTCTAAACCCATAACGCTGCTGCGTCTGAGTTTCTCGACGTTTAGTGTAGCCGTCTGCGAAAAAAATCAGATGAGAGTTCGTTTCAACAAGTTTATTTGCGATTCGAAACTACAGATAGTAAAATTTACACAAATATTTAAAGACGCCTTACTCTGTGCTTATTTTCGAGTTGCAAAGCGTGCTGCAGCTGTTCGTTTAATATTTCGTTTGTCGCGCTGAGTTGGGTGATCTTCTCCCTTTGTTGGTCCAGTTCCAAAGTGAGCTCAGCTATTTTCGTCTTTTCTGCATTGTCCCATTTTAATTTAGCCGATCTGATCATATCTAAAGCTTTTTTTTCGACTTCCACTCGATCTTTTCTTTCCATGTCTAACGTACGTTTCAAAACCTAAAGATAAACGTTTTATTTCAAAGATTAAAGTGTCGAGGAGCTATTACCAAACATTCGGACATGTTTTTTGCCAAATCGTGTTCCAATTTGTCCCTCAACTTCTCGACGTTATCCAACTTGCGACACTTCTCTTCCAGCTTTCTTTCTAAGCTATCTTTTTCTTCGACAGCACTCTCCCCTTTCAAAACTTTCCTCTTCAAAGCGTTTATTTCTTCTTTTAAAGTCTGTAGCGCTTCATCTTTAATACTAGTTCTTTTGCTAAAGCTACAAGGGGCTTCTTCCTCTCTATCCATTGTGTAAGTGAACCCAATATACGGAAGATTACGAGCGGAAAAATGCATTTTCCGCTTATAATCCTGCATGTTAGGCTCGGTCCTTTTAGTAGGAATATCCGAAAAATTACTCGTATCTTCCGGGGTACTAATTTTTGGCACAAAAGGCGGCACCAAGTCTCTCAACCCGTTAAAGTCCGTATTCTTAAACAATGGATGTTTCAATATCTGACCGTGGTTAAGACGTGTTTTTTGCTCCGTTATAAGCCCTTTTATAAAAGAAATGTATGCTTGAGTCAAGAGAACTTCGGGGGGGAATTTTAAATTGTCAGCGTGTTTCATGATTTTCGAATATATCATTGTCGTCGAATGACCGGTAAACGGGGTATTTCCGATGGTCAGTTCGTAAGCTAAAATACCCACGGACCAGTAATCGCAAGAAATCTGTGAACGAAATAACAACTTGTACCCACACGATACGGAAAACGAAAAAACCTTACCCCATATAACGTTTTCTTCGTACTCCTAGTATCCATGGACTGTAATACTTCAGGAGCAATGTAATCGGGGGTCCCAACAGGTAAACCCTCCTCTACAACCCCTTGAGCATTTAATTTCGCCGCCGATCCAAAATCAGCTAATTTTATATGTCCGCACCTATCTAGGAGCACATTATCTGGCTTTATATCGCGATGAACAAACCCCATTTGATGCAAATCTTGCAAAGCCATTATCTAATGTTTTTTATAGAACTCAGACCCTATTTTACTTTAAAAAGAACATTTAAACTTACCAATTCCGCGATGTAAAATGTAGCTGCACTTTCGGGGATCGAACCCCCTTGTCTATACAACAAACCCAATAAATCCCCTCCAGGATGGTACTCCATAACATAAAACAAACAAGTATCGTCTTGAAACGAATACTGCAGCGACGTCAACCAAGGGGATTGTGTTAAAACCATTATATTACGTTCTTCCTCGAATGAAGTTCTTTTACGTCCCGCGCCATCGCATTTCTTTATAGTTTTCATCGCGTAAACATCTCCAGTCTGTTTCTCTTTAACCACATGTACTTCGCCGAAATGCCCCCTCCCTATGACATCTTTTATTTCGAAATCAGAAATGTTTACCCGAAGTTGATTTAAATCCTGTATTAAGTCACGATATTTCTCCACGAACTTTTGTACGTTCTTATCGGATCTTTTCAAATAATCCGAGTTACACTCATCGTATAACACCTGAAGGGCATCCAACAATCCATCTCGAGTTATCAAATTAGAATTTGTACATTTTGAACCTTTTCCTACTAGTTGGGAATTAATTCTTTCCACGCGAACACTAATCGTCTCTTGCAGCGGCTGCATTTTCACACTTTTTTCGATAAAATTGCTAAAATCACTTGTAAAACAAAAACGCCACTATATAAACATTTTTAGTAACGGTCACAGGAATCGAAATTTCTGAATTTTGACAGAAGTTTTTATTGGTTCACAAGTTTTCGAATGAGCACACGAGCAGTCATGATTGGAGGAATCTGAAAGTAGTGCGTTCCAAATCGACTTTATTTTGTATAATACAATACACTTATGAAACTACTGTTATTAGCCCTGTTTTTCCTGATAAAGCAATAATATCACCAGTTTTAAATACTGTTGTTGCATTTTTCACCCCAACAATACATGGAAGACCATATTCTCTAGCTACAACGGCTCCTAGAAACAATTTTGATAGTAGTTTAGGTTATGTTGTAAGTTGTAATTTTAATTTACCGTGAGAAATGACTCCGCCAAGTTCTGTGATTACACCACCTAACATTGGAAAATACGGGGACCAACCAATATCAGTAGAATAAGTTACCAAAATATCACCTAAAATTATTAGAGAAAATTTGCAAATTGCAGCTGATTGGTTGCTTTAAATTACCCGCTTGTAATTGGCCGATTTCTTTAATATCCATTACGACGCATGCTCTGGCGACAATATCCGCAGAACACACAGGGGTTCCCTTTGCTTCTATTACGTCACCAGGAGCTATTTGTGTTGGAATCTTTTCATTTATCGGTTTAGGGGCGCCATAAGAAATTTCTGGGAATTTTAATTTATCTAATTGGGGGTAAAGCCTCTCTCGTCGAAATGCCCTTGTAAAAATCGTATGTTATTTATTTTAAGGTGTGCCTCAGGGGTTTATAATAGGGCCACTGTTGTACTTACTTGGAAATAAGTGAGGGATTTCTTTCGAGCAAAATTTGTTTGATTTCTTGGTGGGTTAGGTGGTAGATTAGTTCCTTGCGGGGTAATATGCCGTCTTTTTCCATACGGACGGATAATTGTCGGTAAGCTTTTCGCAGTTTATTGATCGATTTCACGAGTTCGGATTTTGTTAGTTCGCGTTCTCCAACGGCAATTCTGCATTTTTTTACTAAGAATTTCAGGATTTTGCTATAAAAAAATGTTAATTTTTAGTTGTAGTCAAGTATTTTTTGTTTTACCGAGTTATATTGCTTTTTGGTGTTTTTAATCGAGCGACGGTTTCTTCGGCGGAGAGAGCTTTTGGTTTTTCCGTGGTTATTTCACATCGGGAAGTTGCCTGTATCATTTCGATGATTTTTTCTGGTTCTGCCTCCCAGCTTTGCGCCATCACTTCGAACTGGAATTTGCTTAGTTAAACATTTCCGGTCGATAAATTGATCGATAGAAATACTTCTCTAAAAGATCTGTGCCCGTGGTTTTCCATAAAACCTTTGAATTCCTCATAAGCGTCAGGGCAATTGTACTTTAGCCATTCAACACCGTCTTTTGGATCTTGCAGGACGAACTGGTCGGGCAATTTTTGTTTTTGAATTAGGTACGCGATTTTTTCTAAAATTTTCGGTACTTCGGCTGAGATTACAGAATCACACGAAGATAATATCAAGGCAATATCGGAATAGTGATCCGTAGTAAGAGCTGTGAGAAGAATGATTATTTCATGCAAAGATAAACAAGGGCATTATAGATTACCGGAATTCTTCTCTGCCAAGAAAATCATGGTCATAACTTCACAAAAAATACTTTTATTTGTAGAATTCATGTGAATTAGAGTCTGTTTAAAATACACGTCCATATATTTGTCTATTTTTTCGTACATTTCTATAGGCGAATCAGTTTCCAAAATATAAATTCCGAATTCGTTATTCATCCGTATAAACTTTGCTATTAGTTTCTTGTTTATCCAAGAGTAATACAAGAAAGAAGTAATATCAGCAGTTTTTCTTATAAAAGTGCTTGTTCCAAAGCGTGATTCTGCAATAGTTTCGATTTTTTCATCGAAAACCGGGTGGCCGAAGATGGCTAAATCGCGCACTTTAACTGCTATGTCTTCGGCTTTGGGCGAATCCAAATATACGCCCTGAAAATTCTAATTTTGATCCGAAAAGGAAGTGTAAACACGTACTTACATTTATAACATCAATAAATACTTGCTGATTTGCTCTAAACAAGGCTTCGTTCAAATAAGGATTATAATAACCTGATTTCTTTACTTGATAAGCTTTATCCGTTAAAAGTATGACTGAAGACAAAGTAAGGGTAGTTAAAGCGCCTGGCATGACTTCCCCGCAATTAGCCTTAGTATACATGTTCTTATCTGACAGAACCGCGTCATCAAACTCGTGTGTTATTTCAAAATCGCTCCAAGCGTTTAACGTTGTTATGGGGCGCGATTGCAACACATAAACTTCGTTCTGGAATACCAGAAAGGTTGATATAAATAATACTTGAAGTTATAAGAAAATTTACCTCGTGAAAAGCCCATTCTATGTCTCTTGGGCCTCCAAACTTCTCTTCGAGGTAAACACCAATTTTTCCTAATCGTATAATCTGTTCGTTGTTTAAACTGAAGTTTCCCGCATCATCTTCAGTTTTTAAAGTCTCAATACCACTGTTAATCATTCTTATTACATGACCTTTTGTTCCCAAAACTTTTTCTTTGATGCTGATAACGCTTTTCCAAGTTTTCGTCAAAATTATGGAGTCAGGATCGGCTAGTCCGGAAACAACACTTTCTCCTAATCCATAGTTAGACGTGATAATCATTTCACCTGTGTTACCAGTAGTAGGGTGACATGTAAATAGTACACCGGCTGAATCTGCAGGCACCATCCTTTGTACGACAACGCCCATATCGCACTGAATTGGTAAACCGTGTTGTCTAAAAATAATTCGATTCGTGATAATAAACGATAAACAGCAATATACCTTCGATATTGTACACTTTGAAAAGTAAAAAGTGATCCCCAACAAGCTGCTACTGCTTTAAGAACGTCTGGTATCGAAGCGCACCCTAAAAATGTGGCGTTTTGACCAGCAGCCGATAACTCTTCGGAATCTTCGCCAATTCCTACAAAGACGAGCATTTTTTGTTTTGTTCTGGTAAAACCTATTAATCTTACCTGACGATCTCACAGCCCATTTCCAATTTTCACCATTCAACAATTCTTTTAATTTTTCCGCGATCACACCCGCTATTTCATTACAAACCGATTCTTGCGAAAACAAGTCGACAATACTAGAAATATACTAATTACAGCACATGATTTTGTTAGTCAAAAGATAAAGTTAGAAACCTGGAGCAAGCCTCTGAGAAATCAGCGTTAAAATCGCCACGCGCTATTTCGTTCAACAAATCAATAGCTTTCGATAATACCGGTCTTTCCGAGAGCTGTTTATGAAATGCTGATACTGTTATTACAATACCTGGAGGTACGTGAAACTGCAGTGCATACAAAAATCATCACCACAAAGTGTTAATAAATTATATTAAGCTTTCATACCTCTTTCTGATTTAGAGACGTCAATAAAGCTAAAGAATTAGCTTTTCCACCTGTTAAAGATAAAATTCTAGCTTCTACACTCGATAGGTCTAAAACATAATCCTTCGGGTTAAATTCTGGTATAAGGTCTGTCAATAACGGTTCCAAAACAGCTACTTTTTCTCCTCTACGTTTATACCAAAAAGAAACAATAGCTCTTGCTTGTAGGTTATTAAAATCGCATTCAGCTGGTACCGTTACCAATTCCCAACCAAATTTATCATTGCAACAGACCGTCGAAGAGGCTGAATTGTTTAAATGTAAAACACATTTAAATTCACGATCTTTCGCTATAAAAGAATATGCTGTTAACTCAAAATTGTTTTGCACCAACCATGTATATTAAATACCTCCAAAATTTACCGTAAATATTTCTGGAATATCTTTATCTTCGCCTATATGAGGTAAGACAATATCGAGTCTGTCTACGGGGAATACTTTTAAATTATTAAATATTACGTTCCCGTACTTGATGCTATAAAAACATTATTTAAAAGATCCTTGTATATTAGATTTTAACTTACTGGCTGCAACCTATTTTGCAAGATTTCGCTCCTATACTAAAAACAGTGCCGTCTTCAGCTGACCCGTGAATTAATAGATCCCTGTGAAGCCCCAAACCTTCTATTATACCCTGCATGATTTTCCTAGAGCTCGCTAAATTGAATTCTATCGGTTCGGGAAAGTTTTCGCCTTTTATGAAACCTCTTAATGCTCCAAATTGCCAAAAACCATCGTCATTATCTCTAAAACATTACGAATCATTGCTTTTAATCTACTTGAGATATAGAGATTTACAGTGAAGACAGCCAATGGGCGCCGTACCACTTTTCTCTGGCTACGGCTTCTGCCAGCAAATTTAAACTAGCTTCTTGCGGATAAAGCAATTGACGGCTTGCCGAAGTCCAACTAAAAATTTTCGTGAGTATTTTCTGCAAATATTTAAACAGTACCTACATAAAATTAAATTGAACATGTTCTACGCTCTTTTCGTTATTCCTTAGGTTATATTTTAAAAGAAACCCATTAAAAATAATCCTTAGTCGTTTAAATGGTACAATTGTGTCTATTAGAAGCCCCCCAGCCTTCCATTTGTTCCCTAATTTGCTGCACGTAAGCAAACCCAAATCATCTACAATTAAATTGAATTACAAATTACAAATTAATACTTGCCATCTAGTGACAGCTCTAGTACTTACCGGGGAAGGTAAAATAGTAGCCTTCTTTTAGAGAAAAATACAGGGCTACTTGTACTTTGTATTCAAGCATAATAACTCGTAAAGATAAGAAATTTCCATTTTGGTCCGTTCCAGAAATAAAATATGTATCAGAAAACTGTAATCCGTAAAAAATGAAGAAAACAATTAAAAAGAAAATGGCGCGTTTTTACCGCATTTGAATTTATCATTCTGGGGTCTTCTAACTCTTGCAATTGCATTACATCTTTGGGTAATTTGAAAAGCTTTTTAATGCGATATTTAGCGTAAAATATTTTTATAGTATTGTACCATGCTTTAAAATGTATCAAACAATAAATTTGTTTGAAGTAAAACGGTATTTGCTACTTACCTGGTGTGCTGTAGGTTTTGGGTCCCCCATTATCTTTTTGAAAAAAAATCAGATATGTTATGACGGGCGCGGCAAATAGAGCCGTGTAATAACATGAATAATACAAACATTCCAAACATGCAAGCATTGTAAACTGTTAAAACACAGGAAACAGGCAAAAAATAATTATAAAGTAGTTACGTGTTGCGTAATATTTTTGGTTGCCTCCGGCGATTAGAGTTATGTCCAGAATTCAGAGTTCTAGTCACTGAATAGACAACATGAGTATGATAGTCAATAATCTACTTTAATCAAGCGCAAATTGATTACAAAAATAATTTATTATTCTCCTAGTATCAGTAGTTCTTTTGCACATTTTTAGTTCAAAGCTTTTTCATATTTTTGACGTTTACCATAACCTAACATTCCACCATGAATACATAAGTAGATTATTTAATTTTAACAATGAGAACTCGAATAAGCCCGGCTGAATTTGTACGAAAAAACTGGCTGCTCGTAGGCATATTAGTATGTATTTTTTTAGCAGCCGTTTATCCAAAATTAGGATCTAAACAAGGTATTTTTTCAAACAAAATAGATGATCCCCTATTTAAAGACATTGTTTCAGGTCCCTTAAAAACTGATTTTACCGTGAAATACGGGGCTGTGGCTCTAATATTTTTAATAAGCGGTCTATCGCTGAAGACGGAAAGTATTTATAGAACATTCCAACAGTATCATTTGCATTTATTTATACAAATCTTTACGTTTATTTTTATACCAGTATTTACGCAATTGATACTGAAATTTTTGAACGTATTTGATATTAATCCATGGGTTTTACGAGGGTACGTACATTTCTTAGTATAAGTTTAGTTTCAAGCTGTATAAATTTGATTGTAGTATTGTAACGGTGGCTTGTATGCCTCCTCCCGTTTCTAGTGCTGTAATATTGACGAGGGCTGCCCAGGGTAACGAAACAGCGGCAATTTTTAATTCGGTAATAGGGAGCTTCTTAGGAATAATCATAACGCCTTTATCCCTACTATTTAACGTACGTAAATTAACAGATGTATTCGACGATAATTATAAATTTAATCCAGTTAGGTTCGACGACAATTGTCCCTTTGATGGGGACAGTCTTTCAACTTACAGCGACTGTGTTATTACCGATTCTCGTAGGGCAAGGTGTGAGGAAATATACCGGTTTTCGAGGACATGGTTTGCCGTTAAACGCTGTGGCACAAAGTGCTTTACTGTTTGTTATTTATACTACTTTTTGTGATACTTTTTTGATTCCTGAGACTGGATTAAGCGCTTCTGATGTGTTGATCACCGTATTTTTAGGTAAATGCATATAAACTCATAAATTCGGTCGAGCTTTAATGCCCGTTTTGTCGTAGTACTCTTTTTGCAAATGGTGCTATTGTACATTAGTTATATTGTCTCGAAACACCTGAAGAAGTATTTTACTCCCCAAGACGTTGTGGCAATAGTATTTTGTTCTACACACAAATCTTTAACTTTAGGTATGTATTTAATTTTAAAAAACTCAATCTTTACGATTTATTTTGTAGGTATTCCGATCTTGCGAATAATGTTCCACGGATACTCGCACCTAAGTGAAATTAGCTTACCGCTGCTGGTGTACCATCCGACTCAAATAATTCTCGGGGGATTCCTCGTCATTTATCTCAAAGATTGGGTGTACTCGCGCAAAAGTAGGGCACCTGTATAAACTCGAATGTATTTGTCCGAATAAAAAAAGAAAACAGTATACGTTTCTATTTATTTCTTTGATACAGAATACTCATCAATTTGGAACACGTTAAGTTTGGCTTGCAAGACTAACACCTCGGTGGATTTCACTTGACCACAACAGTGTCGGGCACTACTGGGTCCATCATTGGCAGAGCTGGCATGACTCCCACATCGTTACTCGCCGCTTTCTTTTGCTTCTTCTCCTTTTTAGGCTTCTTTTTCCCTTTCTTGGACTTCTTGGATTTCTTCTCCTTCTTTTTCCCACCCTTCTTGTCCTTTTTCTTGCCTTTCTTGGCCTCCTTGGCCTTCTTCTTCTTTGCTTCGTTTTCCAGCTTCTTCCTCTTCTCTTCGTTCAATTTAGCCTTCTTCTTCTCCTCCCTAGCGTTGATCTTCTTCCGTAGGATGGCTTTCCTCAGGTTCTTTGGACACTGGAACGTTCCCGGTTTCGGCTTATCTCCACAAGGATCGTCGTCAACGAGTGGCGTATCGTCATCTTTACATTTTCCTTTGTCGTACTTTTTGCAAGGTTTCTTGCCTTTTTTCGCCTTTCCTTTGGCTTTCATCACATATCCCATCGAGGAATTGTCGATGTCTATCCAATTCTCTGATTTCTTGTCCTCCAGGTCCACCGCGCACCACACGTCCGGATTGGCAATTATGGACGATGGGTACAGCGGCATTAGAGTGCAAGGGCCTTCTTTTTCTCCAGGACAATCTTCGATGGGGTTCCTCTTCTTCTTTTTTGGGCACTCTTTCTTCGAAGTTATCTTTAGCTTCTTCTTCGGAGGAGCAGGGAATTTGAACTGTGAAAATAACGGCGGTCAACAGAAATTAGACGATTAAAAAGAGTTACCACCTTCTTGCAGCAAGAGTCATTTTTGCTCTTCTTCTTTTCCGCCAACAAAGCGTTATCGTACACGTCTTCCCATTCTGATGGTAACACTGCACTCTGCTCCTTGATTTCGGCAAAATTACGGACCGCTTTGGACCAGCTGGCTTTGAGTACTCTATCGGCTTTGATGTCGGCGTAACTTTGTTCTGCTCCCGTCCAGCCAGACGTGTGCTTCTTGTCTTTCTTGGTTTTTCCACTCTTCTTTTTGATCTTTTCCAATGTCAGCGTGCACGGATCTTCCTCCTTTACTTCTTCTTTCTTCTTGCACGGGTGGTTTGGGACGTATTTGCACGGTTCCTTGCGCAAATCATCGCACAAGTACCCATCGGAATGTTTTGAAGACGGCAGTTCAAAGCTGGCGGTGCACTTCTTCTTGTCCACATTCTGCACTGGCTTCTTCTTGCCCTGCAAAAGGAACATATGCCTTACTCTGTGCATCGATGACGTTCGAGAATACCTTGGAAGCTCTTCCTTAGTCGTGGGTATTCCTCAAACATGTATGGACGCGGACAAAAAATTCTCGCACACAAAACGGTTTTACTATACTTTTTCTTTCTTCACCCATCCGCAGGGTTCCTTCTGTATGGGCGGGGGTTTGGGGCAATCTTTTTTCTTGTCGAAGAATGCGGTGCAAGTGTGGAACTCCTTCTTCTTCGGCTTGAACGTGGGATGCTCGCTGGGCTTCCAAGGGCACATGCGGCACTCGGATGGCGGGTTGTCCGGTTCTTCGTAGCAGGTTTCGCTGAAGCTGGGGTAAGGAGCGTTGACCTTCTGGCAATCCGCCTAGAGGGGAAGAGAAAGAGCGTTAGTCTGCTGCAGACGATGGAAAAATCTCCATTTTTTGGATAACTGAAAGAAGTTTC
Source organism: Xestobium rufovillosum (assembly GCA_963966045.1). Lineage (NCBI taxonomy): Eukaryota > Metazoa > Arthropoda > Insecta > Coleoptera > Ptinidae > Xestobium > Xestobium rufovillosum. The sequence continues at coordinate 33,915,805 of OZ014497.1, forward strand.
CATCATCCGTTGGGCCTCACTGAAAATCAACCGTATACTATTAACATTACCATTTCCCGCTTGATCTTCTACGTCGCGTCGTTCTTCTCGCTTTATTAAATTTAACAGATCAAACAAACGCGTTCAACGGAATTTTTTATTGGTTACCACGTTTACATCCAAAAAATTGAGATTTCACTACAAGAAGAGACTAAAATGTACGTACGAAGTTGTGCTTCGTCCTGTTGCACGAAATGCTCTTGGGTGGATCGCAGTTGGGGTTCAGGAACCTCTTGCACTTCTTCTCTTTCTCTGGTGGCTTGCACGGTTTAGCATCTTTGCCATAGCGACGTACTGGAGGCATGGACATCACGCGACCTCCGCCGAGTGGCGTACGAGACTCGGAAAACATTTGCTCCGCTTTCTCTTCGTCAGTCACCGTGTGCGAGGCCATCAGTTTCACAGGATCGGGAAAAGGATTCGCCAGCTTTTGTGCTTTTATCGGCAACGTCAAGTTTGCTTGAGTCTTTGACTGCTCAAACATTCTGCAAACACACAATACAATCATTTCCCCTACCTAGACAACCTGGAGCACCAACCCCAGCTGAAAGCCATGGAGACGACGCCCAAAAAATTTTTATTTTACGCGCTAAACTGACCTGCTGGAGGCACTTTCATCCTCCTCTTCTTCAGTAGGTTCCTCATTTTCGTAGGGGTCATTGCTCATTTGAATTTGGGCGGGTGAACGGTAAAATTCTGGCAGACTCGCTGGTTGCAGGTGTTGCAAGTTGGTGCCACGGTTTATGGATTCCAAACTTGCACCAAACCGGGCGGCGCGCGGTTTGCACACTGTATACGGTTCGGAAATCGCCGATCCTGTTCCTTCGACTTCAGAGACTGCTTCATTTTCTTGGTGGGCAAGAGCGTCGCTTGCTTCTGATTTAGCCGAAAATTTCCTCAAAAGTCGCTGGAAAAGAAACAGGTGCAAACAAATGCAAATTTCTTGGTTTTTACGCGTCTTGAATAGGAGAAAACGTGACTGCTTACCTTTTGAAAGCCCCTACCGTTAATTTTACAAGCCAAACGTAACGCCATGTCGGACAAACAAAGAAAAAATTGTAAATAAAATTTAAAACAAATTGTCAGTAGTGTAAATAAAAAATTGCCATGGCATCCAGCGCCGTGTACGGATAGCCGCGATTTTGGAAAAAGCTGCGAATTTGACACCAGACATCTTACTTAAAATTACGGGCGAAAGTATTAAAATAAGGGTTCTGGGAATTTTTTTATAGGTGCAAGATATTCTGAAAGAATTGTGTGTATAGTGAAGAATTGCCCTAAAATTAGTCTCGTTTACGTACATTTTAGGTTAATAGATTAATTTTATTGATATTTTTTAAGTTGCCTTAATTTTTTCAAATTATCCAATTCGTGCAAAAAATTTCAAAAAATGTAGACCTGTAGTAAAAGACAAATATCACGCTTATTTTTTATCTAATCGACTCCAACCAGGAAGCATTAGATAGATAAAAATTTCGGCTTCATGATGCTTGTTTTACTTTTTATTTTTTTTTGTTTGAACTCCTAATATTTGCCTTTAAAAATGAATGAAAATAAGAAGTTTTTGACTGTAATTTTGAAAGCGAATATTAGAATTTCGAAATTTTAAAAACACAGCTGTTGAAGATACATCTTTCTTCTAAACTCCAGTGAAAACCGCGTGTCTGTAACTGTTAAGGTGGCAGAAATATTTGGCTTTTCGTAAAGGTCTAAAATCATGAAAAATTTTGAGTTGTAGAGTAATATTGCATTCGAAATATCTTGGAACTGTACAAAGGTGTAGCGGCGATATTTTGTAGCGATGAAAGCAATATCTAGGCCTAACTGTTGCAGTAATAATAAAACAAAAATATTATACAGGGTATGAGGAATTATGTACGTTACTAAATTATTCATTTTTTTAAAGAAAAACGTAATTTTCGTCCCCCAGACGTTTTCTACGCCAAATTATTACTTACATAAATTATTATTACATATAATTGTATTTAAAAAGTAAAATAGATATTACTTACCTTTGTCGAATAGCATTTAAAACCAACGATCGAAAATTTGATAAACTCGATAATAAAACAAAGTTTTATTTATTATTTTTGGTAAAATTATCACATAAAGATATAAAATAATTAATAAAGTATTAAATTAAATAAATCACAGATAAAAATCAGCGTAAAATACGCAATGATTAAGCGGAATACTCAGGCGTTACTTGATTACTGGCTTGTATAATTTGATACGCTACTAACTCGAAAATCTGCATGAAAACATCTTGGTTTATCTTCTGGCATTGCAGAGACGATATCAGCAATCTCGTAACCGATTCCATTGTTTCAGTACCAAGAAAACTTCGCACGTACGCTAAATTAAAAGATTTAGCGAGAACACTCACACAAGACAAATACAAACCTGGTAATGACTCGACACAAACACCCAGCATCACCTCAAGCTTCATAGCCTTTACTTCTTTCTTTAAATTCGCCGGTAAGCTTCCAATAAACTTGCTGACGTTACGGACGAACTGTTCAGACTTTTCTTCGAAGAACTTCTCACTTTTCGTACCTATCAGCAATAATACTGATTTTACAACTGATTCTTGGACCATCCATGGATCTGCGTCGGATAATAACTCGCAGAGAATGTCTACAAGTGCTTTTGTTACAGGAATATGCACGTCAAAGTCGTCCAACTCATCTATAAGAAGCATCGTTAGACTACAACAAATTTTGTATGAATAATGTGGTTTTAACCATCGAAACTTTGTGGAGAAGCTATCCAAGTCTCTTCCGTACTCTCCTCAATGTTCAAAGAGTCTATAGCTTCGTAAGCTGTGTCTACAGTACAAAATTCCCGCCTCTCCGATAACAATTTCTCTAAACGACTGATAAGATCCGCGCTCTAAAATCAACTTGCAAAAACAGAGAAATAAACCTTCGATCGACTCACTGTTACATCTGAAGTAACGTACGTCCAATTATCCACGGTATCTTGCATATAAATCGGCCTGACGTGCTCCGGAATGTTCCCCGGCAGAGCCGTTTTGATGGTATTCAAAGTATTTTGAAAAACACCCGTCGCAGTTCTGGCGCAAAATTTGTATAAACTAGGCATCACCCCGTCGACTTCGTTGATTTCGTTCTCTATTGGGGTGATCATTTTCGCTTCATCAGGAGGGCTAAACACGGTATAATTGTTTTTTAAAAGTGCGATTTTTGAAAAATTCGGGCTTACAACGGGCTGATCGCAGGTGTAGTGGATGTCGATTCTGAAGATTTCTGTTGCAGCAAAGACCGTAATTTCGCTATAGTCGTAGCAAAATCAGCCGGTTCCTCATACTCTGGACTGTCTATACTTGTAGAATCCATAGAAATTTGCGGAATGTCCATTGAAGTTGTTTTACCATCGCTATCGGTGCTATCATGTTCTGATAGTTTCTTTTGGTCCACAGAAGGTGATTTCTCCTATAAATACAGCCATTATACAAGTTTTTTTAATGAAGAACAATGACGTACAAGCAATATAGGTTCTTCAAAACTAGGGGATTCCCGCGTTAATGGATTAATCCAAACCGAATCATCTGAGTCAATTAGATCAACTTTTGAATCTTCAGGAACAATTTGGGGCCATTTCGACAGTTTTGGACAAGGCTTTGCTTCCTTCCCAGGTATTTTTATTGATTGCGACGGTCTATGAACTTCCGCGACTGGTTTTGTCTGAGTTTTCGGCAACCCTTCGGTTAAATTATCTTGCAGACCTGTTAAGCGCAATCCTTTACGAATACCGGCTATTCCGAAGTCCAAAATACCTTCCATCACACCAGCAGCTTCGTCCTGGGTTACAAAATTGGCTAGTTAACGGAAAGAAATTTCGAGAAAATTATATTTTTACTTGTAAATCGCCGATTTTATGAATAGCTGTGGACGTTGCTTGAGATACTGGTTTTACGACGTTATTTACAGTACTCTGTTGTAGTTCTTTCATGTTATGAAACGTACTGGCCGCTACGGACCCTATAAAATCAAAGTACCATGAGAAATTAGAGCGATGCCGCAGGTGGTTATACCTTTGATCGTATTAGTCAATAAAGTCGCAGCACTCGATATATTTAAAGGCGGGGAGCCATGACTATGTTCAGTCGCAACTACAACAGATTCTCCTAAATTATTTTCAACATTCGATTTACGTTTATCATCAAAATCTACAATAAAAAACTATTTTCCGGAACGAGTCAAAAAATTCTATAAATTCAAACCTTCTATGTCGTCCCAAAGTTTTTTATCCATAAAATGTTGTAACTGAAATTGTGAATCAGTATCATCAATGTTTGCTATGTCTTGACCGAGAGAAATACATTCTAATTCGGTAGAATTGCACCACGTTTTGTCTGCTTTTTTAGATTCGTGTATTTTTATCGGTTCACTAGGTACGATATCTTTTGATGGGCCTATTACAATCTAAAATTGATAAATACGCTAGAAGTTGTGTTAAAGAAGCTTTGGTAGCCTTACTTCTTCGTTGTTTTGTTTAATCGATGTAATACCATTCAACGATGCTCTTCTAACAATATCTACTACGTCTGGACGATTTACCTGTCTCAAATTCCTTCCAGGAGTTTCTTTAGGTGTATTAGTCTGTTCTAATACTCCCAAATTTGATTTATTCTGATCAGCAGGTGCATTAAACTTTTTAATTTCAAATAAATGGACCGTCGACAAACTAATAAAACTATACTGTTCTAAATTCAATCCCTTAAGTTCATCAGGGTTTCTAATCGATTTTAACAACCAGTAGTTGATAAACCCTGGCTTCGACACATAAATTAAAAGGTAGTTGCTCAATTTACGGGATAAAATGGAAACTAACGTACGACACGGTAAAGAGTTCCATAATTCCCAATTTATAAACTGTCGAAGCAACGCTGTTGTTAACTGATGCATGAAATGCTCTTGGGCTTTAAGAGATTTACTTCCAACATGAGCATACCTTTAAAAAATATCGACGGTATTTTCCTTACTTTTGCGGTAATGACCTCACTTATCTCAAATTTTCGCTTATAAAAAGTTAACTAGTCTTACCTATAAAGTTCCTCAACATTTCCTCCATTCTTCTTAACTCGTTTCAAAGTTTTACGATACTCCTTAACGTGCCGTAGCAGAATTAGTAAAATTCCGTGCAATAATTTCTTTCCGTCTACCAATATGACGACTTGCAAGAACCGTCGCGTGATATCTCCGAGTAAGACTCTACTTTCTACGCCAAATGTGTTATCCGTAGTTATATAATTGTACCAACGAGATATATAAAATTTTTCGACGTCTCTGGTAAAATCTTGGATACGTTCTTCTAAATCTTTGTTCGACAATTCGTCGACTGACGATAATTCTTTTTCTGATGCCTTATTCTTTGTACAAGAACCCAGGATTAATAAATACCTTGCGCAATTGATATATTTATTGCTACTTAGGTCGTATTGGAACGGTTTTGAATTTCGAAGTAATCGCTGGATAATGCTGAATGAAATCCATACCGTAGTCAAACATACGAAAAGCAGATAAAGAAATAAGTAAATTCCATTAAATGGGAGGATGGTAAAATAATAATCAACCAAAAATATTGCTATCAAAGATAAGAAACTCCCAAAAAATAATCTGCTACAAAACGTATGTGTATTACCACAATTCATCGTTGATCTTGCTTCTTAAGACTTATAATCGAACTAAACTATAATAATTGCTCTTATTTCACTATATTTGTATTAATAAATTAATTATATCCATTAAATTTTAAAAATATGTGGATTCGACTTGTCAAACACAGCTGTGATAAAAAAGTTATCTACTTTATCCTCAACTGTCAATTAATTCCTCGGTGCCCCGCTAGGTTATTTTGCCGCTTCAATTTCAAGAATAAAGTAAATAAATCAATCTTAATTACAAGAAAAACCTTGGAAATTTGGAATGAGGAAAAATAAACCAGTTACTTTGTTGACGTTACCAAGTAACGTCTAAGAATATACACAAAACCCTATAAAATCGATGATTTTCATGATGTTCCGCGTGACCTACTGTTAAATTGACGAATTTATTAACAATTCTCTGTAGATAATGCCTTTCACAAGACGTTTTGTTGTAGAAATGGACTGAATGACCCAGATATTACCTCCAACGCTCCGTAAATCGTAAGCGTAGTAGGAACAGACAATTTCGCGGCATTTTCGATAATGCGCTCGGGAGCGCTGGTCGCCTTTTTATTTTAGAAATGCGGACTGTATCATTGTTGCTTGTAATGTGCTTAGACTACAGTGAAATGTGACAAAAATTGTGGATTGAACCCTTCTTGGTTGTGGACAAGCAAATGGATACAATTTTATGGATTAATTTAAAAGATGTGAGTTTCGAAAAACTTTATGCTATGTATGAGGGTATATTGATGTGTTCTTAGCTTTTAAACAAAATCTTACAGAATTTGAGAATATCTTTGACCGTTAGTTTTTTCTTAATACAGTCGAAACTAATAAAATTAACATATCGTGCCTCAACGGGTCAATCCACAGGGTATCTGCCCACACATGCCCATATAAAATGATTTCCCTAATAAACCAAACCCGCGAGATTTAATTCTTAAAATTTGGGAGCGCCTAGAACGGATTAGGAACAATTGCTGTGCTATTTTGAGACTGCCCGATTCAAATTCATTTGTTTCAATGACGAGTACACTGCGATAGCCAATCAAAGCATTTTGTAAATCCTGCAGTCAATTGTTTAGCGCTTTGCGGAACAATCAAGACGTCCTTGGAATTCTTTGCCTAACCCAAACTGTACCTAGAGTAGATTTGGTTCTGTATTTGGATTGTGAGTGCTATTAGAAAATCGCACCTTTTTGTGGTCGTCCTGTTCTTGCAGTTTTCGAGATACCGATCGGAAATTATAGATTATTTCGTTTGCCACTCGCGGGTTTTTTTCGCAAAAGTCTGTTATTTTCTACGGTAAAATGTTGGACATTCTTATATGTCGTGTTAAAATTTTAGAACGATCAAGTATAGGGATAGAAGAATAATTCATAATTTATACAAAGAGCAAACGGCAGTTATAGAATTTGAGCAGGAACGTAGAGAAAGGGAGTGAGGCAGGGATGTGCGTTATCGCCTCTAGTTTTCAATTTATATATCGAAGATGCGATTCATATTGTTAAGGAAAGAACAGCCTCAGGGATCAATGTACAGGGCCAAACTATTAATATGCTCAGATTCGTGGATGATATAGCAGTAATAGCATCCAGCAAAGAAGAATTAGGAAGGGCCATGAACGAAATGGAAGCGGTTTTGACGGAGGGCTATAGTATGAAGATCAATAAAAAGAAAACCAAAATTTTGGTGTGTAGGGGTTGTGAAAATAGGACTACAAATTGGAAACGAGAAGATAGAGGAAGTCTCAGATTTCTGCTATTTAGGAAGCCAAATAACTCGCGATTTACCCATAAATCTGTATGAACATTCCCCAAAATACTTATCAGAATTGTGTTCTGCCAACTAGAACATGCAATATGCCTTTCGTCTACTCAGGTGCTTATTCTACCGTGCAAAATTGTTCACGTTCCAACAAATTAGTCTCCCCCTCACATGGATGGCGATTAAAAAAATCGTCCTGCTTTGTTTATCGAACGCTATTTTTATCATTACCGAAGCGTGCTCTATTTATTTCGCATGCTGCGGTGGTGTTATGAACCCAGGAAAAAAGGTAGGCAGCTGTATCCGATAAACAAGAGCTGTTTCCGGCTCGGATAATTTTTAGAACGAACATTATCATAGTTGAATCGAAATGATATGATGCACAGTGCTTGGAACACGAAGAGTTGAATGAAGTAATTGATTTAGCAAAAATTAGACTGCATCGAAAGTATTTTTCATCAAAAAATGGCTGGAGCCTGTAACTCGAAAGGAAGACGGGGTTAAATATTATTTTCAAAAATAATACGCAATAATTTCTGCAAATACTCGTGTACGAACTTACTTGAGTTTAATTGAATAATATATACTTGTTTAGTTCGTGAAAATGAAGCTTATGAAATAGAACAACTTCACTTTCACATCCACACACCGAAACGATATTGTAATTAAAATTATTATAAAAAAACTAGAACTGTAACGACCAGCTATAAAACGATTCCAGTTCTTCGTTGCAGCAAAAGAATACTTCAACTTTTGTAGACAACATTCTGCATCGCGAAATTTTATAGAAATATAAAAGTTTCGCAGTATAGCAGAGTTTAAGTCTAATTTGCTATTACCCGTCCTTAAAACTTTCAAATTATTAACATTAAATTTATTTTACATGGCATCCTAAAGAAAATTGACTACTCACAAGTTATTCTATAAAATGACCTTCGATTTGTATTCATACATATATAATATTAGTCCGTGAAAGTATACTCAGGACATTGTAAAACATTAAAATGTCTACTCACATTCCGCGTAAAAGTATTGTATTACATTTTTATATAGACAATTGCGACATATCCTCTTTCATTTACTTAAAAATCTAAAAATTATACACTAGATTGCACTTTCGGCGAGTTTCCTTGATCTCAAAATTGCGGCAGGATTTTCAGTCCAATAAGTAACGGTAGTAAGCAACTTTACTTTAGGTTCACGTTTTGCCATGGTAAATAAGTGAATTTAGAACAAAACGTGTGAAAGCCCGGCAAGCAGACTCGTCTAGCGTTCAATAAAAAGTTTGAAAAGAAAACAAAAAGACCTTTAGTTGAACATCCTACATCCCTAACTATTTGAGAGCAGTAGTCTAATCTGGGCCTAACCCTACCTCTTTTTATTCCTATCTTTGACTCTAGTATGTCGCGAACTAAGCCTTCGTGCCTCAGAAGGTGTCCTACCATCCTATCTCTCCTATTCCTTACTGTTTTCCCTCTTTCATCTAACCTATTTTTATATTTTCGCCTGTCCTCTATTTGACTCACAATATGTTTTGTTATCTAGTTCAGATGATTGCTACGTCAAACGCGATTTATAAGAGTGCCTTGACTTCACCGCATTTTGCTTTTCCTTTCAGTGACGACATGATCCAGTACACCACCGAGCAACTGGCCACCACGATCACAGTACCCATCGTCTCAATCCTCCTCCTCTGGACCATCGCCATCTTTCACAAGAACCGGAAACAATGGGGTCCGTACGACATCCCAATAGTCGCCATTTTAACTCTTAGCGTCCTCAGGAACTTGACGATATTCAGCTACACATTAATAATAGTTTTGAATCAAACGTTAATAAATTTAGAATATTGCAGCGTGGTGGTTTGGATTTTTAATTCGGTGCACACGTTTCAGGCTAGTTCTTTGACGACTTTGGCTGTGGTAGGGTTGTTTGCCGCTAAATTGTATCGAAAACAACAGAATTTGAAGCAATTTTTGACAGCCACTCACGTGATTTATCATTTGTTTTGTTTGACGACTCTATGCGCTTGCGTAGGGGTGGCGGCCATATTGGCTCAACACAATCCTTCGCGGGATTATTTAAACGGTTACGCTGATTACGGAATTTACCAGAATCCTTGTAAATTCATGCCGTACCAATTAGACATTAAATTCAACGTTTTCATTATCGTTTTGCACATATTTTTAGCAATTGTGTCGGTGGTAACGTTTATATTAATCTGCTATCATCATTACAAAGCCAAAATTAGTTCTTTTGATTATTTAAAAAAATCTACTTCGGATTTAAGTGATCTGAGTTTGGGGATGTCCGCCACGTTCACCGGACCTAAGGACAGCAAAAACTATTACGATACTTATACTATACAGAGGGGAGAGAATTACTATGAACAAAATGGTTACTGTAATAACCAAGGTGTTTGGAATAGCGATGTTTCGAATATTTCTGCGACTGTCAGTTCGACGAATAGTAGGAGGCCGTGTTTGATGCGGCAAGTGCAGCAAGAAGAAGAAGAGATGAGGACTGGGTTGGAGACTATACACCCGGTTTTGATAGTTTGCTACCTATTTTATCATCTTCCTTTAATAGTAAGTATCAGTTTGTAATTTTTTTCTTTACAAGTTTGCTTTCAAAATTGCATCACAATTGTTTCTTAAATGTTGTGCATGCTTCCTAGGTGATTGTTCACTACATATCAGCGTGAATAATGACCGCTTTATTGTGCCCATGAGTATCATAGAAACAAAAGTGCCACCGGAAACCGAATTTGTCATAAGTAGATCCAGTCCTTTGTTAACCAAGTTCATTAAATAACCGAGTTAACTTATGTATGTATAAATAAATGTTGAAGAAACATTCGAGTTGGATAATTATTTCAACAAATAGTAACAATGCGATGTCCTTGAATTGTCCGAGTAAGAAACATTTTGTGGCAATAATTGGTGTTTGAGTTTTTGTTTAGCGATTTGTTACACTGCCATTTTTAATACTTCCGCCTATATGGAAGAAATGTATTTATTTATGTACCTAATAAACGGCCACGCTTATTAAAATTTATGAAAGGTTATTATTAATATCTCGTGTCGTATTATTTATGAAATATTTAAAGAGAGTCGTTCAGCGCGCGACCTATAACCTCAAGCTAAGCTAGTGGCCTGATTTTGCTCTTGTAAAACGCACACGATTTGGTTAGGGACATAGAGGCAGAATAGAATTGCATTAAAATAGTTTAAATTCCGCAGCTATACTGGCGTGCTTGACTATTATCAATAATTTGTTTCTCGTACCTACTCACTCATGCTTTTTTGCGTTGTTGGAAAATACCCCGAGTCCAAGAAGTTCATTATAGCCCAACATTTTTTTTGGAAATTATTCAAGCACTAGGGAGTGATAATATTTAAAAAACATATTTTAAATATAAAATGCAAACTATATTTTTGAAATCAGAAATAAAGTTCTACCCAAAAGTGCAACAATTAACAAGGCATTTCATTAAAAAATCTAACTTTAAGTAGGTACTTCATATTTTTTTCTGCGACATTCAGCTGTTTTTTATAAACACCAAGGAAAGCGTGTGAAAGATATTCTATACATAAATTTTCTTTTGGATTTGCTTCAACTGTTTGTATCTTTGATAAGACATAAATAAACTTATAGTAGCCATGGTCTCAAAAACAGGGAATCATCCTGTAGGTACACAATAAGGACTTCTTTAACCTTTGTAACGTAAGGATTTCATGTAAGAAAAATGCAAAATCATAATTTAAGTCATTTAATTTAATAAAAATAAAATAAAAAACTGCAAGAAATTATTACAATATTAATTTAGGTACGTCCGAGTGTAAAATCTGTTTTCCTGCTTATTCCAATTTTTGCACATATGCCAATGTTTTTAAACATTTTTCTATATCACCTGACGTAAGATATTCGTCCTTAATCTTTTCTATACGCCTATCTAATTTTACGTACAATATTTTCCCCCTCTTGCCCTCCAAATTTAAAAACATTCTACATTAAACAAAATCACTGTATACCACTTCCTCTTTCAAACTTTTGATTAACTCGAAAACATTCGGATGATATATCTGTAGAATTCTATTTAAGCGATGGTTCCATCCTTCCACAGCGTTATTAGTGCGATGTCGTTGTCCAAAATTGTTCCACATAGAACGCTTAATTATAGAATTTTCCATCCATTCGTCTACGAAGTAATCAAAAAAATTTTGCAGTTTTTTGCACTTCCTCCATAAACACTGGTTAAAATGGTAGTTGCATCCACTTCTTTGCGTAGATGAAAACATATTTTTTAAGGAACCGATTGCCGCTTCTTCAAAATCAATTTTCACAGTTTGCGGGCGCCATCCAGGAATTTGTATCTTTATCAGTTCAAACATAACGATCGTATAATGTTCGTTGCTTTTTATCAGGCAAAAGTGCGAACTTCACAGGTACCACATTCACTTCTTCATCAGTGCTTCCGATATCGATATGGAATGAGTAGATTTGCGTGAACTGCTTACTGCAACTTTTGAACGTTCCATCAATAAACACAGTATTGCTCGTGGCCAAGAGCTCTCTCCCATTAGTTGTGGCAAATATTAAAATTCTCCCAGCAGTTTGATCATCGGCGGAGAGAAAATTGGATTGGTCTTCCAATATTAACAATCCTTCTGGGAAAACTATGTGCTCAGAACTGGAGGGTTCCATAATAGAGCCAGGGACATTTCTTCTAATTCTATTTAAAGAGTGCTTCAACGAATGGAATGAAGGAACTTCGGTAATAAAATCGTAGCCACGATGGAATAGCTGCGTCAATTCTTGGGTTATATATTTTGCATATTGGAGCGTCTTCCTCCCGAGCTCTCTTCTTTGCCACACAAATTTGTTTCTGCACTTCCAAGGCAGCAACATCTGGCTTGCAGGAATGAAGTATGGTACTTTCTGCCCAATTCTGACCGTTGGTTATTATGCTGCCTTTGCACTTGTGGCCCTTCTCTTTAGAACAAAGCCAACGAGTATTCCCATTTTTAAAACTCAAATAGTTGTAGGGATGTAGGATGTTCAACTTTTGGGGAAACTCGTAGGTTATCTCAGGTACGCTCCAACCAGTCTTCGGACAGAAAACTTCATGATGATTATTATTATTTTTAAGGTGACTTAACCCAATTTTACATAATTACCAGACAAAATTAATTTCAACCTTGGCGGCACAAAACTGACATAATTGCCTCAACTTAGCAAATTAAAAACAATAAAAACTGCGCGAGATATGGATGTTTTTAAGTTAATTTGATCATTCGAGATGATGTAAGAATTAAATTCAGGGGTCACGGTCACGGAATCGTTTAGTATTGAACAATTTTCACGCCAAACTTGCCAATATGTTGCTTTACCTGCTGACACTGTTTTCTTTTGAACTGTTAACCTGAACTTTCAACCTTATATGAAGAACTTTCAGGTAACCTAGTATAAATATCTTAGAGAAAAAATGTGGTCCTTTGAATTTTGAATATTCTTTATTTAATTTTAGGTTTGATAGATTTATTGCGGAAAAATTACGAAATTCTTACTTGGATTTTAATGTAAATAAGCTAAAATGACCGTTATTATGGAGATTTGCAGATGTAGGAAGGTGATGGGTACTGTATCACACACACACAATTTTTAAATCATCTTCATAAATTGTGTAGGATATTTTTCTCTTTGAGAGTTCATGAACTCTGCGAATCTCTCAAATCTTTCGCTAAACACCAATTTTTTTTATCCTTGCCAACCAAACGCGTCTGTGTGAGTCATGAACTCGAATTCTTTCACAACTTTGGGCATTATACATCATTTTTGCAGATAGTTTTAAAGTTCACTGACAAGCTTACGAAGTTGTTAACCCAACATCAGACTAATCTTAAAAAGAATTTGTTTTTTTTACATCGGACACAAAGGAGGATAAAAACTACGATGAATAATTCAAAAAGTGTCTCGTGGAAGTTCTCATTTGGCAGAAATTGCTTATTCAGAAGCTGTAAGCAATTAATACTCTTCTAACGTACAATTTCATCGGAGACTTCAATAGTCGATCACGACACGAAACCCGAGTATTAATTTTCGATGATTATAGTATTATTATGACTTACACTTGCAATCTACGATTTATTGAAGTAATTGTGGAAAGAAAATGTCAGTAATCCTTGATATTTCACGTTTATAGTTGTCGTAACACTTAATTTAAATAATCCAACTGTCTCTAAGCAAAAAATTTGTAGTTAACAAAGAGTACAAAAAATACAAACAAATATCAAATAGAAGAATGGAATAACAGGCTGTTTCATTAAAGAAAATCAAAGTTGCTGACTCTGCAAAAGACATGGGGCAGCTTGTACCTATTCCATGAATTTGTAAAAAATTGCATAATTTCATGGGAACTAACCAGACATTGAATTTATTTTTTATTGGAACACACACGAGAAAAAGAAAGTGTATATATACACAAATAAGGAAGTTCATTTTATTTTACTACGTTCTCAGGTTACAAATTAGACGTGGATCATTAAATCCACTTCATTTGTACCCTTAACCTTATTCGTTGTAACATTTTGAAACCTAACTCAAATATATCCCGATTATATCGCAATTCAATAGATTTTATTTGGCCTGATTTAATTATTCTAATATAAACTTAAATGTTTGCTTAACCCACTTTATCATGAGAAACATGCTTCAGTAGTTTTATGACAAATACTGATGAATAATTAAAAGTTGTGTACATAGCAGCTGAAATGCAATCTGCGAACTACACTATACACTAATTAAATATTCTAAAATGCAACGTAGAAAGTTAGATTCTTCACTAGAAACCTTAGTTGCGCTAAGTGCCTAGCAGATTTTCGTTTATAGTAGTACCTTTGTGTCCCACAATCGTCGAAACGTTCACAAAATCCAACAAACCAAAAGATTTTTCTCTATTTTTAAACCCATGCATGAGCGATTTCTAAAATACATAATTCGTATCGAAAGCATCGATAAATGCAATTAATTTTTTAAATAGAAGAAAGTATCGTCTGAAATTCACGAATAAAAAAAATAACTTTCAACCTCGGTCAAAGGTGACTTAATAGTAATTCAGATTTCTAAAAAATTCTTCTTTCGCTTGAAACGCTTAAATTACCTAAGTTTAAATAAGGAAAGTCAGTTTGTTGCGTCCAAGAAGTTCGTTAGCCCAAACATTTTTTTGGAAATTATTCAAGCACTAGGGAGTGATAATATTTAAAAAACATATTTTAAACATAAAATGCAAACTATATTTTTGAAATCAGAAATAAAGAGCTACCCAAAAGTGCAACAATTAACAAGGTATTTCATTAAAAAATCTAACTTTAAGTAGGTACTTCATATTTTTTCTGCGACATTCAGCGGTTTTTTTAGAAACATCAATGAAAGCTTGTGAAAGATATTCTATACATAAATTTTCTTTTGGATTTGCTTCAGCTGTTTGTATCTTTGATAAGACATAAATAAACTTTGTAGCCATGGTCTCAAAAAGAGGAAATCATCCTGTAGGTACACAACAAAATTATGTTTTCCCGTCCGAAATATCCGTTTTTAAAACAATTAAAATTATTATTTATTCACTAAATCTAAAAATACAACTTATAGCTATGACATTCTATGCAGAAGTGTGTGATAACAGTTTGGATTTCTCTTGAAGATCATCATAAGGTTCTCAGTCCGAAGACTGGTTGGACGCGTACCTCCATTCTTTTCTATCCTGAGCTAACCTACGCATTTCCCTAAAAGTAGAACTTCCTACATCCCTAACTATTTGAGAGCAGTAGTCTAATCTAGGCCTACCCCTACCTCTTTTTATTCCTATCTCTGACTCTAGTATGTCACGAACTATTCCTTCGTGTCTTAGAAGGTGTCCTACCATCCTATCTCTCCTACTCTTTATTGTTTTCCATACCTTTCGCTTTTCCCCAACTCTTTCTAATACTTCCCTATTGCTAACCTTATCTATCCACGGTATCTTCATCATGCGTCTGTAGCACCACATTTCAAACGCTTCTACTCTTTTTCTATCCGCTTCTCCTATTGTCCAAGTTTCGCACCCGTATAATGCCGTACTCCATACATACGACGTTAAGAGTCTCTTCCTAGTCTCTATATTAACCGTTCTCGAGCATAACAGTTGTTTCTTTTTGTTAAACGCAACTCGGCCCTGCGCCATTCTTTGTTTTATATCTTTAGTGCTCCTACCGTCTTGAGTTATTTTACTTCCTAAGTAGCAGAAATCCGCGACCTCCTCTATCTTCTCATTTCCAATTTGTATTTCCATTTTAGTTCTATTTTCACATCCCCTACATACCAAAATTTTAATTTTCTTTTTATTGATTTTCATGCCGAAGCCCTGTGTCAAAACTGCTTCCATTTCATTCAAAGCCGCTCCTAATTCTTCTTTGCTAGATGCTAACACTGCTATATCATCCGCAAATCTGAGCATGTTAATAGTTTGGCCCTGTACATTGATCCCTGAGGCTGTTCTTTCCTTAACAATATTAATCGCATCTTCGATATATAAGTTGAAAACTAGAGGTGACAATGCACATCCCTGTCTCACTCCCTTCCGGATATCTACTTCCCTTTGTTCCTGCTCACATTCTATAACTGCCTTTTGCTCTTTGTAGAGATTATGTATTATTCTTCTGTCCCTGTATTTCATCCCTACCTTTCTCAGCACTTCGAACATCTTCCCCCATTTTACGTTGTCGAAGGCTTTTTCTAAATCTACAAATCCTATATAGACGCTCTTTCTCTTTTCTATCGTTTTTTCTATAATTACTCGTAAAGCTAGAATGGCCTCGCGCGTTCCTCTATTTCGTCTAAATCCGAACTGATCTTCTCCTAATATTTCTTCCGCCTTTTTCTCCATCCTTCTTTGCACAATTCTAGTTAAAATTTTTGACGCATGGGAAGTTAAACTGATAGTTCTAAAATTTTCGCATCTATCCGCGCCTTTTCTTTTTGGCAAAGCTACTATGATGTTCCGTTTGTAATCTTCTGGAATCTCGCCTGTCAGGTATATGCGACTAACTAATTTAAATAAACGATCTATTACCTCTTGACCTGCGCACTTTAAGATTTCTGCCTGCAAGCCATCTATACCTGGTGCTTTATTATTCCTTAAACTTTTTAGTGCTATCTCAAACTCTTCTCTCATTATAGGACTCCCTAGGTTATCCCCCTCTACACTGCTTTCGCTTTCTAATATATCTTGCACTTCCTGTCCCGCATATAAGTTTCCTAAATATTCTTTCCACCTATCTGCCTTCTCCCCACTTCCGATTAGGATATCTCCTGCCTCATTTCTAATGTTTTTGGTACTAGATCCAATTTCTCTAAAATTTCTCCTGATTATTTTATATGCTTCATCAGTCTTTCCTACTTCGAACTTATCTTCCACTTCTTTGCATTTATTATCGATCCATTGCTCTTTCGCTTTCCTACATTTCCGAATAATTTCCCACTTGATCGCCTTATATTTTTGTTTCCCTATTTCATCTAACCTATTTTTATATTTTCGCCTTTCCTCTATTAGACTCACAATATGTTTTGTTATCCAGGGTTTCCTACTTTCATTCTGTTTATGACCCAAAATATCCCTAGCTGAGGAAACTAAACTATTTTTAATGCAATTCCATTCTTCCTCTATGTCCCTAACAATATTTCCACCCGTGCCCTTTAGTGCTTCGTTTGTCTTTTTCTCGAACTTATTGCGCATATCATCATCTTTTAGTTTCTCTGGGTCAAGATACCTTCTTCCGCTTCTTTTTTTCCAAATCTTAAATTTAAGATTGGCTTTCATAACGACTATGTTGTGATCACTATCTATATCTGCTCCTGGATAACTTCTACAATCCCTAACTTGATTTCTAAATCTTTGCCTAACGAGAATGTAATCTATTTGATATCTCCCTAAGTCTCCTGGCATCTTCCACGTAGTATAGCATCTCCTAACATGATGGTGAAATAGAGTGTTCGCGACCGTTAAGTTATGTTTATCGCAGAACTCTATCAGTCTAACTCCCCTATCGTTCCTATTGCCTAATCCAAAGGGGCCAACTATTCCGCCCTCTCGCCCTGTGCCTACGACTGCATTGAAATCTGTAATTATTAAATTTTCGTGCCCTCTCACAAAATCTAGCACATATTCAATATCACTATAAACTGCCTCTACGGCCTCATCACTGTAGTTAGAAGTGGGCATATATACCTGTATTATTACTGTTTTTACAGGTTTCGAATCTAACCTAACCATAACTACCCTGTCACTTTGCTGTAAGAAATTTTCTACACTCTGTCCTACTTTTTTCCGCATAACAATTCCTACTCCCGAATTTCCTCCTACAGATCCTGTGTGTATTACTCTAAAATCTCCGCTCCAGAAGTCTCCAGCTTCTGGCCATCGCACTTCACTGATACCTACTACGTCTAATGCTAACCTATCCATCTCAATTTTCAAATTCTCTAACTTTCCTACTTGTTTCATGCTTCTAACATTCCACGCTCCGACTCGTGAGATGTTACACTTATCATTTCTGATGACTCCCCCCGAAGCAGTCCCCGCCCGGAGATCCGAATGTAAAAATAAAATTGATGTAACTGTATTATTTTCACTGCTATTTTCATTAACATAGAAACATATAATACAGACTGAACGCTTTCTAATTCTTTTTTTTTTCATTATTATTAGTAATCTTCTATAATAATAATCATTTTGTGTGAAACTTTAATTACATTATAAGAATTTCTCAATTTTTCTTACTCCAGCACCAGTTTATTTTCCCAAAATGTGTTAATTTTAGTATTTGTGTTTGGTATTCTTGAGGCAATTATTATTATTACTTGCAGGGTCTTTGCATTTTTCCGAAGATAATAGCGCCTTGGCCAGTGGCTGGTGCTGCTCTGTGGCTGGGTCTTCTCCAGGATATACTGATACCAACAGGGTTGGGTTTAGTGGATACCCGATTTTGCAAATGGGTTACCGATGTGTACAGATGTTCAAATAGTCACCAAAATGATAAACTACCTCAAGGTAAAGCTCCAATCCATTTTGCTAAAATGTTATCGACGTGTTTGCACGTTTCTTCTTGTTTTAGTTGGTCTGGATGGGAGGTTTCGCCACTTTGGCAGCCAACCACAGAGTTTAGAAGTCATACAGCCTTTACAAGAAAGAAACACTAGGGTGTTCCAACCAAATGAGCACAAGTTCCCCATAACTAATGGTTCTTTATACACCAGCATAGATGGAAGGGTACCAGTCATCCACAACTACAGAAGACAACACAAGGACCATCGGGGAGCCAGATCATTGGAAGCCCAATCTCTGAATTTGGGTATACATTCCACCCATCTTCGCAGACAAAATTCAAGAGAGAATTTCTTGGAAACTCCATACCCTAAACAAAAATACTGTGGGAACTGCGAAGCTGACTTATGCTCAAGTGGATCCAATCTTCATCATCTGGCTCCAACAAACAGACACTTTGACTACGTGAATAACAATAATTTGCTGATAAAAAGGGTGAGTTTGAGCCAAAACAGTATAGCACCTCCAACAAACACAAAAACAGAACGTAAACCTATTTTACGAAAAGATATCTTGAGGTTGTCTAAAAGTGAAGATAGTTTAAACAATGTCCACAAAGACTTGAAGACTTTCAAGAAAAACCCTGAAATCTTCCAAAAAATACAAAAACAAACAAACACTGACTACACAAGCTCTGAAGAAGAGTACTTCACAGACAGCATTCATGATCGAACAAAAAACTTCGACAGCATTAGTTTAGAGAGTAGTTACTCGATAACCACAGAAGCCAACTGTGATTTCGAGTTTTTCCGCAACAAAAAAGGCATAGACTTCAAGCATCACCAAGACAACAACATAATTTGCATGCACGTCAAAGCGCCTAGTCTCACCAACACCTTAACATCCACAAAACCATCAATGGAAACATTCAAACCTCAGAAACCAGAAATAATCGATAAGAACTTCAAGATCACCCGATCTAACTCCAAGAGGTCCTTGGAAAACTTCAAGATGTTCGTGAGTGAAGTGCAAATTCAAAGATCGAACTCCCACACCACTTTAGAAAAGAGGAAAAAATGTGAAATAGGAAGATCGAATTCGGAATTGTCCGAAAATAATCGAAAGATGAACAAAAGTGCCGAAGTTCTGAACCAACCGGGGGGCAGTGTTGTCTACATAAGCGACTGTAGAGTTGGCAGTTCGGGTAATCAGTGCAAGATGGCGCAGTACGGCGGGAGCGTGCCAGATTTTAAAAAAGTATTCATCACCGAGTACATTTAAAATTTCTTGTAAATTTGTAAATACTTTGTATATATTTATTTGTGTAAATGTAATGAGACAGTATTTTGATTCAATAAAAGTATTAATACGCGTAAAAAAAAAATTAAAATTATATTTTTTGTAATACACTCAGTTTTATTTTCTAATATACATTGTGTTTTATTTTGATTGCTAAACTTTTAATTTTCAGAATGAAATTCGAGTAATTTGCTGATGAATTTCAAATTAATATTTGATTAGAAAAGACAAATCCTGTAAATCAACAACAGTCGACAGCTTTCACTCAACAGATGGCGCAGAAATTGTCTAAATAAATATTTTTATAAAAATAGGTAGGTTTTCTCTCATTTGGTATTCCTCGTCATATTTGAAGGTTGTGCAACATTCAACAAAATATGTTTTGTCCACGAAATCTTCAACATACAATAAGAACAACTGAGAGGCATCCTTTTGCTTTCTTTAAATCGCGTGGTTCCTATGTACAGGTTGTCCTGTCCTATACTCAGATCGGGCGATCTTGCAGGCCACAATATAGGTCCATTTGTACCCAACCTGTAGCCAACTAAGCCTTCTTTCTTGATCTCCCGGGTAGAGATGGTGAATAATTTGCCTTTTTTAAAATATTTTTTTAACTTTTGTTTTGGAAACACCAACTTGTGATTCGATTTCGCGACAAGAAGTTTTTGGTGTCGCCTCTTCCCTATTTTCTTTATTATAAATTTTGTTTCTAGGTTTATTGAATGACCCATAGTGAATTAAATTTGATTTTAATCTTGAAAACATCATTTTGCTTGGTTATCTTCTTTCTGAGTATCTAAATTTAATAAATCGATGGATAGATACATAATATTATACTGGAAATGGGTATCTAGAATTTTTTTGTGTACCTGTTGAGATAAAGATCGTTGCCGTTTTTTGAAATAATATAAAAGTGTATCATCATCATAAGGTTCTCAGTCCGAAGACTGGTTGGACGCGTACCTCCATTCTTTTCTATCCTGAGCTAACCTACGCATTTCCCTAAAAGTAGAACATCCTACATCCCTAACTATTTGAGAGCAGTAGTCTAATCTAGGCCTACCCCTACCTCTTTTTATTCCTATCTCTGACTCTAGTATGTCGCGAACTATTCCTTCGTGTCTTAGAAGGTGTCCTACCATCCTATCTCTCCTACTCTTTATTGTTTTCCATACCTTTCGCCTTTCCCCAACTCTTTCTAATACTTCCCTATTGCTAACCTTATCTATCCACGGTATCTTCATCATGCGTCTGTAACACCACAGTTCAAACGCTTCTACTCTTTTTCTATCCGCTTCTCCTATTGTCCAAGTTTCGCACCCGTATAATGCCGTACTCCATACATACGACTTTAAGAGTCTCTTCCTAGTCTCTATATTAAGAGTTCTCGAACATAACAGTTGTTTCTTTTTGTTAAACGCAACTCGTCCCTGCGCCATTCTTTGTTTTATATCTTTAGTGCTCCTACCGTCTTGGGTTATTTTACTTCCTAAGTAGCAGAAATCCGCGACCTCCTCTATCTTCTCATTTCCTATTCGTATTTCAATTTTAGTTCTATTTTCACTCCATCTACATACCAAAATTTTAGTTTTCTTTTTATTGATTTTCATGCCGTAGCCCTGTGTCAAAACTGCTTCCATTTCATTCAAAGCCGCTCCTAATTCTTCTTTGCTAGATGCTAACACTGCTATATCATCCGCAAATCTGAGCATGTTAATAGTTTGGCCCTGTACATTGATCCCTGAGGCTGTTCTTTCCTTAACAATATTAATCCCATCTTCGATATATAAGTTGAAAACTAGAGGTGACAATGCACATCCCTATCTCACTCCCTTCCGGATATCTACTTCCCTTCGTTCCTGCTCACATTCTATAACTGCCTTTTGCTCTTTGTAGAGATTATGTATTATTCTTCTGTCCCTGTATTTCATCCCTACCTTTCTCAGCACTTCGAACATCTTCCCCCATTTTACGTTGTCGAAGGCTTTTTCTAAATCTACAAATCCTATATATACGCTCTTTCTCTTTTCTATCGTTTTTTCTATAATTACTCGTAAAGCTAGAATGGCCTCGCGCGTTCCTCTATTTCGTCTAAATCCGAACTGATCTTCTCCTAATATTTCTTCCGCCTTTTTCTCCATCCTTCTTTGCACAATTCTAGTTAAAATTTTTGACGCATGGGAAGTTAAACTGATAGTTCTAAAATTTTCGCATCTATCCGCGCCTTTCCTTTTTGGCAAAGCTACCATGATGTTCAGTTTGTAATCCTCTGGAATCTCGCCTGTCAGGTATATGCGACTAACTAATTTAAATAAACGATATATTACCTCTTGACCTGCGCACTTTAAGATTTCTGCCTGCAAGCCATCTATAGTTGACAATTAATTGATTACTGGTGTGGATGTTTCGTTGGTGAATGCTGGTCCATAGTTTAGGGTAAATTGTAGGTGTCGTCTAACCTATTAAAAAGTTTTGGGGAAAATGTTAAAGCAGTAAAATGAAATAATAAAAATTAAATTACTTTAATTTTACTGCAATTATGAAAAATTTAACAAGCGGCAACATTTCTTTATTTTGCTCTAATGAATTTTGTAATCTGGCAATTTAATACTTATTTATTTCATATCTAGGTAAGGACAAAAACTTATTAATATACAATGAAATTAAAGTAACATAAAAAAAGAAAAATAACTATAACAAATATTCAAATAAACCCCCATTCTGTATCGGACAGTATCCCAGCCTATTATAGAAAGAACTTCTCACATTCGCAAGTTGCCGATCGCTTATTAAGTTGCATTCCGCAAAAATAGCATTCCTTAAAGAATCAATATTTGGGTGACGAGTTTTATAAATCTTATTTTTTAAATGACCCCACAAGAAAAAGTCACACGGTGCCAAATCGGGAGATCTAGCTGGCCAGTTTATAGCACCACCTCGACCAATCCAGCTCTCTGGAAATATTTCATTTAATAGTTCCCTCACTTGTGCTCCAAAATGTGCTGGGCATCCGTCATGTTGAAACCAGACCTCCCGATCCGCATGTGCAACTTCTTCTAATGCAGGGCCAATATGGTTAATTTAAAGATCTAAATAAGCTTCTGAATTAAAATTTCGCTGTATTTCAAATGGTCCTAGAATGCGATTATTAAAAATGCCTGCCCAAATATTGATTTTTTGAGGGTATTGCGTTGTAGTGGCTAGATTTATTCTGGGATTTTCCTGGGCCCAATGCCTAACGTTTTGTGAATTTGGCTCTTGATTTAAAGTGAAGGTACACTCATCGGTAAAACAAATTGATGAGAGGAAGCTGGGATCCCGATTAGCCCGTTCTTGCATTTCTTCACAGAAAGTTTGCCTTGATTCTTCGTCAAAAGGAAGTAACTCTTGGTGACATTGGAATTTAAAGGGATGATATTTTTTTTTTTTTAATATGTTACGGACAGTTTCTCTTGAAACATTACATTCTAGGGCAATAGACCTTAAACTAGATGTTGGACTAGCAGTTATCAGGCCTATTACCATTTCCTCTACCTCAACATTTAGATTTCTTGGAACGACTAAAAAAATAAATGATAAGATTAATTTTAGTTTTGTTTCACTCCACGTTATCACTTGTTAAATTTCTCATAATCCCAGTAAAATTTAAGTTGGCGAACAATAAGGAATTAGCAACTAGGTAATAATAATAAGCGAATCAGAATTATCTAAATAAAAAACAAGTAAATTTATTAGTAAAAATTACCTTCTTTCAATGAAAGATTCCCAGTATCTTCAAATTTCTTAACTAATTTTTTTATTGTTGTTACCGAAGAGTAGTTAGAAAATGACAATACTGGGCCAGGCCATCGAGTTCTCCAGGTGCCATCCACTTCTTCGGCAGTGACCTTGAAAGACACCAGAGGCTGCTGAAGGAGTCCTTGAAGAAGAAGTGGAAGTCATGTCTTCAGCAACGACATCTTCAGCAGCCTCTGGTGTCTTTCAAGGTCATTGCCGAAGAAGTGGGCATGTCTTCAGCAGCGTCTGGTGTCTTTCAAGGTCATTGCCGAAGAAGTTGTCTTCAGTAGCAGCAGCAGCAGCAGCCTCTGGTGTCTCTCAGAAGAAGAGCCTCTGGTGTCTTGCCATTGCGCACCCAAGCCGCCATTTTGTGGTCTTTGGCTGTGGGTCAGGCGCCTGCGCCGGGGCTGCCGTGTACAAAGCGCGTGTTGCTCATTGTTCAGGCCAGTCCATCCTGGCCCCATCCACTTCTTCGGCAATGACCAGAGGCTGCTGAAGGAGTCATGTCTTCAGCAACGGTGTCTTTGGGGCCTTTGGCCGTGGCTCAGGCGCATGCGCCGGGCTCTGGCTATGAGAGTGGGCGGGGCAACAGCCAATGAGAGTGGTTGTGGGCAGCATCCAATCAGAACTGATCTTGTTGTTAGGTGCTGTTGGGCCTTTGGATGTGGCCCAGGCGCCTGCGCCGGGGTTTTCGCAAAAATAAAAACGTTGAATATATTTTTACATCAATATAATTAAAACTATAATCTGTATACAGAGTAGGCATGCGTGCATTTTCTGGGCAAATCGAAGCCCTGCAGCTTCTCATACCACTCTTCTGACCGATTCATTACCCGGTGTATACTCAACGATGCGGTCATGCAGGATGAGACAGTATGCGGTTGTGTTGGGCGGAAAATTCTCGCTCGACTCAAATTCTAGACGCATATCTATGGGTCCAGGCTTGATGCTTTCCGACTGCTTTGATGCGTCAATCACCACGATGGGCGCTAGATCCTTGAACTGTTCCTTGCCGTATAAAGGCTCGCCAACTTTTCCATAGTATGAACTCTGGAAGTTCTGGTACATTTCGTATAGCAGGGCGTATTTCCCCGTGGAGAAATCCAAGTTTAAATTCTCGTAGGGGAAGCACTCAGAATTCAGGTACAGTTTGACGTTTGTCAGATTGCAGTGGTCAAATTTGCTTGAATCCGTGTCCAAATTCGCTTTGCGATTCGTCTGGAAGGCGACAATAACGTAGCGGGGTTTCTCCAACCGTGTTGCAGTCTTGACGGCCCACGTTTGTTTCGTAGCTTGCGGCAACACCGGATACTCGTACAGCTCCCAGCTGCGAAAACATATCTGCAACGTTCTCTCTTCCTCGACAATATTGAGAAGTTTTAGGTATTCAGCATCCGATGGATAGACGTACGGCACCCTCCAATGAACCTTGCTCAACTCAATTCTGGTGTCCTCGTTACCCACGAAAGCGTTCCTATCGTTTTTCGATCGAGTCAAAATGAGCTCGTGACACACATTTAACAGAATTTTGGGGTAATCTTCCAAGAATCCCAGCAGGATTCTTCCCGGGATGCACACGTTAAAGTTCCCGTTCGCGTCGATAAGGTGGCTCGGTGAGTCTCCCGTATTCGTCCAGCCGGCATTCTCCAGGGCACCTACCTCACCCACATTCAGAGAAACTACACCCTTCAGTGTGCTCGTGATGCCCACGTTTTTTGTTCGATCCACCTCCACCCCGTTTATTTCATAGCGGACGTCGTCAAAGAGGAAACTGAGGGCGTTATTTGTTAAAGCCGCATTTCCGCCTCCTGCACCCTTGATGAACCTGCCCTCTATGTAGATGCTGCTTAGATGCGGCAGTACGTAAACGTCTTGTTGGTGGATTGGTATGCGAATTTCGTCATTGGCGTTGAATGTTGTTGTTGTCACGAACGGCTGATGTACGTGCACCTCGACACGGCGTGCTGACTCATCCAAAACAGCACCGTCCAGAACACGAAACGTGTCTACGTTTATGTGTGTCATTATTCAAATGCGGTTCCCTTGTTGAAGCACAAGTACTAACTGACAGCACCGTTAATTTTCTTGCTTAAATACTCTCCATAGAACCGTGCGCATGCGCAGTCTTATTCTTGCTCGTGTCATCAGCCATGGTGTTTGCGAATACAGCTGTCTGTGTCAACAGACAGCTGTATTCGCAAACAGACAGACAGACAGACAGACAGACGGAGAGACAGACAGACAGACAGACAGACAGACGGACCGACAGACATACAGACAGACAACTACTGATAAGAATTCGGAAGTAGGAGAATAACTATAGATTCCTTTTTGTCTCATCGAGCTGATTAATTTGATACCCTACATGATCTAGGTGGGCGGGGCAAGGAGCGTGGCCGGAGGCGCGGTCAGTGAGTGGCCACCCCTAAAAACCATCCCTAAAAACCACCCCCAAAATCACCCTCCAAAACCACCCCAAGAACCCGCCCCTAAAAACCACCCCTAAAAGCTACCCCTAAAACCGCCCCTAAAACCACCCCCTAAAAACCACCCCTAAAAACCGCCCCTAAGAACCACCCCAAAAACCACCCCCAAAAACCACCCCTAAAATCCACTCCAATATTCGGATACCTCTAGTCGAGTCCTTTAATTAGACACCCCACATGACATAGTTTTTACGTAGGGGTTAGCCTAAATTTAGACTACTGTTCTCAAATACGATGTAGAATGTTCTATTACCGAGAACTAAGATGTTTGCATATATCAATCAGATGGTTCCCACACGTGTCCGAAACGCATTAAGATAACAAGTAATTTCAAATAAACAAACTGGAGAATGTTCTAGAATGTTTTTTTCCCACACGTGTCCGAAACGCATTAAGATAACAAGTAATTTCAAATAAACAATCAGAAGAATATTCTAGAATGTTATTTTATTGTAATAATACAAACAAACAAACGGGTCACCTTGTAGTGTCTACAACGTATTAAATGCACATGCAGAGCGTGGGATCAAACCTAAACAAACATATCCTATCGGCAAGATGAAAGGTTATTTCCCATAATAAAAACAATTATAACATCTCTTATCGGCGGCGAACGTGCTTTTTTCTTAAACTTTAATATCAATATTTATTTAGTATAAACAATTGTAAATTTCCGAGAAAATAAATATTAATTCTGTAACTTCTGTTTACAATCATAAGTATATACGGATGATTTGAAAGACGGGCTTGTGGGCCGCCGATTAGCTCAGTTGGTTGGAGCGAGGGCTCCGGTGCGTGGGGACCCGGGTTCGAATCCCGGTCGGCGTCATTTCCAGAACGTTTGCGAAAACCCCGGCGCATGCGCCTGAGCCACGGCCAAAGGCCCCAAAGACACCGTTGCTGAAGACATGACTCCTTCAGCAGCCTCTGGTCATTGCCGAAGAAGTGGATGGGGCCAGGATGGACTGGCCTGAACAATGAGCAACACGCGCTTTGTACGCGACAGCCCCGGCGCAGGCGCCTGACCCACAGCCAAAGACCACAAAATGGCGGCTTGGGTGCGCAATGGCAAGACACCAGAGGCTCTTCTTCTGAGAGACACCAGAGGCTGCTGCTGCTGCTGCTACTGAAGACAACTTCTTCGGCAATGACCTTGAAAGACACCAGACGCTGCTGAAGACATGCCCACTTCTTCGGCAATGACCTTGAAAGACACCAGAGGCTGCTGAAGATGTCGTTGCTGAAGACATGACTTCCACTTCTTCTTCAAGGACTCCTTCAGCAGCCTCTGGTGTCTTTCAAGGTCACTGCCGAAGAAGTGGATGGCACCTGGAGAACTCGATGGCCTGGCCGAGTATTGTCATTTTCTAACTACTCCGAAGGAATAGGACTGTTATTGAACTTTACAGAAAATAAGTCGCGGACTACCCGCAGACTATTGCCGCCATAAAATGTTTTCACAATGAAAACCTTTTCTTCAACTGAATAAAAATTTTTGTTCATTTTGAAACCCAAATTTTAAATTGTCGATAAATAATGTTGACAGTTCAGACGAATTAGAAATTAGAATCAAGGGAGTCTTTTTTTAGAATAAGTTAAATTGTCATAGGTAATCTGATGAATATCCGTGTTTTAATTTGAAAATTATTAGTGTAATTTTTGCTTTTAATGCTTTAATAAATTGGAAAATTGCAGAGTTTTTGATATCCGCATACGCAGAAAAAAATAGTCTTTCGATTGCTACCTTTACCACCACTGTAACTACACATGGGGAGCAGGAATCCCCAAAAATGTAATTGCCCATGTTATTTCCCCATGCACACATGGAAGTTTGTCACACGGTATAATAAAGTGGGATATAACATTATTGAAAATTTTTCTACATTCGAATTGTAATTCATGAACTAATAGTGTTTTTGGCGTTGAAAGTGTTAAAAAATTTAGAAAATAGTTGAGAAATAACAGAATTGATTTTGCACTGCTATTATTTAATCGATCGTGAATAGAATTTGCCGTTTTAGATTTTTTTCCCCCAATTGGACAACTCGAAAATAATGCAAAATAACTTGCCAGTTATCTAACGCACGCTTTATAGCACGTTGTATACTCGACTATCTTTTAGTAGACAATTTAAACATTTTTTGGGTTTCCATCTTAAAGAATTCTTGCATATCTGTACGCTCTGTAGCGATTGTAAAAATTGATTTCCCTAAACTTCATATTTTTTGAGTTAACACCATTTGTATTCAGCTAATTTTTATTCGATTTAATATTGTTTATGCAATTTTTTGATTATAATATTAATAGAATGGATCACCACAAGCAGTTCGATAATAAACTTTAATTCAACATGATGCAACATTTTTAAAAACCGATTGTTTACAAGCAAAATAATCGTATCAGATGCTTTTTTTCCCGAAAGTTTTTTAAATACCGCAACTCCGATAACATTTCAGCTCCAATTCCAAATAAAATCCAGATAAATCCGTGTATCTGCAAATTTCGCTTACGCTTTTCGAAATTTCAAAACAATGATTCGCTTATTTTCGGAATCGAGTTCATAAACATTACTAATCATTTAACAGGAAAAGTACAATTAATACACAAGTATTGTGTATAAATTTCTCTTACCAGTTCGAGGCACATGCTCAAACTGGTAATATCCAGTTTTCCATCACAGTAACACTGACCCGTTGACCCCAGAGCTATAATAACTCTTGTTTGCTGCATACAGTATGGACTTCTTGAAGTGAATTACGTAGCAGAAATCTGAGACTTCCTCTATCTTCTCGTTTCCAATTTATACTTTAGTTTTAGTCCTATTTTCACGCCCCTTACACACCAAAATTTTAGTTTTCTTTTTATTGATCTTCATACCATAGCCCTCCGTCAAAACCGCTTCCATTTCGTTCAGAACCCTTCATAATTCTTCTTTGCTGGATGCTAATACTGCTACATCATCCACGAATCTGAGTATATTAATAGTTTGGCCCTGTATATTAATTCCAGCAGCTATTCTGTCTTTAACAATATTAATCGCATCTTCGATATATAAATTGAAAATTAGAGGCGATAACGCACATCCCTGCCCCACTCCATTTCGGATATCTACTTCTTTATGTTCCTGCTCAAATTCTATAACTGCCGTTTGCTCTTTGTATAGATTATGAATTATACTTCTATCCTTATACTTCATCTATACATTTTTGAGCACTTCGAACATTACATTACATTGTCGAAGGCTTTTTCCAAATCCACAAGTTCTATATAGGCGCTCTTTCCCTTGTGGTATAGGTAGCCCATATACTGACTTTTGGACCACGCCGTAGATATCAACAAGAGAAAGGAAAACCAAATATTATCTGTTGCTGGTACAGATAGCAGTGTTCTCGAATTCTATAAATGCCTTCACTTCTAACGGACATCTCAGTTCTCAATCATCTTACTTTGCAACATAATGAAAGGTATCTCTCAGTAAATATTACGAATTAAGTGCAAAATGCCTCCTAATGTAAGTTCAGAAAAAGTCGAAAATTCAGATATTGTCTTATTGGATGTTTTTGTTAATTTGTAGCAAAATAACGTTCCCACAAGACCTCCTTTAAGGATAGCAATAATAGGACAAAGTGCATTTGCCGTGGACGTCCTTCGAAGTCTTCAGCAACATGGGCACGTTGTCGTCGGTATTTTCACCATCCCTGACAAGGGCAATCGAGAAGACCCTTTGGGTAAGGGATTTTTCTTACTTCGAATTTATCTTCCATTTATTTGCATTTAATATCAATCCACAGTTCCTTCGATTTCCTACCTATAAGCAGAAAACATAATCTAAAATAACGGTACCAACCTTTTATTTGTTTGATAAATTGACTGTTCGAATCAAACAATTTATTCTCAAAGTCATCCATAAAAATTTCCGCCAAAAGAGGGCTAAGGGGTGAACCCGTTGGTAAACCTTCTTTCTGGATATATACTTTGTCATTAAACTGTAAATAATTTTGTGAAATACAGACCTCTAATAATTTTTTAATTTCTGTGGTGTTCACGGATAAATTGGCTATGTTTTAGTCGATTATTGAGTATCTCTCCTAATTGTGGGACTGGTATGCAAGTAAAGAGACTTTTTACATCGAACGACACTAATTTGTACGTCCCAATGTCTCGTAAATATTTTATTTTGTGTACCAATACCAAAATGTTTTTGACACTGAATTTAGGAGTAAAATGAGTAAAATCCATGAGATCAGGTAAAATGGAATTTAATAATTTACAAATGTTATAACTGGGGGCCGTCATATATGATAAAACTAGCCTCATCGGGCAATTTTCCTTATGTATTTTAGGTAAACTATATAAGACACAAATTGAGTCCTTTCCTTGTTTACAGAACACAAATTTGAATCAACTTTGTATTACTTATATATGGCCTCACGAGATGCTTAGACAAAAAACTTATTGTATTTAACTGATAACCTAACTGGCCACCACGTGGAACTTTTCGAATGCATGTGATTGCCGTTGCGTCACTTTGTTTATATATTTTTTTGCTTTAGTTATAAGTAGATCTTCTTAGACTAATTTGAGTTAAAATTGTTTCACTCACTGTTCGAGTGATTCTTCAGTCCAATATTCAAGATAAAATAATCATTTCCCTATTTTGTGGCTTCAATAGATAATTTTAATGTTTGTTTATTTTAAAATAGCAACAAATTTAATGCACAGTATTATATTAATTCTTCGCTATTTATTTTTATCATTGATCGACAAATTGCAAACTGCTGAGTCGTCGCTTGATTCCTGCATACTCCCCAATTCTCGGCGTACTTTGGGACAAGCATGAGTGCGCTTTAACTGAAGTTTTTTAAAACATTTTATCCAATTTTAGCTAAGGCTGGAAACGAAGAAGGCATCTCAGTTTTCAAAATCAAAGGATGGAGAAGAGCAGGAAAAGTTTTGCCGGAAATATTCGATATGTACAGGACTGTCAATGCAGAACTAAACGTACTCCCCTATTGCTCTCAATTCATCCCCATGGAAGTTATTAATTACCCGAGGTTTCAAAGCATCTGTTACCATCCTTCGCTTTTGCCTAAGCACCGTGGGGCTTCTTCAATCAATTGGTAAGTTGTTGCATGTTATTTTCTATATCTTCATCTTCATCATTACAGGACCTTAATAAGCGGCGATAATCAAGCTGGTTTTTCCATATTTTGGGCTGACGATGGTTTAGATACTGGTCCAATACTTTTACAAGAAAAATGTTCAGTGGATGAAGAAGACACTGTTGATACTCTTTATAAGCGTTTCTTATACCCTGCAGGAGTGACAGCCATGGCTAGAGCTGTAGATCTTGTAGCAGAAGGTACTGCTTCAAAAGAAGCCCAATCAGAGAAGGGTGCTTCTTATGATCCTATGCTGAACAAGCCAGAATTGCAACAAGTACTACAAATCTTCTTGGATTATAAGAATTATATTAACAAGATATTTTGTAGATTAAATGGTCCAAAACAGGACAAGAGCTTCATAATTTCATTAGAGGGATGGATAGCGTTCCTGGAGCCAGTTGCAAAATTCGTTTACCTGACTCAGAAGACTACCAAGAAGCCTTACTCTTTGGTTCTTCGATTTGGAGAAAACCGAAACCTACTGGTTCTTCTTTGGAAATAGAAGGAGCATTTGCTGGGGTTATTCATGAAGATGGTTTACTTTTGGAAGGATCAGATGGAGTTTACGTTAACGTCAAAAGAATCAAAATAAATGGTACAGGTTTTCATTGGTCTCTTCAAAAGCCTAACTAGTGAATTTTACAGGAAAAATGAAGCAAGCTTCTACAATACATCAAGTATCTAAACAAATAGACATAGAATATACGAAAGAAGAAAGGGATCTTTTAGATTCGGTAAAACAATCCTGGGAATCGATTTTGAATATCGAAATTGAGGAAGAAACAGATTTCTTTGCAGCAGGGGCGGGATCCATGGATGTAGTCAGGTAAATCAACTCAAAAACTAATAAATTCGTCTATTATAAACTATTATTCTCCAGACTTGTAGAAGAAGTTAAAGATATCTTCAAAATAGAATTAGAAAATGAGGATGTGTTTATGAACCCCACTTTCTCAGAATTTTGTCAAGGCGTTGTACTGAAAAGCAGAGGGGGGCAAGGGCAGAAAGAAATTGACTACAGGGCGATAGAAATGGAAGTAAATGGATTGAAGATTAAATTTCCTTGTCAGTTATTTATCGATGGACAGTTTGTGGATGCTGAAAACGGAAAGAGTTTAGCTACCATCAATCCCTCCGATGAAACCATAATCTGCCAGGTGATTTTTTTGATTACGTGTAATTCTTTCTGTACTATTGGTATGCTGATTAAAGGTACAATGCGGATCTGCTAAAGACGTGGACAAAGCAGTGTTTGCTGCTAAAAAAGCTTTTGAAGAAGGTGAATGGGGTAAAATCAGCCCCAGAGAGAGGGGGCAATTATTATACAGGTATAAATGCTTCATACTCTGTTTTAACTTCCATATGTTTATTATTTCTTCTTGGTAGGTTGGCAGATTTGATGTACCAGCATCGCGAAGAACTAGCCACGATTGAGTCCATTGATTCGGGGGCGGTTTATACTCTGGCTTTAAAAACTCACGTGGGAATGAGCATAGAAACCTGGAGGTATTTTGCTGGATGGACAGACAAGATTCAAGGAACTACTGTCCCAATTTCACATGCCAGGCCAAATAAAAATTTAACTTTCACCAAAAGAGAACCTATTGGGTAATTGCAGTAATCTACCAATCTACGAAAGAGTTCTAATGATGTATTTCTAGGGTATGTGGATTGGTTACTCCATGGAACTACCCCTTGATGATGTTATCGTGGAAAATGGCGGCTTGTCTGGCAGCGGGTAACACGGTGGTGATGAAACCAGCCCAAGTGTGCCCCCTTACTGCCCTCAAATTTGCTGAGCTATCCGTTAGAGCTGGCATACCACCTGGAGTGATAAACGTGGTTACTGGTACAGGTACCATTACTGGCCAGGCAATAGCAGCTCATCCAGAAATTCGTAAATTGGGATTCACAGGAAGCACTGAAATAGGCAAGGTGATAATGAAAACTTGCGCAGAATCAAATTTGAAGAAAGTCTCTCTAGAATTGGGAGGAAAATCACCCCTGGTGATCTTCAATGATTGTGATCTGGATAAGGCTGTCAGACTCGTATGTATATCCCACTTCTGATTGAAACTAATTTATCAAAGTTGTTTTTTTAGGGGATGCAAAGTGTGTTTTTCAACAAAGGCGAAAATTGCATAGCAGCTGGAAGACTTTTTGTAGAATCTAGTATCCACGATGAATTCGTGAGAAGAGTAGTGCAAGAAACGAAGAAAATAGCTATTGGTGATCCACTAAAACGTTCAACTTCTCATGGACCACAGAATCACTTGGCTCATCTTAATAAACTGCTGGAATTCGTTGAAATTGGTGTGAAAGAAGGGGCTAAATTGGAATACGGTGGAAAAAGGCTGAATAGAAAAGGATTTTTCTTTGAACCAGCCATTTTTAGTAACGTGGAAGATTACATGTTTATTGCGAAAGAAGAATCCTTTGGGCCAATAATGATCATCAGCAAATTTGATAATGGGTAAATCTTACATCCTCCAGTCTTAATCAATATTATTTATCTAATTTTTAGCGACATTGATGGAGTTCTAAGAAGAGCAAACGCCACAGAATACGGGTTAGCATCTGGAGTATTCACCAAGGATCTCTCAAAAGCCTTAAAGTTTGCTGAAAAAGTGGATGCAGGAACTGTATTTGTTAATACCTACAATAAGACCGATGTGACAGCTCCGTTTGGTGGTTTTAAGCAGTCAGGATTCGGAAAGGACCTTGGTAAGATTCATCATCATAGATTTCAGTCCGAAATTTTCCGCATTTTCCCAGAACTCTTTCTAATACCTCTCTGTTGCTAAACTTATCTATCCACGGTATCTTTGTTTCCCTCTTTCATCTAACCTATTTTTATATTGTGGCCTCTCGTCTATTAGACTCACAATATTAATTTATGTTTTCTAGGACAAGAAGCATTGAATGAATATTTAAAGACCAAATGTGTGACGATAGAATATTGATTCAATTTATTATTAAGTTTTGTACATATAAATAAACACATTAAATTTATTTTTTTTTAAATATTTCCATGTCCAACTGAAGGAGCACTGGAATGTGTATTAATACAATTTCTACCACATCCAAGAGCAGGCCATATTTTAAATCAAAAAGAGAAGCAGCAGTCACTTTGACTTCTTCAAATTTGAGTTGCAAAGAAAAAATGTTACCCTAAAAACACAAAAAGAAATACAAACAAAAAGAAATACAAACAAAAAGAAATATAAATATAAGAACTTACCGAAATCCCCAAAGAAGAAATCGTGCCTCTTAAGCGAGTTAAAACATACGTAGTTTCGTTCCCGTGTGTACAAACATCATCAGATGCTTTGATAATAAAAAATTTTGCTATCAACAGCATGTATGGCCAGTAATACACAGCATAAGCCGACTGAATTTTAAGTTTACCGCCGTAGAAAACCATGTACAAATCCAAACAATGATTATAAGTAATCATTAAAACTATAAGAGTATTAATAATAAAGAAAAAGGCATAGATAAATCCAAAAGTTGCGCTAAACAAGTTTATTACTTCATGTATTTTTGTGTGGGTTGAAAATATTTTGTCAATAGTTGTTTCGTCCAAGTTTATTTCTGCTTTAGTTGTAAAAATTCTTTCTGTTGTTGATAAGTTTGGGCATGCCATGTTTTTCAGTTGCTTGTTTAGGATTTTAAAACGTTCGGAACACTCATTTAAAATGTCCACGCTTGAGATGATGTACAGATAAATTATGGTACCTGGAATTTTCAAAGTGAAGCATTGAGCAGGAGAACGAAGAAAAAATACCTGGTGCATACAAGATGTAAACTGCCGCAAAACTAAAGTCATTAAGAGAACTAATAACATCTATAATTAAAACTATTGGTAAAGTGAAAAACAGTGCCAAAACTTTATAATTTGGTAATGAACCAAAAGATTCCATTTCTGCAAATTTCTGAACGGAAATTTCAAAGATTCTATCACCCATAATATTTGTAAAAACACCAATTATAAACACGTAAATAGGCAAACCATATTGTTGTAACCACATCAAGAAACTTGCTAAAAAATTGTACCTAAAATTTTCCGTAAATTTTTTTTGCTTTAACCTTTTTGTACTTACGAATTATTTTTCATCAATTTGTTTGGCTCTAAGATAGCCTTTAGTATCAAAAAAATATTGAAGCTGGCCATGACCAAACGCAAAAAGAAACCTAATTTTCCCGACAGCAATTTGGGCCACAGAAAAATATATTTTAGTAGCATAATTGTTTATTTCTGAATGCCAAGTGGAAAATATTGTGTTACATGTCTGTTTAGATATTAAATTGCAATCAGTGTGATATATACTTTCAATTTATTTAATATTACGGACATTTAAATGATAAATTATGCCATTATTAATAAAAATATCGGGCTATAAAAATTATCGTATGTAATCAAATTGATGTACTTTTCTATTGCTTTAAACATCTGTTCCATGAAAATTTTCCATTAACAAGCCCAATGAAACAATGCAAATAGGCAGGTTCGGTAATTTTCAAATTTCATTAAAATTGATGTTTATTATAAAAAAATTCCTTCGCCTGTGAAGCCGTTGCAAAGTTTTCCGTCGGTGCGAGGCTAGAAATCGTTCCTTGCAGCGAGAGTAGGCCGCGTGACGTCAGAACTTAGTATAACGTGCAAGTCCCAGCTTCAGCGCGCAGCAGTCCCATAAGTATTAAGCATATGCATGTGTAGTTAAATTGTTAAATATTATTAACTGGTTCTAACTGGTGTTTTCTGTTTTGTACCCAGACTAATACATCGTACAGCACACCAATAAAACGGAAAAAGTGGTTCGTTGGAGCCAGAAGGAAAATCGGTCAGCATTATCGATATTTTCGCGAGTTAGTTTATCATTGCAAAAGTTTATAAAATTATCGGCTGCCCCATTGCAGCCACTCTAAATAAAATCGAACATAATGTAATTTATCGACAGTTTTCTGGGACCCCTTGGTACTTGGTAACGTGTTACGGTTAGCATAATTTGAAACAGGATGCTAGGAGCATGACGGAGCCAAATACTGAATCGCCGTAGCGTTCCCTCCCTGAACTAAAAAAGGAAATTTTATTAACTATTTTACAATAATAATTAAATAGTACGTCATCATAAAGCTTTCTTTTGAAGACTGGTAGGACGCGTACCTCCATCCTTTCCCTGAGCTAGCCTACGCATTTCCGTAAAAGTAGAACATTCTACATCCCCAACTATTTGAGAGCAGTAGTCTAATCTGCTCCAACCTCTACCTCTTTATTCCTATCTCTGACTCTAGTATGACGCGAACTATTCCTTTGTGTCTCAGAAGGTGTCCTACCATCCTACCATCCTACGATCCTATCCCCTATTCACTAGACAAACAACTATAAATTTTACTTACCTATGTTAAATGTGAATGGACGTGAAAAAAATCAAGATTTATCCATATTCTTGAAAGTATCATTTTGGTACAAAATCAGATTGGTTACCATCTGCATTAATTACAATAACACGAAGTGTTTAGTATTCTCTATAGAGGTTTACTAGTATATTATTCTACGAGCATGTCGTGGTGGCTATTATTCACGAATATGAAACTTTAAAGCATTTTTGTTTCGTTTCGAATCAAGAATGCACCGCCTTCATTATTCTTTAATAACTTTTTTAAATATTGATCGATTTGAATTTTCTTGGCAGATATCGAAAGAGCGAGTTTAGGAGAACTCTGCTCTTATCACAAAACATACGGGGCCTCCCGCGGGAGAGGAGGGCGGCCTTAAGAAAGTGGAAGACTTCGCAGTCCGCTTTCAAAATTATCCGGCTTATTTCCTGATGACTTTCAGCATTTACCAATGAAATAGCAGAGAATAATTCACATTATAAAACCACTAGAACATGCTCTGCTCTCTAAGATCTCATCGCTCGAAGGGAAAACCTGTTGTATTTCTCTTATATTTTCGGAAAACCTATTGGGAAAAACCCATTTATCTTTATTAAATCACTAGACAAACTGCTATAAATTTTTCTTAAGTGCCTATGTTAAATGTGAATGAACGATCAATAAATCGAGATTTATTCATATTTTTTGAAGTATCATTTTGGTACGACATCAGATTGGTTGCCATCTGCATTAATCACAATAACACAAAGTGTTTAGTATTCTCTATAGATATTCAATAGTATATTATTCTACGAGCATGTTGGGGTGGCTATTATTCACGAATATTAAAGTGTAAGGAATTTTTGGCGAGTTTAGAAGCGAAAATGGACCACCTTCATTATTCTTTAATAACTTTTTTAAATATTGAACGATTTGAATTTTCTTGGCAGATATCGAAAGAGCGAATTTAGGAGAACTCAACTATTACTATAAAATATACTGAGCCTCCCGCAGGAGGGGAGGGTGGCATTAAGAAAGTGAAAGATTTCCAAAACTGTCGGAATCCGTTTTCAAAATTACCCGACTTAATTCCTGATGAGTTTCAGCATTTACCAATGAAATAGCAGAGAATAATTCACATTATAAAACCACTGGAACAAGCGCTGCTCTCTGAGATCTCACCGCTCGAAGGGAAAACCTCTTGGGAAAAATCCACTTACCTTTATTAGGAGAAAACCTTCAAGTGAAGTCGACAGTGTCTAAGAACCTAACCGTATATTCGCTTTTGGTGTGTTCCGAAGCGAAAATACACCTTTCTTGTTATTCTTTAATAACTTTTTCAAATGTTGACCGATTTGAATTTTCTCGACAGATATTGAAAGAGCGAGGCTCGGAGAACCGTACTCTAACCATAAAATATGCGGAGCCTCCCGCAAGAGAGGAGGGCGGCCTTGAGAAAGTGAAAAATTTCCAAGACCGTCGGAAACTGCTTTCAAAATTCCTGATGAGTGTCAGCATTTACCAATGAACTAGCAGAGAATAATTTTTGGATAAATAAAAAAACAGCATAAACAGAATGGAGTTTTACTTCTTAATAAACAAAAAAACAGTATGCTAAATCTATCACATGATACAAAAAAAACAATAACCACGACACGTATTACACAATACACTATACAGTAAACCGTAATAATACCATCACAATATCACTAATTAAAAAAATTAATACTAAATGAACGATCACTTGCCGATCATATCGGGGCTCGAATTCCTCGTCATGTTCCTCAACGTCTTCAGGGATTTCAGCTCTCTCGTGCCGTTGAAAGTAAAATTAACATCACAGTTACTTAAAGGGTGCATTTCTTTAGGGCTCGAAGGAGTCCCCACTCCGCTATCTATAGAGTGAGTCGGAGACGGTTCCGTTTCACTAGATTCTTCGGTCAACGGTAACGTCTTTTGTGGGGAATAATCGTTCTCGAATTCCTGGATTTTAATATCGATTTTGGGGTTGGTCAGTATATTTTGCGCACTCAGTTGCTTCTGGAGGATGTTGTTGTGGGAACTCGAGAAGAATTGCGATACTTTTTGCGAGCTCTGCTGTTGCGTGTTTAAACTGTTAGACCTCAACATGTTTTGGTCCAACGACGCCGGAAGAGTAATTTTCCCAGTACTTAACGACTTCACCATCAACTTATTGGGGTTTATCGCCGCGTTGGCTTCGTCCCCGCGTTTAAAGATCTTCATGAAGTTGTTTTGCGATTTGACTTCGTTCTTCCGCTTCTCCGATATCGTTATTTGTGATATAATCCGTCTGACTTCACCGGGGATCTCCACATCGATTTTCCTGTCCATCAAAGTGTTGATGAAGGATCCCAGCGTTGCGATAGTCACTTCGTAGCCTCGATTTTGCATTTCTAGCTTGTTGATCGTCGACTGTTGTAGAGTGCGCGTTTTATCTAATCGCTGGACGTTCGACAGAGCCAACTCAAGCTGGGCCATCAGAGCTTTGTTTTGCTCCGTGAGCACCTTGTTTCTAGCTTCGATTTTGTGGAGAGCCTCCACTTGAGGCTGCACAGAGGCCATCTCCTCTTGTAAAACTTGATATTCGACTTTGTACTCGTTTAGTTGTTTTCGAACATCCGTCGTATAAACCTGTACAAACACGCGTCAGTAAATCATTTAAAATTCAACGGAAATTATTGTACCTGTTTCATAAGTTTGTCTAAAATTGGTTTGTCGATAGCGGGCACGTTCGACTTTAAATAATTCATGATTTCCTCGAAACCGTCGCATGCTAATAGCTTATCTTTGTGGTAAGACAGTAAAGCGAGGGCCACTCTGAATATCACGTCCGTGTTTTCCAAGAAAATCAGATCTGTAAGAAAGAATTTATAATCGACATTATAATTTCGGATTTCGGTGTTTTTGTTTGTTTATTGGACCGTTTAATCCATTTTCTGAATATAACTTAAAAGGTATAACACCATTCTAGGTTTTAAAGCACTAACAACACACAACTAATAAATGAAACAGAGCACAATAAGTTTAAGAGCTGTGCACCAAATATTTCTTTCACATTAAATAAATTTACAAAGTTAAAAAATATTAATATTAAAAAATATATATATTTAATAATCCATATTGAAGTAATATGTGTAACTAATATTTGAAAGCAAATATTGAAATATACTAGATTAAAGAAAGATATATTAAGTTAATGTTTAGAAGCTAATATTAAATTTATTTTTTAATTATTTGTGCGGATTTTTTATATAAAATTATTGTTTTCGTGAAATATATTGGCAAATAAAATACTTTGTATAAAATATCGGCGTTTCAGTCCTGTTTGGGGCATCTGTCAAGATTTATTTAAAAAAGAAAAGTATAAAAAGCGACAATTATTTTTCTAATAAAATCTGTAAACAATACGTAACTATGTATCTAAAATTTAAAATAGAAATTATATTTAGCATATTTGATTTCGATAAAATTATGAAATAGGAAATAAATATGTAAAATTAATATAAAGTGGTTAGAGGGCAGATTTACGTGTTATTATGTAACTGTAAATTTGACTTAAATTTTGAATGTCAGATCTGTCATTTTGTACCAACATTTTGCAGTGCTTCGGGAAAAAAATATTTTCCATAGTAACCCCAGTGCGATTACGTTAATTTTTGGATATTTTCGGTCCGATCGACGGGGCTATCGGAATCCGCCTTCAAAATTTAACTGCGACCCCCGGTTTGGCCGGTATAAAAAAACTACCCTTATTTTGAGGGCGCCGTAACTCGGAAACGGTTCGAGACGGAGAAGCCGGACCCGCGAAATAACACCCGCCGATCCTCGGAAATCTCGGTCGCCCCCTCCCCGAAACCGTTCCGTCCTCGGATCAAAAACGTAAGACCCGATAAGTTTCGGGAGTGGGAGTGCTCCGAGTTTGTTA
Source organism: Xestobium rufovillosum (assembly GCA_963966045.1). Lineage (NCBI taxonomy): Eukaryota > Metazoa > Arthropoda > Insecta > Coleoptera > Ptinidae > Xestobium > Xestobium rufovillosum. Next base: position 33,956,417 of record OZ014497.1, read on the forward strand.
TAGCTTGGAAACGGGGTGTCTTGAGGGAGGTGGAAAAATCTCGACGGTGCCCGCGGATCCGGGACGAATTTGCCCGCTCAAATCTAAAATATCGTCCCGATCGCCGCAGTTTCCGCCGAGAAAAAATTATTTTGGACGTTTTCGCCTGCGGCCCCGCTTCGCCGCCCCCGCGAGCGAGTGAGTCGAAGGGGGGGGGGTTATTCAGTGGTTTTGACAACCGATGGCAATTGATATATGTATTTTGACATGTCGAGTCGTAAAAATTGTAAAATTATTTGAAAAATATCGTAAAATAAAATATTGAAAAAAAATTGAAAAATACTTGAAATATGTTGTAGTTAAATAAGTTCAATTGCTGTAATTAAATGTTTAAAGTAAGTGATGTAAAGGGTTAGATTTTATTCCAGTTTTTTTTATAGTTGTAATTGCTATATTTATTGGAATGTTAGTGTAGAGTGATACAACATCTAGTGAAATTAATTTGAAATTTTCAGGGATATGCATTTTTCTTTAAACGACCATGAATCTTTGACACAGAAATTTGTAATTTAAGTTTAGTGCTAAGATTAGGAGAAATATTATTTTCATTTAGTAATTTAGAAATAAAATTGAAATAATTGAAAATTGAAATAATATTAATCAGAAATGAGAATGTTTATACGAATAATTTGAATATTCAACATGAATATTTAGTATTTTAATATTTATTCAAATAAATATTAAAATAACATATATTAAATAGAATCAAAACCGTAAGACCCGATAAGTTTCGGTCGCGGGAGTGCGCCGAGTTTGTTATCGCTTGGAAACGGGGTGTCTTGAGGGAGGTGGAAAAATCTCGACGGTCCCCGCGGATCCGGGACGAATTTGCCCGCTCAAATCTAAAATTTCGTCGCGATCGCCGCAGTTTTCGCCGAGAAAAAAATTATTTTCGATTTTCGACGTTTTCGCCTGCGGCCCCGCTTCGTCACCCCCGCGAGCGAGTGAGTCGATGGGGGGGGGGGGGGGGGGTGGGTGGACGGGTGTCGCGTGTAAAGAATTGACAACCGTTGCCAATTGATATATTTTGACATGTAAAAGTTGTAAAAATTGTAAAATTATTTGAAAAATATCGTAAAATAAAATATTGAAAAAAAAATTTGAAAAAAATTTGAAATATATTGTAGTTAAATAAGTTCAATTGCTGTAATGAAATGTTTAAAGCAAGTGATCTAAAGGGTTAGATTTTATTCCAGTTTTTTTTATAGTTGTAATTGCTATATTTATTGGAATGTTAGTGTAGAGTGAATACAACATCTAGTGAAATTAATTTGAAATTTTCAGGGATATAAAAAGTTTTGCATTTTTCTTTAAATGACCATGAATCTTTGACACAGAGAAATTTGTAATTTAAGTTTAGTGCTAAAATTAGGAGAAATATTATTTTCATTTAGTAATTTAGAAATAAAATTGAAATAATCGAAAATTGAAATAATATTAATCAGAATTGAGAATGTTTATTCAACATTTTAGGCGTTATAAAATAGTATCATGTGTTTTATTACGAATAATTGGAATATTCAACATGAATATTTAATATTTTAATATTTATTCAAGTAAATATTAAAATAACATATATTAAATAGAATCAAAAACGTAAGACCCGATAAGTTTCGGTCGCGGGAGTGCGCCGAGTTTGTTATCGCTTGGAAACGGGGTGTCTTGAGGGAGGTGGAAAAATCTCGACGGTCCCCGCGGATCCGGGACGAATTTGCCCGCTCAAATCTAAAATTTCGTCGCGATCGCCGCAGTTTTCGCCGAGAAAAAAATTATTTTCGATTTTCGACGTTTTCGCCTGCGGCCCCGCTTCGTCACCCCCGCGAGCGAGTGAGTCGATGGGGAGGGGTGGACGGGTGTCGCGTGTAAAGAATTGACAACCGTTGCCAATTGATATATTTTGACATGTAAAAGTTGTAAAAATTGTAAAATTATTTGAAAAATATCGTAAAATAAAATATTGAAAAAAAAATTGAAAAATATTTGAAATATGTTGTAGTTAAATAAGTTCAATTGCTGTAATGAAATGTTTAAAGTAAGTGATGTAAAGGGTTAGATTTTATTCCAGTTTTATTTATAGTTGTAATTGCTATATTTATTGGAATGTTAGTGTACAACATCTAGTGAAATTAATTTGAAATTTTCAGGGATATAAAAAGTTTTGCATTTTTCTTTAAATAACCATGAAACTTTGACACAGATAAATTTGTAATTTAAGTTTAGTGCTAAAATTAGGAGAAATATTATTTTCATTTAGTAATTTTGAAATAAAATTGAAATAATTGAAAATTGAAATAATATTAATCAGAAATGAGAATGTTTATACGAATAATTTGAATATTCAACATGAATATGTAATATTTTAATATTTATTCAAATAAATATTAAAATAACATATGTATATTAAATAGACATGTAGGTATATTTGTAGACAAATATTAAATTTGCATAAAAAAAACAAAAAACAAATATTAAAATAATATTTATATATAATCATGAAAACATGATTTTGCTTACCAAAAACCCTCGTGACGAACCCCAAAGGAAATTGCGACGCGAAAATGGTCAATAACCACGGTGCAGCGTACAAAGTGGGAGCCACTTCGTAAAAATCGAAATGTTCGTATAATTCCGGTAGCCTATCGCGCACCAATCGGGACAGTTGATATAACTTGACTTGTAGGCCCATCATGTCCGGCAAATATTGCCTCCTGAGTCCTCTCCTGAACATTAGGTGTCTTAATAGAAAGAAAGCTTGTGATTCTTCCATCTAAAAAATTAAATTCTCGTCGAGAATTCAATTCGTACGTCTTCAAATTTAACTTACGTGTAATAGAAGAACGCCAGCTACGAAACTCAATCCTTGACAATAACCGACTTCCGGATCCAGTAACGAGTACGCTTTCAACAAATTGAAGAGCGCCAATTGTCCAGGACCTAAGGGACTGCTAAAGTAAGAATGCGAGGGGAAAGTCCTTCCTAGGTCGATCAAAATCGCGTGTTGATGAGAAGTGAGTTGTTTTAACCAAGTTTCGTAAGGAACGTTGTAATTTGGGTACTTGACTGCGTCGATTGGTGCGATTTTCGAGCAAAACTGTTCGGCTAAGAACGTCCAGACTTCTCCCCTTTTGCTTCTGGGGACTCCTTGACGAATTGCTTGCAAAAACAGCTGCTGATCGCACTTCATCCGTGTGTCTTTGTTGGAAACCATGTCCCAAACGTCCATGACTTCCCGCTCTTGGGGCCGCATCTCGTCATACTCTAATTTGATCCTTTTAACAGCGTTTTCTTCTTGTTTTGCTATTAAGAAGTAAGAGGATGATTAACGGTGAAAGCAGGATGATTATGGGCGTACCTTTTAAATTTTCGTTCTCTTTTTCCATGCGAACCAAAAGTATAGCTTGATTTATGGATTTTTTCCATAAACCACGCAAATCCTCTCGTGTTCGCTTGTGTTGAAGTGTTTCGTTTTGTGGTTTACTAGGCGTTACGACCCGTTTGAATATCGCTTGCCTCCAAGAGCCAGCGTCTAATTTTGGTGAACTATCGTCCGAATTTACAGACTTTGGGCTACTCCCAACTTTAAGGAAGCTGAGGAGGAACAGAAAAGTCTTAAATTCTCTGTAATTAATTAGATTAATGGGTATTTACATATCCATCATCGGCGACTTGAGCCCACCGTTGTTTCTATCGGGAGAAACGGAAGATTTGTTTGTGATATCCGTGACGGTCAATCTGGAATCTTTCACGTCATTTTGCGATCCTATCGTGGAAGACCGAGATCTGGTACCTTCTGAATCTTTATCAGAACTCTCGTTGGTTGTCGTAGGGATGGTAGAGAATGGTGAGGTTTCCTATCGTCAATAAATAATTATATAAACAAAACAACCCTAGTAGCACCAAATAATACATGCATATTTTTTTCACATTAAATAAATTTTAATATGTTTGCCTAATATTCATTAGACAAATAACATATTTGTGTAATATTAAAAAATACGTATTTAATTATCCATATTGAAGTAATATTTGTATAATATTCAGAATTAAATATAAAAATAATGTATATTGAATATATGTGTAACATTTGAAAGCAAATATTAAAATTTATGTATACAAATACATATGTTATTTAATATTTTAAAATAAATATTAAAATAACATATATTAAATACACATGTATTTAATATTTTGTGGGCAAATATTAAAATAATATATGTATATATAATCATATATTTTCTTGCTATCAGTAAATAAGTATTAAACCTGTATATTGAATAAAATATGAATTCAATATCTTAAATAGAATTTGGAAATATGGTATATTAAACATATATTTATTAAACATCTGGAAGTGAAATATTAAATTACTATAAGTAAAAACACATTTATACATATTATATTTGAAAATAAATATTAAAATATTCTTTGCTGAATAAAAGTGCATTCAATATTTTAAAATTAATGCTTGAACAAGAGCAAATGAAGTGATTATTTATTTAACATTTGAAAGAGAAATATTTAAATAATGTTTACATACGGTTTTACGGATTGTATTACTTGTAAGTACCGACTTTTAGATTCATTTAATTACTGACATTTTCATTACAAAGTGTAAGAAATATTTCAGCATTTAAGGTTACCCTAGTAGCACCAAATATTTGTCTGATATTAAAAAACATATATACAGGGTGAGTCATTAAGGCGAAATCGGCCGATAACAAGAGTACAGTTCAAAATGGAAGAAACTTTTTCAAATAAAAGTTTTTCAAAAATAAGTGCTTAATGAGATAAAAATATTTTCAAATATGGCGGACTTCCGGTTATACCGGAAATGGACACTAACTATGTTATTTTAAATGGAACACCCTGTATTCGTTTGCATTTTTGGATTTCGCATGAAAAATAAATGTCAGTTTGTTAATCAAACATTGGGTCTAAGTCGCACCGCTATGGAGTTTTTTAATTTTGTTTGAAAATTTTGACGTTTGCAGTAGTTGGCGCCATTTTGAATATCTTCGAAACGAAAGCACTTAGAGGAATGCGATTTCGGCAGTTCGTCTCTGGAAGTAACAGCCTATTAGACACAAGTATAACATGGAATCATAACTTTTTAATTAAATGAAATTTATCCATGCCAATATTTACTAATTCAAACGGGAATAACTCTTTTTTTTTAAATGGAATGCTACATTGGTTCTCACCTCATAAGGCGCAACATTAAATTTCCTTTCTGACGATGTATGGTTGTTGGCATCTGTCACCAGCAGTTTTTAAGAAATTTGCGTTTTTCTGGAAATTTTAAATAATATCGTGTTATTGCGTTAACAATAGTTGGCGTTCAGCGGTTTTGTTTTGTTTTGCCAACGAAATGTCATTTCTATTAAATTATTGTTAAGTAAGAGTGCAATTTGAGTTCAATTAGTGAGTGTATTGATTTCAATTTTAATAAATATCACAATTAAGAAAACTGAAAATGTACACTCAAGAAGAATTAATTGCTATGGTGTATTCCTTGGGTGAAACTTGCCTCAAGAATGTATGCGCAACGTTTTCCCGAGCATAGACATCCAAATGTAACGGCATTCGCAAAATTAAAAGAGAGGTTTGAACGAACTGGTTGTGTGGGATACGAGAAGAAAGAACGTGTAAAATCAGTGACACATGAGGAAAATCAAGTTTTAGTAGCTGCTACTGTTGTCCGAGATCCTCATTTAAGTACCAGAGAAATTAGTCGCGACTTAGAAATAAGCCAAACTTCTGTATCTCGAATACTGCGGAAAAATAAATTTCACCCGTACCACGTTCAGTTGGTTCAGGAACTAGATCAAAATGACTTCAACAATCGGTTGCAATTTTGTGAGTGGGCTTTACGTAAACTTCAGGAGCGAAATGACTTTTTCGATCATGTTCTCTTTACGGACGAAGCTTCGTATCATAAGAACGGTTTTGTTTCAAGATACAACTGCCATTATTACAGTACTGACAATCCCCACTGGATAAGGCCATTGGATCATCAACATAGGTGGTCTTTGAATGTATGGGGTGGCATAATTGGACGACACGTAATTGGACCACATTTTTTCGATGGAAATTTGAACGGTAATAGCTACCTACAATTTTTACAAAACGATTTGCCAGAAATGTTAGACAATTTACCACTTGCTGCAATACAACAGATGTGGTATCAACAAGATGGAGCGCCTGAACATTACGGGAGGGATGTAAGGGAGCACTTGACTGCAGCATTTCCAAACACATGGATAGGAAGAGGAGGTCCGACACCTTGGCCAGCGCGATCTCCAGACCTAACAAAACTTGACTTTTTCTTGTGGGGGTACGTAAAGCAGTTAGTTTACAGGGAACCTCCAATTACTCGAGAAAATATGATGGAACGAGTTCGCGATGCATTTCAAGGTATCAATGAAGATATATTGATAAATGTGAACAATTCTTTGTTGAAACGATTGCGTGTTTGTTATCGTGAGGATGGCGGTTATGTCGAACATTTAATCTAATTACATTAATTTATTTTTGTTGCTGTTATTATCTAATGATCTTTGAAGTTTTGGAAATAGTATAGAAGATTTGGAACGAACATTTTGTAAGACAAAACAAAACAATATCGCCAAACGTCAACCATTGTTAATGCATAAACATGATATTATTCAAAATTTCCAGAAAAACGCAAATTTCTTAAAAACTGCTGGTGACAGATGCCAACAACCATACATCATCAGAAAGGAAATTTAATTTTGCGTCTTATGAGGTGAGAATCAATGTAGCATTCCATTTAAAAAAAAAAGAGTTATTCCTGTTTGAATTAGTAAATATTGGCATGGATAAATTTCATTTAATTAAAAAGTTATGATTCCATGTTATACTTGTGTGTGATAGGCCGTTACTTCCAGAGACGAACTGTCGAAACCGCATTCCCCTAAGTGCTTTCGTTTCGAAGATATTCAAAATGGCGCCAACTACTGCAAACGTCAAAATTAAAAAAAAAATTAAAAAACTCCATAGCGGTTCGACTGAGACCCAATGTTTGATTAACAAACTGACATTTATTTTTCATGAGAAATTCAAAAATGCAAACGAATATAGGGTGTTCCATTTAAAATAACACAGTTAGTGTCCATTTCCGGTATAACCGGAAGTCCGCCATATTTGAAAATATTTTTATCTCATTAAGCACTTATTTTTGAAAAACTTTTATTTGAAAAAGTTTCTCCCATTTTGAACTGTACTCTTGTTATAGGCCGATTTCGCCTTAGTGACTCACCCTGTATATTGAATAATTCATATTGAAGTAATATTCAAAATTAATTATAAAAATTATGTATATTGAATATACGTGTAACTAACATTTGAAAGCAAATATTAAATTTATGTATATAAATACATATTTATTTAATATTTTAAAATAAATATTAAAATAACATATATTAAATACACAAATATTAAAATAATATATATAATCATATATTTTCTTGCTATTAGTAAATAAATATTAAACATATATTTATTAAACATCCAGAAGACAAATATTAAATTACTGTAAGTAAAAATATAATTATATTATATTTGAAAATAAATATTAAAATATTCTTTGCTGAATAAAAGTGTGTTCAATATTTTAAAATAAATGCTCGAACAAGAGTAAATTAACTGATTATTTATTTAACATTTGGAAGGGAAATATTTAAATAATATAAGTTACCCCACACGTCAAAATCTTTAAACTCTTTAGCAAATTTTGAAACTTCTGAGTATGTTGACGTTGACAGCGAAACACGTGTCGACTTTAACTATTGTGTAACTTTAACTATTATGTAGCGACATGCAGGTTTTTTATTTATGTGAATTTCATATATTTTATATATGTATTAAATACATATTTGAGTTATATTTAGTACCCGTTTATTTCTAGTATTATGAAAATAATGTTACTCAATATGTGCTTTTTAATATTATGCCAACATCTTGGTGCTACTTGGGAAGTTAACCAGATTGACCACACACTTATAACGAGGATGGAATAAAAGATATAATAGCTGTAAGAAGACCAGACCGTCGTCTAGTTGTGGCGACAATAAAGTAAAAAGTTGTTTTTGAGAAAGAAAAAGGGAAAAAGACCAAAATGGAATGGAAAAATACAATTTTTTTATGCCTTATTTTACCTTATTAAAAGACTGCTGGACTGGAAGTGTCATCTCTCTAATGGAATTAAAAAAATCGTCTTTCGAAGCTCTACGCTTAAGCAAGTGGTCGAAGGAATTCGACAATGACCTCCGTGCTTTTGTGAATATTGTACTGCCTCCTAAATACTGGTTGAGGAACTCGGACCTAAAAACAATACTTGGTTAATAATTGCCGTGAATAATTTTACCTTTACGTACCTATTTTCGGCAGTATCGTGTACATGCCTCACTTGTTTCTGTTCACAATGCGCCCTCAGCAGCATCATCAAAAACTCATTTTTATCTCTGATTGAATCCGTTTCTACGCCTTTATATTTCGTCATGATAACATTCTGTTCTTCTTCGTCTAACTGGTCCACCCTGTACGCGATTACGTTAAAGACAAACCAAAAAATATTTTACTTAAAAACTACCTTCGTAGAATAGCAGCTTGTGTCTTCCGATCGGTTAAATGTTCAATTTCTGCACACAAATTGTTGAACCAGACCATTGGACAATGATCACAAGAAGTAATCGTGGTTCTAATCGGTTTTGCGTCGGCATTAGCAAACGCTTGTCTTATCGCTAAAAAAATTATATATTTAAACAACAAAGAGCAACATTTGAGCCAATTCTTACCCTGAACAGCATCACCTGTTACAGAAGCAGACTCGCATTTGAAAACATAACCGATGTAAGTGGCAGTGTTCTGATTTTCCCTACAAATGAACCCAAAGTGGTCGGAATTATCTACGCCCTGAACGCAAGTGGTGACATCTCTATGGTGCTTATGCATCAAAACAACTTTCCTATCAGGGCTTATAAGCCTCAAATCTGTCCTATCGGCTTGCAGTACCATAGTCCTATTGTGATCGTCGATATCCACAGGCAATTTTGTTACTTCTGGATTACTTTTTACGCTCTGTTCATCGTTACTCGATGAATCCTCTGCGTTCACATCTTTCTCTTCAATTTCTGCCCCCTTTTCTAAGCGTTCATTGATTTTTAGGAGCTTCCGCTCAAAATCCGGGGATCTCCCGGAAATATTCGTGTTTGCAGACTGAGAACGCGGAATAGATGCATAATTTATACCATCCAGAGAATTAGTCTCGCTCGCAGTTGAATCCTACAATTTAAATTACCCTAACATATAAAAATAACACACACATTTTGGTAGTTTTACGTTAGAATCCCGGCGAATACTATCCTGACTTCTGATTCTCGTTATATGCCTTTTAGTTGTCTTTTCTAACTCGTGTGCTTTGAATTTTTCTAAAGCGTCGTCTATAAAGGTATCTGGTACCTTTTTGTTCCATACTTTAATTTTACCTATGTATAATACCTGTAGAAAATTACAAAATATAGCATGGTACAACCATGAACGAATCATTTAAGTATGTACCTCAAAAAATGTGCTAGAACTTGGAGAAATATCCAAGCATAAAGATGTCAAGCTAGAGGCCGTACTGAGGGCCCTAGCTGGAGGTGGTTGATGGTTCTGCTCTTTCATTTGTTGGTACAGATCAGAAACCTACAACAAATATTACAGTATACCCAATGGGTCATTTTCAACGCCTACATTATTTAGATGATGGTTTCTGCCCCTATACTTGATGAAAATCCACCTTGATAATAAAAGAAAAGGCGTATATAGAAATATAGATCGAGAAGAAGCGTTTTGCCGATCGTTAGAAGACGTCCACGAAGCTCTGGAATCTACTGTTATTAAAACAAATAAGGTGGAAGACTTTTTCTTGGTAAATAACAGGAACTTAAGGCTATCGGAACGCTTGGAATATTTGAGGGATGTAACGTTCCCGCTGCCAATGGATTATTCAAACATGGTTTAAGATATTCGCATGATTATTTTTTTCTTGTTTCAATCTAGGACTGTTCGCTAATAATTTTCATTAAAAACCAGAAATTCAACTTTAAAATCTATTTCACAATCTATGAAAATCGGACATATTGTAGCTAGAATATTTATCACATTTTTCGTTTTTTTTTAGAAATTATAATCGTAGAGTCATAGATTAGACTTTTCATTTTGACGGTATCAAAAAAAATAGAATTAATTTTTGATAATAATGAAGTAATCAATTGGCTCCTGCACCTCTGCATTGGCCTTTTCAAGGGCCTAGAGGTTGCGGTGTCTAGCGGCGATTTGTTTAAACTTCCCAGATTCAAGAAACAGGCGTGGCTAGTTTTTGTATGTATTCAGGTATTATTCTTGGGGCCTATTTTTCGTATCGACGACCTTCCAAAGTAATTTCCGATTCTTCCTAAAATTTATTATTGTTACACATATGAGTTGAATATGCAGGTGCACAGGTATCCCATTTATCAGAAAAAGCGATTCATCTGTATTGTGTAATTTAGAGAAAAATGTCAAATAGATACTCTCTTTGTTTTTAAATTTCCATAATTCAAATTACTTTACTTATACTGACGTCTCATTTCTTCTGTACAGCAGATGCTAATCTACACAACTTGGATTTCTTAAATAGAACTCCTGTAATATCATCTCACTTTTTATTGCCCTGTTCGATTTTACTATATGATTGTGTAAGAGTTGCATTCTAGACTGAACTTATTGTGAAACTGGGCATATGTTCATCTTTCTCAAAATGTAATTTTTGAAACATCCCTACGTGTGACAAAATTTAAAAAAAAAAACTGAAACACAAAAATATGGGGTTTAGTTTAGAAGCAACTTACTTCGTATATGCATACTTAGTAAAATCGATGGAAGAATTAAAAAACGCAATATGTATAGAGTGTCCCATTTAAATAATTCACCGAGTATCAACTCCCTTTGTACATAAAGTGTTCCGTACTGGCTAGCAAAGTTTCTGAAGCACTTATATCAGAAACCGCACCTTGAACCGATTTTGATCAAATTTATTTATTGCATAATTAGTTGCAATCGTGAAGACTACGAAAATACCAAAATTCACGATTCTACTTTAAATAGTTCCCAATTGCGAAAGGGGGACACAATTGCCACTCCCCGCATGTGGTCGTACTGAACTGTAAAAAGATAAAAAACAAAAAAAAATGTTTCACATGCTCTAGTGTTGCAAACAAAAAATATCTTTTGACCCTTTTTCGACGTTTCGATGTATGAAAACCGCCCTAAATATGTGCACACAACAAACCATTTAGATTTGTCTGAGTTTGGGCCATTACATATGCTTCAATTTTATAGCACTTATAGTTCAGGAAAAAGAACACTGTGAGAGACAAACAGACATTCAGACTGAGAGACAGACGGACGAACAGACAGAATGGTAAAACAAAGAGGGTATCTCATATAACTTCGCATAAATGGATAAATGGATCAACCTGTATAACAGATTCCCGAGGAGTGAATCACTGGTGGATTTCTTGTACACTGCCTTTGGATTTTCGTCGCCAACCGGAGATTTCCATTGCATTAATACAGCATGTTATTGGCCAAATGAGAACACATAACACATCCTATGAGCACCGGATTGGACTAATTTCGTATAAAACGTATTTAGACAAATAATATACGTCAACTTCCAACTACGTCTTCCGTTATTTCTGTTCTCAGGTAAAATCTGTCAGGGAATTACGATGGACAAGAAATTAGCCGGGAAAGGGAAAGTTTAAAATTTGTGTTGTCACAGAAGGATTGGAATTTTAACATTTAATGAACTGATTATTAAGAGTGACGTGTACCGTGGATTTTCTGTTGCAGTCAGATGCACACTCAACATGACAAAACATTTTTTACCGTTTAGGAATTTGGAACACAGGTTCATGGAAGTCTATTCCAAATGTTAGAACGTTGTGGAAAAAAATCAGTTACAATAGGTAAAGCGCTAAAAGAGGCTTTACTGAGCGTGTCTGACTGCGGCAGATGATAACGGTACAAGTCATTTAGACTCAGCAAACCATTTTTTGTTTATTATTTTTTCCACCGCGCGGCTAGCTCTGGGGTACTACCCCAGAGGTATAGCCAGTTCGATGTTATCAGAAAAGAAAATGTGATATGACATGATGACTGAACCCAGAAAAAGCCACCGGAAGTGGCCAGTCAAAAAACTGAGTTTTCCGTTTTTTTGCAGTCTATTTTTGATTTAAGAAGTTTTGTTTCCCCACCTATAATTTGGTTCAACGTTCATTATTTTCTATCAGGTACTCGTCGGAATATAAATACTATACTATGATATTCAATAAACCCCGCGTTTCGTCTGTAGCTTCGGTATTGTGTTTGTTCTAGCTCAAAGTGAATGGAAAGCTCCGAGTCCTACTCTGTACGCTGCGAAATGCTCCCCCTAATTTAGCGCGCCCAGCAATTTTTGCATTCAGTGTCCGCCTACTTTGTACTTTTGGAATGTTACGTCCCTTCCGATACCCCTCCGCAGTAACTGTTCGTCGGCGTTCCGACAGCCTTAAATATAATAATATTTTCTTTACAATTTACAATCTTTGTGTTTACGACCAAAAATTTATGTAAACGGAATTTTTGTCCGAAATTCTTAAGTTAGTTGTTTACTATACATACAGTAGAAAACGGACATTATATACCTTCAGCATTTATTTTACTTCCAAACAAACAATCTAATACTTACTTTGAGGCATTTCAGCTACTAAAAGTTATTATACCAGAATTAATTTAACTGTGGAGCCCAAAGAAATTGTTAGTGATTTCGAAAAAGCGATACAAGTTGGCGTTAAGAAAATTTGGCCAGATATAAATGAAATAGGATGTAGGTTTCATTTGACACAGTCCTGTTATCGCAAAATTCAAAATTCATATATTAAAATAAGTAGAATTTTGTATACATCTCGCAAAATATCTCTTTGTGACGTTCTTAGTGGACACCTTGTATATGTAATTAATTTTTTGACAGCCAGTGCGCACGGGGTTCTAAATTTAGATGATTTACTTGGAATTGCTTAGGTGCAAAGTTCGGAAATTCATCACAAAAACACTGGCCAGAGTAATAGTTTCAAAAATACATTCGCAAAAACAGAAATATCCGAACCGCAGGAAAACAGTAGATAAGTACAAGGAAAATTTTACAAATGAGAACAAAGAAAATAAAAATTATGCAAGAAAGGCCGTATTACTAATATCAGCTGCACAAAAACCGTAGGCAGACGTATTTTTGAAAAATTTCTGTCAGCGAAAATCCTCCGCAAATTTTGGAAAACGTAAAATAGTTCGTCGTTTGAGGGATATTTATAACACAGTGCGAACAAAAAAGATCGCTGACGTCACAAGAGATAACAAAATTACCATTTTTCGAAAAAGTAAAACATAATTTTCTTATACAATTGAGGAAGCAAGAACTTACCGTTTTCCGTTCAATATAAGAAGCATCGCTATGCGACGAAACGATGTACGGACTAGCAAATCTTGTTGGAATAGTAATCATTTTCCCCTTTTTCAATTAACTCTATAAAAAATTGTTCTTTCTCGCATTATCCACTACACAAACACAATAGCTAACAACAATAACAAAAAATATGCGCTCCAATATAACACAACAATTGGAATATCGATAACGTTTAAATTTTATTCATGGCCATGTAAACTGGCAAAAACAGCACTCCTGAAAACTTTCAGTGCACTACTGAAACAGATGCTGTTTCACTCCCGATCTAATTTTAAAATTCTTGCCACGTGTACTATGGATGATACTACAGTGATTTTTGTAGAAAATGGGGAATACGCTTTCGTGTTTTAAAGTCCAAACGCATAGACAGTGCCAATTTTGACCATAAAAAACTCGTAGTTGGAAGAATTTGACACATTTTGTCACATATAACTCGTTTAACATGAGGAACAACTCATCGACATACAAAACAGTCCAGAATGCAAGGGTTCTAGGTTTCTAGTAGATAAACTTATTCACAGACGACGTGCAATCAGTTACATTTCACGGAGTCCCTCCTGTTTAATTCCAGTTTCGTTTCTTGAAGTGTGCGGATGTCTGTCACTGTTTCTGTCACTAGCTTCACAACAAACAAGACATAAATAACTTAGAAACAGTCTCATACCTTAAAACGCAATTCACATTTTTCCACGATTTTCGTGATATTCAGCAGAAATTTGAGTACTCACTAAACATTACCAAACAAACTGGGTAGCACTAGAAAATTTCTTCAAACGATAGTGCACACCAACCATTAATTGTTTTGTTTGGCGTTGGAGCTACTGATCTTTGATCGCATTGCCTCTTTATTTTCAATATAAAAACAGGCAATTTGCCAGAAATCTTTTCGTAGTTTCTTCACAACAACAATTAACCAACACAGGTGACTAAACTATCAGTTTTCTAAAAATGATACTCGTGAGATCTCCAAGTGATAATAGAGTCATTTTATTTAACTAATTCTACTAGAAAAGGTTTGTTAAAAATTTCACACAAGAATAAAATCCCATTTCATTCAATAACAATCTATTTTTAATCGAAATATTATGCCAAGGTTGGTTTGTACACATTGCAATAAACACACGTGTCCCATCCGAGTTTTAGTAAAAAAATTCGATTTTATTTCCAAATAAACAGTATAAGAATAAGTAATCTCTATTAATGAAGAAAATTCGAGTATGTTGCAGACTTTTTGGCGGGCATTCTGTTAGACGTCATCAACGGAAAATTAGGATGCTAAGAAAAGCGAATTTTCCAAAGTTAATGGCACGGAAATATATTTAAAAATACCCCAGTCACCTTATCCTGAAGCCAGGCTGTCTGACGACCTTGCCATTGAGTTATGACATTCAATAGAACGCTTACGTGAAAATTGTACAGTGGGGGATACATAAAAAAAATGGTTTAGTATTTTTATTTAGTAGCAGTAACAATCAATTCTGATTTGGTGCAACTGCCGGTCTATTCACTACAAAGCATTTGCCTGCAGCAATCTACATTTACATATTTCTATGGTACGGGGTGAATAGTGGACGACAAACTAATTTTGGATTTTCACGCATATGCCATTTTATGATCACGTGAATTCATTATGCAACTAGCCTAGTTTAAAAATGTACCTGGTCTTCTAGTACTTCATAGTATGCACTTTTGGCATATTCATCCAAAATTAACTTGAATCTTTTTCCGAATAGGCAGGTTCGGAGAAAAATAAGATATCTATTTTTGGCATGAAAATGACAGAAAATTGTTATTGTAATTGATTTACGGCGAAATTTTTTTTCTAAAAAATTTTTTTGCGGTGTAATAAGCGATGAAATTAGCTTATCACGCCCACATGCTAGTTCGCTTTGTTATTGGTTTGACGTCAGAGATTCTCTTGAAGTGCCCGTGAAGCGGTACCTATCTCATAACATACTTATTGGGACTATTTCGAGCGTGAATTTTTAATGTAAGGTGTCACGGAAACATAAAACAAAGACAACATAATCGATATAATGATGCAACAAGGGTATCAAAAGTCCATCATCATAAGGTTCTCAGTCCGAAGACTGGTTGGACGCGTACCTCCATCCTTTTCTATCCTGAGCTAACCTACACATTTCCCTAAAAGTAGAACATCAAAAGTCCGATTCACATAATTTGCCATATTTATGTAGTAGGTAAATGCCCCGGTAAATGTGGAAATGGCGTGTGATTCTTACATCTAACCCCAATTTCATTCAACCTCAAAACAGTAGTGTAAAGGCAGACCGGTATAAGTAAAACAAAGTCAACAATTTATTAACTGTACATGCCTTTTATAATTCAGTATAAGTAGGTATGTAGATTGTAGATACCTGCTTACTTCTGTTTGTAAAATATTTTCTAATACAATACAATACATACCTACTCATTTATGTAGGTATGTATACTTAAGTGATTGACAAGTTATCAAGTTAACAGTTTTATAACGGATTGGAAATTTTTTTAAAAAACGGAAACAAATACAACTCACGCGAATAAAAAACTACGCTACGTAGGTACTAGGTACTTGTTTAACAAAAAGAAACAACTGATGCTATATTCTGGAACGGCTAATGTAGAAACTCGGAAGAGACTCTCAAAGACGCATGTATGGAGTACGAAATTATACCTATGGGTGCGAAACTTGGACAATGGGAGAAGCGGATTGAAAAAGAGTAGAAGCGTTTGAAATGTGATGCTACAGACGGGTGTTGAAGATACCGTGGATAGACAAGTTAGCAATAAGGAGGAATTAGAAAGAGTTGGGGAAAAGAGAAAAGTATGGAAGACAATAAAGAATAGGGGATAGGATCGTAGGATGGTAGGACACCTTCTGAGACAGAAAGGAATAGTTCGCGACATACTAGAGTCAGAGATAGGAATAAAGAGGTAGAGGTTGGAGCAGATTAGACTACTGCTCTCAAATAGTTGGGGATGTAGAATGTTCTACTTTTACGGAAATGCGTAGGCTAGCTCAGGGAAAGGATGGAGGTACGCGTCCTACCAGTCTTCAAAAGAGAACTTTATGATGACCTACTATTTAATTATTATTGTAAAATAGTTAATAAAATTTCCTTTTTTAGTTCAGGGAGGGAACGCTACGGCGATTCAGTATTTGGCTCCGTCATGCTCCTAGCATCCTGATTCAAATTATGCTAACCGTAACACGTTACCAAGTACCAAGGGGTCCCAGAAAACTGTCGATAAATTACATTATGTTCGATTTTATTTAGAGTGGCTGCAATGGGACAGCCGATAATTTTATAAACTCTTGCAATGATAAACTAACTCGCGAAAATATCGATAATGCTGACCGATTTTCCTTCTGGCTCCAACGAACCACTTTTTCCGTTTTATTGGTGTGCTGTACGATGTAGGTATTAGTCTGGGTACAAAACAGAAAACACCAGTTAGAACCAGTTAATAATATTTAACAATTTAACTACACATGCATTTGCATAATACTTATGGGACTGCTGCGCGCTGAAGCTGGGACCTGTACGTTATACTAAGTTCTGACGTCACGCGGCCTACTCTCGCTGCAAGGAACGATTTCTAGCCTCGCACCGACGGAAAACTTTGCAACGGCTTCACAGGCGAAGGAATTTTTTTAACAAAAATTAACAACATAACTGCCTTCAGTATAATAAACTCTATCAATTTTAATGAAATTTGAAAATTACCGAACCTGCCTATTATGTAAGGTGGTCCATTAGTGCGGCGATAGCCTATAACTCTTGAACCATTCAAGGCATCAAAATGAAATTTTGCAAGTGCAAATTTTGACGGAATTTTGGTTATACACTCAATTTATCTACCCAAAGGACTTGTACCTTGACGCAGTTCTAGTAATACTGGGACGGGTGGGATGGCTTGCGCGCTTCAATGATCTAAAGAGCCGAATCATAGGTTTAACCATATTGGAGGGGTTTTTATTTGAGAAGCCAGATAAATCAAGTCCCTGAAAGGGGGCAGCAGCTCTTTCAGTAATCATAGTGGCAGAGATCGTGAGGGTCGGTATGGCACTGTGATACACACTACTGCGATGTGGAAGGCAACGGGAAACCACCACATTATTATATCCCTGGTACAGCGTACTTCGAATTTATGATGACGGCACTTTCTGGAGTAAAATATTCCGGAGGTAAAATAGTCCCACATTCGGATCTCCGGGCGGGGACTGCTTCGGGGGGAGTCATCAGAAATGATAAGTGTAACATCTCACGAGTCGGAGCGTGGAATGTTAGAAGCATGAAACAAGTAGGAAAGTTAGAGAATTTGAAAATTGAGATGGATAGGTTAGCTTTAGACGTAGTAGGTATTAGTGAAGTGCGATGGCCAGAAGCCGGAGACTTCTGGAACGGAGATTTTAGAGTAATACACACAGGATCTGTAGGAGGAAATTCGGGAGTAGGAATTGTTATGCGGAAAAAAGTAGGGCAGAGTGTAGAAAATTTCTTACAGCAAAGTGACAGGGTAGTTATGGTTAGGTTAGATTCGAAACCTGTAAAAACAGTAATAATACAGGTATATATGCCCACTTCTAACTACAGTGATGAGGTCGTAGAGGCAGTTTATAGTGATATTGAACATGTGCTAGATTTTGTGAGAGGACACGAAAATTTAATAATTATAGGAGATTTCAATGCAGTCGTAGGCACAGGGCGAGAGGGCGGAATAGTTGGTCCCTTTGGATTAGGCAATAGGAACGATAGGGGAGTGAGACTGATAGAGTTCTGCGATAAACATAACTTAACGGTCGCGAACACTCTATTTCACCATCATGTTAGGAGACGCTACACGTGGAAGATGCCAGGAGACCTAGGGAGATATCAAATAGATTACATTCTTGTTAGGCAAAGATCTAGAAATCAAGTTAGGGATTGTAGAAGTTATCCAGGAGCAGATATAGATAGTGATCACAATATAGTCGTTATGAAGGCCAATCTTAAATTTAAGATTTTGAAAAAACGAAGCGGAAGAAGGTATCTTGACCCAGAGAAACTAAAAGATGATGATACGCGCGATAAGTTCGAGAAAAAGACAAACGAAGTACTAAAGGGCGCGGGCGAAAATATTGTTAGGGACATAGAGGAAGAATGGAATTGCATTAAAAATAGTTTAGTTTCCTCAGCTAGGGATATTTTGGGTCATAAACAGAATGAAAGTAGGAAACCCTGGATAACAAAACATATTGTGAGTCTAATAGAGGAAAGACGCAAATATAAAAATAGGTTAGATGAAATAGGGAAACAAAGATATAAGGCGATCAAGTGGGAAATTATTCGGAAATGTAGGAAAGCGAAAGAGCAATGGATCGATGATAAGTGCAAAGAAGTGGAAAATAAGTTCGAAATAGGAAAGACTGATGAAGCATATAAAATAATTAGGAGAAATTTTAGAGAAATTGGATCTAGTACCAAAAGCATTAGGAATGAGGCAGGAGATATCCTAATCGAAAGCGGGGAGAAGGCAGATAGGTGGAAAGAATATTTAGGAAACTTATATGCGGGACAGGAAGTGCAAGATATATTAGAAAGTGAAAGCAGTGTAGAAGGGGATAACCTAGGGAGTCCTATAATGAGAGAAGAGTTTGAGCTAGCACTAAAAAGTTTAAGGAATAATAAAGCACCAGGTATAGATGGCTTGCAGGCAGAAATCTTAAAGTGCGCAGGTCAAGAGGTAATAGATCGTTTATTTAAATTAGTTAGTCGCATATACCTGACAGGCGAGATTCCAGAGGATTACAAACTGAACATCATGGTAGCTTTGCCAAAAAGGAAAGGCGCGGATAGATGCGAAAATTTTAGAACTATCAGTTTAACTTCCCATGCGTCAAAAATTTTAACTAGAATTGTACAAAGAAGGATGGAGAAAAAGGCGGAAGAAATATTAGGAGAAGAGCAGTTCGGATTTAGACGAAATAGAGGAACGCGCGAGGCCATTCTAGCTTTACGAGTAATTATAGAAAAAACGATAGAAAAGAGAAAGAGCGTATATATAGGATTTGTAGATTTAGAAAAAGCCTTCGACAACGTAAAATGGGGGAAGATGTTCGAAGTGCTGAGAAAGGTAGGGATGAAATACAGGGACAGAAGAATAATACATAATCTCTACAAAGAGCAAAAGGCAGTTATAGAATGTGAGCAGGAACGAAGGGAAGTAGATATCCGGAAGGGAGTGAGACAGGGATGTGCATTGTCACCTCTAGTTTTCAACTTATATATCGAAGATGCGATTAATATTGTTAAGGAAAGAACAGCCTCAGGGATCAATGTACAGGGCCAAACTATTAACATGCTCAGATTTGCGGATGATATAGCAGTGTTAGCATCTAGCAAAGAAGAATTAGGAGCGGCTTTGAATGAAATGGAAGCAGTTTTGACACAGGGCTACGGCATGAAAATCAATAAAAAGAAAACTAAAATTTTGGTATGTAGATGGAGTGAAAATAGAACTAAAATTGAAATACAAATAGGAAATGAGAAGATAGAGGAGGTCGCGGATTTCTGCTACTTAGGAAGTAAAATAACCCAAGACGGTAGGAGCACTAAAGATATAAAACAAAGAATGGCGCAGGGACGAGTTGCGTTTAACAAAAAGAAACAACTGTTATGTTCGAGAACGGTTAATATAGAGACTAGGAAGAGACTCTTAAAGTCGTATGTATGGAGTACGGCATTATACGGGTGCGAAACTTGGACAATAGGAGAAGCGGATAGAAAAAGAGTAGAAGCGTTTGAACTGTGGTGTTACAGACGCATGATGAAGATACCGTGGATAGATAAGGTTAGCAATAGGGAAGTATTAGAAAGAGTTGGGGAAAGGCGAAAGGCGAAAGGTATGGAAAACAATAAAGAGTAGGAGAGATAGGATGGTAGGACACCTTCTAAGACACGAAGGAATAGTTCGCGACATACTAGAGTCAGAGATAGGAATAAAAAGAGGTAGGGGTAGGCCTAGATTAGACTACTGCTCTCAAATAGTTAGGGATGTAGGATGTTCTACTTTTAGGGAAATGCGTAGGTTAGCTCAGGATAGAAAAGAATGGAGGTACGCGTCCAACCAGTCTTCGGACTGAGAACCTTATGATGATGACTCAATTTATAAATTCTCTTATAAAATGTCTTTCTAACCAAACACTTCGTTAATTTTTAACATCAAAAAACACTTCTTGAAACCCAAAAAAGATAAAAAATAGTATTTTCTAAAGTTTGCAGAAATGTTTGGCGGATATCCCCAGAAATGTTGACACCACTTCAACTCCCAATTTGAAGAAGCCACTTAAAAAATACAGATAAGTTATGAGCGTGCATCAATATCAATCAGTGCAGATGAATTTATTGGATGAACGTTAAGTGTATTTCTCGGTAAACGAAGCAAAATATTGGCATTGACCTGGTGAACTTGCCATACCAATAACGAAACAAAAACACTACGAATACATTTTTTATCTTTACTATATTCATATATAAAATAATCGAATCGAAAAATTTAGAGTAGTAAAAACGCGTCCAACATGAAATTAGTATTCCTATTTATTGTGTTACACCACGCCAAATCAGTATTCCCAGCAATAATAGACATGATCCAACCATACGAAGAACTATCCCACTTCAAGGCGTACTCCATTATTTTGGGACATATCGACATGTTCAACACGGACAACATAACCCTAACAGTATTCGCAACTAATAACGAAGGCATGGCAAAATTCCCTCATCATCACCATTATAACATCCTCTGGAATATATGTTTCGAATACCTCAACAGAAAAAATTTAGAGATGACGGACAGAATTTTTGTTGGGCCTGGTAATGGTACACTATGGGTGACCAACACACCCAATGGGTTGTTTTTGAATAACGCGAAGATACTAGGGGAAATAAGAAGAGAAAGGCAGGTAAGTCGCTTCTTCTATTACTAATAAATCACTAACAATACAACAAAACGTTTTTATCAAGACTAAAAGCGCGCGAACACTTATTGATGTATAACTCGCCGTAACTTTTTTCAACAACAATATTGTGATTTGGGGGTTTTTCATAGAAGCAGCAGAGATAGGGCCTTGGGGTTTTCGCGAATCTGGGCTACTTTTTTGAATATAATAGAATGTCGAAACCAGAATTTGGATATCGTTTTTATTTTTCGAGAAAAAAAGTAATTTTTATCGATTTTCAAAAACTCTCTCCAGGTGACTGGGCTCCAGGTGACTGGGCTAAATCGAACAATATTTTTATAAAATTCAAGACAATAGTTCATATGAAATCATGTACTAGCAATTATAAATCACTACGTTGATTAAAAATGAAGGAGTTTCATGGTCATTTATTGCTTCCCATTCTCCTCATTTTGGGGGATTATGGGAAGCAGGGGTAAAATCCACAAAATGTAATTTAAAGAGAGTAGCCGGAAATGCACAACTTAGATATAAAGGATCGAGCACGTTTGATAAAGTTTTTTTTATTACAGATCGTCTACATCATCGACAACGTAATCTACTCGCCGATTGGGCAACCTTATGCTGGTTCGACGGCTTTCGACATATTCAGCAAACAATTCGACAGAACAATCCACGGAAATCGTTTCCGAAAATTCTTCAACTCCATAGTTAACACTACTATCTTAGATTATTACAAAGAAGATGGGCCACATACTTATTTCATCCCTGTAGATGCAGGTCTCACCACTTATAACAAAAACTTGATTAACTACAATATCTTAAAGGGACATATGATAAGAAACAGGGCGCTATTCACTAGGACAGCCTTGAAGAATTACAGCTATGACGGATTGACAGATAATATTTATTTTGATACGGTTATTCAATTTAAGAATTTTAAAAACATAGAATGTATCATTATAAATTCTTACGATGAGAAGTACCCTATCGGGAGGTACCCTTCTGAAATAGTTTTTGGAAATATACCGTTTGGAAACGGGGTGGTTCACCTGATAAGCAACCCCCTCTGCGTGAGAACAAAAAACAGAGCCAGGCTGTTCCCAAACTTGCCCGTTTGGAGCAAAATATCTACAGACCAATCTTTAAGTACAGCCTACGATTTAGGAGAAACAAGTTATGTAAACCTACACCTCAAAACACCGGGAAAAACTTTCACCTACTTCGTACCACGTGACGAAGCTTTCCGTGACTACCCCTCGCGCAGGCTGGGGAAGATTCAAAAATTCGCGAGGGCATTTTACGGAAGACATCTGGTATTATCTAAAATACCTTACTCGATGGAAGACCTAGAGATACATTCAAGAACATCAGCAGACGGTCAAGTAAATCTGGACACTATCAACGGAGTAGTGTCAATAAAAGTGGACAAAGTAGGGGAACAGTACGTTATCGAGTGGAAAAATGTCAAAATTTCAGTGTACAAAGCAGATTACGAGTGTACCGACGGACTTGTTCACATAATAGACGGCGTTTTCATAGATGACACCGATATAAAAAATATAGATAGAATACAAGATTGTTGGCATACATATAGCCATAATGATTGGATAGAATATTAACATTATTTAATAATAAAAAAAATACAAAAACATCTTTGTCTAATTTTATACATTCTGCACCCTTTTATACTTACATCAGCTGGTTTAAAGGCTTGAAAAAGATAGCAGTACAGCAGCAATTCATTGTCAGCCTTTAGAAGATACAAGAAGGTGCAGGGGTCCATATCAGCTTGAGAAAACCCGGTAATTTGCAGAACTCTGTGTGAAAATTGCACTTCAAAATCGGAGTTGTACGCTTGCAGACATCCCTCTTCTATCCCGAGACTCAACTGCAACAAAAAATAGAAAAATAATCAAAATTATAAACCGTGAGAGTAGAAGTTCGTGGACGGTTCTGAGACATCTCCCGCCACTCGTGATTATACGAATGTAGATAATAGGCTATTTTAAAATTTCGACATTTATTCAAATATGTACTTAAATAAATCGTTAAATGTTACTTTCACTGATTGGACTATTGTTCTGACACCATTAAAATTTTATCCTGGAAAAATAGTCACCTGTTTAAAAGAAACGCGACTGCAGTCATTTAAATTCTATACAATTTAATGTTTGCATTGTCCTGCTTTACAATTTACCACATCGCAGTTCAGGGCCGTACTTAAAACAAATATGTAGAGCGTTGGCTTGATGAATCACGCAATTCTGAAATTAAAACAGCAGAATATTACCCAGTTATGCATCCATTCCTGCTCTGCTGTTTTAAGAGCCAAGTATCCGATCGCCAACATCAAGATTTTTTAGGGACGTAAGACGAGGTATGCTCCGAAGGCGGAGCCACGATCAAAAGCACGTGGCACGGAAGCTCTTCCAGGGTCGCACTCTGGCTTCGTTGTGATTTGGGGGTTTCTCATATAGAAGCAGCAGAGATAGAGCCTTGGGATTTTCGCAAACATGAGCTATTTTCTTGAGTATAATATAATGCCGAAACCAGAATTTGGATATCGTTTTTAGTTTTCGAGAAAAAAAAAATAATATTGATTTTTATCGATTTTCAAAAATTCTCTCCAATTCTTTTTGTGCTAAGCAGACTAAAACTATTAAGGTTGATTCCTATAGAACTTTTTCCAAGGAATTCAGTGGCGTACGTAGTTTTTTTCTAGGGAGCGTATTTTTTGAGTTATGACATAAAGTTCAATTTTTTAAATGGAAATCACAGCATTCTTTGGTCAAGTTCAAAAGGTCTTTTTTTAAGCTATCAAAATGTACCTACCTATCTTATATTTTCTAAAGTTACAACTTAAAAGGTACCAAAATCCTTGCCGTTTTTTGAAATAACAATATAAAAGTACATATATATATTTTGATAGCTTAAAAAAAGACCTTTCGAACTAGACCAAAGCGTACCTACTATGATTTCCATTTTTTAAATTCAACTTTATGTCATAACTCAAAAAATACGCTCCCTAGGAAACAACTACGTACGCTACTGAATTCCTTGGAAAAAGTTCTAATAGTAGTCTGCTTAGTACAAAAAGAATTGGAGAGATAAAAATCAACATTATTTTCGAGAAAAACGGTATCCAAATTCTGGTTTCAGCTTTGTGTTTGTGTAATTCTGATTAAAAAATTGATGCGCGAACGTAGGAAAGGGGGGGGGGGGGTTGTAATACCCACTGACCCCCCAACTATTCTCTGCGTACGTGTATGGTTCAAAGGTATTGATTTGATACCAAGCGTTCATTTCTTTTATTTTTTCCCTCTTGTAAAATTCTGATTTAGGGCTTGGTTTACGAGATGTTGCAACTCATTTGACTATGTGTGTTGTTAATCCACTCGCTGTTTAAGTCTCCCAATTTTTCTAAGGTGACGAACTAAGCTCGAGAAAAATGTCCTTGGATGCATATGTTCCTGCATAACGTCTAAGCTTCAGAAAAATGCCCTTGGATGGTACCGATTCGGTCATATTCCTGCATAACGTCTAACAGCCAAATTAGCATTGGAAAGAAAGACGGGTAGGTGTTAAGTTGCCAAAATAATTATTAATAAAAGAGGTACCA
The DNA here is from genome assembly GCA_963966045.1 of Xestobium rufovillosum. NCBI lineage: Eukaryota > Metazoa > Arthropoda > Insecta > Coleoptera > Ptinidae > Xestobium > Xestobium rufovillosum. The sequence continues at coordinate 33,981,572 of OZ014497.1, forward strand.
TCCAAGGGCATTTTTTTGAAGCTTAGATGTTTTGCAGGAACCATAGGAACCATAGACGTGCGCATCGATTTTTTTGATCAAAGTTACACAAACATTTTACCGGTATATGAGAAAATGTTGTACAAAATTTCAACGGAATATCTTAAAGAGCAAAGGAGTTATTCATAAAAATAGTTTTTTAAATTTTAACTTTAACACCCTGTATCTTGAAAGAAAGAGAAAAGGAAAATCATATTTTGGAATCGAAACGGGAAGATAAATAAGAATCACAATTACTTTTACCAAATTCAGGGACAAATGCAAATTACAAAAAGAGGGTATTGTATCTTTACAGTCTGGACACCCAAAGGAATAAAATATGAAACGGCTATGAGAGACAACGAATTTTGGAAAATGAAAATGGAAAATCAACTTGTAAACTTTTATACGAATGTGTTACCAGAATTAAATGATAGTAGACAAAGTAGGAATATGCCTCTACGATGAATGTTGAAAGCCACGCTATTAGAACTCTGGGCGAAATTAGAATTTTTAGTTTGTTCAGAGTTACATTACCTAAATAGGTACTTGTTATTTATGAGGATTATTCCATTATAACCCGGAATTACTATATTGCAGATAAATTACTTGCAATCTTGAAAATATTTGCTCAGGTCTACTTTTGGATCAATTTACAAATAAATTATAATAAAATCCCCGCTCATGTCAGAACAACCCTCGTATCGGAAAAAAAATACTGGGTTTTCATTCAGAGATTTTAAGTTGTTGTTATTTGGTTATAAAGAGAACATTATTTAAGGGCGTTACAACGCAGGGCATTAAATCGCGTTTGCAAGGGCAGCTCTCTTTACAAATTACTTCCTTATTTATGAACCGATTTTGAAATTTTTTGTTTTATTTGAAAGAAGAAACTTGTGGAAATCGGCCTCTCATCTCGGATTTTTAAAAGAGTAATTTTTTAGTAAGTTATAAGTACACAAAATTAGGGTATATTTGGGGCCGAAAAAGACAAACTTTTATTATTTTTTTTAGAAATCGCCGATGAGACGACTCTTAAGAAATGTTTTCTGTATATGCTTGCAAAATTAGAACGCAAAATATTAATAAATAACCGTACAGTTTGTAAAGGCGGGAACGTCTGAATCGCTCGAAAATGCAGCAGGGAGACTTGGCTCTTAACTAAAATTTCTAACATGCAGTGGGGTAGGCTAACGGGCTAGTGCAGTCCTGCCCTTCATAAGCCATAAACAATTTTATTACACTTTCTTTAATGGAAATAAACGATCCTCATGTATGTCTCATTATACAAGTCATTAGGGCAGACAGTAAAGTTTTCCTTTAAGCATTACAGTAAAGAAAATTGTACTAATGACCACTCTCCTAAATGACACCACGGCAAGTGTTTCTATTCCTTTTGTTTTAAGTCTAATGTCACGGAATGAACGTCACAGATTGGTTGGCCTTGGCCTTATGCCTGAATTCTTCATGCGTCGAAGATGGTAAATTTTTAAAAAAACTTAAGCATTTTTAAAATGTTTTTATTTTCAGAAATAAGTAATAAATATGCGAGAAATTTGACCAAATTAGAAAAAGAGCTGCAAGGCAAACACTTTCGAGTAGTTACGATGAATGTAAGGTTTTTATTCCCATGCATTTTTCCGTTACTTCAAATTTTGATTATAGAATCAGCCTCTAAGTTATACCACAAATGAAAATGGAACTCTGGTAGGAAGAGGGGTGGCATTCGAATTCATAAATTCCATGAAGAAGATTTATAATTTTACTTATACTGTAGTCCTACCAGATCACGACATTTTAGGCAATGATTCCCATGGAATTTATGGAATGCTTATCAGCAACGTAAGTTTGACACTTTTCTTTTCATTTGCTTCCACAACCAAATTCCTTCTCTTTCTTCAACTCTACCTTTTCCAAAAACCAAGAAGATCCGAACCTCATTTTCCGTTTGTTGTTTGTTTATATTCTTCTAGCCATAGCGTGCACGGACCAGTTGTACATACGAGTATCTTTCCCGTTTTCAGAAGTCCGACATAGCAGCGGCATTTTTGCCAGTCATGCCTTCTTACAGTGGCCTCATAGCCTACTCTGTGGGGTTGGATACTGGGGAGTGGATGGTGATGATGAAGAGGCCGTCAGAATCAGCGACTGGTTCAGGATTACTAGCTCCTTTCACCCTTGGCGTATGGATGCTAACTCTCGTGTCCTTGACTCTGACGGGTCCAGTGATTTATTTAATAATAATTCTCAGGACAAAATTATGCAGAGGGGATGACGCCAACGAGTACTATCCTTTACCTGCTTGTATTTGGTTTGTCTATGGGGCGCTGTTAAAGCAAGGAACTACTTTAAGTCCTGTAACTAGTAAGTAAAAGTATATGTACATAGTGTATGTACAGAGTATTTATCTGTTTTTTTTAGCTTCAACGCGATTTCTCTTCGCCACCTGGTGGCTATTCATAACAATACTGACAGCTTTTTACACGGCTAATTTGACAGCTTTTCTAACTTTGTCCCAGTTTACTCTTCCTATTAATAAGCCTAAAGACATCGGGGAAAAACATTATTCCTGGGTTGCAAGGAAAGGCTACTTCATAGATGCGTCAATGGCTAGCGTAAGCGCGTAGTCCTTTAAGTTCAAAATCATCGTTTTTTAACTCTTTTCAGACAACAGGTGGTATTTCCAAAGATTTACAAAGCTCCCATTGGACATACTTAGAGTACGAAGACGAAAGCATATTAAACACTTGGATCATGAAACGGAATTACATGTTCATAGAGGAAAAGCCTATTTTAGAAGACCTTATGTACACTGCTTACTTGGGTAAAGTTCGAGAGGGGATAGAAGAGAAAGACAGATGCACTTTCGTGATAACAAAATGGCCGGTGGTGACGTCAACAAAAGCTTTCGCTTTCTCCAACCGTTTCCTCTATAAAGAAATATTCGATTCTGCGTGAGTAATTTAATAGTTCTTGATGATTTATACCTTCCCTGTAGTTTTCAGCACATAGTGGAATCTGGAATAACGAAATATTTAACCAGATTAAAGCTTCCCAACACCCAAATTTGCCCTCTGAATTTAGAAAGCAAGGAACGTAGACTGAAGAATAGCGATCTGTTGCTTACGTATATAATCGTAGGAGGAGGCTATGGGATCTCAATTTTGGCTTTCCTAGCAGAAGTAGGTGTTAGATCACTGAGTTCTTGGAAGTACTGTATCAGAAGAAGCTTAAAAAACACCCCGGAAAAACCTCAAATGAACAAAAACGATTTCGTGTACTACCAATGGAAAACTCTGGTTCTGCACGCAGACTACAAACAAACGATTCAGCTAAAGGAAAAGATGGAAAGAAAGTTCATTAATGGAACGGAATATTTCGTGAGGAAAATGAATGGGGAAAGCATACAATTAATACCAGTTAGATCCCCATCAGCTTTACTGTTCCATTTAGACGACAATAACAAATATTACTACTACTGAACTCTACACAAACACTACACCAAACCTGTCCACACACACGGGATAAAGCAAATGTTGAATTGTTCCTTAATAAAAATTTGAAATCGTAATGCCTTTTCTTTATCTACGTCAATGAACAGCAAGACACGCAAACATGCCCCTTTCTGTACTTGACAAATTTAAATTGACATTTTACTTTTTTCCTCCAAACTGTCAACATGTCATACGCAAAAGATCGCATGTCTTTCGTGGCGCGAAGAAAACAGCAAGACCCAATCGACGAGAAGCACGTGAGGAAAGCGGAAAAGAGAGATCACGATGCGATTAAAAAATTGATCGGTGTGCAAACCTCCAGACTGTTCGGTGCTGTCAGCGTCAGGGAGATCATGTAAGTTGTTTCGATCGATGTTTCCAAACACGTTTCACGTTTTCTTTGTAACAGGGAACGATGTTACTTAACCCTAGTCCTAGAAGACTTGGAAAAAAACGTGATCGCTTGCATCGCTGTTAGTTCTTACCCCAACAAAAAATGCATTCCAAAATGGGAATGGTACTCGTGGTTGAAGAGATTTTATAGATTAGAATCAATATCAGCGTGGCAGACGTTGTTCATTCATCTCGTAGCGTGGGATTCCTACTACACCTTTGTTTTTATGAAGCCGCTACTGAAAGCCTTGTTTTTGAAGTTCTACAATTTGGATTACGTGATTCTAGTGATGCCACCCAATCTGATACGATGCGATTGGTTGGATGAAGTTTCGAATAAGATCGTCCCAGTTGGTATTAGAATGGTTCTGATTACCCATTTATTTGATATATTTATAAGCCCTTTGATATTCCCCCCCAGGTTGTCTTTCTGATCCTCGCAAAGTCGAAACAGCCTACTTGATGGTGCGCGAAAACTTTGTTACCAAATACAAAATACGCAAGGCAGTAGAGGAAGACAATGACGACTTAGTGCCTCTAATACACACCCATTCAACTCGCCTCCAAGAAATGTATGGTTCCTACTACATAGCAGAGATCCTTACAAGACACCCAGACGCTGGGAGGCAGATAATTGTAGCTGAACACGACGGCCACGCGGTAGCAGTTCTTTGCCTCAACCGAAATATCAACTACGACCTTCTCAACGAACAGTTCGAGCTAGTTCCTTTTGGGGGTTTAAGAAAACCTGACGACAGAGATCAAGTTAAACCTTATGTGCCCTCCGTCACTAATTTGAGCATGATGACCACTGCCACTTTCGTGCAACAAGAAGCAAAAAAATCATCCGAGTAAGTTTATTGGTTTAAATAAACTTTCACTTACAAAGAACTACGCTATGTTCCTTTCAGCAACCAAACGCCATCAGACGAGTCCTTAAAGTCTCTCAGCGAAGAACTCGAAAGCAGCATAACTTCATACGAGAAATCGGAGATAGAACTGAACTTCTTCAGAAGCGAAACCTCTTCGAGCGACGACTTCAGTTTGGTGGACGTAAGTTCCGTTCATCTGGGTTGCGAATCGGACGACGAGAGCTACGAGGACGGCAGCACTTCTTTGTCGGACGACAAGAGCAATTACAGCATCGTCAGGTTAACGCAGCTCCCGCAGTCCAGTCGCCATCAAGAGATGTTCCTCAGCTACAAGGATCGGAGCAGACTGAAAAGCGTCAGTGTGGACAACTTGGAGGCCAGCATGAAGCAGCGATCGTTTGTGAGAGAACGGGAAAGCAGTTATGTTCCTCGTCACTTACCTACAGGGGAAAGGGACATTTCTACAGTTTTCCCTTTCCCTCCCGCTAAGTTATCACCTACAATTCTTAATTTCCTCAGATTTACAAGCCCGAATACCGGAATACCACGGCTTAGAAAGCGCTTTCGCTTTAGAGATCGCCGCAGCCAATCCAGAACATGAACAAGGTCTGGTTCAGCTCCTTGAAGCGGCTTTCCAGTGTTTTCCAGATAGAGACTACTGCGTCCTCTCGTTACCTTCCACCGTCAAGTATTTCCCTCTGTTGAAGTTCTTCGTGAAGGTCACTCCTCGTCCGATCTGCATCTACGAGCATGAGCTATACGTGCTGCATAGAAACGCTATCAGCGGGGTGATGAGAATAGAACCAGCTAAGGAAGAGAACATTCCAGACGTGAGGGAACTTTCGGAGAGGATCACGAAACCTGAACCTTTGATGAAGGACTTCGTAGAGGCTGTGAACACGCTGGACGGCAGCAAGATGGCGTTTATGATTTTGAACGAGAGCCATCCTGTTGGAGCAGTAGGTAAGCAGGAAGACGTTCTTATGAGTGAATCTGAACTGGTTGGTACGTCGATGGTATTAACATTATTATTCAGCGTCTTTGGGTGAAATTTAACCGGTATTTATTCACTTGGGCGAATAGCAAACGAGCACTGGGCCTTGAACCAGGTTTCGCGAGAAATTCCCCCAGCGACCGCACCCTGGGCAAGGTAGCCTCGTCGGATGATTTAAATTGTGTTCGCGTTGTCTGGATTTGTCGTCGGCGCACAGATGTGCAAGCCAGTCAGGATGTAGATACGTTTCAGCCGTTATGTGCAATCCCGTAAACGGATGAAAATTAATCAGCACGAATGCAGTTGTATAATCGCTCTTCAACCCAACCGTGCGATTGAACATCCACTGCAATATGGTCAAATTTCAAAACGAGCCTTAATAAGCCTGTTATACCTTTACAATGGATTAACCAACGTGTGTTTAATTACTGGTAGCCTCAGAGCAACAATAATTAACTACCGGCACTTACTTCTGGTAGTCTACCGTCGGTATTTTTTATGTCCATTTTCAAACGCACTTTTCTACCCTTAAAACGTCGACCGATGGAAATTTCCGTCCCACGCGAAGGAATTGTGACATTCCTCTTTAGAGGTATTCCGTGTCGCAATCCGGCTGCAATCCCCTCGGGGGAGACGGCCCTGCAGTTTTGGTACTTTTTGGCCAAAAAATTTACAGTGCTTTAGGGAATTTTTTTCTATGGCAGCCGAGGTCCGAACGGGTTGATTCTATGATATTTTTGGCCGATCGACGGGACTGTCGGAATCAGGTTTCAAAATTGCCCCCGGGTTTGATTGGTATAAAAATTGCAACTAATTTTGGGGCGTCATGACTCTGAAACGGCCTCTAGCACCATCCGGCCCGCGTCGAATCCTTTAACCTCTTCGGTTGGCTCGATATTTGATCGACGCAAGTTTTCTGTAAACATTTTGTGATTTCAGTTGTAACGGAAATCCAAGACATCGAGTACATCCACACGCACTACGACGTCAGCCGATGGATCAACGTGAACATTCACAAGGAAGGAGACTACGGAATGATCGACCATTTCCTTCTGACTCCGGCGTTCCACATGCACACCAACTTTATCCTGCGCGAAATCCACCGCATGTCGGATTTCTCGGTGTTGTACTACAGGATATACCCGGAAGACTGCAGCAATAGACTTAGGGAGCGTAACCTCCCTGCGTGCCTAACGGAGATGTTGCCGATCAAAGGGATAGAAGAACCAGAGCAAACCTTACAGGAATTCAATTATTTTGGGGAGCCAGCGCATGCTGTGCACAAAATGCAACCGGCTTACAGTCTTTATGCATCTTCTAGTACCACCTGCAGCGTCCCGAGGTTGAAGATCAACACTAAGGTTGTGGTGGTAGGAGCCAGCGACTGCGCCATTGCATTCCTAGAGACCCTGTTCCTCAGTTGGAGCCCTCACTACCAAGCCACTTTTATGAACGTCACCGTGGTGTCACCCCACGGGCTGAACTATCAGAGAGCCACCAATAAAATTCGGGACATGCTCTTCACCACGAAAAGCCATCTCACCAACAGATACCTCCAGACCAATTGTCTGAGGACTTACGTAAACGTGATTTGCGGAGTACTCACTGGTAAGGAAATGTTCGTATTCGTCCTGAAGATTGTCACGAGTCAATTTCAGAGATTGATCGGAAAGAGAAGAAGATTTACATCGACGAAGAACGCATCGTGCCGTACGACTACTTGTTCCTGTTCTGCGGGCACCAGTTTCAGCTGTGGTGCTCGAACAGACCCGTCAGGGAGTATCCGGAGAATGTCTTCGTCGTCAACACGGAAACCGATGGGGTGAACGCCCTGAATTCTTTGAGAACTTTGATACCCAACACCCAAGCCAAATGTAAGAGTTCGTCCACCGTCTGACTTATATCTTTTCCACAACTAACCTGCTGTATTATTACGTGGGGCGGTAGGGTTCTAGGTAAGTTTCCTCAAACACATCAACGAAGGTACCTCGCTTCTGGGGTGTTAAAATACATGGCAGATGACTCATTCGGTCCGCACCAGAATTATCCAAAAGCTCTGTAGTTCGAGCTGCAGTGTGGGACGATGCATTGCCATCGAAATTGTTTATGTGGAATATTGCCGAACCTTACTGAGGCCATCGCAATTATGTCCCTCTATATCTTTGTTCCTTTTCACCTTAATACTAATATGTTGTGTCGAACACGATATAGATACCGTCATAGTTTACGGTCACAACATCGAAGCGTATTGCTGCCTGGCAGCCTTGCTGGAATACGGCATACCAGGTCCCAACATCACTTTCGTGGAACCCTTCCCGATTGAAAGCAAGACGACCCCTCCCCATCAGTACTCCTTCTTCAACAATCAACAAGTGGACGAAGCCGTCCAGAAGAAGCTGAGAGAAAAGGAAATAGTCATCTACAATTCTTTTCTCTTCACCGACTGGACTTACGACAAGGACCAGAAGGTCATCAAGTCTGCCCAATTCGCTTCGAAACACAGGAAGATAGATTTGGAGTGTGCCGCGTTGTTCTTGTACGGGGAAAAGGACATTAGCAAAAGGACTTTTTTGGCAATCAACAGAGCTGGTAAATGCGTGATTATCCGGGCAATTCGGTTCTACAAAATTAATTTCTACAGGCTTGGTTTACGACGGCCGTTTGGTCATCCAACCCGACTGCCGCACGAACGACCCTTTCATCTATGCAGCCGGAACTATCACGAAATATTCGAGGAAGTACTACGCGGATCACAAGATACACCGTTACTACAACATGTACGAAATTGGCCACACGTTGGGCGCCAACATAAGGAAGATTTTGATAGACGAGTGCAGCGACGTGATGAGGCAGACGAGGAGCGTGATCGTCTGCAGTAAGGGCAAGATGTCCGTGCCCAATTACACTTGGCCTTTGATAAATTATTGTTCAATGCCTGGAGGGTTGTATTATTTATCGATAACTAAGCCGGGGGTTACTGTACCTTTGATCACAGCGATGAACAGCGACGATTACGTGAGTTGGATAAAATTTATTACAATCAAACAGGCTGAATATTTCAGGGTAAAGTTTTGGTGACAGGAAGTATAGATAATCTAGAAAAGGGCATGTTCAGACTCCACGTTAACGACTTCAATACAGTGGAGACTATAACTTGCTTAGCCACGTTTGTAAGTACATATACACTCAGGTGCAAGACTCGCTTCTTTAATAATGCGTCCCAAAGCCCATAGATCGTATAAATTTGACGTCAATATGGGGGAAGCACGTGAAACTCTTGAACAACGTCGTAGAACGCTGTGAATTGATGTACGTCACGGATTTGTTCAAATTCTTCAAGCAACCGTGGGCTGCCGCTATTTACCACGACAAATTCTATTTGTTGGAAGACCAGCTGAAGGATATAATGACGTCACTCACGGTACACAGTACATTTGTTTGTTCTTACCTAATAAGTTTACTTGGACTTGATTTAACCTACAGGAAGTTGAAGGCGAATCTTTAATAGAAGACTTGATCAAGATTTTCACAGAAAGCAAATGGAAGACGGTAAAAATCTGCTCTTTTCTTAAATGGGCGATAGAGAAATGAGGCAATTTTTTTCCACAGATTCCGATGGAACAGATGGAAGAAATCGAAGAGAAATTCACGGGGTCAGAGTACCATAAACAACTCGAGTTAATGATATTGGAATATATCCAAAACAACGCGAAATGTCTGCCCATGTATGCCCATCCTCTGTTAGTACGTCAAATTTTGCAGCTACACGAAAACAGTCCCTTCTTCAGAAGGCAATAATTTTTTTTATTTTATTTTTTACTGATACTTTTACAATGTATGTATAAAATAACAATTTTGTGCAATAAAATAATTTAAGATGTAATTGAGCGTGCTAAAGGTCGTCTGAAATTGTTAGAACACAATGTACAGTTTTGTTAATTCCCATAATTAATTTAAGCAAAGACCTATGGTCAAGGTTGTGTTTTATAATCTAAAATTAAAGTAAAATAATAGTGGGAAACATTTAATTAATTCTTATTTGCCGAACTTGGAATTCTTTAATCCTAGGTGTCAAAAATTATGTATCCGATTTCTTTTGGTGCCATGCTTGACATTGCAATCTAGCAAAAACAATATAAATTCTCGATTCAATCACGTTTTTCTGGAACAATCTGTATATGATTCTAAATACAAGCTAGAGCAGGTCACCCTGTATTTGTCTTCTTGTATTAACGAAAAAACAGTTTTGTAAATATTTACCTGTTCGTAGTTGTCAGGTCTCCTTATTTCAGAAACGATCCAAGGTAGCATAGGTCGTGAAAACCTCCTATCCATGGAGGTAAATCCAAAATAATACACTGGTACCAGCTTCATTTTTCTTACTTTAATTCACCACTTATACAAACTTTATTTGTTTATGATCACAAAAATAGTTTTAACAATGTTTTAAAACACATATTCATTAGTTACTAGTGTTTTTTGTAAAAAAAAACTCGTTTTACTTGCATATTCTTGCTACACCACCGACATAAGCAACCGATAGCAAATTGCCAAAAAAATCAATAATCCCCACGGAGCAAATTCGCCACTGGTTTTTCGCACACCAAGACCAAACCAAACAGAAGCATTACAAAAACTCTGAATTTAACTTTTAACATTAAAAAACCACAGCTGGTTTGTTGTAACACATTTTCAAGGTTTTTGTTGATCACAAAAAAAAATTGTGGAACTTGTTTTTCTGTTTTTACATAAGCAAACAATTCATGAATTCATCAGAGTGTTTGGCATTAAATAATGTTTAAACAGCGGTTAGATTACGTGATTTGGGTGATTAAAGCGTAAACGGTTAACGGATTTATTTGAACAAGCAAGAACATAACCTGTCTAATCTAAATTCTTATGCCGGAAAATAACAAGAGCAAATTTAAAAATGAAATTGGAATTGCATACATAATTGGTTACTTAAATGAAGATAAGATAATTTAAATTATAAACAAATTATTAATAATCACAACTCTATATTTTAACTTTTTAATAAATAGTTCAACCTTTCTACGCTATTAGTTCAACTGTCCTCTGTCATCTCAGATGACAGCGGACTCATCTGTCATTCACATTTTCGTAGCTCTGGTTTAAGTTTCAATAATTATTGATTAAAAAATGGACTTGGCTAAAGTACCGAACGATAAAAAACTGCATTTATGCAAGAATTATTTTCGAAGTAAGTTTTTAAATCAAAATACTAATGCATATTTAGATTAAGAGATTGTTTAACCGATGTTTTTAGTTGGGTTTGCGTTCTTGCCTTTTATATGGGCAGTCAACTCGATTTGGTTCTTTAATGAAGCGTTTAGGAAGCCAGCGTACGATGAGCAGAAACATATTAAGAAATACGTTATATTTTCTATGATTGGATCGTTGATTTGGACGGTGGTGATACTGACGTGGGTAGTGACTTTTCAGTTAAACAGGGCCAGTTGGGGCGAGTTCGCGGATAATATATCCTTTATCATACCTTTGGGTGTGCCGTAATTTAATTAATTAGGACGTTATGCACTGTTTTTGGTTTATAATAAAAGAAATAACGAAAACTGTATTCCAGTTCGATTTATTCACATCACAGGTTCGAATTGACAGAAAATACTAAACTTACAATCTGATTTATTAAGATTTTATTGTAATAAATGGTGCTGAAAGCTAATATAATTATAGTAAAAATGATCACAATATTTACAACGAAATAAAAACCATTTTATCACAATATTCTTACTGCTGAAAATGTGGAAGTTCTTTTATAAAACATAAACACATTTGGAGAGTTATTTTTAGAAAATGTACACCTCTTTTTTTGCGTAATATTGTGCTAGTGAAATTGGCGAAAGATTTCGAAAACTTAGTTTTAGACTAATAGGAATGTTCAAGTATAGTATTTACATTATTTATAAAAATATACAATTTATTATTTTGTTCTACAAGACATAAAAAATAATAAAATAAGACTACACATGCCTGTCGATATTTAATTTAAAAAAGACGAATATTACTCGCAGTTTAAAAACAAATAAGGTGTTTGAAAAAAACACTTATTTAAAAGTTCTCTAAATACGTAAAGATCCAACCCTTGGTTTCAAGAGGGCTGCAATTTAACATAGGACATTTGAGAAAAGAAAAACCAGTCATAGCTTTTTTTGCAATCACATATCTATAGTCGGCGATATTCTTATAAGTCGCGACTATCGTTTTATCAGAGACAAAGTTTTTAGTGTGATTTTCACCAAGCTTGCGAATTAATGAGTTTACTTAGAGTGCAATTCAACATTTTTTAAATTAAATTTAGAGTTGTAACAGTAAATTTACTGTTCAACCTATCAATTTACAGTTGCAACTGCCAATTTACTGTTCGAACTGTCGATTTACTGTTCGAACTGTCAAATTACAATTGTAACCTGAAATTTACTGTTAAAACTGTCCCTTTACAGTCGTAACTGTAAATTTACTGCTTCAACTGTAAATTTACTGTTCGAACTGTCAATTCACTATTCGAACTGTCAATTTACAGTTGTAACTTTAGATGGGGGAAGAGTATGGATACACCACGCCCGATCTTTGCCTTGCACGTGAGTGTTACCAAAATTTCAGCAGATTTGGTGCCAAATAAAATGGTGAAAACAGGTTACTGTTTGGAATTCATATAATTTAACTCAAAATGATGAAAGCAGCGTTCGTAATAATGCAATTCGTCGTATCATTTTAAGAATTTTCCTCCAATTTTCGGCATAAAGACTAAGAAATTTAGGTTACGCCCCTTTCTTTGGTGCCAAATGATAACACAAACTCCTGCTTTGTTATTCCTCCTCCTCTTCCCTCATCTTAGGTTGTAACTGTCAATTTACAGTGTTACTGTAATTCTCTGTTCGAACTGTCAATTTACAGTCACAACTGAAAATTTACAGTTAGAACTGTAAATTTATAATCAGCAGTTGGAACAGAACAGTTACAACTGCACATTGACAGTTCGAACAGTAAATTGACAGTTCGAACAGAAAATTGACAGTTGAAACAGTAAATTGGCATTTCTAACAGTAAATTGACAGTTGAAACAGCAAATTGACAGTTGCATTGATAGTTGCAACTGTAAATGGACAGTATAAATAGTAAATTTACTGTTACAACTGTAAATTTAATAAAAAAAATGTTGTATGGCACTCCAGCGCCGTCGTAGGACACTGAAAAAGTCGTATATATTTTTATTCCTGTGCTTTTGACTTTAATTAAAATTCTTGTTTTAAAATTCCCGCCAGAATATTACAAATTTGACCTTGACGCCATTTTGACGTACAGGTCTGTCAAAACTCGATAACCTAAATTTTTTAGGATAAGTTCTGAGAACTGTCAAACTTTTTGTTGGTTTTTCTCCGCCATAGAAAGTATTCCATAAGAATTAATTTTATTTACATTGTGCGAAAAGATTAAAATATATAATATTATATACAATTTATATACAGTTCTTTAATTAGTTGTCCGTTTTCGAGAATGATTACAAATTAGGTCTCTTACTATAACAATCTTGCAGTTTATCAGGCACCCGAAATATTCATTAAAAACACCGATAATTACATCTATCATAATTATTTTATTTTGGCTTATAATAGCGCGGTGAAAAAAAATTGGTAACTTCGATATTACTTAAGCCTTCTTTTCAGTCTAACTTTAACCTATTTGGAATGTTTCTTGTGGAATTACAATGGCAACTAGAAATAGTGAAATAAATGCACGATTCCTCTCGAAAAGCCACTTCAGATTTCAGTTATCTAGGCAGATTATCTGCTAAATCAACCACAAAATTCTGCAGCATTTACAGAAAGTAAATTTGCCAACCAGTAGGCCATGAGACAAAAGAACTGAAACAACTGAGTTTGACACTTGGTTGTGTCAAATGACACTTCACTGGTGTCAATTGACCCATTTCTCTGTCAATGTCAACTGATGTAACAAAAGAGCGATTTTTATGCTTTCTGACTGAAAAATCCTTACGGATGTTTCAGGATCTGCTAGGAAACTGTCATGCAAGAAATCAACTGCTGACATAATTGATTATAAATCAAATGGTCGCCCGATATGCGTCTCACTTTAAGTCCTTTAGAATCTTTCTGTTTCTCAACTATTTTCAGCTCAATCTGGATGCCTCCCTCGTATTCCAGCGCTAGCTTTCTGGGTAAATCTTCGGGTTCGGATTTTACCACGCAGAATTTCGGCGGAACTTGATCGTTTATCGTTCTCCTTAGCATTTCCAAAATGTCCGTCGCTTGTAACTTAGAACAGAACTCCGATAGTTCTACTTCGAACGATCCAGAATTTTTATGGGAAATGTCTATCAAGTTCGGATCGGAATACGGCGTTAAATGTGCTGCGGCCACACTTTCGTCACTCCTATTCAAATTATCGTCATTCTGAACATAAAAATGCCCATTACCCGGCACAGTTTTAAACCCCAAATTCAAATTCTGGAACATCTGAAATTTTTCCGGCCCCGCGTTCGTCAGTTCCTGCGTAATCTGCATTTTTTCGTAGTTGTTGTCTATGGGGCGGTTGCGCATCTCCGCGTCGAAAGCGTGACTGCTCTGGGTATTCGAACTGGAGCTCGGACTCTGATTTCCTATGCTCAAACTATCGTTAGACAAGGAATCGTCAGAATAACACGAACTTTTGTCCGAATTACGCCTACGAAAAAACTCTTCCGTTTGCATTTCAGTCGATGTTTTCATATCGTCGTTATCTTGACTGGTTTTACGGCCGATTCCGCGCGTTATCGACGGCTGATTCTCCGACGGCTCCGATATAATAAAGGAAGGGATTTTCGGGACTTTCTGATTATCCAAACTGTCCATGGAGTCTTCCGATGTGTCGGAACCAGCTACCAGGGTGACTTCACTGCCTAAAATTAACAGTATTATGTAGCCTACAAGCATTAAATTATCAGCTAAAAAGCTGGGTACACAAATAATTAAAGAGCATTCTTTTAAAATCGTTTTTTATTAGTTGCGAATTTTGTTAGCGACGACACATGGATTTTTGCTTTAGCAAAAAACCTACTCACGTCGTTTTCACTAGAGTCCGTCGGTGGGACACGTTTTCTGTACAAATTTATACGATATAGCGACTCAGTTCGAGGGATTAAACAAGTCTATAAAAAGGCAACCCAAAAAGGACCCCTCAAAGTTACACATGCTCACCAATGGCCGGTGGGACACTTCTAAATATATGCGAAACATCTCAATTGACGAGTCTGTTATATTACCCCCATTGAAAATGTTAACGAATTAAGAGATCGCATTATAGCACCCGTCCGTGAAATTTGATGCTTCTGGTTGAAATTCGACACCTGCTCGGTGAAATTTGACACCTCCTCATTGAAATTCGACACCTGTTCGATGGAATTTGACACCTTCTTGTTGAAATTCGACACCTGTTCGATGTAATTTGACACCTCCTTGAAATTCGAATTGCAACACGCTGAATTCAAAGTGGCGTTGTAAACACAAGTACGTAAATGCGTATGTCAAATATTCACTTCGCAATCGGATTTTGAATTGTGCCAACATCGAATTGGATGTAAATGTAACTTCAAACTTTTATTTGGAAGGAAATGGAGCTCTCAGAAGTTGAATGTAAAATTCAATAATTAAAATTAATTAATCAGCATAGAAATTATTTATTATTAAGCAACGATGATACAATTTTAGAAAAAACCTCAACTTGTAAATTTTGACTTGTCAAACTTTGACGCTATGAAGACAGAGTAAAATTTAGAGCCCCAGCAATCTAGAATGCTTTATTGTTTTACATTGCTGCCTTATGAATTTTTTACAAATCGTAAGTTAACGGAAAAATGTTTGAAACACGCTTTTGAGGCTGAAAAACAACATTTACGGAAAAATAATCTTATACTCCTTGTCGTGCTACTTAATTTTCGAAATCGTTTTTCAAACCGAATTTTACAACCGATTTTTAACATCGGCTATGAAAGCTGATTCTAAAATCGACTTTAAAGATCGATTCTGAAACAGACTTTAGAAATCGATTCCGAAATCGACTATAGAAATCGATTACGTTACAACTTTTTGGTTCTGTAAAGCTACATTTACATCCAATGCACTATGGTTTTGCGTTTGATTGCATGGATTCAAATGATGAAAAATCTCGAATTACGCCTGGGGGCAATCATACTTAGATATGTAATTCGACACCCGTATGTGAAATTTGACACCTCTTTGTTGAAATTAGACACCTGTTCGATGTAATTTGACACCTCCTTGTTGAAATTGGACACACGTCTGTGAAATTTGATACTTTCGGTCGAAATTCGAGACCTGTTCAGTGAAATTTGTCACCTCGTTGAAATTCGACACCCGTCTGTGAAATTTGATTTTTCCGGTTGAAATTCGACACCTGCTCGATGTAATTTGACAATTCCTTGTTGAAATTCGACACCCGTTCCATGTAATTTGATACCTTCTTGAAATTCGACACCTGTTCAATGTAATTTGACACCTCCTTCTTCAAATTCAAATTGCAACACGCTGAATTCAAAGTGCAGTTGCAAACACACGTACGTAAATGCATATGTCAAATATTCAATCGACTTTAGAAATGGATTCAGAAATCGACTTTAAAAATCGATTCCGAAATCGACTTTAAAAATCGATTCCGAAATCGACTTTAAAAATCGATTCTAAAATCGACTTTAAAAATCGATTCCGAAATCGACTTTAGAAATCGATTCCGAAATCGACATTAAAAATCGATGAAGTACGTTACAACTTTTTGGTTCTGTAAAGCTACATTTACATCCCAATGCACTATGGTTTTGTGTGAATAAGTTACGTGCGTGCGTTATTTTGATTGCATGGATTCAAATGATGAAAAATCCCTAATTACGCCTCGGGGCAATGATACTTAGATATGTAATTCGACACCCGTCTGTGAAACTTGACACCTCTTTGTTGAAATTAGACACCTGTTCGATGTAATTTGACACCTCCTTGTTGAAATTCGACACCCGTCTGTGAAATTTGACACCTCTTTGTTGAAATTAGTCACCTGTTCGATGTAATTTGACACCTTGTTGAAATTAGACACCCGTCTGTGAAATTTGATTTTTCTGGTTGAAATTCGACACCTGCTCGATGTAATTTGACAACTCCTTGTTGAAATTCGACACCCCTTCCATTTAATTTGATACCTTCTTGAAATTCGACACCTGTTCAATGTAATTTGACACCTCCTTCTTCAAATTCGAATTGCAACACGCTGAATTCAAAGTGCAGTTGTAAACACACGTACGTAAATGCGTATGTCAAATATTCAATTGACTTTAGAAATCGATTCAGAAATCGACTTTAAAAACCGATTCTGAAATCGACTTTCAAAATCGACTTCTCTCTTTCTTCGATTATTTCTCAAAAGCCTATTTAACTTTTGCCAATGTTCCGTATATATTTAGAATCACCCTGTACCGTTATACTTTTTGGGAAGCCTTCTTTTTAACAAAACTATAAAAAAATTAATTACCTAGAACATCGGTGACTGAAATCTGAGGGTGACAAACAGCTTGTTGTTCAATCCTCCCCGTGTTGTGCACATTCGGTAACTCCTCTTGGATCATGTCTAATCCGGGACTGCCCGGATTGCTAATTGGAGAATTCGTAAGACTCCTATGGTTATGTATATTAAGAATATGATGCATGTGGTGCGGAACAACTTGATGCAAGAAACCCGCTTGGTTAGGCAAATAATTAGGCTGCAACTGCTGTCCACCGGCGTAATCTATTTTAGAACTCTCGTCTTGCTGCACTTGCTGATTCCGGAGCTCTAACTGGAGATTTGTGGAAGGAATTCCTTGGGTAATGGACCCCGTTCCTGTCGTGTTAAGCCCACTCAAACCTACACAACATTATTCATGTAAAACATACTGAGACAAACATAAAAGAACAAACCTTGCGTTATCGAAGAAATACTAGAAGGCTGTACTAAATTCCCCGTCGCAGGCTGCCCAAAACCTCCAAAAACTGGTGAAGTATTCGGACTCAAAAGCGGATTGACCACGGGTGAAGTTGCCCCAGAATACAGCCCCATCGGCAACTGCCCGAAAATATTCTGATGAATCGGAGATCCCAAATTATTACTGGTACTAGCAAACGGCGAAATATTCGTCGAATGCAACGGACTACCGCCGTAGCTTCTATTGCCTTCATACGTGTACGTCGATGGAGTTTGCGGTTGGTAGTTTTCCGGGGGCAGACCCAACGTAGCGTCTGCCACTTTAAAGTTGTGATCCCTATTCGAATATTTCTGATACTCGGGGATGTTCGCTATGTCGCCTATGCTCGGGTAGTATTGGTGAATCGGTGATGTTGACTCAGTTTTCTGGTGACGTTCGGAGACCAGTTGGTGCTGGTGTATTGGAGAACCAGGGATGGATCGTGGGGGACTCGCTCTCGAGGCTAACCCTCTTTGCAACCTTTGGCATTCTTGCTGTGGGGTAGACGGACTCAAAGTTCTTGAACCACTGGCCGAGCCTTCACTACCTCTTCTCACCGGACTGAATCTTTCTATCGACTTTTGCTCTCTCCCTATTACACGAAAACAACTCAATTAAACATACTCCCAGACAAACAAATTGCAGAAGCAAAGCTACGAGGAACAGTTCGATATGACGAAAGAGTGGAGGACCTAAATTCGATCCTTGAGGAACACCGGGTCATATCGGAAAGTTCCTCTATGAAATACATACCGTGACTACAAGAGCTACAACCCGAAAGTGTCAGAGGCCCATAAACCTGAATAGTACAAAAGGAAGCGACAATGATCAAAAAATAAATACAAACCTTGGAGCTCTTGGACCGTCGGTAGATGCGGCTTGGCGGAATTCCGGGACTGCTTTCTTTGCGGCATCATAGGGGGCATATAATTCCGTTTCATACGGGCTTCCACTTCCATTACCAACTCGGGCGATATTACTAACAAATAGCATGCGAAAAACACAAATAACTACACAAAGAAATAAAAGAAAATACAAACGAAAATAAAATCGATAATAAAAAAAACGAAGTTGCAAAAGATATACAAACAATCGTGCTACATTTAAATTGAACGAATTGGAAGCAATTTAATCACCTGGTGGGCGTTCCATGACAGTCAGCAGCCCTGTACGTCTCGTACGACCGCTCGTGCTCGCGCCTGATTGTAAAGAATGCACTTCTTCAGGGTTTGCCATTGTATGTCGCTTTGAGTTTCCTCTGCATTGCATGTATCTGGAACATCGTGCTTTTCTAGTAAAGCGTCTTTGAATAATAACAGACTGACCTTGCTACTGCATAGGGATCTGCTAATTCATCCAGAGCAGGTTGACTGTGGTCTAAATTTTGCGTCCCCGTGCCGCTACTAAGACTAGGATTGCCGCTCGAACTGTTCGACATCATAGATAGTTGTTCATGAGATCCTGGAGTGCCCCATACCATATGGAGGTTTGCCCCGCCATCTATACAAAATTTTTTGTATTGTTATACTACACGATACTTATACACTAATCAAAACGAATCAAAACTAAATTTCGAATAATAGCTTGAGGAGGCAGCTGTTCCCACTCTTCCAGGGGGATTTCTTCAACGTGTTGAAGGTTCTGAATTGGCTGACGTTCCTTCAATCGTGTCCCAGACGTGCTCGATTGGATTGAGATCTGGACTGCGGGCGTGCCAATCGATAACCTCAATATTGTGGGCATTGAGGAAATTTTGCACTATTCTGGCGATGTGTGGGCGGGCATTATCTTGCTGGACCCATATTCTCGGCAAATGATACAACATGTGGTTCTAGAACTTAGTCTATATACCTACGTGCAGTCATAGACCCCTCACGAATTACCACCAGCTCCGTGCGCCCAATCAAATTTATCCCACCCCAAACCATGATGGACCCTCCTCCAAATGGAACCCTTTCTTCCACAGTGTAGTGAAGCCTGTTACATATCATTTGGGTACTTATTTTGATTCCTGTGGCCTCTACGAGCTGATTTTGGAGCGTTGTAGCAGTACTTCTGAGCATTCTGGTGGCCCAAATCCGTATTAGACAGTTTTCTCTCCCGGAAGTTGCCCTTGCGCGACGCGGATAAGGTTGCCTTCTAACAATACCATACATTTGAGACCTTATCCAGGCCCTATTTATGACAGCTCTACTGACATCTAAAATTCGAGCTACTTGCCATCTTGAGTGGCCCTTTTGAATGAGAGTTACGACCCTAGCAGTCTGAATTTCTGTTAGGTACACTCTACGCCTTCGTGGTCTACCAAGCACATCAACATTCATGTTTATTCTTTCACATTTGAAACGAAACCAAAGAAGCAAGTTGATAAAAACATATTTTGTGGCACAAATGGAATTTAACAAAAGAAACAGCTCCTTTTTCATTTTGATTAATGTATTAAAGCAAAAAAAATATACCTGAAGCTCTACGCCCGAATCCGCCAGCCGCGTTTAAAACCGTGGGAGGCTTAAGCAAATGTGGGTCTTTTCCGCCAAAGTAATGCGGATTCTGTTGTCCTAATAACGGTAGATGTAATGGTAAGTTTGTGTGTGGTAATAATTTTGCGCCGTTTGGATCCTGCTGTGACTGCGCCATGTAATGTGTTTCCAAAACCTTAAAATTTAATTTTAACGCTTCGTCCGACGTACCCATAAAGGATATATTACCTGTTCGTGTGCGGGATCTCCAGGCCCCACTGTGTGCCTCCTAACAGTCAAGTATCTATCACCAGAAGAACAACTACCGTATCCGGTACTCGTAGAGGCGGAAGGGATAGTCAAGGAACAAGCATCTTCCGCCGTTTCCAAATCCATTTCGCCAAACTTCATTTACCCAAAATAAAACACGATAAATACATACCGGAGCCACAAAAATGAATACAAAAAATCAAAAATACCTTTTCTAAAGGTTGGCTGTCTTCATCACCCATTAAATAAACAGCAGGGATGGTTGGCATCGAGACGAAGGGCGAACTAACGTCTTCAGTCGTTGTTTCATTCAACGACCTCTTCCGTTCTTTCGACTCATTATTTTCACGTAGGCAGTTTTCGTTGAAACTCTCCCTTCGACAGTTAAAGGGTACTTCTTCTGATAACTAGAAAAAAACATACTAACTACACACAGAAAAGTATTTATACACTGAATCACGTAATAGGAAGAAAAACGAAGAAGAAGGGAGGGAAAATAATGGCATGCTTTGTAGATCTTGGATGTTGGAAAGAAAAAATATAGGAAAGAACTTGAGAGAAAGAATACAGGAAATATATAAGGAAACAAGAAACAGGGTAAGGGTGGGAGGAAGGCTAAGCGAAGTATTTTGGAAGGAGGGAGGAATCAGACAGGGGTGTCCCCTGAGCCCCTACTTGTTTAACATCTTCCTGTCAGATTTAGAAGAGGTAATGGGAAAGGGACAGGCAGGAGGTGTGATAATAGGGAAATATAAATATTGGACACTAGTATATGCGGATGATATAGTCCTCTTGGCAAAGGAAGAGAAAGAACTAAAGGAGATGCTGAGAAGAATGGAAAGATATTTGGAGAAGAAAGAACTAGTACTGAACGCAGAGAAGACTAAAATTATGAGATTCAGGAAAGGGGCGGAAGAAGTCGAATAGAGAAGTGGGAGTGGAAGGGGCAAGAGTTGGAGGAGGTGGGGGAGTTTAAATATCTAACATTCACCTTACAAAAGAATGGGGGCCAAGAGAAGCATGTAAGAGAGGTAGTAAGAAAGGCAACAATAGCAATGAAGCAGGTATGGGGAATAGGAAAAAGGAATTTTGGGGGCGACTGGAAAAGAAGAGTAAAATTGTTTGACGCATTGGTGAGCAGCTTAGCCATGTATGGAGCAGAAATTTTGGGGTTGGGAAGAGAGAGAGAAGATAGAGGGGATCCAGGAAAAGTACATAAGATGGACACTGGGCTTAGATTGGATAACGCCAGGATACATGGTAAGAGATGAAACAAACAGAGAAAAACTAAGAACCAGGGTAGGAAAGAGAGCCATGAAATATGAGGAAAAGTTGAGAGGTTAGGGCGGGAACGAGTTAGCCAGGCAGTGTTGGGAAGAGGTACGGAAGGGAGGAATAGAAAAATCGAAATGAGAGGAGAGGCGAGATAAATTTTATCAGGAGCGAGGCTATGCAGCAGAAGAAGTGGAGAACTTGAGAACACCAGCATGGAACATGGTGAGAGAGGTAGAGGAGAGAGACAAATACCAGTGCAGGATAAAAAAGAGAAGATAAGACAATCAAGATATAACAACAAATATAAAGAAATAAGGACAGCGGGACTGCCAAGATATCTACAGAGTAGGGGAAGGGAAGAGAAGATAATAAGGGTGGCAAGGTTTAGACTGGGAAATGAGATGAGAGGTGGAAGGTATTGGGAAAGCGAAGACAGAAGAATGTGTTGGGTATGTGGGGCGGAGAAGGAGACATGGGAACATGTGTTAGAGAGGTGCTGGTCGAGAGTGGAGATGATATTGGAGGAAAGTGGAAGAGGGGAGAAGTGGATGGAATTGATACAGAGGGGAAGGAAGGAGAGGGAGGGGGTGATTATACATAAATGGGAATTAGATATTAGGTTGAATTTAATTGTGAGGAGTTTATTTATTTTTGTTTGTTCCATTTATTTATATGTTTATTTGTTATTTTGAATTGTAATCCCAAATGGGAAACAATAAATCGATTATCTATCTATCTATCTAAAAGAAAAGTTACACGAAAAGTCTTAGAAATTCGTACCTGGTTTCCTGTACTACTTGTAAGTCTCGTGACGAGCTGTTCATTGAAGGACTCGCTCCTCTCGTTGATCCTTGGAGCCCTGTGTGGATCAACACCGCCGTCAGCAACCTGAGTATCGCTCTGCTGCCTCTGCATCAATTTACTCTGGAAATTGATGGTGCGCTGATGCAATTTATCCACCAGCAAGTTATAAATTGCGTAAATGTGATCGAAGGAATTAGACTTAAGCGATTGGAGTATTATATTTTGGTTTAATCCTGGCAGTTGCAACATGTGGTCTATAACGGTCTTGTTCAGATGGAGTTCCTGTTCGGGACCTGTATCGACAGGCGGTGTATCCGCCAACCATCGATGTTTCGCTATTTGTGTTAGTGTCAGTCTTTTCTCTGGCTCTACTACCAGCATGTGACGAATCAGGTGCTCACAATCTGCAAAAGATTCACAGTTAAAGTTGAAACTCTTTTACTGTGATTTCCATCAAGCTCTCTATGTAAGTGGAGATACAGACCTCCAAACTGTTGAACATTAGACAACAATTTGCGATGTAACGACGAAACTTAGCAATCTTGAATATATTTTGTTTAATTTTGGTTTACCACTTCTTGCTCTAGCTCATCAAATAGCATCGGAGGGGGAAGGGGAACGATTGATTGTGAAGATGCTTGTAACTTCGGTTTGGTTCAACATAATTTGGCAAACTTGGTCTCGTTGAAGAGAGCCCTCTTCGGTTAATTACATGCTTTTATGAGCTAGGTTCCTTTAGTTCTGTAGTGATCGCTAGAGGGCGCTGTTTGAAAGGCCAGCAAACTTTTCAAAATTTTTTGAAAATTTTAAATGGAATGATATAATAAGTATAACCTAGTTAAAAAGAGGATAGAATGATGAAAGGAATAGTGAAAACCGTTCCATTTAAAATTTTCAAGAAAATCTGAAAAGTTTGCTGATCTTTCAAACAACGCCCTCTAGCGATCACTACAGAACAAAAATGACTGAAATTACATAAGTATCTGATTAAAGGAAGTTAGCTCTTTTCAACGAGACTAAGTTTGCTAAATTCGGTTAAATCAAACCGAAGTTACAAGCATCTCCACAACCAGATGCTCCCCTTCCCCCTCCTCTGCTATTTGATGCAAGAAGTGGTAAACCAAAATTATACAAAATATATTCAAGATTGCAATATTCGTATTTCTGATCTACTTTATCTGGGTACATTTTAGAGAAAACCATGTTTTTCTTGTCGACTATGACTATTACGCCATCTAGCAGCAAACTTAGAAAGTTCTTGTGCCTGTTGTGCAAACATATTCATATGCTGCTGCTGACAGTTTAATTGTCAATTGTCACATGAAAAAATTTGAAAAAGTCATAGCCGGCTACTTGATTTTTATAAAAATTCGACCCAAACTTGCTCCAACAACTACTCCCCGGGCAAATACCCCGACAGGCATTGAATTACAGACTATTTTAACGTGCAATTTGTGTTTGTCATAATTATTAAGATAGTTTTATATAAAAAACAAATATTTTGCGTACCTTGCGACATGAAGTAGGGTATTCGAAATTTTCCTTCTATGACGACGTTTTTCAGCGCTTGCAACGTGTGGCTGTCGAACGGCAGAGATCCGCAAACTAATACGTACAAAACAACTCCGAGACTCTGCAAAAGTAAATAAAATAAAAAGTTATCGTTAAATTTATTTTTTTTAAATCGTACCCAAATATCTGCTTTGGGGCCATCGTATTTGTGGCCTTGGAACAATTCCGGGGCAGCGTACGGCGGCGACCCGCACCACGTGGACAACTGACACCCCTCCGTGAACTGATTGCTAAAGCCGAAATCGGCCAACTAAGAAAACGCGCGTTTAACAATATTAAACGAATCGAACAAAATAAAACACTAAAAAATTAATCGTACATACTTTTATATTCATATTGTGGTCCAACAGCAAGTTTTCAGCCTTTAAATCTCTATGAACGACACCCTGAGAATGGCAATAGCTAACTGCCGAAACGATCTGGCTAAATATCCGTTTAGCTTCCGGTTCCGACATTCTACCCTTCGCCACAAGATGATCTACAAATTAAAACAATTAAATTCATAAAACGACCATAAATCGATAAAATTACCGAATATTTCCCCATTACTAGCGTACTCCGTCACCATATAAATAGTCTGACCAGTTTCCATTAATTGATACAGCCGTGTTATGTGTGGATGTCTTAGTTTCTTTAAAATGGCAGTCTCTCGAAATATTTTCGTTAAGTTTTCTTCGTCTAGGGCAGTCTTATCTATTATTTTTATAGCCACCTGCAAAAAGAAACAATTTAAATTTGAATTTCAAAATAACGCGCCATGATATCTTCCGCTGTGATTCGTTTGTTTGAAATAACTTCCGCTTTCTCACTGGTCGATCCGCCGCCATTTGTCTTGCGCATTCGTGGCGTCCTCCACAAAATTTTGCAAATGTCTTAAATTATCGAAAAAATCTGTGATTATTATCGCGAATTTAGTGCTGTAATCGAGTAAACAAATGTGATGAGTTATTAAACAACGAAATTAAATAACCTAATAAAAATTGCATCTGGTGGCGAGAATATTTTGCTTAGTGTTCATTTTTACGTTATGTAACAATAATTCAAGCAGTAAATGATTAAAATTACGTGAGTGAGTGCTAATAACTTCAAGAAAATGGATATCAGCTTAATTTTAAAGAGTCGGATGGTAGGCAAAATTTAAACCAATTTTATTCAGTAAAATGCTAATTAAATAATGTTTTGAGCCACACTTTGGTGCGAGTCAGGCTCTGAGAAGCAAAAAAAGATGCATTCATTTCAGTATTTTCGTGCTTTTGTACTTATGGTAAAATTTTTTTCAGGGTTTGCAGTTCCGCAACCGGCCGCGGTGAGTCGCTTTTATTCTTTATGCATGTTTTGTTTCTGATTTTCTGTGGTACATCAAAGATGGCGCGTGTTGATATGTCAACAAATGTCAAACAGCGCGCAAAAATTCAATTTTTATTCGCTTTTTCTGTTTCTTTTGTGTTAAAACATGAAAATATTCGTGTACAAACTTCTGCTGGATATGCCAGTTAAGTGATTTTTCTTATACAGGGTTCTTATAAGTATGTTACTTAAAATTTTATTGGAAAATTCGCTAAGGCAACCAAAAACTTCAAAAACGTGTTCAAATAAGTTGCTAAAATATGATATAGTTTATTGCAAAACAATCAAAAGCTCAGAAATAATTTAATCGTTATTCCTTTTTAACGGTCTACGATTTAAAATTATTTTTACTTATCCAGGGTGTTAAAATGCAGCCAATAATTTCTGAAGCGCGTAGTACCAACTCGTCAAAATAAATTAAAAAGTTTGTATTAAACGTTTAGTTTTAGTCTGAAAACTAAAACGTATCCCTAGGGAGTTATAAGCCCGTAAAAGGGTTCAACGTTCAACTGAAATTTGATTTTGTTCTATTGGTTCAAGAATTTTTGGCATTTACAGAGTTATCCCTAAATAAGAAGCCCTGTTTCATTCTTGGTTACAAAAATCAGTGGCGTCTCATATTTTTTATTTTACAAAATTTTTAAACCTCAACTTAATTTTTCAAATACAGCTTTATAATTTTTAGATCATGGTTGTTTTCCATGTTGAATTTGCTTTTCTGCCTCTAAAATGAATAGTTTTGAGAAAATCGTCCTAAAATATTCAAGCACCTTCAATTCATACACAAAAAACCAACACTAGGTACATATTTTCAAAATTGGATACTTACATATAAATAATTTAAGGTCTGAGAGCCTTAAGGCTTTAATTCATAAACCTCGTCATAACAAATGTTCTCTTTTTCCTGTTGTTTTTCTTATTTTAAGATATTAATATTTTAATGGAGCAAGAAGTACTGTTTCTACTCGATGTAAGTGGCGCATTATTCATGAAAATGTTTTTTTAATATAACAATATTTTAATAAAAGTTTGGAAAGTCCAAAAAATGCATAAAAATTAATAGCAAATTTCCTGCAACAGAAGTTCATTTTTTTGTCCTCTTTGTAACTCAATTCGGGGACCTACTGTACAATCAAAAGCTGATAGTTTGGCAGGAAACAACTTTGGCATAAAAGACTAGATTCCATTTGAAAAACGAAGTTAACGGAATTTTGAATCTTGTAACTTGGTGATGTAAAATGTAATTTTTATTGTCATGTATAATATTGAATACTAAATCTCGCAACAATCATCCTACAACCTAATACCGAAATCGAGAATCGGAAAATGCTGTGCATTTGTTAAAAAACATGAAAAGAATAAACGAAGGAGCATGTTATAATGTGGGCGAAAAACTGTTTTTTATAGAACCTAATAAAACTTTCCTGAAAAGAGAATCTGAGAATCTGCTTAATAGCAATAGTAGACTGAACCTCTGGCTTGCAAGAACACATAAAATTTTCAATTTCGACCGAAAAACAAAAAAATTATTAGTAAACAGCGGTACCCTTGCATTCGAAGTTTTTCGTCGTAGCTCGTGCTCCCGCCTATTTTCGACTACTGATCAAAGTCGCTCAGCTGTCAATCGATCCCGAAATAGAGAGTGCGCGCAACAAGTCCATTCTCAGTGTTAGTTTGGTCGACTAGTTCCCTGCTTATCCAGCTAATTTTTGACGTTCGCTCTAGGTCCGAACCCCTGAACCCCGCAATTCTTAGTAAAATGGTGTGTCGGGCTCTTAAGGGTCCTCGTAAGGGTCTAACGTCCTTATAGCTGACTGACTTTTGGTAATGAATGAACGCAAGATATTTTTTGGCTTAACGGAAATTTTTAACGGTAATGTACCATCTAGTAGTTTCTGATAAAAAATTTGAAACTCTGCGTTATCTGTCACTTTTTTCCAGCCAGTGTATTTAGCGAGTATGTGAGAAAAAAAATTGTTTTGAAGTCATATGATAACTGTTATCACTACAAGTTAAATAATGTACTAAACAATCGAAATATAAACAAAAGTAAATATTGTATGATTAGATACATTCCTTAATGCGTTGTCTGGGTACCATTGCCTTTGCCATAATTTTTGGTAGGTAAGTGTTTGACCTTATGTAAGAGCAATCTGCTGATAAAATAAATGCAGTCTGCAGTTTGAAACTGATTCATTTTATAAATACTTTTAAAATTACTGTAATAGATAAAAAGCGAAATTCTAAGAATACAAGATGCCTATTACAAAATGGCGCTAATCAGAGTCCAGATTGAACAAAATCTTTTTATCTGCACCTAGGTGCACGTACACCTATCCATCATTTTTACAAGACGAGGAAGTCATAACTGCCTAAAGATTAGATACTAAATCTCATCAAAAAAATCAGAGATTAGCAGGAAAGCGAAAACAATTTAATTGTTCATCGACTTTTTCTTTACAATTTATTTATCATTATGTCCGCCCAAATCAGCAAGGTTAACGTAATATACCCAGCAACTGCTGTGAGTAAATGATTTTTTCTGAAACAAGACGACCTTTACTTAAAGTCCAACACTACCGAAACTTGTTTTCTGCATATATTTACTTAGGCTGTAAAAAGTGTTGTGTGTTATCTTATATACCGGGTGATAATGAAGTCGATGGTCTGACACCTACACAACTTGTTTTTCAAAGCCTCGGTATATATCTAAAGTATTCATGGGCCGATTTATATTTTCACTTGTACCGTTTCAACTTCATTGCAACGCATATTGTTACCTATTTTAAATAGAGGAAAATGAAAATACAATGGATTGACCACAACGAATAATTTAACTCACTGTAATAACCAAAAACTATTAAATGTCAAAACTTCCGTAACATTTTGTTTTCCTAAACCTTCCACACAAATATGTAATAACAAAACTTTACGACTGTTTTTAATTAGCTTCAGAAATCATGAATACAAGAAATACGCGGTAATTACTCTATTAACGAAATCCATCCAATAGCAAACATACATTTCAACTGTTTTAGTAGCGGGAAACGAACAACGAACAACGAAGAGATGCTTAGTTGGATAAGGATTTTCCGATGTTTGTAGGTGGAAATGTCACCCAATGCGTTGTCACAATAGTGCAACAGGAACTGGTGACCCTTTGACATTACGTCTCCGTTTTGTAGTTTAAAACCGAGACGTCATCAAAATGATGTTTGCGAAGTATAGTCAATGTAGGGTCGCGAACGATAGATTTGAAAATTATTCTTATGCAGTACTAACAAGAAAGTTTCTGTGCTTGATATTAATAAATAATTCGCAGGAAATTAGTATCAAGCAAAGAAATGCGTTACTTCAATATGAACTAGGTACTAAGAAGCAAGTCTCGAGATTCCAGAATTATGCTAACAGAATTCTAATGTGTATTGTGTAATTTAATTTTAGTTCCAGGACAAGGCATTGTCTAAGAAGTGTCTCAGAAGTGGGATTAAACGATACGTATTTATACTGCAAGATATTGTAAATAGTAAGACGATGAGACACCTTAAAAAGTCTTTTGTATTCTTAAGTGTTTACTCCGCTATCTGTTACTGTATCTTCAAGATTATCGTACTGTTTTTTTCATAGATATACAGTTGGCGTGTACGATGACAAGGAAATAACGGGGCAACGCGTTTTTCGTTATCGTCTATGATTGATTGTTCCAATTGTTTGTTTTCTGAAATCCGGCGCTGCTCGTAAAATTGGGTTAAGGATAGAGAGAAAATGCTAGTTATTTTGTTCAAGCAGGGAAAATGGAATTAATAAAGGTTGCCTTGGAAAGGGTTGTAATTTATTATCCCAAATCTCGACGAAACAACCGTTTCATTACCCCGTTTGAAATACGTACACCAGTAATAGTAAATAGAGAATTATGATTTTACATGAAGTGTAAATTTAAAGAGACTTCAAGGTCAACGACGCTTGGTCGCGTGGATCAATGGTTCCGACCGGAGTGATGCTTCCCTATAATTACCTATTCTCTGGTAGCTAGAGTTTTGATGACAAGGACTATAAATACTAACTTTGTTGCTTCATACTATTCGGTAAGTAAGTACTTCAGATTGCTCGAATTATCGTTTCTTTATTTTTTACAGGTTGTTTTGCTGCGTTTACTGACGGTGCTGTTCATACAACCCGAGATCAATGGGGTCAATGATTTTTGTAGAACAGCTAAAAAAGCATTTGCCCCATTTTCTGAAGAAAAAATATTCGACAACCTGTATTTCTTACAGGTTGTTTTGCTACTTTTATTGACGGACCTCAAAAATAAGATGTTGTTCATAGGGCACTATGTTGTCATGAAGAAGATTAAAGCACCACGAGCATTAGTTCCAGTTCCATGTATTACAACCCGAGAAGTACAAGGGTCAATGCTCAAAAAAGCATTTGTCCCATTTTCCAGAGAAGCGAGTCCTCAAGAAAAAAATATTCGGCAAAAGGGCCACGTTATCATATTATCTACCATAATTTTCATAGTGATCTTTGAGACTCGGTTGCAAGTCCTCTTCTTCCAAAGAGTCACTGTCACTTCTTGAATCATATTTTGACAATTACTAGGCAGTTCTGAGAGCAGCTCTTTGTAAAATACTCTCGCTTTAAAATTAATTTCTGGGCTCTAAAGAACCACTCAGTCTGCTGAAAACAGTTCATGGACAACTTGGACGGGTGGTCGGCATCGGGACCTCCAAATTTATCAAATCCAGCGGCAAGATCCTTGCCCTATCTCAATGCAAATTTTCGATAAACAAGGTAATATTTTTTTCGCGTCATCGTTTGATAATAATTTCAGCCAGAAGTCCGCTATAGGAAAAATCCGCGGCGTGCGTTATGATTGAGGGGGGAGACTAAACGAACCATCTGATCCGAACGTCCTTGGGCCGATAAGAAAAACAGTAACCTAACCTGCAAAAGGATTCTTGCAGAATCTGCTGTGCGTTTTATTGGGGGACTTAACCGAACTGACGGCACGGGAGGACGCATTCGGCGCGTGCGATTGTTTCTACTTGGCGACGTCGTTTCGTTAATTGGCGGCAATTAACAAATGAATTGGAGGATCGACAGTTCAGTGACGTCTCTAAGGCGACTTGATAGTGTGTGTGTACATGTCTACACAACTCACCTTCGTTCTGGTGACGACGTGCGTGGCCAACTTGACCACGGCGAAGTTTCCCTTGCCGATGGTCTTCTCGAGCTCGTAGTAACCGACCCGCACTAATTTTTCCACGGGGAAAGTCTTCGCGGACATTTTTCCGGGATACTTTTCGCGTTGTCGTCCGTCACCAATTGGTTATCCACGGCCTACTGGTTAGTACGTTTACTCGCATCTAGATCTCGCTTCTCTTGACGTCATCCTACGTCAGCCGAGCGCTGTACACTCCGGGCCGAAAGTTGCGCTACTTGGCGCGCTTTTCCGCATTTGATTTTGCGCCTCCAAGACGACAAATACAGGGGCAGTGCAGATTTAACGCTTTGGCTTGCAATAACGAAGTGTATTCGAATCTAATTTGAAATAATCAAGACCAGGGATTTTTTAGGAACAAAGGAAATCAAATTAGCCTGATTTTAAGATTCAGAAGGTCCACCAAGAAAACGTTGGTTTTGTGGTCTTTCAGAAGGATATTGGGATCGCATCCTCAGTAGATTACGTTAAGTACCTAGGTGATTCAAATATTATTATCCCTGGCAAAGAAGCAAACTACTTAGAAGGGTGGCTTTTTTATTTTTCAATACAGTCCCCTAAGACGTTGATACACTTGGTATAACGATGATCAAGAACTTTAACACCCGCCTGTTGAGAAGCCACAAGTCTAAGCTATGAATTTCACAGTGATACGTCTATCATGTCATGGGCCAAATCAATGATTTCTTACAAACAACAGTTTTCGCTCTTCCAGCACCTGGCGCTTGTTCTTCGCTGTTAAAGAAATTCAGGATCCTTCCATCATCAATGAAGGGGGAATGCTACTGCATTTTGGAAGATTCACGACTGAAGGATGAATGCAATAACATATTTAAGCAAGAAAGAACAGTCCCTTTTCCGAAGTTTTTACTCCCTGTCAGGACTACAAATAGTATATTTTTTCCTTTCGTTGTCTCTTCATGGTTAACAGTTCTGCGTTAAATTAAATTAAATCCATTTAATTGATAAATGTGCAGACTGGTTTTCCTCGCGAGTATCAAATGAAAATAAGTTTGTTTTCATGCGAAAGAATTTAAAGAAAGTTACTTTAGAAAAATAGGTCGCTTGTACAGATGGTCTGTGCGCTACGTCTATTTTTATATTTGTGGAGTATGCGGACATTTTTTCTAATGTAATCGATCAATTTGTTCGATATTTGCTTTCTCTAAAATCGCTGCTATTTAATTGATACAGTATTCGTCTTGTGCCTGGACGAGGGATCAAAATTTTTAAGATTATACCTATAGATGCTGTATCAAAAACAGAGAAGTAAGTAATAAACTTTGGGAGCTGGGTGTGTAGAATTTCAAGGTTAATCCTTTAGTAGTTCTCGAAGACTGCAATTGAATTTTCTGCGCCAGAACTTTTCCTTCGAAAAAGGGGACAAAAGTGCCTAAACCCCAAAATAAATAAAATGAAGCAAAACGTTTGAAGGCGAGGATGTAGGCTCGTTGCTTGTCCCGGATTGTACTCCTGGATTTTCTTTTGTCCTACTAGCGCATTATGTAATACTGAATGAACGATTCAAAGAGGCCGAGAAGTCCTCAATAATGTGATATAGAGGCGCAGAATCCGGGTCGAGATATGCTTCCAATGAGGAGATACATTTCATTGATCGTAGTATCTGTCTTCCTCTCAAATTTTATTGTCCTCACATGAATGAGTTTGGAGAATAGTAGCGGAATTGTTGGATTGTTAGGACTGATGTAGGTTAAATAGGGAAAAGGCGTCAGTTTTTGATTCACTTATATCAGTTTTTATTGCAGATAATGATACAAGTTTATGTTTTCCTTTAGTTTTATAAATAGCCCGCGTAAAAATTAAAGGATAATTCAGTTTCTTGCAAAATTTGTATCTCTCCGAAATTTTGTAAGGAATCATCTGCATGTCCTAAATCCTTATATAAATAAGGAAAAGTAACGGCCCCAATAACAATCCCTGTGCAACATCATATTCAGTTTTTATAATTTCACGTTCGTGTTTTTGTCTAATACTGTATGTGAAAAGAGTGCTGTGCAAGAATTTGCAAGCACTTTTTGATAAAAGCCGTGATGGCGTGTTGGCAATTCCCGATTGATTTAATGCCGGGATAAATTTGTTACCCTTGCCTGGCTTGTGAAGACGTCATCCGACGACGGGAACTTGTAACCTGCTTAATTAGCATGACGTCTTTTAAGTATTGATGTAAAATGCGATTAGCTAGGGGGTTGGGCGCCGGAACGCTGCTGCAACGATTCGCTGCGTTGCCAAGTTCTTCAGAGAAATTTCCCCATTTGGCGTGTTTGGAGTTTAGACACTTTTCTGTTTTTGGGGATCATCACAATAAACATGTATACATACTGGCTAAAGCCAACATGGTATTAATTATTAAATGCGTTTATGATCTTGTCTCTTTAAAGATTTAGACGAACCAGTTGAAAGCGTTTTACCCGGTTAAACGACCCGCTAAATGACTTTTAGGCACTATTTTCCATACTTGGCAACGCTGTCGCACTGCGTCTCTGGCAGATCATCCGCGCGGGAAAGCTCGATGACCGCGGCGTCGGCACGTCACGCGCACGTCACCGGCGACCGTTCTCGCGCATATCTTGTGCCCTATGCAAATTACGTTAAAAGTTGGATGATGCATTGCATTTTTCTTTGTAATAAAAATGCACGGTCGAATGCCTGTATGCTGCACGATACCAGTGTTTATTTTTAAATAATTATTACGGAGGGTTTGATTTAATTTGTGTTTATTTTTGTTTTGCGTCATACGTTATACAGAATGTTTGCGCGAAACGCATGGGCAAGTTTATATCGGTAATGGGGAGGTTTACGAAAAAATGTCGATGTGGCCACGTGATCGTCTATTACTTTTGTTATGTATTATCTATGTCATTACAGACCCCATTACTTTGATAAGAAAGAATCACAAGCGAGGATGTTAATAATAGACACAAATAAAATTGAGACATCAAGATTTATTCATACTTCAACTCAGATTAGTTACCGTCTGCATTAATCATAAATAAAAAGTGTTTAGTATTCCTAAAGCTTGGTTATACAACCAAACATACACCAGTTGACTGCGATTCCTTTCAGTACCTATGTGCAGTTAGGGATGGTGATCCTCCTTTGTCCTGATCCTGGTCATCTATTACCTTACCAGTTCCAAGGCTTACGCCAACCATTCTTGCATCCGCAACTCTATTTAAAACCACTAGACTTCGACTATGAAATCCACAGAAGAAAATAAACAACCAAAGAAAAATAAAATACTATATTTTTAAAAATATATACATTCGTTTCTTGTATCAATTTCCTTAGTCAATACCTTAAATACATTTTTATAGACATACAAAAAAAAGAAAACGGTAACTTCATAATTAAAACCTAACAGAATTTTTGCTATAGTTGTGTTTTTCTCTTGTACAGGGCACAACAGAGCTTTCAATTAGTAACTAATAAAAATAAATAAATGGACGTCGCAAACGGAACAAAAAATTTGATTTGCGAAAAACTGGAAAGTGTGATGCAAAATGAGAAGTAGGAATAGGAATGTTGTACCCTGTTACGAACATCATTCTATACGTATATTTCGCCTCTGACGACAAGAAGCCAGCTCGTGTTTGACTAACCTAAGCAGCAACACTAAAGCAAGGAGATCGGACACTATTAGCATCGCAAATACGTATTCCCATCCGTAATTTGACACGAAACCTGCTAGGAACGGCCCTACGGCTGCCCCTGAAATAAACAAAATAACTAATGTAAAATATTAAAAAATTCAAATGATACTCAAAATTACTATAATCAAAACGACAACCAAAATTCCATCAAAACACTGCATACTACCAATGGAAAAGGTTTGTTATAATATTGACCGGTTTCAAGATTTAAAAAATGTCATCAGAATATGTTTTCATACAGTAAAATTGTAAATACTCGTATAAACAATATAAATAGAACAGAAATTTTAATTTCAGAAATTGAAGTAGCTTTAAAAAAGGATAATGATCCTCAGAAGTCAGAACAGAACAGAAATAAATTTATAAATTTTGTGAATATATTGGCAAACATTGAAATATTTTTTGTAAAAATCGACGTTTCGCCCCCGTTCGGGTGCTTTATCAAGATTTTATTTAAAAAAGTATAAGGTAAAAAAAATGTGACAATTTTATTATAGTTTAAAAAAACATTACATTTCCAATGTAAAATTACTACCAATTTACAAATATGTACTTAAAAAATTGTCACATTTTTTATACCTTATACTTTTTAAATAAAATCTTGATAAAGCCCCCGAACGGGGGCGATACGTCGATTTTTACAAAATGATAATAATGACACGAATGAAGACACAAATAAAGAGGTAGAAGTGGAGACAGAAAAAAAATATTTGAGATGTTGGAAAGAAAAAATATAGGAAAGAACTTGAGAGAAAGAATACAGGAAATATATAATGGAACAAGAAACAGGGTAAGGGTGGGAGGACGGCTAAGCGAAGTATTATGGACGGAGAGAGGAGTCAGACAGGGGTGTTCCCTGAGCCCGTACTTGTTTAACATCTTCCTGTCAGATTTAGAAGAGGTAATGGGAATGGGACAAGCAGGAGGAATAATAGGGAAAAAGAAATATTGGACACTAACATATGCGGATGATATAGTCTTCTTGGCAAAGGAAGAGAAAGAATTAAAGGAGATGCCGAGAAGATTGGAAAGATAGTTGGAGAAGAAAGAACTAGTATTGAACACGAAGAAGACTAAAATTATGAGAGTCAGGAAAGGGGGGTAGGAATAAATCGCATAGAGAAGTGGGAGTGGAAGGGGGAAGAGTTAGAGGAGGTGGAGGAGTTTAAATATCTAGGATTCACCTTACAAAAGAATGAGGGCCAAGAGAAGCATGTAAGAGAGGTAGTAAGAAAGGCAACAATAGCAATGAAGCAGGTATGGGGAATAGGAAAGAGGAATTTTGGGAGCGACTGGAAACGAAGATTAAAGTTGTTTGACGTATGTAGCCGTGTATGGAGTAGAAATTTGGGGGTGGGAAGAGAGAGAAAAGATAGAGGGGATCCAGGAAAAGTACATAAGATGGACACAGGGCTTGGATTGGATAACGCCAGGGTACATGGTAAGAGATGAAACAAACAGAGAAAAACTAAGAACCATGGCAGGAAAGAGAGTCATGAAATATGAGGAAAAGTTGAGAGGTGGGGGCGGGAACGAGTTAGCCAGGCAGTGTTGGGAAGAGGTACGGAAAGGAGGAATAGAAAAATCGAAATGGGAGGAGAGGCGAGAGAAATTTTATCAGGAGCGAAGCTATGCAGCAGAAGAAGTGGAGAACTTGAGAACAGCAGGATGGAACATGGTGAGAGAGGTAGAGGAGAGAGACAGGCAAATGCAAGTGCAGGATAAAGAAGAGAAGATAAGACAATCTAGATACTACAGCAAATATAAAGAAATAAGGACAGCAGGACTGACGATATATCTACGAAGTAGGGGAAGGCAAAAGAAGATAATAAGGGTGGCAAGGTTTAGACTGGGAAATGAGATGAGAGGTGGAAGGTATTGGGAAAGCGAAGACAGAAGATTGTGTAGGGTATGTATTGTAATCCCAAATGGAAAACAATAAATCCATTGTCTATCTATATCTATAACTTTTGTAAATGTTTCTCTTATATTATGTAAAGTCGCAAAATGAAAAGTTTCGGACATACCTATGGATCCAGTACCGTCAATAATAGCGGTGACAGTAGCCAGAGCCCTCGAGTTCCCTTCCAAAGACGAATGGGTACCCAGTTCCGCAGACACGGCCGTCGTAATAAGGGCATATGGTCCGTTAACCAAAATCCCGACGACTATCAGTAAAATCAAATTTAACGCTAAACTAATACTGCTGAAGTGTTGGTAGAAAAACATCTGCGAAAGAAATTGCGACAATTTTCGTTAAGCAAAAAAAAGAAATCGAAATACCATAGGAGCTGCCAAGGCCAACATCCCGACGCACGTCGTCGCAGACATACCGCTGTAATCGCTGATTACACCGGCTGCGATGGCGCCCATGATCCCGCCGACGTCGAACAGCGTTGAAAAGTCCGCACTCAAAGTCGGACTCATCGTGGCTTAGAAAATTTAATTTCAAAATAATTCGATACGTTTAACAGAAGAACTAATACTCACTCGACGCTTTCACGTAAAGCGGCAGCCAATAAAGGAACGTGTAACTGACCAGCTTCGAAAAGAACAGCGATAAAGAGAACTCCACGACGCCGGGGATTTTGAACGCCCCGAAGAAACCGATCGCTCGATTCGACTCCGGTCTGCGGTTCTGGAGCAGATGCGTTCTTTCTGTAAGCCTCCTTTGCACCTCCTTCAAAAAAACAAAAAGCACACCGATAGCGGACAGAGCAGCACATGTCGTAATGAGTACATTTAATGAAGCTGTTGATGCCACGTGACAGACCGCTCCCAAAGTAATGTGCATAAAAGCGGTACAACATTAGATTATTTTAAACGAAAAGACACAGTACATTGAGGCACATGAATCCTGAACAGAGACTTACTATGTCGTCCTCAGAAGCACGGGGTCTCTTCCTAGCTAGCATTAGTTCCTAAAAGTAATGGTCAAAGTGACATTCGCAACTTTCGGGTTTTACGGTACTGGTGCGATCGAAACCACACGTAATGGAAGGTTGATACATATATATAATCAAGACCCTTCTACCAAGATATTGGTGTTGGGCATAATAATTAGTAACTACACTTTCTGTACAGTTTCTTTCCACTTTTTCCTGTCTTTGGCCACTTCCTTTGCTTCATTCCACGTTAGTTCTTTGTCCTTGAGTAATTGTGCTACGACACTGTTCCATGATTTCGGAGACTGGCACTATACAGACTGCAAAACTCTTTTTACCGTGTCCGTCTGGGTACAGAGCATACTAGCATTATTGAGGACATAAAGGATCCCATGCTTGACATGAGGACGGATTACATGGTCCCCAAGAACACCGCACAACCACTCTTTCAGGTCACAATCGATGACCCTAGAGTGGAGAACTAAACTCTGAACAGCATACCTTCCGGCAGTCTGATCTGGTACACCGACGGTTCTAAGACCGACACAGGTGCTGGGTCAGGACTGTTTGGAGATAAACCAAGAGTGAAACTCGGCTCCTCTCTGGGCAAATATGCCTCTGTCTTTCAAGCAGAGGTCTACGCGATACTACAATGTGTGCGGGAAAACATTAAGAGGGGCTACAAAAATCAGCGGATCTTTATCTTATCAGACAGCCAGGCAGCTTTGAAGGCTCTTATGAGCCCAAAGATGTCTTCCAGACTGTTGTGGGAATGCTTCGAGCAACTTAATATCCTAGTCATGCGGAACGCAGTGAGACTGCTTTGGATTCGAGGTCACTATGGGCTGATAGGGAATGAGGAAGCCGATAAACTAGCAAAGCGGGGCTCTTACGATCCTTTCGTTGGACCGGAACCTGCCCTAGGCATAACTAAGAGCGCAGTCAGACACCAAGTAAACGGATGGATTCGCGCTCAACATCACAATCACTGGAACGTGATTCCAGGACACAGGCACAGCAAGTCGTATATAAAGGGACCTTGCAGGAAAAGATGCTCAGAACTACTTTGCCTTAGTGGGATGCAAATTAGAATCGTAACAGGCTTCCTAACGGGACACACGACCGTTAAAGAACACCTGTGGAAGATTGGCAAATATTACGGAGACCTTAACTGCCGCTTGTGTAATAAGGAACGGGAGACGGCTATGCACATCCTGTGCAGATGTGAAGCTCTAGACCAGAAGAGGCAGCGAATTTTCGGGCGATGTCTGATGGAACCGGAAGAATTTTCCACGCATTCAATGTTTGACTTGTACCGTTTGGTCCAAGGCACCAAGATCATAGAATGGGTGTGACTTAGAATTTAGGGTGAGCACAATAAGCCCATTTTGTGGCTGCAGTGCATCTGAGCCTTCGGGCAGGCAGGCCCTAAGGGGAGGAAAAAAAAAATGTGCTACGACACTGTTCCATGATTTCGGTTGTCTTTCTCTCGTTCTTTTTGGTCTAACTCTTGCCTCCCATATATTTCTAGCTGGCTTTTCGCTTGACATTCTCGATAGATGTCCAAACCACTCCAGTTGCTTAATTTCGATTTCCGTGTTCAGCGATCAGTTTTCCATGTTAGATTGCATAAGTTCACCAGCCATGCTATGGGAGCCTCGTCCATTTTCTTTACCATTTCTGGTGTAATTCTGTCATGTCCAGCCGCTTTCCCCCACTTGAGTTTCTTAATGGATTCTTTCAGTTTATCTTAAATTATCTCATCCTCTGTTATCTCTTCACTTTTCTCAGCTTCGTCATTTGTTCTGCTCTCATCTGTTGCTATTCTCAGTAGGTCTTGGAAGTACTCCCTCCATCTCTCCATGATATTGTTCTCTTGTCTTAGAACTTGTCCATTCTTAGCCCTTGTTTGTTTTACTCTTATGTTCTTACTCTTTCTAAGAGTTTTCAGTACTCTGAAGAATAGTTTTTGATTTCCTTTACTGTCTTGCTCCATCTTCCTCCCAAATTCCTCCCATGAATTCTTCTTCTCATTCTCGATTAAGTCTTTAGCAACTTTTCTTTTAACCTTGTACTCTTTGCAATCTTCATCTCTTTGGGACTGATGGTATACTTTCCATGCTCTCTTCTTTTCTTTCACCTTTTCTCTAACTGTCTCATTCCACCATGATGTTTGTTTTTTATTTTTGTTTATTTTAACTGTCCCACATGCTGCCTTGGCCGCATCCATTACCGCTTCCTTGAAGATTCTCCAATTTCACTCCACACTTCCTTCCATCTGTACTATTTTTCGAATTTCTATTTCCATTAGTTCATTGTATTCCTCAGCCACTTCTGGGATCTTCAGCATGTATGACCTGATTACTTCTCTGTTTACTTGTAAAATGTTGCTTGTTAATTTGTTACTTTTCGTTTCCTGACTTTCCCCCATCCAAATCACGGAAGGTTGATACGTTTCAAATCTGCCCTGCATATTCTTTGAAGATCAAAAATTGCGCCTACAAGTTTGTCAAATACCATTTTCATCATTTTGTTCAACAGATATTTCCGTGTTACAGCCGGGGTGCCTCAGGGATCTGTTCTCGACCCATTGCATCCCCACCTACGAACTGGCTATCTGCGGAGCAGAGAATTGACTCTGATTTGGAATAATTCGTCTAAATACCACATTGCCTATTCAGTTTCATTTGAAGAAACTGTTCCGGAGTACCACAGGGCTCTCATATTGAGCCTCTCTTTTTCAATCTGTTTGGCTTTGCTAATAGTAGATTCTTCATATTGCCGACAATTTGAAGATACTTAGTAATACTTCAGAATTCCTTAGATGATCCACTGTTGCAAGAGAACCTGGATAAATTTACATCAAAATAGTTGCTGTCGATTCATGCACGAAGATTCGATCACATGTCTGTTAGGCTAGCTTATGATGGCCAATGGAAGAGAGTGCCATTCGCAAAATCATGATGACATTCACTCGACGTAATTGGTATAAATAAACCTCATAAAGAATAAAGAAATAAAAACCTTCTTTACGTGTAGTCTCAATACGACACCCGTCAATCAGATTCCGGGAGCTTCGGCCCGAGATCTAAAAAGAACCGCAACGAAGCAACACTTACTTGCTCGCCGATGATGATGTTCGTGTCGTCGGTTTCTGAGCTGTAGTCGGACGATGGTTCGACGTTAGCCACCGTGTTCTCCAGCCGTCGGTACTGTCTCTACCGGAAAGAAATGAAACATGCACATGAGACCCCCGAAAGACACGTTTAGAGAAGCGGTGAACGTACAACATGCGACGGAATTTACCTTTGTCGGATGCTGTTGCTCGCTCTCTGGGGGCGTGCAGCCTACGTCGTTGGGATTTACGACTAGAAAGAGGAAGAGAATAAAACCCGCTATTCCCATTATCAAACCAGGAACTATGAAAGACAAAGACCAGTCAGTTTCCACGTATTCCGCTGCTATCAGTGAACCTGCAATAATTTCATGATTAAGCAAAATATGTGTACAACATAATTTATTAACCTAAATTGGGTTTGGGAATTTCTATACTTGTTTCTGGATTCAGCTCTTAAACTTATTGTGTTCCGTTTCATTTATTATGAGGGGTAAATATCCCGAAAAATTTTTGTACACAGGACTCGGAATTCCAAAGATTTCCAAGGAATTCCAAAGATGTCCTAGGAATTCCAAAGATTTCCAAGGAATTCTAAAGATTTCCAAGGAATTCCAAAGATTTCCTAGGAATTCCAAAGATTTCCAAGGAATTCCAACGAATTCGGAGGCTTTCCAAAATAATTTTATGGAATTCCGAACGTCTTCGAGGAAAGTAATCTCCTCCCAATTATCCCAAACAAAAGTGCAATACTGGCATAAACCTTTTTACTTTTATGCTTAAATTTCTTAATAGAGTGCTTAAAGAAACAAAATAAACTAATTTTTGATTATTTAAAACAAATATTATTTTATTAAAGAAAACAAAATATATATGTATATAAAAAAGGCAGCTCTTTAAACTAAAAATAACAAAATGGTAGCTTGAAAATAAACGTAAATACTAATACAGTGTGCCTCACTTTTTACGACTTATTGCTCTGTTATTAAAATGGAAGTAATGAAAAGTGAGATATATTGTGTAACGAATGAATATCATTAAAAAGGAACATAGAACGTATAACTTCTATTATAGGTAACTTTACATAAATGTTACGGTAATTGTGATTAATCCGGCTATTTTGTATAAATATCGGCAATTATACATACTTAATCACCACGGAATTTGGCAAATATAATAAATTCTTTAATATTTGCAGTAGGTAATTAATTGAATTGGCTGGTTTTTATATTTGATACCCACAACTTAATGGTAAATATAATAAAAGCCTTTAAAATATTCGATTTTTTAAATTAACCGGACGATATATAAAATCACCAACCAAGTACGGCCAATGTAATAAATTACGTTAGATATAACCGACCTGCCCTGTACGGAGTTCACTCTTGGAATGTATGACACTTGCATACAAGGCAAATTTTATGACACTAGCGTCCATAAAGCAAAATAAGGCTCAGCAGGTAAATTAAACAACTCTGATCTAGTGGCATTTGTGTGCAACATAAAATTTGGATTCCTAATTTAAATATTTATTTCGAACACCTATTATGTTAAATATTGAGGTAAGTTAACTTGATTCCCCCGGTGATTTCTTTTGTAAAATGTTTGTTGAATGATCTTTGAGGAGAATCATATTATAAACGCTAACGACTGAGACTTACAACGCCCCGCTCGCTTCGCTTGACCTTAACCTGGCAGATTTTTATGTTGTACGCAAATGACACTTGTTTCGATCTGCCCGCTTTTCCTGCTGGACATCTTTCCTTATGTACGCAAATGTTACGTACGCAAGTACCTTGACGCCCACCCTAGTACTACTACAGCTCCATGCCTTAATAATTGGAACAGAAAATAGAAAACAAAATAATTTATTATTATTAGTATTATTGCCACCGCGTCTTGGAACCCTTTCGCAATTTCCTAAATCAAATATTCTCGAAATTATCAAAAAAGTACTATTTAGAACCCAATAATACCTACAACGGACAGTTACCCAACTAAATTCACAGATTAGAGACTAAACTTCTGAAACTAATACAGAATTGTGACAGCACTGTACCTCACCCCACCCTCAAATTGAAAATTATTGGCCGGTGGATGCGAATGCAATGGATGCCTGCAGATTGCAGAAACTCAGATACCCCTCCTATTACTCATCACCACTAAAATGTTATTTTCATACAGTTAATGAATAGAATATTAAAATGTATTTCAAATATTCTTAAGGAACGTGTGGAGAAGATTGTCCTTCCATAAAATTTGCTATTCAACATTGTTTGCTGAAAAACCATTAGGAATCTACTGCTCCGTGCTTCTTTTTCCCGGAAAAAACGATCATTAAAACGAAATCAAAGTTGCTTTAGAAACATTTGGAATTGACTGTTTTACCCCATAAGGACCACATACAAAATTCACGGTTTCGGGGAATTCCAGGGAATTTCCAGAGAATTCCAAGGAATTCCAAGGACTTCCAGGGAATTCCAAGGAATTCCAAGGACTTCCAAGGACATCCAAGGAATTCCAAGGACTTCCAAGGAATTCCATTGCAATTCCAAATAAGTGTACGCAAATTTTTCGGGATATTTACCCCTCAATTTATTAGTTGTGTGTTGTTTGTGTTTTAAGGCTTAATAATGGTGTTACACCTTTTAAGTTATGTTCAGAGAATAAGTTATGGAATCTTATCTACTTTTTTTATCAACCAAATAAACTTTTTAGTGCTAGCTCAAACTCTTCTCTCATTATAGAGCAGCCTACGTTGTCCCCCTCTACAATGCTTTCCCTTTCTAATAGGTACAGGGTGAGTCAATAGTGCGGGATTCTTCATTATATCCTTTACAGTTAGAAATACTAAAAAACTTTCCATATAAAAGTTGTTTCCAGTGACATGTCGCTCCAGCTAAAATTATTTTTAGCTATACAGCTTGCCCCATATCTGCTGCATGCAGGTCAACTTCGTTATTTCAAATGGAACACCTTGTATTTGACTTCATTTTCGAATTCCTTGATCGATTTTACTACGAGGTTGCATGAAATAATTTTTTTCTAAACTTCATATTTTTTGAGTTATGGGCATTTTCTTGCGAATATTTGCAGATGCAGAACAATTTTGAAATTTTAATATCTCGGAATTGAATAAAGTTGAAGCAGTAATATTTTGATGGGATGAAAGCAACATTTAGGAATAACTGTTGCTGTAAGAAACAATTGAAAATATTATACAGGATATTAGCAATTACAGGACCAAATTAGAAAATTTGAAAACACCATAACTTTCTAGTTTTAAATAGAAGAACCCTATTGTTTTTATACCATTATTGGATTCCCCATAAAATTGCCTTTCTTATTGCAATACACTTCCCTATCTCAAAATTAACCGTTTATGAAATATTTGTATTTTCCAGATAAATCTAGCAAATATGATTTGATAATACATACTCGGTTGCAGTGGCGTAACAACGTGATTTTTAGTTGTGTTCCAAACTTTTGGCCGGGCCCCCATAGGGATGTAAAATGACTAATTATTTTTGTGACTTGTGTCTAGGGTTGCCAAATTTTGAATTCGGAAAAGCGTGACATAAATTTAGATAGTAAGATAACACTAGTCGCGAAAATTTTGTACTTTTCAAGGTCAAATGCCCTAAAATGAAAAGCAGGAAATTCGAGTTTGCCCCCCCCCCCCCTGGCTTTTGGTATACAATGAAATATGGTAGGTACTATATTACTATAATGAAAATCAATCAATTATATGCTAAGAAAACTTTGCTTCGCCCCCCCCCCCCCTGGAAATTTTGGATGCGACGCACAGTGGTTCAGATTTCAAAATACCCGATTGAAATTCATATCTGGTAAATGAATTACAATTTTCAATTAAAAGTTTGTGATGTAACACTAAAAAGACATACTAATGCATTTATAATAATAATAATAACTAATAATAATAGTAACAATAATAATAATAATAATAGTAGTTGTTACGACTTTGCAACAGAAATTATTTAAGTGCTTTAGATGTAATGTATGTTGCAATATTATGTAGAAATTTAAAAAATGCACAAATACATTGACAATAATAATAATAATAATAATAAAATACTAATAATATTACAGGCGATTTTGCATGTTACGAAATATTTGGAAGGGCTTATTTTTACTGATCATCATCTTCTTCTTCTTCTTCAAAATCGTCATCAGAATCTTTCTTGTCTTCGTCAGAAATATTGATTAATTGGAGGACATCAACATCAGTGATCTTCTGTTTATGTTTTCCGTGTACAAATGAACTTAATTGTGGATCTGAGCTTAAAATTAATCGAAGGAAAAGATCTTCATTTATTTTAATGGCACTAATTTTCCTGGTGTGGTGTTCCCTGTATCGTCGCAAATCTTTATTTTTCGCTTCTTGTGCCTCTTCGGATAATTCTCCAATACGCAAAACAGCATTTTCTATAACTGCTGCTCCGTGTAGTAAGATTTTATGGACGGAAGTGGGCATGTA
Source organism: Xestobium rufovillosum (assembly GCA_963966045.1). Classification (NCBI taxonomy): domain Eukaryota; kingdom Metazoa; phylum Arthropoda; class Insecta; order Coleoptera; family Ptinidae; genus Xestobium; species Xestobium rufovillosum. The sequence goes on from OZ014497.1 coordinate 34,026,500, forward strand.
GTACCACTCTTACAAGCTCACAAATTTTTGGGCTGTTTCCACACAATAATTTTCAAATTTCTCTGTGTTTATTTCCTGGTTGCTATTGATTACCTTCAAAATTACTGAAAATCTTTTAATTAGATCTTCATCGATGCCAGTAATTTCAGACGATAATTTAGGATCAGCAAAAAATCGTCTTGCAGTATTCCCATCATTTGTGGTGCCTACACCTGCTTTAGGTACATCAACGACTAGTCCCATTCTCTGCCGAAACTTATTTTGAAGTTCGCGTTTCTTGTTTTGTAGTACTTCCCTGTTTTCTTTAGATACTTTCCACACTTTTAGATCTAGTCTATAGGCCACATGAAGAAGACATTCGAAAAAACGAATATAAGCATGTAAGACCGACAATCCAAATCTTAACATTTGCGGTTGGATGGGGCAAGAACGAATTTGTTCAATATCATTTAATTGCGAAATCGTAGCGTTGCATATGTAGCACCTCATACTCGAAGTGTTAGCCAATGCACTGCACACCTTTCCGTCAACCATTGTCAGTGACAGTGTAAATTTAATTCGACCGAATTCAGAATCAAATGGCAATAAGTTGTTAATTTGTTGGTTTATGAACTCTTCTTCAGCTTTAGAAATTTCTTGGGTTTCGTGAATCCACTGAAGTCTTATCGGCCGGCAAAATCTCTTCGAGGCAGGGCTTGGATTTTTCCAAAAAACATTTGAACTATTTTCATCCACTAATCTTAATGGTACTAAAGATGTAACAAATACACTCTCTTCAGCACGTATTTCTTCTGACGTGTTGGATTTTTGTTTAAATGTCGTATATCCAGAGCTTCCATCAAAGCCCCATTTGCAAATCAAATTCAATAACCTATCGGGATTGCTTTCTGCCGGTATTATTTTCAAAATACTTTCACATGTTTTGTTGAGAAGGGTTTGAAGAGGAACTTCGCATTTTTCTTCCGTGAAAATAATACCTTCTGGATACAATTGTTTTTTTATGTCCAGCACAGTATGATATGATGGATATAAATTAGTGTGCCCATGAAGCGAAGCTGATCGTCTTAGAGTAAGGTACTGTTGTTTGGTTAAACTTAACGAAATTACAAGTGACAAAGCCTCTTCCGGAGTATATGCAGACTGATTTGTTTCTATAGTTTTCCATTTTTTTAAAATGCGTTTAGCACGGGATGGAGTTGTTGGCACAGTTTCTTTAAGCAATTTAGCAGCCGCTTCATCGCCTTTTTCTCTTAATTTCATTGTTGTGGCATAAGCCAATTCTTCAGAAGATTTTGTAGTTCGCAGTTCTTCAGTTTTTCTACGCTTTACCACATCAGAACAATCCTCAAATTGTTTAGATGGGCAACCGCGACCTAAATTTTGTTATCCGTAATACAAATTGATAAAAAGTTTTATAGTTCGGCTTACCTCCTGTGGATGTTGAAGGTTCACTACTTATAGGAGTAGGCACACAACGGAGAACAATATCTGGGAATTTTATTTCTTCGTGAAGCCACATATCAAATTTCTGTAGAAACCGTTCATTATTTCTATTTACACTCTTCCAATTTCTGATATGGAGCAAAAAAATTAGTTCTAGTAAAAACTATAAGTGCGTTTGTAGCAGCATCATTTCCGTTTGTATGAAAAACTTCTTTCAAATAGTCTATAACACAATTTTTTCGAACTTCAATGGATAATTCGATATTTTCTAGAAACTTTTCGTGTAAAGAAAAACGCGTAATTGGACGAACCGCCATCGTTAAAATATACACAAATACACAAAATATCCACAAACTAAAGCTACACCACAACACGCAATATCAAACAACAGAGTAATAGCCACCAAAAGTGCGAACAGCAAGAGGCGCAAATACAATGCCGGGTGAACGTGACAACGCAACCCCCTGTCGTAAGAGGGGCAAACCGATGCAAACCATTTAGGTGTTTTTGTTTACCTAAGACCCTAACTAATACTGTGTACCGAAAATTATTTTGTCCTCTTGTGTCCTCTGTTTCGTAGAATACATTTAGTGCGAAAATTAGTGGAATATGGAGGGTACATAAAGTACTAGTGAATTTAAGAGCAGGTAAAATTTCTTAGAAAAATAATACGGTCAGGTGATAGCTAAAGGTCCAAGCTTTCTCGGCATATTCATTTTTTTCAAATATTTTGCAAGATAAATTCTGCACAGCCCCTAGAAAAGGTCGCATTTCAGAGAACTCAATTTTTGTTCGAAATGCAGAAGTTGACCAGATACTAGAAGAACGATTGTGTGTTATGTTTAGCGTCATATAAAAAAATAAAAATTTTGATTTTCGATCGACTATTTGGGATTTTGAACCACTGTGCGACGCCCATGTAATAAGCTAGAGCAGAAAATGAATGTTTATCATTTTTTCATTTTTATTTTTTTATTTTTCTTGTCTGCTGCCTCCGGGCCCCTGAATTTCCGGGCCCTAGAGCCTCCGTGCAGAAGAAATGGGACAGTCTGTATAAGTGAAAATAATCTTATATGAAGATAGAGAATCACAAATTAAAGGGGGTCTCTTATATAACATTTTTCGCTAAAATGTACAATAGGGGTGCTATGGAAGAATCCCACACTAGTGACTCACCCTGTACGTCCCCATGGCAAATCTTACCTAGTATATTTCCTATGCTAGTGTGTGAATTCCAGATGCCGAAGATGAGCCCTCGTTTGCCTTTACCGAACCAGTTGCTGACGACGGTGACCACGCCGGGCCATCCCGTCGTCTGGAATATCCCAGCAAAGACCTGCAAATTTCCCAAGTGTCAATTTCAGGGAGCATTAATGTATAATCGCTTAAATATACCTGCACAAAAACGTAATAACTGATGTGGTGTATGTCGTACGACTTGGCGATTCCAAAGAGGTAGCTGAAGAGGCCCGACATCAGCATGCCCAAGGACAGGAAATACCTGAGGTTCACTCTTTCTGCGATAAAACCGGAAACGAACATTGCTATGGCGTAGGAAAATAAAAACGCAGAGTCTAATTCTCCTAGCAGTTGAGCCGCGCTTGCATCTGTTCCGTCTATAAGTGAACAAACCTTTTGAGTATTTGAGAAAAGCTGAAAAGACAATACATACTGAATGGTGCCCAGTCACACCAGGTTTGTTTGTTATCTGGCGGAACGTAGTCTGGCGGCGTAAATTGACTGCAGTTCTGGTGTAACACAGCTTTAACGACAGATATCGGTTTTCTTGTAAGATGATAGCACATGTAGCTCACATACGTCAAGAATAAAATACCGACTTGGTAGCTGCAAATGTTCAAATTTTATCATTTATAATTAGACTGCTGTTCCCAAATAGTTAGGGGTGTAGGACGTTCTACTTTTGGGGAAATGCGTATGTTAGCTCAGGTACGTGATCAACCAGTCTTCAGACTGAATTGAATTTAGGTGTAGGAACTACAAAAAATTTATTGCTATCTAATCACTTACTAGAGGTCCCTCTTGAAAAGCAGCCTAGGACAGCAACTGTCAGTAATCTTCTGTAAAAACCGTATCCCCAAAGGCAGCTCCTGCATGTTCGGCGTCATTTTCATAAAAAGAACGATCTCATAAATCCTCCCCTTGGTCCATGTATTTACCCTGCAAAGCGATGACAGAAAACATGTCAACATAACCCCGTCGAAGCTTGTATTTCAACGACCGACTCACCTGTTTTTTTGGCAAATTCCTACGTGCAATCGAGAAAATTAAAACTGCCTACGTCGCTAAATCATTTTCAAATAGAGAATTTGTTGAAAACTTGTTTTAAAGATAAAATGTTGTACTCGTGTTCACGCACGTTTTGCGCTTGACAGATAGGCAATTGGAGATAATGTACACACGACCAGCTCGTGTGTGGTCTGTTTTTTTCTAGTTTGTTGAAATAAAACGCGTTGTTGTGCATCTGGGCGATTGGAATTTGATCTTTTGTACCTAGGGAGTTTCCGATAAAAAGACAGGGTTGTATTCGGTTTGGAAAGCGGGCTTTGGGGCACTCTACGTTTGAATTTCTGTTATAATTCTCATTGTCAAAGAGGAAGTGAAAGTTATGCGTTATGGTTGCTATATATCTTGCAGTACCAATGGCGCAGGTAAAATTTTCACTTACCGGTGAGCTCTTGAAAAGGTAAGATGGCGGGTTGCCAACGGAAAGGTGTTTTCCGTAGTTAAACACGGGAAATAGTGTTTTGAAAATGTAATAGCTACTTGGAAATGCAAAATTCATAAAGCGTGAATAAACCGTTGGGTACGTCCCTGAGTGGTTTGCGTAGCTTTTTAATGCTTTTATCGTCGATTACGAAATTCTTGCGCCACTGGTATCTGGCCTGTTTAATTCAGAAAGCATTAAGTCTGTAGCATTGAATATTTTCTATTAATGTCACGGTTATGCGGTTATAGCAGAACTTGTAATCGGTAGAGGTAGACCGCGAACGTGAATATTCTTGATAAGGAAATAGGAAATTTATAGATGATTAACGACAAGTCTCGATGGGTACTTTAGTAGGTTGTTGACCGAGAACGTATAAAAAATACTTCATTTTGCTTTACTGTACAGGGTGTTTCACGTTAAAAGTTTTTGAACTTCCCGTTTCCGGTTTTACCGGAAGTTGGTTCGGAGAAAAATAAGATATCTATTTTTGGCATGAAAATGACAGAAAATTGTTATTGTAATTGATTTACGGCGAATTTTTTTTTCTAACAATTTTTTTTGCTGCATAATAAGCGAAAGAAATTAGCTTATCACGCCCACATGCTAGTTCGCTTTGTTATTGGTTTGACGTCAGAGATTCGTAAGGCGCTCCTCCCACTTCTCTTGAAGTGCCCGTGAAGCGGTACCTATCTCATAACATACTTATTGGGACTATTTCGAGCGTGAATTTTTAAAATAAGGTGTCAAGGAAACATAAAACAAAGACAACATAATCGATATAATGATGCAACAAGGGTATCAAAAGTCCGATTCACATAATTTGCCATATTTATGTACTAGGTAAATAAATGTCCCGGTAAATGTAGAAATGGTGTGTGATTCTTGCATCTAACCCCAATTTCATTCAACCTCAAAACAGTAGTGATTGACAAGTTATCAAGTTGACAGTTTTATAACGGATTGGAAATTTTTTAAAAAAATGGAAACAAATACAACTCACGCGAATCAAAAAACTACGCTACGTAGGTACTAGGTACTTGTTTAACAAAAAGAAACAACTGCTATATTCTGGAACGGTTAATGTAGAAACTCGGAAGAGACTCTTAAAGACGCATGTATGGAGTACAAAATTATACCTATGGGTGCGAAACTTAGACAATGGGAGAAGCGGATTGAAAAGGAGTAGAAGCGTTTGAAATGTGATGCTACAGACGGGTGTTGAAGATACCGTGGATAGACAAGTTAGCAATAAGGAGGAATTAGAAAGAGTTGGGGAAAAGAGAAAAGTATGGAATACAATAAAGAATAGGGGATAGGATCGTAGGATGGTAGGACACCTTCTTAGACACAAAGGAATAGTTTGCGACATACTAGAGTCAGAGATAGGAATAAAGAGGTAGAGGTTGGAGCAGATCAGACTACTGCTCTCAAATAGTTGGGGATGTAGAATGTTCTACTTTTACGGAAATGCGTAGGCTAGCTCAGGGAAAGGATGGAGGTACGCGTCCTACCAGTTTTCAAAATAGAACTTTATGATGACGTACTATTTAATTATTATTGTAAAATAGTTAATAAAATTTCCTTTTTTAGTTCAGGGATGGAACGCTACGGCGATTCAGTATTTGGCTCCGTCATGCTCCTAGCATCCTATTTCAAATTATGCTAACCGTAACACGTTACCAAGTACCAAGGGGTCCCAGAAAACTGTCGATAAATTACATTATGTTCGATTTTATTTAGAGTGGCTGCAATGGGGCAGCCGATAATTTTATAAACTTTTGCAATGATAAACTAACTCGCGAAAATATCGATAATGCTGACCGATTTTCCTTCTGGCTCCAACGAACCACTTTTTCCGTTTTATTGGTGTACTGTACGATGTATTAGTCTGGGTACGAAACAGAAAACACCAGTTAGAACCAGTTAATAATATTTAACAATTTAACTACACATGCATATGCATAATACTTATGGGACTGCTGCGCGCTGAAGCTGGGACTTGTATGTTATACTAAGTTCTGACGTCACGCGGCCTACTCTCGCTGCAAGGTACGATTTCTAGCCTCGCACCGACGGAAAACTTTGCAACGGTTTCACAGGCGAAGGAATTTGTTTTTAACAAAAATTAACAACATAACTGCCTTCAGTATAATAAACTCTATCAATTTTAATGAAATTTGAAAATTACCGAACCTGCCTATTGTAGAGGAGGTGGTGCAAATGTGGAAACCCAAACTGGATTTTACGAGTTAAGTAAAAAAAACCTTAGCTTATGATTCATAGAAATCCAACAATACCTTCCCTTTAACTCCCTTTCCCAATACTCTGATACGCATTACGCTACCTCTATGATAAGTTAGACTAAATAATACCACAAACTTACCTCCAAAAACTTCACGAAAATCAAGAAACAGAAATCGACGCACCACCATTAACTATACAATGCCCGACTGATTCCTAGCGCTGCGCCGTGACGAACAGGAACGAGAGTGACTGTTTGCGGCAATCGCCGCTAGAGTGAAGCTCTCTGCAGCCGAGATACTTGCCGTTTCCACATTACCCTCATGTTTTCACATTTGCACCCCCTCCTCTATTAATTTAAATGGTATGGTAATGGTACATTTTTAATTTGGTTTTTGAATTTTAATTTTCTTAAATGGGACACTTTGTATCTTGTTGAATAGTTGAATGCACTATTAAATTCTTCGTCAAAGTTATCGTTAATTATACGATCATTTTCAGGAAGTAGCTTATAAATGGGAATATTTTATTTAAAAAGTTCAATAACAATAATCTTAAGTCCAAAATGTTCAGAATTGAATTACTACGGGAAGTTCGAGATCTCTAACGAATCAGTTGCGTGTGTTGTGTAAAAGTCGGTAAAAAATATGAAAAAATGTAATAATTTTGACTCAAGAATAATATGGAAAAAAGAAAAACTTACAAATAGATAATTAGGTACCAAATACAGAAGATTGAAAATACGAAAAAGAAGTATAGGTAGTTGAAATACTTACTAAGCTATAGGTACTAAACAACTAGATAACATTTTATAACATTCCTATTTTCCTAATGGTGACATTTTATGGCACTTTTTGCTATCCCATCTTTATTGCACTATTTACTGTACTGCGTTGGTCACGAGGTTGGTCATTGTTAAAACAGGCAAACGATTTCACTGTCTTACATTTTTTTTATTTCTTCAGGTAATTTATTGTACTTAATCATCTTTTTCCTAGGCAGCAATGTCTTTTCGATTGAATATAGCTACCCACCCTCCTCTATTTTCATTATACAACAGTTGTGAACTCCAGTAAAATCTTTTAGATTAATATATTGTACTTAGTCACTGTACAGCCATGTTTCTGTTAATGTGTACAATTTCCTATGTATAAAATATGTATAAAATTTAAAATAAACTGAAAATTTGATAAAATTTTTGAAACTGAGGTACACACAATATACAATATTGCTGCGTTTTGCCCTTGTGTCACTTACAAAATGTTTCTTATCTGAGCAAAACATATTTTTAAACCATTTAAAATTAAAATAAATATAATTTATGAATAATTCGATTTGAGTTTATTATTTAAGTATTTCAGTTGTAAGTTGTTACGTTTGTATATCGTATTATTGTGAAATGTTTTTTTCTCCTTCACAATAAATTTGTCGAAATGAGCGGTTATTAGAATTAATCAGATTTAATTAATACGAAATGTTTTTTAACTTGATAATTATGAGGTGCAGTTTTTGAGATAAGCAACTTTTTGATTGGAACGCTGTGTGCAGGCCCGGATCTATAGCGAACAAGAAGTTATGATAAAAATTTTAGCATTTGTGACCTAGTAGATTAGAAATTTCGTCCACGAATTCTACTAGCTTTATGTTATTAAAAATTGCTCGCTATTTTTACTTCAAATACTTTCTTTAGGTGTAGCAGGTACCGGTACCTAAAGTGCGCGATCTTATGTCTTACTTGCATTAATGAATTTGCAGCTATCGTGTTTTACATACGATTTCTACTGCCCCGATGTAAGTTTCCTGCTGTTTTATTAGTGTATAGGTGCAGTCTTGTCTTGAATGTGCCACCCTCTCAATTATCTTCAATGGCCACCTACATAAACGTGGCTCTTTGATCAACAATCCCCCCAGGAACAAACGAACGTTTTTGCTGCTAAAATTTAATAATAAATTCCCGTATAATCTCGAGTAATTAAATTTGTGTATATTCTTTGTATATGAAGGCACCCCACGAGGACCAGTCGGGCATCAAAAAGGGGGAAGGCGGAGATCCTTGATTTTGTTATAGCTACCTCTATTGTTGTGTCAATAACAATATAGGTGGAATTTCGTGCCCTTTTAATCAAACACTCTGTAACTTAGATAACGAAAGAGTAATCTAATATTGGCGGACAAAGTGGTGTAGGCGATCTGTCCGTCAACCCTTAATTTGTACATTGAGTACGACTGGAGCAAGTGAGAGATAATTTGTTGGATTAAGGGGCATTTCTTTAAACTAGAAAATGGGCAGTGCTAGTGAATTTGCGTTTGATTATTTAGTTATGTCTTGCTTATTAAGTTTCTAACATCAGAAGTGGGATTCGATAGTGTTCATTACTTGTAGGGCGGTGCAGCGATAAAAGTGTTGAAAGGAGTGTTTACCTCTAAAACCAAAAACTTAATTATCCCTTAAGCTGTGCCTTGACAGTACAATCCTTATTTGGCGTCATGGAGATAAGGATACATTTCTGGTTTATGCTAGATTATGTATAACGTCTTAATTTATATTTTTCGTAACAATATTACTGTATATTTCGAAGTATGGTAGCCAAATTTGCAATATTCATCCAAAATATGGTAATAATCGAAGACTATACCGAACACTGTGTCAAGTGTATCTCACATCTTCTACTTGTTGTTTTGAGTTTTGATGCTCCCAGAAATCGATGAAACAATTCTTGGAGTTGCAGAAGTGTTAGTATGTGGATCAGTAAAATACAAAGTACAAATGTACAGTTTTTTATTACAGCCTAACCATTACAATTACAGTAAATTTCATGATGATTTAACCAGGGATTAAATTGTCACAAAGTTTGTACATATCTATTTTTATACAAACATCTGCACATAGTGATGTCTAGAATCGTAACTCAAAAATTAATATGATAACGTGTTAAGTATACCGAGGGTTTCGTATGAAATCGATCAGCGAAGCTAGTAGTTTTTCTTCAGACACCCGGTATGTAGGTACTTAGTTATTTACACAAGTATATTAGTATTAGTGTCTAGGCTTCTTTATAATGGTAACCTAAAGATTTTACATCACCTACGATGTCTATGTCACTGTCACAATCACTGACGTCTGAATCTTGAGATAGTACTAGAGATCTTGCTTGATTGGTTGCACCATGTTGGGTGAGGTCTCCACCGAGGTGACCTGGGTAGTCCATTGGTAAATCTGGAATAAACATAATATGTAAAGAACTTCAGTGCTTAAAGTTTTCAGTAGCTGTATACGATGAAGGGATTTAGGAGACCGTCGTCTGGCAGTTTCAAGTTACAAACTTTTCCGTAGGGACGTTGTTAAAAGGGCATTAAGGACGATAATCCCCGAGTGGTTGACGTCTGCTGACAAATTAATACGGAATCGAACCAAACGACTCTAAAGCGTTTTATATACGAGTCAGTAATTAGCAGAGAATTGCTTGAAAATGTAGTTTAAACATTAACAGTTAATTTGCAGCTCTTAAACTTATTGTGTTCCGTTTCATTTATTAGTTGTGTTTTGTTTGTGTTGTAAAGCCTAGAATGGTGTTATACCTTTTAAGTTATATGTAGAGAATAAGTTAATTCCCAACCGACTATGTTTCTTCCAAACACAATGAACACCTTAGCAAGACGCTATGACATTCTACTTACGGCTCGAAACTTCAACTTGCGGTCTTGTAAAGAGGCAGAGAACGGCACGCTAATTCGGTTAATTGTGTTTTAAAGTGGACGATCTTACGAACCCTCCCGCCATCTTACGTTCCAATTTGCTTCATTAAGTTCAGAACTCTGAGCTAATTGATGTTTAAAGACGAGGAAACTGCGCCAAGACGACGGACGGGCCAATTTCGTCCAAATAAAAATTAAAAGCATCGCTCGTACATTCAGGCTGATGGTGGGGTGTATTAATAGACTGGTAATTTTCTTTGGGGCGGCGAATTTTAAAATGCGAGAATCGCAATATACTCTATCGATTAGGGTACTAACTACTATTGCCCATTGCAAGATATATGCGTATATTTGTGTACAGTGATATTACATCGAGGGAAATTGAATTGAAATTTTCAGGGATATAGAAATTTTTAGTTTTTTCTTTAAAAGACCAAGAGTCTGATGTAAAAGGTCTGTGATGTTAGATAGAATGTTGGCTAAAAATTTTTTAAAATTTTTGTATTTTAATTTAAAAACACCCATTCCTAAGCTAATGAAAACGCATACTGTATACAAAATTAAATGTAAAGGCTGAAGAAACATTACATTGGTCAATCCAAAAATCAGCAACAATCGTACTTTTGAATTTAATGATACCAAAATTTTAGAGCAAGAAAAAATGTAAAATCTCGATCTCGACTGTTTTTAGAAATTATTAATTTAAAAAAAGAAGAAAACTCTAGGTATAAATGATGATGGATTTGTTGAAAACTCTAATACACAATGTGCCGTCTTGAATGTAGCTGAAGAGATAAATAATCAATTCATCATAAGGTTCTCAGTCCGAAGACTGGTTGGAAGCGTACCTCCATTCTTTTCTATCCTGAGCTAACCTACGCATTTCCCTACAAGTAGAACATCCTACATCCCTAACTATTTGAGAGCAGTAGTCTAATCTAGGCCTACCCCTACCTCTTTTTATTCCTATCTCTGACTCTAGTATGTCACGAACTATTCCTTCGTGTCTTAGAAGGTGTCCTACCATCCTATCTCTCCTACTCTTTATTGTTTTCCATACCTTTCGCTTTTCCCCAACTCTTTCTAATACTTCCCTATTGCTAACCTTATCTATCCACGGTATCTTCATCATGCGTCTGTAGCACCACATTTCAAACGCTTCTACTCTTTTTCTATCCGCTTCTCCTATTGTCCAAGTTTCGCACCCGTATAATGCCGTACTCCATACATACGACGTTAAGAGTCTCTTCCTAATCTCTATATTAACCGTTCTCGAGCATAACAGTTGTTTCTTTTTGTTAAACGCAACTCGGCCCTGCGCCATTCTTTGTTTTATATCTTTAGTGCTCCTACCGTCTTGAGTTATTTTACTTCCTAAGTAGCAGAAATCCGCGACCTCCTCTATCTTCTCATTTCCAATTTGTATTTCCATTTTAGTTCTATTTTCACATCCCCTACATACCAAAATTTTAGTTTTCTTTTTATTGATTTTCATGCCGAAGCCCTGTGTCAAAAGTGCTTCCATTTCATTCAGAGCCGCTCCTAATTCTTCTTTGCTAGATGCTAACACTGCTATATCATCCGCAAATCTGAGCATGTTAATAGTTTGGCCCTGTACATTGATCCCTGAGGCTGTTCTTTCCTTAACAATATTAATCGCATCTTCGATAAATAAGTTGAAAACTAGAGGTGACAATGCACATCCCTGTCTCACTCCCTTCCGGATATCTACTTCCCTTTGTTCCTGCTCACATTCTATAACTGCCTTTTGCTCTTTGTAGAGATTATGTATTATTCTTCTGTCCCTGTATTTCATCCCTACCTTTCTCAGCACTTCGAACATCTTCCCCCATTTTACGTTGTCGAAGGCTTTTTCTAAATCTACAAATCCTATATAGACGCTCTTTCTCTTTTCTATCGTTTTTTCTATAATTACTCGTAAAGCTAGAATGGCCTCGCGCGTTCCTCTATTTCGTCTAAATCCGAACTGATCTTCTCCTAATATTTCTTCCGCCTTTTTCTCCATCCTTCTTTGCACAATTCTAGTTAAAATTTTTGACGCATGGGAAGTTAAACTGATAGTTCTAAAATTTTCGCATCTATCCGCGCCTTTTCTTTTTGGCAAAGCTACTATGATGTTCCGTTTGTAATCTTCTGGAATCTCGCCTGTCAGGTATATGCGACTAACTAGTTTAAATAAACGATCTATTACCTCTTGACCTGCGCACTTTAAGATTTCTGCCTGCAAGCCATCTATACCTGGTGCTTTATTATTCCTTAAACTTTTTAGTGCTATCTCAAACTCTTCTCTCATTATAGGACTCCCTAGGTTATCCCCCTCTACACTGCTTTCGCTTTCTAATATATCTTTCACTTCCTGTCCCGCATATAAGTTTCCTAAATATTCTTTCCACCTATCTGCCTTCTCCCCACTTCCGATTAGGATATCTCCTGCCTCATTTCTAATGTTTTTGGTACTAGATCCAATTTCTCTAAAATTTCTCCTAATTATTTTATATGCTTCATCAGTCTTTCCTTCTTCGAATTTATCTTCCACTTCTTTGCATTTATTATCGATCCATTGCTCTTTCGCTTTCCTACATTCCCGAATAATTTCCCACTTGATCGCCTTATATCTTTGTTTCCCTGTTTCATCTAACCTATTTTTATACACACATCAAAATGGTCTAGGGGACAAGGCTAAAAATAAATATTCTTGCAACTGGTGGAAGTATTATGGCTCAACGATGAAATAAAACCTAAAATTGAACAGAGAACTTTTATTTTTAGCAAAAACACACAAAAAGATTGCCATATTTTCGTTATACAGGATGTACAAAGAAACATAGAAAACTTAAACTTACAAATTGTAAGGGAATTTGAACGAAAATGAAAAATTTGCACATTTAATATAGTGTATGACCCGAGGTATGACCACCTCTGCTGTTAATTACAGCTCGGCATCTATTGGGCATACTTCTTATCAAATTGTCTATTGCATTTTGTTCAATTTGTTGCCATTGGTCTTGTAAACAATTTGAGAGCTCTTCCCTTATTTGAAACACCATACCATGATTCAGGACACGTGTCTGCAGCATATCCCACACGTGTTCTATGGGATTCAAGTCGGGGGATTGTGCCGGCCACGGCAATACTGCAATATTCTGCTCGTCTAAAAAATTTCTAACTATTCCCGCAGCATGTGGTGGAGCATTGTCGTGCATAAATAAGAACTGTCCCCCGACTTGTTCTGCCTGTGGAAGGATAACAGGTTGTAGAATTGTATCCCGATATGCCCTGGCTGTTAAAGAGCCTTCCACAAAAACGAGGTTAGTTCTACGTCCAATCCCAACTCCAGCCCAAACCATTACTGTCCCCCCTTGGTACCGATCCACTTCCTGAACAGTTGCCAAACGATTTTCGTTGCCAGGTCTTCGCCATACCTTCAGTCTCCTAGAATCTGGCCTCAAACCGAATCTGGATTCATCGGTGAATAGAACGGAAGCCCAATCTTGTTCTTGCCAGTTAACGTGTTCTTCAGCCCATTCTAACCTCCGAGCACGATTCCTACGCGAAAGTACTGGAACCCTAACGGGTCGTCGAGCATGGAGCCCAACCTCATGTAATCTGTTTCTCACAGTTTGACCACTGACACCGACCTGATGAACGTTTTGAAGTTCAATTTTTAATTGGTTGGCCGTAAGATATCGGTCACGAAGAGCTCGTAAACGAAGAAATCTATCCTGCACAGCATTTGTTTTTCTGGTGGGACCATGATGTCTTTCTTTCACTTCGCCAGTTTCTTGATAACGCTGCCACAAACGTCCAATGGTACTTTTGGTGGAATTTACAGCCTCCGCTACATTTCGAATAGTCATGCCACCCTGTAGCATGCCTACAGCTCGTAACTGAATATCACTACCAAGATGCACCCTTTCCATCTTTATTTATTTCAAAAGAGTAGAAAACTCAACTTGTTTTCTTCTCAATCAAACGTAAACTTAATAAAATTAACACGTATTGATAGTACAAACAGCGCTTCGCTGCAAATGTCATCAGCTAACTCATTTGTTTTGCAGAAACGAAAATTTATAACATTGCCTACTAGACCCCAAGAATGTAACATAAAAGCCCTGCATGTTATATTCACATAATATTTTAAACAACGTTCGCAAATATGCTTTTTACGTTTGTCCCCTAGACCATTTTGATGTGTGTATTTTCGCCTTTCCTCTATTAGACTCACAATATGTTTTGTTATCCAGGGTTTCCTACTTTCATTCTGTTTATGACCCAAAATATCCCTAGCTGAGGAAACTAAACTATTTTTAATGCAATTCCATTCTGCCTCTATGTCCCTAACAATATTTCCACCCGTGCCCTTTAGTTCTTTGTTTGTCTTTTTCTCGAACTTATTGCGCATATCATCATCTTTTAGTTTCTCTGGGTCAAGATACCTTCTTCCGCTTCTTTTTTTCAAAATCTTAAATTTAAGATTGGCTTTCATAACGACTATGTTGTGATCACTATCTATATCTGCTCCTGGATAACTTCTACAATCCCTAACTTGATTTCTAAATCTTTGCCTAACGAGAATGTAATCTATTTGATATCTCCCTAAGTCTCCTGGCATCTTCCACGTATAGCATCTCCTAACATGATGGTGAAATAGAGTGTTCGCGACCGTTAAGTTATGTTTATCGCAGAACTCTATCAGTCTAACTCCCCTATCGTTCCTATTGCCTAATCCAAAGGGGCCAACTATTCCGCCCTCTCGCCCTGTGCCTACGACTGCATTGAAATCTCCTGTAATTATTAAATTTTCGTGCCCTCTCACAAAATCTAGCACATATTCAATATCACTATAAACTGCCTCTACGGCCTCATCACTGTAGTTAGAAGTGGGCATATATACCTGTATTATTACTGTTTTTACAGGTTTCGAATCTAACCTAACCATAACTACCCTGTCACTTTGCTGTAAGATATTTTCTACACTCTGTCCTACTTTTTTCCGCATAACAATTCCTACTCCCGAATTTCCTCCTACAGATCCTGTGTGTATTACTCTAAAATCTCCGCTCCAGAAGTCTCCAGCTTCTGGCCATCGCACTTCACTGATACCTACTACGTCTAATGCTAACCTATCCATCTCAATTTTCAAATTCTCTAACTTCCCTACTTGTTTCATGCTTCTAACATTCCACGCTCCGACTCGTGAGATGTTACACTTATCATTTCTGATGACTCCCCCCGAAGCAGTCCCCGCCCGGAGATCCGAATGTGGGACTATTTTACCTCCGGAATACTTTACTCCAGAAGGTGCCATCATCATAAATTAAAGTACGCTGTACTAGGGATAAAATAATGTGGTGGTTTCCCGTTGCCTTCCACATCGCAGTAGTGTGTATCACAGTGCCATACCAACCCTCACGATCTCTGCCACTATGATTACCGAAAGAGCTGCTGCCCCCTTCCAGGGACTTGATTTAGTCTGGCTTCTCAAATAAAAACCCCTCCAATATGGTTAAACCTATGGTTCGGCTCTTTATATCATTGAAGCGCGCAAGCCATCCCACCCGTCCCAGTATTACTAGAACTGCGTCAAGGTGCAAGTCCTTTGGAATAATCAATTGGACAAAGGAAATTACACGATTGTATTACTTCTAGATATGCAAAAAGCATTCGACACTGTTAACGTCTTTGGATTCATTAGGCATCAGAGGCAATACAAATGATTTATTAATAAACTATCTTAAAGACAGGATGATACAAACATGCGTCAACGGCGAACTTAGTGAAAAACGTGCAATAAATAAGGGAGTTCCACAAGGGTCTGTATTGGGACCGCTTCTTTATCTCTTGTACATAAATAATTATGCAGAATGCTGGATGACACAGTTATTGTTTATTCGGGAAAGTCGAAAACCGAAAACTGGCTTGTGTCATACGCAAAAACAAATTACATGGTTTTTAAACAGAGAAGTAAGCAAGACATAGAAATTGATATAAAAATATTCGAAGAAAAAATTGGAAGAGCCGCCACAGCAACATACCTTGGAGTCTTAAATGGACGAAGATGTCACCTGGAAACCTCATGCCGAAAAAAATGTAAAAAACTTGCCCCTATGATCGGAACTATTAGAAGATGTAAAGAATCACGGAAAGCTGCTAAGACCATATACTTTTCTAATATTCTCAGTCACATTAATTACTGCATTACAGTCTGGTCGTAATGTGGATCTTCCATGAAAATGTTATTAGCAAGAATGTTGACTAAAGCAATAAAAATACTATTCGGCTACAATATTCAGACGAGAACCCACAAAGTATATGAATCTACACGTTTCCTACAGCGAACGAACTAATTTTTCAAAATAATATGTTATACATGCATAAATGTATGACGAACCAAGCAAGATCCAATACTGAACTGATTCAAAATAGTGATATTCATGGTTACAATACTAGAAGTGCAAATAATCTACATATGAACCCAATAAGAACAAACAAAGGAAAAAAAACAAAGATTATAATGAGTTACCAAAGTATATTAAAGATGTTACCAAATTTCGCAAATTTAAGTTTTTAGTTTTGAGTATTTAGAAAATCGTAGAATATAAGTTGCAATAATTATTTTTAGCTAAGAAGTTCATTTTTTTGTTTCACAGTAGGTACTCTTATTATTGTAGACTTTAAGTATTTTTTTCGTTATTAAGTATGGCTCTTATACCAGATCTTCACTTTTGGTGACCGAACTGTCTGAGCCTTACTGGCAATGATTTATACTAAGTTATTATTTTATTTAATCTTACTTTTAATTTATGTAATAGATGAATGATTTTAAATAAGAAAAAATTGACATACAAAATTTGAGTGGAATTTACTATGATATAATAAAATAAATCCTGCTCTCTGCTACTTATTATTATTGTTAAATGAAATAGATATTTCTTTTTCTCTTTTGAGAGAAAAAATCCAAATGTTTTCAAAATCAAAAGTGCTAAAGTATAATTCCAATTTCTATATTTACATATAGTATAAATAAATTTTATTAAAGTGCTTTTATTAATGCCAGAATTTCACCAAATTAAAATATTATTTCTAACTGATTAAGTAGGAGATTTTGAGATTGCATAGTCGCGGGTTATACTGTTGTAAGAGTTGATTCTGATAGTAGACATATACATACAAGCATAGAGGATTGTGTGAGGATATAGTAAATACTAGTGCATTCAGCTTATAATTACACTTACCTGTTCTAGTCTTCTCCGAACTACCCGATTGTGACGAATTTCCAGACGCCCCCTTCTCTTCTTGCATCTTCCTCAGCTGCTTCTTGTGCTTCATCCTTCTGTTTTGGAACCAGGTCTTCACCTGAGTTTCACTGAGACTCAGCGCGTTGGCCAGTTCCACCCTTTCCGGGGTAGAGAGATACCTTTGGGCGGAAAATCTTTTCTCCAAGCCTTTTTAGAAATAAACAACTAACTTTTCTAAAATTATTCATATATTTAAGCTACTGTATTACCCGTTAATTGTGGATCGCTAAACACGGTTCTTGCTTTACGCCTTCTGCAGTGCTTCAGGGCGTTTAAAGATATTTCTGTGGCCGATGAACCGAATATTGCGTGATGGAATGGTAAACCTAAGAAAGTGATATTGTGAAAACATACTGATGTGTCCCAGAATTTGACCATGGCACCTTAAGAGCAGATTCTTTGATCAACCATAACCATATCATCATCATAAAGTTTTCAGTCCGCAGACTGGTTGGACGCGCACCATCCTACATCCTACATCCCTATAACTATTTGAGAGCAGTAGTCTAATCTCTGACTCTAGTATGTCGCGAACTAAGCCTTCGTGCCTCAGAAGGTGTCCTACCATCCTATTTCTCCTATTCCTTACTGTCTTCCATAAATTTCGCTTTTCTAAACAGCAGAAATCTGAGACTTCCTTTATCTGATCATATTAATAATTTGACCCTGTATATATTAATTCCAGCAGCTATTCTGTCTTTAACAATATTAATCGCATCTTCGATATATAAATTGAAAACTAGAGGCGATAACGCACATCCCTGCGTCACTCCAATTTCGGATATCTACTTGTCTATATTCCTGCTCAAATTCTATAACTGCTCTTTCGCTTTCCTACATTTCCGAATAATTTCCCACGTGATTGCCTTATATATTTGTTTCCCTCTTTCATCTAACCTATTTTTATATTTTCACCTTTCCTCTATTAGACTCACAATATGTTTTGTACTTTTCTACTTTCATTCTGTTGGTGACCCAAAATATCTCTAGCTGCGGGATCTAAACTATTTTTAATGCAATTCCATTCTGTCTCTATTACCCTAGTCATATTTTCACCCGCGCCCTTTAGTACTTCGTTTGTCTTTTTCTCGAACTTATCGCGCGTATCATCATCTTTTAGTTTCTCTAGGTCAAGAGAACCTTATTCCGCTTCGTTTTTCAAAATCTGAAATTTTAGATTAGCCTTCATAACCACCATAGCGTCTCCTAATGTGATGGTGAAATAGGGTGTTCGCGACCATTAGATTATGTTTATCGCAGAACTCTATCAGTCTAACTCTCCTATCGTTCCTATTGCCGAATTTAAGGGGGCCAACAGTTCTGTCTTCTCTCCCTGTGCCTACGACTGCATTGAAATCTCCTATCCAAATAATCAGTAAAATTTATTACACAGAAAAATGAAATACTTATCTTAAAAAATGTTCGAGATAGGTATAAGAAAATGTTTACCAAAAATACTGTAAACAGTTCCTAGTATTGTTATGTGATTAAATTTTCAGTTAAGGAATCAGCCCTAAGATTCCGTGGTAGAATTCTGAGACACCTGTATGTTGTAGACATGACATACCTTGACTTAAGAAATATGGGTCAGGTATGCTTTTGTAGGGTGTGCCCAAATATGCTCCCAGCGCACCCATGACTTGAATATACCCATTTTCTGGCTGTTGGAACCCTTGGACACATCCACCCTGTACTACCCCTTGCTGAAAATAACTGTACCCCGCTTTATCCGAACGTTTTTCTATTAATTTGGGGGCCTGAAAGATTTTTTCTTGGTTTTCTTGCTTCATGTGAGGTGGATGTCTGTAGGGATGGTGAAGAGGGGAATTTTGAAGGCTGATGTCCAAAGAAGTTTTCTCGTTGAGGGACTGTGCGAAATGAGCTGTTTTCTGACGGTATAGGATGTCCTCTATGAGGAAAGAGGTGCGAGTTGGAAAATTTGTGTTTACGTTCGTGTGGGGTTCTTCGAGGGTGCGAATGTCATTTTGGCGGTCCATGCTTCCGGTTGGTAAGTCCTCAGGCAACATTCATTTTGGGCTTATAAGCGTTATATATTGATTTTTATTGATCTGCAAAGATTTTAATGGATCACCTGTAGTTCACTCTGTACAAAGCAACATTTAGTAATTTTAAAAGACTAAAGGTAGAAAATTTTCACTGGAATTTTGAAAAGCTGAGAACGAATTGTTCAGGCTGCCTACAATCCTGACTTAGATCCTCCACACTCTTAGTTTTAGTAGTAAGAATATTTTGATATAAAAGTACTTACACTAATATAGTTCAAAAATTTTCACCAAAACTGACCGCACTCATGGAGAATTAAGTGTTCGTGTGACCACCCCGGAAATACGGCGACCTCGGAAAAGTTTACCAAACGCGTTCCATTCGGTTTAACAAACAATCGCAATCTGCTCCCGCGGCAACCCTGATGATCTGCCATCAGCTTGTTCCGCCTCCGTTATCAACCCTTGACGAGAACGGCGGCGGTGTGGAAGGCAGTTTTGGGTGTCACGCGAATTTATTGCCGGAGACAGGTTATTCTTCGTGATGACTCTGATTGAGGGTAATTGTGTACGTTGAGTTAATTTGTTCAGTGAGGGTTGGAGGCGTTGAAGGGTGGGTTAACACGGAGGATGAGGGGCGAGATTAATAGGGGATGAAATTCAATCAGTTTGTAATTAGATGCGTTTAATAGTTATCTTCGTTTGGGTGGTGCTCAAGGGTCAACCAAAGAGCCTCTTTTATTTTACATGATAGTTCCAGAAATGCGAGGAACTGACAAAGACAAGCGAGTTATATCTTCTATTTGTTTGCATATTATGTCTAGATAAGAGGTCTGTAGATAATACATTACTGTTTTAGCAGACTTTAAGAAAGCAATTCAAAATGCGGCGTGTTGTGCTTTCAATGACGTCAATTTAGTAGGTTGCTTTTTCATCTGGGGAACCCACAATTTGCTATTGAAATTTGTAATATGTACAACCGAGTC
Organism: Xestobium rufovillosum; assembly: GCA_963966045.1. Lineage (NCBI taxonomy): Eukaryota > Metazoa > Arthropoda > Insecta > Coleoptera > Ptinidae > Xestobium > Xestobium rufovillosum. The sequence continues at coordinate 34,046,916 of OZ014497.1, forward strand.
GTCGAAGAACTCCCACGCACGAGTTATTCGGTTGAAGGTTGGCATAGATAGGGTTTTTCAATCAACTGTTGATTGCGTTCATCCTTACTCTGGAAATTGTAATATTAAATACCTCTTTTATGAATATTTCTTGTTATTATCGTAAGAACATAGGAATGTATTATTTGATTGCACTAGGTATCTACTTGTTTTTTTCTGCCTTTTCTTCGGGCATAATTATTTTGTAATTGTGTTCATTAAGTTGACAATTAAACATGTGCCAATTTACACGACACGTGTTTCGCTGACAACGATCTTTTTCTAAAGCTTGGTCGAGGGTTTGGTGTAACTTACAGTGAATGTAGAAAGTCATGTCTCGTTCACAGAGTTCCGGGAAAGCGCACGAATTTTCTCCAATTTCCTGCATGAAAAACCCCAACCCTTAAACTAAATAAGCTCCCCCGCGGCTTATCGAAACTACCTTTCTCAAATAATACACCGCATATTGCTGTAAATGTCCAATTTAGCAGGATACACTGGGGGATCAGGGCATAATACGCAATCTGGTCCGCGATTGGCGCTGCTTAACAATACCAGGGTTATTAGGGTGGGGTGGCGGGGTGAGCGAGTCAGGGTTGCTATTGGTGTGCGTCGGGACGCCCACGGCCCGTTGCTAGGGAACCTAATCGAGAGTTTAGTACACCTTAACGAAGTTGATACCTCCATTCCCGGGATAGTAAACCTTTCAAATCGGCTTTTGTGAGGGTGGAGAGGGGGTGTACTAGGTAGTTTTATTGTCGAGTTCGTGCTTAATTATTTCGGATTTTAGTAAAGTTCTTTTTGCATAAAATCGTGATTTAAAGTTATAATTTATGGGGCGATTAAGTGTTTCCTTTAGTTGTAAAGGGGGTTAATGTCAAACGCGGGGTTGTTAAAGGTTAATCGTTGCTGCTACGGTCACCACATAATAGGGAAATGTCAGCCCTTAAATGTCAATAGCCCTGGGAGGAAATTTGAAGTTAAATTCGGTTTAAGTTTTCATATACGTAATAAAGATATAATTGTTCAAAGCATAAAAATACAGTCCATTCATATTTAAAGTCGTATAGCTGTCCTTACGAGAATCCTCATCAAAATATTTTTCTGGGAGCACGTGCCTTATCTTGGCTGTCACTTTTCTTTGGTGTTAGTCGGGTTGAATTTGCTTAAGTGACAGGCCACAAGGGCTCATTAGGTGCTGTGTTTTGCAGATGCGGGACCCCTTACAACGTTGCGACGCGCACTTCAACACGAAGGACTCTGAGAAAAACGTTCATTAGGGAAATGTCGCGTTCATGTTAGCTTATTTTTAATGATCGTACCAAGTACAACGATTCACTGTGTTTTTTTGAAGTGAAATTTCTTTTGTCTCGGGAGAGTAAGTTCCTGTATTGGCAAATGCGAGCGTCACGAAAAGTGAAACGAATGGAGGGGAGCAGTCTGAGAAGACGAGCAGAGGAGAAAGGAAATATCGAACGCCCCACTCTTTAGTCACGCTCTCTCTCATGCTTCGCGCTGTTTCTCTCAGGCAAGCGTCAGTAAAGCGAGACCACAGCGTTTCAGTACTCGTGACGCCACAAAGCGCTTGGTTAGAAGCATTAAAATTCGATTCATTCTTTCATTAATATTATTTTGATACGGACAATATTTATTATCGATTTTTTGAGTATTTGAAGTATATTCAAGTGTTGGGAAAATTAAAATAAACGTTTAAAATAGTGTTAGTGTATTTTTGTTCTTGTGTATTATATTTTTCACGTATATTATCTGTTTACACTTCTATCGCGCGTGTGGCGACCACGCACCTTTTTTTATTATTCAAAAAATAATAGACTCCACGAATGTGGTAATGATGAGAAAAAAATTGAAGTTGTGGCGAGTATTACTGAAAATCCAAATGTAAGTGTCAAACATTGGAAATGTCCAAAAGTTTAGTTAACAAAATTCTTAAGAGTGAGAAATTTTATCAATATCATTTCTTACAATGAAGTCTTATTCAAGTTATGTTTATTACAAATTAATTTTCAAATATTATGGATCAGCAAACGGAAAAAAATCAACATTATGGTATACTAGAAATTGGCTGTCGCTGTTTATGACTTCCGAGAAGTTCGAGAAATAAAAGAATTTTCCAATACTGGAATCTTCGAGAAATAGAACAATGTTCGAAGATAACTATAAATTGGAAAGCAAGAAGCCGAGAGTCTTACAGTCTGAAGTTTTAGTTCGAACTTCGAAACGGATGTCAAAGCGATAATAAGAACCGGGCGATTAATAGACAGCGTTCGATAGTTCGGTAGAGCGAAGTGTTTACGTGCGTTGTAGTGTCTGGTGTCGGTACGAACGTGAATTTAGTCATCGCGTTCTTATGGGTACCGGGGCGTCTTCGTACGCGATTAACCGTTGTGGTTATAAGAGTGTCTGAGAGAAGTTTGAACTCTTTTGATTTCTGTACTGAGGATTGTGTAGTTTAGATAATTAACTGTTTACTAAGTGTTTTCTGATAGTTGTTTAATTGTAATTGCTTGCTTGTTGTTGTTTGATTGCTGCTTGTATATTGCACTGTTATTGTTCATTTTGTTAATTCTATGTTCTCAAATCACTTTTGTTAATCATTGTAAATATTTGTACATATTATTTCGCGTTAACAAAAAGTAACGCGTCACGTTGCCTGTAACATTGAAATTACGTACGTATCTATGGATACGGCTGTTTATGTCTAACTGCATAGAGCATAGAAATAGTGAAAATAAAGTGGCATAGAGTAGATATGGCAGTTGGCGTTGTAGAGTCAGCATTTACAGTGTTCGTTCGTTCCTAAATTTGTTGAATCTTTTGATTTAATATGAAAAAACCTAATATTAAAAAATACTCCAAATAGTGCTTAGTGCCGAAATGTGAATCAACGCCTATTCGAACACCAGGAAAACTGTTTATTTCATTGCCAGTGGGATCGACGTTTAGCAGATTGCCACTTAATTACTGAATTTATAAACAATTTATATTTTGATGTACATAGTTGGACATTTTCGAACATAAACCATCTGATAAATTCACATTTGGGTATAAAACTGACATTCGCGTGTGTCCTATTATCATCAAGTGATTGAAGTTAAAACAATCGTATCTGGCCTACAAAATACAAAATACAAAATAAACATGATAGCGGTTATCCCTTTAAAAAAAGAAGAAACTTAATGAAACCCTGTACTTAATGGTTTAATTGACTTGTAGGCTTTTGCAATATCGTCAGGGAGCATAAAAAATCAAACACATATTATGTTCGTCGAAAATGAAATTATTTCAGCATGCGCCCAGTCGATCGGCGGGGCGAAAAAATTCAAAGAAGTAATTCAAGGGGCCCTAATGCTTCTCGCTAAATATTATTATCCCGGATTACAGACGGTGTGTAACCTTAGTCCTTAGAATAATCGCGCCCGCTGTATACACTTCCTAATTGGGGATTGTAAAATCAAGCCACCCTTGACTGGCGACCGGGTTCAGCCGCATCCGAGATTGTTCCGCGTGTATCGGGTTACCAGTGTTACTTCTATTCAAGAGACACAAGAGACACGCTGGGGCAGGCGGGGGTGGCACGTTTATTGAGTTTGGTGTACGGAAATGTGCAGCGTAACACACACAGTCAATTCGATTGATAATGCCCAATTTAGACGGGGGGGAATCGACGCGGGGATCCAGGCAAACTTTATGATGAGACTTGTTATACAGTATGTCCCATAGCATAAGACGATAATATTTGAATTGCTCACGTAAGAACTCTCCTTAATATAATAATAGAACGAAGGCACAATTACAAGACTCTTTATCAATTTTATCTTTCATCTTTTGTTTCTGTACTCCCTTTTGTACGTTTAATTTGAACAGGGCTCTTCTGAAGTTTTGCGGGGTCGAGTGTACGCGGATGTTACGGCCACTCTACAATCATCTTTCCGTTCTCTCGCGCATTTAAGGGTCTTATTATGGGGGTGACTTTTTAATAGCTCCCTATACAAGGTTTTTGTCTACCTCAGAAATAACTACTTAGATTATTTCTATAGATTCTAATATATCTAATTGATAGCTCTTTCCAAAATTAAACAACAATTTAGTATGTTCTAGAGGAGGGAACTGATGATTGTTTTCAAAGAAATGATTAGCAAAACTTGAATGATCATTTTTTAAACGAAATTATCTTAAATGTTCATTATACCTAATAGGTATAGATCTGCCAGTTTGTCGCATATACATATACCGTGTGACAAACTTCCATGTGTATATGGGGAAATAACACGGGCAATTACATTTTTGGGGATTCCTGCTCCCCAGGTATAGTTACAGTGGTGGTAAAGGTAGCAATCCAAAGACTATTTTTTTCTGCGTATGAGGATATCAAAAACTCTGCAATTTTCCAATTTATTAAAGCATTAAAAGCAAAAATTACACTAATAATTTTCAAATTAAAACACGGATATTCATCAGATTACCTATGACAATTTAATTTATTATAATCAAAGACTCCCTTGCTTCTAATTTCTAATTCGTCTGAACTGTCAACATTATTTATCGACAATTTAAAATTTGGGTTTCAAAATGAACAAAAATATTTATTCAGTTGAAGAAAAGGCTTTCATTGTGAAAACATTTTACGGCGGCAATAGTCTGCGGGTAGTCCGTGACTTATTTTCTGTAAAATTCAATAACAGTCCTATTCCTTCGGTAACAACAATAAAAAATTTAGTTAAGAAATTTGAAAATACTGGGAATCTTTCATTGAAAGAAGGTAATTTTTACTAACAAATTTACTTGGTTTTTATTTAGATAATTCTGATTCGCTTATTATTATTACCTAGTTGCTAATTCCTTATTGTTCGCTAACTTAAATTTTACTGGGATTATGAGAAATTTAACAAGTGATAACGTGGAGTGAAACAAAACTAAAATTAATCTTATCATTTATTTTTTTAGTCGTTCCAAGAAATCTAAATGTTGAGGTAGAGGAAATAGTAATAGGCCTGATAACTGCTAGTCCAACATCTAGTTTAAGGTCTATTGCCCTAGAATGTAATGTTTCAAGAGAAACTGTCCGTAACATATTAAAAAAAACATATATCATCCCTTTAAATTCCAACGTCACCAAGAGTTACTTCCTTTTGACGAAGAATCAAGGCAAACTTTATGTGAAGAAATGCAAGAACGGGCTAATCGGGATCGCAGCTTCCTCTCATCAATTTGTTTTATCGATGAGTGTACCTTCACTTTAAATCAAGAGCCAAATTCACAAAACGTTAGGCATTGGGCCCAGGAAAATCCCAGAATAAATCTAGCGACTACAACGCAATACCCTCAAAAAATAAATATTTGGGCAGGCATTTTTAATAATCGCATTATAGGACCATTTGAAATACAGGGAAATTTAAATTCAGAAGCTTTATTTAGATCTTTTAATTAACCATATTGGCCCTGCATTAGAAGAAGTTGCACATGCGAATCGAGAGGTCTGGTTTCAACATGACGGATGCCCAGCACATTTTGGAGCACAAGTGAGGGAATTATTAAATGAAATATTTCCAGAGAGCTGGATTGGTCGAGGTGGTGCTATAAACTGGCCAGCTAGATCTCCCGATTTGGCACCGTGTGACTTTTTCTTGTGGGGTCATTTAAAAAATAAGATTTATAAAACTCGTCACCCAAATATTGATTCTTTAAGGAATGCTATTTTTGCGGAATGCAACTTAATAAACGATGGGCAACTTGCGAATGTGAGAAATTCTTTATAAAATAGGCTGGGATACTGTCTGATACAGAATGGGGGTTTATTTGAATATTTGTTATAGTTGTTTTTCTTTTTTTATGTTACTTTAATCTCATTGTATATTAATAAGTTTTTGTCCTCACCTAGATATGAAATAAATAAGTATTAAATTGCCAGATTACAAAATTCATTAGAGCAAAATAAACAAATGTTGCCGCTTGTTAAATTTTTCATAATTGCAGTAAAAATAAAGTAATTTAATTTTTATTATTTCATTTTACTGCTTTAACATTTTCCCAAAAACTTTTTAATAGGTTAGACGACACCTACAATTTACCCTAAACTATGGACCAGCATTCACCAACGAAACATCCACACCAGTAATCAATTAATTGTCAACTATAATAGGTAATGACAATAATAATGTGAATGAGAATTATCTAAATAAAAAAACAAGTTTATGTATTAGTAAAAATTAACTTCTTTCGATGAAAGATTTCCAGCCTTCAAATTTCTTACTTGTTATACCGAAGGAATAGGACCGTTATTGAATTTTACAGAAAATAAGGCACGGACTACGCGCAAACTATTGCCGCCGTAAAATATTTTCACAATGAAAACCTTTTCTTGAACTGAATAAATATTTTTGTTCATTTTTAAATGTTGGCAGTTCAGAAAATCCATAAAAATCAAAGACGTCCGTGATTAGAATAAATTAAGTTGTCATGGATAATATGATAAATTTCTGTGTTTTAGTTAGAAAATTATTAATGTAATTTTTGCTTTTAATGCTTTAATAAATTGGAAAGTTGTAGAGTTTTTGATATCCTCATATGCAGAAAAAATAATCTTTCGATTGCTACCTTTACCACCACTGTAACTACACATGGGGAGCAGGAATCCCCCAAAATGTAATTGCCCATGTATGTAATTTAAGGGCACATGCATTCATGTCAATTAATTTTAATTTTTCATAATTATTATTAAAAATACTGTTGAAATTTTTAACCAATCTTTTAATTTTGTTTGAAAATGTTTTGTTGGATATATTTTTCAGATATTAATGTATGATTTTTGATTAGACCATAATAATACGGGGTGTTTAGACTGTCGCGACTAAATTAAAAATACCAACTAAGTTTATTCCAATTATATTACAATTTAAATTATAAATTAGACTTAAATATAGGATAAAAGTATGTTGTATATCTAAAAGTTGACGTCTTCCGTGCTGGCTCTTGAGTAGAATTGCCGAGAGAAGGCTGCTGGTGATTTATCGAAGAGATTAAAGCAATGTCTTTGGTAGAGGTACATCAAAGCCAATATAATGGGTATGCCAATCAACAGACCTATTATACAGAGAAGAAAATTAATTTGTTATGTAGAATTTTTTTTAGGGAAACTTGCCTGCCAGGATTCCTACAAGAATTGTGGCATCCTTCTCTGGTCTATTTCCATAAAGGTCCAAACACCTCAGCTGACTTTTCCTACCGTAAAGTTCGTAGAATGTTTGTCCTTTTAATTCTATCGGAGCCGCGCATCTACAAACAACAAATTTAATCTATTTAGCTTTTTAGATGTTTGTAGAGGACGTACGTGATTTCTTGGGCCATTGTTTCGTTGATTTTTATGTAAGCAGGCATTAGTTGGTCTACCATCCACTGGTTCTCGCACTCGCAGGTCCAGACGTTGTATCTCAGGTCGAGCTCTATCAGGCTATCCCATTTTATGGTTAGGTGGTAGTCTATGCTGGCTAATTTGTTGTTATCCAAATGAAGCTGCAGCCCGAAGGTAATTTACCATTAGTAGAAAAATGTGTTAGGTAAGAGGAAATAAATTCGACTCACTTTCTTAATGGGAGGCCATATTTCAGTTTCAGTACCTTCGTCCCTCCTGGACAACGCAGCTGGATCAATTTCACTCAGATTTAGATTGTGGGTTATGTGCAACTCTTCCAAATTTTCCAGGTTGCTCAGAGCTCCTTTTCCAATTGAAGACAACCTTGGCATGTAGCAGAGACATAACTTTTTCAGTGTTGCAATTGTTGGAAAACCACTACATACAAAGATACTCACATAAGTTACTTGTTTTTTTTGTACCTAGTATGACTTACTTTTCTGATGTTAAATTTTGGATGGGGTTTCTGTCGAAATAAAATTCTTGCAGACTCTGAGCCTGACCAAGAGACTGTGGTACTTCTGTGAACTGGTTTCCAGTTAAATTGAATTTTATGAGATTTTTCGGGGTGTGCAGGAAGTTTTCTGGTAGCTTACTTATTCCGGTAAAACTTAAATCCAATACCTAAGAAATGATTTGATTTACTGGGAACTTTATAAACACTATACAGGCTGTCCTATTTTCGTTGTGATTTGGGGGGTATGAATAAAATTCAAGAAAATCCAGAATTTGGGCGGTCTGTCATTTGGACAGATGAAACTCACATAAGCAGCGTAGGATTATTTAGCAGGCATAATGTGCGTCACTGGTCTGATACAAATCAGCACCAAACTTTTGAACGTCAGAGGCAAGGACGTTTTGGATTTAACGTTTCGTGTTTTATTTTGGGTGGTCAACTAGCATACCAAATTTTTGATGGAAACTTAACGGGATTGAGATACATTAATTTATTGAATATTAACGCAGAGGCGATAATGGAAAATGTTCCGTTAATAAACATAAACAGGGTATATCTCCAACAATATGATGCCCCTGCACACAATTCTGCAGTAGTTAGAAATTATTTAGAAAATAATTTTCCGGGTAGATGGTTGGGTACAAATGGACCTATATTGTGGCCTGCAAGATCACCGGATCTGAGTATATTAGACTTTTTTGTTTGGGCATTTTTAAAAGAAAAAATATACATACGAAGATACAACAATCAAGCCGAGCTAGCAGAGGCAACAACACATCTTTTTTTCTCGAAAACTAAAAACGATATCCAAGTTCTGGTTTCAGCATTTTATTATACTCAAAAAAGTAGCTGAAGTTCGCGAAAACCCCAAGACTCTATCTCTGCTGCTTCTATGAGCAACCCGCAAATCACAACGAAAATAGGACTCTCTGTACTGTATACAGTATCTTACCTCCAGTAATGGTAAACTGACAATAGCAATATGGCTTGGGGCGTCTATTACTGTCAAAGGATTGTTGCTTAAATCCAATACTTTCAGCATATCCAAATGTTCAAACAGGTCTTGCTCTAAACCTCTCATCTTATTATTGTCCAGGTGTAGTTCTACCATAGACGTTAGAGGATAATCTCTACCATCTATTCGAACACCCTGTAAATCAATTATCAAATGAAGAATTTCAGACAACAAATTATTACATACCCTAAATGATTCTCCATCCAAGATACTGATGTCATTGTAACTAAGATCTAGGACTTCTAGCTCTTGCAACTGACAGAAGACCATGTGGGCGATGGTCACTATGTTGTTGTGGCTTAAATCCAACTTCTTGAGTCCAGAGGCGGGGAATTCAGTCGTCAGATCTCTGAGGGTCTGATTTTGCAAATTGAGACTTCTTATAGGGTACGGGGTCGAGGCATTTCCATCGATGAACCAATAGGTTGGTTCGTAGATGTAATTTTTAATGTCTACTTTGGAACAGTCTACATCTGGGGGTTTGTCGGCTTCGTATGTGCATTCGCAAGTGTTGCAAAAGGGGGTTTTATCGGCAGCTTGTGCGTTGAGTTGCTTCAGACAAATTAAGATGGTCAGAATTGGTAAACTGCTAAAAATCTTCATCCTAGAATTGGAATAAAAATTGCCTGTGTTAACGAGCCGCTACTGCCCTTGTGAACCAATATTTAATTTTCAGCAATGTTTGTTTGTTAAATTACTTAGATATGTATAGAAAAAACGCATTGTTGGACTACATAAGATGATTGCATAAAGAATAGCAACAATATTTTTAGCATTATTTGTTGGCTATACTTTTTTGTTTTTCAATGTTTGCTATCTTTTATGTGTTATCTTTAAACAAATAAGGATTACATTATGAGTAAGTATTAATTTTTCTGGGAATAATATCTCCTAGGAAAATATGCGACACAGAAAATAGGAAAGCCATATTTAAAGTATACAGATAAATGGCAAACCTGTACAAATACAAGTTTTCGTAAAAAATTGTTAGAATTGCACCTTGTAGGTCACTTTCGTTAGCAGGAAATGACGTAAGAAGATTAAGAGAACTTACCTGAACTTCAAATGTTACTTTTCTTTAACTTTATTTACTGATGTGTATTTTTTTGTAACAAATCGGGCCCGTTTGGGGCGATAGGCTGGCGATAATTGCAGGAGTAAATAGGTATCTAACCTGGATATCTAATCTCTCGTTTGATAACGCATGTGTTGTAGGTAGATATTTTTAGTTATGAGTTTTCTAGGTATCGTACACGGTTGGATTATATGGAAGATATTCAGTTTATGGTTATCATCTATAACTATTTCCATAAAAATAATACAACTGTAAGACCAGTAGTATCATAAATATATTAATGCTCCCACAAAAAATTTACCTAAAAATTTTAATAACATATTCAAAAATACAACAAATTTTAAATCCAAATTTTGTTTAAAAAATTCTTTAGAATTAATTAGCAATATCAAAAATACAAATATTCCAGCAGGGTCCTTTTTGGTTTCTTTTGATGTTACAAACATGTTCCCTAATATTCCTCCTAATGAATGCTTAAAAAAAAATATATTATTACTGCTTTCCAACTTTGTATTGAACAAAATTATCTCCAGTTCAAAAATAAATATTATACTCAAAATTTAGGTCTATGGTTTCCCTAAAAGTAGAACATCCTACATCCCCAACTATTTGAGAGCAGTAGTCTAATCTGGGCCTACCCCTACCTCTTTTTATTCCTATCTCCGATTCTAGTATGTCGCGAACTATTCCTTCGTATCTCAGAAGGTGTCCTCTACCATCCTGTCCCTCCTTTCGCTTCAGAGTTACTTCAAACTACACAAGATAATAATTAGTAATTCACATTTTATTTATAATTAGGTATAATACTTATATAGGAACATTTAAACATAGTTGGATATAAATAAATTCAGTGGAGTATTTTTCGTCTCTTCCTGTTTTCTGTTTGTAGCGGTACACTCTGTACATCAATCTCAGTTCAGAAAAAATGCAATAAACGGATTTCATTTGCAAATGTCGGGGTCACCAATATACATAGCGAGTTGTGTTAGGCTACAAGAAGCTTGAAGGTTGATATACAGGCTGTACCGATATTCGATTAAACGTGCCTTAGAGAAACATATACTATGCTATTTCGACGTCTTCTTCTGCAGTAAACACAGGCAATGAGGATCAAACCATTCAATAGCAGAACTAGAAGCATAAAAATGTGAGATTTATTTCATGAGTTTATCAAAGTTTACTAACTTGTTCCGATGAATTTATTCAAGGACGTGTTCATGAATTTAACTTCATAATAGCATGGCAGCTCTGCTTTACCCTCTTTGATGTCTTGAAAAGTAAGGCTTTGATATTCTTTGGGAGACGTACACGAAATGTTTCTGCCATCCACTAAATCGTTTTCTAATAATTTCTCGAACATCCACTCCACCCGGCAATCGCACGCCAATGGATTGCCCCCGATTTTTAAATCGTTCAATGTATCCCAATCTGGAAGGACACCGGGTTCTATATACGTTAGTTGATTGTTACTTATGTCCAACTGAAAAAGAAGTAGATCCATGTTAACTACACCTGAAGAACACTTGGCTCATTATAAAAATTCTCGCCTTTTCTAATTCCGGAAGTAAGTCGAATTCAGTTTCGTTGGTTGCAAAAATGCCCGCTTCGATTTTTGTAAGCGAAGGGTTGTCGCGAATGCTCAACTCTTCCAGAAACTTCACCCCACCCAGAGCTCCCGCCCTGATCTCCCCCAAATATTGCATGTAATTCATGTTTAATATCCTCAGCGATTGAATTTTAGGAAAACCACTGTAATTTCGTACTTATTATAGTTTTTTTGTATTACCCATGTTTATTATTTGATACTTACTTGGAGACATCTAAGTATCTCATAGTATTCGAATTGAATTCGAGGGTGTCCAGGTTTCTTAATTCACCAAGTGCAAGAGGAACGTGTCGGAAAGCGTTTTCGGATATGTCCAGGTGTTCTAGGTACCTGTGTTCGGTGAAAATAAATTCGGGCAGTTCCTTCAAATCAGTTAGACTTAAATCCAGCCTCTGAAAGAGAATCATTTATTATTGCAGTACCAGCGGCGCAAGCAAAATTTTCAGCTGCCGGTGAGCGTTTGAAAAGGTAAGATGGCGGGTTGCGAGTGAAATATTATATTACGTAACGAGAAAATTCGCAAAAACTTAAATATCTCCTTAAGTAATGGAAATAACATAAGAAAGGGTAATAAAAGTGCCCTTAAAATTTAATTTTCTATCGGATGACGATATAAAAATAGGTACGTGCCATTAGAAAAAAACGAGTTCTTGAAGTTTTGTCGTTGACAATTTCGAAGTTTTTTTGCAACGTCAAACAAGACAATTTTCTCAACAAGGGGCATACTAACAGACACCTCAAACTTTGTGCTAGCGATCAAAAAAAACCTTTGCCTCTTGGGTTGACAGTAAGAGAGATATGAATTTTTGAATAGACCTCCGCAATGAGCAGCATTTTTTACAGAATAAATGACATACGTCAAAAACTAAGCCAGATAAGTCCACGCCACTGTTGCGCTGAGTTAGATGCAGGCTGTGGCAGGCGCCAACGCGTCGCGCCTCCACCGCTCGCCAACTTAAACCTATTGGACTTTCTTTTATATACATACCTTCAAAAATGGCAAACTGGTCAAGGCTACCTGTGTAGAGGCTTCTATTCGAAAGAGTGGATTGCTCCTCAAATACAGTTCTTCTATTTTGTCTACGTGTTCGAATGTGTCTTCTAGTAGCGCATCCAGTTTGTTGTAACTCAAATTTAACACTTTCATACTCTTTAAAGGGTAATACTCTCCCGCCCAATACATTCCCTAAAAATACTTGTTGGTCTAACCCTAACCACAACTTAAATTGGGACTGAAGTTCCCCAGACCTACCTTAAATACATCAGGGTGAATCCAGGTTAACGAATTGTTACTCAAGTTCAGTATTTCCATATTCTGAAGTTTACCAAAGACGCCATTCTCTATAAGTCCTATGGCGTTGTTGCTCAGATCTAAGGTCCTCAAGGTTGATTGGATAAACTCCTTATTTAACTGTTTTAAGTTGCTGTTTTGGCCACGAAAACTCGCCACCCTGTACGTAGAATTAAATTCGTCTAACCAGAAATGTGTGTCGTACAGATAAGCGTTTATATCCACATCCGTACAGTCGATGTTCATCCCGTCGCCCGATTGGAAATTGCAGTCGCAATAGGAACAAAATGGGTCCGTCATTTGGCACTGGGTGTACCCGATAATTACCGTTAATAATAAGTGCACTGTTTGATACATTTTTCTTGACTTGGAGAATTGTTGACGTGTTTTTTCGTAGTGTGTTTGAGGAGCTTGTGGCAATTATTTTGTTTGGCACTATCTTATCTAATCTTGCGGGTGAAATATTTTGCGTTTGGTCGTGGATTTTCGTCAACAAAGCCACGATTAATGACCAGCAAAGGTGGGAAAAAATTATACACCAAATACTTTTGCATTTTTCTAATACAATACATATATTTGTTCGTGAAGATCATTTTGACGTAAGTAATTTAATAATATAAATATCACTTTTCTAGCAAAGAACATAATTTGTCGTAAACTGGGTTCCATATTTTGGTGTATCCTGCATCCGTTAGATGGAGGTAGTCGTACATATCATGGCGAGATATTGTTTGGTCCTTTTGAACCACGTTTTCGTCAATGCGGACCATATGAACATTCTTAGTCAAGTCATCAGAAGCAGTAGGGTTTTTGAATTTCTCTAATAGTAATCGGTTAACTTCGTAGTTCTTCTTGCGCCAAGCATTTGGGTGCTCGCCTTTAGGGAGCAAAGTCTGGAACAAACAAAAATATTAACACTTTCTTTCTTATAAAGAGTTGAAACTTACAGGCAGTATTAGTGGTATGTCTCCTAATCTTTCTTTGATAATTTGTATTAAATTGACTAAGCCTTCGAATATTTCTTGTGGGGTGCAGTCCCAGTTGTTAGTACCGACGAAAAGTACGACCGCTTTTATGGTACCACTGAAATTGAGTTCGCCGTTTTGGATTCGCCACAGAACGTGCTCGACTCTGCAATTAAAAATTATTCAAGGTAAGGGGTATGATCACTTCAGTCGAGTAAATTTGGATACTTTGTTCCATTACTGGCTTTTATAAAGCATGACTAAGTACAGTCCCACAGATTTAAGTTGGCGAGGGGTGGGGTCGCGACGCGTTAGCCACAGCCTGCTTGATAATTGCGCAACCCCACCCCTCGCCAACTTAAATCTATTGGACTGTATATGGCTACCTGTCACCACCTATTCCAAAATTTAAGCACTTAAGTGGGCCAATTTTCTCTTTCCATAGAGTGGATAATTGCAGTTGTTCTATAATCGAATCTCCTATGAAGACTACCTCTGCTTCTGGTGATTTTGCTTGTTGGAGGAAACGTTCGTGCTAAAAGATTTTGGTAAAGTTAGAGAAAAAAAATTGTCATTTGTCGCTTCTCGAAAGAGAATAACATCTTAAAATGTTAAATGTGCGCCATTAAATGGTAATAAAGTGGTTTGAGATCGGGTGATCGAGGTGGCCAAGGAATATGGCTATTGTGGTCTATCCTCAGGCTAATTTTAGTCTTTGAATTTTGCATATAATACAGTATGTAATGTTAGTTTTTTCCTTACCATGTTCACCCATCTTCTATCCCCAACCAGGGGATTTACGCAGCGATTACTCATTCTGTATACTGAGCTATTTGCAGATTTATCAGCATCTATAAAGTACTGGCTACTTAATATGACGATTGTTAACCTAGGTACCTATGACCTACAAATTCCTGTCAATTGTAGATTAGAGATAAGCCAAGTGACGAACACATATAGTAGAGAGCGTATTATCGATTTAATCTGGCACCTAGTCAAATGGCTAAAATTATTTAGCCTACAATATCAGAAGGTTGAATTCATTTTAACAAAGATTGATTGTATATGATTGTCTACACGTTGTCCTTAGTCTGAAATTGACATAAAACCTTGTGGATATTTACGGTGTGGGTCTTTTAACCATTGGACATTTTTTCTCTTGATAGGAACTGGGAAATATGAATAAATAGCACCAATACTAACAATTTTATTGATTTATAAACTCCTTGAAAAAAGATAAAAAGCATATCGCATTGCGATGAATTTACTCTTGAGCAATACCATTATTATTATTATTATTATCATAGAATTTGAGGTTATGGAAAAATCACTTTTTTAGGAATGTACACAGCTTATCGTATACGGGGCCCCAGATTTTAGTGTAGGCCGCATCCGTCAGATGGAGGTAGTCGTACAGAACATGGTGAGATATAGTTTGGTCGTTTTGGATCACGTGTTCGTCGATGCGGACTATGTGGACGTTTTTATTGGTACCATCCATGACGTCAGGATTTTCGAATTTGTCTAATAAATAAACGTTGACCTCGGCGTTTCTTTCGCGGCAGGCATTTGGGTATTGTCCTCTTGGAAGCAAAGTCTGGAACGTTCAAGAACAATAACTTTTTTCTATAAGCTTTAAGACTGGTCCCACATTAAACAAATCGCTTGCGTTTGACCAGTCTTGCGGTTGTTTCTCACAGGTATTATTATCGGTACGTCTCCTAATTTTTCCCTGATGTTTCTTACTAAATTGACGATCCCTTCGAATATTTCGTGTGGGGTGCAGTCCCAGTTGTTGGTACCCACGAATAGTACAACTACTTTCATGGTATCGTTGAAATCGAACTCGCCATTCTGTATTCGCCACAGAATATGCTCCACTCTGTAATAATAAAGCTTATTATTATTATTATTTCCGTTCCCATCATCACCTATCCCCTCCTATTCCGAAATTCAAGCAGTGCAGTGCGTTTATTTTTTCTGTCCATATAGTGGAGAACTGCAAGTGTTCTATAATTGAGTCTCCAATGAAAACAACTTCCGCTTCCGAGTTCTTTGCTTGGTGGGCGAAACGCTCATGCTGAAAAAGTGCAAAATTTTGAACCATATGAGTAAGATCCAGTTATGGAAAAAGACAGTTTGTCCCGCATGTTACGTCATCAGTTTTCTTATTCTGAATGTACTGTATGTGCTGCTTACTTTCTGAATCTCAATAACTGTTTTGAAACAAGCTCTTTTATTTTCGCAATATTGTGGTTAAGTCTCTTACTGACTCAAAAAACTTGGCTTGAAGTCGGACAAGAATTAACGATGTCACGTACGAGGGCAATTATTTTTTAAATTGCTTGTTCTAACAGGTGACCTTGAAATAAATAATTTTCGTAAGTACATGGACGTATCAAATTATTGTTCATGGAAACTACTAATAGGTACTTATTTCATATACAGGGTGTTTGGCGTCTACACGTTTCTTAATCGTACCATCAACTCTTTACTCGGATATTCGCCTAATCATTCTTTCGCCTTTTTTCCAATTGCCTCTAAAAAAAACTAACTGAACTGTCCCGGCCCCTGGCACGTAGACTGTATACTATTTTCGCTGTTTTTTAATTGAATTATAGTTAGGTACTTCTAGATGTTTCTTTCATTTCACCAAAACAGAATCACTACATCTCTATTAAATTTCAAGATAACCAAGACTAATGCGGGGCAATTTTTGTTTGAAATATTTTTTTGTAAAATCTATTGGATTAATAATTAGTTTTCATTAAAAAAAACAATAAAAAGGTAGTAGAGTAAAATAAAATAAAGATATTTTTGCTTACCATGCTCATCCACCGTTTATCCCCGATAAAGTCCTCTGGTGGTGTAGGGATTACACAGGGGTTGTTCATTTTGTAAATAGTAACAAAATGGAATACTCGTCTGTAAAACAATACACCTGTGTTACAGTGTCAGTGGCACAGGTCGTTTGTTGACTTCTAACCTAGAAATTCCAGCGTACTGCTCTTTTATTCAACAGAAATGAGCTGACTTAGATAGCCGGTATTACAGCGATCTGTGCTATGCTACTTCTGAAGGTTTGGTAGAGTTCTGTTTGTGTGTTTGTTGGCTTGCATTAACGATTTTTTACTTTACATTCTTTGGTACTCTAAAATTTTGCCAATAATAAACAAAAAGACAAAATTAAATATAAAACATGCCGAAAAATTAACCAAATGTGGTAAAATACAACTTGAAGTCTTCTTCCAATCTAAAATCAATTTGTTTTGTTTTTTTGCATTATTTTTGACCACAGATTATGTTGTTAAAATTTGGCAGGCTAATTTTGGGATGTCCTGTAGTTGGGACACGCAGTATTTTTTTTAGAAGTTTCGTTTACTTTCGAACAAGCACGGCAAATAAAAAAAACAGTGAACGCCGAATTCGACATAATTTTATATTAAATTATAAATATAAATAGTGTTTACAAAATAAAAAAAATTACAAAAATTATAATACAATATTATTCAACGAGCAAGTCATGATTTCTATTCTTAACGAAGAGGATGAAAGTTTGAATGATTTTTTAATAAATGAGTGTTTTTTCTATGACTGTTGTTTTTGTTCATACAAAGTGAAGAATTTCTTCATAAGTGGGGGGTTTTGCTTCATAAGCTGGATTGCGCACTGCTGTAGAGTATGAAGGAGGCCTGCTCAGAACCAGCGGTGCCCTCGATGAAGAACGAGAATTTGACCTCACGGTAACTCCAGATATTTCGCTCAACTCTCCGAAATATTTCGCCACTCCCACCACAGAATACAAAGTAAAACCTAAAGGATGCAGAAAATTGTTATTAATAATAAGAACTAGAGATAGAACAGCAGGAAGTTGCCGCAACCCTCAAACAATCGCCTGGCAAGTGGAATACCTGGGTTCGAATCCCAATAGAGTATTTTCGACAAAGACTTTTTTATATTTAATTACTATTACCGCTATCTATCTGATTTCCATTATTAATTGTATTTAACCGATTTCACCAAACAACATTTTAAACAATGTACTTACCGCTAAGAGCAAATAAGAGCGCGCCCATCAAACCAACTAGGTGTATTTGGTTTGATAGTTTTTCGAAATAACCGAAAAACATTATGTACGAAGCCATCAAAAATCCAACAGCTACGAATCCTGACGTTAGGAACAGCCAGGGCAATAGAAGAAATCGCATTTCCTAAAAATTAAATGGTTTAGATTCCGCAGTTAGAGATATTTTGGGTCATAAACAGAATGAAAGTAGAAAACCCTGGATAACAAACCGTATTGTGAGTCTAATAGAGGAAAGGCTAAATATAAAAATAGGTCGGATGAGAGAGGGAAACAAAGATATAAGGCGATCAAGTGGGAAACTTCGAAAATGTAGGAAAGCGAAAGTGGAAGTTAAGTTCGAAGTAGGAAACTTATATGCGGGACAAGAAGTAGGAGATATATTAGAAAGGGAAAGCAGTGCAGAGGGGGACAAACAGGCCACTACATCAAAACCAGTTAGCATACAGAGCAGAAACTGCTCTACACCACCTTACACGGAGAGTGGAGAAAGTGCTGGAGAACAAAGAAATCCTCCTAGCCGCCTTTTTGGACATAGAAGGAGCGTTCGATAATAATACATCATTCAATAGTATCTCCAAAGTCGTAGGCCAAACATGACTAGAGGCTTTGTGCTGCAGGTGGATAGACTGCATGCTGAGGGATAGAGTGGTGTTTACTACACTGCTTGATGAGACCTTGGCAGTCAGGGTGGCAGGTGGTTGTCCGCAGGGTGGAGTTCTATCTCCTCTTGTGTGGAACCTAGTAGTTATGGACGGACTGCTTAGGAAACTCAGCGATGAAGGATATTCTCCCCTAGGATATGCAGATGATTTAGTCATCACAGTCGAGGGAAGATTTAGTAGTACGATTAGGGAACGTATGCAAATGGCCCTGAGTATTGTAGCAGCCTGGACTGAAAAGGAAGGCTTGACCATTAGTCCAGAAATAACAACAATAGTTCCATTTACGCGAAAGAGAAATATAGAGGCTCTTGGACCTCTATATCTCCGTGGTAGGAAGATCCCACTGTCAATGGGGGGTCAAGTATCTTTGGGGTTATACTGGACTCAACACTTACCTGGAACCAACAAATCGATAGAAGAGTCAGAAAGTCGGAAAATACTCTTGCAGTAGTTGGCATTAAGAGGGGCTACAAAAATTAGCGGATCTTTATCTTATCAGACAGCCAGGCAGCTTTGAAGGCTCTTATGAGCCCAAAGATGTCTTCCAGACTGGTGTGGGAATGCTTCGAGCAACTTAATATCCTAGCCATGCGGAACGCAGTGAGACTGCTTTGAATTCGAGGTCACTGTGGGCTGATAGGGAACGAGAAAGCCGATAAACTAGCAAAGCGGGACTCCAACAATCCTTTCGTTGGACCGGAACCTGCCCTAGGCATAACTAAGAGTGCCGTCAGACACCAAGTAAACGGATGGATTCGCGCTCAACATCACAATTACTGGAACATGATTCCAGGACACATGCACAGCAAGTCGTATATAAAGGGACTTTGCAGGAAAAGATGCTCAGAACTACTTTGCCTTAGTAGGATGCAAATTAGAATCTTAACAGGCTTCCTAACGGGACACACGACCGTTAAAGAACACCTGTGGAAGATTGGCAAATATTACGGAGACCTTAACTGCCGCTTGTGTAATAAGGAACGGGAGACAGCTATGCACATCTTGTGCAGATTACCAATCTGATGACCTTGAATGATGTTGGGCATACATTTCTGTTTGGAAAAGTCGTTATTTTGAGGTGTAATCCTGTGTTTTTGAAGGTGATTTTTGTACCAGAATGATCAGTGTGATGCCTGCTACTTGTATGTTGTAAAGTTTTGACTTGTTCGCGTGAATTTTAATCAAAATTGGAAATAAATTAATAAAATAAGTGTTTTTTGTCACAAAAAGTTAAGAAAGAAGAAGCTTGGGAGATTTGAATTTCTCTTTTTCCCTTAAGGAAAAAGCAAACAAAAAAAAACTGGTCTATCAGAAGAAAATTTTAAAATTTAAAAATTTAAAAATTAAACAAGGATCTTTCATGATGAATATCGGAACCTGCTGTAAGTGCCAGGCGACAGATACGGATCAGACACTTTTAAGTGTGAAAAAGATGAAAAAGATTTTTAGTTGTGATTGGTGCAATAATCAATACTGTACGGGGTGCTCAGATGTATCTTCTACTGAACACCGATGCCTCATATCCTTGTGAATCGTGTGCTTTTATTTTTCTGTCCAAATTGCCGTGACAATTTTGAGCTTCATAGGCTGAATAATGCTGACACCAAAAACTTCAGTCAGATTGGAATGAATACTGCTGAACCGGACGCTGTTTCTGAACCACTTAGACTGGATAGTGAGAAATGTAAACTGAAAATGAGAGAACATAAGGGGATGATCTTGGAACTCGAAACTAAATTAAATGATGCCAACCAACAAATTGAAAACCTCTCCAGAGGCAATGAGCGATTGGAAATTGCAATCAAGAGACTTAGGAGTGACTTACAAATTTATGAAGACACTAGGAGCAAGCTTGTAAACAAGGGAACACAAACAACAGATACTTCTACTGGGAATAATGTACCAGATTGGGTGGCTGGGGATACTCAGGCTGATGTGGTTTCTACTCAAGTGAGTGGTTTAAAATCTAACAATTTAAAAAGCAGGTGCTATCTTTTTGGAGATAGCCATATTAGGGCTTGCTCAGAAGTAATTCAAAAACTCCTGAAAGAGATGGACGTGTGTGGCATCTGTAAACCTGGCGCTGGAATGAGCGAGATATACAGGAGCGTTGAGAATGCAGTGACTGCCCTTGGAGGTACTGATCAGGTTTGCGTTTTGGGAGGCACTAACGATGTTTATGGCTGTGGTGACAGTGAGGATTTGCATGGACTCATTAATGTTTTCAGACAGCTGATGGAAGTGACAAAGAACACAAAATTGATTCTGAGTACAATTCCATACCTTCGGAGAGACACTTACAGGAACGCCTTAATAAAGTATGTCAATGGTTGTGTTTATGATTTCTCCAAGAAGTATGTTCATGTGCACCTGTTCGATGTAAATCATGACTTGAATGCTAGTGACTATGCTTATGATCGGATTCACTTAAAGTTCAAAACCAAGATTGAGATGTGTAAAAAACTAGTATATCTGATCAAAAATGGGAGGGAAGTGAAGAGGTCAAATCTAAGTGCTGAGCTAAAGAAGCTGGAACAACCAATAACTCATGACTGCTCAACAGTGGTGGACTGCGGTGGAGTGTGCGTTAGTGCTGACGTTGGTGTTATAAGCGGAAATCTTGCTGATGGCACTCGTATAAATTTTCGAGTGACCGGAATTCAAATAAAAACTATATAAACCCAAAAAAAAGTAAAAGTTCTATTAAATTTGCAAATGTAAATATACGATCTCTGGCTAAAAATTTTTTGTACCTTCGTGACTTTATATGTCACCATGACTATGATATTGTCGGTGTTTGTGAAACTTGGTTGAATTCTGATTATCCTTCAGCATATGTAGATATCCCAAGTTATAGTTTGGTTCGTTTAGACAGACCGAGTCGGGGGGGAGGTGTAGCTTTTTATATAAAAAATGCACTTAAGTATAGATTGTTGTTTTCTGAAATAACAGACTCTGGCCTTGAACAGATACGGTTTCTGCTGTTGGTTGATCGTATGCGGGTAGGAGTAGGAACTGTGTACCGCCCACCAAACTGTGGCGTTGCTTCTCTAGGAGAGCTGAGGGATGCTTTGGAGCGAGTATATTTGCAGAGCGACTCTGTTGTGTTGATGGGAGATATTAATTTGAATTTATTGATGATCCATGCCCCATCAGTAGTTAGTTTTGTGCGGATGATATCGAGTTTTGGTCTGATACAGCTTATCGAGGAGCCCACAAGGGTTGCTGCAGCGTCGTCAACCCTAATTGATGTAATTTGCATCTCGGATGACTTGTGTTTGGAGGGTAGTAGTGTCATTGATATTTTGAGTGATACGGATCATATGCTTGTGGAGTGTGTGCTGGTCTTCGAGAGTAGAAAAGCTGTGTCCGACACAATTCAGTTCAGAGATTATAGGAGTTTCGATTTTGATAATTTTAATAAGGATGCGGAGGGTTTAAGTTGGGACTCTGTGTTTCTCTGTGATACCATAGATGCTAAGGTTGATAGACTGAATTCTCTTGTATTGTCCGTATTTGATAGGCATGCCCCACTCTGCATAAAAAAGTCTGACTCCAACGGAAGACATAAGCCATACATTACATACACCATAAGGCAGATGATTAAATTAAAAGACAAGGCATATGGTAGGTATATGAGATGTAAAACTGATACAGCTAGACAGTATTTTGTTACTCTGAGAAATTATTTGAAGGTAGCAATAAGAAGGGAAAGAGAAGCATACATAAAACATACTTTGAGTAAAAACAAAAATAATACTAAGGCACTGTGGAAGAATCTGAATAACTTACTAACATGCACAAAGTCAAATAAAAATAATGCTGCAATTCCTGATGACTTGCAAAAGCCCGATGATATTAATGACTATTTTTTAAATTCTGGAAGCAACTCAGTAATAGATCCTGATGTTTTGCAGTATTTCCGTTCTAATAGGCATAATAATGACAACAATTTTTTCTCGTTTGGAACAATTTGTTATGACGATGTAAAGAAAGCTCTTAGTAGTATAAAGTCAAATGCTGTCGGTATCGATAGGATTAACTTACAAAATGATACGATTGATTCTTCCCCATTGCATTGATGCTCTTCTGGTTGTATTAAATGAGTCTCTGAACTCATCCACAGTTCCAAAACTGTGGAAAATAGCGGAAGTAATAGCACTACCTAAGGTTAAGCATCCAACGTCACTAAATGATTTGCGTCCAATATCACTTTTACCAACTTTTTCCAAAATTTTAGAGAAAATAATTGCAGCTAATTTAAAACAGTATCTTGAAGAGAACAACGTTCTGCCCCTTTATCAGTCTGGTTTTCGACGGAATCATGGGACAAACACAGCTCTTTTAAAAGTTGTAAGTGATATATCTTCTGCATACGATGGCTCCATGTGTACCATTTTGGTGTTGTTGGATCAGAGTAGGGCCTTTGATTCTGTGAATTTTGATTTGTTGCTCTCCAAGCTGGGGTACGTCGGGTTTGATGATGCTTTGTTGAAGTGGTTCGAAAGCTATTTAAAAAAACGATTTCAGCGAGTCAAGTTGGGTGATGGCAGATTCTCGCATATAGCGGAGGTGAATAGTGGGGTGCCACAGGGCAGCGTGCTGGGTCCTATTCTGTACTCTATCTTTACCTTAGATCTGCCTGGAGTTATAGAACACAGTAACATTCATATGTATGCGGATGATGTTCAGATGTATCATACTTGCAGTTTAAATACAATACATATGGCAGTTGATCATTTGAATGGCGATCTGAATAGGTTTAAATATTGGTGTAATCAGAATGGAACCAAGGGAAACTCATCAAAGACTGTGTCTATATAGGACCTGAGCGGCTCCGTAATGCGATTGAGTCTGATTATTGTTTGTCGTTTGACGGGCACTTATTGGATTGGAAGTCTCACGTGAAGAGTCTGGGCTTGATTATTGATAGCTCGTTGAACTTTGAAAATCACGCGAACGGAGTATATCGGACTTGTTTCTTCAAACTTAGGTCTATTCAGAGCTTGAAGTATTCACTTAGTATAGCTGTAAAGTTAAATATTGTAAAATCCATTATCTATCCGCATATTGATTACTGCAGCTCAGTTTATTATTTCTTTCTGAGTAATTGCAACAAGCTAAAATTACAGCGTATTCAAAATTCGTGCATGCGATTTGTGTGCTGCATTCCTTTTCGCAACCATGTGACTCCTTATTTGACTGAAATGGGTGAACCAAATGTGGAAGCCAGAGTGGGATCTATGTTTGTCAACTTTTTGAGGAAACTTATTAATACAGAGGCTCCTTCCTATCTGTTCGATATGTTGAAAAAACGTTCTGAGGTTCATGATGTCAATGTGAGACGCGATTGCTACACTATCCCCCAACACTCGACGTCAAAATCCGAGGGTAGCTTTTTGTATAGTGCTGCTACACTTCTCAATAAGCATGTTGTGTAGGGTTTATTTTTTGATATTATTATTATTATTATTATTGTAATTATTGTTGATTATTGTAATTTATTGTTGTAGTCTGTGTTTTGTAATTTTTATCATAGACATGCGGTACATTGTACTTTTCAATAAGCTTGTTGTGTAGGGCCTATTTTACTTTTAACTATTGTGATTGTTGTAGTCTGTGTTTTTGTAGTTATTCATGGTCATGTGGAAGATCGGCATTGCCGAACATTGTACCTTTTGTATGTTATTACAATAAAGTTTTTATGTATCTATCTATCTATCTATCTTTAAACCAGAAGAGGCAACGAATTTTCGGGCGATGTCTGATGAAACCGGAAGAATTTTCCACGCATTCAATGTTTGACTTTCACCGTTTGGTCCAAGGCACCAAGATCATGGAATGGGTGTGACTTAGAATTAGGGTGAGCACAATAAGCCCATTTTGTGGTTGCAGTGCGTCTGAGCTTACGGGCAGGCAGGCCCTAAGGGGGGGGGGGGGAACGGCAGTTATAGAATTTGAGCAGAAACATAGAGAAGTAGATATCAGAAAGGGAGTGAGGCAGGGATGTGCGTTATCGCCTCTAGTTTTCAATTTATATATGGAAGAGGCGATTAATATTGTTAAAGACAGAATAGCTGCTGGAATTAATATACAGAGTCAAACTATTAATATGCTCAGATTCGCGGATGATATAGAAGTGTTAGAATCCAGGAGAAATGCGTAGGTTAGCTGAGGATAGGAAAGGATGGAGGTGCGCGTCCAACCAGTCTGATGATGACATATCACTCAAGTGGTGCATGGATGCTTTCAGAACTGTCAATATTACGAAATGTAATATCTGTCGAGTAGTACTGAAAGGGATCGCACTCTACTCAACCGGTGTATGTTTGGTTGCATAACCAAGCTTTAGGAATGCATGTTGGGTTGCCTAGTTCGTTTCGTTAAATAGATAGCCAAAAGCGAATAAAGGGTTTTAGGTTCTTAGACGCTGATGACTTCACTTGAAGGTTTTCACCTAATAAAGATAAATGGGTTTTTCCCAAGAGGTTTTCCCAAAATATAAGAGAAATACAAAAGGTTTTCCCTTCGAGCGGTGGGATCTCAGAGAGTGCTTGTTCTAGTTGTCTTATATAATGTAAATTATTCTCTGCTATCTCATTGGTGAATACTGAGTCGTCATTAGTGAGCAAGTTAGCTAATTTTAGTCTTTGTCATTGTAATTCCCATTATTAGGAAGTCCAGTACTTAATCATACTTCAATCATCTTCAAAATGCATATTTTATTTCAACAGGTTATTTTCGGGACATACTATATACTTATAAAGTTGCGTTCACTGGAATGCAGACATAAACAAAAGTAGGTTCAGAAGGTGACGCTCCACACTAGAGAGACGCGGGGAAAGTTAGTTAGGCCAGGAACACGGGGTGTTTAGGATTAAAAAGGAGGTGGTCTGGCTTTCGAAGCTTAAGGCTGTGGTTTTTGTAACAGTCGCGCTAAATAGGTAACTAATTGTAAGTGTATTCAGTGCTTAATAATACAGGTATGTTATTGTAAACAATGGGGAAGACCCGCTTAATCGAATTTATAACTTTTAGTACTGTAATATCAAGCATAAATAGAATATGTATCGCGTACCACGTAAAAATTTTGATTATGTGCCGTGCTGAACGAAAAATTTGCAACTTAGAAAGCAGCATGACCGGGATGGCTAAAACGCGCGCTTTCTGTGGCGTAGGAGACCTATCCGTTGCGCCGCGGTGTTTACGCATCTCCCTGGAAAAAGTGGGAGGAGTCGAGAAATAAACGAGCGCTCAGGGTGCAAACCAGGGTTTAAAAAAATCACGATTAAAATAAAAAAATCAAAAATATCGATTTATTTGATTTAAATCAGGTTTTTTTTATTTAAATCAAATATAAGATATTCACTATAAATAAAGAGAAATATTGGCTCCAGCGCCACCTAGTAAATTAAGAAATTGGCTGGGGGCGGATAAGGCAGCGAAATTAGTATTCTTGTATAAGTATTTCAATGAGAAGTTATAAAATTGTGATTTTTTTAGTTTGTTAATCTATTGGCATTACGTTTATATCATTTTTTTTTTTATTATAAATACCTTTTGGGGGTATTATAAGATTACAATCTGATCAAAAGTTGATCAATGAGTAATATTGTTCAAACCTAATTTACTACATCAAAAACTTAAAACTAAGGTCTTGCTCAAATTAGTCTAATTCTAGCGTATACATTAAGAGTACATTAATATATTATCATTTTGTTCTGCTTTTACGCTGACATTTGCACTAACTCAAAGGGTTTGGTCCTCCTGAGTCTTCTGACTAAGGTTACATTGCCTAGGAGTTGGATGGCCTCGACATTTACGTGATGACGAAGTCTCTGTTCATGACTTCGGGCGAATTTTTCTATAGTTTGATTAACATTGTCCATTTCCAAATCCCTATGGAGGTCACTGTTTCTGAAGTACCAGGGAGCATTGGCAATATTCCTTAGTACTTTGTTCTGGAAGCGCTGAATGATGTCAACATTGGTCTTTCTGGCACAACCCCACAGCTGAATGCCATATGCCCATACGGGCTTAAGGATCTGTTTGTATATAAGGATTTTATTGTAGATAGATAGGGTGGATTGTCTACCCAATAGCCAGTATATTTTCTTGTATTTTAAGCCAAGTTCTTTTCTTTTCGTTTTGACGTGGGCTTTCCACCTTAGCTTAGCGTCCAAAGTAATGCCCAAATACTTTGCTGTATTAGAGTGCAATATTTGTGCACCACCTATGCTGACAGGAACATGTTGTCTGCCCTTATTTATAAAATTGACATAAACAGATTTACTTTCGTTCAATTTAATTCTCCACCGCTTGGTCCAGTCAATGATTTGATTAATAGATCCTTGCAGATTTGCTGCTGCTTCTTGGTGATCCTTTCCCACAGCCAAGATTGCTGTGTCATCAGCAAAGGTAGCTATTGTGGCATGCCTTAATTTAGGAATGTCACAAGTGTATAGTATATAAAGGACAGGTCCTAGTACACTGCCTTGAGGTACTCCTGCTTTAATTTCCTTTATTTCAGAATAAACATCTTCCTGTTTAACTCTAAAAGCCCTGTCTGAAATGTATGATTCCAATAATTGTGCATATTGTCTTGGCAGCGTCTTCTTCAGCTTGTGTTTAAGACCCTCGTGCCACACTTTGTCAAAAGCTTGTGTTACATTAAGGAAGATTGTGGAACAAACTTTTCTTTCTTCTAATGATCTTTCGATTATATTTGTTATTCTATGGACTTGGTCTATAGTTGAATGATTTTCTCTAAATCCAAACTGGTGCGGTGGAATTAGATTATTCTCCGTTATTATGGGTTTCAGCCTTTTAAGAAATATCTTTTCAAACAGTTTCGAGATTACAGGTAGTAAGGAAATTGGTCTGTAGGATGAGACGTTATTGGGTGGTTTTCCAGGTTTAGGGATCATTATTACCTCCGCGACTTTCCATATCTTAGGTACGTATCTCAATCTAAACGAGGCATTGATGAGATAGGTAAGTTTGACTATAGCTTTCCTAGGGAGTTGTTTTAGAATCTCCCCAGTAATTAGGTCATATCCTGGAGCTTTGTTTGGGTTGATGTTATTTTTAATTTCAGTCGCAATTTCTTTTGGAGTAGTGGGTCTGATTTCACCTTCTTCTTTACTAATATTTTCCCAGTCCAATGTATCCTCACCTTCATCCGGTTGGAATGTGCTTTCGAGGTATTCGGCAAACCTATTGGCTTTCTGAGTATTACTTTTTGCCCAACTACCATCGGGGTTTCTTATTGGTGGATTCTGTAGGATCGGTCGTTTTAGCCTCTTAGTAGCTTTCCAGAGCGAGTAGTCAGTTTTGCTGTTATTTGACAATTCTCTTAGATAGCCATTTATCATTTCGTTTTTAAATGTTTGAATTCGTCTTTTAAGCTTCTGCGTAGCGTTGTTCAGTCTAGTTTTGTCCAATGGAGCTCTAGTTTGATGCCAGGTTCTTCTGAGACTTCTCTTTTCAGAGATGAGTTCTCTTATGTCCATCGGGTAGTTATTACTTTTGTTCCTTAAGCTGTTGGTATTCATGGGGGTGTTATCTAATGCAGCTTGTTGGATGTTCTTAACGAAAGTTTCCAATTCATGATCCAATTGTTCCTCACTTCTTAAGGGGACTGATAATTTAATATTTTCCTCAAGTTGTGATCTAAAACTGCGCCAATCAGTCAATTTATTAACTAGCCTAGGAGCGAATTCCTTTTGGATAACTCTATGGTCGAGTGTAAGAAGAATGGGAGAATGATCAGAATTCATGTCCCAGGCCTCCTCAACACGTATATAGTTTGCAGAGACATTTCGAGTTATGAAGAAATCAATTAAGTCGGGAATTTTACTTGGATCTGAGGGCCAATATGTCGGCTTGCCAGTTGAATGTGTTTCACACTTTAGCTGTTTGGTTGCTTCTAGGAGCTCTTTTCCCTTAGTTGTTATTAACCTAGATCCCCACTGGGTGTGCTTGGCATTGTAGTCACCTCCAATGATGAATCGTTGGCCGTGAGTATTCAAAAAATTTAGATATTGATCTTTTTTAAGTGCGTGTCTTGGTGGACAGTAGACTGCTGATACTACAATCTCATATCTCTTAGTCTTAACATTAACAGTGGCAGCTTGAAACTCTTCTGTTTTATATCCCATCTCTTGGTGATGCTTAATCGATTCCTTTATTATGATTGCACTACCTCCTTTGGCTGCGTTGTCGGGATGTGTAGTGTGGTATACTTTGTATCCCTTAAATCTAATGAAGGATTCATTGGTGAAATGTGTCTCAGATATGAGACAAATATCGATGTTTTTTATATCTAGGATTGCTTGCAATTCTTGTTGATGTTGCAAGAGTCCATTGGCATTCCACTCCATAATTCTTATACTATTAAGCATTGTAGTTTTTAGGGACAGCTCCTTTCGCGCTGTATTCTAACCTACCAATACGCTCATCCATTTTCGTAAGTCTCTCTAAGATTTGTTGGAGGCTTTGTTCAATGGGTGTACCTATTTGTCCTTTATAACTATTTTTACTTTCGGTATAATTAGAGACAATTTGGCTGTATGTCTTTTTGCCTTCATTAATTTCGACTACTTTTTTTTGCTGTGGCTGTTTGGACATAGCTGAGTTTTTAGCGCGCTTATCTTTGATCTTCTGCATTTCTTTTGCAATCATGCACCCTCTATAATTGGCCGGATGTCCCTCTCCACAGTGGACGCACTTTGGCTCTTTGGAGCAATATCATGCTGTGTATTTTTTTAAATGTTTTAACGTTTTAAGATTGTTATTCATTTAAAAAGAAATGTTTTTTAAGTAAAATGTGTTGCTTTTTAATTTTATTTTTTTTTGCTATAAAAGTATAAAATAAACGTTTTCACAAATTTTGATTTAAATCAGTGATTAAAATAAAAAAATCAGGTGATTAAAATCGCGATTTAAATAGTGATTTAAATCAAATGATTTAAATCGTTGAAACCCTGGTGCAAACGGATCGGTTTGCGCATGAGAAAATCCCTACCTAATCTGTCGGGCCCAGTGGTCAAGTACGTCACCAGCGTCATTCAAATATTGTGTCTTGAGCGTGACGCATGTTTCGTATTTAATTATGACGAAAATAAGACTCAAATGTAAAAACCGAAAGTTGCGGAATTTGTTTTGGGTAGTAAACTATTCAATATGATCATTTTCAAAATTTGCGGGTTTTCCCCATTTCATTATTTTACATATTTTCTGTAACCGCATTGGAGACAAAGGATGCATACTTGTTTAAATTTGAGTAGACAAATATTGTCGATCCTTATCGATTGACGCCTATCTGACCAGTTTGTACTTTGCAAAATCAAAGGTAAAAAGAACAGTACCAAATAAAGCGTAAAAAGAACAGTACGCAAAATCCAGGTAAAAAGAACAGTACCAAATAAAGCGTAAAAAGAACAGTATGCAAAATCAAGGTAAAAAGAACAGTACCAAATAAAGCGTAAAAAAACAATACGCCAAATCTAGGTAAAAAGAATAGTACCTACTAAATGAAACGTAAAACAAACAATACGTTATAACTATTAGCAAACAAAGCAAATTATACGTTGATTTGATTGTCGTCCGTCGGTAAACATATCAGACACTTACTAATTTCAATAGAGAATTCTACAAATCTCTTTGTCTTATATGCGAATAAGGCAAACAGTAAACGTATCTGATTTTGTACGAAATTGATTAACGATAATTGAATAATACTACCAAAGATATGAATAAATCTTAATTTCTCAACTTTATTTGTGTCTATTATTAACATCCTCGCTTGTGATTCTTTCTTATCAAAGTAATTGGGTCTGTAATGGCATAGGTAATACACAACGTAGGTAATAGACGATCACGTGGCCACTTCGACAGGTATTTAGGTAAACTTTAATTAGGTTAATTAATCAGCGCTGAGCAGGTAGATAGACAGGGGAGCAGAAACTTGCAAGGGTGGGGTAGGGTCCATTACAGTACTGGTACTTACTTTTTTTACTCCGCAAATCAAGAGTACTGCCGTTACAAACTCTATTGCTGCCCCAGAGAGAATATAGAAACGATGTTCGTATATCATGTTGATGTTGAGCCAATAGTAGTTGCAAACGATCATGAATATTATTAAGATCATCCCTATTATCTGAAAAAAAACAAATCCTTTTGTTTGTTCTTATCTTTTATTTTCGCTTGTGTGGTCACCCAATAGGGTGAAAGTTAAAACTATCACTGACTCATTATAGTGTCATGTATTAGCAATAGGTACTTAACAAAAGCTTTTTTCTTAGTAAAGAGATTGGTTGGTCAAAACTTACCACAGATACGATTCCAGTCACCAGACTACCCTTTTGCAGGTTGTTGCAAAAACAAAATCTGTCCGATATGACCATCGTACAAAAATATTACAAGAGCAAGTTTTCAATTGAGTTGCAGTCTAAGCGTTCAAAATACGATTTAAAACCCTTATCAAACAGTTTTGAAGATATAGGTACGTCATGTAATCTTTAATGGCCTTTTGGAATTACTTATACTATTAAGTGGATGACTACTTGTTAGAAATAATAGTGACTGGTTGCTGTGGTGCTTTTTTACACACTTATTATTATCATTATTATTAAAATGCCTGCCAAAATTATAATTTTTCGAGGACGTTACGTTCTGTAGCCTGGTGTTTGCAGACTGTCAAAAAATCAAGCCTTCACTCATCATAAAACGTAAGATAACAGTATGACATGTGGGTGATGACGTCATCGGTCGTTATCACCGCATATTGATATATCTGCAAATAATTGTCATATTTGCAATGTCCAAGAAGGAAATTTAATTTTCAATGAGTTTAAAAATAAAGAAAAAGGTTTTGAATTGTTTTATCGTGGAACCCCGTATATAAAATTGATTAAAAACCGGCTAATCCCTTTTCCTTTTATCTGTTGGCATATCGCTATTTTATCGAAATGATACGGCTACTTTCGAGTGCCATATTGTGAAACTGGTTGTGAAGTATTTTAGGCAATCCAAACAAGACAGAGGAAGTAAATAATTAGGCACGATAATGGTAAGAAGACGGTGCAAGTGTTTAAACTTGAGGACTGCCACCACGGTCACTGGGTTCTTGTCCACGGTAAGGAAGGTCTTTTTTTTATTTTGTGCCTCTATAAGACAGTCGTTTCTATTGTTTTGTTATCATCTTGTAAAGGAGAAGGGACGTCATTGCGCAAAAAAAATATTTGCCAAAGGATCTAGGCGTCCTGATCATTGTAAATTTAAAATATTATTATTATTTTTAATAAATGGCTAAAGAATAATTTTCTTTCGGCGAAAGAAAGAAAAACGTATAAAACTGCAGCGACTTCTCACATTTTCTGCAGACCGTCGCCCCTCACGTCCTGGGTTTGTAAGTAAAGTGCTTCCGTTCCTCTCGATCATCTGTACGACACTTTTGGTTGTTGAAGAAAACATTTGTTTTGTTTTTGAAAATTAAATGCATCATTTTTCAGTTATATTCCGTCAGCTCCGTATCAGCTGCATTAAGAGGTCTTATGTATGGATCTACAGACTATCTAGAAACTTATCTTCTGATAAACGGCTTCGTCAGTTTACTGGCTTCCATCAGTTGTCTACATGGAGTTTCCAAGGTTAACATTGCATGTAAAATATTGTTATTTTTATCTTGCATTATTTATATTTTTAGGAATCGTGCTATTACTTGATTCCGTGGATATTCGTAGCGGCAGTTTCAATTATTTTTGGTTCTGTGTTAGCTCTTTCTTATATAGCCTTTGGGGAAAGCTACTATATTACTTTAGGAATTGTATGCTTGGTACTTAGTGGTAAATATCTCTAATTTGGTCAGAACACAACCCTCTAATTTCAATTTTTAGTTGTATTTTTCTTTGGATGGATCTGCGTCTTAGGCTATTTTTACGAACTGTGTGAGAAGGCCTCTACAAGCAACGACAGAGATGTGATATCTAATATATCCAGTGGAGTAATTGTTCCTGATTATCCTCCACCTTATACAGTGGCGTACGAAAATCCCGCTTTTACCGACAAGCCTCCAAATTACGAGGAACTTTTCAACAATGCCAACAACACAAACAGTATTGAAGAAAGTGACAGGACAAACAATAATAATAACTCTCGCGTTTAGTTTAATAACTATTTTTTGTAAATAGTGTATCATTATTATTATTATTATTTTAGTTTTGTACAAAAAATTAATTATTAGACAGAAGCGATACATATTGTAAAGTATGAATTTGTGGAGTTGCATGGAACAGGACTCTTAATGTGACGTCATTTGCCATGAATACACAATGTAAGTAATGAGAAAACGGCTTTATTACATTATTAACACTATACAAATTAATATATCATAGATACGTACTTTGGTAATTATAGCATTAAATAAGGGCACATTTCTCCTTGATTAATAAGTAATTTTACCTATAGAAGTCTTATTACCTATGCCATCACAATAATAGGTCGGTGTTATTATATTAAATTGATTTTTTAATGCTGTAATATACTCAAGTACGTAATCTACACAAAATAACAAAATGTAAAGAAATATTTATGATTTAATTTGTATACCTCAGCACACAAATATATTATTTTCCCGCTGGCGGGCAAAACAAACCTAAATACAAATGATTTCAAAGTTATGTTACTTCCCACACTGTGGACGATGACATTTTTTTCCTTGTTGATACTTCAACGTGCGCATCTAGACCATCGGACAGTCTACTGAGTCTTCTGGCCCAAGACCCTCTCAGAGCTAAAAAAACCAACAGAATTGAGTTTTTTTTGTGTAAGAGCAATCAAATTCTGTGCTAAAGAACTCTGCATCGACCTGACCTTACCTGGTCTGGTGTCAGTTCTAGACGTATTGTTATTCTCCCTGATTGTGTTCAGAACATCTTCGTAATCATAGTCTGGTTTCTTCAGACCGTGTTCGTACTTGGCTTCTTTGGCCAAAAGAGTTTCTCTTTGAATTTGAGTTTTCAGCTGCAAGAAACAACAAAGAAAAATTGCTGCCTGTGTCAGAAAATACATTTGTTATTTGTACCTCTGATGGGACATCTGGTATGACGTACTGCATGATGCCAGTGAGAGCAAAGACGATATGCTAAAAAGTTAATTTACTACTTAAAAATGTTTTATTGATTTTTTATTAACTTACCTCGAATATTACCACAAAAGCTAATCGCGCAGCAAAAACGTGCCAGTATTGGGGACTTAACCCATATGGATCGTTCTCATTCGGTCCATTTCTGTAACCTGAGTGAAAAAAAATAAAAAATTTAAAGTATGGGAGTAGATGGTTCTTGCGAATTTTAGCACCCCCCACCAAATAGAAATATGTACAACATTACCTCTGTATTGACACGTGGCAGGTGCTGGAACGTCGTTATCCGCTCCCATATCGTCGTTGTAATCGGACGTGTTAAAAACTGAAACACAAATTTGACTAATCTATACGCGATGAGAAAACTTACATTTTTAGCGAGTAGAACTCTTTACCTGATAGTGAAGCATCGATGTAACCAACCAAATCTTCTGTTGGTGAATATTTGTACTTATAAACCATCCTTGGTATAAAATCGCTGGTATACGCAATCACGAACGCCTAGAAACGTAAACGTTTTTTATGAAGTGAAATAAATGTTAACTGGCACAGTCTAACTTACATTGGAAACTACTGCTGCGTATGTGATGGCTTTAAGGATGCCGTACCAGGCGCCTATATCTTCTACTCTTTCAGCTAGTGGACGACGAGCTTGCGTCACCATTTTGTATGCGTCCAAGCGAATTTCGGCTATGTTGTTCAAGAGGGCGCACAGGGGTGCCAGGGGGAATGCAGCCACGAAGAGAGTGACGAAGCCATACTGCAGAACTTGTAACAAAGCATAATTAGCCTGTAGATCTAACAAACTTAGATTAGGCGTTATCTATTTTGTTCGATGAAACATCGCCGCTTTACAAAAAGTGAACCGAAGAGAGTTGAAAGAGAGGGTACCGGCACCGCGCGCTGACAAATGGGAGGAGCCGAACCAGACATTCTCCGAATAACTTCCAGAATTATCGCGAGTACCTGACTACCTGACTTGCGTCGCGTGAAGTGATTAGCTGTGGTACTATAAGTAAATGCCGTTATTTAATGATTGAGGCTGTGGGGCTGTCAATAATTAAATATACGTTAATTGATCCAGTGTAGAGGTATAATAGGCTGGTGAAAGCTAGTTCTAAAATTCTACGAGTAGTGGATGTTCAAACCATAAATTCGCACACGCCGAAAACAGATTGAAACATGCAGTGAAAATAGCATATGCCGTGAAAATGCACGTCTGCCTTCGACCGATGTAGTGAGCGATTGAACATCCCGTCCGGTTGAATTTCGGAGCAATTATACACCTGCTTACGTAACAATTAATGAACATAGCTAACTATAATCTATAATAGAATCATATTTATTTGTTTCCCGTGTGTATTATTTTCTCCGTATAGCAATAGAGAACCCAGTCCTTCTTCGACTGAAGCGAAGGGTATATATCCTTCGACGAATAAGTTTCCCAACCGACCGACCGAGATGCAACAATTCGATCGTTCATAAGCGAACGACCCGAAATAATTTAGTATACAGTGTGTTTCAGGACGCACGAGGGAAAGTTCGTTGTAAACTAGAAGTGAAGCACTACAGTTATTCTAGAGGAATGAGACTCACTCATTTCCAAATATTCGTCGAATAGAGCAAGTCTTCCTGGGTCTTGTAAGTGGTAGTCTTCTTCCCATCTGGTGTGCTGTCTGTTTGGGTCCTTAGTGTGAGACCTATGAGACCGCAGTCTCCACCAGTTGTAGAAAAACCTGTAGATAAGTACATACATCAAGTTTTGTGGTGCGGATGTTTCCTGGTGTACTTACGGGTTAAATAATTCTAAGAAGTTATTAAAAACTTGTTTTCCTATCATGATTATAGCTAGTTGTATACAGAGTTCGCTTAAACAACCCGCTGGATCGCATACGTCCCCCTTAACCCTGAGGAACTCGGATGATCTACTGTCGGTGTCTCCAGGGTAGGCGAAAAACCGACCCTTAAAGAAAGCTATGTATATCAGTGATGAATAGAAGTTCATAAATTCGAACAAAAATATCTTGAAGGTATAAGAATCTTCGTACTCGGTTTGAGTTCTTGGATTTTCCAAGTTGGTCAGGGAGATGGCTATGTTGTGGTAAAACTGAAAAAATATTGTCAACCAGGATTACTAAAGTAGAAATATAAATAAACAATATAGCAGTGACTTACTCTAGTGAGGCACATGATAATTATCAAGTTGATTACGGCTGCTGTGATGGACGTGAAGATTTTCGCGTGTTTTTTAAGGAAGAATCCACCTCCTCCATAGATCACAGAAACGAGGGACAGTCTGTATATTATTGTGCCTAACACTGCACACAGTACCACGACAAGCTAAAAATAACACGCAGGCAATGAAATAAAATATTTTCATTAAATAATGTTGATGTTGAGTTTATAACACTACTATGTGCACTACCAATAATTATTATATAACATATAGTCAATTTCTTAATGCATTTTCCCAAATTCCTAAACCAATCGCACTTGGTTCATATCGCTAGCTCCAACAGGAGCCGAGATAGTGGAAATGTAGGCCCGGAGTTCAAGAAAACCGTAATTTTGGAGAACTGAGACTTTCAACGCTCCGCTCGCTTCGCTTCGCTCCGCTTGACCTTAACCTGACAGATTTTTGGACAAAAAGTGTCAGTTGTTAGCGTTCATAATGTTATTCTCTTCAAAGGTGCGCATTTTCATGTGAATAATATTTGAAAATAATAATATAAACGCTAACGACTGACACTTTTTAATATAAAAGTCTGTCAGGTTAAGGTCAAGCGGAGCGAAGCGAGCGGAGCGTTTTAAGTCTCAGTCGTTAGCATCCAAATGATGCATTATTGGATGCAGCATTACAAAAATGCTTTGTGGTGCAATGCGATGCAATAGAAAATGCAATAAACGTCGAGAACTGGCGAACTATTTATCTAACTGCCCATTTATACATTATACTGCCCATTCATCATTTTACAGCTCAAATAATAATTGCACTGGACATTTATTTAATCTGCCGCTCGAGTAAGTTTTGAACTGCCGTTATAGGATTAAATAACCGACCAAATTCTTTTATATTGCTGACCACATATTTTTAACTGCCCGATGAAACTGCCTGGATGTTAAAATAACCGCCCAAATAATTACTTCCCTTAAGAAATTGCAATTATATGTTAATCACATGCACATAAACTACCAAAGAGTAATTGGTGATTGTGTTAACAACTTAAATAATGGTGATTTACCATCAAGAAGACACAAGATCCAGTCATGGTGAACCTCAAGGCTTTCGACCATGTTGGAAGGTATGGTTCTTTTTCTCTTGTTACTGGGTTGGTCCTGAAGGTTTTTACACTAGTTTCGAATTCTATTAAGAGATAATTAGATGGTTCTGATAAATAAATATGGGTGTGTTTTACCAGGCCTGGGTTCCTCGTCCTGTTCAATTCCCTGTAGGTCCCATTCCCATTGGATTACACTCTGTTTCCTCCTCCACATCTCCAGGAAAACGGTAGCCCATAAACTCATGAAAATAGCGAAAAACACAGTCGCTGGGTTGTCGAAGAGGTATGTGAGGCGCGCAAATTTACAGCTGTCTATTAGTTTTTGGTATTTACAAGCCCTGTCGCACAGAGGGCAGAGGGTTATGTTGCCTGGACCTTCTGGGTCACAGATTTCTTTGCTACAAAAAGAAATACCGGTGATATCTTGAGGGGAACAGCGAAAAGTGAGTTCACCTAGGAATATTATCCTCACTGTTCATGGACATCAAGCCGTACAAAAAGCACAACGTTCCGACGATGGCAGGAGCGTACAACATCTTCGTGTAGAACCCCAACCAGCAGAAATAAAGAGCGATCTTGTCTCCGAAATATTTCCTCACCAAACACAGTGGTTGCTTTTTCATCCACTTTGCGGGCCTCGCCCATTCCAAGTACAGCAACTGCAAGTTCCGAAAATACACAGTCATTATTTTTTATCTTGATGCATTGAACTTTTGTTTGAAAATAGAACCGATGAATTAGTAATTGGACTATTTCCAGAGCGTTCGATTACTTACCCTCCTGTCCAATATTTTACCGCTCTTGTCTTCTCTGTCGAATCTGCCCTCGTGCAAGGGAAAACAGGCCAAATACGCCGAGTCGTTCAAGAGCCTACGGATTCCTACCTACGGGGGCGAGAATTACTTATTAATGCACGACCCAAAATTTGCCTTTCAATTATTCACTAACGTCAGAGAAATATATCTGCCTTGAAATTATGACAGATGTGGGGGTGTGTTTTTTTTTCTCGGTTAAAATATGACGCATATTAGTCCAAACACATTTTTCGTTCAGTCGTATGCATCTTTTGGACATACTTTTAAAATTAGGTCTATATTATGTAAAATGTCCTGCTGAATCCATATCCGAAGGGCCCAAAGCGATTCGGGCTTGTATTCATCCCCTATTTTAATTGTTCACCTCTTTTCGGTGGTACGCGATATTTGTACTTTTTCAAGTCTATCTCGTGATAGATATTTTCAAACATTCTCTACAAGAAAGGCAAGAAGACTGTATTGAAGATTCTTTTGAAAAAACATCCATGCCAAAGAAATAATTATTTTTGCTGAATATCCTCAGCAAGCAGATATTTTTGAATTTACATGCCGAGTGACAAGCTTCCATGTGTACATGGGGAAATAACTTGGGCAATTACATTTTTGGGGATTCCTGCTCCCCATGTGTAGTTACAGTGGTGGTAAAGGTAGCAATCGAAAGACTATTTTTTTCTGCGTATGAGGATATCAAAAACTCTACAACTTTCCAATTTATTAAAGCATTAAAAGCAAAAATTACATTAATAATTTTCTAACTAAAACACAGAAATTTATCAGATTATCCATGACAACTTAATTTTTTCTAATCACGGACGTCTTTGATTTTTATGGATTTTCTGAACTGTCAACATTTAAAAATGAACAAAAATATTTATTCAGTTCAAGAAAAGGTTTTCATTGTGAAAATATTTTACGGCGGCAATAGTTTGCGCGTAGTCCGTGCCTTATTTTCTGTAAAATTCAATAACGGTCCTATTCCTTCGGTATAACAACAAATAATTTAGTAAGAAATTTGAAGGCTGGGAATCTTTCAACGAAAGAAGTTAATTTTTACTAATACATAAACTTGTTTCTTTATTTAGATAATTCTCATTCACATTATTATTGTCATTACCTATAGTCGACAATTAATTGATTACTGGTGTGGATGTTTCGTTGGTGAATGCTGGTTCATAGTTTAGGGTAAATTGTAGGTGTCGTCTAACCTATTAAAAAGTTTTTGGGAAAATGTTAAAGCAGTAAAATGAAATAATAAAAATTAAATTACATTAATTTTACTGCAATTATGAAAAATTTAACAAGCGGCAACATTTGTTTATCTTGCTCTAATGAATTTTGTAATCTGGCAATTTAATACTTATTTATTTCATATCTAGGTAAGGACAAAAACTTATTAATATACAATGAAATTAAAGTAACATAAAAAAAGAAAAAATAACTATAACAAAAAATATTCAAATAAACCCCCATTCTGTATCAGACAGTATCCCAGCCTATTATAGAAAGAATTTCTCACATTCGCAAGTTGCCGATCGTTTATTAAGTTGCATTCCGCAAAAATAGCATTCCTTAAACAATCAATATTTGGGTGACGAGTTTTATAAATCTTATTTTTTAAATGACCCCACAAGAAAAAATCACACGGTGCCAAATAGGGAGATCTAGCTGGCCAGTTTATAGCACCACCTCGACCAATCCAGCTCTCTGGAAATATTTCATTTAATAATCCTCTCACTTGTGCTCCAAAATGTGCTGGGCACATCAAAGTGGCCATCGTAAGCGCTATACTTTGCTTGATATCACGAGATAGACTTGAAAAAGTACAAATAATAACGCGTACCACCGAAAAGGAGTGAAAAATTAAAATAGGGGATGAATTCAAGCCCGAATCGCTTTGGGCCCTTCAGGTATGGATCCAGCAAGACATTTTACATAATATGGACCTAATTTTCAAAGTATGTCCAAAAGATGGGTTCTTACCTTATCAGTTTCATCAAATTTCACCCTCAGCAAGATCTGCATCACTATTAAGCTCCTTTGGGCGCTGGAATAACTGGTCACTCTATCCTTAACTATAAACCTGTGGAAAAAATACAAGGAACATAATAGGAACAATTTGTGCCATAATATTTACTGTTCTTCTCTGTCTCCTCCTTGAGTAGCGTTGTAGAAAGATGGTTCTTCTTCGATTAGTTCTTCGTTGTATTTGAAAAAGTCTCTCCAAACTTTTCTCCATTTCGCCCAAAAGGTTTCATCTTTTGGGTCGTTTTTGTCGTCGTCCTAAAGTCACGAAATCAGTTCGAGCAAAAATCTGTTGGTATAGAATAGTATTTACCCATGCCTTGATGGAAATGGTAATGAACCTCTTGATGGGTAACTTTAACCCCATAACAGCAGAGTACCGGGTCTTTGTTTTCCACGGTAGATGGATTTTAAGGAAATATGTTTTGCCATCAAAAGAGAGGGTTTTGTGTTCCAGTTCCAATTCTAATCCTTCTTTGGTCAAATTCTCTTGGAATATTTTTCTGTTGTCTCTTCTTCGCGCTTCCGCTTCCGTCATCACTCCCAGTTCTTCTTCTTCGTATACAAGGACCATGTCGATTTTTCTTCTGCCATCTCGGAAGTAGAGGGATTCGGGATCCAACATCTGAAGATTTAATATATTTTTGTAAATTTACCAGAAGTTAAAAATCAAGGAACGTACTGGTTCTTTTTCTGCTGGTGTTGGTGGTGGGATGTAAGTGGTTTCTTCGACTGTATCATCTTGAACTAAACTGGGTATAGGGGTACCAGGGACTGTACATAACGTTTCTGCGCTTAAGTGTTGCCCAAAAGCATCCTTGATAGAATTTGCTGTTATAACCTGTCCAGAAATGAAGATGACATGGAATTAGTCATCAATGTTTTTTGGGTAACTCACTCTATCGTTTTGTAAACTCCCTCTTCTGATGTACTTGGCATTATCTCTGGGGCTCTCTTCGATACCATTGAGTGTGCCGTCTTGGTTGACGTGGATTTTATTTCTGTTGATGTTCACCAGCGATCTGGACCGAGGTTTCACAAGTGAGCCACTTAAAGTTGATATTTCTCTGACTTCTATTTCGAGAGGAACATTCAGACTGCATGTGCTTTCGTTGCTGGGTCTCCTCGACGAACCTACGTGAGAAGTTTTGGGGAGGGCCATAGAGAGGTGAATGGAATACTCACTATTCGATCGCGGCGTTTTTTCCGTCTCAATCGAAAGAGTGCTCAATCCGCCGGGATCCATTTCCTCAAGAATCTGCGTCATTGACACCTTAAACCTAGCGTAAACGTCACAAGAAGGGTCATTTCGTATTTTCAACTTTCGTAAGGACCAGCGACCGAACCGTGAGGACCGTTGGTCAGACTGCCCGTTTAACTAATTTTTTTCGTCCGTCAGTGTTTGCGTTACTTGCGCTGTGGGATTATTCCTAGTTCGTTTGTCGGAAACAAAAGAGTTTAATAATATATGACATATAACTATGGAGACCATACGTTTGTACACAACGGAAAATCAATCAGCAGAAGTGTTTAAGCTAAACGATTGCGCTAGAGATAGGTACAGTAGCCATTAGTGGACATTTGGGACCATTAAGACGCGTCCACAATACCCTGCAATATATATGTTTCATCGGTTGCCATTGGACTACAGCTGCGACCATAACAATGATTTTTAAACAATAAATTAACTTATTGCTGCAATATATATGTATATATATAGTTCTACTATTGGGAGAATCAAAATATATACATATCAGTTTTATATATATATACATATATATGTAACCGGAGTGGAACTAGGATGTATTAATATGCCCCTGCACACTAGAGCTAATAATATAGGTGTAATATCGATTATACTTTAATAAATAAATGATAAAACAAAAAACTGGTTACAGTAGACAACAAAAATATGTATTATTGACAGGCCATATATTATTAAAACTTCCGTGCTATCCCTATGCATAATTCCAAAAAAATTATAGGTATGTACCAGCTATTAATTTAGAATATTGTCGCCCACGTACTTTCCCCTGAATTTTAGATAATAAGGTCGACGAATAAAGTGTCAAACGCAAAATAAAATTGATGGTGAAAATATTTCTTCGTTTATTATGTATTTAATTTTACTTGTTTTGTGATATTGTAAACATACTCGTTAATTGTAATTATGCTTTAACTCCTCCTTTTCGTATCTCAAGTCTATTAAGCATTTTGTTTGCCTAATCTGAAAATTCCCATACGACTCCGACAAAGGGTGAGTTGGTGGGTACAGTGAAGTCCAATATGAACAGTATATATATAATTGTTGACGTATTAAATTAATGTATGTTTTGTATAAAACCAGCAAATCTGTACTGTATATCGTTTTAAGCGAGTGGGAGTAATCGTA
This sequence comes from Xestobium rufovillosum, assembly GCA_963966045.1. Lineage (NCBI taxonomy): Eukaryota > Metazoa > Arthropoda > Insecta > Coleoptera > Ptinidae > Xestobium > Xestobium rufovillosum. Next base: position 34,089,176 of record OZ014497.1, read on the forward strand.
GAATGCCTTCAGTAATAACTTTATGAATGAATAAAATGCCAAGATTTTACATCAAAAACGTTGACGTGCGCTTGAAATATTAAGGACACATCAATATTCGTAACTGGTAAGTCAGTACACGTACACGTAAAGAGCAGAACGGCGTGGGTTCCTTTCAATATTTTAAAGGCGGTAAACACATGGTCTTATTCTCATAAAAGTTTGTTCATCGGAACTGTATACACAATTGAGGTAGTTCACGCAAAACCAAGAGAAGAATAAAAGAAACATGTTTCCATAACAAAAATAATTTATTAATAGATGTATTTAAAAAGTACTACAAGGATTTTGGATATAGAATAATTTAAAACCCCTCCCAGCTAGTATTTCGTCTGTTCTTACTGATATAACAATTGGGCCAGCATTGGTATCTGCAAGCAATCAAAGAATATACTTAGAATTGATTGTTTTGCGCTCTTACCTGTAACAGGTGCATTCATGGTGAAATCAGCGACTACAGAGCCGTCATTAAATTTATCACCACATAATCTCACTCCGTTTATTATCACGTAATCTTCAGGACAGTTCAGAATGTCTACACCGGCTTGTCCTTGAGGCACTGTGCTCTCAGCATCTGTAAAATTGAGAGTGGAGGGGGAAGATCTACCGCCTGCAATTTATATCTACTTATAGACTTACCATCATCAATGTTTATTAGTTGAAACGGGTATTCTGTACTACCTTGTACATTGGTGTAGGTTATTGAACAATATCCGGCTTCTCTGCGGACGCAAATGGCATAGTTCAAGTCATTCTTTAACAATAATGATCACTATTAATAATGCTGGATGTTCGATCGCATACAAAACTTACAAAATATCCAGGTTGGCTTCTACTGTATATCGCGGCTTGGTCATAATTGAACGTTGATATAACTCCTTGTACTCCTGTATAATATTGCAAACAATTTTGGGAAGTGGAACAGCTTGAGGCTACCTGACAAATTCTGATTTGAAACCTCTTTCTATACACAGAATTCGATAAAATTGCCAGTTGTAGAGGTCCATTTAAATTTCCTACATCGACATAAACTGGAAATAATCAAGTTTTAGGTAACGAAAGCTTTTTGAAGGGTTATAATCACTAACCGTGGTGTCCTGTATTGTAACCACAAATTGGGGGAATTGGATCGTTCAGATTTTGCCCAGATATTACTAATCTTTCATTTACGCAATCCCCATCTGTAGGACCTAGCAACTAAAAACACAGAAGGTCAAGAATAAGAGAATTTTTCATAAGCCTGTACTTTACCTCCAAATCTAAAAAATCTATACGCATCTGCTGGACATCATCAGATTGTCTAAAGACACTAAAAATGCAAGATAGGCTATCAGAATTGTCTTGCTTGAATGTTCGCTGTAGATGGTGGTAGAATTGGTCATTGAATTGGTCTCGAGGGTCCGGCGTTGGGGGTGGTTCCGGTGCCACTGTGGGGGGCGGCAGAATTGGTGATACGGTACCACCTCCAGGAGGGTAATAATCTGGATAACCGGGGCTTTCGAAATAAGTGCAATTTTGACTCGAGCTTTCACCACACGTAAATTTAACTGGAAGAAATTCCCATATAACACCAGAAATTTTCTAATACATAGTTTTTTACTTACAAACACAACAGACCCCGTAACCATTTGCGCACTCCCCAGTTGCCGTACCGTTCATCTGATCACACTGGGATTGATGGTAACAAGTTCCTTCATAACCCGTAGAAGCACTGCTTGCTTGACATTTCGAATTTGGAAATTGGACGACAGTGAACAAACTCAAAAATTTATTGGCAAAACTGACCGTTTTGTTCTTCAAGGCAGTCAAAGGGGCATCAAAAAATATCTTGCTTTTAACCTCGTTTTCCGTCCTATTTAATCTAGAATTGGGGAGTCGCAGGGTTGTGTTAGAGGGCCCATTCTGTTTCTGAGCGTATAGTTTCGTGATGTAACGTTTCAGGATGTTGTTGATGTTGGTTTGCCTAGATCTTGATTGCTGCTTTTGGGTTTTGTTGATTTTTTGGATGTTCGAAAATGTTGGGTGTTCTGTATGTTTCGTTTTGAATTTAGGGCGTGATTCTTCGTGGGGTGTTAAAGGTTCTTCTAATGGTACTTCGGTGTATCTGTTGTTTATTTCTGAATATTTTTGGCTTTGCATGTAGACCATGCTTGGTTCTGTGTTGGTTGTTAGAAAACGAGATTTTCTGTATGGATTGTAGTGAATATTTCTCGACACTTCCTCGTAATTTTCTAATACTGTAGGGGTATTTGGATAATTGGAATAAATGTGTATCTCTTTAGGACTTCTATAATCTGTAGCTATTACAGGCGATAGATTTTCTAAATGAAAATTCGTTATGTCTTGGGTTTTTGTATCATAAACTTTAACGATGAATATTATAGTAAAATATAACATTTTTGCTGCTGTTCTTAACTTGTTTTTGCATTCATTTCCTTTTCTAGAAAATTTAAAATATGAACGATAACAAAGAAACTAAATTAAAATATTTATTACTTCTACCTCGTGGTCATATACCTCTCCGTTCCGTCGGTTTAAGAAAACATCCCTAATTTGTGGGTGTCGTATCTCAGTCGTCCCTCAACTTGACGCTAGCTTAATAGGATATTCGGCAATTTAATAAATAGAAAATATAGCAACAAAAAATACCTTATTTTATAAATTTGTTTCTTTCCTTTGGCCAGAACTACACTGTCTTCCACTTGCACTTGAGGAATACTATGTCTAGGGCAGCTAAATGAGTAGACAGTGCAGACAATTTGTCCCAACCAGAGCGAGAAAAATGCCTCATGCTCTATAAACAAATATTTGTGTGCAGCCGTTGGTTTAAAGGTTTAAATGTTTTGTTCTGAGTTGTTGAGCAAATGAACGTTAATTTTAATGGATTTAATGTAGCTAAAAATTGCAGAAGTCGGGTTTTATTAATAAAAACACGCGTCTACAATTATTATTGTAGGTAATTTTTATTTTGGTCCTAATATACAATATAATAAATGCATACATATTAAAACAATACGTAAAAATAAAAATATAGCAAATGCAAAATTGCAGTAGGGTACAACTAACACAACAATTCGAATGATAAAAAAATAAAAATAGTTATAATATAAGCAGATCGGGTTAAAATCACAGGTATAGCTAAAACAACCAACATCAAAAAAATCATTGAAAAATGTATAATGAAGGGCAGAATTTTTATTTCTTGTTTACTTCTCTTTTTTTAATTATTTATTTATATGTTTAAGCTCTGACTAGTGTTTGATTCTTAGACATAATAATACTAATAACGGTTTATAATAAAAGGGAGCAAGTTGTTAAGTCAAATTTGACGAATTCGAGATACAGTCCGCTCACGAATAGAAGACTTCCGCGTGACGTCATGACTGCCTTCCCCCTCTTCCTTGGGAGACAATGACTAATTTGGTTTGGTACTAATGGTTTATTTATGAAATTAACTTAGGGCAATGATTTATAACAAGACTACAAGATATGCTCAATGTGTCCACCATTTTGGTTCGTATTAATCAATTCTCGCAAAGGCAAATTGTCTAGAAAATTTTCAAGAAAATTGCTAATAATTTGCATAATTTTGCAGCGGGCTCTCCTACTATAAATATCTCCTTAAGTAATGGAAATAGACATAAGAAAGGGTAGTAAAAGTGCCCTAAAAATTTAATTTTCTATCGGATGACGAAATGACGATATAAAAATAGGTAGGTATAAGTGTCGCGGCGAAAGAAGAACCTGTCACGTGTTCTGCGCGAAAAACCATTTTACGTAGAACAGGTCTACAATGAAGTAATGGGGGTGTCCGCTGTTGTTGTCAGCTGCAGTGTCGTGTCGGCCTTTATTGTTTGCATGTTTATGCTGTTGATTACTTCATTATAGACCCGTTTCTACGTAAAATGGCTTTTCGCGCAGAACACGTGAGAGGTTCTTCTTTCGCCGCGACAGGTATACGTGCCATTTGAAAAAAATGAGTTCTTGAAGTTTTGTCGTTGACATTTTCAAAGTTTTTTTTGCAGTGTCAAACAAGACAATTTTCTCAACAAGGGGCATACTAAAAGACAGCCAAACTTTGGGCTAGCCATAAAAAAAACCCTTTGCCTCTTGGGTTGACAGTAAGAGAGATATGAATTTTTGAATAGACCTCTGCAATGAACATTTTTCACAGAATAAATGACATACGTCAAAAACTATGACAGATAAGCTATAACAACTTTGGTTCATCATACACATGCCGTGCTACGCTGCCGACCGGAATCCGTCTCACACTGCGCATGACGTCACATCGAGGCGAAATTGGCGCGAAGTCTCCGAAAGATCCGGTTGGCGGATGTGTTTTTGCTTTATCGGCGCAAACGTTAAGTGACAAGCGTCAAAATGTCAAATTGTGCGGTGGCTAAAAAGGGAACAAGTCTGACTTAATATAGAAATTGTCAGTGAAAAATGTTTGATTCAAATAGGAAAATTACAGTATTTGAGAAAAGTTTTTGTGCGGAAATTAAGAAATGGTTTGTTGGAGATGAAGACGAGTAATTTTGGATGGGGGTGAGCTTATTCAAGAAAATGATTTCCTAATTGAGAAGAGTTTGACAGCTACAATTTTTTTGAAGTGTATCAATTCAAATCTTGCATTCGCGCTATTTGTTTGTCAAATATGTAGATCTAAGTAGGTATATGGTTGGTGTCTCTCGAACCGCCACCTCGATTTTACGTCATCGAAGTGGGACGAGCAAGGAGCGATATGCGCCGTAGCATACCATTGTATTTATATTATGATCATACACAATAAAGTGAGTGAAATTTAAATTACAGGTGTAAATAAATGGCAGATTGGTTTTGCGTGCCTCCCAAGGTGGTGGGGGTAAGCTGTTTGACAGTTGAGTGGAAGTGGTCTATTGGCAACAGTGCCACATTCCAGTTGAGTTTTTTTTATATCTGTTACTGAACCACCCTTCTATCTTACACGCCCTTGTTATTTATTTATTTTGACAATGTTCCAGTGGGGTTGGAGGGCTGAAAGTTTGATGTAACATATTACAATTATTACAATTTGTGGTGGTAAATGTTATAGCGACCTCATATTATGCATAATTCTGTAATTTGGGTACCCAGTAATGAAGTTCACCCAAGGTGCTCCACAGGGTTATACTTTGGGGCCAGTATTTTTTATCACATCTGAAATGGCATACGTGGATGACAGAAAGATTCTGTTCGTCTTCTGGGTATACTCTGCAACAAACTTTAGACACCGTCGCCATTTTTTCGAAAAAAATTCGAATCGTCATTTGTCCTTAACACTTGCTCCCTATAGCTAGTTCCTAGATTGGCCCAAGAAGCGTCCTATAGGGCGTCTACAACAATTAAATAAATAACATTGAACACTAAGCACGATTTTCATTCTACCTACGTTAACGTTAAATATGCGAGTCGTTAAATACGGAAAAAACAAATCCGTACAACGCGAGTATTCTAAACCGAAAAGAACGAGAAACGATATTGCTTGAAGATTAGAAAAATAGGAAATGCAGGGGGAGGCATCACAGAAAAACATCGATATGTGACCAAACGAAAGTGAGACGGAAGAAATAATCGAGGAACTCATCACAAAATCGACCGGTTTAAATTTCGATAACCTTAGAGGTTACGGCGAGTGGCCCTTTTTCGTTTTCTTCAACGACACGTCGTCCACGTCCTCCCCCTTCTTCACTTCCGTGTACCTCTCGCCCTTCAAACTCACGATCTTGTTATCGCGGTAACGGACCAGTTTCTTCGGCTCTACTTTCGGGGCCACCGGACGATGCTCCTTCACAAACGAATCCTTGTCCACATAAGAGTAACGCTGGATTATCCTATTCTTTAATTCGGCGTCGTCTATTTTAGTAGCTTTCGTGCTGGAAAGATGCAACGTCAAGGCGTTGTTTGCGTTTAAACATTGGCCGTTTTCTTGGCGGTCGATCAAGATTTGGGTCGCGCGTTCTATGTCGCCGCTGGCGATCGTCAGGCAGTGCTTCACCTAGAATGAAAGAATGATATCAACGCATGACAAGAAGAGCATCATAAATAACTGGTCTGATTGGCTGACACTAAGTCAGTTGCTGTGATTGGCTGCCTGTATCATAGCAACTAACCCAGGATCAAGCTGTGATTGGCTGTATCATAACAACTAACCTAGGATCAAGCTAGCATAGTGTTTTAGTGCATCATACCTCTATGGAACAAACATGGGGAAACATTTCCTGTAGAACATCTATTTCATCGGAAAAATCACAGCAGCTGCTATCCGTTGATCCCCCGTCGGACATTTCCGAGACCTTGTGGACGCGTTTAGGCACCTCCGCACTTTCCGAATTACTATGTAACCTTTGCTTTGGTTTCGGCACAATTTCGGGCAAAGAAATGTCGATCAAGGGAGTATTCTTTTCCACGGGCTCACCAGCACGTAGCTTTGCTTCCAATTCGAACATCCACTGGCAAACGGTCGCGTGATTAATAGATTCGAATTCCGGGAAGCAGGCACTCATCATTTCGCAAAAACCTTGAAAGTGAGGTTATGTATTAGGCTTTTCGTTAGAAACAAACTAATGCTATACCTTCTACATCGAAGACTGGATCAGAACTTACGTCCTCAAGAATAGCAACCACGTAGGAGAGAACAATCTCATCGATTAAGCTCAGATCAGCGTCGGGGATGTATTTCTTGACGAATTCGAACAAGGAGTCTTTGATTTTTGTTTCTTGTTCCGCGATTGTTTTTGATGACATTTTGTTTTATTTCTGAAACGAAATTTCGGTTATAAATTTTGTTTTTTCTTTGTTTCAAACAAAAACTATTAGAAATGGGGGAATAATCTTTTATAAAAATTAGAATATTTTAACTTACAGAGTGATGTTTCGTTTTTTCTAAAATGCGCGCTCTTGTAGTCGATTTATTACTTTTAATTAATGTTTTTGCAAATTTATTTACACACCTTCGTCGGGATAGATCAATAAACAATATTATATTTTGATGTCAATCCCAGGTGCTGCAGAAAAGTAGGAAACTGCACTTGTATACAACTAGCTTCCAACATTTTCCGTGAGATGGCAGACGAATGCTTTCAATTGGTTTTTTCTTCTGATTCAAAAGTTTTTGTGGAGTTTGTGTGTGTATTTTGTTTTTGAAACCATGGCGAACGAAGCTCCGGTTTTGGATAGTATCGTGAAAGTTTGTAGTGCCCAAAATGTTTTGATCAACATCACCCCGGCTTCGAAATCAAGTGGGCCTCGCGCCGAAAGTATCGTGGACCTTCCTGTATTTTCCAGTGGCAGCCCAAGGTAAGATTTAACAAAGGGGCGTAGTGCTCCGTCAAAACCGCTTCCATTTCGTTCAGAGCCCTTGCTAATTCTTCTTGCTGGATGCTAATACTGCTATATCATCTGCGAATCGGAGCATATTAATAGTTTGGCCCTGTATATTAATTTCAGCAGCTTTAACAATATTAATCGCATCTTCGCTATACCTATAAAATGAGATCATCTACCTATAGTCAGGATAACTCTTTTATGGAATAATTTTTAGCAACAACACCAGTACTACTACCGAACATAAACCGTGGAGAAAATGCATGAAATTTTTGAAAATAACTTGTCTTGTTATGATATGGATAGCTTGCAGCTGCATACTTATGTTAAAAAACGAAAAAATTCACACTACACATCAGCTGAGTATACCCAAAGGAGGCCATAAAGGTAATGTAGAAATTTTGAATATTTTTGGCATTAAGCATCATGTACTTATGTTTAAGATTACCAAATAAACGAGCAGCTTCATGACAAGCAAATTAGAATCGATATAAAAGGGGCGTTATTACCCCAGTATTATGCAAATTTATCTACCAAATGGATGCAAGTATGGGTGGAGTCAGTGGCTCTGAAAGATGGATCCAAAAAACCGAAATCTTCTAATATTATTTTCATAGAAGTACCTAAGTGTTTTTTTATAACTAAAACACCTTGTATAATAAATGTTTATTTGTAGGATGTATCAGAAACCTGGAGTATACCAGTGGTGTCTGAAAAACTTATAGGGGTCGTGCCAGAAGTTCAGGCTAATAAAGTCTTTATTTTGAATAATACAGAAAATGATGGTATTGCTAAAATATTGAGGGTAAAATTAATGACTAATTTAAAGTCGAATTTTCCCGTCTCCATTGGCTACAACACTCAACCAATTAGTTTGCAAGACGGGGTGTTTTATGCCACCCTTGTTTTAGTGGCTTTATACGTTTTGATTATTTTTGAGGTAACACGAAAAATTATTTAGTCGAATCTTGTTTTTTTTGTTGTTTTCTTTTTAGATTGTTCATAGAACTCTAGCAGCTATGTTAGCCAGCACTATGTCGGTTGCGATTTTGGCAGCCCTCAATGCAAGACCCACAATGGCCGAAATCATCTCTTGGATACACATAGACACTTTACTCCTATTATTTTCCATGATGATGATCGTTACAATCTTGGGCGAAACGGGTATTTTCGATTACATGTCTGTGTTGACCTACAAAGTAAAGTTTTTTTTAAAAAATTTATTCAGACCATTGACATTTTTATACTAATTTCTCTATTAGCTCACTGGAGGAAAACCTTGGCCGTTGATAAACACCCTGTGCTTCTTCACTGCTATAATGTCTTGTGTACTAGACAACGTTACTACCGCCCTGCTGATGACGCCTGTAACTATAAGGTTGTGCAGGCGTTATTGTCTAAGAGGCTTAACTTATTCTATTTTGGTGTTGTAGGCTTTGTGAAGTAATGAAAATCAATCCCGTCCCAGTTCTAATGATGATGGTGATCTACTCTAACCTAGGTGGCGCTGTAACACCAATCGGGGATCCCCCTAATGTCATAGTAGCCAATTACCCTGCAGTAATAAAAGCTGTATGTTAAAGAAAACACTCTGTGAACATTTATACGAAACACTTTGTTTTAGGGGGTTAATTTCAGCATTTTCACCCTCCACATGGGCATTGGTACAATTCTAGCTACAATAGTAACTTACACGCATTTTAGATTCATCTACAGAGACATAAACTCGTTAAAATTCAAAGAATCTTCTGAAGTCCAAGGTATTATTCACTGGCACAATAATAGGTGACCCCACTTATTTTTTTTTAAAGATTTGCGAAGAGAGATTGCCGTGTGGCAACGGGCTGCAGCTTCTGTGAGTAGCTATAGCAAAGACGAGGACGCTGTGAGAGATTCTTTGAAGAAAAGAACCAAAAGTCTATTGAGTAAATTGAAAGTCAAAACTAATATCATTATGGACCCAAATGAAAACCCGGAGAATGTTTATCGGAATAATTTGGAAGATTTGGAAAAACAAGTATTTTGTGTATATTTTATTCTTTTGTTGTTTTTAATTGTTGTGTTTTAGTATCCCATACGCGATAAAATTTTGTTGTTCAAATCTGTCGTTACTTTACTTTTTGTGGTTTGCGTTTTTTTCCTCCACTCAGTACCAGAATTGAGTAAGTTGCATTTTGCTGTACAGGGTGTCCTTTTTTCGTTGTGATGTGGGGGTTTCTCATAGAAGCAGCAGAGATAGAGCAAAATGATGTTTTCGAGATTAAAATCAAATTTAATTCACTATGGGTCATTCAATAAACCTAGAAACAAAATTTATAATAAAGAAAATAGGGGAGAGGAAGAAATAAATGTTTTATCGTTGGTTGAGGCGACACCAAAAACTTCTTGTCGCGAAATCGAATCACAAGTTGGTGTTTCCAAAACTAAAGTTCAAAAAATATTAAAAACGGCAAATATAGGCCATATAAAATTCAAATTATTCACCATCTTCTCTCGGGAGATCAAGAAAGAAGGCTTAATTTTTGTAGGTGGTACTTAAATAAAATTCAAGAAATTCCAGAATTTGGGCGGTCTGTCATTTGGACAGATGAAACTCACATAAGCAGCTTAGGATTATTTAATAGGCATAATGTGCGTCACTGGTCTGATACAAATCAGCACCAAACTTTTGAACGTCAGAGGCAAGGACGTTTTGGATTTAACGTTTCGTGAATTCTGCAATAGTTAGAAATGATTTAGAAAATCATTTTCCGGGTAGATGGTTGGGTACAAATGGACCTATATTGTGGCCTTCAAGATCACCGGATCTGAGTATACAACGTGTCCAAGATAAGGAGGGCCAGTATGGGGATATTGGAAATGACAAGAGATATGGATTTGGTTAAATGGGAAAAGTTGCGTAATTAAAGGATCAATAAAATGGCGCCTAGAAATCCTTGATATAATTTTCCGTTCTTGAATTATTTTTAATTACGTTTCGACCCGTTTTTGACCATCATCAGGAAATTTTTAGGATACGGACCTGCATTTTTCTTAATTTTCTAAAAATTATGAGAAATACAGTTAGTTGGGCTTTCTTCTGATATCAGAAACGAACAAGATTTTCCAAAACTGCAAGATGCGCTATGCTTAGAGCAGGGTAGGTGCTTATCGCTAGTATCATCTAACAGATTCGTAAAACTCTTGTGGTGCACTTAAAAATTGCCCAACTTATACTGTATGTATGTACATATTTTTTACAAAACTGTGAGACATACAGGTCCGTATCTTAAAAATTCTTTGATGATGGCCAAAAAAGGGTCGAAACGTAATTAAACCATACTGTGTGGTAGATTGTTGAATTCAGAATAAAAAGAGCTCATAAAATTTGACATCAGAAAATCAGGACCGTATTTAAAAAAATGAAGTTGATGATGGTTGCTCGAAGACGAAACGTAGAATAAAAAAATTGGCAATGAAATCTTTAATTTCATCAAAAGTTGCTACGGAGAAGTTTCGTCAGTGTCGCTCTAACTTTAATATTAAAGCCAGAAAAAAATATAGTTAAAAATCCATAAATTCAGTCTTTTCAAAATAACTCACAAGGATTTCTGGGCGCCATTTTGTTAGTTCTTTAATTACACAACTTTTTTCCCATTTAACCAAATCCGTATCTCTTGTCATTTCCAATATCCCCATACTGGCCCTCCTTATCTTGGACACGTATTAGACTTTTTTGTTTTTGCATTTTTAAAAGAAAAAATATACATACGAAGATACAACTCTCGAGCCGAGCTAGCAGAGGCAACATATATGCAGCCTTCCGATATTTGCACAAAAAGAATTGCAGAGAATTTTTGAAAATCGATAAAAATCAATATTATTTTTTCTCGAAAACTATAAACGATATCTAAATTCTGGTTTCAGCTTTCTATTATATCCAAGAAAGTAGCTCAGGTTCGCGAAAACCCCAAGGCTCTATCTCTGCTGCTTCTATGAGAAATCTCCAAATCACAACGAAAATTATTATTCTTTTTTTTATTTTAGGTAGATTAGGCTATGGATGGACGGCTCTCTTAGGAGCACTGCTTCTTTTGCTTCTGTCAGATAGGGACGACATAGAAGCAATTATTTCTAGAGTGGAATGGTCCACCTTGTTATTTTTCGCTTCACTCTTTATACTCATGGAGGTAATATTTTTTAATTGACTTTACTGTGATCAGACAATAATCAATTTAACAGGCATTATATAAACTGGGCCTCATTGATTGGATAGGCAAGCAAACTGAATTCGTAATAATGTCTGTTAACCAAGAACACAGACTAGCAGTTGCTATTATACTAATTTTATGGGTTTCTGCTATTGCTTCGGCTTTTGTTGATAATATTCCTTTGACCACCATGATGATAAGAGTTGCTACTTCACTGGTAGACAACCACGAGCTCGATCTTCCTTTGCAGCCGTTAGTTTGGGCACTGTCATTTGGAGCGTGTTTCGGGGGTAAGATTTTATATAAAATTGTGTAAGTCAACAATGAGATATTCTTTTTTAGGAAATGGTTCGCTTTTTGGATCTTCTTCCAATATAATATGCGCAGGAGTAGCCGAACAACATGGGTATAGATTCTCTTTTCTGCAGTTCTTGAAGTGAGTGCTCAAACTTTCACACTTGATCGCCTTATCTTTGCTTCTCTCTTTCATCTAACCTATTTTTATATTTTCGCCTTTCCTCTATTAGACTCACAATATGTTTTCTTATCCAAAGTTTTCTACTTTCATTTTGTTTATGACCCAAAATGCTTATTTTTTAATTTAATTAATTTTTTTATTTAGAATTGGCTTACCCATTATGGTATCTACAGTATTGATAACTACAGTTTATCTAATAATATGTCACTGTCTCTTGCATTGGCACTAGTTTTGTTTTTGTTTTATACCTATTGTTTTTGTTTAATAAATTATTAGTTTTCATGCGTTAGATTTTTCTTTTTATCATATTCTTGTTAATGCTTTGACGAAATTGCGCAGTTTTGCAACATTTGTGTATACTCCTGGTACTCCTGGTTCAGCACAAGAAAGTCCAAAAGAAATTAGACCTACGAGGGTGTTGTTATACGTCATTGGTCCACCGGAATCCCCCTATAAAATTTATAAAGTTACTCCAAGTTTTGAAGTAAGTTTTTTTGTATGTATACAAAACTTGCATCTTTGGTACCACCCCCGGCGCATATCATTCTATCTGTGACCTGATGCCAGGGATAAATTTTTGAACATATCTCTTGATTGAAAATTTTCACAGTCGCTCTTATAATTCCCAAAGAAAACTCGTTTTCTTCTGGTACGTCAGACCCATAACCTGTTATCACCACATCAGTGCCATCTGGTAATGATTCCAAATGCTGTGGCAATTTAATAGGATGTATTTTAGTTCCATACTCAAAAAGTAGCGTCAAAATGATGATACAAATGTCATAATCCATCTTATTTTCCCTATAATCCGGATGTACAATGAAGTACTTCACTGGGTTTATGCTACCTTCGTAATTTAAGAAAGTACTACCTGCGCGGATTGCGTATCTATTTTCTGGTGCTACTGCGCAATTGGCTACTGTTAGAGCAGTTGCTCGTCCAATGAGGACAGCACCACAAATATGTCTATTGTCTAATTGTAAAGACAGCAGGTATGGATGTTCATCTATGGTCACAGGTCTTCCCCCTATGATCCTTGCTATTATTTCTTCCGTGCATGTTGCTGGATAACCGTCAAATGGCACGTGCTTTTGTTTTGTTTGGAATGAAAATCTGACGTATGACGGAGGCACTTATCTCCTCAATTTGGTCTATAGCAAAAGTTAGTTAAGTATCTTCTAAGCAACTGAACATTAGAAACGGGGCAGGAGTTATCCTAATCGGAAGCGGGGAGATGACAGATAGGTGGAAAGAATATTTGGGAAACTTATATGCGGGACAGGAAGTACGAGATATATTAGAAAGGGAAAGCAGTGTAGAGGGGGTCAACGTAGACTGCCCTATAATGAGAGAAGAGTTTGAGCTAGCACTAAATAGTTTAAGAAACAATAAAGCACCAGGTACAGATGGCTTGCAAGCAGAAATCTTAAAGTGCGCAGGTCAAGAGGTAACAGATCGTTTATTTAAACTACACTTGGATGCAATGAAATCGACCCACTTAGTATTTTAGACAAATTCTTTTTCCAGAGAGTTCTTTCATAACCTAGTAAAATAATATACCGTGTGACAAACTTCCATGTGTACATGGGCAATTACATTTTTGGGGATTCCTGCTCCCCATGTGTAGTTACAGTGGTGGTAAAGGTAGCAATCGAAAGATAATTTTTTTCTGCGCATGAGGATATCAAAAACTCTACAACTTTCCAATTTATTAAAGCATTAAAAGCAAAAATTACATTAATAATTTTCTAACTAAAACACAGAAATTTATCAGATTATCCATGACAATTTAATTTATTCTAATCACGGACGTCTTTGATTTTTATGGATTTTCTGAACTGTCAACATTTAAAAATGAACAAAAATATTTATTCAGTTCAAGAAAAGGTTTTCATTGTGAAAATATTTTACGACGGCAATAGTTTGCGCGTAGTCCGTGCCTTATTTTCTGTAAAATTCAATAACGGTCCTATTCCTTCGGTATAACAACAAATAATTTAATAAGAAATTTGAAGGCTGGGAATCTTTCATCGAAAGAAGTTAATTTTTACTAATACATAAACTTGTTTTTTTATTTAGATAATTCTCATTCCATTATTATTGTCATTACCCATAGTTGACAATTGATTACTGGTGTGGATGTTTCGTTGGTGAATGCTGGTCCATAGTTTAGGGTAAATTGTAGGTGTCGTCTAACCTATTAAAAAGTTTTTGGCAAAATGTTAAAGCAGTAAAATGAAATAATAAAAATTAAATTACTTTAATTTTACTGCAATTATGAAAAATTTAACAAGCGGCAACATTTGTTTATTTTGCTCTAATGAATTTTGTAATCTGGCAATTTAATACTTATTTATTTCATATCTAGGTAAGGACAAAAACTTATTAATATACAATGAAATTAAAGTAACATAAAAAAAGAAAAAAAATAACTATAACAAATATTCAAATAAAGCCCCATTCTGTATCAGACAGTATCCCAACCTATTATAGAAAGAATTTCTCACATTCGCAAGTTGCCGATCGTTTATTAAGTTGCATTCCGCAAAAATAGCATTCCTTAAAGAATCAATATTTGGGTGACGAGTTTTATAAATCTTATTTTTTAAATGACCCACAAGAAAAAGTCACACGGTGCCAAATCGGGAGATCTAGCTGGCCAGTTTATAGCACCACCTCGACCAATCCAGCTCTCTGGAAATATTTCATTTAATAATACCCTCACTTGTGCTCCAAAATGTGCTGGGCATCCGTCATGTTGAAACCAGACCTCCCGATTCGCATGTGCAACTTCTTCTAATGCAGGGCCAATATTATGGTTAATTAAAAGATCTAAATAAGCTTCTGAATTTAAATTTCCCTGTATTTCAAATGGTCCTATAATGCGATTATTAAAAATGCCTGCCCAAATATTGATTTTTTGAGGGTATTGCGTTGTAGTGGCTAGATTTATTCTGGGATTTTCCTGGGCCCAATGCCTAACGTTTTGTGAATTTGGCTCTTGATTTAAAGTGAAGGTACACTCATCGGTAAAACAAATTGATGAGAGGAAGCTGCGATCCCGATTAGCCCGTTCTTGCATTTCTTCACAGAAAGTTTGCCTTGATTCTTCGTCAAAAGGAAGTAACTCTTGGTGACATTGGAATTTAAAGGGACGATATTTGTTTTTTTTAATATGTTACGGACAGTTTCTCCTGAAACATTACATTCTAGGGCAATAGACCTTAAACTAGATGTTGGACTAGCAGTTATCAGGCCTATTACCATTTCCTCTACCTCAACATTTAGATTTCTTGGAACGACTAAAAAAATAAATGATAAGATTAATTTTAGTTTTGTTTCACTCCACGTTATCACTTGTTAAATTTCTCATAATCCCAGTAAAATTTAAGTTAGCGAACAATAAGGAATTAGCAACTAGGTAATAATAATAAGCGAATCAGAATTATCTAAATAAAAACCAAGTAAATTTATTAGTAAAAATTACCTTCTTTCAATGAAAGATTTTTTATTGTTGTTACCGAAGGAATAGGACTGTTATTGAATTTTACAGAAAATAAGTCACGGACTACCCGCAGACTATTGCCGCCGTAAAATGTTTTCACAATGAAATAAATAAATAAATATTTTTGTTCATTTTGAAACCCAAATTTTAAATTGTCGATAAATAATGTTGACAGTTCAGACGAATTAGAAATTAGAATCAAAGGAGTCTTTGATTAGAATAAATTGAATTGTCATAGGTAATCTGATGAATATCCGTGTTTTAATTTGAAAATTATTAATGTAATTTTTGCTTTTAATGCTTTAATAAATTGGAAAATTGCAGAGTTTTTGATATCCTCATACGCAAAAAAAAATAATCTTTCGATTGCTACCTTTACTACCACTGTAACTACACATGGGGAGCAGGAATCCCCAAAAATGTAATTGCCCATGTTATTTCCCCGTGTACACATGGAAGTTTGTCACACGGTATAGTGTAAAAGATTATTTTACTTACTTGTGAACATATAATTTTTAAGTTTTATGTTGTTTCACATTTTTCTCATTCTTAAACATAGCAATAAAGAATAAACACATTTTCAGCAGGATATTACAACGTGTGATTCTTTTCTTCCTTGAATAAATATTCCAGATAGTGGCATAATCTTTTGACAAATCTCTTTTATTTAAGTCATCTTAACTGTCATTCTGTCTTTTAATCGCAAAAAATTTGTGTTCTAATGGATACAGCTCCAGAAATTGCAGCTCAAGCAGTTGCTCTGCTTCACTCAAAAAACAGCCGCAAAGATTCGTCGCCATGCAACTTAACTTAAGCAGATCAGCAGTTAGAAGGGTGTTCCAGAGGTTCCAAGAAACTGGTTCTTATAATCGGAGACCAGGATCTGGCAAGGAAAAAGGCACAACCGTAAGAGACGAATATTTTCTGACCATATCAGTACTGAGGAAACGTCACTTGAATAGTGTCCAGTTGCATCTGCAGCTACGGGAAGCGCGTGGTGTGGCTGCTAGTAGGTGGACTGTGAGGAGGAGGCTTAAAGAAAAGTCCTTACATCACACAAGCCTGCAAGTGGTCCAGAACTGACAGCAGCCCACCGCCAAGGTTGCCTCCAATTCGCAAGAGAATACCTGAATTGGGTAGCTGAACAATGGAGGGTCAGTTCTTTTCTCTGATGAGACCAGGATTTGCCATCATGGCAACTATGGAAGAAACAGAGTATACAGAAGACATGGAGAAAGATTCGCTCAATGTTGCTTTCAAGAGCGAGTCCTTTTTGGAGGTGGATCATGTATGATTTGGGGAGCAATATCCTAAACAGCAAGAACTGACTGTGTTATCGTTATTGGCGCTGAACGTGGTCACAACAGAAGATGCCTCAATACTGAAAGATACATAAACGAAGTGTTTTGAGATTTACGCGGAGTTTATTGGTGACCAATTCATTTTTTATGCAAGATAATGCGAAACCTCACACTGCAACAGTTTGTGAGAGGTTGGTACACAGGTAATGGAATGGCCAGCACGCAGCCCCGACCTAAATCCCATTGAAAAATAAATATACGACGTAGAGATCCTGCACCTAATACGTTACAAGAGCTTGCGATTGCTGTTGAAGAAGAATGGCTCAACATACCCCAAGAAAACAGCCAACCCCATACAATCGATGCAACACCGCATGGAGGGAAAGAGGAGGGAACACTAATTATTAATTTTGTAAGTTGTTTCATAATTTTAACTTTAACTGTTCAGGATCTTCAATTTTGATTATTATTTTTTTTTCTAAAAATTATATTTTTTCGATATTTTATTTGTGACCAAAAAACTTCTGAATGACCAATGGAATTTCAGGATATGCATTTGAGTCTGGCCGTCAGTAATGATCTCCAAAATTAGAAAAATAAGCATATTAAATATAGGGCTCAGTTATGTAAAATCAGTTCATCAAATTTGAAAACTGTAAGTGGGCTGATTTCATTGCACCCAAGTGCAGTTAGCTGCTTATACCAGAAAGGCGAGATTCCAGAAGATTACAAACGGAACATCATAGTAGCTTTGCCAAAAAGGAAATGCTCGAATAGGTGTGAAAATTTTAGAACGATCAGTGTAGGTTTATCATAACAGTCGCCGGGTATTCTACTGTCAGTTAAACGACAACACACGATATATTTATTTCCGAAATTTTTTTGTCCAACTTTTTGCGAAATCTGTTTCATACCTCAGTAGCATTCTTTCGTGCCGCTTGTAAAAGTGTGCGTTCGATTTTATACATTCATGTCTATTTTTGTTTACTTTTGTCGTTTTATTCTTGTATTTTACATTTTACGGTTTTGTTGTTTTGTTCTGTGTTAAGTTATTTAAATGAATCTGCGAGGAACGTACTAGTAAGTAGGTATTTATTTGCTGTTGACATTTTTTTTTCGCAACAATTTCATATTTATGTTAATCATTATAACGTCAGCCGCTTTTTTTCTGTTTGTTTATTGCCCAATGCAGGAAGTGCTGTTTTTCTCGTTTAATTAACAGTTAACGTCTTTATTGCATTTAAGTACTTGAATTTCTAAGCTTAGCTTAATTGAACATAATAAAAACATTACCTAGGAATATTCTCCAAATCGAAGAAAATATTTTCCTGCGTCTGCAAATATTGTGACCTTTAGATATTGTATTATTTAACATTGTTTATACGTTATACGTGCTTCTTAACAGAGTTCCTATTAAGGATGGAATTGAAGAAAAAAAGCACTCTTTGCAATAATTTAAAAGTATAATATTCTGCCTTTTCCAGTAGCAAAAATAGCAGTTTTAGAATTTGAATAGCAATGTAAAATAATGAGACAGGGATGTGCGTTGTCCCTTCTAATTTCAATTTGGTCGGAATACTCCCCTGAATACAGGGTCAGCTTCGCGGATGAAAGCATTAGCAGTCATCAAAAAGGAGTTAGAAATAACTTTGTGCGAAATGGAAGCAGTTTTGACATTTAAAATTTGTTAATGATCGATTATTACAATAATCATTAGCACCAACTGAAAACGAAACCCGTCCGCTCATCGTCTAGATTATATTACATAATTTGCGATCCAGTGAGTTGTTTAACTTTCTTCAGAAGTAACAGACTGTCCCACATAACTACTTCTTCCACCTCTATCTTTCTCTCTCTCTTCTGGTGCAGCACCTGTGCTCTTTGCTGTGATAACAACTAGCCATATCGCTAGATTGATTCTGAAGTCGCCGCGTCTGGACTATTCTCAAATTCTGCTTTTTCAAAAATGTTTCGCTGACCACAGACACCGATGACAGCGACATGGGGACTTTTGTGCAACTTGTGTTTGATTATTGTACACGGTAGTGATCGATCTTTTTTTCTCTGGACGAGGATTTTTTGCTGATGATTGCGGTTGACGTTATTTAATAAATTGCAGGTAATAAGAGATTTTTAACATTGACATTGCGATATTGATATTTAATCGAAGTCTGTGAACGACGTTGATTATGTAAGACTCCAATTAAGTATTTTTTTAATGTAAGAATATTACTGATATTAGAAATTTATGTAAATAGAGTTTGAATTTTATATATACAGAGTGCCATGCCAGACGTTATTTCCCAAAATTAGCCTGTCAAACACCCCTGAAGATGGTTTTTATTCAATTTCTTAGAATCACCCTGTATATCCAAGGAAATGAAACGCTTTTCGTAGGCGAGTTACGGGTATTTAAATACCTGCACCCATATTATCTAATATTAAAAAAGACATTCGTTATTTCAATGTTAAATTGTAAGTCATTGACAGATCTGAAACAACACTTTTCATGGTGAGGACGACCAGATTTCTTCACTATCGCACATTTTTTTTCAATGAATTTAATTTTTGTAAATCAATTCCGGTTATGTGTATAAACAATTTTTATTAGAGAAAAAACTACATGGATGGGTTTTTAACACCGTTATCATCGATAAATTTAAAACGACTATTTTTAAGATATTCAAAATTAATTCAGTTATTTTTGAATACAATAATTTATCGGGAGAAAATTTATTCTGTTATAAGATAATAAGGATCAAGGTTTTGTTTCCAATAAAACTTTTAAACAAGTCTATACCTATATCGATTCCTATCCTGAACTAACTCACCTATTTCCATAAAAGTAGAACATCCTACAACCCCAACTATTCAGATAGCCTGTTCTTGTATTTAGAATTGTTGTTCAATTTGTGCCGGAATAATTTATTATATCTATTTTAAATTTGGCATAAATAAAATTACCATATAAGATAATCGACTTTTCGGCCCCGTTTTGGGCCTTTGTCAAGATTTATTGGTAAAATGGAAAGTATAGAAATGACATAAAATATTTGTCATAAACAAATTTTTGTAATAAACATTTTTTTTTTGATTTTGGACACATTTGAATTTTTTATAAAAGAGAAAAAGTAATATACAGGATGTTTTTTATGTAGTGTTAACATGGCTATCTTTTTAATATGAATAGATACATGTTCGGTTAAATGGGAGAAAAGTTGCGTCTATTCAAGCATAAATAAGTGCCGTTTGCAGAAGTTGAATATATCTTTTCATTTTTGAAATAATCGAAAAAAATTAAAATTTTGAATTTTACATTTATGTTTATATTTTCCTTATTTGGCATTCAATCTTCAATCTGCAAAAACTTTCTTGGGACAACTTTTCATCCTCTTTCCAGATGTGATAGCATAAAGTACCTACCACGTTTCGTTTCTTCAGAATCATCATCAGATTCATATTTTCTTATGACGCCATCTTAGATTTTTTCACCATGAAATAGCCCATTTTTTTCTGAATAAAATGATATAACATATTTGTATGTTTAAATCGCATAAACAAATAACATGTCAACCTTTTCGTCATTAGAGTAATCCATTGTAACCCAATAAAACACAAAAATGTTTCTTGACGTTTGAGTTGACAAAGTAGATAAACTTTTGTTTTCAGGGCAATTGTGATTAGATGGAAAAACAATTTTTATCATGTTTTATTTAAATTCTGGGCTTAAATGCGATTTAAACATACAAATATGTTATATCATTTTATTCAGAAAAAAATGAGCTATTTCATGGCGAAAAAATCTAAGATGGCGCCATAATAAAAAATGAACCTAATGCTGATTCTGAAGAAACGAAACGTGGTAGGAACTTTCTGCTTCCACAAATGGAAAGAGGATGAAAAGTCGTCCCAAGAAAGTTTTTGCAGATTGAAAATTGAATGCTAAATAAGGAAAATAGGTATGTAAAAGTCAAAATTTTAATTTTTTTCGAAAAGAGAGAATCAACTTCTGTAAACGGCACTTCTTTATGATTGAATAGACGCAACTTTTCTCCCATTTAACCGAATTTGTATCTATTAAGATTAAAAAGATAGCCATGTTAACACCTCAAAAAAACATCCTGTATATTTGATTTAACAATAATACTAAGAAGTAAGTAGCAGAGAGCAGGATTTAGTTTATTATATTACAGTAAATTTGGCTTAAATTTTGTATATCAATTCTGTCATTAATAGAGTTTTGTTCTTTTTTTATACGGTTTTATTTAGCTTGCCTTGTTTGTCTGTTGGTTTGTTTGTGGGTCAAATCTAGTAATTGAAATTTTACCCCCTTCCTGTTGACCGATTGATCTGAAATTTGGTACACACCTTTAGTTGTGATGACAATACAATTATGTATATTCGGTATCATTGTAAATCCAAGATGGCCGCCGCCACAAAATGGCGGATTAGATATTTTTCAACCCCCTCAATATGGGTATCAAATGAAAGGGCTTAAATAGTAGAATACATTACACCATGAAAAATTTAAAATCCAAGATGGCCGCCACCACAAAATGGCGGATTACTTTTTTTTCACTCCCTTTAATATGGGTATCAAATGTATAGTGTCTCCTAACGTGATGTTGACATATATTGTTCGCGACGGTTAGAAGTTAGTTAGTTTTGAAGTTATTATTAAAGTTATTGTTGTGCCGAAAGGAAGGTGTACTTTCCCCTTTTCCCATATAATAGACCAAACGTACAACACTACTGGCAACAGGTAAAAAATATGAAAAGACAATCTTCTAAAACGTGCTTCACTAGTTTGCACGAATTGCGTAAACTTGGTATAGTCGGTATTATAGCGGAGAAAAAAATCGGAAAACCTTCACCTAAAAAAAGCCGCTTGGAACGCATTTTGATGCTCCGGGCAAAATTTGTTAATAAGTGAAATAAATTAGTGGTCTAGTGTGCGCAATTTTAGGACTTTCCTTTTGGATTTTTGAAACCTTTAAATGGTTCATTACGTGCCTGACTATTGCGATATAGAAAATTGATTTACTGGAGTAGTGGCATCCTCGAACAGAAGTCGCTTTAATAATTTGAATAAATATCCAGAATTTTAACAATTCCTGTTTTGTTATTATGCAAAAACAATGCTAAAATATTTGTGCTAGAAATCACGAACTATGCAGTTCAGCCTTGATGACCAATTATAAAGTTTATTTTGCAGACTTGCGTTATTTCGTATACTTTTATCTCTAACTCATCGCTATGGTCATGGCTGGTAGCAAGGACACCTTACCAGGTATTTTATACAGTTTGTTTTCACCTGAGTAAGTTACTTAGTCAAGCCGATCGTAGAGAAAACAACACGATTTTGACCTACAGGCGTTGTTATTTCCGAATTTTTTCTTCATTTTATATTATCATGAAGTTTTCAGTCCCAAGACTGGTTGGACCTCCATCCTGAGCTAGCCTACGCATTTCCCCAAAAGTTGAACATCCTACATCCCTAACTATTTGAGAGCAGTAGTCTAATCTGGGCCTACCCCTACCTCTTTTTATTCCTATGTTACGAACTAAGCCTTCGTGACTCCTACCATCCTATCTCTCCTATTCCTTACTGTCTTCCATAAATTACGCTTTTCTCTAAGTCTTTCTAATACCTCTCTGTTGCTAACCTTCGTCGATATACAGGGTGAGTCAATAGTGTGGGATTCTTCCGTAGCACCTCTATTGTACATTTGAGCGAAAAATGTTATATAAGAGACCCACTTTAATTTGTGATTCTCTATCATATAAAAATATTTTCACTTATACAGACCGTCCCATTTCTTCTGCACAGCACCTAACTTCGTTTATTTTTTTAAATGGAACATCCTGTATTGGTGTTCCATTTGAAATAACGAAGTTGACCTGCATTCAGCAAATATGGGGCAAGCTGTATAGCTAAAAATAATTTTAGCTGTGGAGCGACATGTCACTGGAAACAACTTTTATATGGAAAGTTTTAACTGCCGTTTGCTCTTTGTATAGATTATGAATTATTCTTCTACCCCTATACTTCATCCCTACATTTTTGAACACTTTGAACATCTTCCATTTTACATTGTCAAAGACAGCCAAAGAGTAAACAGTGGTGTTAACAACTTAATAATTAAAAATTGTGTTTTTTTCGATATGCTTTATTCGACATATTATTAGGTATATTTTTTTCTATTAGTTTAATGGTTCTGATGAGCAAGAAATATCGAAGCCAAATTGTTTAAAAATTACTCTTTTTTTTCTCCGGAAGTGTTCAATTATTCAGTCAAGTTAGTCATTATAATAAGCTTGTAAGAAACATGATGCTTCAATTAACCAATTAAGTATTAAAAGTAATAATAGGTACGCAAGCAGGGTAGGGAAATATTTCTAAAGGGGTTAGGTCAGGGTATCTGGGAGGTAATTTGACATTTGAAATCTATTATAGATTAATTAATTTACGGTGCTTTTATAAATATAACAATGAGGAACAGAGCTTAACACAATTACTAGATTATGTAATAGCATTTAAAAACGCATTACGAAATAACGAGAACGTTGAACTTGTTTCCAATCCAAGAAAAATTAATTTATGTAACTTATGTATGTCTACTTTCCACACAAACTTGAACAACTGTTCGAATATCTACTTAATATGCAATAACATGATTCATTTGGTTTCCATAAATTTCATTTTATTGGGGAAATGTGTTATTGAACATACCCCGTATGTTAAGGAACTTTGCGACAGGCATTTAATGTGATCGCAAGCGTAAAAAACTAACTTACTTTATCTAGTGAATGGATAAATTTTTATAATGATCCTTAACACCGCAGTCATCCATATTATTATGTATTGTCATTATAGAAAGTTATATATATTATATAATTTCTTTGTTTTTAACAGTCGACTTCCTTTTAACATTGGTTGACACTGACCAAGCTTATTTGTCGATAATTTCAAACGTTCCGATAACATGGTTAATAAAAATACCTGCCCAAATTAATACTAATTTTTGGGAACCTAGCAATTTGGTAGTAATATACCGTGTGACAAACTTCCATGTGTACATGGGCAATTACATTTTTGGGGATTCCTGCTGCCCATGTGTAGTTACAGTGGTGGTAAAGGTAGCAATCGAAAGACTATTTTTTTCTGCGTATGAGGATATCAAAAACTCTGCAATTTTCCAATTTATTAAAGCATTAAAAGCAAAAATTACACTAATAATTTTCAAATTAAAGCACGGATATTCATCAGATTACCTATGACAATTTAATTTATTCTAATCAAAGACTCCCTTGATTCTAATTTCTAATTCGTCTGAACTGTCAACATTATTTATCGACAATTTAAAATTTGGGTTTCAAAATGAACAAAAATATTTATTCAGTTGAAGAAAAGGTTTTCATTGTGAAAACATTTTACGGCGGCAATAGTCTGCTGGTAGTCCCTGACTTATTTTCTGTAAAATTCAAACAGTCCTATTCCTTCGGTAACAACAATAAAAAATTTAGTTAAGAAATTTGAAGATACTGGGAACCTTTCATTGAAAGAAGGTAATTTTTACTAATAAATTTACTTGGTTTTTATTTAGATAATTCTGATTCGCTTATTATTATTACCTAGTTGCTAATTCCTTATTGTTCGCTAACTTCAATTTTACTGGGATTATGAGAAATTTAACAAGTGATAACGTGGAGTGAATCAAAACTAAAATTAATCTTATCATTTATTTTTTTAGTCGTTCCAAAAAATCTAAATGTTGAGGTAGAGGAAATGGTAATAGGCCTGATAACTGCTAGTCCAACATCTAGTTTAAGGTCTATTGCCCTAGAATGTAATGTTTCAAGAGAAACTGTCCGTAACATATTAAAAAAAAACAAATATCATCCCTTTAAATTCCAATGTCACCAAGAGTTACTTCCTTTTGACGAAGAATCAAGGCAAACTTTCTGTGAAGAAATGCAAGAACGGGCTAATCGGGATCACAGTTTTCTCTCATCAATTTGTTTTACCGATGAGTGTACCTTCACTTTAAATCAAGAGCCAAATTCACAAAACGTTAGGCATTGGGCCCAGGAAATTCCCCGAATAAATCTAGCCACTACAACGAAATACCCTCAAAAAATCAATATTTGGGGAGGCATTTTTAATAATCGCATTCTAGGACTAATTATGAAATAAAGGGAAATTTAAATTCAGAAGCTTATTTAGATCTTTTAATTAACCATATTGGCCCTGCATTAGAAGAAGTTGCACATGCGAATCGGGAGGTCCAGTTTCAACATGACGGATGCCCAGCACATTTTGGAGCACAAGTGAGGGAATTATTAAATGAAATATTTCCAGAGAGCTGGATTGGCCAGCTAGATCTCCCGATTTGGCACCGTATGACTTTTTCTTGTGGGGTCATTTAAAAAATAAGATTTATAAGACTCGTCACCCAAATATTGATTCTTTAAGGAATGCAACTTAATAAACGATCGGCTGGGATACTGTCTGATACAGAATGGGGGTTTATTTGAATATTTGTTGTAGTTAGGTATTTTTCTTTTTATGTTACTTTAATTTCATTGTATATTAATAAGTTTTTGTCCTTACCTAGATATGAAATAAATAAGTATTAAATTGCCAGATTACAAAATTCATTAGAGCAAAATAAACAAATGTTGCCGCTTGTTAAATTTTTCATAATTGCGGTAAAATTAAAGTAATTTAATTTTTATTATTTCATTTTAATGCTTTAACATTTTCCCAAAAACTTTTTAATAGGTTAGACGACACCTACAATAATTTACCCTAAACTATGGACCAGCATTCACCAACGAACCATCCACACCAGTAATCAATTAATTGTCAACTATGTAATGATAATAATAATGTGAATGAGAATTATCTAAATAAAAAAACAAGTTTATGTATTAGTAAAAATTAACTTCTTTCGATGAAAGATTCCCAGCCTTCAAATTTCTTACTAAATTATTTGTTGTTATACCGAAGGAATAGGACCGTTATTGAATTTTACAGAAAATAAGGCACGGACTACGCGCAAACTATTGCCGCCGTAAAATATTTTCACAATGAAAACCTTTTCTTGAACTGAATAAATATTTCTGTTCATTTTTAAATGTTGACAGTTCAGAAAATCCATAAAAATCAAAGACGTCCGTGATTAGAATAAATTAAGTTGTCATGGATAATCTGATAAATTTCTGTATTTTAGTTAGAAAATTATTAATGTAATTTTTGCTTTTAATGCTTTAATAAATTGGAAAGTTGTAGAGTTTTTGATATCCTCATACGCAGAAAAAAATAATCTTTCTGCTACCTTTATCACCACTGTAAATACACATGGGGAGCAGGAATCCCCAAAAATGTAATTGCCCATGTTATTTCCCCATGTACACATGGAAGTTTGTCACACGGTATATACTTTTATATTGGTACTTGTCATCTGTCCAAATGACAGACCTCCCAAATTCTGGGTTTTCTTGAATTTTATTTAAGTACCACCTACAAAAATTAAGCCTTCTTTCTTGATCTCCCGGGAAGAGATGGTGAATAATTTGAATTTTATATGGCCTATATTTGCCTTTTTTTGGTATTTTTGAACGTGTGTTTTGGAAACACCAACTTGTGATTCGATTTCGCGACAAGAAGTTTTTGGTGTCGCCTCAACCAACGATAAAACATTTATTTCTTCCTCTTCCTTATTTTCTTTATTATAAATTTTGTTTCTAGGTTTATTGAATGACCCATAGTGAATTAAATTAAATTAAATTGGAAATTAAATTAAATTGGAAGGGAACGGAAGAGTTGCGACACAAAAAGATTTACATGCACATAAATAATACTTACTTTAAATATTTTCCTTTGATCTAACGCATTTTTTATTTAAATGTGCCCATCATGTGGAGAATTTGGATTGAGTAATTTGCAATACCGTATAATTAATTGCTCAAGAACTCTAAAACACTGTTGAACTTTCGTTTTTTAGCTGTTCCAAAAGCAGGTGAATTTTACTCTGAGCTATCGCATATTTTCGTCGACCTTGGCACAAAAATTTGCAGAAAAATGCATGCCTTATAATACAGGTTGATCCTTAAACAAATTTTAGTTTATGCTAGGTATAAGTACAATCAGTATTGCATTTCCCTCGTACTTACGAGTAGTTTTATAAATATTTGCAAAGGTATATACAACAGAAGCTCGTCAAACAAGATGTTTCTGAAATCACTAATTCAATAATTGATTTTTATGGGTGATTATTTGTAATGGCCATCATCTAACACTTAAACGCATAAGGTTAAATTATTTTGCTTAATAGCTTTATTGTTGTTGGTCTTTTAATGTTTGGTCACGCTAATAATTTTCTATTATTATTATAATCAGCCGTAAACTTAATAGAACAGCTGTTTTAGTAGTATTAGAAATTATAGTCCAAAAACTGCAAGTAACCTGAATTTTTGAATTTCGGTAGTAAATTGATTCTAAAATCGAATAAAGGAAAGTTTGCACGGTTTCATTTTCAATTTTTCATTTCATTTTATAATCTTCACACTATACACAAAAAAAATGGTATTAGAAAATATTTCTTCTAAATCCGAACTGATCTTCTCCTAATATTTCTTCCGCCCTTTTCTCCATCCTTCTTTGCACAATTCTAGTTACAATTTTTGACGCGTGAGAAGTTAAACTGATCGTTCTAAAATTGTCACGCCTATCCGCGCCTTTCCTTTTTTGCAAAACTACTGTGATGTTCCGTTTTTAATCTTCTGGAATCTCGCCTGTCTGGTATACAGTGTGACAAACTTCCATGTGTACATGGGGAAATAACATGGGCAATTACATTTTTGGGGATTCCTGCTCCCCATGTGTAGTTACAGTGGTGGTAAAGGTAGCAATCGAAAGATAGTTGACAATTAATTGATTACTGGTGGGGATGTTTCGTTGGTGAATGCTGGTCCATAGTTTAGGGTAAATTGTAGGTGTCGTCTAACCTATTAAAAAGTTTTTGGGAAAATGTTAAAGCAGTAAAATGAAATAATAAAAATTAAATTACTTTAATTTTACTGCAATTATGAAAAATTTAACAAGCGGAAACATTTGTTTATTTTGCTCTAATGAATTTTGTAATCTGGCAATTTAATACTTATTTATTTCATATCTAGGTAAGGACAAACACTTATTAATATGCAATGAAATTAAAGTAACATAAAAAAAGAAAAATAACTATAACAAATATTCAAATAAACCCCCATTCTGTATCAGACAGTATCCCAGCCTATTATAGAAAGAATTTCTCACATTCGCAAGTTGCCGATCGTATATTAAGTTGCATTCCGCAAAAATAGCATTCCTTAAAGAATCAATATTTGGGTGACGAGTTTTATAAATCTTATTTTTTAAATGACCCCACAAGAAAAAGTCACACGGTGCTAAATCGGGATATCTAGCTGGCCAGTTCATAGCACCACCTCGACCAATCCAGCTCTCTGGAAATATTTCATTTAATAATTCCCTCACTTGTGCTCCAAAATGTGCTGGGCATGTTGAAACCAGACCTCCCGATTCGCATGTGCAACTTCTTCTAATGCAGGGCCAATATGGTTAATTAAAAGATCTAAATAAGCTTCTGAATTTAATTTCCCTGTATTTCAAATGGTCCTATAATGCGATTATTAAAAATGTCTGCCCAAATATTGATTTTTTGAGGGTATTGCGTTGTAGTGGCTAAATTTATTCTGGGATTTTCCTGGGCCCAATGCCTAACGTTTTGTGAATTTGGCTCTTGATTTAAAGTGAAGGTACACTCATCGGTAAAACAAATTGATGAGAGGAAGCTGCGATCCCGATTAGCCCGTTCTTGCATTTCTTCACAGAAAGTTTGCCTTGATTCTATGTCAAAAGGAAGTAACTCTTGGTGACATTGGAATTTAAAGGGATGATATTTGTTTTTTTTAGTATGTTACGGACAGTTTCTCTTGAAACATTATATTCTAGAGCAATATACCTTAAACTAGATGTTGGATTAGCAGTTATCAGGCCTATTACCATTTCCTCTATACCTCAACATTTAGATTTCTTGGAACGACTGACGAAAGCATAGCAACGTCCCTTTACAAAGTGGAACACCACTTTTGGAATTTATAGTACATGGAAACTTGTCACACGGTATGCATCTAGCACAACCACTTTTTACTCTTTGATTGAAATATAAAAATTAGTGTGAGAAATGATTACTTTTCTAACTTTTTTCTTCGAGGAACTGGTTTATTAACAAATAAACTTGAATGGCTATAATCAGTTGGAATTTTTCATTCATTATTTTCCTAAGTATATTTTAATGTATTTATTGTAAACGTCCGATGCATCATATTTAAAAAAAATATTAGTAAAGCGTCAAGTTTTCAAGCAGTCAGATGCTAAGTTATTGTTTTCTGTGGCGCATATTTTTCTTGGCAAGCTAAGGTAGGCTATTTGATATTTCTTCGTCTTTTAATGTTTACAGGTTTTATTTAGTTTTATGTTGGGTTGGAAAATCCAGGCAGATTACAATTATTATGTGGAATGCAGCCTTCAATTTTTTTCGGGAGAAAGTTGTACTCCAAAACAGTACGGCACGTCATGCTCGACATCAAGTGATTTCAATCAATTAGGCCTAAAGACATAAATGTTTCGTTACAACCAGTGCGTAAAATTCTGAAAATGTAGGCCAATCTGTGGTACATATACCTATTTATAGTCATGTGATTACATTAACAGACAAAAATGCTTTCTCATTTTTTCATTTATTGTGTGACTCTATTTTGCATTTACGAGGCAAGGGTGTTCGCAAATAGTTGGGACGCAGGATGTTCTACTTTGTCGTAAAAGTTTTATTGTTAGTAGATATGTGTGTTAGTCCTAGCGGTTAACAAAAAAACCCTGCAAATAGGGAGGTTCGGAGAAAAATAAGATATCTATTTTTGGCATGAAAATGACAGAAAATTGTTATTGTAATTGATTTACGGCGAAATTTTTTTTCTAAAAAATTTTTTTGCGGCGTAATAAGCGAAAGAAATTAGCTTATCACGCCCACATGCTAGTTCGCTTTGTTATTGGTTTGACGTCAGAGATTCGTAAGGCGCTCCTCCCACTTCTCGTGAAGTGCCCGTGAAGCGGTACCTATCTCATAACATACTTATTGGGACTATTTCGAGCGTGAATTTTTAAAGTAAGGTGTCAAGGAAACATAAAACAAAGACAACATAATCGATATAATGATGCAACAAGGGTATCAAAAGTCCGATTCACATAATTTTCCATATTTATGTAGTAGGTAGGTAAATGTCCCGGTAAATGTGGAAATGGTGTGTGATTCCTGCATCTAACCCCAATTTCATTCAACCTCAAAACAGTAGTGTAAAGGCAGACCGGTATAAGTAAAACAAAGTCAACAATTTATTAACTGTACATGCCTTTTATAATTCAGTATAAGTAGGTATGTAGATTGTAGATACCTGCTTACTTCTGTTTGTAAAATAGGTACCTACCTATATCCTCTAATACA
Source organism: Xestobium rufovillosum (assembly GCA_963966045.1). NCBI lineage: Eukaryota > Metazoa > Arthropoda > Insecta > Coleoptera > Ptinidae > Xestobium > Xestobium rufovillosum. The sequence continues at coordinate 34,119,601 of OZ014497.1, forward strand.
ATACAATACATACCTACTCATTTATGTAGGTATGTATGTATATCTAAGTGATTGACAAGTTATCAAGTTAACAGTTTTATAACGGATTGGATTTTTTTTTTAACCGGAAACAAATACAACTCACGCGAATCAAAAAACTACGCTACGTAGGTACTAGGTACTTGTTTAACAAAAAGAAACAACTGCTATATTCTGGAACGGTTAATGTAGAAACTCGGAAGAGACTCTTAAAGACGCATGTATGGAGTACGAAATTATACCTATGGGTGCGAAACTTGGACAAGTTAGCAATAAGGAGGAATTAGAAAGAGTTGGGGAAAAGAGAAAAGTATGGAAGACAATAAAGAATGGGGGATAGGATCGTAGGATAGTTCGCGACATACTAGAGTCAGAGATAGGAATAAAGAGGTAGAGGTTGGAGCAGATTAGACTACTGCTCTCAAATAGTTGGGGATGTAGAATGTTCTACTTTTACGGAAATGCGTAGGCTAGCTCAGGGAAAGGATGGAGGTACGCGTCCTACCAGTCTTCAAACGAGAACTTTATGATGACGTACTATTTAATTATTATTGTAAAATAGTTAATAAAATTTCCTTTTTTAGTTCAGGGAGGAAACGCTACGGCGATTCAGTATTTGGCTCCGTCATGCTCCTAGCATCCTGTTTCAAATTATGCTAACCGTAACGCGTTACCAAGTACCAAGGGGTCCCAGAAAACTGTCGATAAATTACATTATGTTCTATTTTATTTAGAGTGGCTGCAATGGGGCAGCTGATAATTTTATAAACTTTTGCAATGATAGACTAACTCGCGAAAATATCGATAATGCTGACCGATTTTCCTTCTGGCTCCAACGAACCACTTTTTCCGTTTTATTGGTGTGCTGTACGATGTATTAGTCTGGGTACAAAACAGAAAACACCAGTTAGAACCAGTTAATAATATTTAACAGTTTAACTACACATGTGTAGGGAAAAATATAAAGAAAGTCAATGAAAAATACTTTAAACTTAAAACAGGGTATATATTAATATGATACTGAATACAACGTGATTATACGACAGTAGTCTAAAGAATGTGTTCCAATTCACCCACTGGACCCCGATGATTCCGCCGAACGTGCCATAACCATAAACAATAATTCGCATAAACGCAGAAACGTCTGACCTTCGCCGTGGGTATCGAATTCCAGGCGCTCGTACAGCGTTGCTCACATTCGGCCATCCTGACATACGTCGTGTCCCCACGACGACAATACGGATGTGGTTTGTGAAACCTGCGAATTTACAGAACATGTAATTATACATTTCATGTAGGATTATGTCGACACGTTCATACGTTGAGCAGGAATACACCACACATAACAAGGCGTCCCCTATCATATGTGGCGCATGCCAACACAACGACCATCTCATTGTTGTCACTCCTCATTCAATCATCTTTCAATCTACTCAGGAACAAGGGACCCAAACACAATGCCACGATCTCCCACCAGACCCACGCCTGTGCCAGTCAGAAAGATAAGAATGCGAATCTTTATTCGCCCATAATCCCCACAATACTAGCACAGTAGAAATCTGTAAGTAGTACCTTGTTCGAGATTCGTGCATTGGCGAAATCCCATTCCATCTAGTGTACTTACGTACTATTATTGGAAAACTAATTTAATCTACAGCAAAATTAATCCATTTTTTCATATTCTCAGCACCTGCCACCCCTTCGTATGAAATTTGGGATCTCTCCATTCCAGGAATGTCTCGTATTTCATAACGATCATTCCCTAGGACCTTAGTTACCCGAAAAGGACCACGCCACCTCGGTAACAACTTCTTACTACTACCAGTGCTCGGCAAAGAGGTAATCTTTATTAGTACCAAGTCCCCAGCAATATATTCGGGTGCAGGACACCGTTTCGCGTCAAAATTTTTCTTTTGTTGAATTTGGTGCCTTTCTGTATTTTGCCGAATTTGCTTCCGAATTTCCGTAAGGTCTAGGTCTCGATCATCATCAGTTTCCATGGCTGCATTCGGGACTACACGGTAACCCATCAACGCTTCACTTGGTGATATACCAATAGTTTTATTTATGGTACCATTTAATCCTAACTGAATATTTGTAACATTTTCATCCCACCGGTCATCTTCTAGGTCGGCTCCCATCGTCGATAAAGAGTCAAGCAATGTCCGATTGTATCGTTCATTTTGTCCATTACCACGTGGAAGTGCAACTGCATTGAAATAGTGTCGCGTTCCAATCTCAGTACAAAATTTCTCAAAAGATTTCGATTTAAATGCTGTTCCGCGATCGCTTATTATTTCTGTAGAGCCTTAATTGCAAATCTCGATCTGGTATTTTTAACAGGGAAAAGTAAGATAAATTTAGTGAAAGCATCAATGACCGTAAATAATTGTGTGTTGCCGTTTTCGGTTTTAATAAAAGGACCAAGATGATCGATATGAATTGTGTGGAAGGGTCGCCCAATTTTCGGAATTGGATTTAAAAATCCGGGTTTCTTTCCAGACACAGATTTATAATATAAACAATGTAAGCAATTCTTAATATATTTCTTTATAAAGCGGCGCATATGCGCGAACCAATATTTGGACGCTACTAACTCGTAAGTTTTATCAAAAGCAAAGTGGCCGATGTCATCATGGCATAACCGCAAAATTTGGAAACGAGCCAAATGAGGTTACCTGAACAAGGACTCCTGCTATTCCTATACGGCACGCATCAGTATACAATAAACACTCTAAATTCGGATCATATAATCTCAAAACGGGTTTGGTAATTAAACTCTCCTTTAATGATTCAAATGCTTTCACTTGCGCACTCCCCCACTGCCATGGGACATTTTTATGCAGCAAAAGAGATAAAGGTTTAGATACTCGAGCATAGTTTTGGATAAATTTACGAAAATATGACGTGAGGCCCAAATATTGCCTAACATTATGAACAGTTTGAGGTACCGGGAAATTCTGAACAGCTGTTATTTTTCCATCAGTTGGTGTAATGCATGAATTAGAAATTTCAAACCCTAAAAATTCGATTTTGGTTTGAAGAAAAGAGCATTTGGATAGTTTGAGTGTCAATCCGTGGAATTTGAGAATTTTAAGAACCTCTTCAAAAATAGCAAGGGCTTCTTCAGGAGTTTTGGCAAGAATTAAGATGTCATCCAAGTATACCAATACTTTAGTAAATCGGAGTTTCCCTAAAATATCGTTAATCATTCGTTGAAACACCGCGGGAGCATTGGTTAGACCAAAAGGCATCCGTAGAAACTCATAATGCCCGTCTTGGGTAATAAATGCTGTAGCACTGATTGATTCGGGTGCCATTTTAATTTGATAATACCCGGAAGCTAAATCTAAACTAATGAAATAACTAAATCCTGTCAAACGATCGAACTGGTCTTCGATTAATGGTATCGGATATTTATTTTTAATTGTTACAGCATTTAATGGTCTATAATCAATACACAAACGATTCTCGCCGTTTTTCTTTTTCACCAACAGAACTTGACTCGCATACGGAGAATTTGACTCACGGATAATTTGATGTTTTAATAGTTCATCGATAATGTCTCTAATAACTTGCCTCTCTGTTTCGCTATAGCGTCTCGGTCGTCGTGCAATCGGCGTATTATTATTTAATTCCAATGTCATTTCCGCCGCTTGTGTTTCCCCGACGTCAAAAGTAGTGCGCGCGATACACATGTGATAATCATTTAAAAGTTTCATTAACGATCGCACACTTGTCACGTCCGATACTCCAACATTTATTTTCATTCCGTCAAACATTTTAGCTTCAGTAGAATTACAGGAAAATGATAACGCATTACCACTCTTCGAATATTTTACATCGTCAATTTCAGTAAAATTTTGCCCAATAAGTACGTTTACCTCCGTTCTAATTTTAGGTATAACGTACAATAAAATATCTTTCGCAACACCATCAATATTAACAGAAACTTGAACATATTCGTTCGTTTGTAAACTTCCCGCTACGGTCGTTATTTCTACAGACTGATAGACGTGTTCCAGTTCAAGGTTTAGACGCTGTATGACATCATGAGTGATTAAAGAAATTTCGCTGCCCAAATCAATAAACGCTTGCATTGTGTTATTAGTAATTAGTATATTTTTATAAAATTTGCGGCTTGAATCTTCATTCACAGAATTCATATATACGGTGTATGGAACTATTTCCCTATTTTGCTGATGTCCCTGAAAACATTGTTTTCGAATATGACCTCTTTGTTTGCATAGATAACAAAATAGGTGAGACCTAGATGAATGTGCTTTTGGATACGAATGAGACGGCCCCCCCTTGTTTGTATCTTTTATTATCCTCGCATGTTTCCATTCTGACCAGGAAAATAAACGAGTTGGCAACCCACGGTACCAAGTTTCAGCTGGTCCCCGCAATTTACTTAATGCCAAATGACTAATGACTGTATCTGACCAACAATAAATTTCAGAATACTCATCCACAGCATTCAACCAATCAGTGATATCAGAATAAAGAGGGTTAAATTCCTGAATAATATTATTTGAAACGGACATACCAATTTGAGGACAAACTTGACCCACCGTATTACTCCGGGAGTCCGACCTATGCTTTCTCCGAGCAGAACCATGTCTTCGGGTTACCCTCCTGTTTCCCGAATGCCGTCTCATACTATCGGGTGTTAATCTATCACGGTTGGGACGGCGCCTGCTCCTTCCTCGAGAACGAGACCTAGCCTCCGGCATCACCCGCTCCTCGTCCGAGGACATAATTGCACAATTTCAACACCACACCGAGCAAACTGATATAGTAATATTGCGAGGGTTGCTTATCCCACTTCTGATGTAGGGAAAAATATAAAGAAAGTCAATGAAAAATACTTTAAACTTAAAACAGGGTATATATTAATATGATACTGAATACAACGTGATTATACGACAGTAGTCTAAAGAATGTGTTCCAATTCACCCACTGGACCCCGATGATTCCGCCGAACGTGCCATAACCATAAACAATAATTCGCATAAACGCAGAAACGTCTGACCTTCGCCGTGGGTATCGAATTCCAGGCGCTCGTACAGCGTTGCTCACACATGCATATGCATAATACTTATGGGACTGCTGCGCGCTGAAGCTGGGACTTGTACGTTATACTAAGTTCTGACGTCACGCGGCCTACTCTCGCTGCAAGGAACGATTTTTAGCCTCGCACCGACGGAAAACTTTGCAACGGTTTCACAGGCGAAGGATTTTTTTTAACAAAAATTAACAACATAACTGCCTTCAGTATAATAAACTATCAATTTTAATGAAATTTGAAAATTACCGAACCTGCCTATTGTCGTTAACTGCTATTACTATGTAGCAAAGAGCAGGAGCAGAATTTACTAAAGCACCTTTCGCTAACGATAAAATTATGCTTAATTTTACTCCAAAAATTTCAATGCCAAATTCGATGTTAAAAAGGCTTATGATAATGGGGAATTTCGCTTTAAATAAGGTCATTAATCGTTAGGCATAAATGTATAAGTCTGCCCATGTTATTTAAATACTAGTTTCTAACGTGCCGGTTGATTTATGGTAACCTTGAAAAAACTGAACAGGATCTTCAAAAATTTGTTTAATTTAAATTAACTGTTTTACGTTAATTATAGAAAAGATCATGCAGAGATGGTTTTGAGAGACCCCAAAAGAATAACAAGTGCAAAGGTAAGTAACTCACAAAAAATTGGTCGTCCTCGTTCTTTTATGTCTTTACGCAAAATTCGACTCTTATTTAAATTGCTGTCTTCCTCATCATCAATATCATAAAGTTCTCAGTCCGAAGTCTGGTTGGACGCGTACCTCCACCCTTTCCTATCCTGAGCACTGAGCTAGCCTACGCATTTCAGGAAAAGTAGAACATCCTACATCCCCAACTAAATCTTTGCCTAACAAGAATGTAGGTAATCTGTTTGATATCTCCCAGAATATTAAAAGTAGTGAAGTTCTTCGTCACAACAGCGTTCTTTCATTAAAAGCATGTCGTAATCTCCATGATGTGCTTTATTGACAATTGTCATAACAATTGAAGGTTAAAATGTAGTGAGAAAGTGTTAGGTAAGCGTCTATTACACTTTCACGCTTAAATAAAAAGCACACTACAAAGTTATTTATTTCCTTGGCGGTAATAAATTCGGACGAATTTTATGTTCTTTCCTTGTGCTGTTGCGTAACGTGTATGATTTGCTAATTGGGATTTGGTTTTATAACTTGCACTTTATGCCGCGGGAGTAATGCCGTTAATCCAGTTCCGGTAAAAGAAAAATGCAGATTCGGTTTCGGAGAGTGAATCGGATTGGAACAAAAAAAATGTAGAGAAGCATATCATTGCAGTATTTTGGCAGCAAGCGCAGCGCGTTGTACCTGTTTAGTTTTCAGTTCGTGCGAATTGCATCTGTGGGTATTGGTAATACATTATTTTTGGCGGTACTTTAATGTTTCTTTTCTCGAACCTTTTTGGTGTTAATATAACTTGTAATTGTATTTTGCCAATAAGTTATCAATATTAGGTGATATACCCACCTTTAATATATGGTAATGAAATGTAATTTATATTTTATTTTTAATATAAGCACATATATTATGATATTTTCTAAATTTTTTAAATTATATCAACCCCAAATTAATTATGTAGTTAATATTATCTTCAATTACTTTTTGGTAGAAGTTCATGATGAAACAAATAATATTACTTTGCGAACTACCAAATTAATTAATATTGAAAATTCTTACTATACTTGGGCCGCCCAACAGACGGAGTGATCACCCTGCAAGAACGTGCTCTAGCGGGGCCAACATTAATTTATGACGACCGAATTGGAGTGATGCGACTTGGTTGGGTCTAAAGAAAGAACATCACTGCGGTTCTGTCGTCCTAAATTGATAGTGGTCCTGTCTAGAGCTCATGCTTGCAGGGTGATCACTCCGTCTGTTGGGCGGCCCAAGTATACAGGGTCCTGCATCTCACCTCCCGTCTTCTATTACACCTAAACGATTTATTTTAGAAAAATGATTGAAACGGGACATTAGACTGTTTGTTAGAGAGCACATTTTAAAAATATTTTTGAATATACAGCGTGTCCCGAAAATTGGTAGTGCATCAAATTTGTATTTTTTTAAATGGAATGCCCTGTAGTCTTATTGATTTTTGAGACTCTTTCGAGCTACTGTACATATCCCTAGAATATTATTAAATTTGATTTGATAGTTCCAGAGGAATAAATTAAAATCGAGAAAAAAATTTTTTTTCGTCATGTTTTCAAAAAATTACAAAAAATTGAAGAAACATCTTCAAACCAAAACTAAGCAGCAGGTTGCTTATAAGAGAAGGTCAGTTTATCCTACTATGAATGTCGTAAAAATAACTTATACAGGATGTTCAAAATTCAATGCCAAACTTTTCAAAATGTAATGCTATTTTTCGCCATTTTTTCAAATGGGACACCTTGTATATTTTTATCCCGTCGGATGTAGAATTAAAAAATGAACATGTTTTCTAATTACAATTATTTCGACATTCTCAAAGGTTTCACAGATATTCGTAAAATATTAAAATTATTATCTAATAAATAATAATTTTACTTGGCAGTTTTTAAATCAATGACTAGAATATTATGTTCATTACTATTCTGACCACAATAAAGATTTTTAGGCAGGGGGGGGGGGAATTATTGGTGAACATATTATTGGTCCTCACTTTTCTAACGGACATTTGAACGGTGCTATGTATTTTGATTTTTTATAAAGTCAATTGCCAAATTTATGCCAAAATTTACCAATAGCTTTGAGTAATGCAATGTGGCTGCAGCACGACGGAGCCCCAGTACATTATTCATTACGAGTCAGGGACAATCTCAATACAACCTTTTCAAACCGGTGGATTGGAAGAGGAGGGCCATGTAATTGGCCGCCCCGATCACCCGACTTAACTAAATTAGATTTCTTTTTGTGGGGCTACGTTAAGGAAATCGTTTATCAGGAACCTCCAACCACACCAGAAAAAAATGCAGCAAAGAATCAGAAATGCATTTCAAAACATTGCACCCGAGCTATTAGGAAGAGTAGCAAGGTCATTTCGTACTTGTCTCCGTTTGTGCCCCCAAGAGAACGGAAGACATATTGAACATAATGTTCTAGTCATTGATTTGAAAACTGCCAAGTAAAATTATTATTTATTAGATAATAATTTTAGGTACGATTTTACGAATATCTGTGAAAACTTTGAGAATGTCGAAATAATTGTAATTAGAAAACATGTTCATTTTTTAATTCTGCATCCGACGGGATAAAAATATACAGGGTGAAGAGTGTCCCATTGAAAAAATGGAGAAAAATAGTATTACATTTTGAAAAGTTTGGCATTGAATTTTGAACATCCTGTACAAGTTATTTTTACGATATTAATAGTAGGATAAACTGACCTTTTCTTATAAGCAACCTGCTGCTTAGTTTTGGTTTGAAGATGTTTCTTCTATTTTTTATAATTTTTTGAAAACTTGACGAAAACAAATTTTTTTCTCGATTTTAATTTATTCCTCTGGAACTATCAAATCAAATTTGATAATATTCTAGGGATATGTACAGTAGCTCGAAAGGGTCTCAAAAATCAATAAGACTACAGGGCATTCCATTTAAAAAAATACAACTCTGATGCACCACCAATTTTCGGGACACCCTGTATATTCAAAAATATTTTTAAAATGTGCTCTCTAACAAACAGTGTAATGTCCCGTTTCAATCATTTTTCTAAAATAAATCGTTTAGGTGTAGTAGAAGACCGGAGGTGAGATGCAGGACCCTGTATAACAACATGCAGTCTAGTGAGGCGGATGACTTTACAATAAATTGTCAATAATTCTGATTTTAACAAATTCGGTGAAGGGTTTTTAATTTTTTTCTATGAAGAATAGCAATTCAGCTATCAGTAAACACATAAAAAATACTAGACATAATTTCGATTTTAATAACACTACTATTCTTGAACAAGAGAGAAATTTAAAAGCTAGACTTATTTTAGAAATGATACACATCCAAAAAGACAAAAATTCTTTAAATGACAGATCTGACATTCAAAATTTAAGTCAAATATACCGTGACATAATAACGTAATTTGTTCTCTACCACTTGATTCTAAATTAACTCATGTACATTATTTATTTCCTCGTTCATAATTATCAAAATCAAATGTGCTAGATATAATTTCTATTATTAAGTTTAGCATAGTTACTATTGTTTACAAATTTTATTAAGAAAAAAAAATGTCACTTTTTTATACTTTATTTATACAATTTTGAATAAAACCTTGATAAAGCCCCCTAACGGGGGCGAAACGTTGGTGTTTTACAAAAAGGAGTTTCAATTCTGCCAAAAAATTCACAAAAGTTATAAACTTAAGGAAAAAAATTGGCACGAATAATTATATAAAATTAAATATTAAAGTATTTGTGTCGTAAATTTGTTTGTCCAGGTAATAATAATTTTGTTTTACATTGTAGCTACTAAATAAGACTTGGGCTCGAGCTTGGGCTAGACTTCCAGTTAATTATGCCCTGTTTACATCGATTCCGCATAAACAAAACACCATAAATACCATGACGTATGTGTTTTGTGCGATAAATAATTTGTATGCCCATATATTAATTGTCAAGACTTAGTTGCCGAAGAATTTCACGGTCGAAAAATATTTTGGTCTATTCGTGACGTAAAAAAGTCATATGTATTGTTATTCCTTTTAATCACAAATTGCGAAACAACATGTTATTTTATTACTAGCAGTATACACATTTGCGAAAATGTCGGTAAAAATTTTGTAAAAAATATTATTGTGAGAGTTAGTGGTGTTTGTCGATAAAATGGTACGTGCGCTATTATTTTGTTGATGCAATTTTATAATATAATTTTTATAATAGTCCTAGCCTTCCTGTTTTCTCCTTTCAGTTTGAAGTTCCTGTTATCGTCACTTACGTGGGAACAAATCGAAGCGAACGTTTCTTTTTGTCGTCCCACTTATTTGACTTTCTTCTTCTAATTGATTTTTTTGTTATTTTAATACGAAATAATAGGAAACTGAAAATATAGATCAATTTATAAGAAATAGAAATATTTTCGTATACAGGGTGTGTTTTTTAAGCGTCCGCGGAAGATTATGCCTAAATGACGAAAAATATCAAGAAAACATTTTAACTAACCTCACCTCATTTTTTACGCTCTATAATCTAAAAATGTTTTTACTTATACCAGGTTAGTCCAAATAGTTGGAATGATGGTCAACTTTGTTTTTTCTTATGGAATGTGCATTATTTAATTTTTTACTTGATTGAGAACAATATTTTAATAGCACTTTCATAACATAATATTATAGTAATTTTCTTTCTTTTTTGAGATAAAATTATTTTTCTCGATATTTTGGCAGTTACAGTAGTGACCATAAATATAGCAACTTCCTGAAATTTCGAATTTAATTTTTTTTCTAAGCAAAAATATTATTTTTATTTACTTTTTGTTCTTAAAATACATACACATTTCTAGTACATAATGTATATTTATGTGTAATTAAAACAAGTATTATTTTTAATATTTTTTAATTTTTGTGTTGGACATAATTATAGCAACTACGGAAAAAAAATTTTTTTGACAAGTATTAATTAAAAATAACAAAAGCGTTTAATATTTTGTATAATAACCTTCATTTTTAATAACCTAGGCACATCGCTTGGGCATCGATTCTATTAATTTAGTAATGTATCCATCATCAATTATTTCCCAAGCATTTTCCAGTACAGTATAAAGGTTTTCCAAATTAGTATAATTATTTCCTCTAATTTTGCCATCCAAGGGATCCCACAAATTTTCTATTGGATTTAAGTCGAGTGACTGTGATGGCCATCGCATAATTTCGAAGTGTTGCTCCGCTAACCAATCCTGCACAAGTTTCGACGAGTGTTTCGGGTCATTATCTTGCTGAAACACACAACTTAAAGGCATTGTTTCGTCGATGTATGGGACCAGATGGTATTGCAAAATATTTTAATACATGAATCGATCCATTTTACCATGGATTCGACAGATTGGGCCCATCCCAAACTTAGAGAAACATCCCCAAACCATAACAGTTGGACATGTGCACTTCTTGTCAAATCTCTTGCCCGTTGGTCGTCTAACATAGAGTAGCCCATCACTTTTAAACAAATTAAATTTTAATTCATCGCTAAAAACTACATTCTTCCAATTTTCTGGGGTCCAGTTAATATGATCTATTGCGAACTGGAGACAGGCCTTCACATTTTTCTTTGACAACAGCGGTTTCTTCGCTGGTCGGCGACCAAATAACCCGCCGTCGACTAATCTCCTTCTTATTGTACGAGCACTAACATCTTTTGATCCAATTTCCTACAATTTTCCAAGAATTTTGGAAGAGGACAGGAATGGGTTTTCTTTCGATATTCTTAACACGTGTCGATCAAATCTTTCAGAAGTTTTTCTTGGTCTTCCTGAATTTGGAATGGGTTCAACATAAATAGCTTCAAAATTCTGGACACAACGGATTTATTTAAATTAAAACTTCTTGAAATTCCAGCCTGTTTGACACCGTTTTCATACTTTTGTGTAATAAGGTTCCTAATTTCAATTGAAACTGTTTTAGCCCGACCCATTTTTTAGTTACTAACCAGAAATAGTGCCAATGCGATAAATACTCGGGATAAGTACAACTTAACTGGCGTTTTAATTACTTTAAACTTATTTATGACAGTTGTTGCTATATTTCTGTCCAACAAAAATTTGAACAAATGCTGGGATTAATTTGTTATTCACAAAGCTCTAATTTTTATTGCAGGAAACACTTACCATAGAAGCAATGTGAATGCTGGAATGCATTTCTAATCTTAAAAATAATGTTGTTTAATATTACATTCATTTTTTAAAAGTTGCTATATTTATGGCCACTATTGTATATCATACATTTTAAAAATTCATATTTCTGCACTGGTTGAAGATGAAGTAATGATATTTTTAACAGCGGTCCTCATGATAATCATGATTAACACTGTTTGCTCAAATTGTGTATAAAATATACGAGGAGCATTCAAAAATTTATCATATGAAAGCGACAAAACACCAGAAAAAAGTCAGCTTTTTCAAATGACATGGTATATTTTTTATTGCTCCATTTGAAAGAGCGGAAAATTTCGCATGGGCTGACCCAATAAAACAATATTGTTACATAACTATAATTTTTAAATATTTACAATATTAAAATTTTCACTTCAAAAATCAAAAATAAAGTAGCTTTGGAATGTCTACAGTTTTGTTGTTGTTTTACTATAGGGTTTTATATTCTGTGGCTGTATTTTTACAAGGCTAACTTTATTTTTGATTTTTGAAATGAGAATTTCAATATTATAAATATTTAAAAATTATGCTCATGGAACAATATTGTTTTATTAGGTGAGCCCAAGCTCTTTCCATTGGAGCAATAAAAAATATACCGTGTCATTTGAAAAAACTGACTTCTTGATGGTTTTCTCTGATTTTTATTTGATAAATTATTGAATGCTCCTCGTATATTTTATACAAAATTTGAGCAAACAGTGTTAATCATGATTATCATGAGGACCGCTGTCAAAAATATCATTATTCCATCTTCAACCAGTGCAGAAATATGAATTTTTAAAATGTATGATGTAACTGTCAAAATATCGAGAAAAAAAATAATATCTCAAAAAAGAAAGAAAATTACTATAATATTATGTTAAGAAAGTGCCATTAAAATATTGTTCTGAATCAAGTAAAAAATTAAATAATGCACATTCCATAAGAAAAAACAAAGTTGACCATCATTCCAACTATTTGGACTAACCTGGTATAAGTAAAAACATTTTTAGATTATAGAGCGTAAAAAATGAGGTGGGGTTAGTTAAAATATTTTCTTTATATTTTTCGTCATTTAGGCATAATCTTCCGCGGACGCTTAAAAAACACACCCTGTATTACAAAACAACAATTAATTCGACGGGGCTATTCAAAGACAATTTGACCGTTTACCTGTTGCCTTAGGCAGTTGATGATGGCTATTACGTCATCGTAATTTTCAGGTAGCCACTAATTTTACGACAAATTAGGTAATTATTATCAGGAGTGACAGATTTTATTGCCTTATTACAACCATACAAATTTTTATTACTATAAATTCTTTGTGGTATTACTAAGTAATACAATTTCTTCATTTACCTTTGATTATTACCTATTATACACTCACTACATATGTCTAGCTCTTTGTAAACCATTAACCCAACCTTAATACGAGTATATTACCTTGCAAAACGTTTGCCTATTCTTGAGGTTACTCGTGTTTATAAAACCATGTGTTTGTACTAAATGGTTACGTAATTGATTCTGTAATTTCAAGAATCTGTATAATAATAACTTTCACCAATCGCTAATGTCTAGAACCAACAACATTCCTGTTAATAACGAGGATGGTACTAACAACTATATTGCACTAGCTGAATGTAGGTGCTTATTGTTAACATCTGACGAGATTATTCACAGCATCAATCAGTCTGTACAATCCTATCTAATAAAAGTGATGTTAGTCGAGGAAGAATGGAATTGCATTAAAAATAGTTTAGTTTCCTCAGCTAGGGATATTTTGGGTCATAAACAGAATGAAAGTAGGAAACCCTGGATAACAAAACATATTGTGAGTCTAATAGAGGAAAGGCGAAAATATAAAAATAGGTTAGATGAAACAGGGAAACAAAGATATAAGGCGATCAAGTGGGAAATTATTCGGGAATGTAGGAAAGTGAAAGAGCAATGGATCGATAATAAATGCAAAGAAGTGGAAGATAAATTCAAAGTAGGAAAGACTGATGAAGCATATAAAATAATTAGGAGAAATTTTAGAGAAATTGGATCTAGTACCAAAATCATTAGAAATGAGGCAGGAGATATCCTAATCGGAAGTGGGGAGAAGGCAGATAGGTGGAAAGAATATTTAGGAAACTTATATGCGGGACAGGAAGTGCAAGATATATTAGAAAGCGAAAGCAGTGTAGAGGGGGATAACCTAGGGAGTCCTATAATGAGAGAAGAGTTTGAGATACCACTAAAAAGTTTAAGGAATAATAAAGCACCAGGTATAGATGGCTTGCAGGCAGAAATCTTAAAGTGCGCAGGTCAAGAAGTAATAGATCGTTTATTTAAACTAGTTAGTAGCATATACCTGACAGGCGAGATTCCAGAAGATTACAAACGGAACATCATAGTAGCTTTGCCAAAAAGAAAAGGCGCGGATAGATGCGAAAATTTTAGAACTATCAGTTTAACTTCCCATGCGTCAAAAATTTTAACTAGAATTGTGCAAAGAAGGATGGAGAAAAAGGCGGAAGAAATATTAGGAGAAGATCAGTTCGGATTTAGACGAAATAGAGGAACGCGCGAGGCCATTCTAGCTTTACGAGTAATTATAGAAAAAACGATAGAAAAGAGAAAGAGCGTCTATATAGGATTTGTAGATTTAGAAAAAGCCTTCGACAACGTAAAATGGGGGAAGATGTTCGAAGTGCTGAGAAAGGTAGGGATGAAATACAGGGACAGAAGAATAATACATAATCTCTACAAAGAGCAAAAGGCAGTTATAGAATGTGAGCAGGAACGAAGGGAAGTAGATATCCGGAAGGGAGTGAGACAGGGATGTGCATTGTCACCTCTAGTTTTCAACTTATATATCGAAGATGCGATTAATATTGTTAAGGAAAGAACAGCCTCAGGGATCAATGTACAGGGCCAAACTATTAATATGCTCAGATTTGCGGATGATATAGCAGTGTTAGCATCTAGCAAAGAAGAATTAGGAGCGGCTTTGAATGAAATGGAAGCAGTTTTGACACAGGGCTACGGCATGAAAATCAATAAAAAGAAAACTAAAATTTTGGTATGTAGATGGAGTGAAAATAGAACTAAAATTGAAATACAAATAGGAAATGAGAAGATAGAGGAGGTCGCGGATTTCTGCTACTTAGGAAGTAAAATAACCCAAGACGGTAGGAGCACTAAAGATATAAAACAAAGAATGGCGCAGGGCCGAGTTGCGTTTAACAAAAAGAAACAACTGTTATGTTCGAGAACGGTTAATATAGAGACTAGGAAGAGACTCTTAAAGTCGTATGTATGGAGTACGGCATTATACGGGTGCGAAACTTGGACAATAGGAGAAGCGGATAGGAAAAGAGTAGAAGCGTTTGAACTGTGGTGTTACAGACGCATGATGAAGATACCGTGGATAGATAAGGTTAGCAATAGGGAAGTATTAGAAAGAGTTGGGGAAAGGCGAAAGGTATGGAAAACAATAAAGAGTAGGAGAGATAGGATGGTAGGACACCTTCTAAGACACGAAGGAATAGTTCGCGACATACTAGAGTCAGAGATAGGAATAAAAAGAGGTTGGGGTAGGCCTAGATTAGACTACTGCTCTCAAATAGTTAGGGATGTAGGATGTTCTACTTTTAGGGAAATGCGTAGGTTAGCTCAGGATAGAAAAGAATGGAGGTACGCGTCCAACCAGTCTTCGGACTGAGAACCTTATGATGATGAGTCGTGGAGAATGCGCAATAGACACGTACCGTTTCGATCTAGCGGGGTCAGATTTTTCGTTTCCGTCTCTTTTTAATACGTATACGGGAGCCGTTCGCCAAAAGTGCGTACGTCTGAACTATCACAGGTAGCTATCATGTTTGTTGTCGTTGTAAAAGTATACGCCGTCAGAAACAATTCAAAGTTATTGGACGCATGTACTCCGTAAGCCCCAGCCAAATTGAACTATTTCATTTTCTATTATTATTACTTCATATTAAAGGAGCAAACAGATTTGAAGATCTGAAAACAGTAAACGGAGAAATACAGGAATCTTATGTAGCAGCGTGTTTAAAATTAGATCTTATTTAAGATCATCACGAGTGGAAAAGAGCCATGATTGAAGCTGAAATTTGGATGATGCCCAGACAGCTGAGATATTTATTCATTCGTATTTTAATGCATTGCCGACTAATTATTTATCAGAAAGAATTGTGGGAAGAATTTAAAGAAGCAATGTCACAAGATTATGAAAGACGTTACAGCAATACTGAAGGACAAAAAAGCCTATATTCAAATTAGTTCCATGTTTTCTGCGGAAGGTTACAATCTTTCAATGTTTCCTACCATGCCACGACATTGAATATGCAAATGAAGAACAAGCAATAGAAATAGGATCACGACAATATAAACACCTAAATGAAAAGCAGAAAGAAATTGTAGATATTATTTTGGGTAAATGTGATGCTAACATAAATGAATCAATTTCTGAATCTTCATGTTTTTATATAGACGGTCCAGGAGGCTCCTGTAAGACTTATGTTTATACAACCCTTTACAGCTTACTGAAGAGTAAGAATAAAATTGTTTGTACCATGGCCTTCACGGGTATAGCAGCAACACTACTTCCTCATGGCAGAACAGTTCATAAAACGTTTGGGTTACCTGTTCCTCTGTTTTTAGATTCATCTTCCAACTTTAAGAAAAATTCAAAAGAAGCAGATTATTTAAGGAGTGTAGATGTTTTTATTTGGGATAAAGCTCCTGTGGCGCCAAGGTATGCTTTAGACATTATAGACAGAACCTTACCAGACTTTATGAATTGTGATGTTCCGTTTGGTGGAAAAATTATGGTGTTGCGAGGAGATTTTTGACAATTGTTACCAGTTAAAATAAATGCTACCCGCTGTGAAACAGTGAATTTAAGTATCAAATTTAGTTCTCTTTGGAGTTATTTCCGTAAATTTTCTTAAACACAAAATATACGGGCTCTACCACAGGAACAAGAATTCACCAAGTTTTTATTGGATGTTGGAGATGGAGTTTTGAACGATATGAATAGCAATTTAGAATTGCCACAGAGATGTATTCATAATTCGGATATCGTTGAACGTATGGAGGAATCAATTAGAGAAAAGCGATTCATAGATATGACCTAATCAGCTATTCTGATGTTGAAGACATTAACAAAAAAGTAGTAGAACTGTTAGATATAAAAACAAAAAAAAGATATTTACATATATACAAACTTGGATAGTGTTGAAAATTGTGATAATGGAGATTTAAACGATGCTATTCTTCCTGAATATTTAAATACTTTAAACCCGCCAAATTTTCCTCCGCATGAATTGAAGTTGAGAGTATATTGTATTGTGATGTTGGTTAGAAATCTCAGCATTAATGAAGGCTTATGTAATGGTACGAGATTGTTAATTTTACAATTGGGAGACACTATCCTGCAGTGCAAAATTTTAACAGGCGATAAACATGGAGATATAGTTTTCGTTAAGCGTATAGCGTTGTACTGTGAAAATGTTTATCCTTTTACTTTTAAAAGACTACAATAATTTCCCATTAGACTAGCGTTTGCAATGACTATTAACAAATTAGATTTAGAAATCAAGTTAGGAACTGTAGAAGTTATCCAGGAGCAGATATAGATAGTGATCACAACATAGGAAGGGCTTTGAACGAAATGGAAGCTGTTTTGACTGAGGGCTATATGGTATGAAGATCAACTTAAAAAAACAAAAAATGTGAACAATATTTGCCAATATCATGCCATCATACTAATATTACTTTTAACAGTCTTATAAAATCAATTACATACTTCAAATGTGTGGGTTGTTTGCAAACTAAAATTTGCGTTGTATAACCTTTCTTAATGAAGTAAACGATAATGTAACTCATAATAAAATATAAGTTTTATTTGCATAAACAATTACTATTGGTAACTTTTGGCATATCCTTGTTATTACATCTTAATGTACTTAAAAATATGATAGAAAATATAATTCGATGTTCTACTTGGTTTCAGTTTTACCCACCTGGGTACAACAACATGGGTCTGTACAAACAATACCTGAGAGTGGGCCAGTATGCTAGCAACAGACTCTTCGGAATTACCACCAACCCCGATGGCACCCAGAATGGCACCCCAATACAGATGCTCATATCTCATCAAGGCAAAATTAATATTGGTAAGTCTTTTTATACTACGACATAATCGAAGTAGCAGTCTTCTCGCAGTCATTAAGAGTTCAAGGTTCCTAATTATTTAAAAAAATAATAAGTTACTGTATAAACTATTATAATGCATTAATAAAAAAATTTATCGTCTCTGTGGATGCGTACATAACATCTTTTTATGCACAAAAATTGACTATATATTAGACGTAAAAGCCCAAAAATAACATCCTTTGTTTATGTTATTGATATTTCTGTCACGTAGCATACGCTAATAATTCGCGAATAAAACGTGGAGATTTCAACGTTACGTCAAGACGCGAACTTTTTAAGAGGGAGTTCCCCATCAGTGTTTTGAAACTGAAACAAAATAGTTTCAGGTATGATGTCACTGACTAAAAAACTGTAGACTGTTAGGTGTCAATCGGTAAACACTTTCGTTTTTTTGTGTTTATTTATTGAGATATAAATATAAAATCTGAGACTTCCTGTATCTTTTCGTTTCTAATTTGTATTTTAGTCTAAGTCCTATTCTCACGCCCCCAACATTCCAAATTTTCCTCCACTCGCCTTCGGTTCGTGGGCTCAAACATCATCTTCGTGAATAATGGCCGTCATAATCGCTCATATAATAATATACTATTATAGTAGTAGTAACCTGTTACTTAAGAACTTGAAAAGACAAACAAAAAAAATATTAAAAGGAAAACCACACTAGTAGAACCAAATTAATAATAGGTGTTAGCATTGTGGCAAGCCCTAAATGAGGCTATCAATAGATTCTTGGGGTATTTGTTCACATTCTTCTTGAAGCGCCATTTATTGTTTCTGGTGGGGGTTGGCGACGTCTAATCCTCTTTCCAAGCTGATCCCACAGTTGTTCAATGGGATTCAGGTCTGGACTATTGGCTGACCATGGGAGACATCCAATACCAACCTCTTCACGTTACTCTGTAACAATCCTTGCTGTGTGTGGGTGGGCGTTGTCATCCATAAACACAAAATTGTCCGCTATAAATGGCATATATGGTGTGACATGGGGTTCCAGACACTCAACAATGTATCGGTGTGCAGTCATTGTTCCATTCTAAATGAAAATCAATTCTGTGTGAGCCCTCAGAGATATTCCGGCCCACACCGTAATGCTACCACCATTGAAACTGACCCTGGGAGATATACAACATTGACTCTACCGCTCCCCTGGTCTTCGCCACACCTTTTCACGTCCATCTGGTGACCTGACACTAAATCTTGACTCGTCCGAGAAGAGCACGTTCCTCCATTGATGTTCGTCCCAATTTATGTATTGCAGCGCAAATGCAACAGAAAAGGCGCGGATAGATGCGAAAATTTTAGAACTATCAGTTTAACTTCCCATGCGTCAAAAATTTTAACTAGAATTGTGCAAAGAAGGATGGAGAAAAAGGCGGAAGAAATATTAGGAGAAGATCAGTTCGGATTTAGACGAAATAGAGGAACGCGCGAGGCCATTCTAGCTTTACGAGTCATCATCATAAGGTTCTCAGTCCGAAGACTGGTTGGACGCGTACCTCCATTCTTTTCTATCCTGAGCTAACCTACGCATTTCCCTAAAAGTAGAACATCCTACATCCCTAACTATTTGAGAGCAGTAGTCTAATCTAGGCCTACCCCTACCTCTTTTTATTCCTATCTCTGACTGTAGTATGTCACGAACTATTCCTTCGTGTCTTAGAAGGTGTCCTACCATCCTATCTCTCCTACTCTTTATTGTTTTCCATACCTTTCGCTTTTCCCCAACTCTTTCTAATACTTCCCTATTGCTAACCTTATCTATCCACGGTATCTTCATCATGCGTCTGTAGCACCACATTTCAAACGCTTCTACTCTTTTTCTATCCGCTTCTCCTATTGTCCAAGTTTCGCACCCGTATAATGCCGTACTCCATACATACGACGTTAAGAGTCTCTTCCTAGTCTCTATATTAACCGTTCTCGAGCATAACAGTTGTTTCTTTTTGTTAAACGCAACTCGGCCCTGCGCCATTCTTTGTTTTATATCTTTAGTGCTCCTACCGTCTTGAGTTATTTTACTTCCTAAGTAGCAGAAATCCGCGACCTCCTCTATCTTCTCATTTCCAATTTGTATTTCCATTTTAGTTCTATTTTCGCATCCCCTACATACCAAAATTTTAGTTTTCTTTTTATTGATTTTCATGCCGAAGCCCTGTGTCAAAACTGCTTCCATTTCATTCAAAGCCGCTCCTAATTCTTCTTTGCTAGATGCTAACACTGCTATATCATCCGCAAATCTGAGCATGTTAATAGTTTGGCCCTGTACATTGATCCCTGAGGCTGTTCTTTCCTTAACAATATTAATCGCCTCTTCGATATATAAGTTGAAAACTAGAGGTGACAATGCACATCCCTGTCTCACTCCCTTCCGGATATCTACTTCCCTTTGTTCCTGCTCACATTCTATAACTGCCTTTTGCTCTTTGTAGAGATTATGTATTATTCTTCTGTCCCTGTATTTCATCCCTACCTTTCTCAGCACTTCGAACATCTTCCCCCATTTTACGTTGTCGAAGGCTTTTTCTAAATCTACAAATCCTATATAGCCGCTCTTTCTCTTTTCTATCGTTTTTTCTATAATTACTCGTAAAGCTAGAATGGCCTCGCGCGTTCCTCTATTTCGTCTAAATCCGAACTGATCTTCTCCTAATATTTCTTCCGCCTTTTTCTCCATCCTTCTTTGCACAATTCTAGTTAAAATTTTTGACGCATGGGAAGTTAAACTGATAGTTCTAAAATTTTCGCATCTATCCGCGCCTTTTCTTTTTGGCAAAGCTACTATGATGTTCCGTTTGTAATCTTCTGGAGTCTCGCCTGTCAGGTATATGCGACTAACTAGTTTAAATAAACGATCTATTACCTCTTGACCTGCGCACTTTAAGATTTCTGCCTGCAAGCCATCTATACCTGGTGCTTTATTATTCCTTAAACTTTTTAGTGCTAGCTCAAACTCTTCTCTCATTATAGGACTCCCTAGGTTATCCCCTTCTACACTGCTTTCACTTTCTAATATATCTTGCACTTCCTGTCCCGCATATAAGTTTCCTAAATATTCTTTCCACCTATCTGCCTTCTCCCCGCTTTCGATTAGGATATCTCCTGCCTCATTCCTAATGCTTTTGGTACTAGATCCAATTTCTCTAAAATTTCTCCTAATTATTTTATATGCTTCATCAGTCTTTCCTATTTCGAACTTATTTTCCACTTCTTTGCACTTATCGTCGATCCATTGCTCTTTCGCTTTCCTACATTTCCGAATAATTTCCCACTTGATCGCCTTATATCTTTGTTTCCCTATTTCATCTAACCTATTTTTATATTTGCGCCTTTCCTCTATTAGACTCACAATATGTTTTGTTATCCAGGGTTTCCTACTTTCATTCTGTTTATGACCCAAAATATCCCTAGCTGAGGAAACTAAACTATTTTTAATGCAATTCCATTCTTCCTCTATGTCCCTAACAATATTTTCGCCCGCGCCCTTTAGTACCTCGTTTGTCTTTTTCTCGAACTTATCGCGCGTATCATCATCTTTTAGTTTCTCTGGGTCAAGATACCTTCTTCCGCTTCGTTTTTTCAAAATCTTAAATTTAAGATTGGCCTTCATAACGACTATATTGTGATCACTATCTATATCTGCTCCTGGATAACTTCTACAATCCCTAACTTGATTTCTAAATCTTTGCCTAACAAGAATGTAATCTATTTGATATCTCCCTAGGTCTCCTGGCATCTTCCACGTGTAGCGTCTCCTAACATGATGGTGAAATAGAGTGTTCGCGACCGTTAAGTTATGTTTATCGCAGAACTCTATCAGTCTCACTCCCCTATCGTTCCTATTGCCTAATCCAAAGGGACCAACTATTCCGCCCTCTCGCACTGTGCCTACGACTGCGTTGAAATCTCCTATAATTATTAAATTTTCGTGTCCTCTCACAAAATCTAGCACATTTTCAATATCACTATAAACTGCCTCTACGACCTCATCACTGTAGTTAGAAGTGGGCATATATACCTGTATTATTACTGTTTTTACAGGTTTTGAATCTAACCTAACCATAACTACCCTGTCACTTTGCTGTAAGAAATTTTCTACACTCTGCCCTACTTTTTTCCGCATAACAATTCCTACTCCCGAATTTCCTCCTACAGATCCTGTGTGTATTACTCTAAAATCTCCGCTCCAGAAGTCTCCGGCTTCTGGCCATCGCACTTCACTAATACCTACTACGTCTAATGCTAACCTATCCATCTCAATTTTCAAATTCTCTAACTTTCCTACTTGTTTCATGCTTCTAACATTCCACGCTCCGACTCGTGTGATGTTACACTTATCATTTCTGATGACTCCCCCCGAAGCAGTCCCCGCCTGGAGATCCGAATGTGGGACTATTTTACCTCCGGAATATTTTACTCCAGAAGGTGCCATCATCATAAATTCGAAGTACGCTGTACCAGGGATAGAATAATGTGGTGGTTTCCCGTTGCCTTCCACATCGCAGTAGTGTGTATCACAGTGCCATACTGACCCTCACGATCTCTGCCACTATGATTACTGAAAAAGCTGCTGCCCCCTTTCAGGGACTTGATTTAGTCTGGCTTCTCAAATAAAAACCCCTCCAAATGGTTAAACCTATGGTTCGGCTCTTTAGATCATTGAAGCGCGCAAGCCATCCCACCCGTCCCAGTATTACTAGAACTGCGTCAAGGTACAAGTCCTTTGGGTAGGAGTTCAATTTTTAACATTTTAAAATTTAAAATTTTTGCGTTTTAAAAAGAAATTGGCTATTGATACGAAGATGTTTATTTAATAACCGGAATTATTGTAGTGGTGCAATGTGCATCAACTGTGGTAAAAGTAAAACGTGTAATCTTGGTTGCGTCATTAGGAAACCGATCTTAAATGCGTTGTGCCATCCATATGTTTGTGCACAAGTTGCACAACGCGCTGTTTAATTTAGAAAAATTTCCTACATCATTTGCCGAGCAATAGAAATTTTACAAGGCGATGTTTCAGGCCAAAGAACAGATCGCAGGTTATTATCGTTTTTGTATTATAATTTGTAGGGATTTATTTATAATTACTAACCTGATTCAAGAAAGTGATATAATTACTATCCATGGTGAACTATGTGTATCTTATATTTTAAAATATTATTGCGTGTTTTACTTTAAAAATTGCTTTCATTGAGGTTTTCGTTTATACTTTTTTGCAATAAATAATTTTAATGATAGCTATACCTGTAAAAACTGGTAACATCTAGGTAAATGACATTAGATGAAACTGTCGGGTACATATTTCCAACATTTCTTCTACAATTCGTTGTTGCATATCTTCTGCTGTTGTTGGTTGAGTCCGATAGACAAGCTGCTTCACATAATCCCACAAGAAAAAGTCAATTCTTAAGTCCGGTGACCTGGGGAGCCATGAAATTCAAAAATGTAATAAAAATTTAGGCATTCCATTTAAATAAAATAAGCTTTTGTCCTTTGAAGCCGTCAGAAGTTTACACGCAAATTTAAGCACCCTGTATAACATTATAAAAAAATGACATTGATTTGGTTGCAACATACCCTGGTTGCATTAGTATTAAAATTTGAATTAAAGTGCTTTTATATAAATAGAGATACAAATTTATTACAATTACCTTGTAGTCGGGGAGCAGGGTGCTCTAATTCGACACCCTCTATAAAAATTTTTCGGAATTAACATATACATACCTATGCGAGACCAAATTAATAATAAGGACAAAGGCTCGAAATTATTTTTGGTGAAGAAACGAAACATTAATGTTGTTGCTGAAAAAAAGTTACAGCAAGTTAAAACATAAATAATTTGTGCGTGCTAGCCGCGCTGAGCCGTGTAGTAGTGGTTTATGTGCGGGCGTACAAACGCTGCATTCATATCGAGAACATTCCTATTGGATATTGGATATTTGGGATATTTGGGCTAAAAAAAAAAATTGTTTAGTTTCCTCAGCTAGGGATATTTTGGATCATAAACAGAATGAAAGTAGGAAACCCTGGATAACAAAACATATTGTAAGTCTAATAGAGGAAAGGCGAAAATATAAAAATAGGTTAGATGAAATAGGGAAACAAAGATATAAGGCGATCAAGTGGGAAATTATTCGGAAATGTAGGAAAGCGAAAGAGCAATGGATCGATAATAAGTGCAAAGAAGTAGAAAATAAGTTCAAAGTATAGGAAAGACTGATGAAGCATATAAAATAATTAGGAGAAATTTTAGAGAAATTGTATCTAGTACCAAAAGCATTAGGAATGAGGCAGGAGATATCCTAATCGAAAGCGGGGAGAAGGCAGATAGGTGGAAAGAATATTTAGGAAACTTATATGCGGGACAGGAAGTGCAATATATATTAGAAAGCGAAAGCAGTGTAGAGGGGGATAACCTAGGGAATCCTATAATGAGAGAAGAGTTTGAGCTAGCACTAAAAAGTTTAAGGAATAACAAAGCGCCAGGTATAGATGGCTTGCAGGCAGAAATCTTAAAGTGCGCAGGTCAAGAGGTAATAGATCGTTTATTTAAATTAGTTAGTCGTATATACCTGACAGGCGAGATTCCAGAGGATTACAAACGGAACATCATGGTAGCTTTGCCAAAAAGGAAAGGCGCGGATAGGTGCGAAAATTTCAGAACCATCAGTTTAACTTCCCATGCGTCAAAAATTTTAACTAGAATTGTGCAAAGAAGGATGGAGAAAAAGGCGGAAGAAATATTAGGAGAAGATCAGTTCGGATTTAGACGAAATAGAGGAACGCGCGATGCCATCCTAGCTTTACGAGTAATTATAGAAAAAACGATAGAAAAGAGAAAGAGCGTCTATATAGGATTTGTAGATTTAGAAAAGGCCTTCGACAACGTAAAATGGGGGAAGATGTTCGAAGTGCTGAGAAAGGTGGGGATAAAATATAGGGACAGAAGAATAATACATAATCTCTACGAAGAGCAAAAGGCAGTTATAGAATGTGAGCAGGAACGAAGGGAAGTAGATATCCGGAAGGGAGTGAGACAGGGATGTGCATTGTCACCTCTAGTTTTCAACTTACATATATATCGAAGATGCTATTAATATTGTTAAGGACAGAACAGCCTCAGGGATTAATGTACAGGGTCAAACTATTAACATGCTCAGATTTGCGGATGATATAGCAGTGTTAGCATCTAGCAAAGAAGAATTAGGAGCGGCTTTGAATGAAATGGAAGCAGTTTTGACACAGAGCTATGGCATGAAAGTCAATAAAAAGAAAACTAAAATTTCGGTATGTAGGGGATGTGAAAATAGAACTAAAGTTGACATACAAACAGGAAATGAGAAGATAGAGGAGGTCACGGATTTCTGCTATTTAGGAAGTAAAATAACTCAAGACGGTAGGAGCACTAAAGATATAAAACAAAGAATAGCGCAGGGCCGAGTTGCGATTAACAGAAAGAAACAACTGTTATGTTCGAGAACGGTTAATATTGAGACTAGGAAGAGACTCTCCAAAAATTGGGTTACTGAGTGATTGCCTACGTGAAAGGGTATCTAGGGGACCGGGACGACAAGAAAGACTTACTTTTGCCAGAGAAGTTGTACCTTATCAAGGCGGAACAGTAATATTTTGAGGGGTGTATAATGTATGGTCGTCGCACTCCACTTATTCACGTGCCGCAAACCATGACGGGGAACATTTACGTCCAAAACATTATCCAACCAATTATCCTTCCATTGGAGAAAATTTCGTTTTTATGGACGATAACGCCACGCCCCACCGCACAAGAAGGGTTGCCAATTTGCTACAGGAAGGGAATATTCCAAGAATGAATTGGCCAACAAACTCACCTGACTTGAATTCAAAAATGTAATAAAAATTTAATTGAATAACCCTGTATGTAATAATTAAAAAACGCATTTTACTAAGTACGTGTGAGATTAATAATGGATGTATTTACGACTCTGCAGAAACCTTCAAGGAGTTTGTTATTTTATTTTTGAATACATTAAGTGAGTAATTAAGTATTTTATAAAAAAAAGTGCTTGTATAGTACGCTGCACACCAAAAAATGTGTACAACAAAATTTTTATTGCTGCAAATGTATTTTATATAAAGTTTGGTATTTAAAAGAGTTATTATGAACAACCCTGTAGTTCTTTGTTTCGACTAACGAACTTTTCGGTTCGAACTTTGACCGTTCTCCTACTAAACCCGTTTTCTTGTTAATTCATTAGGATATTACCCTGTTTATCGATATACGATCAAGGCCGCGGAATCCGTCATAGGCTCCCGTTTCTGGTATAGCTCCCTCCACGGAAAAATGACGTCCAAATGATATCAAAAACATTAATTTAATATATCGGAAAGATGCAAGGCTAAACAGACGCTTTTGACGTGCAATTAGAAGAAGTTGACCGTAATTCGGTCGATAACGGGCAGTTTTTCTTAAGGGTTGCTCGGGATCGAGTACAGTCAAGTTTTTTAGTGCGCGAAAAATGTGCCAAATTTCTCCCGATGTTGCTCGTTAATTTTCGGGATAAAATTGCTAAAATGGTTACGTACAACAGGCTGGATTCTAAGTTTAGGGTCAGAAGGGACTATCTCGCTTACTTGAACAGTCCAGTTGGTGAGTTGACTTTGTGGGAAATATGGTAAACAGGGGATACGAACCCAATGAAGCAAACACAATTTTTGAAGTTTTGTAACTATGTACATATGTATGTATGTATTATATATGTATTTTGTTATGTCGATCTCATCAATTTTCCGGTCTTCTTCGATGAGAAGGATTTTTTGATAAAACAACTTTTTTTATTTTCAATATCTTCTTCCACCTCGTATATCACACGAAAAATGTGTTTCTAGTTAGTGCATTAAACAAAATATGAGATAAAATATTTGAAGGTTTAAATGCTACTGTTTTTTTTTTTGAGAAAATACTGGCAATTCTTTCAGACAAAATTTAATGTATTTTTTATCTGATCATATTGGGTACTTATACTATTATACGTAACTTTTTATTTTTTATTGTTAATTATTTATATTTTGAATGCTTTATTAATAGCAATTATTCTTATTGTACAGGCTGTCCTATTTTCGTTGTGATTTGGGGGTTTCTCATAGAAGCAGCAGAGATAGAGCCTCGGGGTTTTCGCGAACCTGAACTACTTTCTTGAGTATAATAGAAAGCTGAAACCAAAATTTTGATAGTCTTTAGTTTTCGAGAAAAAAAATAATACTGATTTTTATCGATTTTCAAAAATTCTTTACAATTCTTTTTGTATTAAGCAGAACTTTTTCCAAGGAATTCAGTGGCGTACGTAGTTTTTTCTAGGGAACATATTTTTTGAGTTGTGACATAAAGTTGAATTTTTTAAACAGAAACCACAGCAGGCTTTGGTCAAATTCGAAAGGTCTTTTTTTAAGCTATTACAATATATACCGTGTGACAAACTTCCATGTGTACATGGGGAAATAACATGGGCAATTACATTTTTGGGGATTCCTGCTCCCCATGTGTAGTTACAGTGGTGGTAAAGGTAGCAAGCGAAAGATTATTTTTTTCTGCGTATGAGGATATCAAAAACTCTACAACTTTCCAATTTATTAAAGCATTAAAAGCAAAAATTACATTAATAATTTTCTAACTAAAACACAAAAATTTATCAGATTATCCATGACAACTTAATTTATTCTAATCACGGACGTCTTTGATTTTTATGGATTTTCTGAACTGTCAACATTTAAAAATGAACAAAAATATTTATTCAGTTCAAGAAAAGGTTTTCATTGTGAAAATATTTTACGGCGGCAATAGTTTGCGCGTAGTCCGTTCCTTATTTTCTGTAAAATTCAATAACGGTCCTATTTCTTCGGTATAACAACAAATAATTTAGTAAGAAATTTGAAGGCTGGGAATCTTCATCGAAAGAAGCTAATTTTTACTAATACATAAACTTGTTTTTTTATTTAGATAATTCTCATTCACATTATTATTGTCATTACCTAAAGTTGACAATTAATTGATTACTGGTGTGGATGTTTCGTTGGTGAATGCTGGTCCATAGTTTAGGGTAAATTGTAGGTGTCGTCTAACCTATTAAAAAGTTTTTGGGAAAATGTTAAAGCAGTAAAATGAAATAATAAAAATTAAATTACTTTAATTTTACTGCAATTATGAAAACTTAACAAGCGGCAACATTTGTTTATTTTGCTCTAATGAATTTTGTAATCTGGCAATTTAATACTTATTTATTTCATATCTAGGTGAGGACAAAAACTTATTAATATACAATGAAATTAAAGTAACATAAAAAAAGAAAAATAACTATAACAAATATTCAAATAAACCCCCATTCTGTATCAGACAGTATCCCTGCCTATTATGGAAAGAATTTCTCACATTCGCAAGTTGCTGATCGTTTATTAAGTTGCATTCCGCAAAAATAGTATTCCTTAAAGAATCGATATTTGGGTGACGAGTTTTATAAATCTTATTTTTTAAATGACCCCACAAGAAAAATTCACACGGTGCCAAATCGGGAGATCTAGCTGGCCAGTTTATAGCACCACCTCGACCATTCCAGCTCTCTGGAAATATATAATTTAATAATTTCCTCACTTGTGCTCCAAAATGTGCTGGGCATCCGTCATGCTGAAACCAGACCTCCCGATTCGCATGTGCAACTTCTTCTAATGCAGGGCCAATATGGTTAATTAAAAGATCTAAATAAGCTTCTGAATTTAAATTTCCCTGTATTTCAAATGGTCCTATAATGCGATTATTAAAAATGCCTGCCCAAATATTGATTTTTTGAGGGTATTGCGTTGTAGTGGCTAGATTTATTCTGGGATTTTCCTGGGCCCAATGCCTAACGTTTTGTGAATTTGGCTTTTGATTTAAAGTGAAGGTACACTCATCGGTAAAACAAATTGATAAGAGGAAGCTGCGATCCCGATTAGCCCGTTCTTGCATTTCTTCACAGAAAGTTTGCCTTGATGTTTGTTTTTTTAATATTTTACGGACAGTTTCTCTTGAAACATTACATTCTAGGGCAATAGACCTTAAACTAGATGTTGGACTAGCAGTTATCAGGCCTATTACCATTTCCTCTACCTCAACATTTAGATTTCTTGGTACGACTAAAAAAATAAATGATAAGATTAATTTTAGTTTTGTTTCACTCCACGTTATCACTTGTTAAATTTCTCATAATCCCAGTAAAATTGAAGTTAGCGAACAATAAGGAATTAGCAACTAGGTAATAATAATAAGCGAATCAGAATTATCTAAATAAAAACCAAGTAAATTTATTAGTAAAAATTACCTTCTTTCAATGAAAGATTCCCAGTATATTCAAATTTCCTAACTAAATTTTTGATTGTTGTTACCGAAGGAATAGGACTGTTATTGAATTTTACAGAAAATAAGTCGGGGACTACCAGCAGACTATTGCCGCCGTAAAATGTTTTCACAATAAAAACCTTTTCTCCAACTGAATAAATATTTTTGTTCATTTTGAAACCCAAATTGCAGAGTTTTTGATATCCTCGTACGCAGAAAAAAATAATCTTTCGATTGCTACCTTTACCACCACTGTAACTACACATGGAGAGCAGGAATCCCCAAAAATGTAATTGCCCATGTTATTTTCCCATGTATGGAAGTTTGTCACACGGTATACAGGATGATCAGCTAAGACTACGGAGCGGCTACATCTTGGAAACCGTTTATGGTACAATTTTGGGATAAAGAATTTATTGACAAATATGGAGAAAAGAATTTGACCAAAAATATTTTTAAGTTCCTAACTTCGCCCCCGAGGGCGCATTTGATAGCATTACAAAAATCTTTAATTTCTCCAAATATCTTAGATACAATATCTTAGATACAAATACGATTTTTAAAATGTCTGCTCAATCATCTATAAATTTTGTTTAAACATTTTACCTCTATTTACCATGGCAGCGTCAGAATTAAACAAACGATGGCTCATTTTATTGGGAAAAAATTAAAAGTTAATTTCTGTGTTCAACGATATTTGACTCCATCCAAAAAATGTCATTCTCCATGCGATTTCTTAAAAAAATTTAATGCAACCCTACAGCTTTTCTTACTCTGTTTGGTATGCCATTAGTTGAGAAAAATAAATATAAAACCCGAAGATTGATATCTATTTTCTTTTTCAAACAATTGCAAAAATAGTAGATGAGGGTCGAAGGATCCCGTCTTAGGTAGGTACGAAAAATACGGCACAATTTGCGTAACAATAATTAAAACAAAATTAATTGAAAAAATTACTTATAAAATTAACAAATTTATTGGAAATGTTCAAATTGTCTTTCATCGTTTGGAATGCTGCAATTTAGGTGCCTCCGAATGGAAAATATTTATTGTAATAGATCACGGCCCGCTTCGCTATTATAGGGTATTTACATTTAAACAAATAATGCTAGGATGCTCTTTTTTATAAAAATGAAACAATAAAACACTCTATTTAGGTACTTAAAGATACTCATACGAGAAAGAATAATCACTTATGGATAAATTTGGATAAAGTTTTAACATTTATTGTTCATTTAAACTAAACACATCTCCAGTCTATGAAAAGGTCTTGGAAATTGTTGTGAAAAACCAATTAATAGAATACTGTGATAAAAATAGTGTAATAATGCCAAATCAGTCTGGATTTCGTAAAAATCATTCGTGTGAATCTCTGATATTAAATGTAAGTGACAGGTGGTTGAAGGACATTGATAATGACAATATGGTTTTGGTTGTATTTTTGGATTTTAAGAGAGCCTTTGAGACAATTGATAGACAACTGTTGTTAAATAAACTGGGTAAAATAGGTTTTTGTGGCAACGTTATGAAATGGTTTCAATCTTATTTAAGTGACAGAACCCAAGTAGTGAAATATAAGAGTTCTTTATCAAGTAGATTAGAGTCGACCCACGGTGTACCTCAGGGTACTGTACTTGGACCTATATTGTTCATATTGTATGTGAATGATATGTTGAAGTGTGCTGATGGATGCCAAATTAATATGTTTGCTGACGACACAATGATATATATAACTGGGAAAAATTTTAACAACATGTGTGAAACTATGAATGAGATATTGGGTAATATATATGAATGGCTTTGTAATAATAAATTGTGTATAAATGTTCAAAAATCTAAATATATGGTAGTGGGCAACAAGTATAATCTGAAGAAAATTGACTTGAATTTGGCCGAAATAAAAATGAGTAATCAAAAGATACAAAACGTACACGAAATGAAGTACCTGGGAGTGATGATTGATGAGGAGTTAAATTTTGGGAATCATTGTGTATATATAATGAACAAACTGTCAAAAAAGATATACTTCCTTGGTAGAATTGGTAAGTCATTAACTTTTTATGCTAGACTGGTTATATATAAGTCATTAATTGCCCCACATTTGGAATATTGCTCAGCGGTGTTATTTAATTTAAACAAAAATATGATTCAGCAGTTGCAAAAGATGCAAAATAGGGCAATGAGAATAATAATTAAATGCAACAGATACACACCTATATCACTAATGTTAAGTCTACTCAACTTCATGTCTGTAGAAAAACGAATATTGTTTAATACATTGCTGTGTATATTTAAAATAAAAATGAAAATGTTACCTGCATATCTGCATGAGAGGATTACTTATGTTAATTTTGTACATTGTTATCCAACTAGGAATGCCGATAACTTCTATATCGAGAAGGTCAATAAGAAACGTACAAGTAGATCGTTATTTTATAAGGGCTTGTGTATATTTAATGAATTGCCAAGAAATTTGCGTGACTGTGACAATTTAAATTCTTTTAGAAAATTACTTGCGTTACACTTAAAAGAATAGATGTGGTAATGTTTAATTTGGGGATTGTTTTAGGATTAGAAAATGTTTTAGGATTAGAAAATATTTTTCAGATATGTAATGTAAATAGCTATGCTAAATAAAGTTATATTATATTATTATTTAGAACAAGTTAATTTTATTTCGGGAATTAAAAAAGACGGGCCCTCCGATCCTCATCTACAATTTTTGCAATAATTTTAAAACGAGAAAAGATATGCACTTCTGGTTTTCAAATTTGTTTATCTCAACTAATGGCCTAATGGTTTGTTAAATTCGGTTAAGCCAAACACCGTTTAAAAAATTTTTAATTGTAGTTCTTCGCCCTGCCGCTGCCGTGGTAAATAGAGAAAAATTGTTTAAACAAAATTTATAGAGGATTTAGCAGAGATTCGAACTTAAAAATATTTTTGGCTGAATTCTTTCGGCTATATTTGTTAACAAATTTTTTACCCCAAAATTGTAGCGTGAACGGTTTCCGTGATATAGCCGCTCCGTAACCTTAACTGATCACCCTGTATACTATTATATTGTTATTTCAAAAAACGGCAAAGATTTTGGTACTTTTTACCTTTAGAAAATATAAGATAGGTAGGTACATCGAAGATACCTGTGATTTTATGTTAGCAACTTTTAATAAAAACTGAAATAGAAGCAACAAAAACAGAAAAAAACAGCGAAACAAACAAAAACAACAAAAACAATAAACGACAAAATTATAGGAATTGCTCAAATTGAGTGCCATGTTTTCAACACATAATCTACATCTGCTAGCTCGGCTTGATTGTTGTATCTTCGTAAGTATATTGTTTCTTTTAAAAATGTCCAAACAAAAAAGTCTAATACACTCAGATCCGGCGATCCTGCAGGCCACAATATAGGTCCATTTGTACCCAACCATCTACCCGGAAAATGATTTTCTAAATAATTTCTAACTATTTCAGAATTGTGTGCAGGGACACCATCTTGTTGGAAATATACCCTGTTTATGTTTATTAACGGAACATTTTCCATTATCGCCTCTGCGTTAATATTCAATAAATTAATGTATCTCAATCCCGTTAAGTTTCCATTAAAAATTTGGTATGCTAGTTGACCACCCAAAATAAAACACGAAACGTTAAATCCAAAACATCCTTGCCTCTGACGTACAAAAGTTTGGTGCTGATTTGTATCAGACCAGTGACGCACATTATGCCTGTTAAATAATCCTACGCTGCTTATGCGAGTTTCATCTGTCCAAATGACAGACCGCCCAAATTCTGGATGTTCTTAAATTTTATTTAAGTACCACCTACAAAAATTAAGCCTTCTTTCTTAATCTCCCGGGAGGAGATGGTGAATGATTGAATTGATAACATTTTCCATTTTCGTTGAATTGTTTTTTCCTTTTTTAGGACGCTTTGTATTGATATTGATTGGCATTTTCACACTGGCTATGGGTATAATATTATCTTCGATACCGTGGTTGGACTACCTCATATTAAAGGTAAGAAATAAATTCGTATTATTCATAAATTTAATTGATTTATGGTTTATTAATGAATACAGGTACAATTAATAGTAGATACAAAAAAATAAAAATGACGCTTTAAAAAGCTATTTGTTGAATTAGTATAAAGTAATTTGTCAAAAGCTTCAAATTGTTCTTGGTAAATATTTTTTAATAAATTGTCCGGTTTAGTCCAGAATATTTTATAGCAAAGGATCTTTGAAATCAACATTTTGCGGGTTGGGGGTTATAATTTTGAATTTCTACTCCCCAGAATCTCAGGCTGTTTAACGGTTCTCTAAGTTTTCATTACTGGCAAAAACCAGGAGTTATCCGGCTGACCAAAGTCTATATATTCAACGTCACGAACGCGGACAATTTCTTGAACTTCGGGGAAAAACCGAAATTGCAAGAAGTGGGGCCCTTCGTTTACAGGTGAGTGTTAAGACTATTAACAAATTTATTTGCCTATTGACTCACTCTTGAAGATCATTATTGTGTAGCAGCTTTCTTATTCTACATTTTATGACATCGAGTCTTGGCGTTTTTTTAAATTATGTAATCAGGTGTGTAAAAGTATCACATGCACTTTCTTTGGAATGTGGTCTGTTCTCTCTCTCTTTCTATCTCTGCTTGTAAGTGTTACGTGAGCAAACTGAACAGACCAGGTGTGCTGAAGAGTGAAGACGTGATGTAAGGTGTGTAACAAGTGCCTTATGCAAATGGAGGAAGCGCAATCTGGGACAATGCAATTTGATGCAGTCAACTCCAATTAAATCGTTTATAAGTTATAAAAAACAGTGGCTCCAAAGATGTGCCCTGCGGAACTTCTATCTAGTACATCATTATATAAGGGTTATGCAACTGCCTGAACAAATATTGAAAGACAAAAAAAGCACACTGTTACGACTGCAAGCTGTGGAGAAAGCACTGAATGTAAATACCCCGGTGTAAATATAACATTTTGTACATTATTTCTCTTCCGAATTCGGTAGGGACGTGATGTAACGATTACGAGACCACTTTCTCGATCGGCATAATACAGTTTTTTTTTCGGAACATTTTCTTGTGACCCAGTAATGGTCATCGATGGTCATATTAATAAGTAGGCTCCACATCGGTGAAAGGTATTATGTCATGAGGTTTTTGTTCGACAAAATCTCACTGCCTGTAACGTTTTCATAAAACTGGATAGTTATAGAGTAATGCACCCCGACAAGTTACGCAATCTTTAAAAAAAATGCACTCTGCAGTTTGTTGTTATTGTCTATTGTTCACTTCTTATGAATAATGCATAATGGGAATGAGGTTGAGGAACTGTAAACTGTAATAGGCAGTATACGTATACTGTTCAGTGTTCTGAGTCAAGGTCGCGACCGACACTTGCTATGCGATTGGTAGAACTGACCTAGGATTACGTTCATTTCCTTACCTATTTCTGTCTCTCTTGTGGTAATTTATGAATCAATGAACGCATATTCGACGGAATAAGATCTCTTATTTCTTGTCCGGCTTCTGGCCATCGCACTTCACCAATACCCACCACGTCTAATGCTAACCCATCCAATTCACTTTTCAAATTTTCTAACTTTCCTACTTGTTTCATGCTTCTAACATTTCACGCTCAGACTCGTGAAATGTTACACTTATCATTGCTGATGACTCCCCCCGAAGCAGTCCCCGCCCGGAGATCCGAATGTGGGACTATTTGTGCAATATGGTATTTTTAAAAAAAATCGGACATTTTCGTATAAAAGTTAGGACAAATAGAACGTGAAAATCTGATACAGCCGCACCTAAGTCACGAAATTTATTCAATTTACTATCCCTAGCTTATAGAATTCCCCTTTAACTTCGTCTATTATTTTCTTCATTTTATTTTCTAGTGCACCGGGTTCAAGTTATCCATTCTTATTTACTAATGTCTGCTATAATTATAATAACAAAATGTTAAATAAAAACCGGACACTTTATTGATGACTGCAGTTTTTGCTTATTTGCGTATATAAACTTGCAATTACAATAAATTAACTATTAAAATTGTCAACAAGCTCCATGTTCCTAGAAAGCTAAACGGTAAAAAAATTTTCCTGGTTGCGTATCATCTTTTAATCGACATAATTGACCCTAGACTAGTTAATTAATAACACTACCTGTTTGTAGAAGCAAGACCGTTTGCTTTTGTACAAAAATGTACCGTTACGAAATACGATACTAAAAATATTATACATATGTATTAAAAAATAAGCAATGTGATGAAATGATAACGTGGATACCATCTCCATAGGTTCTTAACCCCAGGTGGTGCAAAACATTTAAATAACAAATAGGGCATGAACTTAAAAATGGACATCATCTCCATAGGTTTTAAACTCCAGGTATAGAAATGACTTTAATATCCCCTGAAAGATCTATGTAGCAACATAAAAATGAATTGGTCAAGAGTGTCTTGGTCTACGCCTCAAATAACCAGCGAGGTGGAAATCATCTTCATAGGTTTTAAGATCCAGGTGTTGGGATGCATTCCAAAGTTAATTTGGCGACTTTTTCTCGTGGACACCATCTTCATAGTTTTTGAGATCCAGGTGTCAAAATCTATTCAACAGTCTAAACTGTACATATTATGGTCATTCTTGCGACCAAGAAGTGCAGCATCAGAGGAATAACATGGTCACTAATGTCTAAA
This sequence comes from Xestobium rufovillosum, assembly GCA_963966045.1. NCBI lineage: Eukaryota > Metazoa > Arthropoda > Insecta > Coleoptera > Ptinidae > Xestobium > Xestobium rufovillosum. The sequence continues at coordinate 34,155,800 of OZ014497.1, forward strand.
TTCGCAAAAGGCAACTCCTAAGAATTAGTTTAGCAGCCCGAAAATAAATTTGTGCCTCATAAAACCAACGTAGTGGACAGCATCTTCATAGGTTTTGAGGTCCAGGTGTCGAAATGACTTAGAAAGAAATTAGATTAGTCATAAAAGGAAGGCCAAGTTGAACTGAATATAACTTTCACAGTATCTGACTCACATGATGGACCATCTTAAGTGTCGTCTTTCAAAAATGAGAATAATTGTTATTTAATAATAGAAACTGACCCAAATCAGCAACATTATAATGTATGCCATTTGCCCAAGATGATAAATAACTGCATATACACATAAGAAAGTTGCCAATTTTCTGTTTGCTTTTAAGTATTTCTTCTTTTTTTAGTTTCCGGTGTTGTAATGTTGGTAGACGTAATATAACATGCGTAAATAAGTATACAGATAGAATCTCTTAAAATACACATATACGTGTGTTAAATAATAATTAAATAACGCCCAAAGTGGTATTTAAACTAGCGTAATTGGAACAGAAAAAAAATTGATGTGTGCTTATTGCAACAGCCTGCAACTGCAGTTTATTCAGTATTTATTTCTGTTTTCAGAGAAGACATGGAAAAAGTGAACATAAAATTCCATGACAACGGCACCGTTACATTCCAGCACAAGAAAATACTTCAATTTGTACCTGAACTATCTGTGAATAGACACGAAAAGTTAACCGTACCCAACATACCTTTACTGGTGAGCGACAGTCGCAGAAAGTCGAACACTTGCAAGTTGCAACTAGGGCTGTGCGAAATTAATCGAAAAAAATCGATTTATAAGAAATTGTTCGCTTAATCGAAAAATAATCGATTAATCGAAAAAAACATCGATTAATCGAAAAAAATCGAAAAAATCGATTAATCGAAAAAAAAATCGATTAATCTAAAAAATCGATTTATCTAAAATTAATCGATTAATCGAATAATTTTTGATTAATCGATTTTTTTCGATTAATCGAAATATTTTTTTTGTTCAATAGACTTTATCGACTCAGTCCAACTCCCTAGGATATTTCATACAGAAATCGATATCGTTTATATTAAACATGGGCGGGTTCCATCCGTTTGTCTCCATTACGGCGGAAGAGCTGGTGTTTGGTTACGAGGATCACTTGGTTGCTTTGGCACATAAATTTTACCCGAAGAACAAGCGGCCTATGTCGAGGATGGGTCTCTTTCTTGGCGTAAGTACCCCGGATAGGGAGAAGCTTCATTCGGGGTGGCAGCTCTGATGTTTGCGATTTTTTGGAATAGCAAAACGTGTTTGATTTTGCAGAGGAACGGGACCCTAGATGAAGTGCAGACAATTTTCACCGGCGTAACGGGGATGGAAGAATTCGGATTGATTAATAGGATAAACGGCAGGGATCATCTGCCATATTGGTTGGAAGCTCCCTGCAACAACATTAACGCGAGCGAAGGGTCGTTTTTTCCACCGAGACATTACACAAAGTCGGATATTATAGCTCTTTACGACAAGGACTTGTGCAGGATACTGCCGATGAAATACAGGGGTCCTGCGGACAAAAATGGTATTAGGGCAGACTTATACACCCCTATCGAGTCTTTCTTGGAACCCGTCGATAAAGAACCGTTAAACAAATGTTACTGTCCCAATGATGAGTACTGCCCCCCAAAGGGGTTGCAGAACATCAGCCCTTGCCAATATAGTGAGTTGAAAATCATTTTCTTATCCAACACGAATATTTGTAATAATTTCAGATGCTCCGGTTTATCTCTCGTATCCACATTTCTACCAAGCAGATCCGAGTCTTCTAAACGCGGTAGAAGGGATGAAACCTGATAAAGAGAGGCACGAGACATATTTTAAAGTCCAACCTGTAAGTACCTACGCGATTAATTCTTTCTCCTTCACTGCTTACCAATATAAATTGTATTTTTGATCAACAGAGACTTGGGGTGCCTCTGGAGGGAAAAGTAAGAGTGCAGCTTAATCTGAAAATTGAGCACGCCCCTAACATCGGTCCAGTGGCAAAATTTCCGAGTATGGTCCATCCGATAATGTGGCTGGAAGAGGTGAGTGATCAACATTAACTTGCAATTTTTAATACAATTTGATTTCCAAATCGCAGGGCGTGGATGAGCTGACACCTCCGATAAAGCGCTGGATCTACCTGGGAACGACCTTCGCAGAGGTGGCAGGCCCCGTTCTCTCGTACAGCTCCATCGTTACGGGATGCTGCATCTTGATAGGCGTCTTCGTAAACGCTTACAGAAGTCTTGTGTTCACTAAGGAAACGATAGAAGTCGGGATGAAAACGCTGAGACGAAGCAGCGGGTACTGCATTAGCCATCTGCCGCAGGCCAACAGATTGGTCATCAGACGGGACACGTATATGCTGTTGGACGTCGACCAAAGTGAAAGTGTCAGTGTTTGATGACGCGTGCGGTTTAGGGAAGCGTTTATTTGATGTGCGGGAGAGACAACTGAACCGAGCGGTTGTGCGCAACGTGTGATATAACCAATACTTTTTGATATTTTAGCATAAATATACCTGTACAGGTGATCGGTTTACAGTAATTTTAGATCCACGTACCGATCGCCTAATACATCATTTTTGTACCTTACTTTTAGCGATGGCTGTCACGGTGACAAGTGACAGTGAGTTTTCGTCAACTAGTCAGTTGAAAATTGTTCATTTCTCTGAATTTTTTGCTCAAAAATATCCCGAGTAGGGAGTTTTAGAAATGCCTGTAAAATTTGTGTCTGAATTAATAATTTTTTATTTGAGAAACTTGTACAGATACAAAACGTGAGACTACCACTTTGACATCACTGGACGCTTATAAACGGTAAGAGATACGACGGGGGAAAATTAGATAAGTGATAACATGGATACCATCTCCATAGGTTCTTGGCCCCAGGTGGTGCAAAACATTTTACATAACAAATAGGGTATGAACTTAAAAGTGGACATCATCTCCATAGGTTTTGAACTCCAGGTATAGAAATGACTAGAATAACCCTTGAAAGATCTATTTAGCGACATAAAAATGAATTGGTCAAGCGTGTCTTAATATACGCCTCAAAAAACCAACGAGGTGGAAAGCATCTTCATAGGTTTTAAGATCCAGGTGTTGGGATGCATTCCAAAGTTAATTTGGCGACTTTTTCTCGTGGACACCATCTTCATAGTTTTTGAGATCCAGGTGGCAAAGTGTATTAAACAGACTAAACTGTACACATTTTGGTAATTTTTGCGATCAAAAAGTGCAGCATCAGAGGAATAACATGGCCAGAAATGTCTAGACTAGCAAAACGCAACTCCCAAATAGTTCAGCAACACGAAAATAAATCTCAGCCATTCACCGTTTGTAAACTTGGAAATGGACATCATCTCCATAGGTTTTGAACTCCAGGTATAGAAATTACTAGAATAACCCTTGAAAGATCTATTTGGCGACATAAAAGTGAATTGGTCAAGCGTGTCTTGGTCTACGCCTCAAAAACCAGCGAGGTGGAAAGCATCTTCATAGGTTTTAAGATCCAGGTGTTGGGATGCATTACAAAGTTAATTTGACGACTTTTTCTCGTGGACACCATCTTCATAGTTTTTGAGATCTAGGTGTCAGAATGTATTAAACAGACTAAACTGTGCACATTTTGGTAATTTTTGCTGTCAAAAAGTACAGCATCAGAGAAATAACATGGCCAGAAATGTCTAGACTAGCAAAATGCAACTCCCAAATAGTTCAGCAACACGAAAATAAATCTCAGCCAGTCACCGTTTGTAAACTTGGAAATGGACATCATCTCCATAGGTTTTGAACTCCAGGTATAGAAATTACTAGAATAACCCTTGAAAGATCTATTTGGCGACATAAAAGTGAATTGGTCAAGCGTCTTGGTCTACGCCTCAAAAACCAGCGAGGTGGAAAGCATCTTCATAGGTTTTAAGATCCAGGTGTTGGGATGCATTACAAAGTTAATTTGACGACTTTTTCTCGTGGACACCATCTTCATAGTTTTTGAGATCTAGGTGTCAGAATGTATTAAACAGACTAAACTGTGCACATTTTGGTAATTTTTGCTGTCAAAAAGTACAGCATCAGAGAAATAACATGGCCAGAAATGTCTAGACTAGCAAAATGCAACTCCCAAATAGTTCAGCAACACGAAAATAAATCTCAGCCAGTCACCGTTTGTAAACTTGGAAATGGACATCATCTCCATAGGTTTTGAACTCCAGGTATAGAAATTACTAGAATAACCCTTGAAAGATCTATTTGGCGACATAAAAGTGAATTGGTCAAGCGTCTTGGTCTACGCCTCAAAAAACCAGCGAGGTGGAAAGCATCTTCATAGGTTTTAAGATCCAGGTGTTGGGATGCATTCCAAAGTTAATTTGACGACTTTTTCTCGTGGACACCATCTTCATAGTTTTTGAGATCCAGGTGTCAAAATGTATTAAACAGACTAAACTGTGCACATTTTGGTAATTTTTGCTATCAAAAAGTACAGCATCAGAGAAATAACATGGCCAGAAATGTCTAGACTAACAAAAGGCAACTCCTAAGAATTCGTCGAAGAAATAAAATTATCAATTTAACCAACATCGTATCTCTTATCGTTCTTGAGATTTCAAGGATATCGAGGTGAAAAGTAAACCACACTGTATACAAAAACTACACTGTTAAATAGGTAATCTGGAAATTGCTCATTATTGTATAAAATGTATGTAATTTTTCTAGAAATTTACTTCAATATATTCATAAATATATTTGTGAATTTCCTTTCCTTTACCTCTAGATTTTAAGAAGTTAAAAAAACAAGTGCAAAGTGCAATGATATTAACAAATTGCTTGCTTGATAATCGTGATAAGCTGATAAGAAACAACAAAAGCGTAAGTATTGAGAAAATTGTGGTTTGAAAATTTCTCGAGAGATGGCGCTGTCTTGGCACTCCCTCGTTCCTCAACGACAGAGTCGTTTAAAAGGAAGCGGTCGGGGTTTGGATTGTTCCAGATTTTACAAACTCTCCTTCGAGAAAAAATTGTGATTTGAGAATTTCTCAAGAGATGGCGCTGTCTTGGCACTCCCTCATACCTCCACGACCGAGTCGTTTAAAAGGAAGTGTGTTATTAGGGTCGGCGGTCGGGGTTTGGGATGGCCCAAGATTTTCAAAATTCGAGACAAATTTCTCCTTCTTCGAGAACAAATTGTGGTTTGAGAATTTCTCCAGAGATGGCGCTGTCTTGGCACTCCCTCTTACCTCAACGACCGAGGTTTAGTTCGATAATTAATCAAAAGATGGCACTGTTTTCATACTCGAGAATATTCAAACCACAATTTTCTCGAGCATGAAAACAGTGCCATCTTTTGATTAATTATCGAACTAAAAAATTTTGGACACAAATATCCTTTTTAAAGAAGTTGGCTGTTCAGATTCGCGCAAGTACCTAGTCAGCGCCATCTGTTGACAAATTTTAGAATCATTGAAATCAATGTACTTGCCTTATAGAACCATAAAAATTTGTCTTTCACGTTAAAATAAAATAAAACATTCGTGTTCAATAACAAAATTTATTTAACAAATTCTCAAAGTACAACTTATAATATAATAAATTTCCTACCACTAGACAACAAAATTTGTAATCATAAATACACAATTATAAAAAAAAACACACTACCGACCTCGTTAACAAACCTTTTGCATATTCTAATTTTAAAAAAGCTATTTATAAAAAATATACACCATTATTTGTTCAAAGGACACTAAAAACTAGCTAATATTTTCAATATTTTCTAACTGAGACAACGCTCGTATCACTTCCGCCTTCTGATAATCGTTCAGTCTATGCACGATCTCGACCACAGCATCCAAAGCAACATCCGGACACTCCTGCAAATGCGATTATGAAAACACTATAAAATCTGAAATAAAAAAGACAAAATACCTCCAGAGATTCTTTTATTTGGTTTAAAACCGAGCTGCGCTTGACGCAGTGCAGATTGTGGTAAACGATGGATTGGTTGCGAGGCTTCGTTTCTTGCTCCTCCAACCAATAGACGACAGCTTCGTTATTGTCCCACTTATAACCCTGGAAAATAAAAAAAATTGGATACCATCTCCATAGGTTTCCAGCCCCAGGTGGTGCAAAATATTGAATATGGCAAATAAAACATATTAGGGTATGGACATCATCTCCATAGGTTTTGAACTCCAGGTATAGAAATGACTAGAATAACCCCTGAATTATCTATTTAACAATAAAAAAATAAATTTGTCGAGCGCGTCTTGGTCCTAGGCCTTATAAAGCGAGTGAGGTGGACATCATCTTCATAGTTTTTGAGATCCAGGTGTCGAAATGTATTCAAGAGTGTAAACTTTACATGCTTTGATAATTTTAGTGCAGCACTCACCTCCGTTGCGCCTTTATCCTCGATAAACCACCTCCGGAGCATGGCTTCCCCTTGCCCATCGCCGTACTCTGGATTAGAAGCTACCAATTTACTAACAAACTTGTCTAGCAGCAGTAATCTCCTGAGGCGCCAATAGAGTATCGTCCTGGATTTTCGCCAAGGCACTATATCCTGCAAGCACCAAGAAAAAATTAAAAAAGGTAACAAACGATTTGAGGTTTCTTACCGCTATCGTCCCTTTTTCGTGCATCCTCTCAGGAGTGTCGTGGAGATCAGCAAAATGCACCGACACTTGATGGTACATCGGCAACAGGTATTTCTCTCTTTCAGCAATGTTTTGTTCGACTTCCAAGAGTTCCGGCGGTTTTTTTCTTTCGACTTGTTGCGATATGCTCGATTTTCGTTCCGGTTGCGGCTGGCTCTGATTTATCCTAATCACCTGCTCTTCGAGATCTCGAATTACCGGGTCCACGCGGCGCATCACTTTCAACAGATCCTTCTTGCGGAATTTGATTTCTACTATACCTTCTGGTTCTAATACCCCGCCTCTGCAATAAATATTACGCGTAAAATAAATTTTCTAGAGTAATCGGATAATTAGTGACCTTGATTCCGGATCAGCATACATTTCCATGTACCGCGAGTTTATGGTAGGGTCGACCACAGCCCAAGCCCCTCCCCTAAGTTCCCCGTTGGGGGGAATGTAAGTTATAATCGGTTGTTTATAGAGACGCAATCCATCTACGATGTAGGCTCCGAATTTCATGATTTGCTCATACATGTCTGGAAAGTCGATCATCTAAATTTTCTATCGCATCAAAAGAAGCACTCACCTTTCATGCCCCCGCTGAAGCCCCTCCAATTGGCGAAAATGAACAACGGCAAGCCTTCCCTGGAGAAGTCCTGGATGGCTTGCGCGGTCTTGTACGCGGAATCTGGAAACCACACTTGACCAGCTTGAGAGACCGTCTTCGCCTCGGAATCCAAATTCGCCGGATCCGCTGGGAGATTGAGCTCGACGGTACGTGTTTCCACCGCAATAACACCTACGGGAATACCCCCGAGTTTGGCTCGACCTGCGACAACCGTTTGAGCCCAGGGTTGCATGATCTCGGACCAACTGTCTTTGTCGAAGAAGCCAGACTCCCATTCATTGGGATTGTCTGTGGGGAAGAGATTAATTAAAAACAAGCGTAGGGGTTAAAGGGATATGACGTACTAGGGGATGGTCGGCCCTCTAACATCCACCGTGGGTCATATGGCGCTTTGGTAGGCATGTAACCCACTTCTCTTTCAATGGGATCGACGGATTTTAAGATAGGAACTGGAGAAAATTTGTCCTGCATCAAAAAAGATGATAGAAATCTTACACAAAATTATACGCCAATTATAATCTTACTTTCGGTATATAAGAGAGCCATTTGATTATCGTGTAAATTCCGTCTAGATCTCGTGGTTCAGTCTTATGCGTTACGCCGTTATTGTACATGATCTGTATCCCGCCAAGCTGATTATTCGAAGCGTAAACTTCCCTACCCAATAACTGCGAAACGACAAATAAGATTCGACACTTTTCTTCGCGAAATCTTTTACGAATCTTACCTTATTTAAGGCACTGTAACCGGTGAGGATTATGTGAGAGTTCTCGACTTGGATGACCCTCTGGCCCAAACGGACCAAGTAAGAACCGATGCCGATGGCTCTGCACGACACCATCGATATGGTAACAACTTCATCGTACGCCCGTGACGTTTCACCGGCGATCATGCCGGCATACCTGAGATTTTCGACGCCCAACCCATCGTCTTTACCTATTATATCGGTTATTTTGTATCTGGACTCGCCCTCGTCTTCGATGAGCACAGCTCTGACCGAATTTTGGGAGGAAACTTTGGCGTAATCCTCGGGAGTGAGGTAGAGATACCGGAAACCGTGATCAGGTTCGTTCGCGTCCTCCCACGCTATCCTGAACAAACTCTTGACTTCTTCAGCGAGTCCTATCCTAGCACCGCTATTTACGGCTATATAAATCTATGGACGTAAAAATATCGTTAGGAAAACAGACATTTTTAATGAATATTGACGCTTACGCGAGGGATTTTTAACTGCCTCGAAATCTCACTTGCGAGCCCGAAGACTTTGTCCTCCCTAGGCCCGAAAGAACCGATCAAGTAAGTGATGTCGTTGGCGATGACGATTATGTCCCTTCCTTCCGGGTATTCCGGAGTGTAGAGCGTCATACGCCATGCTACCATGCCGACGTTATTCTCCCCAGGGACTCGCTTCTGTTCGATCAAACGGGTCTCGGTTTCAGGGTCAAGAATCAACTCGACGATATGGATGAGCTTATCTGGGATCTTCACGTTTTCTACCGGTAAAATAAAGAAGATAGCACATTTTCGTTTAAAATTGTAGCATTTCTCTGAATTTTTTGCTCAAAAACCTCCCAACTACGGAGCATGTGTTGGGAAGAAAAGTTCTCTTGAATGTGGGAGTTTTAGAAATGCCCATAAAATTTGTCTGTGAATTGATAATTTTTGATTTGAAAGTAGATGAAGTGATAACGTGGATACCATCTCCATAGGTTCTGAGCCCCAGGTGGTGCAAAACATTTTACATAACAAATAGAGTATGAACTTAAAAGTGGACATCATCTCCATAGGTTTCGACCTCCAGGTATAGAAGTGACTAGAATAAACCTTGAAAGATCTATTTAGTGACATAAAAATGAATTGGTCAAGCGCGTCTTGGTCTACGCCTCAAAAAACCAGCGAGGTGGAAATCATCTTCATAGGTTTTAAGATCCAGGTGTTGGGATGCATTCCAAAGCTAATTTGGCGACTTTTTCTCGTGGACACCATCTTCATAGTTTTTGAGATCCAGGTGTCAAAATGTATTAAACAGACTAAACTGTACATATTTTGGTGATTTTTGCGACCAAGAAGTGTAGCATCAGAAGAATAACATGGCCAGAAATGTCTATATTCGCAAAAGGCACCACGAAAATAAATTTTGATCATATGAATGACGATATGAATGAGCTTATCCGGGATCTTCACGTTTTCTACCGGTAAAATAAACAAGATAGCGCGTTTTCGTCAACTTGTCAGTTGAAAATTGTATCATTTCTCTTAATTTTTTTGCTCAAAAACCTCACGAGTAGGGATCATGTGTTGGAAAATTTTCTTGAATGTGGGAGTTTTAGAAATGCCCATAAAATTTGTGTCGGTGAATTGATAATTTTTTATTTGAAAGTAGATGAAGTGATAACGTGGATACCATCTCCATAGGTTCTGAGCCCCAGGTGATGCAAAACATTTTACATAACGAATAGAGTATGAACTTAAAAGTGGACATCATCTCCATAGGTTTCGACCTCCAGGTATAGAAGTGACTAGAATAAACCTTGAAAGATCTATTTAGTGACATAAAAATGAATTGGTCAAGCGCGTCTTGGTCTACGCCTCAAAAAACCAGCGAGGTGGAAATCATCTTCATAGGTTTTAAGATCCAGGTGTTGGGATGCATTCCAAAGCTAATTTGGCGACTTTTTCTCGTGGACACCATCTTCATAGTTTTTGAGATCCAGGTGTCAAAATGTATTAAACAGACTAAACTGTACATATTTTGGTGATTTTTGCGACCAAGAAGTGCAGTATCAGAGGAATAACATGACTAGATCCGCAAAAGGTTAAGGAACACGAAAATAAATTTTGACCATATGAATGATATAAATGAGCTTATCCGGGATCTTCGTACTCACCGGCAGTGCGCTGCTCGCTGAACTGCTTCCAATGCAAATCCACCATCTGCCTAAACATATCGGGATAGTCATAAACGTACGTCGTACCGGCCGACTGTGCTTGGAACCTCTTCTGCTGCAGATAATCTTTGGCCAAGTACGGCGTGGAAATCGGCAAACCGTGCATCGGGCCTTGCTTATTACCGTACGCCTGAAAGCGAATCTACGCAAAACCAATGTAAGTATGAACGAAAAAATTTATTTTCGTAAGACTTACAATGCCCGTTTCTTTGTCTACAACCTCCGTGTACATGTTAATGTCCAGGTAATACCCGCTGTCGTTAGCCAAACATAAACGGACGGCGGTAGTGGGCGCGTTCGGCGAAGATCGTATTATCACCTTCAACTCGGCTTGTAACACGCGAAGCTTCCACAACCTGGGCCCGTACCTCATTACCATGGCCGTGACGGCCTCTTCAATCTATAGAAACACCAAAAATCATAGGCAGTCAAGACAAAACCACAAAAGAATCAGATCTATTACTTTCAGCGGGTCCATGATGACAGTCGGCACGAAATTCAAAAAAATGTGGTTGCAGTCCGTGCGGCGGGAATGCGGGTGCGAAAAGGCCACTTCGAGCTCATCCATGGCTTCCAGAAGCACCCTCTCGCCTTCGTTTTGCAGATATTCGAAAGACGCCTCTTTGGTGATCAGATCCGAGTGACGTATTATGGAGCGTATGAAGAAGCGATAGTCGGTGACTTCCTGGCCCGGACCCACCTGTTTTTCAAATAAATAATCGTTGAAGCTGATTGCTAATTGCAGTGCTGTACAGTGGGAAGTGGCCCACACACCAGCAATTACAGGCTTAACTTGTATCTGTAACTTGCCAGTTAGTATCTGTAAATTTGCACTTAATAACTGTAAACTTACACTTCATTCATAACTGTAAATGTACACATGCAAGTGTAAATTTACAGTTATCATGCGTAAATTTACAAATTGCAAGTGTAAATTTACAAATTGCAGGTTTAAATTTACAGTTATGAATGAAGTGTAAGTTTACCATTATAAGTGCAAAATTTACAGTTATTAAGCGTACATTTACATAAAGTAAGTGTAAATTTACAGCCTGCAACTGTAAGTTTACAGCTAGCAAGTGCAAATTTACAGATACTAACTGGTAAGTTACAGGTACAAGCGCAAGTTACACTTGATAAATGTAAATTTACACTTGATAACTGTAAATTACACTTGATAACTGTAAATTTAAACTTGATAACTGTAAATTTGCACTTAATAACTGTAAACTTACACTTCATTCATAACTGTAAATTTACACCTGCAATTTGTAAATTTGAAGATTGCAAGTGTAAATTTACAGTTATCAAGTGTAAATTTACAAATTGCAAGTGTAAACGTTCAAATTGCAGGTGTAAATTTACAGTTAAGGATGGAGTGTAAGTTTACAGTTATTAAGTGCAAATTTACAGTTATTAAGTGTACATTTACATACAGTAAGTGTAAATTTACAGACAGCAACTGTAAGTTTACAGCTAGCAAGTGTAAATTTACAGATACTAACTGGCAAGTTACAGATACAAGTGCAAGTTACACTTGATAAATGTAAATTTACACTTGGTAACTGTAAATTATATTTAATAACTGTAAATTTACATTTATTAACTGTAAATTTACACTAGATAACTGTAAATTACTTCGTAAACTATAGAGTTGCAATACCATAGCTATTCATATCCAGTACTTAGAGAACATCCCTAATTTGGTGGTACCTTCCAACATCTCGGCATCCCTGATAAATTTACAGTTGCTAACTGTAAAAACTGTAAATTTACAGTTGCAACTGCATATTTACAGTTAGCAAATATACAGTTGCAAACTGTAAATTTACAGCTAGCAAGGGTAAATTTACAAGTGTAAATTTACAGATACTAACTGGCAAGTTACAGATACAAGTGCAAGTTACACTTGATAACTGTAAATTTACACTTGATAACTGCAAATTTACAATTGCTAACTGTAAATTTACACTTGATAACTGTAAATTGCAGAGTTGCAATAGAGTTGCAGTTAGCAACTGTAAATTTACAGCTAGAAGTGTAAATTTACACATAATAACTGGCAATTTACAGAAACAAGCGTAAGTTTACGTTTTTTTTTGTTATTGATGTCCATTCTACGCTTTCACAACGATCTTTATCACATGTTAAACAAAATGTTACATAATTCGCTGTGTTCCGTTGCCTTTTTGTATTTACAGCTAAAGAGCTAAATAAAGGTTAATAATAATAATAACGACCAACGATTCTTACCTTAGCCTTGCCGAGGTACAGATGCATCTTCTGATTCGAGGTGGGAAGAGCCTCCAAATTGTACGACCTCATCCTATTCAACTCCAACTGGAACGAGGAAGCCGGTTCCAAGTGCCTGTAGATCCTGTCTTCCTTGAAGCCGTCCCTGCTCCTGTACGTGAAAAACTTCGGAAACTGCTTGGTCTTCAACGCGGCAAACGTAATTCTCCTCACGTTACGTGCGTCCATCTCTTCCCGATGTCTACCGCACCAATTACCGAATATCTTGCTCATCGTCGAATCGTCCGTGTCCCCTTTGTCTTTAATACCAATGTGAAGGATGTGTATAGGTTCCTGGAGCATGCCGTCCTCCGCAATCGTTCTAGGACCTTCCACCGACAAGCTGACGTTAATAGACGTACTGTTACCTCTCGATTCGGACCCGCTTTCGAGAGCGTTCATGTCTTTGGCGGAAACAACAGCGGGACTCGCGAAATCTTCCACTAAATCAAATATTTCGTCGGCGTAATGTTCGAACTGCTGGAAACTTTCGAAGGCGGCCATGCATCCCGTCCTCTGAAAAGAATCAAACACGTTGGGCTCATCTTCCGAATTTCTCGTGTCTATCTTTATCAGTCTATTCGGGTGCGACGGAGGTAATAAAAATTGGAAGTGAACAATCGGGATTTCGCCGCACAACTCCAAATGTTGCAAGCAAGTTATGTCGTAGCTCGTATACGCTCGTCTGACGTACACTTCCAAAGCCGCGTTGCAAACGACGCGGTTCGTGTGGTAGAAGAAGTCGTGGAGGATGTCGTAGATCGAAGTCTCGGAAACGATGAGTTTCTGCAGGTTCTCCGGGTGAAAATCGTGACCGTACATGTCGACTGCGGACAAGAAAATGCTCTCCATCTGGTTGTGCCTGAGTTCGTACGCCGGTTGATGAGCGGCTATCAGCACCTGCCTGGCTCTGAGGGCAACTCTAGAATGTTCGCTCCTATTCAAAGAAGTCAGTTCGTTCAGCGTCGCTGCTAGTTCGTCCGTCAACCCCGGCTCGTTCGACCACAAATGATCGATCAGCATCGTCACCAACATGTTCTTCTTCGCGACCTGCCCGTGAGAAAAAATCGTCGACGACACCGCCGCCATGTCGTCTTTGTACTTATCCCTCAACATCGAAACACACTTATCGTACGAGCCTTGCTGAAATTGGCTCTCGACGTCGTAGTACTGCCGCAAGAGATCGTGCACAGCAGCTTTCATCCTGCCTCTGATCCCGTTCCGGTATCTCTGCACGAGCTGCACGATCCCCTCCGTCGCCAAGAAAAACCCGTCCCGTTCCGCCCTCTTCTGCATATTGGCCGCGTGACTGTCGATGACGCTCGCTATCTGCTGACTGGGGAACTGCGCCAAGACAGAAGTTATGTTGCGTTCGTATAAAGCCATCAATCGACGGATTTTCTTCTCGACAGCGGCCGGTATACGGCCGGATATCGACGATATAACTTCTTGCAGCTCGAGCAGCGGCAAACTCGGATCTCTCAGACTCGACATGAATTTCTCGATCACTTCCCTCAGTCGCGGCGCGTTATACGGATCAGGCAGACAATACCCTAAGATTGATCGTCAAATTCCAATAAAAATCTTTAAAAACCTTAAAAAAACTTACCCGCTAATGTGTTTTCTAGAACAGCCTTGTAACTGTTGTGAATGTGATTCAATTTCTCGGAAACCAAAGGCTGAGAAACGTCCAGCTCGGGGAACGGGCCTTTGTACAGTTGGGCCTTGGTAACGAGAGACGGATCATCTAACTCTAACGTCGCTATGACCGCCCCTGCGTCTAAGACAGCTCCGGGTCGCTTCGTGTAGAAGACGGAACCAGATTCACTCGCCGTCAGCGTCATCACCATTTTCATCACCTGGGAAATGAAACCGAAAACTCTTTGTCGACACGAAATAATAATAACATCAATTTAATACAAAACAGGAACATCATGTTGTTTCCAGAGTCCAGCTAGGCTGGTTCAATCATGTGCCGAAAACAGGGGGAAAAAGGCTGGTGTTAGGGAGTTTATGGAACTGGGGATGTTAGAAAAATGATATCCTGGAAGAAGAATTTAAGATACACTTTAGATACTTTTAATAAGTATCTTGGATAGATTTCTAAAATGAAGAGATATCTTGGATACTTATCTGAAGATACTAGAAAGTATTTAAGACACTCTGCACTAAAGATACTTTCTGAAAAGAAAATTTAAGATTAAAGATTCTCTGTAAAACAATCTTGGATACTTTTATTAAGTATCTTAATATAAAAGGTAGTAACCAAAAAAATTTAAGACACTTTATTTGAAAATACATAAAGTTAACAGTGATACTAGATACTTTTCTGAAGATGCTAGAAAGTATTTAAGATACTCTGAACTATATATTTTGCACTCAATATTTAAGACACTTTCTGTGAAAAGATATAAAGATAATAGTCATAAGTATCCCACATACTTTTCTGAAAATGCTAGAAAATATTTACTCGGAACGAAAAATATTCTGCAAAAAGAATTTTAGATACAAGAAACTTTGTAAAAACATCTTAGATACCTTTATCTCAGATAAATTTCTAAAGATACTAATTAACGTTATTTAAGATACTCCATATTTAACTCAATTTTTGATCTAAAAGATATTGAGATAATATAGATAAGTATCTCAATACACTTTTCTGAAGATACTAGAAAGTATTTAAGACGCTCTGTACTAAAGATACTTTCTGAAAAAAGAACTTAATATTCTGTAAAAACGCCTTAGATACTTTTATTAAGTATTAATACTCAATATTTAAGTCTATTTTTGATCGAAAAGATACAAGATAATAGAGATTAGTATCATAGATACTTTTCTGAAGATACTAGAAAGTATACAAGACACTCTGAACCAAAGATAGTCTAGGAAAGGAATTTAAGATACAAAATACTTTTTAAAAATATTTCTAAAATGATAAGTATCGTAGATACTTTTCTGAAGATACTAGAAAGTATTTAAGATGCTCTGAACTAAGGATATTTTCTGAAAAAATAATTTCAGATTTAAGATTCTCTGTAAAAACGTCTTAGATACTTTTATTAAGTATCTTAGATAGTTTTCTAAAAGATACTAAACAAAAAATTACAACACTTTTTCTTTGAAAAGATATACTTAAAGATCTTAGATACTTTTCTGAAGATACTAGAAAGTATTTAAGATACTCTTAACTCAAGAAAGTCTGAAAAAAGAAATTAAAGATACAAGATACTTTGTAAAGAAACCTTAGATAACTTTAATAAGTTATCGTAGATAAATTTCTAAAGATACTAATTAAAGCTAGGTATTTAAGATGCTCAATATTTAAATCAATTTTTGATCAAAAAGATATAAGATAATAGTGATAAGTATCTTAGATACTTTTCTGAAGACACTAGAAAATATTTAAGACACTCTGAACTAAAGACAGACTGGGAAAGGAATATAGGATACAAGATATTAAAACACCTTAGATACTTTTAGTATCTTCGATAAATTTCTAAAATGATAAGTATCTGAGATACTTTTATGAAGATATTAGAAAGTATTTAAGTTGCTCTGTACTAAAGATATTTTCTGGAAAAAGAACTTCAGATTCAAGATTCTCTGTAAAAACGTCTTAGATACTTTTATTAAGTATCTTAGATAGTTTTCT
The DNA here is from genome assembly GCA_963966045.1 of Xestobium rufovillosum. Taxonomy (NCBI): domain Eukaryota; kingdom Metazoa; phylum Arthropoda; class Insecta; order Coleoptera; family Ptinidae; genus Xestobium; species Xestobium rufovillosum. Next base: position 34,171,987 of record OZ014497.1, read on the forward strand.
AAAAGATACTAAACAAAAAAATTATAACACTTTTCCTTTGAAAAGATATACTTAGAGATCTTAGATACTTTTCTGAAGATACTAAAAAGTATTTAAGATACTCTTAACTCAAGAGTCTGAAAAAAGGAATTCAAGATACAAGATACTGTGTAAAAACACCTTAGATAACTTTAATAAGTTATCTTAGATAAATTTCTAAAGATACTAATTAAAGCTAGGTATTTAAGATGCTCAATATTTAAATCAATTTTTGATCGAAAAGATATAAGATAATAGTCATAAGTACCTTAGATCTTTTCTGAAGATACTAGAAAGTATTTAAGACCCTCTGAACTAGATAGATAGTCTGGGAAAGGAATATAGGATACAAGATATTTATAAAAACACCTTAGATACTTTTAGTATCTAAATTTCTAAAATGATAAGTATCTTAGATACTTTTCTGAAGATACTAGAAAGTATTTAAGATGCTCTGTACTAAATATATTTTCTGAAAAAAGAATTTCAGATTCAAGATTCTCTGAAAAAACGTCTTAGATACTTTTATTAAGTATTTTAGAGTTTTCTAAAAGATACTAAACAAAAAAATTAAGACACTTTTTCTTTGAAAAGATCTACTTAAAGATAATAGCCATAAGAATCTTAGATACTTTTCTGAAGATACTAGAAAGTATTTAAGATACAAGACACTTTGTGAAAACACGTTAGATGCATTTAATACGTATCTTACATATAACAGAAAACTTAGAAATCAGAACAAGGACTCACCTCAATTTCCGCGTACGCCTGCCCTTGCTGCACATGCCCACCATCCTCCACGAGAAAACCTATGAGTTTACCGGCGGACGGAGACCGTAGAAGCGTCGGATCATTCTCCTTCTCAAACACGCACGTCTGATTGCCTATCACGATACGATAACGATCCACTTCCTCCTTCATGTAAGTCGTGAACGACGACCCGTCCATCGACAAAAGTATCCCTTAAAAAAAATTACTTTCGCATTACGAACTTCGCCGTCAAGCACGTGTTATCAAAGAAATACCTCCGTCACTCAATCTATGCACCTCGATTTCCTTAAAAGACCCGTTCATGACCAAGAAATAAGTGTTCGGACCGCTCTTCGTCGCCTGCACTTTATATTTATGCCTGCAAAAATCTAAAACATAACGATCGTAAATAAAGAAGCGCGGAACTAGTCCTCACCCGTCGCTTATCAGCTCCACGTCCACGACGTTACTCAAGGTGTTCGAGCCTTGGATTTGCCCACGCTCTAACGAGTTCTGGAATTCGTGAAAACTCTGGGTGATCGATTTATCCGCTATGTGCAAAGAGCCGCAGATGACGCCCAACATGATGTCCGGTTTCTCCGATTGGACCCTCTCCGAGATCAGTATGTCCAACCAAGCTGTGTCGATTGTATTCTCCTGCATTGTCAGTTAATTTTTGTATTCTCCTGCGCGAAGACTCTCATAACTCACCTGAAAACTCTTCGTCTCCAGCAGCGTTATCAAATACTCCACGGTGGTCCTAAAGTCTCCCCTAATGGACAACTCCTTGAGAGCCACGACGAGGTTCTCGCGAGCCTGCTCCCTGTTCTCGCCCCACGAGAAGCAGTGCCCGAACTGCGAGTCGGCAAATTCGTGCAGACCACCCGAAGCTGCCACAGAAAAGTACCCCCAAACGTTCTTCGACGACCTGAAGTTCAACTCTTGCACAGTCCCAGAACTCGGCTTGAATCCTTCATCAGGATTTTCCGAGGTGATACGCGCCGCGATCACGTGGCCCCAAGGCTGAGGTTTATGCCTCGGCTGATCGAAATCTATTTGAGTCGTTCCCCAAGGGGATTCGCCGTACAGGAGTCTTATATCTTTAATGTAATGCAGTGGCAAACCCATAGCTACCTGTCGACGACAGAAATTTAAATGTTGACGTCATCAGTGACGTTTTCTCAAGTACCTGAAGTTGCGCAGCCGGCAGGTTGACGTCCGACACCATTTCCGTACATGGATGCTCGACCTGCAGTCGCGGATTAAGCTCCAAGAAGTAAAAGTGCCCGGAAACGTCGTACAAGTACTCAACAGTACCGGCAGAAACATACCCGACCATTTTCGCTAACCTGACGGCAGACTTTTCCATTTCTTCGAAGACGGAAGGTTCAGCTATCACAGCGGGCGCCTCCTCTATGATCTTCTGATGCCTCCTTTGAATAGAGCAGTCTCTCCCGAACAAACTGATCGCGTTTCCGTACTGATCGGCCAACAACTGCACTTCCAAGTGTCTCGCACACTTCGCCAACTTCATGACGAATATCGGAGATCCGGGGATCTCAGTTTGTACCTTTTAGAGTTCGATTTCGTTAGTAAATACTTTCTAAAAACATCTTATACATACTTTTATTAAGTATCTTGGATTTCTAAAGATACTAATCGAAGTTATTTAAGATGTTCAATATTTAAGACACTTTTCAATTGAAAAGATATAAGATAATAGTGATAAGTATCTTAGATACTTTTGAAGATACTAGAAAGTATTTAAAATACTCTATACTAAAGTTACTTTCTGGAAAAAGATTGAAGATACTTTGTAAAAACATCTTAATGTTTTTATTAAGTATCTTACATAGATTTCTAAAGATGCTTATCAAAAATATTTAAGACACTTCTTGATTAAAAAGATAATAGTGATAAGAGTATCTTAGATACTTTTCTGAAGATACTAGAAATTATTTAAGATGCTCTGTACTAAAGATATCCTCTGGGAAAATAAGTTAGGATTGAATATATGTATTTTGTAAAGCAACTTAGATATTTTTATTAAGTATCTTAGTGATTTCTAAAGATACTAATCAAAAATATTTAAGATACTTTGTACTAAAGATACTTCTTGTAAAAAGAATTTAAGATGTAAGATACTTTGCAAAAACATCTTAGATTATTTTATTAAGTATCTAAGAAGGATTTCAAAAGATACTAGAAAATATTCAAGATACTCTGAACTAAAAATATATTCTGAAAAAAGAAGTTACTTTGTAAAGATATCTTACATACTTTTATTAAGTATCTTAGATTTCTAAAGAGATTAATCGAACTTCAATATTTAAGACACTTTTAGATTGAAAAGATATAAGACGATAGTAATAAGTATCTTAGATACATTTTTGAAGATATTAGAAAGTATTTAAAATACTCTGCACTAAAGATAGGGACTTTTTGAAAAAGAATTTAAGATCAAAAATATTGAAGATTCTTAATATTTAAAATGCTTTTTCTTTTAAAAGATATAAGATAAGTGTCTTACATACTTTTTTGAAGATACTAAAGGTACTTTCTGGAAAAAGATTGACGTTACTTTGTAAAAACATCTTAGATGTTTTTATTAAGTATCTTACATAGATTTCTAAAGATACTCATCAAAAATATTTAAGACACTTCTTGATTAAAAAGGTAATAGTGATAAGTATCTTAGATACTTTTCTGAAGATACTAGAAATTATTTAAGATGCTCTGTACTAAAGATATTCTCTGGAAAAATAAGTTAAGATTGAAGACATTTTGTAAAAACAACTTAGATATTTTTATTAAGTATCTTAGAGATTTCTAAAGATACAGGGAAGTATTTAAGATACTTTGTACTAAAGATACTTCTTGTAAAAAGAATTTAAGATGTAAGATACTTTGCAAAAATATCTTAGATAATTTTATTAAGTATTTAAGATAGATTTTTGAAGATACTAGTTAAAAATATTTAAGATACACAATATTTAACACTTTTCTGAAGATACTAGAAAGTATTTAAGATACTCTGAAATAAACATATTCTGGAAAAAGAATTAAGTTACAGGATACTTTGTAAAAACACCTTAGATACTTTTAGTATCTTAGATAGATTTCTAAAATGATAAGTATCTTAGATCCTTTTCTGAAAATACTAGAAAGTATTAAAGATGCTCTGTACTAGATACTTTCTGAAAAATTAATTTCAGATTCAAGATTCTCTGTAAAAACGTCTTAGCTACTTTTATTAAATATCTTAGACAGTTTGCTAAAAGAAATTAAACAAAAAAATTAAGACTTTTCTTTGAAAAGATATACTTAGATAATAGTCTTAAGTATCTTAGATACTTTTCCGAAGATACTAGAAAGTATTTACGATACTCTGAACTAAATATATTCTGAAAAAAGGAGTCCCTTTGTAAAGACATCTTACAAAATTTTGTCAAGTATCTTAGATTTCTAAAGATACTAATCGTAGTTCAATATTTAAGACAGTTTTAGATTGAAAAGATATAAGATAATAGTAATAAGTATCTTAGATACACTTTTGAAGATACTAGAAAGTATTTAAAATACTTTGTACTAAAGATACATAAGTACTTCTTGAAAAATAATTTAAGATCAAAAATATTGAAGATTCTTAATATTTGAAATGCTTTTTGTTTGAAAAGATATAAGATAAGTATCTTACGCACTTTTTTGAAGATACTAAAGGTACTTTCTGGAAAAAGATCGACGATACTTTGTAAAAACATCTCAGATGTTTTTATTAAGTATCTTACATAGATTTATAAAGATACTCATCAAAAATATTTAAAGCACTTCTTGATTAAAAAGATAATAGTGATAATAGATACTTTTCTGAAGATACTAGAAATTATTTAAGATACTTTGTACTAAGGATATTCTCTTGAAAAATAAGTTAAAATTGAAGATATTTTGTAAACATTTTTATTAAGTATCTTAGAGAATTCTAAAGATACTAATCAAAAATATTTAAGATACTTTTCTAAAGATACCGAGAAGTATTTAAGATCTAAGATACTTTGCAAAACCATCTTAGATAATTTTATTAAGTATCTAAGTTGGATTTCTAAAGATACTAGAAAATGATCAAGATACCCTAAACTAAATATATTCTGAAAAAAGGGGTTTGTAAAGACATCTTACATACTTTTGTTAAGTATCTTTGATTTCTAAAGATACTAATCGAAGTTCAATATTTTAGATTGAAAATATATAAGATGAGTATCTTAGATACACCTTTGAAGATAGTAGAAAGTATTTGAAATACTCTGTACTAAAGATAGGACTTTTTGGAAAAAGAATTTAAGATACGAGATACTGATTTAAAAGTCTTAATATTTAAAATACTTTTTATTTGAAGATACTAGAAAGTATTCAAAATACTCTATACTAAAGGTAGTTTCTGGAAAAAGAAATTAAGATTGATGATACTTTGTAAAAACAACATATTCTTATTAAGTATCTTAGATAGATTTCTAAAGATACTATGAAGTATTTAAAAGACACTTTGTACTAAAGATACTTTTTAGAAAAAGAACTTACGATACAAGATATTTTGTAAAAACATCTTAGATGCGTTTATTAAGTATCTTAGATAGATTTCTAAAGATACTAATCAAAAATATTTAAGATACTTTTCTGAAGATACTAAGAAGCATTTAAGATACTTTGTAGTAAAGATACTTCATGGAAAAATAATTTAAAATATAAGATACTTTGCAAAAACATCTTACATACTTTTATTAAGAATCTTTGGTAGATTTCTAAAGATAGTAGTCAAAAATATTTAAGAAACACAATATTTAAGACACTTTTTGATTAAAAAGATGCAAGATAGTAGTCATAAGTATCTTAGATACTTTTCTAAAGATACTAGAAAGTATTTAAGAAACTCTGAACTAAATATATTCTGAAAAAGGTAATTACTTAGATACTTTTCATAAGTATCTTAGATAGATTTCTAAAGATACTTAAAAGTATTTCAAGTATACAAGATACAAGATAACATTGCAAACTAACCTGTCGAAACGCTGCTGGAAAATCATCGGCGTTCTCCACTTTACGAATTCCTTTGCCCCCGCCACCCTCAGAGGCTTTGATCATAACGGGGAATCCGATTTTTTGGGCGGCGATCAAACCTTGTTCGGGGGAATGAACGCAACCCCTCGCAAAAAGGTCAGAGGAGATTTTTATCTTCTTTCCGGTGTATTGTGCTTTGAGTTCTGCGGTAAACGGTATAGAAAACAATCAGGCTGAGTTCAGAAATATTTCCAGAGGGCATATTAACTGACCTGAGCCTGACCAAGGCAGCGTAGGAATATCGGCAGTTTGGGCTACTATGGAAGAAGCTATTTTATCTCCCAATGCCCACATGGCTTTTTCTGGAGGACCTATGAAAGTTATGTTGTTTTTGTGCAGTAACTCTGGCAGTTTTGGATTTTCCGATGCGTGTCCCCAACCGGCCCAAACAGCCTTCAAAAACACGATATACACAAATAGTCCCGATAGGAAACTATTTTTTTCCTCACCTGAACTTGACACCTAATAGCAATATCGATGATTAATTCAACGTTAGCGTAATTGTTGTTGTTGGTTCCTCCGGGAACGGGAACATAATGATCGGCCATTTTGATGTACTCGGCGTTCGCTTTCAGGTCCTCTGGGGTTACCATGACCACGAATCTCACAGCCCTCTCGTTTTTGAACATTTCGTAGGACCACCGGCGCACCGAACGCATACATTTTACAGCCGCTATTCCGTTGTTCGCTATTAGAACCTAAGGTATAAAATTCAGACCGCTTTCTGTAGTTTTCTTTGCTCCTATTCAAAGCAGCTTACTGTGCAAAATTTTAATTTACATAAATTGCTTTCGATTATGCGGGAAGCTTAAAGCATGCAAATACGCCCTCGTAGCGAGTGAAATAAAAATATAATTAGTTTTTTTCTGGATAAAAATCAAAATCTTAACTTGCACTAATTTTAAAAACATAAAATAAAATTTTTCACAAGTTTTGAAGTTACCTTATTGATGACTTTGGTTCCGTTAAACCTCTTTACAAACTCCTCAGGTGTAGCAACCGTAAAATCCTTTTCTTGAAGCCTATTTTGGATCATGGTGCCGTGAGACATGCTGGGTCTACAACAGAACCCCCCGTCACTCCAACTACTTATCTATTTCGCACAAAAATCGAAGCGTCCATCCCGATTTCCAAATCGCCCGATTTTTGTTATTAAAAACAACGGAGATAACGAATCTGCGCAACTTTAGTTTACAAAATTTTGACACAAGGCATAACCTCGTCCCTTGCGTCAAATTTGATTCGCAACAGCACACTACAGTCAACAAAATGAACGGAAAAACGATATTCGATAGCATCTTGAGACGATCGCGAAATAAACGGCAATTTGCAAATTTTAAATTGGTACCCAGCGAAGGACTGGTAGTAATAATTATAGCTCTCTTGTTGACGAAAAAATGGTCAGTTTCAAGGTAAAACTCCCGTGACTGTCGATTACTTCAGGATAAACAAGAAAATTACTATTATTTTCCCATATAAGGGGAATTCGAAAGAAAATATAAAACGGAGAAAACATCTTCTAGCATTTTACAAATTGCAGTCACATTTTTCGATAAAATATTCCAAAATTTGGCACAAATTTACAAAAACCTTGAGAGCACAACGTGGAGTTCTTATTTTTTTGTTTACGCGATTTAAACTTCAGTAACGTCCATTCCGAAGGGTCACGATCGAAAATTTCTCAAAGAAAAGTTTAATTATACAAACTTACGTCAAAGTGGTACCAGGCTTCAACCTGCCAGCTGCTTTTACCCAATCCGGATTTGGTACGGCCAACAACGCGTCATTTTCCGAATCTTCCTCATTCTCATCTCCGATAACGAACCTTTTGCTATTCCTGCGTTTCGCCAGATGTTTCGTCAACGCCTTCATACTGTTATTGTTGAAGATGAGCCCAGCAGGTGAAGAATGATCCTGTGCCTCATCCAATTGGAAACGAAACCCTGAATTATCCTCCTGATTCTCAGGTTCTGAAGCGTTTCCATTGATGGCATCCATCATTCCTTGTACAATGCCTTCTTCTTCTTCTTCTTTTGAGTCTTCTTGCTTTAGTGGTAGGCTTATTTCATTTGATTCTGGCGAGTACGAAGTAAAAATTCCGCGCAAAAAAGCAGTCACGTAATCAACCATATAATTTTGTTTTTCTTCTCGGGTTTTTTTCCTAATCGTAGTCTTTCATGTTTGTTACATACAACTAATTACGTTTAATGGTTCACAGGCCTTGAAATTGTCTATAATTCGTCGAAAAGTTGAGTGATCTGATACACAGTTGTGATTGTTCTTGTTATATGGGTTCAAAACAATTATGGATCGTGTATACACACCCTGTGTATCATTATATGGATCTGGAGTGCCATACACACTTCAAATTAATTTCAGGATTACGTACGCAACAGATATCGACATTAGAGTGGCAATTTTCATGTCTACTGAATTTGCACCTGTAGATATACTCTTGCTTTTTTTTGGTATGCCTAAAATCAGCATTATAAATGACCCGCGGCTCACGAACGTCCACTAAACGTCACTAAATTTTAATGTAACCAATAGACAATAACTTCATTTAATAACCAAGTATAAAATTAACGTACACTTTAGTCTCGACCTTGGCAAAAACAATTATACAATAAAAAAGCAGTATTATTCGTATTGGGGAACGTGAGCGAAAAAAAATCATCATGCCAGCAAAACAAGCATCTCTTGAGCACCAAAAACCGGTCGTACTTGTCGCAAAAAATGTACAAATAAATGACAACACTTGAAACATTACATAAATGATAAACAAAATACGCTATTGGCACAATACCCTTAAAACAGGGACATAGTTGTGCCAAGGCACTTTGTGCCGTCACATACACCATTTTTGGGGGTAAGTGGGAGTACAGGTCTTAACAAGTCAAATTTCAAGGTATCAAACGAATACATAATTAATTGGAAGTAATAAAATTAAAACAAATTTAAAAACAAAAACAACCACTTCTACGATCAGATCACCCAAGAAAACAATTTTAAAAATAAACCCGTACATGTGTTTGCAATTACATACATAAAAAAAATATTCACACATCAACAAACAATAATATTTAAAAAAATCACTCGTAAAAACCTATCACTTTTTACACAGTCACCACACACCCTTTCCTATATTTCAGAAGAACTCTTATAAGCGGAAAAACAATCAACAAAATGACAGAACAACTAAATGATTCACAATCCGCGGCCGGCTTTCGCCTTTAAACTGACGGTCGATAGCTGGAATATCAACTTTACCGAGTTCGTATTTCCAGCGACGTCAGCCGAAACGGCAACAGGTGATCAGGTACCGAGCATTACGTAAGCAAAAACCTCCAGGAAATCGGACGATCGGGCACATCACCATGGCAACGCCAATTTTCATCACGTCATGAAATAATTGGTTACAGTTTTGCATTTGGGCATTTTTGTTGTCAAACCCAAGTGCCAAATTTTCGCCGAAATTGTCAATATTTGAATCCCCGGCGGGCGTCCTCTTTTGAATTAAATCAAAAGATTCTGTTAGAAATAAATCGGAGAATGAGCACCTTCCTGGGGCCTCGAGATGTTGTGGATTAGAGGCACGTCCGCGATAAGAACGAGGCAACGGCACACGCGGCGAGGACTTGCTTTTGAGATATCGAATGAAGGAGATGTAAATTTTGCCACGGAGAATAAAGTTTATAATTTGTGTTTTGTACTTTTCGCGTAAAACTATAATAATTAACATCAGAAGTGGGATAAAGTACCCAGTATTAGTTCGTGGTGGTAGTGTTGCTCTTGGTTGTGAGTGAAAAAAAACCTGTGAAAAAGGACCCCAGTGCGAAATGCCCAGATCTAGTGATCGCAGGGGTGAGAGTCGACGATCTCATCGATCACAGGATGAGATGGGATGAGGGTCCCGAGTGGTGTGCGTGGTAGAAGTAGAAAATCAGAGACTTCAGGGAGTAGTGGAAAAGAAACAGAGAGCAGAGAAGGCAAGAGGAGAATGTCAGGCAAAAAGGGTTGTTCGACGTTCTGATCGCACTTCGAAACGAAGAGAGAGAAGCCGGAATCGATGTTACTCCAGGTCCGGGGCGGAAAGGCGAAAGCGGAGTCGGACTCGAGAGCGCTCTAGGTTAAGAGAAGCGATCTCAGCGAAACAGTTATCTACCCATATCGGGGAGGCGATTGCTGAAAGTATGGGTAAGGTAGGGAAGGAACTTATGGTAAGGGAAGGTGACCATCAGGTAAGAGTTACTTCACTCACAAGTAATATTATCGCAGATCAGAGGTTGGGCGGTGTTTTACCTGCAAACAGACAGGGCATTACAAAAGAAATTGCCCGGTAAAGCGTCAATTCGCACTCCAATAAAATGTTAATTTAATTGGTAAGAGAAACGAAAAATGTTTCAAAACCATTCTGTTCAATAATAAGAAAGTCGGATGTTATTTTGACCTTGGTAATGAGTGTTCGCTTATTACTAAAATTGTTGCAGATAAATAAATATTCGTTGGAACTGAAACTACTCGAGTCACCGATAGTTTTGTCTACGGGCGAGCTTGTGTCGCAAATGTTTATACATGTAAAAAAAAATACGGTAGATACTGTTGAAAGAGTAGTTAATTTTTATGTTATTGATTCAAGTACACTGGCGAGCATAAAATTAGGGTCACTTCAAAAATTCAACTTTTCTGGTTATTTATTGTATCTTATTATTGTAAATGGATTTCGTTGTATACATATCTCTAAACAGGAATGTTTTAAAAAGAAAACGTTTCATTTTCTAATGTTTTTATTGAAAATTCGTAAAGAAGCAAATTTTAACAAAATTGTCTTAAAAATGTGTAGTGAGAAAAATGTTGGAATAAAACAAGGAACTGTTAAAATTTTGACCCCTAATAACGAGTGTTTCCTCCCCGTGCATTTGACAGCCTGGAGGCGACGTGGCATGCTCTCAATTAAATTACGGATCACATTTTGGGGGATGTTATTCCACTCCTGTAGTAGGAGCTCCCTAAGATCCTGTGCGTTGGTGGGAGACGGCGTATGACTTCGTACACGTTGTCCTAGCTCATCCCACACATGCTCTATGGGGTTCAAGTCGGGACTCCGTGCTGGCCAGTCAAATCGCGTAATTTGAACCTCATCCAAATAACCTCTAACAATTCTTGCCACGTGGGGTCGAGCGTTATCATGCATAAAAGTTGCATTTTCTCCCAGAACCGTCATAAAAGGCATGACATGATTTTCTACAACTTCCGTTACGTACCTATGGGCAGTTAGGGATCCATTGCCGATAAGCACTAATTCGGTACGTGCGTCTGAAGAAATTCCTCCCCACACCATAACTGAGCCTCCACCAAATGTAAGTCACTCATCAATACAAGCCTGGGCATACCTTTCTCCGGGTCTTCGCCATACCCGCCGACGTCCATCCGACCCATTTAAACAGAAATGTGACTCGTCTGAGAATAATACCCTCCCCCAATCGTCATTTGTCCATCCCAAGTGATCTCGAGCAAAGTTCAGTCTTGCAATTCTATGGCGACGGAGAAGTGGAGGACCCGTAGCCATTCTCCGAGAAGATAATCCAGCAGAACGAAGTCGCCTCCTAGCTGCCCATTCGCTAATGTTAACATTTCTGACTTCTTGGAGGAGATTTCGAAGGGAAACTGCCGTAGCAGTCCGATTCCGTAAAGCCATGGACACAAGAAAACGGTCATCCCTTGGGGTGGTGGTTCTTTTCCGCCCTGATCCTGGTCTTCTCGTCAGCCTACCAGTTTCCTGAAATCGTTGGGATACCCGCTGAACTGTAAAAAGACTTACACCAACCGTTCTTGCCGTTACACGTTGCCCCCGACCATCTTGCAACAGCGCTATAATTCTGGCCGCCGTGACAGGATTTAAAGCCATTATAAGGAAATAAACGAAGACTACACTTTTCGACTGTCAAGTTATACACAGGAAAGTTAGTGAATAAATGAAGGAAATTGAAAAATAGACCCCGAGAAATAAGCTTCCAAGTAGCGCACCTGCAAGCATTTACTAGAAATCGGAAATATTGAATCTTTGTTGTGCAAAAGAAACCACAAAAAACTTATAACAGTTCTCAGAAATGCAAGTGTTATTGCCTTCAAGAATTAATTAAATTTAATATTTTGAATTCTTGGAAAAATTGTCAATTTTCAAAGTGACCCTAATTTTATGCTCGCCAGTGTATTATGGAAGGTGATCTATTTATTAATTGGTCAGAATTTTTCGGAATTACCTATACGATGTTCATTACAGCAAAGTGTGCTTAATAATTATGCAGATTGTGCAACCTGCAACCCAAAAACAATAAATCTTACAACAATAAACCCATAGCACAGCGGCCTCGCCAATTTTCAGATTGCGAACGAACACAAATAAGGGAAATTACTTAGAAAACGGAATTATACCCGAATCACAGTCAACCTATGCAAATCGTGTTTTACTTGTAGCTAAGAAAAATGAAAAAAAAATTACGCGTAGACTATAAAGTCCTCAATAAAATTACTGATAACGGCTTGCGTTGGTTCGTACCGAAATTAGCACGATTCCAGGTTGTCCGTACGTGTCATGATGATGTGGGACACTTTGCCTTTTTAAAGACATACGAACTTTTGACAAGTAAATACTGGTTCAAGCGAATGCGTCGTTTTGTTTCGAAATATGTAAAAAAATTGTTTGAACTGTATCTATTTTAAGTCCCCTGCCGGAAGGAAGCCCGGTTACCTTAACCCAATATCAAAGAAGCCCGAACCGTTCCATACAATTCACATTGATCATCTGGGTCCCTTTATTAAAACTCAACAGGGTAATACTCAAGTATTAGCTATAGTTGACGCGTTTACTAAATTTGTAGTTCTATACCCGGTGAAAGACACAAAGAGTAAACATGTTATTGATTACTTACAAGACTCGATAAAAACTTTTGGTGTTCCTAATCGTATTATTTCTGATAAAGGTCGAGCATTTGATTCAAAGAAATTTAAGAATTTCTTGCGTGAGAAGAGCACGACTCATCATTTGAACGTCGTTGGCTTGCCCCAGGGAAATGGGCAGGTCGAAACACAATCGCACCATACTGGAGTCCCTAGCAACCATGGGGGCTGATTTGGATGATGACCATGGATGAAAGCCTGGGTATATTTTGTAAATGACGATTAGGCAGATAAAAAAGCAGGAAATGCAGATAAAAAAAAAAACAGGAAATGCAGATAAAAAAAGGCAGGAAATGCAGATAAAAAAAAACAGGAATTGCAGAGAGAAAAAAAACAGGAAATGCAGAGAGAGGGAAAAAACAGGAAATGCATATAAAAAAAAACAGGAAATGCAGAGAAAGGAAAAAAAGCAGGAAATGCAGATAAAAAAAACAGGAAATGCAGAGACAAAAAAAAAGCAGGAAATGCAGATAAAAAAGCAGGAAATGCAGATACAAAAAAAGCAGGAAATGCAGATTAAAAAAAACAGAGAGAAAGGTAAAAAAAAAATTGGAATCTTGCCTGAATTGATCTCTCAGGCAGAGACATCCATAGTTCTAAGGGGTTTGACGAACTGATCATTCGGGCCCGAGGACACAATGAATCAGGGATCATCTAACCCTGTATCTAAGCAGATCCGTGTGTTGATTCATTGGTCCATAGTTAAGTTAGCATAAGTTATACTATAGAATTTCGATCCATGAGTATGTCGGAAGTGCACTTCGCCGATATGTTCATAAAAACAACAACAACGTCGTAGTTTACTCATGTAATATGTTTGGTTTACAGTGAGAATTTCTCGTTGTGGCAGTATTGGTCAAGCGCGGACGCTTGGAACGTCAGGAAAGGCCGTGTTAGAAATAAATCGGAGAATGAGCACCTTCCTGGGGCCTCGAGATGTTGTGGATTAGAGGCACGTCCGCGATAAGAACGAGGCAACGGCACACGCGGCGAGGACTTGCTTTTGAGATATCGAATGAAGGAGATGTAAATTTTGCCACGGAGAATAAAGTTAATTTGTGTTTTGTACTTTTCGCGTAAAACTATAATAATTAACAATTCAACAAATTTAGGAACGAACAAATGCTGACTTTACAACGCCAACTGCCATATCTACTCTATGCCACTCTATTTTCACTATTTCCATGCTCTATGCAGTCAGACATAAACAGCCGTATCCATAGATACGTACATACTTTCAATGTGACAGATAACGTAACGCTTGAGTTTACTACTCATAAAATTTCCGTACCGCGGGCTATAACTGAAAATCGATTCTTAATGAGTAAACTCCAAAAAATCCAAATTTGGGTGAAATTTTTGGGCAAGTTTAAAAACGCTTTTTATATTATTATTTACAGATATGGGATATGGCTGACCTTTGTCATTATGGTTATCACATTCACTTATTTTGTCCCCACTGTTTTTCTAATACATATGTGACTTTGATGCAACTGTCAAAATTTCACGGAAAAATAAACCGACATTTTCCCGGTACATTTTGTAACTAGTGTGCTTCAGAACAAGAGCGAAAAAATGAAAATAAAACTTACTTCAGCCGTTTCCTTTTTTCAACCAACGCAGCTTGAGCGGCAGAATTGGGACCTCGCAACCCCTGCCCATCGGAGGCAGCGGCCGGGGGATGATTATCAACCCTATCATCTTCGGGGAAGATATCGTCCTGCTCCCTACTGCCATCCTCATCGCCCAGCTTCCACTGGACACCGTTTTCGACAACCCCATTTTCCTGGGGGTTGTGTTCTGTCATTTTCCGTGACGCGGACTCGGAAGACAACGTTTCGGGAGTGACACCTGAAGAAGGAAGCTGGTCGACCTGACCACGCAGGCCTGGAAGCAACAAAAATAATTTCAATTAATTACCCCTTTAAAACAAAACAAAATTCTTGTTTTGTCAACTCACTTTTCCAAATTTGGAAACAATAGAAAATAGAAAACAAAACGACACCAAAAATCGCACAAAAGACTAAACGATTGTCCATATAAAGCACATTACAACAATATTTATGTCACTTTTAAAAATCGAAAATTCCACACTTCCAGCGTCTCGCTCAAAATTAAATCAACTGAATGTTTGGACGGCTGGCCAAAACACAGTACGACCTTTCCGTGAGTGACCAAATTCTCCTTGACTGACACTCTGAAAGCATGGCGTGTCGATTTTTTGCCCTCGTGCAGTTCAAACTGATAAGAACCCAAATATTCAAATCATGACCCTATCGTGCATAGCAGTGTATCTACGAGACATAGTCTCTACAAAGAGTAAACAGCAGTTGAAGATTAATCTAAATGCCGTACTCCATACATACGTTTTTAAGAGCCTCTTCCGAGTTTCTACATTTATCATTCCCGAGCATAATAGTTTCTTTTTCTTAAATGCAACTCGGTCCTACGCTATTCTTTGTTTTATATCTCTAGAGCTCCTACAATCGCGAGCTATTTGACTTCCAATTTGTATTTTAGTTTTAGTCCTATTTTCACGCCCCCTACACACAAAAATGTTGGTTTTCTTTTTATTGGTCTTCATACCATAGCCCTCGGTCAAAACCGCTTCCATTTCGTCCAGAGCCCTTCCTAATTCTTCTTTGCTGGATATGCTAATACTGCTATATCATCCGCGAGTCTGAGCATATTAATAGTTTGACCCTATATATATTAATTCCAGCAGCCATTCTGTCTTTAACAATATTAATCGCATCTTAAATATAAATAATTGAAAACTAGAGGCGATAACGCCCATCCCTGCCTCATTCGCTTTCGGATATCTACTTCTCTTTGTTCCTGCTCAAATTCTATAACTGTCGTTTGCTATTTGTATAGATTGTGAATTATTCTTCTATCCCTGCTGTCAGCGAAACACGTGTCGAGTTTAATTATTGTGTCCCTGTCTTTTGGTGTATGGAGTTAAATTCACGGTGAATTTACCTCAAAGTTCTCGATCCATTTAAGAATGTTGAAATATCAAATTTTATTTGCTTGCACTACCAATGACCTGGGTGCTAAGGTCATAGGTCGCAATAATCGGTGTATTGGAAAACAAAAGCGATAGAAACAATAACTCACCGGAAATTCCAAGAGCCATGTTTGCCACTACATTCAATTTGGAATTCCTTTGTTTTTCTCACTTCTGGTTCTGTTATGGCAAACGAATTTTATTGCAACTATTACAGGAATATTTCCAGGCCTTTTTATACCACACAGTAAACCTACTGTGCAGGCAGGTGTAACACAGAAAACGATATGACATTTAAGTCCACTGTATCAGATGTTTTAAAGAAAATCGCTTAATTTTTTGTTCTGATAAAATCTCAGGTGCTGTTTTAAATCCTCGAAAAATTTTGTCTTAAACTCAAACACCTGCCTAAACTCGAAGGTAAATTTCGATAATAAAGAACTGCACATCACCATATAAACAAAATTGAGTCATCAGACACTCAACAAAAACAAATATGCTAAATGGCAATGACATTCAGTCATGTTATTTCTCAAGCCTCAAAACCAAAAAAACAAGGTAGGTAACCCACGAAGACGATCCTGCGTAATCGCAAACCCAAAGCCAAGATCAATGGCATTTAAAACATGTGGCATGTTCGAAACCCGCCAATCGCGAATCTGATGACGTCAACGAACCAATGAAAAACGAATTCCGCCAAGTGCACGAGCACCGAACTCAAGTGCACGAATGATTTTCCAACACGTAACTTGCCAAAAATTGGAAACAGATGTAAGATAACAGTGGATAGACGAGAAAATAATGTTTTCTAGTTGTTTACCATACGCAACTTTCGCATTATTATTAGAAAAGACGATAACCTACGCATGTTACAAAACGGTAGAGCGAGGGCGCGTATAAACTGCTCCAGATACTGAGTTCCCGCCAAAAAAATATTGGCGCCCAACGTGGGGCTCTGTAGTACATAAGATTCAAAAACTCACTGTAGATTTAAAACGATTAATGAATTAATCAAACTGATCAAAAAATTAATACCTTAAATCAGTTTAATTAAATTCTAGTTCATTATCTTATTGTATAATAAATTCCTTCTTTCGAGAGGATAGCGATCAGTGAGTATATTTTTATATGGAAAAGATGATTATGAGATTTCTTACTTACAAGGCCGGTTTTGACTAAAAAAAATAACAAACCTATACTAAATCTCGTAAGAAATGGGACACTAGCAAGCTATCATCGTATGATACAACTTCAAGGTGAAGAGCACATTTTTTTCTTTAAAAAAATCAATTAATAAGCAAACATTGGACATACTGTTCCTGTGAATACATGAATAAATTATTGAGATGCACCTAATAATTGTTTGAGCAAACTTCTTTTCGTATTGGAACAAAAATGGTTGCTTGTGTCGGTCTCGGTACCAATACTCCCTGGTATACCAAAATAATTTTAAGATGGGTCATTCTGCATTTATCATAAAAAAATATTTATAATTTTTGAATGCAGTTTAGAACTGAGAGTTTATTATCTTGACAAATGAGTAAAAAAAGTACCTAAGTCAATTTAGATAAGGTACCTATCTAGATTATACGTAACTTTAATCTTTCGATACAGGTACTTAAAATTCTACCTAAATTACTTAATATATGACTCAACGCCTACTTGAAGTAAATTACACACAAACCCACTTAGAAAATAATGCACATGCACAATTGAAAAGCACAACCATAAAAAAACAATACTCCGTAACAAAAAAATTAATTAAGTAAAATACGTAATCAGAACAAAAACTCAACAAATCTTTCGAAGTAGTTGGCCTTTGCGTTGGCTGGGAAAACACAAAAATCAAAATATCCACATTACTCACCTAAAATATTCCCAATTTCTTGCGACCAAAATAAGAACCTAACCAAACTTTCTGGCAGATCTTAAATTAACTACAAGTTTGTCGGAAACTGAATATTAAAATCGCATCAAACGGCGGCATTTCACCTTTTTAATCGATTTTAATTCAAAAAAGGCACTTTACTGCACATTTTCGCACAATTTTCACATTTTTTATTACGACATTGAAACGCTTGTGACCTACACTAAAATACGCAATGACTGACTTATTTCAATCAAATCCAGGTTCTTCGGAGGGGGCAAGGAATTCCTGAGTTCGCGGACGATAGTAAATTGCCCCAGTACTGAAAAACGCACCAAGTTATAGCAGAAAATATTTTGAATCCTACATTCTTTGTAGAAAAATTATTTCGCCAAAAAATTTTTTTCGAAATTGTGAAATAAAAGGACGCCTCGATACCGACGCACTATTTGGAAACCTGTAAATCGTATCTATTCAGAACTATTTAATTTATTTAAAAAATTCAATAAGATTCGATCCAAAAAAATGAACTTTAAAGCTAGGCATTCAAAGATTTAGTTTACTTATAATAATGACGTAAGGTGGCAGCACCAGTCGGACATATACTAGTTTTCCCCATAGAGGGTATAGAGCAATAATACCCATCCAAGAATGCGCACGGGAGCATGCGCAGAGATTATGTAGTAAACATCTAAAAAACTTAAATAGATAAATTTCGGAAAATATCGAGTACAGTCGAACAATTTTCAAGATTATAATACTGATTATTATTTAAAATATAAATAATAATAACAAATAAGTTGCTTGTGGAAAGAAATTTTCTACTACTGCTATTACTACATTGTTCCTCTATATGCTCTATGGTCCTGCTATTTGACATTTGTCACTTGTCATTGTTAGTAAATATCGTTTAAATTCAAGATGAACTCATTTTTTCATGTTTATCAGAAATAAGGAAGCTGTAACATGATGATTAAAATGGAAGAAGAACAGTTAGGTGTATTCTTCGAGCCGTACGTTTGCCGTTTATGCGAGAGGCCGTATAAACAAAAATATATGCTGAAAAACCATCAATCAGAGCATTTCGGAGACGCACTTTTTCGGTGTTCCATTTGTCGTCGACGATTCTTGAAAAAAGCCTCGTTGAGGAGGCATTATACGATGGTACACCCGTTACTGTCGATATACAAATGCGACAAGTGTAACTCTTCTTTTCGATTAGAGAAATCTTTGGATAAACATGCTCGAACACACACCGCAAATAAATCCTTCGCGTGCGATATTTGCGACGGGAAATTCACTCGCCAAGTGAGCTTCGAAAGACACTTGACGACCCATTCGCAGATAAAACTACCATTTAAATGCGATGCCTGCCAGCAACAGTTTTATCGTAAGTCGGATTTAGAAATACACGCCGAATTGCATACGAGAAAAACTCTATTTGAATGCGACATATGCAGAAAGCTTTTTGTGCGAAAACGATACTTACGCGAACACATATCTATAACGCACATATACGGTAATCCGTTTAAATGTTTATTTTGCGACGAGGACTTCGAATACCTGCAGCCTTTTAAAACGCACCTTTTTACGCACATGAAGAAAAAACCCTATAAATGCAAGCTATGCAGGAAAGTTTACACTCACATGCGAAATTTTAAAGCTCATCTCCTTGCCCATACAATCGAAAAAGCTTTCGATTGCATTTATTGTTGTAAAACTTTTAAGACGAAATATTTTTTCAAGAAACACCTGGACCGCTGCTACAGCGAGAACGACGCAGAAGCAGAGGACAATATCACCGACGATGAATACGCATTTAAAGTATTGTTTGAACCTGAATTATGTTATTGAAATAAACAGGTTTCAATTAATGTGTTTCACTTTTCCTGTGATGTCAAGTGTTGTTGCTCCAAATCGAGAGATGGCCGGGATACGACACCCTATTTCTTTCATATTTATGATAAATGTCGAAATTCATTTTAAAAAAACTCGGCAGTTTTCAATTCATTATATTAAATACAAAAACTAAACATTTAAAATCGTTATTTCCCAATCCGACTTGATTTCAGGAGGTGGCATACGATATTTCTCATCTAAAAACAAACATTAATAACTAATGTACCGATATAGTTCCACCATAAATAAAAACGTAGTTTTTACCTAAAGCGAGCAAATTTTCGTTAATTGCACATTCGTCAACGGCTTCATTTTTACAATTAACGTTAAAGCAATCCGGCCAAATCTTCTTAATATTGTCTTTCATTAAATTTTGAGTACTTTTCAACAATTTCTGCAAATATTTCGCTTTCTCTTGGTGCCCAAGTTCTAAAAGAACTAAACACACTTCTCGAATATCAAGTCCAACTTGCGCAACCTCCGATATAATATTATACAAAGCTCGAATCAAAGCTATGTCTTCGTAGACACCTCCGACTCTTAAATCTTGCTTTTTGCGTTCCTCTTTTTTCCTATTTCTCGAAGATTGCGTAGACATCCTAGAGCTATAAATACGTAAACCGTATAATACTTAAAGATAGTGTGGTATAGCAAACAAAAGTCTTACTGCGATATTACAAACTATCAAAAAGAAACAATTTACCTTCGGCTGCGAATAGATCTAGTCGTTGCCTGACTACCAGCATCAGAGTATAAATCAATGTCTTTCTGAATATTTCCATCTTCGTATCCTTTTACACTATCACCGTCATCCAGGCTTTCATTCTTGTATGACGCTATTCTTACAATCCGAACAGTTTCCAGCCTGTCTTTGTGACTAACAAACTCCTTCTGTGCATTTAATATTTTTGCACTAAGAATGAAACAATGGTTGTTGATCGACGGAATTATATCGGTTACTAAAAATAAGTGTATCATTCTGTTTGTAAGATATTTAGACGATTGAATTGTTTGCAGTGCTTTTACATGGTTTGAGCCAGAACCGGCACATAGTCTTACGGGTGTAGAATTTCACCGAGCACTACACAGAGTTTCAATAAATCTACGCATGCATAATGTGAAACCTCTGATGAAATTCGACACCTCCTCGGTGAAATTCGAATGCTGTAGTTGGATCTTTGGGGAGAGATGTATAAATGAATTGGTCATTTAGTAGATCAAACATTTTGGAATAATAAATACAAAGCAGAGAAACTCCACTTACCAATAACATCATATCTGTTGCATCTCCCAATTAGCGCCATAGCTTCCTGAAAATGTCCAGCATCCGTCAAAACCTTCAAACCCATTTCAAAATTATCCAAATACTCCAGGTATATTCTACTAGCTTCCACACTCCTTTTCGCTAAAATTAAGTCATCAGCAACTTGCGAAATCATCCTATCTTGCTGCAATTCGTCGGTAACAAACTTCTTCAAACACACAATCGCCATTTGCCAATTCAAACACGATTTAAACTCCTCGAAAGCATTTTCAAAGTGATTTGATCTTAGAAAAACAACTGCAGCCTCTTCGTGCAATTTTTTACTGACCAATTTCATCCCGTAAAGTCGAGAGATTTCTTTAAACAATTCCGAATCGACTTTCAATTTTGGATAAACGACATCTGACACATCATGTTTTTTTACAAAATCTATTACGGTTGAAGCGTAAACATTAGCAGTTCTTATCAGATATTTAACAGCAACGTTCGGTTTATTCAAGTAAACATTTATGCGGAATCTACGTTCAGATTCGGAAAGTGCCGATAATTCTTCTAAGAATGGTTCGTAAGTTTTCGGGTCCATTTGAGAAAAACCGGCTATATATTTCGCCAGAGACAAATCGTATAGCAATAGTGATTTTTTGTAAAGATCTTCATATTTTGCGTAGATATATAAAATTTTTACTGCTTCCATAGCAATTTTCGAGAGGTCTTTTTCATGCAGCAAATTCTGAATGCATATTAAGGCATCTTCTATCCCAAAATGATGTACATTGATAACGACGATTGAGGATACGTAATTTGTATAATCAACTTTCTTTAAGTGGTCTAAAATCGCTTTACAAACGGTTTTACGTTTGTCGTCGATTCTCTTCGTCTCTCTTATTAATGATTTCGAGTATGCCTCTAATAAAATATTACCGTCATCTAATTCTAAACATATATTGTTCAGTACTGAAGCTGTTTCACAAGCATCTACAAAATTGCCAATATTTCCAAGAAATCTATCAGGATTTAAATCAATCAACAAGTTAGGATTCAATCTATCAGTTCTGATAAATTTAATAGCGTCTTTCCACATGTTTCTGTTCAATAAATCTTCTAAAATATCGATTGCGATCAATCGGCACGATATTATTTCTAAATTGCCTCTAGGAATTTGCAGAATAACAGTTGACGTGTTCGGTACGGCGCATATCAAAGTAGCACCTTGCTCTATAGGCCGAGAAAAAAAATCCTCTGCTACATTCTGTGATTTTAATAATTTATTAATCTCTGATTCAACCAAACGAACACAATATAATCGGTTTTGTGTACTGGTGAATATTAGATATTTATTATCGTGAATTATAAAAGATGTCACCCCATTGCAGACGCACTTTTCATTTATAGAAAATGAACCAAACTGATTGCGGAGAAAAGTATATTCCGAGACGTCGATGACCATTACGATAGGTCGGAGTATTTCGATTCCGTAAATTCCTGCATCGTTCTCAAGATGCGTTACTTGTCTATCTGGTGGAATTTTCATAGGAAATCTGACGAGGATCTGCGAATATTTTTTACGTTAGATAAAGAACAGATTCAGAAGAAAAATAAGATTAGATTGAGATGGATGCAATCCAGAGCAGAGGAAGACCATGAACAATACAAACAACTAAGGAAAGATTAGACCAAGATGTGCAAGCAAAAGAGAAAAGGGTGGATAAACAAACTAGTAGAAGAGATTGAACAACACAACAGAAACAATAACATAAAGATATTTTATAGAAAAATAAAAGAACAAGGTAAAGAAAATGGAATTAAAGTACGAGGTCTCAAAAACAAAGATGGGGAATAAATAAATGAAATTGAAAATCCATCGTATGAAGAAATTACAGAAATAATATCAAAAATAAAAAATGATAAAACACCAGGCAGTGACAATATAATCGGAGGGTTACTAAAGTATGGGGGCAAAGAAATACATGGTGGAAGAATATACAGTTTAATATTGTCAATATTGAAAAAGGAAGAAATGCCAGAGGAATGGAATAGGCGGGGGAGAATACTTGGGCCAAGAAAAATAAATGAAAATGAATATAGACCGTTAATGAACTTGGAAGAGGTGGAAGAGAGAAAGGGAAAAGACGTAGTAAAATATATTAAAGCGCAAAGAATAAGTTGGTTGGGTCACATAATACGGAGTGATGGAACAAGAGCAATAAGAACAATAACAGAATGGAACCCAGTGAAGAAGAGCAAGAGGGAGGCCCAGAATGAGATGGTACAATGACGTTATAAATGATCTAAGAGCACTGAAAGTGGATAATTGGAGAGAACGGGTGCAGGATAGAAGAAGATAATACTCTCAGGAGCAAAAAATTCATTCGGACTAACAACAGGTAAATTTTTACACCAATACATCAGTCAGGTTACAAAAAATGTATCACCATCATACAATGGTATGATATGATATGTCTTGGTATGTCTTTTGACTAATACTCACTTTCCTTTTTATATTTGGATCGAGACCAACGGGTCTCAGTCCACAAAGATGATCAATCTGAAGATTTAAACCCATATAATAAATTTCATCATCTATCCAGTGGAAACAGAATTTACTCAGCGGTATACCTTCGTCCATAATATGATCGATAGCAAACTCACGCAGCTTTTCGAAATTAAAATTCTCGTATCCGAACACAGTAACGTTAGTTCTTGAATCGACCACAGCGATGATCATTTTTACATTGTGAAATATCACAAAATTTATAGGATTCCCCACCGTTAACTCAGTAAAAGACATTGGCGGAGGTGTACTTGTTTCAGAAAAAGGGGTAACGAGTAACTTTGGTCCATCAATCACGGCAACTGTACTGACATGTCTATCAACAACACTCCTAAACGTATACGTAAGTACGTTACTTGTAGTGTAAGTACGTAACGATAACGACGAGGAAACCCACTCAAAATTTATTAACATCGATTTTTTAGCGTAACACATGTGCTGTTTTAAATACCACTTGTAATTACTCGATACGTAAAGACTTATAAACGATTCCATACCATTTTCTTGTTGTACCGCTAAAATTTCCCCATTCGGACTCCATTTTAAAGCTTTAATTTCATTCTACAATATTTTTCTTTGTAGCGCAGTTGAGAGTATTTGAAAAAACTTACCTCAGCTTGTACTAATGGTATACTAAATCGCTTAAAACCATTTTTTTCGAAGATAACTATACTATTATTGTTGTTAACGCAAACAGAGCAAGCAATCATATTTCCTACGGGCCTCCACGCGATACAACTTTGCAAACCAAGCGTTGACTCACATTCATAAGCAGGTGAACATGGATATTCGAAAACTTTAAAAGAACGAACGCCGTTTTTCCAATAATTGATTGCAAACATTTCGCCGTTTCCTCTCCATGTTATTCGAGGCGTTTTATCCTCAATTACTTCGATAATTTCTTCTTTTTTAATACCTGCTTTTAGTTTACCTTCTGAGCCACGGAACTGGGTATTTTCCGAACCCCATCCGACGTAAACTGTTTGAGGAACTGCATCGTTTATGTGCGCCTTTTTCGTACAAGAAGCGAAACCGTTTTCGAAATCTATCGCATAAGTAGCCACTTCGGTGTTTTCGAATATTACCGCCAACGCTTCTTGCGTTGAATTCCAAACGGCACACGTGAAATCCTCCATCGGAATTGTCGATACAACATCCACATCTGCAGTATAATAAACAAACTCGTTTCCAGTACCAAACCATACTTTATTTTCAAATTCGATGTATTCTAAAGACGTCACGCATTTATAGATTTCCGGGGACAATAACCGAAATTCCCCGTTTTCTACACAGAATAATTGTTCATTCTTCAATAAATAAATGATTTTATTATGCACAACTGCGTGAGTGACATCTTCCAAACAGACCACGGCATTTTTGACCATACTTTGAAGTTCTAAGTTCCTCATTTTTAGTAAAAAACTTGTAATAACCCAAGAAACAGACTAGAAAACAGTCGTGATTATTCTAGGTTAGATTACACATTTGACATTGTCAAAATTGGAGTGCGTTCCAATTTTCAAAACAAATGAAACTATGGATTAAGCAAAGGCGCACGCGCATGTATCACCTGACGTGATGGGCCGTATGAACAAATTATAGGAACAATTGACTATGTTTATTTAATTAAGTACTCAATAATACAGGTCCTAAAACGTTATCAATGTAATCGTACAGTTCATAACACTTCTTTTTATTATTGACGTCATTGCTGCTGCCCCATAATACGAAACCCTCAATATTGCTGGTTTTTAATTCCAAAAAGGAATTAAACAAGTCATCCTAAAATAAAAGTAGTAAGTGAAAGTTGGAAAAAACAATTATTTAGATAATAAAACATACTTTTGAAAGGAAATTGTTGGTATCTTGGTATTTATACCAAAAATATGGATAAATCTCCGGAACTTTAGATTTATTTAAATAACCTATTATTCTGTTAGATTCGTTTATTCTTCCTTCTATAAGCTGGACTTTTTGTTTCGAATTTAGTCTCTTCTCGCTCAAATATAACGAAGGAAATAATATGTCTGAGGTTTCAAATAACCAGCTTATCCTTTCATTTTCTTTCATAATTTCTACAGGGCAATTCGCTTTCATATTATTAGGTGACATATTAAAACAGTAAGGGTAAGCGTAATAACCCCATTTTGCATTCGGCCTCAATTGTTTCGAGAAAATAATCGTCTCTTCCATGAACATTCTGGCGGCAAATTCAAATCTGACAGTTGCCTCTTTTAATAATTTCGAATTCGTCCAAAATGGATGAACTTGTTTCTCGATTTCGATCGACAAATCTTTATATGGCTGTAAAGAACCAAAATTTTGTCTGTAAATCGGTCTCCAACTTTCAAAATCTATTACAGCAATTCCTAAAATTAAAAAATTTTCATCAATTCGTTTTAATCTATTGTTTCTGCCAAACCAGAATAATTCTCATTTGGAACCAAAGCATCTAAAATTTCTTTAAATAGCTCCAAGTGCAAAGTCAAATTTCCTTCTTGCGGTACCCCGCCATTACGCAAAAACAACTTCGAATCTTTCGTTTGAAAAATGGCGGGAAAATCTCCTGGATCGTACAATATCGTAATTACCTCCCCCCGAAACCTCGCATCTTCATTCTGAATGATATCGTACTTTTCACCTAATCCAGTAAAATTCAGTTTATGATAGTCGCATTGGAATGTTGGAATATTCCAATATACTTTGAAAACTCTTTCGCCGAAATTCTGAGAAATGTCATTGCTGTAAACAATTGAGAGTTTATTGAATAAGTTGACGCTTTTCACGGCCTCCCTAGACTCACTCTGGATAATGACGAAATTATAATGCATAGTCAGGTATTATTTGCTCTAGAAACTAGAAATAAATATTTTGCAACATAAATAAACGAAAGAACATCAGAATTACCACATATCTGACCTTAAACTAAATAAAAACAACCTATATTCCTAAGTTTGACCCTTTTCATTAAATGAAAATCATTCCACGGCACACTTGACCTTATAAACCAATTCTCACATGAAACAAATGAAAACGATGCGTCAATTAGTTTAAATCTCTTTTTAATGTTTAAATGCAACTGACGAATCAAATCTTGCAAACAGAAATGCGAAAAATTAGTAAATATTGCGATGATGACTAAAACCGAGCCATTAATTTTAATTTGTTTTAATTTCGATCATAATTTTCCGTTACGCGCGTGTTAACGAAAAATACCAGGAAATTTTGAAAAAAATAATTATTGAATACGTTTATCAGTATTTACAAACTTACCTCAAATCACAAACAACAAAAACAACACACTGTATAAAAATACCAATTTCTTCCAAATAATACATTTTCTTATTTTATTCTGGACGCACAACTTATATAAGTCAAATTAGCAGAATATTTAGCATAAATTTCGCAAAAAGCTATTAAAATTTATTGTTTTTTGTTTCAAACGTTCATAATCTATGTTGATTTACTGGTTTTTAATAAATATCGGGGAAATTTAGACCGGAAGCGATTTTCCAAAACTGATACGCGCGAAGTTAATAGGAATGATTATTTTGCAGGTACATTT
Source organism: Xestobium rufovillosum (assembly GCA_963966045.1). Taxonomy (NCBI): domain Eukaryota; kingdom Metazoa; phylum Arthropoda; class Insecta; order Coleoptera; family Ptinidae; genus Xestobium; species Xestobium rufovillosum. The sequence continues at coordinate 34,198,983 of OZ014497.1, forward strand.
TAAATTTTTTCCCACTTTGCAGGACGCATTTTTGATCGAACTCCCCATCTGCTTGTCAATAGTTAAACAAATATGATTGGTTAGAAAAACAGCCCTAATTCTGCCGATAAAGTAGAGACTTCTAGAGTTGTCAAATTTCTGTGTCAACAGTTACATTTGAAATTGTTTATAATGCTAGATTTTACATAAAGAGTGGTTATATGACTAAAATTAATCGAAATTGTGTTTAAATTTGTCGTGTTAGCGTTAATAAATAAAAATGTTTACATATTAAGATACTTTAAAGTGACTTAATGAAATCTAACCTTAAAATGGGTTTGGATTTCGATATCTTGGAACATTGCAAGAAAGTTAGGGCGGAACACGGGCCCCCTTATTCGTGTCCCATAGAAAAATGTGGACGTACATACAAAACTGTCGTAGGACTTCAGTATCATTTAAAAAGTTTCGATCACGATAATCCTGCTCCGCCAACGCCTAATGCTACTACGACGCCAAAAAACAAAAAAGGTAGAAGCAGAACCAGTACTGTTCCAGTACCGGCTACCCCTAGTGTGCCGGAACCTTTAACTTTCGAAGAAGCGCAAAAAATGGTTCAGTTTGATGTGGATGGGCAAATTTTACGTGTGAATATCAACGACGCCCTAGATGTTTATTCCAAAGAAGACTTTCCTGACGAAGTAAATGCAGAAATTAAGTCAGAGATGCAAGGTTTGACGTGGAATTATTCTTTAAGCTTTTAATTTGCACATAATTGCTATTACAGAAACAGCGATAGCTTTGCCCGAAGCTGTTTACAAAAAACTCGACAATTATAACATCTGTGACGCCCCACCACGGCCGAACGCGTATATACGTTTTATAGAAAAGAGCGTCGAAGAACTTGATGGTGAAGTAATTTAAATATCGTCGCTCTTTCGTTTATTTTATAAAAACTAAGTTTCGATGTCATTTGTAGGTTGAGTATGACGTAGACGAGGAAGATACAGCCTGGTTGAGTATTATGAATGAAAAACGTGAAGCGTCAGGGCTGTCGCCAGTGTCCGTAGACTCGCTGGAGTTGTTAATGGATCGTCTAGAAAAAGAATCGTATTTTCAGGTAATACTGTTTACATTTTGTAGATTGTCGTACATTTTACTTATTTTAGGCTGCTGTGAACGGTCATACTGGTGCAGTAGTTGATGATGACGCAGTGTGCTGCATATGCATGGACGGTGAGTGCCAAAACACAAACGTAATACTATTTTGCGACATGTGTAACTTGGCCGTTCATCAGGATTGCTACGGTGTACCTTATATACCAGAAGGGCAATGGCTATGTCGAAGGTATACTTCTATTCCTTTTTTCTCATCTTATTATTGATCGTTTGGTTTTATTTAGGTGTCTACAATCGCCTAGTAGAGCTGTCGATTGTGTGCTTTGTCCAAACCAAGGAGGAGCTTTCAAACAAACCGATAGAGGACATTGGGCTCACGTAGTTTGTGCCCTATGGATCCCCGAAGTTCGGTTCGCTAATACCGTGTTTCTGGAACCGATTGGTATGTTTCAAGTTCGTTTTTGAAATTAAATTAATCCGTTTCTTATAGATTCCATAGAAACTATTCCCTCTGCTCGTTGGAAGTTGACCTGTTACATTTGCAAACAGCGGGGCGTTGGAGCATGCATCCAGTGCCACAAGACCAATTGTTACTCCGCTTTCCACGTGACTTGCGCCCAACAAGCGGGCTTATACATGAAAATGGATACGGTGAAAGACGGGGGAGATTCACAGCCCGTTTTAGTAGAGAAAAAGGCGTATTGCGACGTCCACGCCCCGACGGACAGTGGTGAGTCGATATCTCCATTTGTTGTACAGAATTTCATTTCAGTCTACGTATTAGGAGATTCGAAAAAAGAGGATTCCCGCCAGAAGATGAAGAAAGCGCGGAAAATGTTGCAGAAGAAACGGGGGACCGTCCCGGTCATTTTGATTCCTACCATTCCCCCGGAGAGGATACAAGAGATCGGATCGTTGGTGACGATCACGAAGAAGTCGCAGTTCATCCAACGCTTGATAGCGTACTGGACGTTGAAGAGGCAGTACAGGAACGGGGTGCCTCTGTTGAGGCGTCTGCAGAGTGCTCAAGGAGGCCCGAGAGATTCAAACACGAACAACGTAGACACTCTAGAACTGTGCCGTCAACTCAAATACTGGCAGTGTTTACGCCAGGATTTGGAAAGAGCTCGATTACTGTGCGAACTGGTTCGTAAACGAGAGAAACTGAAATTAGAACACGTGAAAGCCAGAGAACGGTGCTTGAACGTCGAACTCAAGCCTTTCGAAGCCAGTCTTCGTAAAGTCTTAGATCTGATCGGCCAGAAAGACACCAATGAAATATTCAGCGAGCCCGTAGATTTAGAAGAAGTACCGGATTATACGACGGTGGTTACGGAACCGATGGATTTGCGGACGATGCGGGAGAAGTTAGACGCAGGAAAGTACCCGAATTTAACGGCGATGGAGAAGGATTTCGATCTGATGATCGCGAATTGTTTGGCTTATAACAATCGCGACACAGTTTTTTATCGGTAAATCTCTCTTATAAAATTTTCGACGGTGTATTGGAGGGGGGGTTTTTTTGGTTACAGGGCAGGGGTGAAAATGCGCGACCAATGCGGCGCAATATTTAAACAGGCGCGGCGCGACTTAGAAGCAGCCGGGCTGCTCGTCGAACAAACCGAAGGTAGTGCGACGCCTGCGACCACAAATGAAGAATCCCTCGCTTCGGATATCGATCGGGAATTAGAAAATTTGCAGGTTCGCTTAAATCATAATTTAAATCAAACTATTTGGTGTCTTTGCGAATATTTCAGGGTAAAACTGGCTTGGAAGTTATAACAAAGTTGGAAGATCTGCTGGTGAAGAGTCAAGCTTTAAAGCACGGGCTTGCGAGGGCGAAAAGGGTGAAATTGGTGAGGAGTGAGCTTAATAAAGCCAAGAAGAGTTTGGCGAACACGGACAGTTCGCAGTCGGACTTAGAAGCTGAAGGTGGCGATGCTAAAAATACTTCGGCGCAGAGTACAGGTAAGTCTTCATTAATAACATCTGTAATCATCAATTTTCCGCACTTTGTCTCTCAATACAGTTGAGATTTTCTTCTTTCTCTAAAATTTTGGTATCATTAAATTCAAAAATATGATTGTTGTTTTTCATAAGTTTACTTATTGCTGAATTACTGTTTTTGTATTTGTATTATTTCAGTCTGATTTCTAAATGATTTTTGGATCTCTCATGAGACGAACTTCCTTTAGTCGAATTTTTCCGTAACTCGAATAAAAATGTGAGTCCCTTGATCTACACGGCAAATTAGGGATGCAACGTTTAGCGATTTTTCGTAAACGTTTAAACGCGTATATTAAACGTTTAAACGGCGTTTAAACGCGCACCCTACGCGTAGCTTACCAATATTGCAATATTGTTTTAAGACTTTAATAATTAGAAAAATATCAAACGTCGTTTGTAAGTTGGGTTATAAATCATAAAATAATACATATTCCGTTGAATGATGGCCGCCACAACGGCGGCGAAAGTCGTCAAAGGGATGCAAACAATAAATTTGAAAAGTACATGCCGGTTTTGCAATATCTAAGCGGCCGCGTCGCGACGCGTCGCTTTTGCTCTTACGCAGTGCGCGCCTAGCGCTAGCCGCGGCTTTGTTTATCTGAAATTTAATGATATTTAAATTTTATCTGCCTTGCGTTTAAACGTTCCCTTAAACGGGTAGTGTCCACACGGGCGGTTAAACGTTTAAACGTTTAAACGTTGCATCCCTACGGCAAATCATACGTATTTTATAGTCTGTATCTCGAAGTTCTAGAATTAGTAAATTTCCATATCTCGAAGTATATTCAACCGTAGTTCTACGAATTTTATCCCCTTTATTCAATTTTAGCCGACAAAGCCTTTTCTGCCTAAAACTATGTACCTGGTTTGTTCACATCTTTTATGACCCTTTCTTTGAAATCGGTAATGGGTATTTGTTAGAAATGGGGGTAAGAAACAAATGGCTGGAAAACCCAGTTGAGATTCTAAAATTACTGCTTTGCTGGTCAGTTTAGTTTTGTTGCTGATTGCGTTCAGAGCTGTTGCTAAAAAAGTGGGTTAAGGTTTACCGATATCGGGAACAATTATTCGGGAGAAAGCACAGGAATTCGCGAAAACTTTGGGACATTTGGATTTCGTTGCGAGCTCGGGATGGCTGCACAAATTTAAAGTTCGCCACACAATTGCGCAAAAAGTGGTTTGTGGTGAAAGTACAGACGTAAATGAAAAAGAGTGTGAAAATTGGAAAGAAAATGTGCTCCCTGGATTACACTCCCAAAATGAATCTAAGGACATTTTCAACGCCGATGAAACGGGTCTGTTCTTTAAATATTTACCGGACAAAACCTTGACTTTTAAAAATGAGAAGTGTTATGGGGGAAAGCAAAGCAAAGAACGAATTACCGTTATGGTTGGTGCAAATATGGACGGGACGCAAAAACTGCAACTTTTGGTGATTGGGAAATCAAAGAACCCTAGATGTTTTAAGGGCATCAAGTCTTTACCGGTCACTTATCAGAAAAACAAGAAGGCGTGGATGACCAGTGACCTGTATGAGAAGTGGTTATTGTCTCGTAACAGAAGTTTTCGGCCCAAAAGAGAAAAATTTTACTTTTCGTAGACAACTGCCCAGCTCATCCTACAATTGACGAAAAGTTGAAGTCCATCCACGTCGTATTTCTGCCACCTAATATGACGTCTAAGTTACAACCAATGGATCAGGGTAGAATTAAGAACCTGAAGATGAATTACCTGAAACAGATTCTGAAACAAACTATCGCTGCCATGGAGGATCGTAGAACATTAGGGGTAACTTTATTAGATGCTATTAGAGAAATAGCAAGAGCATGGGATACAGATGTCTCAGCAACAACAATTCAGATTTTTTTTTAAGAAAGCCGTATTCTCCCATGGCATTCGTGAAAATGAAGATCATTGGCTGGATGAAGATGATCTTATCTTGCAGAATTAAAGGCAACGCTTGCGAAATACAGGGAATCGGTACAAGTGGAAGATATTGACGCAGAAGAATACATTGCCATTGACGACGACATCCAAATTGCAGAATTTCCGACTGATGATGACACGTTGTCTAGTTTAAAATGTCAGTCGTCTAATTGCAAAATGCCCGATAGCGAAGGCGACGAAGAAAACGAAAGTGAAGGCGTGAAGCAGTTAGGTGACAGTTTTAAAAGACATTAATAATTTTTTGTGCGCAAGTGAAAATGTTCAAGACAGTATGTATGCGTCATTAAGGTCTGTACAGCACTTTTGTGAATATGAACAGTTACTTCATCAAAAACAGTGCAAAACTACCGACTTTTTTATTAAGCAATGATTTGATTGGTTACAGAATTGTAACAACCTGCATTTTGTATGGGTATATTATGTATAGTTACGTTATACGTTATGGATTATGACTTATTATGTGAATAATGCAAGGTATGGAAATTTTAATAAAATGTTTCTTTAACTCGAATTTTTTTTTGCGTCCCTTGAGATTCAACTAATGGGAGTCCACTGTAACATTAAAATTACAAAAACCTTCCTCAAAAATAACCCACAAATAATTGTATTAAAACCTGATGAAAGTAATAAAACAGTAATTATGAACTCCACAGATTATGAAAATAAAATTTATGAACTCACAATTTAGAAAATCCGCAATAGAAAAAGTCTTAAATTGTTTAATAAAAAATAACTATCCTAAAAATTTCATTATGAAAAGTATAAAAAAATAGAATCCATCAATTTTACAATAATAAAAACTACATTTACTATTATTAGGGAGTTCGCCGAGTGGTGTGAATCGTAGAACTGCGGTGCTTTTTACAAAAAAAGCGCAAGCTGCGTTGAAGAAACCGGCAGACGAAAAAGATGAAAAGGAAGACAGTCCAGCCCCCAGCGGAAAATTGTAACTATGCGTATTCAACGAAACTATGTACAGTAACTTATTTTATTAAATTTTCGCAGGAGGAAAAAGGGTCGCAGCAAAAAGACTCCCGAGACGTCAGCAGCCGATCCAAAAAGCCCGCCGGTCCCCGACAGTTTCCGGGTTTATCGGGCCGCTAATCAGACGTCAGCGGACGAAAACAGCGATAGTGGTACGAGCCTCTCGACCTGCTACTCTCACGAGTTATCGGAAATCGATTCTGAAGACTCAGATTCCTCCGCATGCACCGGTGACGCTACCGAAGGAGAACCTCAAGAAAACGGCGCTACTGCTGTTGAATTGAAACCATTGCAGATGGTGTGGGCTAAATGCCGAGGGTATCCCTGGTATCCGGCTCTGATAATAGATCCTGCGATGCCTAAAGGGTACATGCACCACGGGGTGCCCATTCCCTCGCCGCCTCCCGATGTCTTAGCGTTATCGTCGAATTACGCCGAACACGTTTATTTAGTCTTATTCTTTGATGCTAAAAGAACGTGGCAGTGGTTGCCTGCGGATAAATTGGAGATCTTGGGGATCGATTCAGAAAGAGACCAAGCCAAGGTAATTTTCTAAATCTTATTGTCTCGAAAGAGGATTTTTTCGTAATTTGTTACAGGCGAATGAACCTAGGAAGCCTACGGATAGGAAAGCGGTAAAAAGGGCTTTCGAAAATGCCCTTTTGCACCAGTCACAAATCAATGAACCGCCTGGTCCAGACGCCATCGCTTAGTTTTTGTTATGAAAATTATAAATTTTCTTTTGTATTTATTATATTTTTAATGTAGGAATAAAGTGATTACGTTCAAAGCTCATTCTTGTACCTAACAATACAAACTGTCATTATTACTAATGACGTAAGAGAATCCATGTTGGTTACCAGTTATAAGCGTTACCGGGTCGCAAAAAATACCCTACCTGTCAATTCGAACAGAATTTGAGGTTAAATTCATTTCATCTGACATTTTAAAGTAAAATTTACAAGTGCATTAATATTTTGGACAAAAATATACATAAATTGACTAAAAATGAAGTCACTCACAGACATTCAAAACGAAATTCGAGAAGCGTTCAGAAAAGACTGCCAAAAGTTGCTTTTGGATTACGAGAAATTGCAGACGCTAAAGTTTGAGCCTTTCGCGAAAATTTGGAGAGACATGCAGTTTTCCATGGTTTATTGGTAAAAATTAAATTAAAGCTGAAGTATCGTTCATATCTTTATTAAAATTTTTAGTGGTTATAGAGTGGCTGCAGAATTAAAAGCATTTATCGAAATATGTTTCGCTACGGTAAAAAAGTTCCTAATCCATCAGAAAAGTGTTTATACACAAGTTGGTGCACTGTATTTGCTTTACGGGCTATACTACAAACAACCGTTGGAGTAAGTATTTAATTTGAAAGTTGTTAACACAATCGCCGATTACTCTTTGATAGTTCCTGTACTACGCCCTTGTCGATCATATATAAACAAGGACTACGCGCACTACCAATAATTATTATACACCAATCAATAATCAAAACAAAAAAGGAGCCACTTTTAAAAATGTTTCAAAGCAAAATTTCAAAATCAATAACGTGTGTGGCCTCCTCTAACTCGTAAAACTTCAGCGCAACGTTGGGGCATACTTTCAACTTAATTTCAAATAACTTAAGGAGGCAGCTGTTCCCGCTCTTCCAGGATTTCTTCAATGTGTTGAAGGTTCCAGATTGGCTGATGTTCCTTCAATCGTTGGCCAAGTGCGTCGCAGACGTGCTCAATTGGATTAAGGTCTGGACTGCAGGCTAGCCAATCCATAACCTCAATATTGTGGGCATTGAGGAAATTTTTCGCTATTCTGGCGATGTGTGGGCGGGCACTATCTAGCTGCAGAATGAATACTGGACCCATATTCTCGGCAAATGGCACAACATGTGGTTCTAGAACTTCGTCTATATACAACGTGCCGTCATAGACCCCTCACGAATTACCACCAGCTCCGTGTGCCGATTCAAATTTATCCCAGCCCAAACCATTATGGACCCTCCTCCAAATGGAACTCTTTCTTCCATAGTGCAGTCTAAAAATCGTTCATCCGGGGCGTCTTCAGACTCGAACTCGTCCATCAATGTGATTTAAACAGAACCTGGATTCGTCAGTGAACAGCACATTGTTCCACTGCCCTACTTTAAGGAAAAAACCTCCTAGACCTTATGTAACATCTACAATTAGGGAAATTACCAAACTTAAACGAAATTCTTATAAAAGATTAATTCGGACTAAAAGTACAATCGATTTTCAGTCATATAAAGATCTTAGAAACTATTTGTCTATGGCCGTACGAAACGAGAAGAGGGCTTTTTTGCGGAGTCAGGTACAAATCACAGCCATTCAAATTATGGAAGTGTTTTGATTTTTTCAATGTACACAGAAAGCCAACCAGAACTATCAGTTGTGAGCTCAGGGATGCTGAACTGATTAATAGGTGGTTCACTGATGCCACTCAGCCTAGCACTGTCAATCAGCATACCGTGACTTATTTTGAAAACAACCGCTTTGATCCATTTGCTGGATTCTCATTTCATCCTGTCTCTCTGGAGGATCTTGGAGGAATTGTCAATAGCATCAGCTCTGACTCATTTGGCATAGACAATATCAATATTAAAATGATCAAAGTATTGTATGATTTCTTTGATTCTGCCCTCCTCCATATTATTAATTACTCGTTAACGTCTTGTTCTGTGCCAGCCGTTTGGAGAAAGGCGTTGGTAACCCCTCTCTCTAAAGTACCAGTGGCGACACAATTTAATGAGTTGAGACCTATAAGCATCTTACCTACCCTCATGAAAATCACTGAAAAATTGGTCTATATACAGGTTTCTGAATATCTTCAATCTAATTCCATCTTGCCTCTTTTCCAATCCGGCTTCCGTGCGAAACACAGCACAGCTACTGCTCTTATGAAGATTACCGATGATGTTTGTCGGGGGATGGATACAGGACAGGTTACACTCTTGGTCGCCCTAGACTTCTCTAAGGCATTTGACTTGGTTAATCGCAATCTTTTATTAACTAAACTAAAATTCTATGGCTGTGATCCCGCAGCTGTTCAGTGGTTCTCCAATTACCTCTCAGACTGAACTCAAACGGTGAAGATGGAAAGTACTATATCAGGCGAACTACCTATTACTATGGGAGTTCCCCAGGGCAGTTGTCTCGCCCCTCTTTTATTTTCCCTATTTGTAGCTGACTTGCACTCCGTTACTGACAACTCACTCTGTCATATTCATCAATTTGCCGATGATACTCAGGTGTATAGGACCTGCACCCCGGAAAACTTACAATATGGTTTAACTGATCTGAATACGACCTTAAATAAGATCTGTGAGTGGTCTAATAATAATGGCCTCCTGCTGAATCCCTCTAAATCAGTAGCCCTATGCTTAGGCTCAAATGTACTCCGTAGCCGCATTGTTACAAGTGTTTGTAAAATTTTTATTAATAATGTAGAACTCTGCTTATCGGATAACATAAAGAACCTTTGTGTCTATCTAGATTCATGTCTGAGCTTTGGAGTTCACGTAAACAAAAAAATAGGCATAGCCTATTCTAAACTCAAATCGCTATACAAATTTAAATATTACTTATCGAGTGACATTAAATCGCGCCTTGTTAGCTCTTTAATATTGTGCCACGTGGATTACTGCTCAAGTGTCTACTACAATTTTCTAACTAAAACAATGCAGCATAAAATTCATAAACTACGAAACTCCTGCCTTAGGTTTACCTATAATATCGATCGCAGACAGCACGTTACACCCATATACAATGATTTGGGTCTACTGAAAATCAAATTCCGTTTTGAGCTTTCGTACTGTAAATTGATTTTTAATGTTGTACAGTTTGGCAGACCTGTTTACTTAAATGACTTGTTGGTTAAGCGTGGCGACTCTCATAATGTGGATCTAAGAAACGTTGACACTTTCACTTTTCCCTTACACAATTCCTCGAAATTCGAAGCTACTTTTGCTTACATTGCGCCAGAACTTTTTAACAAGTATCACTATATCTGGGACTTTGGAGTCCTTTGCATTAAGAATGAGATCGACGTTCTTGGATCTGCAGAGAAGTGACAGTTCGCTGCGCTGATCAGGGCTCTGTTGTTACATTTCAATTTTACCTAACTTTAGTTTTATGCAATTAGTTTCTTTTGTATTAGATTACTTTTAGGAAATACCAGCTGTGCTGTATCCTTTTGAAGGTTGTTTGTAAACTTCTTTTCAATAAATGTTATTATTATTATTATAAGTTCCAATTAACATGTTCTTCAGCAAAGAACCTTCTTGCTCTGCGATGATCACGGCTTAAAGGAGGTACCTTAACTGGTCTTCTTGCATGAAACTGACGTTCGTGAAGCCTGTTACGTATCGTTTGGGTACTTACTCTGATTCCTGTGGCCTCTACGAGCTGATTTTGGAACGTTGTAGCCGGTACTTCTGCGCATTCTGGTGGTCCAAAACCCTATTAGACGGTCTTCTCTCCCGGAAGTTGCCCTTGCGCGACGCGGATAAGGTTGCCTTCTAACAATACCATACATTTGAGACCTTATCCAGGCCCTATTTATGGCAACTCTACTGACATTTAAAATTCGGGCTACTTGCCGTCTTGAGTGGCCCTCTTGAATGAAAGTTATGACCCTAGCAATCTGAATTTCTGTTAGGTACACTCTATGCCTTCGTGGTCTACCCAGCACATCAACATTCATGTTTATTCTTTTACATTTGAAACGAAACTAAAGAAGCAAGTTGATAAAAACATATGCATTTAGAAAGTGACTATATGTTATATAATTATTGGTAGTGCACGTAGTAGTGTTATAAACTCAGTATACTTTTAATTTACAATGTAACTTTCAAAATACATCGTAGATGTTGGTTAAAAATTCGTATAACTATAGAAGAATTAATCTCACTTGAAGAGCTAATGCAACAAATCAAATTAATCGGAGAACAGGACCCGTTGTACGTTTACGCGAAATTGCGATTTAATTCCGCTTTTACGTATGTTGCTTCCGAGACCCCGTTAACATTAGAAGACAAAGTCACGAAGATTTCTGCGGAAACGGAAAACAAACCGATTTTCGGAAGCGATCAGAAACCGATTGCAGAATTGCTAGGAGACATATTATTCGAAAACAACGATTTAAAAGAACTCGAGGACATCAACGAAGAATATTTGGGAGAGATGAAGAAGTTCTCGGAAGAAAATCCGTCCGACGTTTTAACGGTTTTCGAATCGAACATTGCCAAAGATTTAGAAGACAAGTACAGAGAAATCCAGCAGCAGCTTTCCTCCGTTCAAACAGACGGCGATGATCCTTCTCAAACTAAAGTAAAACAAAAAGCTTTCAGAAAAACCGACGAAACTTACAGAGACAAAAAACTGAAGGCGTACAAAGCTAGAACAAGTACAATCACAAAAAACGATTCCGTATAATTGTAAATTTTTTTTAATATAAGAAAAATGCGAAAACTGTTTATTTATTACGCATTATACCCAGAATTTTTTTCAGGATCGTGTCGCTTTTTCGTTGCAATTCAAAACGCAATAAAATATAAAAATACTTTTATTCCACAATAAATATAATTAAATAACGAAACAACGAATATTAAAGTCGCCATTTACTATCTGACCAGCATACAGGCTTTTTCACGCAACCTTCTCAACTTCAACAAACCGATATCGTTTATAAAACACGCCACACGAATCACATACACAATAAAAAGCTTGAGAATAAAATTCCTGCACAGCTTTCTGGACTACCGTTTGTAATTTTAATGAAACGTTTGAGGATATCTCGCAGATAATTTTAAATCACGAACTACGGATATCTCGCGGATATTTTTAAATAATTTATTAATTTTGGGATATCAAATTATTTTTATCTGCTAAACATTTATAATTATTTAAAAATATCTGCGAGATATTTTTAGTATCTCGCTCATAGTTTCAATTATTTAAAATATCTAGGACATTTTTAGGTTTTTGATTTTTAGTAGATATTTTTAAATCACAAATGTCGGATATCTCAGATATTTTTAAATAATTTTGGATATTGCATGCTGAAAAAGAATTATTAATATTTGTGAGATATTTATAATTATTTAAAAATATCTGCGAGATATTTCTAATCCAGTAATTAATTATGGATATCTAAAATTGTGGCGCCATCTATGAAGTAATGGTTTAATTATGCAAATCTTTCGGTATTGTACGGCTTTACAAAGAAGTTTATTCCCCAAAATAAGATGACGCCACAATTTTGAATATCACAAACTTCCAAGTGATATCCAAATATAATAATTTATATCTTACCGATATTTTTAAATCAAAAGAAATATCTGCGGGATATCCATAATTCATAGTTTAAAAATATCAGTGAGATATTTAATTATTTAAAAATGTTTGTAGGATATTTTTAATCCATTCCGTTTTTGTTTAGTTCTGACATCTAAAGAACTATGGATCACCGTTTTGATTTTTAATGGTATATTTGAGGATATCTGGCAGATATTTTTAAATACATAATTTTGGATATTGAATGCCAAAAAGAACTGTTATCTGCAAAATATTTATAATTATTTAAAAATTTCTAATTCAGTAATTAATTATGGATATCTTCCAAGCATTTTGATATCTAAAATTGTGGCGCCATCTACGAAGTAATGGTTTAATTACGCCAAACTTTTGGTATTGTACATCTTTGCAAAGAAGTTTATTGGCCAAAATAAGATGACGCCAAAATTTTGAATATCAAAACTTGCAAGTGATATCCACAAATAATTATTTCTAGCTTACAGGTATTTTTAAATCAAAAGAAATATCGGTGGGATGTCCATAATTCATGGTTTAAAAATATAAAAATAAATATTTGTGGATATCTCACTCATAGTTTTAACTATTTAGAAGTAGCCGTAAGATATCTCGCAGATATTTTTAATTCATGAATTATGGACATCTCGCAGGTATTTTTAAATAATTTAGGATATCGAATGCTGAAAAAGGATTATTTTTATCTGTGAGACATTTACAATTATTTAAAAATATCTGCGCGATATTTTTAATTCAGTAATTAATTACGAATATCTGCCAAGCATTTTGATATATGAAATTGTGGCGCCGTCTATGAAGTAATGGTTTAATTACGCCAATCTTTTGGTATTGTATGGCTCTGCAAAGCAGTTTATTTCCCAAAATAAAATGACGCCACAATTTTGAATATCAAAACTTCCAAATGATATCCATAAAATAGATATTTTTAAGTCAATTCCATTTTTGTCTACTTCTGACATCAGTCACTATGTATTAATTCGAAAATGAACAAAAATCAAATTGATTTTTCAAATATCGCACATTTTCAAATATGTATTTGAAATTATCAATGAGAAATCATCAATTAATAATTTTTATTTCGCAGATATTTTTAAATTATGGATAATTTTATTGATTTTAAATTATCTGTAAGATCAAAATAATTATTTATGGATACCACTTGAATATTTTCCGATATTTAGCTATTTGTTTTCTTGATGTATTTTAATTGGACTGAACTATTTTCATACGTTATACACATGCCCCACTAGGTACCACCACCATGTAATGAGCAGAACAGAAACAGATTACAGAATTTTGAATGACACTACAATTTTAGATATCCAAATTCTTAGCAGATATCCATAATTAATTTTAAATAATTAAAAATATCGCGCAGATATTTTTAAATATCTCGCAGATAAGCATTATTTAAAAATATCCATGACATATCTGTAATTCGCGATTTAAAAATATCAGTATTTTAATGAAATGTTTGAGGATATCTCGCAGATATTTTTAAATCACCAACTGCGGATATCACAGATATTTATAAAAATATTTAAAACTGCGAGATATTTTTAGTATCGCTCATAATTTCAATTATTTAAAATGTCTGTAGGACATTTCTTAAACAATTTTATTTTTGTTTATTTCAGGCATCAATATGTAAAAATATTGCTTAAAGAATTATGGAAGGCTGTTTTGGTTTTTAGTGTTATATTTGAGGATATCTCGCAGATATTTTTAAATCACGAATTATGGACATCTCACAGATATTTTTAAATACTTAAAATTATCTTACAGATATTTTTAATTCAGTAATTAATTACGAATATCTGCTGTTGATATCTGAAATTGTGGTGCAACCTATGAAGTAATGGTTTAATTATGCCAATCTTTTGGTATTATTCGGCTCTGCAAAGAAGTTTATTCTACAAAGTAAGATGAAGCCGCAATTTTGATTATCAAAACTTCTACGTAATATCCATAAATAATTATTTCTATCTTACAGATATGTATTTTTAAATCAATTCCATTTCTGTTTAGTTCTGACATCAGTACGTACGAATTCCAAAATGAACAAAAATCAAATTGATTTTGAAATATCCCACAGATATTTTCAAATATTTGAAATGAGATATCAAGGAGGTATCCCCAAATAATAATTTTATCGATTTTAAATTATCTGCAAGATCAAAATAATTACTTGTGGATATCACATGGATATTTTCCGATATTTAGCTATTTGTATTTTCTTGGTGTGTTTTAACTGGAATCAACTATTTTCATACTAGGTACCACCACCATGTAATGAGCAAAACGGACATAGATGGCAGAATTTTGTACGACGCCACAATTTTAGATATCCAAATTCTTAGCAGATATCCATAATTACTGAATTAAAAATATCGCGCAGATATTTTTAAATAATTATAAATATCTTGCAGATAAGTTATTCTTGTCAATATTCGATATCCAAACTTATTTAAAAATATCCGCGAGATATCCGTAATTCGCGATTTAAAAATATAAGTGAGATATCCTGAAATGGCGTTCCATTTTGCTGCTCGATTCGTCGAAATCAATGTTGCTTACGCTGGACAGATCGTAAATCGCCGCATGCATTTAAAAAAACATTTTAAACTTATACTCGATTTCTGTTTCGACAAACTAAACCAAAAGTAACGTAAATCCCCTACGTTTGAAATTAAACGCAAATTGCGAACTCGGAAACTCTAGAAATGCATCCTGGGCCCGCAGACGCAAGCGCTTTCGTGGATAACTCGACAGTTCGGGTGATGCATCATATAAAATGTGACTCCTTCTTCAGTTACGTTCGTATACCTAACGTCTAGAATGTCTAAATTCAAATCGCCCAGATACATAAGCGAGCGATTCGTGATCTTCGGGTACCCGCACAAAGACATCCGTTTCATCGACGATTTCACCTTTTCCTTATTGTCTCGCAGCACGTAATGTTCGGGAACTTGATAGAAGTCGTCTGGGCTGTCTTCGTCGCTCGGAGAGGAATAGCTCGAACTCGAAATATCGTCTACTTCGCGTTCGGCATCGTCGTTGTCTTCCTTCGGCGAATCAGCCCAGATTATATCCGCGTGAGGACCCCCGTCTGCCCGGGGCATCCGGACCACCTCCTGTCTTTGGGTCATCGGTTCGTGGTTGTGTCTGAACACGTCGACGATGACCACGGTTTGCATGATGCGATTAGTCACCTGGAATTTACGTTTTGGTTTGTCCACAAACACGCGCAACCTACTTAAGGCGTGTACAATGTTACTTACCACAGTGTGCTCAATTTGCGACAACTCGAGTTCCGTTTCCAGTTCCCTATTCCCCAGATTGTAAATGGCGTCCGGGTGTTCACCGTCTACATTCATACTTGCGTCGTTTATGTGAGTGATAAAAAACATATCGGGCACTTCGCACGTTTTCAACATTCGCTTCATTCTCCTCGAGTGCTTTCTAATTTTAAGTTTGACGCGTTTTTTCACGTAGTTTTCTTCGTCGTCAGAGGAAGACTGAATTTCTGGTTCGATTCTGGGCCGGTGATGTCTCGCTTTGCTCGTAGAAGGTCCGGGATCTATGCTACCGCCGCGGACAACGTCTAAAACGATAAGATGTCAGATATAAATTTTAAAAACAAAGTATGTACTGACTTCTTTGTCTCATAGGGGGAGGACTCATTTTCCCAATATCGTTAACGTCCACAGTCTCCCAAAAGGTCTGCGAAAATCCACATTTGCACTCGTCGTAAACGTCTTTCCATAACACACTTTTAGGTCTTTCTGTTGACTTCTGCGATGCCTCCACGTACTTGAACATAATAACGCTCCCGTCGTCTAACATGTCCATACAGCTAGCCATCACGGCTTGTTTGATTTCGAACCTTCTTTGCAAGGCACGTGCGTTCGTATCTAAATGTTCATCATCGTCAGACAGGTAAGAATATTCTTGCTTTTTCGCTCCTTTTATTATGTTTAATTTACGTTTGAAACGGTCCAGCTGGTAACTGCTACAATAGCCTTGGAAGTACATTTCTTGGAGACTTAGAGACTTATACAGCGTGGATAATAGTCTATTTCCCATACCTAAAGTTAAATTTTTCGTATCTTCGCAATATTTACGAAAGGAAACATTATTTTTACCCGTGAATCTAACGTCCAAGATCTTCAAATTCTTAAAGCCGTAAGCGGCTAAACTTATGTATCCGATATTGAGGTCCGACAATTTTTTGCACATATACATCGAAAGAATTTCAAGACTCTTGAAATTAGCGATGGAAATTAAATTGCTTGTTTCGACCCACTGGCAATGGTCCAAAATAAGGACCTATAATGATAAGCACGGAAAAAATTTGGACTAATTAATCGTAACAGAACTGATAATAAGTTTATTGAAAACTTTATGATGAATGATAGTAGTTAGAAAATGAGAGTTCTGGACCACATCCATCCAGTTCTCCAGGTGCCATCCACTTCTTCGGCAATGACCTTGAAAGACACCAGAGGCTGCTGAAGATGTCGTTGCTGAAGACATGGCCACTTCTTCGGCTGACTCAAGGACTCCTTCAGCAGCCTCTGGTGTCTTTCAAGGTCATTGCCGAAGAAGTGGATGGCACCTGGAGAACTGGGTGGATGTGGTCCAGAACTCTCATTTTCTAACTACTAATGATCAAGTAAAGGCAGAAACCATCAACTAATTAATCGTAAAAAAATAAAAACATGTACCTATCTTGAAGATTCAAATTACTCCGTTACTTACCCGCAAATTCTCCAGGGTCTTGGCAAACCTAAAAAAATTCCCGCCGCCAGTCACAAAAGACCTCTTCAAACTCAATTCTTTCAAGGCATACGGATACAATTTCAACGGGTACTACGAAGAGTTGTCGATACAATCAAAATACAACAGACAATCCTCCTACCTGTTGTCCGTTGATACGCTGGTTCTCCAAAGCCAATATTTGCAAATTTACCGTGAGATTTGACTTAAGAAAAAAATCGTTCGATAATATTTCTTTGTAACGCTGGTCGCTTCGGAAAAATGCGTGAGTCGTCTTATCGTTCACGTGTTTTTCGCAATAAAGTACTTTCTCGACGGTATTAGGCCTGCGTCTAGCCTCGATATACCGCCACAAGCACGGGTCATTTACCAAATCCTTAAAACGCGCACAGGTTCTACAAATATTTAAAACGAACATGCAATACGACTCAATTTCGAGCATCACAGGTCGGTGTCTTACTTTCCGAGCAAATACAGCGACGTAGCATCCAAATACGAGAACAAAATCATTAACAAACAATCGGATAAATTCAAAATATTAATTTCGAGCCCGTCATCAATTTTGATTTTTTTCGACTCTTCCTGGGGAGTTTCCTCATCATCCGACAGTTTTCTTTTTAAAGCATTAATTTCCCTTTGATCTGCACAAGCCAAATTTTTGTAAACATCGATTTTATCGTAAATTTAAGACGTACCAGTATCCATGGCTAAAGAAAATTCGTAAATTTAGTTGAGTATTATTTATTACGTGGCTAAACACTGCGAATTTGGCTAAAACCTAAAATGATTATTTTTTGGTCATTTTTCTAGGAAATTGTAGTGACAACAAAACATAACCCTCCTTTTGAGTTAGAAAAAAATATGGCTTCTAACCACGGACGGTAACTTAACTGGACTATCAATCGCTGAATCACCTAGGTCGAAAATAGAAACTCCAATCGTTGATTGAAGTATTTACTTCAATTAACACCTTCATATTATGTCCTCTCCTGCTTATAAATTTTGAAATCTACCATTTTAAATAACACCCTATACTACTGCAGTATTTTCGAAAATAAAATATGGGTATGATTTCTTATCTTTTGTGTTGGTGATCCTGTTTTTATGACGCTTTTTTAATCTGTGGTGTGTGACGCATACTCCAATATGGCGATCGTCTGATAAGGAAACGTCAACATTTTTTCTTGTTTTCCTTTATTTTCTGATTATTTGAGTTGATTGCGTCCAATTTTTGTGTTAAAGTAAGTAGAAACATTCTTTATGTATCACATGCTTAGAATATCAAAGAAATGTTGACGAATATATGCGTTTTTCGTTACAGTTTTGATTTGCCACAATGGATTCTGCATCAGGGAGTCAAAGGCCAAAAACCAACAGTGCGTTGGAACAAACTCAGGCACAAGTGAACGAGGTGGTGGGTATTATGAGGGTGAATGTGGAGAAAGTCCTTGAAAGAGATCAGAAACTGTCGGAACTGGATAGCAGAGCCGACGCTTTAGAACAGGGCGGAAAGAGGTTTGAGCAACAGGCTCAGAAATTGAAGAGGAAGTACTGGTGGAAGAACTTGAAGATGATGATTATTCTGGGGGTCATCGGAGTGATCATTTTAATCATCATAATCTGTGAGTTTCCTTGGAATTTATAATTTAAAAAAAAACATCACTTCACAGCTGCTTTTTGCATTTTTTTAGGAAATTTTCTCATCAATAATGAACTATTTTTTTCATATAAAATTTAATCATGCAGATTTGCTGATAAAAATTTAATCTTATAAGTACAGTAATCTCGGAGATTAAAGTGGCCTAAAATGAAGTACGACATATTTTTCGTGTTCATGTATTGTTTAGGATATTGTAACGTTAGTTTTTTTATGACTCGCTTTCTTTTCGTTGTTGATGTGGTCGTTGCTTTTTCTATTAGCTTCATTGAGCGATTTCTATATAAAAAAATTCCGTGAAGGTCATAATCTGTTTAATAAAGGATTAGCACCTTTGAATTATTAAAACATGCTTAGATTTACACCATTGCTCATTTTCGTCCGTTTGATAATAAAATTTGTACCAGTTTTTAATTTCAACAGCCCTTCAGGAACAGCGAAATGCTAATATACAGTGAGGTTCAGTTTTAATCTTGATAACCACTGCAGTGTAAAAATGCTTGATTTGTAAACCTTGTTTGTAGAACATTATTTGGTATTATACATATATATGTTTGTTAAAATATCAATAGTCCGATTGCCTTTTACAGAACATCTTTGTTTCGATGTTAACTATCACTATAGTAGGCCACCTCTAACTGTCATTATGACTCAACAGTTTCGTACACACACTGACAATAATAATTGTTGCATCGAGCTCGTAAACTATATTTTAAGCTTTTATAGTCTAAGATCCTGATTAAGATCGAAAAACATATTATGTAAACAAATAAATTGCGGATGGGTTGCCAAATTATATCAGGTCAAGACTATCCTTAATTAAAAATAATGTAATAATTTTTTTTATAATTCTTCTGTACGTGTGTATGTCACTGAACTCCTCCTAAACGGCTGGACCGATTTTGATGAATTTTTTTGTGTGTGTTTGAGTAGGTCCCTGGATGGTTTACATTCACAATTGGACCCGGTAGGTGGCGCTGTAATCGGGCAGGACAACGTCTGCCGGGCCCACTTATTGTAGTAAAGAAGTATTTTCTTTTTATTGATTTTCATACCATAGCCCTCTGTCCAAACTGCTTCCATTTCGTTCAGAGCCCTTCCTAATTCTTCTTTTCTGGATGCTAATACTGCTATATTATCCGCAAATCTGAGCATATTAATAGTATATTAACTCCAACAGCTATTCTGTCTTTAATAGTATTAATCGCATCTTTGATGATGTATAAGTTGAAAACTAGAGGCGATAACGCACATCCCTGCCTCACTCCCTTTTGGATATCTACTTCTCTATGTTCCTGCTCAAATTCTATAACTGCCGTTTGGTTATTGCTATCCCTACTTCATCCCTACATTTTTGAGCACTTCGAACATCTTCTTCCATTTTACATTGTCGAAAGCTTTTTCCAAATCTACAAATCCTATATAGGCGCTCTTTCGATTGAATGGCCATGCTGGTATTTTTTAAGTTGTTAAAACAATCGGTATTTACAGCATTAAAAGTGTCGGTGTTTGTGAAACTTGGTTGAATTCTGATTATCCTTCAGCATATGTAGATATCCCAAGTTATAATTTGGTTCGTTTAGACAGACCGAGTCGGGGGGGAGGTGTAGCTTTTTATATAAAAAATGCACTTAAGTATAGATTGTTGTTTTCTGAAATAACAAACTCTGGCCTTGAACAGATATGGTTTCTGCTGTTGGTTGATCGTATGCGGGTAGGAGTAGGAACTGTGTACCGCCCACCAAACTGTGGCGTTGCTTCTCTAGGAGAGCTGAGGGATGCTTTGGAGCGAGTATATTTGCAGAGCGACTCTGTTGTGTTGATGGGAGATATTAATTTGAATTTATTGATGATCCATGCCCCATCAGTAGTTAGTTTTGTGCGGATGATATCGAGTTTTGGTCTGATACAGCTTATCGAGGAGCCCACAAGGGTTGCTGCAGCGTCGTCAACCCTAATTGATGTAATTTGCATCTCGGATGACTTGTGTTTGGAGGGTAGTAGTGTCATTGATATTTTGAGTGATACGGATCATATGCTTGTGGAGTGTGTGCTGGTCTTCGAGAGTAGAAAAGCTGTGTCCGACACAATTCAGTTCAGAGATTATAGGAGTTTCGATTTTGATAATTTTAATAGGGATGCGGAGGGTTTAAGTTGGGACTCTGTGTTTCTCTGTGATACCATAGATGCTAAGGTTGATAGACTGAATTCTCTTGTATTGTCCGTATTTGATAGGCATGCCCCACTCTGCATAAAAAAGTCTGACTCCAACGGAAGACATAAGCCATACATTACATACACCATAAGGCAGATGATTAAATTGAAAGACAAGGCATATGGTAGGTATATGAGATGTAAAACTGATACAGCTAGACAGTATTTTGTTACTCTGAGAAATTATTTGAAGGTAGCAATAAGAAGGGAAAGAGAAGCATACATAAAACTTACTTTGAGTAAAAATAAAAATAATACTAAGGCACTGTGGAAGAATCTGAATAACTTACTAACATGCACAAAGTCAAATAAAAATAATGCTGCAATTCCTGATGACTTGCAAAAGCCCGATGATATTAATGACTATTTTTTAAATTCTGGAAGCAACTCAGTAATAGATCCTGATGTTTTGCAGTATTTCCGTTCTAATAGGCATAATAATGACAACAATTTTTTCTCGTTTGGAACAATTTGTTATGACGATGTAAAGAAAGCTCTTAGTAGTATAAAGTCAAATGCTGTCGGTATCGATAGGATTAACTTACAAATGATACGATTGATTCTTCCCCATTGCATTGATGCTCTTCTGGTTGTATTAAATGAGTCTCTGAACTCATCCACAGTTCCAAAACTGTGGAAAATAGCGGAAGTAATAGCACTACCTAAGGTTAAGCATCCAACGTCACTAAATGATTTGCGTCCAATATCACTTTTACCAACTTTTTCCAAAATTTTAGAGAAAATAATTGCAGCTAATTTAAAACAGTATCTTGAAGACAACAACGTTCTGCCCCTTTATCAGTCTGGTTTTCGACGGAATCATGGGACAAACACAGCTCTTTTAAAAGTTGTAAGTGATATATCTTCTGCATACGATGGCTCCATGTGTACCATTTTGGTGTTGTTGGATCAGAGTAGGGCCTTTGATTCTGTGAATTTTGATTTGTTGCTCTCCAAGCTGGGGTACGTCGGGTTTGATGATGCTGCGTTGAAGTGGTTCGAAAGCTATTTAAAAAAACGATTTCAGCGAGTCAAGTTGGGTGATGGCAGATTCTCGCATATAGCGGAGGTGAATAGTGGGGTGCCACAGGGCAGCGTGCTGGGTCCTATTCTGTACTCTATCTTTACCTTAGATCTGCCTGGAGTTATAGAACACAGTAACATTCATATGTATGCGGATGATGTTCAGATGTATCATACTTGCAGTTTAAATACAATACATATGGCAGTTGATCATTTGAATGGCGATCTGAATAGGTTTAAATATTGGTGTAATCAGAATGGAATCAAGGTAAACTCATCAAAGACTGTGTCTATATGTATGGGACCTGAGCGGCTCCGTAATGCGATTGAGTCTGATTATTGTTTGTCGTTTGACGGGCACTTATTGGATTGGAAGTCTCACGTGAAGAGTCTGGGCTTGATTATTGATAGCTCGTTGAACTTTGAAAATCACGCGAACGGAGTATATCGGACTTGTTTCTTCAAACTTAGGTCTGTTCAGAGCTTGAAGTATTCACTTAGTATGGCTGTAAAGTTAAATATTGTAAAATCCATTATCTATCCGCATATTGATTACTGCAGCTCAGTTTATTATTTCTTTCTGAGTAATTGCAACAAGCTGAAATTACAGCGTATTCAAAATTCGTGCATGCGATTTGTGTGCTGCATTCCTTTTCGCAACCATGTGACTCCTTATTTGACTGAAATGGGTGAACCAAATGTGGAAGCCAGAGTGGAATCTATGTTTGTCAACTTTTTGAGGAAACTTATTACTACAGAGGCTCCTTTCTATCTGTTCGATATGTTGAAAAAACGTTCTGAGGTTCATGATGTCAATGTGAGACGCGACTGCTACACTATCCCCCAACACTCGACGTCAAAATTCGAGGGTAGCTTTTTGTATAGTGCTGCTACACTTCTCAATAAGCATGTTGTGTAGGGTTTATTTTTTGATATTATTATTATTATTGTAATTGTTGATTATTGTAATTTATTGTTGTAGTCTGTGTTTTGTAATTTTTATCATAGACATGCGGTACATTGTACTTTTCAATAAGCTTGTTGTGTAAGGCCTATTTTACTTTTAACTATTGTGATTGTTGTAGTCTGTGTTTTTGTAGTTATTCATGGTCATGTGGAAGATCGGCATTGCCGAACATTGTACCTTTTGTATGTTATTACAATAAAGTTTTTATCTATCTATCTATCTAATCACGCTGTATAGAACGTCTTTGCGTTAACCGAATATTTTTTATAGGGTCTATAAGTAATTCCATTGGAGGAGGTGACGATAACAGCAGTACCGCAACTACCAAAGCCACCGAAACAGTTACTCCAAGTGCAAACGCTGGTTAATTCCGTTCTTTCTCCGTGATTTTTTCAGAAAATTTATGTTTAAAATTTATTCTAGTTATTGCTAAGTACTGGTTATTTTTTTTTAATGAAAAAGCACAAGATACGTAGGCATTATACTGTTGATATACTATTTACCAAACTTTATTTAGTGTTGTGGGCGTGTGGGGTTTTTAAGACAACTTGAATTACTTGCCGCGTGACTAGATTTGTTGTCTTTAAAGTTCCGCTCGTTAATCGGTGTTGTATTGATGTTTTTTTTTCTTTGTATGGTTATCACTACACGGTAGTTGTCTAATACAGTGCCTTAAATTAACTGCAGTAGTTTTTTTACGATAGATATTGGAGATTTACATACGATATAGTATTATGTCCAATGCGCAAATAGTCTTATTAAATCGGCTTTAAAGTTATTTTGTGTATCGATTTATTGTATAGTTAATAATAAAGTACATATATTTATTCTTCCGGTCTTTATTTGGTTGAATTTTTCCTGCTCCATAGTTTTTTAACAGCGCGATATATGGCCTTTCAAAAAATTCCATGAAGTGTTTCTTGTCTCTTATTCGATTTAATTATTTCGAATAGTTTGGTAAAAAAATTATTTTTATCAATAGCTCTGTATTTCAATGAGGAACTCACAGATGTGTTGTTGGTGTACGGATTTGGCCAAGGTAATAGCCGTGAATCTGTAAGGGTATGTGGCGAAAAATTTCCTAACCGTAGTCTACCGAATCACAAGACGTTTGCTCGAGTTAAAAGATATGTGTCCTGGAAACTGGTCGTTTTGCTCCTTCCACAGTTGACTACGGACGCCATCGTTATGTGAGGACACCTCGTGTACAAGAGCAATTTTATTCAGAAGAACCATCTCAGTACCAGGAACATTGGTGTTGAAGTAGCTGTATCAAAAGTCGTTGCGCAGAGAGTTTTGAAAGAGCAGCTAGTGCAGTACCTATCAGATTTCTATCCGGAGCAGCGATGATGAAGTCCACCTTATAAAGTTAACAAATCTGTATGCACTGACAATCCAAAAACTAAACAAATTAGAGGAAGCAATTAACTAAAGTACCTTATCTAAGTATCTCTAAGAAATATTTCAGGCACTATATTATTTTTCCCACGATACGCACAGAAAGGGTAGGGGAAAAGCGAAAGGTATGGACGAGGGTATGGAAGACAATAAAGAATAGGAGAGATAGGATGATAAGACACCCTCTGAGGCACGAAGGAATAGTTCGTGACATACTAGAGTCAGAGATAGGAATAAAAAGAGGTAGGGGTAGGCCCAGATTGGACTACTGCTCTCAAATAGTTAGGGATGTAGGACGTTCAACTTTTGGGGAAATGAGTAGGTTAGCTCAGGATAGGAAAGGACGGAGGTACCCGTCCAATCAGTCTTCGGACTGAGAACCTTACGATGATGACGCACAGAATATATATAGAAACAGAGGAACACATAAATAAATAAGTAAATAAAAAACGAACAAAATTACCCTGGCAGTCCCTGATATTAACGGAGAAACGTTACAAACACAAATCACTTATTACAACTTCAAATTTATTCTAGTTCTATTATCCACTTGAAAAGGTACATAAAAATAAATAAAGGTAAAAAAGTTGTTGTCTGACATAAATTTAAACACTTCGGAAACCCATTGTCAAGAAACAAGCAAACTACAACTGTAAACTGTTCCAAAAATTAAAAAAGCGTAAAACACGTGACTGACTGAAAACTCCACGAAAACTTAAAACACGCACGTCGCCACAGACGTCGAAAATAAATTAGAACAAGAAACTCGATGTAGAACTTATAATACATAATCGCAAATCGAAACCTACAAAATATAAAACTCAAAATATGCTCTATAACAGCAATTGCACACACGAATTCAAAATTTAAGATGATGACTTGATGATGTGTGCTTTGTGCTTTGCGAGCCATGTGACTCATTTGAACCGGTTCAGTTCTGCGGTTCGCCATCTGTGGGCTGAACATTTTAGTAGCAGTGTGAACCCAACTTTATGGAGCTGCTGATCAAAGCTAACTGATTTTTTTATTGGACTAGGTTCAGAGGATATTCTATTTGTAAAATCCATTACTACTTTTTTCAAAATAGTTCTTATTGTACAGAGTGGCCAACTTGCGCAAAATGAAGCTTTTCTCAAAAATGTTAAATGGAATACCCCGTATATTATTTGTAGGTTTGATATCCAGTTTATTAAGCTTTTGACTGATGCAGATATTTTGGCAGGTATGCGACTGATAATTTAGGCAGAAATAAAGATTGAAACTTAAGAATTGAAATTTTTGCTGTGGTTTTTTTACCATTTTGGGGAATTTCCCCCATTTTACCACCCAAAACTCAGAAAACTGCTTACACTTTGTTTTACAGAAAATTTTGCGAACAGAGTTTACACCGGCACAAGAAATCTCATTGCAAGATTACTTCTTGAAAGTACGATTTTCTTCCATGGCACTCCTTGTTTCAATTTATACGTAGGTTTAATAAGTTACCATTTATTTAAGAATATGACCATGAAGAAGCAATCTAGCGATTAAATTTTTTTGTCTCAATGTGAAATCAACTTCTAGAAACAAAATGGGAATCATGTTTTGTGTTTCGGGCGCTAAAATATGGGAGAAACGAATAAACTACTGGTCAAATTACTACATTTTAAAGTTCAATTATTTTCAATTCTACAGAAACCGTCAGTCGCAGACCTAACAAAATTTACATCAATCGAAAGCTTAGTAAACTTTATATAAAATATGGAAATAATATATAAATGGAACACCCATTTGAAATTTTTAAGAAAAAATGCATATTGCTTAAGCTGTCCGCTCTGTATGTTATTAAGTTTTGTGACAAAAGTAAGTACTCAAGAATTTTACAAATAGAGCAGTCTGTGAACCTAGTCCAATAAAGAAATCTTAAATAGTTTCGACCAGTAGATGTCAGCAGCTCCCCAAAGTTGGGTCCACACTGACACTAAAATGGTAATATCTTAAAATCGCCCACTCTAAACTCCATCGTGCAGTACACCATCTTTCATAAAATTGCAAATAATTCAAATATGTAAGCAAATGTGGGGCGTTCCATTTAAAAAAATATAACTTTGGTTTGGTGCTCACAGTGTGAACACTCTGTACACACCAAAATAATTTCATCAGATGCTTCGTGGGGTTCTCAATATACGTGTAAAGTTTTATTTTGATACCTTGAATAGAACCAGAGATATGGGCTGACTACACACTACACACTCTTTTCGTCTGCTTCAGTGCATAGACAAAACATTCTCATACCCGTGTAAAAAAGGTGAAGGAAATATATCGGCACTTACCAAACCAAAAATTAGGTCCAAAAACCCCGAAAATGCAATAAAATATTTATTAAGTTTTGCGTAATATCATTATTACTACGTAATAACCGAAATGATACTAAACAAATACAATGTAAAAGTGCCTACAATTTCAAATAACAAACAAGGAAAAAAAATACGAATAATAAAACAACTAAAATCCTGCACTACCCCCGCTCTTTTCGAAACTAGTTTCAGCAGAACTGTTCTCTTTGCTCTCCAACTGCTGCTTCCACATCAGGGCATAAACCCCTTCTTGCCCTATCAGGTGCTCGTGCCTAACATAAAAAGTAAAATACAATCAAATCTACCGCCGTTTTTTTTTTTAATTTACCTTCCCCTCTCCACAATTTCCCCGTCTTTTATAACTAAAATCTCATCAGCGTGTATGATCGTCGACAACCTGTGTGCCACGACGATCGTTGTCCGATTCGTACACATTTTATTTAAAGATTCCTGCAAAGAAGAGAATGAAAATAAACCGAGGAAAAAATCGACGGAGAACAAACCTGTATGTTCCGTTCAGTTTGAGTATCGAGGGCACTGGTCGCCTCGTCCAACAGGACGATCACCGGGGCCTTAAGGAGAGTCCTAGCTATCGCAACTCTTTGTTTCTCGCCCCCGCTTAGCTTCAAGCCGCGCTCCCCCACCTAAACACAGTTTGTCATTCTCATACCTTCAGAAACAACGAAGAAAGTTTACACAACGAACCTGAGTATCGTACGCGTCCGGGAACGTCAGAATTTTCTCGTGAATATCCGCGCCCTTCGCTGCCTGTATAACATCTGCGTCGCCTGCGCTCAGGCGGCCATATTTTATGTTATACCTAAAATAAATCGAGGGTAAACACAACGGAACAAAGAGGAATTTGCTACTAACTTAATCGTGTTGTTGAACAGCACAGTGTCTTGCGGAACGACCCCGATGGCTTTCCGCAGCGAATCCTGCGATACGGTTTTAATATTTTGGCCGTCGATTACTATCGTGCCGGTCTCTACGTCGTAGAACCTAAATAAGAGTCTAATTATGGTACTCTTTCCGCTACCAGATGGACCGACCTAAAAACCGATAATTACAAGAGAAAAATCAATTTTTAACAAACGAATTACTAACAAGAGCCACCGTACTCCCTTGCGGCACACTAAAAGTGACATTTTTAAGGACAAGCCTCTCGGGAAGATACCCGAAAGTAACATTATTGAATTCCACGACGCCCTTATTGACACGAAGAGGCCCAGCCCCTGGCGCATCTATGATATCTTGTTCTTCTTTCAACAAATCGAACATGTTCTCCATATCGACAAAATTCTTTTGAATTGCTCTAGAAAGAAACAATCATCGATTCTAACACCGAAATTTTCTTGATGCCCAATTTACCGATAGTACGTTCCGAACCAATTCAACGGTACATACAGCTGCACTATGTAACTAGCGAACAAAACGTAATCGCCGACAGAGAGACCCTGGTGATCGACGACCATGTGAACGCAGAGCATGCTCCCGCCCAGAAGTCCGCTACAAATTATAATATTCTGAATAGTGTTTAAAATATTTAGCGTCACTATAGATTTCCACTCTTCATCCTGAAAAATTCGGAGAAATTTCGCGATGAATTTCTTGTCTAGATTTTCACAACTCACTTTAAATAGCAATATGTTTCGCCAATACAGTGGCTTCGTCAGATGGTGGTACAGACTAAACTAAATTTTACAGGAGAACCCGGAACTTCAATATTATCTTACTATTACTATTCATCATCATAATTTCAGTCCAAAGACTGGTTGAACCCTTGCCTCCATCCTTTCATATCCTGAGCTAACCTACGCATTTCCCCAAAAGTTGAACATCCTACATCCCTAATACTGCTATATCATCGGCGAATCTAAGCATATTAATAGTTTGGCCCTATATATTAATTCCAGTAACTATTACATCTTTAACAATATTAATCCCATCTTCAATATACAGGTGTGGGATACGAGAAGAAAGAACGTGTAAAATCAGTGAAGCATGAGGAAAACCAAGTTTTAGTAGCTGCTACTGTTGTTCAAGATACTCATTCAAGTACCAGAGAAATTAGTCGCGAGTTAGAAATAAGTCAAACTTCTGTATTTCGAATATTGCGCAAAAATAAATTTCGCCCGTACCACGTTCAGTTGGTACAGGAACTAGATCAAAATCCATTCTTAAAAAATCGGTGCTGGCCGATATATTCGCTCTACTATTGGTTGTTGGTCGGAGGTTATTAATATCCCAATAGTGTTTATTATTTCTAATCGGTACTAAAACCTGACCTCGGAGCGTAGGCATGACATCATGTCACGAACCGCGAAGCAGCGGCAAGTTCATTCGCCGGGCCTCCCAAATCTCACAACGCCTGTATTACACCCTTGAAATTAAAAGTGTATAATAAATTGTAGTAGTTAAGTTTGGACGTTTTGGTATACAGGGGATGTCCCAAAACGTTTTACTCAGATTATAGCTCCAAAACTATAACAGATAACACTTTGTAGTGTTGATGAAGGAGTACACAACTCGAAGAGCGTAAAAACCCCCGGGGCTGCCGCCTCCGACATACCGCCCCTAATTATTATTTTTTAAATAGCACCCTGTATATTCTGTGAAGGAGCGTGACGAATTTAAATTCTCTACCTAACATTGTTTTTGAAATTTAAAATTGACCCATCAATGGTGGAGAAAACATGTTTTATTTATGTTAAAATCGGCCATGGAATTATTAACTTTTATTGGAACTGATAAGCAAATGACTACCGGCTACAGGCGTAAATGTCGAAGTTAATTTGAGTTTTGTGTTGTGTTCTGAAATGCCTGCTTTATTTATACCATATGAGTATGTGGACAAGCGGCATGTAGAAGAAATTTATTGCCCAGGTTAGAAATGTGTGTGGTTGGAGAAGGACTCCAATTTGAACATTAATTTGATCAACTGATTATGTTATCACATTATTAGTGTTATTAGTTTAACTTATTTTAAACTTTTTCTTTAATAGTTTTAATAATTCCATGACTAACGTAAAAATAAATAAAAAGTCTGTTTTGATGGGCCAATTTTTATTTCAAAAAAATCTTGGATAGAGAATTTGATTCTTTGTCATATTCCTTCACGGAATATGCAGAGTGCTATTTGAAAAAAAATAAGTGGGGTGGTTTGTCGGAGATGGCGGTCCCCGGGGGTCGTTACTTTCTTGGGGTTGTATACTCCTTCATCAACACTACAGAGTGGTTTTTGTTCCATTTCGTTATGTGTTACAGTTTTGGAGCTATAACCTGTATAAAACGTTCTGGGACAACCTGTATAGGGTAGGTAAGTAGCTATATGCCCATTTTTCAAATATCGATTTTATAATAATTGCAGTATTTGCAAAATAACAAGTAAAACTAACAATTGCGTATACAATATTGTGTACTTATTATTGTACTTAACAATAATCTATTTACATTGATACACAGGCATGGGAAGACGGAAAATTGATCGTACTGCTGACGAGGAAGAAGCATTTCAATGTTTGCGGCGAAAGAAACGTGCAGATAATCAACGAAGAAGACATGATGCTCGGTGTGCCCAAAAGTTTCAGACTTTAAAACAACAAAAAATTAACAATGAAATTGTGGAACCTATAGGTAGGGAAAATGGATGTTTTATTTAAGTTTTATTTAAGTTCTATTTACGTATTGGCATTTTGTTGTTGAAAAAGTAGCTAACAAGGAGGATTCTTTTAATGATTGTTGTAGTCATTGATGGTACAGTGTTTTGGATACTTTACCTATTTTTCCACAACCGCTCAAAAGTTTATTTGAATCCACTGATTCACAGTCAAAACGTTCAAAACGTTTTCGTGAACGAATACGTCCTTATAATAATGCTTTTTCATTTGCATCGTTTAACGCAAATTTAGTCAAATTCAGATCAAGACGTCCTGGTCCACATTGTTTTAAAATTCAACGTCAAATTTACTATCATTTACCCCGATCAGGGCGTATCTCCAAGTTATGGTCAATTGTTTATTGTATTGTTGATCCTAGCGAAGTGACAACCAATCGTTCAAATAACAATAATGAACTAGATGTTGAATTGTTACAAAGCCTCGATAAAATTATGCGGGATAATAACGCATTTGCCCAATCTTATCGGGTGATGCACGAAGAGGCGAAAAGACAAGAAGAAATGGAGTTGTACAATAACGAAGCCTGTCCTGAAATGCTACTGCTTTTCACACTAAAGCCTGGCATAAATCATAGAAGATTTAACTTTCAACAGGTCAATGAAGTTGCTGTTGTTTTTTCTACTACTGCTGATGGTGAGATTTTAGAATCATACGTTACTATACGCAATCGAAATTCAAAAGAACTGCAATGCCTAAGTTCAATGGATCCAAATGTGGAGCCATGGATTTATCCATCATTTTATCCTCACGGTACCCAAGATTGGCATCGCAGTTTAATGAAAGTAAATAGTAAGAAGAGTGTTTCGAGAACAGCTTCGTGACGAATTTAACGCGTTTCTACGAGGAGGTCGATTATTTCAACAGTGGCTTGTAGATAACTAAGTTAAAATTGAAAAAGACAGATTAATGTAGGTACAATTATTATTATTATTATTATTATGTTGTTATATTTTAATATTTTAATTATTACTTCATATTATGTTACTATTGTATTATTTCCATTAGCTATATTTTTACAATAATATGCAAGTATTTTTTCTCTTTATATAACAATATTTTTCAACATTGTCAATAAACTATATTTTCCAACAGAGCACAATGTATCTTTCTATTCTTCTTGTCATAAGTACTCCCGCATTTAGATATGATTTCAGGGGAACACACATGGGCCCGATATTTTTATCCCATCAAAATAATATTTATGTTGTACTTTCGAAAATCGAAAATCGGCGCGCGCTAAAAGCGCGCGTATGGAATCTAGTGACTTCAACGATCGGTTGCAGTTTTGTGAGTGAACTTTACGTAAACTTCAGGGGCGAAATAACTTTTTCGATCATGTTCTCTTTACGGACGAAGCTTCGCTCTATAAGAACGGTTTTGTTTCAAGATACAACTGCCATTATTACAGTACTGATAATCTCCATTAGATAAGGCCATTGGATCCTCAACATAGGTGGTCTTTGAATGTAAGGGGTGGCATCATTGGACGGCACGTTATTGCACCACATTTTTTCGATGGAAATTTGAACGGCAGTAGCTACTTACAATTTCTACAAAACGACTTGCCAGAAATGTTAGACAATTTACCACTTGCTACAATACAACAGATGTGGTATCAACAAGATGGAGCGCCTGCGCATTACGGGAGTGATGTAAGGGAGCACTTGACTGCAGCATTTCCAAACGAATGGATAGGAAGAGGAGGTCCGACACCTTGGCCAGCGCGATCTCCAGACCTAACAAAACTTGACTTTTTTTGTATGGGGCCACTTAAAGCAGTTAGTTTACAGGGAACCTCTAACTAGTCGAGAAAATATGATGGAACGAGTTCGCGATGCATTTCAAAGTATCAATGAAGATATGCTGATAAATATGAACAATTCTTTGTTGAAACGGTTGCGTGTTTGTTATCGTGAGGATGGGGGTTATGTCGAACATTTAATCTAACTACATTAATTTATTTTTGATGCTGTTATTATCTAATGATCTTTGAAGTTTTGAAAATAGTATAGAAGATTTGGAACGAACATTTTGTAAGACAAAACAAAACAAAATGGCCAAACGTCAACCATTGTTAATGCATAAACACGATATTATTCAAAATTTCCAGAAAAAAGGGAATTTCTTAAAAACTGCTGGTAACAGATCAGAAAGGAAATTTAATTTTGCGTCTTATGATGTGAGAACCAATGTAGCATTCCATTTAAAAGAAAAGAGTTATTCCTGTTTGAATTAGTAAATATTGGCTTGGATAAATTTCATTTAATTAAAAAGCCATGATTCCATGTTATACTTGTGTTTGATAGGCCGTTTTTTTCTGAAACAAACTGTCAAAACCGCATTCCCCTAATTGCTTTCGTTTCGAAGATATTCAAAATGGCGCCAACTACTGCAAACGTCAAAATTTTCAAAAAAAATTAAAAAACTCTAGAGCGGTTCGACCGAGACCCAATGTTTTATCAACAAACTGACATTTGTTTTTCACGAGAAATCCAGAAATGCAATAATGTACAGGTGTTCCATTTAAAATAACAAAGTTAGTGTCCATTTCCGGTATAACCGGAAATCCGCCATATTTGAAAATATTTTTATCTCATTAAGCACTTATTTTTGAAAAACTTTTATTTGAAAAAGTTTCTTCCAATTCTTTGCATTTATTATCGATCCATTGCTCTCCCACTTGATCGCCTTTATTTCCCTCTTTCATCTAACCTATTTTTATATTTTCGCCTTTCCTCTATTAGACTCACAATATGTTTTGTTATTCAGGGTTTCCTACTTTCATTCTGTTTATGACCCAAAATATCTCTAGCTGCGGGAATCTAAACTATTTTTAATGCAACTGCATTCTGCCTCTATGTCCCTAAACATATATAACGACCAATTAGATTAAAATTTTTCACCATTATTAAATACGTTCCCACAATAAGAAATAGTACCATAATATTGTAAGTTCCAGGTATAAACCATCTTCTGCTGTAACATTTAGTTTAGTCTATACCACCATCTGAATCAGAATTAAATTCCGTATTCAGCTGTTCGCAAAACGAAAAAAATACTCGCCTGAAAATATAAAACGGCCTCTCTGAAAGCATCGACCTCGTAATTCTCCGCCCCGTAATACTTGACGGTCTCGAAATTAAGTAGAGAATCGACGCTACGAGCTCTCGTCGCGTTATCAGCTAAATTCATCCTTCTTTGGTACTTCGTGCGCCATTCAGTAACAGTTACAGTTAAAACTGCGAAGAAAATATTAAAAAAAAAACTATTCTAACGGTAATTAATAAGTAAAAGACGTACCGATATACAAAAGCATGGTAACGAAGACGATCAGACCGAACCAAATGTTAAAAGCACTCACGAAGAATATCACAGCGATTAGTATGTCTATTATGGTGGGAAATATGGAAAAAAGTATGTAGTTTAATAAGTTGTTGATGCTGTCCGTCCCACGGTCCATCACGCGTAAAACTTCCCCTGTTTTACGGGACAGATGCCACCTCAACGACAAACTATGTAAGTGACGAAACAACTCCACCTCGACCTCCCTGGTGGTGTATTGCTGTATCCGAATCCAAAGAAAAGTACGTAAGTTATTCAACAACCCCATCCCTCCGGTTCCGCCGCCTTGCAAGAACTTAAAAGCCACGTAAGTCAGAATCCAGTCCCATCGGAACGTGATAGGCTCATCCGTCATACTATTTACTAAAATAATATAAATTTGTACACTCCACACTCGGCAGCTGTATTATGTACCCACCTATTAATTTACTATAAATTGGAACGTATAAATTAACAACTCTACCCGCCCCCAAGAGCACGAAGCAAAAAATAACCCTGAACTGGAGGCAAAAGTCTTTCTTTGGCCACAGGAAGGGGGCCAAAGTTTTCACTTTTTTCCAAAAATTTCGCCATGTGCTGTAGTTATCAGAACGTTCCTGGAAATAGTACACGAAAATATCCTACTATTAGCATACAAAAAAAAATAATCATTAATCAAATAAACACAACAATAGGCGTTATTTTTAAATTGCACCACGTTACCTTAAACGAAAATTTAAGATGTAATTTGTCTATGTTCACAACTTTTTTTCCCAGAGGACAGTCGTTGCTTTTTTCATCAGAAGACATGGGACCCAAAATTTTGATTCAAAAAACTTTCAAAGTGACAACGGCTGTAGACACATGGACGACAGAAACAGGACTGCCACAATTCCAAGCAATCAGTTTTTATAATAAAAAAATAAATAAACAGAAGGGCCAGATAAGAACCTGAGTATATTGTCTTTGGCACCAAAATACCCCACAGGTTTTTCCCGTAACAGGATAACAGAACATTTAAGAAGAAATGTTTGATAAATTAAATGTCGCGGTATTGTGCAACGATTTAAAAATTCGCAGAAAGCTCACCGTCGCAACAGGACTCCGCACAGAATCGTTCAGCGTTAAATAATCGGGATTCTGCATTATTCCCGGTGCTTTTAAGCCGAGTATGAAAATCAACAGGCAAGATACGTATCGCATTACGAAGAATCCCATCTCCACTTGATCCGTGATCCTAAAGAGGCGGTATTAAACAAGAAAATCGCGAAGCCTATAAACTTACGTGTTCAGCTGGAACCACCATTGCTTCTGGCCTAAATTCAAGAACGCTAAATTCACAGATATGAAAGCCAGGGTCCAGAAGATCAGTAACACGATCCCGTGTCCCCTGGTCGGCACAGAAGGCAGCAAGAACTTCCTCTCAACTTTTATTACCCATATTGAGTAAGGGTACATAAATACTGTCAGAACTAACGTTACTATCTAAAACAAAAACCCTGTATATGTAATAAAAAATTACAAATGTATTACAGCTTCACCGTTAATCATCGAAAAGCATTTGTTTATTTGTTTGCACCTTTTGTGAAACTGCTATTTAGATCTACACGTGACTCTATGAATTTTAAATTTGTAATTGACACAATTTCGTTTGTTCAATATTTGCCAGGCAGCGGTAATAGATTTCGCAATTATCTGACACAGAATTTGCTCCGAATAGGAAATATTTTCCTTCCCAAAGGACTTGTACCTTGACGCAGTTCTAGTAATACTGGGACGGGTGGGATGGCTTGCGCGCTTCAATGATATAAAGAGCCGAACCATAGGTTTAACCATATTGGAGGGGTTTTTATTTGAGAAGCCAGACTAAATCAAGTCCCTGGAAGGGGGCAGCAGCTCTTTCAGTAATCATAGTGGCAGAGATCTTGAGGGTTGGTATGGCACTGTGATACACACTACTGCGATGTGGAAGGCAACGGGAAACCACTACATTATTTTATCCCTAGTACAGCGTACTTTAATTTATGATGATGGCACCTTCTGGAGTAAAATATTCCGGAGGTAAAATAGTCCCACATTCGGATCTCCGGGCGGGGACTGCTTCGGGGGGAGTCATCAGAAATGATAAGTGTAACATCTCACGAGTCGGAGCGTGGAATGTTAGAAGCATGAAACAAGTAGGGAAGTTAGAGAATTTGAAAATTGAGATGGATAGGTTAGCATTAGACGTAGTAGGTATCAGTGAAGTGCGATGGCCAGAAGCTGGAGACTTCTGGAGTGGAGATTTTAGAGTAATACACACAGGATCTGTAGGAGGAAATTCGGGAGTAGGAATTGTTATGCAGAAAAAAGTAGGACAGAGTGTAGAAAATTTCTTACAGCAAAGTGACAGGGTAGTTATGGTTAGGTTAGATTCGAAACCTGTAAAAACAGTAATAATACAGGTATATATGCCCACTTCTAACTACAGTGATGAGGCCGTAGAGGCAGTTTATAGTGATATTGAATATGTGCTAGATTTTGTGAGAGGGCACGAAAATTTAATAATTACAGGAGATTTCAATGCAGTCGTAGGCACAGGGCGAGAGGGCGGAATAGTTGGCCCCTTTGGATTAGGCAATAGGAACGATAGGGGAGTTAGACTGATAGAGTTCTGCGATAAACATAACTTAACGGTCGCGAACACTCTATTTCACCATCATGTTAGGAGATGCTATACGTGGAAGATGCCAGGAGACTTAGGGAGATATCAAATAGATTACATTCTCGTTAGGCAAAGATTTAGAAATCAAGTTAGGGATTGTAGAAGTTATCCAGGAGCAGATATAGATAGTGATCACAACATAGTCGTTATGAAAGCCAATCTTAAATTTAAGATTTTGAAAAAAAGAAGCGGAAGAAGGTATCTTGACCCAGAGAAACTAAAAGATGATGATATGCGCAATAAGTTCGAGAAAAAGACAAACGAAGCACTAAAGGGCACGGGTGGAAATATTGTTAGGGACATAGAGGCAGAATGGAATTGCATTAAAAATAGTTTAGTTTCCTCAGCTAGGGATATTTTGGGTCATAAACAGAATGAAAGTAGGAAACCCTGGATAACAAAACATATTGTGAGTCTAATAGAGCAAAGGCGAAAATATAAAAATAGGTTAGATGAAATAGGGAAACAAAGATATAAGGCGATCAAGTGGGAAATTATTCGGAAATGTAGGAAAGCGAAAGAGCAATGGATCGATAATAAATGCAAAGAAGTGGAAGATAAGTTCGAAGTAGGAAAGACTGATGAAGCATATAAAATAATCAGGAGAAATTTTAGAGAAATTGGATCTAGTACCAAAAACATTAGAAATGAGGCAGGAGATATCCTAATCGGAAGTGGGGAGAAGGCAGATAGGTGGAAAGAATATTTAGGAAACTTATATGCGGGACAGGAAGGGCAAGATATATTAGAAAGCGAAAGCAGTGTAGAGGGGGATAACCTAGGGAGTCCTATAATGAGAGAAGAGTTTGAGATAGCACTAAAAAGTTTAAGGAATAATAAAGCACCAGGTATAGATGGCTTGCAGGCAGAAATCTTAAAGTGCGCAGGTTAAGAGGTAATAGATCGTTTATTTAAATTAATTAGTCGCATATACCTGACAGGCGAGATTCCAGAAGATTACAAACGGAACATCATAGTAGCTTTGCCAAAAAGAAAAGGCGCGGATAGATGCGAAAATTTTAGAACTATCAGTTTAACTTCCCATGCATCAAAAATTTTAACTAGAATTGTGCAAAGAAGGATGGAGAAAAAGGCGGAAGAAATATTAGGAGAAGATCAGTTCGGATTTAGACGAAATAGAGGAACGCGCGAGGCCATTCTAGCTTTACGAGTAATTATAGAAAAAACGATAGAAAAGAGAAAGAGCGTCTATATAGGATTTGTAGATTTAGAAAAAGCCTTCGACAACGTAAAATGGGGGAAGATGTTCGAAGTGCTGAGAAAGGTAGGGATGAAATACAGGGACAGAAGAATAATACATAATCTCTACAAAGAGCAAAAGGCAGTTATAGAATGTGAGCAGGAACAAAGGGAAGTAGATATCCGGAAGGGAGTGAGACAGGGATGTGCATTGTCACCTCTAGTTTTCAACTTATATATCGAAGATGCGATTAATATTGTTAAGGAAAGAACAGCCTCAGGGATCAATGTACAGGGCCAAACTATTAACATGCTCAGATTTGCGTATGATATAGCAGTGTTAGCATCTAGCAAAGAAGAATTAGGAGCGGCTTTGAATGAAATGGAAGCAGTTTTGACACAGGGCTTCGGCATGAAAATCAATAAAAAGAAAACTAAAATTTTGGTATGTAGGGGATGTGAAAATAGAACTAAAATGGAAATACAAATTGGAAATGAGAAGATAGAGGAGGTCGCGGATTTCTGCTACTTAGGAAGTAAAATAACTCAAGACGGTAGGAGCACTAAAGATATAAAACAAAGAATGGCGCAGGGCCGAGTTGCGTTTAACAAAAAGAAACAACTGTTATGCTCGAGAACGGTTAATATAGAGACTAGGAAGAGACTCTTAACGTCGTATGTATGGAGTACGGCATTATACGGGTGCGAAACTTGGACAATAGGAGAAGCGGATAGAAAAAGAGTAGAAGCGTTTGAAATGTGGTGCTACAGACGCATGATGAAGATACCGTGGATAGATAAGGTTAGCAATAGGGAAGTATTAGAAAGAGTTGGGGAAAAGCGAAAGGTATGGAAAACAATAAAGAGTAGGAGAGATAGGATGGTAGGACACCTTCTAAGACACGAAGGAATAGTTCGTGACATACTAGAGTCAGAGATAGGAATAAAAAGAGGTAGGGGTAGGCCTAGATTAGACTACTGCTCTCAAATAGTTAGGGATGTAGGATGTTCTACTTTTAGGGAAATGCGTAGGTTAGCTCAGGATAGAAAAGAATGGAGGTACGCGTCCAACCAGTCTTCGGACTGAGAACCTTATGATGATGAGGAAATATTTAATTAATTTCCAACTTTCGGAGTTGCGAAGATTTTAAACAACTTTTTTACTCAAACTCAAAAGATAGTGAGCCCCACTTAAGTGGTACTTACTGCAAAGTACTCATATCTCATACAAATAAATTAATGTTATATAATAATACAAACGAATACACTTCAATACGAAACTAGTATACGACACTTACCATGTATCCGTAAATTTGTTTATCTTTAATAATGGTCGCCTCTAGTGCGAAAAGTACTATTTCCATAAATGGCACGAATAACGTTAAAAATATTTGTAATACGTATAGCTTCGAGGTATTCAGATGCTGCGGAGAAACTTCTGTGCCGTACTTGCGGTACATGCACAGCTGTATCGTTCCCGCTATCAGTATGAACCCCGCTATGATACTGGGTGCCACGGTACCCACGAAACACTGTGAAGTCCCATGATCCACCCATATTTGACTTATACTTATGTTCGGCGGACAGTACAACATTTTTGCTACGTATTTAACTTCTAAAAAAAAATGCCTTGCTACTAGTAATAACAAATTATATAATTTCTACTTACCGAATGTTTTTTTACCTAAATCAACTCACATGGAACCATTTCTATTATAAAATATTCATATCATTGTAAGTAATGTCGCTTCCTTGTTTTTGTTTAGTCATTTACTCCGTTTTTTAATATTTAGAGGTTATGCGCAAATATTTTGTTAGAAACGTCATCGTACTAATTTGACTAAGTTGACATCACAGAGGATATTTTAGGTCCAATGCGCATAAGGCCCAAAGTAATATAAAGTCCAATGTGCAAAAGCCCCAAAAGTATGCCATCGTGGGTCTTGTGCACGTTGTACAATATACATTGTGTAGCAGAGAGCAGGATTTATTTTATTATATTACAGTGAATTTGACTCAAATTTTGATGTCAATTCTATGATTTATAGAGTTTTGTTCCTTTTTTATATAAATCATTTCTAAAAATAGTCGAGATTTTAAATTTTTTCTTGTTCTAAAATTTTGGTATCATTAAATTCAAAAGTATGATTGTTGTTTTTCATATGTTTACTTATTGCAGAATTAATGTTTTTGTATTTGTGTTGTTTCAGTCTGGTTTCTAAATGGTTTTTGGATTGACCAATACCTACAGGGTGGCCCATTAGTGCGGGGACGGTCTGTATCTCTTGAACCGTTCAAGGCATCAAAATGAAATTTTGCAAGTGCTTAGGAAATCCCATGTTGCATCTTATAAAATTATTTTGGTGTATACAGGATCTTCACATTTTGCGTAACAAACCAAAGTTTCATTTTTTTAAATGGAAACCCCCATTTTTTTTTTAATACCACATTAATGGGTTTCGAGCAGGGGATGTTAAGATATTGTCATTTTAGTACCAATCTGGACCCATCTTTGTGGCACTACTGACGCCTACTTACAGATGCTGTCAAAGATTTCTTTATCAAACTAGATTCACAGACTATTCTATTTGCAAATTCTGCTAATACCTTTGTTACAGTGCTTTACATTATACAGGGTGGTAAACATACGCATAATTGAATTTTTCTCAAGAATTTCAAATGGAATACCCTGTATATTAATTGCACATTTAATAGCCAGTTTACTAAGCTTCTTATTGATACAGGCATTGCCAGGTCTGCAACTGGCAGTTTCTACAGAAATTACGATTGAAACTTACAAATTTCCATTAACAATATTATTTTATCAATATTATTCTAAGTAAAAATTCAAAATAAACAAAATTCCTCGTCTAGTCTCCTTGGTGTACGAAACGGGCCCATCGTTTTTTGTCCTGCGCCATCATTTTTGCACTATGCCAGGTGTGTCCCATTTGTTGTAAAACTTTCCCAATGTTGTTATTCCAAGTTTCCCGTGGCCTTCCTCTTGTTCTTCTCGGTCCAGTTTTTGCCTCCCATATTTCTTTCACTTGTCTATCATTGTTCATTCTCAATAGATGACCTAACCACTGTAGTTGTTTCTGTTCTACCTTCTCTGCTACTGCTTTCACTCCCAGTTCTTGCCTTATTTCATCATTTCTTATTCTATCTCTCCTAGTGACTCCCTTCACTCTCCTAAGGTACTTCATTTCGATGGCTTGTATTTTACTTTTCAATTTTCTTGACAGCACCCATGACTCGCTTCCAAATGTTAGAGTTGGTTGGTAGATCGTTTTGTAGACAGTCATCTTTGTTTTTGTTGATATTTCCTTTTTGTTTATAAATTTCGTGTTCATCGAGTGGTAGAGCTTTGCTGTGTTCTCTACTCTTCGATTTATTTCTAATTCGTGTCCTCCTCTCCCATCAATGATAACTCCCAAGTATTTAAATTCTTCAACTTGTTCTAGTTTCTCCATATCTATTTGGATATTCATCTTAACGTTGTTCTTAGAAGTTACCATCACTTTTGTTTTTGTCAAATTTATTTTCATATTATATTTCTGTAGTGTTACTTTCCAAGTCTCGAGGTTTTTCTTTAAGTCGTTTTCGGTTGGTGCGAATATTACGACATCGTCCGCGAATGCGCATTCGGAAACTGTTATCCGTTTCAGGTTTTTATATCCTATGTGGAGCGTTTTCAGTTTTGGCCTACATTGTTTTATAATGTCATCCATA
The DNA here is from genome assembly GCA_963966045.1 of Xestobium rufovillosum. Classification (NCBI taxonomy): domain Eukaryota; kingdom Metazoa; phylum Arthropoda; class Insecta; order Coleoptera; family Ptinidae; genus Xestobium; species Xestobium rufovillosum. The sequence continues at coordinate 34,240,380 of OZ014497.1, forward strand.
AGTATGACAAAGAGTAGTGGACTCAGTACGCCTCCCTGTCTTAATCCGTCTTTGGTGGTAAACTCTTCTGACTGCATATTTTTAGTTCTGACGTAATTTCTGTTATTATAGTACAGACTCTCGAGTGCCACGATCAATTTAGGTTCTATCCCTCTACTTGAGAGGCTCTCCCAGATTTTCTCCCTCGGAGCGCGGTCAAAGGCCTTTTTCAAGTCGATGAATGCCATGTAAATTTCTTGGTTTTGTCTTGATGCCTTCTCTATTATTTCTTTCAGACTGAAGATGTGATCTTGAATGCTATATCCCTTTCTGAAGCCGCTTTGGGATCCTACTAGTTGCTGTTCAATTTTCTGCCTTAGTCTCTGTTCCAAAATTCGCTCGTAAACTTTGCTTCCCGCACAAAAAGGGTTATTCCTCGGTAGTTCTGACAGTTCAATCTATCTCCTTTTTTGTATAGAGGTAATATTATACCTATTTCCCAGTCCTTAGGCACTTTCCCCTCACGCCATGCTTTTCTACAAATCTCGAGCAACAATCGCATCCCCTCGTCGCCGGCTTTCTTTATCATCTCCGGTTCAATTCCATCGTGTCCAGCAGCTTTTCCGGTTTTTAATTTCTGGACAGCATCTCGCATTTCCTCCATTGTCGGGTCATCTTCCATCTCACATCTTCCCTCTGGCAAACCGCCTATCTCCGATGTTGTGACCACTTCGCATTCCATTTGTCAGTTCTTAGTAATTCTCGAAAATATTCTCTCCATCTACTTAGGACTTCTTTTTCATCAGTTAGTAACTTCCCTTCTTTGTTTTTGATGTGGTTTAATGCAACTTTCTTTTCTGTTCTTAGGTTTTTGAGCACTCTATAAAACAATTTGTGGTTGGCTTTGCTGTTAGTTTCCATCTTTCGGCCGAAATCTTCCCACGATCTCTCTTTTGCTGCCTTTACTATGTGTTTGACTTTCATTCGGTGGTTTCTATATTCTTTATATGAATCTTCAGTCTTCATGCTTAAGTAGTCTTTCCATTTCTTCTTCTTGATTTTTATTTCTTCTTTTATTTCTTCGTTCCACCAGTTTGTTTGCTTTTTGGCCTTATTTATAACTGCGGTTCCACATACAATTTTGGCTGTATTAAGAGCCAAGTCTCCCTGCTGCATTTTCGAGCGATTCAGACGTTCACGCCTTTACAAACTGTACTGCTATTTATTTATATTTTGCTTTCTAATTTTGCAAGCATATACAGAAAGCATTCCCTAAGAGTCGTCTCGTCGACGATTTAAAAAAAAACGAATATAAGTTTGTCTTTTTCGGCTTCAAATATACCCATATTTTGCGTACTTATAACTTACTAAAAAATCACTCTTTTAAAAATCCGAGACGAGAGGCCTATTTCCACCAGTTTCTTCTTTCAAACAAAACAAAGAATTTCAAAATCGGTTCATAAATAAGGAAGTAATTTGTAAAGAGAGCTGCCCTTGCAAACGCAATTTAATGCCCTGCACTGTGGCGACCTCTGCTTCGGAGCAAAAAATTCTTGATGTTCGCGATCGGATACTTGGCTCTTATGATTTCTGTATATACTTGCAAAATTAGAAAGCAAAATATCAATAAATACCAGTACAGTTTGTAAAGGCGCGAACGTCTGAATCGCTCGAAAATGCAGCAGGGAGACTTGGCTCTTAATTAGCAGGTTTTTATATCTTTGCCATGCTTCCTCTACGTTTTCCCACTCAAACTCTCTAGGAATCTTTTCTACCTCTTCTGTGATTGTTTCTCTGTACCTTCTTGCATATTCTGTGTCTGCCAGTTTATAGGTTTTGATTTTTCTGTGAATTGCTTTCTTTGGTACCATCTTTTGTTTGTTACTACTTTGTTTATTCTTATTAACAATTTTTCCGACTACTAGGTAATGGTCACTGAAAATTTCAGCCCCCCTTTTCACCCTGACATCTTTTATTACGTTTCTCTTTTCTTTTTCTACAACTATGTAATCAATGATAGATTTTTCTTTTCTACTCTTAGCCTCTCTGGTGTATTTGTGTATATCTTTATGTTCATAGAACGTGTTTGTAACGATAAGTTGATTTTCTCTACAGTATTCTATTACTCTGTTACCGTTGTCGTTTCTTGCTTCCTCGCCTTGTTTACCTACTATTTGGTAAGTTACCCGGTCCCTCTTCCCTACTCTTCCATTGAAGTCTCCCAATATAATCTTGATTCCTTTACTATCTTCTGTTACCAGCGCCATTTCTTTCCAGAATTTATCTTTGATTTCTGATTTCTCGTCCTCATTGGGTCCATATGCTGCAATTATTGTCATTTTATTTGTGTTTTCATCTAGCTCCACAGACATTATTCTTTCATTTATGCATGTCAATTTACTTATTTTCTCTGTCCATTCTTTACTCAATATATGCAACCCCACCTTTAGCTCTGTCTTCTTGTGACACCCCGCTGTAAATCATCATGTGTTCGTCATCTAATTTCAGTATTCCTTGTCCCTTTTTCTTAGTTTCAGTTACTACTAAGATCCCTATATTTGCCTTCTCAATTTCGTCCGTTAGTTCGCTTTCCTTCCCTTGTATTCCTCTTGCGTTCCATGTGGCTAGATTCCATGAGTTCTGTTTCCTAATTTGCGTTCCTTTTCCATGCTTTGTCGTCATCAGTAAGTTCTGTCCAGGATTTTGTTTTAGTTTTTTGGGTCGTCTCGTTTATTAGGGCTTTCTTCGTCTAAGCTATTGTTTTTTTCGTTCCACTTCCATGCTTTCCCATTGACGAACAGCTTCTGGTATCCTATTTTGACTTTGTTTCCTTTACCCATTTCTTCTTTAGCTCTATCTCTTATTACCTTCTGCATCTCACTTTCCTTTTTTGTTAAATCATTGTTTATGTACACTTCCAGATCCCTTTTGTTTCGTAACTTCACTTTGTTCTGCATTATCTCAATTTGCTTCTTGAAATTCTCGACTTCGCCTATTATTATTTTGTTATTGATTGTGAATGCTCTGTTTATATGGGTTTCTACGCCTAGTTCATCTTTTATAAACTTTTCTATGTTTTTCGTTAGATCTTCTCTATTTTCACTGTTTCTGGGTAACCCTGTTATGACTATATTGTTTTTTCTCTGCTGTCTCTCAAATTTCTCTAATCTCCATTCGATTTTATCAGTTTGTTCCATGTTTTCTCGTATTTGTCTCAGTTCCGTTTTTAATTCTTTGTTTTCTTTTCTTAGTTCTCTTACTTCATCTTTGTATTCCTTCATTTCTTCCCAAATAATACTGATATCCGACATCATTCCTTTCATGACTCTAATTTCCGCCATCATGTCCTTCATCATTTCCTCCATTTTAGAATTTTCTTTTTTCTCTTTTACTGGTGTTCGGGGTGTCTTTTTACTTCTATGGAATGTTGATTACTCTTTTTCTTCCCCCCCTCTTCGTCGTATTGTTTATGTTGGTAATTGTTAGTGGAGGACAAAAAACTACAGCGAGAACAAGTTTATTGAAATTAAATAAATAAATTAAAATTAAATAAAAAAATTAAGAAAATGCAGAAAATCCTTCAAACTATGACAGATGCGAGTTGGAGTTGTTTTGTTTATCACAGGTAACATGATTTCAACGCGATTTGCATTTTCACTACAAAATATGACTTCTATAAAAAGTGAGAATAAAACAGTTATCTCGGGAAAGCAATGTTTTCGAATTACTTTGCATAAAAATGGCACTGTTAATAAACAATATTTACATTATAAATTTGTTCTCCGTCCAGCTTTTCGTTTAAATTACATTTCCTCTACAAAGTCATATTTAGCTTATTAATAATTTGTATCTATACTTTTAACCATTTATCTGTCCTGAAGCAACTCGAAATTTCAAAACAAGGAATTCAATAAAATACGCAACAAAGTTACCTAACTAAATCGATTTAGAATACAATAGGTATTTGTAAGTTGTATTTTGCAAATAAGTTATTAATACTGTGTGACATACCTTTAATATTATGGCAATGAAATGTAATGTCTATTTTTTTTGGTTTTTTAGTATCGGTTTTATTATTGTAAAATTGATGGATTCTATTTTTTATAATTTTCATTATGAAATTTTTAGCATTTTAATAGGGTTTTGTTTAGATTTCGATGTAGATTTTAAAAATGCAAAATTAAACATACTGGTTGTTCAAAGTTTTCAGTATTTTTCAATTCTGAATAAAAAGAGACGCTCTCCCATCTATTATATTTTATATTATGCATATTATATTAAAATACTTATCGGTTAATTACAAGCCCTTAAACGATCAGACATGAACTATAATGACGTTTCTTAAGAAAAGCATAAAATCCAAAATTCGAAATATTTCAAAAACTAGTAGAGACCGACCAAAATGGTATGAATGAAATTGAAGGAGGATAAAACACTGCAGCTAATAGTGTAAAAACTAATATACCGTTCTATTTAAAAAAGTCGAGATATCAATGTTCGAAAAATCTCGAATTTAATGGTCCATATCATGAACTTTCTCAATTCTCTAAAATATAGTTTGCAATGTAGCAGGTACCGTCTTTTGTGTTTAACACAACAGTCAAAACCCCAATTTTTTATTTAATTTAGTTTCCGAGATATTAATTTTTTAAAACAAAGCAAACGTCAAATTTCTAGAAAAATGTCAAATTACGACCAAACGGTACATCTTAAGTCGAAAGAGTTTTTAACAAAGTGACCCTAAACTTCTAAAATACATTAAAAAATGCAATATACAGGCTGTTCCATTTAAAATAACGAAGTTAGTATGTATTTCCGCTATAACCGGAAGTCCGCCATCTTTGAAAATAATTTTAAATTATGCAGCTCACAAATTAGAGCAACTTTTGTGCTTAGCAGTTTTTTCGTATTTCTAACGGTAGTGGAGTTATGGAGGAAGTTAACTTCTTGGCGCCGTTTTCTCAGCATTTCGCAATTCCTCAAACAATCGAAAACGCGTCACCACGCCAACAACAAATAGCGAATTTCGAAAAATACATATTGTATTAGAACTACCCGCTAAATAAAAAAAACGAATGAGAAATGCAGAAAATCGACACTTCAGGCGTCAAAATTAACGGCTGCTCTGTTTGCGACTCCAATTATGGCGCTAGGAATTATAAAATAAAATGACTCCTGACACAGTTACGGGGTTTTTAGTAAGTGGGTACGAAAAATTTCGGATCTTCGACGATCGCCTTTTGCCCAAATCGTTAGTGGGCCATTCATATCGGGCTTATCCTCCCGGCAAAATTCTGTGATAAAGTGAGTTAGTTCTTGTGAATTTTTGTGTATCTCTCTTGGATTAACAGTTAAGAACACAAAAATAAACCGGACGCAAAAATAGGCACTTTAGGCATTTGATCCATTTAAATCAACGAAGTTGGGACATACTGTATAATCCGAGGTACAATCAAAAAATAATTTGAAAGTGTGTGGAATTAAATGGAATATTAAATTAATATTTAATTTGTTTTTTTAGTCTTATCAAAATTGAAAACTGTTCAGTCCTCAAAAATTAACAACTAAACCTTAAAAGCCTAAAGTTTTTTCATTATAAACTATAATTATTAGACTATTGCATACAGAGATGAGGAACTGCATCATATATGATATATGTATTTTACTTATTACTAATTTTATTGTGTCTTGTTTTCCCTTACACAAGGCAATATAACAAAAACAAGCATCATAAAATTCATATAAACTTTCAAACAACAATGCCGCTCTTCCAGAAAACCTAACAACATGCACAAGCACAACTAAAATTTTTAAGAAATAAAAAGAAATCTAAACAAAATTGTTGTATATTGAAAATGGGAAGGAAACAAAAACAGAAAGAATCGGAGGCGGATCAGCTACCATCCAAAGAAATTTTACAATTAAAAGATGACTTCGAACACGAATTCGATCCCCACAGTTCCGAACAACTAGGCTTAGGTTACCAAAACACCTTGGTAAGTATCTTCTGCACATTCGCAATTGTTATGTTTAAGTATATTATTATTTTTTTAGCTCTATGGTCATTATAGCAGGTCTTTAGGAGAATTTGCAAGACTCCAAAGACTACTCGGACCACAAAAGAAGAAAAAAGGCGGTATTAAAGGAAAAGTAAAAGAGTTAAAAAGATATTTTAGTAAGTGAATCATATAGGTACAATTTTTGTAAAATATTGATACAATTTAATTCTATAGGTGTTATTATCGTAATAATCAAATTTGTATGGAATCATACGTTTGGTAGAGTCGGGGAGGATTGGATTTTCCTCACCCTTGTTGGAATCTTAGCTGGAACCCTGAGTTTTACCATAGACAGAGCCATAGGGATTTGCAATTCAGGTAAGTACACATTTGGATAGGCCCTATAATTTTTTATCTTTATCTTTTCAGCAAGAGGATGGTTATATAAAGAAGTAGCATTAAATAACATCCCTGCCCAATATTTCGCTTACGTCAGCATACCGGTCACTCTGATCCTTTTTGGGTCGGGTTGGGTGTACCTTATTGGTCCACAAGCTGGAGGTACGTCAAAAAATAAGCTTCCACCAATCAAACATTATATAAAAAATTAATTACAGGTTCCGGAATATCAGAAATCAAAGTAATACTACGGGGGGTCCATTTAGAAGGATTTCTTGCTTTTAGGACGTTGGTAGCAAAATCTGTTGGTTTAGCTTGTGCAATTGGAGCACAGATGCCCTTAGGGAGAGAAGGGCCATTAGTACATATAGCTTGCTGCATAGCACAAGTCCTTAGTAAATATATTTCAGGATTTAAAGGAATTTACAGAAACAGGAGCAGAAACACGGAAATGCTGGCAGCCGCGTGTGCTATTGGAGTTGGATGCTGTTTTGGAGCTCCTATTGGAGGTAAAATTAACATTCAACATCAAACAGTTCTTCATACACATCCTGTATACGTTAAACAGGTGTAATCATGAGCGTTGAAGTCACAACTACGTACTACTACACCAGAAATTATATACGGGGCTTTTACGGAGCTGTGTGGGCGACAATTTTTTACAGGCTCCTAGCCGTATGGTTCTTGAACACGCACTCAATGACACCCAAATTTCCTACAAATTTCGCCATGGATTTTCCCTTCAAACCCCAAGAGATGTTTGTCTATGCTTTACTTGGGTAAGCAAAACGAATAAACAGTGAAGATGATTTTCTAACAGGCGAAACACTGTATTGCAGCATTACCTGTGGAATAGGAGGCGGAATTTTCGTTCAAATACACAGGAACTATGTAATTTTCTTAAAATCCTGGAAGCCGTTGGCGAAATTCATGAAGAAATTGTAAGAAGTTGATTTAGTACTTATAATTTATATTTTTTTCGTAGTCGATTTCTGTATCCAGGATTTGTTTCCCTGTTCACCTCGTCCATGCTGTTCCCCCCGGGAATTGGCAGGTTTATGGCGGGCCACATAGGCACCAAAGTTCAAATGGTCAATCTCTTCAGCAACTTTACTTGGTCCAGCCCAAATCTGACGGTCGAACAACAAGAAGTGGTGAACAACTGGACCACGCCCATGTCAGGGATCTTCTGCAACCTGTCTGTGTTTGTGGCTTTCACGGTAATCAAAAACCAAAGAAATATATTCGTAAATACTCAACAATTTCATTTTTTTTAGTATTTTTTTGCAATTCTATGTTTTACTTTACCAGTACCATCAGGTTGCTTTATGCCGACTTTCAAGATAGGAGCTGGTTACGGCAGGATTATAGGGGAATTAATGCATAACTGGTTTCCAGAAGGTAAGCTCCAGAAGTTGAACATCCTACATCCATAACTATTTGAGAGCAGTAGTCTAATCTGAGCCTACCCCTACCTCTTTTTATTCCTATCTCTGACTCACTTTAAGATTTAAGCCATCTATTTAGTATTTAGGATTATAATTTTAGGTATCAAATACTACGACAAGATGACCCCTGTGGTACCAGGTGGGTATTCTTTAGCAGGAGCTGCTGCTTTTACAGGAGCAGTAACCCATACCATAGCTCCAGCAGTTATAGCGTTTGAAATGTCGGGTCAAATTAAGACTTTAATACCAACTCTGATAGCCATTTTGCTATCAAATGCTACAGCTAGTTTGATAGCACCAGGACAGTACGACAGTGGGATACTCTTCAAGAATTTACCGTATTTACCTGATCTCTTACCGTGCAGCAGTGGTAAGCAACTTTCATGAGGTGCTTTAAACAAAAAAAATCTTTTACATTTCCCAGGTATGCACAGCATCTACGTAAAAGACTTCATGGTCAAGAAAGTCAAATATATTTACCACAACATGACTTTTGCCAAACTCAAGGATGTTCTCAAGGAAAACAAAGAACTTCGACAGTTCCCTTTAGTGGACAGTTCAGGAAATATGTATCTACTGGGTTCGATACATAGGATGCAGCTCATCAGACTTTTGGAAAGGCATATTGGCAAAGACAGACGACAACAGTTGTGCACGATGAAGATGCAAGAATACCAAGAGCAGCTAAGAGCAGAAGCAGTTGTTGAAGGGTGTGTGAAAGCGAAGAAGGTGGACAAGGGACGATTCGAAGTGGTACCTGCCCCTGACGTATTGGTGGTTAAACAATTAACAACAGATGCTTTGGGAATAGAAAAAGTAAGTTCTAACTCGATACATATCCCAAGAAAACCATTCCATTGATGTTTTCAGATGCCCAGAGATCAAATATACGACATGTCCCCAAAAGATAGGAGAGCTTGGGAAGAACAGCAAATGCAGCTTCCCGTGGATTTTTCCAAGTGTCGCATCGATCCTGCTCCCTTCCAACTGGTGGAAACAACATCTCTTCTAAAAGTTCACTCCCTATTTTCTATGATTGGCATAGATACTGGCTATGTAACTTCCCGTGGCAAGTTGGTTGGTGTTGTTGGAATGGAGGAGCTAAGACAAGCGATAAAAGATGCAAATGCTGGAAATCTACCCCCTCATGACTTGGAGATTCCAATGCCCAACAGTAGAACTCCCAAGAAAGATGACACTGATGACGAAGAAGAAGAAGGCGACGAGGAATGTGAAGAATTGCAAAAGAAAGAAAGCCGTTAAGCGACGGTACAAAACGTTTTAAAAAATTCTTTCCTACTCAACATAGAATATTATGAGTAATTATTATTATACCTACTATTTTATTCGTTTATTATTATTAAAATAAAGTGACCATTAATTCCAAGCAATTAAATCGTCCCCCACTTACGTTACCACTTATCTACAAAAACATATCAATAAACGATGCACACTGCATTACATAAAATGCTAACCACAATAATTAATACAGGATAACACAAATTAATGTAAAATGTAGCGCAGGATGTAAATTTGTACAACTTTTGTTACAATTGTGTCTATTGGGCACTATTATTAAACAGACTGTCGCTATTATGGAAAATTATATAAAAGTGGCAAAAATCGACAAATTCGCAGTGATTCGGGTAACAGAATTATAACCATGAAGTACACTATTGTTGCTGTAGTAGTTGCTGTTCTTTGCCTATCAGTAAGTATAAATACATGTTTTTTATTATGCAAATAAATATAAATCACTTCTAAATACAGTCGAGATTTTAAATATTTTTCTTGCTCTAAAATTTTTAAAAATTTTCATATGTTTACTTATTGCTGAATTACTGGTTTTGTATTTGTGTTTTTTCAGTTTGGTAATTTTCATTTTCTTTTGGTTTTTGATATCGGTATTATTATTGTAAAATTGGTGTATTCTCAGAACATTAGAAATAAAATTCATAATGCTTTTCAGTGCAAAAAGTTAATCATTAATAAAATTAATAAAATTAAAGATAATTTGATAATTTCGAAAGCAGACATATCCAATGCTACAGTAATTTTATCTAAAGATGAATATACCGTGTGACAAACTTCCATGTGTACATGGGGAAATAACATAGACAATTACATTTTTGGGGATTCCTGCTCCCCATGTATAGTTACAGTGGTGGTAAAGGTAGCAATCGAAAGATTATTTTTTCTGCGTATGAGGATATCAAAAACTCTACAACTTTCCAATTTATTAAAGCATTAAAAGCAGAAATTACATTAATAATTTTCTAACTAAAACACAGAAATTTATCAGATTATCCATGACAACTTAATTTATTCTAATCACGGACGTCTTTGATTTTTATGGATTTTCTGAACTGTCAACATTTAAAAATGAACAAAAATATTTATTCAGTTCAAGAAAAGGTTTTCATTGTGAAAATATTTTACGGCGGCAATAGTTTGTGCGTAGTCCGTGCCTTATTTTCTGTAAAATTCAATAACGGTCCTATTTCTTCGGTATAACAACAAATAATTTAGTAAGAAATTTGAAGGCTGGGAATCTTTCATCGAAAGAAGTTAATTTTTACTAATACATAAACTTGTTTTTTTATTTAGATAATTCTCATTCACATTATTATTGTATAGTTGACAATTTATTGATTACTGGTGTGGATGTTTCGTTGGTGAATGCTGGTCCATAGTTTAGGGTAAATTGTAGGTGTCGTCTAACCTATTAAAAAGTTTTTGGGAAAATGTTAAACCAGTAAAATTAAATAATAAAAATTAAATTACTTTAATTTTACTGCAATTATGAAAAATTTAACAAGCGGCAACATTTGTTTATTTTGCTCTAATGAATTTTGTAATCTGGCAATTTAATACTTATTTATTTCATATCTGTAAGGACAAAAACTTATTAATATACAATGAAATTAAAGTAACATAAAAAAAGAAAAATAACTATAACAAATATTCAAATAAACCCCCATTCTGTATCAGACAGTATGCCAGCCTATTATAGAAAGAATTTCTCACATTCGCAAGTTGCCGATCGTTTATTAAGTTGCATTCCGCAAAAATAGCATTCCTCAAAGAATCAATATTTGGGTGACGAGTTTTATAAATTTTATTTTTTAAATGACCCCACAAGAAAAGTCACACGGTGCCAAATCGGGAGATCTAGCTGGCCAGTTTATAGCACCACCTCGACCAATCCAGCTCTCTGTAAATATTTCATTTAATAATTCTCTCACTTGTGCTCCAAAATGTGCTGGGCATCCGTCATGTTGAAACCAGACCTCCCGATTCGCATGTGCAACTTCTTCTAATGGCAGGGCCAATATGGTTAATTAAAAGATCTAAATAAGCTTCTGAATTTAAATTTCCCTGTATTTCAAATGGTCCTATAATGCGATTATTAAAAATGCCTGCCCAAATATTGATTTTTGAAGGATATTGCGTTGTAGTGGCTAGATTTATTCTGGGATTTTCCTGGGCCCAATGCCTAACGTTTTGTGAATTTGGCTCTTGATTTAAAGTGAAGGTACACTCATCGGTAAAACAAATTGATGAGAGGAAGCTGGGATCCCGATTAGCCCGTTCTTGCATTTCTTCACAGAAAGTTTGCCTTGATTCTTCGTCAAAAGGAAGTAACTCTTGGTGACATTGGGATTTAAAGGGATGATAGGTATTTGTTTTTTTTTAATATGTTACGGACAGTTTCTCTTGAAACATTACATTCTAGGGCAATAGACCTTAAACTATAGATGTTGGACTAGCAGTTATCAGGCCTATTACCATTTCATCTACCTCAACATTTAGATTTCTTGGAACGACTAAAAAAATAAATGATAAGATTAATTTTAGTTTTGTTTCACTCCACGTTATCACTTGTTAAATTTCTCATAATCCCAGTAAAATTTAAGTTAGCGAACAATAAGGAATTAGCAACTAGGTAATAATAATAAGCGAATCAGAATTATCTAAATAAAAACCAAGTAAATTTATTAGTAAAAATTACCTTCTTTCAATGAAAGATTCCCAGTATCTTCAAATTTCTTAACTAAATTTTTTATTGTTGTTACCGAAGGAATAGGACTGTTATTGAATTTTACAGAAAATAAGTCACGGACTACCCGCAGACTATTGTCGCCGTAAAATGTTTTCACAATGAAAACCTTTTCTTCAACTGAATAAATATTTTTGTTCATTTTGAAACCCAAATTTTAAATTGTCGATAAATAATGTTGACAGTTCAGACGAATTAGAAATTAGAATCAAGGGAGTCTTTGATTAGAATAAATTAATTTGTCATAGGTAATCTGATGAATATCCGTGTTTTAATTTGAAAATTATTAGTGTAATTTTTGCATTTAATGCTTTAATACATTGGAAAATTGCAGAGTTTTTGATATCCTCATACGGAAGAAAAAGTAATCTTTCGATTGCCACCTTTACCACCACTGTAACTACACATTGGGAGCAGGAATCCCCAAAAATGTAATTGCCCATGTTATTTCCCCATGTACACATGGAAGTTTGTCACACGGTATAACAGAGATGCAAAATTTTATTAGAAATGAAAAATTAACTGAACTAAAAAAGATCCAACAAAACACTTTCAAACAAAATTAGAAGACCGATTAAAAGATTGCAACAGTATTCTTAATGATAATTATGAAAAATTAAAATTAATTAATATGAATGCATGTGCCCCTATAGATTATATAGAGTGGCCCATTAGTGCGGGGACGGTCTATATCTCTTGAACCATTCAAGGCATCAAAATGAAATTTTGCAAGTGCTTAGGAAATCCCATGCTGCATCTTGTAAAATTATGTTGGTGTATACAGGGTCTTCACATTTTGCGTAACAAACCAAAGTTACATTTTTTAAATGGAAACCCCCAATTTTTTTAATATTCACATTCCCCACAAAATTTCATGGAAAACGATATACCACATTAATGGGTTTCGAGCAGGGGATGTTAAGATATTGCCATTTTATAGTACCAATCTGGACCCATCTTTATGGCACTACTGACTCCTACTTACCGAAGCTGTTTACGATTTCTTTATCGAACTAGATTCACAGACTATTCTATTTGCAAATTCTGTTAATACCTTTGCTACAGTACTTTGTATTATACAGGGTGGTCAACATACGCATAATTGAATTTTTCTCAAGAATTTCAAATGGAATACCCTGTATATTAATTGCACATTTCATAGCCAGTTTATTAAGCTTCTGATTGATACAGGCATCTCCAGGTCTGCCACTGACAGTTTCTACAGAAATTAAGATTGAAACTTACAAATTTCCAATTTCACTGTTATTTTTTACAATTTTATTCGGATTTCACCTATTTTTTCACCCAAAACCAAAAAAAATGTTTAAATTTGGTTTCTGCGCAAAACTAAGCCAATATAATTTACATTTCCTCTACAAAGTCATATTTAGCTTATTAATAATTTGAATCTACTTTTAACCATTTATTTGTCCTGAAGCAACTCGAAATTTCAAAACAAGGAATTCAAAATACGCAACAAAGTTACCTAATTAAATCTATTTAAAACGGTACAGGTCCGAATTTAAGTTAAATGGGGAAATCCGAATAAAATTGTAAAAAATAACAGTGAAATTGAAAATTTTTACGTTTCAATTTTAATTTCCGTAGAAACTGTCAGCCGCAGACCTGACAATGCCGGCATCAATTAAGAGCTTAGTAAACTGGCTATTAAATGTGCAATTAATATACAGGGTGTTCCATTTGAAATTCTTGAGAAAAATTCAATTATGCGTATGTTGACCACCCTGTATAATACAAAGTACTGTAGCAAAGGTATTAACAGAATTTGCAAATCGAATAGTCTGTGAATCTAGTTCGATAAAGAAATCGTAGACATCAGCTTTTGTAAGTAGGCGTCAGTAGTACCACAAAGATGGGTCCAGATTGGTACTAAAATGGCAATATCTTAATATCCCCTGCTGGAAACCCCATAATGTGGTACATCTTTTTCCATGAAATTTTGTGGGGAACGTGAATATGTAAAAATGGGGGTTTCCATTTCAAAAAATACAACTTTGGTTTGTTACGCAAAATGTGAAGACCCTGTATACACCAAAATAATTTTACAACATGCGGCATAGGGTTTCCTAAGCACTTGCAAAATTTCATTCTGATGCCTTGAATGGTTCAAGAGATATACCGTCTCCGCACTAATGGGCCTCCCTGTATAGACTAATCAAAAACCAAAAAATTAATACACATATAAGACCAGTAGTATCATTTATATTAATGCTCCCCCAAGAAATTTAGCTAAAAATGTTAATAATATATCAAAATATCAAGAAGAAAAATATTCCAACCCTTTTTGGTTTCTTTTGATGTTACAAACATGTTCCCTAATATTCCTCCTTATAAATACTTAAAATTAATTGACAATATTTTAGATAAAACACATAAGTACTAATATTATTACAAAAAATTATATTATTACTGCTTTCCAACTTTGTATTGAACAAAATTATCTCCAGCTCAATAATAAATATTATGCTCAACATTTAGGTCTTGCTATGGGTTCACCAATAATTAGCCCTTTATTAGCAAATATTTTCATGTCAGATTTTGAAGAAAAAATTATGAATTCCGAATTAGGCAAACAACATATTCTATTTTGGTATAGCTATGTAGATGATATTATGCTTGTTTTAAAGAAACAACAAGACAAGTAGACAATTTTCAAAATTTTTTGAACAGTATTCATCAAAAAATAAAATTTTAAAAAGAAATAGAATCTGGAGACAAAATTAATTTCTTAGATTTAACTTTAACTTTAATACAGATGATATTATTCTTTCATCAAATTCAAAATAATTCTGCTTACAATAGGCAGGTTCGGTAATTTTCAAATTTCATTAAAATTGATAGAGTTTATTATACTGAAGGCAGCTATGTTGTTAATTTTTGTTAAAAAAAAATTCCTTCGCCTGTGGAGCCGTTGCAAAGTTTTCCGTCGGTGCGAGGCTAGAAATCGTACCTTGCAGCGAGAGTAGGCCGCGTGACGTCAGAACTTAGTATAACGTACAAGTCCCAGCTTCAGCGCGCAGCAGTCCCATAAGTATTATGCATATGCATGTGTAGTTAAATTGTTAAATATTATTAACTGGTTCTAACTGGTGTTTTCTGTTTTGTACCCAGACTAATACATCGTACAGCACACCAATAAAACGGAAAAAGTGGTTCGTTGGAGCCAGAAGGAAAATCGGTCAGCATTATCGATATTTTCGCAAGTTAGTTTATCATTGCAAAAGTTTATAAAATTATCGGCTGCCCCATTGCAGCCCTCTAAATAAAATCGAACATAATGTAATTTATCGACAGTTTTCTGGGACCCCTTGGTACCTGGTAACGTGTTACGGTTAGCATAATTTGAAACAGGATGCTAGGAGCATGACGGAGCCAAATACTGAATCGCCGTAGCGTTCCCTCCCTGAACTAAAAAAGGAAATTTTATTAACTATTTTACAATAATAATTAAATAGTACGTCATCATAAAGTTCTCTTTTGAAGACTGGTGGGACGCGTACCTCCATCCTTTCCCTGAGCTAGCCTACGCATTTTCGTAAAAGTAGAACATTCTACATCACCAACTATTTGAGAGCAGTAGTCTAATCTGCTCCAACCTCTACCTCTTTATTCCTATCTCTGACTCTAGTATGTCGCGAACTATTCCTTTGTGCCTCAGAAGGTGTCCTACCATCCTACGATCCTATACCCTATTCTTTATTGTCTTCCATACTTTTCTCTTTTCCCCAACTCTTTCTAATTCCTCCTTATTGCTAACTTGTCTATCCACGGTATCTTCAACACCCGTCTGTAGCATCACATTTCAAACGCTTCTACTCTTTTTCAATCCGCTTCTCCCATTGTCCAAGTTTCGCACCCATAGGTATAATTTCGTACTCCATACATGCGTCTTTAAGAGTCTCTTCCGAGTTTCTACATTAACCGTTCCAGAATATAGCAGTTGTTTCTTTTTGTTAAACAAGTACCTACCTAGTATCTACGTAGCGTAGTTTTTTGATTCGGGTGAGTTGTATTTGTTCCCGTTTTTTTAAAAAAAATCCAATCCGTTATAAAACTGTTAACTTTATAACTTGTCAATCACTTAGGTATACATACCTACATAAATGAGTAGGTATGTATTGTATTGTATTAGAGAGTATAGGTATAGGTACCTATTTTACAAACAGAAGTAAGCAGGTATCTATAATCTACATACCTACTTATACTGAATTATAAAAGGCATGTACAGTTAATAAATTGTTGACTTTGTTTTACTTATACCGGTCTGCCCTTACACTACTCTTTTGAGGTTGAATGAAATTGGGGTTAGATGCAAGAATCACACACCATTTTCATATTTACCGGGACATTTACCGACCTACTACATAAATATGGCAAATTATGTGAATCGGACTTTTGATACCCTTGTTGCATCATTATATCGATTATGTTGTCTTTGTTTTATGTTTCCTTGACACCTAACTTTAAAAATTCACGCTCGAAATAGTCCCAATAAGTATGTTATGAGATAGGTACCGCTTCACGGGCACTTCAAGAGAAGTGGGAGGAGCGCCTTACGAATCTCTGACGTCAAACCAATAACAAAGCGAACTAGCATGTGGGTGTGATAAGCTAATTTCTTTCGCTTATTACGCCGCAAAAAAATTTTTATAGAAAAAAAATTTCGCTGTAAATCAATTACAATAACAATTTTCTGTCATTTTCATGCCAAAAATAGATATCTTAGTTTTCTCCGAACCTCCCTATTGCTATAAATAACGGATTTAAGATTGAAATCATCCAATAGGATCATAAACAATAAAAAATGTAAAATTACCTGTAATAGCATAATATCCTGAATTTTCTAATGATAAAGTTATCAAATTTTGCAGAATTACTTATTTTGGAAATATTTCTGGAAAGATTTCCATTATTCCGAAGCAGATTTTCTTTCTTTAGTTAAAAAAAATTGTTTCCACATTTTAGTTCTTACCATTTTTTTTGCAGTCGCACATGGCAAGTGCAGCAGCTGGGGCAGGTTCTGGACAAGGAGGAAGCGGTGGCGGAGCCGGTGGAAGCGGCGGTGCGGGGGCAGAAGGAGGAGCAAGCGGAGGCTTTGGAATGGGCCTGGGCGTCACTGGCGGCGCTTCCGGTAATGGAGGAGCCGACGGAAACGCCCGCGGCCAAGGCCAAGGTTCAGGAGGTGGCAAAGGTTGCTTCACTTAGAAAAACATATCGATCATTTGTTCTGATAAAACATCTTTATATTGCAGGATTTGCAGGACCATCATAAAAAAAACTCAAAAGAAGGAAAACGCGCACGATCGGAGCTTAATAATGCACCGCAAATAAAATTTGTTTTGTTCACTAAAACTTGTTTCAACGAGCAAACACTTTCGTTTTAATAAATACAAATGTACTCTTGACGTCTGTCAGTGTTACTTACAAAACACCTTAACCTAATTTTTGCAATATAATAGCAGTTTATTGACAGTTTGTGTGCTGTGGATTACGTTTTATCCACCAAGTGTGATCTGCCCTTGCACCTGCACCAAGAGCTTGTATAGGTACCCAAAATTATAAAATTGTTTTTATTCCTAGAATCATTTGGATGATAGATCAAATCAAACAACTAAACCAGCCATGTCTAATTACAAAAAAAGGATTTCCGCAAAACATTACACGATAAAATCTAATAATAGAGCGAATGGGGTATATATCATCAGATTTGTTCATCTAATATTGCAAAATTAGCTTCATTAGGTAGCAGATTTGCAAATTCGATAAAAATGACATTCATACTCGTTTTTTGTTACAAACAACTAAGGTTCGTCGAATTTCTCAAAAAAGATGAGAACGATTCTGGTATTTTTGATTTTCTGCGTCTTCACTGCGACACCCGTAAGTATTGTGCACATACACACTGTCCCATGTAATTTCTTTGGTATAACATATAGCATCATTGCGTAACAAACAATTATTCGTTCATTAACTTATACACGACACAGTGGAGCAGGGCATTTTTAGACATAGAAAACGCCAGGAATGTTGTAACTTAAAAAATTGCTCACCCTGTAAATCGAAGTACTACTTATCCTTAAATTTTATCACCTACCTAAAACAAAAATTACTCGTGATCGTCTTTAACAACGACAAAAAGAAATATTAAATTTACCTTAAATCCCAATTTGTTGCGTAATTTTTCATTTCCCCCTCGTATATTAAGAAAACTTCGCGCACACTTAATTATTATTCCGAAAAAGAAACTATTTTCATTAATTCATTCAAGTCATTTTCGTTAAACACACTTCAAATTAACCCTAAATCACAATTTTAATCGGAAAAATTGTTGTTTTACAACTTAAAATTTAATTTAAAAAGGGCCGTATTTTATATTACGTATGCATAATCTCGCCATCTCGGCAGACTTTAGTATAAAGAAATGATGCATTTGCCACTGCTTTTTGTTCTTTGTAACTTGCATCCATGGCAACGATCATAATAAACTATGTCTGCCTCTCTGGAATTTCTAAGCCTACTTGTTACCAAATAAATATTTTTGTTCAAAACGATCCTTACAATATTATTTTTGTACTATATTATTTAGAGGCCTTATCAAGGTTCTGAAGGTCCAGGAAACAAGGAGAAATCTTGTATTTGGATCATTTTCAGAAAACTTCATCCACCAAGACGTAAGATCAAATATAAACTCGAAAAATGCGCCATTAATAAATTAAAATTTGGTTTCTAAGATAATACTACTCCGGCGCCATCTACAACTGCCGCGGTTCCATTACCAAGCCAAACTGTTGCTCCTACGACACCCACAGCAGCAACCACAACTCGAGCAGTTCCAGCACCATCTGGAACGCCACCAGCTGAACCAACGCCATCTGAAGCACCAGCACCTCCTGCGGAAGCAGAGCCACCAGAGTCTCCTGCAGAAGAAACACCTGCAGAATCAGAGCCACCCGCAGAAGAAGCTCCTGCAGGTGACGTACCTGCTGAGGAAACGCCACCAGCAGAAGCACCCGCAGAAGCGCCATCCGAAGATGCTCCCGCGGATGAAGCGCCATCTGCAGAACCAGAGTCTCCTGCAGAACCAGAGCCACCCGTAGAAGAAGCTCCTGCAGGTGACGCACCAGCGGAGGAAGCACCTGCTGAGGAGACGCCACCAGCAGAAGCGCCCGCAGAAGAACCACCTGCGGAAGAGTCACCGGCAGATGAAGCGCCATCTGAAGATGCTCCCGCGGATGAAGCACCATCTGAAACCGGCGCTGCTGAAGATGCGCCTCCAGAAGAAACTCCAGCAGAAGAATAATAATATGGTGTTAATACTTAATACACCAGAATAGCAATGTATGTAAGTTATACAAATTAAACACTTGGAAGAAGCAGTAGTCGCTTATTTTAATCTTCTCCCAATGAATAATTGCGCACGCGCAGTTTTTGGAATAGCCTGCGTAGTTAACTCGCACACAAAACTGTCAACGTCAACAATGGCAAACTTCACATAGGTGTTTGTTTGACATTTTATGTCAGTTTTGTATTCAAACGATTCCCAGTAATTTCTATTGATTTCTCAGATTTTCCTCTTATTTTTTTGATGAAAACTGTCTAATAAACCATGGAAGAAGCGGTGGAAAATTTGGAAAAACAGGTTAATTAATAATTTCAATTTATACGTGTAAATTACCGTGTGAAATTCTAGATGCTAAAGGCGGACGAAAAATTAGACACTTTGGCTGTTCAGGTAGGCAACATAGAAAGTAACATATTTTCAGACGACGGGACCCATGTAGAAGTATTCAGTTTGTTGAAATCCGTAAACGAAGTGAAGTCCAACTACCAGAACTTGCGGAAAGATATCATGGAGGTTCAGTACTTACAAAAAGAGTTGAGCACCTCGTTGCAAACGCAGCTGAAGCTGATGCAGTCGAAATTCAACATGTTGAAAGAGAAAATCACTGTAAGCGTGCCTCAGAGTTCTACGGGAGTGCCTAAGGAAGCAGACGCGGAAGAAAAAACGGAGTAATTATGTGACGTATCGTATATGCTATTGCTTTAGAAATGGCAACAAAATCTCTCCGTAACGAGGCTAGGTTGCCATTTTTAGTGCGAAACAGAGCGTTACTGACTTTGCGAACTGTTATACTGATCATTTTTGTGATACAATTTGTGTTTCGTTAAACGGAAATTTAAAATGGAATAAATCCAATGTTACTCTAATTTCGCATGCTTCGGCATGAGTGTTGCCCGCTTCTTTGGTTTTTTTATATTTAATTTCGTTGTTTATGGTTGTTTTATGTTGTTTCTTGACGATGACGGGTGTGAGTCGTGGTGCTTGTAGAATAACGATTTCGTTTATTTTTTCGTTGTTTAAGTTATTGTTTGTAGCATATTATTTTGAATAAACTTTAATTGTTTCGTTTTTAGTTTAAATTTGCTTATAAAACTACCCTTTTGCACTTAGTTTAATGTTATTCACTATCTCCTACGGTGCATGCATATCTTCACCTATTGTATGGCTTCAATGTGGTAAAATAAATAATATATCATCTATTAAAAATGCATGATGTTTAGAACTTGTCAATTGATGTCTAAGACTATTGAAATAGACTATATATAGTTAATAAAATAATAGGAATACGATGTAACATAGGAAATATATTTATATTAGTTTACCTTGTCAAAATTTCGAATTTTTACAAGAAATGAAGGAGAGACTGGAACGTTAAGAGTAAAAAAGGAGATATAGAAGACTACCAACGAGAAACAATGACATATTTCAAAAATACCATCTAAAATAGAAGTAGACTTTATAATTGTACCTGATTTTGCAAATTCCTCGAATAATAATAATAATAAACCTGCCTTATATACCAACTTCACTCCTATTTCATATAAGGTGAGAAACATACTGAACTACCCTCGTATACAATATCTTAATTTTCAAGTTTAGTCTGTGCAGATTTTTAGACACCGTTACCTTTGCTCAAACTTTTTAAGCACAATATAACAAAAAATTTGAATGTTTTTGAATCAATGTTGACACATTTTAAATAAATAAAGCACGGTGTGTAATAAATAATATTCTTGCTTTTAAATTAAAAAAAAACGAGATTATTTCGAGAGTTTATATATGTGTGTTGCTCAAAAATAATGTATTTAATATTTAAATAAAGTATTCTTTTCAAAAAAAATCAACTTTCACTTTTTGTCCCATCGCATCCCTACGTAAAAAGACCTTCGCGTAATTTTTACAGTTTGAAGCGAACTGTTGAAAAAAATGGAAGCTGGTTATTCGTTGTGAGTTATGTGCTTCAAACATGGACCAACAATATCAAAACGGTATGTATTTTTGCGGTTTTAACTGGACTAATAACATGAAACAGCAGTTTTTAATTAAGTTTCAGTCGTATAAATACTCTATATTATTCCTAATTTCAACAAAACATGATAATCTTGCGTGGGTTGACAGTTTGGGCAGCATAAACAATAGAAATCAACTTAACATCGCATATGGCTAGCAATTTATAATATTATTCGAAATTAAACACACTTAAGCGTAGATTTTGCCCATATTTAAATTATTATAACATTGTTGAACTTCAATTTTGTTAAGAATAATCATAAAGTCTGATTTACACCATAAAATAACCTCAAAACTTCAAACTTGACATTGACAGATGAGGAAGCGAAAGAATCGGTTTGTGCGGGATGTTTAAACGCCCTAGACGATGAAGAGGAGTACATTTCAGCCCTCGGGCACCAATGGCACATGGAATGTTTCAGGTATTTACCAAAAAACACCAATTTTGCACAGAAATTGTATGCATTTTTTAATAGATGTTCGGCTTGTGATGCGGCATTGTCCAATTGGTATTTCGAGAAAGACGGGCTGCTGTTTTGTAAGGAAGATTATTGGAGTCGTTACGGAGAGTCCTGTCAGCAATGTAGTCAAGTAAGTCTGATAGAATTCATCGTAAATACAGATACATGAGGTTTATTATCGTAGATTATAACTGGACCCGTTATGGTAGCGGGAGAGCACAAATTCCATCCGGAATGTTTCTGTTGCGGTTCGTGTGGTGCTGTTATTGGCGACGGAGATTCTTACGCTCTGGTAGAAAGATCGAAGCTTTATTGGTAAGTCCGTTTTGATTCGATCGATATTTTTCGTGATTGTACTATTTTTACGCAGCGGGCAATGTTACAAAAGACAAATGCAGCCGTTGCAGAAAACGGCAAGATTTCCGTTCATACGTAAACCTCATTCGATTAGGTTGGTCGATATACGGGGCGGGCAAAAGATTAAATTGTCCGAGGACACGATACATGGGGCTACGCCGCAGTGTTTTACGATCTCGCAGTAAGTTATTTCTGTTCGATAAATAATTTGAGACATTAACTGATAACGCACGTCTGTTTGACTGCGTGCGAGTCGCATATTAATATTATTTTACATTATTTAACCCTGTAGGGTGCTTTGGTGTATTCGAGGAAAAATATTGCAGCTGGCTTTGGCATTTCTAACATCCGCATTTAACTTTTGCTGCTACCTAACACCTAAGTATAGGTACGTTGGTGTTTGCTTAACGTCGGCAATTTAAATATAATTTTTTTGTACAGATTAGACGTCAATAACGACTTGATGTCCCTTCACATAGGCGACCGAATTTTAGAAATAAACGGTACTCCTGTTAAAAACACTCCTCTGGAAAGTGTCGAAGATCTCTTGCAAAATTCAAACACCGTGTTACAAGTACGCATTTTATATAAACTTCTTTGAACATTTCGCGTATAATACGATCGTTTTTAGTTGACTATCGAGCACGATCCGGACGCTATCTCTCGAAGGATTCCGACGTTACAGCTTCCGGCAAATAGCTTGCCTCTTACGACTACTTCTAGTGATACAAACATTCCAATTTCTCAGACGAATAGGGAAGAACGAGGGTTCGGATCGACTGATTCTTTGGTTAACGAACATTCCAATAGTTGTGATAACGTGGATAAAAGTGCTGACGTTAATAAATTGTCGCCCCCAAAGAATAATTTGCGGGACAACAGTAATAAAGAAAGGCTGTTTAAGAGGAGGGACGAGGGGTACATGAGCGGAACACGGTCCAGGCAGCTGAGGAGAAAAAACCACATTTCAGAAAATAGACAGTCGTTGGATAAAGAACGCAGTTCTTCAATGAGTCGCTTGTTGGATGATGCTCCGAATTCTAAACGGGGTATCGAGTTATCGAGGGCATACTCTTTTCTAGAACCACGACCGCAACAAAGAGTATTTCGAGCATCAGACCTGGTAAAAGGTGAGCTCCTCGGCCAAGGTTTCTTCGGGCAAGTTTTTAAAGTGACGACTCGAGATACGGCCGAGGTGATGGTCTTAAAAGAACTTTACCGGGTCGACGAGGAAGCGCAGAAGAATTTTTTAAAAGAGGTCGGTCGATTTTACGTTAAATAATACTCGAGACATACGATGTTTGATTTCAGGTGGCTGTGTTGCGTAGTTTACATCACAACAACGTACTGAGGTTCATAGGTGTTTTGTACAAAGAGCGCCGCTTGCATCTTGTAACTGAGTACATAGCGGGCGGCACACTCACCGAGCTCATTCACGACACTTCTCAGCCTTTGCCTTGGGAGCAACGAGTGTCTTTCGCCAAGGATATAGCCTCGGGAATGGCTTATCTCCACTCGATGAGTATAATTCATAGGTATAAAAATTTTCTATTGTTAGGTATAAGTCGCTCCAAAAACCCGTAAACTTACACTTGTATCTGTAACTTGTCAGTTAATATCTGCAAATTTACACTGGCTACGTGTAAATTTACACTTCCTAACTGTAAATTTGTAATTAATAACTGTAAATGTACACTTAATAACTGTAAATCTACACTTAATAATTGTAAATTTACACTTGCTGACTGTAAATTTACCTTCCCATCTGTAAATTTACACTTCCTCTCTGTACATAACATATACCATCAAATGTATGATTAAAATGAAAAGGAAATTATTTAATAAATACATTAAATCACGAAGTAGTAAAGATATGAGAAATATAGTGAATTCCTCCATAAAAAGAGAGAAAGCTGCTTACATGCAATATGTACTTAAAACCTGCCAGTATGACCAAAAGGCAACTTGGAAGCATCTTAAGCAATGGGGTGCACATAAAGTACCGCAAAGAAATTCCGATGAGCAATCATTCCCTAATTTAAATGCAATAAATCAATATTTTGTAAACATTGCAACCGATACCAGTCCAAGTAATGACATACTGGATTTTTATAGGCAAAATAAGTATCTAGCGGAAATTTCCACTTTCCAGTTTAAGCCTCTATGCCATTATGATGTCTGTAGAATTCTTAATGGCATAAAATCAAATGCAACAGGAGCAGATGGCATCTCAGTGCAAATGCTACATCTTGCAATGCCTTTTATTGAAGGGAATATTAACTCATGTTGTGAATACCTCTCTAATGACAGGACACATTCCTGAACTGTGGAAAATGGCTGTCGTAATACCACTCCCTAAAGTTAATGCAGCTGAGAGTTTCTCTGAACTCCGGCCAATAAGTATTTTGCCAGCTGCTTCCAAAATACTAGAGAGAGCGGCTGTTGAGCAGTTCCATGCTTTTATCGCTCAAAACAATATCTTGCCAACGCAACAGTCTGGTTTTAGGCCAAATTTCAGTGCTGAAACAGCACTGCAACGAATAACATACGATATGTGCAAGGCTATTGATGACGAGAAGGTAGCATTTCTTGTAACACTTGATTTGAGTAAGGCATTTGATTCTCTTAGCCACGAGCTTCTCTTGGAAATTTTAAGTTATTTCGGTGTCACTGTGGAAGCCAGGTGCTGGTTTTCGAACTACTTATGTCACCGCAAGGAAGCATTCTGGGTCCTACCTTGTTTGCAATATATACGGCCCTGCTTCCTTCCAGCCTATCGGAGAGTCAGGTGATGATGTATGCTGATGACGTCCAACTTATCAGGTCGTCTGCCCTTTCTGACATAAACAGGAGCCAAATGTTACTGAATGCGGAATTAAATAAACTAAAAGCATGGTGTGATGGTCACACCCTGAGAATAAATCCATCGAAGACTTTTTATATGTTGGCTGGAAGTCGATATAAAATAATGTGTTTGGAGGGTGTTACTCTGGATGTTCATGTAGGGGAACACCTTATAGAAAGAGTAAATAGTGTAAAAAACTTGGGTATGATTTTTAATGAAACTATGACATTCAAAAAACATGTTAATAAACTTGTGAGTTCTGCCTATTTAAAACTGAAAGCACTGTATGAATTCTGTGACTGTCTTCCTAGTGTAGTGAAGTGGAACGTTTTTCAGGCTCTAATCTTGAGTCAAATTAACTATTGTGACACAGTTTATAGTCCACATATTTCAGTATTATTAAAATCTAAATTACAACGTGTACAATATAATGGTTTGAGGTTCTCATATAGGAATGTTAAAAGACGAGATCATGTAACGCCCATATACAATGAACTCAAGATTCTCAAACTCGACGGCCTTTGCGAGTTACACTACACCAATCTTGCATGCAAGGTGGTCCAGAATGAGCAACCGAAGTATTTGTCTTCATTACTTGTATTTAGAAGTGAAGAAGCTAATTCCCAATTAAATCTACGAAATGCAGATAATTTAGGAGTGCCACCCCACCGCACTAGTAAATTTCAATGTAGTTTTGCTTATCAAGCTCCTACATTATACAGGGTGTGATTTTTAAGAGTGGACGGGCTATTAGTCCGTAACAAGAGCAGATACAGAAAAAATTTTCAAAGTAACTTGAGTTTATTTTGAAAATTCTATCTCCTAAAAATATTTTCAATTATACGAGGTGCGTCCTAATATTAGTAATTGTATGCAACTTTCTTTTTTCTTATGGAACAGGTATAATTTTATATCTTTTTCCGATTCCTCATAACATTTTAATGTCACTTTATTAATCATACTTTATGGCTATCTTTGTGGGTTTGTAAGAAAAAAATGTTTTTCTTGCAAATTTGACAGATAAGTGGTACATTTTAAAAATTCATATCTCAGGAATGGTAGCGTATAAAGGAATAAATGTTTTATGCAAGATGTCCATATTAGTGTAGTTTACATTGGATTGCTCAAATTATTTGAAAGTTATACCGGGTCTGTTCAATAAATAATTTTCTAAAAATGACAAAAATATCGCAAAAAGTCGATTTTTTTCAAATGCAATGGTGTATTTTTTCTTTCACCAATGCAAAGAGCTCAAAATTCGTAATAGGAATGGTTAATAATTTGTAATTGTTGTATAACAAAATTTAATTTTTTTTACAATTTTGCCCAATAATAATTGTATTTATTAATCATTATTTTAGTGAGTAATATACCTCTCAATAAAATGAGACAACGATACGAAACAACAATTTAACGCTATTGCATGCCTTCAATTTTGGGTACTAGACATCCAGTAGACGTAATGTCAATAATTGTTTCATTGTTCAAGGATGACAATTAAGTATTGGGCAAAATTGTACAAAATTTGATATATCTTTTAAATTTTGTCATGCAACAATTACAAATTATTAACCATTCCTATTCAGAATTTTGAGCTCTTTGCATTGGTGTAAGAAAAATACACCATTGCATTTGAAAAAATTGACTTTTTGCAATATTTTTGTCGTTTTTAGAAAATTATTTATTGAACAGACGCGGTATAACTTTCAAATAATTTGAGCAATCTGATGTAAACTACACTAATATGGGCATCTTGCATAAAAATTTTATTCCTTCATACGCTACCATTCCTGAGATATGAATTTTTAAAATGTACCACTTATCTGTCAAATTTGCAAGAAAAACATTTTTTTCTTACAAACTCGCAAAGATATCCTTAAAGTATGATTAATAAAGTGACATTAAAATGTTATGAGGAATCAGAAAAAAATATAAAATTATACCCGTTGCATAAGAAAAAAGAAAGTTGCATACGATTACTACTATTAGGACGCACCTCGTATAATTGAAAATATTTTTAGGAGATAGAATTTTCAAAATAAACTCAAGTTACTTTGAACACTTTTTCTGTATCTGCTCTTGTTACGGACTAATAGCCCGTCCACGCTTAAAAATCACACCCTGTACATATAATCGTCTACCCATGGACTTAAGAATGTGTAAAAACCCTATTAAGAGGAAAGTCAAATTGAAGAACTTTTTCCTTCATAGACAATTGTTATTGTAATTTAAATGATGAAAGAGCGTCTATATAGGATTTGTAGATTTAGAAAAAGCCTTCGACGACGTAAAATGGGGGAAGATGTTCGAAGTGCTGAGAAAGGTAGGGATGAAATACAGGGACAGAAGAATAATACATAATCTCTACAAAGAGCAAAAGGCAGTTATAGAATGTGAACAGGAACGAAGGGAAGTAGATATCCAGAAGGGAGTGAGACAGGGATGTGCATTGTCACCTCTAGTTTTCAACTTATATATCGAAGATGCGATTAATATTGTTAAGGAAAGAACAGCCGCAGGGATCAATGTACAGGGCCAAACTATTAACATGCTCAGATTTGCGGATGATATAGCAGTGTTAGCATCTAGCAAAGAAGAATTAGGAGCGGCTTTGAATGAAATGGAAGCAGTTTTGACACAGGGCTACGGCATGAAAATCAATAAAAAGAAAACTAAAATTTTGGTATGTAGGGGGTGTGAAAATAGAACTAAAATGGAAATACAAATAGGAAATGAGAAGATAGAGGAGGTCGCGGATTTCTGCTACTTAGGAAGTAAAATAACTCAAGACGGTAGGAGCACTAAAGATATAAAACAAAGAATGGCGCAGGGCCGAGTTGCGTTTAACAAAAAGAAACAACTATTATGCTCGAGAACGGTTAATATAGAGACTAGGAAGAGACTCTTAAAATCGTACGTATGGAGTACGGCATTATACGGGTGCGAAACTTGGACAATAGGGGAAGCGGATCGAAAAAGAGTAGAAGCGTTTGAAATGTGGTGCTACAGGCGCATGATGAAGATACCATGGATAGATAAGGTTAGCAATAGGGAAGTATTAGAAAGAGTTGGGGAAAAGCGAAAGGTATGGAAGACAATAAAGAGGAGGAGAGATAGGATGGTAGGACATCTTCTGAGACACGAAGGAATAGTTCGCGACATACTAGAGTCAGAGATAGGAATGAAAAGAGGTAGGGGTAGGCCTAGATTAGACTACTGCTCTCAAATAGTTAGGGATGTAGGATGTTCTACTTTTAGGGAAATGCGTAGGTTAGCTCAGGATAGAAAAGAATGGAGGTACGCGTCCAACCAGTCTTCGGACTGAGAACCTTATGATGATGATGCATTTCTTTTGAGAGATGGAGAATAATAACCCTTTTGGTTGAACCGTCTTCTCTTTGTACATATTTTTTTTTATGTGTGCAATAAATACATATTATTATTATTATTATTATTATTATTAACTCTTAATAACTGTAAATTCACGCTTCATAACCTAATTTTGTGGAGCTATTGACGTCTGCTGATCAAAGATTTCTTTATTTACAGTTAAGTGTAAATTTACAGGAAGAAAGTCGAAATTTCGAGAAAAAGATTAAATTTCCATGTTTTTCTTGCATTCCCCTTTGCCTCTTGCAATTTTATTTTATTAGAAATTTCGAGAAAAAATACGATATTTCCAGAAATTTACAGGAAAAAACGAAATTCGACAAATTTCGAGAAGAGTCGAAATTTCGAGAAAAAGATAAATTTCCAGAAAAAGTCAAAATTTCGAGAAAAGTCGAAATTTCGAGAATAGTCGTAATATCGAGAAACATCGGAATTTCGAAAAAAAAAGTCGAAATTGCCAGAATAAAGACGAAATCACCAGGAAAGCCGAAATTTCGAGAAGAAAGTCGAAATTTCGAGAAAAATATGAAATTTCCATGCAATTTCCATGTTTTTCTTGAATTTTCCTTTGCCTCCTGCAATTTTATTTCCGCATTCTGTTTTTTAATTTTTTCTCGAGATTCAGACTGTCTGGAAATTTCGACTCTTCTGGAAATTTTGTCTTTTTCTTCGAAATTTCGACTGTAACTTGTCAGTTAGTATCTGTAAATTTACACTTGCTACCTGTGAATTTACACTTCCTACCTGTAAATTTTCACTTAATAACTAAATTTAAACTGGCTAACTGTAAATTTACACTTCCCCTCTGTACATTAACTCTTAATAACTGTAAATTTACACTTCATAACCTAATTTTGAGGAGCTACTGACGTCGCTGATCAACGCTATAAAAGATTTCATTTACAGTTAAGTGTAAATTTACAAATAGAGTAAATTTACAAATAGAGAGGGTAAATTTACAAATAGAGTAAATTTACAAATAGAGAGGGTAAATTTACAAATAGAGAGGGTAAATTTACAAATAGAATGTGTAAATTTACAGATAGCAAGTGTAAATTTACAGCTATTAAGTGTAAATTTACAGATACTAACTGACAAGTTACAGATACAAGTGTAAGTTTAAGGGTTTTTTTATTGATGTCCCTTCTACGCTTTCGTATTAAATATGTAGATATAAAATAAATTTCTCTCGAGACGATAGACAAAATTTGCTTTGTCGGTTTATTAATTTTGCCTGTAAAGATTTTTACAAAATGAGTTTTTCCGAATATAAAAAAAACAGGCGGTATACATTTTTTTTATTAGTTCAAATTGTCTAGGGACCTGAATTCTCATAACTGCCTGGTTCGTGAAGACAAGACGGTGATTGTAGCTGATTTTGGATTGGCTCGAATTGTGTCGCACGCTACGAACAGTGCTAGACGCGTTTCCCCAAAAGGACCTCTGGGTTCAGGCGGGAAGAGACAAGAGCGAAAAAAACGATACACCGTCGTAGGAAATCCGTATTGGATGGCTCCGGAAATGATGAAAGGCAACAAGTACGACGAAAAAGTCGATATATTCAGTTTCGGTATCGTTCTATGCGAAGTGAGTAATTTCTTCAGTTTTCCTTCGCTCGGGGGGTTGATTTCATGATTATTACAGATTATTGGAAGGGTTCAGGCCGATCCAGACTTTCTCCCGAGATCCAACGACTTTGGTTTAAACCAGAACGCTTTCCGGGAAAAGTTTTGCGCCTCGTGTCCGGAACCATTCTACGAAATCGCTTTTCTGTGCACCGATCTCAATCCTGACAAGAGGTACGTCGATTGTTACCTTTGAATTTCGATAACCTCCTTTTTTCAGGCCTCCGTTCGAAGTAATGGAAGTTTGGCTGGAGTCCCTTTCCATGCATCTCGCGGTGGGGATGCCTCTTCCCTCGGATCTCCTCTTCGACATACACCATTACCGAGGGATTAGTCCCTCTTCGTCCGGCAGTACCACGCCTGAAGGAATACCGTCGGGACATCGCAGTCCCGCTCTAGAACCGATATGCGAGGGAAAGCTGGCCCCGAATGAACTTATACTCAGCTCCGAGAGGCTGGCTAAGGTTTCCGATTGTCCGGTGAACGGACGCGTCTTCCTGAGCAAGAGCTGCGAGAACTGCAGCGAAACGTGCCAAAACGTGGAACACTGCAGCAAGAGTTGCGAAGATTTCGGCCAGAAATTCCGAGACTCGAGGGTTGCGAAAGGCAAGCGACTAATTCGCGGTAATATTTACGAGAATGTTTATAAAGTTCGCGACGACACCCAGAGGGGTTTCCCGAACTACGAAAACATTGACTTCCTTAAGAACGATGCGGCGTTTGCTGGCGACGGGGAGAAACCGATCAGTAAGCAGAAGTTACGAGAAGAGAAGCCGATAAACGTTGCTGCGGTTCCGACGGAGAACAATGTGAAGGAGTGCAAGTTCGCGGTGCCGTTGCGCAAAGTGCCTAAGAATTTCACGAGGAACAGGCTGATACGTGAGAGCAACAGGAGAGCGGCGGAGAGTGCCCGGCTTGAAGCGGAAGAGCAGGTATGTCATCAGTTGAATCCTTAAGCTTTTGTTTAATGCTTGGTCTGCAATTGCGGAAGATTGTTGCTTTTCTCTCTTTTTCTTGTTTTTTTTTATTAATCTGCAAAATTGTTCAAATCATCCCTTTTACCCTTTTTGTATATAGGAATAATTTTAGCAATCTCTCGCTCTTCTGGAAATATGCCACTTTCTAACATTCCTCTTCTCTAAATTGTATATATTATCATTACTTTTTATTTCGAAAGCTAACTTTTGACCAACACCTCCAAAATGTTTGTTAAACTCTCGAGCTATCTGCCTTTCATTTTCTATTGTTTGTCCATCAGTACTTATTATTTATTTTACTTGCCTTTTTTCTTTGCATACTACTCACTTCTATGAAGGTGCTGAACGGACATGGAAGGAAAATAAAATTATTTTCGACTTTTTCCTCGAAATTTCAATTTCTTTCTCGAAATTTCCTCTTTGTTCTGGCAATTTCGACTTTTTCTCGAAACGTCATCTTTTTTCTCAAAATTTAATCTTTTCCTTGAAGTTCCGACTGTCAGAAAAATTGAAAATTTCCAGAAAAAGACGATATTTCTAGAAAAAATTTGCAGGAAAAATACGAAATTTCGACAAAC
Source organism: Xestobium rufovillosum (assembly GCA_963966045.1). Lineage (NCBI taxonomy): Eukaryota > Metazoa > Arthropoda > Insecta > Coleoptera > Ptinidae > Xestobium > Xestobium rufovillosum. The sequence continues at coordinate 34,271,871 of OZ014497.1, forward strand.
TTCGAGGAGGAAGTCGAGATTTCGAGAAATAAGTTGAAATTTAGAAAGATGAACTTTCCAGAAAAAGCCGAAATTTCCAGAGAAAAGACGAAATTTCGAGAAAAAGTCGCAAATGCCAGAATATAAAGACGAGATTGACAGAAAAAAAGACGAAATTTACAGGAAAAAGACGAAATTTCGAGAAAATATCGAAATTTTGAGATTAAATTTCCAGAAAAGTTAAAATTTCGAGGAGACGAAATTTCGAGAAAAAAAGTGGAAATTTTGTAAAAAGTTAATTTCAGAGAAAAAGTCGAAATTTCCAGAATAAAGACGAAATTTGGAGAAAAAAGTTGAAAATAATTTTATCGACATTTCGACTTCTTTCTCGAAATTACGGCTTTTTTCATCAAAATTTCATTTTTTTCTCGAAATTTCAACTTCTCGAAGTTTCGACTGGCAGAAAAATTGGAAATTTCGAGAAGACGATATTTCCGGAAAAGACTAAATTTACAGGAAAAAGACGAAATTTCGACAATTTTTGAGAAGGAAGTCGAGATTTCGAGAAATAAGATGAAATTTCGAGAGAAAGATGAAATTTCCAGAGGAAGTCGAAATTTCCAGAGAAAAGACGAAATTTCGAGAAAAAGTCGCAAATGCCAGAATATAAAGACAAGATTGACAGAAAAAAAGACGAAATTTACAGGAAAAAGACGAAATTTCGAGAAAATATCGAAATTTTGAGATTGAATTTCCAGAAAAGTTAAAATTTCGAGGAGACGAAATTTCGAGAAAAAAGTGGAAATTTTGTAAAAAGTTAATTTCAGAGAAAAAGTCGAAATTTCCAGAATAAAGACGAAATTTGGAGAAAAAAGTCGAAAATAATTTTATCGACATTTCGACTTCTTTCTCGAAATTACGGCTTTTTTCATCAAAATTTCATTTTTTTCTCGAAATTTCAACTTCTCGAAGTTTCGACTGGCAGAAAAATTGGAAATTTCGAGAAGACGATATTTCCGGAAAGACTAAATTTACAGGAAAAAGACGAAATTTCGACAATTTTTGAGAAGGAAGTCGAGATTTCGAGAAATAAGATGAAATTTCAAGAGAAAGATTAAATTTCCAGAGGAAGTCGAAATTTCGAGAAAAGGTCGAAATTGCCCGAATAAAGGCGAGATTACCAGAAAAAAGACGAAATTTCAAGAAAAAGTCGAAATTTCAAGAAGATTAAATTTACAGAAAAAGGTCGTAATTTTGTGAAAAGTTAAATTTCAGAGAAAAATAAATTTCGAGTAAAAGTCGAAATTGCAAGAATAAAGACGAAATTTCGAGGAAAAAGTCGGAAATAATTTTATTTCGTCTTTTTCCTGTAAATTTAGTCTTTTCCGGAAATATCGTCTTTTTCTCGAAATTTCCAATTTTTCTGGAAGTCGAAACTTCGAGAAAGAAGATGAAATTTCGAGAAAAAAATGAAATTTCGGCTTTTTTCATTGAAATTTCATTTTTTTCTCGAAATTTCATCTTCTTTCTCGAAGTTTCGACTTCCTGAAAAATTGGAAATTTCGAGAAAAAGACGATATTTCCGGAAAAGACTAAATTTACAGGAAAAAGACGAAATTTCAACAAATTTTGAGAAGGATGTCGAGATTATGAAATTTCGAGAGAAAGATGAAATTTCCAGAGAAAGTCGAAATTTCGAGAAGAAATACGAAATTTCGAGAAATGGTCGAAATTGCCAGAATAAAGGCGAGATTACCAGAAAAAGACAAAATTTACAAGAAAAAGACGAAATTTCGAAAAAAAGTCGACATTTCAAGAAGATTAAATTTCCTGAAAAAAGTCGAAATTTTGTAAAAAGTAAAATTTCAGAGAAAAAGTCGAAATTTCTAGAAAAAGTCGAAATTGCCAGAATAAAGACGAAATTTTGAGGAGAAAGTCGAAAATAATTTTATCGAAATTTCGTTTTTTCTCGAAATTGCGGCTTTTTTATCGAAATTTCATTTTTTCCTCGAAGTTTCGATTGCCAGAAAAATGGGAAATTTAGAAAAAAAGACGATATTTCCGGAAAAAAGACGAGATTTACACGAAAAAGACGAAACTTTGACAAATTTCAAGAAGTAAGTCAAAATTTCCAGAAAAGGATTAATTTTCCAGTAAAAAATCGGAATTTCGAGAAACATCGAAATTGCCAGAATAAGACGAAATTTCCAGAAAGAAGACGAAATTTACAGAAAAGACGAAATTTCGAGAACGTTGAAAATAACTTTATTTTTCTTCCATGTCCGTTCAGCGCCTTCGTACATTTCATTTAACACTTTCCATGTTTTTGTTACATTTCCCTTTCCTCCTGCAATTTTATTTCCGCAGTCTGTTTCTTAATTTTTCCTCTAGATTTCGACTCTTCTCGAATTTTTGTCTTTTTCTCTAAATTTCGACTTCTTTTTCGAAATTTCGTCTTTTTGTTCAAAATTTGCACTTATTATACAAAATTTCTCATCAAATTTTCCAAGAACTGTCGTTTTACAGGTAACGGACACACCGGCATGTTCTCTCCGCTTTTTGGGCAGGAGGAACAATGCCTCAGATTCGTGTAAACCGTCTACAAAGTGTTCGAACTTGAGCCTGCAAGACATGGGTACGATAACGACGACGCCAACGTCAGTCGTTACGGAAAAGTACATGAATAACCAGCGACCGCACGAGTGCCAAACAGACGATCGTCTGTGCCGAATTCCGGACATCGTCTCGTCTACTTTCAATAAAAGATTGTTGAGTCCTTCTCGGAGTCGCGGTGCGTCGGAGATAATCGAAGGGAGCGCTTGTAAACGGAGCCCGGAAAAGATGCGCGAAAATCAAATTTTCCCGTCTAGTTCCGGCAGTACGTTCAGCATAAGCAAGAACATCTTCAAGAGGAACGATGGGAATCGTAATTCTGACCGTAATATCGGGCAACGTAAAGCTGCCGTTCCGAAATCTCCAGCGAAAAGTATTTTTAGAAGTAGGAATATACGGGATTCCCCTTTATTCGAAGGTAAGGAGTCCACGGGGGATGGTTTGTGTGATAGTGCCGGTGCTTCTGGACGTTCCAATAGTTTAGTGCGAAATATAATAGATTCGTTGAATAGAAAAGATCGATCAGAGTTAGGGGTAAGAGGTGCCTTCGGTAGGAGTTCTTTGAAAGTTACGGGGAGCCCGAAAGTAACGTCGCCGGTGCGGAGCTCGAGCCCCGAGGAGTTTACCGCGCTTTAGATTTAGGATTGCGAAAATTTTCGCCGTCTTTTATGATTTAATCGTACTTACGAAAATGAAGTCATTTTTTGGTTTAACTCGTAATTTGGTGCTCTTTTTCTGTGTATATATTTTTCTCGTATACATATTTTGTATTTCTTTATTATTTACTAATCGTTGTATCGTTTAAGAATTTTTATACGCTCTTTTTTTGTATGTTAATAAAAAAAATTTTCGATAACAAAATTACTAATGTTTCTGTGATAAATTTGGTAAGTAATATAAAAAGTGCTAAATTTCCTTTATTTGTATTGTTTTTTTGTCGTTACGGAGTGTGCAATGAAAGAAATCCAACCGAATTGGCATATCAAATCAAGCCATCGAATTGGCACAAAGATTCGTAAATCGATTCATTGCATATCGATTCGAAATGATTCAATGAGTACCACTTCAATCGATTCAGTGCATATCGGTGCGAATCGATTCAATAGGCATCGATTCAAATCATCGATTTGATTGGCTCATCAAATCGAATCAACTCATCGAATCGAATCGGCATATCGAATTTAAAGCAGAATTTAAATAATATGTGAAAATAAAACAGAATTTTGGGTCTTTCATTAAAAAAGTAACTATACAGGTGTCCCAATAGTGGAGTTTTGTGCAACGCAGTAGGTATTCTGCTGGGAAAAGGTGGTTTATGGGCGTTCACAAATATTGCTGTGGCTTTGTTGAATCCGAAGATGTTTAATTTCCAAAATTCTCAATATTCTTCAAAATTCTCCAAAGTGCATAATAAAGTAGCAAAACTCCACCGCGGCACTATTGGGACACCCTGCACTGTAAAACTTTAACACGTTCGCTGCGGCACGGGTCACATAGACCCCGTACAGCACCAGCGTTGCATGCGGGCCTTTCCAAACGTTACTTTTCCTGCGGTGCGACTTTAAATAAACATAGTAATTTTTTAAATATTTTCATTTTGATTGAAGATATATAGTTCCCATAACATCTTCTACCTTCACAAGTCTTAAAATCATACGGGGTTTATACGACCCGTAGCGCACATGAATACGATTTTCATACTTGTGTGCGATACGGGGTTTGTAGATGTGTCTGAACTTGTTCGCTAAACCGTCTGCGAATATGCGGTTTCAACTCATTTCTTGTCAGTACCGCGTACTAGTAAGTTGAGAAATATAACAATGAGTGGTCGTGCAAAACAGTTGGTGAATTTAGCCGGCCTATTGTCTGGCTTGTTTCAACGCTGCCCACGAAAAGCATGGCAACTGAACCATTTTTGTACGAAAAATTGTTTTACTTTAATAATATAAGTGTTCTTTTTTATTTTTCAAAAATAAAGCTTTATTGTAGTTCTGAATCTTTGGAAATATTGTAACATGTATAAAAATAGTTTTTCGTCCTTAAATGCTATACGGGACATTTAAGCCCCGTGCTATTACAGCCAATTATAGATCCTGCTTACTAGAAAGCACCACCCATAATGCAATCCCTTCCATTATGACGTTACGGCTATTGTACGGGACTTATAGACCCCGAACCGCACAGTGACAAAAACTGATACGGGGTTCATATGGCCCGTACCGCAATTCAAAAAAGTATTTAGAATACGCCACCGCAGCGAACGTGTTAAAATCACAGCTTTCATATAGACCTGAGCTAACTTTTGACAAATAGCTGCAAAATGCTTGTTAAACTCTTGAGATATCAAAAATATTTTCGACTTTTTCTCGAAATTTCTCGAGTTTGAAAATATCGAGAAAAAGACGATATTTCCAGAAAAAAGATTAAATTTACAGGAAAAAGACAAAACTTCGACAAATTTCGAGATTCAAGAAATAAGTTGAAATTTCGAGAGAAAGATGAAATTTCCGGAAAAAGTCAAAATTTCGAGAAAAGACGGGGGGTAAACCGCTGGGGATTTATGGTGTACACCAAATAGGAATTACAGGATTTAAAAGGAATTATGGGGATTTATAAGGAATTATGGGAATTTTTAAGGAATTATGGAGAATTATTGGGATTTATCGTGAATTACAAGGGATTTATTAGGAATTATAGGGGATTTATTGGGAATTACAAGAGAAATAACCATTGGCAGCAATTTATGCGCATGCGCAGTAAGTTGCCAGACAAGTTGGTTCACGCTCTGGGCTCTGAGAAGGGCTCCTAAGAAACAGAAATTAATCTGCGAGAAATTAATACCTTAGATGATATTCGACGACAAATTGTAGAAGTTATTAATTTAAATATGCTCATAATTCTCACTTCATGTAGGATTCTACTGTAAATTTACATCACCATAAATTTCTCAGTTCGAAAACTGGTTGGACGCGTACCTCCATCCTTTCATGTCCTGAGCCAACCCACACATTTCCCTAAAAGTATAATATCTTACATCCCCAAGTATTTGAGAGCAGTAGTCTAATGTGGGCCTACCCCTACCTCTTTTTATTCCTATCTCCGACTCTAGTCTGTCGCGAACTATTACTTCGTGTTTCATCATGCGCCTTTAGCACCACTTTTCAAATGCTTCTATTCTTTTTCGATCCGCTTCTCCTGTTGTTCAAGTTTTGCACCCGTGTTGTACCGTACTCAATATATACATCTTTAAGAGCTCTTCCAAGTTTCTACATTAAACGTTCCTGAGCATAAGTTGTTTCTTTTTGTTAAACGCAACTCGGCCCTGCGCTATTCTTTTTATTATATTTCTAGTGCTCCTACTATCGCCAGTTATTTGACTTCCTAAATAGTAGAAATTCCTATTATTTGTATTTTAGTTTTAGTTCTATTTTCACTCCCTCTTCATCATTCATCATTCAGTGAGTATCAAAACTGCTTCCATTTCGTTCAGAGCTATTTCTTATTCGTCTTTCCTGTGTGCTAACACTGCTATATCATCCGCGAATCTGAGTATGCTAATAGTTTGGCCCTGTTCATTAATCCTTGAAGCTGTTCTGTTCTTTACAGGATTAATCGCATCTTCGATATATAAGTTGAAAACTAGATGAGCCAATGCACATCCCTGTCTCATTACCATTCGGATATCTACTTCTCTTCGTTCCTTCTCAAATTCTATAACTGCCGTTTGCTCTTTGTAGAGATTATTTATTATTCTTCTGTCCCTATATTTCATCTCTGCCTTTCTGAGCACTTAGAACATTTTCTCCCATCTTACGTTGCTGAAGGCTTTTTCTATTGTTTTTTCTACAATTGCTAGTAAAGCTGGAATAGCCTCGTGCGTTCCTCTACTTCGTCTAAATCCGAACTGATCTCTTAATATTCCTTTCACACTTTTCTCCAACCTTCCGTACAAAATTCTAGTCAGAATTTTTGACGCTTGGGAAGTTAAACTTATATAAAATCTTCACACTTATCCGCGCCTTTTCTTTTTGGCAAAGCGAATATGTTTTTCCTTTTGTAATCCCTCGAATTTCACCTGTTTCGTATACGGCTAACTAGTTTAAATAGACCCCGAAATAGACTTTCTCCTCTTGACCGGCAGACTTTAAAATTTCTGCCTGCAAGCCGCTTTATTCTTTTTTTTAATTTTCTAATGCTAGTTCAAACTCTTCCCTCATTAAAGGACAGCCTAGGTTATCCCCTCGGTTATTCGCCTTCACACTGATTTCCTTTTCTAATATATCTCCTAGTTCTTGTCCCGCATAATAAGATTACCAAATATTCCTTCCACCTTGCCTCTTCCTTTCTTCCGATTAGGATGTCGCCTAACTCGCTTCTAATATTCTTGCTGCTAATTCCAATTTCTCTGAAATTTCTCCTAATTATTTTATACGCTACGTTAGTTTTCCTACTTCGAACGTACGTTCCACTTCTTTGCATTTATTATCAATCCACATTATTTTTTTGCTTTACATAGATACATAGAAGATAAAATGTGTGTGTAGAAAATAATCGTGGTCATGTTGAACAGTTTTATAAATTTCTGTAGTATGGGCTTTTAAGTTTCTACTTTCATTATTTCTGTTCATTATCTTTCGATAAAAATACCTACTTCAAATATATCAAGAAAGGCATGTGCCATGTAAAAATCTCAAAATATAAGCAAACACCCAGTATGCTGACGGTGCATCCTCTTATGAGTAAATATGCATATAGTAAATAGCCTGTAATAAGTACTTAAAATTCTCGTTAAAATCTTAGGAATCCATATAGGAATTACAGGAATTATTGAGGATTTATGGGAATTATAGGGGAATTACGGAGGATTTGCAGGAATTCGGCGGAATTATGAGGGTTTATGGAGGATTTATGGGATTTATTAAAGAATTACAGAAATTATTGGTGAATTATAGAGATTATATCCTTAAAAAGGATTTATGGTGTACATTTTTATGCCCCTACCCAAAGGACTTGTACCTTGACGCAGTTCTAGTAATACTGGGACGGGTGGGATGGCTTGCGCGCTTCAATGATATAAAGAGCCGAACCATAGGTTTAACCATATTGGAGGGGTTTTTATTTGAGAAGCCAGACTAAATCAAGTCCCTGGAAGGGGGCAGCAGCTCTTTCAGTAATCATAGTGGCAGAGATCGTGAGGGTCGGTATGGCACTGTGATACACACTACTGCGATATGGAAGGCAACGGGAAACCACCACATTATTTTATCCCTAGTACAGCGTACTTTAATTTATGATGATGGCACCTTCTGGAGTAAAATATTCCGGAGGTAAAATAGTCCCACATTCGGATCTCCGGGCGGGGACTGCTTCGGGGGGAGTCATCAGAAATGATAAGTGTAACATCTCACGAGTCGGAGCGTGGAATGTTAGAAGCATGAAACAAGTAGGGAAGTTAGAGAATTTGAAAATTGAGATGGATAGGCTAGCATTAGACGTAGTAGGTATCAGTGAAGTGCGATGGCCAGAAGCTGGAGACTTCTGGAGCGGAGATTTTAGAGTAATACACACAGGATCTGTAGGAGGAAATTCGGGAGTAGGAATTGTTATGCGGAAAAAAGTAGGGCAGAGTGTAGAAAATTTCTTGCAGCAAAGTGACAGGGTAGTTATGGTTAGGTTAGATTCGAAACCTGTAAAAACAGTAATAATACAGGTATATATGCCCACTTCTAACTACAGTGATGAGGCCGTAGAGGCAGTTTATAGTGATATTGAATATGTGATAGATTTTGTGAGAGGGCACGAAAATTTAATAATTATAGGAGATTTCAATGCAGTCGTAGGCACAGGGCGAGAGGGCGGAATAGTTGGCCCCTTTGGAATAGGCAATAGGAACGATAGGGGAGTTAGACTGATAGAGTTCTGCGATAAACATAACTTAACGGTCGCGAACACTCTATTTCACCATCATGTTAGGAGATGCTATACGTGGAAGATGCCAGGAGACTTAGGGAGATATCAAATAGATTACATTCTCGTTAGGCAAAGATTTAGAAATCAAGTTAGAGATTGTAGAAGTTATCCAGGAGCAGATATAGATAGTGATCACAACATAGTCGTTATGAAAGCTAATCTTAGATTTAAGATTTTGAAAAAACGAAGCGGAAGAAGGTATCTTGACCCAGAGAAACTAAAAGATGATGATACGCGCGATAAGTTCGAGAAAAAGACAAACGAAGTACTAAAGGGGGCGGGTGGAAATATTGTTAGGGACATAGAGGCAGAATGGAATTGCATTAAGAATAGTTTAGTTTCCTCAGCTAGGGATATTTTGGGTCATAAACAGAATGAAAGTAGGAAACCCTGGATAACAAAACATATTGTGAGTCTAATAGAGGAAAGGCGAAAATATAAAAATAGGTTAGATGAAATAGGGAAACAAAGATATAAGGCGATCAAGTGGGAAATTATTCGGAAGTGTAGGAAAGCGAAAGAGCAATGGATCGATAATAAATGCAAAGAAGTGGAAGATAAGTTCGAAATAGGAAAGACTGATGAAGCATATAAAATAATTAGGAGAAATTTTAGAGAAATTGGATCTAGTACCAAAAACATTAGAAATGAGGCAGGAGATATCCTAATCGGAAGCGGGGAGAAGGCAGATAGGTGGAAAGAATATTTAGGAAACTTATATGCGGGACAGGAAGTGCAAGATATATTAGAAAGCGAAAGCAGTGTAGAGGGGGATAACCTAGGGAGTCCTATAATGAGAGAAGAGTTTGAGCTAGCACTAAAAAGTTTAAGGAATAATAAAGCGCCAGGTATAGATGGCTTGCAGGCAGAAATCTTAAAGTGCGAAAGATGAAATTTCCAGAAAGTCAAAATTTCGAGAAGACTAAATTTCGAGAAAAAGTTGAAATTCCCAGAATGAAGGCGAGATTACCAGAAAAAAAGACTAAATTTACTGGAAACGGGAGAAACTTCTAGAAAAAAGTTGACATTTCGAGAAGATTAAATTTCCAGAAAACGTCTAAATTTAAAGAAAAAGACGAAATTAAGAGAAAAAAAGTCGAGAATTTTGTGAAAAGTTAAATTTCGGATAGTCGAAATTTAGAGAAATAATCGAAATTGCCAGAATAGACGAAATTTCGAGGAAAGTCTAAAATAATTTTATCGAAATTTTGATTTTTCCTCGAAATTTTGACTTTCTTGAAACTTTGTCTTTCTCTCGAAATTTTGGGTTTTTTATCGAAATTTCATCTTTTCTCTCGAAGTTTTGACTGCGAGAAAAATTGGAAATTTCGAGAAAAACTCGAACTTTCGAGAAAAAAGTCGAAAATAATTTTATTTTACTTCCATGTCCGTTCAGCGCCTTCGTACATTTCATTTAATACTTTCCATGTTTTTGTTGCATTTCCCTTTGCCTCCTTCTATTTTATTTCCGCAGTCTGTTTTTAATTTTTTCTCGAAATTTGGACATTTTCCTCGAAATTTCGTCTTTTCTTTGAAATGTCCTCTTATTTCCACTTATTCCTCATCAAATTTTCCAAGAACTGTCATTTTACAGGTAACTGATACACCGGTGTGTTCTCTCCGCTTGTATAATTTCCAAAATCCTCAATATTCTTCAAAATTCTCTAAAGTGCATAATAAAGTCGCGAAACTCCACCGCGGCGCTATTGCGACACACTGCACTGTGAAACTTTAAAAACACATCTTTCATACAGACCTGCGCAAAAAAATTGCTGTTTGGAAACGATTATTTTCTTTTTGAATCGATGATTCAAGACAAAAACAGGCAGTTCAGGGCAAGAAATAACTCATCTGTATAGAGAAAGTTCTAATTATTTAAGAAAATCATTCACAAATAAATTATTAAACAATTCGGTACAGTTTTAATAATACACTTTAAAAAATCTATCTTAAAATTTCCGACCAAAAAGAACCTAAATGTAACTCGCAAAATAGAACTGAAAGCAGTATCGAAAAAACCTAAGAAAAAATATCATCAACAAACGTAACCCTAGACTAAACAGGCAGTGACTTTTTGTCATTTTCGCTAAGACCTACAAGAATACTTTTTGCTACAAAACTGTCGGGGGTCAGCTGTGTTTACTCAATAAGCTAGCCACGGATGAGACTGCAACGACTCCTTGGACCGATCTCCGTAATCGTAGGTGACCTCGTCCCCGATTTTAATGAAAGTCTTTGCTATCAGAACAAGTCGCGGTAGTCCATCGATGGACACAGTCCTCGTCACGAGATTCCCGTTCCTCGAATGATTAACGAGACGTCCCAGCCTCCCAGTCTCCGACGTTGCATCAATACTGAATGAAATTGAGACAAAAAAAACACTAAAATTTACAATTAAACACGGTACTTACCAATACTGTTGGTCGTTATATTTAAAATAATACATGTAACAGCCGGCGCTTTGGTCTTGAGCATATCTTTGCTCTCGTTTCTTAGCCTCTACAATATCGATTAATTCGCCGTTGTATTCGACTACGAAATCACCCTTATCGAATGGCTTAGCCGCCACGACTCCCCTGCCCTTTCCGTCAAATTGTCGGACCTAAACGATATTGTTTGTTGTTACAAGAATGGGTTCGAGAATATTATCACTTACTAGCAGTCCATCTTCTACTCCACTCCTCAGAGCCCTCTCCAAGAACCTCTGCTGCTCCTCCAAGACAGTTTTCTTCGTTTTTCTAACAGACCGCCTCACAGGGAAATATTCAGTCAACTTGTGGCTCTGAGCAGTTTGGGCCTCAGTCTTCTTCGCACAAACCTTTTTCTCCACCTTCTTCTGCTCCTCAACTGGCGAAACTTCAGCCTCCTGCGCGTTATCGTCAGATTCCGAGCATAATTCGATTCGATGAGGAGTCGAAGGCGAAAATATTTTTTGCAAAATCGCTAGTTTGCTCCTAACCGGAGATACATCCAAGTCTGGAAGGAATCGTTTATTGTTCCTCGAAATCAAGCGTGTTTAACAGTTAAAAATGACAGCGAATGTCACGGCACAATCATTAAGGGACTGTCTAAATTTGAAGTTTTAAAAACATCAATTTTAGCGGCACAAGTTCACAACCGCGTCCATCATAAAATGTCTTGAGTATACGGCATCATGAGCACGACAAACCAAAAAAAAACATGCAGCGAGACCTGCCAGTCCATGCCCATCTGCAAAGACGACGAAGACGGCAAAGAACTTTGCGACTTCAACCACCGAATAATCAGTCTCCTTAACGCGCTAAAAGAGCAACGAGACGAAATTATCGACCTGATAAAGAGGCAAGAAGAAGAAAAGCAAAAGCTCAAAATACAAATGGAACTAATAACGTACAAAGTTACAATGGTAGGACATTTTAAAACTACATATACACCAACAATCGACAACTTTATTTCAGATAACTAAAAGTCTGCAACAACGGTATTACGCCAAAGAAAAATACGACCAAACAATATCAGAAGTAGAGAAAGGTTACCGCCAAATCGTCTACTCATCCGGACTCCTGTTAAAATCCTGTCAGCACAACGCTGACCTCCTTGAGCAAGGCATGGACAAAAGAGTGGGTACGGAAAACGGAAGGATACCATCGCAACTTATAGTAGAAATAACCTTGAAAGAAGAGCTCCCCCCTACGCCGATAAGTTCCGAAAGTTTCTCGGAAGACACCGTGCCACCTACCGTTTATAATAAGGCAGAGTTGCCCACTAAAGACGAAGAATCGACCAGCTACGAAAGCGAATTCAGCAGCCATTCCAGCCAAGAAGTAGAACACGTCGAACCTATCTTGAAGTAACGTTTTACAATAGCTTAAAGATAAATTAAACTTCTCTTTAACGCTTCCAGAGTTAAACCGAAACCAGTTATATCAAACACACGACCATCGTCCCAAAAACCTTCAACTACCATGATACCAGCTAGCGGACGACCTCCTTCACAAACACAGCAGCCTACGCTACAAACACAACAGCCCACGTCACAAGTACAACAGCCGACATCGCAAACCGAACAGCCTACGGCGCAATCGCAACCAGAAAGAGAAATTTCGGTAATACCCAAAGGATCAAAAGAGCCAATCAAAGAAGACTCGAAAGCACTGCAGGAAGATTCGAAAATGACCAGAGAAACTTCAGGCACAAACAAAGGAGACCAATCGCAGACAGGAATAGATTAAATTAAATTCTTTGTGAACGTACTGTTAAAATTGTAATTTTTTGATATGAAAAACTATCTACGAACTCACCTTTATATTCATCTGTACCGTTCATCTCAGCTTTATCCACTGGCAAATCCGAACAAGCCACAGGAGTACTACAACAGTCGTTCTCTTGTTCGGCACCGTTAAAGTGTTTATTTACTGGGAAAAAGTTATCGATATTCTTTTGCGGGAATGTTGCGTTAGCGACAACGCGCCGCCCTTTTCTTTTAGATTTAGGCGAACAGCAGTCGTCCACTCGATTACAAGCCACTACAGCTCTCACCCTTCGTCCTAAAGTTACATAAAATCATAATATTAACATTGTTTACATGCTATTACAAAGAAGTTTTTATCACATTACACATTATTTTATCACAATAAAAGTCCAAAAACCATGATTTATGTTGATTACAGTGAACAAAGTACAAACAAATTAGTCAAAATCAAAGTTATTTGTAAGAAATTTAGCCATTTTAAATAGGAAAAATAACATAACCTTAAAAAGTTGAACTTCAACTTACCTTTAACCATTTTCTATCTGGATTTTACAGCAGCCACGGGAATTAAAACAACAAAAATTGTAAATGTAAGAGAAGAACAGTTGAAATTTAACACTGGCTGCACGCAAAACCATTAAATTTGATCGAAAAGGATCAACTAATTACATTTTTGACGTTCAGTTCAATAGATAACCTCTTCCACGGAAGCGTCAAACGAAATGTCAAACGGGACAAAATAATCATGCTACAAGGATAATATGATATGATGTTAATCCGAATAAAAATCCTTCAGTTTATATTTATTTTGAGTTATTAAACACTAGAATATTGCCAAGTACCATTTTTATCATTTAATTCAATTTATTTTACATGCAGCCGGTTTTATATGGTAGCAGGTCACTAACTGATGTAGACCTGTTAGAAGAAATAACACAATACCATTTATCTTTGTTTCATGCTGGAACATCAAACGCACGCCATTGGTTGCGTACAATCCCAGACATTAATTAAAGGCGGGAAAATTCAAAAATTAAATACTGGAGATGCTTTTAATTAACCATATATTTAATACATTAAAGAGAAATACAGTAGATAATCAAGAAAATAACGTGATCTGAATAAAAAAACAGCTCGATTAATTATTTGGGCGCTATTTAATGAGTGAACATATTTTTTTTAGTTCTTCTAAGTTTATTTTACTACGCGTGTCACTAAAATCCCAAAAAAAGGATTTATGTATTAAAAAAAAATGCATTATAAGATACAAAAATATTTAACCAAAATACAAAGGCAGATGTCAAAAAAAAACTAATATGCAAGCATGTCTTTCTGTCTTTTTAGTTCCGTGGCAGTTGTTTTTATTGGTTACATTTAAAAGAACTAAATATTTTCACGTCGTGGGGTACACCAAGTTGAACATGATTTTTTTTACTAACACCCTGTATATTAAATGCTGCCAATAAAAGACGTGTTTTTTTTAACGAAGCAATACTTTTTTGAACATTTCAGTGACCCCAAATAATACGCTGCTAGAAAAAGGAGGCAAAACTGTCCGAATAACATTAACCACTACCAAATATACATCTATAATAAGATTATACATCCATACAATGTAAACAAATATATATTTCAAAGATTCAAAACAATTTGCGCATAATTCTTTTTTTAAGGCTTATAGGGGAACGGGGGAGGGACTTAGAGTACGAGAGCTCGTGTGCGTGTCTAAAAAAAAATAAAAACGAAAGAAAACAACTTAACAATAAATTTATTCGAAAAAAATAATTAAAAATATTAAGATAGAATAAAAACTTATTTTTTTCTCGAAATTATTACATTCCCAAAAAAAAACTTATCCTACATTCACTTCCGTTAAAAAAGTAGTCGCACGGCATAGGACAAATCCTTTTTTTCTCGACAACGCAAATTTCAAACCAAAAAGAAATATTCCGCCGGAAAAAAATAAACCAAAGGCGCGTGTTTCATTAAATTACCATTTAAATTCTGTCGTTTTAAAGAGTGTTTTATTAATTTTTTTTCTAGAATACTGAGACTGTGGGATTAGGAATGAAGTTAACCGCTCTTGAACAGCAGTATCGCTACCTGGCCCAGGTAGAAATAGATGAAGTGGCGCGTCTCGTGGGTCACGTACGACCCGAAATTGCGCCCTACGATGCAATGCCATGTGGGGTTGTACTTCTTGTCAAACTCCTTCTTTATGTATGCTGCAATATCCTGAAAAAAAAATTACACATCCTCAAACATTTTACGTTATTTTTCGCACACTAAGTGTAAAAAAATTCCATCGATAGAGGCACCTTCTAGCTACAATATGTACCGTCATTCACGTTTCTGTCTTATTCCGAACAAAAGTTATAGCAAATTTTCGAACCGTTTGTTGGCTGTCAAAATTGGAAAAATTAATGTTTATCTCGAAAGCTAAAAATGATAGGCGTACAAACCATTAGTAAAAGTTGTTCGAAATTTAACGCGGAATAAAATAAAGCACAAATATACAGGCGTTTCCATTTAAAATAATCCGATAGAGAATTAAATTTTAAGGGCACTTAATACTTTATAACACGACTACAAGATATTATGCTCAATGTGTCCACCATTTTGGTTCCGTAAATAGAAAATAGATCAAAAATAACACCGTTAGGGTAGTGATTCATTTCCATAGTTTGAGCTACTTGTAACATTTCGAGCGTGAATTTTTAAAGTAAGGTGTCAAGGAAACATAAAACAAAGACAACATAATCGATATAATGATGCAACAAGGGTATCAAAAGTCCGATTCACATAATTTGCCATATTTATGTAGTAGGCAGGTAAATGTCCCGGTAAATGTGGAAATGGTGTGTGATTCTTGCATCTAACCCCAATTTCATTCAACCTCAAAACAGTAGAGTAAAGGCAGACCGGTATAAGTAAAACAAAGTCAACAATGTATTAACTGTACATGCCTTTTATAATTCAGTATAAGTAGGTATGTAGATTGTAGATACCTGCTTACTTCTGTTTGTAAAATAGGTACCCACCTATATTCTCTAATACAATACAATACATACCTACTTATTTATGTAGGTACATATGTATACCTAAGTGATTGACAAGTCATCAAGTTAACAGTTTTATAACGGATTGGAATTAAAAAAAAAACGGAAACAAATACAACTCACGCAAATCAAAAAACTACGCTACGTAGGTACTAGGTACTTGTTTAACAAAAAGAAACAACTGCTATATTCTGGAACGGTTAATGTAGAAACTCGGAAGAAACTCTTAAAGACGCATGTATGGAGTACGAAATTATACCTATGGGTGCGAAACTTGGACAATGGGAGAAGCGGATTGAAAAAGAGTAGAAGCGTTGGAAATGTGATGCTACAGACGGGTGTTGAAGATACTGTGGATAGACAAGTTAGCAATAAGGAGGAATTAGAAAGAGTTGGGGAAAAGAGAAAAGTATGGAAGATAATAAAGAATAGGGGATAGGATCGTAGGATGGTAGGACACCTTCTGAGACACAAAGGAATAGTTCGCGACATACTAGAGTCAGAGATAGGAATAAAGAGGTAGAGGTTGGAGCAGATTAGACTACTGCTCTCAAATAGTTGGGATGTAGAATGTTCTACTTTTACGGAAATGCGTAGGCTAGCTCAGGGAAAGGATGGAGGTACGCGTCCTACCAGTCTTCAAAAGAGAACTTTATGATGACGTACTATTTAATTATTATTGTAAAATAGTTAATAAAATTTCCTTTTTTAGTTCAGGGAGGGAACGCTACGGCGATTGAGTATTTGGCTCCGTCATGCTCCTAGCATCCTGTTTCAAATTATGCTAACCGTAACACGTTACAAAGTACCAAGGGGTCCCAGAAAATTGTCGATAAATTACATTATGTTCAATTTTATTTAGAGTGGCTGCAATGGGGCAGCCGGTAATTTTATAAACTTTTGCAATGATAAACTAACTCGCGAAAATATCGATAATGCTGACCGATTTTCCTTCTGGCTCCAACGAACCACTTTTTCCGTTTTATTGGTGTGCTGTACGACGTATTAGTCTGGGTACAAAACAGAACACACCAGTTAGAACCAGTTAATAATATTTAACAATTTAACTACACATGCATATGCATAATACTTATGGGACTGCTGCGCGCTGAAGCTGGGACTTGTACGTTATACTAAGTTCTGACGTCACGCGGCCTATTCTCGCTGCAAGGTACGATTTCTAGCCTCGCACCGACGGAAAATTTTGCAACGGCTTCACAGGCGAAGGAATTTTTTTTTAACAAAAATTAACAACATAACTGCCTTCAGTATAATAAACTCTATCAATTTTAATGAAATTTGAAAATTACCGAACCTGCCTATTAAGTGACTATCTGCTAAACGTCGATCCCACTGGCAACGAAATAAATACTTTTCCTGGTGTTCGAATAGGCGTTGATTCACATTTCGGCACAAAGCAATATTTGGAGTATTTAACATTAGGTTTTTCCGTATTAAATCAAAAGATTCAACAAATTTAGGAACGAACAAGTAATAGAAATAGACGTAGGAAAGGTTAATAAAAGTGCCCTTAAAATTTAATTTTCTATCAGATGACGATACAAAAATAGGTACGTGCCATTTGAAAAAATTAAGTTTTTGAAGTTTTGTCGTTGACATTTTGAAAGTTTTTTTACAGTGTCAAACAAGACAATTTTCTCAACAAGGGGCATACCAAAAGACACCTCAAACTTTGGGCTAGCGATCAAAAAATGCCTTTTGCCTCTTGGGTCGACAGTAAGGGAGATATGAATTTTTGAATAGACCTCTGCAATAGGGTGGGTAGAAAAATCATATTTTCGATTTTCTCAGTCTAATAGTGCTCAAAAGTTGCCTATATGCACTTTAATAAAAACCTTATTTTGATTTTTCTCTAAAACAATATCTTCAGGGTCCACATCTGCTTTGAATTTTTAAAAATAAAAAAAATAATCGATATTTCATTTTTAAAACGAAATACGTTTTTGTGCAATTATAAATTAGATATTCCAAGATTATCTTTGGTCCCAGAAATTAACTTTGAAGCAGAATCTTACGTTAATCTAATAAATTTGCAAACAACAAATATAACAGAACTTCCTACCCTCAAAAGCATAACTGATGAAGACTTACGACAATTGATAAAGGATACCAGCAATGTTCCGGATTTGAATTTTCCACGCTTCCCCTGTCACAGTTAAGCAGTAGGACGATATGTTAAAGCAGTAACAGAAACTGCGTCAGAAGTTTGCGGATTTTATTCACGGAACGCTTTTATACAGTAGTGGCCATAAATATAGCAACTTTTAAAAAATCACTGTAATATTAAACATTATTTTTAAGATTAGAAATGCATTCCAGCATTCACATTGCTTCTATGGTAAGTGTTTCCTGCAATAAAAATTAGAGCTCTGTGAATAACAAATTAATCCCAGCATTTGTTCAAATTTTTGTTGGACAGAAATATAGCAACAACTGTCATAAATAAGTTTAAAGTAATTAAAACGCCAGTTAAGTTGTACTTATCCCGAGTATTTATCGCATTGGCACTATTTCTGGTTAGTAACTAAAAAATGGGTCGGGCTAAAACAGTTTCAATTGAAATTAGGAACCTTATTACACAAAAGTATGAAAACGGTATCAAACAGGCTGAAATTTCAAGAAGTTTTAATTTAAATAAATCCGTTGTGTCCAGAATTTTGAAGCTATTTATGTTGAACCCATTCCAAATCCAGGAAGACCAAGAAAAACTTCTGAAAGATTTGATCGACACGTGTTAAGAATATCGAAAGAAAACCCATTCCTGTCCTCTTCCAAAATTCTTGGAAAATTGGAGGAAATTGGATCAAAAGATGATAGTGCTCGTACAATAAGAAGGAGATTAGTCGGCGGCGGGTTATTTGGTCGCCGACCAGCGAAGAAACCGCTGTTGTCAAAGAAAAATGTGGAGGCCTGTCTCCAGTTCGCAATAGGTCATATTAACTGGACCCCAGAAAATTGGAAGAATGTAGTTTTTAGCGATGAATTAAAATTTAATTTGTTTAAAAGTGATGGGCTATTCTATGTTAGACGACCAACGGGCAAGAGATTTGACAAGAAGTGCACATGTCCAACTGTTAAGCACGGTGGTGGTTCAGTTATGGTTTGGGGATGTTTCTCTACGTTTGGGATGGGCCCAATCTGTCGAATCCATGGTAAAATGGATCGATTCATGTATTAAAATATTTTGCAATACCATCTGGTCCCATACATCGACGAAACAATGCCTTTAAGTTGTGTGTTTCAGCAAGATAATGACCCGAAACACTCGTCGAAACTTGTGCAGGATTGGTTAGTGGAGCAACACTTCGAAATTATGCGATGGCCATCACAGTCACCCGACTTAAATCCAATAGAAAATTTGTGGGATTACTTGGATGGCAAAATTAGAGGAAATAATTATACTAATTTGGAAAACCTTTATACTGCACTGGAAAATGCTTGGGAAATAATTGATGATGGATACATTACTAAATTAATAGAATCGATGCCCAAGCGATGTGCCCAGGTTATTAAAAATAAAGGTTATTATACAAAATATTAAACGCTTTTGTTATTTTTAATTAATACTTGTCAAAAAAAATTTTTTTCCGTAGTTGCTATAATTATGTCCAACACAAAAATTTAAAAATATTAAAAATATTTCCTCAGCTAGGGATATTTTGGGTCATAAACAGAATGAAAGTAGGAAACCCTGGATAACAAAACATATTGTAAGTCTAATAGAGGAAAGGCGAAAATATAAAAATAGGTTAGATGAAATAGGGAAACAAAGATATAAGGCGATCAAGTGGGAAATTATTCGGAAATGTAGGAAAGCGAAAGAGCAATGGATCGATAATAAGTGCAAAGAAGTGGAAAATAAGTTCGAAGTAGGAAAGACTGATGAAGCATATAAAATAATTAGGAGAAATTTTAGAGAAATTGGATATAGTACCAAAAGCATTAGGAATGAGGCAGGAGATATCCTAATCGAAAGCGGGGAGAAGGCAGATAGGTGGAAAGAATATTTAGGAAACTTATATGCGGGACAGGAAGTGCAAGATATATTAGAAAGCGAAAGCAGTGTAGAGGGGGATAACCTAGGGAATCCTATAATGAGAGAAGAGTTTGAGCTAGCACTAAAAAGTTTAAGGAATAATAAAGCGCCAGGTATAGATGGCTTGCAGGCAGAAATCTTAAAGTGCGCAGGTCAAGAGGTAATAGATCGTTTATTTAAATTAGTTAGTCGTATATACCTGACAGGCGAGATTCCAGAGGATTACAAACGGAACATCATGGTAGCTTTGCCAAAAAGGAAAGGCGCGGATAGGTGCGAAAATTTCAGAACCATCAGTTTAACTTCCCACGCGTCAAAAATTTTAACTAGAATTGTGCAAAGAAGGATGGAGAAAAACGCGGAAGAAATATTAGGAGAAGATCAGTTCGGATTTAGACGAAATAGAGGAACGCGCGAGGCCATCCTAGCTTTACGAGTAATTATAGAAAAAACGATAGAAAAGAGAAAGAGCGTCTATATAGGATTTGTAGATTTAGAAAAGGCCTTCGACAACGTAAAATGGGGGAAGATGTTCGAAGTGCTGAGAAAGGTAGGGATGAAATATAGGGACAGAAGAATAATACATAATCTCTACGAAGAGCAAAAGGCAGTTATAGAATGTGAGCAGGAACGAAGGGAAGTAGATATCCGGAAGGGAGTGAGACAGGGATGTGCATTGTCACCTCTAGTTTTCAACTTATATATCGAAGATGCTATTAATATTGTTAAGGACAGAACAGCCTCAGGGATTAACGTACAGGGTCAAACTATTAACATGCTCAGATTTGCGGATGATATAGCAGTGTTAGCATCTAGCAAAGAAGAATTAGGAGCGGCTTTGAATGAAATGGAAGCAGTTTTGACACAGAGCTATGGCATGAAAGTCAATAAAAAGAAAACTAAAATTTTGGTATGTAGGGGATGTGAAAATAGAACTAAAGTTGACATACAAATAGGAAATGAGAAGATAGAGGAGGTCACGGATTTCTGCTATTTAGGAAGTAAAATAACTCAAGACAGTAGGAGCACTAAAGATATAAAACAAAGAATAGCGCAGGGCCGAGTTGCGTTTAACAGAAAGAAACAACTGTTATGTTCGAGAACGGTTAATATTGAGACTAGGAAGAGACTCTTAAAGTCGTATGTATGGAGTACGGCATTATACGGGTGCGAAACATGGACAATAGGGGAAGCGGATCGAAAAAGAGTAGAAGCGTTTGAAATGTGGTGCTACAGGCGCATGATGAAGATACCGTGGATAGATAAGGTTAGCAATAGGGAAGTATTAGAAAGAGTTGGGGAAAAGCGAAAGGTATGGAAGACAATAAAGAGTAGGACACCTTCTAAGACATGAAGGAATAGTTCGCGACATACTAGAGGCAGAGATAGGAATAAAAAGAGGTAGGGGTAGGCCTAGATTAGACTACTGCTCTCAAATAGTTAGGGATGTAGGATGTTCTACTTTTAGGGAAATGCGTAGGTTAGCTCAGGATAGAAAAGAGTGGAGGTACGCATCCAACCAGTCTTCAGACTGAGAACCTTATGATGATGAAAAATAATACTTGTTTTAATTACACATAAATATGCATTATGTACTAGAAATGTGTATGTATTTTAAGAACAAAAAGTAAATAAAAAGAATATTTTTGCTTAGAAAAAAAAATTAAATTCGAAATTTCAGGAAGTTGCTATATTTATGGCCACTACTGTATCTGCTAAAGTCTAGGAAGTTGATGCCAATATTCGAGTCGCAAAAGGATTTCGACCCTAAATTAATCAAACTCAAAAAAAATTTAGTAATGAATTTTGAACTATTCTGAACCAAAAAAATTTGGGTAAATGACAACCACATAGAAACTAGAAAGGCAACTTTTGAACACTATTACAGCTTAAACTTGCAAAAATAAATTTATTGTAGATGTAGCAGTGACCCACCCTACTCTGCAATGAGCATTTTTTACAGAATAAATGACATACGTCGAAAACTTGGGTTCATCATACGCAATAAAGCGAGCAAAATTCAAAAATCGAATAAGTAACAAAAATAGGGGTTTCCATTTGAAAAACAATGTTACTATCGATTTTTGATATAACCGCAAGCGCCTCCATTTTGAAGATAGATTTCAAATTGAAAATTGTCCAATGGGCGCGTTAAAAAAATCACGCTCTATATGGTAATGAAATGAGACTTATTTTCTTTTTATTTGTTAATATCAATATTCGTTCAAATATTGTATGTTTTGAATGTGTATGGAAAACCGCAGACAAACTGGTTTTGTCCTTCTGGGACTCATCAGTACGGTGCTTTCCCCCACACACTCAAACCATGCAATTTAATCCCGCTATATATGCTGTCGCGCTCTGGACAGATATCAGCAAGTGACAACTACTTTGAGTAATTATCTGGTATTAATTAGTAGCACTGGACCATTCGAACAACTACTCCTCGGGCAAATACCCCGCCAGGCATTGAATTATAGAACTAAATCCCGAGAGCGCGGCAGCATATATAGCAAGTTAAATTGCATGGTTTGAGTGTGTAGGAGAAAGCACCGTACTGATGAGTCCCAGAAGGACGAAACCAGTTGGTCTGCGGTTTTCCATGCACATTCAAAACATGCAATATTTGAACAAAGACCTGCTTAAAAGCATGTACGTACATGGAGACACATTAGGATTGTTTCAAAGCCACCTTAGGTGGGGTAGCAGTCTGAAACGTCTCGTAGTACAAAAAATCTGGATTTAGTTCTATAATTCAATGCCTGGCGGGGTATTTGCCCGAGGAGTAGTTGTTCGAACGGTCCAGTACTACTAATTAATATCAATATTGTAAAATTGATGGATTCTATTTTTTATAATTTTCTTAATTAAATTTTTAACTTTTTCTATAGCGGCTGGAAAGTTTAATTGCTGTCAGCTAGACACATAACAATACTCTTTCTGTGACATGATTAATTTAATGTGCCTATTTCAATTTTCAACTATGTTAAGCTGTAAATATGTGGCAATCGTTGCCAGGCAACGCAATAGCAGAAGGCAGCTAGCCAATGGGTGAAGAGATATTAAAAGCAGCTACTATTTCGTCCTTAAGTGGCTAGACAAGTAGAAAATGGATGATTAGACATGCTAGTGGTTAAACAAACGGCAAATTTGTTACTGCTAATTCAGAAAAACTAGATTATTTATCGTCAATTAAAGATCTAGAGCCAACAACTCAAAAAAATCGAAGTATACTTTTCTAGCTCACCCTGTATAGACTAGCAAGACACCCAATACTCGCTAAATCTGCTAAATACCAGACAATAACAAATACAAGAGAAAGTTTAAAGCAAACAAGGCATTTTCCGTAGGCAGTAAGATTATTTATAAGCTCCCCAAGGTTACTACCAGCATAAATGCATAAAACATGAAGAGTTTGTAACAAAAAAGCTACAATACCTTCTCAATATTATATTTTTCTATCGCTTGCGTTGCACAATCGACAGCGTCTTGTTGCATGTCTTCGCTCATGTCGGCATTCTTGATAACTGCTTTGCGGTCCGTCATCTTGGATTCCTTTTGCGCACCAGACCTGCAAAAAAATCGACTCCCGTAAAAACCACACACCCATAGCAACGTCTCTTTCGATATCGCAAAAATTTAAGTATCAAGTTGTCGCCATAGAAATATGTCTAGTGCATGCAAGTGTCAGATGCTATCAGTTTATTTTTGTTTTTATTTTGAGTTTCAGACCTTTTCAAGTGGGCACCGAAGTCTTTGACTCGAACTGTAGCGTGAGCTATCAGTTCTGCCATAACACATGCAGAACTGGCACAACCATGCTCTAGTTTTATCAATACGTAGCATTTTGTCAAACGCTTGCATGCGATATCGATAAGAAATTGATTGCCTCCTCGCGATTCATCTCCCCACTGATACTTAAAGCAACAGATTACTAAACTACCATCTATGACTACGAACTTACGTGAAATTTAA
This sequence comes from Xestobium rufovillosum, assembly GCA_963966045.1. Taxonomy (NCBI): domain Eukaryota; kingdom Metazoa; phylum Arthropoda; class Insecta; order Coleoptera; family Ptinidae; genus Xestobium; species Xestobium rufovillosum. Next base: position 34,295,755 of record OZ014497.1, read on the forward strand.
TATTAATTCGGTAAAGATGCTCTAAAGCAGGCAGAAAATTGTGACTTTTGCACGTTTATTGCAATTTTTCTATCTTGTTTAAACAGCCGACTTACAACTTTTTGACTGCCTCTTTTTGCTTCGCGGACAATTAAATGCCAAACTCCTCGAGATCCTATTGGACGAATTGCAGAGGCTTCTGGCAGAGGTTTCTGGCAACCGGCGCCTACGCGTCTATAGACCATAAAACATTACAGACGGGTCCCTTTCCCCTCCGGCTATATTTAATTTCTAATCTTTCTGTTCGTAAATTTACAATAATGTGAAATTCGCAAACAGAAAATGTTCGTATAATTTATAAAACGGACAAATCACTATACATCCATAGACGTACTGTTACGCAAGGTAGGTATGACATGCTAAAGCATATTTTTCCTATTTACAATGAATTAGAACAGTACATGCATAAAATTAATAGATTTACTATACCAATTTATGCTTAATTTAATGTTCTCAGAAAATGTGGCTTTTACAGAAGTGCTCATTCGAGTGGGCGGAGCTCTAAAAGCATAAAATTATAAAATACTTGGGGAAGCCATACCCGAATCCGAGCACGTATTTTTTGATCTTTATAGAAAGCATGCACAAATCAAGCAAGGGTGGACACGATTATTTTCCCATTTATAAATTATAAATTTCGTTTAAACCAGAAGATTGATCCATGCAGTTACCAAACACATTTCGTCAATATTTTCATTACCTCTTTCAATTACACAGTTATTAACGAATGTATTAATAACCAATTGAATGTATATGACTTTAGCTAATCAACAACAAGTATTACAGCAACAAGATTATCACGAAATTTTCATTTGGACCCACGCATTCACCGCAAATATTTCTTAGCTAATCGATACCTACTTTAAAATAGAGCGACCTCTGACGGTGCGCCCCAAAGACTTGGTGCGCCCATGCTTTTAGTTCAAACGTTTCTGGAGAGTTCTTGTTTGCGTCTCAATTTCAAAAATTAGTTTCTATTGTTCTTTTATCAAAAGGCAAATACTGGAAAATCGCTGTAAATTATTCAGCATGACTGATAACAACGAGAAAAACAACAATGAAGAATTCAAACTGTGCGAACTGGGAGAAAAAAACTTGAATCTGGAAGTTTATCAAAGAATGAAAGTAAGAGCCAAGGAATATAACAACGAATTGAGGAAAATGTACAATAAATGTTTAATGGCTAGATTTACTTTAGCTAGTATGCAGTTGGATATGTTCCATTTAAAGAAAGAAATGGAAACATACAAAATTGGCGAAAATTTTTCTGCCTTGGAACAAGATGTTTCCAATCAAATTGATGCATAAATAACCTATTTCTTATGTAATGAAGTTTAGTTCTAATTATTTTGTTCGAAAAGTGTCCAATAAGAATTATTTTTGCTAATAAATATTTGAAAAATATTAAAAAAGGCAAATTTAACATGTGCTAGGCGTAACCGAGCGATACTTCTAGCAATACTAGACTTGCATATAGTGAAAAATCTTCTAGAATGTTCGTCGTTCGTCGGATGCGTATGTAGCATGCAGGTACTAAAAATTGTTCCCCCTATCTACAATAAATTAATTAGCATTTCAGTTTGCTGTTTGTTAATGTTATATTTTCATGCTTATGTAAGTCTAGCACTGTTTACGTAGATCAAACAAATCAAATTAGAAGAAATATCGCCTCACGTAACCGAAGACACGTTCGATGATAATTTTGAATATCCTAAATGTCAAACGTAAATTAAAAATTATAAAATTTAATTCGATTTTTGAGTTAAAGTTACATAACTTGGACATATGAGTGAGTAACAATAATGGAACAACAATCTGTATCAAGTAAATAATGGTGTCTTAAGAATTTAACCTAAAAAATGACGATTTTCTGCGTCAGAATTTGTGATAACCTCTATTTATACGATACATTTCTACTGAGAAACGAAGAAACCAAAGAAGACTATCAGAAAACTAGAAGGAAATTAAAAAAACGGGTAGATTGCGTGTTATTATACTATGTTATACAGGAATTTCGAATAAGCGAAACATACAGATCAAGTTTTTTTAATTTCTACTATACAGTTTTGAAAGAGAAAGGAATAAATGTTCTGGAGTTCATTTTGCAACCCACAGAATGGAACTTAATAGATTATAAATGGTAAAAATGACTAACTACCATGTTGAGCTTAACGAATTCAAAAATTCACTTTCAGGAATGACGAAGTCGATTACATGGTAAGAGAGCGTTGCGAACTAGACCACACTCTTTCATGGCTCTCAACTCTTGGAGGAGCCTTTTCTGCCCTAGGAGATTATTTCGTAAATTGCGCCGAAATGGCTGGAAAAATATCTCTTCACCAATTCCAGTTAGCCTTACGCTTAGGCGATCCAAACGTAGAATCCCGATGTAAATTGTACATGAGTTTAAGTTTAATTCAACGCAAACGTTTTAAATTAGCTAGAAAAATTGTTTACGGGGAGTATGTTAGAACAAAAAATGCTGTTATAGTCGATTTTAGGTTAATTAATATGTGTAAAGGTATTTGGGCTAAGTTACAGTACGAGTTTGAGGTTTATAGGAAAAATAAACGAAAGAGAGAATGAGTGCCTTGTTTCTTTCATAAAATTTTGAACTTTCCGCTGGTTCTGCCCAAGGAGGTTAAATAGGCGGGAGGCAACCTGGCCACTGACGTACAAAAATTTTGATTGATTAAATTTGCACGCCCCCAAGTTTCTCGCGTCAGTTTCGATTTTGCTGTTATAATTCTTTGATTTTATGTGCTTAACTTTTGAACTCCATGCACTGGTTTAATCCAACGACAGAAACAAATTGAAAATTTGGCTTGTTCAGGACATCTGAGGACTCTCCATAGTCCATGTTTTAATCAACCTCCGTGGTTCTCTTGAACACGCAGGTGGCGCCCTACCTTTGTAAATTGTTAACTACTTTGATGTTGATCTGTGATTTTAGGTTAGGTTAGTGGGTGCAACTTGTTGATTCTTGGTGGGTTTTCCAAAATTCTGAACATGTCGTCACCACCGGAACCGTCCAAAATGTATATTTATGAGTTGCCCCACACAGAAAGAAAAGATTTGTGCAGAGTTTTGGACCAGAATAATAGGTGGGAAGAATTAGCCGGTACGCACATGCAGTACGACGTTTTGACAATACAGGTTAGGGCACATTTTTTCATGTTTTCTCCAGGTTTTTATTTATAAACACGTAAATAAAATGAATGAATGAATGAACAGACGATTTCTTTTCGTAGGAATTGAGGAGAGAAGTGTACCGAGGCAATTCTCCTACCGAAGAACTTCTAACGATGTGGGGCCACCAAAATCACAAAGTTCTTGAGTTATTCATACTCCTGAGCAGAATGCATCACTATCAGGCGATGACTATAATAAAAAAATTCGTACCTAGCAGGTATCATAAATTAATATCGGAAGGCGAGCAAAATTTGGAAGTTTTGTTTGGTCACTCGGTAGCTTTACAACAAAACCCTGTAGTGTCGCCTAAGAAAGTTCAAATTCCACCTGCCAACTTTGATGCGGAAGAAAAGATCTTGAATGTACCCGCAGGTTTGCCAGCAGCTAGAGCGAAGACCCCAGAGGGTCGTGATGAACATTTAAAATATGTCAAGGTTAGAACACCTTTTGTGATTCATCGTAGGCCTAGGCAAGAAGATAAAAGAGTACCGATTGCTGTGGCTGAAGTTGTTAGGCATCGTGATGAGAATTTAGGGGCTATACCGCGGATACAAATAAGTGAGGCCGCAGCTTTAGTTAGCAGTGACGAGAACGAGAGTTTGCCTCCTTTGGAACCTATACCGCCTCCTATTGGAAGAACTTCGGTAAATTTTATATCATGGCTTATTATGTTGACGTTAGTTTGTAATGTTTTGTTGTAGCCGAGGAAAAGAGCGCCGTCTCTTAGTGAAATAAATTGTGTCGTGGGATCGGCCGGTTCAATACCGCAAATATCTTACGAAGAACTTGCGCAGGCGACGAATAATTGGGACGAAAATTCGGTATTGGGCAAAGGGGGCTTCGGAACTGTTTATCGAGGGACTTGGAAGTGTACTCAGGTGGCCATAAAACGACTGGGAGAGAAAAATGATCCGAAATCGCACGATATTCAAATACAGCAGTCCATTACGGAACTGCATTGCTTAAATGCTTATAGGCATGATAACGTGCTGCCGATTTATGGGTAAGTCTATTAAAATCTAGTTCAGATGTTCATCTTCAAAATGTTGTAAGAAATTTTGGATTTTGTGTTTTTTTAGTTACAGTATCGGAGGAGATCATCCGTGTTTGGTTTACCAATACATGCCGGGTGGATGTTTGGAACACAGATTGAGGAAGGACCCTACGAAAATTTTAAATTGGGTTTCAAGACTGAAAATTGCCATCGGGACTGCCAGGTATTGAAAATACAGTAGAACTCCCATAAGTCGAACCTCAAGGGATACAAAAAAAATTCGAGTCGGTAATTTTGGACTGTTTTGATGACGTAACTGTTAATTTTCACAAAATTGCTGTATAGACCTTCACATTCGTTTTCTTCCTCGTCTTCGCTATCGGATACTTCGCAATTAGACGACTGATATTTTAAACTAGACAAAATGTCATCATCAGTCGGAAATTCTGCAATTTGGATGTCGTTGTCGATGGCAATGTATTCTTCTGCGTCAATATCTTCCATTGTACTGATTCCCTGTATTTCGCAAGCGTTGCCTTTAATTCTGCAAGACTAAGGTCATCTTCATCCAACCAATGATCTTCATTTTCACGAATGTCACGGGACAATCCGGTTTTCTTAAAACAATTCTGAATTGTTGTTGCTGAGACATCTGTATCCCATGCTCTTGCTATTTCTCTAATAGCATCTAATAAAGTTACCGCTAATGTTCTACGATCCTCCATGGCAGTGATAGTTTGTTTCAGAATCCGTTTCCGGTAATTCATCTTCAGGTTCCCAATTATACCCCGATCCATTGGTTGTAACTTAGACGTCATATTAGGTGGCAGAAATACGACGCGGATGGGCTTCAACTTTTCGTCAATTTTAGGATGAGCTGGGCAGTTGTCTCCGAAAAGTAAAATTTTTCTCTTTTGGGCTGAAAACTTTCTGTCAAGACCAAGAGACAATAACCATTTCTCGTACGGGTCACTGGTCATCCACGCCTTCTTGTTATTCTGATAAGTGACCGGCAAAAACTTGGTGCCTTTAAAACACCTAGAGTTCTTTGATTTCCCAATCACCAGAAGTTGCAGTTTTTGCGCCCCGTCCATATTTGCACCAACCATAACGGTAATTCGTTCTTTATTTTGCTTTCCCCCATAACACTTCTCATTTTTAAAAGCCAATGTTTTGTACGGTAAACATTTAAAAAATAGACCCGTTTCGTCGGCGTTGAAAATGTCCTTAGATTCATTGATAGAGTAATCCAGGGAGCACATGTTCTTTCCAATTTTCACACTATTTTTCTTTTATGTCTGCACTCTCACCCCAAACCACTTTTTGCACAATAATTGTGTAACGAACTTTAAATTTGTGCAGCCATCCCGAGCTCGCAGCGAAATCCAAATAATAATAATAATAATAATACCCTTTATTAGCAAATATGCTATATAAAAAACAAATCAGGTTCTACAACAATAATAATAAACAAATAAAACCACTAATAATTTTCTATAACATATTGGACAACTTTCCTCATAAATGTTAACATGTTATTACAAAAAAGCTACTTTCATCTTTCAAGCAAGTAGGCAAATTATTAAAATAAGAATATCCCTTAACAAACACTTGATTTTGAGCAAATGCAGTAGTTGCATCCGGTACGAAAATGTCTTCCCTTCTTCTTGTGCACATCCGTTCATAGTTTCACTGGATCATCCATATGAAGTATATTATGTTTTACTTTATATACAAAAATCAATGTCTTATACCTAATTCTCTGTGCAACACTCATAAACTGAAGCGTCTCTAACATAAACGAAATACTAGTATACCTGCTGCAGTTCAATATAGCTCGCATTGCTTTATTTTGTCTTTTCTGAAACTCCTGAACAAAAAAATCCGTCACCATATATAGAACCGTTGTACAATATTCGAAATACGGGGCAACCATAGTTTTATATACAAGCAGCCATGACCATCAGCTAAGTTTGCCACTTATTCTCGACAGAAGGCCCACTCTTTGAGATACTTTCTCCAAAACATAACTAGCATGCTCTTTAAAATTCAACTCATTGTCTATAATAACCCCTAAGTACTTAATTTTGCAAACCCGCTTTAACTCTATTTCATTCAACCATATGGGACACAATTGATTTGCTACACTCTTGCCCCCCAAATATATCACTTCAGTCTTATTAGTATTTATAACCACCATATTGTTCTTCAACCACCTAAAAATTGCCTTCAGTTCACTATTGATAACTTCTGCTACCTCGGCCTTACTCTCCCCAATGTATTAAATAAGAGTGTCATCTGCAAACATTTGTATACAACACTTATCCAACTTATCGACAATGTCATCTATGTATAATGTAAATAGTACTGGCCCCAACACTGAACCCTGTGGCACACCATGTGTTGTTTGAACCTTCCCTGAAATTGAATTATTGTACTTCACCACTTGGAATCTGCTGCTCAAATAACTTCCAAACCACTTCAGTGCACTGCCCCCCACTCCCATTTTCTTTAATTTGCACATCATCAAGTCACGATTCACCATCTCAAAAGCCCTTCTGTAATCCAAGAATACCGCCCCAACACATATTTTTCTGTATAAAGCATCCTTCCATCTGCCAATAACTGTTTCACAGGAGTTTCCTTTTCTAAATCCTGCTTGATGTGGTGTTAGGATATTGTGGTCTTCCATGAATTTTGTGAGCTGGTCCTTTACTAGAGTTTCCAACACCTTTTCATATGGAGGTAGCATATTTATAGGTCGAAATTCCTCACACTGTATTGTATTTCTTACTTTTTCCACTGGTACCACTGTCGATAACTTCCATGTTTCCGGGAATATTCCTGTATCTAACGAAGAGTTGACTATTTCAAGGAGTCTATGCCCCAACACCTCAAACACACATTTCAACAATCTAGAGTTAATTCCATTTGTGCTACTCTCTTTATTTTATAAATTTTTAACCACTCTCCTTAAGTCCATCATCTTTACCTCCTCAAATTTTGTAAGTAATAAATCATCCTCTATTTCCTCCAAATTAATTGTTGTGTCGCTAATAATATCTGCAAGTTAGTAATCTATCTATACTCTCCAGGAAATAAACATTAAATCTATTAGCTATTTCTAACTCGTTGAAAATTTTCTCATTATTAAATATTGCTATGGCTGCTTTTCTCCTGTCCACTCATCAATTTCTTTAAGTTCTTCCACATCCTTATATATTAATAGCGAAAGTGATTTTACATTGAAACTTTGTTAGCCAGATATCTCATCGAGGACTCTATCGATTTCAACAATTGTGGGCTCTACGGAAAGCTCTAATGCTGTAGATGTGCCTTTTCGGGGGTTTCGGGGTTTAAAAAGCTTTAAATAGTGTCTTTTTGCAGTTTAAAGTTCATTACTTCGTCGGAGTATGAGGCAGAAAATTTAGTTTTTTGTTTGGTGTAACTTAGCAACAAACAAATTGGTGGACACATTTTCTAGGGTCCCTATATTTAGAGAGTACCGCAATCTCCGCCATATTTACTCACAATAACAGCCGCCAAATTTGAATTGTGGCGGAACGTCAGAATGACATTTTGCTGCTGACACGGCAGTCCGCCATATTTACTCACAGTTCTGAAACATAGTGGAGCTATTGATTGCGGTACTCTCTAAATACAGGGACCCTAACATTTTCCATCAGTCATCAGTCATAGTGAAAGATTGTTTTTTGATATTGTAGTATACTTGCGAACAGGAGGAATACGGCGCGTCCTCATGCTATCCAACATAATCGATCCATTAACATATCCACTGTTATTTTCAAATGGCGACAGGGGTTGGGACACGAATACGGAGCATTCTGGAAGACGTGTGGCGTAGCCCACGGATTCCACTTGTAGTTTTTGAATCAAGTGACTTATTAATTTTTATCTCAATATTGTCTTTTAGCTTTCCTGATCATATTGATGATCTTGTTTCTATGTTGCCTGTAACTATTCCAGTGCTCTGGGTCATTTGTCCATCTTGCTCTCACAAATGCATCATCCCTCATTTTACTCTCATTCTCCAATTGTACTCGTACATTCCACCATCCATTGTCAGACCACTTTGCAGGCATCTCGATTTCTCTTTCCGGAGCCACCTCATTAAGAACCTTCAGAATATTATCAATAAGTAATTTAGAAGTGACATTAACATTTGCCTCCTCTGTCTCCCAAGTCTCCTCAAATAATTTCATTTGAAGTGATAATTCGTCAAATTTTTTTAGATTTCTACAGAGTTTCCGCTTTTCTATTGGCTCCAGCTTCGGAACTTTTTTCAAGAATTGCATTGAGATTCTTGTAAATTGTGGATAATGTGTTTGGCGGAATTCCAAACTCGGCTGCGATATTTTTTTTCCATTTTACACTTCAATAAACTTGTTCGATTAAACTAATTTTGTCGGTTACCGACAAAATTTTAAATTTCCTCTTTGCACTTGACATTTTTAGCAACAGCTCTGAACACAATCAGCAACAATACTAAAATGACCAGCAAAGCAGTAATTTTAAAATCTCAACTAGGTTTTCCAGTCATTTGGTTATTACCCCTATTTTTATTCGAGTTACGGAAAAATTCGACTAAAGTAAGTTCGACTCATGGGAGTTCCATTGTACTTGTTATCTTAAATATGGTGTCTCGATTTGATTCATACTGCAATTTAACGTATTCATTTTGTGCTAAAGTAATTTTTTTATACATAGGGGACTTCAATTTCTCCATACTATAGGCGAAAAGCCGTTAATTCATGGGGACATAAAGCCGGCAAACATTCTTCTCGATCCGAACGATAATCCACGCATCGGCGATTTTGGGTTAGCTCGCGAGGGTCCCGATAGCCACTACACCCATATTAAAGTGAGTCGGATCCACGGTACGCGTCCGTATCTCCCCGACGAATTTTTACGCAACTCTACGTTATCCACGAAAGTCGATACCTACAGTTTCGGGATCGTTCTTTTCGAACTGGGTACTTCGCTTTCGGCATACTCGACTCGCCGGGAGTATAAATATCTCAAGGATCACGTGGTGAAATACGAAGGACATATTATGGAGCTAAAAGACGATCAGATAGAAGGGGACGATTTTATTTTTAGAAGACTGATAGATATCGGGAAAATGTGTGTCGAGACAAGACCTAAGGATCGACCTGAGATGGTGCAGGTTTTGGTGCTTTTAGAGGGGGTTCCCGGGAGTGGTAGCGTTAGTCTAGTCAGCGCCCGTAAGTCATAGTTTGCCGTCAGTATTTTAAACTTTTTAATCAAACAATTTGATACGCAACACACATGATAGCAATGTAAGCAACAAATGTGATATACAAGAGCTCATAAGGTGACTACTGAAGATTTTCTGTGGTGTTTTATATTATATGATGGTTTATATTTTTTGTTAATAAATTAGAGAACCTTGTTCAATCTTTTTTACTTTCACGAGCAGTACAATTCCCCGATAATGGTGGTTTTAAAAGTTTATAGATAGACAACATCCCATTTAGCAGTAAAAATATCACAAATGTGGGATAATAATAATAATATTTATTTAGCAATAAGCTAATATTACATCAATATTGTAACAATACACTCCCAAAAAAAGAAAACAGAAAAATGAAAAGAAAACACCCAAACACCAACAAATGTCACAAAATGCCTCTAACAAAAACACAACACATTCTCTTGAAACTGCTCAAATTTGGGGCTTCCTTGTTTTCATCCGGCATACTATAAAAGGAATCTGCATGCCAACTATGCACAAGCTGTACAGAAACCCTTATTGCAATTGCAGAAACCTACAACTAAAAGTGCTCCTGAATCTCAATATTCTTCCAATGAAAAGAGTCCCAATCGCATTAACGAAACTTCCAAAATTTCCAGAAATGCAGTTGCTCATGCTTTTCATGTGCAGCATACTAGGGACTACATGAATAAAATTATCAACCTGGATACAGAGACTTCTAACACATTACCATTAGATGGCTACCAGCAAGTTAAATCCAGAAAACGTTCTAATAGGCATGTACCTAAGTTTGAAGTAGGAATCGCTAAAACAGATGACACCAAAGTTGGTTTTGAGAGCAATCAGGACAATAAAAAGAACTGGCTTTTTATTTCCAACGCCAGGGATACTGTCAATGAAGAGATTATAAAAAACTATATTCTAAAAACAATCAACACAGAAGTTTCAGTCAATGATCTAGTGGTCAAGGGGTTGAAGACACAGACAAAAAGACAATCCAACAATTGTTTCCTCATTGGCTTTAAGCCAGAGCTTAGGGACACCATGTATAAGAAGGAATTCTGGCCTTCTGGAATTCATTATGCTAGGTTTGATTTTCGCTGGGGCCAACATTTTTTAGACAACCCAAAACCCACCACCTCCCAATCTTAGTAAGTGAGGTAATTCACAACACTGTCACTCAGAAAGATAACACTAATATACCACAAATGATAAAAATGCGAATAGAAGACAAACCTCATATCAAAATCTTACATCTGAACATTCAATGTATCACCAACAAGCTAACTGCTCTCTCTCAACTTGTTCTCGCCGAAAAGGCTGACATCTTGTGCATCGTGGAGCACTGGCTTAAGATAGATAATGAAAAACTCTACGACTTGAATCATTTCAATACCATTACAACATTTTGCAGAACTCTACGGTCCCATGGTGGTGTGCGTATCTACGTACAAGAAAACATTCAGGCTTCCGAAATAAGACACATAAAGGCATTATCCAAAGAACTTGAAAGCGAAATAGTTGGCTGTCTTATTATCCAGCTCAATCTTGTGATTCTGACCGCTTATAGATCCCCAAGTGTCCCAGTGGACTCAGCTTTAAATATTCTGGACGACTGTTTCGAACACATTCAGTCCTCTTTCTCTCCTGATACAAGAATTATTTTAACCTCTGACTTCAACATTGATCTTATAGGAAATTCCAAGCAAAAGCTCGACCTGATGGCGCTGCTATCGACTTTTGACCTTAAACCTGCTATTTTCTCTGCTACAAGAGTAACTGACTGTTCTCATACATGCATCGACAATTTGTATGCCAACTTTGATCTTTTGAATTCCACTACGGTCCCAGCTGGTATTAGTGATCACCACGCTATAGCCGCCTCAATCCCCTGTAGATTTACTTTTGCAGATCAGCCCGCCCAGTATAAGCGTGTTTACACCAAACGGAACATCACAAAATTTAAGGAAGTTGTTTCACAACATGAATGGAGTTACTTGGAGAATGTTTCCGACTCCAACAGAAAGTTTGACGCTTTTCTTGAAGACTTTCTCTCTATCCACAATCAAACTTTTCCTCTTCGAATGATCCATCAACATCCATCAGATGTCTCTTTATCACCTCTTGCAATAGAACAGAAAAATACGCTAAATTTTCTAGTTCAGCTACAAGAAGATATCCCTCGCTCAAATCTAAGTGAACTCATCCGTAAACAAAGAAATCTTTATTTGCAACAAATACATAATGAAAGAAGAGAGATGAATTACTCTAGGATTGTCAACTCCAGCAACAAACAAAAGGCTATCTGGAGTATAATCAACAAAGAAACTAACCGTAAACAACATAAACATAATGATAAATTACCTACACCAAATCAATTTAATGAATACTTTTCGAATACAGGACCACATATGCCGAACGTGGATGTACATGGAACAACTCACCACTATCCTGTCAATGGTTCTTCTATATACCTCTTTCCTACAACTAGTCAAGAAGTATTCAACACCATAATGAATATTCAAAACAAAACCACCTGTGATGCTTTTGGTATTTCTGCTCGTACTATCAAGCTGGTTGCAGACATGATCTCAGATCCTCTGACTGATATTATCAATTGTTGTCTCCAACAAGGTGTCTTCCCGGATAAGATGAAAAATGCTATTGTCCACCCTGTATTTAAAAAAGGGGACAGAAATATATGCTCCAATTACAGACCTATCTCGGTGCTGCCGGTTTTCTCAAAAATATTTGAGGAAATTCTGGCAAGTAGAATTATAGCATTCTTCAACATCAATAATTATCTCGCTGAGGAGCAGTTTGGTTTCCGTTCGGGAAGAAGCACCACTGAAGCACTAAAAATCTTCGTAACTTATGTCTGTGATGCACTGGATTCCCGAGACAGTTGCTGTGCTGCACTTTGTGACCTGAGCAAAGCCTTCGAATCGATGAATCATCAGATATTTCTTGGGAAGATGGAACACTACGCCTTCCGAGGGTCATCCTTAAATTTGATATCTTCCTACCTGTTTAACAGAACACAACAGGTCTATAGCCAGGGCACCCTAAGTCATAGTTTACCCATGAGGAGGGGAGTGCCGCAAGGCTCGCTTCTAGGTCCGACTTTCTTCATAATATATATGAATGATTTACCTTCCCATCTTCAGACTACATCAATTCTTTATGCCGATGACGCAACAATCCTATCTAGAGGGCAATCTCTCGACCTGGCCAGGATACGGTTGAAAGAAAACTTCATTGCAGCCATTAACTGGTTCTCAGCCAATGATCTACTTCTAAATGAAAATAAAACAACAGAAGTTATATTCACTCTGGATCGCTGGAGGCAGAGGGGAGAGGCTGTCCGTCTTCTAGGCATCCAGATTGACCCGTGGCTCTCTTGGGAGCCCCAGATTACAGCTCTGCGGGCTAGGCTTGCAAGAGTTACCTTCTGTATAAAGAAAATAAAACAGGCAGTGAGCTTCGATGCTGCCCTGACTGCATATTATGCTCTGTTCCACTCATCCATGATATATGCGATCGAAATTTGGGGTCAATCTCCTCATGTCACGAAAATTCTTCTTGAGCAAAAACGTGCCATCAGAAGCCTTGAAGGAGTTAGCAGTCGAACTTCCTGTAAGCCATTATTCGTCAAGTATGGCATACTTACCTGCCCAGCTGTTTACATCCTTCAAACCATTCTTTCAATTCATAAAGTAGCTACTGCACTCCCGAAGCATTCGGACTTACATAATCACCTCACGAGAAACTCTCAACTCCTTATCCCTCCCAGACCCAGATTGACTGCCACGCAAGCCAGAAGCACAGCCATCAAATTATATAACACCTGTCCCTTATCTTGGAAATCTAAATCCTTACACTTATTTAAGATATTTTAAGAAGAACCCCATATACCATTTTGAAGAGTTCCTGAGCATGAACCTCACCGTAATATAGTATCTATATCTACTATTGTAAATTTTCACATGTACTTTCCTTGTTTTATTTTTTCTTTGTTTCTGTTGACACTGATATGTGCATATCTTAATAAATATCTATCTATCTATCTATCTATTAAACAATTTAAACCCCTTATACCGCAAGGAATTTTGCGAACAAGTCTTCACAAATTGTGGAAGTCTGTAATCTTTCACCGATCTCACCTGGTAATTGTGAACATCCCGGCTACGTATCAAATTACGAGACATGTAATTCGGAACCCCGCCATTAACAATCTTGTATATCAGAATAAGAGTGTTGTAAGTTATTCTCTGTTTTATACTTAGCCATTGTAACGTTTCCAACATCAATCTTATAGGCGTATATCTATTGCACTGCAAAATTATTCGCATTGCCCTATTCTGAAGTTTCTGCAACCTTTCCAAATCACCAGCTCCACACAAAAATAATATACTTGAACAAAAATCAAAATGTGGCGAAATTATTGTTTTATAAATCAGAATTCTAGCCCAAGGACTCAACTTTCTGCTTACTCTACCCAGGAAACCAATTTCTTTAGCAACTTTTTTAGCAATAAAGTTTATATTGTTTTTAAAATTTAATTTTGAGTCAATTATCACTCCCAGATACTTAGTTTCGCTAACACGTTCCACCTCCTCATCACCTATTACCACTTTACAGTCATCTTCCCACTCCTTCCTTATCACTCTGTTACCTACGATCATAACTTTTGTCTTATTAATATTTAACTTCAGTTTGTTTATCTTTAACCATTTTGACACTTCTCTTAACACCTCATTACTCCTGGTTATTGCACTAATTAAGCCACAGTCCGCATTTGCTATAAGGGCATTATCAGCAAACAGATTAATATTACCTTCTTTTATCACTTGCACCAGATCATTCATATACAGCACAAAGAGAAGAGGACCAAGTACCGAACCCTGGGGTACACCCAATCCATTCAGAACCTCTTCAGACTCATAACCACCATATCTACACTTCTGAGACTTATTGTCTAGATAACTGCCAAACCATTCTCTAGTTATACCCCTTACCCCACACCTTTCCATTTTTCCATAAGCACTCCCCTATCGATTGTTTCGATAGCTCTTTTCAGGTCCAAAAGACAGCCACAATAGAAATTGTCCTCCTCTATTTGTTGGTGCCAGTTCGTAAGTACCAAATTAAGTGCCGTTTCACAGGAAAGATCACTTCTGAAACCCGACTGAAATTTCGACAGTAAGCCATTATCTTCTAACTACTTTTGCAATTGTTCTTTTACTACACATTCTAAAACTTGCTTATATTTAGGAAGCATAGTAATCGGTCTGAATTCCTGGGCCTGACCGACCTGTTGCACCTTCGGAATAGGAACCACCGTCGTTGGAAGACTTGTCTCTCAATACCTCTTTATTTATTCCATCTGTACCACCTTTAGATTTAATTCCCAATATAATTTTTTCTAATTTCTCCAATGTAATTTCCTGGAGTTTGAAATTGCTGCATGTTTCCGGAATTTCCACTTTTAAACCATCAGTTTCAAGTATACTTTGGTTTATTTCAATAATGCTGTCTATAAAAAACTTATTAAATTCCTCCGCGATTTGTTTGCAGTCGCTTATTTCACCAGTCCCAAAGTTTACCGATGCGCCACTTCCCACACTTCCGTTCCTGTTTCCTACTATTTCCTTTAAATTCCTCCACATATCTTTAGAATTGTCCCTGCTTTCATCTATTCTCCTCTCATAATAATTATCGCTTATTAACTTTAACTTTTTAGAGTAATCGTTTCTTACTCTCCTACATAAACTCCAATCTTCTTCTCTTCCAGTTAGTTTAGCAATCTTAAACACTCGATCTCTTTCCCATTGCATTTGACGAAGCTCCTCGGTGCACCACGGCTTTAAACTTTTACTATACACTATACGCTCAGGTACAATGGAGTCCAACGCACTTTTTAAGTTATTTACAAGAGCCATTGCTTTTTCGTTCAACTCCAACTCTTCCAGTTTATTCCAGTCGACATTTGCATTTTCCAAACACTCAACCAACCTTTCCTAAAGCTAAAGCAACCTTTATCAAGCTATGGTCTGTAATCTTTGGCTCATCTAGAACGTCTACTTTTGCATCATACACATCTTGCTGGTCGTACCAAGAAATTTCTGAACATTCAAAATTGCCGTAACTGCCCAACAAAAAGTTTATTTTAAACAACTGCTTGCCCGAAGTAAAAATGTCACTTCTTCAAACCTTAAAGTAAAAATATGTGCATTTAAAATGTGGTAGATCGGCGACTTGAGCGTCGCGTCTCTCCCCCTCACTGAGCGAAACGATGATTGCTACGAAGGCATGTGATAAGCCCGTTAGACAAAAACAACAATTTCCTTACTGAAAATCTACTTTTATTTCACTCTCGTGCGAGACAAACTTATAGAATTACGTGCGGCTGTTCTCGTCGTTGAATTTCAAATTGGTTGTACTGACAACCATTTTGCTGACAGTGAATAGTTCCACGGGAACGTCGCGGACATAATCATCGAAATTATAACGCGGCGATTCAGTTTTCGGCAAATTCAAGTCATCGTCGTGTACGCTGCTTGTTGATCTCGAATTTGCAGAACCTGTATCAGAAATACGAACGTAAGAAGTGACGTATGTAGAGAAACGGTTTACCTAAAGCGCTGGAATCGATCCTGGCTTCTAAAGCTGGTATATTCCTCGCCATTGACCAATTAAGTACATTTTCCATGACATTATCAGCTTCATCTTGCGGTTTTAATGAAGCTACGTTATCGTTGCCGTTTCGTCTGATACTCGCCCTTTCGATCCTTAAAGAACTGTTCATACGTTGAGCGTACATGTTTTCGAATATTTCTTCTGTTCTACGGGTCAGCGGTATGATCACTGTTTCCGTTATAGCTGCCGACGGTTCGTAGACGTGGTGGCTGAACTGTTCGATGGTGTTCGAACCAGACGCTCCTAAAAATTAAATTAAATACAAAGCTGTAGCATCGATATTTTGGTGAGATGAAAGTAACATTTATGAGTAACTGTTAGAGTAATAAAATGTTGAAAATATTATACAGGGTATGAACAGTTACCTGTGATTTCCATGATGCCGATCTGCGATGTCCGTACGTGATAAGGGAAATTTTTGTTGGCGACAGAAGGCATTGTTAGAAGCTAAAACTTTAGTGTAACTATTTTGGATACATAAATTTGTTTTGTACTTACCAAAAACATTAGGTGTCCGCAGAAAGCTATGAAGAGTAAGACGGCGCACACGACCGATTCTCTTACCCATTTGTCAATGTAAGTGTTTGCGGAAAGGACAAAAGCTGGGCCTGCTATGAACCAGAGGGTGCCGAAGATGTTGAAAGGGTAGTAGAAATTAGCCTAGAAATTAATTATTAAGGTTGAAATGCAGTCCGTGTGTAGTGATGAGGATTACCTTTTCTGGGTAATGTTTAAGGGTAAAAACAGTCGAGTAAATGAACATACACCAGGCACAAACCCTCAAAGTTATCAGCCCGTAACCTGCTGGTGATTCGTAGATGTACAGTACTTCCCCTGGATCAAATACCTAAAGCGCACATTAATATTATGTCGTCCAGTTTGAATCGTATTACCAATACATACATTTTCTTCATATATAAAAAGAGACGCGTAAGTAACCACGTACAAACACATGAAAACAGTTAGCTTGACGCTTGCGCTTAACGGTAACCGGCCTCTAGTTACCGTGTAACCCTTCGCTAGCAAAAGTAGCAACAATAAAAAGCAAATTTCTGCCGCAGCAATGAATACGGAGCCTATAAAAAAACGTATCAGGTATTTGTTACAGTCAAATAGATTTAAGTTGGCGAAGGGTGGGATGCGCATTAGCATACTTTACGACTGTTGAGCAGGAACATAGAGAAGCAGATATCCGAAAGGGAGTGAGGTAGGGAGGCAGGGATGTGGTGCTATAGACACATGATGAAGATACCGTGGATAGATAAGGTTAGCAACAGAGAGGTATTAGAAAGAGTTAGAGAAAAGCGAAATTTATGGAAGACAGTAAGTAATAGGAGAGATAGGATGGTAGGACACCTCTGAGGCATGAAGGCTTAGTTCGCGACATACTAGAGTCAGAGATAGGAATAAAAAGAGGAAGGGGTAGGCACAGACTAAACTACTGCTCCCAAATAGTTAGGGATGTAGGATGTTCAACTTTTGGGGAAATGCGTAGGTTAGCTCAGGATAGGAAAGGATGGAGGTACGCATCCAACCAGTCTTTGTACTGTTGCGCTAAGTTAGATGCAGGCTGTGGCGTCGCAACCCCACCGCTCACCGACTTAAATCTGTTTGACTGTACCTGCGAGTTTGGTTCGTGGAAAACCAATGCCATTTATAGCGTATTTTAAATAAGCCAGGCTTTGCAGTAAAACCCCGAACAGCTGAAGAGAAACGGAAACGAGGAATAGTTTGTAAGTTGAGTGGAGCAGTTGTCGCGATTTTAATTCTACGGAGCACATTACAATCGCAAGCATTAGAAACGAGTACGCTAGGGTGAAAGCCATTAATACTGGTAGCACATCTGGAAAGAATGTTCAGTACAGTAACTTAGCAGTGAAGAGGATAATTGGGTGCTCACAAAATTCGTCGGCTGAAAACTGATTGTGCCAATAATCGTCAGGGGGGCCATTCGTCATCAATATTTTGTACTTAATGTGTATTCCCTAAAAAAAATGCAACAGACTTTAAAATAAATAATTTATTGGTTTTATGAAATAAATTGGCATAAGATGAAAATAAATATAGTTTTTTTATCGACGTTTTGTGCCTGTAAGGTTTTTTTTAATCGCTAGCCCAAAGTTTGAGGTGTCTTTTAGTATGCCCCTTGTTGAGAAAATAGTCTTGTTTGATACTGCAAAAAAACTTTGAAAATGTCAACGACAAAACTTCACAAACTCAATTTTTTCAAATGGTACCTATTTTTATATCGTCATCCGATAGAAAATTAAATTTTAAGGGCACTTTTATTACCCTTTCTTATGTCTATTTAAATTACTTAAAGAGATAATTAGGTTTTTTGAGAATTTTCTATTGCGATTATTGTTTTTCCGAGCGGGTAGTTGGCCATGAATGTAAAACAATTGCGGCTACTGTCACAACTTTCTTTAGTTGTCAACTTGATAGTTTTGTTGTACGTCTGTTACAAGTAACTCAAACTATCGAAATAAATCACTACCCTAACGGTGTCATTTTGGATCTATTTTCTATTTATTTAACAAAAAGAAACAACTGTTATGTTCGAGAACGGTTAATATAGAGACTAGGAAGAGACTCTTAAAGTCGTATGTATGGAGTACGGCATTATACGGGTGCGAAACTTGGACAATAGGAGAAGCGGATAGAAAAAGAGTAGAAGCGTTTGAACTGTGGTGTTACAGACGCATGATGAAGATACCGTGGATAGATAAGGTTAGCAATAGGGAAGTATTAGAAAGAGTTGGGGAAAGGCGGAAGGTATGGAAAACAATAAAGAGTAGGAGAGATAGGATGGTAGGACACCTTCTAAGACACGAAGGAATAGTTCGCGACATACTAGAGTCAGAGATAGGAATAAAAAGAGGTAGGGGTAGGCCTAGATTAGACTACTGCTCTCAAATAGTTAGGGATGTAGGATGTTCTACTTTTAGGGAAATGCGTAGGTTAGCTCAGGATAGAAAAGAATGGAGGTACGCGTCCAACCAGTCTTCGGACTGAGAACCTTATGATGATGATGGAACCAAAATGGTGGACACATTGAGCATATCTTGTAGTCTTATTTTAAATTATTGCCCTAAGTTAATATCATAAATAAACTGTTAGTACCAAACCCAATTGCTAATTCTTCAATAATTGAAACTGCTTCTGGTTTAAAAACCCCAAATCCAAAACAGATGAAAACCCACACTGAATACAAAATTATATGTAATAAATGTAACAAAACCTGCATTGGATAAACCAAAAATCGTTAAAAAACTATATTTATTTTTACCTTATGCCAATTTATTTTACGAAACCAATAAATTTATAAAAAATTTAAAATTAAGAGTGTTATAAGTTGTTGTAATAGAGAAAGGAACACCCGTACTTTACTAGCGTTGCAGTTACTAACTGCTAAAAACCACCATCTTTCCCTGCTGCTTCTAAAGCGCCTAGCGCTGTGACAAACAATTTTTCTCTTTGGCTTCTGCGGTTCATCTTCTAAGGAACGTTTCTTTATAGGTACTTCAAATTCTGCCGATTGAATCGGAGAAGGTACCTACAAAAAAAAACATTACTTCTATCTGTGGAACAGCGGTAATATAATAACTACAGAGCCAGCAGTAATATTATAGTAAACATTCTCAAAATCCTGGTTAACGTCATGCGTAGTTATGTCTGTCAGTTCCAAAAATTCTTCTTTGTTACGAGTGCTTGGAATTTCAGTATTTGTCGTTGTATCCATGAATTCAGTGCTGGTATAAACTGATGTTTCTTCGAAATAAGTCGTGGTTCTTGCAGTAGTTGTAGATGGTTTCGTACTTGTTTGAGTACGCCTCCTGAAAGTCCCATATTTTCTGTGATACTTCCTCGTAGTTTTCGGCAGCTGTGTCGTCGTTATAATCGGAAGAGAAGCATAATAACAACCACTGAGTTCCCTAAACGAATTTCCAGCTGTTAAATTAATTATTTGATTTTGTTCTGCGTGTAGCACAGCTTCTTTTTCTTTGCAAGACTAAAAAACATCAAAAAAAATTATACTCGAAGATAAGTTAGTTGGGGATGTAGGATGATCTACTTCTAGGGAAACGCGTGCTTATTTTATACCTTATTTGTTTTGTAAACTGCTGGCCATTGATCATTAGCATCATAGTACAATAACAAATTAATTTCTCCTTGGCCCTCATCATATTCTATATGATACTCATATTCCCCTTGCTCCGATAAAAAACAAAAGCGCGCTAAAAACGCCCAATTCTACAAAACAAAATCTATAACAATCGAATAAATATTTCCAATGGGCTCTCACTTCACTTGTTTTTAGTTCACCCTCCATAAATTTACCCTGTATTTCACAAAATAAGCATAAGAACAAAGAAAATGATAAATAATTATTTTTGCTCATTTTATAGTAACTCAAAAACGTTGTTTGCTCACATTATTATTTCATTTTAGGTGAACTTTCACCCCAAATACCAATTTGTAAAATAACACCCTGGTATTTAATTTAATCAATTCTCGATACCATAGCAACAAATTCAAAACACTCATATGTGGTGAAATAAGTAAAATACTGCGTATTACACATGAGTGCATTGTACAATTTGCTTGTAATTATATTAAATAATTCTAATGGATAATCAAGTGCGAACTTTTAAATTTTGGTACACACTGGCGTGTCTCTATCCCAATTCCTGTTCTAAAAAAGCAAAGGAGTTGCGTTTTTGACGCCCAGATGGTGCGACATTATCGGTATTTTTGATCAGTTTTTTTGGGTGCGGCTAATTTATGCCTTCAACATTTATAAATACAGTCGAAATGGGGTGATATTTGAATTAAGTATCAAAGGGTGGTAATTTGTTATTGTTATCGACCGAGGCGAAATTTTCTAGGTTAATGAATCGGACTGTAGAGGTGACAGAGTGACAGTTCAGGTTTTAACCTCGATGTTGAATTTTTCTGATGTGTTTTAATGGTTGGTTGGTTTTTGAGGCGGATAATAAGACAGAGCGCGTGTGTTTTTCTAGTAAAGGTGCGTGTTTGCGTAGATAATGGTGTGAAAATGTGATTTTTTTTGAGTTTTCTCGAAGCGATTGGGAATTTGTTGAATAGACGCCATTTTGGATTCTTCCCCGTATTATTTTGTAAGTTTTTTAATAATTTTATGGGAGTGTGGTTGTAAACAATAGAGATAAGAGTGGTTTTTGATAAGTTCAAGCGTTTTATTCATCATTTTCGAAAATTTCTTTCATACATTCCTATGAGTCATGTGTCAGAAATTTTATAATTGCTGCTAATGGGGAGGGTCACTTTTTCTAGCATAATGTGGGGTTTATTTTATCTTATCACCTTATCTCAAGGCTAGAAACCCGAATTCCTCACGCATTATTTACATTTACTTAAGGTTTTTGTATGTATTTTGCTTGTGCTTCCAAACATTCGTTTAGGTTTTAAATTTTAGTGAAATGAGTGCGTAGCGAAGGCATTGTCGACGATGGCACCTGCGCCGCGGCCAGGGAGCCTTAAGGACCCTGAGATTGCCGACTTGTTCTACAAACATGATCCGGAGAAGATTTTCGAGGATCTCCGAGAAATCGGGCACGGCTCTTTCGGTGCTGTGTACTACGCTAAGTGTCTGCTCACCAAAGAGATCGTCGCCATCAAGAAGATGTCGTATCTCGGGAAACAGAGCCACGAGAAGTGGCAGGACGTTCTGAAGGAAATCAGGTGAGCACTTAAACCTCGACTTAAACTTTAATTTATAATATTAGGAAAATTTCGCTATTAATAGTGGGAATATTTAATACCTACTTTATTATCAACAGATTGTGAATTTTGGGTAATAAAATTTACGTCCATAGGTATTTGAGACATTTCCGTATGATTTACTAATCTTTTTATTCCAAAAAATTCCATTTACCTTCATACTTTTGTTATTTTAGCGTAACTTTTAGATTAATACGTTAATAATAAAGAACAAGATCGAAATTTTGTGGGAAAGTGTGATTCATAGCAAACCCACGATTTAGATATGACCACCACGCGTTTTTCGCAGACTAATCTCATTATCAGCAGCGCACTGAGGAATTACAGGAAATAAAGTTTCTCTGTTCAGGAAAGAGATAAGATAGGGAACGTCGATTGATAATTTGGTGCAGAACATGCGGAAAACACGTTTTTCTGTTCCCGGATGTGATTTGCGTAATTAGGATTAGTTTGCGACATGTTATGGAACAGATTTAAGTTGGTAAACAACTCCATCGACTCCCTATGCCTCACTAAGCTCCCTTCAAAATATTCTGGTGCCCCCCCAGAGCTGTTTTATGTGTAAATACTAAACACTGTAGTTTAATGTTATCCCTCACTCTCAGCCGCCCTAGAGCATCCAACATGTAACTTACAGATGTAAACCTACTGCTCTGCAACAAAATCCTCATAGCCTTGCTTTGTAGTGTTTGCAATCTATCTAATTCTCTTTTTCGTTACAAGTCATCAATACAGTATGAATTCTTAATAAGTTGACTCCACACGCCAAAAGATAGTGAAGATTAATCTAACTCTAAACTTAAATTACATCGCTATAAATACGCAACCCCCACTCCTAAAGTGAAGAGAATCGATAAACCTATAGGGTTTCTTCATCAGCCCCTCCCACCCAAGAAACCAACTCCATCTCTCCCCCATGTTCAAAATAGTTCCATGAAATTCTAGAACCATTTCGAACACGAGAGCAACAAAATTGGTCTCCCAAGCGAAAGGGATCGGCGTACCTACAGGGTTTCTTAGAACTATTTTGAACATGAGAGCAATAAAATTGGTGTCCTAGAACTGGAAGGTACGTGTTTATGGCTGGTCTTAATTCTATCTACCTGATAAATCTATACAGGGTCGAGTTGGGAATCGGACCATAATTACTGTTAAGACAGCTACGTTTATTTTTATGTATCGCTATACTTTCCAAGGCGTTTAAATCAAATTTATTATTTCCTGGTTTTAAGGGTTTGAGATTATTGACATTGAATTTATGACCCGTTTCCAACGCGTGTGACGCCATGCTAGACTTATCAGGACGGCCGTGTTTGTAATGAGCTTGATGCTCCTTGAAGCGGGTTAAAATAGACCGAGTTGACTGCCCGATATATTTTTTATCGCAATTTTCGCATGCTATTTCGTAAATTCTCGCTTTATGAATGGGTTCCGTTTTATCTTTCGCATTCCAAGTAGACTTTCTAAATTGTTTCTCGAAGAGTGAACGACTTTGAAGCCTGCTTTCCCGAAAATAGTATTCATACCTCTAATTATCTGCGGTACATACGGTATTTTTATAAATTTAGTAATTTTATTATCCCCATTTAAAGTGGTGGAATTTCGCAATAGCATTTTAAATTTGCATTTCCTAATTAACCTGTTGACAATTTCTGGATCGAAACCGTTACATCTCGCTATATCTTTAATTGTGTTTACTTCCTTGCGGTATCTTTCAACGGATAATGGTAGACTCAACAGTCTATTAACTAAAAAACCAAAACTAGCCTCTTTGTGCTGACTGCAGTGGTTCGAATCTGCAGTTATGTACCAAGCTGTACTGGTTTCTTTTCTATAGATGTCAAATTCTAACTTACTGTCTTTCCTAATTACCAAAATGTCCAAAAATGGAAGCTGTCCTTCTCTTTCTATTTCGTGGGTAAATTTGATTGAATTGAGTCTACTATTTAAGTCGCTCAAAAAATCTTCAACGTTACATTTACTAATGTCAAAAATTGCAAATATATCGTCTACATATCTCACCCACTCCTTTGGAAGCTCATCTTTCAGTTGGGTTTCAAATTTGCGCATGAAAATTTCTGCAATGAAAGGAGAGAGGCAATTTCCCATGGCTGTACCACATATTTAAAGATAGGTATATCGCGCAACGAGTGTTTCCGACCGGCCGAAAATTGCTATTTGTCCTTGACGCCATTTTGAACCACCCCTGTCAAAATGAAAATAGAGGTTATGTAGAATGTTTATATCTCTAAATTTAGCAGTATTGTATTTACAATTGGTTTAGCTAGTGAATGCTACTATTAGAAAAGCAAAGGCATGTTAAATTGAATGTTGTATTATTTATTTATTAGGAGTTATTATTTTATTCAGAGGTCAGGAACATCGAACATATATTATACGACTAGGACGTCAGTCAATAACCAGCACTCCACTGTTCTTATAACAGTCTTTTTCCCGTTGGTGTCTTCTTTCAATATCATAAATGAGATTTATAAATTGAGGCAAGCTGAAAGCAGGACTTATCAAGTGGGAAGGAAAAGTATTTTTTGCTTTCTCGATATTTCAGTGCCTCCACTTCTCTTGCAAGCAAATGAACTTTTATTGCATAAAATACTGTTTAATGCTTCTCTTCTCTATCATTGTACTTTACCGGTCATTAAACGGTTTGGCACTGCAATGTTGTTATCGCACGACACTACTCCCGTTTGTTACAGATGCTCCGAAGCAGCTGGTTAACAATTACAAATGAGCATATCTACTAACTCAATGCTAAATGCACAGGATACAAACACTCAGCGTCATCTAATCAGTTTGTTTTCTGCTTATCAGCTCAGGTAGTCTTGGTACGAGAAAGCTATGACTGGTCCCTTATATTGGAGGCAACTGTATTGCAGTGGCGCATCGTATCACTGTACCAGCTTTAGTTTCCACGAAAGCCAATACACCCTTATAGCGTTGATTGACGCTTATTAAGGGTGTATTTATAGTGCTCACCAGGAATGAAAAACCTGCCCCGAGCTGTGCTAAGTACACTTTAAGGGTACGTTCACAACAGAGCCTAGATGATAGCAGGGATGATGGATCATAGATGTTACTATAAGCGCTAATAATAGGTGTTCACAACGGAGCTGAACTACCTATATACCTGCTCGTAGTTTAGTCTAAATAAAATGTCTGATGGTGAAGAACTTTACTTTGTTCTCCTGCTGTAAAGTGGAAAATTTTTACACGACAGTTTCGTATGAGAAGATTTCACATTCATCCTATAAACAAAAGACGGTCTATTTTTGGCGAGTTTCATCACTTATATTACAAATTACGAATACATCCAGATCGGTTTTTTTGCTTATATGAGAATGGAACCGCGTACTTTCGATCATATTTTATTATCTACATCCATAACTATGAAAAATATTCAACAATACCCTCGAGTCTGCTCGCAAAAGAATGGTCTGATGTATTCTTTTATTTTATGATCGCTTATAGTAAGCGCTTTTCTCTATTATGCGCAGCTCCGGTTTGAACACGCCAATTGAAAAACATTGTTTCATTTTATAAGCGCTAGTATAAGTCAGCTATGATCTCTGCTATCCTCTATCACCTAAGCTCCGTTATGAACGTACCCTAAGGAGACCTTGGCTCGTGAGTACTCTTGATTCACGAGTACAAATGCACTCATGAATTATGAGTGGAGGAGCATATTTTTTTAATGCAATAAGTAGTTTCACTACTTGTTGTATTGGTATATCTAATAATTTATTGAACAATAAATTATGCATATACATATAGCTTCAGCTTGCTGAAATAGAAAACTCCGGCTAAGGAATTCACCTACTTGAAAATTAAAAACATTGGGATATCGTAATATTTTAATATTTTGTTAACAAAATAAACATTCTGCTTAGACATTTTGGCGAAGTGCGATACAGTGTAGACACACCAGTTTATGTCCACTGTTAGACCTGTCGCAGCGAAAGACGAACCTGTGGTGGCGAAAGAAGAACCTGTCACGTATTCTGCGCGAAAAACCAATTTACGTAGGACCGGCCTTCAATGAAGTAATGGGGGTGTCCGCTGTTGCTGTCAGCTCCAGTGTCGTGTTGGCCTTTATTGTTTACATGTTTATGCTGTTGTGTGTAAATGTGCAAATAAATAGGAAGCAGTCAGTGCGCACGAGCGACCACGTGACAGGTTCTTCTTTTGCCGTGACTACTCTACCTTCGTTTTTAATAAAGCAAAATCTAAAACAAAACTAAATAAATACATATTTTTGCAAGCAACATTTTGTCAATGCTTAAACTGCATATTTTAAAAACAGATTTTAATTTCCGAATAAGTAAACACAACAGATTGTACAGACATATGGACCATCCTGCTCGTGACGTAGAAGGTTGTTACATTTCTTCAATTATAGCAGGAGCTGCTTCCAAACTTGCAGACAAATTTGTAGAGGCATAAAAAGGTATAGCAATCTTCCTGATTACATGCATGGGACCTTTTTGAATTATGTCTTCAGGATGAAAATGTTCAGAACATACAAACATTGACACCTTCCAATTTATCTTGCCCCAAAGCAAACAACCAAGCATTAAACACATGCATGTTCTTAGGAAATCTGAAAATGATGGCCAGATTAGTATTTTTCAGTGTATAGGTTAATAACTTACCTAAGAAATGTAATTTTCGACTCGGGAGGTAATAACCTCACTATTTTTACAGTTTTTTACAAAGCAAGTTATTTCGCACAGCTACTACTGCCACAACCAAATAAACACACTTATAACAAATTGTTCTATAAAATAAGAGAACGAATGAAGCAATAAACACAATCCGCACTTAATAAACTAACTTTTGACAAAGAAGTGGTTCAAAATGGCTGCAATGGCGTCCAGTTCTTTATCTCCTTTTATTTGATGTGCGGTATCTCTGCGCAGTGGACTAACAGTGGTATATTTATCTAAGTATGTGGGCTGTACCTTCACTTTGTTGAAAAAATGATCCACTGAAATAATTCTGCTGCATACACAGATTGGTTAAATTAATGTATTCTTTGACAGTTTGTTCATCAATGTTATTTTTATTACGGAGTTTATACAAATACTCCAAAACCTTTGGTAAAGGTACACTGTACACTGTCGAATGAAATTAATAATTCGTTTAACATGCAATGTGACGTGTTGCATTTTGTGTATAAACTCTAAAGAGTTCTTTACTGTAAAACTAGACTGCTTGATCTTGAGGTTATTAAATTTCCTTGACTAACCATTTGGACAGTTTGTAAGTAGGATAATCTATAGCTGAAACTATGGGCCTTACGGCTTTCCCTACTTTATGGATCTTCGGTAAATGATACATGCGTGGTACTTTTGGGTTCGGCACATGTAGCTTATGTTTGATATCCGCCATAATGAGGTTATTACATAGTTTTAATGTTTTCTGAGTATCTAAAATCATTTTAGGCAACAGATCTTTGTTAATTTTCACCTATGGACCGTTTTCTATTAAATTATGTACCCTTTCGTAATAGTCACATTTATCCAATATAACAACCTTGTCCTTTGATAGTTTTAGAGTGGTTTTTGTGGCGGGGAAGAAAACCATGATATTTAATAATATTTTGGGATATTTTTTGTGCAACCGTTCCCCTAATCATACTTTTTTTGGATTCAGTTAAGCACTGAATTGAGGATTCAATACTAGCTATTACATTTTTGGTATCTACGCGACGAGATTCTCGCAAGCTAAACTTCAAGCCTTTATTTAATAAGTTTAGTTCGGCTTTATCAAAGGTTTGAGAAGATAGATTTTCTACAATGCCGATCTTTTTCTGAGAGAACTTAGTCGCATCTAATTTCTGATAGGGGTTTATTCCCAACTTTATTAATTTCTTTTTATTAGACATAACTTTTCTCAGATATTTAGCAGTATTTGTGACCTCCATTCTCCTCAAAAAATTGTCCCATTCTAGATTTCCTAAACTGTCTAGCTTACATGTAAGTTTTTGGTACAGAATGTACGCCTCTAATTCTAACATACTGCGTTTGCCATAAAATTAATCAATCAATACATTACAACAATCAAAATGTGGCCTAACGATACAGTTATATTTCAAACAACCACTCAATAAAGATAAATTTGCCCTCAATTTAGCCAAAAAACTGAGTTTCTGGTTTTTGTCAGATTCCTCAAGCAACTAAACCATCCGAATACTATTGAATACAAAGGTTGCTACTTGCGGGATCACACGGCATGGCTCGTGATGGAATATTGCCTGGGGTCTGCTTCCGACATCATAGAAGTCCACAAGCAACCTTTGCGCGAGGAAGAGATAGCGGCAATTTGCGAGGGCGTCCTGCAGGGGCTCAGTTATTTGCACAGCTACGGGAGAATACACAGGTTGGTTTCGTCAAGCTCAAAAGTTGATGAGAATTTTTCACCAAAAAAGTATACTATGTATTTCTTTAGGGACGTGAAAGCGGGTAATATTCTGCTGACCGAGAACGGTACAGTTAAATTAGCAGACTT
The DNA here is from genome assembly GCA_963966045.1 of Xestobium rufovillosum. NCBI lineage: Eukaryota > Metazoa > Arthropoda > Insecta > Coleoptera > Ptinidae > Xestobium > Xestobium rufovillosum. Next base: position 34,324,224 of record OZ014497.1, read on the forward strand.
CGGCAGCGCGTCTATAAAATGTCCAGCGAACTCCTTCGTCGGCACTCCTTACTGGATGGCCCCCGAAGTGATTCTCGCGATGGACGAGGGCCAGTACGACGGCAAAGTGGACGTTTGGTCCCTGGGAATAACTTGCATCGAGCTGGCGGAACGCAAGCCGCCGTACTTCAACATGAACGCCATGTCTGCCCTGTACCACATCGCGCAGAACGATACGCCGACTCTGCAGTCGAACGATTGGTCCGAGGTGTTCAAGCATTTCGTGGGGGCGTGCCTGCAGAAGTCGCCGGCGAACAGGCCGACGTCGGCCAAGCTGCTCAAGCACCAGTTCGTTACGAGGTCGCGGTCCCCGAACGTTTTGATCGATCTGATACAGAGGACCAAGGCGGCCGTCAGGGACCTGGACAATCTCAATTACAGGAAGATGAAGAAGATACTCATGGTGGATAACGGGGAGACGGAAAGCACGATAGGTGACGTGGATGACGTGCAGGACGAGCAAACTGGCGGCGACAGCTCCAAAAGTAACTCGGTCACCTCGGAGCACAGTGTCCATTCCGTCGGAGTTTCCGCTAGCAGCCAGTCCAGCAGTACGAACAGCTTGCCAGCTGGAGTGGAGGACGGCGCGGTCAGACGTCAGCGTCAGCCTGCCATCAATCACGCTGCTGCCCAGATGGTCGTGGAGCACGGTACTAATAACTTCGCCACCATCCGGACGACGAGCATCGTGACGAAACAGCAGAAAGAGCACATGCAGGTACTCGTCATACATATAACTGTCGTCGAGTTTTGTGTTGATTGACGTTTGAATTTGCCAAGGAGGAGATGCACGAGCAGATGTCCGGCTATAAGAGGATGAGGCGGGAGCACCAAGCCGCTCTCCTGAAACTGGAGGAGAAGTGCAAGATGGAGATGGAGAGCCACAAGAATCAGCTGGACAAAGAGTACGAATTGTTGCTCATGACGTTCAGCAGGGACTTGGATAGGATTCAAGTAACTCGGTTGCTGTTTTAAAGCGCAATTTTTACAAGAGATTGATTGTAGGTGAAGCAGCAGCAGGAATTGGAGAAGAGGACGCGACTGAACGCGATCAACGAGAAGAAATTGATCAAGGAGATCACCAGCCGTCAGGAGTTGGATCGCAAAGCCTTCGAGGCTCACAGAAAGAAGGAATACAAAGCTAACAAAGAGCGGTGGAAACGTGAGCTATCCCAAGACGACTCGACCAATAAGAAACAGAAAGACGCCACCTTGCAGTGAGTTCTGTTTACGGACGGGTTTTTCGGTGATTGTTTACGATTTTTTTTTGTGTGTCGCAGGTTACAGAAGGATAACTTGAAGCTGGTAGACGCTCAGGACGAACAGAGGATGCTGCGGCGGCAGAAGGAGTATCTGGAATTGGAGGTGAGGAAGTTTAGGAGAAAAAAATTGCTGGGCTTCCATCAGTTGGAACAGGAGCTGCTGCGCGAGGTAAGTCTTTCGAATTTCGTTGAATATTGTGAACTATAATGTTCGGGATGTTTGAATATGCATATAATATCAATATATTGATAAATATCGATCAGAATATCAATATATTGATAAATATGGATATGTTGCTAAGTATTCTTGTATCGGAATGTGGATAAATATTGATGAATATCCATATATCAGAATATCGAATTTCGTTGAATACTGTGAACTGCGATGTCAAAGAAGTACTCTGATCTGATTTGCTGGAAAACGATTTTTTTTAAATTTTGGACAATGCTACAGAGCCTGGTTAATTTATCAATATCAACCAAAAAAATTTCAATATATTGCAAAATATTGATAAATATTGGTGTATTGGAATATCGATAAATATTTATAAATATCAAAATATCAATATATTGATGAATATCGGTACATTATAATACCGATATATTGATAAATATCTATGGATATTGGTATATTGGAATATTGATAAATAACGATATATCGGATTATCAATATATTTATAAATATTGACATAACAGAATGTAAATATGTCGATTATTAATAAATATCAATACATCATTAAATATAGATAGGGTTAGCAATAGGGAGTTATTAAAAAGGGGTAGGGGTAGGCTCAGATTGGACTACTGCTCTCAGATAGTTGGGGGTGTAGGATGTTTAACTTTTGGGGAAATGTGTAGATTAGCTCAGGATAGGAAAGGATGAAGGTATGCATCCAACCAGGTTTCAGACTGAACACTTTATTATGAGAGCTATATATCATAATGTCGATATACTTATAAATATCGATAGAAATATTGTTATATTGATAAATATTTACAAACATTGATATACAAGAATATCAATATATTGATATACTCGTATCAGAGTGTCAATACATATATTGTTGTATCGGAATATCAATATGTATTGGTATATCGGAATATTGATCATCATCATAAGGTTCTCAGTCCGAAGACTGGTTGGACGCGTACCTCCATTATTTTCTATCCTGAGCTAACCTACGCATTTCCCTAAAAGTAGAACATCCTACATCCCTAACTATTTGAGAGCAGTAGTCTAATCTAGGCCTACCCCTACCTCTTTTTATTCCTATCTCTGACTCTAGTATGTCACGAACTATTCCCTCGTGCCTTAGAAGGTGTCCTACCATCCTATCTCTCCTACTATTGATATATCAATATTAAAATATTGATAAGTATATTGATTATTGATGTATCGGAATGTCAATATGTCGATGAATATCAGCATTTTGATATATCCATTATTGATAAATATCGATACATTATATAATAATAATATCTGAATTTATTAGCAAACAATGCTAGATATACAAAACATCCATAATACGAACCATATACGAAAAACAAAAATCTGCATTACAAAACAAATATTAAAACAACAACAAAAAATTATCTTTATCTTTCTTTATTATTATTTTACAATCTGAAATACCGTAATATATATATACATATTATTCAATTCATAACACCCACTCATATAAGTGCTCAAGGCACTTGTCCATGAATACAGTGTACTCTAAAATGTTTTAAAATCCTGGCTATCTAAAAACTAAAACAAAAAACTAAATAACTAAAAGCACCTAAAATGAAACTTTTCATAAAGTATCTTACTCAGAGTAGAACGTAAAGTGTTCACCAATACAGAAAGTCCAAGTTTACAGTGTAAGCACTAAAAGAGTTTTTCTATAATGTCCCTGCTTATCCGTTTGACACTGCATGACACAACTTTTTTTAGTTTACCTGGATTCTTTATTTGTTGTGTTTCAAATGGTAACATGTTTAAAATTTTTATTCCAATATAAGTGAAGCTGTGTTGTCCCTTCCTAGTATTCCTTTGCGGTAGAATTATTTGCTGTTTATGAATATTTCTTGTGATTACACTAGTCGTTGTGTTTCTACGAAGATGTTTACTGGATTTAAGGCAGCATATTGCACTTCTGCAACAAAACAACTGTCTAATATTCATGGTTTCTGTTCGCGTGTAAACCATATCAGAAGGGTACCACTGCCGTTCCCCCAGTATTATCTTCAAAATTCTTCGATTTAAGACTTCCAGTGGCTGTATGGAGTTCTGATAAGCCCCTCCCCAAGCGATGATCCCATACCTCAATACTGACAGGAAGAGAGAGTGATAGACACTCATCAACAATCTTTTGTCGGCCCAAGTTTTCAGTTTTTTAAAGATGAACAACAGATACCTGAGTCCCCTAGCTGTCCTCTGAACATGGTCCTTCCACCTTAGGTTGCTGTCTATGTGTATTCCCAGATACTTGTGGCAGGTGGTCAGGCTTATTGTCACATGCCGATCCTCATCCCTTGGAACTTTTATTTCCTCGATTTGGGGGTAGCTATCTCGATAATTACCAAAAACCATGAATTTTGTCTTACTGTAATTTACTGAGAGTTTATTATATTCAAACCAGTCCAAAATGTCCTTGGTTCCTTTGCCAACTTTTTGCTGGAGTGATGTCCATGACTCATCCTCAAAAAGTGCAACAGTGTCGTCGGCGTAGCTGATTATTCTGGCATTTTTGGTTGCTTCGCTAATTTCATTTATATATAGAATGAAAAGAATCGGGCCCAAGATCGTGCCTTGTGGTACTCCGTATTCAGTTATCAGAGGGCCACTCTTTATTTTACCAATTTTAACATGCTGTGTCCTATTTCTTAAGTAGCTTTTTATTAAATTGTGCATTTTTCCTCTGAAACCCAAAGCTTTTAATTTATCCAACAGTATGTCATGCGACAGCGTGTCAAATGCCTTAGCTAAGTCAAAAAACACAGCCATCTGAGGTCTACTTCTATCCATGAGGTCATATATATCCTCCGTCAGACTTGCTAGTGCATCCTCTGTCGTTAATCCCTCCCTAAAGCCAAACTGACTGTCGCTCAACAACTTTCTTGAAACAATAAAATGTGTTATTCGGGTTTTGATGCATTTTTCCACGATCTTTGCGATATTCGATATTAGCGCAATGGGTCTATAACATCCCATATCCGTTCTCTTGCCTCCTTTAAAAATTGGGATTATATCTGCACATTTAAGTTGTGCCGGCCAGATTTCAGTATTTATTATAAGGTTGCTTATGTACGCCATAGGTTTAGCAATGTAATGAGCTATTTCTCGCAAAGTTCCAGGAGAGAAATTATCTGGCCCTGATGATTTATTGGGATTAAGTTGTGTCAAATGCTTTATGATCTCTTGTTCGTCTATAGGGGATATGTATATGGAATCTTTACATATTGTTTGCTTGTACCCTCTATTTACCAAAGGGATCCGCTCCGCGAGACTTCTTCCAACCCCCGTAAAATAGTCATTTAAGGCATTTGCTATATTTTGCACGTCCTTCAAAGGTCTTCCATGTGTGTCTTCAATCTCATCAATGACTATGCTGTTCTTTCTTTTGTTTTTGTTTGTGTAGTCTCTAACACATCTCCAGACATCCTCAGTACTTCTAGCTTCATTTAACTTGTTCCTGTAATAATTCGATTTTGTTTTAACTATTAATTTATTTAATTGGTTCCTGTATTCATTGTAGTATTGTTTAAGAATAATATCTTCCGGTTTTCGCTTTACTTCGTGGTATAATTTTTCTCTTTTATTTATTGCCGTCATTAATCCTAGTGTAATCCAAGGTTTTCTTCGCTTAGCCACCCTTCCGTTCAGACTAGAGCTTGCTTTCTTAATTTGTTCCCCTAGGACCCTCTGAAAAGCTTCCAATGATTTTTCTGGGTCCTGAGAGCTATATACTTCCATCCAGTTTTCTGTCTCTAAACATCTCTTTAATTCTGTATGATCTATTTTTACCTGCATTCTCATGGTGTCTTTTGTTTCTTTTATGAATATCCCATCTATACTAAGAATTATCGGGTAATGATCCGTGATTGCCAGTTGTAAAATCATAGAGCAAATATTGTCTTCTTTTATCGTACTCTTTAAGAAAATGTGGTCTAAGCAGGTTCCAGTATTTCCCTGCACCCTTGTGCATTTATTTATAGTTGACTTGAAACCATGGCTACCAAGTACATTTAAATATTCTTCCGCATCTTCATTTGGTGTTAAAATGTCTAGATTTATGTCTCCTACTAATAATTGATTTTCATGATTCTTAAAACCCTCCAGGTAGTTTTGCAAGTTTTCGATGAAATTTTTGTTGTTTTCCGTATGCAGTTTATACACAGCGTGCAGGACGATCGTTGTATCTTTCGCTTTAATCTCGCACTGTACCATCGTTACACTCCCAAGCTTTATATTTTTGTTGGTACATCTGCATGAATCTCTGACATACACGACTGTTCCGTCATTTTGATTTGTTCTTCCCTCGCTATATACCAACCTGTATCCAGGAATGTGGAAAAAATCCGTGTCGTCCACACCCCAGGTCTCCGTACAGACAACAACATCAAACAGTCCCCCATAATAATCCAAAACAATCAGCATTTCCTCAAAATTTTTATTTAAGCTTCTAATGTTAAAGTGAATTAAATTGAACTTGTTTCCCCCAGTCAAATGTGGTTTACATTCAGCGTTTGTTCTAATTTCGATTGCTTCTACTTCTGGGAAGTTACATCAGGTACATTTGCTTTAGTCTACTTTTAAATAAATGAACATTCTTAATTCTTTTAATATCACTTCTTAACATATTGTACTTAACAAAACCTCTGACAAAAATCGAATTATACCCACTTGAACTAGCAGCCGCATTAACATACAAATCATCCCTACTTCTTGTTCCGTAATCATGGACATCTCCGCACTTAACAAAATATCTATCTAAATACACTGGCGAGCATAAAATTAGGGTCACTTTGAAAATTGCCGATTTTTCCAAGAATTCAAAATATTAAATTTAATTAATTCTTGAAGGCAATAACACTTGCATTTCTGAGAACTGTTATAAGTTTTTTGTGGTTTCTTTTGCACAACAAAGATTCAATATTTCCGATTTCTAGTAAATGCTTGCAGGTGTTCTACTTGGAAGCTTATTTCTCGGGGTCTATTTTTCAATTTCCTTCATTTATTCACTAACTTTCCTGTGTATAACTTGACGGTCGAAAAGTGTAGTCTTCGTTTATTTCCTTATAATGGCTTTAAATCCTGTCACGGCGGCCAGAATTATAGCGCTGTTGCAAGATGGTCGGGGGCAACGTGTAACGGCAAGAACGGTTGGTGTAAGTCTTTTTACAGTTCAGCGGGTATCCCAACGATTTCAGGAAACTGGTAGGCTGACGAGAAGACCAGGATCAGGGCGGAAAAGAACCACCACCCCAAGGGATGACCGTTTTCTTGTGTCCATGGCTTTACGGAATCGGACTGCTACGGCAGTTTCGCTTCGAAATCTCCTCCAAGAAGTCAGAAATGTTAACATTAGCGAATGGGCAGCTAGGAGGCGACTTCGTTCTGCTGGATTATCTTCTCGGAGAATGACTACGGGTCCTCCACTTCTCCGTCGCCATAGAATTGCAAGACTGAACTTTGCTCGAGATCACTTGGGATGGACAAATGACGATTGGGGGAGGGTATTATTCTCAGACGAGTCCCATTTCCGTTTAAATGGGTCGGATGGACGTCGGCGGGTATGGCGAAGACCCGGAGAAAGGTATGCCCAGGCTTGTATTGATGAGCGACTTACATTTGGTGGAGGCTCAGTTATGGTGTGGGGAGGAATTTCTTCAGACGCACGTACCGAATTAGTGTTTATCGGCAATGGATCCTTAACTGCCCATAGGTACGTAACGGAAGTTGTAGAAAATCATGTCATGCCTTTTATGACGGTTCTGGGAGAAAATGCAACTTTTATGCATGATAACGCTCGACCCCACGTGGCAAGAATTGTTAGCGGTTATTTGGATGAGGTTCAAATTACGCGATTTGATTGGCCAGCACGGAGTCCCGACTTGAACCCCATAGAGCATGTGTGGGATGAGCTAGGACAACGTGTACGAAGTCATACGCCGTCTCCCACCAACGCACAGGATCTTAGGGAGCTCCTACTACAGGAGTGGAATAACATCCCCCAAAATGTGATCCGTAATTTAATTGAGAGCATGCCACGTCGCCTCCAGGCTGTCATCAATGCACGGGGAGGAACCACTCGTTATTAGGGGTCAAAATTTTAACAGTTCCTTGTTTTATTCCAACATTTTTCTCACTACACATTTTTAAGACAATTTTGTTAAAATTTGCTTCTTTACGAATTTTCAATAAAAACATTAGAAAATGAAACGTTTTCTTTTTAAAACATTCCTGTTTAGAGATATGTATACAACGAAATCCATTTACAATAATAAGATACAATAAATAACCAGAAAAGTTGAATTTTTGAAGTGACCCTAATTTTATGCTCGCCAGTGTATGTCGGCATCAGTCCCAAGATTATTTTGTGAACAAAAATTAACATTTGGTATTCCAACAATTCCTTCACACTCAGCCATCCTAAATCATTTAACATATCTGTTATCCTAGTATATCGGTCGCACCCCAGTATCATCTTCATTCCCCTATTCTGCAGCTTTTGCATTCTGTCCACACCACTCTGATTACTCAAATATAACACAGTTCCACAATTATAAAAATATGGCAAAATTATTGTATTATATACTATTCTTTTAGAATATTGACTTAAACATCTGCTTAATCTTTTTAACACTCCCAATCTCTTACCAACCTTTTTACATATATAATCAACATGATCATTAAAATTAAGACGCTTGTCCACAACAACTCCCAAGTACCTGAATTTATCGACCCACTCCACCTCGTCACCATCAATACTAATTCTATATTCCTCCGTTCTAATTTCATCCAATATAGCTGGCGTAGCCACACACATCACTTTTGTTTTGTTGACATTTAATTTCAGTTTATTTACTGCAAACCATTCACTTAATTGAGCCAGATCTCTATTCAAACTTTCAGTAATGCCACTAATACTCCGTCCCTTTGCATAAATTACTGTATCATCCGCAAATAAGTGACACTCAGATGAAGACAAAACTGTGGGTAAGTCATTAATGTATAATGCAAAAAGTAAGGGGCCCAAAATGCTCCCCTGCGGCACCCCTAGCTGGATGTCCAGCTCAACTGACTCTACTTCACCATATTTCACTCTTTGTCGCCTGTCTGTCAAATAGTCCATCATCCATTCCAATACGGCACCCTTGATCCCATACTTCCTCAGCTTTTCTATGAGCCTTGCCCTGTCGATAGTCTCAAACGCTCTCTTCAGATCCAGGAAAGCTACTACAGTGGCCAAACCATCATCCTTAAATTCTTTCCAACTGCTTATCACGAATTGCACAGCTGTCTCACAGCTGTACTTTTCTCTAAAACCCGACTGGAACTGTGACAATATATCATTTTCCTTAACAAATTTTATTAATTGAACATACACAGCTTTTATCAGGTAAACTGTAGATAATCTTATACAATTCAGCCTCATCCAGAAAACTAAATTCCCCAAATTCACATTCTCTCTCCAAGACTTCAAACTCCCGGTGACTCTGTTTAATGCTAGAGTTAATATCATTTATACTTTGGATCAAATAACTATTAAAATTCTCTGCTATTTCTTCAATCTGTTCCACTTTTCTATCTCCAAACTTAATACTGCTAACTTTTTCTGATTTACTGTTTTTTATCAACATTTTCAAAGTTTTCCACATTTTAATCTGATCATGTTTACAATCGTCAATTTTGCTTTCATGATATCTCAGTTTTTCTTCTCTAATAATTTTCACCGTTAAATTTCGTTCCTTCTTAAATTCTCTCCAATCCTCTCCCGACCTCGTGATTGCGAATCTTTTATGCGCTAAATTTCTTCTCTTTATTGCATCTTTTACTCTGCAGTTGAACCAGGATTTGAAACAACCGTGCTTTACTCTCACTTTTAGCATAACACTTTCAATTATTTCATTAAATTTCCGAAAAAAACTATTGTATTTATCTTCCATGTTGTGTTTATTATAAGGCCATTCAATATTCCGTATAATTGCATTTACCTCCTCTTTGGTTTTCATCATTTTTCTTGTGAACTTACATATAAGTAGGCTGCACTTCACTTCTATTACTTGTTATTTTGACCGTCTTGTGGCAGGCATAACCAGGTTCATCTATCACCTCTATTTCCAACCCCCTATCATTTGAGAAAACCAGATCAATAAGTGATCTGCTGTTTTCCATGACATGAGTACAACTTCTCACCATCTGTTTCAGTCCATAACCTTCGATTATTCTTTTTAATCGATTAGTATACGTAGAATCTGCAACCCAATCAATATTAAAGTCTCCCATCATTAACAGTTTGTCTGAACAACCATGTAACACCCTCTCACAGTACTCTTCAAAAAATTGCAGGAACTGAACAGTCGAACAACTGGGTGAGCGATAAACTCCAACTATATTCATCTGTTCTCCATAAATATTTACTTTCATTTCCAACAGCCAGTAAGCCCCAGGTACAGCGACAGAATCCACTACTTCACCCCTGATATCAAATCTTAAATAACACATAACTCCTCCCGTATGCCTACTTTCTGAATCGACTCTGGCCATATGATATCCCTCAATGTTTACTTCAAAATTTTCAATTTCTTGTGTGACATGCGTTTCAGTCAACATATATATTGCAGGACAAAAAACAGTTATAAAGTATTTAATCTCGTCCATATGTGCCAAAACACTTTGCGCATTAGAAAGACAAATACATGTCGATGCTAGGTTGACTTTGCTTTCTGTGCTAAACGGAATAAAAAAGGATTTATCCGTGTATGGCAGGGCCACAATTCAGGATTTTTTATGTCCTCCAGTTTCGCATACGGTACTGTAACTTTAAACGATGAATACTCATCTGGATATTTTGATGTCAGTTTATCACATTTTATAATATCAAAGTTTTTGGCCCTGAGATAATTTATTATATCTTCGGAGCTAGTGTTTGAGTCTAAATTACTTATATGGATGTGTCCATACCTTACAGATGCTTTCAGCACTGAATCATTTGATGTTCCAAAAACAGAGGTGTTCTTCTTCTTAAACTGCTTGGGACGCCTGCGATTAACAACTGTGAAGTCATCTTCCTTAAATTGCTGCAAACCTTCCATCACAACAGCACTGTAAGCCTTCTCAACAGCACTGCTTACTTGTTGGGGTGTAATCATGTTAGGAGCACCTACCTTTTTGTTCGCAGACTTAACTGCCTGCTCAGATGAGGTTCCTTCACCTGTGTTTCCGCCTCTAGTAAGGTTCAGAGTACTGTCCATTTGTTTACCCGGATACGAGGCATTTCCCTGTGTTGACATATTTGTTTGTTTTTCACTAATTTTAATAAAAGAATTCAACTTTAGATCCATATCAGCCACAGCGCTTCTCATGTTGCTATTGGACTGGACCATTGTATTATTCAACTTCAAGACCATTTCTTTCAGCTCGTTAATTTCGTTTTTCATTTCTTCCATTTTGAGGTTAGAATCACTACTGTTGCAACAAACTATCCTATTTCCACCAAGACACTGGTAAGATTTTCTCTCAGCACAGCTGTTATGGTAAATACTATAGCAGTTCACACAAACTACTACATTACACCGTTTTCCACAACACTGGGTGGTTTTATCATCACACTTCTCTTCACATTCATCTGGCGGCGCCATTTTTCTAATCTTTTTTTCAACTAATAAATAATATTAATATACTTGTAAATATCTATAATAGATATTGGTATATCGGAATATTGATAAAATAACGATATATCGGATTATCAATATACATTGTGTCCACGGATGGACTTAACTATATTTGCAAAAATTTTTATTTTCAGTTTTTCTTGTTGTATAAGTACGATTCACGTTGAGAAACTTTGATTTTGTTGTACAGGTTTCCAAAAAATATAAAAATGTAGATTTTCAATATTTGAAATTTTTGAATCACGCTTTCTTGAAGCATCAAAATGAAAGGGCTTAGGAGAAATCGGAAAGCCAAAAATCAATATTTATTTAACTTAAAATATAGATTTTTTAAATTAATATGTATTGAGATAAATGACAAAAAGTAAAGTTCTATTCAACTTGAAACCCTCCAATGTCAACAAAGCTTCAAAAAAGCTTGACAAAAAATTTTTACTTTTGCAAATCTACGTTTTTATATTTTTTGCGCACCCTGTACAACAAAATCAACGTTTCTCAACGTGAATCGTATTTCCATAACAAGCAAAAGAAATTAGGAAGAACGACTTTTTTTCGAAAAACTGAAAATAAAAGTTTTTGAAAGTGTAGTTAAGTCCATCCGTGGACACACTGTATTTATAAATATCGATACATATATGGATATATCGGAATGTTAATATGTTTATTATTGATATATCAGAATGTTAATATATTGATTTATCGGAATATCGGTATATATTGATAAATATTGATATATCGGTATATTGGTATATCAGAATATCAAAATATTGATAAATATCCATATATCAGAATGATGTTCATTAAATATCGATATATTGTGATACGGAAATATTGATAAATATTGATATAAATATTGATAAACATCCACATATTGGAAAATTTCGATTTTTTTAATTCTCGGAAGATATGGGAGGTAACTTTCTTCTTTATAAATGGTACAATTCGTGAAAGAGGGGCGACTTTAAAAATTGATACATGCAATGACTACATCCTGCTGGTCGTACCAAAAAATTTCTTTGGCCAATTGTGATAACTGTATCTTGCGTAGGAACTGAGTAAGCGACAGAAACAGCTGGAAACTGCCCACGAGATGCTCTTAAGTCACCACGAGAAAACGAGGCAACTCGAGTATTGCCAGCAGATGGCGGTGCACGAGCTCCGTGAAGAGCAGATCAAAAATCTGCACGTCACAGAGCTCGCTAATCAAGAGGAGTACATGAGACGCTCCGAGAGGGAACTCCGGAAGAAGCACGCTATGGAAATCAAGCAACAACCCAAGTCGCTCAAGGTAATTAATTTTCCCGCCTATTTTGGTTCGTAACCTCCTTTCTTCTCGCAGCAAAAAGAGATGATGGTGCGGAAACAGTTTCGAGAGACCTGCAAAGTTCAGACGAAGCAGTACAAGGCGCTAAAAGCGCAGAAGCTGGCGTGCACTCCGAAGGAACAGCAGAAAGCCGTAATAAAACAGCTGAAAGAGGAGCAGAGGCGTAAGCTGGCGTTGCTCGGGGACCAGTACGAGCAGAGCATCGCCGAGATGCTCCAGAAGCAGTGTCTGCGGCTCGATGAGAGCCAAGAGGTGGGTCTCGAAGCCGAATTCCGGCGGAGTGTAAATTTTCTCGTGTTTTTTTTGTTTATGCAGTTGGCCGAGCAACAGATGCGCGACAGGCTGCGCTACGAGATGGAGATCCTCATGGCGTATCAGAGCAAGAACAAGATGCAGGCGCAAGCGCAGAGGGACCGCGAACGCAACGAGTTTGAGGAGCGGGTCGCGGTCCGCAGGGCTCTCTTGGAACAGAAGGTGAGTGAAAATTATGCGGCGTTCTTATGAATCGTGATTTTCATGTGTCTTTGTAGATGGCGTCTGAGACACAGAGGTTCATCGAAGAGCGTTCCGAGAAGATCAAGATCCTGCACGAGCGGCAGGAGCGGGAACTGGAAGATTTCGACGACGAGTCGATCAGGCTCGGATTCAGGTAAGATAGAGTTTCTGTCCTCGGCTGGGCTCATAACCTTTTCGTGCTACAGCGCCCTGGCGATAGCGGAAATGTCCAGAGAGAACTACCACGACGACGATGGCAGTCTCTCCGGGTCGATGCTGAGCCTCGCCCATTCCAACAGTTCGACGAGCTTCCCGCCCGGCTCGCTCTAGTAAACGCTTTTTGTTCGCGGTTGCCACCGCGTCCGACAGAAATCGTGTTTGTCGTTTTCATTTTTACGTTCTTTTCTTGTGTTTTGTCTAAATGTTTAAGGGCGTCGTGCGATTTTAATTTCAGATTGTTTGAGGGCTGCGGCAGACAAGGCGATGGGAGAAGAGGAAGAGCGGTTTTCGTGTTTCAAGTTCTTATCGTGTTTTTCTCTCGCTGACATTTTGTAAATAAGTTTGGTGTGAATCTCGGGGGATTTCTGTCGGACGCGGCGGATCCAGATCGGAAGTAATTCAAGCTGTACATAGTTAGTTAAAGTCTCTAGGAACAAAAATTCAAACGTAAATCTATATCGATAATTAAACATTTTTAGGTAGGCTTCCATCTTTTTTTTTCTTTGTAATATATTTATGTTGTAACTTGAGTTTTTAGATTTTTACCATTTTTAACGAGTTTACCATTTCTTTTTTTATATACATTATAAATATATATTTAAATATACCTAATTTAATTTTTCGTATAATATAGAACATTGTTGCAATTATTTCGGGTATTTTTTTCGTTGTTTTTATTTTTATTTTATTCTTTTTCGATCCTAATCGAAAATATTAACGTTTTTAACGTAAACGATTAGTTTAGATGAAACAATTATAAAGACTAACATATACCAAGGAAAACGGTGAAAGAAATGCAGGATGTTTGGTAATGTGCTTTTTTATTATGGAAATTCTCCTAGGAAAATTTGTGCGGGGGGCAGAAGAAAATTTTTTGGAATAAAGTAAGTAATCGCTGGAATTATCATTTTTTTTGATTTTGTAATTTATTTTGACGATTTAAATTGGTTTAAAACTGAGATTTTAAGGATGAGGGGTGTTGTACAGGGTGCCTCAATAGTGCCGCGGCAGAGTTTTGTCCCTTTATTATGATGGGTTGCCCTATGTGGGCTATATGTCTGCCGCTGGCATTGTGCAGTCGAAATTAGAAGTCCACACGATGGAATTTGGGCATTAAATATCACTGTTCCGCCGCGCTTGTGTTAAATGATTAACTTTCCGGCGGATTTCTGTTCTTGCAATGAAAACTTCGACCGGGAGGCGGTCTTCGAATTTCAACTGCACAGTGCTGTCGGCGGACATAATTATAGTCACTCTGTTTAAGTGCTGAATAAATAGAAATAATTTTAAAGTATGGAGAATTAAAAATGTTTTTTCTTTGGAATGTATAATAAAGGCGTGAAATCCGCCGCGGTACTATTGGGACACCTCTATAAATGTTTCCACCAAACAGGGTGCTTTTAAATGGAACACCCAGTATTTTTGTTTGCATTTTTTGATTCCTTATTTGATTTTATGATGAGGTTATATAAGAAATTTTTTTGCTTAAAATGAATGTTTTTTGTGTTATCGGCATTTCTTTGAATTTTTTGACAATTGTAGGGGAATTTTGGAAATCAAGTATCTTCATATTGAACCGGCGTATATGTCTTATGCAGCCTGATACCAAAAATCATTTAAGAAAACAAAATTAGGTGCCGCACACGCTAACATTACATTTTCGTCAGATTTATGCACGTATAATGAAAATATCCACCGCACGGCACAATTTGGTAATTAAATATCACTCTTCCGCCGCGCTTGCATTAAATTATTGCATTTGCGGTGGATTCCTGTACCTACAATGAAAGCTTCTGCCACAAGGCGGACTTCTAATTTCGACTGCACAGTGCCGCGGACATATAGTCACTCTGTTAAGTGCTGCTCAGAAGGAATGAGATGACCTGTATAAATAGAAATAATTTTTAAGTATGGAAACTTACAAATTTTCTTTGGTCCGCCGCGGCACCATACCGGGTGTTTTCTTAAATAGAACATCCTGTATTTGATTGTATTTTTGGATTCCTTATTTGATTTCATTATGAGGTTGTATCAGAAATTTTTTGCTTAAAATGAATGGTTTTTCTGTTTTCGGCATTTCTTTGAATTTTTTGACAGATGTATAGGAATTTTGAAAATCAAATATCTCCGGACTGAACGAAGCTGAAGTGGCGACATTTTTGTGGGATGAAAGTAATGTTTAGAAGTATCCGGTACTGCAACAAATCGGGGAAAATATTGTACAGGGTATGAGCAATTGCCTGTCCAAATTAATAAATTTCAAACCCCTGTAACTATTTTTTAAATAGCCTGAAAATTAGGTGCCATACATCCTATATAAATGGAAAACATTTCCAGAACGTGGTAACATTACATTTCCGTCAGATTTCTACACGTGTAATGAAAATTTCCGCCGCACTGCAGAATTTGGGCATTAAATGTCACTCTTCTGCCGGGCTTGCGTTAAATGATTTTCATTTCCGGCGGATTCCTGTACCTATAATGAAAGCTTCCGCCGGAAGGCGAACTTCTAATTTCGACTGCTGGTGGACATATAGTCACTCTGCTTAAAAAACAAAGTAAAGTGTTGCACAGAAGAAATAATTTTTAAGTATGGAGACTTTCAAAAATATTTTTTTCTCTGAAATGAATAATAAAGGTGCAAAAGTCCGCCGCGGCACCATACAGGGTGTTTTCTTAAATGGAACACCCAGTATTTTTGTTTGCATTTTTTGATTCCTTATTTGATTTCATTATGAGGTTGTGTTTTGCTTAAAATGAATGGTTTTCGTGTTATCGGCATTTCTTTGAATTTTTTGGCAGATGTAGAGGAATTTTGAAAATCAAATATCTCCGGACTGAACAAAGCTGAAGCAGCGATATTTTTGTGGGATGAAAATAATGTTTGGAAGTATCCGATACAGTTGCAAATCGGTGAAAATATTATACAGGGTATGAGTAATTCCTTGTTATAGCGATGCTATACCAAATTGCCCTTGAAAATCTCAGTTTTAGCTACGATTACGTAAAATAGAAAATTTATAAATTAATTTTTAATTCCATCTTGTTGAAACATTTTTCTTAGTATAAATGAATTTTGTACTGTATGGGGGTGTGTTTTTAAAAGAACAGTTTTTCGAATTTCCCAAACTAGCTGAACAGGGAAAAATTGGGCCTATTTATATTTACCAAAAAAATGTGCAATGTTTTTATTCGAAAGAATTGTTGGTTTGGGAGATTTTGTGTATGTACAATTTTTTAGGGAAATTGATATAGTGAAATTATCATTAGTTTTCTTTGTAATGTATGTACGATGATCACTTGGTCAAAAGAGGTCGAAAAAAATATTATGCGAAGGAGTCTGCGTAAAATTTGGTACGGCTGTAGATTTCTGTATATAGTTTAACCGATTGTGAAGTCGTCATAACAATATAGTTCAGGATATACTTACATGTACGATGAATCACTTGCATTGCAACGAGCGTCGTTATTTTCGCGTAACGACCATTTTAAAACGAAAACAAACAAAAATACAACTGTTTATTTATTTCCGCTATAGGTAATATTGCAAAAAAAACATGTTACATAGTGTATTTTATACGTAAATAAAAGTATTGCTTTATTTACAGTTCGTTCGTTTCTGTTCCATTTCTCTATGTGCAGGGGGAACCCCCGGTGCGTAGGACTTACCCGCCGCGCCAACTCGACCGCTGGAGTGAATCTCTTAGTTCAGGGTATATGTAAATGTTTACATTTCTGGCGGATTTCTGTACTTACAATGAAAACTTCCGCCAAACGGCGGACTTCTAATTTTGAGTGCACAATGCAGCCGGCGGACATATAGTTGCTCTGTTTAAAAAAAACAGTTAAGAAATGTGATAATGGAAATAATTCTAAAGTATGGATAATAAAGGGGCAACACTCCGCCGCGTAGGGTAGATATTCGGAAAGGAACAAGAAAAAAAAATTTCGAGCAGTCTTATTTATTTCCATCTTGACAAATGCGTATAAATTTTACACAAATAATAATATTGTACCATCAGTTTATAATTACAAGCGCTGGATGATAATCCACACTATAAAAATCAAAAATTGAATAAAATAAAAATATAATACTCACTTAAAATTGGCTATACAAAATAAAATTCCCAAATTATGCTACAGGTATAATAAATTGATGCTTATTTTATAAATACAGTTGAGAGACTTTACTGGGTAGGCGAGAATGGAGTTGGTATCAAAATACGGGTGTGCATTTCACGGATTAACGGTACGGTATATGCGACACATTCGTCCCATCCTGGGGATCGCCAAGCGCTCTCCCTAGTTTCCCTCCTCATTTGTAAATTTTTGTAACCTTAAGGAAACGAAAAAATGTTTTAACGTGGACGAATTTTTCATTTCCTAAGTTTACTTACACCAAATATGATGGACGTTGTACAACCGACCGATTTGCGAGAAAAACCCAGCAAACGGTTCATCATTATTCTTCCGATAATTAATGGCGCGAGCCCAATTATTACCCCATTCAATCATAGTGCCGGGTTTTAAAGCGTACGACCTTATTTCGTATATATTTTTCGGATCTCTCTTTAATATTTGGGGCCAATAACTGAAGGCCAAAAGGTATTGGAGATGTCGAGACCGAACTACTTTCCCTTGTTCTACTACCAGAGATTTATAATCCTGATTGTTCGTTAATATTTCCTGAGCTTCATCGATTTTAGCAAAACCCCCCCTGTACTGCCATAAATGCAACGCCTGATCCTGATCACCCACATTTACAGTCCAAGAACCAACCAAAGTAACATCATCGGCCAAAGTCGGCTGGGTTTTTATCAAATCCAATGTGTTCTTTCTGCAAAATTCAAATAAACACCTATTTCGGAATAAAAGTTTTACGTAGATGTCCCCCAAGGTTCATTTAACGGCCCCCTGTTGCAAACAGCTGACGAGTGACAGCTGTCAAATCAACTATAACCTCAAAATAACTTACGCGATTTTATAATCAAAAATTGCACTCACACGTTAGCTAAATATGCATCCTTCGAATCTGGCCTATAATTGTGAGTTTGTAACGCAAAAATCATATCCTTGTCGCTCAACATCCGACTATGCGACTCCTTCGTAGGCTCAATTTTTCTAACCAGTAACTTGGACCACAAATCATTTTTAGGAGTCGAAGTGGAAATGGATCTAAAAATAACACAAATAAATTCGTATAATACGAGATTACAGGATAAAATTATTTACGTGGAATTTTTTAATAGTTATTTTTTTGGTTTTATTTCGTTATTTTTAATACGTACCTTATGCCCTGAGTAAGTTTATTATAAAATCGGAAAGTGTTTGCCATTTTTTTGGTTGGCCGTGGACCAAGATCACTGTGTTATTTTGGTATTTTTCTGATAAATAAAGGTTATCAACAGAACTACCTTTCAAAACATGCTGACTGCGTTTAACCCACAAGAACTACTCCCGGGTTATATTAAACGATTTATATTCAATTTATAGTGTATATAAAACAATTATTGCAACTTCCATTACGGAAACTATCGAATATTAATTATTTAAGTCCAGTTTATTGTAAAAAGATTAATTATATGTAGATTGAACTAATCTGGTTGAGTGGTGTAAACGTAGTTATATAATCCCAAATGTCAATGTTTGAGGTTATGATATATCAATTATAGGGCGGTTTTTTAATTAAACCAATTAAAGTGCTTTGTTTCCGTTTTTTTTGGTATTGTGCGATTATTCTCTTCATAAAACAATAATGGGTACGTTCTTTTATCCATAAATCATCTAATTTATTGGTGTAAAATAGAAAATACTTTTCAAAATTTTTATTTGTTTTTTTCACTTGGCAGCACAATCTGAAATAACGAAGTTACAGCAGCATTTATCGTTGTTAAAGCAAGAATATACTAAACTTCAGGAGCAGTATAGAGTAATTGAAGGAAAATACAATGCGTTAAGCGCGAAATCTGGAGATACAGTCGAAGAAACGTTTGCTTCGAGGTTATTGAAAACCGTAGCTGGTTTGTACGATTCCGAGACGTATAGTGATATAAAGATAGTGCTTGCTGATGGAGAAATAAGCGCGCACAAGTTGGTGTTGAGTGCCCGCTCGAATTTGTGGAACGCGTCGGTTCTGAGCAATAAATCAAAATTAGATTGGCAAGGAATCGAGATAGACGTTGCTAAATGCATCGTCCTGTGGTTATACACCGACGAGATCTCTTTAACAACCGACGATTTAACGTTAAAAGTGATGCGGAAGGCCCACGATTTTCGACTTACGAGTCTGTTAGAAAATTGCGAGCGTGTATTAATCGGTAGTGTTAACGTCCGTACTTGCGTTAAGTTTTATTCGGTGGCGGAAGAAATCGAGGCTGTTAATTTGCGCGATCACTGTTCGGGGCTTATTTCTGCCCATTGGGATGATTTGAATTCGTCCGATTTCGACCATATGTCTGCGCCTTTGCTGTACAAGATGTTGAAGAGCAAGACGCAGTTGCCGTTGCATTCGGCCGTGAGGCTACAGCGAGAGGATGTGCTGTTTTTGTGCTTGGTGGAGAATGCTTCGAGGGTGAGTTCATCAACATATTTATCGATCAGTTTACTATGACTCAAGTCCTTGGTTTTTTGGTAAAGTGCTTGCATTCTTCTCATTTGCCTAGCAAACAGGTTATCCACATTTTAAGACGGAATAAAATTTGTACTTTTATATAGATAATTATTTATTGATATATTTACAAAAAGCATTTGCAATAAAAATACATAATAGAATTGGAATCTTTCTTAACAACTCTGTACATTCTTGAGCATCTTACGCAGTTTATATTTTTGCTTACATTTTGAGTATATAAACAAAGCGCAATCAAGTGGTAAAAAACATATTTAAGACTTTTAAAATTCGGTTAAACGATCTTGTATTCGTCATAAGCCTATATTATAGCCAACGGAGAGTACAAACATCACAGAAATAGCGGGCATGGCTGTATTGGGGGTCCCTGTAACGACGGCCGTGTTGCAGAGGTCGCCTTTACAGAAACAGTATTCAGTTTTGGAATTTCTTTGGCCCTTCGTGTTGGGTGTTTGACAGCCTTCCGTGAAGGCTTCCTCTTCTATCGACACCTCTTGTTGCCATTTACCGTTGCGGTACTGTTGCGTTTCATATTTCTGGTCGGCGCAGTCACGTATGGTGCCATTTATCGGATCTGCAAAAGAAAAATTCGTTCTCAAGTTCAAGATTTTTTTTTTATACACCGTTGACGCCTTGACGTACTTGTGAGGTTCACAGTGAAGGTTTTCTTCATGCACAGAGTGGAATACTGGCAGTCTACGATGAAGGTATCGGAATAATCGAAATCTGCGCACATACGTTTTGTTTCGTTGAAGTATAAGTTGGGAGGGGTCATCGAGCACTTGTAGCAGCGTATGGCGGCCTTTAGGCTCGTCAGGTCTGTAACGAAAATATTACACGTTCATTGAGTTATAATAACAGTAGCCTTTATTAGCAAATATGCTGTACATATGCTTTTGGTGAAGGTCGCCACAGTAAAGTGCAACAAAAGATAGTGAGGAATTACGGTAGATATAGTAAGGAAACATTGGTTGAGTGTTTGCAAAATGCAAATGTCGGCTGAAATAAACTGGAAGAGTTGGAGTTTAAGATTGTAAAACTAACTGGAAGGGAATAAGATTGGAGTTTATGTAGGAGAGTAAGAAACGATAAGTTAAAGTTAATAAGCGATAATTATTATGAGAGGAGAATAGATGAAAGCAGGGGCAATTCTAAAGATATGTGGAGGAATTTAAAGGAAATAGTAGGAAATAGGAACGGAAGTGTGGGAAGTGGCGCATCGGTAAACTTTGGGACTGGTGAAATAAGCGACTGCAAACAAATCGCGGAGGAATTTAATAAGTTTTTTATAGACAGCATTATTGAAATAATCCAAAGTATACCTGAAACTGATGGTTTGAAAGTGGAAATTCCGGAAACATGCAGCAATTTCGAACTCCAGGAAATTACATTGGAGAAATTAGAAAAAATTATATTGGGAATTAAATCTAAAGGTGGTACAGATGGAATAAATAAAGAGGTATTGAGAGACAGTCTTCCAACGACGGGTCGTTTGTTATTAAACCTTATAAATGAATCCTTGAGAATGGGCATTTTTCCTGTATCGTGGAAGACGGCGACGGTGGTTCCTATTCCGAAGGTGCAACAGGCCGTTCAGGCCCAGGAATTAAGATTGATTAATATGCTTCCTAAATATGAGTAGTAAAAGAACAATTGCAAAGGTACTTAGAAGGTAATGGCTTACTGTCGGAATTTCAGTCGGGTTTCAGAAGTGATCATTCCTGTGAAACGGAACTTAATTTGGTACTTATAAACTGGAAAGAACAAATAGAGGAGGACAATTATGTCGTGGCTGTCTTTTTGGACCTGAAAAGAGCTCTCGAAACAATCGATAGGGGAGTGCTTATGGAAAAAATGGAAAGGTGTGGGGTAAGGGGTACAATTAGAGAATGGTTTGGCATGAGGGGTAAATATCCCGAAAAATTTGTGTACACTTATTTGGAATTCCAATGGAATTCTTTGGAAGTCCTTGGAATTCCTTGGAAGTCCTTGGAAGTCCTTTGAATTCCTTGGAAGTACTTGGAATTCCTTGGAAGTCCTTGGAATTCCTTGGAAGTCCTTTGAATTCTCTGGGAATTCCCTGGAATTCCCCGAAACCGTTAATTCTGTATGCGGTCCTTATGAAGTAAAACAGTCAATTCCAAATGTTTCTGAAGCAACTTTGATTTCGTTTTAATTATCGTTTTTTCCGGGAAAAAGCACGAAGCGGTAGATTCCTAGTGGTTTTTCAGCAAACAATGTTGAATAGCAAATTTTATGGAAGGACAATCTTTCCCAAGAAGAACTTTGTCGGTAAATATTAATTTCTCCACACGTCCCTTAAGAATATTTGAAATACATTTTAATATTCTATTCATTATCTGAATGAAAATAAAATTTTAGTGGTGTGATGAGTAATAGGTGTTTCTGAGTTTCTGCAATCTGCAGGCATCCATTGCATTCGCATCCACCGGCCAATAGTTTTCAATTTGAGGGTGGGGTGAGGTACAGTGCTGTCACAATTCTGTATTAGTTTCAGAAGTTTAGTCTCTAATCTGTGAATTTAGTTGGGTAACTGTCCATTGTAGGTATTATTGGGTTCTAAATAGTACTTTTTTGATAATTTCGAGAATATTTGATTTAGGAAATTGCGAAAGGGTTCCAAGATGCGGTGGCAATAATACTAATAATAATAATACATTATTTTGTTTTCTTCTACTTTCTGTTCCAATTATTAAGGCATGGAGCTGTAGTAGTACTAGTGTGGGCGTCAAGGTACTTGCGTACGTGACATTTGCGTACATAAGGAAAGATGTCCAGCAGGAAAATCGGGCAGCTCGAAACAAGTATCATTTGCGTGCAACATAAAAATCTGCCAGGTTAAGGTCAAGCGGGGCGTTGTAAGTCTCAGTCGTTAGCGTTTATAATATGATTCTCCTCAAAGATCATTCAACAAACATTTTACAAAAGAAATCACCGGGGGGATCAAGTTAACTTACCTCAATATTTAACATAATAGGTGTTCGAAATAAATATTTAAATTAGGAATCCAAATTTTATGTTGCACGCAAGTGCCACTAGATCAGAGTTGTTTAATTTACCTGCTGAGCCTTATTTTGCTTGAAGGCTGATTTTCACATGTAGGACTGTGCACCGACCGTGTACCTACCGTGCTGCGACCGTCGAGGGTCGAGTGCATTTTCACATGTAAGACCGGAATGCGATCATGTTGGGACCGTGTCGTTTATTCCATAAGACAAAAAAAATTTTAGGAAAGCTTCAACAGACATGTGAACAGTATTAATTTTTCCGATGAATATTTAATAAATAGTAATATAGCAACGGTGTTCAGATTTTGAAGAAAATGAGAATAGTGAAAACTTCGAAACAAGATTGTCGCAATCCTTGAATGATATACTGTACAAGTACAAACATTCATTTATGTTTTTGAACCAATATAATATATTTTTTTCCTTAATATTTTCTGCAATCTTCATATCGATGTATAGGTATGCATTGAGCATTGACCATAAAGTGACTCTAGGAACACAACCGATGCGCGGTCCTACACGTGATTTTCACATGAGAGACCTGCTGTGTTGGGATCGTCTTACGACCGTCGACCGTCGAAAATTGGTTTTGAAGCGACTGTAACCCACAGCAGCACGACACGGTTGGTGCACAGTCCCTTATGTGTAAATCTAAAACTGCTCTTCAGTGTATTTCATAAGGAGCGGTCATTTTTTCAATCGACAGCAAAATCACCCGGTAGGCGCACAGTCGGTGCACGGTCCTATATGTGAAAATCAGCCTTTATGGACGCTAATGTCATAAAATTTGCCTTGTACGCAAGTGTCATACATTCCAAGGGTGAACTCCGTACTGGGCAGGTCGGTTATATCTAACGTAATTTATTACATTTGCCATACTTGGCTGGTGATTTTATATATCGTCCGGTTAATTAAAAATAGTATAGTTTAAAGGCTTTTATTACATTTACCATTAAGTTGTGGGTATCAAATATAAAAAGTAGCCAATTCAATTAATTACCTACTGCAAATATTAAAGAATTTATTATATTCGCCAAATTTCGTAGTGATTAGGTATGTATAATTGATATCTTCCCATTTCGGGCGTTTTTGGGTTTCTACCTGTTTTCGTGCCAATTCGAGCGTCGAGAATTTACTGGGTAATTAAATAGTGCCAGTTCGTGCGTTATAGGTACTTGTTGCAATAAAGGCATACAGAACGTACTGCTTTGTTTTATAGTAGTTGCCCGTCACTCAATACGGCCAAAAAAGTGGTTCCACGGCTCACTATTTCTGGTCTGTGGGCAAACAAAAACATTATTTGAAAACAATAGTAGCGAATTCAACATACAATTCCGCATCGAAGTCTAGTTATTAACAGCGTTTTGTTGTAAAGATAAACTGGAATTAGGGGCTTACTGTATTATCAGCAGGTCAGCGCCCGAAACGGCACTCAAACCAGGTAGAGGTTTGGGGCGACGCACGAAACGGGACAAATTTCATCGACGCCCGAAACGGGAACGCACGAAATGGGACTAAACCGTATAATTGCCGATATTTATACAAAATAGCCGGATTAATCACAATTACCGTAACATTTATGTAAAGTTACCTATATTAGAGGTTATACGTTCTATGTTCCTTTTTAATGATATTCATTCGTTACACAGTATATATCACTTTTCATGACGTCCATTTTAATAACAGAGCAAGAAGTCGTAAAAAGGGAGGCACACTGTATTAGTATTTACGTTTATTTTCAAGCTACCATTTTGTTATTTTTAGTTTAAAGAGCTGCCTTTTTTATATACATATATATATATATATATTTTGTTTTCTTTAATAAAAGAATATTTGTTTTAAATAATCAAAAATTAGTTTATTTTGTTTCTTTAAGCACTCTATTAAGAAATTTAAGCATAAAAGTAAAAAGGTTTATGCCAGTATTGCACTTTTGTTTGGGATAATTGGGAGGAGATTACTTTCCTCGAAGACGTTCGGAATTCCATAAAATTATTTTAGAAGGCCTCGGAATTCGTTGGAATTCCTTGGAAATCTTTGGAAGTCCTTGAAATTCTTTTGGAATTCCTTGGAAATCATTGGAATTCCTAGGAAATCTTTGGAATTCCTAGGAAATCTTTGGAATTCCTAGGAAATCTTTGGAAATCCTTGGAAATCTTTGGAATTCCTTGGAAATCTTTGGAATTCCGAGTCCTGTGTACAAAAATTTTTCGGGATATTTACCCCTCAGTTTGGCAGTTATCTGGACTATATGTCTCAGAAGTGTAGATATGGTGGTTATGAGTCTGAAGAGGTTCTGAGTGGATTGGGTGTACCCCAGGGTTCGGTACTTGGTTCTCTTTTCTTTGTACTGTATATGAATGATCTGGTGCAAGTGATAAAAGAAGGTAATATTAATCTGTTTGCTGATGATGTCCTTATAGCAAATGCGAACTGTGACTTAATTAGTGCAATAACCAGGAGTAATGGGGTGTTAAGGGAAGTGTCAAAATGGTTAAAGATAAACAAACTGAAGTTAAATATTAATAAGACAAAAGTTATGATCATAGGTAACAGAGTGATGGATTTCCTGGGTAGAGTAAGCAGAAAGTTGAGTCCTTGGGCTAGAATTCTGGTTTATAAAACAATAATTTCGCCACATTTTGATTTTTGTTCAAGTATATTATTTTTGTGCGGAGCTGGTGATTTGGAAAGGTTGCAAAAACTTCAGAATAGGGCAATGCGAATAATTTTGCAGTGCAATAGATATACGCCCATAAGATTGATGTTGGAAACGTTGCAATGACTAAGTATAAAACAGAGAATAACTTACAACACGCTTATTCTGATATACAAGATTGCTAACGGTGGGGTTCCGAATTACATGTCTCGTAATTTGGTACATAGCCGGGATGTTCACAATTACCAGGTGAGATCGGTGAAAGATTACAGACTTCCTCAATTTGTGAAGACTTGTTCGCAAAATTCCTTGCGGTATAAGGGGTTTAAATTGTTTAATAGTATGCCGGATGAAAACAAGGAAGCCCCGAATTTGAGCAGTTTCAAGAGAATGTGTTGTGTTTTTGTTAGAGGCATTTTGTGATATTTGTTGGTGTTTGGGTGTTTTCTTTTCATTTTTCTGTTTTCTTTTTTTGGGAGTGTATTGTTACAATATTGATGTAATATTAGCTTATTGGTAAATAAAGAAAGATTATTATTATTATTATTCTTCTTCTATCCCTATACTTCATCCCTAGATTTTTGAGCACTTCGAACATCTTCCATTTTCCCAGATCTAATTTCTCTGAAATTTTCCCTAATTATTTTATATGTTTCATCAGTCTTTCCTCTACCCAAAGGACTTGTACCTTGACGCAGTTCTAGTAATACTGGGACGGGTGGGATGGCTTGCGCGCTTCAATGATCTAAAGAGCCGAACCATAGGTTTAACCATATTGGAGGGGTTTTTATTTGAGAAGCCAGACTAAATCAAGTCCCTGAAAGGGGGCAGCAGCTCTTTCAGTAATCATAGTGGCAGAGATCGTGAGGGTCGGTATGGCACTGTGATACACACTACTGCGATGTGGAAGGCAACGGGAAACCACCACATTATTCTATCCCTGGTACAGCGTACTTCGAATTTATGATGATGGCACCTTCTGGAGTAAAATATTCCGGAGGTAAAATAGTCCCACATTCGGATCTCCGGGCGGGGACTGCTTCGGGGGGAGTCATCAGAAATGATAAGTGTAACATCACACGGGTCGGAGCGTGGAATGTTAGAAGCATGAAACAAGTAGGAAAGTTAGAGAATTTGAAAATTGAGATGGATAGGTTAGCATTAGACGTAGTAGGTATTAGTGAAGTGCGATGGCCAGAAGCCGGAGACTTCTGGAGCGGAGATTTTAGAGTAATACACACAGGATCTGTAGGAGGAAATTCGGGAGTAGGAATTGTTATGCGGAAAAAAGTAGGGCAGAGTGTAGAAAATTTCTTACAGCAAAGTGACAGGGTAGTTATGGTTAGGTTAGATTCGAAACCTGTAAAAACAGTAATAATACAGGTATATATGCCCACTTCTAACTACAGTGATGAGGTCGTAGAGGCAGTTTATAGTGATATTGAACATGTGCTAGATTTTGTGAGAGGACACGAAAATTTAATAATTATAGGAGATTTCAATGCAGTCGTAGGCACAGTGCGAGAGGGCGGAATAGTTGGTCCCTTTGGATTAGGCAATAGGAACGATAGGGGAGTGAGACTGATAGAGTTCTGCGATAAACATAACTTAACGGTCGCGAACACTCTATTTCACCATCATGTTAGGAGACGCTACACGTGGAAGATGCCAGGAGACCTAGGGAGATATCAAATAGATTACATTCTTGTTAGGCAAAGATTTAGAAATCAAGTTAGGGATTGTAGAAGTTATCCAGGAGCAGATATAGATAGTGATCACAATATAGTCGTTATGAAGGCCAATCTTAAATTTAAGATTTTGAAAAAACGAAGCGGAAGAAGGTATCTTGACCCAGAGAAACTAAAAGATGATGATACGCGCGATAAGTTCGAGAAAAAGACAAACGAGGTACTAAAGGGCGCGGGCGAAAATATTGTTAGGGACATAGAGGAAGAATGGAATTGCATTAAAAATAGTTTAGTTTCCTCAGCTAGGGATATTTTGGGTCATAAACAGAATGAAAGTAGGAAACCCTGGATAACAAAACATATTGTGAGTCTAATAGAGGAAAGGCGCAAATATAAAAATAGGTTAGATGAAATAGGGAAACAAAGATATAAGGCGATCAAGTGGGAAATTATTCGGAAATGTAGGAAAGCGAAAGAGCAATGGATCGACGATAAGTGCAAAGAAGTGGAAAATAAGTTCGAATTAGGAAAGACTGATGAAGCATATAAAATAATTAGGAGAAATTTTAGAGAAATTGGATCTAGTACCAAAAGCATTAGGAATGAGGCAGGAGATATCCTAATCGAAAGCGGGGAGAAGGCAGATAGGTGGAAAGAATATTTAGGAAACTTATATGCGGGACAGGAAGTGCAAGATATATTAGAAAGTGAAAGCAGTGTAGAAGGGGATAACCTAGGGAGTCCTATAATGAGAGAAGAGTTTGAGCTAGCACTAAAAAGTTTAAGGAATAATAAAGCACCAGGTATAGATGGCTTGCAGGCAGAAATCTTAAAGTGCGCAGGTCAAGAGGTAATAGATCGTTTATTTAAATTAGTTAGTCACATATACCTGACAGGCGAGATTCCAGAAGATTACAAACGGAACATCATAGTAGCTTTGCCAAAAAGGAAAGGCGCGGATAGATGCGAAAATTTTAGAACTATCAGTTTAACTTCCCATGCGTCAAAAATTTTAACTAGAATTGTGCAAAGAAGGATGGAGAAAAAGGCGGAAGAAATATTAGGAGAAGATCAGTTCGGATTTAGACGAAATAGAGGAACGCGCGAGGCCATTCTAGCTTTACGAGTAATTATAGAAAAAACGATAGAAAAGAGAAAGAGCGTCTATATAGGATTTGTAGATTTAGAAAAAGCCTTCGACAACGTAAAATGGGGGAAGATGTTCGAAGTGCTGAGAAAGGTAGGGATGAAATACAGGGACAGAAGAATAATACATAATCTCTACAAAGAGCAAAAGGCAGTTATAGAATGTGAGCAGGAACAAAGGGAAGTAGATATCCGGAAGGGAGTGAGACAGGGATGTGCATTGTCACCTCTAGTTTTCAACTTATATATCGAAGATGCGATTAATATTGTTAAGGAAAGAACAGCCTCAGGGATCAATGTACAGGGCCAAACTATTAACATGTTCAGATTTGCGGATGATATAGCAGTGTTAGCATCTAGCAAAGAAGAATTAGGAGCGGCTTTGAATGAAATGGAAGCAGTTTTGACACAGGGCTTCGGTATGAAAATCAATAAAAAGAAAACTAAAATTTTGGTATGTAGGGGATGTGAAAATAGAACTAAAATGGAAATACAAATTGGAAATGAGAAGATAGAGGAGGTCGCGGATTTCTGCTACTTAGGAAGTAAAATAACTCAAGACGGTAGGAGCACTAAAGATATAAAACAAAGAATGGCGCAGGGCCGAGTTGCGTTTAACAAAAAGAAACAACTGTTATGCTCGAGAACGGTTAATATAGAGACTAGGAAGAGACTCTTAACGTCGTATGTATGGAGTACGGCATTATACGGGTGCGAAACTTGGACAATAGGAGAAGCGGATAGAAAAAGAGTAGAAGCGTTTGAAATGTGGTGCTACAGACGCATGATGAAGATACCGTGGATAGATAAGGTTAGCAATAGGGAAGTATTAGAAAGAGTTGGGGAAAAGCGAAAGGTATGGAAAACAATAAAGAGTAGGAGAGATAGGATGGTAGGACACCTTCTAAGACACGAAGGAATAGTTCGTGACTTACTAGAGTCAGAGATAGGAATAAAAAGAGGTAGGGGTAGGCCTAGATTAGACTACTGCTCTCAAATAGTTAGGGATGTAGGATGTTCTACTTTTAGGGAAATGCGTAGGTTAGCTCAGGATAGAAAAGAATGGAGGTACGCGTCCAACCAGTCTTCGGACTGAGAACCTTATGATGATGAGTCTTTCCTACTTCGAACTTATCTTCCACTTCTTTGCATTTATTATCGATCCATTGCTCTTTTGCTTTCTTACATTTCCGAATAATTTCCCACTTGATCGCCTTATGTCTTTGTTTCCCTCTTACAAACAATAATGTTTGCGCAATAACATGTTTACACAGTTCGTATTACATTATTCTGCATATTAATTCAATAATATTCGTTATTATTGGCTAATTATTACAATTAACTAGCTAGTAATAAAACATCCAAGGTTGAATTATCATGTCCCTACTTCTAAAACTGGGACAAAATTTTGCCACTTATACAATCACATTTAAAATTGCCGCTGGACAGTAATTATTACCCAATAATTACGCCACTTGCAGTTTTGAATGACAAAAATAAACCCAGCCTAGAAAGACAACAGAACAAAATTATTGTGATTAGGTATAATACTTATTGTTAAGTCGCCTTAAATGTCAGAGATTGACATTTATATCTGTTTTATTGATAAAGAATGCGACAGTTTTTTTGCATATAAAATCGATTTTGATTACGTAAACAATTAGGTTAATTGGAGTTGTTGGTATGTGTGACTTTTTTTGTAGGTGGGCTTGGTTATTAGGTGGAAAAACCATTAAATTAATTAACCTGTAGCGTTTCCCATGTTTCTGACATTCAAAAATTCAAAACGCAAAAACAATCGGTTTTTATTTTGTGTGATATGTTTTGCTGCTTTGTAATAATTTCTGTAAGTGTCGCAATGAAGAGAGTAATTCAGGTGTCACGGTTTCACGCTCCATTAGGCATTTTTATGGTTAATTACGTCCCATGATTTTTGTCACCAATAACAGAGGAAAGTTTCACTTTTCTAATTCAGACATATAGTACGTGATTTGAGGTACTCATATCAAAGCTATTATCAGTAATAATATCGCAAGAGAACGAGAATAAAACGAAAATAATTTTGGAAAACTTGTCGGGCAAAATATTCCATATTGTTCGCTGCGAAAAATAATTGGAGCAATTTAGGAAAAGTATGCAGAACTTTCTGTCGCCGTCCGTACTTGAAAAGTTGCCAAAAAGCTATTCCAATCGCTCAGTTCGTGGAATGTTAAGAGCTTTGTTTATAATTTTCCACAACTACACTTCGCAATGTGTAAATTGTTTAAAATCATGATTTGCACGCGAAATATTGACATTACTTCATCCGGCGCGCGGTTTTTGTACAAGCAAGATTACGATGCGTGAAAAATTAATTTGTTACGTCCATTTTGTCACCTTTTCATTCATTTCAAAACAAAACGCGACCGCAAAGATTATTTAAGTTCTTTTTAGTAAAATATTACGTCTTGAAATAAGTTTAAACGTTTTGGGAATTAAGAACATATTGAATAAATTAATACCAGTGAATGTTGTACGTATTGAGTAACAACTTACGTAAAAAATGACCTGGGCGACCTCATTTTTCTGGTTGCCATTCGTACAAGTTCAGTAACTATTATTACTTATATTCCCCATCATCATAAAGTTTTCATTCTTTGTTTTATATCTCTAGAGCTCCTTTATATCTTGGTTTCCCTCTTTCGTCTAACCTATTCCCCCTGCAGTTATTTAAAAATCTTGAGTTTAAGGCTGACTAAATGCCAATACCCCCTTATAAACTCTCATTGCTGCTATAATCAGTTTAATAGATAATAGGGCCATGTGTTATTGCCATGTTGGCCATCATACGAAAGGTAATATTGTAGATTTGAAGATTTGGATGTGTTCTTTCGCCATTTAATAGCCTTTTGCTGAGGTCATTTAACCACAGTGTGTGGGCTGAGTCTTGTACGTTTCAACAGTTTTATGTTCTGCGATTTTTATGTACTTATATATTTGTCTGTCTTTTTATCACCTGCGTCGAGTACAGAAGCGAGAAAATCAACAATGACGAGAAAAACAAACTGAAACTGTTGTTTCAGGATCGTTGCGATCGATGCGAAGATTATTTTTATAAAAAGGTGGTAGAAATACAATTTTGACTCGTTTTGAGCTCACCACAAATTTGTCAGACTTGGGTTGCTGGGGATTCAAGACAATATGCCTGCACACAAACACACTGGCTAATGATATACCAAAACGCCCTCATAGTGTCGATAGTAATTTTCGTTTGCCGAAATTTGGCGCACACATGTTTCAATCCATTCATCGCCTTTTATACAAACCGAGGTCCTTTGATAACGTGACTCAATAAAGGATGCTGCTAATCTGACGTCGAGGAAAGTGTGGGCGCCATTGATTCGTTTTCGTAAACAGAGAGGTCGACGCACCTTCATTTTATGTACTCTACGTGCATCTAAATAAGTATTACATTTAACTTTATTTAATTATAAGTATGCAAATAAAGAAACCCGAAACCGAGTTGGCGAATTAAATATTGAAGTGTGTAAACAATTTTTATAAAAACTATTGCAATCCAATGCAGTAGTTTTTATCGATTGTCGACGTGATGATTATTGCATGAGTCACGAAGAGTGCAATTCGAGTTAAAGTTGAAAGTTTCTTCTTATCTGACGTTAGTCATTTGAGTCTGATGTCCAAGGGAGATGGACATTCTTTGTAATTTCATCGTAAAAACGAGAAAGATGCGATTAATATTGTTAAAGACAGAACAGCAGCTGGAATTAATATACAGGGCCAAACTATTAATATGCTCAGATTCGCGGATGATATAGCAGTATTAGCATCCAGCAAAGAAGAATTAGGAAGGGCTCTGAACGAAATGGAAGCGCTTTTGACGGAGGGCTATGGTATGAAGATCAATAAAAAGAAAACCAAAATATGATTCAAACAGTTAGGTGCGTCATTGCAAACAGCGTACATCATAAAATATTGTGTGAATTGACACTTGGAAGTCACTTTTTCAACAAATATGATAAAAAAACTGTATTACAACACTTTGACGTTTCGATTAAGCATTTATAATGACACAGCTGAGTCTGAGTCTGGTAGTTAGTATAGGTAGATTGGTTTTGCAATTTGTTCGATATTTGGTATTATTTTCCGTTTAATTTGCAATTATAATTTATTTATAATATATTTACAAGGACTGTTTAGAAATAAATTGCTTGGATAGTACATACTTACAATTTTTCGTTGCAATAAAAAATGCATATTATGCATTTTAGGTGAGTGGCCAGGATATACAGTAAAGTACATGACATGATTGTCAAGCGAAAAGAAAGTATAAATTAATTAAGTTTAATGTCGTGTATCGTGAGTTTTGTTTCCTTTTTTTATACTGTCACGTATTTTGTACTAAGAAAAATTTCCACGGTAGAGTAATTCTTGTTATAACGGTTTTGTTGAAATTATTTTTTTAATTCTTATTTGGAGTAGGGAAACTATTGAAAATAAAGTACATACATTAGTTCTAGTTATGTCTTTATGAAATTTTGAAAATTTGCCCTGTATATTATTATTATTTCAATGTAGATAAGAAAAGCAAAAAAAATGCTCAACTTATTCAATGTAGCGTAATTTTTTTTCTCATTATATACATGACAAGGTAACAAGTAAAAGAAAACCGAATATAAAACATTAAACTTAAATTATGTCTATCGTTTTTCTATTTGGCAATCTTGGCGTACGTAGAAGCGCCAAAATTTTTGATAAAATGTGTGAAAATCAAAGATTTACCTCTCAGAAATGAAGTTTTTGCAGATAATATTGGAGGTTGATACTTGATACTGATAGTATTCATTACATTTATAAATTCTAGACCCATACGGGGTGGCTGCGATAAATATCACCTCGATGTCATTTAATACTGCCCTGCGGGACACATTGCATTTGACACCCTGTACACTATTACCCGTATAAAAATTGACCTTCATCGATAAACAACAACATTCTTGGTAGTGATAAATTCATTATTATAAACAACAAAATGAAATGTCCTTACTTGTTAAAAATATTATCACAAACAAAACACTAGTATCACAAAAGAGGAAACCCATTTTTCTTGGGATTTAAGAACTGTGGAAATTACGAAAGCAAGTTTTCATTTCGCGAAAAATTCAGTTATTTCTCAATGTTCGACTGCGTCCGTAAAAACACGCGTGTTGCATGCTGGACAGGTTCGAAACGCGCGTGTTACATCGACGACAGCAAATCGCTTACTGGTTGCTGGTTTTGGAGCGGAGTTTGGTGGACAACGAATTATTTCGCGATCAGATACCAGACCGCGGATGCGCTTGTCCTTAGTCCTGTTTGTTGCGAGGATAATTGGCGCCGCAGGCGATGTTATGACTCTCATGCGCCGGTGAACTTTTTAATAATTAGACACACGTTTGCATGCTGGCAAAAAAAGAAAAAAACTAATCGTATACCATCTCATCTTTCGCTGTTAATAGTTTGGCGTTTTGATAATTACGTTAGGTACCAAGAACACTGTTTAAACGTGATTTTCTTTAAAAAAAAATACCTTTCGTGACGGGACACCGGACACAACACATGGAATGCAAAATTCTATAATTTACAACAAACTTCGGAAGAAAAAAAGAAAAGAACCCGCTTGGATTCGAACAAAAAACCCCTGATCGTTTTGGTAGTGAGCCAGGCTTGTTGCTTGTTTAACATGGAGTTCATGGGTTAAAACCGTAAATAAATGTAAACATCTTCTTTGATGTGCAAGTCAAATTAAGAACTAAATTCAGAGTTAAGCATTTAGGTAAGTGTTTACGACAAAGAATTATAAAACATAAAATTATTAATAAAACACAAAAAATACAAAAATTTAAACCTTAACTATCTCATACGATTGACTCAAACCAGTGACATGACGCGTAATTCAAATTTGTAGCGATATCACTTGCTTTATTCTTAAAAAATTAAGATCCTAAGTGCAGAAACTCCCGCGGCAAGATTTAAATAGTTGATTTTAGGTTTCGCATTTTTTACTATTTGCTTTACGTTCTGTCACTCATTACGTTAATAAGTAATAACCCTGTTTGTATTCGCAGGAAATGCGTGTTCATTTAGGACATTTTTATCGAACTACCACCGCAGAACCGGAAATTCGGCTCGTGGTAACCACTTAAATATTACATCGGACTTTGCACATTCATTAAATTGAATACTGATATACGTGAGTCATTATGCATATGTTTGGTGGGGTCTAGACCGTAGAAAATTCGAAGAAGTCTGCTTTGTATCATGAATACGGGGTGTTTTGAAAGGATTTTATTGTTAAAAGTTTATTTTTTGTTTGACAAGCATAGCAGATCTGTTTTTTTTGTGAACGAATGGATGCATTCCAGATTTGGAGAATTTACTATAACTAGAATAAAATTAATCTATGCCCTGATTATTAACAATAAAATCAAGTTATAAGCTCTGTAGTATACTCTCAAAACCATCACTGATTCCTAAAGTCAATAAATATCTCAAATGCACCAAAATAACTGGTATGCTGGGCCCATAACCTGGATATGTTTTTTCAGTTGTCAGATGTTGTTAATGTGTGGAGTCCCTCTTCGGAGTTGCCCCTTGATTTGGCGCTGCGCGCCAGAAATTCTGGGATGGCCGCTTCTTTGGTGCAACACAACGCCGATGTCAACATAAGAGATGCAGAAGGGGAGACGCTCTTACACAGAGCTATTAAACATGAAGACGCGTTCTCCGCCGTGTTCCTTTTGGAAAATAACTGCGATGTTTCTTTAACCACTAGGTATACAAATAATGCAAATCCATCCTTTCGTAACCTACGCATTTCCCTAAAAGTAGAACATCCCACGTCCTTGAATATTTGAGAACATTAGTGTGATCTGGGCATGTTATATATTTTTTCAGGCACGAGAATGATTCGGTTTTGCATTTGATTGCCGGAGCCAACAATTTAGAAGACGCGGAGAAGGTGGCGGAGAAAATCATAAACAAAAACGGCAACGTCAACGCTCAGAACAAACTGGGGCAGTAAGTGTAGATATTTTCTCGTAATTTGTTTATTCTAAGAAAATTTGGGCTTCCCCAGGACCCCTTTACATCTCTCTATAATGGCGGATAACAGAGTTATCTTCGACCTTTTGGTTAGCCAACCGAATATTGATGTTAACATTCGAACAGCAGAAGAACACTCGCCGTTGTATTACGCACTATTAAAATACGAAAGCGGCGATGACGCTCTTGATTCGTACGCTTCAGTTCTTTTAGAAAAAGGGGCTCGTATTGATCAAGTGTACCCACCGAGTCACGATAGTCTTTTGCAGATTTTAATAGCAGTAGGGGCTCGGAAAGCTGCAGTTTTTCTTTCGGACCACGTGCAGAGTTTAAACCATGTAAACGCAAGAGGAGAAAGTGCGTTGCATACAACGTGCATCAAAAAATGTCCGGAAGTGGTGGAGAAACTGTTATTCTTAGGCGTCAACCCCAATTTGCTTACAAACGAGACGAGACGATCGGCTTTACATTACGCCGTCACGGCGAATGCAGCAGATTGCGTAGAAAAGTTTATTAGGTTCAACGAGGATTTAGAGGCTCAGAGTGATGATTCGGGGGTCTTTGTGAACTTCAACGGGAGGGACGTTGAAGGAGAGACGCCGATTAGTTTGGCGTTAAACGAGGGGCATAACGATCTAGTGCCTGTTTTGATCAGGGGCAAAGCTGACGTCAACGTGAGAAATGGAAAAGACTTTACGCTTCTGCACCAGGTTATCTTGAAAGAGGACGCAACAACTGCTTTGTTTCTCTTGGATAACGGCGCAGATATGAACGCGAAGTGAGTAGGCAACGTCCTTGTCTATATATATTTAGTCGGACAATCCCAATGTGAATTTTGAAGCCTCGTAAGGTGGGGCCCCTAAGTAAGCAAACTGCTTGGTGTACGAATATGGTTAATCATATTTGCCTTAAGGTGCGTGTTGGTACCGATCTGTTGTCTAATGAATGTGTTTTAGCGTCCGTCTGACTGTCTTTTCGTCCCTATTTAGCCCCAAATTTGAATGTAATACTTTCAGATGACAGTTATTGGTATATAGATAGCGGATTTATTGTTTCCCATTTGGGATTACAATTCAAAATAAGCAAATACACATATAAATAAAAGGAACAAACAAAAATAAATAATAAACTCCTCACAAATAATTTCGACCTGTCTAATTCCCATGTTCTCTCTCCACCAGCACCCCTCTAACACATGTTCCCATGTCTCCTTCTCCGCCCCACATACCCTAGACATTCTTCTGTCTTCGCTTTCCCAATACCTTCCACCTCTCATCTCATTTCCCAGTCTAAACCTTGCCACCCTTTTTATCTTCTCTTCCCTTCCCCTACTTCGTAGATATCTCGACAGTCCCGCTGTTCTTATTTCTTTACATTTGTTGTTGTATTTCGATTGCCTTATCTTCTCTTCTTTATCCCGCACTTGTATTTGCCTCTCTCTCTCGTCTACCTCTCTCACCATGTTCCATCCTGCTGTTCTCAAGTTCTCCACTTCTTCTGCTGCATAGCCTCGCTCCTGATAAAATTTCTCTCGCTTCTCCTCCCATTTCGATTTTTCTCTTCCTCCCTTCCGTACCTCTTCCCAACACTGCCTGGCTAATTCGTTCCCGCCCCCACCTCTCAACTTTTCCCCATATTTCATGGCTCTCTTTCCTGCCCTGGTTGTCTCTTACCATGTACCCTGGTGTTATCCAATCTAAGCCCAGTGTCCATCTTATGTACTTTTCCTGGATCCCCTCTATCTTCTCTCTCTCTTCCCACCCCCAAATTTCTGCTCCATACATGGCTATGCTGCTCACCAATGCGTCAAACAACTTTACTCTTTTTTTCCAGTTGCCCTCAAAATTCCTCTTTCCTATTCCCCATATCTGCTTCATTGCTAGTGTAGCCTTTCTTTCTACCTCTCTTACATGCTTCTCTTGGCCCCCATTCTTTTGTAAGGTTAATCCTAAATATTTAAACTCCCCCACCTCTTGCGTGCTGGTACCGATCCGTTGTCTAATGAATTGGTTTTGGCGTCCGTCTGACTGTCTTTTCGTCCCTATTTAGCCCCAAATTTGAATGTAATACTTTCAGATGACAGTTATTGGTATATATTGCCCTATTATATTTCCCTAATCAATTTCTTAGTCACACCTTATTGTCTTACTTCTGCTTACTGTCAGAATTTTGGGTTAGAATAGGCGGATAATGAAAACAATGGCAAAAACTCTTCCAGAACTAAAAAATACGTCGAGGTTTTTTCCATAAGGTTGGCAGACTATTAATATATAGACAAAGGTATCACGCAGATTTCGTCCTGTATATTTTGAGGCGTGTCTTTTCAGAACCCCCGAGTACGAAACACCTTTGCAGCTGGCTATTCACTGCCACCTAGCGGAGGTAGTTGACGCGCTTTGCATCAGGGGCGTTGATATGTCTGCCCCCGATCGGCTCGGCAATTGTCCTTTATGGGCGGCGCTGGATTCTGGTCAGGATGATGTGGCTAGTATTCTCGTTAGGCACGGCGCTGATACTGACTGTTGGGGGCCGGGGCCCGAAGGGTGTCAGCAGACACTTTTACACAGGTACGATTACGAAGCCAACTACCAATGTTGAATGTATAATACGTAGCTTTTATTTAGAGCTATTGACGAAAACAAGGAGGCAGCAGCAATATTCCTGATCCAATCAGGCTGTGATCTGGATAGTCCGCGAGTCGCCGGACCAAACGGAGAAGGCGCAGAAGAAGTTCGGGACAGGGCTTCCCCGCTCCACTTATGCTGCCAATGGGGACTAGAAAGTGTCGTTAGAGTACTGTTCCTCAAATAATAATTATATTTCCGTAATACGAGGGTTTTTTGCAGACTTTAATCGAACATAGAGCCAACGTGAACAACCGAGACGCCGACAGTAAAACGCCTTTACACATCGCCATAGAAAACGGACATCCGGAAATTATATCCCTGTTGCTGAGCATACCCGAGATAGATCTGAGTTTACGGGACAAGACCGGGTTAAGTCCTTTCGCCACGGCTCTGACGTTTAGGAATAACAAAGCTGCGCAGTCCATTCTCGATAAATTTCCTATAGCCGCTGAACAGGTAAAAATGGATCCATTTCATAAATGGATTTCGTAAATGGATCCATCTTTACGAATGTATTTCGTAAATGGATCCATTTTTACTTTTAACTTTCTCTTTCAGTTTGACACAAAGGGACAGAATTTTTTACACACAGCAATCAAAAAAGGCGATCTGGAGAGCGTGTTGTTTCTGTTGTCGGTGCAAGTTGACGTTAATTCAAAGGTTCGGGATACCACGTTGACGCCACCTTTGCATTTAGCGGCAGCTGCTGGCAACGAAACGCTTGTTAGGAGTCTTCTGTTAGCGGGAGCGAGGGTTAAAGATAGGGATGCAAATAAGTATGTTTTGGGGGGAAGGTTTTTATCGAATTAAAAGTTTGCTTCGTCTGCAGGAAGACGGCACTTCATGTAGCATCTCAGGCGGGGAATACTCCTGTCGTATCAGCTTTAATTCAGAACGGCGCAGACTTTGATGCGTTAGACGTTAACAACGATAACGCTTTGCATATTGCTGTGCGCGAAGGTCATTTAGGAGTTGTAAGTTTCTGCGTCGTTTTTGTTCGTTAATAATCTTTGGTTTCCGAATTTATCCAGGTAAAAGTTCTGTTGACGGAGTCGCAGATTGACGCAGGCGCGATCAATTTAAAAGGGAGGAATCCATTGCACGAGTTGTGTAAATACGGGAAGGAGAATGCGGCTGCAATTTTGGAGCTCTTCATGGAATGCATGCCGGATTATCCCATAGACCAGCCTGATATAGAAGTGAGTTGTAATATACATATGTCTGTTTTGTAACTCGACCTCCTCCACATCTGACTGGGCACCATTCCTTGGCCGTCTCTTCCTTTTCCTTCTTGTGCCAAACATGGAAATTGGCACAACCGCATAAAACAATTCCTGCTCTGATCTTTTTCATTATTAATTTTGGTTTCAATCCGGTTTCGATTCGAATTCCGATTGAAATTTCGGTTTTCGGCTCAGTTCTAGCTTCGATCACAATTTCGATTCGAATTCAAGAAAAACATGCGGTTGCTCCAAAAGAAATTGTAGCAGCACAGAAACTGGTTTCGCAAAGAGTTTTAAGTGCCTGAAATCCCAGGAGACTTTGGGTATATTGTTAAACACGCCAAAATAGAACCGTGCCAATTTCCAGTTGCACTAAAATTTTCCCCGGACCTAAAATTCTTGGACTATTATTCCAGAAAACTTAGTTTTCCAATCTTTTCAAAATCGTTTCAAACTTTTAGTATACCAGACGGTTTTTGGCACGGCCCAACTTTTTTTAACAATGTTCGACCTTAATCTGGTGCCAAACATGGAAATTGGTACAATCGCTCAAAATTTCAACTATGATACTTTTTGATTATTGGTTTCAATCCGGTTCCGGTTCAAACTTTGATTGGAAATAGAACCGTGCCAATTTCCAGTCGCACTAAAATTTTCTGTGGACCTAAAATTCTTGAACTATTATTTCAGAAAACTTATAGTTTCCTAATCCTTTCAAAATTGTTTCAAACTTTTAGTATACCAATCGCCGAAGACGGTTTTTGGCATCTGACTGGACGCCATTACTTGGCCGTCTCTTCCTTTTCCTTCATGTGTTTTCCGTATTAAAGGCTCTGAAAGATGGTTGCCTTTCCTCCTTCACAACTGTCTTTAATTTAGCCTGAATTTCTTTTCCTTGAATTGTCGATCAAAGTGAGATCAGTAGTTATTTTTTTGCGCAGGGCAACACGCCGCTTTTGTTGGCTTACATGGCCGGAAACGGAAATCTGTGCCGTGCCTTGGTGAAGCACAAGGCTTGTCTGGCTGCCGAGAATGCGGAGAGAGTGACGATTTTTAACTACCAGGCGAGTCCTATTTTTCTCACTAAAGGGGCAAACATGATTTTCTTTTGCTTCCGTAATGTTAGGTGGCAACGAAGCAGCTTCTCCATCGGCTGCTTGACCAGCTCGCCCAACAGGGGCAGTGGATCAACACTGATATGTGCCAAGAGTGCGGGAAGAGCTTCTCGATAACTGTCCGAACGCACCATTGCCGGCACTGCGGCAGGGCTTTGTGCAGTAAATGTTCCGACCAAGAAGTCCCCATCATCAAATTCGGGGAAAATAAACCAGTGAGAGTTTGCAAAGTCTGCTTTGACGTGTTAAAGGTTGGAGCCAATTAAATTTTCGTAAGATTTGTAAACGGCTTTGATTCCGGAATAAGAAAATTTGTGCAATTTTGAGGGAGAAGTGCCAAAAGAAATCGTGGCCCACAAGTTAGGTTTTATATTGTATCTATTGCTTCATAGAAAACTTTTAACATTCCCTAAAAGCATATTTAGATTTTATATTTTTATTCTTGTTTATACTATTTCTTCTTATAAGCTTATTGTGTATATTAGGTACCTATTATAAAATGTATTTACAATTTTTATTACGTAATAAAAAATATTCAGTGTTTTAAATGTTTTGATGTAAAGTGAAAGAAATATATTCTATATATTCTATTCTATATTCTAAAGTTCTTGCAGCTCTTTTCGGTGGTCCCTCTAACACTTCTTTTGAAAAATTTACAATTGTACACAAGGAAATTACAATATTGACAAGTGATTTATCTGCTATGGATTTCTGGAATCCTGATACATTCTTTTTCTGAAAAATGAACTTTTGAGCAACACTCCAACAATATAGGGTGGATCAAATCAAAAAATATTCGATTTATTGAAAAATATTCGATTAATCGAAAAAATTGATTTATCGAAAATTAATCGATTAACCGTTTTTCGATTAAACGAATCATTTTTGATAAATCGATTTTTTTCCGATTAATCGAAAATATCAAAATATTTTTTTTGTCCATTAGTTGATGTTTACTGTTCACCTGGGGCTTCGAGACTAGTTTTTTTTAGATTCTTCGAGAGAAATTAATAAATTATGAGGGGAGTTAAGGTGGTGGTTATAAGAGACTTTAATATTGAGTTGGGATTGGAAATAGAGGTGGTTGATCCAAAAAAAGTCGAAAGTTGATGGTTAGTGAAGAAAAAGCAAAGGAAATTGTGTCAGTTGTTCAGTGACAGGGGCGGGTGGGCTAATGGGGATTTCGGAAGATTTCCCGAAGGGCCGGTTGCTTCGGGGCCGGTCTGGGCCGACCGATGTGAAAAAACATGACATTATAAAAAAATTGGCGGCCAGTGCAAAGCGGGCAGCCGAAAATGCGATTATTTTGGAGCTTGAAAGCGGCCGGTCTAATCGGTAATCGCCTGCACTGCACAGGGTGCGTGCTTATTGTTTTTTCGACTTTCGTCGCCCCTTTCGAGTCTCACCCGGTAGTTCGTCGCCGCCGTGTAAAAGGGCCCACACACTATGCAGTTTGTTGTACGACAAGTTGTACTACAGATTGGACAGACAATCGGTGCAACAAGTTGCTTACTATTTTACCCACATAAATATTGTTGAACGACAACGCCACAGACTATGCAATTATCGTTTCGACGGACAAATCTACTGTACAGCTTGTCGTACAACAAGTTGCATAGTGTGTGTGCCGTTTAACGTGTAAGCGTCTAAGCGTAATTGCGTAATCAGTTCAGTCTTGTATCTCCAGCGCTTGGATGTTTTCGGGTCGGAAAGACGGTCAATGCATCGTAAACGGCCCACACACTATGCAACTTGTTGTACGACAAGTTGTACAACCCAAGTAGATTCGTCCGACGAGACGATAATTGCATAGTCTGTGGCGTTATCGTTCAACAATATGTGGGCAAAATACTAAGCAACTTGTTGCACCAATTGTCTGTCCAATCTGTGGTCCAACTAGTACAACTTGTCGTACAACAAATTGCATAATGTGTGGGCCCTTTTAGCATCGTACTCGGCGGGCAAATCCGCAAAAATAGAAATTGATGTTGACTGAGTAGTTTGGTTGCATTTTCCGTTCGCTTTTTAACCCCGACGCAAAAAGAGGGGTGTTATAAGTTTGAGGCGTGTGTCTGTGTATCTGTGTGTCTATCTGTGGCATCGTAGCTCCTAAACGAATGGACCGATTTTGATGCGTTGTTTTTGTTTGAAAGCTGACGTGATCGAGATGGTTCTTAGCTATAATTTATGAAGATCTGTTCAGGTGTTGTGTCCGGGGTTTCTTAAAATTTTTAATTTTATTACTTGTGGTATAGATATGTAGATGGTATTATTATATTTTGCACTTGTCGATTCTCGTTAAATTCTCGAGATTTCAAGTTTAGTTGTACTTTTTTGAAATGTTTTTTATTAAAAACCTTAAAAAAAATCCGATTTGTATTTTATTAAAAAAATAACTTAAAAAATTACATGTATGTATAAAGTATAAAAAATGGGTATTTTCTGTTTCTCAAAAAAATTGGGCCGGTCGATGCCGAGGGGTGAACCACAGAGCAAAATCTTGTATGCCAATTCCTATATTTATGTGTAATTCCTGTTAATTCCCCACAATTCCTATCTAATTCCTGCAATTCCTCAAGTAATTCCCGCTATTCCCCATGTAATTCCTGCAATTCCCCATGTAATTCCCGCAATTCCCCATGTAATTCCTGCAATTCCTCATTGAATTCCTGCAATTCCCCTACTCATTTCTGGAATTCCCTTACGACTAATTCTTGTATTTCCTGTACGTCCGATACTGCAATAATTTACAGCGCATGCGTAAAGGTAAGTGTCCACTTGCGAGAAAAACTCTCGAGAGTTGCTCTCGAGAGTATTTCTCGCAAGTCAACACGCTTCTAAAGGTAAGTGTCCACTTGTGAGAAAAACTCTCGAGAGTTGCTCTCGAGAGTAT
The DNA here is from genome assembly GCA_963966045.1 of Xestobium rufovillosum. Taxonomy (NCBI): domain Eukaryota; kingdom Metazoa; phylum Arthropoda; class Insecta; order Coleoptera; family Ptinidae; genus Xestobium; species Xestobium rufovillosum. Next base: position 34,367,533 of record OZ014497.1, read on the forward strand.
TTCTCGCAAGTCGACACGCTTCTGAGAGTAAAAATCGGAGAGCTCCGGCTTACTCGCCGAGAGTGAACATGTGGTGGCCTGCTCTCAAGTCGACACGCAGTTATTTCACTCTCGGATAGCTGCTCTCGGAAAACGAATCGCGTTCGAATTTTGAGAGTACTCTCAGCTAGTGATTATGGCGCAAAAATGGAAAAAGGAATAAATTTTTAACCTCATCAGCATGTATGAAGAAAATTCTATTTTATGGAACACAAGAGATAAATTTGTTTAAATATTGCATGTTTTGAATGTGTATGGAAAACCGCAGATCAACTGGTTTCGTCCTTCTGGGACTCATCAGTACGGTGCTTTCCCCCACACACGCAAACCATGCAATTTAACTTGCTGTATATGCTGTCGCGCTCTGGACAGATATCAGCAAGTGACAAGTACTTTGAGTAATTATCTGGGAGTAATCAGTGGTACTGGACCATTCGAACAATTACTCCTCAGGCAAATACCCCGCCAGGCATTGAATTGTAGAACCAAATCTCCTAGTGCAGAAAATCTGGATTTGGTTCTATAATTTAATGGCCTGGCGGAGTATTTGCCCGAGGAGTAGTTGTTCGAACGGTCCAGTACCACTGATTTCAAAGGATATCGCAATCGTGAAAGGAGAACTAAAATACTCGCAGTGTCACCATTACGCGTTCGTAAACAGAAATAGCATTGCGAAATTTCGTATCCTCTTTAAAAACTTTCGTACCAATTAACTCTTTATATATTGTACCTGCACTGCACTCATACGAATAAAGTTTCGAAATTGCTGGGCATCTTCTATTTGTAGTTCTCTTGGCAATGTAGAACAAGCGCCCAATTCTGACCTACGTTGAATCCACGGCTTTATCCAGCATTTCTTTTTCCTTCGGCGTGCCCTTTTTATTTTTAATATTGTATATGCAATTATAAGAGCCGCGAGCTTGTTGTCCATTATAAATTCGGTTTTCGCAAATGCACCTACAACTAGCCAGTGGACACGGATCCGAGAGTTCTCTCCAGGCAGTAACTCTCCGAGACACACGAGAGAGCAAAGTTTTTGAAAATTACTCTCAAGTGGACATACACTTGCGAGTAGCTCTCGAGAGTAGCTCTCGCTAGTTACTCTCAAATGGACACTTACCTTTAGTATAAGAGGGGTAAACATTTCTGCAATTCCCCAAACAATTCCTGCAATTCCCTACAAATTTATGTAATTCCTCAAGCTTGTATACAAATTCCTCTATTTATGTGTAATTCCTTTTCATTTCCCGCAGTTCCTATCTAATTCATGCAATTCCTCAAGTAATTCCCCAACAATTCCTGCAATTCCCTACAAATTTATGTAATTCCGTACTAATTCCTCTGCAATTCCTCAAGCTTGTACACCAAAATTCCTCTGCGGTTCACAATGATTGGGATGCTGACAAAGTACGCATTTCTGCAGTCCTGATACTTCGAGAAAAATTTACTTCTACACAAAACGAAGAAAATTGAAAGTTGCAATCTCCTGAATATCTCTGCTACCCTGATACTTCGAGACAAAAATTAACTTTTGCACAAAACAAACAAAATCAATATATTATATTTTTTCTATAATGGTAATTACTGTAATATTAAAAGTAATAGTTGTTGGTTTAATAATTGCTGGGCGATGGGTGAATCAAGAAATGATTGGGATGCTGACAAACTACGCATTTCTGCAGTCCTGATACTTCGAGAAAAATAAACTTCTACACAAAACGAAGAAAATAGAGTTTCAATCTCCTAACATCTCTGCTATCCTGATACTTCGAGACAAAAATTAACTTTTGCACAAAACAAACAAAATCAGTATATTATATTATTTTTTCTATAATCCTAATTACTGTAATATTATTTATTTATTATTGCATAATAGGTACATATTTATTTTATTTCCCACCAAAAAAATGCAAGTACTTACCATTTCTTTCTGCATTTCCTTCTTATCAGCATTGAAAATACAGGCCAACAGATGCAAGAGCATCTTTCTGTATAACCGGCCAGTTACAATAACCGATCAGTTATTATAACCGGCCGGCTATCATAACCGGCCGGTTATCATACTCAGTCGGTTACCATAACCGGCCGGTTACTATAATCAATCGGTTATCATAAATGGTCAGTCCTTGGTGAACAGGTAGAAGAAAAACTCTTAATTTCCAAAACATATTTATTTATTTTTACAAATCGAAAAAATTTATTTAGCAAAGTAAGAAACAAAAATTCGCCGTAACATAAATTACATTATTAAACTGTCTTTTTTTCCACTGAGCCATAAACGATGAAACACGCCTCACTAGCACCGATTGACGTCTCAAAAAAAAACAAAAATAGGTGAAAGAAACAAAAATACTACACCAAAAAAAACAGAAAATTAATTTCTTCTTGAGAGTATTTCTGCCTACGACTTATTATTAAATAGAAAACATGCGTAAACTATTCAGTATTAAAAAATAAGTAATACGGAAACAACAAAACAAAAATCCGTCATCCTAAAAAAATGAAAAAGAAAGTTTTCCGTCGAAGCGCTACAGCAACAATAAATAATCTACCAGCTTCGAAATATGTTCTGTACATTAAACAAAAAAATATAATAAAATTCGTTACTTCTATTATACTTCCAAGAACATGGAATGGATTACGTCTCTTAGTCCGTTCTTTAATAAGTTAACTATCGACCGCTATACTCTTTTGCACTAATAACCTATCGATATAAACATCGTCACTAGTCGAAGTGTCTATGAGCTTCATGTTCAAAACTTTATCGCACCTGTAGAGCTCGTCACTTTCCGTCGAAATAAGCACGGAAACGAACAGCTTCTTGCACACCAGCTTCTGGAAATACTTGCAATCCTCCATGGTCCACTTTAAATTCTTTGGCTTTATACCTGCAACATTAAAACCAAACAAAGTTCGCAATGTTTTCACAGTCGCGGATACGATTCGTACCAGCTAGCTTGGCTTTAACCGCCTGGTACGGGAGGTCCATAAAATCCGCGTCCAACGGTATCAGTTGCTGTCTCGTCAGATTCGCGTAGTACCCAAAATCACAGTAAAATACGGATATGGAACCGGCATGGATCACTTTTATCACGCTCGTCCTGAAATAGCACACTGAAGTATTTTTCAACTTGCAACACTGTCTTACGATAATCTCGTGCCAAATATGGCAATTGGCACAAAACAATTCCTGCTCTTATACTATTTGAATAATTAATTTTGGTTTCAATCCGGTTTCGATTCGAACTCCGATTGAAATTTCGGTTTTCGGCTCTCTTATAGCTCCGATCGGAATTTCGATTCGAGTTCAAGAAAAACATGCCGTTACTCTAAAAGAAATTGTTACAGTACAGAAACTGGTTTTGCAGAGTTCAAGTGCTCCAAATTCTAGGAGAGTTTGGGTATATTGTTAAACACGCCAAAATAGAACCATGCCAATTTCCACGGTTTTTGGCACGGCCCCAACTTAAAGTTAATTTTTTGGTGGTCTAAATGTGAATATAATTATTGTTTTTTGCCGTATTTATACCAATCTTTACTGTTTGAAGTAGCAACAAGAAAATTTCATTTTTAACAATGTTCGACCATAATCTGGTGCCAAACATGGAAATTGGTACAATCGCTCAAAACAATTTCAACTTGGATACTTTTTGATTATTAACTTTGGTTTCAATCCGATTCCTTTGTTTTTCACCCTATTTATACCTGCTTTTACCGTTTGAAACAGCAATAAGAAAATTTCATTTAAAAAAATCGATAATAATCTGGTGCCAAACATGGAAATTGGCACAATCGCAAGAAACAATTCCAACTCTGATACTTTTTGATTATTAATTTCGGTTTCAATCCGGTTTCGGTTCCAATTCCGATTAGAATTTTGGTTAGAGCTCCGATTGGAATTTTGGTTTTCAGTTTGGTTCGAGTTCAAGAGAAACGTGTGGCTACGCTTTTGTTACTCTACCAAAAATTGTGGTAGCATAGAAAATGGTTTTGCAAGGAGATAAGTGCCTGGAATTCCAGGAGACTTTGGGTATATTGTTAAGCATTCCAAAATAGAACCGTGCCAATTTCCGGCCATAATAAAAATTTCTCTGGACCTAAACTTCCTGCACTATTATTCCAGAAAACTTGTTGTTTCTCAATCCTCTCAAAATTGTTTCAAACTTTTAATATACCAATTGCGAAAGATGGTTTTTGGCACGGCCCAACTTTCCAGTTAATTTTTTGGGGGGCCAAATGTTTTCCGCCGGATTTATACAGCTTTTTACAGTTTGAAGCAACAATAAGAAAATTTAATTTTTAACACCGTTTGACGATAATCTGGGGCCAAACATGGAAATTGGCACAATCGCACGAAACAATTCCAGCTCTGATTATTAATTTTGGTTTCAATCCGGTTTTGGTTCAAACCCCGATTGGAATTTTGAGTTTCAGTTCGGTTCTAGCTCCGATTGGAATTTCAGTTTTCAGTTCGGTTCGAGTTCAAGAAAAACATGAGGAAACTGGTTTCGCAAAGAGTTTAAGTGCCTTATTAAGCACGTCAAAATAGAATCGTGCCAATTTCCAGCGGTACTAAAATTTTCTCTGAACCTGAAATTCCTAGACCACCACAACTTTGATTCCAGAACATGTGTTGTTTCGGTTTTCAGTTCAAGAAAAACATGTGGCTACGCTTTCCAGTTAAGTTTTTGGGAGGCTAAATGCGAATACAATTTTGTTTTTCACCGTATTTATACCTGCTTTTACCGTTTGAAGCAGCAGTAAAAAAATTTCATTAAAAAAATCGATAATAATCTGGTGCCAAACATGGAAATTGGCACAATCGCAAGAAACGATTCCAACTCTGATATTTTTTGATTATTAATTTTGGTTTCAATACGGTTTCGGTTCCAACTCCGATTGGAATTTCGGTTAGGTTCTAGCTCCGATTGGAATTTTGGTTTTCAGTTCGGTTTGAGGTCAAGAAAAACATGTGGCTACGCTTTTGTTACTTTAGCAGAAGTTGTGGTAGCACGGAAAATCGTTTCGCAAGGAGATAAGTGCCCGGAATTCAAGGAGACTGTTAAGCACACTAAAATAGAACCGTGCCAATTTCCAGCCATACTAAAAATTTCTCTGAATCTAAAATTCCTGGACTATTAATCCAGAAAACTTGTTGTTTCTCAATCCTCTCCAAATTGTTTCACACTTTTATTACACCAATTGCCAAAGATTCATTGCACGGCCCAACTTTCCAGTTAATTTTGGAATATAATTTTACGTTTGGCCGGATTTGTACCGCTTTTTACCGTTTGAAGCAACAATGAGAAAATTTCATTTTTAACACTGTTTAACGATAATCTGGTGCCAAACATGGAAATTGGCACAATTGCACGAAACACTTCCAACTCTGATACTTTTTGATTATTAATTTTGGTTTCAATTCGGTTTCGATCCAAACTCCGATTGGAATTTCAGTTTTCAGTTCGGTTCTAGCTCTGATCGGAATTTTGGTTGAAGTTCAAGAAAAACGAAATTGTAGCAGCGCAGAAACTGGTTTCGTAAAGAATTTAAGGTTCTGGAATTGCAGGAGTTTGGATATATTAAGTACGCTAAAATAGAACCGTGCCAATTTCCAGCCGCACTAAATTTCTCTGAACCTGAAATGCCTAGACCGCCACAACTTTTATTGCAAAACACTTGTTTCGTAATCCTCACATAATTGTATCAAACTTTTATTATGCCAATTGCCAGACGGTTTTTGGCACAGCCAAACTTTACCTAATAAAAATACACACATGAAAAACTCCGACATCGACTCTCGGCCATTCACACTCGTATCAACGATAACGTACCTGTACCAGTGTCCATCCTCATGTTTCGAAGCGTATATCCTCCCCGGCTGAATATCGTTCATCGTCAACGGACTATAGAGCACGTCTTTGTACCGTTCTTGCAGCCCCGTCATGAGTGCGCCCAATTTTTGATTGTACTCGTACGGCTGCACGAAAAAATTCCACGGGTTCACGGCACACGGAACCTTGACGTCGAAATACTCGCCCATCGCCGGAAGAGGGGGACACTTCAACAATCCCGTTGAGGGGACATTTTCTGCAAAGCAACGTAAATGAGATCGCAGATTTACGGACAAAGATGAAGCTTACTGCTGCTCAAGCCAACGTCAAACTGGTTCATCAAAGAAATCAGTCGTTCCAACGTCGAATTCTTGGCCGACGTGTTATTGTTACCGTCGCCCGAAGCAATTCGACATTCCGATTCCATCGCTATCGCCCTGTTTAACGACACCAAGTAGTTATCGGGCTCGGTGCGCTTGAAAATTTCGACGATGGGTACGCCTTCTTGGTCACGCTCGATGATTTTCAAGAGAACGGGCTCCCCGTACGGCATTAAAGTTTTGGCTTGCTCCAGGAAATTCGAGGGGATCTCCGGAATCGCGAGGCGCACCTTTAAACGCGAGACATTAAACAGGGAACGATAACGAACGACTACCTGTGTAATAATTGCGGATTTCGCTCGTGAAACGATAAATTGCTGTAAAGTGGAAAGATGGGAAATTGATAGGAGTAAAATGGGGTTAATTGCATTAAAGGAGTAAATGAAATAGGTGGGGTAAATGAAATATATTGCATTTACCCCACCTATTGAATTTGTAAAGTTAATTCATACCTTGACGGCTTGATGCGGATACAAACTGACCACGTCGTGTATCTCGTCCAAAGGATACCCCTTTTCCTCCATGCACTTGATGATACACGCGTTCCCGTAGTCGACGAAATACATTTGCGCGTATTCCCTCGTGGGTGCCAAGTCCAGCACTTGCGCCCTGTAAAAGCAGTTATCTTCTTTGTATTTAATAAAGAACAGCCTGTCTTCACTGTTTTCCGGAGTGATTTGAACAGGGGCGATATGCGGATCGCTCAGAACGGTCTTCTCGAGCTCGCAGAGCAGATTCTGCAGTTCGTTGTAACCCGGCGTCTGGACTTGCACGAAGATGTCCCCGTTGGACTCGATGTGCGACGGGTAGACTTCCGTCACCGCCACCTTGCATGAAACGAAAAAAAACCATAAAATCGATAACCGGAAAAGAGAGGCGATTGAGTGATTACCTCGTTTAAAAGGGGCGATGCGGATTCGATACTGATCAAGGAGATCATCTCCTTGTTGAGGTTGATCCCTGTAGTCGCATCGCAAATAATCACAGGTAAAGTAGGATCAATCACGTTAGCTGAAAATAATAACGACTCGTTTCCAAACGTTAATCATAGAGAATCGTCTAACCTGGAGAATCGAAAGGAACCTCCAGCTGAACGTCTTTATACAGCAGCTTCTGCATGCATTCCGAATGTGCCGACACCTCGTACAGGTCTTCCAGTCCGGCCAAACGACACACGAACGCTTGCGCTTGCTCTATGGCGAACGTCCTCAACAGCTGGTAAATATTGTCTGTGGTCGTCTGCACCTCTTCCCCGTCATCGATGCAGAAGCAATGAACGTCGTTCCCGTTCACTTCCAAGATGCGGACACGCACCCAGTAGTTTTCGTAGTACGCGACGAAGTAACCACCCGCCGAAACGCTAATCGCTCTAAGCGATTGCCCGTTGACGTTGTAGTAGTCATTCATTTGCACCATCATGTCTTCAAACGAGTCCTTTACACAGAAAAACACGTCAGTAAACGAGCAGATTCACCGACGATCAACATACACATTCCGGGATATCCCGTTGTCTGCACCAAAACTCCGCGGCGGACACGACGCTCACGATGCAAGCCGTCAACAAACCTTTCTCGTCGAACGTGATCGTGTTGGCGGGCACGGAAACGCCGCTCATGGGCGGCGCAAAATTCCCGACGGACTTCTGAAAAACCTGGACAATTTGGGAGCGGTTTGAGTTATTAACGTTAGTGGCGGACGAAAAAACAAGCTGAAATGCAACGTGTTACGCACACAAAAGTAAAGAGCAAGAATACAGCTTAAGGTGGCATTACATGGCATGTGGAGCGACGCGCCTGGCACGTGGAGTAACGCGCGGATGGCGTTGGCCAATAAAACTTTCAAAATTACGCAGTTTTTCCTATTTTTTGATTAAAGTACTTCAGATACAATGCCAGCAACAACTACACTACAAAAGCTACTAAACTAAATAATAAATTTCAGGTGAACATCTCTCTCGCCCCTCGCGCGGGGTGACTGCGCATTCAAGTCGTTCCATTCTGCACGTGTAAGCCAGCTTTACAGGCAAACATTTCATCGGACACTCAATTGAAGCACATGAACACATGGATAAAAAAAAGAGTATAAGATTTAAACAGCACTGACCTCGCCCTTTTTGCAGTACCGCAAGATAAATCTGTTGTCCAGCAAGGGTTCCACGTAAATGTTCGGACTGATGTCGACGATCTCCAGCCAATTGATCGGCAACTGTTCGTTGTACATGTCGGCGTAGTCGGCTTCCAGCTGCATGTTCCAAATTCCGTGCACGTGTTTTTGTACGATCGGCGGTATGCGCTCCAAAACGTCTCTTTCCGTGGACAGCAGGAGGCTCTTCTTGCGCCCGTACTTCGGCATCAGATCGTCTAGCGCTATTCTCGCGGTGTACTGTTTCGAAAGCTCTTTATCCGAGAATTCTTCGGGGTAACTGCTGTACGAATATTTCGCGACCTGAAGCAAACGCGGGTTTATCAACGTTTTGATTTCGACGATGATTGCGAGGTACAAACCTTTATGCGGCAATCGTAGATGTTGCCTTTCCTTTTGACTTTCCTCTCCACAAATTTAACTTGAAAATCGGGGAGTTTGTGGTGCGCGACGAACCTTTCTAGCTCCGCGAAACAGTTAGATTCGAATTGGGGCAGATCCTGCACAACAAACAGTTAAATACACTGCTTACTTGGGGTTTAAAGGATACTTACGAGCACAAATCCATTCCTACTTCCGCTGCTGTCGTCGCTACTTGTCCAGTTCGTCCACAGAGAGCTATTAGGATCTACGTACATCATGGACTCTCTATACAAATCACTGAGCGATCTCTCCAAGGGCGGCGGACTTAGTTGCGCCGCCACGTTCTTCATTATCCTATTTCTCGCCGATACAGTCGCATCATCGCTTGTCGAACTAGACGCATCACTGTCGATGCTCATATCAGTCATTTTACGAACCAGCCTCATTTTCGTGTTGGTCAAAGCCGGGCACTTATCGTTTTCGTATTGCTACAAATTTTTACACAAGTCTCGCTGTACAGCATGCAATAAGAAGGTTGAAAACATGCAGGTTGGCTAAATATACGTGATACAATTCAGGAGGTGATACCCTGGCAAAAATTAAGGGGAGTTTTTTATTTAAACTTCTTTATCAACTTCAGCCAGCTTAGAAAGGTCTTTGTAAGATCGGAGATTTGGGAATACCTCGGTTGTTGTGCACGAGATTTTAAGAGAAAAGCAGCCATAGCAGTATAATATTTAATAGCGACAAAATTTTCAACGAGTTAGAAATAGCCAATAGATTTAATGTCTATTTCCTGGAGAGCATAGATAGATTACTTGCAGATGGTTTATTACTCACAAAATTTGAGGAGGTAAAAATGATGGACTTAAGGAGAGTGGTTAAAAATTTATCCACTAAAGAGAGTAGCACAAATGGAATTAACTCTAGATTGTTGAAATGTGTGTTTGAGGAGTTGGGGCATAGACTCCTTGACATAATCAACTCTTCGTTGGATACAGGAATATTCCCGGAAACATGGAAGTTATCGACAGTGGTACCAGTGGAAAAAGTAAGAAATACAGTACAGTGTGAGGAATTTCGACCCATAAATATGCTAACTCCATATGAAAAGGTGTTGGAGACCATAGTAAAGGACCAGCTCATATAATTTATGGAAGACCACAATATCCTAACACCACATCAAGCAGGATTCAGGAAAAGGCGCTCCTGTGAAACACCAGTACAAACAGTTATTGGCAGATGGAAGGATGCTTTATACAGAAAAAAAAGTGTTGGGGCGGTATTCTTGGATTACAGCAGGGCTTTTGAGACGGTGAATCGTGACTTGATGATGTGCAAATTAAAGAAAATGGGAATGGGGGGCAGTGCACTGAAGTGGTTTGGAAGTTATTTGAGCGATAGATTCCAAGTGGTGAAGTACAATAATTCAATTTCAGGGAAGGTTCAAACAACACATGGTGTGCCGCAGGGTTCAGTGCTGGGGCCGGTACTGTTTACATTATACATAAATGACCGAAGGGTTTACCACTAGGAAAAAATCTGTCCCAAGTATTTCCCATTTCCAAATATGACCTTACTATTTCTTACTATTTCCTTGCAATTTCTTACTACGAGGGAACATTAAAATTAAATCTACCTAGCCATGAAACAAACGCGCTGCCATGACAAATGTTTACAGTCAAGTTGCTATAACTGTTTAAGGAGTATCTGTCAAGTTGCGTATACATCAGTTCATTTTTGTGGTGTGTGTGAAGCTGTAAACGCGGGGAAATGAGTGATTTAAAACTAGAGCATAGAAGCGTGATAAAGTGTCTGACAAAAGAAGGCAATCCGCCAAAAATCATACAGGAACATATGACTGCTTTATATGGTGGGAATTGTCCATCATATTTTCAAATAAAATTCTGGTCAAAGCAGTTCAAATGGGCCAGAGAATCCATTCGAGATGATCCTAAAAGTGGACGACCTGTGAAGGCAAGGAGCGAAGACAACATCAAGAAAGTGAAAGAAATGGTGCTACAGGATCGACGAATTAAAGTTTCGGTTATCGCCCACGCTGTAGGAATCTCCGAGGCATCTGTGTTGACAATTTTGCATGAGGATTTGGGGATGAATAAATTGTCAGCGCCCTGGATTCCGAGAATCTCGACTCCTGAACAAAGGTTGTGCAGGCAAGAAATTTGCGAAGAAAACTTGGCGGCGTTAGCTCGTGACCAAGACCTTTTCTCCAAAATTATTGTAACGGGCGATGAAACGTGAGTGTTCCACTGGGATCCCCCAACAAAACAAGAGTCAATGCAATGGTTGCACAAAGGATCTCCACCACCCAAAAAGGCAAAGACGCAAGCATCTGCAGGGAAGCTGATGGCGACAATTTTTTGAGATAATGAGGACATTCTGTGGATTGAATATATGCAGAAGGGGTCTACAATTAACGCAGATGTCAACAAAGAAACAATTAAAAATGTAAAAGTTGCGATACGCCAAAAGAGGCCCTGTAATTTTGCCCAAAAAACTTTATTGTTGCACGACAATTGCCGAGTGCATAAGGCTCACAAAGTTTGGGAAGAAATCAACAACTCCGGTTTTGTTGAGTTACGACACCCCCCTTACAGCCCTGACTTATCTCCGTCAGACTATTACCTCTTTCCTAAGCTGAAGAAACACTTGCGAAGACGTCGATTTTCTTCAGATGAAGAACTCAAAGAGGCCGTTCCCGAGTTTTTTGAGGAGTTACCAAAATAATTCTTTTTGGAGGGTATCGCGTTATTGGAGAAACGTTGGATGAAGTGTGTAACTGTTAAAGGTTCATAGTTGAAAAATAAAATTTTGTTTTTGTCTAGCTCTTTTCTTTCCTGGTTAGGTAGAATTCATTTTAATCTGCCTTCGTATTTCCTACTATTTCCTCACTATTTCTTAGTATTTCTTAACTATTCCTTAGTATTTACTCACCATTTCTTAGTATTTCTTCACCATTTCTTACTACATATTTCTAAGTATTTCCAGAGTATTTCCTAGTATTTCTTTACCATTTCCTAGTATTTCTTTACCATTTCCTAGTATTTCTTCACCATTTCCAAGTATTTCCAGTGTTCCCGAGTATTTTTTTACAGTTTCATTCAATTAGTACCTTTTACCTCGCCTTTTACTATTACAAAAATAGCATACATTATCTATTTTCTTCTTGTGAAATAATTTACTGCACATTTAATTTTTGTGTTGTAAAATAAATGTGTCACAGCCGTGAGCCGTGGAATCTTGCTGGCATGCGCGAGTTAATGCTCAGCAACAGTGCCCGCGGTTTGGCTACGGATGGGTGACTCATTTCTGCGCTGTGGCTAGGGCGCGCCTTGGATCGCCTATCCAGCTTTACCTAATGAGGTTTTCCAGGTTTTCCTCATTCTCGCACTAAATGGTGGGTAGAGTACTAACAACTGTAGGTCGTTCCTGTGACGCACCTGCGGCCAACAGTAATATGCCGCCTCCTCCGTCTCGCACAAGCTATATAGGTAGCTTCTGGAGCTAACCTTAGGGTTAGCAGGAGTGAGTAGAGATATTATTATTATTATTATAAACGATTATAAACGCCACTTGAAAAACAACCCCTATACAATTTATTAAATTTTGAAGTATAACGCCCATTTTCTTTAAGAATTGTCAGGGTGTCCAAAATTAAGTGCGTACCATTGTTAACTTTGTTATTATTGGACCTACGAGGTTGGTTAAATGGGCAAAGAATTAGTGGAAGAATTAGTATTTCTTATTACGAACAATATGGTGAACATCGCTTTTTCGCGATATTCACACAAACAACGATGTTTTAAATGGAACGCCCTATATATTTCTGTAAGTGTTGAAAGAGAATAAAAGTCTGAATAAAAAAGTCTTATGGAACAACTATCCCAAAATTAAAAATAACATGGCTTTTGAAGCTCGTTTTGAAGGATCAAAACAGCCCGCTGACGCTGGTATCACGTTAGGTAGTCCATAAAACAAATTTGGTTGGCTCCCATGTTTAAAATTCGCAAATAAGTAGTAAAATAACAATCAAATATGTACTGTTAACACCCGCCGACAATAATAAATTATGACGCAAAATTAGTTTCATGGCCTACTTGATGTGATATACATACTGGGCTCGACACTGGGGCATTTTTTATGCTCCAAAAGTCAAGTTATTTTTAATTTTCAAATAGATGTTCATGTACACAATTTTATACTCTGTTTAAATATGCAAAAATATACATGTTGTCCTATTTAAAAAATTATCGTTTATTTTATGTGAATATCTCGAAAATGCGATGTTCGATTGTTTTTTTTTGTTTTCACCATCTTATTCTTCACGAAAAACACTAATTCTTTGCCCATTTAACCGACCTTGAACGTCCAATAATAACGAAGTTAGCAATAATTGTGGACACTTAATTTTGGATACCCCGTATATGTATGCATGATGCGTTAGGATTGTTAGGAACTCTTCCCTAGTTTGGATGTGTGTTTCATAACATCTCTAATTAATATTTAAGTATTGCTTACTAATTATGTTACTCAGTTGACAAAACTTAATTTCCCTTCCTTGCATAATTAACTGAAATTTTAGCCCCCGCGGTCGTGGTTTTCATAAAAATGCGAAAACAATAAACATAATAACAATGCTATTGTATGTCACCTCTCGCGCCGCCGCCGTGTCTAAATCGAGACCTACATAACATGATTACCGATATTTACAATAACTAAAATGACATGTGTTCGAGTATGTATTCAAAAAATGCTAGATATTGCAATTCGCGAATGGTCACCACAGTTAAATACCGACAATTCTAGATGACCAAAGTAGATACTGAAAAGCCGGCAAATCGGGGCAAAGTCCCGAGATATTACATAACTTTAATCAATCAAAACCGAATTTATCAATTTAACATTATTCGTTTATATCGAGGTTCATATTCGCTCCCAAGAGTTCCAACATTTGAAAGATTCCAAACATAATAAATTATGTGACAAGGTCTTGGACACGGTAGTTAATATTATCTTCTATATTACCCCTCAATTTCGGGCTCAGTTTAATTCACCCCGCATCAATCTTGTCCAATGCTATTTCTTAAATTATAGGTCCACAAATTGCATAAAAAGCGAGTAAAAATGACAGTATACCTCGCGGTATACCTAAAATTTTATTTTGTTGAACAGTGTATACCTACAAGTACCTAACTAAAATAATATAAAAGTCTATCGTTAAAACCTTCACTTAAAAAGCTCTTCACTTCCAAAAATTGTTATCCGTTTTTATATGAATTTTGGTACCGATCATGCTATTTGCGGGGATATTTACAAATATTTTTCAGAGTTTAAAATAGGATGGCAACTATCAATTTACATTAAATAATAAATCCAGGAATACTTGTAGGTATAAAGTTCATACCATTTTTTACTCGATTTTTTATTTGCTTTGAATGCTCACCATGACCCTACCACTCACTGTTGCTACAGAAGAAACTTATTACATATTGTTCACGTGCCAACAATTGAGTCAAGTCGAAGTCACGCTATTGGCCGTCTACTGTGGCCTCATATTTGCTTCTGCGCCGCGGAGAACGTGACCGGCCTACCGGCCAATGTTTTTACTAATACTAGTACGTTTGGCGCGAAGAGGGAGTAGAAAGTTTTATAAACTATTTCCAGTACTTCCTAGGTATTTCCCTTACTATTTTCAGTATTTCCCTGAGTATTTCCAGTATTTCCCTGAGTATTTCCAGTATTTCTTTAAATATTTCCACCATTTCTTTACCATTTCCTGGGTATTTCCTACTATTTCTGAGTAAGAAATACTATTTCTGGACTATTTCGTAGTATTTCTGCACCATTTCCACCATTTCTCACTATTTCGGAAATACTATTTCTTGACCCTGTCCCAACCATTTCCTTAGTGGTAAACCCCTCGTAAATGACATTGTCGATACGTTGGATAAGTGTTGTATACAAATGTTCGCAGATGACACTCTTATTTATTGCATTGGGGAGAGTAAGGTTGAGGTAGCAGAAGTTATCAATAGTGAACTGAAGGCAATTTCTAGGTGGTTGAAGAACAATATGGTGGTTATAAATACTAATAAGACTGAAGTGATGTATTTGGGGGGCAAGAGTGTAACAAATCAATTGTGTCCCATATGGTTGAATGAAATCGAGTTAAAGCGTTAAATTAAGTACTTAGGGGTTATTATAGACAATGAGTTGAATTTTAAAGAGCATGCTAGTTATGTTTTGAAGAAAGTATCTCAAAGCGTGGGCCTTCTGTCTAGAATAAGTGGCAAACTTAGCTGTTGGTCATGGCTGCTTGCATATAAAAAACTATGGTTGCCCCGTATTTTGAATATTGTACAACGGTTCTATATATGGTGACGGATTTTTCAGTTCATGAGTGTTGCGCAGAGAATTAGGTATAAGACATTGATTTTTGTATATAAAGTAAAACATAATATGCTTCATATGGACGATCCAGTTAAACTACGAACGGATGTGCATGATTACTACACAAGAAGAAGGGAAGACATTTTTGTATCTTATTCAACTACTGCATTTGCTCAAAATCAAGTGTTTGTTAAGGGGTATTCTTATTTTAAAAATTTGCCTACTTACTTGAAAGATGAAAGCAGTTTTAGGATTTTTAAAAAGAAAAGTGCAATTTTCCGCACTAGATGATTGAAATAATTGATAATAACTTCCGTTTGAAAAAAGATAACAACTTCCGGTTTGTGACATTTTGTTCGTAATTCTATGTGTAATGACATGTTATAAAAAATATACCATTCCATTTACAACATAGTGGTTATGAAGACCAATCTTAAATTTAAGATTTTCAATAAACGAAGTCGAAGAAGGTATTTTGACCTAGAGAAAACTAAAAGATGGTGATACGCGCAATAAGTTCTGGAGACGCCATCATCATAAGGTTCTCAGTCCGAAGACTGGATGGACGCGTACCTCCATTCTTTTCTATCCTGAGCTAACCTACGCATTTCCCTAAAAGTAGAACATCCTACATCCCTAACTATTTGAGAGCAGTAGTCTAATCTAGGCCTACCCCTACCTCTTTTTATTCCTATCTCTGACTCTAGTATGTCGCGAACTATTCCTTCGTGTCTTAGAAGGTGTCCTACCATCCTATCTCTCCTACTCTTTATTGTTTTCCATACCTTTCGCCTTTCCCCAACTCTTTCTAATACTTCCCTATTGCTAACCTTATCTATCCACGGTATCTTCATCATGCGTCTGTAACACCACAGTTCAAACGCTTCTACTCTTTTCCTATCCGCTTCTCCTATTGTCCAAGTTTCGCACCCGTATAATGCCGTACTCCATACATACGACTTTAAGAGTCTCTTCCTAGTCTCTATATTAACCGTTCTCGAACATAACAGTTGTTTCTTTTTGTTAAACGCAACTCGGCCCTGCGCCATTCTTTGTTTTATATCTTTAGTGCTCCTACCGTCTCGGGTTATTTTACTTCCTAAGTAGCAGAAATCCGCGACCTCCTCTATCTTCTCATTTCCTATTTGTATTTCAATTTTAGTTCTATTTTCACTCCATCTACATACCAAAATTTTAGTTTTCTTTTTATTGATTTTCATGCCGTAGCCCTGTGTCAAAACTGCTTCCATTTCATTCAAAGCCGCTCCTAATTCTTCTTTGCTAGATGCTAACACTGCTATATCATCCGCAAATCTGAGCATATTAATAGTTTGGCCCTGTACATTGATCCCTGAGGCTGTTCTTTCCTTAACAATATTAATCGCATCTTCGATATATAAGTTGAAAACTAGAGGTGACAATGCACATCCCTGTCTCACTCCCTTCCGGATATCTACTTCCCTTCGTTCCTGCTCACATTCTATAACTGCCTTTTGCTCTTTGTAGAGATTATGTATTATTCTTCAGTCCCTGTATTTCATCCCTACCTTTCTCAGCACTTCGAACATCTTCCCCCATTTTACGTTGTCGAAGGCTTTTTCTAAATCTACAAATCCTATATATACGCTCTTTCTCTTTTCTATCGTTTTTTCTATAATTACTCGTAAAGCTAGAATGGCCTCGCGCGTTCCTCTATTTCGTCTAAATCCGAACTGATCTTCTCCTAATATTTCTTCCGCCTTTTTCTCCATCCTTCTTTGCACAATTCTAGTTAAAATTTTTGACGCATGGGAAGTTAAACTGATAGTTCTAAAATTTTCGCATCTATCCGCGCCTTTCCTTTTTGGCAAAGCTACTATGATGTTCCGTTTGTAATCTTCTGGAATCTCGCCTGTCAGGTATATGTGACTAACTAATTTAAATAAACGATCCATTACCTCTTGACCTGCGCACTTTAAGATTTCTGCCTGCAAGCCATCTATACCTGGTGCTTTATTATTCCTTAAACTTTTTAGTGCTAGCTCAAACTCTTCTCTCATTATAGGACTCCCTAGGTTATCCCCTTCTACACTGCTTTCACTTTCTAAAATATCTTGCACTTCCTGTCCCGCATATAAGTTTCCTAAATATTCTTTCCACCTATCTGCCTTCTCCCCGCTTTCGATTAGGATATCTCCTGCCTCATTCCTAATGCTTTTGGTACTAGATCCAATTTCTCTAAAATTTCTCCTAATTATTTTATATGCTTCATCAGTCTTTCCTATTTCGAACTTATTTTCCACTTCTTTGCACTTATCGTCGATCCATTGCTCTTTCGCTTTCCTACATTTCCGAATAATTTCCCACTTGATCGCCTTATATCTTTGTTTCCCTATTTCATCTAACCTATTTTTATATTTGCGCCTTTCCTCTATTAGACTCACAATATGTTTTGTTATCCAGGGTTTCCTACTTTCATTCTGTTTATGACCCAAAATATCCCTAGCTGAGGAAACTAAACTATTTTTAATGCAATTCCATTCTGCCTCTATGTCCCTAACAATATTTCCACCCGCGCCCTTTAGTACCTCGTTTGTCTTTTTCTCGAACTTATCGCGCGTATCATCATCTTTTAGTTTCTCTGGGTCAAGATACCTTCTTCCGCTTCGTTTTTTCAAAATCTTAAATTTAAGATTGGCCTTCATAACGACTATATTGTGATCACTATCTATATCTATATCCCAAAGGACTTGTACCTTGACGCAGTTCTAGTAATACTGGGACGGGTGGGATGGCTTGCGCGCTTCAATGATATAAAGAGCCGAACCATAGGTTTAACCATATTGGAGGGGTTTTTATTTGAGAAGCCAGACTAAATCAAGTCCCTGGAAGGGGGCAGCAGCTCTTTCAGTAATCATAGTGGCAGAGATCGTGAGGGTTGGTATGGCACTGTGATACACACTACTGCGATGTGGAAGGCAACGGGAAACCACCACATTATTTTATCCCTAGTACAGCGTACTTTAATTTATGATGATGGCACCTTCTGGAGTAAAATATTCCGGAGGTAAAATAGTCCCACATTCGGATCTCCGGGCGGGGACTGCTTCGGGGGGAGTCATCCGAAATGATAAGTGTAACATCTCACGAGTCGGAGCGTGGAATGTTAGAAGCATGAAACAAGTAGGGAAGTTAGAGAATTTGAAAATTGAGATGGATAGGTTAGCATTAGACGTAGTAGGTATCAGTGAAGTGCGATGGCCAGAAGCTGGAGACTTCTGGAGCGGAGATTTTAGAGTAATACACACAGGATCTGTAGGAGGAAATTCGGGAGTAGGAATTGTTATGCGGAAAAAAGTAGGACAGAGTGTAGAAAATTTCTTACAGCAAAGTGACAGGGTAGTTATGGTTAGGTTAGATTCGAAACCTGTAAAAACAGTAATAATACAGGTATATATGCCCACTTCTAACTACAGTGATGAGGCCGTAGAGGCAGTTTATAGTGATATTGAATATGTGCTAGATTTTGTGAGAGGGCACGAAAATTTAATAATTACAGGAGATTTCAATGCAGTCGTAGGCACAGGGCGAGAGGGCGGAATAGTTGGCCCCTTTGGATTAGGCAATAGGAACGATAGGGGAGTTAGACTGATAGAGTTCTGCGATAAACATAACTTAACGGTCGCGAACACTCTATTTCACCATCATGTTAGGAGATGCTATACGTGGAAGATGCCAGGAGACTTAGGGAGATATCAAATAGATTACATTCTCGTTAGGCAAAGATTTAGAAATCAAGTTAGGGATTGTAGAAGTTATCCAGGAGCAGATATAGATAGTGATCACAACATAGTCGTTATGAAAGCCAATCTTAAATTTAAGATTTTGAAAAAAAGAAGCGGAAGAAGGTATCTTGACCCAGAGAAACTAAAAGATGATGATATGCGCAATAAGTTCGAGAAAAAGACAAACGAAGCACTAAAGGGCACGGGTGGAAATATTGTTAGGGACATAGAGGCAGAATGGAATTGCATTAAAAATAGTTTAGTTTCCTCAGCTAGGGATATTTTGGGTCATAAACAGAATGAAAGTAGGAAACCCTGGATAACAAAACATATTGTGAGTCTAATAGAGGAAAGGCGAAAATATAAAAATAGGTTAGATGAAACAGGGAAACAAAGATATAAGGCGATCAAGTGGGAAATTATTCGGGAATGTAGGAAAGCGAAAGAGCAATGGATCGATAATAAATGCAAAGAAGTGGAAGATAAATTCGAAGTAGGAAAGACTGATGAAGCATATAAAATAATTAGGAGAAATTTTAGAGAAATTGGATCTAGTACCAAAAACATTAGAAATGAGGCAGGAGATATCCTAATCGGAAGTGGGGAGAAGGCAGATAGGTGGAAAGAATATTTAGGAAACTTATATGCGGGACAGGAAGTGCAAGATATATTAGAAAGCGAAAGCAGTGTAGAGGGGGATAACCTAGGGAGTCCTATAATGAGAGAAGAGTTTGAGATAGCACTAAAAAGTTTAAGGAATAATAAAGCACCAGGTATAGATGGCTTGCAGGCAGAAATCTTAAAGTGCGCAGGTCAAGAGGTAATAGATCGTTTATTTAAACTAGTTAGTCGCATATACCTGACAGGCGAGATTCCAGAAGATTACAAACGGAACATCATAGTAGCTTTGCCAAAAAGAAAAGGCGCGGATAGATGCGAAAATTTTAGAACTATCAGTTTAACTTCCCATGCGTCAAAAATTTTAACTAGAATTGTGCAAAGAAGGATGGAGAAAAAGGCGGAAGAAATATTAGGAGAAGATCAGTTCGGATTTAGACGAAATAGAGGAACGCGCGAGGCCATTCTAGCTTTACGAGTAATTATAGAAAAAACGATAGAAAAGAGAAAGAGCGTCTATATAGGATTTGTAGATTTAGAAAAAGCCTTCGACAACGTAAAATGGGGGAAGATGTTCGAAGTGCTGAGAAAGGTAGGGATGAAATACAGGGACAGAAGAATAATACATAATCTCTACAAAGAGCAAAAGGCAGTTATAGAATGTGAGCAGGAACAAAGGGAAGTAGATATCCGGAAGGGAGTGAGACAGGGATGTGCATTGTCACCTCTAGTTTTCAACTTATATATCGAAGATGCGATTAATATTGTTAAGGAAAGAACAGCCTCAGGGATCAATGTACAGGGCCAAACTATTAACATGCTCAGATTTGCGGATGATATAGCAGTGTTAGCATCTAGCAAAGAAGAATTAGGAGCGGCTCTGAATGAAATGGAAGCAGTTTTGACACAGGGCTTCGGCATGAAAATCAATAAAAAGAAAACTAAAATTTTGGTATGTAGGGGATGTGAAAATAGAACTAAAATGGAAATACAAATTGGAAATGAGAAGATAGAGGAGGTCGCGGATTTCTGCTACTTAGGAAGTAAAATAACTCAAGACGGTAGGAGCACTAAAGATATAAAACAAAGAATGGCGCAGGGCCGAGTTGCGTTTAACAAAAAGAAACAACTGTTATGCTCGAGAACGGTTAATATAGAGACTAGGAAGAGACTCTTAACGTCGTATGTATGGAGTACGGCATTATACGGGTGCGAAACTTGGACAATAGGAGAAGCGGATAGAAAAAGAGTAGAAGCGTTTGAAATGTGGTGCTACAGACGCATGATGAAGATACCGTGGATAGATAAGGTTAGCAATAGGGAAGTATTAGAAAGAGTTGGGGAAAAGCGAAAGGTATGGAAAACAATAAAGAGTAGGAGAGATAGGATGGTAGGACACCTTCTAAGACACGAAGGAATAGTTCGTGACATACTAGAGTCAGAGATAGGAATAAAAAGAGGTAGGGGTAGGCCTAGATTAGACTACTGCTCTCAAATAGTTAGGGATGTAGGATGTTCTACTTTTAGGGAAATGCGTAGGTTAGCTCAGGATAGAAAAGAATGGAGGTACGCGTCCAACCAGTCTTCGGACTGAGAACCTTATGATGATGATCTATATCTGCTCCTGGATAACTTCTACAATCCCTAACTTGATTTCTAAATCTTTGCCTAACAAGAATGTAATCTATTTGATATCTCCAATATGGTGGTTATAAATACTAATAAGACTGAAGTGATGTATTTGGGGGGCAAGAGTGTAGCAAATCAATTGTGTCCCATATGCTTGAATGAAATCGAGTTAAAGTGTGTTTGCAAAATTAAGTACTGGGGGGTTATTATAGACAATGAGTTGAATTTTAAAGAGCATGCTAGTTATGTTTTGAAGAAAGTATCTCAAAGCGTGGGCCTTCTGTCTAGAATAAGTGGCAAACTTAGCTGTTGGTCACGGCTGCTTGCATATATAAAACTATGGTTGCCCCGTATTTTGAATATTGTACAACGGTTCTATACAGGGTGTCTTGTAACGAATGTTACATATTTCAATGGTAGGTTCTAGGGAACAAATAAAAGTGATTTAACCTATTTTGCTCCAGTAAAAAGTGACTTATGAAAAAGTTATGTGCCTTCAAAGTTTCTTTTTTTATTTTTAATTTTTGCATTAATTCTGAACGTGCTGGACCGATTTCTATAAAATTTGGCAACTAAGAGATTCAATTAAAGGCGAATACGATGGCAAGGTCTATTTTAAATTATAATGTAGAGGGCGCTGTTTTAACCTGGTAAGCAAAATACTTTTTCACTGTATCTTTTTTGTTCAGAAATTTTTGAAAATTTCGCTATCAAATACAAATAAGGAATTTAATTCTACACAAAAAAGGCATACCTGTTGAATATCGAAAATATGCTTCATTTAAGAGATATTGCAAAAAATATGTCATGGTCGAAACTTATCAAATAAATTGTGGGAACAACAATACACAAGTTAGGAGTGTATTTGAAACAGCAAATGAGCAAATGACAGTGTTAGACAACAATAATTACATCCATTGAGAAAAATAAAATATCATAATGAAAAAACAAAACAAAATTTAACATAACTAAAAAAATAACGTTAATAACAAAATTTCTTATAATAAATGTTCAATAATATGCTCCCCATTCATTTCAGTGCACTTCCTTTAAGCTTTTAACGAAAGATGACAGCACGGAAAAAGAATTAATATAGTTATTTCTAATTTGCTGCCCGGCATTTTGTATTCTCTCCCCGAGTATTAGGATAAGTATAGGAGGTACGTTGTCATATACCATTTCTTTCATATGTCCCCAAAGATAAAAGTCCAGGAGATTTAGGTCTGGACTACGTGAGGGCCATGGTGAGGCATTTTGATAATATTAAACCGAGTAATTTTTTGACAAAGTAATAAATTGGAAATAACTAGATAACAAATTTAATACACAAAGAATACTTGGAACATTTTTGCAGATTATTCCAAAACCTTAAAACCTATTTTTTGCAATATCTCTTAAATGAAGCATATTTTCGATATTCAACAGGTATGTCTTATTTGTGTAGAATTAAATTCCTTATTTATTTTTTATGGCGAAATTTTCAAAAATTTCTGAACAAAAAAGATACAGTGAAAAAGTATTTTGCTTACCAGGTTAAAACAGCGCCCTCTACATTAAAATTTAAAATGGACCTTGCCATCATATTCGCCTTCAATTGAATCTCTTAGGTGCCAAATTTTATAGAAATCGGTTCAGCACGTTCAGAATTAATTCAAAAATTAAAAATAAAAAAAGAAACTTTGAAGGCCCATAACTTTTTAGTGAGACACTTTTTACTTGAGCAAAATAGGTTGAATCACTTTTATTTGTTCCCTAGAACCTACCATTGAAGTATGTAACATTCGTTTCAAGACACCCTGTATATGGTGACGGATTTTTCAGTTCATGAGTGTTGCGCAGAGAATTAGGTATAAGACATTGATTTTTGTATATAAAGTAAAACATAATATGCTTCATATGGACGATCCAGTTAAACTACGAACGGATGTGCATGATTACTACACAAGAAGAATGGAAGACATTTTTGTATCTTATGCAATTACTACAAATCAATCGAGAACCTCTGGAACACACTTGGGCAACGATTGAAGGAACGTCAGCCAATCTGGAACCTTCAACACGTTGAAGAAATCCTCCCGGAAGAGTGGGAACAGCTGCCTCCCCAAGTTATTCGAAATTTAGCTGAAAGTATGCCCCGTCGTTGCGCTGAAGTTTTACGAGTTAGAGAAGGCCACACACGTTATTGATTTTGAAATTTTGCTTACTTTTCATTAAAAGAATAAAGAGCTTAATCACACATCGACACCAGTTCGGTATTGTATGTACCTATATTTAAATAAAAATAAATTTCACCTCCTGAAATGTTTTGCATGTATTCAGAACCACCGTACGCATAATTTTCATAAATATATCAAATTTTCGCACCTTATAATTTACAGGTGTGGACTGGGGTACGTTTTGAACCTCGACTGGCTTATTTTCTTTATCACTGCTTTGCGCCATAGCCGCTTTTCTTGCGGCCAAGTACCTAGGAGGAATGTCGCGTTGCTTCTCCGGAGACTTCGGGTGTTTTACGAATTGGTTATGGGAGACAGCTGCTGGGCGAGGTGAACTCTGATAACTGTTACTACTAGTGATGTTTTTAGGACGCCACTTCGTCGACTGATACCGGTTCACAGGCGCGTACGTTCGCTTCGATAGTCGCGATGGAATATATTTCCTATACAACAAAATCTGCTGCATTGTTCGAACACCTCATTGCTAAAAAATATTTGGCAAAAAATATCTTACGCTCTTTTTCTGACGGTCGTCTTCTGCCGCGCGATCATGTCAACAATATGGGACGTTTCGTTAGACGCTTTAGCGTCCACCAGCATCTCTCCGTTCGCGGTCTTCGACGTCCTCAAACTATCGATGCTACTAATGAACTCCTCTAAACTTTTACATCCTAATTTCCTGTAAGGGATGTCTTCGCCCATCAACATCATATAATCACCTACGAATTACAAAATAATCTACTTTTCGACTTCGAAACAAGCAACTATCAATTACTTTTTAAACTGCGCAAATTAGAGCTGCCTTTCTTCGAAATCAAGCAAGCCCTGATGTTATCCACGACGTCTTTCCGCAATTTATCCATCTTGAAAAACTGAAAATGTAGAATATACAAAACAGCTGCAACAGAATTAAAGAAGCCATTTTTGTCCCCTTTCGACAGGCTGCCACTGATAAACGTATATTATTTCTAATGTTCACGTCTAAGAACCCAAACATAAACATAGGGAAACATAAATTACAGTCATTATGATATCTAATAACACACATGTCAGATTGGAATTTAACAATTTATTGGGGTACCTCATAAGCAAGAAATTCGGTATTTTAACAGGAAATAAAACAAGAACCTACTCTGCACTCGATTCAAACTAGTAATTAACTTTCTAAATCACGAAAAAACACCGCTATTCATCCAATAAAAATAAAAAACTCAACTAACGAAAAATAAAAACACAATAATGACAATT
Source organism: Xestobium rufovillosum (assembly GCA_963966045.1). Taxonomy (NCBI): domain Eukaryota; kingdom Metazoa; phylum Arthropoda; class Insecta; order Coleoptera; family Ptinidae; genus Xestobium; species Xestobium rufovillosum. The sequence continues at coordinate 34,392,177 of OZ014497.1, forward strand.
ATAACTTTCACGGGCACTTTTAGCAATATTTAACGAATAAAATGTAACTTAAAGGCTGTAAATAACTTGCAATACAACGGTAACAAAATAAATACAAAAAAGTATCGCTAAAACAGCTTAACCTACATTTACGTAGATCTGCGAGAAAGCCCAAATTCTTTTTCAATATTCACTTAAACACTCGTTAGCACAACTAAAGTTTACTAAACTCTTATCACTTACCGCAATAATAACCTTCGACTCAGTGAAACACTGGCAAACACATTAAAAAAGCACAAAAATGCGAAAATGTCATACTTGGCGCGAGCCAAAAGGGAAGAATTTTAATTATTTAGGTTGTATCCATTGCCAACCATTTTATGCCCTCTTTCATTAGCGTCCTCTACCGGTACATGACCACACTAACACTAAAAGAGTTATGCAGCAAGTTGTCAATTTTAGAACGCGTGGAGTTTCGAGGTTTCGTGACTAGATGGTGCTATATGGAAGATAAAGTTTACAGTAGTTGTGAAAGTGTTAAGTTTGTGTTGAAAATTATTTTCTAATAAACATGGCCGCCAAAAAAACTTCCTACAATCGTGACCAAAGCTTTAACGTATATTTGCAGATACAGGGAGAGAAACTGGAATAATCGGACTACTGCTCTCAAATAGTTGGGGATGTAGGATGTTCTACTTTTAGGGAAATGCGTAGGTTAGCTCAGGATAGAAAAGGATTGAGGTACGCGTCCTGCCAGTCTCCGGACTGAGAACTTTACATTTTCGTTAAATTTCGATTGAAAAATGACGCCCTATCCGTTTATATATATTACGATATTTCAAATAGATTCCGATAAACGTCGCCTGAATCTATTAGAGCAAAACCCCAACCTAACGCATTTGAATACTTGACAAGGCATATTGATCACATACCACGAGCTGAACTAAACTAAATGTAATCTGAAATTCACCCTCTGCCCCGTATTTGAGTTAAGGGTTGAGGGCAAGAGGACATTTTTTATCGTGTATCATTTACGACATTTTATCGATATCTTAAAAACTGTATTATTTATTGTAGGCACAATTTGTTTGCGTATATAATGATGAATTTAAAAATTATCTAGGTAGGTACTTACAGAACGGTAATTTTCACTGTTTACAGAGCAATCGTCACTGAACTGTCACAAGCCACAATCACAATCACAATCACAACTAAAAACTAAATGCAGAATTTTCACTTTGGGGGTGTGTTTCTTCGAACTTTCGCTCTTATCTGGGGTAGGGGTCTACTCAGGCAAAGAATTCTAATGAATTATTGCAGGTACTTAAGTAATTGTGGGAAAAACCCAACATCTGGTTAAAGACTTTTGTGGGTCCCATAAAATTTGTGTTCAGACATTTTAGGGCATAATAAATGTCATGCGGGGCCCGGTGTTATATAATTAACCGTAAATAACTGGGTTAAAACTTAAATATTTCTATCGGTGTCGAATTTCGTCTAAAAACCTGTATATAGGTAACTGCGGCCAGGAAAGAGGCTCTAGTTTTGTTTTTTTAGTTAATAGACATCTTGTATACATTTGTAACAAATTTTTTTGTAATGCATTCACCAAAAGATAAAATTATTTCATTTTTTCCAATAAATAACCTCGCCAAATTAATATTAAAAATTCTACCATATATTGCATGATTTTTAAAGATACTGGCAAACTAAATGTCGAAGGGTACGTGAAATTTTCTCGTAAAATAAGTTAAAACTTCTAAGACTGTTTGGGAAAAAATGTAAACGCTCATACTTTGCCCAGGCAATCGAGACATCTTGAAAAAATGGAACACAAAATCACTTTTTTGACAATATCTCCTTTCCTAGACAAAAAAATGTTATAATGAAAATTATAGAGGATCAAATTCTCTACAAATTTTGTCTAAAACTCTTTTTCGTTAGATAAGTAATTTCAGAGTTGTGGTATGGCGCATTGTCTACGACGACGACATAATAGGGAGGTTCGGAGAAAAATAAGATATCTATTTTTGACATGAAAATGACAGAAAATTGTTATTGTAATTGATTTACGGCGATTTTTTTTTCTAACAAATTTTTTTGCGGCGTAATTATCAAAAGAAATTAGCTTATCACGCCCACACGCTAGTTCGCTTTGTTATTGGTTTGACGTCAGAGATTCGTAAGGCGCTCCTCCCACTTCTCTTGCAGTGCCCGTGAAGCGATACCTATCTCATAACATACTTATTGGGACTATTTCGAGCGTGAATTTTTAAAGTAAGGTGTTAAGGAAACATAAAACAAAGACAACATAATCGATATAATGATGCAACAAGCGTATCAAAAGTCCGATTCACATAATTTGCCATATTTATGTAGTAGGTAGAAGGTAGGTAAATGTCCCGGTAAATGTGGAAATGGTGTGTGATTCTTGCATCTAACCCCAATTTCATTCAACCGGTATAAGTAAAACAAAGTAAACAATTTATTAACTGTACATGCCTTTTATAATTCAGTATAAGTAGGTATGTAGATTGTAGATACCTGCTTACTTCTGTTTGTAAAATAGGTACCTACCTATATTCTCTAATACAATACAATACATACCTATTCATTTATGTAGGTATGTATACCTAAGTGATTGACAAGTTATCAAGTTAACAGTTTTATAACGGATTGGAAATTTTTTAAAAAAACGGAAACAAATACAACTCACGCGAATCAAAAAACTACGCTACGTAGGTACTAGGTACTTGTTTAACAAAAAGAAACAACTGCTATATTCTGGAACGGTTAATGTAGAAACTCGGAAGAGACTCTTAAAGACGCATGTATGGAGTACGAAATTATACCTATGGGTGCGAAATTTGGACAATGGGAGAAGCGGATTGAAAAAGAGTAGAAGCGTTTGAAATGTGATGCTGCAGACGGGTGTTGAAGATACCGTGGATAGACAAGTTAGCAATAAGGAGGAATTAGAAAGAGTTGGGGAAAAGAGAAAAGTATGGAAGACAATAAAGAATAGGGGATAGGATCGTAGGATGGTAGGACACCTTCTGAGACACAAAGGAATAGTTCGCGACATACTAGAGTCAGAGATAGGAATAAAGAGGTAGAGGTTGGAGCAGATTAGAGTACTCCTCTCAAATAGTTAGGGATGTAGAATGTTCTACTTTTACGGAAATGCGTCTTGATAGTATTATTAACATTGCAGTGCAATATTAATGGTAGCATGTTGCACAAGAACTAGTAATTCCTAACAATTACGAATATTAATACGAATGCCTCTGCTACAGCTAAAAACTGCATTTCCTGCGTTATTAATTCCCCGTTCTAAATTTTCAGTCGCTGCTCGGGAGATTATGACCCGGATTACTAAGCAAGAACGTATAAATATTGATAGAGAACGGGGGTAATGGTGGTTGTGCTCACATTATTACCGAACATATTAACAAAGTACATTGCGGTTCTTGTTTTTCCAAAGTGTTGGACGTATATTTCGCCCGGCTTACGACAAGGGTTAACTTTTTGCCAGGATTTGACGTTATTTATCTTTAATAAACGCTATGGGTCGCGCATAAGGGCAGCAGAAAATGTGATTTATGTTTATGGTATATTTAGGGGGAAATTATCAAAAAAAAAAATAAGTGGCAGTTTTACACTCATTTTTAGTTTTAATTTTAATAATAAAAATAATGTTGTAAATGTTCTTTTACTACAGGGTGCCCCACGCAAACAAAGCGTCCCCTAATAACATTTTTACCTTGCACAATATAATAAAACACGTGCAATCAATCATTAACGTGTCTAAACACTGCGTTCATAATTCAAAGGCGTCAAGATCGTCTTTTCCGGGACCAAACAGCACACACCCCTCCATTGTGTCTCCCCTAGTGTGTTTGCACCCCTATTATTAGCTCACTCTCATAATTGGACTTGTTAAGCAACTATCGCATACTCCCACACCTGGATCGCAGATTACGAAGTTTTCAAACTCCTTTTGTTTAAGTTTTGTGATGGAATATAATGGAAACATGCGTCAGGTGTTAATCATGCCGTCTCTGTGCATTCAGGAAGTAGTCACGTAAGAAAGGGGCGATATACAGGGTGATGGCGAAGTAGATACAAAGAAAACTCGGCTGACTTGTCAAAAATTAATGTCAGTATATGATGGCACTTCAAAATGATCAAAATAACGAAAAATTCGACATGATTGTAGATTGTTGTTTTCAATTAAAGCAAAATGATGTTTTCGATATTAAAATCAAATTTAATTCACTACGGAACGCTTGGAATATATGAGGGATGTAACGTTCCCGCTGCCAATGGATTATTCCAACATGGTTTAATATATTCGCATGATTATTTTTTTCTTGTTTCAATTAAACATAGATCTAGGACTGTTCGCTAATAATTTTCATTAAAAACCAGAAATTCAACTTTAAAATCTACTTCACAATATATGAAAATCGGACATATTGTAGCTAGAATATTTATCACATTTTTCGTTTTTTTTTAGAAATTATAATCGTAGAGTCATAGATTAGACTTTTCATTTTGACGGTATCAAAAAAAATATAATAAATTTTTGATAATAATGAAGTAATCAATTGGCTCCTGCACCTCTGCATTCGCCTTTTCAAGGGTCTAGAGGTGGCGGTATCTAGCGGCGATATGTTTAAACTTCCCAAATTCAAGAAACAGGCGTGGCTAGTTTTTGTATGTATTCAGGTATTATTCTTGGGGCCTATTTTTCGTATCGACGACCTTCCAAAGTAATTTCCGATTCTTCCTAAAATTTATTATTGTTACACATATTATGAGTTGAATATGCAGGTGCACAGGTATCCCATTTATCAGAAAAAGCGATTCATCTGTATTGTGTAATTTAGAGAAAAATGCCAAATAGATACTCTCTTTGTTTTTAAATTTCCATAATTCAAATTACTTTACTTATACTTAGCAGATACTAATCTACACAACTTGGATTTCTTAAATAGAACTCCTGTAATATCATCTCACTTTGTATTTCCCTGTTCGATTTTACTATATGATTGTGTAAGAGTTGCATTCTAGACTGAACTTATTGTGAAACTGGGCATCTGTTTATCATTCTCAAAATGTAATTTTTGAAACATCCCTACGTGTGACAAAAATTTTAAAAGAAAACTGAAACACAAAAATATGGGGTTTAGTTTAGAAGCAACTTTACGTACGCATACTTAGTAAAATCGATCGAGGAATTAAAAAACGCAATATGTATAGAGTGTCCCATTTAAATAATTCACCGAGTATCAACTCCCTTTGTACATAAAGGTTCCGTACTGGCTAGCAAAGTTTCTGAAGCACTTATATCAGAAACCGCATCCTGAACCGATTTTGATAAAATTTATTTATTGCATAATTAGTTGCAATCGTGAAGACTACGAAAGTACCAAAATTCACGATTCTACTTTAAATAGTTTCCAATTGCGACAGGGGGACACAATTGACACTCCCCGCATGTGGTCGTACTGAACTGTAAAAAGATATCTTTTGACCCTTTTTCGATGTTTCGATGTATGAAAACCACCATAAATATGTGCACACAACAAACCATTTAGATCTGTCTGAGTTTGGGCCATTACATATGCGTCAATTTTATTGTTGTATAGCACTTATAGTTCAGGAAAAAGAACACTGTGAGAGACAAACAGACTGAGAGACAGACGGACGAACAGACAGAATGGTAAAACAAAGAGGGATCTCTCATATAACTTCGCATAAATGGATAAATGGATCAACCTGTATAACAGATTCCCGAGGAGTGAATTACTGGTGGATTTCTTGTACACTGCCTTTGGATATCCGTCGCCAACCGGAGATTTCCATTGCATTAATACAGCATGTTATTGGCCAAATGAGAACACATAACACATCCTATGAGCACCGGATTGGACTAATTTCGTATAAAACGTTTTTAGACAAATAATATACGTCAACTTCCAACTACGTCTTCCGTTATTTCTGTTCTCTGCGTCATATCAGGTAAAATCTGTCACGGAATTACGATGGACAAGAAATTAGCCGGGAAAGGGAAAGTTTAAAATTTGTGTTGTCACAGAAGGATTGGAATTTGAACATTTAATCAACTGATTATTAAGAGTGGCTTGTACCGTGGATTTTCTGTTGCAGTCAGATGCACACTCAACATGACAAAACATTTTTTACCGTTTGGGAATTTGGAACACAGGTCTATTCCAAATGTTAGAACGTTATGGAAAAAAATCAGTTACAATACGTAAAGCGCTAAAAGAGGCTTTACTGAGCGTGTCTGACTGCGGCAGATGATAACGGTACAAGTTATTATTAAGGAAAATTAGACTCAGCAAACCATTTTTTGTTTATTATTTTTTCCACCGCGCGGCTAGTTCTGGGGTACTGCGGCAGTCAAAAAATTGAGTTTTCCGTTTTTTGCAGTCTATTTTTGATTTAAGATATATTGCAAAATTTTGTTAGAGAAATGCTATTAAAATAACTCTAACCACACGAACTTTTCGGTCAATCGCAAAACATACTTACCTAGTTTTTCTTTTTTACTTATAAGTAACCCACTGCGTTTTCTTGGGGAAACCAGCATCCAGCATCCCGAGACGAGTTTTGTTTCCCCGCCTATAATTTGGTTCAACGTTCCTTGTTTTCTATCAGGTACTCGTCGGAATATAAATACTATACTATGATATTCAATAAACCCCGCGTTTCGTCTGTAGCTTCGGTGTTGTGTTTGTTCTAGCTCAAAGTGAATGGAAAGCTCCGAGTCCTACTCTGTACGCTGCGAAATGCTCCCCCTAATCTAGCGCGCCCAGCAATTTTTGCAGTCAGTGTCCGCCTACTTTGTACTTTTGGAATGCTACGTCCCTTCCGATACCCCTCCACAGTAACTGTTCGTCGGCGTTCCGGTTCCGACAGCCTTAACGTTTCGTGTTTTATTTTGGGTGGTCAACTAGCATACCAAAGTTTTGGTGGAAACTTAACGGGATTGAGATACATTAATTTATTGAATATTAACGCAGAGGCGATAATGGAAAATGTTCCGTTAATAAACATAAACAGGGTATACTTCCAACAAGATGGTGCCCCTGCACACAATTCTGCAATAGTTAAGAAATTATTTAGAAAATCATTTTCCGGGTAGATGGTTGGGTACAAATGGGCCTATATTGGGGCCTGCAAGATCACCGAATGTGTGGAAAAACATAGCAATCAACTTTTTTGTTAGTTGTTTTTCTTGTTTTTGTTTGTTTTGCTGTTTTTCATGTTTTTGTTGCTTTTATTTCAGTCGTTATTAAAAGTTTATATTTAAGTATTGCATTCAACCAGGCCTAGCACAGTCAAAACAAATTTGTGTGCGGTCGAAAAGATTTGCGTTGCTTAGATCTAAAACAATCATTATTTTGTCATTCTAGAAGTGAATTTGGAGTTAAATACCTACCAGGCAACTACCTATATGTATAGTTCGCTTGAATTCTTCAAAACTTAGGGGATTGACGTTCGCTATTAGGAGGGAGCTCTCCCTCGTTGATATGCAAGGGTTTCAATTAGCGGTTGGCGCTTTGAGAACTTATTTCAAAACGAGGCACACTATAAATTTAAAAGTTAATTCGCCGGGTAAGAAAAATCGGGCTGAGAAGTTTCGAGCAGACTCCGATCGGGGCCTCTAACTCTGTCTGCGACACTGAGATAAGAATACGTAGTCATTATCCGGGACAACGTGTAAAATAATCCAGAATTGGAATGCAATGCGGGATCCGGTTACTCCGGTAGGGTTTTTCTATTCGGCACTTATCGAAGAATATTATTGGAACAGAAAATGCATGGCGAGGAAGTGATTTTGCGGACGAGTCAAAGTCGTTCATAATATAAAGTGTTCTCGATGCTTTTTGAAGATTTGAACCCGTCACAATAGAAAAGTCTTGCTTCTCTTGTTTCTTCATATCAGGGTTGAATCGTCAAAACTAACGAGTTTCTCCTAATGAAAGGACTGAATTGGAGCCCAGTTCTTTGTGCCAACTACTTTTAATTATTAGTCGATGAGGCTATATGCAGCAATAGAAACCTGCACTGTTACAATTGAATTTATTTCAAAAAAGAAGTCGAAAGGGCAAATTATTTTTATGAATAGGGAGGTTCGGAGAAAAATAAGATATCTATTTTTGGCATAAAAATGACAGAAAATTGTTACTCGGAATAGACTCTTAAAGACGCATGTTTGGAGTACGAAATTATATCTATGGGTGCGAAACTTGGACAATGGAAGAAGCGGATTGAAAAAGAGTAGAAGCGTTTGAAATGTGATGCTTCAGACGGGTGTTGAAGATATCGTGGATAGACAAGTTAGGAATAAGGAGGAATCAGAAAGAGTTGGGGAAAAGAGAAAAGTATGGAAGACAATAAAGAATAGGGGATAGGATCGTAGGATGATAGGACACCTTCTGAGGCACAAAGGAATAGTTCGCGACATTAGAAATAAAGAGGTAGAGGTTAGAGCAGATTAAACTACTGCTCTCAAATAGTTGGGGGTGTAGAATGTTCTACTTTTACGGAAATGCGTAGGCTAGCTCAGGGAAAGGATGGAGGTACGCGTCCTACCAGTCTTCAAAAGAGAACTTTATGATGACGTACTATTTAATTATTATTGTAAAATAGTTAATAAAATTTCCTTTTTTAGTTCAGGGAGAGAACGCTACGGCGATTCAGTATTTGGCTCCGTTATGCTCCTCGCATCCTGTTTCAAATTATGCTAACCGTAATACGTTACCAAGTACCGAGGGGTCCCAGAAAACTGTCGATAAATTACATTATGTTCGATTTTATTTAGAGTGGCTGCAATGGGGCAGCCGATAATTTTATAAACTTTTGCAATGATAAACTAACTCGCGAAAATATCGATAATGCTGACTGATTTTCCTTCTGGCTCCAACGAACCACTTTTTCCGTTTTATTGGTGTGCTGTACGATGTATTAGTCTGGGTACAAAACAGAAAACATCAGTTAGAACCAGTTAATAATATTTAACAATTTAACTACACATGCATATGCATAATACTTATGGGACTGCTGCGCGCTGAAGCTGGGACTTGTACGTTATACTAAATTCTGACGTCACGCGGCCTACTCTCGCTGCAAGGTACGATTTCTAGCCTCGCACCGGCGGTAAACTTTGCAACGGCTTCACAGGCGAAGGATTTTTTTTTTAACAAAAATTAACAACATAACTGCCTTCAGCATAATAAACTCTATCAATTTTAATGAAATTTGAAAATTATCGAACCTGCTTATTCTGAATCTACAACGTAAAGGGTATCCAAAGCATTGAAATAATTTGTCAGATGTCATGGGTGTTACCGCGGGTTATAACTGAAAATTGATTCTTAAGGAGTAAACTCCAAAAAATGCCAACTACGAGGCAACTGTCTACGTAATTTGTTTGCTCCTGTAAAGGGTAAAAATACATCATCATAAGGTTCTCAGTCCGAAGACTGGTTGGACGCGTACCTCCATTCTTTTCTATCCTGAGCTAACCTACGCATTTCCCTAAATGTAGAACATCCTACATCCCTAACTATTTGAGAGCAGTAGTCTAATCTAGGCCTACCCCTACCTCTTTTTATTCCTATCTCTGACTCTAGTACGTCGCGAACTATTCCTTCGTGTCTTAGAAGGTGTCCTACCATCCTATCTCTCCTACTCTTTATTGTTTTCCATACCTTTCGCCTTTCCCCAACTCTTTCTAATACTTCCCTATTGCTAACCTTATCTATCCACGGTATCTTCATCATGCGTCTGTAACACCACAGTTCAAACGCTTCTACTCTTTTTCTATCCGCTTCTCCTATTGTCCAAGTTTCGCACCCGTATAATGCCGTACTCCATACATACGACTTTAAGAGTCTCTTCCTAGTCTCTATATTAACCGTTCTCGAACATAACAGTTGTTTCTTTTTGTTAAACGCAACTCGTCCCTGCGCCATTCTTTGTTTTATATCTTTAGTGCTCCTACCGTCTTGGGTTATTTTACTTCCTAAGTAGCAGAAATCCGCGACCTCCTCTATCTTCTCATTTCCTATTTGTATTTCAATTTTAGTTCTATTTTCACTCCATCTACATACCAAAATTTTAGTTTTCTTTTTATTGATTTTCATGCCGTAGCCCTGTGTCAAAACTGCTTCCATTTCATTCAAAGCCGCTCCTAATTCTTCTTTGCTAGATGCTAACACTGCTATATCATCCGCAAATCTGAGCATGTTAATAGTTTGGCCCTGTACATTGATCCCTGAGGCTGTTCTTTCCTTAACAATATTAATCGCATCTTCGATATATAAGTTGAAAACTAGAGGTGACAATGCACATCCCTGTCTCACTCCCTTCCGGATATCTACTTCCCTTCGTTCCTGCTCACATTCTATAACTGCCTTTTGCTCTTTGTAGAGATTATGTATTATTCTTCTGTCCCTGTATTTCATCCCTACCTTTCTCAGCACTTCGAACATCTTCCCCCATTTTACGTTGTCGAAGGCTTTTTCTAAATCTACAAATCCTATATATACGCTCTTTCTCTTTTCTATCGTTTTTTCTATAATTACTCGTAAAGCTAGAATGGCCTCGCGCGTTCCTCTATTTCGTCTAAATCCGAACTGATCTTCTCCTAATATTTCTTCCGCCTTTTTCTCCATCCTTCTTTGCACAATCCTAGTTAAAATTTTTGACGCATGGGAAGTTAAACTGATAGTTCTAAAATTTTCGCATCTATCCGCGCCTTTCCTTTTTGGCAAAGCTACCATGATGTTCAGTTTGTAATCCTCTGGAATCTCGCCTGTCAGGTATATGCGACTAACTAATTTAAATAAACGATCTATTACCTCTTGACCTGCGCACTTTAAGATTTCTGCCTGCAAGCCATCTATACCTGGTGCTTTATTATTCCTTAAACTTTTTAGTGCTAGCTCAAACTCTTCTCTCATTATAGGACTCCCTAGGTTATCCCCTTCTACACTGCTTTCACTTTCTAATATATCTTGCACTTCCTGTCCCGCATATAAGTTTCCTAAATATTCTTTCCACCTATCTGCCTTCTCCCCGCTTTCGATTAGGATATCTCCTGCCTCATTCCTAATGCTTTCGGTACTAGATCCAATTTCTCTAAAATTTCTCCTAATTATTTTATATGCTTCATCAGTCTTTCCTATTTCGAACTTATTTTCTACTTCTTTGCACTTATCATCGATCCATTGCTCTTTCGCTTTCCTACATTTCCGAATAATTTCCCACTTGATCGCCTTATATCTTTGTTTCCCTATTTCATCTAACCTATTTTTATATTTGCGCCTTTCCTCTATTAGGCTCACAATATGTTTTGTTATCCAGGGTTTCCTACTTTCATTCTGTTTATGTCCCAAAATATCCCTAGCTGAGGAAACTAAACTATTTTTAATGCAATTCCATTCTTCCTCTATGTCCCTAACAATATTTTCGCCCGCGCCCTTTAGTACTTCGTTTGTCTTTTTCTCGAACTTATCGCGCGTATCATCATCTTTTAGTTTCTCTGGGTCAAGATACCTTCTTCCGCTTCGTTTTTTCAAAATCTTCAATTTAAGATTGGCCTTCATAACGACTATATTGTGATCACTATCTATATCTGCTCCTGGATAACTTCTACAATCCCTAACTTGATTTCTAAATCTTTGCTTAACAAGAATGTAATCTATTTGATATCTCCCTAGGTCTCCTGGCATCTTCCACGTGTAGCGTCTCCTAACATGATGGTGAAATAGAGTGTTCGCGACCGTTAAGTTATGTTTATCGCAGAACTCTATCAGTCTCACTCCCCTATCGTTCCTATTGCCTAATCCAAAGGGACCAACTATTCCGCCCTCTCGCCCTGTGCCTACGACTGCATTGAAATCTCCTATAATTATTAAATTTTCGTGTCCTCTCACAAAATCTAGCACATGTTCAATATCACTATAAACTGCCTCTACGACCTCATCACTGTAGTTAGAAGTGGGCATATATACCTGTATTATTACTGTTTTTACAGGTTTCGAATCTAACCTAACCATAACTACCCTGTCACTTTGCTGTAAGAAATTTTCTACACTCTGTCCTACTTTTTTCCGCATAACAATTCCTACTCCCGAATTTCCTCCTACAGATCCTGTGTGTATTACTCTAAAATCTCCGCTCCAGAAGTCTCCGGCTTCTGGCCATCGCACTTCACTAATACCTACTACGTCTAATGCTAACCTATCCATCTCAATTTTCAAATTCTCTAACTTTCCTAAAAATACACGTAAACAAAAAAATAATTAATCTCGTCCTGTTATTTTCCCTCTGGCACCTAATAGGTTTGTTTTTGAATTTGTGATGAAACACTAATGAATAATTAAGTTAGAAAATTACGTTGACGGAGCCGCGCAACAGTATAGTTGCGACTAGAGGGAGTTGTCGGTCGTGTCGGGAAGCGGAGAGTTATTTATTATCTATATGTATATTATACCGGATGCTAAGCTCTTAAAGAAGAACATATATGCCGAAAATGTTTTTAGCTACCTTTCTTTTCGTTATACGAGGAGTAGAAGACAGATTTATGTATTATTGTGTTGTTTAGCATCAAATATTAAAATTCAAATCTTTCAATCAGAAAAATAAAAACTCTCCGTTGTGCTAGGAAGGATTATATAAGTCTGTTCCAAATTTCAGAATATTCTGATTAGGAATTGAGCTGTAAAATGTAAAACGCCAAACGACGATTAGCCTTGTGGATGTCTGATTGCGACTGTATATGTTTCAACTTCAACTGTTATTTATAACGGTCATAATAATTATAATGAAACGAATTTGAGTAGTTTTTTTTCGGAAAGTATACGTACTCGTTGAAATTTCTCTGCCGGAGCAAGAGAGCTTCCCGCGAGACCGCGTGCGGCGGCTAAGTGCTTGCGATGCAAACAGCGGATAATCCCGGTGTAAAAAGAATACATTGCCTAAATAAGATTTCATCCCGGCAACAAACAAACCGGCGCCGACGACGCTATTCACCGACACTACCTCCGGTAAACCGATTTTGCCACTTTGCAGTCAACGTCGCGGGTCGGTAGTTAAAAAAAAGTGTTAGGGAAGTATTTGCTGAGGGGACGACGGTTTTCCGCACTGAACGTGGGTAATTTAGAGGAGAGCCATCCGCCGCTGGATTGTCCCCTTTAATTTTAAAAGTTGAATTTATTTTTTATTTACTTTTGAGTTTCTACGTTACAAATAGCTACATATGGTACATAATAATGAACGTAAATTATTTGTGTATTATTTTGGTTGGAATAATACAACTGTTGCAGTCGAATAACAGTAAATCACACACAGTAGATGTAGACTAAAATAAATTATTCAAGAGGGTTGTGACGTCACCCAAATGGCGAACGCCACAAAGGAGGATTCCGCCGCAGCTAAGCTCGAAGCCGAAGATGGGGGTGGGCAAAACTGAAAAAGGGCGCCAAGGAGTTGTTGGCTGATCCTCCAATGAACACGCAAACCCAGCGGTCACAGCTCCTAAAAACCGCTGGTACACAATAGGGCAAATGAACAAAAAAAATAATAAAACAATATAGTCCAATAATAAAGCCAGCATATAATAATCGAAAAGAAATAAATATAGCCCAGATTGAACATACAAAATAAAAAAACAGTGGTATAAATCAAAATAGCTATTAATATGAAAAAAAATAATGTAAGACAATAAAACTGCGGGAAATATAGACGCCCGGTACTCACGTTGCGCCAAAAAAAAAGAAAAACCAAAATAGGTGCCGATGACACGGTAAATACCCTACACGGTTGGAGCTCCGCACGCGCAGCGCATCGACGAGTCAATCGCACGCACTCTACTCAAACGCAAATAGACGCAAACGGCAGTATCGACCGTTGCTAAATCCCGTTACAAAAAATATATCTAAGTATAAAATTGAATTGAAAATTGAATAAACGGCAAAAAAACTAATCAAAATTTATCAAAGCAAGCAACTCTTATCTAACTTAACACTGGCAAAATGATTAAACTATGTATGAAAGAAAAAAACTACCGGAATTACTTATACCAAAATGACAAATTAAATTTAACAAAATAACGTGACAAAATTATGTCAAAAAACAAACAGATGACCACAACAAGCCGTGGCCAGGCATCTACATTAAAACTAGCCGAACGGGACGATTCCTGAACGGACTAGCGGCGCGCAAACACGAAAAATACAAATACAAAGTGGTCACAAAAAGCTGTGACGGGCGCTACACAAAAACCAGCCGTTGGACGCGATGTTCCAGGCGGACAGGCGACGAAATAATCAAAATTGATATCTGACCTTCCCGAAGATAAAATGCAGGTCAGCTGCTACAGCAAATCACTTCCGTGTAGCTCAGCACCAGGTGATCGGCGCTTCTCGTAACGTGGGGAAACGTGCAGCAAAATCGAAATTTGCACCCACGGAAAAATTGCTCCCAAAAAAAAGCCCTAAAATGCCGAAAAGACAAATTAGAATAGAAAATAAGAAAAAGGAAAGGAACCAACACCGATGACTGAAGATTGAAATAAAAGATGAAAAATAAGACACTCACCACGTGGGTTTTTTTTCTCCAACAAAACCGACTGGACTCCAAATGCGAGTTAAAATCCCAAAAGGCTTAGACGACGATCTCTAAACTTGCACAATGCAACCAAATTGACGTCTTCAAACGGTCGGGACCCAAGAAAATCCCAGAAACTGGCAAGAAAATCTATTTCCCAAAACTTGGCGTCACCAACCACTCACAAAAAGAATACAGCCGGAAGTGCCGTATCAGAAAGCAAATCGGAATTTCCAAAAAAACCGCCGACTAAAATACAAGGTGGCCCCATCCCCATCCGAAACTACAAATGTACCCAGAAGTACCCTAGATTTCCAAATCTTCCAGAGGCGTTACCGGTAATGGAATAGGTAACTAATGGAAAGAAAGCTTAAAATGACTTGCAAACCCAAAGGAAAAAAAGATAGCAATAAGAAAAGTCATAAAGAGGTCTCAAGAGACAGAAGAATAGATAAGACAATGCATAAAGAACCGAAAGATGAGACAGGGAAAATGAAAATGAGAGGGCGCGCCACTGAGCATCTAAATGGGAAAATGTCCTGCACAAGTTGGCAGAATCGAAAGTAACCAAATTAACCTCAAAATCTGACAACAGACTAACAACAAATTGGAGGCTATTAAATGAATAATTATACGACCAAATCGTGAACAGTGAACAACATTTCTCCCCAAGGTAGGCTCAGCAAAAGATAAATACGAAAGATAACCAATTCCAAGACTGAAAATGACAGAAACATGAACAGAAAGCTACAAAGTCCAGAGGCAATAAGGGGACCCAAAAATAGCAGGTAAGTGAGACAAAATCCATAAGACTAGCGAACCTAACAAGAAATAATAATTTTAAGACAGTTCTACCCTCAAACAAATCGATAGAAACTCAACAAGACAATGAACGGAGGCATGATCGGAGAACAGGTGCAAGAACCGAGAACAGGGGCAATTAAAGCAATAATAGACTAAATATAAGTGAGAGACCTAAAATAGGAATACAACTACGGTAATCAGAGCACGATGTAAGTACTAGTCTATAATAAAATGTGGCAAATACAATTGTTGTTTTAATGCCAAATTAAAACGTAACAGGGTATTCGGATGCAGGGGAGAAGTTGTGTTTTGGATGCGGGAGAAGACGTTCTGTCTTAGTACGGCTTTTATAAACCCTCTCTTCTAGTTTCGGTATTCTGCGGTCTGGCTCGTACTCCCTTCCATCGGACTGGCCGCCGCGAGTGGCGTGGTTACATCTCCACTACTTGTTTATTTACGCTCGTGACGTTGCCCTCTACTAAATACATAATAATAATAATAATGCCTTGTAACTATCTTATTTAATTCTGATGCAATTAAATGTACCGCGGAGTAGGAAATCAAGAAAACAACAGAGTTAATAAGCTTATGGCAACGGGCCAGGAGGAGCAACTGCACTATAACATAACAGCTGCGTTCGCGAGTTATTATCATGGCATCGGCGGGGGGCGTGCGGTATCGCTGCTGCGCCACAATGTATTTTTTAACCAATATTTGTCTTAAGAGCCAAGTATCCGATCGCCAACATCAAGATTTTTTAGGGACGTAAGACGAGGTATGCTCCGAAGGCGGAGCCACGGTCAAAAACACGTGGCACGGAAGCTCTTCCAGGGTCGCACTCTGGCTTCGCTTAGCAAAGCTTTAATTTCAATTTGTATTGCAGCTTGTATAGGTCTGAACCTGGTTCGGTTTGACGTTTGAAGGGACTATGCAATTGGATTTTTGTCTGTACAGGGTGTCTTATTTTCGTTGTGATTTGGGGGTTTCTCATAGAAGCAGCCTTGGGATTTTCGCAAACATGAACTATTTTCTTGAGTATAATATAATGACGAAACCAGAATAAATTTGGATATTGTTTTTAGTTTTCGAGAAAAAAAATAATATTGATTTTTATCGATTTTCAAAAATTCTCTCCAATTTTTTTGTGCTAAGCAGACTAAAACTGTTAAGATTGATTCCTATAGAACTTTTTCCAAGGAATTCAGTGGCGTACGTAGTTTTTTTCTAGGGAGCGTATTTTTTGAGTTATGACATAAAGTTCAATTTTTTAAATGGAAATCACAGCATTCTTTGGTCAAGTTCAAAAGGTATTTTTTTAAGCTATCTTATATTTTCTAAAGTTACAACTTAAAAAGTACCAAAATCCTTGCCGTTTTTTTGAAATAACAATATAAAAGTATATATGTATATTTTGATAGCTTAAAAAAATACCTTTCGAACTAGACCAAAGCGTACCTACTATGATTTCCATTTTTAAAATTCAACTTTATGTCATAACTCAAAAAATACGCTCTCTAGAAAACAATTACGTACGCTCCCCCGGTATAAATCACCCTGTATATATATATATATATAATAAAGCGAAAGAATATTTGAGCATTCCGTATTTGAATAAGGTAATCGGACTTCGCAAAGTATTGCATTCTTTTGTATTCTGAGCGAAACAATTGAAAAGGATTTTCTAAGGTTTTAAGCATTGACTGAATATGGTGTGTAATTTGTGGTGAAACATTATGAAAAGTAAATAAAAGGTTACTGCACTTTTCAATTAACGCTACTACACCACACGATAAAAAAAATGTGACGTTTTCTATAATATGTTGAATACAACTTCTAGTTAAAGTTAAATCATCGTAAAGTTGTGACATAAAATGTTCAGTTGCTTTGAAAAGTGTTTCATTAAATATTTTCAAATTTTCTTCTATTTGTGTTAAAATGTTTGGAATTTCTTTAACAGTTTCTTCATTTGTGGGAATTTCATTAGATTCCAATACTGCATTAGAAGTTTGAAAATTGCTTTTTACGTCTACATTATTTTTTTGAATCGAGGATTGTGTTTCCTTATTTTTATGTATGTTTAATGTACCACATCCCAAATGTTTTGTGTGTATGTGTTTCCTAAATACATCTTTTCGATGAAAAAGTCTATTACAATTATAAGGACACTCGTAACGGTTCTGTATACCATGTACATATTCTAAATGAAACAAATACTTATTCACAACAAAAAAAAACTTTCCACATTCTTTGCATTTCATTTTAAAACAAAAAATATGAACCCTATTATATTACAATATTTCCTTTCAATGTAATATTTATATCATAAACTAAACATAAATTAACAAAAGGAACTGCGCATTTCAATTATTAAGAATAATAAAAATTATGCATCAACAGTTTTTAAAATGTCGAGTATATATGGGATAGTTTTATCATACTTTGTTTGAATTTTGTACAAACCTCTTTGTAACAGCAACCATATATGTTCCGACTGAACAGGATATTCCGCGTTCAACACATGAAACAATTTAAAACAAGTGTCAAATGCTTTTTCAGTCGAGTCAAACTGATATTTTAAAGTGTCTACAATGACATAACAAGTTCTGATTTCCAGTAAATTATTTCCATCCACAAGTATGTATGGTTGCACTGTTTGTTGTCGTGCGTAGGCTTCTTCTTTTTTCTTATTCATAAGTAATTCAATATCACCTGGTAACTAAAAATTACATTGCAAAAAAGTGTTATAGTTTGAAAGTTTTGATATACCTTCGCCTGGACAATAATCCCCTCGACAGACTCCAGCACCGAAAATTTTCAGTGTTTACCAGGCAGCCTGACTCGTCCTCTGGGAGGTACAAGATGGGGCAATAGGCTCAATTCAATCGCAAATTTGGACTCTAAAATGATCAAATTTACACTTTTTTTAAATTAATCAAAAATCACAGTATTTTCAAGTCATTTTACAATTCTTGCAAAAAAAGAAACCAGTCAGATCAGGTCAATCAAATAAACAAATATTGATATACAGCGTTTTTAAACAAGTGCATGTACAACTACATACGAAAGAGCTTTTATTATTCGCTCGTTACAGAGCTTAAAATGTTTGTATAAAAAATTAGGCAGAGTCGTTAGTAAGAGTGTAAATAGTATTTTTTTCTAAATATACTGAGAGTATAGTATCTTAACTTGCCCTAGTACAGAAAAAAAATATAGGAAAGTCTTTCTAAATTAAAACCTTCCTTGAATCACAAAATTTGAGATAGTACATAAGCCAATCTTTTATTTTTGTGGTATAGATACCAAATTACATTCTAGCAAAAACTCGGTCATATAACAACTCTTGCCATAACAATTTGGTACAACTTTTCTCTACAGTTTTTTGTAACGTCGAATATTAAGGTATTTTACTTTTGGCGCAAATATACCTACTAGTTACTACTGACACTAATAACTCTGCCTAATTTCTCAAATATCCTCATTATTCAGTACCAAGCACCAACTTTTATGCACAATAAAATTTTCTGAGAAATCAATAATAAAAAGATTTCCATATTTTGCACTTTTTTAGACACACTATACCTATGTACCTATAGAAAAATGACAAGTTTTTCTTTTATTTAAAATCACTCACCATTTGAAGCTTTGTCAAGTAAGGTGACGACGTTTGTTAATGCCTGATCTTTTAAATAATTATTTTTAGAATTAAAAATAGTGGCGAAAAAATTAGACCAATGGATATGTAAATTTAATGTTGAATTTGGAAAAATTTTATCAAAATCCAGATTCACCTGCAAGGAAATAAAAATATATCTGTATTAATTATTAAGTTCCCTTAAGTTCCTTAAGTTCCGCCAAGGCCTCACCAAAGAATCTGCCCTTTCATCGTTAAGTATCGGCCATTCGCTAATAAAATCACTGACGGTTGGATGTTTGGTTTTATTCTGCCGCAAGGCAAACGTTTTTTGCCATTTTGATATTACTTCTGACCACGGATTATTTCTAACTTTTAACCACAATACATCCTCTTCAAGCGAATCTGCTTCAAAATTAAAACGTTACAAATTAAAATTCAGTTATTGTGCATATAGAAAATATATTTTCAGTAGTAACATCACAAGAGTGAAAATAAATTTTAAAAAATTCGACAGTTTTTCAAAAAATCGTCAGGTAATAGACAAATAATTCATTAACGTGTGTGCATACAGCTCTTACCTTCAAGCTCCTTGGTTGGCGTGTGAGAATCCTCCTGAAACTCCTCTTCAGTTCTTCGTTTCTTACGCAACGGTGGAAAATCTCCCGACTTGTGGATTAAAGTTTCTGCATTTATCTACAAGACGGCCTTTTGCCAGTATGGGTTTCCCTGAAGATGAATTAATTTTTTTTACGGCAGGGCAGTAATATGTTCCAGCACTTTCATTCGGGAAAAGTGCCAATATCTTAGCTGCCAATGTGTTGTAATTTTCGTGTTTCAGGCGACTAAAAAATTAGTTATTAATTTCAGTACCATTGCTAAAGACCTAGGTAGGTACATACTGTTTTATGATAAAGTTAAATAAATGCTTCATTATAATGTCAACCAAAATGTTTCTTTTGGCATTATTTAAAATACCAAGTGAATGGTAATACTTTAGGACACTATTTCCCATTGCAGATGTTTGCAGTAGGGTATTTAAATCAAATTCTGGCAATTCAATATTGCTTTTCAAAAGTTCTTCAATTCCAATAAATGAAACTTGAGTGTTATCAATGGGTACAACGTCATACGTGATGCTATTGTTTGAAATTGTACTTGTTGCGCTAGAGCATTCATCTACTTGATGGTTATTAATAAATTTCTGCAATTAATAAATAATAATTATGAAAAGAACATAAAAAAGAATTTCTTTAGATATACCGCAACTTCATTATGGTGCCTAATTTTTTCTAAAATAATCAAACGTTCCCCAACACTGGGAACCATTTCCTTGAGTAGCTCATTGTTTAATAACCAAACATTTTTCGTGGTAATATCGTTATCTTAAATCAAAATGGCGGATGAAAATTTAATTTTTGTAAGCGTATCAAACAATTTTAAGGATAAGTATACACGTGTCCCAATTCAGAGGCGTCAGTATGGGCAACTTGGTAAATATTGAAGATACAAAGACTGTTAAATGGGGGAAAGTTTATCATCTTATGATCACTATGATCACTTTAAATCTACAAGCAAATTTTAAAAATCTTTATCGGTCGTTCAAGATATCTGAAGAAAGCAAAAAGGTTACATTTTCTGTTTTATTATGTAGATACTTATTCATTCTACATTGTTGGGGCTTGATCATCGTTGAGGCACTTTTTTAAGACACGTTTGATGATCTTATCGGTTTTTTGCGTCGCTTTTAATTTCGAAGATACAACCAAGAATCAAGTACTAACTTTTATTTTTCTTATGGACGCCGATTGTTTTTTTGCATTTTTTAACAGTGTCTTTTATTACCTTTTCAACGACATATTTACAACCCACAAAAATTTTCACTTGTTCAAAAATGAATTAAAGCAAAGGAACTGAGAATAAAAATTTACTTCCAAAAAAATAATGTTGTGATGCATAATACTTGCCCCGTTCTTTTGTTTGAAAATAAATTGTTTTCTCCGTTCTTTCGTTTTATTCGTTTTCAAAAAATGCAAAATTTTTACAGGTTGTAATATGTACCTACATCGTTGAAAAGGTAGGTAACAGAAAGTTCAAACAAAATAACTCGGCTCGAAATTGGGACACTTATGTTGTACCTACATCCATGGGGTTAAAGTAGGTGGTACAAATTTTGCGTAGTTAAATAACAACTAACACTAAATAGTAGGAGAGCCCGCTGCAAAATTATGCACCCATCTGTTAACGAAATGGAATGTGCGGCAAAGGCATGTAAAAACATCGTACTCAACGGAACGGCACTCGTGCCGGTTACCATTTGGTGCAAAAAGGTAAAAACAATGGCACTTCCGGTACGGAAATTTGCGGAAAATTGCGCGATTTGTTAACGAGATGAAAGTTGTGCCATCTTGTAGCCTGCGATTAATTTAATTGAAATCGGTACCCGTGCCATCTTTTACCCTAGTGCAAATCCCCGGCACGGCGACATTTTTGCAGCCCGTAACTCGGACAAATTCCCGTCATGTGTTAACGAGTTGAAATAAAGTTCAATGGAAAGGCCATTATGTCCCCTTTAGGAATATCCAAACGTGCCGCGATCCAAAACAGTCAAAGTAGTTGGCACGGTCCGATTTATAACGCCTTACGCGGTGTCGAAATGTCACTTTTAAATCAATTTCAATGGTCGCGCAACATGTCGAATATTAAGACCCGGTTTTTCAAAGAATCCAACACCGCGTTAAGTCTGACACCGGCTTCGTTGCTATGATACAACCAATCAGAAAGCCGGTATCATAGCAACAAAGCCGGTGTCAGACTTAACGCCGTGTTGGATTCTTTGAAAAACCGGGCCTAAATGTTTTTTGTGTGGTGCACAATTGACATCTGTCACTGTGACACCTGTTAATGGTAACTAATTAACTACAGTCCTTCTTTTTAACTTGATCCTTACGTCATCAACGTACCTAATGTGTAAGTTAATCCGCACGGGCAGCTGTAAATAGTGCATGTTGAAAGAGACACTTTCAAAAAGAATGTCTGGAATGCCGGTATGGCGATTTGCATTGTGCAAAAAAGGACGGTAAATAAAAGTAGCGGCTGAATTGCATGCTGGCTTACGTTCTTTTCAGCGTTCGGACTGCTGGACTGAGTGACATTACGATCAAGTTAAAAAAAGGACTGTATAGGGAGTAAGTACTTAGGTAAACTTTCGCTTTCGCTGCCGAATTCCCTGAAAATAACGCCGCGTAGCGCGTTATAAATCGGGTCGTGCCACCTACTTAGACTGCTTTGAATGGCGGCACGCTTGGATATTCGTAAAGGGGACATAATGGCCTTTCCATTGAACTTTATTTCAACTCGTTAACACATGACGGGAATTTGTCCGAGTTACGGGCTGCAAAAATGTCGCCGTGCCGGGGATTTGTACTGTGGTAAAAGATGGCACGGGTACCGATTTCAATTCAATTAATCGCAGGCTACAAGATGGCACAACTTTCATCTCGTTAACAAATCGCGCAATTTTCCGCAAATTTCCGTACCGGAAGTGCCATTGTTTTTACCTTTTTGCACCAAATGGTGACCGGCACGGGTGCCGTTCCGTTGAGTACGATGTTTTTACATGCCTTTGCCGCATATTTCATTTCGTTAACAGATGGGTGCACAATTTTGCAGCGGGCTCTCGGACTAAAAGTACAATACTGTTCTATTCTATTATTAGGTATTTCATTATGATTATTACGTTTTATTTAATTACATAAGCAAAAAAGTACGTACCCACAAAAGTTTTAATAATTTGTTCGCTGCATCCCCAGGTAGTTAGAAGAGCTTGAATTTCTAGATCCATTTCGACACTTAACTATGCACAATTTTTACAGCAAAAGTTTAATTTATTAAAACAGCAGATACAGGACGCTTCACATTCGCAAAATGCAGATGGAAAATTATAACGGCTTGTTGGTTCTTGCAGGTGGTTGAAGATGAAGATGGCTTCTCTTCTCCCTCCACTAATTTCAATCGCGTGGTAACTTTCCGCGAATAGGGAAGCAGATCGAGTAAGATTAATTTTATTTCAAGAAAACAGCAGTAAACATATATTTTCCTTAAAATAATAATATTTTTTAATTGAGTAAATGGTTTATTCAAGTAAAAAGCACTCTTAGTTTCACTATAGTTACAGCAAGCATACGAAATATTCACATGAAGAAGTATTCAATTGACTTGAGTATTCAACTGCTCAAGTTCAAATTAGGGATTCTTCTGTATTGAATATCTTTATCCATTTTAACTGAAAGGAATTAAGTTTTAGATTCAGACTATTTCTCTTAAACTAATCAAATCGGCTAAACAAAAATCTATTTTAATGCAAATGCATTTCTATACTCGAAATAACATCTCATTCTTGATCAAAATAAATAACTATTTATCTCAAACATATATTATCAAACAGATTCGTTTATTTCTATCAAAATATTTTTTTTCTGTGTGCAGAAACTCCGGACGGTCTTATACGAGATCAAGGTGTTGTTGAAGTTTATGCCCAAAGTTCTTGTAATCTAAGCCCGGAAGAAGGTATCGAGAAAAGGAAAATCATATTTTGGAATCGAAACGGGAAGATAAATGAGAATCACAATTACTTTTACCAAATTCGGGGACAAATGCAAATTACAAAAAGAGGGTATTGTATCTTTACAGTCTGGACACCCAAAGGCATAAAATATGAAACGGCTATGAGAGACAATGAATTTTGGAAAATGAAAATGAAAATGGAAAATCAACTTGTAAACTTTTATACGAATGTGTTACTAGAATTAAATGATAGTAGAAAAAGTAGGACTATGCCTCTACGATGAATGTTGAAAGCCACGCTATTAGAACTCTGGGCGAAATTAGCATTTTTAGTTTGTTCAGAGTTACATTACCTAAATACTTGTTATTTATGAGGATCATTCCATTATAACCCGGAATTACTATATTGCAGATAAATTACTTGCAATCTTGAAAATATTTGCTCAGGTCTACTTTTAGATCAATTTACAAATAAATTATAATAAAATTCCCGCTCATGTCAGAACAACCCTTGTATCGGAAAAAATTTACTGGGTTTTCATTCAGAGATTTTAAGTTGTTGTTATTTGGTTATAAAGAGAACGTTATTTAAGGTGAAATTTGAATTATTTTATATCTTGCTATATGTTCATTACTTTCAATAACAAACGTGTTCAAATTGTGTAAATTTACTTTCAGATAAAATCGACTCTAAATTGAACAAAATTATAATAAAAATGTGGGGTATGGCAGAGCGCTGCAATTAAGCACAAATACATTAATTCGCAAGACCAAAATTCTATATTCGCGTATATACGATTAAAATATGTAATGTATGGCTATACAATTATTGAAGTGGGCCCCATACAAAAATCACTGAGTTCGTACTAGCAGTTTACCAAGTGTTGCGCGATGAACAAGCAGAGGGCGCTACAACGCAGGGCATTAAATCGCGTTTGCAAGGGGGCAGCTCTCTTTACAAATTACTTCCTTATTTATGAACCGATTTTGAAATTGTTTGTTTTATTTGAAAGAAGAAACTTGTGGAAATCGGCCTCTCATCTCGGATTTTTAAAAGAGTAATTTTTTAGTAAGTTATAAGTACACAAAATTAGGGTATATTTGGAGCCGAAAAAGACAAACTTCTATTATTTTTTTTAGAAATCGCCGATGAGACGACTCTTAAGAAATGTCTTCTGTATATGCTTGCAAAATTAGAGAGCAAAATATTAATAAATAACCGTACAGTTTGTAAAGGCGGGAACGTCTGAATCGTTCGAAAATGCAGCAGGGAGACTTGGCTCTTAATCACGCGGTATAGCAGGATATTAAAGTTTGAAAGCATACTTTAGTTACTGTTTTGCGATATCTTGAACAGTCACCCGGAATTTCGCAGGTTTTCCAGTCGGTGGATTCTCTCGAGTTGATTTCCTTCGACAGTTCCGCAAAATCCCTCGGAACCCATAGTAATAATAATAATGCGTAAAGCGGTTGGGGGGGAACTCAAGCTGACAATAAAACGCACCTGTACGCAAATTCCGTGAGCGAAAGCTGTCAAAATATTCGAAGTTCAATATCGGGAAACGGTGGCTTTTATGATTTCATCTGCCGGTTTGGAATTAAATGCTCGATGTTCGCGAGGGGCTCTGCAGGGTGTTTTTTTTATTTTTTTCTTCCCAGCGTTCCGCACAAAGATAAAACCAGGGATTTATGAATTGTTGTAGGTTCGCATGTGTTAGGGGAGGCTCTCTGGGTAATGCGAGTGCAAATTTCGCTGATTGAATTGGGTGTAACTAGGGCTGCGTGGGGAATTTTATAAATAATTCTGAACTGCGTATTGTTCCGAAGCCGCAAGTTATACAAAGTGTCCAAAAACGAACGAGGACTCATTCCCCAAAAAGGGGAAAGAAAGTCAACATCAAAACGCGTATATTTTTAAATATTAATGGAATCAAAAAATATCAAGCCGGCGCACAGTGGTTCAGATTTCAAAATACTTTTACTAATCATCTTCTTCTTCAAAATCGTCATCAGAATCTTTCTTGTCTTCGTCAGACATATTGATTAATTGGAGGACATCAACATCAGTGATCTTCTGTTTATGTTTTCCGTGTACAAATGAACTTAATTGTGGTTCTGAGCTTAAAATTAATCGATGGAAAAGATCTTCATTTATTTTAATGGCACTAATTTTCCTGGTGTGGTGTTCCCTGTATCGTCGCAAATCTTTATTTTTCGCTTGTGCCTCTTCGGATAATTCTCCAATAGGCAAAACAGCATTTTCTATAACTGCTGCTCCGTGTAGTAAGATTTTATGGACGGAAGTGGGCATGTAGTACCACTCATACAAGCTCACAAATTTTTGGGCTGTTTCCACAAAATAATTTTCAAATTTCTCTGTTTATTTCGTGGTTGCTATTGATTACCTTCAAAATTACTGAAAATCTTTTAATTAGATCTTCATCGATGCCAGTAATTTCAGACGATAATTTAGGATCAGCAAAAAATCGTCTTGCAGTATTCCCATCATTTGTGGTGCCTACACCTGCTTTAGGTACATCAACGACTAGTCCCATTCTCTGCCGAAACTTATTTTGAAGTTCGCGTTTCTTGTTTTGTAGTACTTCCCTGTTTTCTTTAGATACTTTCCACACTTTTAGATCTAGTCTATAGGCCACATGAAGAAGACATTCGAAAAAACGAATATAAGCATGTAAGACTGACAATCCAAATATTAACATTTGCGGTTGGATGGGGCAAGAACGAATTTGTTCAATATCATTTAATTGCGAAATCGTAGCATTGCATATGTGGCACCTCATACTCGAAGTGTTAGCCAACGCACTGCACACCTTTCCATCAACCATTGTCAGTGACAGTGAAAATTTAATTCGACCGAATTCAGAATCAAATGGCAATAAGTGGTTAATTTGTTGGTTTATGAACTCTTCTTCAGCTTTAGAAATTTCTTGGGTTTCGTGAATCCACTGAAGTCTTATCGGCCGGCAAAATCTCTTCGAGGCAGGGCTTGGATTTTTCCAAAAAACGTTTGAACTATTTTCATCCACTAATATTAATGGTACTAAAGATGTAACAAATACACTCTCTTCAGCACGTATTTCTTCTGACGTGTTGGATTTTTGTTTAAATGTCGTATATCCAGAGCTTCCATCAAAGCCCCATTTGCAAATAAAATTCAATAACCTATCGGGATTGCTTTCTGCCGGTATTATTTTCAAAATACTTTCACATGTTTTGTTGAGAAGGGTTTGAAGAGGAACTTCGCATTTTTCATCCGTGAAAATAATACCTTCTGGATACAATTGTTTTTTTTATGTCCAGCACAGTATGATATGATGGATATAAATTAGTGTGCCCATGAAGCGAAGCTGATCGTCTTAGAGTAAGGTACTGTTGTTTGGTTAAACTTAACGAAATTGCAAGTAACAAAGCCTCTTCCGGAGTATATGCAGACTGATTTGTTTCTATAGTTTTCCATTTTTTTAAAATGCGTTTAGCACGGGATGGAGTTGTTGTCACAGTTTCTTTAAGCAATTTAGCAGCCGCTTCATCGCCTTTTTCTCTTAATTTCATTGTTGTGGCATAAGCCAATTCTTCAGAAGATTTTGTAGTTCGCAGTTCTTCAGTTTTTCTACGCTTTACCACATCAGAACCATCCTCAAATTGTTTAGGTGGGCGACCGCGACCTAAATTTTGTTATCTGTAATACAAATTGATAAAAAGTTTTATAGTTCGGCTTACCTCCTGTGGATGTTGAAGGTTCACTACTTATAGGAGTAGGCACACAATGGAGAACAATATCCGGGAATTTTATTTCTTCGTGAAGCCACATATCAAATTTACACTCTTCCAATTTCTGATATATGGAGCAAAAAAATTAGTTCTAGTAAAAACTATAAGTGCGTTTGTAGCAGCATCATTTCCGTTTGTATGAAAAACTTCTTTCAAATAGTCTATAACACAATTTTTTCGAACTTCAATGGATAATTCGATATTTTCTAGAAACTTTTCGTGTAAAGAAAAACGCGTAATTGGACGAACCGCCATCGTTAAAATATACACAAATACACAAAATATCCACAAACTAAAGCTACACCACAACACGCAATATCAAACAACAGAGTAATAGCCACCGAAAGTGCGAACAGCAAGAGGCGCAAATACAATGCCGGGTGAACGTGACAACGCAACCCCCTGTCGTAAGAGGGGCAAACCGATGCAAACCATTTAGGTGTTTTTGTTTACCTAAGACCCTAACTAATACTGTGTACCGAAAATTATTTTGTCCTCTTGTGTCCTCTGTTTCGTAGAATACATTTAGTGCGAAAATTAGTGGAATATGGAGGGTACATAAAGTACTGGTGAATTTAAAAGCAGGTAAAATTTCTTAGAAAAATAATACGTTCAGGTGATAGCTAAAGGTCCAAACTTTCTCGGCACATTCATTTTTTTCAAATATTTTGCAAGATAAATTCTGCACAGCCCCTAGAAAAGGTCGCATTTCAGAGAACTCAATTTTTGTTCGAAATGCATGTGTTTTATCGCACGCTTCGGGACTAATATTGTCTTTCTATGTAATTTCATTTTGCAATTATTTATTTCAGAAGTTGACCAGATACTAGAAGAACGATTGTGTGTTATGTTTAGCGTCATATAAAAAAATAAACATTTTGATTTTCGATCGACTATTTGGGATTTTGAACCGCGGCGTTGCCTGTGTCGAACATTAACTGACATTGACTGCATAGAGCATGGAAATAGTGAAGATAGAGTGGCATAGAGTAGATTTGACAGTTGGCGTTGTAAAGTCAGCATTTGCGTTGCTTGTTCGTTCCTAAATTTGTTGAACCTTTTGATATGGAAAAACCTAATATTAAATACTCCAAATATTGCTTAGTGCCGAAATGTGAATCAACGCCTATTCGAACACCAGGAAAAGTATTTATTTCATTGCCAGTGGGATCGACGTTTAGCAGATTGTCACTTAATCACTGAATTTATAAACAACTTATATTTTGATGTAGTTGGACATTTTCGAACATAAACCATCTGATAAATACACATTTGGATATAAAACTGACATTCGCATGTACCCTATTATCAAGTTAAAATAATCGTTCGTAAGGAGTAAAATCCAGTCGTGCGTCGGAGCTGACCAACACAAGCGCCCTTGATAATAAATAACCCTTCGCAGGGATACGGCCTTGATAAGATATTTGAAAATGGAATACGTCGCTTTTTCTAAGCACAGAGCATTTCAGAACTAGAAATGAAATATGATTCGAGCTCCAGAAATATATCTTTAAACTGGAAACATCCGTCAAAAGGAACGCAATAACTACAACTGGGGGTTGGGAAAAATCTCTTGTCATTGTTAATAAAATGGAAAATTGCACGAATACAGGATATCTACAGGGTGTTGTAATGGTGTATTAAAAATACAATTTATGTGATACGGCGCAATAGCGCAAAAGGCAAAAACATAGTTAATATTTCTTATAAAACACTATCTCCATAATTTAGTGGCACGCGGAAAGGCGCGAGATACGACCCTCCCGGTATATTTCATCGAAGTTTTTTTCTTATTTATTTGATTTATTCTGTCCTACCCGCCTCCGACCCCGTTTGAGCCCCTCGCGAAGCCTTATTAAACGAAACAAGAATTCAGTCCAGCAATGCAACAGGCAATATGTTACAATGGAACGGCAAGACGGAGATCGGCTGCGATCGGCCGCGATGCCGTTTCCCTGTCATCTTCTCCACTTTATTTTGGTATTTATGGGTCCCCCGTGTCCGCTGACTTATTACCAGGACGACCTTTTCATCGGGATTATGGATGAAAGTTTCTCGCTTAAGAGGATATTATATTTACTGCGTTAGCGGGATGGCGCAGTCGGGAGGAAATTCGCAAACAGAATTTATTTTTAACGTCGCCGAAAAACAACTTTTTACCCGAAAATGCGCGGCAATGTATGGGTTCAAAGTTGAAATCGATTTAACAGTGCCTCGTTACCGAATTTCTCAGCTGCCAATGTAAAAATATTCAGCGTCGTAAAATCTTATTGACCCTAATGTAATTTATCTTTTGTAGAGGTGGAAAAGGAGCATGAAATATTTATACTCGGGGAAAATTGGAGATTTTCGCGTTCGGGCTTTTCATTCTAACAAGAAATGGAAACGGCAAAACGCGGAATTATTATTGCGCTTTATTTGTATAGGGATGTTTATACCAAGTACTTCTTAATAACAGTTTCTACTGCAGTTGGTATTTGGGACGCGTTTTAATGTGCTTGTAAAATGTTGGGGTAATTTCCAGGTGGAAAACGCATATCTCGGGTAAATGCAAACTATGATTGTTATTTATTCAAAACTTCCTCGAAGTAAACTGCATTTCCGAAGATCGCTTTTCTTAGTTACAAATTGCTTTCTTTTACTATAGACTAGGTCATCTCGCGCGCTACGCGCGCTCACTGCCCTAGTCGAATCATGACTTCAAAGAAACGCACTATTGAATAATTGCAAAATAATTTACATCTGATATAATTCCCTGAAAACGTAATTTTGAACTATACGGCTATTTCTTTGATTTCCTAAATAAATTATCAAACCTTCCCAAGAACGAACTCTTGAAAAAGCCACGCATAATTGTCCGTGAGTAAATATTTCTTTTCGGAGATCAATTCCTATTTGATCAAATGTTTGGCCTTGTGATTTGTTAATAGTCATTGCAAACGCTAGTTAATGGGAAATTATTGTCGTCTTTTAAAAGTAGAAGGATAAACATTTTCACAGTACAACGCTATACGGTTAACGAAAACTATATCTCCATGTTTAATAATAATAATAATAATAATAAATGACTTTATTGCCAGCTATAATGGTAATCACAAATACAAATACAGTAAGTATAATGTTCAGCTGACAACGGCGAAGTTCAGCACGAGCCCCCCAGAGAGTGCTCAGTTGCTTTTCAACTTAACCGTTTATAACATAAGTTTTAAGTTTATAACATACCTACATACAAAATGCAAGATAAAACAAAAGAATCCAAAAAAGAAAAGAAGACAAAAGAATCGAAAAAAGGAAAACAAAGGAACCAAAAAATAAAAGACAAAACAAAACAAAACAGAACAAAACAAAGAGAGAAGGACAAGAGAGACGAGAAGGGCTAGAAGTCGGACAGCACACATTGTTACGCCGCACACTATGAGATTCACAGAGTCAGGTGGTTCCTCTGCTTGTCCAATAGGTCAATAAAAATGCGAGACTTAAAGCGAGGGGCACATGTTACATTCCTGAGCTCTCGAGGAAGTGAGTTGTACAGCCTGCAAATTCAGTAGGAAAACGATCTCTCAAAAGCAGCCGTTTTATGAATCGGTGGGACCATAAGGCTTCTCCTTCTAACATTGATATTATGGACATCAGATATAAATTTAATTTTGGTATATAGATAACGAGGCAGTCTCTGCACAACAACCTTATGAAACGCACATATCGTGTGATGGAGGCGCCTACCCGTCATGGTCAACCAATTTAATGAGTTTAACTTCTGCGAAACGTGCTGATACTTTCGCAATCCAAAAATAACGCGCACACATGCATTTTGCACTCTCTGTACTCGTAACTGATCCACGCATCTCAAGCAAGGCCCGTATACAGCATCACAATAATTAAACACTGACAGAACAATTGAATCACAGAGAGTCTTTTTGGCGTTGGTATTTAATAACTCTTTATTCATATAAACTATTCTTAAATTGCAATATGTGGACTTAATACATTTTGATATATGCTGGCTGAACCTCAACCTCTCATCCATATACAGTCCAAGATTACGCACACAATCAGAAGGCAATATCTCCATATTATCCACATCAACAGCAAACACATTCTTTACAGAGGTCCGAGCCTCGTCCCGTCCAAACAAAATCAATGAAGACTTGCTTGCATTTATAATAAGATTGTGCTTCAATGCGAGTGAAAGTAAGGATTTTATGTCTGAGTTAATTATATTAACTGAGTTATTGACATCTTCTTTATAAAAGGAATAATAGAGCTGGGTATCATCAGCGTAAAAGTGAGCAGTACAATTATTTATAGCAGTGGAAAGATTGGCTGTATATAGCGTGCACAAGAGAGGACCCAGCATAGAACCCTGGGGGACACCAGAAGGCATATAACGAGGAGCAGACAGCACATTATCAATTCTGACTCTCTGTGATCTCCCAAACAAGTAATCACCCATCATCTGCAACGATAGTCCATCGAACCCGTAATGACTAAGAATACTTATTAGCAAGCTATGGTTGATTGTGTCAAACGCTCTACTAAAATCCAAAAGAACGAGAGCAGTAATTTTGTTTTGATCCGTCGCACACAATATATCATCTGTTATCCCCATTAAAGCAGTCGCGCAGCTGTAGCCAGGTCGGAAACCGGATTGAACCTCTGGCAAGATGTTACGATCTGAGACATATTCCCTCACCTGCATGCCCATCACTCCCTCGAGAACCTTGGACAGTGTTGGCAAAATGCTTATTGGCCTGAGATCTTTGAATTCAGAAGGAGTAGAAGATTTAGGCAAAGGTACTATATGCGCCTCCTTCCAGCAAGTTGGAAAAACACCTACATCCAGGCAAAAGTTAACAATATGCGTCAAGACAGGTAACAGAACGGGACAACATAATTTCAAGAACTTGATATTTAAACTGTCTGAACCAGTGGCATTAGATTTTATGGACAGTAGTGCCTTTGAAACTATATCCGCCCCAACCAATGTAAATCTGAAACTCCCCGCATTGCTATGCATATTGCTCGTGTAATGGTCCCGTAAAGCAGCGTCCGGCTCGGTACTCAAACTGACAATTGAATCAACAAAAAAATCATTTATTTTTCCAGCATCCAAGAGCGCTTCAGGAATTTCTGGGGTTATTTTACTGTAAATTTTTAACGATTTCAGTTCACGCCAAAATGCTTTTGAAGAATTTTTATTTTTATTTAAACGATATGCCAGGTAAGCCTTCTTTTCCAAACGAACTGTCTTAGTTGTTAAATTGCGTATTGACTTATAGTAGTTCCAGATCTCAACTCTTTTGGTTTTCTTAAATTTTAATAGAGCATTGTCTCTTAATGTTATCATTAGCTTCAAATTGTCAGTCATCCACGGAGCCGGAGGCCTGGAGAACTTGGCAGTTCTTAACGGTACGTGGGCATCGAATAATGTCTTCAAGTTGGTATTCAAGAAATCTAGCTTCTCATCCACCGTAGCCTGTCCATACATAACATGCCAGGGCAAGTTTTCCAGGCCATCTAAAAGTTTGTCCTGATTAAAGTATCGAAAATCTCTATACATACGCAACACTGGCCTGCACCCAGCACGAGGCACTGAAAGACTACAAAAAACGAGGCAATGATCAGACACGTCATGCACATCCTTAACTCCAGAATTTTGTATTAATGACTCATTTGTAACTAAAATTAGATCCAATAAAGTGGATGTGCTTGAAGTAATTCGGGTCGGCTCCGATATAATCTGTATTAACCCGTATATATTTATCATTTGCAAGAATTGTGTAACCGAGGGATTGTTGTAACAAAGAAGATCAAAATTAAAGTCCCCGAGAACAACAATATCATCACACAGAGGCAGCAAGTTAGAAATAGTATCCTCTATAAGTTCGAAAAATCGCCGAGCACTCCCACTAGGCTTCCTGCACACCACCCCCACAGCCAACCTCAAATTACAGAAAGTCAACTGAACCCACAATTGTTCCAAATCCTCACACATCGTTTTGTTTATTATACTAAATTTTAACCCTTTCCTTACATAAAAAGCAACCCCACCTCCCCGAGACCCCCTATCATTTCTCACAAAAACGTAATCATCAATATTAATAGCATCACTTAAAATATCAGTTCTCAACCAAGTCTCAGATAAAGCTATGATATCATACATATCCCGCACGACATACTCGCGAAACTCGACAAATTGACTGCATAGTGACCTTATATTTAAATGAGCCAAACTAAACTGTGTCATTGACAAAAAAGTAAACAAAGAACAACTACGATGATAATCCCAACTCCAAATAAAACGAAACAAAAAATGATTCCGCGGCAATACCGTAAAACATTGTAACTACAGGATATGAAAAACAAATATATATAATGCAGTAAATACCTTACACTAATGAACGTCCAAAAAATCTCTCGCAGATTTAACCAGATAAACCCTACCGCCTTCCGCCCTCCTCATGTAAATCTTCCCATTCTTGATCCACAGAAACTTCACATTATTAGCAGTCTTAAATTCGCGCGCCGCAGAATACAGCACCCTATTAGATTTTGTCAGCGACTCATTCACATACACAATCCCGTTCTCCGCAGACGAGCTCGAGATGCGAAGGGGAAGATCGGTCAACTTAAGATCACGTTTCACTTTCCGGCACCTCAAAAACTCATCCCTGTCGAAGCGACGACAGAACTTCACAATGATGCCCCTACCAGATGAACCACTAGGATTAGGACGCAATCGATGACAAGCGTCCAACATAGCTGGTTGAACGTTAAAGCCAATGGCTTTTCCAACCTCCTGCACAACAGATACCACATCCTCCGATTTACTCACCGGAATGCCCCGAATCTCCAGACAATTGGACCGGGAGTACTGTTCCATATCATTCAATTGTTCCTTCAATGAGGAATTCTCCTCCTGCAACTTAATATTAGCTTCCTCCAGCGCCTCAATCCTCCTCAGACTGTCATCTAGCTTTTTCTCCTGTTGTCTCAATAGCTCATTAGCTTCACTAATCCTCTCATGGCATTGCTCAATCGAGTAGTTTGTCGCCATTTGAGTATCGCTCAATGCGTCAATCTTCCCCTGACACAATTCAAGCGATTTGTTAGTTGTTTGTTGACTTACACCCAGCTTGCGCAGCTCCAACATAATCTCCTTTAGTGTCGGTTGCCCGTTACACACACTGCAAGACCAGCTGTCGCGGCCCAGAATGCCCAGCAGATCCTGTGGAACATTCGCACAGTTTGTGTGAAACCACGAATCACAATCTTTGCATTTAATTTTATCGCCTGTTAAAATTTTGCACTGTAGGATATTGTCTCCCAATTGTAAAATTAACAATCTCGTACCATTACATAAGCCTTCGTTAATGCTGAAATTTCTAACCATCATCACAATACAATATACTCTCAACTTCAATTCATGCGGAGGAAAATTTGGCGGGTTTAAAGTATTTAAATATTCAGGAAGAATAGCATCGTTTAAATCTCCATTATCACAATTTTCAACACTATCCAAGTTTGTATATATTTTTTCTGTTTTTATATCTAACAGTTCTACCACTTTTTTGTTAATGTCTTCAACATCAGAATATCTATGAATCGCTTTTCTCTAATTGGTTCCTCCATATATACGTTCAACGATATCCGAATTATAAATACATCTCTGTGGCAATTCTAAATTGCTATTCATATCGTTCAAAACTCCATCTCCAACATCCAATAAAAACTTGGTGAATTCTTGTTCCTGTGGTAGAGCCCGCATATTTTGTGTTTAAGAAAATTTACGGAAATAACTCCAAAGAGAACTAAATTTTATACTTAAATTCACTGTTTCACAGCGGGTACCATTTATTTTAACTGGTAACAATTGTCAAAAATCTCCTCGCAACGCCATAATTTTTCCACCAAACGGAGCATCACAATTCATAAAGTCTTGTAAGGTTCTGTCTATAATGTCTAAAGCATACCTTGGCGCCACAGGTTCTTCATCCCAAATAAAAACATCTACACTCCTTAAATAATCTGCTTCTTTTGAATTTTTTTTAAAGTTGGAAGATTAATCTAAAAACAGAGGAACAGGTAACCCAGACGTTTTATGAACTGTTCTGCCATGAGGAAGTAGTGTTGCTGCTATGCCCGTGAAGGCCATTGTACAAACAATTTTATTCTTACTCTTCAGTAAGCTGTAAAGGGTTGTATAAACATAAGTCTTACAGGAGCCTCCTGGACCGTCTATATAAAAACATGAAGATTCAGAAATTGATTCATTTATGTTAGCATCACATTTACCCAAAATAATATCTACAATTTCTTTCTGCTTTTCATTTAGGTGGTTATATTGTCGTGATCCTATTTCTATTGCTTGTTCTTCATTTGCATATTCAATGTCGTGGCATGGTAGGAAATATTGAAAGATTGTAATCTTCCGCAGAAAGCATGGAACTAATTTGAATCTAGGCTTTCTTGTCCTTCAGTATTTCATAATCTTGTGAAATTGCTTCTTTAAATTCTTCCCACAATTCTTCCTGATAAATTGGTCGGCAATGCATTAAAATACGAATGAATAAATATCTCAGCTGTCTGGGCATCATTCAAAATTTCAGCTTCATTCATGCATGGCTCTTTTCCACTCGTGATGATCTTAAATAAGACCTAATTTTAAACACGCTGCTACATAAGATTCCTGTATTTCTCCATTTACTGTTTTCAGATCTTCAAATCTGTTTGCTCCTTTAATATGAAGTAATAATAATCGAAAATGAAATAGTTCAATTTGGCTGGGGCTCACGGAGTACATGCGTCCAATAACTTTGAATTGTTTCTGTCGGCGTATACTTTTACAACGACAACAAACATGATAGCTACCTGTGATAGTTCAGACGTACGCACTTTTGGCGATCGGCTCCCGTGCGTATTAAAAAGAGACGGAAACGAAAAATCTGACCTCGCTAGATCGAAACGGTACGCGCCTATTGCGCATTCTCCACGACTAACATCACTTTTATTAGATAGGATACTTCCTATCAATACAATGTAGGTGTATATAAAAAGTCACTGTCTGTATGTTCTATAATTCGAAATATCGATTCTGTTTTGCTTACTTTATGTGTATAGAATAAAATGGGCAATTACATTTATTGCTAAACAAACAAGACCATTTCGGCTTATCTGTGATCCGCTCCCAACAATGTATTAACCTACTGGGGGTTGCAGGTTTGTTAGCAATATAAATACATACCTGTTTCTTTGTGTAAATATTTGCTGCTGATATAATATAGAAAATTGCGGGGCCCAACGATTCAAGGAAAATATAATTATGCGAGTGATGCTGATTTTTGGGAAATGGGTAGATTATAAATAAGAAGAAGACATTGATTTAGCGAATAAATACCTTTAAGAACACTCTGTATAATCACTTGTGCATCAGTATTGTCGATTGCTATTATAGTCAAATGTTTGGCTATTTCCATTTCACTCAACTTTGTAAATCAAATTATAAAAAACTTATATCAAATAAAACAGATGTATGGGTTTTTTAAATCAGAACAGAGATACATAAATGATTTCTAGCGGTTTCCAAATTAAATCTAGAATGCAATACACAAATTAATACACAAATTAATTTGACATATACAGGGTGATTCAGACCACCTGTACACTATCTTTTACGTGGAAAGTATCGGAGCTACGGACTTGGGAAAAAATCCTGCTGTGTAAATTGCTCATGAAGAATTTAATGAAAATATTTTCATTTTTCTCGGAGTCACCCCTCCCGAGATAATAGGGGGCGGGGGTGTGTTTCTCAAGAATTTCAAATAGGATTGGGGGTCGTGCGATACATTATTAAAAAGGAATTAGAAGAAGAAACCTTTTTTATCTAAACATTTCTTCAATAATTCCAACCGTTTCAAAATGGCTGCCAACTTACGAAAAAATTTTAAGGTTGCAAACAATTTTCTTTGTGATCAACCCCAGCGATTAAGAACAAAAACAAACCTAGCTTATGATTGTACAAGAGTTTGCCTTTCGTGTCATGTATTACAAAATGTCATTTTGCCAAAATTAGTATCATCCCCGCACCGCTAAAATTAAGGATCATTCGGGGGAGGTTTTCTCGAAAAATTCAAATAGCAATAGGGGTTTATTTCCATTTCATCTAAAAGACACTTTCCAACCTGACAACTTTTGTCTAAAAGTTATCCCTCTAAAACGAGTCACTCTTGAGGGATTGCTTAAGAAACGTGAACGCGACGAAGTTCTTCTTCAGAAATGCTCCTGCATACTTCCACTATCCGCCGCATCGTATCCTGCCTATCAGTTGGACGATCTTTATACACTTCCCCTTTCAACTTTACAAATAAATAAAAGTCCATACAAGTGAGATCCGCGGTGACCTTGCTGGCCAGGCTACCGGACCGCCTCTCCCAATCCATTTCCTTGGGCATATTTGATTCAATATTTCCATGGCATGCCTAGAGAAGTAAGCAGGGCACCCATCATGTTGAGACCACATCAACTGCCTAGTTTCTAGAGGGACGTCTTCCAACAAAACCGGTAAAGTGTCTAACAGAAATCTTGGATAATTGTGTCCGTTTAAAACATCGTCAAAAAAATAGGGACCTGAAAAAGAAATGTTATGCACCTTTTTCTTAAAATGGTAGGCACAATATATATCATAATATTAAAAGCGAACTGGCACAACACTTTACGGGTGGGGATATCGGTCGCTGGGTCTCTTTTCAACTGGCGGAGATCGTATGGGTGAGGTCGTGCACTCGATCGGCATCATTCCGATGGATGCTTGGATCTGCTCAGCGCTGTTCGCAGTCGTAGTTCAAACGTCGCTCCCGTAGGTAGAATGGTTTTTGCCGTATTAAATTAAACGCAAATAAT
Organism: Xestobium rufovillosum; assembly: GCA_963966045.1. Lineage (NCBI taxonomy): Eukaryota > Metazoa > Arthropoda > Insecta > Coleoptera > Ptinidae > Xestobium > Xestobium rufovillosum. The sequence goes on from OZ014497.1 coordinate 34,430,497, forward strand.
TATTTAAGAATATTTTATGGGAATATTTTGTGGTGCACCGATTCACCACTACGTAAAAGTCGTGGAGCGTAGCGCACGAGTTCATCTAGTTTTAATTAAATTCTTCACGGGCAATTTACTCAGACCGTAGCTCCGATACTTTCCCCGTAAAAGATAGTGTACGGGTGGTCTGAACACATATATAGATCACTATATCGCTTGAGAGAGTGCAACAACACTTGTAAAATTGAAACTTGACCTTGGCGCCATTTTTACCTACTTTAGCTGTCAAACAACATAACCCAAGAATTTTCAGTAAGAAGAAACCACAATATTTTGATAAGCACATTGTTGTTAATAAAGCTTCTTGTCACGGAGAATGTAACTTTGTAATATATGGTAAGAGCAGGTATTTTGGACATGAATTTATATTTTCTTTTGCAAGAAGAAAATTTTGTGTCTAGTCGTACAAAGTTGTTATTATATTAACAATTTGATTATAGGTATGTACATATAGAGCTCTAGACTCATTAACTTCGCTGAGCAGTACATTATGAGAGTTTCCAGTCAATCAAGTTCTCATACTTTGAACCTGAAGATGAATTACCGGAAATGGATTCTGAAACAAACTATCGCTGCCATGGAGGATCATAGAACATTAGCGGTAACTTTAGATGCTATTAGAGAAATATCAAGAGCATGGGATACAGATGTCTCAGCAACAACAATTCAGAATTGTTTTAAGAAAGCCGGATTCTCCCGACATTCGTGAAAATGAAGATCATTCGTTGGATGAAGATGATCTTAGTCTTATTGAATTAAAGGCAACGCTTGCGAAATGCAGGGAATCGGTACAAATGGAAGATATTAATTAAAGGCAACGCTTGCGAAATACAGGGAATCGGTACAGATGGAAGATATTGACGTAGAAGAACATTGCCATCGACGACGACATCCAAATTGCAGAATTTCCAACTAATGATGACATTTTGTCTAGTTTAAAATGTCACTCGTCTAATTGCGAAATGTCCGACAGCAAAGGCAACGAAGAAAATGAAAGTGAAGGCGTTGAGACTGGGATAACAATACCAACAACTAATCAGTTAGGTGACAGTTTGTAACATTTTTAATTTTTTGTGTGCAAGTGAAGGTCTGTACAGCAATTTTGTGAAAATGAACAGTTATGTCATCAAAAACAGTGCAAAATTACACTTTTTTATTAAACAATGATTTGATTGGTTACAGAATTGTAATAACCTGCATTTTGTATGGGTATATTGTGTATAGTTACGTTATATGTTATTTTGTGAATAATGCAATGTATGGAAATTTTAATAAAATGTTCTTAAACTCGAAGTTTCTTTAACTCAATTTTTTTGCGTCCCTTGAGATTGAGATTTGACTTATGGGAGTTCCACTGTATTTTTTATTGACCTTGTAAGAATAGCAATTGAAAAATTCGACAAATTACATAAAAATCACAATTTATTGTGCATGTTTGATACAAATAAAAATGAACTAGTCCCGTTCCACGCACAAATCACGATGATCCCGTGCTCTGTTTGTATGTCCGCAACCTGGGTCTCGGTGGCTTCAGCAACTGTGCTTCCAAGTCAAAACATCAGGATCCAATCACGTGGAATAAAAAGGCGGACTCAGGAAACATTCACAATCTATATTTTTACGTCAAAATTATGTTAGTTTTAAACGAGTTTGATTCCAAAAGGAACAGCAGGTATATGGGTGCACTAGGAGATGAAAACTTCACACAAAAAAAGAACACTTAAACTATTCCAACTGATCAGAATAATAAATGTATGGGATTTTAAACCACATTCAAAACGTGAAACCAAAGAACATAAGTAACTAAACAAACAATATTTTCTTTGGTTATGTTACTTGACACTTGTCAGTTGTTGAGCCAGCAAGCAACTCCAGATTTGATTGGACCACATCCACCAATCAACCGCGAGTATGTAAAAATGGCGTAATTTTCTATCCCTTTTTATTGCATGACCGGAATTGATGCGCAATGGTCCAAAGGCGGTATATTTATCTAAGTATGTGGGTCTGAATCATCCTATATGTCATACGAAAGCGCTGGAAGGCCATGTGCAAAAAATAAAACTGCCTTGCAAGTTATTAACGCCCAATGAAAGTTAATATCTTGCAGTTAATATTATTCACTTGCAGTGAAAGTTAGTATCTTGCACTACAAGTTAATAACTTACAATCTATAAGTCAATATTCTGCATTGCCGGTTAATATTTTGCAATGCAAGTTGATAAATTGCAATGCAAGTTGATATCGTGCAATGCAAATTGATATTTTGCAATGCAAATTAATACCTTGCAATGCAATCTATTATCTCGCAATGCAAGTTAATAACATGCAATGCAAGCCATTATTTCAAAATGCAAGTCAATAAAGTGCAGTGCAAGTCACTAAATAGCAATGCAAATTAGTACCCTACATTGCAAGTTATATTTTGCATTACGAATTGGTATGTCGTAATGTAACATTATGAATGCCAGTTCCTCCATAACTCAACAGGAGTTGTAGATATCGAAAAATGATTCAAATGAAAGTTGCATCCAATCAACTTCCTCACATTTTAAAATTATTTTCGAATATACAGGGTGTTGCATTTCTTCTGCACAGCACCTAACTTTGTTTTTTTAAATGGAACACCATGTATCTGATTGCATTTTGGATTTTTTTGTTAAATTTAAGGGTCACTTCGTTAACCATACATTGGGTCTAAGTCTTATACCTAGTTAGAGAGCTAGCGTCATTTTTGATGACAAAAAGGTGTCAGGCTGGAATTTTGCCAACCACTAGTTTACACTTTTCTATGTGACAGAATTTTCGCTTGCAATCATTTCTATTTTTTGTTTTTAATAAAACATGTATACTTTGTATAATGGATCTTTGCGAGTGTATAAAATTAGTTAAGACATACGCGCCTACTGCTAGCCCGTACCATTCCTTAATATAAATGCAGCGACGTATGTCATTTGGTTGTAAGGCATACGTCTCATAATACAATATTGAGCGGAACACAAATGCGACTATATGAAGTGATGTCGAAGCGCCATTCAGCGTTACAGTTCATAGGCGTGTGGTGTAGGTACCTACTGTCAAGTAAATGTCATAATGTGGAATTAATTTTATAAACTTTTTATAATGTTTTACGGTGTTTCTGATGCTTTAAAGATTAGCTTGCGTACAGTTTCCAGCATCAAAGTACGTTCAGAAAGAAATGAGCCTTTGCTTAGTCCAGGAAAATCCCAGCCACGGAAAAAGTAAAAAACCGAAGATTTAGACGAATGCCAAAAAATGGAAATTCGTAATGTTATATACAACATGTATGCACAAGGCAAGTTTATTTTTTAAATAGGTACTATGAACTCACTAAAATCTAGAATTGCATCACAAAATATATCTTAAAAATCTAAGTTTCTTTCATTTCGTCTTCTGCTGGTGCCATACCTACTAATTAATACATGATGTAACTGTTAAATTACCATATTTATATCTGTACCTGAGCAAAATAAAAACACACGCCACTGCTTGACAATCACTCGACCTTGAAATGATTTGTGCCGGTGACAAATTAGTGTCTACATTAAAATTTTTGTGCATATACTTTGATCCCTCTATAACACTCCTCTGTTTACTTGACAGACGGACACTAATTTGTCACCGAGCCCTCACCAACCCCCCAATTTAGTACGTCTGCCTTCTGCCCTTGACTGCAGAAAATGTCTGCCAGTTGCATTTTCTTATCATAGTACCTACGAGACAACAATGTGTAGAAAAAAATTGAACTTGACACTAATTAGTCATCGCATTTTCATTAGTTCTCCAGTTCCACAGATCTGCCTCCATCCTAAGACATGAAACAATGTCTGCCAGTCTGATAGTCAAGTAATGAGTGCAAAAGATATGAGCCAGACACAAATTTGTCACACAACCTGTCCAACAGGTAAAAATAGAAATGACTGCAAGCGAAAATTTTGTCACATAGAAAGTGTCTGCCTCCCTCTGAACTAGTGATTGGCAAAGTTCCAGCCTGACACTTTTTTGTCATCAAAAATGACGCTAGCTCTCTAACTATTACGGCTTCGGCGTTATGTGACATTAAAAATCGTCATTTTTCAAATTTCATCAGTTAAACCTTGGAAACGGTACGAGATAAAGAAAAATGACTTACATGTCCCTATCCTAGTTTTTAATTCTCCATCTAATGGACCTGGAAAATACTGCTTCCTGATTGGCTACTTTCTGGTCATTTTTTGACCAATCAAGAAGCAGTATTTTCCAGACCCATTAGATAGAACTAAAAACTGGGATAGGGACATGTAAGTCATTTTTCTATATCTCGTACCGTTTCCAAGTTATAACTGATGAAATTTGAAAATTGACGATTTTTAACGTCTCATAACGCCGAAGCCGTAAGACTTAGACCCAATGTATGGTTAATGAAATGGTCCTTAAATTCAACAAACAATTCTAAAATGCAATTAGATACAGGGTGTTCTATTTAAAAAAAAACCGCTAGGTGCTATGCAGAAGAAATGAAATAACCTGTATAGTCGAAAATAATTTTAAAATGCGAGGAAGTTGACTGGATGCAACTTTCAATTGAATCATTTTTCGATATCTACAACTCCTGTTGAGTTATGGAGGAACTGGCATTCATATGTTACATTACGACATACCAATTCGTAATGCAAAATATAACTTGCAATGTAGCGTACTAATTTGCATTGATATTTAGTAATTTGCACTGCACTTTATTGACTTGTATTTTGAAATAATAGCTTGCATTGCATGTTATTAACTTGCATTGCGAGATAATAGATTGCATTGCAAGGTATTAACTTGCATTGCAAAATATCAATTTGCATTGCACGATATCAACTTGTATTGCAATTTATCAACTTGCATTGCAAAATATTAACCGGCAATGCAGAATATTGACTTATAGATTGTAAGTTATTAACTTGTAGTGCAAGATACTAACTTTCACTGCAAGTGAATAATATTAACTGCAAGATATTAACTTTCATTGGGCGTTAATAACTTGCAAGGCAGTTTTATTTTTTGCACATGGGCTTCCAGCGCTTTCGTAATGTCAAGAGTGACAAAAAGTTAATTCAGTCAAATGGAAGTGATAAAAAAGAAGCCTCTTTCAAGCTTTTTGCAAGCTAAAAAAATAGTACTAAACCTCGTCGAATATTTTAAAAATGAAGAAAAAGAAGCAGACAGCAACGCACTAAATATACATGGAAGAGTTTCTGAAACGATAGGAGTTGGTTTAAGAAAAGTAGAAAGGATTGTACATGGAAAGAGCATGAGAGAGCCAGAAAAAAGAAAAGAAAAACGAAGAAGGAAATATGTACACGAAAACTAAGGATTTAAGTGATACCGAAAAAATGGAAGTAAGAAATGTTATTTATAATTTATATGAAGCAAAAGTTAATATTACTCTAGTAAGTTTACGAAAAACATTAAGAGAAAAGGGTGTTTTGGAAATTGGATTACATTCCTTGTCAAAATTAATGAATATATGTACTGGGTTTTCGATATAAAAAGGATTGCAATAGGAGATTCTTTTGTGAACAGCCGCACATAGTTCACCAAAGAGTTAAATTTTTAGAAATATGCAAAAAATCTTAATTCAAAATTTAGGAAAGTGATTTTTTTGGCGAGACGTGGATATTTTCGAACGGCAGTGGGTCAAAGTCTTGGTAAGATGATTCGGTGAAGTCAGTAAAGAGAAAGAAAGGATGTAGATCGGGAAAACGTTTTATAATTTTGTACGCACGATCTAGTTCCGGATTTGTACCTGGTGTTAGTTTAATTTTTTCGTCCAAATCAAAAAGTATGAACTACCACGATAACATGGACAAAGATTTATTTGAAAAATGGTTAACAGAACAGCTAATTCCAAATTTAGATGAACCTTCTTTAATTGTTCTTGACAACGCATCATATCATTCTAGAATATTAAAGAAGCAACCAAATTCTTCATGGAAAAAAATGAAATATTTGAGTAGTTACAAAAACAAAATTTGTTAATATCAGAATTATTGATGATTGCAAAGTCAATAAAAAATATAAAATTTATGCTGTCTGCGAAATATTAAGGGAACATGGTCATGAGGTATTGCGCCTGCCTCCATGTCATTGCCAGTTTAATGCCAGTGAATTAATATGGGCTGGCGCAAAAACTTATTACGAAAAACATATTGGAGATGGTTTACCTTCCGATCAAGTAGAAACAGTTTGGGAATCTTCTTTAAATCACATATCTCAAGAATATTGGAACAAGTCGGCGAATCACACGTAAACGCTTCAAGGAAACATGTTGTATTCGAGCAGCAATGTGTAGATACATACAGGGTTGACGGAAAGTCTGGAACACCTAACGTATCTCCCAGAACAATTTATTTCCTCCAAATTTATCATAGACTAGTATCTCCCCCGAAGAAGATTGATGTATTTTGTGTTATTCTCTTCATTGAGTCAGCCTGTATATGTGTATCGATTATCTAAGCAATTTTTTAAAAAAATAAATACAAAAGTTTCTCTTTATACTGAAACTAGTGCAGAATCAGAACTTTTTACTAGGCACATTAATTCCTTTTCTCGGAATAACTATAACAACTTTTCCTGATCGTGTAACCGAGTTTCCGCTAAGAGCAAGTCGCAATAACCGTCTTTTATAAGAACGACACTTCTCAAATGCACTGCGACGAAGCCATGCAGGGTTCCATTATATCAATACACATGAATGTGTGACACGGAATCAATTTGGTTAAGCGGAATTCTATTCTGATGGTCGACGCTTTTATTGAAAAATTCATCTATCATTTTAAAATTGTTACCGGTTTCTGAACGAAGGGTGCATTTAACTCCCTATACAGGGTGATTTTTTTTGACCGTCTATTAGAAGTATCTGGAGAACTAAAAGAGATATTGATTTGAAATTTTGACTGTGGTCGAAATCGGGTCGGATCTATTTAATGAAAATATTTTCAAAATGGTGGCATTTCCGGGTATACCGGAAGTTGACACCAACTTTGTTATCTTAAATGGAATGCTGCCATTTTCTATTTTTTTTTAGATTCCACGGAAAATTTTAATGTCAATTCAATAGAGGTTCGCTATGTCTAAAATTAATATTTTCGGAGATATAAATTTTTTTCTCAATATTTTGACAGTTGTGGTAGATTATGTAAAAATTAATATCTCGATAACGTCTAGCAGTAAGATGTTCGATTTTTTATGGTGGCAAGACGAGGTGTTGGAGTTACTAATCAGGCAAACAAATTTTCAAAATCTATTACACAAAATTTTCTAATCAACGACATATGTTGATCGCACAAAAGTAGCAAAAAGTCATTTTTCTTAAATAGAATGATACCATTTTCAATTGTTTTTTAGATTCCACGGAAAATTTTAATGTTAATTCAGTAAAGGTTCGCTATGTCCAAAATTAATATTTTCGGAGATATGAATTTTTTTCCAATACCTATTTTGACAGTTGTGGTAGATTATGTAAAAATTAATATCTCGATAACGTCTAGCAGTAAGATGTTCGATTTTCTATGGTGGCAAGACGAGGTGTTGGAATTACTAATCAGGCAAACAAATTTTCAAAATCTATTACATAAAATTTTCTAATCAACGACATATGTTGATATGTTGATCACACATAAGTAGCAAAGAGTCATTTTTCTTAAATTGAATGATACCTATTTAAAGAAACCAATTAAAAAACGTGAAAAAATGCGCGTTTAACAATGTATGATGTTTCTCTACCCAAAATGAATAGTATTTTAGATACCTACTAGATGGGGCGCCAGGTCATTGTTCTGCAGCAGTTACTAACGAATTGTACCAGATGTTTGAAGATAGATGGATACGACGTTTGGGTCCATGGAGTTGGCCTGCCAGGTCTCCAGACATTACACCGTTGGATTTTTATCTTTGGGGCCGTATAAAGGATAAAGTGTATCAATATCCACTCAACAACAGGGATGAATTGGTGGAAAGAATTGCTACAGCATTTGCAGGCTTAGATCCACATGAAATTCGTAGCGCTACTACACACGCCGTAAATAAGCCAATTATTAAATGTGTAGAAGTTAATGGACTACATTTTGAACAGTTTTACTATCACGTACCTACTTTATTTTTTATTTAGTTAAAATAAGTTCAGTGGTGGTAATTCAGGATAAGTTCCATTAAATGTTCTGTATGTCCTGTTAATTATTTTATCGCATTTTCCATGAATGTTGAATAAATTCATAATATCCGAGTAAGAATAATTATCATTTGCCATATCCTATTCGTTAAACACCAACCGTACTAAATTACTAAAAAATACCAATTGCTTTTATTAGACATTATTTGTGAAATTTGTGAATATTTTGTTTTGTCTACAAGCCAAGGTCTACTTACTAGAAGGCGGCGCTCTTCAATTTTGATCGATGAAATAAGAAAACAGCAAATATCTAAAATACTATGCATTTTAGGTAGAGAAACACCATACATTGTTAAATGCGCAATTTTTCACTTTTTTCAATTGGTTTCTTTAAATAGGTATAATTCTATTTAAGAAAAATGACTTTTTGCTACTAACGTGTGATCAGCATTGATTAGAAAATTCTATGTAATAGATTTTGAAAATTTGTTTGCCTGATTAGTAACTCCAACACCTCGTCTTGACACCATAGAAAATCGAACATCTTACTGCTAGACGTTATCGAGATATTAATTTTTACATAATCTACCACAACTGTCAAAATATTGAGAAAAAAATTTATATCTCCGAAAATATTAATTTTAGACATAGCGAACCTTTACCGAATTGACATTAAAATTTTCCGTGGAATCTAAAAAAAAAATAGAAAATGGTAGCATTCCATTTAAGATAACAAAGTTGGTGTCAACTTCCGGTATTCCCGGAAATGCCACCATTTTGAAAATATTTTCATTAAATAGATCCGACCCGGTTTCGGCCACAGCCAAAATTTCAAATCAATATCTCTTTTAGTTCTCCAGATACTTCTAATAGACGGTCAAAAAAAATCACCCTAGATATAATGTGTTCTATGTTCCTTAAACGCGATAAAAATTGTTCTCCAAGCCTTACCAAGAATTGTGTGTTTTTTAAGCAGATTAACCCCTAATAAATAAATCGGTTTCTTCCCAGTGTGCAGGAGCGTAATTAAATAAATATAATCCATTTACTCTATAGGGTTGTATGTATCTCAAATTTCGAGAGTCATAAATCCGGCTACTTTATAGTTTTATAATACTATTATTTAGTGTCTCACTTGGCGGGGAATTTATTCGGTCCACCGAACCCGCAAACTGTAAAGAGTTACCACAGTTTCTGCGCGCAGAAGAGTAAAGAATCAAAAAAAACACAGTGGATTATAAACGTACTTTTCTGCATACAGAATTATCGACAGAGTTTTGAGCTTTCAGGAATTATTAAATAAGTTAAAAATAAAGTAGTGAGGGGTGGTTTTTTTATTCACACATTATTTGAGGATACGCGGGAGGTGATTTGGGAAATGTGGGTATAGATAATTTATTCAGGTTACCAATCTTTTTAAGAGGAAAGTTGCGAGAGATTGAAGGAGATCCATTTACTAAAGAGAGATGGCGAAGTTCCGTAATATAAATTTTAATTTGAAAATCTCTTTACCACACGCAGTTATATAAATGACCCCATCTACGATCCTTGACATAGATAGCGCATTTTTTCGTTGCGCATGCTCAGTAAACTGTTCAAAACCTGCCAGCGACTGATGGCGGGCATAACCTCACTTTTGGAGGCCATATCGATCCAGAACTATCATATTCTATCTATTTAGAAACTTCAAACTGGGCAGCTCTCCTTTGTTGTAAAATTAATACGAAATAACTTCAAAACGATACGAACATGGCCTACTTGCTTTATTGCAGCCGGGAACCTAAATAAAACAAATTCAATAAAAAACGATACGAACCGATACTTCCGCCTCTTACAATTTTCCATACGAATTCACCGACCTAAGCAATAATTGTAAATAAAAAATACACAAGACGCGGAGGAAAGGAAAAGGAAACAGCCACTTAATTGAAATTACAATCCCGAAAAGGAAATACAAGCAGGGAGAGTGTGCTGGTCGAATTTTAATTCCGCGGAGTCGAATAAATCGAACCTGAAGCAGCCACGGGGCGGAGAAGCGAGGCCCTGCTTTTTTTATTGTATCACGGGACCCCACAGTCGGCATATTTAAAACAGAAAACGCTAAAAATCAGGAGAGAGTCCAAAATAGTTCCTAGAACTCATGGTGACGTCACAAGCCAGGTTAATCATCTTCAATGTTTGCTTCTTTCTTTAAATACGCTACTAATATCTTCAAACAATTCATGTTGACAATTTAAATTATTCATATAAAATACATGATACTATTTTAAAAATCTTGTATAAACATTTTCAATTCTGATCATAAATAATATTTTCCCACGACCCCCTAGGAAAGCGGTATTGCATACAGCATAGTAGGCCGGAAACTTGACAATAATTGCGTTGCCCGTCCGCTAAACTCGCAACTGTGCTGTAATATTTGAAAATCGCACAGGTTCATACAAATTTTGTAGGCAGCTTATTGAATAAATGTCCTGTGGCGCCTAATATTTTTGTCACTTTCCATGCTCGTTACGTAATATACTGTATCCCCACCATTGAAAGTTGTATAAACTTGCTTCCCTCAGAAGAAAAAAATAATATCAGAAATAAAATCTGTCAAATTGCTAAAAAAATCAGCAATTCATCTGCAAAAATTAATAAAAATGAAAAAGAACTTTTAAGTAACATTAAAATTACCAAATCATTCCGTAAAAACAACCCACAAAAATAATATTGTAAAGATCGTTTTGAACAAAAATATTTATTTGGTAACAAGTAGGCTTAGAAATTCCAGAGAAGCAGACATCGTTTATTATGATCGTTGCCATGGATGCAAATTGCAAAGAACAAAAAGTGGTGGCAAATGCATAATTTCTTTTGCTAAAGTCTGCCGAGTTTATGCGTGTAATATAAAATACGGTGCTTATTAAATTACATTTTAAGTGGTAAAATAACAATTTTTCCGTTTTAAATTGTGATTTATGGGTAATTTCAAGTGTGTTTAACGAAAATGACTTGAATGAATTAATGAAAATAGTTTTTTCCGAATAATAATTAAGTGTACGCGAAGGTTCCTTAATATACGAGGGGGAAATGAAAAATTACGCAACAAATTGGGATTTAAGGTAATTTTAATATTTATTTTTGTCGTTGTTAAAGACGATCACGAGTAATTTTTGTTTTAGGTAGGTGATAAAATTTAAGGATAAGTACCTACTTTAGATTTACAGGGTGAGCATTTTTTTAAGTTAAAAAATTTCCAGCGCTTTCTATAATGTCCTACTCACCATATTCGGTATAGGGAACTATTAAACAATGGCAGTTATTGAAAAGATTGTTGTTTGGTTTGTTAAACTTACAATAATGTTGTAAGTTATAATTATTGCAATTTTCGAGTTCCTAAACCAAAAAAAGTCTATGAAACAGCGTGTATGTGAACAATACTTGCGGGTTGCGGGTGTCGCACTGAAGACGCAGAAAATCAAAAATACCAAAATCGTTCTCACCTTTTTTGAGAAATTCGACGAACCTTTCTTTAATTTGTCGTGTAATGTTTTGCAGAAATGCTTTTCTGTAATTAGACATGGCTGGTTTAGTTGTTTGATTTGATCTATTATCCAAATGATTCTAGGAATAAAAACAATTTTATAATTTTGGGTACCTACAAGATCTTGGTGCAGGTGCAAGAAAAGATCCCATTTACTTGGTGGATAAAACGTGATGCACAGCACCCAAACTGTAAATAACCTGTTTCCACTGCAAAACTGCTATAATATTATATTAAATAATAATAATAATAATAACATTAATAGCCTTTATTAGCAAATATGCTATATAAAAAATCAGGTTCTGCAACAACAATAATAATAATAATAATAAACAAATAAAACTGCACTAATAATTTTCTATAACATATTGGACAACCTCCCTCCTAAATGTTAAGGCTATCGGAACGCTTGGAATATTTTAGGAATGTAACGTTCCCGCTGCCAATGGATTATTCCAACATGGTTTAAGATATTCGCGTGATTATTTTTTTCTTGTTTCAATTAAACATAGATCTAGGACTGTTCGCTAATAATTTTCATTAAAAACCATAAATTCAACTTTAAAATCTACTTCACAATCTATGAAAATCGGACATATTGTAGCTAGAATATTTATTACATTTTTCGTTTTTTTTAGAAATTATAATCGTAGAGTCATAGATTAGACTTTTCATTTTGACGGTATAAAAAAAAATATAATAAATTTTTGATCATCATAAGGTTCTCAGTCCGAAGACTGGTTGGACGCGTACCTCCATTATTTTCTATCCTGAGCTAACCTACGCATTTCCCTAAAAGTAGAACATCCTACATCCCTAACTATTTGAGAGCAGTAGTCTAATCTAGGCCTACCCCTACCTCTTTTTATTCCTATCTCTGACTCTAGTATGTCGCGAACTATTCCTTCGTGTCTTAGAAGGTGTCCTACCATCCTATCTCTCCTACTCTTTATTGTTTTCCATACCTTTCGCTTTTCCCCAACTCTTTCTAATACTTCCCTATTGCTAACCTTATCTATCCACGGTATCTTCATCATGCGTCTGTAACACCACAGTTCAAACGCTTCTACTCTTTTTCTATCCGCTTCTCCTATTGTCCAAGTTTCGCACCCGTATAATACCGTACTCCATACATACGACTTTAAGAGTCTCTTCCTAGTCTCTATATTAACCGTTCTCGAACATAACAGTTGTTTCTTTTTGTTAAACGCAACTCGTCCCTGCGCCATTCTTTGTTTTATATCTTTAGTGCTCCTACCGTCTTGGGTTATTTTACTTCCTAAGTAGCAGAAATCCGCGACCTCCTCTATCTTCTCATTTCCTATTTGTATTTCAATTTTAGTTCTATTTTCACTCCATCTACATACCAAAATTTTAGTTTTCTTTTTATTGATTTTCATGCCGTAGCCCTGTGTCAAAACTGCTTCCATTTCATTCAAAGCCGCTCCTAATTCTTCTTTGCTAGATGCTAACACTGCTATATCATCCGCAAATCTGAGCATGTTAATAGTTTGGCCCTGTACATTGATCCCTGAGGCTGTTCTTTCCTTAACAATATTAATCGCATCTTCGATATATAAGTTGAAAACTAGAGGTGACAATGCACATCCCTGTCTCACTCCCTTCCGGATATCTACTTCCCTTCGTTCCTGCTCACATTCTATAACTGCCTTTTGCTCTTTGTAGAGATTATGTATTATTCTTCTGTCCCTGTATTTCATCCCTACCTTTCTCAGCACTTCGAACATCTTCCCCCATTTTACGTTGTCGAAGGCTTTTTCTAAATCTACAAATCCTATATATACGCTCTTTCTCTTTTCTATCGTTTTTTCTATAATTACTCGTAAAGCTAGAATGGCCTCGCGCGTTCCTCTATTTCGTCTAAATCCGAACTGATCTTCTCCTAATATTTCTTCCGCCTTTTTCTCCATCCTTCTTTGCACAATTCTAGTTAAAATTTTTGACGCATGGGAAGTTAAACTGATAGTTCTAAAATTTTCGCACCTATCCGCGCCTTTCCTTTTTGGCAAAGCTACCATGATGTTCAGTTTGTAATCCTCTGGAATCTCGCCTGTCAGGTACATGCGACTAACTACCTAATTTAAATAAACGATCTATTACCTCTTGACCTGCGCACTTTAAGATTTCTGCCTGCAAGCCATCTATACCTGGTGCTTTATTATTCCTTAAACTTTTTAGTGCTAGCTCAAACTCTTCTCTCATTATAGGACTCCCTATGTTATCCCCTTCTACACTGCTTTCACTTTCTAATATATCTTGCACTTCCTGTCCCGCATATAAGTTTCCTAAATATTCTTTCCACCTATCTGCCTTCTCCCCGCTTTCGATTAGGATATCTCCTGCCTCATTCCTAATGCTTTTGGTACTAGATCCAATTTCTCTAAAATTTCTCCTAATTATTTTATATGCTTCATCAGTCTTTCCTATTTCGAACTTATTTTCCACTTCTTTGCACTTATCATCGATCCATTGCTCTTTCGCTTTCCTACATTTCCGAATAATTTCCCACTTGATCGCCTTATATCTTTGTTTCCCTATTTCATCTAACCTATTTTTATATTTGCGACTTTCCTCTATTAGACTCACAATATGTTTTGTTATCCAGGGTTTCCTACTTTCATTCTGTTTATGACCCAAAATATCCCTAGCTGAGGAAACTAAACTATTTTTAATGCAATTCCATTCTTCCTCTATGTCCCTAACAATATTTTCGCCCGCGCCCTTCAGTACTTCGTTTGTCTTTTTCTCGAACTTATCGCGCGTATCATCATCTTTTAGTTTCTCTGGGTCAAGATACCTTCTTCCGCTTCGTTTTTTCAAAATCTTAAATTTAAGATTGGCCTTCATAACGACTATATTGTGATCACTATCTATATCTGCTCCTGGATAACTTCTACAATCCCTAACTTGATTTCTAAATCTAAATTTTTGATAATAATGAAGTAATCAATTGGCTCCTGCACCTCTGCATTCGCCTTTTCAAGGGCCTAGAGGTGGTGGTGTCTAGCGGCGATATGTTTAAACTTCCCAAATTCAGGAAACAGGCGTGGCTAGTTTTTGTATGTATTCAGGTATTATTCTTGGGGCCTATTTTTCGTATCGACGACCTTCCAAAGTAATTTCCGATTCTTCCTTAAATTTATTATTCCTACACATATGAGTTGAATATGCAGGTGCACAGGTATCCCATTTATCAGAAACTTGGATTTCTTAAATAGAACTCCTGTAATATCATCACACTTTTTATTTCCCTGTTCGATTTTACTATATGATTGTGTAAGAGTTGCATTCTAGACTGAACTTATTGTGAAACTGGGCATCTGTTCATCATTCTCAAAATGTAATTTTTGAAACATCCCTACGTGTGACAAAAATTTTAAAAGAAAACTGAAACACAAAAATATGGGGTTTAGTTTAGAAGCAACTTATTTCGTATGCATACCTACTTAGTAAAATCGATCGAAGAATTAAAAAACGCAATATCTATAGAGTGTCCCATTCACCGAGTATCAATTCCCTTTGTACATAAAGTGTTCCGTACTGGCTAGCAAAGTTTCTGAAGCACTTATATCAGAAACCGCATCCTGAACCGATTTTGATAAAATTTATTTATCGCATAATTTATTAGTTGCAATCGTGAAGACCAAAATTCGCGATTCTACTTTAAATAGTTCCCAATTGCGACAGGGGGACACAATTGACACTCCCCGCATGTGATCGTACTGAACTGTAAAAAGATAAAAACAAAAAAAAATGTTTCACATGCTCTAGTGTTGCAAACAAAAAATATCTTTTGACCCCTTTTCGATGTTTCGATGTAAGAAAACCACCCTAAATATGTGCACCCAACAAATCATTTAGATTTGTCTGAGTTTGGGCCATTACATATGCGTCAATTTTATTGTTGTATATAGCACTTATAGTTCAGGAAAAAGAACACTGTGAGAGACAAACAGACATACAGACTGAGAGACAGACGGACGAACAGACAGAATGGTAAAACAAAGAGGGGTCTCTCATATAACTTCGCATAAATGAATAAATGGATCAACCTGTATAACAGATTCCCGAGGTGTGAATCACTGGTGGATTTCTTGTACACTGCCTTTGGATTTCCGTCGCCAACCGGAGATTTCCATTGCATTAATACAGCATGTTATTGGCCAAATAAGAACACATAACACATCCTATGAGCACCGGATTGGACTAATTTCGTATAAAACGTTTTTAGACAAATAATATACGTCAACTTCCAACTACGCCTTCCGTTATTTCTCTTCTCTGCGTCATATCAGGTAAAATCTGTCACGGAATTACGATGTACAAGAAATTAGCCGGGAAAGGGAAAGTTTAAAATTTGTGTTGTCACAGAAGGATTGGAATTTGAGCATTTAATGAACTGATTATTAAGAGTGGCGTGTACCGTCGATTTTCTGTTGCAGTCAGATGCAGATATGATGAAGCATATTATGTTTTACTTTATATACAAAAATCAATGTCTTATACCTAATTCTCTGCGCAACACTCATAAACTGAAGCGTCTCCAACATAAACGAAATACTAGTATACCTGATGCAGTTCAATATAGCTCGCATTGCTTTATTTTGTCTTTTCTGAAATTCCTGAACAAAAAAATCCATCACCATATATAGAACTGTTGTACAATATTCAAAATACGGGGCAACCACAGTTTTAAATACAAGTAGCCGTGACCAACAGCTAAGTTTGCCACTTATTCTAGACAGAAGGCCCGCTCTTTGAGATACTCCTTTCAAAACATAACTAGCATGCTCTTTAAAATTCAACTCATTGCCTATAATAACCCCTAAGTACTTAATTTTGCAAACACACTTTAACTCGATTTCATTCAAGCATATGGGACATAATTGATTTGCTACACTCTTGCCCCTCAAATACATATCTTCAGTCTTACTAGTATTTATAACCAACATATTGTTCTTCAACCACCTAGAAATTGCCTTCAGTTCACTATTGATAACTTCTGCTACCTCAGCCTTACTCTTCCCAATGTAATAAATAAGCGTGTCGTCTGCAAACATTTGTATACAACACTTATCCAACGTATCGACAATGTCATTTATGTACAATGTAAACAGTACCGGCCCCAACACTGAACCCTGCGGCACACCATATGTTGTTTGAACCTTCCCTGAAATTGAATTATTGTACTTCACCACTTGGAATCTATCGCTCAAATAACTTCCAAACCCACTTCAGTGCACTGCCCCCCACTCCCATTTTCTTTAATTTGCACATCATCAAGTCACGATTCACCGTCTCAAAAGCCCTTCTGTAGTCCAAGAATACCGCCCCAACACATTTTTTTCTGTATAAAGCATCCTTCCATCTGCCAATAACTGTTTGTACTGCTGTTTCACAGGAGCGCCCTTTTCTGAATCCTGCTTGTTGTGGTGTTAGGATATTGTGGTCTTCCATAAATTTTGTGAGCTCCAACACCTTTTCATATGTAGGTAGCATATTTATGGGTAGAAATTCCTCACACTGTACTGTATTTCTTACTTTTTCCACTGGTACCACTGTCTATGACTTCCATGTTTCCGGGAATATTCCTGTATCCAACGAAGAGTTGACTATTTCAAGGGGTCTATGCCCCAACACCTCAAACACACATTTCAACAATCTAGAGTTAATTCCATTTGTACTACTCTCTTTATTTGATAAATTTTTGACCACTCTCCTTAATTTCATCATCTTTACCTCCTCCAATTTTGTGAGTAATAAACCATCCTCTATTTCCTCCAAATTAATTGTTGTCCAGGAAACAGACATTAAATCTATTGGTTACATTATTAAATATTATACTGCTGTGGCTGCTTTTCTCCTGTCCTCTCATCAATTTCTTTAAGTTCTTCCACATAGTTTTTGAATCAAGTATGACTTATTAATTTTTGTCTCATAATATCGTCTTTTAGCTTTCCTTATCATATTGACGATCTTGTTTCTATGTTGCCTATAACTATTTCTATTTCCTAATTGCAATTTTTACATTCTCATCTAAAAAGCCTTGATGTAGCTAATATATGTATTTAGTACATTTAATTTTCAAGCACTTCACTTTAAATATTCAGAGAGATCAGGGTTTTAAAGTTGGGGTTGTTAATTTAAAAGGATTGTACCCCCCGTCCTAATGAAAGGCACTCATAATCTATTTTTCATCAAGTCAGAATTCGCAGCCCAGGTAGCAAGGTTGGATGCCGTCCGAGCCAAGAGCAATAACTTATTAAAAAAAAGGAGAGCGTGCCTACATTTCGCTCGGTCGCTGTTAAGGGAGCGAAAAAGCTACTAACATAAAAGGAAGCCCCGGATAAAATAACTTCCTGGCAAGCACAAAAGAAACAAAACAGGGGCAGATGCCGGGGCTATTGAAATTCAAAAGTAATAAATAAGCAGATAGAGCTCCTTTGTTGGGCCAATAAACTCCGAGGAAATACACCCAACGACGTCCACTATAAAATTAAATTAAATTACGCCGTCGCCGCGGTTGCCCCCTTTTTCGACCCCGCCCCCGACCGAAACAAAAGGGGCCGATAAAAATAAACTGCTCTGATCGAATTTAAGTAGCCCCAGACAGCTTTGAAGTGCTGCAATAGATCAATTTGGAATTTTCGAGGTCCAGCCTCGAGGGCTCTTCGCAGTTATTGGAATAACAGGGAAGGAAGCTGGAACTCACTTACAAGGACTCTGTACATACTGGTTGTTAGCACAAGACTGGGGTAACGAACGCGCTGTTATCGGATGTTAAAACTAGGATACTTAATTGGTTACAACTGCAGGAGTGTTTGAAAAACATTCCGGTATTCTTCTGTAACTGTAAGATTTATAAATCAAGGGAAAGAGCGCCACATGGAGCATTTCCCAAAATTATTTAGGTATATACAGGATGTTCACATTCTAAGTACCAGACCAAACTTATATTTCTTTAAATGGAAACTCTACGTGTCGTTGCATAATATGGATTCCCCATAAAATTCCATGAAAATTGATATACTACATGATGTGGTTTTGACTAAGGGATGTTGAGATATTAACATTTTTGTGCCATTATGGACCAAAATTTATGACGCTACTTACGCATACTAACCAAAGCCACCTAAAATTTCTTTATTGAAATAGGTTCACACACTGCTGTATTTTTGAAATCTATAAATAATTTTATCATAATACGTGAGATAATACAGGGTGGTTAAGTTATGCAAAACAGAAGTTTTCTCAAAAATTTCAAATGCAACACCATGTATATTATTTGTACAACTGATGGTCATTTTACTAAGCTTTTTATTGATGTGGATATTGTCAAGTCTACCAAGAAAAGTTTCGACAGAATGTACAATGGAATTATAAAAATGTAGTTTCGTTAGTATTTTACATTGTTTTTGACGATCTCCCCTATTTTGTCACCCAAAACTCCAAAAATGGTCTGCATTTTGTTTCTATAAAATATTTAGCAAATGAAGTTTACATTAACACAAAAAATCCCATTGCAAGATTATTTCTTAAAGATAATATTTTCTTCCATGGCACTCCTTGTTTGAACATTATATCAGACTTTAAATAGTATACTATACACGAGTTTATAATAGCATTATTAACGAGTTGTATACTATACTTTGTCCACGACTATCAAAACAGATTCCCAGAAAGAATTTACCTTCATTTCCCTCCTCCAGTGTAAGAAAGATTCATACATACGCTCTCAGGTATAATTTTCTTGGTTTTTTTGGACAATGAATCTAATGAGGCAAGTTCTGCAGCTTCTTTTATTGCTGGTGCTGTTAAAGAAACCTCGTTTTCACTCTCACTATTCATTATATGTATCTTCTTTTTTAGAATATGCATTTCAAATTAAAAGCAAACCATGCTGATTTGACGTTTCAATTTGAACTGACACATCGCGATCGCGGCCTACTAAATAAATGTAAAAAAGGGTCAAAGCGATGTTCCTATTGGTGTAGTGAATAATATTCATTAATCACTGCAGTGATTAATGTATCTAATTATGATTGAAGAAACACAAGTATAAAGAGTATATTATAAGATAGTCGTGGACTCCAAATTTCAAATAACTTAGTCGAAATGTACAGACGAATTCAAAATGAAACAAATACTACACCTACAAATTATGTGCAAGTCGCAAACAACATCCCTGACGCTACCAAAAAATGTGAATTGCCTACTTCATATGAAAGTTACCGCGTTGTCTTACAGTTCAGTTAAATTGAAAAACCATTATTTTTTAATAGCTCGGTTTAATTTTCTCGGTATAATTTTATGTGTGTGGGCATGACGTCATTTAGGTAAGCCAGGTCGAATTATTAATTTTGATACAACGGTGACGAGACATTCCGGTAAAAGAGCAATATCTCGGAATTCGCTACAAAATAATTTAACCCAGTTCCTGAGACCAAACTGTTTCCCCTAAATCAGAAATTTGTTTCAGATGTTACACCGAAGACGCCGAACACTTGAAGCAAATACAATGACTGAAATAGTGATTTATGGTCCAACTTATTTTCCCTATATTTACTAGAGATCTGTTTCACTAGAAATATTCCAAGAACTCCTAATATACCACTCTTAACTTATCTACGTACACATTACTTAATAATTATTAAAAATGGTATATTCTGTAGTAATACATTAAGTGGTCTGGAATTGTCGGAAATTTTACGAAAGCTGTTGCGAAAGCTGTTGCTTTGCTTGGTAACCACGAGTGTAAATTTGACAGTTAAAAGATCACGAGCGTTAAAAGGTCTTTATAACGCATTCTTTATAATCTTCACCATCAGCTCTCGTCATATTAAAAGCCCAATCATTCATTATCAGTCCAAGCTCTTGATTTGAACTAATTTCTAGAAGTCCACAATGCTTCTCTTTTAAAAATATTTCGAACTGTTTCCATATTGACTTTTGATTTTTAACTGTACTCCTCGGAGTAACACTCTGTACAGTTTTTTGAATATCTTCCAAAGATTCTTGGCCAAATCTTGCCATTTCAAAACGACGATGTTGATGCAAGAAAACTCGAAAATAATATGACAGTGACAGTTGCCAAGGTAGAAATTTCAAAACTATCATTCACAGCATAGTTGATTAAAAGCAAGGCGCATGTTTATCAGTTATTGGGAAAGTTAGGTAGGTTTTTATCGTTTACAATGACAGTTGATTGGTAGATTTTAAGAAATTGAAGAAATATCATTGGCTCTTAGAATAGGCGTGTATTAACCGAAATAATACACGCTTCTAGACCCAAATGAAATGTTCCTATTGGTCAATTTGACGATGAAAAAAATAATCATAATAATTTCACAGCAACCCGTATAGAATCTTAGATCCTGATTTACATACCTAGATTATTAAAGGGATAACAATAATCGTTAGGGGTACGCACTAAAAACTAAGGTTCTATTATACCTAGAACTTTCTTGTAATATAGTATATCGACCTAGTAATATCTGCTTTTAAGAGCCAATTATACGTACTCCTAATAAATTACCTACCCAGTTTAATTTAGTTCAGTTTGAGACATGGTCACAAGGAAGATTTTTAATTTGCAATTTGTAGAACTAATTGCTTTCATTACGCAACGGGACTATTCATTTTCATGGCAGAGTTCGAGATCAAGCAGTAAAGTCTTTTTCAGTAAAGAACTCTTTAGCATGCGGAAATTGCGGCCAAAATTCAACTCCGTCTATTTTAACTCGCTTCAAGGAGCACCAAGCTCATTACAAATACAGCCGTACAGATAAGTCTAGCATGGCGTCGCACGCGTTGGAAACGGGCCATAAATTCAATGTCAATAATCTCAAACTCTCAAAACCAGGAAATAATAAATTTGCTTTAAACGCCTTGGAAAGTATAGCGGTATATAAAAATAAACGTAGTTGTCTTAACAGCAATTATGGGCCGATTTCAAACTCAACCTTGTATAGATTTATCAGGTACCTAGACAGAATTTAAGACTAGCCATAACTACTTACCCTCCTGCGCTAAGAAACCAAATTTATTGCTCTTATGTAGTGTAAGTTATTAAGAATTCATAATAGGCAGGTTCGGTAATTTTCAAATTTCATTAAAATTGATAGAGTTTATTATACTGAAGGCAGTTATGTTGTTAATTTTTGTTAAAAAAAATCCTTCGCCTGTGAAGCCGTTGCAAAGTTTTCCGTCGGTGCGAGGCTAGAAATCGTACCTTGCAGCGAGAGTAGGCCGCGTGACGTCAGAACTTAGTATAACGTACAAGTCCCAGCTTCAGCGCGCAGCAGTCCCATAAGTATTATGCATATGCAAGTGTAGTTAAATTGTTAAATATTATTAACTGGTTCTAACTGGTGTTTTCTGTTTTGTACCCAGACTAATACATCGTACAGCACACCAATAAAACGGAAAAAGTGGTTCGTTGGAGCCAGAAGGAAAATCGGTCAGCATTATCGATATTTTCGCGAGTTAGTTTATCATTGCAAAAGTTTATAAAATTATCGGCTGCCCCATTGCAGCCACTCTAAATAAAATCGAACATGATGTAATTTATCGACAGTTTTCTGGGACCCCTTGGTACTTGGTAACGTGTTACGGTTAGCATAATTTGAAACAGGATGCTAGGAGCATGAAGGAGCCAAATACTGAATCGCCGAAGCGTTCCCTCCCTGAACTAAAAAAGGAAATTTTATTAACTATTTTACAATAATAATTAAATAGTACTGGTAGGACGCGTACCTCCATCCTTTCCCTGAGTTAGCCTACGCATTTCCGTAAAAGTAGAACATTCTACATCCCCAACTATTTGAGAGCAGTGGTCTAATCTGCTCCAACCTCTACCTCTTTATTCCTATCTCTGACTCTAGTATGTCGCGAACTATTCCTTTTTGTCTCAGAAGGTGTCCTACCATCCTACGATCCAATCCCCTATTCTTTATTGTCTTCCATACTTTTCTCTTTTCCCCAACTCTTTCTAATTCCTCCTTATTGCTAACTTGTCTATCCACGGTATCTTCAACACCCGTCTGTAGCATCACATTTCAAACGCTTCTACTCTTTTTCAATCCGCTTCTCCCATTGTCCAAGTTTCGCACCCATAAGTATAATTTCGTACTCCATACATGCGTCTTTAAGAGTCTCTTCCGAGTTTCTACATTAACCGTTCCAGAATATAGCAGTTGTTTCTTTTTGTTAAACAAGTACTTAGTATCTATACGTAGCGTAGTTTTTTGATTCGCGTGAGTTGTATTTGTTTCCGTTTTTTTAAAAAATTTCCAATCCGTTATAAAACTGTTAATTTGATAACTTGTCAATCACTTAGGTATACATACCTACATAAATGAGTAGGTATGTATTGTATTGTATTGTATCAGAGAATATAGGTAGGTACCTATTTTACAAACAGAAGTAAGCAGGTATCTACAATCTACATACCTACTTATACTGAATTATAAAAGGCATGTACAGTTAATAAATTGTTGACTTTGTTTTACTTATACCGGTCTGCCTTTACATTACTGTTTTGAGGTTGAATGAAATTAGGGTTAGATGAAAGAATCACACACCATTTCCACATTTACCGGGACATTTACCTACCTACTACATAAATATGGCAAATTATGTGAATCGGACTTTTGATACCCTTGTTGCATCATTATATCGATTATGTTGTCTTTGTTTTATGTTTCCCTGACACCTTACTTTAAAAATTCACTCTGGAAATAGTCCCAATAAGTATGTTATGAGATAGGTACCGCTTCACGGGCACTTCAAGAGAAGTGGGAGGAGCGCCTTACGAATCTCTGACGTCAAACCAATAACAAAGCGAACTAGCATGTGGGCGTGATAAGCTAACTTCTTTTGCTTATTACGCCGCAAAAAATTTTTTTAGAAAAAGAATTTCGCCGTAAATCAATTACAATAACAATTTTCTGTCATTTTCATGCCAAAAATAGATATCTTATTTTTCTCCGAACCTCCATATTCTCTATCCAACTACGGTGTGAACTGAAAATTCTGTTTCAGCGTTTTTTCTCTTACAGATATTACAATCTTAGACAAACTACCCTCGATGCTCGATCGATGCATAATATAAACGTCCCTTGACTTGAGGCTATGGTGATGTCATGATTGAGTCTCTATTGGTTTATATTAAGAGGCTGTAGGTTATTGTCAATGGCCCTCAGCGATTTGGGTATATATAGCTAAGCAACCAGGCGTCATATCGATTCCCTTGTTTAGTACCTAATAAGCAAGTTAATTAAAATTGGCGCTGGAGTTAATCAAAAGCTTGTCGTATTTGAAGACCGGCGTTATTCGAGAGACTGTTGTATTGTATCTGCTTCGTTTTTACTGATGGATGCCAATTTTGTAACTTTGACAAAATAGGAAGCATAAATAATTTTAAAAACGAAACAGAAAATATAAATTCAGGAAAGTGAAGCTGTCGGAGTCAGTTTAAGAACTGGTCAAACCGATCCCCACCGCGGAGCTCGATATATGCGAGTACGTAGATAATGCATACCTACTTATCTTTTACCGTTTTAAAAATAATTTGAGGTAGATGATATAGGTGAAGCGATGCCTACATTTTAGGCGAGGTTATTTATATTTCCCCCTATTCACGTGGCGTACCGCTAGCGAATTGTCATGAAATACGGCCCACTGACAACGTTGGGGATGCGCACTTTATATATCAGCGAAAGCGTAATTTTAAAATTGGTCCACATAATAGTTACTGTAATTCAAAACTCTCCACATTTTCCGGACCGTAAATTTCCCATCCGAGATTCACTTTATTAATTTCAGCGTGATATGTAGGTGAAAAAGGAAAATTATTGCCCTTTCAAAGGCAGTCGCGTTTACGGAATGTTTGGCACATGCGGGTTTTTTAATCCCGCTGGAATATGATTCAGCAGGGATTTTAAAATCGTTTACCGTGGATAATGGGAACGGAAAAATTGTGGCGAAGTCAGGTAGTGCAATCGAAAAAATTGTAGTTCATAATTGTCTCTAAGATGTTATTAAATGGTTTTATTTAGCTTGCCTTGTTTGTTTGTTTGTTTGTTTGTTTGTTTGTTTGTTTGTTTGTTTGTTTGTTTGTTTGTTTGTTTGTTTTTTGTTTGTTATTTTGTTTGTTTTTTGTTTGCTTGTTTGTTTGTTTGTGTCGGTCAAATCTAGTAATTGAAATTTCATCCCCTTTCTGTTGACCGATTGATCTGAAATTTGGTACACAATTTTAGTTGTGACGACAATACAATTATGTATATTCAGTAGCATTGTAAATCCAAGATGGCCGCTGCCACAAAATGGTGGATTAGATGTCTTTTTTCAACCCCCTCAATATGGGTATCAAATGAAAGGGCTTAACTAGTAGAATACAGTACACCATAAAAAATCCAAAATCCAAGATGGCCGCCACCACAAAATGGCGGATAACTTTTTTTCAATCCTCTCAATATGGGTATCAAATGAAAGGGCTTGATAAGTAGAACACAATACACTTTAGAAAAATAATAACAAAACAAAAACAAACAAAAAAAACTTGAAAATAAAATAAGTAAAAAAAATTTTTAAGTTAAACGGTTTTATTGTAAAGAAACATAATAATGATGCAGATAATGTACTAAAAGCCAAAAAATAATTAGGTAGGTACCAGGCACCAGTCATCACACCACTCTCCTCATCAATCTAGAGCATTGATCAGACTAAAATAAAATCGTGGGGCGTAGCGTAACCTGAGTAAATATGTAAATGATCGTTCTGCGATGTTGTCTATTGAGAAGATGCATCCAAAGCATACCTATAATGATATGAGCGGTTGACTGTAGATAATAGAAATTCTACTCACCCCAGGATTTTATTTTAGTCTGATCAATGCTCTAGATTGATGAGGCGAGAGGAGAGTGATAAAACCGTTTAACTTAAAATTTTTTTTATAACAAAGATAACTTTTATTCTACAGTTTCAATTACAAAGCCCAAATATTTTTTAGTCGACGTCTAACTTCCTGAAGTTACCGTGGAAACCCAACATATCATCATTGATCGGTTTTCCCGGTCTCAGTGCTTCATTTGTTCTCATTTTCATTAGTTTTTCGAACCTTGGCAAGTGATCTTCAAATCGAGCCAACAACTCCTCTAAAATAAAAGTTTTAAAAATTAACGAAGATGTGTGGGATTCGAACCCCATACCGTTTAATTCTGCGAGTGATTTCTGGTCGCCTCCGTAGTCCCTTGGTAAATATTTTTTGGGGAGCTCTTCGAATAAGGAATCAAGATTGTTATAAATTTTTATCTGAAATGTTCATTTAAATATATATGATGGAATTGTTTAATAAAGTAACTTACACGCTTCTTGATTTTTTCTGGCAAGAGGGCCAGAGCCAAAGCCATCAGTTTTTCTAAAATCGGAACGGGTAGCATTACAATGTGAAAACCCTTATATCTAGAAGAATAAATTTTGTCGACGACTAGAAAAAGGTTTCTAATTTTGATCGGGGTCCATTGCATGATATGTGCTGTCTTAAATTTCGTCAGGTCAGCCACAAAATGGTCTGTCTTGCAGTGATCCTCCACCATCCTCAGTTCCTGTATAAGGAAAACACTGGCGATATGTAAATCTGCGTCGTAGTTGTCTGGATTTTCGTCTAATAAAGCGATGATTGTGATACGACTCTTGTCTTCCATTAGATGTGGCATTGGGAGGTATGTTCTGCAAATACAAGCACGCGATAATTATATTTAGGTAGGTAGAAACTCGGAAGAGACTCTTAAAGACGTATGTATGGAGTACGGCACTGTACGGGTACGAAACTTGGACAATAGGAGAAGCGGATCGAAAAAGAATAGAAGCGTTTGAAATGTGGTGCTACAGACGCATGATGAAGATACCGTGGATAGATAAGGTTAGCAATAGGAGGTATTAGAAAGAGTTGGAGAAATTTATGGAAAACAGTTAAGAATATGACACCTTCTGAGGCACGAAGGCTTAGTTCGCGACATACTAGAGTCAGAGATAGGAATAAAAAGAGGTAGGGGTAGGCCCAGATTAGATTACTGCTCTCAAATAGTTAGGGATGCAGGATGTTCAACTTTTGAGGAAATGCTTAAATTACCTCATGATAGGAAAGGACGTAGGTACGCGTCCAACCAGTCTTCGGACCGAAAACTTTATGATGAAGCGTTTTTTTTAAAAAATTATATCTTACGCGACCCTTGCGATTTTTTGTATTTCTGGCGACATCGGATGTCTGTTGAACATTTCCGGAAAGACGCCTCTCATTGTGTAGTACATGTCCAGTTTCTGTTTGGTTTTTTCTACTCTAAATTTGTTGACTCCTAGGAACGACAGGATTATTCTGTCAGCTGAAATTTCGTTGCTATGTTATTACTTGTATTGAAAATTTTTGAATTTGTTAAAACCTCATAAATTTACTCACGTGTAATTTCTGGTAAGTGTGGTTGATGGCGGAGCCATGTCTTTATTGCTTCAAGATCTTGGTCTGAAGAGTCATATGTTCGATCATAATCTTTTAATACGTCTGCCACATCCTCGTTTGTGAATTGGAAATATTTAGGGGTTTTTGCCTCGGAATTCGTGAGTCTTCTTGTTTGGGACATAGCAAATGTGATCTTATAGACAAACGGAGCAAATGGGAGTGCTGATCGCATTTATAACATTGTAAAGAGGTTAAGTGGAATAGCAGTTTGTTGCTAGACTTCGCCTTTTGTAACTGCTGTTTGCAAATAAAGACCTATTATTAATATTATTATTATTATAAAAAGTATCAATTAAAATAATAAGAGCTGATTATCATTTTTGATCAGTGCAGTGATTAGCTTATTTCGTAGTTAATCAATATTTTTTTGCTAGACAAATAATTGTTGGAATAATTAAAACTATATTATTCATTTAATATACAGAATTGTTGTTCAGTTTATGCCAGTATAATTTATAATATTTTAATCTGGTGTAATTCTGGCATAGGGTACACGCGAATGTCAGTTTTATACCCAAATTTGTATTTATCAGGTGGTTTATGTTCGAAAATGTCCAACTACGTCAAAATATAAATTGTTTATAAATTCAGTAATTAAGTGACAATCTGCTAAACGTCGATCCCACTGGCAATGAAATAAATACTTTTCTTGGTGTTCGAATAGGCGTTGATTCACATTTCGACACTAAGAAATATTTGGAGTATTTAATATTAGGTTTTTCCATATCAAATCAAAAGATTCAACAAATTTAGGAGCGAACAAACACTGCAAATGCTGACTTTACAACGCCAACTGTCATATCTACTCTATGCCACTTATTTTCGGTGAACAACTTCGTGATCGTACTATTTGTATTTAAAGTCAACTTTCATAGTGCAAAACGAAAAGCAAATCTGTTTAATGACCTTATAAATGTAACGTAACCAGAAGCGTTTACGTACGATCCTGGTTGCGGTAAATCCGAACGCACGGCAGAGACAGGTTGACGGTCAAGTTCATGGGCCGCACCAAGTTGGCAATCGCTGTCAATGGCGTAGTCGTGTATTTACTTAATGTTGTTGTGTACTTGTCGTATAATATAATAATCATATGCAAATAAGTGTTAACTAATAAAATATGTTCTCTTAACGTTGTGTGTAATTGCCCACACGTTACATGGTGTCAGAAGTCTTGTTTTTAAGTGCCAAAAAGTAAAAAGCAGTGAAAAATAAGTGATAAAATAAAGTAACTAGTGTCTGAAAATGTCCCATGCTGAGGAAGAAACAATGAGGTCCAGTGGCGTCCAAATTAGACAACCCAAACCTTTACACTTGTCTGAAAACATGATCAACGATTGGAAGCTCTGGAAACAACAATACGACTTCTATTCAGTTGCAGCAGAATTAGATAAGAAAACACCAAACATGCAAGTTGCCATTTTTATGACAATAATCCGACAAGAGGCACTGGCAATATTTAACACATTCACGCTCACAGAGGCAGAAAAAAGCAACCTAAAAATAATTGAAGAAAAATTCGAGGCGTATTTTATACCAAAGTTAAATACCACATATGAAAGGTACGTCTTCAACACGACACAGCAAAAAGAAGGTGAGAGCTTTGATGATTTTTTAACTAATATCACAAACAAAAGCAAAACCTGTGAGTTTCAAAATTTATGTGACAGCCTTATAAAAGACAGAATAGTTCTCGGGGTCAAAGATGTCAAGTTGAGAGAAAAATTACTCTCAGAAGATGACCTTTATCTACAAAAAGCAATTAAAATTTGTAGGGCAAGTGAACAAACGTCCAGACAAATGAACGAGATAACAAAAGAAGAGGCAAAAGAAGTACACGTAATAAGAAAAAAGAAAAACTCAAAAGACTCATCAAAAGTACAATTCGACTGCAGAAGATGTGGTTCCAAGCACGGAAAAAAAGAGTGTCCAGCCTACAACAAAAGTTGCGAAAACTGTGGAAAAAAAGGTCACCTAACAAAAAAGTGCTTCAGCCAAAACAAAAAGAAGGTCGAACAAAAAAGCAAAATCAACTCCATCACGGAAGATGATGAAGAAGTTGTGTATGTGCACGCGATCAGCTCAAAAGAAGACAACGAATGGAATGAAACTGTCAAATACAAGCAGCAAAAGTTCCAAGTCAAGCTAGACACAGGGGCACAATGCAATGTCCTTCCATTAAGGTTACTAAAGAAGTTAGAAGCCAAAATTTCGCTAAAACCATCCAAAACAGCCAGATTGGTGAGTTTTACGGATCACAAAATTAAAGTGATCGGTGAAACAACTTTGAGTTGTACGGTTAAAGGTAAACAAGCAGAAATAACCTTCAAAATCGTTCGAGAGAATGTCTGCCCAATATTAGGTCGAAATACGTGCAAAGATCTAAAACTAATCCAAAGAGTTAACGCACTTTCTACAGAAAAGCAGGAAACTAATGTTTTCAAGGGACTGGGATGCCTGAAAAATTTTGAATATGATATTGACCTAGTGCCAAATCCAAGTTTCGAAATAAAACCAGCCAGAAGAATTCCTTACGCTATAAGAGAGGCCGTTAAAAAAGAACTGGATAAAATGGTTGATCTCCAAGTCATTAAATCGATCACAGAACCAACACCGGTGGTCAGTCCAATGGTTATAGTAAGAAAAAAGAACCAAATAAGGATATGCATTGATCCTACCGATGTTAACAAGAATTTATTGAGAAGACATTATCCTCTGAAAACGATGGAAGAAATCGCAGCTAAAGTTGCAGGATCCAGGTATTTCTCTTTGCTAGACTGCAAAAGAGGGTTCTGGCAAATAAAAGTCAGTGAAAGAACTCAAAAATAACTAACATTTGCTACTCCTTGGGGAAGATATTGTTGTACGCGACTTCCATTTGGTCTCGCATCAGCACCAGAAGTCTTCCAACAAGTGATGAATTCCTTGTTAAGAGACATGCCCAATACAGAATGTTCAATGGATGACATACTGATACATGCAGGGTCAAAACAGAAGTTAGAAGAAATCACTGCAAAAGTCATGAAGAAACTGGAAAATGCTGGATTGAAATTAAACGCAGAAAAATGTATTTTTGCCAAACCAAGCATAAAATTCCTGGGGCATATCCTATCAAGCGAAGGTCTAAAAATAGACATAGAAAAAGTCCAAGCGATAAACAAGCTGAAAACGCCAGAAAACAAAACTCAGTTACAAAGACTGCTAGGCATGGTAACATATTTGAACAAGTTCATCAACAACATGTCCAAATTAACAGAACCATTTAGGCAGTTGCTGAAAAAAGATGTAGCATGGGTCTGGAACAGAGAACAGCAAGAAGCGTTTGACAAAATTAAAAAAGTACTCACTGAACCACCAGTTCTGAAGTACTATGACGTCAATGACAACGTAACATTGTCAGTAGATGCAAGTTCCAAGAGTTTAGGAGCAGTTTTACTCCAAAGTGGTCAACCAGTAGCATACGCTACCAAATCCTTAACCAAATCAGAACAGAACTACCCGCAGATAGAAAAAGAAGCACTTGCGATCAAATTCGCTTGCACAAAATTTCATGAATACATCTACGGAAAAACGCTGTTTGTGGAAACGGATCACAAACCACTGGAAGTAATCTTCAAAAAACCAATTCAGTCAGCACCAGCGCGTCTCCAAAGAATTTTGTTTGATGTACTCATGTATTCACCACAAGTAAAGTACATAAAAGGGACAGAAATTCCAATTCCTGATGCTCTGAGTCGTGACTGTAATAATGAAGAAGAAGAAAATGAGGAAGAAGAATTGGAAGTGCAAATAATACTAAGCATGAGCAGAAAAGCACGAGAAGATTTTGTACAATCAACAAAGCAAGATCTCGAATTGCAACAATTACTGGAATACATAAAAAATGGTTTTCCAGATGAAAGTAAAAAACTGCCAAATTGTATAAAGCACTACCACAACTTCCGCGAAGAACTTTCGTACTACGAAGGTCTAATTTTCAAAGGTGAAAAAATAGTTGTTCCTAAATCAGAAGTGAACAGATTGCTAAAAGACATTCATGCTGGACACCTCGGCATACAAAGTTGTCTAAAACGCACAAGACCGTTGTTGTACTGGAAATCGCAGTATAAAGACATACTAGACTTTATCAACAAGTGCTCGGTGTGCCAAAAAACGCAACGCGCGAACATCAAAGAACCATTGGTGAATAAAGAAATACCAAATTTCCCATGGCAAATCGTCGCGAGTGATCTTTTTACGTTTCGCGGTAAAGAAAACGTGATGATCTACGATAGTTATTCCGGGTTCGTGGACTATAAACTGTTAAAAACACTCACCTCAAAGGAAGTGATTGATAAACTTAAAGAATGGTTCGCCACCCATGGAATTCCAGAAGTGCTCGAGACCGACAATGGTCCTCAATATACTTCCAGAGAATTCAAAAATTTTGAATCATCCTGGGGATTCGAACACAAGACTTCTAGTCCATATCACTCAAGTGGAAATGGATTAGCTGAACGTGGTGTTCAAATAATAAAAAACATTTTGAAAAAGTGCTCAGAAGATGACTCTGACGTTCAATTGGCATTGCTAAATTACAGAAATACACCAAGAAATGATGTACTGCACTCTCCAAACGAAAGGTTAATGAGCCGTGTAACTAAAACAAAACTACCAATTGCAAAAGAAAAATTGAAACCAAAAGTTACAAAAAACGTCTCTGAAGAACTGAAAAGATTGAGAGAAAAACAGAAGCAATACGCAGATCGAACAACCAGAGTAAGACCAGAGTTTCAAAAAGGAGACAAAGTTGGCATCCGAGTAGCACACAGGAAATGGAAAGGAGGAGAAGTAATAGAAAATACGGAAAATCCAAGGTCAGTCCTGGTAAGAGCAGAAGATGGAAGTGTTTATAGAAGAAATTCCTATCATCTTCGTAAAACAGAAGCCAAGTTTACTGAACCGATTACCGTCGTTCCATCCACATCGACTGTAAATCTCCAACCTCCATCTCCAGAAACCCAAGAAGTTGAGAGAGATGATTCTCAACTCTTCCCAACCAACTACAGGACCAAACCTGGCCTCACCCATCAAGACAAGGTCAGGAAGAATAGTGAATCCACCTCAAAGACTAAATCTTTGAATACAAAAAGGGGGATGTAACGTAACCAGAAGCGCTTACGTACGATCCTGGTTGCGGTAAATCCGAACGCACGGCAGAGACAGGTTGACGGTCAAGTTCATGGGCCGCACCAAGTTGGCAATCGCTGTCAATGGCGTAGTCGTGTATTTACTTAATGTTGTTGTGTACTTGTCGTATAATATAATAATCATATGCAAATAAGTGTTCTCTTAACGTTGTGTGTAATTGCCCACACGTTACAATAAACAGCGGGCTAGAATTCAATATTAGTGTCACTTAGGCTTTTTCTCAAACGCAGTTGCAACTCTGTCGTCCTCATTTTGTTTCTAAGAAACTAACTTGCGATGTGAATAAATGAATATGTAAATAGCGGCAATGTTCCAAGGTGTACGTACAGAGGACTAAGAAGCGGGTTATCCTTTAAAGTGTAGGGATTAAATTATTACGTATAAGATATAAGGAGTGGATTTTGAGGTTGTGTACCTACTCAAGAGATCGCAGTAATTTAATTTTAAAGGGGTATATGGCACCCCAGTCCTTGTTTCCCTGGGCTATGACCATCAAATTTGAATGATCTAGAGTGTTTGGATAGGCATAGTAGTGACCGGTCGGAATCCACAAATATTTGTTCGTATAATATAAAGTTAATGGCACTGCAGTGAGCATGAGAACCATGCAAAGGATTGTTAAAGGAAAATGCAACAAAATTCCGGCGAAAAAAGCGAGAAACAATTAAAGAATTAAATGGCATTTTAGTCCACCTTTAGCCCCCCATTTTGGAGGCTTATGGGAAGCGGGAGTCAAGAGCGTCAAAACATCGTACTTTTACATTTCTAATATAAAATAACAGGCACTCGCAGTTCAAAACGTGCGAGCGTTCGTTTCAAGAACAAGATGAATGCGTTTTCCCCCGCGATTTCAAAAGAGAACAGTGCGGCGAGTCGTTCGTTTCTCGAATTTTGTGTGAGCGAGTAACGCCGTAAATATCAAATTAAAGAATCGCTTCAGTTCATTTAAGGCTTTTTTTCAAGATTGATGGGCCGCCTGACAGCGGAATCGGAATAGGCATCGACGTCGAAGTGTCTGATAACGTAATCGGGCGGATTTGCCCTGAAAAGAACTGGGAAAAAAGGAAAACAAGTGGGAAGGTTCCACTTACAAGGCGAGTTTATAAAGTTTCGTCTGACCCCTTAGCTCATACTTTACGGATGTGATACCAGTGGCGCAGGTAAAATTTTAGTTACCGGTGAGCTTTAGAAAAGGTAAGATGGCGGGTTGCGAACGAATAGGTGTTTTACTTAGCCAAACATGGGAAATAGTGTACAGAGTGCTTTGTAATTTTAAAAGTGAGAAAAGTGAAACAAAACTTTCAGATTTTCTTGAAAATTTTAAATGGAACGGTATAATAATTATAAATTAATTAAAAAGAGGACAAAGTAACGAGAGAAACAGGGAAAACTGCACATTGATAACTTTTTTCTAACCGGAGATATGGACAAAAGAGTTTTAGGGGCGGGAGGACGGGTTAATTACTAATCTTTATACGTGCCACCGAATATAAAAGACATTTTGAAAATATCATAATCATTAAAATTATATGTTGCTTCTTCGTGGCCGTTTTAAATGTGGAAACGACCATTTTTTAAAGCAAAACCTAAAATACCTATGTTTTAGGTATTAAAATATACTCTTGTAAATTGCAATATTTGTTATGAATTCTTAAGAAGATAACCCCACACGCATATTTCGCTGTCAAAGTCAGCGTCTTCAGGGGTGTGCTGTGTAATTATCTTTTGGCGTGTGAGGTTAACTTATTAAGAATTCATAGTGAATTTACGCCAAAGTTACTGATCCAACCACTGTGTACGCAATATATTTATAAAACAAGTTGGCGTTGAAACAAAGAAATTCAGCACAATGTTTGATATCTACAAATATCTTAAATTTTCGGAAGATGGGAGACTTTCTCCAAACTATAGTAAAAGCTATTTTATCATATTTGTATAATTTTTATATTGGCATCAAACAAAGCGTACACAAGTTTATCACTACTATAATAGGCAGGTTCGGTAATTTTCAAATTTCATTAAAATTGATAGAGTTTATTATACTGAAGGCAGTTATGTTGTTAATTTTTGTTTAAAAAAATTCCTTCGCCTGTGAAGCCGTTGCAAAGTTTTCCGTCGGTGCGAGGCTAGAAATGGTACCTTGCAGCGAGAGTAGGCCGCGTGACGTCAGAACTTAGTAGCTTCAGCGCGCAGCAGTCCCATAAGTATTATGCATATGCATGTGTAGTTAAATTGTTAAATATTATTAACTGGTTCTAACTGATGTTTTCTGTTTTGTACCCAGACTAATACATCGTACAGCACACCAATAAAACGAAAAAGTGGTTCGTTGGAGCCAGAAGGAAAATCGGCCAGCATTATCGATATTTTCGCGAGTTAGTTTATCATTGCAAAATTTTATAAAATTATCGGCTGCCCCATTGCAGCCACTCTAAATAAAATCGAACATAATGTAATTATGTAATTTATCGACAGTTTTCTGGGACCCCTTGGTACTTGGTAACGTGTTACGGTTAGCATAATTTGAAACAGGATGCTAGGAGCATGACGGAGCCAAATACTGAATCGCCGTAGCGTTCCCTCCCTGAACTAAAAAAGGAAATTTTATTAACTATTTTACAATAATAATTAAATAGTACGTCATCATAAAGTTCTCTTTTGAAGACTGGTAGGACGCGTACCTCCATCCTTTCCCTGAGCTAGCCTACACATTTCCGTAAAAGTAGAACATTCTATTTGAGAGCAGTAGTCTAATCTGCTCCAACCTCTACCTTTTTATTTCTATCTCTGACTCTAGTATGTCGCGAACTATTCCTTTGTGTCTCAGAAGGTGTCCTACCATCCTACGATCCTACGATCCTATCCCCTATTCTTTATTGTCTTCCATACTTTTCTCTTTTCCCCAACTCTTTCTAATTCCTCCTTATTCCTAACTTGTCTATCCACGGTATCTTCAACACCCGTCTGTAGCATCACATTTCAAACGCTTCTACTCTTTTTCAATCCGCTTCTCCCATTATCCAAGTTTCGCACCCATAGGTATAATTTCGTACTCCATACATGCGTCTTTAAGAGTCTCTTCCGAGTTTCTACATTAACCGTTCCAGAATATAGCAGTTGTTTCTTTTTGTTAAACAAGTACCTAGTACCTACGTAGCGTAGTTTTTTGATTCGCGTGAGTTGTATTTGTTTTCGTTTTTTTAAAAATTTCTAATCCGTTATAAAACTGTTAACTTGATAACTTGTCAATCACTTAGGTATACATACCTACATAAATGAGTAGGAATGTATTGTATTGTATTAGAGAATATAGGTAGGTACCTATTTTACAAACAGAAGTAAGCAGGTATCTACAATCTACATACCTACTTATAGTGAATTATAAAAGGCATGTACAGTTAATAAATTGTTGACTTTGTTTTACTTATACCGGTCTGCCTTTACACTACTGTTTTGAGGTTGAATGAAATTGGGGTTAGATGCAAGAATCACACACCATTTCCACATTTACCGGGACATTTACCTACCTACTACATAAATATGGCAAATTATGTGAATCGGACTTTTGATACCCTTGTTGCATCATTATATCGATTATGTTGTCTTTGTTTTCTGTTTCCTTGACACCTTACTTTAAAAATTCACGCTCGAAATAGTCCCAATAAGTATGTTATGAGATAGGTACCGCTTCACGGGCACTTCAAGAGAAGTGGGAGGAGCGCCTTACGAATCTCTGACGTCAAACCAATAACAAAGCGAACTAGCATGTGGGCGTGATAAGCTAATTTCTTTCGTTTATTACGCCGCAAAAAAATTTTTTAGAAAAAAAAAATTCGCCGTAAATCAATTACAATAACAATTTTCTGTCATTTTCATGCCAAAAATAGATATCTTATTTTTCTCCGAATCTCCCTATTGCAAATGTCGAACCGGATGTTACCAACAATTTTTGCCCCCATTCTCCCAATCCTAACACTAATTTGTTTATATCTCCGGTTAGAAAAAAGATATCAATGCGCGGTTTTCACTATTCCTTTCATAATTTTATCCTCTTTTTAACCGGGCTATAATTATTATATCATTCCATTTAAAATTTTCAAGAAATTTTGAAAAGTTTGCTGCTCTTTCAAGCAGCGCCCCCTAGCGATCGCTACAGAATTAAAGGAAACTAGTTCATAAAAGCATATAATTAACCGAAGAGAGCTCTTTTCAACGAGACCAAGTTTGTCAAATTATGTTGAACCAAACCGAAGTTACAAGCATCTTCACAATCTGTGGGCTATATTTGAACCCATTTTTTAACAAATTTAACCTTTCTTCATTAAATGAATGATAATGTAATAAAATCAATTGTACTAGTAAACGGTTAACCCTCTTAAGTTTCTATTCTGCTGGTAAAGTTTGGCAGGCTAATTTTGGGACAACCTGTATAAGTAGATAGATCTGACAGATCGATATCCCCACGTTGCATAAACTACAACTTTTTTTACATTATTAAAGTTAATTAGTTCCCGACTTTAAATCAAATCATTATTTTTCCCCGCTGGAGTACTGGCCCACAATTCCCGCCACCCGACATCATTATATTTCCGATCAAGAACAAGCAGGAATGCGATTTCCAATCCGGAATTCTAATTCCAGAGCGAAGTTGACTGCGAGCCCTTATTTAATTCTGGCCCTCATTGCCTTTAAATCAGCAGATGATCCAATTAACCGGCCGCATAGTGAAAGCAACCCGGCTTACTTCCATATCCGGTTAAGTGGCCGCGATTCCCTCCCCCGCGCGAAAAAGGGACAGTGAGGACGGTGAGAGGTAAACAGTGTTCGGCATGTGGGTTATGGCTGTGACGGATGACATCGTGAGTTTCACACAGCGGACACAGGGCACTTTTTGTTCTTCATTTTCACTAGGTAGATACTTTAATTTCCATTTTGTCACGTTGTCAAACGAGTATATGTCTCAGTAGGGCCGATTCTCGACATGCGGCCGCCCCGTGCACGAAAATGTATTCGCTGCCCCTGCTCTTTGTCTTGTATGGCAAAATTACCTATATTATGAACAAAATAAAGCGCCATACCGTAAGTTTCAATTCTTTTTATTATAGTCAGAGATAGGAATAAAAAGAGGTAGGGGTAGGCCCAGATTAGACTACTGCTCTCAAATAGTTGAGGGTGTAGGATGTTCTACTTTTAGGGAAAAGCGTAGGTCAGCTCGATATGGGAAAGGATGGAGGTTCGCGTCCAACCAGTCTTCGGACTGAGAACTTTATGATGATATTTATTTAAAATATAAGTACCATTTACTACTTATTTACAAATCAACTATTTACCGTAATATAAACTATCGTACAACGTTTTATATACTATCAATGTGACCACAACGATTATCTTCTGAAATAATTAGTAAACGAGAAATTAAAATGGCACAAATGTCATATATATATATATATATATATATATATATATATATATATATATATACATTAGCTCTACGAGCCTAGAAGGCCCAAGGCTTTATTGACTATTTCCTTCCATTTTTTCTTATTCAATGTTTTCTTTTTCCAGTCAGTAATTCTCATCTTTCTTAAATCTTCTTCCACTTCACTCTTCCATCTCTCTCTCGGTCTCCCCCTTCTTTTCCTTCCTCCAATGCCCCACGTCAGCAGCCTCTTCGGAAGTCTCTCCTCTGGCATCCTCATTATGTGCCCTAACCATCTTACTCTCTGTGATTTTATTATTCCCGTTATACTCGTCTCGTTATACAGTTCCCTAAGATTCTGGTTCGTTCTTCTCTCCCACAGGTCGTTGTTTTTCTTGCCACCAAAGATTCTTCGAAGGACTTTTCGCTCCCACACTTCCAATTTCATTATTTCTGTCTGTCTCAGGGTCCAAACCTCACTAGCAAACACCACGATTGGTCGAACCACTGTCTTGTACACACGTATCTTTAGATTCCTTGATGTAGCTTTGTTCTTAAAGAGACGGCTGAGTGCATTGAGGCTCTTGTTTCCATAATTCTTGTTTGTATTTCCTCACTACTTCCCGGTGTCCTTGTTATAATTACGCCCAAGTACTTGAATCTATCCACCTCTTCAAAATTGTACTTTCTTCCCTGGTTGCTCATTATTGTTATGTGTTTTCCCTCTTTGAAAATGCCATCTGACCAATTCATAAACCTAGTTTTCTCTTCATTCACTTCAAGTCCTAATCTCCTCGCTGATTTTTCCACTCTCTTGAATACCTCTTGCAGCTCGTACTTACTTCTTGTTAGTATGGCAATATCGTCCGCATAC
This sequence comes from Xestobium rufovillosum, assembly GCA_963966045.1. NCBI lineage: Eukaryota > Metazoa > Arthropoda > Insecta > Coleoptera > Ptinidae > Xestobium > Xestobium rufovillosum. The sequence goes on from OZ014497.1 coordinate 34,469,241, forward strand.
GCCAGGCACTGGTGCCTATTGTAGTATAGTGATCCTGTTCTATTAATATTTGCATCTCTTAGGGTTTTTTCTAGTGCATAATTAAACAGAATCGATGAAAGCGGATCCCCCTGTCTCAGTCCCACTCTAACCTCAAACTTGTTTGATACTTTTCCTTTCACTCTCACTCGATCTTCCGTTTGACTCAATGTCATTCTTATCATATTTACTAGCTTCTTGTTGACTCCTAGTTCTAAAAGTGCTTTATACAATTCAGTTCTTATAATCTTATCGTAGGCTTGCTTAAAATCTATAAATAGTATGTTGGTCTCTATTTGGTGTTCGTAACTTTCTGCTTGAATTTCTTTTAATATATATATTTGGTCAACAACTCCCCTGCCAGCTCTAAAACCGCATTGGTATTCACCCACTATCTCATCCATCTTGGTCACTAATTTCTTTTTTATAGTTGTTGATAATATTTTATAGGCTACGTTGAAAAGAGCTATACCCCTATAGTTTTCACATTCCATTTTATTACCTTTCTTGTAAATTGGGCATAATATTGCCTCAACCCATTCTTGCGGCATGCTCTCCTTTATCCATATCTGCTCCATCAATCTGTGTATCTTTTGTGCCAGTTCCTTACCTCCATATTTGAACATTTCTGCTGTAATTTCATCACTTCCAGGGCTTTTGTTTCGTTTCAAATTCCTGATGATTTCCTCCACTTCTCGGACATTAGGCGGTTCTTCTTCATACATATCTAGCTGCTCTTCCTTCTCCATTTCATAAGTTTCCACTTCCACGCCATCCTCATTAAGTAGCTCATCGAAATATTCCCTCCACCTCTCCAATACTTCCTCGTCGTCCGCAATCAGCTCACCCTTCTTATTCTTGTAATATATTGGGTTTGGACGATATCCCTGTCTTTCTTTCCTTACTCCACTATACAATGCTCTAACCTCGTTATTCTTAAAGTTTTCTTCAACTGCATTTAATATTTCTTCATTGTATTTTCTCTTCTTTCTCCTTAAAAGGTCTTACAGTACTTTTTATGTTCTACATACTTTGCTTTTGCTTCTTCAGTTTCGTCTATAATCATTTGTAATCGTGTCTTATTTATTTTTTCTACTTCTTCTTTACATTCATCGTCAAACCATGTCTTTTTTGCATTTTCTGGTTTTTCACTAAATTTTTTCGCACACTCCTTCATTTCCTTCTTGAGTAATTCCCATAACTTGTCTATATTATTCGTTTCTTCCATATTACTAATTTTCTCGATTAATATATGTCGATACTCTAATCTTTCTTCCTCTTTTTCCAGTCTTATCGTCTGTCTATCTCTTTTCTGCATTATTCTTTTATTCTTTTGCACAGGTATATTCAGGTGAACTTTTATCCCTATCATAAAATGATCAGAGTTCATATTTGGGCCCCTATAGCTTCTAGCATTCTTAATGCTTCTTGCTTCCTCCCTTTCTATGAGCACATGGTCTATCTGATTGGTATACCGGCCATCTGGAGATCTCCACGTACCCTTGTGAATATTCTTCCTCTCAAAATATGTGCTCATAATTACTAACCCATTTCCCTTTGCGAAGTCTATCAACATTTTACCATTTTCTGTACTCACTGCGTGTTTGCTGTGTTTTCCTATTGTAGGCACATATATCTTCTCCCTTCCCACCTTTGAATTCATATCGCCAAGAACTATTTTCATATCATATTTAGGGATACTGTTGTATTCTTTCTCCACTGTGCTATAGAATTCTTCTTTTTCTTCCATACTTTTCTCTTCAGTTGGTGCGTGAATATTCAGCAAACTTATCTTTTGATACTTTCCTCTCAGGCGCAGAAAACACATCCTATCGGTTATCGGTCTGAACTCAACTACTCTATGCTTTAGCCTTTTTTTAATTATAAATCCCGTTCCCAGCAACCGGTTCTTTCCCCCACTATTAAAGAATACATAATCTTTCAATTCTATTACATCATTCCCAAGTTTTTTCGTTTCCTGAACTGCTACGATATCAAATTTGAACTTTAAACACTCATTATTTAGCTGCTTCAATGCTCCATCTTCATTTAACCCTCGAACGTTCCAAGTCCCCATTAAAATATTCTCCCGCATTTCACCCCTTTTACCCTTTTCCATTTTATTTCCATTATTTCCCGTTTTCCCGTCCTTTTTCTTTGCCATGTCCGTCATACCAATCAATCTTGGAAGATCCATCAGTTTTTTGTTCCATCTGCCATAGCTGTAGGTCCCTTTTCAGCATCTATCCAATTTTCGTCGGTTTCATTCCATTTCCAGACTTTCCCATTCAATGTTAACTTTTTATATCCAACTTTCACTATTTTGCCTGACTTTCTTTCTTCTTCGGTTCTCTTTCTGATCATTCTCTGTATTTCCCTTTCTTTTACTGTTAAGTCACTATCTATATATACCCTATGGCTGCTTTTTACATCTCTCAGCTTACTGTTGGTTTTCAGCACTTCTGTTCTATCCTGCATATTCTGCAGTTTCACAACACATCGTTCTTCTCCTATTTTATAAGCTTCTTCTAGTCTAGCATCAATGTTTAATTGTCTGTTAAAAAATTCTTCCATGGCATTTTTTAGCTCTATCCCCTGCATGTTCTTAATAGGGAGTCCTGTTATTACTAGGTTTTTAATTCTCTTTTCTCTGTCCATGCGTTCGAATTTGCGTTCCATTAATTCAACCTTTTCCAATTTCTTGTTCATAACAGCCATCTCATTCTTTAATTCTGCATTTTCTTTCACAAATGTCATAGCAGAAAAAAATTATTGTATTAAATAATGATATTTTATATTTTAGGTGGCTTTTCTTGGTTTAGCGGTGGCAAAATTATCTATGACTTTTCAAGCTTTCCCAAAATTCCTATTCTAACGAAATTATGGCTAAATTTGATAGCCTTTACCCATGCGCCATTGATGTTCCCAAGTACGTTCGTATTGATTTTAGTTTAGAAAATGATCTTTCACTATAAGCAGTACTGACCGGTAACGTTAAATATATCCTGAGAGCAATAAAAAATTTGAAAATGAGGCAGTTAGATCATTGCAAATTGTAAATTCAAGCTATTGTAATTGTGGTCGAATCAGGGAATATGTATGTGTAATGATTTCGGTGTGCAATTCATTAGCATTAATTTTATCTGTAAAATCATCATTTTCAACTTTTAAAAGGTAGGTACCTACCTAATTCAAATCTAGCCATTTTTTTACTATATTTTCATTTGATAAGGGATTAAAATTACAAACTAGTAAAAAATAATACAAATTATTAAAATCTCTCAATAATTCGAATCTTTCATTCAACGATGTTAGCATATGATGAAAGGTGAAATAAAATTCTATTTTAACCTCATTTCTTGTATCTACAATAGGATCATCTTCACATTTATAGTGAAAGTGAGCTGTAGTTTTCCTCAAACTAGAACTAAACTCTGCAACAATTTGCGATTTTTGTCAACGTATTTGACTTCATTAATTCTTCTTATAGGTGGCTATACTTGGGCCGCCCAACAGACGGAGTGATCACCCTGCAAGAACATGCTCTAACGGGGCCAATATTAATTTATGACGACCGAATTGGAGTGATGCGACTTCGTTGGGTCTAAAGAAAGCGCATCACTGCGGTTCTGTCGCCCTAAATTGATAGTGGTCCCGTCTAGAGCTCATGTTTGCATGGTGATCACTCCGTCTGTTCGGCGGCCCAAGTATAATCAAGTTGTAGGATATTGCAAAATTTTTACAACGACATTAACTTTTGTTACAAAGTCATGCGATACCATATGACAAAACGGGGTATGCCAACTTAAAGGTCTTGATTTTCTTCGACAAAGATAGCGCCATATTTTTTGCCGTTTTGGTTCTTGGGAATAAGTTTCTGACAATTCGATTAATGCGTTGCAAAATTTACCGTATTCTAAACTTAATGGTGCGACGACTTTAATCCCACTTTCCTCTGGGAGTACCTATTAACAATTTTACGATTTATTAATTTTTCTCATCGAAATGGAGCGCTTAAAAATATATAAATTTCTTACATCAAGTCAACAAAGCTCACAATTTCGTCTGTTATTCTTGCATTTACTACCAAATTTAACGTGTGAGCAGAACATGGTATAAACATGCTCTTGGATTAATATTTAATAAAATTTGTTTTATTGTTTATGCTTGACCACTTGTGTTTTGTAAATTTAAGTCTAAACTCGGCCCATATAACTTTCACCATTCTTGCACCGGTAAAATCTTTTATTGATTCGAAACCTAAAAAATTCATATCTTTTAACTTGACCGGGTGTACCCTCGAATATTCTGAACAAGAAGGTTCCCTGTATTTTAAATCTCAATGTTAACCGTGGTCCGTGGTATAATTCTTTAAAAATAAACTAAAACTGACCCAAACATATATATTCTATCCCAGGCAAAAAATGTCACTATTACAGTTCCTCGAAAACATCTGGAAACAATTCCCTCGCATGTGCAAGTCACACCCTTAAAATGTTAAAATACATCATTCAATAAATAAGTGTCAAACGTCAATACCACCTAGGCGGTACTGGCGAACTGGATCTTCATTAAATTGTTCTCGAACTCGAACATTCATAAAAATATTATTTTTTAAAATTTTTGTTCTTAATTCTTAACTGTACTTTTTCGTCGTCCGGCCGCCCTCTAACTTGGCCGCCCTGTGCAAGTGCACGCTTCGCACGTGCCTAAGAACGGCCCTGTGTCTCAGTGGTTGCAATAGCGACACTGCACTGGCTCCCAAAGTAATAAAATTTACCTGCATCTTTTTATGCACATTTTCGATGTGAAATTTTCTTACCGAATTCACTGCGTGTTTGACTATTCTCAATAATTTTTTTTTCGTACCTACTCACTCATGCTTTTATTTGCGTTGTTGGAAAATACCCCGAGTCCAAGAAGTTCGTTAGCCCAAAAATGTTTTTGGAAATTATTCAAGCACTAGGGAGTGATAATATTAAAAAAAACAGATTTTAAATAAGAAATAAAGATCTACCCAAAAGTGCAACAATAATTAACAAGGCATTTCATTAAAAAATCTAACTTTAAGTAGGTACCTACTTCATATGTTTTTCTGCGACATTCAGCTGTTTTTTTAGAAACATCAAGGCAAGCGTGTGAAAGATATTCTATACATAAATTTTCTTTTGGATTTGCTTCAGCTGTTTGTATCTTTGATAAGACATAAATAAACTTTGTAGCCATGGTCTCAAAAACAGAATCATCCTGTAGGTACACAATAAGGACTTCTTTAACCTTTGTAACGTAACGATTTCATGTAAGAAAAATGCAAAATCATAATTTAAGTCATTTAATTTAAATAAAAAAGACTGCAAGAAATTATTACAATATTAATTTAGTTACGTAAAAATGTAAAATATTTACATATATCTGTTTTCCTACTTATTCCAATTTTTGCACATATATCAACGTTCTTAAACATTCTTTTATATCACCTGACTTAAGATATTCGTCCATAATCTTTTCTATACGCCTATCTAATTTTACGTATAATACTTTCCGCCTCTTGCCTTCCAAATTTAAAAACCATCTACAATAAACAAAATCACTGTATACCGCTTCCTCTTTCAAACTTTTGATTAACTCGAAAACATTCGGGTGATGTATCTGTAAAATTCTATTTAAGCGATGGTTCCATCCTTCCACAGCGTCATTAGTGCGATGTCGTTGTCCAAAATTGTTCCACATAGAACGCTTAATTATAGAATTTTCCATCCATCGTCTACGAAGCAATCAAAAAAATGTTGCAGTTTTTCGTATTGGGGAGCAGATTCCATAATGGTTAGCCACCCATCTTCTATATGAGTAGGTGGAATATAGGCTAAGGCGGCTCACCTTCGAATATGCAGGCGTACGTCTTCATTCACCTTATATTCTTCCTCCATAAACACTGGTTAAAATGGTAGTTGCATCCACTTATTTGAGTAGATGGAAACGTATTTTTTAAGGAACCGATTGTCGCTTTTTCAAAATCAATTTTCACAGTTTGCGGGCGCCATCCAGGAATTTGTATCTTTATCAGTTCAAACATACGATCGTATGTTCGTTGATTTTTATCAGGCAAAAGTGTGAACATCATAGGTACCACATTCACTTCTTCATCAGTGCTTCCGATATCGATATGGACTGAGTAGATTCGCGTGAACTGCTTATTGCAACTTTTGAACGTTCCATCAATAAACAGTATTGCTCGTGGCCAAGAGCTCTCTTCCATTAGTTGTGGCAAATATTAAAATCCTCCCAGCAGTTTGATCATCGGCGAAGAGAAAATTGGATTGGTCTTCCAATATTAACAATCCTTCTGGGAAAACTATGTGCTCAGCACTGGATGGTTCCATAATAGAGCCACGGACATTTCTTCTAATTCTATTTAAAGAGTGCTTCAACGAATGGAATGAAGGAACTTCGGTAATAAAATCGTAGCCACGATGGAATAGCTGCTTCAATTCTTGGTTATATATTTTGCGTATTGGAGCGTCTTCCTCCCGAGCTCTCTTCTTTGCCACACAAATTTGTTTCTGCACTTACAAGGCAGCAACATCTGGCTTGCAAAAAGAATAAAATATATTTTTATAATAATTATTGTTTTATTTAGTTTTCTTCTCAGGTGTTTTTCTTTTTGTTGCATTAGTAATTGTTTAAACTTATCGATTCTTAAAAAAATGTTAATTTCCATGACAGACAACGCCCTAAAAAAATATGTGTTATAGTTCGACTTAGTTAAGAAAGCAAGGCGGTTGTTAATTATTAAATTGTATGTTCGGATAGTAATAAAAGTGTTTTGGGTGATTCGTTTTGTTTTCTAAATTCATCCTTTATGTTAAAAGAAGCAGCGGCGGGATTGGCCTTCGTGCTTTTGTAAAAGACCGATAGTGAAGTTGATTATCTTTCCACTAGTACTGACGTAAGTACCTAGTACCTAAATTATATTTTGGTTCCTAATTATTATACGGTACCTAGTTAACGTAAAAACTAGTCATTTTTACGCTAAGTGAGGAACATATTTATCAAGTCATTTAAAGATACCTAAATAAAGATATTCGCATATGTTATGTGTCCGGTAAACAACAGATTCATTGTTCCCACGCTGATGATGGAACCCGCTATCAGTGTAAAGTCAGCGTTTTTGTATATCTCTCTTCAAGAGAAATCCAAACTGTTATCAGACACTTCTGCATAGAATGTCATAGCTATAAGTTGTATTTTTAGATTTAGTGAATAAATAATAATTTTAATTGTTTTTAAAAACGGATATTTCGGACGGGAAAACATAATTCATACGTTGTTTTTGTGTGACTCAAAATTTAAAAGCTTGATTAACGTATAAATTGAGTTTGAAAAGATCTAGCAGTAATTTTACGTAATTTGTACATTCTTGTTGAATACATCCGTTACGTATTTGGGTTTTTGTCATACATTTTTGAATTAGTCAGTAGTTGTGCAATGGGTCGTACTAGATACTCGTCTACGTCATGTACGAGTAGTTCAGATTCAAGTTTTTATAATTACAAGCGCGATAAAAGACACTCGTCAAAAAGGAAGACTAAGTGCAATTCAGAACCTAAATCGTTTCAAACGTCTGGGGCAGAGAAAGCTTCGTCAAGTCGTGATTGTTATACACCACCACCTAGTTCGCAGGATAAAGTAACGCGGTTTGAGAAATTAGTGGAAAAACTAATCGAGGTACAGGCGGAATCTAAACCACACGACCGCAAAGTTTTCATAAAACCAGAATATATCCCTGAATTCAGTCCGGGAAATCCGTACCTCAGTTCCTCCAAATGGATCGAGAAAATTGAGCAGCAGGCTTCAATAAATCACTGGGATGAGTCGGCAACCATTTTTCATATGCAAAGTCGTTTAGTTGGATTAGCACGGAAATGGTAAGACAGTCTCCAATCATATCAACTCAGTTGGGGTGAATGGAAGGAATTGCTGCTAAAAACATTTCCGGAACATCAAGATTTCCCAGCAACTCTTCGAAATTTAATTAACCGCTACAAGTTACCAAATGAGTCTAGGGAAAAATATTATTTTGAAAAAATGGAACTTGTGGGAGCGTGCGAGATCGACGAGAAGAAGGCAGTGTCTTGCCTCATTGACGGGATAAGAGATCCGAGCATCCAAGCTAGTGCACGCGCTGGAAGATATTGTACACCCAACTCGCTATATGCTGAATATCTTTCCGCATTGGTGCCCGAAGATGTTCCTTTAGTTATTAAAGAGCGCATTGTCCAAACGATTCCATCCCATGGTAGTCGCCGTGAAGATCGTGCGAACGAACCTAATGTAAAAAGGATGAAATATACGGGCAGACAAGGGCAACGTTGTTACAACTGCAAAGAAAAAGGACATTTTTCCAACAAATGCCCAAAAGCTCGAATTGAGTGCACGAACTGTAGACGCTTAGGACATTTAACAAAAGATTGTCGTCGAAATCCAGTAAAGAATCACGTCGTGGAGTCATCAGCTACAGTTCATAATGAGAAATATTTCTTTGAATGCTGGGTAAACGAAGAGCAGTCTCGTGCGTATGTGGACTCGGGATGCGGGGCTGTGTTGCTTAAGCAGTCACTAGCTGTACAGTTGAAACTTGATCACGTACCACGTTCTCTGTCAGTAAGCGGATATGGTGGCTCCGTTGTTAACATCATCGGAGAAACAGAAGTGGAATTGAAGGTTGACCAAGTGAAAGGCAACGTGAAGGCCCTAATCGTTCCAGATGATATTCAAGATGTTCCTATTATGGTCGGCCAAACTTTCCTAAATCGGCCGGATGTTTTAATGGTCATTTCGGGGGAAAATGTCCGATTACTGCCTTCCGATTTTGATTTGAGGGATGTTCGCGAAGCACTTCCCAAGAAAATACCACAATGGGCGAAAGCTAAAACAGTGATTCCTCCTAGAACTGTGATGTTGGTCAAGGTCACCTCCTCAGGTTCCACCCAGGATGCCGTATACCGGGTGGGGATTTAGTGTGTAATCGGTTCATATCTCTGGTACTGCTTCAGATATCAAAATGAAATTTTACAGGTATGTGGGGAACGGCATGGAGCATTTCGTAAAATTATTTATGTATATACAGGATGTTCACATTCTGAGTACCAAACCAAAGTTCTATTTCTTTAAATGGAAACCCCACAAGTATTTGCGTGATTTAGATTCAACATAAAATTTCATGAAAATTGATATACTACATGATGTGGTTTTGAGCAAGGACTGTTACGATATTGACATTTTTGTGTCATTATGGTCCCAAATTTATGACGCTACTGGCGTCTACTGACCAAAGCCACCTAATTATTTTTTATTGAAAGGGGTTTACACACTGCTGTATTTGTGAAATCTATAAATACTTTCAATATAATACTTAGGATTATACAAGGTGGTTAAGTTATGCAAAAGGGAATTTTTCTCAAAAATTTCAAATAGAATACCATGTATATTATTTGCACAACTGACAGTCAGTTAACTAAGCTTTTAATTGATGTAGATATTGCCAGGTCTACTACTGATAGTTTCGGCAGATATTACGATTGAACATCAAAATTTTTGAATTTCATTATTAGTTTATACTCTTTTTGGCGAATTCCCCCTATCCTGTTGTTCAAAACTCACAATAATGTTTATATTTTGTATTTGCAAATTGGTATCAATATAAAGACAATAAATCTTATTGTAAAATTGTTTCTTGGTGGTTGTATTCTTAAATGTATAATGTCTTTAAAGTCGGGTATAATGTTCAAACAAGGAGTGCCATGGAAGAAAATATTATCTTTAAGAAATAATCTTGCAATGGGATTTTTTGTGTTAATGTAAACTTCATTTGCTAAATATTTCATAGAAACAAAATGCAGACCTTTTTTGGAGGTTTGGGTGACAAAATAGGGGAAATCGTCAAAAATAATGTAAAATACTAACGAAACTCTACATTTTTATAATTCAATTGTACATTATGTCTAAACTTTTACTGGTAGACTTGACAATATCCACATCAATAAAAAGCTTAGTAAAATGACCATCAATTGTACAAATAATATACAAGTAGTTCCATTTGAAATTTTTGAGAAAAATTATGTTTTGCATAACTTAACCACCCTGTATTATCTCAAGTATTATGATAAAATTATTTATAAATTTCAAAAATACAGCAGTGTGTGAACCTATTTCAATAAAGAAATTTTAGGTGGCTTTGGTTACTATGCGTCAGTAGCGTCATAAATTTGGGTCCATAATGGCACAAAAATGTCAATATCTCAACATTCCTTAGTCAAAACCACATCATGTACTATATCAATTTTCATCGAATTTTATGGGGAATCCATATTGCGCAAGGACACGTAGGGTTTCCATTTAAAAAAATAGAACTTTGGTCTGGTACTTAGAATGTGAACATCCTGTATATACCTAAATAATTTTGGGAAACGCTCCATGTGGTTCCCCACATTAATGCAAAATTTCATTTTGATATCTTAAATAGATCCAGAGATATGAGCCGATTACACACTAAATCCCCACCCGGTATATCCAAGGCGGATTTAGGGCACTTCCAGTAAAGGAACATTATATCGATAAGTGCATCACGAATGGTCAAGATGGGTTCGTTTCCATCGTAAATGAATTTTCCAGTGAAATCGAGGTGAGTGAAAAGCAAATTCTAGCACGCGGTGTCCATTGTTTTCAGGATATGTCCTTAGAGCACATAAGTGTTGCTTCCGTCAAAGTAACAAAAATAAAGCCAGTCACGGTAGCAGATTTACGGTTTAACCACCGCCTACCATCGGGAGAAATTAAAAAGTTGGTGAATGACGAGGAAAGGTGGAACGAGATGGTGGCGAAGGTTAAGTGGGGACTGAATTCTACGATGAATTCGTCTACAGGAAAATCCCCTTACGAATTATTTTTTGGTTACGTACCCAGAGGTGTCGCCAAAGCAGTTCTTGCTAACGAAATTGCTATAGAACCACACTTGGGATGAACACCTACAGTCGACTAGAGATAACGTCGAAAGGATCATTCATCGGAAGCAGGCTAAACGGAAAGCCCAAGTTGATGCCCATCGATGTGCTGAAAGAAAGTATCAGCTAGGGCAACAGGTACTAATGTGTGCCTCGGCAACAACCAATCAGGGTCAGAGTAGGAAATTGCTGCCTAGGTATACTGGCCCGTAGGTGATTGCCAAAGTATTAGATCACGATCGGTATGTGATTCACGATGCGAAAGGCTCGTCTCGGTCGAAGAGACGTTACAAGGGGATCGGTGCCCTTGACAAGTTAAAGCCTTACAATAATGAGGTGACTTCGGATTCCGAAGAGGAGTCCGAAGTTGATGACGTCTTATGAGAGCTCTTTACGAACGGAAATCGCCCTGGCAGACGCTGCCTTTGTGATTTCAAATTCTTTAATTTAGTTTTAGTACTAAGGGTTTACTAACGTTTTAGGCAATTTGAATCCGAAATTTCTATAAAATACTAGTTTTTATTTTGATGATCTGATGATTTTGTTTAAATTTCCCTAGATTGTTGGGAAATACATACACCACGAGGGCGTGGATGTCGATAGCGTGGCCGACTGTTATAGTGTTGCATTTTAAGCTGCATGATGTAACTACCCTACCCGTATGCCCAGGGCCAGGTATGCGATTAGGACGAGAAAAAGTAGTTCGACTTAGTTAAGAAAGCAAGGCGGTTGTTAATTATTAAATTGTATGTTCGGAGAGTAATAAAAGTGTTTTGGGTGATTCGTTTTGTTTTCTAAATTCATCCTTTATGTTAAAATTAGTGTTTAAACAGCTTCAATTTATATACCGAGCGCGCAATTGCACTGTCAAACTGACCGCGTAATGTGACGTCAGAATACTCGTATATAGGGCCTCCTACTGACGTATCCTTTCCAATAACTTCTGAGGTGAGGACCCGGCATTGTTTACGTAGTCCTTCGTAACAAGCCAAAAAGTGAATATCCCAGATAGTGCAGCTCTAATAAAAGCGCCGTACGAACACAGGAAAAACAGTTCTAAAGCAGAATATACGACGAAAGCCTTTTATTAACCAGAAAAAGACGAGTACGTCATTGTTAAGCCAGAACTTATAGACTTGTTATTTTTCTATTTGGCCCCGGAATTCTCGTGCCCGTTTCTTGCTGTTCCGGATTAACTGTAATCCGTGACGGTAGGGCTATTACACCATCTATATGTGTAAGAAAGGCAGTTACCCAGCTCTATCCCACCAGAATGAGCGGCGAAAACTTTTTGCTCGTAGATAATGTTTCAGTCGGTATGGAATGTATGACTTTGACATCACTATTGACAGACATTTTAGGAAACCTAAAAAATCTAAATTGCCTACTGAAATAATTTTAATTCATTTATCTACTATCAATACATAATATAAATTTTTATGACATTCATTTGAGCGCTCTAATGACATACTTTAGCGCTCTTATGCGATAAAGAATGCCAAATAGACATTCTTTAACGCACGCATTTTATGAAGTGAATTGCACGACTAATTAATACTAAAATCAAATGAAACTTACTTGTAAACGTTAATTGCAAAAGTTGCCCATTTTAATGTATGTATTAACTCAACACCTGGAGAAGTTGAAGGAAGACATTTCACAGCCACTTGCTGCTATCTCGATGTCCAAGGAAAAACTTATCATTCACAGAGCTGTCTATGAGGCGCCGTTTGTGCCATAAGTATTTGTAGTAAAATAATTAAAAAGATGACAATGAAAGAAGAAAAATGTACATGAAAAAAAAATAAAATGTGTATTAAGGAAATATTGATGATGGCGCTAATGTGAATCAGAGATCGCAATCCAGCAATGTTGCCACATTTGCTGGTAATTCCATGCGATCTACTGTTATAAAATTTAAATGTTCTGTGTTGTAAATAGTTCAAGCGGTTCAGATGATTCACGTACGTCTCCTAACTATAATGTAAGACAGACATACCTACCAAAGTCTGTGTTGATTTTTTTCAGTTACGGTGTATTCAGTTTAGTTCGTAAGTACATGTGCAACTTAGCTACTAAGGCAATTAGTAAGTTGCTCTATTAATAATGCACATATCGCGTTTATATCCCAACTAGATTTTGCCAATGCACAAATTTAAAGCGTTCTGATTGGTCAGCTGCATACGTAGAATGATTAAAAAAATGGAAATGAGCTGCGTTTAAAGGTTTCTAAAAATGTTAATGAGAAACTATACAAACCGTTAAAAAAGCAATAATACTATTTTTAATCATCATTCTACTTATTTTTTTAACTTCACTTTGTCCAAATTCATCACAACAAACTGTTGTGGTAAAATTGGCACTTACCTAGTTCTTAGTACCCAATGTAAATCCTCTTAACTACTTAAGTAGGTAGGTATTATTAATTTATTTTAGCATGCTAAAAATGGGAAATTTATAGTAATAACAGTAGAAAGTTCGCACTATGTGGGAATATATTTTTGTTCTTTAATTTAAAAATTTATTTTATTGTGAAAATGTCCTTCAATCAAAATAATAAAATATGGTAGGTAATATGGTAAAATTATTGCAATATTCCAGAGAATGGCAAAAACCTACCGTCCTTTATCTCATTTTAGAAAAAAAATATACGGAAAATTTGTTCCTAATTAAGAGTTATGATAAAATTTCAATGAAAAGCACAATCTAAAAAACACAAAATAAGTAATTGTATTATTTTCTCATTAAGCAAATACAAAATATTAAAATTGTGGAGGTGGCAATTAAGCAGATATTTTAAAATGAACAAAAATTAATAGAATTAATTACTTACAATACTTTTTATTTGAATTATAGTTGTTGTCACTAGAAGTTTGAAGCGAATCGGGACGTTTTCTCTTTGCCTCTCCTTTCTTCTTAAAATATGAATGATCATAGGATTTCTTGAGAGGTCGACCACTCTGCAGACATTTTATTCCACCGCACTTTATCCTTCTTCATATCGTAATATGAAGAAGGACATTTTTACAATAAAATAAATTTTTAAATTAAAGAACAAAAATATATTCCCACGTGGTGTGAACTTTCTGCTGTTACTATAAATTTACATTATTATGTTTTCTCATACGTGTTTCCATATGAGTGATTTTCTAGTCAGCTCCTGACGGTCCTTTTCCGAAAAAACGACTATGTTTTTACTTATGAATAAGTAATCTCTTGCGAAAAATCATTCTGTTTGAGTTGCCAAATGCTGACTGGAAAATCGCTCATAAGAAAACATATGAGAAAACATACAATGTAAACGAAGGCCTATGAAATAATGAAACTAAATTTCTAAAAACAAAATGCCGTAATCCTTGCATGTGTTCCTAGATTTGGGAGTAAGCGTTTTTTTGCATTGTATTTCAGTTCTGGCGCCACGCCGCTACGTATGCAGATGCAGCTGACCAATCAGAACGCTTTAAATTTGTGCATTGGCAAAACTTAGTTGAGATACAAATAAACGCGTACCTATCGGCAATCGAACGTGTTCGGTGCTCCATTCCATGGTGCTGGTGCATTAAACCTACAGAACAGAGCACTGCGCAACTGCACTTATGAACTAAACTGAATACAATATAACTTCTAAACAAATCCAACGTAGACGTTGGTATTTCTGTCATACCTAGTTAATGCGATGTACGTGAATTATCTAGTACCACCTAGATTATTTACAACACAGTAAAAATTTTGAATTTTACAGATTACAGTCCCACCCATCAGAAAATAATGGCAACATTGCTGGATGGCGATCCCTAAGTCACGTTAGCGCCATCATACGTAGGTAAACGAAAGCTGAAAAAAATATTTCACCAGCCCATGAAATCTACACGGTCAAGGAAATATTTTTTTCTTGCGCGCAAGAATCGCAAGAATATTTCCAGCGACAAAAATTTTCCCAGAGAAAAAAATTAATTTCCGCGAAATCTTTTTTTGTCAGAGGGTGAAAAAAATATTTCCGCGCGATTTTTTTATTCCTGAAAAATATTTCCTTAATAGGTACACATTTTCTTTTTTTCATGTACATTTTTTTTCTTTCATTGTCATCTTTTTAATTATTTTACTACAAATACTTATGGCACAAACGGCGCCTCATAGCTGGCAAAAGAGCACTGACGGAAGCCAAAATATGTACTATAAATTCCAAAAGTGGTGTTCCAGTTTGCGACGCGAATCGTTTATGCCGGACGTTGCTATGTTTTCGTCAGCCCCGCCCCCCCCATAGACGATGTGATTTTTCGTTTAAAGAACATGATTCTTTATCTATTTTTCTTGCTGCCCTTTGTTTACTAGTGCAAGGCTAACACGTATGTTGTCATTCAAATAAAATCGTTTAGATCCGCCTTCAAAACTTTAATTGGCGGACAGTTGCTAAGGTTTTATTATCTCAGAATGTAATTGGTTATGGCATTTTAAGCGGAATTGAATCGTAAAGTGGAACAGCAGTTTTGGCGTTTATAGTACGTACCCGCCTGCTACTTTTTTGTGCATAATTATTATTTCTCGTTTACTAAAGCCCTGGTTTTTAAGACCCCGACGGAATCCGTCGACGCACTGCGCTGTCACAATTTTACTGAATTATATGTTTGTTGCTAAGTTACACAAATAAAAAACTGAAAATTTTCTGCCATTCAAACAGCGACAGACTTAAAATGCGGAATTCCGTCGACGGAAAGTTGCTTCCATAACTACCCCATTTGTGATTTGTTGACTCTGAGAAACTTCAAATAGTAAATAATACTATCTAATGATTGTGCATGTGTTTTGGCATCCTTGTTTCGATTAATTAATGGCGTCCAAGTGACATTTAAAAATATTGGCAGGGTAAGCTTGAGAGGTCGTTTGTAAACAGTCTAGAAAGTCCTTAACTAACCACGACATCCTTGACGAAGCAGAACTTTACGTTTACGAACTAGTGGGAAACAGTTCGTCTTCCTAGTGCTATTTGGTAGATGTTAAATGCCTTGTTTTATAAGCGGTATGTCCCAACCTGCAGTTGAAGTTGAGGGAGGAAAATAATGCTGTACGGAGTGACAAATTTCAAAGAGGGGTTGTAAGACAGAGGCAAACAAAATTAATTGATACTCCAGTCAATCGGTGTTCAAAACTGCCGTTTTCGTAACAAAATTGGGGAAGTTTTTTTCTCAACGGTTCTATATGGTTTTTGGGGTGCTGAATCCGAATTTCAAGTTTGCTGCCATGTAGGAAGTCGACTTCACAACGAAAAGCACAAAAACCTCAAAATTTTCGCACTTTATATTTCGCTTATATTTCGAAGACTATGCGTTTTTCGAAGATACCACTCTATACAAAATTGAAGTAGACAAAGTTTCCTACAAAATGCACTGGTCAACTTTGATGGAAAATTTCTTTAATTATTTGTGCCATTTTTGTATTATATAAATTTGTTTTAGTGAAATGTTGTCAAATTATTAAAAAACTCAGCAACTCATCCACAAAAGTCAATAAAAATGAAAAATAATTTTTATAATTTTAACTGATTTTTCGCTAGGCGCTTGGTAGAACATGATTAACTATAATATAGACAAATACACTTGGATATGTTCTACGTATATTTTATTTACTCGACGATCGTTTCGGAATTTTATTCCATCATCAGGAGTACAGAGAAACACTTATACTAAATTCCAATAAAGCTTACAGTATATTTATACTATTCTAAATAACTAAAGAGGGAGAGATTAAGGTTTATTGTTTGTTTACAGGAATATTTGTAGGAGTGGTGACAATTGAAAATCTAATTGATCATTTGTAACATTTTTCTTTCCGCTGATGGCTTTTTGGATTTCTAAATTTTCTAATAGAATTAATTTTCTACCTTTATTACATAAATGAAGGGGTTTAAAGTTGGTGGTATTAAAATCATGCTTATTTTCTATACAGTGTGTGCTGAATCCAGTGTTGCAATTTAAAGTTCCTATGGCTTTCTTGTGTTCATTTAATCTAGTTTTAAAACTTCGACCTGTTTGACCTATGTATATGGCATCACAATCTGAACATTTGATTTCATATATGCCGCTATTATCTATTTTTTGACACCTTTCTTTATTATTTAAAAGTAGTTTTCCTAGGTTAAGCTTATTTGTGCTAATAGTTTTTACATTATATTTATTGAAATTGTTACAGACTTTACTACTAATATTGGGTACAAAATTGATTGTTTTGAATATTTTTGTTTCGCAGTCTATTTGAGGAGCATAAAAATGTTTTAAGGTGACTTTACTCTGTTTATTGACTAAAAGTTTATTAATAAGATTTTCTGAGTAACCATTATTTATAGCAATTTTAGTATAAGAATTTAGTATAAGTGTTTCTCTGTACTCCTGATGATGGAATAAAATTCCGAAACGATCGTCGAGTAAATAAAATATACGTAGAACATATCCAAGTGTATTTGTCTATATTATAAATAATTTTTAAGTAGCATTAAAATTATCAAAACATTTCTTAAAAAGAACCCACAAATTATCAGGGGCTGGTTTATCAACGCCTTTTCGTTAGATAATAAAATCAAATTAGAAATAGAAAGACTTCGCTTTGTGCGACTTTTTCGTCGGGCGAATTTGATTTTTAAAGGGAATAAATCACGTAGAAATGGAGATGGGAGTTTTTCCGAGGGAAACATAAATCTGAAAACGGATTAACACTCTAGCAGGCCTCAGTCAATTCTCAATCCCGGCATTCGTGAAATTTAATTTCAATTCTAATTTCCAAGTCGGTCCATTTCCGCTTTATAATGTACTACTACATTTGGCGGCGGGCCTCTCCCACTCTGCCAGATGACTGCGACTATAACTTTCTTTCCTGCTTTCCCCTATCTGGGGTTTTCATTGATTACGCCTTCGGAAAAGCGAACGCGATTTATATTTTATAATTAGTTGCTTGAACCCTCTATAAAAAAAGATACGTATTAGATTAAAATTTTCATCATAAAGTTTTCAGTCCGAAGACTGGTTGGACGCGTACCTCCATCCTTTTCTATCCTAAACTAACCTACGCAAAAATACGTGACATGTATGCAAAAATTGTCAATGCGCCGCAGGCGAAAATGTTGAATTTTCAAGGTCGAGATGTGATTTGCAAGTTACAAAATAAAGTATCAGGCACGTAGGTTAAGAAATCCAGCAATCCAGGGGGGGGGGGGGGGGGCAAGTGCCCCTCTTGCCCATGCCTATGGGTGCCCTAGGTCGTGGTACGATTATGTTGGAACGACATTAAGTGACAAACGCGAAGAAAAGAGCGAAACAACAAATTGTTTCATACAAATGTACTCGTCCGCTGCATTGGTCCGAATTTTAGATATTCAATATACAATACAGAATGTCCCAGACTCGCGTGGGTCTTGGATGCTGTCCGTATTTGAAGAGATACAGGAAATGTTTATATAAAAGTTTCTTCATTTGAAATTCTTCATATCGTAAAGTTATTTCCAATTATACAGAGTGTTTTTTCTGCACTGCATCAAACTTTGATCTTTTAAATGGAACATTCTGTATTAGAGTGCATTTTTGAATTCCTTGGCTGATTTTAATATAAGATTATATCAAGCTTCATGCCATAGCCCTCCGTCAAAACAACTTCCATTTCGTTCAGAGCGCTTCATAATTCTTCTTTGCTAGATGCTAACACTGCTATATCATCCGCAAATCTGAGCATATTAATAGTTTGGCCCTGTACATTGATCCCTGAGGCTGTTCTTTCCTTAACAATATTAATCGCATTTTCGATATATAAACTGAAAACTAGAGGCGATAACGCACATCCCTGCCTCACTCACTTTCGGATATCTACTTCTCTATGTTCCTGCTCAAATTTGATGTTCCGTATGTAATCTCGCCTGTCTGATATATGCAGCTAACTATTACCTCTTGACCTACGCACTATAAGATTTCTGCCTGCAGGCCGTCTATACCTGGTGTTTTATTGGTTCTTAAACTTCTTAGGGCAGCCTACGTTGTCCCCCTCTACACTGCTTTCCCTTTCGAATATATCTCCTACTTATTTTCCCGCATATAAGTTTCACAAATATTTTTTCCACCTATCGGCCTTCTCCCCGTTTCCTATTATGGTAACTCCTGCCTGGTTTCTAATGTTTTTGCTACTACTAGAAAATAAAAATACGAAATGAAGGACTGAGATACGTTTGGAAGTACCTAATTGAAAAATTCGAACCACTCCCATAAGGACTAATTTCCTCTGGCGACATTACCAGTGAACTCTACGAGCAAATACCTATAAAAATTAATTTCATTCCGTTAAAAGCTGCAAGAGCTACTAAACTATAAGTTAAACATTCCCACTCCGAAACTACTTCTTAATGTAACGAGAACTAAAGAACTCCAAGCACTCATTTCCAGATATTTAAGACCGAATTTCATACACTGGAATTGTAATAGCAGTCCCGAACTTCCACTAAATTAAAAAGGAGTATTCCACTCCCGGATAAAATTACACGAGAGAGACTCCAGAATACTTAAGAAAAAGAGTCAAGATCTGGTCGTTGTTTTCTATCCCGTAACGTTAGATCCGCGATAAGGAGTCCATTTGTTGCAGAACACACTTCATTGATTTTAACGATCATTTCCGACGTTTTTATATCTCGCGTTGTTATGGACCGGACAGTGTCGAAAAACACTTTTTCTTTATTGCAAAATCGATTTAACGCGTTCTATGGAAGACCATTGTCGTCGGCAGCGACCGGAGCAGCCGGCAGTTTATTTTGGCATGCGATCGTGACGTCATAAGGTACTACAAACAGCCACCTTAACCTTCCGACTACTGACAAACATTTTAGGAACCCTAACAAATTGGATATATACTTGGGCCGCCGAACAGACGGAGTGATCACCCTGCAAGCATGAGCTCTAGGAGGGACCACTATCAATTTAGGACGACCGAACCGCAGTGATGCGCTTTCTTTAGACCCAACGAAGTCGCGTCACTCCAATTCGGTCGTCATAAATTAATATTGGCCCCGCTAGAGCACGTTCTTGCAGGGTGATCACTCCTTCTGTTCGGCGGCCCAAGTATAGTACTTATCAAAAACATTAAAAATGAGACGGGATATTTCCTAATCGAAAGCGGGGAGAAGGCAGATAGGTGGAAACTATATGCGGGACAAGAAGTAGGACATATCATCGCCTTCAATGCATAAGGGCGTATCCCATTTTTTCCAATTTTGCAGGAGAGCGTCTTAAAAGAATATGACCTGATATTTTTGTTTCTGATGAATATTGCCTTTTATACTACTGACATTTTTATTACTTACATACAATAATAAGCTTTGTATAATGACCTGATTCATTCATAAAGCCCAAAAATTTTGAAAATAATGAGATACGCCCTTTAGTGAATAATTACTGAGATGAAACTTGTTTGAAAATATTAGTTACGCCCTTTTAAATTTAAACGTTTATTTCGTTTTAGTGACATACAGTAAAAAAACAACGAAAACTAAATACGTAATTTACATAACAGTGCAAGAAATATGAAATAGTTACCAAACCTGAAACATCCACATAAATCAAAAATAACACTTTTATTCTAAATTACAAATTCTAAAATTACAAAACAAAACTAGTGAGGCAAAAACCGGTAAAAATTAATTGTGCTCTCTTAATTTTATCACAGGATTTTCCCCACTACACAGAGCCTGAAGATCGTTATACTTAGCTTCCGATATTTTGGGCGGTTCAACGTTTAAAGACGGTATTGTAGAATCCATAAGTGAGGAGGCTATTCTTCTTAGAGATATTGTTCTGTAGTTATTTTCCAGGTGACTAGTTTCAAAAAATAATTTTAGGGGTTTGTTTTTTTTAACTTTGGACTCTACCATATCCATCCAGTTTACAGATTCTCCCAAATCATCTTTGCGTACAGCCAGAATTCGTATGTCCTTTGAGAACTTTTTGAAGTCTAAAAAGTCATCGTGACTTAATGTTGTGACTTGATAAGGCTGTTTTCGTCTAGCTAAGCGAAATATTGGAATTAACTGACGAGGAACAAATAATTCTCCAGACTTTTTTATGGCATAACTAATAGCACTGTGCGCCGAGTCACCCTCGTTTTGATAGTGATTGGGCGCAAAGAAGCGAATAATGATTTCCTGCAAATTAATGCTCCTCTTTATTGTATGTAAAAACATCGAGGCTACCACAGAGTTTTTATTTTGGCCCCCACAGCCATCTGCAAAAAGATAAGCCGTGTGGACTCCCTTTTCATCTAACTTTTTTAGATGCATGTTTACTGCCGTCGATATCTCAGAAGCACCTCGTCTACTTGTACCTTCGTCCCAAGTAAAACAGTGACAATCATGCGATGCAATGTCATAAATCGTAAAATTGTACACCCCAGTCTTCGTTTATAGAATATGGAACCATCGTTGGAAATGGGCAGGTAGATAACCTGCTGAAGGTCGAACGATACACAAAATATCATTGAATTGTTTTGGGCTATTTCCTTGCAATAAGTTTTTATTTCTCGAACCTTTTCTTTTTCCGCTTTATGTTTCAGATATTTTTCTTCCAGCTTTGATTTATCTTCAACCGAAGCTTGCAAATAAGTACGGCAAAAACTGCATTGGTCCTTTTTGGGTCGATGGAACGCAAGGTTCATAGTTTTGAATATTTTCCGATAGGTCGTGAAACACGGTTTTTCTTCCTTAGCTTTGAGTTCTTTTATAAACATGTCGTACATTTTTGGCAGGGACAAATCGAGGTGAAGATATTGATACGAACTTTTGCCCCGTCAGCGACGCCCCTGTTGGTGACTCAATTATTTGTTGACAGCGAGCCGCGGCTTTGATTTATTACGGCGCGACCTTGTCGCTGTTTATGATTCCCGAAAAGAATAGTCTATCTCGAAGATTCTCATTCTGGAACAATGTTTGATCGATAATTTTCGAGAATCTTCTAAGACCATTATAAAATGGGAAGCAAGAAGCCGAGTGGACAGTCTTACAGTCTGACAGTTTTGAAGTCTGAAGTTTGGAAGCGAATATCGAATGCGATAAGTCTTGATACGCGTTTAGTGTCGGTACGGTACGCGAGTGCGAATTCTTTGGTGGCGTTTTAAGTGTACCGGGGCGTCTTCGTATGTGATTAACCGTCGGTTGAAGACGAGTGTTTTAGAGAGTTTAAACTGTGGACTTGTGTACTGTGGATTGTTTAGGTTAGGTAATTAATTGTTTAATTGTTCGCTAATAATTGTTTAATTTTCACCGCTTGTTGTTACTTACTGCTTGTATATATTTCGCTGCTTATTGTTCAATTTGTTAATTTTAAGTTCTCAAATCACTGTTAATCATTGTAAATATTTGTACATATACATAAAGTCACTGTAAATAAAAAGTGTAAAATCGAAATACGTTACAACTGGTGTCAGAAGTGCGATATTTGTGGAGCCAAGAAGAGCGAAGAACGTCGTGGAAGCTGGTGGAAAATTGAAGAATTTTCTGGAAGTTAGCCGAGCTGAGTGAAAGTTTCGACGTTTTTGGACTCCGTAGTGACTGGAAGTAGTTTGAGACTTGTGTTTGAACTTGTGAGTGTTTATGCCAGTAACAAGAAGCGCCGCCGCAATGGAGCAGCAACTTCAAGCTCTTATGGAATTAATGAAGAACAGTCAAGAAGAAATGAAGAATAATATGGTAGAAATAAGGGGCAGCCAAGAAGAAATGAAGAACCATCTTGAAGAAACAGTGAAGAGCAGTCAAGAAGAAGCCAAGAGAAATCTAGAAGAAGCGATGAAGACTAACCAAGAAGTAATGAAGACCAGTCAAGAAGAAGTGAAGAAAAATCTAGAAGCAATGAAGAATAATCAAGAAGAAATGAAGAACAGCCAAGAAGAGATGAAGGCAGCCATAGAAAGAAGTCAAGAACAAGTAGCTGCGAAAATTACCGAAATAACGAATCAACTGGAAACACGAACAACTCAATTAGAGACACGTATTACAGAAGAAACACAAGAAATAAGAAAGGTAATGGATGAAGAAATATCGAAGATGAATGAGAGAATGTCACAGTTAGAGAAGAAGAAGACATTGAAGATAGAATATACCGGATTGGACGAAGAAAGAAGAGCTCCTGTAGTTAAGGCGAAGCCGCCTACATTTGATGGGAAGTCCTCGTGGCACACCTACATCAAGCAGTTCGAGGCAGCGGCAGCGGCGAATCAATGGGCCAGTACCGAAAAGGCAGTCAATTTGGTAGTTGCACTCCGAGGTGACGCCTTGAACATCCTGGATACCGTGACAGCAGAACAACAGGCTGATTTTAAGGAGATAGTTAAGCGCCTGGAGATGAGGTATGGCCATCAACACCTCCAGCAAGTCCACCAGGCACAGCTAAAGGGTAGGTCTCAGCGCTCCAATGAGACCCTGCAAGAGTTTGAGGCCGACATCGCCCGCAGAAGATGGTATGGAAGGGAGAATTTCCTGCGATGTTGGAGCTGTGGTGTAAAAGGTCATCTTCGCAGTAGATGCCGACGTACTCCTGGCCAGAACCGGTACGTGAGGACAGCCCCATCCAACCAAGCCCCAGCACAAGATGTGAAGGTGTCAAGATTGGCTCGAGTTGGGGATAGTTTAATGATTGATGGGATCATTGATGGCAGGAAGACCGAAATTACCATCGATACAGGAGCCAGTGACACCATAGTCAGAAAAGATGTTGTGGCTGAGTGGAGAATTAGGCCGACCAATAAGAATATCCGATTGGTTACTGCTACCGGCGAGACAGCACCTATATATGGAGAGGCGAAAATCGACATAGGGATGGAAGATGTCGTCATTCCACAGAGAGTTCTTGTAGCCGACATTGTGGATGAAGTTATACTGGGCCTGGATTGTATGAAGAAGCACGGGATTGTGCTTGATGTTGGCGCCGGTGTACTTCGAATTGGAGAAGAAGAACTAGTAATGAGTTCTTCTGGTCAGAAGAACTGTGTATACCGAGTGAATGTCGAAGAAGATGTCGTGTTGCCTGCCAGATCCGAGAACATCGTACGGGTCCGTGTGGATGGTGCTCCAAGCTGCTTGGTGGGATTGGTCGAGCCGATGTACGAAGAGGTGAAGAAAGGATTACTGATTGGGAAGACGCTGGTAAGACCTGGTCAAGGTCCAGTATTCGTAAGGATAGCGAACATTGCCGAATTTGACCAGAAGATTTGCAAGGGTACGTTAATTGGTATGGGTGAGCCAGTATCTAGGATTGCCATGGTAAAGAAGAATGAGAAGAAAGGAGAAGATCAGAAGATGTCCACAACCAGTTTACCGACTCCCCTGGAAAAGATGGTTGAAGAGTGTTCCCAACATCTGGATCAGATACAGGGTGAGAAGCTGACTCAGCTTCTGATGAAGTATCAAGATGTCTTCTCATTGCAAGATGGTGACCTAGGACGGACGGGAGTAATTCAACACACCATCAACACCGGTGATCATACTCCCATTAAGCAAGCTCCTAGAAGAGTACCCTTGGCAAAGCAAACAGAAATGGACAACCTGATTAAAGACATGCATAGACAAGGGGTAATTGAGCCTTCGCAGAGTCCGTGGACTTCCCCTGTAGTGCTGGTAAGCAAGAAAGATGGCTCCACTCGTTTTTGTGTAGACTACAGGCGATTGAATGATGTCACCAAGAAGGATAGCTACCCCTTACCTCGGATTGACGACACCCTGGATACAGTGGCGGGTTCCAGATGGTTTTCCACCCTCGACTTGAAGAGTGGTTATTGGCAAGTCGAGTTGCAACCCAAAGATAAGGAGAAAACAGCGTTCTCTGCCGGAACTGGTTTGTGGCAATTTACGGTAATGCCGTTTGGGCTCTGCAATGCACCCGCCACCTTTGAGAGATTGATGGAGACAGTACTGCGAGGACTGCATTGGAAGACTTGCCTGGTATACCTCGACGATATCATCGTGATGGGGAAGACTTTCGATCAGCACTTGAAGAACTTGTGCGATGTCTTCGAGAAATTGAGGCAAGCTAACCTGAAATTAAGTCCGCAGAAGTGCCAGCTATTCAAGAAGCAGGTTAAGTTTTTGGGGCACATAATTTCCACCAAAGGAGTTGCGACAGATCCGGAGAAGACAGATGCAGTGAGGAACTGGCCTGTTCCGAAAGATAAACATCAACTTCGAAGCTTTCTGGGATTATGCACCTACTACCGCCGTTTCGTGAAAGGGTTTACAGACATTGCGAAGCCCCTGCATCGGTTGACCGAAGATGGTAGGCCATATGAGTGGACGAAGGAGTGCCGAGGAGCATTTGAAGAGTTGAAGAAGGCTCTGTGTTCTGCTCCTGTTTTGACGTATCCAAGGCCTGGAAGCAAGTTTGTTGTGGATACCGATGCAAGCAATGTGGGCATAGGCGGTGTATTATCCCAAGAAGAGAATGGGGAAGAAAAGGTTGTGGTTAATATAAACATGACAAGTGATACATCAAAATTTAGGAAATGTTACGAGCTTTTCAAAAATCTCACAATATATAGGGTGGTCTATATAAAAAAAATGAGTTTGGGGCGGTGCACGAAAATCTAAACGCCCTGTAAAAAAACTGCCTATTGCAATGGATTCTACGGAAAAAAGTGCCTTAAGAAAGTTTTTACCAAAATTAATTATATTTATTAATAAACAAGTTATAGGACATAAAAGAAATCGACGAAATTTGAGAATCGCCCTCTAGCGACCAAACGATAAGAGATAGCAAAGTTTTGTTTGCGCCAGTGGTTTCCTCATTAAATTTGAGCTCCGGACACCTTGGTTAATTTTTTTCTATCTCTTCAAATAAGGGATGTTCCTATAAGAACGCGTCCAGTTTGGGACACATTGGAAAAAGTTTATCAATTAGATATATTGAAATATTAGAACTTATTTAACGAACAAATTAATTTAATTTATAAATAGAGCTCCACTGTGCTAAAATTATAAATTATAAACCCGACCAAGAAACACTTGATTCTTCCTCCCAAGAGGACGACGTGGTTATTAAAATATCAAACTATGCACAGTCGAGCAACAAGGCCATTTCCCCAGGGTGACTAAAGAATAGGTAACGGAATACCGGTTGGAACACGCTAATATTTATTATGTTGCAATTGCAGCATTCAGAATTTAAATTTCTCCGGAGAGAGAAGTACCGACAAAGCGCAAATGTGTAATTGTGCAGTTTATCTGCATCAATAGAGACAAAAATGAACTGATAATTGCACAATTTATTTCTAAAATTAATTTAACAATGCTTCAAATGTTATCCTCTATCTTGACTTCGTTGGTATTAGGGTCGAAGTAAACTTGAGGAGCAAATCTTCTGGACTTGAGTCTGTTCTGTCTGTACATGTATTCAGCAGTCATGGTTTTAGCGGTGAACAAGCTCCTGCTCTTCTTCAAACTTGCTTCGGCGGGTCCCCAAGCTTTGGAAGGTTTTATCAAACTTAGGAAGCGATGTTTACGTCTCATGTGACGAACGGTTATAGCAGTGAAAGCTGTGATGAATAGAGTTAGAGGGATCATCATCAGTAGGTACCACATGGTGTCGAGCCTTAAGTCGTCCCACGATAATTCGCGGAGAAAGTCGATTATGTTTTTCAGTATGCAAAAGAATACTACCATTGGACTTAGTATCCAACACAATTGCAAGAAATTAGAAGGGCGATAGCCCAGCATGAAGTGCAGATCGTCAGCGAAATTTGTTGTACCGTACAACCAAACAACACCGGTTACTTCCAAGAAGAAAGTTGTGAGGAGATTGAAGAGTACGTCGAGATCTTGGTAGTCGTAATTCCTGTAGATGAATTGGAGGTCGGTGAGGAGTGGAAAGGAACCAAGAAATTGGAAGGTACAAACTAATATGGAGGCTCTTACAGTTTTATTTTCCAGTATAGGAAAACATTCTGTTAAAGACCCCATGAGGGAGAAAGACAAAAAAATGGAGTGCCTCAAACAGGCCACGAACGCCGACAAATAATAAAGTCCGTTCCATATGTGGGGTTCACCAGGGAAATACTTCATTGCTAGAGGAATACGTCCGAACATATTACTTTTTGTGATTTCAATAACCTGCTGGTAATCCAGACGAATGTTGTAACTCAAAATGCCGATGCAACTCTGGGAAAATAACGTAACGATTAACGAGAACACGCAATTGATCCCACATGATGCTATAGATTCCAGTTGCAGGGAATTTCGGAAGCTGGTCTTGGTGCCTAACATCATAAAAACACCAAGACCTACGCCTATGCCGTCCACAGAACGCACCAGTCCAGATCGCCATGATGTGAATTCTTTGAAAATGCTTCCACTGAACAGGGAAAATTCTCTCAGGCCTGAGTATGAGCCGTGTTGGACAAGGGCGACGAACAGCAGAAACAGTTGGATTATTGTGGGGAACAGGCAGAAGAATAGCAAACATTTCTCTATGGATTTGCAACCTTTGTGGAGAATCAGCACGATGATGGAGTGGATCAAGAAAGAACCTAAGATTAGTTGCCAAGAAAATTGGAATGCGCCTGAGGAAATATGCTTACTGTAGAAGTAGTCAGTACTTATTTCCCACTCAGCTTTTTCACATACATTTTTCCCATACGCTTGGATGCAATTGTTTTTGTATGCGTGTTGGTTTTCTATTGTGTAACATTTTCTGGTGGCTGTGGAGTTACCACAATAATACCAAGGTAATCTGGATTGGAAGAGGTTTATGGTGTAATATCCTAGATAAGTAACGTATCCATTGTCTCTTAGAGAGACGAAATAAATGGAAAATATGCTGCACAATCCTACTCCTCTCCAAAGGGGACACATATTCCAGCATCTATAAGTGCCACAACCCGAGTATTGTCCAACTCCTAGTTCCATACATAAAATAGGTATAGTCAAGAAGATCGATATGAAGAGAAAGGGGATTACTAATATGGCCCCGCCGTTTTGTTCTTCAACGAAAACTTGGTATGTAGACATGCCATTCACGGCACAAAATAACGCCATGAAAAAGTGCCATCGGCTGCTCCACGAGTTCCTCTGACGAGGGGCAGAATTTCCTAACATTTGTGCCCCTTTTTAGTTCTAAATGTGTAGAAAAATGTACGCGTATTTCTGTTTGTTATGTCAGTTAAGCATAGCCATCTGGTTTGATGGTGTCAGAGGTTACTCGATTTGAATTTGAATTTTATTTTTATGTTCATTACATACAAAGAGTTATATACTGCTTTCTATTCTAACTTCTTCGGTTTCTTCGTCGAAATGAACCTGGGGAGCAAATTTCCTCGACTTGAGCCTATTCTGCCTATACATG
This sequence comes from Xestobium rufovillosum, assembly GCA_963966045.1. NCBI lineage: Eukaryota > Metazoa > Arthropoda > Insecta > Coleoptera > Ptinidae > Xestobium > Xestobium rufovillosum. The sequence continues at coordinate 34,497,601 of OZ014497.1, forward strand.
TATTCAGCAGTCATCGTCTTCGCCGTGAACAAGCTCCTGCTCTTCTTCAACTTAGGATCTGCTGGTCCCCATTGTTTGAGAGGCTTGAGTAAACTCATGAAGCGCTTCTTTCTTCTCTTGTGGCGCACGATTATCGCAATTAGTGTGGTTAAGAATAGAGTTATTGGAACGACCATCAAAATGTACCACATAGTGTCTGTTTTGAAATCGATCCAAGATAGCTCGCTGTGCATATCCAATACATTCTTGATTATGCAAAGGAATACCATGATTGGACTTAGTAACCAGCAGAGTTTTAAGAAATTCGATGGACGATATCCCAACATGAAGTGTAGGTCGTCAGCGAAATTTGTTGTACCGTACAACCAAACAACACCGGTTACTTCCAAGAAGAAAGTGGTGAGGAGATTGAAGAGTACATCAAGATCTTCATAAACATAATTCCTGTAGATGCTTTGTATATCAGTGAGGAGTGGAAAGGAACCAACGAATTGGATGGTACAAACTAATATGGAGGCTCTTACAGTTTTATTTTCTAGTATAGGAAAACATTCTGTTAAAGACCCCATGAGGGAGAAAGACAAGAAAATGGAGTGCCTCAAGCAAGCTATAAACGCAGACAAATAATAAAGACCATTCCACAAGTGCGGCCATCCAGGAAAATACTTCATGGCTAGAGGAATGCGTCCGAACATGTTGCGGTGGGTCATTTTAATAATCTCAGAGTAATCCAAACGCATATTATAACCCAAAATGCCTATGCAACTTTGGGAAAACACAGTGACAACCACACAAAAGAAACAGTTGATGCCGTACGATGCTATAGATTCCAGTTGCAATGAATTCCTGAAGCTGGTCTTGGTGCCTAACATCATAAAAACACCAAGGCCTACGCCTATACCGTCAACAGATCGCACCAAACCCGATCGCCACGTGGTGAATTCCGTGAAGATGCTTCTGCTGAACGGGCTGAATTCTCTTAAGCCGGAGTATGAGCCGTGTTGAACAAGGGCCACGAATAACAGAAGCATTTGAATCACTGTGGGGAATATGCAGAAAAATAATAAATATCGTTCTATAGATTTGCAACCTTTGCGTAGAATTATTACGATGAAGAGATGAATGAAGAAAGATCCTAGAATCAGCTGCCACGAGAAATTAAAACCGTCATCTGAGGAAATATGCTTCCTGTAATAAGAATCGGTGCTGATTTCCCATTTGACCTTATCACAAATATCTCTGCCGTGTAAGTGGTTACAGGTGTTTTTGTAGGAATGATAGTTTTCTATCATGTAACAGTTTATATTTGTTTTGTTGTCCCCGCAATGATACCAAGGCAACCGGGACTGAAATAAGTGTAGGGTATAGTGCCCTAAATACGTGACGTATCCGTTGTCCCTAATAGAAACAAAGTATACGGAGAATATGCTGCACAATCCGACTCCTCTCCAAAGGGGACACATATCCCAACATTTGTAGGTTCCACAACCGGAGTATTGTCCAACTCCTAGCTCCATACACAAAATAGGTATAGTCAAGAAAATCGATATTAATATGAAGGGAATTATTGACATAGCGCCCCCTTTTTCCTCTTCTACGAACACCTGGTATGTCGACATGCCATTTACAGCGCAGAAGAGAGCCATAAAAAAGTACCATCTACTACTCCAGGCGTTGCTCTGCCGCTGGGTCCCGTTTACCTGTTTGTTTAGCCGTAGCATTTTATTTTGTTTAATTCTTTAACTGCCTAGAGAAAATTTGTCCTGTAAACTAATTTTGTTTTTTTTTGTCTCCAAATGTCAAGCGTACAAGGCTCTCTATGGTTTCATGACTTCAAAGATAGGTTGATTGAGAATATCAAGAAAAACAGTGACATTTTCCTGGTATTGTCAGTTGATCGAAGATAATAAACTTGGCTATTTGTCATATTATATGTCAAGAATGACAAAAAGTTAATTCAGTCAGATGGAAATGATAAAAAGGAAGCCTTTTTCAAGTTTTTTGCATCCGCAAGCTAAAAAAATGGGACTAAACCTTGTTGAATATTTAAAAAATGAAGAAAAATAAGCAGACAGCAACGCAAAAAATATAAGTACACGAAAGAGTTTTTGAAGCGTTAGGAGTTGGTTTAACAACAGTAGAAAGGATTGTACATGGACAGAGGATGAAAGAGCCAGAAAAAAGAAAAGAAAAACGAAGAAGGAATTACACGAAAACTAAGGATTTAAGTGATACTGTTATTTATAATTAAGTATATGAAGCAAAAGTGAATGTTACTCTAGTAAGTTTACAAAAAACTTTAAGAGAAAAGGGTGTTTTGGAAATTGGATTACACTGGGTTTTCGATATAAAAGAGATTGAAATATAGTACAGAGCTCAAGGGTACAAATTTTCACTTTGGTAGGGGGATCGTTGTTACAACCTGCAACTTGTTGCAATCTGAAGTCCATGTATTGACTTATAATATATCCAAAAGCTGTCAAAAATCGTAATGTGCAAAAGGTCATTATATCCAAAAACTGAGTTATGCACACTGGCGTAAAGAGCGTAAAAATTGCTATCGTTTGGCACCAAGATCATTAAATTATTTGTGGCGTTTCTACCTCTAAAAAACTGCTGAAAATACAATTTAGTACAGGCCCTTAAGGGAGAAAATTTTTTGAAAGCTGAATATCTCCGTTCGAATGCCGAGAAAATGTGCAAGATTTCAACAAATTTTACATTTCCATCGCGATAACTTGTAAGTTAACGCCTAAATCGAAGAATTTTGTTCTTTACAAAATCTTGCACGCTTCTTTCGGAGTCTGATGGTTCGATATGCAGATTTTTATCTTTTACGTATATTGAGTTGTGTAATTAAATATAAGAAGATGTAAGAAGCGCGACCGGTCGGCTACCGATATCAGTACCCGTCCCCACCCCGCTGCGCTGGTTTGCATCTCACTTTTCGCTGTAGCTCCGTCTCCGTCTTGCTAAAAGATATGAAAATAAAGTTACTTACAATAAATTTACAAACTAATTTTCTTCCGAAGTATCGGACTGACTTTCGTCCTTCGGCGGCAAAACTGACAGTTTTGTGGTATATTATGTACTTATTCTTGCACAAGTTTTGTGCCATACACTTGCAAGCAGTTACGCAGGTTTGTTTATTTTTCCTGCAAGAACACACTCTGCTTCCACAGTCTGCAATAAATTACGCGATTTACGATTAGGAAGTCAAACAACTTTGATCACTCATACCTTTCTTACATCCACATTTATTTAAAATAAAAGAATCGGTCGGCAAAGGGGGAAGTGTCATTAAAATTGGTTGGATACTGCCGTCATCTTCTAATTTCCATCCGAGCTCTTCCAAACTTAGTAGTTCTTGAATTGGTTGCAGGGCATTTGTCCAAATTTTAACTTGAAAGTATGCTCTCAAACAGTGTTGTTTAAGAGCATCTTCGGTCGGTGGTAATTTAGAAACGGGAACAGATGCAGCCATAATTCCTCTCAACGTGTTTATTGGTATATTCCTTGAATATAATTTCATGACAAATCGCTCCATTCTTGTGAAAATTTCCTTGGAAAACTCATCTATCCCTCTGCCATCCAAGTAATGGTAATGCTGCCGATAGATTTTCCAGCACGTATTCTTTCCAATGCCAGGGAAATGCCTTGTTGCATCACAACCGGTTAACGCATGAATAATGAAAAATTTTCGATTTGGGAATACTTGGAATGAATAACGATGATGTATTTGGTTTAGAGAGATTGATTACTTCGACATTACTGCCAAAGTGTTTGCTCATGTGCTCTACAAATATCCGTCTTGAGTCGATTCCGCCTATTGCACAATACCTTTCATATGTAGCAGTTACCGTATGCCCTTTATCTCTTTCTATTCCTGCTTGCACCGTTTGCATAGTCTTCTCCATTGCTAAGTCTTTGTTTGTGTCATCTTCAAATGCTTCTTTTACTGCGCTTAATTAATTTCTTCTGTTTTTGTCATAATTCCCCAATTGCTGAACAAGGCAACCTACATGGTACTTTACTTCCATAGCTATCAAATCATTTGAGCCAATCCGTTTTAATACATCTGAATTCACAGTTGCTAAGTTCTTAATTTTCTTTTCTTTGTTGACAGACATAACTTATGAAAGCCGTTTTCCTATTAAGCGTTTCAGGCAAAATATGCATTTGTGAATATCGAAAGTTCCTCGGCGCAAGGATACTCCAACATGAGGTGGTGGTTAAATGCCCATTTCTTCATATTCGCGGTCCCGCTGGTGTACGTCAAATAACATGATTTGCGCCAGGTTAATTTTTCATGGTTTCCAGATTTAATATCTGTTACTGCATTTTGGATGTGAGTTTCAACCGTTTTATTCAAAGATCTCCTCAAATCTGTTGCCTTGAGGAAGCTAACTGGTCTTTTCAGTTGCAGTTAAAAAAACCTCTTTCTATCTTGTTTCAAATTACACATAATGATCGGGGTGTAGTTTTGAACTTTAGCGTGGAACCATGCTCTTAAACAACACTGTTTGAGAGCATACTTTCAAGTTAAAATCTGGACAAATGCCCTGCAACTAATTCAAGAACTACCAAGTTTGGAAGAGTTCGATGGAAATTAGAAGATGACGGCAGTATCCAACCAATTTTAATGACACTTCCCCCTTTCCCGACCGATTCTTTCATTTTAAATAAATGTAGATGTAAGAAAGGTATGAGTGATCAAAGTTGTTTGACTTCCTAATCGTAAATCTCGTAATTTATTGCAGACTGTGGAAGCAAAGTGTGTTCTTGCAGGAAAAAAAAACAAACTTGCGTAACTGCTTGCAAGTGTATGGCACAAAACTTGTGCAAGAATAAGTACATATACCACAAAACTGTCAGTTTTGCCGCCGAAGGACGAAAGTCAGTCCGATACTTCGGAAGAAAATTAGTTTGTAAATTTATTTATTTATTTATTTTCATATCTTTTAGCAAGACGGAGATGGAGCTACAGCAAAAAATGAGATGCAAACCAGCGCAGCGGGGTGGGGACGGGTACTGATATTGGGAGCCGACCGGTCGCGCTTCTTACATCTTCTTATATTTAATTACACAACTCACTATACGAAAAAGATAAAAATCTGCATGTCAACCATCAGACTCCGAAAGAAGAGTGCAAGATTTTGTAAAGGACAAAATTTTTCTATTTAGGCGTTAACTTAAAAGTTATTGGGATGTAAATGTAAAATTTGTTGAAATATTGCAAATTGTCTAGGCATTCGAACGGAGATATTCAGCTTTCAAATAATTTTCTCCCGTAAGCGCCTGTACTAAATTGTTTCTTTAGCAGTTTTTAGAGGTAGAAGCGCCACAAATAATTTAATGATCTTGATGCCAAACGATAGCAATTTTTACGCTCTTTACGCCAGCGTGCATAACTCAATTTTTGGATATAATACCCTTCTGCACATTACGATTTTTGACAGCTTTTGGAGATATTGCAGTCAAGACATGAACTTCAGATTGCTACAAGTTGCAGGTTGTAACAACGATCCCCCTACCAAAGTGAAAATTTGTACCCTTGAGCTCTGTAGTATTTGGGAATCTTCTTTAAATGCGACTTCGTTGGGTCCAAAGAAAGCGCATCACTGCGGTTCGGTCGTCCTAAATTGATAGTGGTCCTGCCTAGAGCTCATGATTGCAGGGTGATCACTCCGTCTGTTGGGCGGCCCAAGTATAAGCTGCATTTGACTATAGTGGAGTGTTTTTGGGTGACAGAATTCCGAAAGAACAGCATCCAACTTGGCCCTGACTTAAGTTTGCGGTTCAATTTCTCTTAAATTCTAATATTTGAGGACCCCTAGAGCACACGATCCTTGACAACAGCTAATAATGTGCTGTTTATCAAGCAATCGTTAATGTTGAAAGCGTCAAAATCTCGCGCCTTTTCAAAAAACCGTCCAGATAATTAAAATCATGCACGGAAAAACTATTCTCGACCGGGTGGCCGGTGAGTTCTCTTCGGTCCAAAACGCTTGGAGCAGTAGATTTTACTTTTTCATGGCACTGTTCTGCGCAGTGAGTGGTATGTCGACGTACATGGTTTTCGTGGAAGAAGCGGACGGATCTGGTGAAGCAATAATCCCCTTCATCGTGATATCGATTTTCTTGACCATTCCGATATTGTGCGTGGAGCTGGGAGTTGGACAGTACTCTGGTTGTGGAAACTACAGTTGCTGGAACATGTGTCCCATTTGGAGAGGTGTTGGTTTCTGCTGCATATTTTCCATTTACTTCGTTTCCATCAGAGACAACGGGTACGTTACTTATTTGGCGTATTACACCATCAGTTTGTTGCAGTCTTCGATTCCTTGGTACACGTGCGACGAAAAATTCAAGAACGTGGGTTGTTACACTATGGAAAATCACCTGACTTACAGGAATAGTTGTATTCTGGTTAATGGAAAAGATTACTGTGATACGTTGGATTGGCATGTCAGCACCGAATATTTCTATATGAGGCACATATCGCCAGGTAATGATCTCCACTGGAACTGGTCATTGGTGATCTGTTCCTTTCTGAACCATGCTCTGCTGGTTGTTATTTTGCGTACCGGTTGCAAATCGATAGAAAAATACTTGTTCTTCTTTTGCGTATGTCCAACCACAATCCAAATTTTCCTGCTGTTCATGGCTTTAATCCAGACAGGATCATACTCAGGTTTGAAGCAATACAGGGTAACGACGAAACTCTTCGCAGATTTCAGTATGTGGAGAGCTGGATTGGTTAGATCAATCGATGGGGTCGGTGTCGGTCTTGGTGTTTTTATGATGTTGGGGACCAAGACCAGTTTCAGGAATTCCTTGCAACTGGAGTCGATAGCGGCTTACATCATCAACTGTATTTTTACGGTAGTCAATTCTGTTTTTACCCAAAGTTGCATCGGTATACTTAGTTATAACGTTAATGTGGATTACAACGTCACCATTGCCATGAATGAAAGCAATCTCTTCGGGCGCGTGCCTCTAACCATGAAGTTCTTTCCTGGATTTGCTCATGTCTGGAACGGATTGTATTACTTCGGAGCTTACCTTGCTTGCTTGAGGCATTCGGTATTCTTGGCTTATTCACTCATGGGTTCATTGACAGAGATCTTCCCGAGGTATAAATCCAGAATCGGTGTGGTCGCTTTGATAGTATGTTTCGTCCAGTTTTTGGGCTCTTTTCCCCTACTCATAAACGCCAAGAACATCTTTAGCAAGTACGTATTTGAAGACCTCGATGTCCTCTTCAATCTACTGACGACTTTTTCTTTGGAAGTCATCGGAATAGTTTGGTTGTATGGAACCCATAATTTCGTGGACGATCTACACTTTATGTTGGGCCACAGACCATCAACCTTTTGGATCATATGCTGGATTATCAGTCCCATTATCGCCTTGTTCTTCTTGGTGAGAAATATAATCGACATTCGACGGGAATTCTTTTGGGAACGACAACACGTAGTGAGGTATATTCTGATGTGCTGCCCCATTACTTTCTTCGTGATTTCCTTAATAGTGATCATGGTGCGTCACATACGAAGCAAATCAAGTTGCTTGGTTTTGGTGAAACCTAATAAGGAATGGGGGCCGACGGATCCGAACTTGAAGATGAGCAGGAGTATGTTCACGGCGAAGACCATGACGGCAGAGTACATGTATCGTCAGAACAGGCTCAAATCCAGAAAATTCGCTCAGCAGGTTTATTTTGATCCAATTCGCGAGCAAATTAGAGTACAGGACAGTATATGATTGTAGAAAGCTTCAATAAATTTATACAATCATGTGTATGAATATTTTTAGCTTTAACTATTGTGATAGTCGTTTTTTGACCATGGTGTTTTTTCATCAAATGTGGACGTTTCAGGTCATTCTAAGACTTTTTGGCAAGGTGGCACATTCCGTCCCTATGTATGTGTGTGAGCGTGTGTGCGTGCGTACGTGCGTGTGTATGTCTGTTGGCACTTTTGCGGGAAAACGGCTCCACAGATTTTGCTGAAATTTTGCATACGTATATCAGAGGTGGTCCATAGGAAACTGACGGGGCGGTTTTTTTAAAGCACTTTTGAGCCAAGATATGGCGTCATCGAACATTTTTTTCAATGAGACCGTGTATATTTTTGTATTGCATCGGATAGAGGGTATTTTTCGCTACACGATGTGCGAAAATCGTAATAGGTTGTATAAGGAAAAAATTGAGAAAAAAAATACGAAAAGAGGGCTCGCGGCAAGCGCGCCCTCCAGTTCAGTTGTGGCTGTGGCTAGGAAGCTGTTCTGTCAATGCATTGACAACTAGTTTTTAATTATTTATGCCGATTTTTTTAATATAAATTTATTGTTTTCGTGAAATATATTGGCAAAGAAAATGTTATACAGGCTGATCTATAATGAGTGTAACAAACTTTGAGAGTAGATAGAATAGGTACTTAAATATAATGTGAAAAACCCTAATCAACGAATGTCCAAAAATTAAGGAAACAAATTACGTGCTCGATATTATAATCATACTGGTATAAGGGTTTTTGTTGATAACATGTATATTTTTCGAGTTGTACGGGGTGGGAGTGGGCGTTTTTGACGTTTTCGCAGAAGGGCTAAAAAGCGCTGTTTTTCAGCGCGCTCTAGCGCCGATACCTCTCGTCAGAAAATCAAAGTCGACCAGTGCATTTTGTAGGAAATTTTGTCTACTTTAATTTTGCATAGAATAATCATCTTCGAAAAATGCATAATCTTCAAGATGTAAGCGAAAAACTGAAAAAAGTGCGAAAATCTTGAGGTTTTTTGCGTTTTTCGTTGTGAAGCCTACCGTAAAGTGGGGTTACTTGCAACAATTTTGATTTTCTTTCGTTCATATCTTTTTTGCTTTTTTGTCGAATTTATCCCAACCGGTCTCAAAACTTTAGTTTTAGGTTCTATTATCCGTTAATGATGAAAAATTTACGAAAAACTAAAATTTACTATATACTATTAAAAAAAAAAATAGGGTGTTGCAAGTTAGACCCTAAAGTGGGGATACTTGCAACACATGTAGAATTTAGATAGTAATTGCATTTAGAAGCACATATAAGCTAACTTGCAACACAGAATATGAAAAAAAACAGTAAAATAGCTATATGAACCATACAGGGGTGTTTTAAATAAGGGAACAAAATTGTTTTCAGTTTTTATTACAAAATACGCCAAAGAAAACAACGCAACATAAATCCTATAGAAACTTTTCAACCTGTGATCAATGAGATCATATATTTAAACCTAAAATCTCTAGACACCTGAACAAAGAATAGAACAAAAAAATCAGTCGAATAATTTAAGAAAGTTTTAAATTTTCGGCAAATGTATAAATTCCACGTTTTATTTTTGGCGGGGGTAATTTCATCTTTACTTGGGATATCTCGACGATAGATAAATCATCTATATCTGGAAACTTAAAGCTATTTTTAAGTAACTTCTGTCCTGAGGCTATTCTTAAAAATTTGCAATACAGCAAATCGTTATTCATATCTTCGTGTAAAACTTCCTGAATCTGACCAACATACATAACAGCCTGACGCCTTTTTGTTTCAGCAACAAATTGAACTAAAATAAAGTCTCCCACTTTATAATCAACTTGTTCATGATCAAATTCATCCCAGTCGGACTCTGAATCATGAACAGACATGTGCGTGTCCGAGAGTGATGATTCGCTATCCTCTAAAGTTGGAGTTTTTGGCGGATTTGATTCTAAACCAGATGTAGTTGGTCTACCTAAACCAGATGTAGTTGGTTCATCTTCATCTTCTATTTCACGCTCTGTTGTTTCGATTTCATTGTCTGCAGTGGTATGTAGAGTCACACTTCGTCCAGCAATTACATTGAGCCTTTTCTTTCGTTTTACTTGTTTGTCTGCATCAGGAAATCGAGTTTTTTGTAGCAAATCAGCAAAAGTGTTGTTTACAGCATCTTCATCTAAAACAGGCTCTTTGCACCAATTTGGCAGTCGCTTCAGCACCTCTTCTCTATTCAAAGGATGTATTCCTGTGGCTCTAAACCCTGCCACCAAATTTTCAGGATTAACTTTTTCAAGAGTTTGCCGTAACAATCTCGGAAATTGGTCTTTTGGAATGCAACCTTTGTTTTTTTGTTTCCATGTGAGTAAAACATCTCTCCAAGCAGATTTGACTGGTTTGAAAAACGCTACGTCTAAGGGCTGACATAAGTGCGTAGAGTTAGGTGGCAATAGTACGAATCTTACATCATTTTCCCTACATGCACGCATTACTCGATCCGAAAGGTGGCTAGATAAATTATCTCCGACCGTTAATTTGGGTCCCTCTAGATTTCGGAAATATGGCATTGCAATTTGGAGAAACCAATCTTCGAAAATTGTTATGTCAAACCAACCTGATTTAGATCGATTATATCTTGCACCCTTTATGCCATTTTCTGTCCACGTATCATATAAATGTAGAGATTTGTATACAATATACGGTGGCCATCATGACAGACACTGCGGTTTTGGATGAATCCATGTATCTCTCACCATGACGAGCTCCTCTTTTCACAATGACTTTTTGACGACCGGGGTCATCGCAAAAATTGGTCTCGTCATAATTAATTATATTTTCAGGTGGCACATTTTCTAAACTATTTTCCAATTCGGAAAAATATTCATTAATAATGTCGCTGGACACTTGAGCTCTTGCTCGCTTTATATTTTCACATAATCTTGCAGAGAGCTGAAATTAAATAATAATAGAAATACCGAATTTGACAAACGGAGTTACTATTTGCGTTTTACCTTGGATTTATGCCTGTTTAAAAAGTGCCTCGCCCAATCCACGCCAGGCATATTGTTATCCCGTCCAAATCGCTTTTCCCGAATGCCTTTGCGATTTAAGTATTCTTTCACTATTAACCTGATGTCGTAGGAAGTTAAAGGAAATCCCCACTGTGCAGCCAAAAGAATATTATTAACAAATATTTCCTTCTCTTCCTTGGAAAAGACAGGCTGTCTCCCAGGGGTCAGTGAGAACAAATTTCTCATTTTTCTCGATAGAGTCGACTTGGTAATTCCATATGTATGACTTGCCACCCCCAAGGACATTCCATTTTCGACATCTCTTAATGCATTTTGCAACGTTTCGTCGGAATAGTTCTTGTAAATTCTGCCCCCTAATTGTTTTTTGTATTTTCGAGGCATGTTGCAAGTAACCCCCTTTTGGACATGGAAGTAAAAAAATATATATGTATATAAAACTCTTCCAGTTATCACAAAAGTTAATATTTAATATTTTAGAATAAGCATCCAAGTACATCGGGTCCAATTTTCATACAAATCGCAGCATAAATAAGCTCTCACCAGAAGAAGTTATTTGACAATAATTTTTGAGTACTTACGTTCAATGCCGCCAATGCCGCGAAACTCCACAAATTTTATATTTCCAAGCGATTTACTTGTGCACAGCTGAAGCGACACTATCGTACCAAACATAAACACTGTCATAGTTCAGGCACGATTTACCCTTGGGTAATAGGAGAGCCCAAATTACATTAGCGCAAAATCGTTGCAAGTTACCCCGGGGTTGCAAGTAACTCCACTTTACGGTACCTCCTACATGGCAGCAAACTTGAAATTCGAATTTAGCACCCCAAGAAACATATAGAACCGTTGAGAAAGAAACTTCCCCAATTTTGTTACGAAAACGGCAGTTTTGAACGCCGATTGACTGGACTGAAAAAGTTCATTATTGATACAATTTATTAAATATATAATGCAAATAACAAAGAAAAAACAATGTTAATGCCAATCGCTGAAATATTTCTTATTACTTTTAAGATAAATACGCTTTCAAATATTTTCTTCGAGTCTGATCTCGTCCGAAATTGGGTCGAAATACACTTGCTTGGCAAATTTCCTCGACTTGAGCCTGTTCTGACGATACATGTACTCGACAGTCATAGACTTAGCGTTGAACATGCCCCTGCTTTTCTGCAGGGCTGGATCTGTGGGCCCCCAGTTTTTGTTCGGTTTGAATAAGGCCAAAAAGCTTTTCTTCTCGCGCACTTGTTTCACAATAGTTGTGACGAAGTAAATGGTGAAGAAGACAAACGGACAAACCATAATTATGTATCTCCAGTGGTTTACTCTGAACTCTTTCCTGGATATGAAAGAAGGAAAATCTATCAAATTCTTGATTAAGCATATGATGGCCAGGATGGGGCTTATAGCCCAACAGATTTGCGAGAAATTGGAGGGTCTGTAGCCTAACATGAAATGCAAATCGTCGACGAAGTTTCCAGTGCCGTAGATCCAGAACACCCCTACCACCTCCAAGAAGAAAGTGGTCAACAGCAAAAATTGCACATCTATATGGTTGTATTCGTATTTCCTATAAATTTGTTGGGCGTTTATCAACAGAGGAAAAGAACCGAGGAATTGTATGGAACAAACTAGCAAAGCCATTTTGCCGGTTCTCGATTTGAATACAGGAAAACATTCTGTTACAGACCCCATGATGGAGAAGGTTAGAAATAAGGAGTGCCTAATACAGGCAACATAAGCAGAAACGAAGTACAGACCGTTCCAAACGTGAGGGATCCCAGGCCAGAATTTCATAGATAGCGGTATACGTCCAAACATGTTGCTTCGGATGCTCTCCCCAACGATGCGGATGTCCTCATTTATGTTGTAACTCAAGATCCCCATGCTGCAGTTAGCTAACAAAGACAATAGCACCGCAAACAAGCAGTTGATGATATAGGCTGATATAGACTCCAGTTGTATTGAGTTCCTGAAGCTAGTCTTGGTTCCCAACATCATAAAAACACCAAGACCGATGCCTATACCATCTATGGATCTCATGAGGGCGCTCTGCCAAATCTTCCAGCCAATAACCAGTTTGCTCCCTTTGATGAAGCCCGCCAGTCCGTTATAAGAACCGGGCTGCACAAGAGCCATGAACAACAGAAGAATTTGAGTCACCGTAGGAAATGCGCAAAAGAACCATAAGCACTTTTCTATGGATCTGCACCCACTTCGCAAAATCACCACCAAAATCGCGTGATTGAAGAACGAACACAGTATCATTGGCCAAGGGAAAAATATGTCCCCGGGATTGATATTAGCGTTATAGAAGTGATCTGTGCTCACTTCCCACTTTACTTTGTCGCAGAAGTCTTTTGGGTTTGATGCAAGGCAGCTGTTGCGATAATTGTGTAAGTTTTCTATGACATAACAGTTGGATTTTGCCCATGAAGGATCGCATGTGTAGAAGGGCAACTCGGAATGGAATAAACTCAGCACATAATATAGTTGATAAGTAACGTATCCATTATCTCTGAGAGAGACGAAATAAATGGAAAATATACTGCACAATCCGACTCCTCTCCAAATAGGACACATATTCCAACAATTGTAGGAACCGGATCCTGAGTACTGTCCCACGCCCAGTTCCATGTACAACACCGGGATTGTCAAGAAGACCGATATCACCATAAACAGAAGCAGTTCTTCCATCCCTCCATCTTCTTCTATCACGAACACCATGTAAGTTGACATGCCGTTGACAGCGCAGAACAAGGCCATAAAAAAGTACCATCGGCTGCTCCAAACATTCTGATGAAGACCACTCTTCACCGGCTTCCCAAGAAACATCTTGGTGGGAATTTTAGGAATGAATCACTGCAATTTAGTTTTTCTATCAAACGATAGATTTCCTTGACTGTCTGAATTTTTATTTCGCTCATACAGGAGCATAGCCATCTTTAGATTCCATGTTGTTTAGTCGCAGCACACTTTAGTCATACATAAATTTATTGTTTTCGTGAGATATATTGGCAAATAAAATACTATACAGGGTGATTTATTCATACAATTTATGAATAATATAAGTTATTAGAAGGAAATGTTGTATACTTTAATTTTGTATAGAGTGGCCATCTTCTAAAAATGTATAATCTTCGAGATATAAGCGAGAAACTGAAAAACGTGAGAAAATTTTGAGGTTTTTTGCGTTTTTCGTTGTGAAGCCGACCTCCTACATGGCAGCAAACTTGAAATTCGGATTTAGCACACCAAAAAACATATAGAACCATTGAGAAAAAACTTACCCAATTTTGTTATGAGAAAACCACCACTTGACTGGGCTATTGTTATAAGTGGCGCAGTCGGTAGGATCGCGTATACATATGAGGTAGAGGAACAGGATTTAGGAACTGCGAACGACCTTCGTTATTCCCAACGAGCTAGGGCCCGTTCATCAACACCAGCGCATTTCCTGTGTTGATGAAACACAGCACGTACACCGAACAATACACCGAACAAATCAAATCGCTGCGAGAACTTCACGCGAAGGAACAATTAACGTACCCCATAAATATAAAAATATACACATAAAGGGGGAATGCTTTTAAAACTTCGGCGAAAACTTTTACGCCCAAACAATGTTCGTCATGCAAGGCGGTGGGGTATGACAACCCCTCACATCTGCAGCAGAAGACGTAAAGTTATACTCTATACCGGGAAGTTAAGCCCAGATTTATATCTAAGTTTTGTTGTTACGCGTGGCTCATGTCCTTGGTTTTTTGGTAAAGTGCTTCCATCCTTCTCGTTCGCCTGTCACTGATATTTGCGATCGTCTATAAACTTTCCTGTCTCTAAATCTAATACCATGTCTGTTGCATGTGGCTGTATAACCCTATGTTTTCCCCAATGATCATTTGGGAGTGTCATTAAAATCTATGTTTTTGACAGAACTTTAATGACCGTAGACTACAACAATAATTATTCTGCATTCGCAACGCAACGCTGTTTTTACAATTATGTTTTCTCGGTGGACGTAAAAACAGAGCTGGACGAACCGGAAAGTTCTATAAAAACTGATTAATTCGCCGGCCTTTCTCGTCTGCAACAGAGCGCCGGAAGCCACTCCAATTTATTTATGACATTATTCATAATCCAGGGTAAACCAACCCCAATGTGTGTATCGTTAATTTTGATTTATATTAATTGTTGTTTCCCGTAGCGGAATAGATAAAAAAATGTATATAAAATGGCGAATGTAGAACAGCTTTAAAAGCTGCAGTCTCAAGTTTAGCCCTGATGTAACGAAGACATTTGTGTCTTACAAGGAGTAGTAGACAAAAAACCGTGAACATTATCTAGAAAGGCAACATCTGACCGGTTGCGTTTTTCCTGGAGCTGTAATTTGAACTCTGTTCGGCTCGATGTTGAACTACGGTTCCGCGCTAAAAGGGCACTCTTAAGAACAGCTGTGTACTGTTTCTACACAAAGATGCAACTATCTACGCTTATTCAGTCTGTTGGCAATAAAAAAGCACTATTTAGACGTTGGAAACATTGCAATGTGATATTTACGCCAATGTTTCATACCTCAAGATCACTAATATAGTATTATTAGAAATCTTCCAAGTTTTAGCTTAAGTTCCCACGCGACAAAAATTTTAACTAGAATAATTGTATGGTAAGACGATCAATAAAAGACCAAAATTTTGGTGTGTAGGGGGCGTGAAAATATAAGGGATGTTACATTATTTGGAGTAGCACAATTCTTTTTTATTTTAAAGCGGGGTTAGATAAAATTTTGTACTTAACACGTTATGAAAAGGCTAATTTTATTTGACTCGTATAATTTGCAAATATTATATTCGTCAAATAAAATTAGTCTTTTCATAACTGGTTACGTAATAGTTATTTACGTAACCAGTTATGAAAAGACTAATTTTATTTGACGAATATAATATTTGCCAAAACGAGCGAACGAAGTGAGCGAGTTTTGCAAATTATATGAGTCAAATAAGATTAGCCTTTTCATAACGTGTTAAGTACAAAATTTTATCTAACCTCGCTTTAAAAAATAAAAAAGAATTGTGCTACTCCAAATAATGTAACATCCCTTGTAGCCGTACAAATAAATTCAACTTCATCGCTTTACCTTGGCGTTGGTATGGATACTATAAATAACTATTGTCAGTGATGAGTTTTTTTATTGCAAATTACGCCAAAAATGGATGATTCTGAGGTAGATATGCCTTCTGATATAGAAGAATCAGCGAATTTGGCAATAGATTCAATAATACCCTGTAAATCAAGAAGTAGGTATGAAGATACATATAAGAAATTTGAAAAATGGTGCCAAGAAAAAGGAGTAAAAAATGTTTGTGAAAAGGTTCTGTTAGCGTACTTCGAAACAATGAAAAACTATAAATCATCTACAGTATGGAATATGTATTCAATGTTAAAGGCAGAATTAAATGTCAAAAGAAGCATTAACATCCAAAAGAATACTACATTAGTAGCATTTTTGAAGCGCAGATCTGCGGGTTATCACGCCAAAAAATCTATGATTTTTACAAGAGAAAACTTTGAAACTTTCATTAGAGAGGCTGATCACAGGAAGTTTTTATTCGCAAAGGTATAATTTACTGTCATTGTATTTGAAACATTTCCGTTTCTAATTTATTGATTATTTTAGGTGGCAATGATTGTTGGAGTAGCCGTTGCTTGTAGAAAAGCGGAACTGACTGAGATGCGTATCAGAGATGTTGTAAATGAAGGAAATTTTTTTAAAATTACTATTCCAAACACAAAAACACATGTGATACTGGAGTTTGTGGTCACAAATAGCAACATTTCTGGATATAAAGACAATTTGGTTGATATTATTCGAAAATACGTCAACCTGCGACCACAAATTACAAAGCATGATCGTTTTTTTGTTAAATATAGTAATAGCAAGTGTGGAGTGCAGCCTGTAGGTATCATCAATACATTTGGATCCTTACCAAAATTAATTGCCCAACATCTTGGTTTACCAAATCCTGCCGGTTATACTGGACATTGTTTCCGGCGGTCATCTGCATCTTTGCTCGCAGATTCAGGAGCTGACATTTTAAAGATTAAGCAGCATGGGGGCTGGAAATCGAGTACTGTGGCAGAAAGCTACATCGAAAATTCTTTGGCCAACAAAAAAAGAACTGCAAATAACATACTAGGAGAACATTCCGAGGGAACTGCTTCAATCCATTTAAATCTATCGGGCTCAGAATACCACGAGCAGGTTGCTATTTCGAAGAAAGAAATGAATATACCGTCAGGTTCAGGACTTAGGTTTAGTAACTGTGTTTGTAGTAATTTTGTTATTAATGTACATACAAACCAACCACAACCGTAACAATTCGGAATTGCATGTTTAAAATTAATTTTAGTTTCTTGCTATTACACGCATTTAATTATACGTTATAAATTCTTATTTTTGTTTTTGCTTTTAAATATTCAGTTACGTAAAAGTTCATTACATAACTAGTTATGTAATGAAAGTTCATTACATAACTAGTTACGTAATGAACTGATAGTTATGAAAAATATGACGTTTCGTAATGTCAAAAATGCATTTAAAATGTGACATTTCATAGCGGGGTTAGATAATAGTTATTTACGTAACCAGTTATGAAAAGACTAATTTTATTTGACGAATATAATATTTGCCAAAACGAGCGAACGAAGTGAGCGAGTTTTGGAAATTATATGAGTCAAATAAAATTAGCTTTTTCATAACGTGTTAAGCACAAAATTTTATCTAACCCCGCTTTAAAATAAAAAAGAATTGTGCTACTCCAAACAATGTAACATCCCTTGTACGTAATGAACTGACAGTTATGAAAAATTTGACGTTTCGTAATGTCAAAAATGCATTTAAAATGTGACATTTCATAGCGGGGTTAGATAAAAATAATTACATGTTTTCAAAATGTCACTGTTATGTCAGAATATTAAATAGTTATTTACGTAACCAGTTATGAAAAGACTAATTTTATTTGACGAATATAATATTTGCCAAAACGAGCGAACGAAGTGAGCGAGTTTTGCAAATTATATGAGTCAAATAAAATTAGCCTTTTCATGACGTGTTAAGTACAAAATTTTATCTAACCCCGCTTTAAAATAAAAAAGAATTGTGCTACTCCAAATAATGTAACATCCCTTGTAGCCGTACAAATAAATTCAACTTCATCGCTTTATCGTGGCGTTGCTATGGATACTATAAATAACTTGTCAGTGATGAGTTTTTTTTATTTCAAATTACGCCAAAAATGGATGATTCTGATGTAGATATGCCTTCTGATATAGAAGAATCAGCGAATTTGGCAATAGATTCAATAATACCCTGTAATAAATTCTTACTTTTGTTTTTGCTTTTAAATATTCAGTTACGTAAAAGTTCATTACATAACTAGTTATGTAAGGAAAGTTCATTACATAACTAGTTACGTAATGAACTGACAGTTATGAAAAATATGACGTTTCGTAATGTCAAAAATGCATTTAAAATGTCACATTTCATAGCGGGGTTAGATAAATAACTATTTCGTTCAAATCGCAATGGTTTTTGTATTTAACGTATGTTGATGCAGTAAGTGCCGTACGTATCAATGATTATTTTTTTCATCGTCAAATTGACCAATAGGAACATTTAATTTGGGTCTAGAAGCGTGTATTATTTCGGTTAATACACGCCTATTCTAAGAGCCAATGATATTTCTTCAATTTCTTAAAATCGACCAATCAACTGTCATTGTAAACGATAAAAACCTACCTAGCTTTCCCAATAACTGATAAATATGCGCCTTGATTTTAATCAACTATGCTGTGAATGATAGTTTTGAAATTTCTACCTTGGCAACTGTCACTGTCATATTATTTACGAGTTTTCTTGCAACATCGTCGTTTTGAAATGGCCAAGAATCTTTGGAAGATATTCAAAAAACTGTACAGAGTGTTACTCCGAGGAGTACAGTTAAAAATCAAAAGTCAATATGGAAACGGTTCGAAATATTTTTAAAAGAGAAGCATTGTGAACTTCTAGAAATTACTTCAAATCAAGAGCTTGGACTGATAATGAATGATTGGGCTTTTAATATGAAGAGAGCTGATGATAAAGATTATAAAGAATGCGTTATAAAGACCATGTGGAATGTTACTGCAAAACTCCTTCAAGAAAAATACTACAAAGAGTACGCCCGAAAATTTAATCCATTTACAGACATTGAATTCAAACAAGCAAGGGATGCAAAAAATGCGAAACGAAAGCAGCTTCAGTCTATTCTCGGAAAGAGGAAGCAAAGTTCGACTGCTCTGAGTAAGAAAGAAATATACCGGGTGTCAACGAGAGCATGTAACATCCCGCCATTTGTTTACTTTTTGAAGTACACTTTGGCAATCCGCTGTAAGTATTATACTCCTAAAACTTCATATTTTTATGATATTTGACATATCTAATTACTTCCGGTTAAGCCGGAAGTAACATCAACTTTATTATGTTAAATGGCAATATATCATTTTTTTAAGATAGTTTGATAGGTCTTTTTATTCCCTTGACAACCATGTATCATACATACCCAAAAACTTTATATTTTTGACGTCAGAGGGCGTTAAATGAAAAAGTCACGTTGGCTGTGAATTTGACGATATGAGCCTAATTTTAAACGTTTTAATGAATTAAACTATTAATTCTAACAGACTGTTTTAATGTCCATGGAAAATTTTTCGAATTTGAAGCAGTACATCCGTTATTTTTTTAAAAATAAAGTTAACATAGTCGTTTTAAGTGTTTTGAAAAATGGAATTTAAATTAGTAATTGATCATTGAATTGCACTTTTTATGCACAAATTGTGAGGACAATAAACTGAAGTTCGAAAAACAAGAAAATTATTAGCACCTTTCTATTTAGAATTTCAGGAAAAACTCGGTTTCAAAAACGAATATTTAAAATTTAAAAATTTCAAATAGTTTTTGAAACCGAGCTTTTCCTGAAATTTTAAATAGCAAGGTGCTAATATTTTCTTGTTTTTAGAACTTCAGTTTCTTGTTCGCACAATTAGTGCATAAAAAGTGCAATTCAATTATCAATTAGTAATTTAAATTCCATTTTTCAAAACACTTAAAATGACTATGTTAACATTATTTAAAAAAATAAAGGATGTACTGCTTCAAATTCGAAAATTTTTCCATGGACACTAAAACAGTCTGTTAGAATTAATAGTTTAATTCATTAAAACGTTTAAAATTAGGCTCATATCGTCAAATTCACAGCCAACGTGACTTTCATTTAACGCCCTCTGACGTCAAAAATATAAAGTTTTTGGGTATGTATGATACATGGTTGTCAAGGGAATAAAAAGGCCTATCGAACTATCTTAAAAAAATGATATATTGCTATTTAACATAATAAAGTTGATGTCACTTCCGGTTTAACCGGAAGTAATTAGATATGTCAAATGTGATAAAAATATGAAGTTTTAGGAGTATAATACTTACAGCGGATTGCCAAAGTATATTTCAAAAAGTAAACAAGTGGCGGGATGTTACATGCTCTCGTTGACACCCGGTATATACAATTATGAATCTGTGGAACGAAGATTGCCCAGAAGGACTTCAAAAAAAAACTGTATCATATAATAGCATTCGAACTAGCCTGGAGAGGGGGAGAGGCAGCAAAATGTAAAGTGCATTTTTCTAAAGAGGAAAAGAAATCAAATGGCAACGTAACCGGAAGAATTGAATACAACCCGATTTTTTCCAAAACATGCCAGGGTGAGCTCAAAAATTATCAGACAGTAAGTGGTTAGTGCCTAATTACAATAATCTCGATATGTGCCCGGTAAGGTTATTTAAAAAGCTTATTTCTAAACGCACTAATAGAATTACGTCAGATCGACTATTTCTGACTGTAAATCCTTACTGGAATAAAAGCAATTCTGAATGGTACAAAAATATGCCTTATGGAGTAAATGAGATTGGAAAATGGACCAAACAATCTGCTGAAAGAATAGGGCTTGATACTCTGACAAACAAAATCACGACTCATTCAAATCGATCAAGTGCTGTATCAAATCTTGCTAAATCAGGTGTCCCGGAAGAACAGCTCATCAAAATGACTGGACATGCAAATGCTAAGTCATTAGGCCCTTATTTACAGTTAGACGAGGAACATCATGCTAGTTTAATAAACAACCTGAGACCTGCACCTTCTGGAATCCAAACTACAAGAGATATAAACATAAGGCAAGAAAATTTTACCACTGAAAACATTAATAATAATAATATGCAAAAAAATCTGGTCATAATATAACATATAACCATTGCACTTTCAATGTTCAAAATATGTATGTAACTAAAGATCAGTCAAACTCTACACAATATATTTAAATATTTTAATATGTTCTGTTAATTTAAAATGTTTATTGTTTCATTAAATATTCTATTTCCACTTAAATTGTCAGTATAATGTAGTTGTGTATTAACCTCCCTAAAATACATTCGAGATCATTTTTTTATAAGATAAATACATTTCAAATTGTATTCAAATTTTATTGCCATTCGGCAAAAAATCTCGAATCAAGGGAAGTAGAAAAAATCGCTCGAGCAAGCTCTCTCGATTTTTTCACTACCTTGATTCTCGATTATTTGCCATGATTATTTTTTTCATCGTCAAATTGACCAATAGGAACATTTCATTTGGGTCTATACTTGGGCCGCCGAACAGACGGAGTAATCACCCTGCAAGCATGAGCTCTAGACGGGACCACTATCAATTTAGGACGACAAAATCGCAGTGATGCGCTTTCTTTAGACCCAACGAAGTCGCACTACTCCAATTCGGCCGTCATAAATTAATATTGGCCCCGCCAGAGCACGTTCTTGCAGGGTGATCACTCCGTCTGTTGGGTGGCCCAAGTATAGAAGCGTGTATTATTTCGGTTATTTTTTGACGCTTCTATTTTCCAATAAATGAACAGTATTTTTGATCACGCGTTTAATTCTGACCAGTTAAATCATTATTATAGTGAGAATTTTTTACCTAATAACTTGTCCCAGCGGGATTTTTTTTTAGTATTTTGTTTTTGTTGATAAAACGACTTGTTTTCTGATTTTGACATATGTCATATGTTTTAATCGCAAATTGTGACACTGAAAGAATAATATTGAAGAGTTGTTTCACATTTGAAGGTCAAAAAATAACCTTTCGAATACCACACGACAGTAAGAATAACTTGGAAAGTAATTCTCCACATTTTACTCAAACTTGTCGCCATTCGGCAATAGCCACTCGAGCCCTACGGGCTCTCGTGTCTATTGCCTGGCGACAAGTTTTCGAAAATCTGTCGAATTATTTTCAAGTTATTCTCACTCTCTTGTGATATTACGTACGGTTATTTCTTGACGTTTCTATTTTCCAATAAATGAACAGTATTTTTGATCACGCGTTTAATTCTGACCAATTAAATCATTATTATAGTGAGAATTTTTTACCTAACTTGTCCCAGCGGGAATTTTTTTTAGTATTTTGTTTTTGTTGATAAAACGACTTGTTTTCTGGTTTTGACATATGTCATATGTTTTAATCGCAAATTGTGACACTGAAAGAATAATATTGAAGAGTTGTTTCACATTTGAACGTCAAAAAATAACCTTTCGAATACCACACGACAGTAAGAATAACTTGGAAAATAATTCTCCACATTTTACTCAAACTTGTCGCCACTATTATATATTACTAGCGGGCCCGGCAGACGTTGTCCTGCCTAAAATTACTTTTCGTATTGAACTCTTGATTCATTAACCAAATCGTTGATTCAATGTGAAACATTTTTCTGATTACGTTTATGTTCAACCAAATATGTCGTTCCTATCGTCAGTTATGATCGCGAGTGCATACAAAAAATTATGATTTTGACAGTTTGTCCGAATTTCCCGATTTACGCCTATCCATATACAAAAATCCAATAGAGAAAAGCACTTTCAGTTTTTCCGAATTTTCCAATTTTCCGGGCAACTTTTCCGTTCCTTAAAAACCTCATTTTTGAAAAGAATTAGCAAAATCGGTTCAACCGTTAAGCACTTTCAGTTTCATACAAACCTTATCCTGACAATTACGATCACAACAAAAAAAAATCAGCCAAATCGGTCCAGCCGTTAAGCACTTTTAGTTTTTCCCGAATTTTCAAATTTTCCGATGGATTTTCCAAAATTATGATTTTTACAGTTTGTCCGAATTTCCCGATTTACGCCTATACATATACAAAAATCCAATAGAAAAAAGCATTTTCAGTTGTTTCCGAATTTTCCAATTTTTCGGGCAACTTTTCCAATTTTTCGTTCCCTAAAAACCTTATTTTTGAAAAGAATTAACCAAATCGGTTCAACCGTTAAGCACTTTCAGTTTTTCCCAAATTTTCACATTTTCCGGTGGATTCTCCAAAAATTTTCTTTCATACAAACCTTATCCTTATCCTGACAATTACGATCACAACAAAAAAAAAATCAGCCAAGTCGGTCCAGCCGTTAAGCACTTTTAGTTTTTCCCGAATTTTCAAATTTTCCGATGGATTTTCCAAAATTATGATTTTTACAGTTTGTCCGAATTTCCCGATTTACGCCTATACATATACAAAAATCCAATAGAAAAAAGCATTTTCAGTTGTTTCCGAATTTTCCAATTTTTCGGGCAACTTTTCCAATTTTTCGTTCCCTAAAAACCTTATTTTTGAAAAGAATTAACCAAATCGGTTCAACCGTTAAGCACTTTCAGTTTTTCCCAAATTTTCACATTTTCCGGTGGATTCTCCAAAAATTTTCTTTCATACAAACCTTATCCTTATCCTGACAATTACGATCACAACAAAAAAAAAATCAGCCAAGTCGGTCCAGCCGTTAAGCACTTTTAGTTTTTCCCGAATTTTCAAATTTTCCGATGGATTTTCCAAAATTATGATTTTTACAGTTTGTCCGAATTTCCCGATTTACGCCTATACATATACAAAATTCCAATAGAAAAAAGCATTTTCAGTTGTTTCCGAATTTTTCAATTTTCCGGGCAACTTTTCCAATTTTTCGTTCCCTAAAAACCTTATTTTTGAAAAGAATTAACCAAATCGGTTCAACCGTTAAGCACTTTCAGTTTTTCCCGAATTTTCACATTTTCTGGTGGATTCTCCAAAAATTTTCTTTCATACAAACCTTGTCCTGACAATTACGATCACAACAAAAAAAAATCAGCCAAGTCGGTCCAGCCGTTAAGCACTTTTAGTTTTTCCCGAATTTTCAAATTTTCCGTTCGATTTTCCAAAATTATGATTTTTACAGTTTGTTCGAATTTCCCGACTTACGCATATCCATATCATACAAAAATCCCATAGAAAAAAGCACTTTCAGTTTTTCCCGAATTTTCCAATTTTCCGGGCAGCTTTTCCAATTTCTCGTTCCCTAATGCCACGTTCGGCCTCTGTTTTGTCGACGTTCCAAATTATTTTGTGCGTAAGCTCCAACTGAGCGCGTCGAACTCGACTGTATCCGTTGTTCCGGAGTTATAATGGATCGCGCTTGAGACTTGAGAAATTCTTATTCGACTTGGCTCCAAACGCTGTCTACGCTCTTCGCGTACGCCGACGGATATTTCGACGCCTCACTGGTGGCATTTTTTCCAAAGAACCACCAAATACATGATCACCACCGATAACACACTGACAATTCAATTTTTAGAACTGTCAAACTGAACGTCACATTTTTGTTTGTCAAGCAGATTTTTATACAAACTTTTACCTTCCAAATTTTCTACTTTCCCGGTGGATTTTCCAAAATTTTCTTTCATACAAACCTTGTCCTGAAAATTACGAACACAACAAAAAAGAAATCAGCCAAATCGGTCGAGCCGTTCTCAAGTGATGAGCTTACATACATGCAGCAATTGATTTTTATTTATATAGATTATATATTATTATATATTATATATATTATTATATATTATATTATATTATTATATATTATTCTCACTCTCTTGTGATATTACATACGGTAATTTTTTTCGATAATTTTGCTTGTTGATAAGTTGCCATAGTTTCGAATTTGTAGGTGCATTTATAATGTATAATCTAGTTACTTTGGTACCTGCCAAACGTCAAATATTCCCAACACATTTCTTTGTATGTGGATTAATTGAAATAAAATTTTGTTTTGAACTACCTTGCTTCGATTCAAAAGATAATCTTGTTAAATACAATTCGTGGTCTGGAATTTTTAGGTAATTTTACTCAAGCTGTTGCTTTTACTAGCCACTCGTGTAAATTTGACAGATCACTCGCGCAAGCGCTCGTAATCTTTTAACTGTCAAATTTACACTCGTGGCTACCAAGCAACCCAACAGCTTTCGTAAAATTTCCGACAATTCCTGACCACTTCTTATTGTATTATTACAGAAAATATCATAAACATGAGGCGTTGCTTAGTGCATACACAAGCCAAGATAGCCGAAATGAACTATATTTCTATTATAGGTAAAGTGACCATTTATTAAATACGTCAATGACGGACCTTAAGTAAGGTTAGGTTAGAAGTAGGTGTAGGTACCTACATAATGAATAGGGGACATAAGTGCCTTCGTCATACGTCAGATTTTCATTCCAAACAAAACAAAAGCACGTGCCATTTGACGTTTATCGATATTATTTACAACGTCTTAAACTAGTTTTTGCAATATAATTATAGACGTTTTGCAGTGAAAACAGTTTATTTTCAATTTGTGTGTTGGGCTTACGTGTAAAAACTTGAAAACATCAACTATAATTATATTTCAGAGATTAGGTTAAAACGCCAGAAAGCACGTGGCTTTGTTTTGTTTGGACTGAAAATCTGACGCTTGTGACGCGCCACTTGCCTCTCCCATTACCAACTTTTCTTTTTATGTATATTGAAAAACAAACTTTTGAAACAATAACAAATAGGTACAAATGAATAGGTAAGTATTTCGTACCTATCTAAAAGAAAATGAATAAAAAAATATATTACACAAGAAAACTCAAACACAGTATTGTACAAGACTTCTAGAATGGACCTGGCGTCCTTATACAATAGCTGATTTTGTTGTGAAGCCTACACGGTCGTGGGTCAGCGGGTCTCGGGGAGCGTTGTTTGTTATTATATTCAAGCAACGGATCAGGCGAATGTTCCGCGATATTCTGTTTTCGTGGCGGCACCTGTTTACAACACAACTGGTAGGTTGCTTTGTTTTGCCTTTTCCACACACAAACGCTTAGACTGTGAGTGTTCCTCCTGCTTCAGTTGTAATTGTAAATAGCTAAGTCCTCTCTACAAGTCTTTGGTATTGTATAATTGTATAATTGTATAATATTGTATAATAGGCACAGAACAGGAAGAATATATTCGGAGAGTGCACGAACACACGTACCTAGTAAAAATTGTCTAGTCTAGCGTCTAATCCAACTCAGCTCTAGTCGTCTAGCCTCATTTCTTATTTCACTTTTTTGCGCGCACTGTTTGAATTCGAATCGAAATTTCAAAATTAATTACCAATGCAGGACATTTTGACGGACACTTCTCTATGCAGGACAAATAACTTGAATAACGGACAATCCGTCAGAATGACGGACGAATGGCCACTTTAATTTATAGGTACCTATATTAACTGAAAATTTGTCCAGGTTGAAACAAACGTGTTTTATTAAGAACGAAAAGTAATCAAGAAAAGGAAACTCTCTGTTTGCCTTTGAGCTTACCTAACAGAGTGGAGTGCAATTCTTTCATTACAATAATTGCTGCATAAAGCGAATGAATTTTGAATGAAAGTGGTAATTGAATCGACACGCCAATCTAGGATAGTGGCTTTTGTAAACTCGATTACGACCACGGCGTAAAACTTGCTGAACTCCACCGGTAGGGGTCGCCCCATCTGACGTACGAAAATCGCATCGATCTTGCAAAAGCGAATCAAGGACGAAAACGTCGCTCGACAGTTATTAATTTTTATTTACTGCCGCATACAAGTGATTCGATTTTCCTAATATTCCTTTTATACATGCGAATATGCCTAGGTTAACCAACTTTTAATCCCCCTTCTGATGCCTGTCATTATTACCAATGCGTTTGCTTTTGATTTGCGTGACGGTTTGAACTCTTGAAAAGTCAATAAACCGAATGAAATGGCGCAGTATTAATCTTTTTGCGAGTTTAATTTGAAGTGAACGTTTGAATGAAACCTTTCATTAGGATCGAATATTGCAGTATATTAACTCAACCCCTGTAATGGTCTTTTACATTTCCTGTTTTACACTTTCAACTTCAAAGGACTGCATGCTTTAATGTGGGTTGTCAGTCATTACGGGGTTACATCTGGTCAAGTCAGTTGGGGGCTCAAGGAATCTCAAGCCTGCTGCTGGATATAATCAAGAATAACAAGAAGTCTTCTACAAAACTTTAATAAAGCATTTACAACCGCAAAAATTAATACAGAAGAGGTAGAAACTTGCTCAAACATAATGATCACTAGTCGACACTTTAAACGATCTCTCCGTGTAACTCGAACAGAAACTCTTATCCAGCGACCCTCCCATAGAAGCCTAAGAGTTCCGTAAAAATGTATTTGTTTTCCCCACATCATCACATACTTACGTAACTTATGGTACCGAAAACAGCGCAGCTCTTCCGCGCATCGACAAGCGACATGGTCGACAGAGTGTTCGCCTCAGCTGCCAGCATCTTGCGATGCTGCAACATCGCCCTCTTCCGCTTCCTCCTCTTGCGCGCTTTGCTTTTCTTCATAGCCTGCGCTATACTCGAAGCATTCGGCATCTGAAGAACCAGAAAATTGGTAAAAGCAAAAGAACGCACATTTCCTTTACCATCTCCGACATCTCTTCCGACATTTCCATAACCTCGTAGTCCTCCACGTCTTGGATCGGTATTATCATTACTTTGGCGTCGGGCACGATGCCAGTTTGACTCTTAGTCGGATGGATCACTTGGATTCTGAGAACCGTCCTGGAATTAGTTCAACATCATTTTTGTGGCCGAAAACCACACCAGCCCAACGTACCTTGGTACGTAGCAAGGAGCCACATACGTATCATACGTGTTGAAGTCAATGATCGCTCCCTCCAACAGCAGCATATCCTCAATCATCTCATTCACCGCGAAGACCTTGAATCTAGTCAGATCCGGCACGAACGATCTCTCCAAAATATACCGAATCTTCTGCTTCCTCATCGTCATGTACGCCGGCACTTCCATCAGAACGGCAGTTGCCAGCTTCATCAGCACGAATTTCCACATCCGCGAACTCAAGCTGTCAAAGAGATTAATAAATATCGTTTAATTTGGGCAATCGAACCTCTTACTTCTGCACGGGCTTGGCACTTCTCTCCAGGGCGACCTTCATCACCTCGCGGGAAAGAACAAAGGCTTGACTGGGCGTCGCAGCCGTGACGGTGCAGCTGTAGGGTCGGTTCGTCAGCACGCCCATCTCCCCTATGCTGTTCCCGGAGCTTATGATGTCGTCGAATTTCAGCTCAAAGTGGATCGTGGTTATGTAGTCGACGATCGGCAGCTCCCCGTACTCGCGAAGTCGATTCAGCGAGAACGGCTCCGGTCGGTACGACTGCATGAAGAGTCCCGTCAGGATGATGTACACCCCGTCCAGGATCTCGCCTTTCCTGCAAATTACGTCGCCCGGATCAAAGACCTTAGTGCGCACGTTGGCGAAGAGGAACTGTATGATGTCTTCCTCGTCGATCCAGGGCACCTCCTTGAAGAGCTCGTCCGGCGACCTCGGATGGATCTTCGGCAGGTGCCGCACCGCCTTGTAACGGCTGTTCACCACCTCCATCAGTTTGGAGAACTCGACGTCGTCGACCCACCCTAGTCGTAGCATTTTGTAGGAAAATTAAATAAAACGTTGCGGACTTACCCGACATCCTCAGTTCGTAAATCGTCTCGGACATGCTGTTTAGGACGGCCATGATAGCTTGCCGAGTCTTCAGCGTGATGGCTATGTACTGCTTCTCTCTCTGGACCATCCCCAGTTCGTACGTGATCGTCAACTTGTCCGTTTCCATCCGCAATCTCGTCTCCTCGCGAATGCTCGCGTTGTCGATCATGTTGAACAGTTTCTCGGAAACTTCTTGCTCTGCAGTTGTAAATCCCTGAAACAGACTCTCGCTATCGATGTAGAAAGAGCAAGTCGACCAGACATACCCTTCCCAGATCGTACGCGTGCTTCAGTTTCTTGTCGAGCTCGGCGTCCACGCACTTGATGAGACTTGGGAAGCTGGACCTGCACAGCTTGACGAGTCTCAGCAAGCGCAGCAGGCGCAGCATGCGCGCCACCATCGTTATCGTCCCGATATTGGAATTGGCTTTGTTGAAGTTGACCATCGGCATCAAGTCGACCAGATCCATTGTGAAGTCGGCTGTGGTGATGACCTGAACAACAGAAGAGCGTTTAGAAACCAAGTTTCCCAACACGTGAACTACGTACGAGTATGATGAAATCGAATATATTCCAAGACGATCGGAAGTAAGTCTTGACGCCGTCCTTCCAAAGGTAAATGTACGCGTGCCCGTACACCTTGAGGTAGAACTCGAAGAGGTAGACGAGGAAAAAGAAGGTGTTGCAGGCGAAGAGCGCCAGACCCATGTTCGAAATGGGACTGGGTTTTGTTATAACCTCAACTATCAATGGGGCTATGTTGAGCACGATGACGGAGTATATCACGGGTTCGAAGGCTTTGTGCATGATGATCCTGTAGCAGCAGCGACGCCAACGACGACGCGGAGGTTTCACCTCGTCCTGGTCCTTGTTGTAGTAGACCCTGAGCAATCTCTTGCGAATGTAATGGATGCATCCTCTGTGACGAAATAGATTCACCAAACCGTCCACGTCCAAAAGAACATCACTGCTATCCATGGTCAATTCTACCGCTTGGATGAGGATGCGGAACGCATCTTTGCTCAACATTCCCTCCTCGTATTGTCTCGTGTAAGATATCTTTTTCGCCTTGAGCACCCTTATTCTTGCCTCGCTATAAACGAAACTCAGAGGTTACAGGAATCAGAGAATAGGTTTTGGGGTCGCTACCGGGTCATCTCGGCTAATTCCTTCGCCGACGGGGCTGCGGCTAGTTCCTTCTGGCAATCGGGACAGACCGTAAATCGGTAGCCCATGAAGAAATCGTCTTCCATCCCATCCTTTGCTACTATTTGATACGGATGCCGGAACTCGGTCATTTCTTCGACCAAATCCCAGTTGGCATCTCCCAAATATCTAAATCGCAGTGATGCTGAACATTGAATTAAGATTTTTTGTACTCACCTATCCATCCTCATCAAGCCAATAGTGCGTTCCCTCCTGTCTCTCACCAGTCTCACGCAGTTGTTCATGTTGGTCCTCCTTGGCATGGAGAGGTCCAGGAATCCCAAGACGTGCAGGACCATGTTCATGGAAGACGAGTTGATGAACAAGGTGATTATCACCAGGCCGGTCATGTGTATGAAGAGATCTTTTGCCATCGTCTCGAATTCCGGGTGTGTGTAGACAATCAGGGTGGTGCAGATGGTGACGCTGCCTTTTAGGCCGCCCCAGGCTGCAACTGCCAAGTTCCTGAAGGTCAAGCCGTAACCTACGCGGCTCAGGATGGGAGCGAGGACGATGAAGGTTAAGAATCGTCCGGTGTTGACCAACACGTACGTAACCTGTTAATGGATCCATTTAATGTTTGAAATCTTTTGATGACGATATAAACAACCAGAACGAGAGCGTAATCACTCAAAGAAGCGTGGTCCATGAAAATCTTGATCGATATGATTCCGTAGACCCCGAAGAGGATGTTGTCCAGCATGTAGGCCATGAACTCCCAGTTGGCGATTAGATATTCTTCGACTTCCGTTGATAATCTTGCGCGTTCTATGCTGAGCATCGTGCCTATGATGGCGACGCAAATCACGCCCGAGACCGATAGTATGTCCTGGCAGATGTAGAAGCTGAAGCAAGAGGCTACCACCGTGATGGACATCATTCCCATGGCATCATTATAGTGCATTGAGACCATGGAGCACACCAGCTTTCCTACAATGATGCCCACTACTATACCTGTAAGCAAATTCAATCTATACAGTACTCTTGGGTGCAATGAAATCGCCCCACTGAGGAGACGCCACTTGAATAGTGTCCAGCTGCAGCGGCAGCTACGGGAAACGCTTGGTTTGGCTGTTAGAAGGTGGACTGTGATGAGGAAGCTTAAATAAAAAGTCCTTACATCACACAAGCCTTCAAGTGGTCCAAAACTGACAGCAGCCCACCGCCAAGCTTGCCTCCAATTCGCAAGAAAATACCTGAATTGGGCAGTTGAACAATGGGGGTCAGTTCTTTTCTCTGATGAGACCAGGATTTGCCTTCATGGCAACTATGGAAGAAACAATGTACATAGAAGACAGGGAGAACGATTCGCACAATGTTGCTTTTATGAGCGAGTCCTTTTTGGAGGCGGATCATGTATGATTTGGGGAGCAATATCCTTAAAAGCAAGAACTGATTGTGTTTTCGTTGTTAGCCACAACAGAAGATGCCTCAATACTGAATGATACATAAACGAAGTGTTTGAAGATTTACGCGGGGTTTATTGGTGACCAATTCATTTTTATGCAAGATACACTGCAACAGTTGTGCAGGGATATTTGCAAGAGGTTGGTATACAGGTAAATGAATGGCCAGCACGTAGCCCCGACCTAAATCCCATTGAAAATCTTTGGGATCAGCGAAAAATAAAAATTCGACGTAGAGATCCTGCACCTAATACGTTACAAGAGCTTGCAATTGCTGTTGAAAAAATAGCAAACCTCATACAATCGATGAAACACCGCATGTAGGCAGTTATAAGGGCAAGAGGAGGGAACACTAATTATTAATTTTGAAAGTTCTTACATAATTCTGATTTTAAGTGTTCAGGATCTTCAATTTTGTTCATTAAATATTCTTTTTCTGACAATGATATTTTTGCGATTTTTGATTTATAACCAATCAAATTTTATAAGTAATCAAATTGAAAACTGTAAGTGGGCTGATTTCATTGCTCCCAAGTGTAGATTATGAGTAGGCTTGATATTTAATGAGTCATCAAGTTGCTTATGTGCTTGTTTGGAACACAAAAATCTAGTGACTTAAAAACATTTTTTGTCACTTTTTGACGCAAGTTTTACAAGAATTATTAAAACGCTTTTAGATTAAATAAAAATTGTTTTACCGCCAGCGATGAGGCGAGCGAAAACCGCGATGAACTGATACCAATGTGTGATGTATCCCTCGATGTTACCAGCCAAAATTCTGAAGACAACGACTGCAGTTGTGGTTCCGATAATGGCTTCGCCTTCTAGAAGAACATCCAGGTGTTTTGCCTTGTCTATCTCCTTCAGCAGCTTGACTACTTCCTCTGGGTAAATGGGGGTGCAGCATACTCCAAAAGCCATTGCCCTGCTCAGCATCCATCTCCATTTGTGGTTCAAAATAGCCATTCCGAGGAATCCAACAAAAACAGTTGAGATCGCTACTCCAGGTACAGAAATGATGAGAATCTGCAACCACGCTCTCTTAAAGGTATGGGCATCTATCGAAAACGCTATTTTAAACATCAATATGGGCAGGACTGTGTATAATATGGAGCTGGGACGAGCTCTGTACAGCAAATGGACGTAGTTGTGTATTACCCTCGATTCTGTGTATCTCATTACCAAACCCAAGAGGACCCCAAAAGCAAACATGGCCAGTTTCGAAGATATGGGTATGCGGTACGTCTTGAACAACTTGCACACCAAGAAGCAAATCACTCCAGCTGCGCACACGTCCGTCAAGAAGTGGAGGGGCGGCCGTTCGTACTGGATCGGCGCGAATCCGATCGGTCGGACGATCGGCGGGATCGTCAGAAATATCGCGTACATAAAATATTTTTTCATCGCGTTTTTAAATAGTTTTACTTTTTAAAATAATTTTTATCGTGGTGTCAAATAAATCGCACTTATTTTTACTGTTTCTTTTATTCCATGGATATTGAGATACTTCCAAAATGCAATAATGAAGAACGACAGCTGTCAAATTGAAATTTAGTTCAAGTTCATGACCTACTACAAGAAAATTACTGTGGCTAAATTCAGCTAATATGCCATCAGCCCGGGCAATGGAAGCATCAAAATATAAGTTTGATTTTAAGTGAGTTTGCCCACACAAGGGTTAAATTCGTGCAGAAACCCGATTACCATATCGATCAGATAAATTGACCACAGCAACCCTTGCGAAGGATTTTTTTCGGAAACTCGACAACAATTTGGGAAATTCCGGCAGAATATTGGAAATTTCCCCGGGGTCGCAGCTGCATGCATATTCATTAGAAATTCATATTTAGTTCTGTCGCTAAGTGTGTTACAGGGTAGTGCCACAGAGCTACGACCCCCGCCAAATCCACGCGGCTGCAACGGGTTCTCATTCAATTATTTGGAGTTTTGCACCGTTATTAGGTTTATTATTTTCGGCCGTCGCCCTCTGGCCCCGGAACTCAAGACTTCACTTTATTTTGGCTGTGCTTATTGTTAATGATGCAAACAGATGGAATAATCGAATTAACTACATAGGCACTGAAATAACTGAATTACTTCTAAAGCAGACAAATCTAATACCAGTGTGATTCTAAATTATATGGTCCAATCAAAAATCATGAATAAAATGTCCTTATAAGGTATCATATATTAATGCCCCTACTAGAAATTAAACTAAAAATATTAATAGTATATTTAAA
Organism: Xestobium rufovillosum; assembly: GCA_963966045.1. NCBI lineage: Eukaryota > Metazoa > Arthropoda > Insecta > Coleoptera > Ptinidae > Xestobium > Xestobium rufovillosum. Next base: position 34,531,244 of record OZ014497.1, read on the forward strand.
AATATTACAAAAAACAGCAAAACAAACAAAACAAACAAAAACAAGAAAACCATCAAACAACAAAATTATAGGAACTGCTCAAATTGATTGCCATGTTTTGCAACACATAATCTACATCTTTTAGTTAATAGATTGATGGTATTAACTAAAAAAATAGGATGGGCTTGCAAATATCGGAAAGCTGCATGTGTTGCCTCTGCTAGCTCGGCTTGATTGTTGTATCTTCGTATGTATATTTTTTCTTTTAAAAATGTCCAAACAAAAAGTCTGATATACTCAGATCCGGTGATCTTGCAGGCCACAATATTGGTCCATTTGTACCCGAGGGGCAAACCGCTGTGGAAGTTTGGTGTACAGGTGTGTGGAAGTTAATGGAAGTTCGTGGAAGTCAGTGGAAGTGAGTGGAAGTTAGTGGAAGTCAGTGGAAGTTAGTGGAAGTTAGCAGAAGTTAGTGGAAGTTAGTGGAAGTTAGTGGAAGTCAATGGAAGTTTCTGGGCATTTACGCACGCGCTGTAGTTCTAGATGGTCTGCGTATCGTCGTATTCGTCGAGAGTTGAGTAGTCTAGACTAGTTTTTGGACCTTTGCTTGCATAGTAACGGTAAATTTACATTAGTTTATATTTTCTATACAGGTGGGCCAATAGTGCGTAGCCGGTCCATATCTCTGATTCTATTCAAGATATCAACATGAAATTTTACGTGTATGTGGAGAACCCCACACGAAGCTTCTGTTAAACTTATTTTGATGTACACAGGATGTTCACGTGCTAAGTACCAAACCGAAGTTACGTTTTTTAAATGAAATGCCCCACATTTGTTTACATATTTGGATTCCTCATAAAATTTCATGAAAGTTGATATGCTGCACGTTGGGATTTAAAGCAAGCGATGTTAAGATACAGCCATTATAGTATGTACCAGTGTGAATCCAACTTTGTGGAGCTACTGACGTCTGCCGATCAATGCTACCTAAGATTTTTTTATTGGAATAGGTTCACAGGATACGCTAATTGTAAATAAAATCCATTAACACTTTTATCAAAATACTTATTCAAAATACATATTGTACCGAATGGTCAACTTGCGCAAAATTGAGCTTTTTTCTAAAATGCTATGTGGAACACCCCTAATATTATTTGCAGATTTGATAGCCAGTTTATGAAGCTTTTGATTGATGCATATATTGGCAGGTCTGCGACTGATAATTTAGGCAGAAATAAAGATTGAACCTTAAGAAATTAGATTTTTGCCGTAACTTTGTACCATTTTTGGGGAAATTCCCTGATTTTGCCACCCAAAACTCAGAAGAATGCTTTCACTTTGTTTTTATATCAAATTTAGCGAACAGAGTTTACACTGGCACAAAAAATCTCATTGCAAGATTAGGTACTTCTTGAAAAGACTGTTTTTTTCTTCCATTGCGCTCCTTGTATCAATAATTTATACCTAGGTTTAATAAGTTACCAAGTATTTGAGAATATGACCATGAAGAAGCAAACTGGCAATGATTTTTTGTCTCAATGTGAACTCAACTTCCAGAAACAAAATGGAAATCATATTTTGTGTTTTGGATGGTAAAATTTAGGAGAACGGACCTATCAGTCAAATTAATACATTTTAAGGTTGAATTTTCAATTCTACCGAAACCGAGACCGAAACCGTCAGTCGCAGACTTAACAATATCTACATCAATCAAAAGCTTAGTAAACTGGCTATCGAATATGAAAATAACATATCGGGTGTTCCATTTGAAATTTCTGAGAAAAAATGCATATTGCGTAATCCGTCCACCCTGTATGATATTAAGTATTGTGACAAAAGTACTCATGGATTTTACGAATAGAGCAGTCTGTGAACCTAATCCAATAAAGAAATCTCAAGAGAAATTTTAAATAGCTTCGGCACTAAAATGGTAATATCTTAAAATCGCTCACTCTATAAACCCCATAGGCCCGGTTTTTCAAAGAAACCAACACCTGATTAAGTCTGACACCGGCTTCGTCGCTACGATACAACCAATCAGAAAGCCGGTGTCAGACTTGATCCGGTGTTGGTTTCTTTGAAAAACCGGGCCTTATAGTGTAGTAGGTAAGGTATATCATCTTTCATACGCTGTCGTAAAATTTTATAAAGAATTCAAATATGTACCTAAACAACCCGAGGGTATTCGATTTAAAAGACATAACTTTTGCTTGGTTCTCAGAGTGTGAACATCCTGTATACACCAAAATAATTTTATCAGATGCTTCGTGGAGTTCTTAACATACGCGTAAAGTTTTATTTTGATACCTTGAATAGAACCAGAGATATGGACCGACTACACACTATTGGCCCACCCTGTATAATGCGTATATATTTTTCCGAGTATTTTTCTCTTTATAAGGCATGCTCCATAACGAGTGTACAAATTTCGGGAGGTATACCTAGATCAAAATAAGAAGAAAACATAAACATGAACATAAAACATAATGCATGTCTTAAAATTACTCTCAACTAAGACACGCATACACGGGTGTGAAAACAGCCACATCCACAAGTTACCGAATCGCGGCCAGATCGCGTGCGCTTTAAAACCGAACCATAGCCACGGTTCGGCGTGGATGAAAACCTCAAAGGGAAAAGTTAAACTTCATGAAATTTCCAGTTACCGAATAGTAGAAATAGCAATAGAAAACAGTCTATTGGGTATATACGAAAAATAATGAAACTACATTTTTAATACCACAAATTTTAAATTCTGGAAACTCCAAATTCGACGATCCCATTTTGGAAATAGGATTTTCTGGGACGCAAAGACATGTACTTTCATGGTAGCTATAGAAAACCCCCAGTCTCCTCTTTCGTATATGCGAAAAATAAAGATTATTATGTTTTTGTTGAAGCGACATAAATAAGATGCTATATATTTTAAATTCTGCAAACTCCAAATTCGACGATCCCATTTTTGAAATAGGTTTTTCTGGGACACAAAGACATGTACTTTCATGGTGGCTATAGAAAACCCCCAGTCTCCTCTTCCGTATATACGAAAAATAAAGATTATTATTCTTTTGATGCAGCGCCATAAATTAGATGCTAAATATTTTAAATTCTGCAAACTCCAAATTCGACGATCCCATTTTGGAAATAGGTTTTTCTGGGACACACAGACATGTACTTTCATGGTAGCCATAGAAAACCCCCAGTCTCCTCTTCCGTATATACGAAAATTAAAGATTATTATGCTTTTGATGCAGCGCCATAAATTAGATGCTCTATATTTTCAATTCTGGAAACTCCAAATTTGACGATCCCATTTTGGAAATAGGCTTTTCTGGGACATAAAGACATGTACTTTCATGGTGGCTATAGAAAACCCCCAGTCTCCTCTTCCGTATATACGAAAAATACAGATTATGCTTTTCATGCAGCGCCATAAATTAGATGTTATGTATTTTAAATTCTGCAAACTCCAAATTCGACGATCCCATTTTGGAAATAGGTTTTTCTGGGACACACAGACATGTACTTTCATGGTAGCCATAGAAAACCCCCAGTCTCCTCTTCCGTATATACGAAAATTAAAGATTATTATGCTTTTGATGCAGCGCCATAAATTAGATGCTATATATTTTCAATTCTGGAAACTCCAAATTCGACGATCCCATTTTGAAAATAGGCTTTTCTGGGACATAAAGACATGTACTTTCATGGTGGCTATAGAAAACCCCCAGTCTCCTCTTCCGTATATACGAAAAATAAAGATTATTATTCTTTTGATGCAGCGCCATAAATTAGATGCTATATATTTTCAATTCTGGAAACTCCAAATTCGACGATCCCATTTTGACAATAGGCTTTTCTGGGACATAAAGACATGTACTTTCATGGTGGCTATAGAAAACCCCCAGTCTCCTCTTCCGTATATACGAAAAATAAAGATTATTATGCTTTTCATGCAGCACCACACATTAGATGCAAAATATTTTAAATTCTGCAAACTCCAAATTCGACGATCCCATTTTGGAAATAGGTTTTTCTGGGACACACAGACATGTACTTTCATGGTAGCCATAGAAAACCCCCAGTCTCCTCTTCCGTATATACGAAAATTAAAGATTATTATGCTTATGATGCAGCGCCATAAATTAGATGCTATATATTTTCAATTCTGGAAATTCCAAATTCGACGATCCCATTTTGAAAATAGGCTTTTCTGGGACATAAAGACATGTACTTTCATGGTGGCTATAGAAAACCCCCAGTCTCCTCTTCAGTACATACGAAAAATAAAGATTATTATGCTTTTCATGCAGCACCACACATTAGATGCAAAATATTTTAAATTCTGGAAACTCCAAATTCGACGATCCCATTTTGGAAATAGGTTTTTCTGGGACACAAAGACATGTACTTTCATGGTGGCTATAGAAAACCCCCAGTCTCCTCTTCCGTATATACGAAAAATACAGATTATGCTTTTCATGCAGCGCCATAAATTAGATGTTATGTATTTTAAATTCTGCAAACTCCAAATTCGACGATCCCATTTTGGAAATAGGTTTTTCTGGGACACACAGACATGTACCTTCATGGTAGCCATAGAAAACCCCCAGTCTCCTCTTCCGTATATACGAAAATTAAAGATTATTATGCTTTTGATGCAGCGCCATAAATTAGATGCTATATATTTTCAATCCTGGAAACTCCAAATTCGACGATCCCATTTTGAAAATAGGCTTTTCTGGGACATAAAGACATGTACTTTCATGGTGGCTATAGAAAACCCCCAGTCTCCTCTTCCGTATATACGAAAAATAAAGATTATTATGCTTTTCATGCAGCACCACACATTAGATGCTAAATATTTTAAATTCTGCAAACTCCAAATTCGACGATCCCATTTTGGAAATAGGTTTTTCTGGGACACACAGACATGTACTTTCATGGTAGCTATAGAAAACCCCCAGTCCCCTCTTCCGTATATACGAAAAATAAAGATTACTATGCTTTTGATGCAGCGCCATAAATTAGATGCTAAATATTTTAAATTCTGGAAACTCCAAATTCGACGATCCCATTTGGAAATAGGCTTCTAAGGGACACAAAGGTATGCACTTTCATGGTAGCTATAGAAAACCCCCAGTCTCCTCTTCCGTATATACGAAAAATAAAGATTATTATGCTTTTGATGCAGCGCTATAAATTAGAAGGTATATATTTTAAATTCTGGAAACTCCAAATTCGACGATCCCATTTTGGAAATAGGTTTTTCTGGGACAAAAAGACATGTACTTTCATGGTAGCTATAGAAAACCCCCAGTCTCCTCTTCCGTATATACGAAAAATACAGATTATGCTTTTCATGCAGCGCCATAAATTAGATGTTATGTATTCTAAATTCTGGAAACTCCAAATTCGACGATCCCATTTTGGAAATAGGTTTTTCTGGGACGCAAAGACATGTACTTTCATGGTAGCTATAGAAAACCCCAGTCTCCTCTTCCGTATATACGAAAAAGAACGATTACTATGCCTTTGACGAAGCGCCATAAATTAGATGCTCTATATTTTAAATTCTGGAAACTCCAAATTGGACGATCCCATTTTGGAAATAGGTTTTTCTGGGACAAAAAGGCACGTACTTTCATGGTGGCTATAGAAAATCCCCAGTCTCCTCTTCCGTATATACGAAAAATAAAGATTACTATGCTTTTGATGCAGCGCCATAAATTAGATGCTAAATATTTTAAATTCTGGAAACTCCAAATTGGACGATCCCATTTTGGAAATAGGTTTTTCTGGGACAAAAAGGCATGTACTTTCATGGTGGCTATAGAAAATCCCCAGTCTCCTCTTCCGTATATACGAAAAATAAAGATTACTATGCTTTTGATGCAGCGCCATAAATTAGATGCTAAATATTTTAAATTCTGGAAACTCCAAATTCGACGATCCCATTTTGGAAATAGGTTTTTTTGGGACAAAAAGACATGTACTTTCATGGTAGCTATAGAAAGTCCCCAGTCTCCTCTTCCGTATATACGAAAAATACAGATTATGCTTTTCATGCAGCGCCATAAATTAGATGTTATGTATTCTAAATTCTGGAAACTCCAAATTCGACGATCCCATTTTGCAAATAGGCTTGTAAGGGACACAAAAGTATGTACTTTCATGGTAGCTATAGAAAACCCTCAGTCTCCTCTTCCGTATATACGAAAAATAAAGATTATTATGCTTTTGATGCAGGGCTATAAATTGGATGCAAAATATTTTAAATTCTGGAAACTCCAAATTCGACGATCCCATTTTGGAAATAGGTTTTTCTGGGACAAAAAGACATGTACTTTCATGGTAGCTATAGAAAACCCCTAGTCTCCTCTTCCGTATATACGAAAAATACAGATTATGCTTTTCATGCAGCGCCATAAATTAGATGCTAAATATTTTAAATTTTGGAAACTCCAAATTGGACGATCCCATTTTGGAAATAGGTTTTTCTGGGACGCAAAACCATGTACTTTCATGGTAGCTATAGAAAACCCCCAGTCCCCTCTTCCGTATATACGAAAAATGCTTTTGATGCAGCGCCATAAATTAGATGCTAAATATTTTAAATTCTGGAAACTCCAAATTCGACGATCCCATTTTGGAAATAGGCTTCTAAGGGACACAAAGGTATGCACTTTCATGGTAGCTATAGAAAACCCCCAGTCTCCTCTTCCGTATATACGAAAAATAAAGATTATTATGCTTTTGATGCAGCGCTATAAATTAGAAGGTATATATTTTAAATTCTGGAAACTCCAAATTCGACGATCCCATTTTGGAAATAGGTTTTTCTAGGACAAAAAGACATGCACTTTCATAGTAGCTATAGAAAACCCCCAGTCTCCTCTTCCGTATATTCGAAAAATACAGATTATGCTTTTCATGCAGCGCCATAAATTAGATGTTATGTATTTTAAATTCTGGAAACTCCAAATTCGACGATCCCATTTTGGAAATAGGTTTTTCTTTGACACAAAGACATGTACTTTCATGGTAGCTATAGAAAACACCCAGTCTCCTCTTTCGTATATACGAAAAATAAAGATAATTATTCTTTTGATGCAGCGCCATAAATTAGATGCTAAATATTTTAAATTCTGCAAACTCCAAATTCGACGATCCCATTTTGGAAATAGGTTTTTGTGGGACACACAGACATGTACTTTCATGGTAGCTATAGAAAACCCCCAGTCTCCTCTTACGTATATACGAAAAATAACGATTACTATGCCTTTGACGCAGCGCCATAAATTAGATGCTCTATATTTTAAATTAGTATAGTAATCTTTATTTTTCGTATATACGGAAGTGGAGACTGAGGGTTTTCTATAACTACCATGAAAGTACATGGTTTTGCGTCCCAGAAAAACCTATTTCCAAAATGGGATCGTCGAATTTGGAGTTTCCAGAATTTAAAATATATAGCATCTAATTTATGGCGCTCCATCAGAAGCATAGTAATCTTTATTTTTCGTATATACGGAAGAGGAGACTGGGGGTTTTCTATAGCTACCATGAAAGTACATACTTTTGTGTCCCTTAGAAGCCTATTTCCAGAATGGGATCGTCGAATTTGGAGTTTCCAGAATTTAAAATACATAACATCTAATTTATGGCGCTGCATGAAAAGCATAATCTGTATTTTTCGTATATACGGAAGAGGAGACTGGGGGTTTTCTATAGCTACCATCAAAGTACATGCCATTGTGTCCCAGAAAAACCTATTTCCAAAATGGTATCGTCGAATTTGGAGTTTGCAGAATTTAAAATATATAGCATCTTATTTATGGCGCTGCAACAAAAACATAATAATCTTTATTTTTCGCATATACGGAAGAGGAGACTGGGGGTTTTCTATAGCTACCATGAAAGTACATACCTTTGTGTCCCTTAGAAGCCTATTTCCAAAATGGGATCGTCGAATTTGGAGTTTCCAGAATTTAAAATATTTAGCATCTAATTTATGGCGCTGCATCAAAAGCATAGTAATCTTTATTTTTCGTATATACGGAAGAGGAGACTGGGGGTTTTCTATGGCTACCATGAAAGTACATGTCTGTGTGTCCTGGAAAAACCTATTTCCAAAATGGGATCGTCGAATTTGGAGTTTGCAGAATTTAATATATTTAGCATCTAATTTATGGCGCTGCATCAAAAGAATAATTATCTTTATTTTTCGTATATACGAAAGAGGAAACTGGGTGTTTTCTATAGCTACCATGAAAGTACATGTCTTTGTGTCCCAGAAAAACCTATTTCCAAAATGGGATCGTCGAATTTGGAGTTTCCAGAATTTAAAATACATAACATCTAATTTATGTCGCTGCATGAAAAGCATAATCTGTATTTTTCGTATATACGGAAGAGGAGACTGGGGGTTTTCTATAGCTACCATCAAAGTACATGTCTTTTTGTCCCAGAAAAACCTATTTCCAAAATGGGATCGTCGAATTTGGAGTTTCCAGAATTTAAAATATATAGCATCTAATTTATAGCGCTGCATCAAAAGCATAATAATCTTTATTTTTCGTATATACGGAAGAGGAGACTGGGGGTTTTCTATAGCTACCATGAAAGTGCATACCTTTGTGTCCCTTAGAAGCCTATTTCCAAAATGGGATCGTCGAATTTGGAGTTTCCAGAATTTAAAATATTTAGCATCTAATTTATGGCGCTGCATCAAAAGCATAGTAATCTTTATTTTTCGTAAATACGGAAGAGGAGACTGGGGATTTTCTATAGCCACCATGAAAGTACATGCCTTTTTGTCCCAGAAAAATCTATTTCCAAAATGGGATCGTCCAATTTGGAGTTTCCAGAATTTAAAATATAGAGCATCTAATTTATGGCGCTGCGTCAAAGGCATAGTAATCGTTATTTTTCGTATATACGGAAGAGGAGACTGGGGGTTTTCTATAGCTACCATGAAAGTACATGTCTTTGCGTCCCAGAAAAACCTATTTCCAAAATGGGATCGTCGAATTTGGAGTTTCCAGAATTTAAAATACATAACATCTAATTTATGGCGCTGCATGAAAAGCATAATCTGTATTTTTCGTATATACGGAAGAGGAGACTAGGGGTTTTCTATAGCTACCATGAAAGTACATGTCTTTTTTCCCAGAAAAACCTATTTCCAAAATGGGATCGTCGAATTTGGAGTTTCCAGAATTTAAAATATTTTGCATCTAATGTGTGGTGCTGCATGAAAAGCATAATAATCTTTATTTTTCGTATATACTGAAGAGGAGACTGGGGGTTTTCTATAGCCACCATGAAAGTACATGTCTTTATGTCCCAGAAAAACCTATTTCCAAAATGGGATCGTCGAATTTGGAGTTTCCAGAATTTAAAATATATAGCATCTAATTTATAGCGCTGCATCAAAAGCATAATAATCTTTATTTTTCGTATATACGGAAGAGGAGACTGGGGGTTTTCTATAGCTACCATGAAAGTGCATACCTTTGTGTCCCTTAGAAGCCTATTTCCAAAATGGGATCGTCGAATTTGGAGTTTCCAGAATTTAAAATATTTAGCATCTAATTTATGGCGCTGCATCAAAAGCATAGTAATCTTTATTTTTCGTAAATACGGAAGAGGAGACTGGGGATTTTCTATAGCCACCATGAAAGTACATGCCTTTTTGTCCCAGAAAAATCTATTTCCAAAATGGGATCGTCGAATTTGGAGTTTCCAGAATTTAAAATATTTTGCATCTAATGTGTGGTGCTGCATGAAAAGCATAATAATCTTTATTTTTCGTATATACTGAAGAGGAGACTGGGGGTTTTCTATAGCTACCATGAAAGTACATGTCTTTGCGTCCCAGAAAAACCTATTTCCAAAATGGGATCGTCGAATTTGGAGTTTCCAGAATTTAAAATACATAACATCTAATTTATGGCGCTGCATGAAAAGCATAATCTGTATTTTTCGTATATACGGAAGAGGAGACTAGGGGTTTTCTATAGCTACCATGAAAGTACATGTCTTTTTTCCCAGAAAAACCTATTTCCAAAATGGGATCGTCGAATTTGGAGTTTCCAGAATTTAAAATATTTTGCATCTAATGTGTGGTGCTGCATGAAAAGCATAATAATCTTTATTTTTCGTATATACTGAAGAGGAGACTGGGGGTTTTCTATAGCCACCATGAAAGTACATGTCTTTATGTCCCAGAAAAACCTATTTCCAAAATGGGATCGTCGAATTTGGAGTTTCCAGAATTTAAAATTTGTGGTATTAAAAATGTAGTTTCATTATTTTTCGTTTATACCCAATAGACTGTTTTCTATTGCTATTTCTACTATTCGGTAACTGGAAATTTCATTAAGTTTAACTTTTCCCTTTGAGGTTTTCATCCACGCCAAACTGTGGCTATGGTTCGGTTTTAAAGCGCACGCGATCCGGCCGCGATTCGGTAACTTGTGGATGTGGCTGTTTTCACACCCGTCACGCATACACGGTGTTGAGATCAAGGTTTCTCCAAAAAAAAATGTTACTTTTTGATAGGTAGGTATCTAAGAAAATCATTGAATTAAAATTTGTAAAATTGTAAACCTCATTTGTTCCAAACATTTTTGCTTTTGAAATGCTAAATGGAGTGGCAAGCAGTTTTAGAACAATCGATTGTTAATTTTTTGCGATTGTGAGCGGTTAGGCAAAATGCTATTTTATTCAAAACCTAAAGAGTTATACGAAAAAATCATTTCTTCGCTTCCAAATTGAACCAGTGACGTAACATAGGTGCCCTATCGTTTTTATTCCGAATGTCAAGCTCTAACGGATTATTCAATAATACATATATTAATAGTATACAGGGTGATTCACGGAAACTGTTAGCTATAGATGTTTTCTCATACAATACAGTTACAAATCTAAAAAATTATATTCGGGCCTAAATGCCTAGGAACTTTTTATTTAAAATATTTTAAGTCGTGGCCCTTCCGGTCGACTTCCGGTTATACCGGAAATGTTTACTAACTAATTTTTTTTTAAATGGAAGCCATACTTTTGACAGCAGATTTCCATTTTGCTTGTTTTCATATTCAAAAAGTCATCCATTCTCGAAATATTAATTATTTTTCGAACTTTTCCGGCTTTGCATCATACTTCTTAAAAATATATGTTTGCTACGTATTTCAAATTGAATCGTGAATCACCACTTGTACCTTTCCCAGGATGCTTCTAATTTACCCTACAGGGTGTTGTTAATCTGATGTTATGCCAAACAAACTTTAAATTTGTCTAATTCGTATTTCGTTAGATTAAATGATTTTTATTAACCTTTTCTTGGTGAAAGGTAGAATACTAAAGAAGAGGAAGTGCATGGAAGTCAGTGGAAGTGCGTGGAAGTCAGTGGAAGTGCGTGGAAGTCAGTGGAAGTGCGTGGAAGTCAGTGGAAGTTAGGGGAAGTTAGTGGAAGTCAGTGGAAGTCAGTGGAAGTCAGTGGAAGTTAGTGGAAGTCCCATAAAAACGGAAGTTTGGTGTACAAAATTTAGCCTGAGGTTTGCCCCTCGTTTGTACCCAACCATCTACCCGGAAAATGATTTTCTAAATAATTTCTAACTATTGCAGAATTGTGTGCAGGGGCACCATCTTGTTGGAAATATATCCTGTTTATGTTTATTAAGGGAACATTTTTCATTATCGCCTCTGCGATAATATTCAATAAATTAATGTATGTCAATCCTGTTAAGTGTCCATCAAAAATTTGGTATGCCAGTTGACCATCCAAAATAAAACACGAAGCGATAAATCCAAAACGTCCTTGCCTCTGACGTTCAAAAGTCTTCTTTCTTGGTCTTCCGGGAAAAGATGGTGAATTATTTGAATTTTATATGACCTATATTATATGCTTTTTAAAAATATTTTTTGAACTTTTGTTTTGGAAACACCAACTTGTGATTCGATTTCGCGACAAGAAGTTTTTGGTGTCGTCTCAATCAACGATAAAACAATTATTTCTTCCTCTTCCGTATTTTCTTTATTATACATTTTGTTTCTAGGTTTATTGAATGACCCATAGTGAATTAAATCTCGAAACATAATTTTTCTTGGTCGTCTTCTTTCTGGGTATCTAAATTTAATATAATATCGCCCCTAATTATGACACTCATCTGATCTTCTTTAGTTAAATAATCGAGATCAAAGTGATTCGTAATTCTCATTAGCCCCTTTAATTTCGCCACATCAAGCTCTATATAAGAACGTCGAGAACTCATCTCAGAGCGAGTAAAAGTGACCGAATTTCTCGTAACATCGGCACCCCTAACGACACACGTTTCACCCACTTATATTGATCACGGGGTAGTTTATACCCCCAAGATTCCCACACGAAGATTTTACAACCTTTGTCTCTGCATTACTCGCGACAAACAATTTTAAACTGCTACGGAATAAAGAAAAATGGAACGCAGATGCGCGGTAGGTACAATAAAAATTTTATGCATTTTGTTCTGCCGAATGGGAACGATAATCCTGTGGATACTTTGCACAAAACTATACACTAAAATTTAATACTTTTGGTTTATCAAGAAAGTAGTGGGGGCGATGGCTAATGCGTCCCTTTACCTACTGGCACAATAATTAAGAATTTTTATGAATCTCTTTTTAGTGTAAATCAGCAAGGGCTAGTTCTTTTATCTACGGTTTTATAATCCCTAGAATTATCGGATAAGCCGAAACGTGACAAAACCGAAAAAACAACACCGGCAACATCATAAACAGCTACGTTAGGAACCGCGTCGAAATTGAACGGGGAATTCTACAACTCCTTCGGAGACTTTGCAGAGCGGCCGGGTGCTCGTCGTGAAACATTAAAGATAGAAAATGGAAATTTAAAACATGGCCACGTGCATGCCGACCTGGGAGACGCGGGAAAGATTTTTCTTGGGCAAATAAAGCAAAATAATTTCTCCACAGGGAAAAGAGGGAAGTGCTCTTGTTTGCGGAGGAGATCTTGAAAAAATAGGTGGCTTAAGTGGATTACTCGGTCGAGTGGAACACTTTATTGAAAACGGGGCTGTACTCGTCCGCCCCTCCGAGTTTTTTGTTTTATTTAAATTCGTCGGTATTTGCGGTTGCGAGATTTTTCCACAGGGTTTATTATTCTGTATACGCAATTCATTTTTAAGAAACTAGGTCTGTTAAAGGGATTATAAATTCTTAATAAGTTAACCCTACACGCCAAAAGACAGTGAGACAGTAATAGAATTTAAGACTAGCCATAAATACTTACCATCCAGTTCTAAGAAACCAATTTTATTGATATCTTGAAAAATATTTTTTTTTGTATTTAGTGATACCTATGCGTCTTACTTTACTTAATTGCTTTTATTTTTGCCTCGACGTATAGGTGGAGTTTGAAAATTCCCAGGACAGATCGTAAAAAAGGCGGATAACAATACTCCTAACTCAAAACCAGCATTCTGTACCTCATTCATAATGCAATGTAACTCCCCCATGACCTTATTCACTCACGAAAGTGGTCACCCGAATAATTTACGGTTATCATATACAGACACAGCCAAAAGTAGCTAAAGCATTCTTTGTTGTCTCATAAATAAATATCAAGCCTCGCCGCAACTTTACAGGTAGATTTTTTAAAATTGTTTGTGCCATATATTTACCTGAAAATGTTAATAATATATTCAAAAATACTACTTAATATTGCTAAAAATGATATTATTACTGCTAATGCAGATAGTGTTTAAATCTTAGAAATGAAACGCTTTTTAAGTACTGCTAACAAAATAAATTTTAATTCACTACAAACCCTTAGGTACAACAAAAATTAAATTTTAAAGTAGTTGTTCGAAGTGTCCACCATTCACTTGGATACATTTTTCAATGCGTTTCCTGAGAGACCCCGAGTTCTAAACAATGCCCCTGGATTGCCTTTGATTTCATTGGCAGCCGCTTGTATTCTTCGCCACAGCTCATAGGGTGAATAAACAGCTTCCTTATAAACCATATCTTTCATTCTAGACCACATCGAAAAATCCAGAGGATTTAAGTCGGGGCTTCTAGCCGGCCAAGCAAATTCAATTCCACGGGCAATCCACCGATGTGGAAAGACGTTGACTAAGTACTCCCGCACCGGCCGCGAAAATTGTGCGGGCGTCCAGTCCTGCATGAACTACATATTTGCCCTTAAATTAAGTGGTACTTCTTCAAGCAGTTCGTACAAATTTTGCTGAAGACAATTTAAATAAAGCGGACCGTTCAGATTGGGTGGAAGTTGAAAAGGCCCAAAAAAGAAATTTGAAATTACACTGCACCAAACATTGATCTTAAATTCATGTTGGAAGTGTCTTTCTTTAACGGCATGGGGGTTTTCAGAATCCCACAAATGATTGTTTCGCCAGTTGAAAACTCCACGTCGAGTAAACGTTGCATCATCTGTGAAGAGAATTTTGTTCAAAAAATTAGGATCCGCGCCTTGCTGCTCTTAAATTAGCGAAACGTAGACGAGCAGGAGGATCTCCCGGTAACAAATTTTGTATACTGGAGTAATGTGGTATGGATGAAGCTTTTCTTTGTGCAAAATTCTCCAAATCGAAGAGCTACTTACGCCTGTTGCCGCACTTAAACGACGGGTACTTATATATATCACAACACTACAGGCCATTTAGGCCCCTGGTTTCTATTTTCTTAACAATCCTTCTCCACTCTGTCCTATTTTTTGCTAATTCTGTCCATTTTTCAACCCCTTCCCGTTTCAGGTCTTCCTTCACAACCTCTAACCATTTTTTCTTTGGTCTGCCTCTCCTTTTCTTACCTCCGTCCCCTCCCAACAACACTTTTTTTGCATGTCTGTCCTCGGGCATCCTGACTACATGACCCAACCACCTTACTCTCTGTGCTTTCAACACCTGAGAAATAGCTGGGTATCCATACTTCCTCATAACTTCTTCATTGGTCCTTCGCCTCCACAATCCATTTTCCGTTCTTATCCCTCCATAAATTTTCCTTAAGATTTTCCTCTCCCAAATTTCCAACTTATTCTGCATTGTCTTATTTAGGACCCACAATTCACTTCCATACAGCACTACTGGACGTACGACCGTTCTATATACTCTGACTTTTGCTGCTCTTGACACCACTTTATATCTGAACATCCTCATCAGCCCTCCCAAAGCTCTACTGCCCTTCAACATCCTCTTCTCTATTTCTACACTTTCCTCGTTCCTGTTAGTTACGGTTACCCCCAGATACTCAAAACTCTCAACCACTTCGAAACAGTATACCTTATTTTCCTCTGTTTGGAATTTAAACTCTGCTGCATCTGTGTCTATCTTCCCCTTGACTTCCATGTACTTTGTTTTCTGTTCATTTATAACTAGCCCATATGTTTTTGCCACCTTCTCTAATTTTCCAAAGACATTCTTCAACTCCTTTTTAGATCTAGTTACAAATACCACGTCATCCGCAAATGCAATACATTGGTTCCTTGAATGATAAATAATCCCCTTTCCCCATATCTCGCTCTCTCTCATTATCACTTCCAGCACACAATTAAACAGGTCTGTAGACAGTGGGTCACCTTGTCTTAGTCCTCTCCTGACTTCGAAAGGATCTGACAGCTCTCCGTTAACTGTCACTCTGCT